>JAWZYU010000018.1:55482250-60282250 GCA_038380435.1 Ryuthela nishihirai
TTCTGTCTCTTCTGCTCCTTTTTTCCTAAACGAGTACTGTTAGTGTCTTAAAAAGCCTGTTTAAAATGATCCCATTCTTCCTCAACTTCAGTAATAAGCATACCATGACTGACATAATGACTAAGTAACCTATCATTGTAAGCTTTGGCTATAACTGGATCTTTCAGAGCTTCAGTATTAAAAGTAAATTTTTTAACCCTAGCACAACACGTTTTAAGTTTAAGTTGCAAGACACTTTTAACAAGGTAATGGTCAGATCCAATTTCAGCTCTCCTATATGCCCTGGTATTCCTAACAGAACTAGCCCATTTGCTGTTAATTACCTAATATATATCTTATAATCTAATTATATCTTATGCAGCCCATCAGGTGAAACCCATGTGCACTTATGTATGTCGCGGTCTTTGTAGTAAGTGTTAGTTATTCTGAAACCATTGAGTTTACTTACCTGTAGGAGACGCTGCCCATTGCCATTGCAACTACCAATACCAAAAGGGCCCATTACTCCTCCCCAAAGGTCACAGTCAGTACCAACGTTGGCATTGAAGTCACCTAGAACAAGGGTAATATCTCCTTTCTTGACAGAATTCAAAATATCATGAAGTTGTCCATAAAACGTATCCTTCTCATTCTCATCGGCATCCTCAGTGGGGGAATAACAGCAGATAACATTCAAGTCTTTAACGCTTGTCTGAAATTTTGCTGTAAGAAACCTTTCATTAATACACTCATATCCTAGTAGAGTATCACTAGTGTGTCTGCTGAGAAGCAGACCCACTCCTTGGTGATGCTTATTGTCGTCCCTCCCTGAAAAGAGAAATTTAAGATTATTTTTAAGAATCTGACCTTTATCTGTCCATCTGGTCTCTTGCAAGCCGTGTCTATCTAAATTATAACGGTATAATTCTTGTGTGAGGACATCAAGAGAAAAAGCTCTGTGCAGAGTCCTCACATTCCAACTACCTGTGGAGAGAAATTGGTTAGTGGGATGTTTAAAGAAACTATGTTTATTGAGAGAGGGAATGCCGACAATATAAAACAGCCCCCTAATCGCTGACATTGGGCAAAGACCCGTTCTCCCACCACTAAAGGCTGAAGCCATCTACATTAGACCTCCTCCAATGTAGAATTTGACGATGCCAATAAAAACAAAGTGTTCAGGTGCCTGCGATGACGGCTGCTCAGGATTATCTACCAGCTGATAAACATATCCTGTGAATCTATTCACTTGGGGCTGTCAACCCACAAACAAACAGAAAACACAGCGGAAGATTTTCCCTCCTCAGAATCCCACTAGTGCAGCAATATCAGGATCCATAATCAAGCTCAGATCCATATATCTGTCAAGTCCAGTGGGTTTATATGGTCAGTACCAGGACCCTGTGTGGTTGGCCATTCTTCAGCAGGGTAGAAATAAAAGAATATTAGCTACAGTTGCCCAGATCAGTAGGCCACACTAATCTGGCAACACTCCCCTTCCGTTCACTTCCACAAGAGAGTATCTCTTTTGAAAGGTACTAACAGTCTGCACGACGAGAAGGCGGGGTCGGACATTAGGTGGTAGGTCTGGCCGGTTCTGTGCATCATCACAGGGGATTGGTGCATAGCTCTCCTTCCAGTGACTACCTAGCTACCATTTACAGACCATCTTCATATTACTAAGGAATATATCACTCTGAAGTTAATGTCGATCAATTTTGGTTGAAAAATTCAGAGATTCAGAGTGATTTCTTCCTTAATATTCATTAACGAAAATATTCAGGTACGAAAAATATCTCTTCAATTTAAACAATTGTACACTCAGAATGACATGCTTGTCATTGTTGCTTGAGGCTGAGAGCTGCTGGGACAAATACTTTCATGAAATACGGATAATTATATGCTGCTGGTAGAAAGTTCATAGAATCAATTACAGGAGATATTGATCGGCAGCCGGTAGATCACTGGTACAGAGCTCCTGACATGTTATCAGGAGGTCGTGGGTTCATATCCCACCCGACTCAAGACAGTTTTTCCTCTAAAATTGATCGCTGTTAACTTCAGAGTGATATGTTTCTCATTATTCAATGAATATGTCAAAAATATCTTTTCAATTTATACATATTAATACAAATCTGTTATTTCCTTCGAACGGTATTGTTTTATTCACTTTATTAAACATTTTAGAAGTAAAATTCCTATGGACAAGCCTCAAGATAGCTCGTAGAATTTGAAACTCATATAGAGCAATAATTTCCCACAATGGGAAAAAGGGTCGAGCCACGAAGGCTGACCTTAATTACTTAACCCCGGAGGAAGTCTAGTCTTGCTCTGGGGTTAAATCTATCTAGGATTCAGATAGGCAGGAAACAGTCTGTTCAGGAACCCGATATCTGCCAACGATCATGTTAACGTAGCACTTAGGCCATTTTCACACAAGGAATCCCGTTTAGTTGCGCACCACTTTATTAACTATTAATAGTTTTCTGTCCTTTTAACTTCTTTTAACCCTTCCTTCCCGCAGTGGTATTTGAGTTGATTAGCGGCAACTTACGAGATGGTATGGACGTTTGTTTTGTCATACCTGCAGATAAGTTAGTAGTAATGTAGATCCAATCACAGATCGATAAAAATACTTGATGGCAGGTCGCAAAATTTGGCATAGGACTATGTGTCCCCGTGTCATCCCATATTGGATATAGTTAGCAATATGTCAGGAGTAGTGACACGAATTAAAATTCGTCTCACTGCTCCTAATGGAATTTCGAGTTCCAGTTTAAAACTATTTTTAATTTTCTGTTTAGACATTTAATTTAATAGTTTTGGATCCCTCAGAAGTTCTGAAATATTTTGACGATGCAGATTATAAATTTTGTGCAGCGGTTTTCCCCCGCATCAACCAGTATTAAGTTAAAAAAATAAGATCTCACCTATAGCAGAACCCGTTTTCGAATTCGAAGCTATTTTATTATACGTATCCTCTATAAATGATTATTATCTGGTAACATTGATTATACTAATGCTTGATTCGCGTTCCCCATATATGCCCTTCAATGATATATGTACCTCGTATGACATTCGTACCACAACTTGATTAGGGGGATGTTAAAGATACCTATTGAATTTCAACGGGATATTTGATAAACAATAATTAGATTATAATTTATTACATTTTATTAAAACATATTGAAACCTGTTAGCTGTAATTTTCAATTCTTTTTATTCCAGAAAATCACACGTTATAAACTTTCTTTAAAAATTCACTAAAATCTATACGAGTTAAGTGTCTGAACAAAGTGGGCTGAAAATGAAATAAATTCTCAAATCTTTTACTGTTAATGTGCATACAATAGTAAATCATGAAATTTGCATAAAGTTTGCAAAGGTAGATTTGCTAGTAAATTGCAGCAATCTAAATTATCTGTTGTTTTACAGTTGCTTCTCATCATCTTAGTGATAAAAACACAATTTCATGGATGATAAACAATAAGATGTGTAAGCGACTTGAAACAATGGCATCAAGTTTTCTTTCCTGTTAGCTGGCTAACATAAGATCCAAGTTTCACTACCATTGCGGACTTCACAGAGGATCAATATAATATAATCTGGTACTATCTACAGTTGAAGTTAAAATACAGTTCCCAACAGCAAGCATATTTTCCAGTTATAAAAATACTGTTTCCAACATCTCTAACACAGAATCTTAAGATGATGGTTAACATAGCAGCTACTCAATTGGTAACGCGGCTGGCTCGTAATCTGCAGTTAGCAGATTCGAGTCCCAGCTGTTCTAGCGTTGAGATTTATCTCTGCAAAACTCCCTGCCCAAATTCAGTAGGGGACACCGATGGGCTTGGATAGACTGCCGTCCGTCGGATGGGACGTTAAGCTGTCGCTTCGTGTGAGGAAGAGACATACCCTGTACACATTAAAGAATATGCTGGACGGCCTTGATGAGAGTCTACCATCTGTCTCCCAACAGCTGTCCAGTGTGTTCCCTCTCCCAACCTTCTCGGAGCCCTTGTGGTCCTTTGACTTGGCCATTTAGCCAATTGTGAGCTAAAAACTGCCGCTCAGAGGTAAAACAACTCCACCTAGCTAACATAGGATTCAAGTTTCACTGCCATGGAAAAATTCACAAAGAATCAAAATAATACAATTTGGTACATTCTACAGTTGAAATTAAACTGCAGTTTCCAACAGCAATGCATATTGTCCGGTTATCACAGTCCTCCACTTCCAACACATCTAACACAGATCCTAAGATGCTGGCTAACATAGGATTTGCGCTTCCTACCCTTGCAAACTTCACATAGGATCAAAATAATATAATCTGGTACTCTCTAAAGTTGAAATCAAAATAGTTTCCAGCAGCAATGTTTATTCTGCAGCGAACGAAATACTTCACGTCCAGCATCTCTAACACAGATTCCAAGATAATTTAAACAGGGAAATTGCGCAAAATCACAACCATTCATAAAGAGGTGAACCCTGGCCAGTTTTCGCAACGTTTGTTTTTTCGACAAAAATCCCCAATGTTTCCTTATTACAACTCATAAATCTCCATAATCAAAACGTTCCTCTTCTCAGGTACATCATTTGAAAATTAAGAGAACACTGAATTTCAGTGAGAAGTTATTTTTCACCACTTTCGTATATTTACGAATATTTAATTTTCGTATATTTAATCGTATATTTACTTTTCGGGCTATTCCAACTATTGCTCAAATTGTTACATTCACATATCATATTTAAAGATTTTCTTTTACATTTAAAGTAGATGGATAGGAGATGAATTATGCAGTCATTTACTGAAAATAATCTAGGTGATCAGAAATCGTATATTTACTACCAAACTCTCAGGCTTTCTTTGACAAATAACATGACACTGAAAAATGTAACATGTTACGAATGTTTTGATAAATAGAACTAGATATAATTAAGTTTAACGCTCTTAAAACAGATAGTTTTAAGAGCGTTGAACTTGTCTTAAATGTCGGCATTACAAACTGATCCTTTTCCTGTATTTTTAGTGATATCATAAGCAATTTTAGGGATGCTTTTGATGTAAATTCTCGCTTTTGGAATAGATGTAGTTAGTATCAGGAACTCGCAGTAAAACTAAATTTTTTCAACTAACTTATTAGATATATTTTGTAGTAAAATCTCTCCTTTGAAAATATTCCGAAATCTCGGAAATATTGACAAATATCTAACCTCTAAAATATTCACACTTTGCTCAAAATAGCATTATTGCTTTAAAGCTTCCATAAGATTTCTCACTCATTGTTATTGCACGAGATTAAATTAAAAGTTCAACATCTAACTTAGTCGCTACTGGCATTAAGGAGCCAAGCAAAATTTTTCACCTTATGTTAATCAAGTTTTTTCCTAACTAGTAGTGAGCTTACTGAGCTTGCGAATACACTTTTTGGGAAACTATATATTACTAATGCACTTAAAGCATTTGTTGTAGAAACGAAAAAAGGTCCTCTGAACAAATATAACGAAAGGAGAGAAAAAAAGCAAAATAAAGACGAAAATAAAGTAGAGCATATCGAACATTTAAAATTATATCCGAATATCACAGAATATATAAGGAGCAAGAACAGATTTAAAATGCTAATACACTACGCAAAAAAGAAGTACTTTCTAGAAATGTGAAAAACTACAGAGCAAAAATTTTCATTATAGACTTAAAGACAGTTAAAATGATATATGCGAGTTGATTTTCCGTTCAGACGTTAGTCATGCAGAATTAGTAAAAATTAGAAAGAATAATATAGATATTTGATGTATGATGCTACAGTAAGGCATCTAAAGAAGAAAAGGAAAGAGGGAAAAATGTACAATCTATCAAAAGATGTTCAGCCAGAAAATGAAGATATGCAGGTCACGTGATGAGAGTCTCTGCTGGCAAAGAGACATTAATCACTCTAGAAGCAATGACGAAAAAGAAAGCTCTCTGGACGATATCAGGAATTAAAAGGAGTGATGTTTTCGAGAAGCGATGTGTGGACGACGATGTGAAGAACTTAAGAGACTACAGAAGACGAAACAAGATGGCGCCTCGTGGAAGCCGAACGTTCTTTAGAGTAAAGTACCTGATGGCAAATGAGAACAAGAGCTATGTTTATAATATGCAATTATATACTGGGTTATTATTAAATCAGTTTGGGGTTTAGGCCATGTTTCTCCAAATGTAGATACTCCAAAGACCTCAAACTTTGGAATAAGGTTACTGTGTGCATGAGCTCGATAGTTTCATAGCCAAATAGCAGAATGGAATAGTTCAATTGTTTGCCATCAGGTTGGAGAAAATATTAATGCGCTATCAGGGGTGTAAGGGGCAGGTGCCTTGTCTCCTACTCTCCTGTAGGCCCTTGCCCCTTACTACCTTAGTAATAGATGGATCCTTTGTAACAGAGACAAAAAATATGAAACTGATATATATATTTCGTGCATTTTTCAAGAAACTTTTAAAGACGCCTAAACGGGGGGAGAAATGCTATATTGCAATGGAAATGAAGTCTCTTTCTCACCCCCCATTTATTTTCCCCCTGCTCGATTGAGTGTCTCTCCCCCCACCCATTATTTCTTTCTAGATCCGGGACGTACACTTTTGTTTACATTGTGAGAGCTTCATTGTTTGGAAAGATAACTACAAAACAAAAGAGTTTGTTGTTTTGCAGTTATCAAATTTATTATTGTTATTTTGTTGCACCTGTTTTAGTTAATGACACCCGAAAATTCAAAACATATTGCAGCTATTTCTTCAATGACTTTTCAGTTTCGCAGTGGTATAGCGTCGCCTCGTAACCGCTGGGCTACACGTTCAAGTTCCAATCGGTATTGTTATTTTTTTCTACATAATTTTCAAATATGTTGCTAACTTTGTGAGCTTTATCATAAAATGAAACTGCATCATAGAATGATCAGATGATGGTATTTCTTCGGAAATATTTGCCACCTCTCCGATTATTACTGCCATCAGGTCTGGTATTGTTTCGGAATTGTCAAAAAAAAAGGCCTTCGTTAGCCCTACGAAAATGAAGGCCACTCACAGGAAAAATGGCTTTTAAAATAGTCCTGCCAGGAACATCTATTAGGATAGCCTTCACATTCAGATCTACGTGTCATGGTGCTCCATCTTGCATTAAAATCATTTTTTCTAAGCTATATATTTCAGGCAGTGCAAGTATGACTGGCTAGTAAGTAAAACGTGATACCACTCTTCAACTTGGCATAAGAACAAAGGCTGTCAAATCTTAAAATCCATTCACTGGAATGGAGAAGGCTTGAACTGAATCTGAAAACATGTACAAACTCATTTATGGGGCAATTCACCAAGACATTCAACATCCCTTGCTAACAATTTCAAGTAGCAACACGAGAAGAACTCCATGGTTATCAGCATTCCACTGGCCAAGAAAAATTGCAAATACCATTTTTTCGTCTGCAGAGAAGGGAGTGTTTGGAACCAACTTCTAACAGACGTGTGCTTTCACCAATATTGTAGAATTTTAGAAGAAATTGAAAGAAGTGAGCTTGTCACCATTTCTTTGATGTTTTAGATTTTAAACATCATAGTGAACTTCGTTGCTACAAATATCAATTATTACACAATCTTTTCTTTATGCATTTCTTATTTTTAAGTCAACAGAGAAGGAGTAAGAGTGCAATGCACCATCTGACCCTTCTGTGCATACAATTACACGGAAAATAAATTATTATTATATTTGCGATCAGTGCCAATCAACTGGGTGTTGTAACAGCAGTTACGTATATTAGACCAACAATATTGTTCAGTCGAAAGACTTCGTTGCCAAAACTACATATTTAAATTCCATACCCGTGGCCGAGTGGTTAGCGCGCTTGGCTACTGGCCTAAGGGACCTGGGTTGGAGACATGGATAACGCATGGATGTCTGTATCTTTTTTCTGCTGAGGTTCCACTATCTTCTCAGACCTTCTACTATGGCGTATAAATTGACAGGTTCCTGTCAGACCTCTGTAGCAGGCATCTGCTTGAGGGTTGTTTTTTTTTTGTAACTCTTAATTAACCCCATGATTACGTTCCTGATCTATGTTTACTTTCGTGAAATACATCTATTCACATTAGTACTATTTTCCCATACCCTTGAAATATTTTTAAAGTTGCCAAATAATTGCAACTACAGGATTTTAATATCTAAACTGAAACATTTATGGAAATACTTATTACCTCAGAGTACATGTCAGTGTAATTTATTTGCATACTAAACACAAGAATGGGTAAAGTAACTTTTAATAATATTATTTTGCGCTATTTGTTTAAAAAGCAAGACAAAGCCAAAACGGAAAAAAAATATAATCAGTGATAAAAATACACCATCAAATTTTTGGAAAAATAACGTTAAGTTTGAAATAAAGCCAGTAAATATGATCAAATAATAATCAAGCTCTGACTGCGAATTTATAGCTTACAGTTAATGATATACAATAGTTGCTTCATAGTGAAAAGTACATCATTAATTTTGATGTAGAACATATCGACATTTACTTCTAGCTTTATCATATTGGTGATGTCGGTTTAGAATGTGACAGCAGAAGATAGCGCTAAAAGCAAAATTAAACAATTTAATATACTTATTTACTCTCATAATTCCGCCACCTCTGAACCTTCCCTGAAACAATTCATGAGTTCACATAATCTGATTCAAAATGGCGATTTTTGCATTACTTCGAAGACTAACACATTTGTAAAGTTATCTGTGAATATCGTAAGACATAATGGTAATATACTTTTAAGCAATATAGCTAATATAGCTTTATTGAATCTCAAAATTTTACATAAAGGTTGGTTAACATATTTTAAGGTTGCTAACAGTACTTGAAAGCTAAATTGCATAGCAGCTATAGCAGGTATCCGATTTCATCGATACGAAACCTGATGCACAGTTGAAGCTGCAAATAGCTGCGAATTTTATGAACCTAAAATGCTCTAAGCTCCTCTTCCAGATCTATAGCATTGTCAGTTTATTAACGTATGGCGAGAGAGATAAGGATATGATTTTGTCGAAAGAATAGAAAAAAATTGCCTAATGGCCTCCCAAAGGACCCTGAAGACTAATTATATTATCCATCTTTTATATTTTCATCTTTGACCCTATTTCCTAATAATGTATTAAAGCTTACAAACTTTTTTTATATTGGGATTTACTATTACTTTTAAAATCGATGTATTAACTGAATTCATCTAGTCCATTTTTCCTCGGTGGATTTGAGTATCATAACATTCCTTGATTATGCGCTACTAGTCTCCAGGGTCCTTTGGGAGGCCATTAGACAATTTTGCTTTGTGAGGGCTTTGGACTAGTGTTCACAACAGCCAAGCCACAAAGTCCTTCCTATCAGCTAGCAAACTTATTTTGAAAATTCGTAACTATGACAAAATATCAGGGAAAGGAACACATTTGTTCAAAAAAGGAAGCATAGTATTCTCCATTTATCTAGAGATGGCAACAGTGATATTATCATAAACTATAAAACTTAACCAGCAATTGCTACTAATCATTGCAAACCAAATATTTGCGCAATGAAATAGCTGTTAAAATAAACACATCTCGCAATCATATACGCACATATATTTAATCAATGCTGAGTAAATAAGTAATAATTTCCGTTAAAAAATAAAAACGTCAGTAATGAAAATAGTACTGTATTGTTGTAAATGGTTATTACTGGACCACGGAATTGGATACTAAGATTTTGCGAGGTGGAGAGGTCAGTAACGTCGAGATACACTGGTTTAGATTGTTATGATTCGCTATGTCCTTAGATAATTTTGGCTTCCAGGTCATTAGACAGTTATAGTGTACAAAACTATTAGGTCATACTGGTTTGTGAGACCTATAGATTATCGTGATTTTCGAGCCTCCTAGATCACATTGCTTTTGGGAGGACATTAAGACACTCTAGTTAAAAAGTGTCAGTATGCAATTAAATCTTTAGAAACTGTTCAGTACTTTCAATAATAACATAAATAGAATGAAGAATGAAAGATATATACAGAGAAAGAGCATATATTTCTTTAAAACTCTTAAGGATGAAAATAACAAAATTTTCTAATAAAAAGGCACGATGCCAAACCCATCCATACATTCTTCCTTGCGTCCCATTATATATGATAATAAATACGAGATACGTTTTTTTTTTTTCTGGAGTTGAGAAGATGCAGTTCCTTTTTTATCCCCTAGAGTATCATCTTATATATTTTTCAACATGTGCTCCTAAGACTAAGTCACCCTATGTCAAAAATTAAATTATCATTACTGCAGCAGCCCATTTACCATGGAGTTTAAAACATTCTCATCAATATAACAGACGAGACTTCAATGGAATGAAAATTCAATCTTGAAAATTAAAAGATAACTCTGTCTTTCCCGGTGTTTGAACTCACGTCTTATTACTCTTTCGCTAAACATTCCCAAAAGCTCAGTAATGTTACCAATTACTACTCATAAATACTGCTAGTGTTTCTGGATGTAACATATGGTGTAACCTGAATGTAATTTAGACAACTGGATTATTAACAGATGGCCCTATCAGATTCGATGGGACAGTTTTGGACGCATTACTATCATATGGTTCGGTTATACATATATTTGGTCATTCCGATTTTCCAGAGAAGCATTAGGATAATAGATGATCTATTAGGGCAAAGAGTGATATATATGTAACTGTACATCGTCGAACAGGTCTGAGTCCATTATCATACGGCGTCAGTCGTCCTAATGCTATATAAGCATCGTTGTGCTGCATAACGTGTAGATTCATATCGATAAAGCACTGGAATTATTCAAATGAAGGTTAGTGTACGAGGGACTGCTCGGCTCATTTGGATTGTGAGAAAGGTACTGAATGTTGATGAAGCCTTAATACGTAAGATAACACTGTTCGCTATACAAATGCAAGATGTGTTTCAATCCATTTAATTGTTACATGTGTTTATATTGGTGTATCAGGGTTCTTATAGAATTTCAAGTAAAAAGGCTAGTGTGTTTTCACAGAGTTGACCAGAAAGCAGAGCTAATGAGAAGAAATATTTTATTAATTGAGACAAATATGGGAAACAGAGATGAATTGGGGCTTTGGCAAATGCTATCAATAAAGCACGTGCAGCACTGATCAGTCTTTACACATTGACTACAACAAACTCAACTTTGTCGACTGAAAATAAACTATTGCTGTATAAACCAATCCAGAAACAGTCCATATACACTACTCTCACGTTTGGGGATATTGTTAGTCTCATAAAAAATAATAAATTTCAAACATTTTAAAGCAAATTTTCACGATCGGTTGTTGGAGCACCTTTGTTCGTCAAAAAAAACGTGGGTGACTTGTCCTTTGTCTTTTTTTTTGTGATGGACCAATGCCATCTTGGGCATAGTCCAATCACAAATATTCACAAGAAATAATAAGCGAATTTGGCATTTAGTATTCATTATTTGTCTTATCTATGAAAAGAGTAATATAATTTTTATATGAGTTTTGTAATCATTATTTGCTGTGTTATGTAGGCAATCACAGCAGTCACATTTTGAATCAGTACTACATCGTCTGCTTTTGTATACAATATGAATTTTTCCATTACAGACACCGCCCTGAATCTTAGCATTATATAATATGGCGATTGTACAAATGAGCATGCGCTGAAATACAATAGCAATGAACTGCAGATGATAGGTCACTGATTCAAGGTGGCCAGTAATACTTGATAGGCCGATTCAACCAATAGTCGAAGACCTTACTACTTAGGGAAAATCTTAATTTGACTGTGCCAGGCAGGCCTATATTTTCCTGGCAGGATGTGTGTTGAACTGAACCTGAACTGGGTTATCAACGTTTTATTTTGCCAAGGAAGAACATCTACATAAGAACAATTTAGATAGGACATTTAACCAGTAGCAGCCCATCATTAGGGTCCAGAAGGGTCGGCCTCACCAACATTTATGTAATATATCTATAAATAAAGGAAGGTGTCTATCTGTGAGTCTGTCTGTGTGTCTGGTTCAGAGAATATCTCTGGTTTTAGTCCGGATTGCAGTGCCAAATTTCAGGTCGAAAGTCCAAGAGGGGGCTTGCTAGAACCAAATTATTTACAATGCTGTTCCTACGGGAAACGAGAATCGCTATCAAATTTACTGTTGCCATTTTCTGCTCCCTAACTATGAAAGTAAAGATTTAAAATAGCATTTAAATCTTATGCTGCAAATCTGATGCCGTTGCCAGATCCCCACATTTCCAAAAGCATTATTTAGGCGTCCCATTGCAGCTACGGACCAATGGTTGATTTTCTAACCAAACATGGGGTCGGGCACAAGGAACCCGCCCACGAAATTTGGGACCTTTCGGTGAAGTACGTCCAGAAGTCGTTACAGAATGCCAAAATCTGATGAAATAAATAAATTGATTGTTTGCCACAGGCTCTGAGAGCGCGCGCCGAGTCAGCAATGACTTTGCAACACCGGGAAATTCTTCGTGTTCAAACTGTGAGGAAAGGTCGGGAGGGGGATATGCACAAAACTAACCTTTAGTGCAAGAAACAACAGAATATGATGATTAAAAGTGAGATACGAGCTGTCACAATTTCTGTAGAACGAAGCCACGGGCCAAGTGAGAACCTGATTTTTAAACCAATCACCGGGCCACACGGGAAATATTGTGCAGGAAATTTGGACCGTGCGAACGAATATCACAAGAGACATGGGATAACAAAATCTGTGGTAACGGAAATAAAATCGCGATAGCTTACTCAGAAACTAAGACAGGGGCTATGAGGCGTGCTCGCTGACGTCAACAACAATCCGGGCAAATTTCTTCCTGTTGAGAATCTGCACTAAAGGGGGGGGGGGGGTCTTATAAAATTTATCTTTAATGCAGTGAAAATAAGAATATACAGATTAAAAGTGACACTCGGGCAGCTCCGGGTATGTTCAGCTAGTATATACTAAAACAATATATTCCGAATTGGAATAAATAATAAAAATAATATTTTACATGTATATTTGCTCTCTAAAATATCTTGCCCATTTTATTTCATTTCAATAAATATTTAGTGAAGTAATGCATACGAAACTATCTTGGGCGCCTTAATTATCAGCGCGAAATATTGCGAGAAAGCTTTATATCTCCCCCGCCCCATCCAGAGGCTAAATTCTCGAACTTTCCCCTAAATTAAATTCCTGACCCTTCCTCCCTGAAACTTAATCCTTTAATACGTACCTAACATAATCCACAATATATATATATATATGGAAATTTTATTACAAGTGCATATATGTGTTCTTTTCCAATCCAATCGATGTTTCTTTTTTTCACCGAGAACAGAATTGGGGTTAGGAGAGGAAATCGCCGACGTTATGCACTATCATTTGAGCCATCATATTCCTTAGTTGGTTTCTCTGTATATAAGAGCTGTTGGTCCCACCTATTTAGACTCTCACGAGTCGCCACTACATCTAACTATGAAAATATAACAACGTGTCAAACTTTTGGTTTACAATGGAATTGGAACAAAATGTTTTAAAAAGCTTTTCATCAAGAGTGCTACGGCTTAACTCTCTTGACATATATATACTCCAATGGTACATATACACTCAATATATACACATATACACTCAATATATACACTTCGATGTATTTTGACTTGCAATACAATGGTTTCCATTTCGGTACGAGCCGCCTTCAATAGTGTTTCATTTTTTATAAATCATTATATTACCATATCATTTTCTTACAATCCATAGTACAATAAATTAATATATGTAATAATATAATAAATTCATACTATAGAGTGAATATCATAACCAAGAGACAATTGTTTAAGTAATAATTTGTAACGAGTAATTCAGTTAAAATAAATAATATAAATTTATAATAGGAAGGGAATAGACAAAAATAGTGAACCTATATTTGAGACAAAGTTTTCATGAATAGCTGTTTTTTTAATATCACTAGAACGGAATGGAAAAAATGCATGTATTTAGATAATTATTACAGGGAGAGGCAAAATACTGAAAAATAACTAGAAAGGAACAGAACGTCTTCCGAGTTTTTTCTCCCATTTTTGGCTAAATAATGCTTTTTCAGGTTAGCTGAAAAATGTATTATGGGACTTTTTTTTCACTCCGATTCAGTTCAGCGCGATATCAGAAACTTCCCAAAACATTTTCCTACATCCGGGTTCTGCCTGCGCTAGTCAAAGTGTTCCCAAAAATATTTCAGTCACGACCTTGTAAACGTTTAACCTGACAATTAGTGTTAATGATTAAAATTAATAAGTCCTGTTTAGGCAGACGTACCAAAACATTGTAGGTACGTTAGAAGCTTCAAAAACCTTGTTTCGCACAGATATCTCAACATCCTAACTAGAAGAGTTTATTAACAACTGAAGAGCTAATTTCTTTAACGAACCTGAATCACATCCCATCCAACTAATTTTTGATTCAGTCATGTATGATCGGACGTCAGCAGAGGTTCCAAAGGCCCAAATGCATTATCATTTAAAATCCCACCTGTTTATTTTCATTTGGTTTCTGTTCGTTTAGCCTTCGAGCTCCGAGTTTTCTCTGTTTACCTTTTTCAAATAGTCTGTTGACATGTTAGTGCCATTGGCTTTAATTCAGATGAAAGAGATTTTGGATTAACCAACCCCGGGGATGCATTTCTTTATGATTAAATTCAATTCAAATTTATTATAATATTAGAGAATACACGAGGACAATAAACACACAATGCACAGCACTTTGTCAAATACAATATCAATTCAACACTTTTCAAAGAACAGAGAAACAATAAAAGCACAAAACCAAGCAAAACTATCAATGGTATGACTTTTTCAGGTTCTATCCGATTTCACTCGATTTTTGTCCCCCCCCACCTTCCGAGCAAGAGATTTAATAATCGGGTTAAACCGAAATTACCCGGAACAATATAAATTTCACAATAGTTTTTTACTTTTTGCTATAAAAGAGAAAATATTAAATTAGTGTTTTGTTTAAATTTGTCATTTGCCAACACACTAGAGAGGCAAAGACAAGTGATTTAAAGCGAATAATTATTGTTATTATTAATTATTTTACGTTATGTGGCAGTGCACGCGTTCTATTGATGCAAGTTGCGGAAAACATATTACATTTAATGAATGCAGGCAGTTCTCGCTAATAACGAATTAATTGGTTCCAGAATACCATTCGTTAAAAGCATGTTTCATATTACTTCAAGATAAATTAATTTATTCTTTCCTGATATACTGCATAAGAGTTATATATCGGAAAACGGAGAGTAACAGCATATTTATTAATCTTAGAAACATTGTAGATTAATCAGAATCATTGTAAGTACGTTAGAAACAACGTTTTTAAATTAATATATGTCATGAATTTAAATGATTCGGACGGAAAAGTTTACACAGAAGAATCTCGCTGAAGAAACATTGGCAATGCCTGTATTGTACGTAAATATTAAAATTATTAGCTAATAATGAAAATTTGGATTATTTTTATTTCAACCGAAATTCGAGAAACAATACTGGATTATTAGTTTTTAAACCTGATTTGAATTTCGAATTTGAGAGAAAACAATTGCTCTGTAATTAATTACCCCTCGAATGGAGCTTTTTTAATCCGAATACTCGATCCCTATTAACGATCGATCGAACTTCGGTTTGGATTCAGTAGTAAATCGATTTTGAAATTTCGCTTCTTATTATTTAAAAAGAAAATAAAACATAATAAACAATTTCTTTTGATTATGATTCCAATATTTCAATTACTGCTAATGATTAAATTTAAATAAATCCGATTACTTTTCCCATTATCACTTTCTTTCATTAATCAATTTCCCTCAACCTTTATAAAGATGTTACTCAAGAATTTTCAGTCTGCAAATTATTTCTATTACTTTTAGTTTGAAGTAACATTCATATTTTAATTATTTTACAGTTCGTAATAGTCTGCATTATGAATAATTAAAACAAGTGGTTTAACGATATTCATTATTGTGTATGTCCTATTTTATAATGAATCATTTTCTAATTGATAAAAAATAGTTTATAACTTTACTGAAATAATTCATCCCATTTAAATTCAAATCACATAACATAAGTTTTAATCACGGGGTCAACAACGTGGACCGCACCCTCCCGTGGCAGGAGTGCTTCGGTCGACCTGAGGTGACCGAACAGTCCTGCTGCTCAGGGGATCGAAGATGTGTTTGGCCACGGCCTTCGGGGTTGCCTTACATGTCGCTGCCATCGTGATCCAGAAAAGAAGACGGCGGCAGCGTCAATCAAGGATCGACTCGACGTCTTCATCACCGTAGTGTAATGTGGGAGCCGCCCCTGCACTGCTATGAAGCGACCTCTCCTTCCAGGAGGGCTCAAGTTGTCGTGGAATAAGTTTGTATCCAAAGTAAAGAAATAAAAATAAAAAAATTCCCGATGGTACAGAAATGACTAACGTTAATTAGAAGATTTTTTTTGGCAAAACGGTGTTTAGTGTAAATAAATTTCAACGCAGTCGCAGTTGAGCTGCGACTACGTTAGGTAGTGAATAGCTTTATGATATAGCTAGTACGTTACGCGGAGTTCCCGGTTTCTTTAGGATAATATACGTTTCTCACAGTAGCTCACTACCTGGTTAAAATGACATCGCTCTGTAAACCAACATAGAAATAAAAAAAATTTATTTATTATTTAAAACGTTTCTATTAAACAATAGGATTATTTTTTCTTGAAAAATTCCATAATATTTTTACCTTTACCTAGAAAAAGAAATATTCCTTTTGGTTCTTGATTTCGGTGTACAATATGGTACTGAAAAGTTGGGTTTGAATGACATCTCCTTTTCTCATTTTGTATTTGGGACGTCATCTACGGATAAGTAAATTTAGTGATTTAAAAATGTTAAACCTTTCATCATAGGAGATTTGCAATTATTCTTTACTAGGTAAATCACATGTTAATATTCTCGGTTATATGTATGTTAATAGCATATAACCGAGTGTAGCCAGTTACAGTTATTAAGAACACCACATTACATAAAGGAATTGACATTTGTTCTGTTTTGATACTTCTAAAGAAGTTTTTTATATTTGAAATTTAAGGTATATTATATGAGTGCAAACGAATTACGTTTAACAATGAAACTTTGAAATACAAATCTCTATGACGAATTATTTAATATTTATGAAGATGTGGTATGTTTATTACAGGAATCGGAACCAGACGTTTTCGCACCCGTAATTCAGCATAAATTCTGAATTATGCCCCTCACAATCAATGCTTATAAATTTATAGACTAATCAAATTTAGACAAAATAAAGGAACAGCGAAGCATATAATATACAAAAATAAAACAAAATTACCTGTGTAATAAAATAAAAATTACAAAAATAAAATCTCAAATAATAATTATTATTATATATATTTTTATATAGATTTTGCATATACAGGGTGTTTCAAAACTCTCTGTACAAATTTCAATGGAAGATAGGAAACACCAAGACAAACCTATTTCGTCTATGAATGTATGTCCGCTGACGTAACCCTTCGTTGCTAGAGGGCGCTGACAGAAATATCGGTGGAGCTGGTACATAAATGAATGGAAGCAAGTGTAGACAACATGTTTATTTAAAGAAGGTGCTCAAAGTTGCGATCGCCAACAGCATTGCTTACATGACAGCGTCGAAGCGTTGATTACCGTACACGTTGAAAGATTCCTGGAATTTCGCGAACAGTTGCAGCGACGACAGCGATTCTTGCGACAAGGTCTTCTTCATATGAGTCAATGGGAGTCTCGTACACGAAGTTCTTCATTTGTCCCCAGAGGAAGAAATCGATACATGTTAAATCGGGTGACCTTGGTGGCCAGGCGACGGATCTATCTATATATAATCTCGGCCTATCCATCGGTCTCCAAAAGTGGAGTTCAGATAATTCCGCACACCATTACTGAAGTGTGCTGGTGCTCCACCGTGTTGAAACCATATTCGTTTGCGAATAGCCACGAGAACATCTTCCAGCAATCCCGGCAACGTTTCTTCAAGAAATACCCGATAAATCTGCCTGTTGAGTCCGGGACGCAGCAGTTATGGCCCGCTCAAAATGTTATGGACGATACCCGTCTAAACATTGACGGCGAACCGTTGTTGATGACCATGTGCCATTGTGGCAAGTGGATTTTTGTGCGCCCAAACATGAGAATCGTGCACATTAAACACACCCTCACGTGTGAAAGAGGCCTCATTTGAGAAGAGCACATGAGCTGAAAAATCAGGCTGCACTGAAATCTGTTGCAGAAACCAGTGCACGAAGAGGGTAATTCTGAGGTCTCAATGTCTCTGACGATGAAACGGATGTAGCGGCTACTCATGTAACACTTTTCACACGGGGGCGTGGTTCACACCTAGGCTATGTGGAACAGCTCGTGTGCCTGTGTCGCGAGCTGTTGCCCAGGATTCCGAGGATCTCTTCTTCCATGTCAGGAGTGCACATGATTCTCTTCCGACCAGTGCCACACATGTTTGCATGGGATGTTCCAGTTGACAGTGCAAACGCGCAAATGTTTGGTGGTTTGACACATGTCTGTTTGAGAAGCACTGTCGGTACAACCTCACAGCAACTCTTCAGTTTCCATTGACAGCCCCATATGCCAGATGCATATCAACCATCTCAGCAGTCGTGAAACACTCCATGTTACATGGAATGTGTCTGATTTACGGATGCCGATGGTAAACACAAGTCCGTTCTCCGTTCCACTTCGCCCCTCTAGCCATTTGTATCACCGCCAAACAGCGCCCTCTAGCACCGAAGGGTTACGTCAGCGGACATACATCCATAGACGAAAAAGGTTTGTGTTGGTGTTCCCTATCTCCCATTGAAATTTGTACAGAGAGTTTTGAAACACCCTGTATGTATATATATTGATATAGATTCTGTATAATATTTTAATTAGAAGCAATTTGTTATACTTGCAACGTTGCTGTAAAATACAAGTTTTAAACAATTAAATTTATCGTAAAAACGCAATTCAGTGGTTGGCGAGTCCATTCCAGCTTTACACCCGAGGTAGGTGTCTCGTTGCCTCACCCTTGTTAGGGCGCTGCTTAGTAGTGAGTCGAAGAAGAATTGAACCCTTTGGAATAGACTTCTCTAAGATCAACAACTCTCTTCTCAGTCTAATGGAGCATAAGAGGCAGAGTTAATTGAGTGATAAGATAATGCAGCTCATTTCTCAGTGAAAGGAGTGCACGAATGGATTTCGACATCATTCTACTAGTTATTACAAACCGCAATGTAGAGAACTTAAGAAAAGCTTACAATCGCTTGAAAGCATGTTCTGGCTTGTTAACTAGGCAGATAAGACTGAGAAAGTTGTCAAAAAGTCGAACAATAGAGAACTGTCTCGAATAATTTTTTGCGTCGGAAAAAGAGTGAATGTGCAGTATTTTATGAATAAAATTGACAATTAAAGGTAGGTTACTGATGGGGTGAGAATTGTAATCATGTTCTGAATAATATCCATAATCTTTCAATTATTTGCAAAAACGTGAAATGCATTTCCGGTTTTTATTTCCGCTCTACATCATAATCTGAAGTTAGTTTGACAATATCAAAGTTAACTTGAGGAAAAAAACGTATTTGGCAGGTATTATGAAATTATACTTTTTCAAAGAGAATATAGTTTGTCATTTTCAAACTTAGCAAATTTAAATGATAGAAATTTAAAGTAATGTTCAATTTCGAAAATGCCATGAGTAATATGTTATTATTACTTATTTAATTTTTTTCTCTTTAAGAAAAGTGAGTATTTTAAATCCCTTGGAAGGAGGGTTTGTTGGGTTGTTGTTTTACCTCTGAGCGGCACTTTTTTGCACACCATGGGCTAAATGGCCAGGTCATAAGGACCCCGAAGGCTCAGAGAAGGTTGGGGGAGGTGACCCACTGGAACAGTTGTTGGGAGACAGATGGTACCCTCCCGTCAAGACTTCTTTAAGTGTTCTTTAACTTGCACAGTTATGTCTCTCCCGCACAAGGAGCAACAGCTTAACGTCCCATCCGACGGACGGTGGCCTTTCCAAGCCCATCGGTGTCCCCTGCTGACAGTGGGCAGGGCGGGGAGTTTTGCGGAGATAAGTCTCAACGCTGACACAGCTGGGTCTCGCACCTGGGAACTGCAGATTACGAGTCTGGAGCGCTATCGACTGAGCCCCCCCACCCCACTTGGAAGGAGGAAAATCATTGTTGTCACTGTAAACTCCTTGACCACTGTATTCTAACACCCAAATTTCTAAACTTGAAGAATAAATAGACTGTTCGAATGTCAAACTGTTCAAAAAGAAGTTTACAATGGGTATTATTGCTATTCGAAACGTATGATGACGTTGCTTATGGCGTGGAGGCGTAGTTTATGGGTTTTTTTTGTCTTAAACTGTAGTTCTGAACCCCAAGGGCTCAGAGAAGGGCGGAGGAAGAGACAGCTGTTAGGAGACTTGGTTTGACCTGGTTGATACCGATAAAATAATTTCAGATTATGATATAGAGCGAAAGTATAAATCAGAGTCATTGGACAGCTAGTAGCCTCCTATCAAGGCCATTCAATGTGTTCTTTAACCTGCACAAGTATATGACTCTCACGTATCTAGATCCACGGATTAACGTCCGATATATCGAACAGCGTCCACCAAGCTGATGGATATTCTTTTCTCATCGAAAGCAGAATAGGAATTAGCAGAGAGAAATATTGCTGGTAGGCTGGTTCTCGAACATGGAAATTGCAAATCCTGAACCTGGCGCTCTACCGATTGAACCAATCTCAGCCCCGAATGTAGTCTACTTTCAATTCTTGATGAAGTTTTTCGTACAATTGTTCTTTTGCAATTAAAATGTATGGTCGATTAACAGCTTCTAGATGAGAATCGAAGAGTTAGAAATTCTATACAACTCATTTTACTCTTATACTGTAGATGTTGAGAATTATTTAAAGCTTAAAAATTAAAGGTGCTCTTTTCGAAGATTTCAAAATAGATTTTGATTCTGTTTGAAAACATATTGTGTGGATTTTGCGATACACTTGAAAATTGTGTAACACAATAATGGTTCCATTAAGTATTTAAACCACTATCGAGCTGTTTATAGTTAACAGAGTAAATATGGTGTAGAGGAAAAAATTCCCCAAAACTCTCCAAATGCCCTGATGACAGTGATTGGTTAAATGGTGTGTAGAATAACATTAGCTATGGGGGAAAGATTGATCGGCGGCCGCTATCTCAGCGGTCAGAGCATCTTACATGTCATCAGGAGGACTTGGGTTCAGATCCCACCAAGCCAAAGACATTTTTCCTTTACACCATTTTCCTTTATACCCTGTTGTCTATAAACAGTTCAATAATAACCAATTATTTCACTAAATATTTAGCTTATAATCACCCTTAGTGAAATCAAAAATATGGGCTGTGAATTTTCATGTTTTATACCAATGGTTATTTTTAAGAGAAAATTACATTTTCGTAGCTTCTCTAACTGGTTTGATTTATTTGGTAAAAACTACGAACAATAACTCTATAATAAAGGGATAAATGCCTAAAATAGGTACTTGCAATTAACTGATAAGAACTGGTTATGGAATAGATTTACTGATCGCAACACAGATATCTAATTTTTATCGGAACTGGTCAGATGTTTAATCAATCCTAAATAATCTTCAGTTCCTCTGAATGATTATGTTTTTCAGACAGTCACGGAGTTCAATTCTCTTTAAAGTTATGTCACCGATGCAGATGGTGTGCACTTTGAGGCAAACAAGAGAATCGGGTCACTGCTAAACATTTAAGAATCTAACGTATTTTAGTATGCAGTGAGGAGAAATTGGAAAATACACATATAGGATAAATATAGGATTTAAAACAATTTAATCATTTCTAATCTTTGCTAAAGGAATGAAACTTGGACATTCTTCAGGCAAGACACTGGAGGCATTTATTTACAGATGCTGAGATGTATCCTTTCGATTAATGTGATTAGATTTATTTAATGATGTTAGAAGAAGTAGTTAATCACTTTTAATCAACAACTTGTTTTCGAAGAAGAAACAGTGAAGTGGAATGTTGCGCTCATGCTGAATAAAGTTTACCTTTGACATAAAATAGCGCAAACATTTGTCAAATTTTTACTATTCTCTGCTTTTTGAGCAAAAGATACATAGTATTTGTTTTAAAAGGAATAAAAAAACGAAAATAATTTTAAAATGTAATTTTCTCAGCCTGAAACTCATCGTTAACTTTTACCTAATATAAATTAGCAAACTTTCAAAACTAATCTTCTGTTTTTTTTTTCCTCTCATCTTTTTGTCTTTTTAATTTCTTAAACTTCTTTAAGACTCTTTACTCTTAAAGAATGGTCTCTCGTTTTTTGTGTTCTTTCTCTTTAATAATACCGTGTGCATCCACTAATCCTACACCATTAATTAAATGATTAGTTTTATATCTGATCTCAAGGAAGTATTCCTTTTTAACTCTTTTTTTAATACGCTTTTTTGTCATATCTTTCTTCTGTTTCAAAGTTCAGCGTCTTTTTTTTTTATAATTTCAAATTGTTTTCTTTCTTTCGCTTAACACATTTATGATATTATTTAAGTTTTTCTATCAGTTTTCTTCTTCATTTTTTTCCTCTTCATTATATTTCCTTTCTTTTTTCCTCTTAATTTTCCCCCCTTTATTTTTTCCTCTTAATTTTCCCCCCCTTTATTTTTTCCTCTGCATTTTTCCCCTTCATTTCTCCACTTTCATTTCTCCCCTTGTAATCCCAGTGTCTTTCTTTTGTCGTGCCTCTTATTTCTGATGTGCCACCATGCAAGTGTTTTCAATTTTTTTTCTCACTAATGCTACTTAGTTTAGCCCTTGGTGCAAACACTTAAAATTTAAGTATATGAAAAAAAAATAGTTTCTTTCCCCGTGAATAACATTGAACTATAATGCATACTGCTTTAATAATCGTTTAAATGTAAGGATATCCCATAATCTTTATACAAATAAATAAATAAATAAATTAATTAATTAATTAATTTTCGAGGTGCAGAAGAACTCTCAAACACGGAACTCAATGGAACTGCGAAATGGTTATGTCTGACAACTTCTCTTAACCTTTTTGTTTTAGTGGGGGAGTATCGCCCTCACCGTCACTTATTCAGTCAAGAGCACTAGAAAGAAAACTGTATTCTTGAAAATCGCAGGAAAAACCCTCTACTTAAGAACGAAAACATCCACTTCTAATTAGTAATAAAGCAGAAAAAATATAAGAATAAAAAAACCTTAATTAAGAAGCAAAAATGTATACTCCTAATGAGAAATATGAACTGACAGAATCGTTTTTTTTAATCATCTAAAATTATTGAAAAAATTGAAGAAATGAGGCAGATTAATTGATGATTTGTGATGATATGTTTTATGAGCAACAAGTTGCTTTTTCAATGAGCTTCAAGTTGTCAAGGCTTCGTTTTAAGCGTTTGAAATGTGGCTTAGATTTGCGTCGTTTGGTATTGAATTGATTCAATGGTGAAGCGTGACATTTTGAGTAGGGGAAGCAATTAACAAAAGCACTACTGCAACTAAATCTAACACGGTTCCGCTGCTCTCTGCTTCCGAATCATTGAACCGGAACGCCGTTCCACTACTCGGTGTTTCTGAATCACTGAAACGGAACACCGTTCCACTACCAGATATTTTCGAATCATTTAATCGGAGCGGCGTTCCGGTACTTGATGTTTCGTAATCGTTGACTGAAAGTAGTTCTATACTTTTTAAATCAAATATTGTAGTATACAGTATATATCTTGTAGTAGCGAAGTAGGAATCGGGGTTGAGAGTGCAATCTTCCTGTCATTGAGGAAAGTTATTTTTAACAAACTGTTCTCGGCATTCTGATGGTCGGGTGGTTAGCGTGTTTGGCTTCTAACCTGGGTTCAAGCCCCGGCTATAATGCATGAATGTTCTCTTTCTGCCGAGGTTTCGCCTTTCTGATCAAACTTTCTCTGTGGCATATTGTACTGACAGGCTCCTGTCAGATTTCTGGGGCAGCTGAATGAGGAGAAATTTGTTTGTTCAATAACTAGTATTAATAAAAATGTTAACAAAAATTTTGAAGAACCCCATACTTCCAAAAAGTAGAACTGACAGAGAATTAATTTGATTCTCATATAATTTAGTCTAATTAAATCTCATAAACATTAAACTACTGTGCAAAAGCACTATTATGCCGATAATATTCAATAAACTTGTAATATGTATATGGTAAAAAAGCCAAAGAAATTTATGTATAATTGAAAAACCAGCATTATTAATAAAATCATATGTATTTAATGTTTTACAATTTTCACTCATTTCCTTTTTTACCCCATAGCCGAGTAGTTAGCGTACTTGGCTACAGTTGAAAGGGACCTGGGTTCGAAGCCCGGTTAAGGCATGGTTTTTGTGTTGTTTTTCTACTGAGGATCCGCCATCCTCCTTTCTGTCCTCTGTGACCAAGAACTGCTTGAGGGGGTTATTTATTTATTTTTTTGTTTTTTTAGACAGGGCTGAATTTACATCTCAGGCGTCTCAAGGCACACGAAGTGGTACTCCGCCATTATCAACTATACTTCTTTCAATTTCGCATAAAAATATTTTCTTTCTTTCGCAACCACGAAGAATGGAAATAATGTAAAAATATAAATGAAGGTAGAAATTGCAGTGATAATAAAGTGTTGTTAATAAATAGTGAAATTAATGTAATAAATTAATATTATGAATAGCATACAACTTGTTATATTCAATTTGGAGTGATATTACACAATCAAATTATCAATTTTAATTTAAAAAAAATATTTCCTTACTTTATCACTCTCATGAGAATGATTAAATTACACTTAATTATCAAAAATATTAAGATACTTTCATAATTGTGTGGAAATTGTATTCGAATTTCCCTAACTTTGAATTAAGATTATGTTGCAAAATGTTACAAGAAATGGAAAATCTAAAAATATATATAAAAAAAACTTTTTTCGTAAGGATTTATTTTAAAATTATAACAAATCGTTTACTGAAATAAATGCAATCTTAAAAGTTTGGGTAGAGTTTTTCACTTTGAATTGGTTTTGAAACAGTGCTTAGGACGAATATAATAGTAGTATCGGCTGTCAAATATTTCAGCTTCAACAACTCTTTTAAATGATAAATTAATATTTTATAAAATGAAATTTTGATAAATTTGATTGAGATTCACAATTTATTTTATGTAACATTTTTCTGTAAAAAAAACTTATTTTCAAAGTTTGGGAGCTTTGAATATGGTTTTGTTTTCATATAGCATAGAAGTATCCCAATAAGTTTGGTAACAGTGTACAGCCCCACAATCCGAATTCATTAAAAATTTTAAATTATCAGAAAAGAAAGAGTATTTTGAAGAGAGAGTATTTGCTCTCCATGGATACTTGTAGATAGTTAAAATTGAAAAGACACAATTTTATTGTTACTGAAATAAAGAAATTGCAGCATTTAAAAGATGATGACCCTATTATGTTGGCGCCCCTACACTAATGTCTAACTTTGGGCCTGGCTGCAGTCAGCTACTGAAGTAGCCTTGACATAACTAGTTTGAAGATTAATATATTATACATTCTTGTTCCCTATTGCCATCCCGTGGTCGAGTGGTTAGTGCGATTGGCTATGATCAACGGGACCTGGGTTTGAGGCCCATGCCTTACCCGGGGCCCGAACCCAGTCCGTGGCGAGACCCCAGCAGAAAGATAATGCAAGCATCCATATGTTTGCATTATCTTTCTGTTGAGGTTCCGCCATTCTCACAGACTGTAAAGTATTTACTAACAGGCTCCTGTTTAGACCACTATGGCAAGCAGCTGCTTGAGGGGATTTTTTTTTGTTCCCTATGTTCAAAAGATGAGAGCACACAATATTCGTCATTGCAATGGCCAATGACAGTCCCTTTCCCACACTAAAATTTATTCTTCATTATTTTTTTTAAATATGAATCATATTAGTTCAATGGCTGTTGAAAATTCTGACAAACATTAGTAATATTATATTATTTTACTCTAAATAATAATTTCGGAACACGCCAAAATTTTTCATATGAACTTTTTTAAAAATTGTTCTCTATTTCAATATTTTCGTTCTTTATTTCTCAGTTTATTTAGAATTTGCAGTTCGAACCTATATTCTATTACAAGTAAAGAATTGGATTTTGTAGACAATACGATGTGGCTTACGTTGAGGAACTGGAAAATATCGGTATAAGCAAACCTGTTTGAATAGGAAATGTGAGATAATCCAGACCCCCATTTCGTATATGTTTTAAAAAGATTGTTAATTAAATTACTATCGCGATCTGCAATATGTTCACTCAGCATATATATTTAAGATTGTTCTTAAAAGTCCCAGTGGCAATCCCTATTCTTCTATTTATTTGATGCAGCACATCACCAGTATCTGTCACATAGTCCCCAAGATAAGAAAATTAATACCCATATACATAGCCCCCAAGATAAGAAAACTAAGACACTTGCACAAGAGTGCAGTCATTTAAAGTAACTGAAGAACCATAACCTGACCAATTTTCATCATATTAGTTTTTCTCTTTTATCACCAAACCTACTCTATTACCGTTCTCATGAACAGCCCTAATGAAAGAGTTCATCTCATAAACATCATTAGCCAACAAGGTCAAATCATCTGCATATTCTAAATCAGAAATTCTGAAATCTCTAGACCATTTAAGGACAAAATCTTTTCTTTGCAAAGAATTTCGCATAACATATTCAATAACCAAACTAAAGAGAAAAGGGAACAAAATGCACCCTTGACTAGCTCCACTAGCAAAACTAAACCAATCACTACAATCCATACCAAATCTCACACACGACTCAGTGTTATTATAGAGAGCTTTCGTTATACTAACTTGTCAGGTATTCTACATGATCTAACGATGAAGCAAAAATTATGTCGATTAACAGAGTCAAAAGCCTTTTTGAAATCTACATAGCTAATAACCACAGGTTTCTGAAACTCCAAATATTTCTCTAGAATCTGCTTAAGTGAAAATATTTAATCACTACATCCCCTACTATTTCTGAATCTACACTGTTCATTACGCAGTTGTCCACCAACCGAATTCTTAATTCTATTAAGCATAGTCATGCAAAGAACTTTATCTGGAACAGAAAATAAACTAATGTCCCTATAATTATCACAACAATTGCGATCATCTTTTTTAAAAATTCGGACAATAATGACTCTACTAAAATCCTTAGGAACACCTTTATCATAAACAAAATTCAAAATTTCAGTCAGACATGTGACAACACAAATGTTCCCAGCTCTAAGCATTTCAGTGGTGATTTTCTCCACTCTTGGGGATTTATGCAGTTTTAATTTAGAGATAGCCAAAGTGACTTCGTAGTGTGATATAGGGTCATCATTAAAACCAGTAATGAATCTATCCTAATTACAAAATAAGGCAGTAGAAATAATCACATTATTTAGAACTACTCTGAAATGTTCAGCCCACCTAGCCATCAAATAATCCTCACCTTCAACCACGTAGCCATATTTATCCCTCAATCCCTGAGTTCATGTATGTTTCTTCACACATAAAACATTAACAATCTGGTAAACCCCCCTGCTGTTGTGGTGTCTAACTTCTTCCTCTGCTTTGTCAGCCGCGCTATCAAGCCAAAGATTCTTATCAGCTGTTAACCGATCCTTTACATGTTCATTATGCTCGTTGTAATGTCTTCTGTTAGGACTAGTAGGATGTTGATTCATATTAATCCTGCACTTCCTTCTTTTAGAAATAAGTTCCATAGCCTTATCACTCAAATAATTTTGTTTCCTCTGTTCCCTTTTACCCAAAAGAGTACTGTTTGCGTCAAGCAAAGCCTGTTTAATCTGACCCCATTCTTTTTCAACTTCAGCAGTAACCAAACCACGATTGTCATAATGACTAAGTAGCCTATCATGGTATATTTTGGCTATATCTAAATCTTTCAGGCATTCAGTGTTACAGCTAATTTGTTTAACCTTAGCACAACATTTCTTAATTTTCAGCTACAAAACACTTTTGACCAGGTAATCGTCAGACCCAATTTCTGCTCCCCTGTATTATCTGGTATTCGTAATTAAAGTAGTCCATTTGCTGCTATTTAAAATATAATCTATCATATTCCTGTGCAACCCATCAGGTTGTATGTATATTTATAATGTATAAATATGTATGTATATTATAATATTGTATATTTATAAATGTCCCAGTGTTTGCAGTATGTGTTAGTTATTCGCAAACCATTACTCATTGCCATTGGAACAACCAATGCCAAAGGGAACTGAAATGCCTGCCCAAAAAATTAGAGTCAGTACCAACTTTAGCAATGAAGTCATCTAGCACAAGAGAAATATATCCTTTCTTCACAGAAATCAAAATATCATGAAGTTGGCTGTAAAACGTATCCTTCTCGTTCTCATCAGAATCCTCTGTGACAGCATAGCAACTGATGATATTCAAGCCTTTAATTTTTGTTTTTTGTGGTAAGGAATCTTTCACTAATGCAGTCACATCCTAGAAGAGCATCACTGGCATTCTCCCGAGAAGCAAACCAACACCTTAGAGATGATTTTCATCCTCCCTGCCTGAAAAGAGGAAATTAAAGTTAGTTTTAAGTAGCTCACTTTTACCTGTCCACTGGTCTCTTGGAAGCCTAGATATCTAGGTTATAACGCTGGAATTCCTGTCTGAGGACATCAAGAGAATATTCTCTATATAACATCTTCACGTTCCACGTAACTACAGAGAGAAAATGATTAGTAGGATTTTTAAAGAAACTAGGTTTATTGAGAGAGGCAACAATATCAAACAGCCCCCTGATCACAGGCATGGGGCAAAGACCTTCCCTCCTCCGCTAAAGGCTAAAGTCACCTATGCTGGTAGAAACTTCAGGCACCACTTTTTCAAGAGCCATATGGCCTGCCTGAGACACATTACCTCATATTAAGATTCACGATGTCCAGCTAGCTAAGTGAGGGTTCAGGTACCTGCGATGGTCTCTGATCAGGATTATTCACCAACTGATATAAGGTACCCCGTGCCTCTGTTCATTTAGGCTGGCAACCCACAAACAAACAGAAAACACAGCAGCAGATTCTCCCTCAACAGAGGCCCACTAGTGCAGCAAATCCAGGATCCATAAATGCGATTAGCTCTTTTCCATAAAAATAATCAAGGTCAAATCCATAACCAGTCTAGTGGGTATAAAATTTCAATAAAAATATACCCCCTTAAGCAGCTGCTTGCCACAGAAGTCTGATAGGAGCCTGTCAGTTTATATGCCATAGTATAAGGTCTGAGAGGATGGCAGGACCTCAGCAGAAAACAACACAAACATCTATGCCTTACCCGGGGCTCAGAACCCAGGTCCCTTAGATCAGCAGCCAAGCGCGCTAACCACTCGGACACGGGACGGCTAATTGTTATACTGCAGTTTAAAAATGTAACTGAAGGAGAAATCATTGTATTACCTAAGAGTTAAAATTTTAAATGACATATTTAAGTTAGCTTTCTAAGTACCATGGCTTCATTAGAATAGTGATTACGGAGTTAAGGATTGTTTCAGAATAAATACTTTATGAGTTTTGTTAGATCTAATTTAGTCAGTAGTCAGCAAATCTTATTTCTGACTTAATGGACATGCATTACCACTTCTATACAAGCTGGTAGTGACTACTGGGATACTTCCCTTTTCTGCACGAAGCGAACTAAACAAAAATATTAAGTGCACTCGAGAATTCATATATTTTACTGTAGAAGTATATATTAGCTAGCTGATGTTTATGTGTGTATATATATATACAATATACAATTCTCTCTCTCTCTACACACATATATATATACGGTATATATATATATACACACACACAATAAATGGTCATTAAAATGATCGCTCCATCCTGTATTGAATACGACAACACTAGCGCTATTCAGTTCTATGTAAATTTTGAAAGAGAATGGAATTAATAAACACCACAAGGAGGTAACGGAGAATCGACGTAAATTATCATAATTTGATTCATTAATAGTTAGCTGGAAAAATAGTTTTCTCACGAGTGCAATATGACTCCAAGACCTTCTGATAACGTGCCAGGTGTTCTCCAACTGAACTATCGTAGCAAGCTAATTTCCAGAAAATTCTAATTACGTATAGGTTCATATACCACTCGCAGTACAACTCAATTGTTTTTCAGCTAACTGTTCATGAGCAGGATATTGTTTTACGGGATATTTATGTTAACAGAATATTTATGTAAGATGCAGGATATTAATGTTTACAGGATATCACCCCTGCTACTCTGCTATTGTATAAAAGAATTTTAGTTTGAACTCTGAAGGCAAACGGGGTATAGTTGAGACCCTCATCTCCAAAACTTTGATGAACTGTCACAATAGATTTCTGTTAGGACGATGCGATGCGTGCAACCTGCATCGTTTGAGATATCAGAATAAACGCCAACAACACAGAAAACTGCTACTTGATTTGACGGCAACATCAAACATGGACCGAAGACGATTGGAAAAAGATCCGCCGGTCCAATGAATCATTTCTCTTTTTTCGCCACTAAGATGAATGGCTAAGTGTATATCAAAAGCAACGTGAAGCATGGTTCCCTCCTGCAACAGACAAGTGCAACACGGTGACGATTGTGCCATGGTCTAGGTGTGATACCTGGGGACTACTCGAAAATTGCTGCAGATAAAGTACACTCTGCATTGTTAATATTATTCCCAAAGGGTAATGGCATATTTCAGAAAAGAGCTAATCGCGCAATGTTTTGAGAAGACAAGTGTGTCAGGGCATTTTTTCCCTCTAAAAAACGTTTGCCAGTAATTTCGCCAAATAGATATTCATTGTGATGTATATCTCTAAATAAAGGGGGGGGGGCGAAGAAACTAAAAATATTGCTTGTAAAAATTTAAAATTTTATATCTGTACTTTGGTTATGTTAGTCAGTAAGCGAAATGGCTTGTACAGTCTGACAAATATAATATTAATCTGTCTGCATATAAATTAATAACTTTGAAGATATAATATCTGGTAATATAGAAATCTTTGCTTTTGTCAAATACAGGCCATTTTAAATGTAATTTTTTAAAAAGATAATCCTCAGATTTCTTGTTGCTAAAATGATTTGTTTTTTCGAACAGAATGTTATTTTTAAGTCTTCTGTCTTTTCTTATTGTAATTGTTATTAATTTCTCTGTATTTTATGGTTTTATTTGTACTAATATTATCAACGAGACGGAATATTTTTTCAAGTGTTGTTTGTCTTTGCTTTTTGCCTACTTCATAAGACCTTTCATTTTATCAATTCTTAATGCTACAGTCCGCAAAAAAATTATGAACTCATTTATTTTAGGAAAACAATTTTTAAAACATATTATGAGAAAGATAAATACTTTTCTTTTGCATGTATGTTTTTTGGCCTCCACCACTGGTCGTCAAAAATGTCCGCGGTTTAAAATAGAAATAAAAAAGTTTGTTCCACTTCAAAATTTAATTCAGTAGCTCTGATCTAGAATAAGATCGTTTACTTCGAAAGTACATCCGAAATTCTGAAAGTTGTCTTTCATTCAAAAGTGAATATATTCCATCATATCTTCATCATAACAACCACTAATATTAAAATATGTGCTGGATGATTTACATTTCACTGCAGAATAAACCTTTTAAGGCAAAGACTAATTTGCTTGTGATCAGAAACTTTTGGTATTTCAATCCATCTTTGGGACAGTTTCGAAAGGGGCATGCCATCCCAAAAGGAATATTGGAACGATGATTTTTGTGTATCTGTGGAATACAGAGCTTTTGCAGTAATTCTACTGGAACTACTGCGATATCCAAGGTATTGCAAAAGCAATACCTTGGATATCGTTCATTGCTGCATCTGTTGAATATATTAGAAGTAATTTCACTTTTTGCCCTTACGAATGTGTTGTATGCCATTTTTAATCAATTTTCTTGTACACCATTTTATTTTACTACTTCTTATTTTTATGCATCTGTCAAGGTGTGCCTTAATTTGTTAGCATTTATTGCTGTTTTGTGCAATTATTATTGGGGAGGGACGGGTCCTACCTGAACCAGCGTTAAGATGGTTCAGGTAGGACCCGCCCGTTCAGGTAGGACCCGCCTGCTCTGTAATACTCCCCGCCGTGTTTTCTGTCAATAGGGGACACCTATTGACACCACTGGAACCCACTGGTGTATGATGGCAAAGGCTGCCGTCCGTTGGATGGGGTATTAAGCTCTAACTCCATATGCGAGAGAACCATAACCTGTGCAAGTTAAAGAACACAATGTATTGTCTTGACGGGAGGTTATCATGTAACAGCTGTCCAGTGTGTCCCCTTCCCTCAACGTTTTCTGAGCACTCAGGGTCTTAGTGACAGGTTATTCAATTGATTGTGTGCAAAAAAAAGTATCCTCACAGGTAAAATAACCCAGCCTTTTATGCTTGTTTCCAGTGTTATTCCTGTTTCTCCAATATAGCCCCCTTTTTTTTTCGTTAAAAACGCATTGTTTATAAATTACTCCCTCTCTCTGTAGGATAAAAGTGCATATTTCCGTTATAACTGTTTCAAAGCTTTAATATTATTATAATAAATGTGAAAAAACTTGGCGATGCCTTTGATGAAGACGTTTATATGTGTACTATGAGTGACGATTAATGCATTAGAGTGAGTTTAACGATTCTGTATGCGTCATACTCTTCTTGAAGGGGGTGACTCAGTCGGTAGCGCGGCAGGCTCGTAATCTGTAGGTCCCAAGTTCGAGTCCCAGCTGGGTCAGCGTTCAGATTTATATCCGCAAAATTCCCCGCCCTGCCCACGGTCAGTAGGGGACACCGATGAGCTTGGAAAGATCGCCGTATGGGATGTTAAGCCGTTGTCCCGTGTGTGGGTTGGGTTGTTTTACCTCTGAGCGGCACTTTTTTGCACACCATGGGCTAAATGGCCAGGTCACATGGACCCCGAAGGCTCAGAGAAGGTTGGGGAAGGGGACCCACTGGAACAACTGTTGGGAGACAGATGGTAGCCTCCCGTCAAGGCCATCCAGCGTGTTCTTTAACGTGCACAGGGTATGGCTCTCCCGCACACGGGGCCACGGTTTAACGTCCCATCCGACGGACGGCGGCCTTTCCAAGCCCATCGGTGTCACCTACTGACCGTGGGCAGGGCGGGGAATTTTGCGGAGACCCGTGTGTGGGAGAGCCATACCCTGAGCATGTTAAAGAACACCCTAGATGGCCTTGGCGGAAGGCTACCATCTGTCTCCCAACAGCTGTTCCAGAGAGTTCCCTCCTCCAATCTTCTCTGAGCCTTCGGGGTCCATGTGACCTGGCCATTTAGCCCATGGTGCGCAAAATAGTGCCGCTCAGAGATAAAACAACCAAACTCTTCTTTAAGCTACTTCCGAGATGAAGAAACTGATTGCGCTGCATACGTTTTTCAATTATTTATGTAGAAATTAGAAAAAAAGGTTATGTTGCATATTTTGTGTTCTTACTTTAGGTATTACAGTATTAGGAACCCTGTGACGGATTTTGAATATTACTGACATGAAATAACGAAACACAAATTTAGGAACCATTGGGCAGACATGGATTAAAAATTGTTATGTCAAAAAATATCTTGATACACATGATGTAGTTTTTCATCTGGAACCATTGTTATATTTAACAAATACAACAATGTAAGAAAATTCAAATAAAAATATCACAGATATTTTGATAATTTGAGAGTTATTTTTTATCTGATCCGGTGATAATCTTATAATTGCTTTCAGTGCTAATTCTTTGGAGTTTTTAAAACAGATCTTTATGAATGGGATTTGAATACAAATTAATATTCTAAGGATAGTCTTGAATCTAAATGTCTACTTAAGGATGTAAATCTGGATGGGTATTTCAAAATGTTATTATTAAAGAACAGGTAGAGTTTAAGATAAATAGTTTTCAAATAGAAGAGCCACTGATTCTAATCTGCATCTTCCTACCATCCTTGCAACGAAGCAGCTAAAAACAATTTATTGCTTCTTTAGATATCTTGCCGGGAAACTGTTCAAGATGTTTCTGCTGTTAATGTCTTATAAATCTCTTTAATAATGAAATGTAATATCTTAGATTACAGTTAAATGTGGCGCGAACTAACAGAAAAGACAAACTAAAAGGAATTTTACAATGCAGCTCGTTTATTCATATTAAGGAACGCGTTTTAATATCACTTTTTAAGAAATGTATTTTTGATTTTGTTCAATTTACGCGAACTAAATTGAATTTAAATGTGTGGATTAATCTACGAATTCATGTAAAATATTTTATTTAAATAAACTCTTATTGAAAAGTCGGACCGTCTTTAAGTAGTAAAAAAAAAGTACCTTTAGACATAATGTATTTAATCGAAATTTGCAAACATTTTTATTAACGTGGATCACTAAATCTCAAAAGAAAGTAGTTAAAACGTTTAGAGAATCACCTAAGACAAATAGCATGCATGTTAAAATGCAAAAAGTAGGCGGTTGTAAATGCGAGTGACAGTGAATATTTTATAGCAGTTTAAACTAGCTTGAAGATACAGAAGTGATACGCATAAGGCATTAATAGTTTTCTATCTAAATTTGTGTAACCAAATGACAGAAGTATTATTTTTCAACGTTATAAGGCTCCTAAAATAAGAACAATGACGAGATTATAATATAGCATGAAAATAAAAAAAATAATGTAAACAACTCAGAGTAAAAATCGTTTGAGATTAAATATTGATCTTAATATTCTCTCTCCAAATTTTGTTGCAATTATTGCTTTACATAGCAGATAACCTTCATTAAAGTTGAAGTGAATTCCTTAATCCTTTTCTCGAGAAATTAATTAGTATAAAGCTGTTACAGAGCGAGTCGCACAAGTTGAACCAGTAAACAAGACTGCACAATGTTATTTGGTAATCCGCTGCACTCGCATATGGGTTCTCACCTCTGTTTTCTTTGCATATTTTTTAAAATTATTGCTATGGATATAACACTCTTCTAAATATGATCCTAAAATGGAACAAAACTGAACAGCAAACACTGTGCTAGGTCACCAAAGACATAATTACCGGGGAAGCAAGTCTCATGTTCCATTCCAAAGCAAATGGATAGTTTTTTTCATTTCCGATTAAAGAAGTAAAGGGTCTCATAATGTCTCACAATACCTGGTTATGAGCAAGCTAAAAGTAAAAAGTAATATACTCTTATATAATTATACAAGAAAAAAGCGGAATAAATGTATTTAGAAGTTTATGTGAACTTAACAATGTGTACTGAACAACTGTACCATTTTACGCAAATGCAATGCATAAGTGAGTATTAAGAATATTAAGATCAGTTATGCACAATTTCATAAATTCATACTGCCGAAAATTATACAGCTTATTTAATGCCACGGGACGGTGTTCAAAAGTAATTTTGCAAAATTTATGGATATTCCAAGATCCAGATAGAAGATTTTAAGCAGAGCCATTTCCTCAGCCCCCTGGACTAGGAGCCACAAATATACATGGCATCGTCTTAATATTTGTAAATAATGTAAATTATATTATACTGCAAATCGTTTTTATTATATATTTAAAAATTTATTTTAATACATGACACAACATCTGATTTTTTAAGTGTCTATTAAATAAAATATATAAAATTCTTATATTTATAATAGCCAGTCAAAAATATGGGAGACTCCACCCCACTCCAAACGCCACTATATGTGGCTTTTGGAGTGGGGTGGAGTCTCCCATATTTTTGACTTTCTCCGATCACCATATTTCCTATCTCAGCTTTGAATATGTCTATGCACTTTTAATGGAGATATATTTCTTTCAACTTTCATTACCAGGATAAATCATTTGTAAACACTCTATTGCCCCCTGAAGTACCATGAAGCATGCCAATGTATACAAAATGTCATACTGACGTTAGTATTCTACGTCACTACGAAGTCCTATGAAATCCGTAAGGTATGGTGGAAAGTAAAATCAAGAACGACATGGGTAAAACGTCTGGTCTAACTGACTTCAAAAAGTACCTCATCATTGGAAGCGGTGGGCAGGAGTATCGGAAACTGAAATGATGGATGATGGAAAAATCACAGGACATAATACCCAAGTTTATGGAAAACGCAACAGTCTAAAAAAACGTTCGCCAATCGTGGCAAATGCGGGAGGAAAAAAGACTGACAGATAGCGACAGGCGTTTGTTGGGATACGTATACGGTAAAACAGGGCTGCTACAGTTCATCAGCTGAAAGAGATGACAGCTAGCAGTACTTCAAGACCCGTTCCAATGAGAATTATGAGCAGAGAACTAAATATTCCTAACACGATATAGAAGATCATATATTAGATAGATATCCATAATAATTTGGTAAGATAGTGTATATCTTTAATGATAACTTCTCTTAGCACAAATATTTTCAATTTGAGTTAACATTTGTTTTTATTTCACTCATTGCGCACATCAATTCAAGTACAAATCTGAGAGACTCTACAATTCGGTTATCTGAAATCTATTCTCCAATTCGAAAATAAGCTTTTATTTTTTTTTCAGTTGCAGTTTTAACATTGCGCACTTATCGTGGACGTCGAGGACGAGAGAATTAAACTCATCCGATGCACTTTGTGCAAGACGATTAATTAGTCAAATTAATTTCTATTCACCCATAATCCTAGGTGAAGCCACATATTCGCGGGCTTTTAAACGTGCTTGAATGTGCTTCAGACCTGATGTGCCAAATGTCTTGTAGGAAGATGAAATAAACAAATACACCATAGCAGAGAACGACTCTGTTTATTTACACTCCCACATATATGTACAAATCGGAATCTGCTCGATTCTATTGGCTTTAGCTCTGCGCTCAAGATTTCTCAGAATGAAATGGCTTTAGCGGTTATTGTACTTTCTCTGATTAGCTAAATTTAATCTGAATATTGGTATACTATTGCAGGGTTTTATTTGATGTGGTGGAAATCTGCACTTTACAACAGAAATATCATTTCTAACCTTAAAACTCGGAGATAGGATATTTTAATCCCTGCCTACATTACCTGGTTTACACAGAACTCTACCTAATTCATGCAGAATCGTACCCTGGTTCACACAGAACTGAATCCTGTTTCTTTAGGTTCTTGAGATAGAGCTACGTCACTTAACACGCTAAAAAACAAACGACCTCTCCGTTTGTCAATAACACTCAGACTGCCTGTTCATTTCCTCATCGCTCCTCTCCGGGACTCGCGCTCAGCTCCTCCAGCGGAAGTGAATAAAATCATTTACTGGCGGTCTGTTACCGAGCATATGGAAGGCAGTCCAGCTGGCCCCACATTCCCGTTTAAGATACTTCTGAAAATATACATAACGTAGTAAATTTAAAAATGGATGAGCACTTATCGTGAGTATAAATAAATATATTTTACAATACAAATTATAAAACAATGCAAATTATTACAAAAGCATGGGTAAAATAACTTATAAATAAACTAAATACTATCGTACATATAACTAAACTAAATACTATCGTACATATAACTAAACTAAATACTATCGTAATAACTTTTCCTACAGAACAGTTAATACCAGCTCTGTCGGTTCGACCTAATTATTGCCTCTTCACTTTGATTGCCATGTCTCTTGAATATCTTTAGGTGTAAACAATCCTTTTATGTCAGTGGATTTTACACTAATAAAACTAAATAACCACCCGCGCACTCACCCATAAAAATATATCTTCCTTTTGCACTGACTAGGGCTATTTATGCCTCCTTTTTTTATCTCCGCAACTTTTAATATTATAGTTCTATCATTCTTAATTTTCAGATAGGTTCCACCTTCAAATTCGTTTGTTACACAAATCTTACTCAGAAGCATAGGCGAATGTTCATGTCACGTTTTTCATAAAGTCACTGCAGCACGTTCATCTGTCGTAACAATAACATAGATATATACAATAACATCAGATACACTCATGAAATAGATTAGAGGGACACGTCAGCACGCTCTATTCGCATCACAGAAGTGGAAATAATATTTTTGATAATTTCTGTTTGGAATGATGAAGTTGCAAAGTACTATATTGATATATATCGGGTTGTCCCATAAGTAATGCCAGTTTTACAAATTGAGAAGTTGCAGCATGTGTTATGCGTTTCCTAACGCATGTGTTGGAAGATGAGTAGTGTAGGTTTGTGCAGTAATAAGTCGTTTTCAATCTACAGACAACTTTTGAAAAGTGCAGATTGTTGGGTTTTTCTATAATCTTCAAAACAATATGGGGGTCTCAAACGAGCATCTTATTTAAACACGAAAAAACATGACTGGTGGTATATAAAATTCATATCAGATGACTTCAAAGTAGATGATGATGCACTGTCCGGCTGTCCTGGGCTTCGATAGTGACCTGCTGAAAGATACAGTTGTAGCCATTCTAATTGTAACGACTAGGGAACTTGCTCTGCAGTTCAATTCGACGCATTCCACCATTCACTGCCACCTAAGGGGGAAAGTGAATGGCAAAGCGGTCTTGCGGTTCTGCTTCGCGATGGCGAGTTATATCAAGGAAGACTTCCAGAAACCCATTGTGTCTATCCAAAGGATAACGCTATGTGGTATCTGAGAGCATAGACTACTCCAATACCTTTTGGTTCTGCTTCAGCATTCTCCAGATGCCTGGGTCGAGCAGTCCAGTTACACTGGAGGCACGAAAAGTATTTCGCGCTGTTTGTCGACGAATTCTGATTCTGTATCAGATAGAATGACGACAACACACTTCTGGAGGCTTACACTTAAGAGACTTGCAGGAAGTCCTCAGCGTCCACAACATCTAGGTTCAATGTCTGGTATACTATTGTGACGTGGCAGCGGTGGGTAATCCTTGGCACACAATCGTGGAACTGAAACATTTCTAGGCACATTACGGTGGTAAAAAGCCTGCCCATATTGTGCACATTTTATCACTGACATTATCACCCTATCAATGCTGTAATATCACTGATCTTGTCCATTACTGAGCACATATGGGGTTATATTGAATGATTTCACAGTGGCATTAGAGCTCGAACCGTACAGGACAAAGGTAGACCCTGCGCAAACATCCTACAGGATAAGTTAAAAAAATCTTCCTTGTAAAATGTAGTTTCACAAGAGAAACTTAATGTCGAAATTAGGCTTTCCAAGTATAATACTGCCATCAGTAAACACATTTTCCAATTGCTATATATTTTATCTGAGACTTACAATTTTTTCCCAGATATTTCTATAAGATTTCAGTCTGAAATATATGTTTTCCGTGATATCTTATTTTCCTTTCCACCTCAGTATTGTTCACCTTAAAATACAACTTCAGTGTATAGAAAAGTTATCAATTCTTAAGAAATTGCAAAATTCAGATTGGCTTTTCTATTCTGATCTGACATTCCTAAGAATTAGCAGATTTTCTGTCAATTAATATATAATCAATCATATTCTTATGCAGCCCATTTGGTGAAAAGCATGAGTACCTACATATTTCGCGGTGTTTGCAATAATAAGTGTCTTATTGTTGCAAACACCGCATTGATCAACGCAGTAGATTTTTACGTACTCTACTGCGTTGTTCTTAGTCACCAGATTAATCTTTGAAAATGAAATTTTCAATTCGTTCACACTGAACTTGCAAAACTTTAGTCATTATAGCTTTTCTGCCCTGTTGATTATTAAAGGGAGTCTCCAAAACTTACAATCGCGTAATCTGCTTCTACCCTGATAGGCGCTTCATCCCCACATCCTAACAGAGACAAAATATTTCATCCGACTTGATATGCGCTGTGAAAATTATCGCTTAAAGGACGTTCCCGTGGCCGAGTGGTTAGCGCGCTTGGCTACTGATCTAAGGGACCTGGGTTCGAGCCCCGGATTAGGCATGGATATGTGTGTCGTTTTTCTGCTGAGGTCCTGCCATCCTCTCAGATCTTCTACTATGGCATATAAACTGACAGGCTCCTGTCAGACCTCTGTGGCAAGCAGCTGCTTGAGGGGGTATTTATTTATTCATTTTTTTATTTATACTGAAAATATTATAATCTCTGCTTATCTATTCATCAGGGAAGATGGGTGTTTTCGCGTTTTAAGGTAAGTATATAGTTATCATATTTCGTATTTGTACCAATAGATACCTTATTACGTGATCAATAAGTTTCGAATCCACATTTCTGCAAATAGTTATTTACCGTTCCAGAAATCACAACAACACCAGTTGCAACACTACAGCGCTAATTTGACTCTAATGATGTTGCGAGATATCGCATAAGCACCAGTTCCAACACACACTGAGCATCATATTCAACTCTAATGAGGTTGATTTGCAATATGCAAGTCTCACTGATCCTTTTCAAATAAACATTCTGTGGGCTTTGGCATCCTCGATAAGGTTAAAGCTACATGTTATCAGTTTCATTTAATCATTTAATACGAAACACAGCCATTTAGTATGAGGCAATTTTACCACTAGAAGGAAACTTTTTTTATGATTATTCTTTATTCAGTGACATATTTGCAAATGCGATTTTTTCCACTCTAGATAAAATGTAGCTTTGGTTCCATATATTGTGGTTTTCCTGAAATAATGGAGGTTTGAACATTTTTATTTTGAAGAGAAATGATCTCTTGCTTAGACAAAGAATTGAGATAATCTTGAGCCAGCAGCACACCAGATGTTATCAAAATGGTCTGCATAATAATCAGTTGACAAACTCTTGCATCCCAAAGAACGATTGTCAAAGCTATGAAGGAATCCCAGTCGATTGTCCACAATATCATCCCACAACAAATTTCTTTTACAGCAGGTGTAAGTAACGTGTCGACAAGTTGCTGCCTTGACACGTAACGGAACAGCGTATCAATTGCAGCAAGCTATATGAGACTTACCTGGTGGGATGCCTGGCTCATTTTGGACACATGTGGACACACTGACGAGCGATACGACTATCTAGATAAGTGGTTCTAAAGATTATATGTTTCCCGTAACCCCTGGAAATGTGTATGTAACTGGCATACCCCATGAATAAATAGATAAAACTATAGTTATAGTATAACAATAGGAATAAAATAAAACGTATATGTATACACATTAAATTTTGTATTTAACTTACATCTAGCGACTTTTGAGTTCTCACAGCATACCCCAAAAAATATTACCGCGTACCCCACATTGAGAATTCCTAATATAGGCAACTTCAAGGGTGTGCCGCTCAATATATTATTAACCAAACGACCACATAGCCTATCACAAATAGTACAAAGAATTTGCCAAATGGTTTCCCAAAGGTTTCATTATTGCTGGATATACAGCTATAATGGGAAGAATGCCAAAGTGAACTCTTTACTATTAGACAAACATCCTGAGACAAATATACCAGGGCGAATTACTTACCTTATATGGTATAGATGTCAATATCATATGTTTGCATAAAGACGAAACATCGAATCATACCTTAGCATCTATGCGCACATATCTTCAACGGATGGCAGAAGAAACCGGAATCTACGTTATACCATTAGAGGACAATCCTGTAAAGTCACCTAATGGATGGATGGATCAACATGGACTTTTGCCCATTTGGACTCTTGAAACGAAATCTGGGAAACATCGATAGTTGACGGTTGATGGATTATGGAAGGCTTGTAAAGAGGAACGGAATCAATGAGATATGACAATGCTTCATAGAAGCCTACTACTGTGGAAAATATGCTATAAGACAATTGTTGTACAACAGGGACACCATATCAAGTATGATCCATGGTGGCGTAAAGGTATGTGATGTTCTACGGCTTCTGAAAACAGGGCTGTGTAACGTAATCAACCTCGGGATAAATATATACTGACTTCAAAATGTAGTCCCCTATGCAGAACACCCATAGCCTGAAAAAGTGGAGAATATGGAGAAGTTTAAATATTTTATAGATGTACAAAATTAAATGAAATATCCCCATAGGAAATAAACACGATTGTCAATATTTCAATGCCCATACATTATGCACACTACGATTGTCCTGAATGCTCATGAGTCGTTTTCTTCGACATTTTTCTTCTAATAGAACAATTTTTGAGATTAAGAGTACTAATGGCACTAACTGTATATATGAAATAATTTTTTCTATTTTCCATAAAGTATTGGAAAGCTGAGTTAGATACCTCACCTCCTAACCCTGTGCAAACTAATACATACAAAATCCTCATGTAGCCATGAGCTACCGAATTACACAGTCTGGTAGGAACCAGACTGTGTAATTTTCCATTCCATACATATCTGTTCTGAGCTGCAGCTGCTGCATTTGGCCACTGTATCCAATTCTAGCAAGGTCCTGTTTGACATTGTCTTCTCATCGTATCCTAGGTCTCCCTCTTTTACTGAAGCCTTAGTCACACTTTTCATAATCCTGGTAGAAATTAAAATGTCTCTTAAAAATATGCATGTTTCATGAAATAATATATTAAATAAGAAATCATATCTGTATTTTACTACTTATATCGCCTACATTTCGACAATACGATGTCATTGTTCTCTTTATGTTAAATTTCCCATCCATTGGATAGTGAGAAGACGAAAAATTGAATATCTTATGGTCGATTTACTTATGAGCGGCACATCGTTTCACACGATGTCTAAACGGTCAAGTCAAAACGACATCAAGGGCTCGTGATATTTTGAGAAGGGGATCTTCTGGACTGCTATTAGGAGACAGATGGAAGCTCCCATTAAGGCCATCCAGCATGTTCTACACTCTACGCAAAGTATAGCTCTCATACAGATTAACAGTTATTGTTATTACGGATTAAGAGTCCATCCAAGGTTATCGGTGTCTTCTTTCTCACGAAAGAAGGATAAAAGCTAGCAGAGAGAAATATCTGTTGACACAGGTGGGACTAGAATCTGGGAACTGCAGTCGCGAGCGTAAGCACTGTCAATTGAGCCAACCACAGACACCATCTGTTGATGGGCAGAAGCATTCTAGGCTTATAGAAATGGGTGCTCAGGATAGGGTTACCATGTGTTCTCCAAAATGAGGACATGCCTTCTTTATTTTCTCATGTCCTCCCAGAATTTTGAATAAAAAACATGAAATGTCTTCCTTTTTGTATAAACTCGTCATTTTGTATAAACTCATTATTCCTATAGGGTACTATAGGTCTTATATTTTAAATTAAAATATAAGACCTATAGTACCCTATAGGAATAATGAAAACTCCTGTAGATAGGTGAACTTAATGGTTTGAGAATAACTAACACTTATTATTGCAAACACCGCGAAATATGTAGGTACTCATGCTTTTCACCAAATGGGCTGCATAAGAATATGATTGATTATATATTAATTGACAGAAAATCGGCTAATTTTTTAGGAATATCAGATTATAATAGGAAAGCCAATATTGGGTCTCCTACATGATACCTTGTTAAAAGTGTCTTCAAACGTAACCTTAAGAAGTATTGTGTTAAGTTTAAAAATATTATCCTTAACACCGTAGCTCTGAAAGATCCAGATATAGTCAAAGCTTATCATGATAAGTTAGTTAGTCATTATGACAATCATGGTTTGCTTACTACAGAAGCTGAGAAAGAATGAGACTGTTTTAGCAGGCCTTTCTTGAAACTAACAGTGTTCTTTTTCGTAAAAAGGAACAGATGAGGTAAATTATTTGAGTGATAAGGCACTGGAGTTTATTTCTGAAAGAAAGAACTGCAGGAATAATCCTAATCAACATCCTACTAGTCCTAACGGAAACGTTATAAAGAGCTTAAAAACGATTAAAGGATCAGTTAACAGCCCCTAAGAATCTTTGGTTTGATAGCTTGACTGGCAAAGCAGAGGAAGCAGCTACACAGTATAAGAGCAGAGAACTATACCAGATAGTTAACGCTTTGAGTGGGAAGAAATTGGCAGGTATACAAGGATTGAAGATTAAACATAGTTAGGTTATTGAAAGTGAGGATTCTGTCATGGCTAGATCGGCTGAACATTTTAGTGATGTTCTGATATGGATGTAGTTAGTACTACTCCCATTATTCATAATGATAATAATGCATTAATGGCCTTAATGATGGTCCTTTATCACAGTCTGAAGTTATTTGGGCTGTTTCTAAATGTAAACTGCACAAATCCCTAACAGTAGTTGGAATTACTACTGAAATGTTTGGAGCTGGGAATATTTCTGCTATTACATGGCTGACTGGAATTTTTGAATATATTTTATGATAAAGGCATCGCTCCTAAGCATTTTCCTGGGCTATTATTATCTCTAATTTGAAAAAAAAGATGATCCCAGTTCATGTGATAACTATAGGGGTATCAGCCTACTTTCTGTTCCAGATAAAGTTCATTGCTAATTGTGCTTAATAGAAATAACAATCTGGTTGACGGACAATTGCTTGATGAGCAGTGTGAATTTAGAAGTGGTAGGGAATGAGTAAATCAGAGTTTTTCACTTATGCAGATTCTGGAGAAAAATTTAGAATTTCAGAAACCTATGGTTACTACATTTATAAATTACAAAAAAGCTTTTGACTCTGTTAAACGACGTAGTTTGTAGTTGACGTCAATTGTGGTTGTCGACCAATTAAGATTAATCGACAACCACAATTGTGGTTAACAATCAACTACAATTGGTCGGCAATTTGTTGAATCTACAATCTTATGACTTGAAAGATAAGTTAATTAACATAATGGAAGCTCTATATAATAATACTGAGTGATTGTGTGAGAGTTGATAAAGGTTGTATCAATTGGTTTAGCATTGCTTCTTGTGTTCGACAAGGGCGCATTTTGTCTCCTTTCCTCTTTTGTTTGGTTATTGATTATGCTACCCAAATTTAACTGCAAGGGAACGATTTTCGGCTTAAATGGTCTAGAGATCTGAAAATGTCTGATTTAGATTATGCTGATGATTTGCCAGTTTGGTAAATGTTTCTGAGACGAACTCTTTCACTTGAGCTGTTGATTAGACTGGTAGTAGGGTAGCTCGGTGATAAACAGAGAGAAAACTAACATGATCAGAATTGGTCAGGCAGGCTGCAATTCTGTTAATCTGAATGGTTGCAGTCTTGAGCGGATGTAAGTTTAATTATCTTGAGAGCTATGTAACAGATACTGGTGAGGTACTGCATGAGATAAACAGACGAATAGGATTGCTGCTGAGATTTTTTCACTGTAGAGAAATAGGCGTATACACCTAAAGACTGAAATTAGACTGTATAATTGTTTGATTCTTTCCAGACTTAGTTATGGTAGCGAAACTTGGACCATTTTGTAAACATAATAACAGAAAAATTGATGCTTTTATTTCAGATACTTACGTAGTATCATGGGCATTTGATAGTTCAACTTCTTATGTAAGTAAGTAATGATGAGGTTAGGCACAGGAGAGGGCAACCATCTTTAAACAGTATATTATGCACAGAGGGACTCCTTTGGTTTTGCCATGTATGCATAACTATAAATTAGCGAATAGGGTTTGAGCAGTGTTGCTAAAGCCTTGAAAAGAGGGGGTGACATTGGATGCGGTGTGCAAACATGTCAAACAGGATCTTGTTAGAATTTGTCTACAGTGGCGAGATGCAGCAGATGTAGATCAAGAACCCAATCTGGTTGGACCTCCGTAGCCCATGGCTGCTTGATGATGATGGTAATGAATGTTCTTAAGGATTTTACCAGAGATATTATTTATCCCTGTTTTGAAAGGAGGTGATCGCAATTCTTGTGATAATTAGAAGGGGTATCAGCCTATCCTTTGTTCCAAGTTAAGTTCTTTGTATAAGTTAGCTTAGTAGAATTATGAATCTGGTTTATGGACAATTGTGTGATGAGCAGTGGGGATCCATAAGAGGGAGAGGATGCATCGATAAGATTTTTTTTCCATTAGGCAGATTCTGCAGAAATGTGTAGAGTTTCAGAAACCTGTGTTTACTAGCTTTGTTGATTACAAAATGGCTTTCGACTCTGTTGATCGTCAAAATTTGTGTTTGATCTTGAGATCACATGACATACCAGACAAGTTAGTTAATGTAATGAAAGCTATCTATAATAGCACTGAGTTAAGTGAAAGTTGGTAAGACTTGAAGCAATTACTTTTGCACTGCTAGTGGAGTTAGACAAGGGTGCATTTTGTCCCCTTCCTCTTAATTTGGTTATTGATTATGTTATGCGTAATTCATTGCAACTGGAAGAATTTGTGTTCTAGATATCTGAAAATTTGTGATTTAGCTTATGCTGATGATTTGGCCTTTTTGGCAAATAATGTTAATGAGATGAACTCTTTCATTAGAGCTGTTAATGAGATGAAATTTTTCACTAGATGTGTTGATTAATCTGGTAGTGACCAGGATTATTGTAAACAGAGAGAAAACTAAAGGGATGAAAATTAGTTAGACAGGTGTGATTAAGTTAATTTGAGTGGTTACACTCTTGATCAGGTGCTTCAGTTTAGCTATCTTGGGAGGTATATAACAGATACTGGTGATGTGCGACATGAGATAAACAATGGAATAGGGATTGTTGCTGGGACTTTTAAGAATCTGTGGAGTGTGTGGGGAAAACAGGATATACGCCATAAAACTAAAATTAGGCTGTTCGATAGTTTGGTTCTTTCTAGGACTAATCAAGGTAGTGAAACATGTTCCCCTTTTAGTTAGTTGCTTTCCAGTTATTTTTTTTAACAAAAAACAAAGATAACTCGAAGCTTGATGTCTTTGATTCTAGATCAAAGATCTGCAACTTTCATAGAATAGAATAATGCAGCATTGAGCAGAATATTCAGAGAGAGAATGCTTTGGTACTGACATGTTGCCTGTATCCATAACTGTAGATTAGTGAATAGGGTTATGAATAGGGTGGTGGCTAAAGGCCTCAGAAAGAAATGGAGACCTAGGAATCGGTGGGCAGACAATATCAAACAGGACTTTGTTGGAATTGATCGAGAGTGGCAAAGTGCAGCATCTATATCTCAGAACAGATGTGTTTGGAGAACTGAATTGCGCCGTCTAGTTGGAACTCCGTAGTCCATGTCTGTTCGAGGATGATGATGATGATGATGAAAAAGCGGAAATATGAAAACGACTGTTCCGCTATATTTTAGGAAGGCGAGGCCCGAAAGTTACAGGCTATGCGTCAAATGAAAGCCCTATGTGATACTGGGAGTGTCGCAGGTTATAAAAATTATCCCATGCATTTTCACCTCCCCCAAATTACCGGAAATATAGGAAGTATCGCCTTTCAAATATATAGTAGAACGCAAAGGCCTACAATTACGATTTAGGTGTCAAATGAAGGTCATATGATTGCCGTCGTAGAGTACTACCCATTCTCTCCATAAAAAAGGGGGACGGTAGTTTCTCCGAGGTCAACCTGACCGAGTTATATATCAAATTAAAACTTGTGACGTCTCCAATGTGAATGAGGCTTGTGACGTTTCCAATGTCAATAAGGTTTGTGACGTCTCCAATGTCAATAAGGCTTGTGACGTCTCCAATGTCATGCCTACCTCAAATATGGCCCCCCTCTCCTCCCTCACAAAAAGAAAGAGGAGGGAAAATGTGGTTGATGTTTATGAGTCTTATATTAAAGGAAAATTTCTGAAGCTAGATGCTACTATATATTTGAAAGGCGATACTTCCTATATTTCCGGTAATTTCGGGGGAGGTGAAAATGCATGGGATAATTTTTTTAACCTGCGACACTTCCCGTACCACATAAAGCTTTCATTTGACGCATAGCCTGTTAAAAAAATCAAAAAATGCTAGTCTTCCTATATGCACCCTATAAAGTAGATAAATAGAACTAATGGATATTGATGGTGCAATCAATCACTGAATCACTGAGTTTGCGGTAAACCAGCACCATGCAGTTATATAGTCGAAGTGTAGGGACACATCATGCACAGCATGCGGATGTGTAGGATCACAATATTGTTGAGTGATTAAATCGGCACCCTATCTTCCTTTGAAATGAACACGAATTCAGTAACTGTTTGCACCATCAATATGCTTTAGGTTTATTTTCTACTTTTTAGGATGCATATGAGAAGTTTTTTTGTTTTTTTAAATTTATTTATACTTCATATTGTAGTTCATTATCAATAAATCGTTTCATGATATCAAGCATTCAGGCAAATAGTACATCCTTCAATTGCATAATACAAATACCTACAGAATCATATTCTGAAGATTGACATATTTCCTCTGAGGCCTAAAATGTTTATCTGGTAAAATGAAATAAAAACTAGAAGTGACAAATTAAACTTTGAGAAAAAACCAATATCCCCATTGCCTTATAAACAACAAAGATTTCGTGATTTCAAATTTCCTGTCACTGAAGATTCGATGCACTTAAGCCATTCGCAATTGTCAAACCTTAACAAAGATCAATTTGACCAGAAAACTACACGCACCGAGTGACATTTTAATAAAAGATTCTTTTAAAACTCGAGTATCTCGCGTCTAACGGGTGACAGATGCAATCTGTGTCGAATGGGAAAAATTCAATTTCACCAAGAAATATAAAACTTTGATGACAAGAATCTAATGCAACAAAGCGAGAAATAAATCTTTTATGTTTCTCATTTTCCTATTTAATTTCAAACCAGTTTCTAATTATGTCCGTAGAAGTCTCTTTTTCTCTTCTTTTTACACTAATTCCGAGTTAGATTGCAAATGAAATTACAGTTTTTAAAAAAGTCTTTTTTATCGGATATTTTGCTTCCATTTTGCATATATTCAATGAGTTGGGTTGTTTTACCTCTGAGGGGCACTTTTTTGCATACAACGGGCTAAATGGCCAGGTCACAAGGACCCGAGAAGGTTGGGGCAAAGTGATCCACTGGGCAGGAAACAGACTCTAGTCTCTCATCAAGACCATGAAGCGTGATCTTTAACATGCGCAAGTCATGGCTCTCCTGTACGGGGAAACTCGGCTTCACATACCATCGATAGAATGCTGTCTTTCCAAGCACATTGTTGTCTCTTTTTACGCCGAGGACATAAAGGAAATAAGCGGTGAAAATTCACATTTGCGATTGAACCAACCCCCATGTCCCTGAACTCTTGGAAATTAAAGTTATTTTTGGTACAGTCGCTCAAAAAAGTATCCGAACGCCATCGTTGATTACAGAATTCAGAAAAAATATCTGGCAACGATTTTTTTAGAAATCGTTGCCAGATATTTTTTCTGAATTCTGTAATCAACGATGGCGTTCGGATACTTTTTTGAGCGACTGTACCTCAAGCAATAATCTCTACGTCATTGTAGTACATCAACATGTTAATTACACAACAACAACAACAACAACAATAATTTAAGAAGCAAAAACTGATTTAGATGACTTAAATATCAAAACTCGCAAATTACTCACAGAACATAGACTACATCAACCACATGCCTCAGTTATTAGGTTTTATCTACCACGTAATTTTGGTGGTAGAGGACTTTTGAATTTGAAACCATATTACTCAATTCTTAATATAGTTTGATGCTAGTTATACTCCACGATACAGGAATCATAATAACTATGAACTTACACCTATTGAAACCATTGCTGAAAGCAAAGATTTATGGAAGCATAAAGCATTATATTTGTGATATGCTAATAATATTTATTCTGATGACATTTATATAGAGACTTCGACAGCATGGCTTAAACACAGTAATATTTTCGGCGAGACCGAATGATTCATCCAAGCAATTCAAGATCAAATTATAAGACAAGAAATTATGAAAAACATATTATTGGAAGCAACATTGAAAATGATGGTAGATTATGCAAATTGCCTATTGAAACAATGCAGAACTGGTATATAATTCCCATCTAATAAATAAAAAAATTCCATATTACAAATATAAACCTGAAACAATCCTGGAAAATAAATTTTATATAATTTACTGAGATAGAACTATTGATACTGATAGAGCGGTTACTAATAATCGACCAGATATAGTTTATATTAACCTTCAAAAGAAAAAACAGCTATTGTAATAGATATTTCAATAACTCTTGATGATAATTTACATAGAGTAGATGGAGAAAATATCAGAAAATATGAAGAACTAAAATATGACTTGCAGCAACTAGTAGATCTAGAATTCATTACAATTATTTCAATAGTAATATCTGTAAATGATTTGATTACAAAGAAATTGAAAAACTGTCTTGAATATTTAAATATTAATCAGAGGTTTATATCAAACATGCAAAAACAATATGTTGGGTTGTTTTAGGGTTGTTTTACCTCTGAGCGGCACTTTTTTGCACACCATGGGCTAAATGGCCAGGTCACATGGACCCTGAAGGCTCAGAGAAGGTTGGGGGAGGGGACCCACTGGAACAGCTGTTGGGAGACAGATGGTAGCCTCCCGTCAAGGCCATCCAGCGTGTTCTTTAACGTGCACAGTGTATGGCTCTCCCGCACACGGGGCCATGGCTTAACGTCCCATCCGACAGACGGCGGCCTTTCCAAGTCCTTCGGTGTCCCCCTACTGACCGTGGGCAGGGCGGGGAAATTTGCGGAGATAAATCTCAACGCTGACCCAGCTGGGACTCGAACCTGGGAACTACAGATTACGAGCCTGGCGCGCTACCGACTGAGCCACCCCCGCCCCCAAAAACAATATGATTAGATACAATAAGAATTATGAGGAAATTCCTAAACTAGAGAAGATTTATTCAGTCTGTGTTTGATGTCATATAATATGAATTTTCAACACGTTTACGATTTGCATTACTAGACAGACTGGATACTTATTTTCATAGCTCTTAAAAAGAACCACAGGACTATTAATCCCTGATAACAGACATCTATCATGCTGGAGATATAGTGCTGTTTAATCACTATACACTAAGTGTAATTAAACTGACAGTACTCAGAGCGATGTAGAGAAGGATCTACTCGACTGCTTAATACGATACTCGATAGACTGCTACTCGATAGCTTAATAAGAACATGGGGTCGAGAATTTGCGAATATAACCTTCATTTTTCAAATCAAGATTCTCAATATGTGAACCATTCGTATGCGAAATGTGCTGGAAACGTAATACTGCATGTTCCACAGTTGATTGACACATGTCTTGGGGAATGGCTGCAACATGCTGTATTATTCTTACGTTCAGTTCAGCAGGCGATTAAACATTGCCTTGGTAAACTCGGGTTTTCAAATAACTCCATAACAAAAAAAAAATATGGGTTTAGGTCGGGGTAACATGTGGTAAAGCATTCGAAAACCTTCGAGAAATTATTCTGTCCTCACCAAATGTGTACGAAACAATTGCGTTGCCGTATGTGCAATATGGGGTGGCGCCCCATTACGGAGTCTAAGCAATTTCTTTCTTGCAAAGCCGGAATAATCTTGCGGCCAAGACGATCTGTGTAACGTGGTCCATTCACCGATGACACACGGAGCCTTTTGAGGCTTAATCTCCTCAACGTAAAATGGTCCGATTATAAAGTTTGTGGTAAACCAGCACCATGCAGTTATATAGTCGAAGTGTAGGGACACATCATGCACAGCATGCGGATGTGTAGGACCCCATATTCGGCATCTGTGCTTATTCACTGCTCCGTGTAGAGAAAAATGCGCCTCTTTGGTCCATAAGACTTTCGTAGGTCACATGTCGTCGAGCTGCATCCTGGCCAGAAATCGCAAACGAAGTCGGCGCGCTCTCCAGGGTCACTTGGTTGCAGCTGCTGCACCCTATGAATTTTATAACGATCCATTGTAGGATGGACCGTAAAATTTTACCGACAGTTGACCACGGAAGTTGCAGTTGCCGGGATACCTGTTTCGCATTAACTACGATTAGCTCCGATTGCGACTGGATTTCTGAAACGGTAAGTTCGACGTCTTCCACATTGTTTTATGCAACAGGGCGCTGGCCTTTACCCGGACCCACATCCAACTGGCCTTTTTTTCGAATTTGTGTATCATATTCTTCAGTCCATTTAGCGACAAAGATCATTTCCTTTATAACTTTCCGACGACGATATTCGCCTGATGATGCCGCGGCATTACTTCCGTTTTGGCAAAAGAGTTTCACTAGCAAAGCTCCGTCCTTCTTGCAGATACCCACGGTTCCTTCTAGCAATTACAGAGAAGACAGACATCACATCTTATAGTGTGCCTCATGCGACTCTTACGTGTGATTTGCTGCAATGTCACGAGAAATTAGCATGTCCTAGGTTGGTTGGTTGGTTGTGTTTTAAGTTATTGGTGAAATTAGCCTGCAAATAAGGGGCTTCCTACACCAGTCACAACAGAAGGGAGATATATCAGAAGCAGAAGAAACTGCCTATCAGCTATCTCTCGAAGCTAGTAAGAGTACTAATCAGGAGAAAAGTAAAAAGGTAACATTAAACCTTGCTGAGGAGGCCAATGTTCTGAAAGAAATCGGTGACCAGTCGAAAGCGCGTTCGCTGCATTGCGGTGATTACCAAGAAAGGAGGTGATGAAGTAGTCGGAGGTTCCGATAGCATGGAGCTCCCGAAACAAAGCTTCAGGTTCGGCATTGCAGCGGGAGCAGTTGAGCAGAACGTGAGATGCAGTGTCAGGTGTGCTACAAGTGGCACAGTTTGGACTGTAAGCTCTGCCGAGAGTGTGAAACCTAGAGTTGCTGTAATGACGCCAAATCGGAGACGATGAAAGAGGCTCTCCTTAGATCTGCGGACATTACCGAGGTTAGGAGCAGTGAGGAAAGGGTCAACCACGTACCTGAATGAGGAACAACTGGAATCCTTCTGCCACTGGGCAAGATGGTACTGCTCATCAGTTGTGAGACAGAACTCTTGCAGTCGTTGAGAGAGACGTTATAGTCTACCACGTTATATCTACTACGTTTATAGCTCACCCACGAAACCTGGTGGCCCTAACACTAACTATTTTTTATTCGCAAATTCTCTACCCCATTTTTCTTATTAAGGCAGACCGTTAGTACCTTTCAAAAGAGATACTCTCTTGTGGAAGTGAACGGAAGGGGAGGGCTGCCAGATTAGTGTGGCCTACTGATCTGGACAACTATGGCTACTTTTCTTATTTTTCCTACCCTGCTGAGGAGTGGTCAACTACACAGGGTCCTGGTGCTGACCATATAAACTAACTGGACTGGACAGATATATGGCTCTGAGCTTGATTATGGATCCTGATTTTTCTGCACTGGTGGGCTTCTGTGGAGGGAAAATCTTCCGCTGTGTTTTCTGTTTGTTTGTGGGTTGACAGCCCCAAGTGAATAGATTCGCAGGATATGTTTATCAGCTGGTGGATAATCCTGAGCAGAGGTCATCGCAGGCACCTGAACTCTTTGCTTCTATTGACATCGTCAAATTCTACATTGGAGGAAGTCTTCCAGTGTAGATGGCTTCAGCCTTTAGTGGTGGGGGAACGGGTCTTTGCCCCATGTCTGCGATTAGGGGGCTGTTTGATATTGTCGGCATTCCTTCTCTCAATAAGCATAGTTTCTTTAAACATCCCACTAACCATTTTCTCTCCATAGGTAGTTGGAATGTGAGGACTCTGCACAGAGCTCTGTCTCTTGATGTCCTCACACAAAAATTCCACCATTATAATTTAGATATTCTCGGCTTGCAAGAGACCAGATGGACAGATAAAGGTCAGATTCTTAAAAATAATCTTAAATTTCTCTTTTCAGGGAGGTAAGACAATAAGCATCACCAAGGCGTGGGTCTGCTTCTCAGCAGACACGCTAGTGATGCTCTTCTAGGATATGAGTGCATTAATGAAAGGTTTCTTACAGCAAAATTTCAGACAAGCGTTAAAGACCTGAATGTTATCTGCTGTTATGCCCCCACTGAGGATGCCAATGAGGATGAGAAGGATAGGTTTTATGAACAACTTCAGGATATTTTGAATTCTGTCAAGAAAGGAGATATTACCCTTGTTCTTGGTGACTTCAATGCCAAAGTTGGTACTGACTCTGACCGTTGGGGAGGGGTAATTGGCCCTTTTGGTATTGGTAGCTGCAATGGCAATGGGCAACCTCTCCTACAGGTAAGTAAACTCAATGGTTTCAGAATAACTAACACTAATTAAAAACACCGCGACATACATAAGTACACATGGGTTTCACCTGATGGGCTGCATAGGAATATGATTGACTATATATTAATTAACAGCAAATGGGCTAGTTCTGTTAGGAATACCAGGGCATATAGGGGAGCTGAAATTGGATCTTACCATTGCCTTGTTAAAAGTGTCTTGCAACTTAAACTTAAAAAGTGTTGTACTAAAGTTAAAACATTTGCTTTTAATACTGAAGCTCTGAAAGACCCAGTTATAGCCAAAGCTTACCATGATAGGTTACTTAGTCATTATGACAGTCATGGTATGCTTACTACTGAAGTTGAGGAAGAATGGGATCATTTTAAACAGGCTTTTTTGGACACTAACTGTACTCTTTTAGGAAAAAAGGAGCAGAAGAGACATTATTATCTGAGTGATAAGGCACTTGAGCTTATTTCGGAAAGAAAGAACTGCAGGAATGTCTTTACTCAATATCCTACTAATCCTAATAGAAAGCATTACAGAGAACTTAATAAACGTGTAAAAGATCAGCTAGCTGCTGATAAGAATCTTTGGCTTGATGGTTTGGCTGACAAAGCCGAGGAGCAGTTAGACAGCACAACAGCAGAGAGCTGTACCAGATAGTTAATGTTTTGTGTGGTAGAAAACGGACAGGTATACAAGGATTGAAGGATAAACAAGGTAAGGTTATATAAGGTGAGGATTCTGTCATGGCTAGGTGGGCTGAGCATTTCACTGATATTCTAAACAATGCGGTTAGTTCTATTCCCATTATTTGCAATGATCATAGATGCATTGGTGGCTTTAATGTTGGCCCTATAATACAATCTGAAGTTATTTTGACTGTTTCTAAACTTAAACTTCTTAAATCCCCATGGGTAGATGAAATTACTACAGAAATGCTTAGAGCTGGAAATGTTTCGGTTACCACTTGGATGACTGAAATTCTGAATATCTTTTATGATAAAGGCATGGTTCCTAAGGATTTTACCAGAGCTATTGTTATCCCTATTTTCAAAAAAGGTGATTGCAGTTCTTGTGATAACTATAGGGGTATTAGCCTACTCTCTGTTCCAGGTAAAGTTCTTTCCATGATTGTGCTTATTATTAGAATCAAGAATCTGGTTTTATTATTATAATAGGTCTGGAATTATTATTAGAATTAAGAATCTGGTTGACTGTCAATTGCGTGATGAGCAATGTGGATTCAGAAGTGGTATAGGGATGTGTGGATCAGATATTTTCACTTAGGCAGATTCTTGAGAAATGTTTAGAGTTTCAGAAACCTTTGGTTGCTAGCTTTGTTGATTTCAAAAAGGCTTTCGACTCTGTTGATCGTCATAATTTATGGTTAATTGTGAAATCATATGGTATACCAGACAAGTTAGTTAACATAATGAAAGCTCTCTATAATAACACTGAGTCGTGTGTGACAGTTGGTAAGTCTTGTAGCAATTGGTTTAGCATTACTTCTGGTGTTCGACAAGAGTGCATTTTGTCTCCTTTTCTTTTTAGTTTGGTTATTGATTATGTTATGCGAAATTCACCTCAAGCGAAAGATTTTGCCTTTAAATGGGCTAGAGATAAGAAAATTTCTGATTTAGAATATGCTGATGATTTAGCCCTTTTGGCAAATGATGTTGATGAGATGAACTCTTTCATTCGAGCTGCTGATGAGACTGGTAGTAGAGTAGGTTTGGTTATAAACAGAGAGAAAACTAAAGTGATGAAAATTGGTCAGGCAGGCTGTGATTCAGTTAATCTCAATGGTTGCAGTCTTGAGCAGGTGTCACAGTTTAATTATCTTGGGAGCTATGTAACAGATAATGATGATGTGCGGCATGAGATTAACAGACGAATAGGGATTGCTGCCGGGACGTTTAAGAATCTATGGAGAGTGTGGAGAAATAGGCGCATACACCTAAAGACCAAAATTAGACTGTATAATAGTTTGGTTCTTTCTAGGGTTTGTTATGGTAGTGAAACCTGGTCACTTTGTAAACAAGATAACAGGAAACTAGATGCTTACGCAGTATCTTGGGCATTAGGTGGTTCAACTTTTTAACTAATGATGAGGTTAGGCAAAGGAGTTTGCAACCTCCTTTAAGCAGCATATTGTGCAGAGAGAGACTCCGTTGGTTTGGCCATGTTGCCCATTTGAATAATTATAGATTGGCGAATAGGGTTATAAACAGTGTGCCTAAAGGCCTCAGAAAGAAGGGGAAACCTAGGATACGATGGGCAGACAATGTCAAACAGGACCTTGTTAATATTGGTGTGCAGTGGCCAGATGCAGTAGATGTAGCTCAGGATAGACTTGCTTGGAGAACTAAATTGCACTGTCTGGTTGGACCTCCGTAGCCCATGGCTGCTTGAGGATGATGATGATGATGATGATGATGAATTCGGTTTAAAATAATAAATATTAATTTATAATCGGAACGATGTCAAAAAAAAGTAAACCACTATATTAAAAATAATTTTCACTAATAATATTTTAAAATACCATTAGAAAGGAGAGAAAAAATTTATATATATATATAGAGGTAATTATTAAAGTGGAGAGGGAAAATACTAAATTGAAGTAAATAGGGAAAAAAGACTTCGTTTTTAATTTTTTTTATTTCGGATTTTTTGATTAAATAATGACATTTAAGAATATCTGAAAAAAAAAGAATATATATATTTATTCCGAAAACGTCTTCTCAGATCTATTAGGTTTAATTGCATATAAGTCATTTCCCCATTTTTTTCTTACATCCGGGCCCTACCCGTAGTAGTCAAAGTCCTCACGAAAAAGTTTACTCACGAGTCTCCACGGCACTGAGTAGTATAGAGTTTAATTGAAGTATTTTAGGGTGTATAATGATACTAACGAAATGCAATGTACAGTTCAATTTGAAACACTTTACTGATATCGTTACGGTGATGTAAAGTATGAACTGAAACTAGTCTATAGAAATGTGTGGATTTCAAAGCTTTCAAAAATTAAGCTAATAGAAAGAATTAACGACAGCGAGGTTATATTTTATGGCAATTTGCATTTGAGGTGCATTAGCAAATCATATATGTTAAATTAAGATATTATGTTTATACAAGTAAAATATTTTTCACTATTAAAGCTGTAGTATGTGTATAATTAGTCTTAAGCTTTAATAGTAGTTTTGGATTGTATTCAGGTCACAAGGACCCTGAGGGCTTAGAGAAGTTTGGGGGAAAGGAGCCCAGTGGGACAACTGTTCGTGCAAACAGCGAACATTCGGCGAATCGGTGTCCTCTACTGACTGAGAGCTAGGCTGGGAGTTTTGTGGAGAATAATCTCAAATCTCACCCAGCTGGGACTTCAATCTGGTAACTAGATTATAAGCCAGGCACGCTACCGACTGAGTCACCCGCGGGACTTTAACAGTGCAAAATACTGAACGTCTTTATATATTGCGCACAAGCTGTGAATATTTACTCAACAATTATTACGATACATGGTTAGCGCGCTTGGCTACTGATCTAAGGGACCTGGGTTCCAGCCCCGGGTAAGGCATGGATGTATGTGTCGTTTTTCTGCTGAGGTCCCGCCATCCTCACAGACCTACTATGGAGTATTAAACTGACAGGCTCCTGTCAGACCTCTGTGGCAAGCAGCTGCTTGAGGGGGTATTTATTTATTTCTATTATTATTAATTATCAATAACATGGAACAAAAAGAACAGGATTTTAGAAACCAGCAATAGAAATTTTTAGTAAGTTAAAAATTTACTGCTGATGACTAAAATTCACTCTATATAATTTTCACAACGCTCAGCTCCGAAATTCCAATTCCTGCTCCTAAACGTTTGAGAATTCTATTCCTGTAATGTACGTTAGGCCTGTAAATGGTAGCTAGGCATAAACTGGAAGGAGAGCTGTGTACCAATCCGTAGTGATGATGCACAGAACCGGCCAGGTCTAGCAACTAATGTCCGACCCCGCCTATTCGTGTGCAGGCAGTAATTACCTTTCAAAAGAAATATTCTCTTTTGGAAGGGAACGGAAGGGGAGGGCTGACAGTTCAATATGGCCTAATGATCTGGTCATCTATGACCACTTTTTTCTTTTTTTTCAATCCTGCTGAGGAGTGGTCAACTTCACAGAGTCCTGGTGCTGACCATTTATACCTACTAGACTGGACTTGTTTATGGATTTGAGCTTGATTATTGATCCTGGACTTGCTGCACTGCTGGGCCTCTGTTGAGGGAAAATCTGCCGCTGTGTTTTCTGTTTGCTTCTGGGTTGCCAACCCTAAGTGAACAATGGCATGGGATACCTTATATCAGATGGTGGATAATCCTAATCAGAGGCCATCACAGGTACATACTTACCTAGTTGGGCATCGTCAAGCCTAAACTGGAGTAATGTGTCTCAGGCAGGACATATGGCTCTTGAAAAAGTCCACTTGAAAAGGTGGTGCCTGACGTTTCTACCAGCATCGGTGACTTCAGCCTTTAGAGGAGGAGGAACAGGTCTTTGCCCCATGCCTGCTATATTGTTGTCTCTTTGATATATTGGCTGTTTGATAGTGTTAACCCTACCAATCTCAATAAACCTAATTTCTTTAAAAATCCTGCTAATCATTTTCTCTCTGCAGGAACGTGGAATGTGAGGACATTACATAGAGATTATTCTCTTGATGTCCTCACGCAGGAATTTCAGCGCTATAACCTAGATATTCTACGCTTGCAAGAGACCAGATGGACAGGTAAAGGTGAGATACTTAAAAATAACTTTCAATTTCTCTTTACAGGGAGGGAGGATGGAAAGCATCACCAATGCGTGGGTCTGCTGCTCAGCAGACATGGTAGTGATGCTCTTATAGGATATGAGTGCATTAATGAAAGATTTCTTACAGCAAAATTTCAGACAAGCATTAAAGACTTAAATGTTATCTGCTGTTATGCCCCCACTGAGGATGCTGATGAGGATGAGAAGGATAGGTTTTACAGACAACTTCAGGATATTTTGAATTCTGTCGAGAAAGGAGCTATTACCCTTGTTCTAGGTGATTTCAATGCCAAAGTTGGTACTGACTCTGACCTTTGGGAAGGAGTGATAGGCCCTTTTGGCAATGGCAATGGGCAACGCCTCCTACAGGTAAGGAAACTCAATGGATTCAGAATAACTAACACTAATTAAAAACACCGCGATATACATAAGTACACATGGTTTCACCTGATGGGCTGCATAAAAATATGATTGATTACATATTAATTGACAGCAAATGGGCTAGTTCTGTTAGGAATACCAGGGTATTTAGGGGAGCTGAAATTGGATCTGACCATTACCTCGTTAAAAGAGTCTTGCAACTTAAATTTAAAAAGTGTAATGCTAAAGTTAAAGAATTTACCTTTAATACTGAAGCTCTGAAAGACCCTGTTATAGCTAAAGCTTACCATGAGAGGTTACTTAGTCAATATGACAGTCATGGTATGCTTACTACTGAAGTTGAGGAAGAATGGGGCCATTTTAAACAGGCTTTTCTGGAAACTAACAGTACTCTTTTAGGGAAAAAGGAGCAGAGGAGGCAGAATTATTTAAGTGATAAGACACTTGACCTTATTTCGGAAAGAAGGAACTGCAGGAATGTCCTTAATCAGTACTCTACTAGTCCTAATAGAAAGGATTACAGAGAGCTTAATAAACGTGTAAAGGATCAGTTAGCTACTGAAAAGAATCTTTGGCTTGATGGCTTGGCTGACAAATCTGAGGAAGCAGCTAGGCAGCACAACAGCAGAGAGCTGTACAGTCGCTCAAAAAAGTATTCGAACACTATGGTTGATTGCAAAATTAAAAAAAATATCTGGCATTGATTTTTTTAGAAATTAGTCATCTGGCAACCTTCGTGTCACGTGACACGAAGGTTGCCAGATCACTAATTTCTAACAAAATCGTTGCCAGATATTTTTTCTGAATTTTGCAATCAACCATAGTGTTCGGATACTTTTTTGAGCGACTGTACCAGATAGTTAATGTTTTATGTGGTAGAAAACGGACAGGCATACAAGGATTGAAGGATAAACATGGTAAGGTTATAGAAGGGGAGAATTATGTCATGGCTAGGTTGGCTGAGCATTTCAGTGATGTTCTAAACAATGTATTAAGTTCTACTCCCATTGTTTGCAATGTTTATAGATGCATTGGTGGCTCTAATGTTCGCCCTATAACACAATCTGAAGTTATTTTGGCCGTTTCTGAACTTAAACTACATAAATCCCCAGGGGTAGATGAAATTACTACAGAAATGCTTAGAGCTGGGAACGTTTCGGTTACCATTTGGATCACTGAAATTTGCAATATTTTTTGTGATAAAGGCATAGTTTTTAAGGATTTTACCAGAGCTATTGTTATCCCTATTTTCAAAAAAGGTGATCGCAGTTCTTGTGATAACTATAGGGGTATCAGCCTACTCTCTGTTTCAGGTAAAGTTCTTTCCATGATTGTGCTTAATAGAATTAAGAATCTGGTTGACTGTCAAAAGCGTGATGAGCAATGTGGATTCAGAAGTGGTAGGGGATGTGTGGATCAGATATTTTCACTTAGGCAGATTCTTGAGAAATGTTTAGCGTTTCAGAAACCTTTGGTTGCTAGCTTTGTTGATTTCAAAAAGGCTTTCGACTCTGTTGATCGTCATAATTTGTGGTTGATTGTGAAATCATATGGTATACCTGAGAAATTAGTTAACATAATGAAAGCTCTCTATAATAACATGACTCGTGTGTGAGAGTTGGTAAGGCTTGTAGCAATTGGTTTAGCATTACTTCTGGTGTTCGACAAGGGTGCATTTTGTCTCCTTTTCTTTTTAGTTTGGTTATTGATTATGTTATGCGAAATTCACCTCAAGGGAAAGATTTTGGCCTTAAATGGGCTGGAGATACGACATTTTTTGATTTAGATTATGCTGATGATTTAGCCATTTTGGCAAATGATGTTGATGAGATGAACCCTTTCATTCGAGCTGTTGATGAGACTGGCAGTAGAGTAGATTTGGTTATAAATAGAGAGAAAACTAAAGTGATGAAAATTGGTCAAACAGTTTGTGATTCAGTTAATCTGAATGGTTGCAGTCTTGAGCAGGTGTCACAGTTTAATTATCTTCGGAGCTATGTAACAGATAATGGTGATGTGCGGCATGAGATTAACAAGTGAATAGGGATGGCTGCCGGGACTTTTAAGAATCTATGCAGATTGTGGAGAAATAGGCGTATACACCTAAAGACTAAAATTAGATTGTGTAATAGTTTGGATCTTTCTAGGGTTAGTTATGGTAGTGGAACTTGGACGCTGTGTAAACAAGATAACAGGAAGCTAGGTGCTTTTGAGTCTAGATATTTACGTAGTATCTTGGGTATTAGGTGGTTTAACTTTGTAACTAATGATGAGGTTAGGCAAAAGGAGTCTGCAACCTCATTTAAGCAGAATATTGTGCAGACACTCAGCTGGTTTGGCCATGTTGCTCCTATGGATAATTATAGATTGGCGAATAGGGTTATGAACATTGTGCCTAGGTGCCTCAGAAGGAGGGGGAGACCTAGGATGCGGTGGGCAGACAATATCAAACAGGACCTTATTAGAATTGGTGTGCAGTGGCCGGATGCAGCAGAAGTAGCTCAGGACAGGTATGCTTGGAGAACTAAATTGCACGGTTTGGTTGGACATCCGTAGCCCATGGCTGCTTGAGGATGATAATGATGATGATGTACATCAAAATTGATTCGGGCTTTTTTAAATTAAGTATATCTTGCATGCTAAACGAATCAAGCACATTAAAGTCTCGTAAAAATTTATATCTTTTTTAAAAAAACGGCTTCGAAATTTATTGGTTTGATCACAATTTTACCTAATGTATTAGTTGAGAAGATGTAATATGTAAATGGCTTTCGGTTTTCTAGTGAACATAAATATTTGTTACAACCAAAACTGAAATACAGGTGTTTAAAAACTCAAAAGAGAAGATGTAACTTACTCGAATGCTTTGCTAGCATATAAGAAAAGAAAGGAGAAAAAGCTAAGAAAATAATCATTGAAAAAATAAAGTAGTTAAAAACCGATCATTTATTCAACTGAAATGAAAAGCAATATTTCATATCCTCAGGAGAAATATCTTTCTTCCTACGTTCATCGAAATTGTCACGTTGATTGCATTGTTGTTGTTGACGCTTGGAATGTTTTCACTTTAAATGAAGTGTGGATATTCATTCTTCGGTTGGAGTAATTTCCCGAGTATATTTTGACAATGGTTAGCTTTCAGGAAGTCAGATGGTCTGCGTGGCCGTTTTGAAAACTGCTGGAGCTCGCTTTGTTGTTCACTACCAAATGATTGCCTGCATACAGAGTGTGTGTGTTGGTGTGCTCTTGGAAAGGTGCCAGTAATATCCTTTCGGGCATATAACTGCATTAATGAATAGTTTCCAACTTCAAGATTGCAGGGGAAACTCTGAATGCGGCCTACTGTTATACTTCTACTTTGGTCTCTGAAAGAGACGCGGCAGATCGTCCAAAGAAATAGCGCCAAGATACTTTTTACAAGAGAATGAAACATCCTTGGTTTTTATTTTCGGTTTAAATCGCAAAGAAGTTGGCATTTGGATTCATTGAGCTAAAGGATATAACAATCATATACCCGAAAATAAAAAGAGAAGGATATGAAATTGTCTCTTGAAAGATAACATATTTTACGACAATTCTTTAATAATTTTAGCTCTGTACATTTAATATTTAACAGGGATATAAAATAAAATCGAAAAATCCATAATTTTCTTTCTTCGAGTATTCTTTTTAAATCACATATTCCCTGATTTGGATTAAATTGAGTAAGAACAGTGGTTTAGGATGACATCACTTGTTAGTTTGATAAACAAACCTTTCAGTGTTCGAGAAATAATTTTAATTTCTTTTTAACATCTTATGACCAACCCATGTTATGCGTACCATTTTTTATGCGTTTGTCTAATCCTGTTGTATTAGGTTTACTTTAATTTCCCGATTTTTGTGTGTTTCTTAATTTTTGTTCTGAAAGATCATTTTTTATTCTCTTATTTATGAAGATTATATTTACATGGAACCTTGGAGATAACTTTTTATTGAAAGCTAGATGCAGGTAAAAGCTTATATATGTGGGTGAAGCAAAAAGATACACAGAAAACGGAATTCAAGAAAAAAATGGGAAAACAATCAGTGAAAGATAAAATGAAACGGAACTAATGCATCACAATAACAAAAGATAAAGTGAACTATGACAGAAAAACTGAAGAAAATGAGATTGCAAGAAACTTGCAAGAAGAAATAATAAAAAGAAATGAACAATAGATTTTAGGCACGATGAAGACTGTTTTGGATCAGTTTTAGGCTATGCTATGGGACCAATAACTGAAGGACATAGTTGTTTAATTTAATCACATAAAAGTTCTAAAGATGTCAAAGAGAGCGCCGAAAACATAAAAAGAAAATTTTAATCAAGGAAAAGAAACGGATGAAATTTAAAATAAATTCCACTTCAAATTAAGAAGTCAAATAACAGAAATCAACATAATTGTGGAGACTTCCAATGCGATGTCAAGAGAAAATCAGATTGAAAACTCCGTTAACATATACAAAGAAACTGAGTACCACGTTGTGCATGACGGGTCTCCTATATTTACTAATAACATTCATTTCGAAGATATTTTCTATCGTGCTGAGAACTCTTTTGATTCCGTTAGTAACATAGTATACTCAAAATGAAAAACATCCCATACTACAATTATTTAATTAAGATCTTCATTTTTTTCTCTCAATTTCGATATCTCTTGAGTAATTTGATATCCACTACAGGAAAAACAGCTTCATATTGTTATATTGAAAACCGTTAGTCTAACTTTTAGTTAAATAATCATTTCGCTTTCAATGTAGTTTTCATTGCAATACTTTTTTATTTTATTTTATTTTCAAATCTAATTTATCAGGGCTGCTAATAATAAAGGAAAGATTAATAATATATCGTTTTGAAATATTTTCACTTATTTCATAACTTATTGGAAAATCAAAAGTTTCACTCTTTCGAAATTTCTGCAGTTAAATGTTTTTCGTTATTTTATTTATAAGGTGAATAGGTTTCACTTCCAAATGTAATAATCGCTCTTAAAATCTCGTGTTGTCTAAGCAATAGTTTCAGAAATATAAAATAATTCTTTTTCTCTTGTTGTAATTCCTTGAAAATTGAAGTTGCAAAATGAAAAAAAAAAAGAAAGAAGAAAGTTGGTAAAGGAAAATAAAAAAAAAAAACTGAATGAAAGGATAAAAACAAAGGAAATTAAGAAATATGACTTGGTCCAACACAAAACACAATCTTAAAAGGACAAATGCCAGAGACATTCAAAATTGTTTTTCGCAAGAAAGAAGAACAAGCACAAGATGAAATTTTAATTGCATCCGTGACCTTTCGGCTGTGATTCTTTATTATATAGAAAATAATCATTATGGAGAGTGGAAGAATGCAAAAGCAACATATTTTAGTCAGAAATATAGGTATGGGAAGCAGAGAAAGAAAGCGAAGATTGCTACAATATGACCTTATGTTTCATTTTACCTGTGCAACCATTTCAGGGGAATGATGCGACGGTGGAGGAAATGTTCCATCAAGTGAAGCGGAAGAAGAGTTCGAAGTAAATAACATCGGCATCCGAGGAAGGGGCATTGGCAAGAGGCACGTGCGGAGTCGACACCATGTGAGGAGGGAGAGACTAGGAGGCTCTTTAGGGATCAAAGGATTTAGAGCCTTCTGCGTCATTTACGACCAGCAGGACTGGATTACATTCGCTTTTGAGATTCATGAAAAGGATAATAAACGAAAGGATGAGAATGAAGCAATGTTGAAAGTCATTGCAGTCTGAATGTTGTTTACTGTGCGGATGTGGAATTAGATTTATAGTGAAAGGAAAGGTTCAAGAATAAGTTGTTCGATGAGCGTAACTGGGAGCCTGTTGATAGGGATACCAAACATGAAGAAGCGATAGAGGTAATGCACTTCGTAAGAGAATTCATTCAGAAACTGCACCGAATTGTAACTTTCTGGATTCACGAGAAACACATTGTTCGCTGCATTTAACCTTGTTCCTGGTGTTTTGAATATAACTTGAAATTAGACTGTTAAATTATCTTAAAATGTAAAATATTTAAATTTGTGTGCAGTTTTAAAGTGTTGTGCGAATAATTTTAAATTAGAATGTAATTGTATAATTCCCTGCTCTGCATTAAAATATGTTTTTAAAGTGGTCAATTCAATTCACTTGGTTTAATATATTTAGTTATTTTGTTGTGGCTGTTTTAAAACGAAATTATTTTTATTATTACAAAGAAGGCCGGAAGGTGGTCATCAGCACACTGATACTGGACAAGGGAATATTCATTTAAATTTGAAATATTTCAGAAATGGTGATAAGCAAAACTAATCAGTCTCAAAGTAAAAACAACAATACTCGCTGAGAAGGGAATTCCATACTTTTTCAACACTGCACACAAAATTATGGTACTTACAGTTCTTTCGAGCAAAAAGCACATCGATCATAAGAAAATCTCTTGTTCTTATGCTGACGAAGTTGAGTATTGGAGTACCTGCGTTAGAGTGAGTTATTCCATGAATAAGTTTATAACATGTTTTAAGTCAAACATTAGTCTTCTCCACTCCAAGGAATGCAATGAGAGCCTATTCAACCTTCCTTCACATGGCATATTGTAAAACCCAGTCTTTTTATAAACCGTCTCTGAGTGCATTCAAGAATTTTTATGTCTGATATTAGATGAAGTGTTCCTATAGGTGAGCCGTATTCTATTGAGGGTCTGATGAATGTCACAAATGCGCGAATTATGGAATCAATGTCACATTTACCATAACATTTCAGAATTAAGAAAACGGTGCGATTAGTCTTTCTAACAACGTTATCACAGTGGTCACCAAAGGTTAACTATGATGACAATAGAATTCCCAAGTTTTACTGCGTCTGTATATTTGTCATTCGATCATTTGTGAAGTTGTATTTATAATGAGAATTCTTGCTTCCAAGGACAGAACACTTGATTTGTTTTTTGATATAGGTAGTTCGTATTTTAAGTTCCATTGGTAAATGGCGTCACAAGCAGTTTGTAATGAACTACATTCTTCTTCATTGCGGGAGGTGCAAAAGAAATTAGAGTAGACTCCCTATTATCTGGTCCTTATGGGACCGGTCCCCCTGCCGGATGAACGAAAGGCCGGTTAATCCGAAAATTGTGTCAGAAAATAAATAAAAACGGCAAATGACAAAAATACTAACTCTACTGGATTTTAATTAATAATTTGTTGTACAATATTAACACTTTACTTATACTCACTTGAAAAAGTCCGTAATTTTCTTTTGTTTCTTTGAACTTAACACTTTTTTTACCTGCAAAGTCTTGCCATTTTTTTAATAAACATTACATCAATCGCAGATAAGGCCTGTTGATATTCAATGTATTTTGCTGCAACATCAAAAGCTTCTTTTCCTTCAATATGACTAACTTTCCCGTCTTTCTCTTCTTCTTCATTCTCCGCTTCTTCTCCGTTCTCCTCTTGGCAGACTGCATTGATAATTTCGTCATCATTCGGTATTTCATTTTCCAACTGTTCATCACCATTAACCATTTTTCAATGTCATCTTCTTCAAGTGTGTCACATCCAGGCAACAGTTTAAAGTCATGAAGCAGAGAAATATTGTCATTATCCGTCATATCTTCGGCAGGCGCAGGCTCATTCGATACTTTCATATTGCCGTCTTTGGTACTATCTACACAGTTTTCAACTTCGAGCCACAGTTTACTCCATGACTTCACGAAACGTTGTACGAGGCATTTATTCAAAAGCTTTTGCAAACATGTAGATCACATCCTTGATATTTATTGTTTTTAAAGCATTTAAAAGTCCTATTGCGTCATTTTCGTTTCGCTGTAGAATTTCTGAAGGAAACTTTCTGCTGCATCGCCTTTTTAAACCTAAAGTACGCTTTGATCCATTGGTTGCACTATAGATGTTATATTAGGTGGCAAAAACATGACTTTTATGTTGTCAGAAATGAGATCGCTTGGGTGTGTTGGAGTGTTGTCAGAAATGAGATCGCTTGGGTGTGTTGGAGTATTGTCAGAATTAGTAGGCCTTACAGGCATTTTAAGACTTCTAAAGTGTTTTTTTTTACTTTGGAAACCAATTCTGTAAAGAACCACTCTTTAAACAAATACGAGTCTATCCGAGAAGACTTTTGAGATTTGTAGTAAACTGGCAGAGCAGATAAATTTAAATGCTTGAATGCTCGAAGTTTTGCTGATTCCCCAATTACAAAAAAAGGAAGTTTGTGTGTACCTGAGGTACTTGTACACACGGCCACAATGGTTCTTTGTTTATTTTAAAACCTGATGCTGAGGATTCTTGCGCTGTCATAAATGTTTTCGTTGGAAGAAATTTAAAATTTAACACAATGTCATCTACATTGTAGGTTTGTTCTGCGCATAGGCCTTCTTCTTCAACAAGCACTAAAAAGTTTTCGGAAAATTCCTTTGCTGTTAAAGGATCAGCTGACAATTTCTCACCACAAACACCAAGATATTGAACACCATGCAGTTTTTTCGAGAGAGAAAGCCATCCCTCGCTTGCTGAAAAATCTCCCCCATTATCGATTTTAGAAGGAAGGATTAATGCTTTTTCTTTCAAGATTGACCCACTGATTGGCGTTCCTTTTCGACGCTCTTACATGAACCATAACCAAAGTGCATCATCGACAATTTCATTTTTCGGCTTTTTAAGAGTGAACCGAGAAGAAAGCGTTTTTTCCAGACTCGACTTGAGTGCAAAAAACTTGTCAAGATTTTCTATTCCTTCTCCAGTCATTTACCGTGCTTTTACCAACTAAATTGCTAGGACCACCGTATCAACAGCGTCTAGTATTGTGTTTCAGCTTCCAAAATTCAGGGCTGTGGTGGCTCGGAAGGTACGCGATAGGCTATTAATCTGCATTTCTCAACCTTGCCCACTGTGAGAAAGGGACACCGATGGGCTTGGGAAGACCGCCGTCCGTCGAATGAGACATAAAACCATTGCGCTGTGTGCGGGAGAGCCATACACTGTACACATTAAAGAACAGCCCGAATGGCCCTGATAGGAGACTACCATCTGTCTCCTAACAACTATCCAATGGATCCCTTTCCCCAGCTTTCTTTAAGCCCTCTGCATCCATTGACCTGGACAATTAGCACATTGTGTGCATAAACGTGCTACTCAGAGGTAAAACAACAGCCCAATCAAAATGTTAAAAGACTTCCCATGTTATTTTACTTTAATGCTAGACTGGCAACCTATCCTCGATGAGAAAGGGGAACTGAGCTTGGAAAATCCTCCGTACGACGGATGGCACGCTAAGCTGTGAGACCGGGTACAAGAGAGAGTCATACCCTGGAACGTTAAAGGGAATCCTCGATGATTGATGTGAGACTTTCATTTGTCTCCTAACAGCTGTCCAGTGGGTTTCCTTCTCCCAAACATCCTTGAACACATGGAATCCTTGTGACTTGGCCATTTAGCCCATTGTGTACAAAAAAGTGCCGCTAAGAGATAAAACAACCTAACCCGCTTCCAAAATTTTAAGTATTACACCAATACTGTAGAAAATCGAGATTATGAAACATGCTCTTCCTCTCTAGAGATAGTTTCCATTAAAAATCATTTTCAAAGGAGCTTTCCTTCAGACAACTTGTTCCAATGAATGTTGGAGGGTAGGGTGTACATATTTGGTAGTGAGAAATATTTCCATCAACCATACTCTGAAAAGAAATTTGTATTACCCGTGATTAATTATAATAAAATGAATGGACAAATTACTATATACACTCCGGTTACAGTATGTAAAGCAGAAGTAACACGTCCAGTCACGTGGGACGCTGAAACTGGCAATTCCTATAATTAGAGCAGGTCTCTATGCATTAGAAACCAATCATGAAAAATTAATCATAGGTAAAGGCAACGATGTAAGTGAGTTTGATCGTGGCCAGATAGAGGTGCGAGGAAGGAGGTTTTTCATTTATCGCAACTGCTGAACTGTTGGGAATTCCAATCAGACAGTCGCACGTGTATACCAAGACTACGTGAAATGCGACGAACTTCCAACTAGCGGGAAAAATGCGGACTTAAACGTGCAATTGATCTTGAGGTGAGCGCAGACTGTCCCTCATCATTACAAGTAATCGAATGGTTACCGTTGAGTAGATAACGTCAGAACTGAATGAGGGCACGTCAACAAGCTTAAGCACAGAGGCTATCCATCGTACTATGGAATAAAGGCTATGTCAGTCGACGTCCACATCGCGTCCCCTTGTTAACTGCAAGTCACAGAGAGATTAGACTGCAGTTTGAAAAGGCCTATAGCAACTGGAGTGCGTAGAATTGGAAACAAATCACCTTGTCTGACGAATCACTGTTTCAACTCTATCACGCCGATGGGAGGGTGTGCGGGTGGTGTAAACCAGACAAAACGATCGACTCAGCTTGTCAATTTTGGGTCATGCATGAAAGTGCAGGCAGTGCAACAATTTGGGGTGAGTTTGCATGTGTGCCCTCGTGACCTCCATCACCGCTATAAGGTATGTGAACATCCTTGCTGACTATCTACAACCGTTCGTAACGATTCTCTTTCCGCACCATGACGCCATCTTTCAACAGGACAACGTCACACCGTATACTTCCCGAGTGGTGATCAATTGGCTCCAGAAACATTCAAGCCAGTTTACCACACTCGAATGGCCCCCTCAATCGCCGAACCTCAACCCTATTGAAAATTTGTGGGACGAATTGGAAAGATCTGTTCCAGCCCGCCAACCTCCACCGATAACTGTGGATGCTGTACCATAGGTGACTCTCACTTCATGGGCGACAACATCATCTCCGTGTTTTCTGTACCTCACTGAGTCCTTACCAAGATGTCTGGCTGCTATTGAGAGGGGAAAAGGTGAAGCAATAGGTTATTAGGTTGGTGTATATAATAATTTGTCCATTCAGTTCATTATAATAGATAACAATCCAATAATAAGTATAATAGATAATAATCATTCAGTATTAAATAATGTAAAGGCCATGATTCAGACTTTTCTTTGGTGTATGAGGTTATAAATGATCCAGTTACCCTGTACATTGAATTATATAAATATAATATCAAATCAGGCCAAACTATGCAATGATCAGGGTGTATGTAGAGCAGGCTCATGCATGAGGCTAATTGGAAGAATATCCTGCTTATAAAACAAATAATGAATGTAGTGAATCCGGCTAATTCCTCCTATTTTTTGACGAAACATTTTTAGATGCATAACTAAACTATTTTAATAATTCATAATACTCATTAAAACAGTACTTTTTGTTTTTTAATCAAAACTTTTTTCTATTCGTTAAAAATATAGTATTCCCCCGATTCATTACTCATTTTAGAGAATTTTCTTGGAGCTCTTTAAGAATTCAGTTTTCTTTTCTAAAGGTCTTCATTAAGTTTGGGTTGGACTGGCGTGGATCGGAGTGTATCGATTAAATGTATTTATTTTTTACTGTTGTATTAATATATTATTTCTTTGTTACTATATACAAAATATATGACTATATTTGATCAGCTGAAGAAAATCAAATGAGATAGTTGAGCATATTTAAGTTACTGATTTTCATAAATTGTATTGCTCAAAAAGAATAAAGATTGTTGTGAGGCTTTTCAAATTTTAGTATATAAATTCCAATACTAATACAAATGAATCCACAGCTCATCATTGATTTACTAAGTATTTAAACACTATTAAACAATTTAAGGTACAGGAAGAGAATCGTGGTGTAGGAAAATTATCTTGAATCGGGTGAGATCTGAACCCACATCTCGCATGTCATCAAAAATCTGTGGGTTCAGATCCCACCCGGTTTATGACATTTTTTTGGCTCTACATCCATCTCCATTCTGTTACTTAAATAGATTAATAGTAATTAAATACTTAGTAAATTCTAATACAAATATTCAGGTTTTTAGAAAACTTAAGAACACGCAGTTCGGAAATCTTTATAGACTTTTCTTTTGCGTTTACTGCTAGAAAGAAATTAATAATTTATTTCCAAATGTGATTTCAACTGTTATTTTCAACATGAACTGAATCAGAGATCAATATTTTACGGGCATCAGATGTAGTTACAAACTCTTCCTTCAATTCGCCTCTGATGTGAAAATCTGGAGACAGTCCAAAATGCTTCATTAATAATGAATTATTCCTGTCCGTGGTCTCGACCAGCAATGTCATGACACAGATTATCGCAGGAGATATTTTACATTCCACAGTTATGGATTTCTAAACGGCTGCCTCAGTCGAGTGTGAAGGGTTGATCAGTGACCCACACATAGCGCCTCTTGGCTATCTCTTAAGAAGCAAAAATCTAGACAATGATTTCATTTGACTTAACACTGTTTTTCAATCTCATTAGCGAAATGTGATTTTTATTAATTTTATCGGAATCAATTGCAGTTTCCTTTTTGTGTCTAAAGCAGTGCTCTCAATAAAAGGCGTTTTAAAATTGTGGGGAGATATTTTATTGATTCTTTTTAGGTGGAAAGTGATTAAAAATGTATTTAAGAGTTCGTAGATTATAATAGTTGGGCATGTTTTGTTTCGGCAGAAACATTTGAGAAATTGTTAAATACAGTTTTAAAATACTTCAAAATTTGTATACACGGTTGTAATTGCTTCACCTAGTTATATACAGGAAAAAATATTCTGAATTCCATGAAGGTAGGAAGGGGTAAAGGGGCGTTTGAAAGATTAAATGTGGTGTTAGAAAGGGTTTTTAATTCGTTTTTTTTTCCTTCACCTTTTCCTACTTTGCGTTAGAAACAATAAATGAGCATTGAAAATTGATACGTGAGCGTTTGAAAGGGGTAAAGGACACATTGGACTCTAAACGTTTAGGAACAACTGATCTTAAGATCATGAGACCAGAACAACAATTACACTATCTCAGCACCTTTGTTAATAGCGGTGTTTTATAACCAACATATGATTTATAAGTTAACGTTTATAAGTAACAGTATGATAGAATACATGTTTAACTTTATCTAAGAATCAAAAGGACCTCGGTTTGAGCCCCGGTAAGCATGAATATTGTATTGTTTTTCTGCCGAGTTCTCGTCTTCCTCATACACCATCTGCCATGGCGTATAAACAGGCACTTCTCAGAACTCTGCGACAAGCAGCTACTTGAGGTTAAATTCATTTTTATAGTTTAATAAAATAACGCACAGTAGGAAAAGGTGAAGAAAAAAAAAAACGAATTAAAATATGCCTAGTCTAGTTCGGCAATTTCCACCCGAGCAACAGTAGAATATATGGTTTTACCACATAGCTTTTAAGGACAATTTAGAGTTTACTTAAGACTATTCAGGATTTTTTATTCTTTCGAGTCCGGAAGTAGTAGTAGTAGAACACATAACATAAATTGAATATTCTTGCTTTATAAAAGCAAACTCATTCAGAGGCTTTTTGAATCTGAATTAAGTTAAATAGATGGTATAGTATTTGTAATTTTTTTTATAAAAAAATCAAGAATTTTAGAGTTCTTCAGAAATTGAATGAGATAGTTATACAGAACAGGTATTAGCTTTGAGTTTGAAGAAAATAAAATACTTTGAAAGTCATAAGACAAAATATTAAGTTTTGAAAGTTTTGAGAAATATTGTCTTCTTTCATAATCATAACTTTTGCAATTGAAAATAATATGTTCTAATGTGTGAAAAGTATTGCAGTTTGGACAATTAGGAGAATCAATAATTTTATATTGAAAGAGTCTATAGTTAGTTAGTGCTGTATTGGTTTTAATTCGAAGAATGGCATTTATTTCGTTTTTTTTTGAAATTAAAGTCATGGAATTTTTGAATTTTGGGATTAATTTTATAGCGGTGGGATTGAGATCTATTATTATTATACCAAGATTGCAATTCTTCTATTAGTAAGTTTTATTTGTTAATTTGATTTGATAAATAAATGATGGGGTTGGAATATGAGTTGTGATTTAAAGCTTCTTTAGCCATCCTATCTACAGTTTCATTATCAGGAATGCCCACATGGACAGGTATCCATTGAATTATTAAGATATTGTTATGTGATAAATGTTTAAAAGTATGAAATAAAAGATCATTTGTGAATACATTAAAGTTAGTTTTAAGGGGATTTTGGAAAAGGCTAAAAAGTGCAGATTTGCAATCTGTAAAAATAACTATTTTAGTATTGTAAAATTTTGTGGCCCATTTTGTGGCTTCTATAATGGAGTAAAGTTCAGTAGCTATGTTCAAAAAGGAAGTATTAAATTTAAATTTTGAAGAGAAATTAAATTCTGGGCAAAAAATAGCACCAGAATAACTTTTAGTGTTTGGGTTGGAAGACCCATCTGTATAAATTTTGATATAATTATTAAATTGATAATTAATGCGTAGTAAGGAAAGTTCTTTTATAATTGTGGAGTCATATGATTTTTTATTAGAGAAACCTGGAATTTTATCAAACATTGGCGGAAAAGATGTTGTCCAGTAAGGAATAGAAGGGTAGTGATTACCACTTAAGTTATTAGTTAGAATTTCCAATAGTTTATTTTTTTCTGGAAATTTAGAAATAATCGAATCATTAAAGTTATTTATTAGCTTATCAATTATAGGATGAAATTTATTTTTGAGAATTATTCTAAAAATTAAGTTTGAAAGTAAATATTTTTGTTTAATGAATAATGGGGGAATGCTTGTTTCAGCATATAAATCAATGTTACAGCTTCCTTTCGGGAGTCCAAGACAGAATCTGAGAGATTTGGTTTGGGCTCTTTCCAATTGGATGAGGCGGAATTTTGATGCATTTCCAAGAAATTCTAGTCCGTATGCAAATTTTGGAAGAAAGATCGAATTATAGACTAATAGTAAATTTTTATTAGAACAACCCCATTTGGAGTTACCTAAATATTTAAGACAGTTATAAAGTTTATTTGCTGTTAGAATTGCTTGATCAATATGTGCATTCCAAAGTAGTTTACTGTCAAAAGTGATTCCCAAGAATTTTAGAGTATATACCTGTTTGAGATCGCTTTTATTTATTTTTAGATTAAAAAAATTTGGATTAGATTTTTTATGGCGGAAAAAAGGAATGATGAATGATTTTTTTTCTGAGATCGTTAGATTCCATTCAAGACAACATTTTGAAATTAAATCAAGTTGATTTTGAAGTTTAGTTTTGATTACATCAAGATTTGTACCTGAGCACCAAATTATGATATCATCTGCATATAAGCTATATTTAATATCTTTATCTTTGAAGATGTCAGAGATATCGTTAATATATAAGTTGAAAAGAAAAGGTGATAAAATATCACCTTGAACAATGCCATTTTGAAAATGATGTTCTTTTGAATAAGAATTTTTAATTTTAACTCTAAAGTTTTTGTTAGTAATAATTTGGTATAGAAATCTGTACATTTGACCTTGAATTTTAAATTTGCGGATTTTATGCAATAGTGCGCTATGTGAGATAGAATCAAAAGCTCCTTTAAGATCAAGAGTTACTGCAATTAAGTATTGTTTGAGATTAAAGGCTTGTTCTATATCAGAAATAAAGTTCAATATCAGATCTTTTGTAGATCTGCCATACCTGTAACCATATAAATTTTGATTAAATAATTTATTGTTTTCAAAGTACCAGATTAATCTGTTATTAATTATACGTTCGAAGAGTTTGAAAAAATTAGATGAAAGGCAGATAGGTCGATATGACGATAATTCTTCATCTGGTAAAGATGTATTTTTTTTTGATAAATATCATAAAATTTTCGAACCATGATTTAGGATAAGTATTTGTTTTCCAAAAATTATTAAAAATATATAAAATGTGTTTTAGCCACTGATCAGATAAATTTAGAAACATTTTGTTATTAATACCGTCTGGGCCTGGGCTGGTATTTTTTTTCAATGCTTTAATAGCAAATTTTAACTCATTGATATTAAACGGTAAATTTAAATATTTTGTGTAATCATTTTGATAATAAAAGTGAGTTATATTATTAAGAGAATAAGATTTATCAAGTTTTTTATTCATTTTTTTTGAGTGATTAATAAAATATTTAGCAAATAAATTAGCAGTTTCATTAGTGGAACAGTTATTTTTTATATTTAGTGAGGCAGTAGGATTGGATGGAGTAATGTCTGAATTTAATGTTTTGAAAATTCTCCATATATTGCTGGTTGTGGAGTTATAAGAAAGTTTATTTAAAAAAAAATTCCAATTGAATTTTTCAAGTTGTTTTATTTTTTTATTAATTGAGGCAGCAATACGTCTAAAATTTGGGTAGTCTCTGAAAGATCCAGTGCGATGTGCTGTTCTCTCAGCTCTGCGTCTTATTGCTATTAGTTTATTAATAAAAATTGAATGAATATGATTTTGGGGAATTTTTTATTGATTTGCTTAGTGCATTCTTCTTGACTAGTAGAAAATTCTTTAGTCAATGATTCATAAGATAAAGAATTAATATCAATATTTTTTTTATCTAAATTGTTATAAAATTTAGGCCAATCTGTTAATTTAATAAGTTTTTGAAGTTGATTTTTAAACAAATTAATATATAAGAATATAGGAAGATGATCACTGTTAAAGTTTTCATTGTGTATGGTCCAGTTTAAATGTGGTATAATTTTATTAGTAACAAGAGTCAGATCAATAACTGATTGATGATTTTGTTTTGTGATATGGGTTTTAGTTTTTTCATTTAAGATAATAAGATCATTTTTCTCAATAAATAAAAATAATTGTTTACCAATGTCATTAGTTTTGTATGAATACCATATACTATTGTGGGCATTAAAGTCTCCACAAAAAATTTTCTCACCCACCAAGTTTTTAAAAATATTATTATAAGTATTATATGATAAATAAATTCCAGGATTGTAGAAGTTTATAATATTTACAGTATTATTATTTATAATAGTTTGTATAACCACCCATTCAATTTGTTGTTCTATTTCAGGAGTTTTTATAAGTCTTTGGGGAAAGTCTTTTTTAATGTATGTTATGACACCTCTTGAGGTTGTTGATAATCTATGTACATAAGAGACATATCCACTCAATCTGGGAATTTGGTTGGTTTGAATTTCTTGAAGACATAGTATGACAATATTACGTACCTTAACTAAATGTTTGATAAAATGCAATTTAGATAAGAGACCTCTTACGTTCCATTGTAAAATTAGGGCTTGTTCTGCCATCCACCGGTGTTAAGGCAAGAAGGAGTATATCATTTATCACATTAAGCTCAGGGGTGTTGGGAAGAATCATCTCGATGAGTTTTAAAATTAGGCTGATGATTTGCCCTTTAGAGTTGAGATTAAAGGAAATTCCTTCTTTTGGAATAAAAGCTTTCTCTGCAGTACATTCAACATCTTTTTTGTTTGGTTGTGCAGAAGATTTCTTTGAACCCGTCACATTTTTTTTGACTTTATCGGCGAAAGACTGCTGTTGAACAGTTTCATTTTTAGCAGTTTGAGATGTCTTTATGTTAGAAGAGGAAGAAGGAATCTCAGGAAAGTTCTCATCTATATATTTGTGTTCAGTCTCGATGTCACTTGTTTGTTTGGGAAAAATAATGTCCGAAGCAGAAGCCAATCCTTTTTTGTTGTCAAATTCAGCTTTGGCCAAAGCGAAAGATTGGCCCCAGTTTAAGTTACTGGAAAGTTGAATGGCTTTAGCCTTACAGGCTATTAATTTAGTTTCACAACCAGACCATGTAGCCGGATGTGGTCCTCCACAATTAGGACATTTGTAAAATTTAGCTCTGCAGTTCTTGTAGTGATGATGCCCACTGCATCGTTTACATTTTTGTATTCCATTGCATCTGGAAACAAGATGGCCAAAAAGACAACATTTCAGGCATAAGCTAGGTGGAATAATGTAATTACGTACATTATGTCGATTAAAACCTAGGTAAATATGTGAAGGTAGCTTATCTAATTCAAATTCAAGAATAACTTTGTTAGTGGGATAGCAATAAGTTTCATTTCTATTTTTACAGTCTTGTTCGTAATGAAGCATTCGCCTGGCATTCACAGCTGATTGATCAGCTAACAAATCAATGATGTAGTCATTATCCAAGTTATTTGCGACTCCAGCGATAGTTCCCAAAATAGTTTTGCGGAATTTGGGGAGTTCTACTAGTACTGATACAGAAAGAATTTTTTTCAGTTGAAATACTTTATCAAATTGTTCTGGAGTCCTGAGTTGCAGTAAAAGTTTCCCATTAGAGATAAACTTACCTTCGATGTGCTCACCAAGTAACTTAAAAAAGAAATCGGTAAGTTTTTTATGTCAATGGCTCTGAGATTTTCGTTTATGCCAATCAGAACGAGAGCTAAGTTATTATTCTCCTTAGCATTCTCAGTTAGCGCGGCAGACAATTTGTTAGAATTTAGTTCCTGTGACAAATTGGTTACATTTACAGAATTTGAAGAAATATCAGTTTTTGACAACATATCATTAGTGTTCGAATTTGTCAGATGTGACGTCACGTACGGATTCTCTGAAGACAAAGTAAAAGAGTCAGGTACCTTTATGTTAGTATCCATAGAAGCGATGACTTGACCGTTGTTTTCATAGATCACATCCAGTTGAGAAAGATTTTATTGTGAGACGGTGAAAGTTCAGATGCTGAACTTTTAGATTGTAAAATGTCCGATTCTGAGGTAAGCTTTAGATCGTCTTCTAAAACGGCAAAAGAGTTTTCAGGCTTGCTTTCCTTATGTCTAGAGGAGCTCTTGTAAAGTTTATTACGTTTAACTTTAATGTTAGCATTCGACGGCGAGTTTTTCTTTCTTCTATTGCGGCTGTTATTCGTCATATTTAATTTCAAACGAGCAAGAAGAGAGGAACATCAAAGTAAATTTGAAGACTCATCAAAGTCTATTAGCGGAAGGCACCAAAAAAAGATATTTCAGGAGATTGAAGCGAGCGACAGCAGCGCCACAACCTTTCACAACGGCTGCCCGAAGCAGAATCTCCAGTCCGGAAGAAAGTGTTCGTCATGGTATCATGGTACAAAGGTACCATGTATAAAATTATCACATGGAACCTTGTGGAATGGAATAATTGCCAATGAATGATTTTGTATTCTCATTCATGTGTTTTCAAATGACATGACTTAAAAAGTGATTGGTACAACTAACATAACCTTAAGAGAAAAAGCAAGAAAAGAAATGAGAACATGTGGAACAGCGTCAGGAATCATTATGTATATTTCCTTATATGAAGGAATCTCCCATTTTACAGAGGTTTTTAGATATTAAATTTACATTTTCACCATTAACGATTTTTTTGGTATTACTTAGTACACACAGGTTAGAAATATCTGCAGGCATTCTTAACTATCTGCTCTCTTTTCAGCTAAAAAAAATTTCATTGAATGAAAAAAAGTAACATTTTTGAATCAAGTTAACAAGAGCGGACTATATTAAATATACTTCTACCGAAAGAGAGATGAATTTTTCTTTCCAGGGGCTTAGACAGGTAATGTATGTAATTATATGTAATTTATGTTAATTCAAATATATGTAATTTATCTTTTACGTAGATAAGTGCAATTGCTTAAAAGTAACAACGAAATGTCACAGAATAGTAACAAGACTGTGTTACAAAAGTTTCGCTATATTAGGGGGTTTCAAATATAAAAATGTGATTTTGCTTTTTTTTTTGTCCCTGAGAGAATCTAAAAATATATTTTGTTTATGTAGCGTTTTGTGCAGTTCCTGCAGTAGAGTAGAATAAGATTAATTGTGGCGAGTGGTGCATCTCTATAAGTATAAGAATGTAAAAGTCTCAGGCCATCTAGATTTTTTCTTTAAAAATTTCATGATGTTCTTAGTTATTTTTGTTCATAGGTCTTAAAATGTTGATTTTGATGCTTATGTTAAGCAGCTGGGTCGTATCCAAGTATCGGGTCAGTGATCCTCAGAAACCTTTAGTTTCAAATACATGATATTTTTATATAGAAAAGTGCAAATGCATAAGAGACTAATTGGTAACCTGAAATATCACAGAGCAGTAACAGGACTCATTATAAAAGCGTTGCCAGAGTAGGGGTTTTACCCATTTATCTGGGATTTTTTACTCTCCTGAAATTTAAAGTGGCATTTCATTTAAGGGGTATTTTGTGTTTCTTGCAGTAAAGGAAAATAAAAGTGTGGTGCCAAAATTAGATAAGGATAAAAGACTAAAGTTGTGATTAAAAACGCAACATAATTTAAACTGTCTTTTTGATTAAATCAGTTCAAAATTAAACCATTTTGTGTCTGTAGTTCTTGGGAATCGGACGCACGGTTGAAATAGCTCAATGCTACGAAGATCTCATCAGAGCATAAGAGAGAGTGGGAGACATTTTTTTCCTTAATCCTCGTTGCGGGCTCTTCTGAGAGTAAGCACTTTTCAAGAGAAGGGTCATTTTGTCTGGCCTCAGTCTAAAAAAGAAGCCTTAAAAATTTAGACACTTGCGAATATTTTTTAATATTAAAGCTGCTTTGGATTGCTTTACCTCTGAACGACACTTTTTAACAGAATGGGCTAAATGGCCAGGTCACAAGGGGCGAAAGACTCAGAGAAAGTTGGGGAAGGGACCCAATGTATAGCTGCTGGGAGATAGATGGAAACCTCCCGTCAAAGCCATCAAGCATGTTTTTCAACGTACAAAGAGCATAGCTCTCCTGCTTACAGGACCACGGATTTATGTCCCGTCCGATAGGCCTTTCAGAGCCAATCGGTGTTCCCTTTTCACCGAGAGCATCGTGGGGGTTTAAAAAAGAAAAATCTCAACTCTGTCCCAGATGGAACTCGAATCTTGTAACTACAGATTACGAGCCAGGCGTAATACCGACTGATCCAACTCCTGCCCCTTTGATATTAGATACAGCAATAAAAGGTGTAATTTATCAATAGATATAAATTTTAAGTGACAAGCATCGGCTATGGCAAGGGTGGGCAAATAGCGGCCCTCTAAGAGTTTTTTGTGTCCCGCCAAGACAGTCAGAAAAATCCGCCTTGAACCAAGATTTCCTCGTATTTTCGATTTTTCGTATTTCCGAGATTTCCTCGTAAGATTCGTCTCGTATTTTCCACTAGGACGGCCACGTCAATACGCATCCGCAGTGTAGATACGAAAACAATTGCCCACCCCTGGGCTATGGCATAAATGTTTCTTTTCAGATGTTGTCTTTCTGTTGAAGTATCGCATTACTCATAGACATCTATGTTGTATTAAACTAGCAATCTGCTATCAGATTTCCGTTTATCTAAGGGGTAAATCTTTACATACATTTGGTGAATTTAGAATAAAAGCCTTTGGTAAGTATTAACGACAATCAGTTTTTACATTGGCTAGGAGCCTTAAAATTTGGAAGTTCCCGGGGGGCTCTCTATACCTGTGAGAGGGCTTAACGGAAGTTAATTATTATCTAAATAAACAGAGTGAACATTTTTAGGACCATGAATTGAATTTGGAAAGATTTGGGAGTAAAGGTAGAGTAGGAAAATGAGAGAGGGGTAACCAGGAGTCCCTTGTATTCCTTGATGTAGTAGTATTCTCTAGCAGGTGGACTTTGCATATGTACATGTTTACAAGCATAGCAGTATAAAAGGCTGAACTTCATCTGTCTTTTCTCTGAAAGTCCTTTAGTGAATGATTTGAGCTTAAATATTTCTGTTCATAGTTAAAAAAATTACCACTGGCTTAGTAACCAATATGCTTGGTTGCGAATCAAAGGGACTTGAATTCGAGATGCCGCATAAGGAATTTCTGCTGAGGTCTTGCTTTACAGACCTTCTTGTGATATATTATACTGGCAGATACTTATGAAACACACCGCTTAATTCAGAATATGTAGCTTAATTTCCAAACAAGTTGTTTACTGCATTAATTCTTTTCATTTAAAGACAGGCAGAAAAACGTTCTATTGAAAATCGTTATATCTGAGGATTTTATTAAATTTAGAAATATTTAGCTTCCTTTTTTGTCATTTTATTAACGAGTTTTTATTCCTGGATGGAAATGTAACATAGACAGGAATTTTGCTTTTCCTGAAATCACATGCATTTAATTCTTAATCTAGTACTAGGAAAATGAGGTACATATCTACCAACACTGGTTAATATTACTCTGGTACAAAATAAACATTGTCTTGTTGCGAAGTATTTAAAAAAAATATTTTGACATTCTTCAAAATATTTATAAACAAATTTGGATATCTACTGTGCGCAGTCACTCCAGACTGCCTGGAACAGGATAACTACTGTCACCCGCAACTTTTTCCTCTTCGAGACATGCGGTATGAACTTAAAATATTCCGCGTTTACTAAAATAATTATCTTATCTAGAACTGCGTGTCAATAGCTTGATGATCTGACTTCGAAAATAATGCCTTCTAACAAATATTTTTGAAAGAGTGGCCGAAAGAAGATTTAGATTCGAGCCAGGAACAATCTACAGGCTAGCAATACGCAGTTCCGTATTCTCTAACTGTAGTTGCGACGAGTCGAGATTTCAAATGATTGACCAAGATACAAATTTTGTTTGAACAATAAAAAAAATTAAATTTATTTAAATTTCAGAATTAACAAAGTTCCACCAAGATTACTGGCTTATAAAGGTGGACGAAGTTACATTACAATTATTTGGGCAGGTGGCAAATTTCGGAGTGGCTTGGAGAAATCATAGGGAGTTGGCAAAATTCAGGTGAGATGTGAAAATTTGCAGTTTTTTCTGTAAAATTATTACTGGCTTATAAAGGTGGACGAAGTTACATTACAATTAATTGATTAAGTACTCACTCCACTTAAGTACTTAAGTAAGCTTAATTTCGAACAACATTCAAAATTAAAGAATGAAAGTAAAAATTAAAAGTGAAAGTGACAACAAGCAGAATAAGTTAAATTAAAATAACTATACCATGTTTGAAGTATCTCGGCAACGAGGACTGTATTCTGCTAGGCTATTGTAATGTGCACTCGGAATAAATTTTCATGAAGCACCCACTCCAGATTTCTCTGATCGTGGTTTTTCCCCAAGCAAAGCAAATTTCTTTAAATTTCGCCTGACTTATTTAAGTAAAAGTTTATTATCTCAATAATTAAGAGATGTCGAATTTAAAATCCCTTCCTGAAATATGGCCTAAATAGAAGACCAGTGATTTCCACTAAAATCGTACTTAGCGAAGAGAGCAAAAGAAAGATTGATAAAAAGACCGAACCTTGGTCTGTTAGCCTGATCAGCCCACACCGAACTGCTTCTCCGGGTGGAGCTTGACAATATCTTTCTGGCAACCCCGGGAATTCTGCATCCAAAAGGGTCAATCAGAAGCAAGCCCCGGGCAAAAACCCAATTCCACTTCCATATTTCATAAGTTGAACAGAGTCTTGCATTCCTCCCTAAGGTTAATGTCTGCTTTTGCGCAAGACGAAATTGTTTCACGCCATACTTCCTGTCATTTCATACGAGCGAAGTTCTTTCTGGACGTTCATCAACGTAAACAGATGAAACGGAACCTTGAACGATATTTGCAAACCAGGTCTTGCACCCATTAACCTCCGAAGACATCTCCGTCAGACACCAAGTGAAGGAGAGAAAATTAAAAAGTGAAAGTTATTAAAATCAATAGGTCTGCGACCTATCACTATTGTGGTTGCGAAAATCTTACGGATAATTTTACATTTTTTTTAAAGATGAAGCACTCTTTGCTTAATAAATGTTCTTTCCTGAAGGGTAAAAAAGGGCTTTATTTGCTTTGAATGATTTCACGATGCGTCAAAATGCCTCGCTAATGAACAAATATTGTTAGTAATGGATGAGAGCCGTGCTAAAATTATTTGCTACTGAATCTGTTGAAAATGTGTATCCATCCCAAGAAAATATTTTGTGCAAACCCATTTTGCACAATATGTCCAAGCCGCGAAAATGTTAAAGCCACTTTTGAGATATTTCTATACATAAAGGTTAAACATGTTCCTAAATGCCCATTTAGTCAATTCTTGGACTAAATGGTTAAGAATGGTTGTTAGCGTACCTGACTATCAAACTAGCGGGAATGTCTATGAGTATGTGTTTGTATGTTGTATGAGAAACCAGAATAATCCCAATGGAAATTTCAAGTTATTCCTGTCCTTTGTATAGGAAAGTAACTTTTTCTCCTTTGAAAAAAAGGGAGAATATTACTTATCATCAGGAGCGTAGCGAAGGACTATGGTTGGGGGGGGGGGGGAAGTTCAAAATTTTTCAACTCGTGCAAAGATTTGTCAACTGAGAAAACTTGCTTAGATTTTTTTTTGGGGGGGGGGGGACAAGAGTCGAAAAGACAAATTTTAACGTCTCTCCTACATTTTACCATTTGACTTCCAATTTTCCCAACTAGCCATAATTTCTCAAAGATACTTCCAATATTTAGGTCTCGTCTAAACGTCTGAATTGCAGCAAATCAGTATGAATTTTTGCCTTGATTTGGTCAAATATCCTTAATTTCACGAAACTAATCCCAATCTTTACATCTTTCCTAAATTTGCCAAATCACTTCAAACTCCCCATTTTTTTTTTTTTGGAAAATTAAGGGGAGTTGTCAAAATCGAGGCAACTTGGCAAATCTAAGACAGTTTTGAAAATGGAGAGACGGCAAAATTTAGAGCAGTTGGCAAAATTCGAAGCCACTAAGTAAAATACAGGTGAGTTGGCAAAATTCGGAGTAACTTGGTAAAATCTTGGGGAGTTGGCAAAATTCGGAGTGACATGACAAAATCTTGGGGAGTTGACAAAAAAATTAGGAGTGACTTGGCAAAACTGTGGGGAGTTGCCAAAATTCAGGTGAGATGTGAAAATTAGGATTTTTTTCTGTAAATATTTTGGCGTGTTGGCAAAATCTAGGAGTGTTGGCAAAACTTAGGGAGTTGGCAAAACTTAGGGAATTGGCAAAACTAGGGGCAGGTGGCAAATTTCGGAGTGAATCTTGGAGAAATCATAGGGAGTTGGCAAAATTCAGGTGAGATGTGAAAATTTGCAGTTTTTTCTGTAAAATTATGGCGAGTTGGCAAAATCTATTAGAGTTGGCAAAATTTAGGGAGTTGGCAAAAACTATCTGCAGTTGGGGAAATTCGGAGTGACCTGGCAAAATCGTGGAGAGTTGACAAAATTCAGGTGAGATGTAAAAATTGCAATCTTTTTTTCTGTAAAATTATAGCGTGTTGGCAAAATCGAGGCAGCTTCGCAATATCCAGGAGATTTGGAAAATCTTGGGGGAGTTGGCAAAATTCAGAGTGGCTTTACAAAAATCAGGTGTGATGTAAAATTGGGATTTTTTTTTCTGTAAAACTGGCGAGATGGCAAAATCTAGGGCAGTTGGCAAAATTCGAATCCACACACACAGTTGGTAAAATACGGGCGAATTTTGAGAAAATTGGGATTGTTTTTGTGAAATTAAGGAGAGTTTATAAAATCGAGAAAACTTTGCAAAATCTAGGGAAGTTGGCAAAACTGGAAACCACTTGGTAAAATACAGGTGAGTTGTGAAAATTCGGATTGGTTTTGTGAAATTAAGGAGAGTTGGAAAAACCAAGAACTCTTGGCAAAATCTATGGGAGTTGGCAAAATTGGAAGCCACTTGGTAAAATACAAGGGAGTTGACAAAATTGGAAGTCACTTGGTAAAATACAGGGGAGTTGTGAAAACTGTGCCTTTCTTGTGCAATTGAGGAGAGTTGATAAAATTCGGAGTGACTTGGCAAAAACGTGGAGAGTTGACAAAATTCAGGGAAGATGTAAAAAGTGCGATTTTTTTCTCTAAAATTACGGCGAGTTGGCAAAATCTAGAGTAGTTGGCAAAATTCGAATGCACTTGGTAAAATATAGGCGAATTGTGAATATTGAGATTTGTTTTGTGAAATGAAGGAGTGTTGGATAAATTGAGGAAACTTACAGAATGTAGGGCAGTTGGCAAAATTCGAATCCACTTGGAAAATACGGGCGGGTTGTGATAATTGGGATTGGGTTTGTGAAATTCAGGATAGTTGACTAAAATCACTTCAAACTTTCAAACTCCCCAAGATTTTACCAAGCGGATTCGAATTTTGCCAACTGCCCTAGATTTTGCCTTCTCGCCACAATTTTACAGAAAAAAATCCCAATTTTACATCACACCTAATTTTTGTAAAGCCACTCTGAATTTTGCCAACTCCCCCAAGATTTTTCAACTCTCCTAGATATTGCGAAGTTGCCTCGATTTTGCCAACACGCCATAATTTTACAGAAAAAAGATTGCAATTTTTACATCTCACCTGAATTTTGTCAACTCTCCACGTTTTTGCCAAGTCACTCCGAATTTTGCCAACTGCCCCTGGTTTTTGCCAACTCCCCAAGATTTTGCCAAGTCACCTGTTTTTACTAAGTGGCTTCGAATTTTGCCAACTGCTCTAAATTTTGCCGTCTCTCTATTTTCCAAACTGCCTTAGATTTGCCAAGTTGCCTCGATTTTGACAATTCCCTTTAATTTTCAAAAAAAATTACAAATTTTCACAACTCACCTAGATTTTGGGTCGGGGATGGCTCAGTCGGTAGCGCGCCAGGCTCGTAATCTGTAGTTCCCAGGTTCGAGTCCCAGCTGGATCAGCGTTGAGATTTATCTCCGCAAAAATTCCCCGCCCTGCCCACGGTCAGTAGGGGACACCGATGGGCTTGGAAAGGCCGCCGTCCGTCGCATGGGACGTTAAGCCGTGGCCCCGTGTGCGGGAGAGCCATACCCTGTGCACGTTAAAGAACACGCTGGATGGCCTTGACGGGAGGCTACCATCTGTCTCCCAACAGCTGTTCCAGTTTGTCCCCTCCCCCAACCTTCTCTGAGCCTTCGGGGTCCATGTGACCTGGCCATTTAGCCCATGGTGTGCAAAAAAAGTGCCGCTCAGAGGTAAAACAACAACAACGCAACACCTAGATTTTACGAAGTCGCTTCCAATTTTGCCAACTCCGAGTTACTTTGTGGGGAGCCTACCTCCCATCCCCCCATGGCTACGCCCCTGCTTGTCATCGGTATCAGGACGACAATATCCTTCCGGTAGTTATTGATAATATGTGTATCCGAACACAGTCGAAATATTGGATATTTGAGAGGAAACGTGAAAAATTAATAAAGACTGGAAAAACATGGAAATACAGCTAAATTATAAACAATAAAGGAACTGGAAACAAAACCCATGTTAATAAGGGATAATGATAAATATAAATTATATGCAAATAACTACTCTGCACAGTGAATAGCTGTCAGAGAGAGTTAACATCATGTTAACACTGCAAAGAAGTTGCTGCGAAGAAACGTAATATAATACGAACCATTTTAAACAAATGATCTCCTTTTATAAAGTAGTGATTTCTGCTGTAAATAGTCAGAATAATTTTTCCGTCCATGATGAAAGCTTTTAAAAAACAATTTTGAATGCAAATCAGGGGAAAAGGAGGAGAGCACCATTGCGCAAGTAAATACGTTATTTTAAATTTTACTGAAACAATTAATTCTAAAATTGAGAAATTTAGTGACCATAATCTACTGTTTTCCTCTAAGAAGCTTTTAACACTATCTTGAAGGAGTTGTGGGGGAAGCTAGGGAGCGTAGCACTGTCAATGTGTAGTACCTGTACAAGATTCGACGCTCAACAGACTAACGGTTAAATTAATAATCGGATAATCGAGGTCGTACTGTTTGTCAACAACGTGTGTCCCCTCTAAGAAACTTTTCTGGCTACACCCTGATAGAGAAAATACAAGCTGACTGACGGAAGTTTTTCAAAGCAATGGCATAATAACTTTTGTGACTTAGATATTTTTTGTAACATTTTAAATTTGAAATCTGAGGGTTGGTTTGCTTTACCTCTGAGAGGCAATTGTTTTTACAGAGCGGGATAAATGGCCAGGTCCCAAAGGTTCAGTGAAGGTTGAAGAAGTATATTCGCTAGACAGATAGAATCCTCCTGTTTATAGCCATTCATCTTGTTCTTTAACGTACTCGAGTCGTCTTAGTTCGATGATTATTATTCTTTCAAAGCTATAGAAAAATATCCTTGTCTAGTTCTTTAAATAGTTGTACATCAAATATTCCCATGAATGTTGTAAAAAATTGTTTTTCAGAGACCCCCTAAGAGTCCCCTCACACACAAGGCAGGGGTTGCCAGTCCTATCAGTACATCTCTTCATCCAGCACATTCTTTAACATGCACGGGGACACTACTTATGACGTCCCATCCGATTTATGCGTCCTTTCCTAGTTCATTAAGAACATGGAACGATGAGTCGTAGACTACTAAGCAATTTACGGCAATACTCTACGAGTCGTCTTTATGAAGATAAACCGCGTCAATAGTCGTGATGTCATGGTGTCAGGTGATGTCACGTGATGTACGGTCAGGGGTGTGCTGCCAAATGCGAATAAAATCTGAATAATGTAAAAAAAATTGAATATCGCACTTTTTTGTTATGAATCTTTTTTATTGGAAATATAGGTAATTATAATAATATCACAATAAAATAATTTAATTCAATACAAATTCCACATGTCTTTTTTATCATTAGCTACATCCTTCTCTGCATTATGACTAGTTTCTGTTTCACCGGCTCACCCATCTTGAAAATTTTTAACAACAGCCACGCTGAGTTTCGGAAAATTAAACAACTGCCTCCAGCAAACCATTGTAGTATACACTTAGTAGTGTGCATGAATGGAAGGGAATACCAGCGATATTCTGAAGAATAAAGTGTCCCCGGTGCAAGATGGAGAACTGGAACCAGGGATATTTATGGAGTTGCGAGTTCACTGGCTGAGTTCCCTATCCTTTCACTTTTGGGTAAATGTGCCTCGACAAGGTTATGTTTAGAAATAACTAATGTTACCATTTTTAAGCAAAACTTTAAACTCCAGTATGAAACAAACAAACTTCGAACAACACTTTGAAAAATAAAAAAAATTTGTTTTCACTCTGTAATTAATACTATAATTGTTACCATATTATTGCAAGTGAAAAACAATACGTTTCTGTGGACTAATGCAAATAACTGTTCCGTTGTAAATGGTCGGTGCAATTGTAATTTGCATACTTAAAGATCAGCTTAATAATTACCAAGATTAAATTCTGCTAATCGTCAAAGTGGCTGTTTCTTTGTACGCGCTTTTCAATTTTTCAATTTACTCAGCCAACAAATATTGTGATCTGCACCTACTGATGGAAGAGTCACATGGAAGAGCATTAGCCACTTCTCGCTTGTATGTGGAACGCCATCCTATGAGAGATCATGCAAATGAGATCATGCCAGTGACGTCATGCAAACGTCACCAGTGCAAATGTCATGCAAAGATTAAACCAATGCATTAGAAAGAGCAGAGGCATTTTACCTAACGGAGATTGTGGTAGAGACCAACTGTGAACTAAGACCGGACTACAAAAGGCTGTAAATTTATTGTTGCTTGAAACAGTTCTTAAAATGAAGCACTGTTTACTCAAAAATATCGTAGAATTGGTAATTTTTATACATAACCTAGACGGCGGCAAAATTCAAACGAAGGAGGAATGGTGACGAGCGGGAGGAGGATAAGAGAGTCTCAGCTCAAATAATCGCAATCTCTACATATTGTTACGACAGTTGAACGTGCTGCAGTGACTTTATGAAAAACGTGACATGAACACTCGCCTATGCTTCTGCGTGAGATTTATGTAACAAACGAATTAGAACATAGAACCGATTTGAAATTTAAGAAAAATAGAATTGTAATGTTAGAGCTGTTAGACAACACCCTTCATAACTTTAGAGATAAAATGACTAAACGATTCTTTATTTACCTTCGAGAATTTTGCCTTCCTTTTAGTCTCCTTCACAGCTTGATGTGGTCTCTACCACAATCTCCGATAGGTAAAAAGTTTCGGCCTTTCTAATGCATTGGTTTAATCTTTGCATGACAGTTTGCACTGGTATGATCTCTCATGGGATGGTGTTCCACATTTTTCAGTTTCAGTTCAGTTTTGTGAAAAGAGATTCAGCACTAGTGGGTCTGAAATAGCAAAAACAAAGTGGGGGGGGGGGAGTCAAAGCTAACAAGAAAGCTGTGAAGGAGATTAAAAGGAAGACAAAATTGTCGAGGGTAAATAAAGAATCGTTTAGTCATTTTAACTTTAAAGTTATGAAGAATGTTGTCTAAAAAAATTAAGAGGTAAACGTTCATCAGTTGAGTAGACATAGCTAGTTTTAACTGTTCTGTAAGAAAATATTATTACTTTATGTATGATAATATTTAATTTGTTTATAAGTAATTTCATTCATTGTTTTGTAATAAATTGCATTGTTTTGTAATTTGTATTGTAAAAATACTTACATATATCCACGCTGAGTACTCATCCATTATAAATTTATAACAATACTGCACCGTCCTACTACTACCGTCCTGCACCTGGGACACAATTCTCTGCAAATAAAAAGGAATCAGAGAATTTACTGTAGTTACTCGAATCAGGTTTTCTCCTTCTGTCGTTAACATCGCTAAACTGGATGTGACATTAGGAATATTGAGGTTAGTATACCTGAACAACAACGGATTACAAGAACACTGCTGCAAATTGACTTCGAATTAGTATCCAATGAAGAATTGTAACATGTTGTGATTGTTCCCGATTTTCTAAGAACGCTGTATATATCGAGAAGCTTAAAATATCGTTTGGCTCTGATTCGAGTAACTACAGTAAATTCTCTGAAAGGAAAAGAAAAAAAAAATGCATCAGACTTTTACTAAAGTCGGTATATATATGTTGAAGTCTGTAAACTAATCCCAATATAAATATTTGAATAAAGGCGCTATTAAATGTGTTATCTTCCGTAACGCTTTCGAAACTTAAAAAAAAAATTAAAATCATGATGTAGACATTTCACTGAGACCTGTAAACGTATTTTCCGTGCTCTTTTCTACAAAAACCTTAGTTTCAAAGTCGTAGAACTTCGAATAGCATGTCTAAGTTGTTTTTGTGCCTTTAGTAGCCTTTGTATAGCCAGCTCCCATTTCTTTCACTCTTATCTACTATTTACTCTTAAAGATAAAACAACCTCGTACTCAGAAACACAATTCCTTTGAAACAACTTTTAAAGAGAATAGTATAAATCACGTTTCTTCTTCTCTCTCCTTTCCTTTCTTTTTTTAGTCTCCGCAAAGCGACTTTCTCAAAAAAGATTTCTGATTTATTATTCCTTAGCATAAATACAGCACAATATTTATCATTTCCTAAACAACGCAGTGTGTTCAATTTTTTCCAGGACGTCCTCAAAAATTTAGTACAGATGTTGACGTGTTTCGTTCTCTTTAAAGTGGCGGTTTATCACATTCTTTCTTTAATTATGTTCTCACGAATTTTGTCTTTTCCTTTTTCAGATTTTCCCCTCTGCACTCGAATACCGGAAAAGAGAACTCTCGAAATCTCTACAAACAAGTTCCAAGTTCTTTCATGATTTTTTTTAAAGTTTAACCAGCTGAATTTGTTACTAAATATGTCCCGTTATTTTGTTCAAGTGCACAGAGAGAATAACTTGCCTGTTAAATGTAGTTCAGCAAGGTTCTATTCTTTAAATATTTATAAAAACAAGAATTAATGTATTTTGCTTGAAAACGTGAGTTAATGAAACGCTGTGATTTAGGTGTTGCCGATGGTTGTGTTGACTTTTTCCCTGGAGAGTAATTATTTTCTACGTCATGAGTTAAATATCAGATCAGAAGAAACCCATCTGCCATAGTAAAAGTGCATGCTTGAATTTCTTTCGTAATAATGCTCCTGAAACCTTGTACATTGCAATATATTTATATAAATTTATAGTTCTTAGAACAGACCGAGATCAAATAATAGTAGATAAATACAATTTATACATTTCAAATCATCTTTCTTAGTACATCAAAACAGAAACAGCATTTTAAAAAATTAGCATATTATGCAACAGATATTTACACTCGTGATTGTAAGAACGATAAATACCCTTAAGGGTGAGTCTCCTTAATCACATACAAGATTGTTAATTACTTTAAGTTAAGTTAAAAAAGTTAATATCGAGTTCTATATATGAATGATGCAAGTGAGTTACACAAGTTATCATCAAGATATAAATTACATCAAGTTTTTTATATATGCAATTTTCTAGATTAAAAGGTTCAAATTACATTCAAAAATATTTCTGCTAGATAAACCCATGTCACAAATTTGGTGCCAAACGCATTGATAACACTTGCCATCGATAATTTCATTCACAGGTCTCCACCCTACTATTCCATTCACAATTTAATCCCGACAAGAGTTTGGCGCCAAACGTACGTCCAACGATAACTTCATTCACTGCTCTCCACACATACTACTCACAGCATACTAATTCATTCATACGGTAGGTGGGGCGGGGGTTGCTCAGTCGATAAAGCGCCAGGCTCGTAATCTGTAGTTCCCATGTTCGAGTCAGCTAACGTCAGCGTTGAGATTTATCTCTGCAAAATTCCCCGCCCTGCCCACGGCCAGTAGGGAACACCGATGGGCTTGGAAAGACCGCCGTCCGTCGGATGGGACGTTAAGTCATGGTCCGTGTATGGGAGAGCCATACCCTGTGCACGTTAAAGAACATGCTGGATAGCCTTGACGGGAGGCTACCATCTGTCTCCCAACAGTTGTTCCAGTGGATCCCCTCCCCCAACCTTCTCTGAGTCTTCGGGTTCCATGTGACCTGGCCATTTAGCCCATGGTGTGCAAAAATATGCCGCTCAGAAGTAAAACAACTCAACAACAACTCGCATGGTAGGCGACGGCAGCGCCCATAAATTGCGGACGCTTTTAGAGGGATCACTCCCGACCCACGGCAGCTAAGAACCAAAACTTGTATCCTAACAAGGTTAGAACTAAGTGGGACCACTCCACGAAATTTGGGACCGATTGTTCAAGTATCCGCGGAACGAAGAGAAAAGTGTCAGTTGCTACCGCCGATGACGTCATACGTGCCAGCCAGCCCGTACGTTCATCCGTTCAAAATTATTAATGATATATAATACGATGAATTTTACTCATTGTTTTAACAATTGCACAGAAATATTTAAAATTTACATTGTTCTGAGCCGGAAGCAATTCGACCCGAAGTCGTTTGTATTATTTTGAATCCGACAAAGCCCGTGACTAAATTCATCACTATTAAACCTCTGAATGGTATTTATATCGAAATAATGTAAACTTTTATATCGAAATATTTTTATACCTATATTTTAAAAAATAACGGAAAAATATATTTATAATACTGTTTATAACTTTTTACTTAAGCACAACATAATTAATGAAAATCAATTTGACGTTCGAAAAGGAAAAAACACAATTCAAGTAATTTCTAAAATTGCAATTAATATTAATAGGGAAAAATTGTAACTATGTTCCTAGATTTAAAGAAAGCCTTCGATACAATAGATCACAGCATTTTACTAAATAAATTGGAAAATTACGGTATTCGCGGTATAATGTTAGATTGGTTTCGAAATTATTTATCAGACATGTACACAATTACTAAAATAAAAAACTGCTACAGCAGAAAAGTAATTATACGATATGGAATTCCCCAAGGTTGTATTTTAGGTCCTTTATTGTACCTGGTATACATAAATGATTTGTTAAATACAAAATTAAAAAGTACTATTTATCTATATGCTGAACACATTGTTTTAATAAACAGTCACAAATATTTAAATGATAGCATTTCAGAGATTCAAACAGATTACAATAATATTATTAGACGGTTAAATCATGATAAAATCTATTTGAATGAGAAAAAAAAAATTGATGATTATACATTCACCAGGATTTCAAACTCATCAAAACCTCTTTATCAAAACTCATAAAATAAATTGCAGAAAAAAAAGGATGCTTCAAATTGTGAATCATTATGTAGTTGCCAACTTGTTGAGCAAGTAGATCAAATAAAATACTTAGGAATCATTTTTGATGAACATTTTAGGTGGCATGCCCATATATCCCACATATGTGAAAGCTAGAGAATATCAAGGATAAAAATTCAAAAATTGCAATAGGTATTAAATATGAAAACCTATGTATTATTTTATAAAGCAATATGCGAATCTATTTTAAATTATGGAATAATTGTGCATGGAACAACTAACTTAACTAATATAATTAAAACAGAAAAACTACAGTCTATAATAGCTAAAAATATTATTCCGTTTCATTTGCCAAAAAAATTATAAAACTTCCACAGATAGATTAAAATTTTTAAACTTTTTATCCTACATCAATTTATATAAATATAATTTAATAAATCAAAATTCTTTTGACGATACCTACAAACTAAAAATTCAACATAATAAAAACACAAGACTTCAAAACCAAGGTTATTACAAATTGCCAAATTTTCGAAATAATTACGAGAAACATACCTCCAAATATCAAGTACCACTTATATTTAACGCTATTCCAAAAGAATTACTAAATATAGATTCTTATAGACGACTGAAAATGGAATTAAAAAATTATTTGGGGTTTTCTATTTAGCTGATTATTAAGTGTTGTATTTTGTGGATTTATTTGATGTACGCCATTTTTGTGGCTGAATGACCTATGTTTAATTTAATTTATTCATTTTCCTGCAGATAAGCTATTTAACTTTGCGGGTCAAATGGTAAATGTATTTGTATTCTTTACTCTTATGAATAAAAAAATTATATTCTTCAGAAATATCGTAATATCATACACTTCCCTTACTTACCTTGCATTTCTAACGATGTTTGTTTTGCTAGCCAAAACCATTATTTTGAAGATTTTCTTTATATCCCAAAATTACTGATACGTCAATGCTTCTCTTCACATAATCGAAATAAATATCATATGATAAAGTTTTGTCAGAAATGTTCAGCTAAATAGTGATGAAAATGAAATCACAGGATACAGGAGGTAACTTCTTCTTGAATAACGTGTGAGAAATCGAATAAGAATTTTTTTTCTGCTCTGTAAAGCAAATAGGCCTGTTAGTATGATTTTGAAAGTAAATGAAGTAAGGGATAATCTTGTGTATGATTAAGGCTTTTTTTGGAGATACGAGTGTACATTCCGAATCCCCACCTTTTTCATCCGTATAAAAATAAAATTTAATTATTTACTTTTATTTGTGAATTTGCTAGTTACAGTTTTTAAATAAACAGTTGACGGTATTTTTCTTTATCTCATTTTAGAATAGACTGCCTCTCAACACTGTCAACACCAAAAGCAAGGAGCGAAATCGCGATATTAAACCTTTGAAGGTATCGCTCAGATCTCAAAGTGATTTTGTCTCGTAATTATTTTGTCAGTCGGAAAGTGATTTTATTTACTTTTTATAATATTAATTTGTATTTTTCTTTTGCTTTCTGTAATTGCTGTTATATTAAAATGTATTTTTATTATTTTTTTTCCATGCGAACCCCGACTCTCAAAACAAAATCATTGGAACCAAAGTATTCTAAGCCTTTTTTTTTTCTAAGATAAAAATTCTTGTATGAAAATGGTACTTACGACACAACAACGTAAATATAGTGTTTGCGAAATATTGTAAACTTATAAACTTATATATATATAACGAATATTATAAGCCGCAAGACTAACTTGCAGAAAAATAACGAGAATTCGTTTTCTACAAGATCTCAGGATGATTGTCAAAATGTCTTTCCAGATAAATATCCTGAGATAAAGTCGCCAAAGAAATCGTCAATATTGCTTTTGATAAACACATTTCTGGAAAATGGAGATGTAAAATGTAAACATAGTCCAAGAGCATTATTTTAAATCTACAAGGACATCACTTTCAACATTCATTATAATTGCGTTTATGGTTTTGTACCGATTTTATCTTTGGACACATTTCTCTGAGAAAATATATTTGCAATTTGCTTTTTGAAACGAAAACCATGTATTGTAACAAGCCAATTACTTTACTTTCCAAAAACACTTATTTCCTGAGATCTTTGAGTTTTCAATAACGGAATTATAAATAAATTTCCAAAGAAAAAACAAACTTGTGTTTCGTGAATAATTCAACAGTGGTTTAGCAGTTAAACAATCCAAAATATATTTCGCCAATAAATAATTGAAGATGCCTCATATTTCAGTATAGCAAGATTAGAAGATGAAAATAATGTATTAATAAAATTTGCTAATCAAAGCATTTCGAAGAAACATAAAGAGAAAAAAATATTTTTTCGCATACCACCAAATACCTAGAATTAACTTTTGCATTAGTACTAGGTAAATATAAACTTATGAAACAGTACTTTTCAAACGAAAACTAAAACATTTTCAAACTAGGTATGCGAATAAAATAATAGTACTTAAAAATGTGCCCACCTATGAATGAAAGAACGCAATAAACTAGCTTAACGCAACTTGGTAATTATTTATCTGGAGTAAGGTACTATTTATTATCACCCATGTAGAAACTTGGGAATTCAATTATTAGCTCCTTTAAAAAAAAGCGACAATTGCTTTCCGTTGGACTTCTGTTTCTCCGTATGTCTGTCCGTCTGTAGACATTTAAAATTTTTGATTTGAAAGGGGCGCGGAGATTTCGTTAGTAATGGGAGTAAAACCCTTCCCAAAGTTGCAACGAAACAGATTTTTAAACGAACTATTACGATACAAACCTAATATGAATTTAGAATATCGTATTTTTAATTTTTTTCGACATATAACAAAGTAGGGTTTTGTTACAAGATTTGGCAACGCCGCCAACTCTTGAATGTATTATACCAATGTTTCTCAAGCTCTATGATGGCGGGGGGGGGGGGGACATGTAGCAAACTCTGCTTCTGAGATCCGTTAACCACGTATTCTCCTGAAGCGCTTGTCCACGTGCTACTTCAAGAAATAAAGTATGACGATATTTTCCTCACCCTGCACTATATGACGTCATTTGACGTGTTAGAAAGTACGAACTATGTCGTATTAATGTTATGCTTGTGAAAACATAGTTCTTTCTTTCCTGGAGCTCGTTGGGAACTGCCACTGATGACTCACGAACCGGCGGCTGTCCTCGAGTCACCACTTTGAGATGCAATGGATTGTAGTACGTAAGTTTCCAGGAAAATCTTCATTTCAGAGAAGTAATTTCCAGTGGCTGCTCGTGACTGAAATTGTTGGTGGGGCACTTTGACTACTACAAGCAGGACACAGATGTACGGAAAAAAATGGGGAAACGCCTGATTTTGAATTGAACCAAGTAAGGTTGAAAAGACGTTTCGTAAATCACATAAAATTTCTTTTCTAGCTATTCTCAAGAAAATCAGGGAAAAACACGAAAAGGTGTTCTTATCCATTCTACTTCAATTCAGTATTATATCACTTCACTATAATAATTATCCATACATATGTATTTTTCTTCTCCTTTCTAGCGGTACTAAAAATTTCGTGAAAATTATGTCCAATATATGGGTTTATTATTTTTTATACTCTTCTGATTATAAATCTATATTTATTATTTTAAACTGAATTATTTGTAGTAAATTATCACTTGAAAAACTGTATATTTTGATTACATTTAACTCAAATGTCATTTTATTATATGCATATTTTATTTCGTATATTAATTTATTTTACAACAAACTAAAAAAAAAGTAATATAGTATTAAAATGAATTGTAAAACATTGATGGAAAAAAGACTAATGGCAGCAGCTGGGATCAAATCGGAGACATTTAAATTGTAATAAGAACGAATGTTATGTGGATAATCTTCGCATTGCTCATAAGATGATATGTTAAAATATAATATTAGCGTTCTCTTACAGATCGTATTTTCAACACAATTTATATTTTCACGTATAATGATATTCTTAAATTCTTCATACATAAGGATCCTTCATTGGTAAAATAAAAGTTGGCAACCCAGTTCAAACACATCATGATAGGAAAGTTTAGCCTCATTTAGTCAAATGAAGATATTCACTAAACAGCATGATCTTAAATCATGTTGTTTAATGAATATCAATATGAAATTCGTTTGTTATTTTTTGTTCGATGGAGGTAGTGGCCCAGGTGGCCTAATGGACGTTACGCTTTAGTTTCCTTCGATAGAATTCTGCTAAAACCAAATAGAAATCCTAAGTTCATTTTCCTACTGTTTTGATTCATTCTTGTAAGAAAAGCAGAGGTAGCAGTTCTGTATACATTGGTTTCCATAAATTAAGGAAAAATGAGAAAAATTGAGATAATTCGCCAACAAATTGTGTGATCCTCACCAAACTTGTTCATGCAACCAGTAAATTAATGCCGAGTGAGCATATTGTATGCAAATTAGTCTAGGTTGCGTCAATTTGCGTAATAGGATGGCGGCATAAAAACGGGTGTTTTGGAGTGGATCGTTATTTTGTGTTGTAAATGTGAGTAAAGAAATTTTAAATAGCCGTTATGTAGGAATGACCTCAAGATATCATTTGCCAAATAAACTGCGGTGCAGAGCTACTGGCCGCTCGCACGCCAAACACGCACCCTACCATCGGCGTGAAAGATTTGAAACCGTGATTCGTCTTCCAAGATGACGTGTTTCCAATCCTCCGCACTCCAGTTGCGATAAGCCTTTCCAAACTGCAACCTAATCTTTCGGTTCCTTGCAGTCAACAAGAGGAAGTCGAGTGCAATAGCTTATTTTTCCATGATACGATGGTCAGTTTTTGTGCATAAACTTGTGGACGTGCCCAAATTCAGTTCCGAAGTTATCTGTTCCACGATAGCCATGCAATTCCCTGTAAGGATGTGGGACAGTCTGCACTTACCTCGAGAGTCAATTGCACGTTTATGTTTACATTTCTTTCGCTGGATGGAAGTTTAGCCTTATTTCATGTAGACTTGGTATACACGTGCGATGGTCATGGTCTGACGTCAAAATCCCAACAGTACTACAGTTGCACCTACTATCTGGCGACGGTAAAATTCACTTATGTCGCTGACTTTATCCATAATTTCTTTTCCGTGAATGATTTCCAATGTGTAGTGATCTGCTCTATTTATAAGCATTGCCAGTTTTAGCGTCCTACGTGAGTGGAGTGATACTTCTGCTTTGCATAATGTTATCGGTCACTCATTATCTCTAAATCCTCTTCAATCACTCACTATCTCTAAACGCCAGTGTTGGAGGGTATGAAAATCGGAAAATGAAACACTTCATTATCTTTGAAAACGAGCATCCCAATTTCCCACAGAGACGATATTTTATTCTGATAGTTGTTTTGGTTAATCCATATGTTATCTTCAGAATTTATTAATCTTTAAGGTATATGAGTGCATTATATAAATCTTTTGTTTAAAATATTACTTAGAACACCTTCTTTTCACTTTTATGTGTAAATCACACAAAAGTAAAAAAGAAAATGTTTGCCAGAATGTATTATTTTACACAATATAATATTTATTACGACTGACCATTCAAATTTTAAAATATAGCAAATATCGTCTCAGAAATATTTCATTAGATATAATAACTAGAAGGATGAATATCGCTTTTGACGCACATGAGAATCTCGTTTTCAAAGGTATTGAAATTTTTCCTTTACCTACTGTTTCGTTCCTTAAAAGTTTTGATTTGAGTTAGCAGATGATGGGAAAAATGCAAATAGTATTTCATTAGTAATTATACAAAATAAAAATATTCGTCTTTTAATTCTTAAATCTAAAAAGTTGCATTTCCCATAGTTCTCTCAGGAAAGCTGCTGGATTATGCTGTCATTGGAATATCTCTATAAAACTAAGATAATTTTTCAAATACATATGTTTCTGAAACTCGATAACAGCCCTGCCGTTTCATCATTTCAGTGATCTATAAAAATATACTGTATATATTAAAACAACTAAGTATTTGAAAATGATAATTATAATTATGCATTAATGCCAATCAAATTAAAAAATAATTTTCTAATTATCATTTTCATTGCTTCCAATGGAACTTCATGACGTTCACATTCCACCACCAAAATTTCATATTTCTATCATTACTAGATTGTTGCAATATTCCTTTGAAAAATTTAGAATTTTCAAACTTTTTCAACGTTGAAGGGCGCAATTATAGTGTTCGAAAGATTCAGAAAGAAAAAATCGCAATATTTTATCTTTTCCTATCCAACCCTAAAAAGATTTTTTTATCTCTAAATTATCTCTAAATACAAACAATTAATTATCTGCTTAAACAAAAAATTATGTTTTCCCACTCCCCTGGGTATAAGAGGTCAATTGATTGCTGTCAATGAAAACCTCATGATCTTCACATTCTACCACCGAAGTTTAAAATTTCTTGCTTAAAATAATACGTCGTTTGCAATATTTGTTTGAAATTCAGGAATTTGCAAATATTTCCACCGTTAGAGGGCGCAATTATAGTTTTCGGAAGATTTAAAAAGCGTGAATCATAATATTTTATCAATTCCTATCTAATCCAAAAATGATTTTTCATTTATCTCTAAAAACAAACAACTATATGCTAAAACTAAAAAGGTGTGCTTTTCCAACCACTTTTGGTCTAAGGGGTCAACTCATTGTCGGCAATGGAATCTTCGTGGCCTGCACATTCCACCACAAAAATTTCAAATTTCTAGCATAAATACATCGTTTGCAATATTCGCTTGAGATTTTCAAATTTTCAATTGTTTCACCACTAGAGGGTGTAATTTTAACTTTAGAGAGATTAAGAAAGTGCATATCGTAATTTACATCAATCCTATCCAACACAAAAATAATTTTTAATTTGTCTCTGTAAACAAAAAAGTTTACTCTTTGTTTACCGACTTACATTTTTTACTTTTTTTTTACTGGCTCTGATAGAAGTTTTATAAATGAACACGTCTGAAGATTTTCGAAATAGCTAACACCCTAACGATAAAACATACAAAATCAGACATGAAGACGATTTGGAAAAAAAATAAAACGTTCTGATGAAGTTGATTTTCCTGATAATGATATGACGTTATGTAGGAACTTAACTGATGTGGCATCTGACGATTGGGAGTTATAATTTAAAATTGATACATTTATAACATAAGAAATGTTCATCAAAATTTTGATGAGTTGCCTGTGTTATTGGATTCTTTAGATTGTAACTTTGATCTAATATTTTTAACAGAGATCTGGATAAAGGAAGAGGAAGTAGATTTATTTAACGTAGCTGGATACACTAAGTTTCACAACTGTAGAATTTGTAATAAATCTGGTGGTATAATAGGTTTTGTCAAGACTAATATTTTGATTTTTATTTAAATTGATCTGAAAATGATAACTTCTGAATGCGTCCATCTTTACAATGGTAAAAATAAAATTTCTGTTATTGTGCTTTATAAATCTCTCGCATACATTGTAAAGGATTTTAATTCAGAACTAAATAAGATATTGAATGCGATTAAAACTAAAAATGTTTATTTAATTGGTGATCTAAATACAGATTTGTTGAAAGATATGAATAATATACATGATACACATGAATATCTAAAAGTCATGTCTGATTATGGATATCGGAAGTTTATAAATATTCCCACTAAATATATAATTTTACCTCTTGTATTGATCATGTGTTTATTAGAAATAGGAACTATTCATTCACGAATAATATTATACTATGTAAATTTTCGATAACTGACCATTACCCAATTTTAATCCAAATAAAGATACCTAATACCGTATTATAGATTTTAATAAATATGTTAACAGCAAAAACGTTTTTTAATTATCCAAAATTTTAAAAATATAATATAAATGTCAAAATAGATTAAATTAAGTACAGTAATAAGAATGTCAATGATTTATACTACAAGTTAATTAGATTAGTTTTCCCTATGGGTAAAACGTTTTCGAAGAGTAAAAAATAATCTTGATAGGGAAGAAAAAATAGATCTCTAAGGAACTGACAAAATTAAATGATAAAAAGGAAAACCTGTACAATAAATATAAGAAATATCAAGGAAATAAACGAATTAAAGAGGAATATAAATAATTTAATAAATTCGTGAAAATAAAAATATCTGAAGCTGAGGAGCAATATTATCAAATCGAGTTTAATAAATGTTACAATAATCCCAGTAAACAATGGAATTTTATAAATAGTATTTTGGGCCTTAAAACCAAACTGAATATAGGATCATTAACTGATGATATAAATAGTCTGGTGAACGCTATGAATCAGAGATTCATAGAAATTGGTAGTTATAAAAACGATGATCTTAATTTAAAGGTTAATGTTAAACAAAATTTTACTTTATTACCTAAAGCAGATTCTATGGTACTCTATAATGTTTGTGAAAGGGAGGTTAGTTCCACTATACCAAATTAAAATTCTAATAAAGCTGTAGGTGACGATTAGCTAACTATTTAAATGATGCAGAGTTTTAGTAAGCACCATCTAAAGTTCATTACTCATATTGTTAATGTCTCTTTTTAGACCGGACGTTTTATAGATGCTATTAAAAATTCGATTGTCACAGCTATTTATAAATCAGGAGATGTAAATTGTTTCGTGAAATATCGCCCAATCTCAGTTTTTCTGTGTTCTCAAAAGTTCTTGAAAATCTTATGAAAAAAAAATAGTACTATGATTTACTTAGAAAATAAGGAAATAATGTCAAAAAATTAATATGGTTTTCGAGAAAAAAGGAATACGCAGTAAGCAATACTTCAATTAAAACTGGAGATATTTATAACAATAGTGATAAACATAAAAAACAGAAGCTTTGTTCATTGATATTCGTAAAGCATTTGACTCTAGATCAGTGGTTCTCAACCTTTTATGCTTCACATACCCCCTGGAAATGTGTATATCACTGGCGTACCCCTTGTATAGATAGATAAAACTATAGTTATAGTATAACAATGGTTATTTTTACTTTCTTACTAGATCTAGCGATTTTTGAGCTCTCACGGCGTACCCCAAAATATTTTACCACGTACCCCACGTTGAGAACCCCTACTCCAGATCATAGTATTTTATTAAAAAAAAAAACATTTCGATATAGGCATTAGAGCTCAGATTTATTATTGGTTTAAGAGTTATTTAGAAAACAGAATGCAAACTGTTAAAATTGATAATGTGAAAAGTGAATTTTTAGTTGTTCAAGAGGTGTTCCTCAAGAATCGGTCCTTGGACCTATTCTCGTTATTATTTATGTAAGTGATTTATGTTCCTACAATCTAAAAAGGAAAATTATTAGCTATGCTGATGATGCTGTATTGATTTATTCTTCTGAAGATGTTGAAACCTTGGTGTTTGATATTGAATCTGATTTAGCAATTGTAAAACATGGTTAATGTATAATGAATTAAAATCAAATGTTTAAAAGTCTAAATACATTTTCTGTGAATTAACGGATAGTAATACAGTACTAAATGTTATATGCCATTTTCCCAATTGCCCTCTTTTACGTAATAGTCAGTGTTCTTCATTTGGCAGAGTTTACACCTATAAATACTTGAGAGTTGAACTTGATCACAATTTAAAATGGAGAAGTCACATTAAATTATTACAAAAAGATTGCGATATTTCTTGTGCAGATGTGATGAAAAAAGTTGTTCCAACACATTTTTTACACACATTATTTTATACATGGATATATTCCAGAATTTAGTATGGCATATGCAGTTGGAAAGGAGACTACAAGAGTAGTCTGCTGCCATTATATAATATCCATCGAAGAATAGTTGAAAACGTTTTTAATTATGAATATTTGGGACCCCTATGTAATCCTTTTCTAAACATTAGGCAACATTATACATATATAATTTTACTGTTTTTGTTTTCTAATCAAGACTGGTTTAAACCAAAAGAAAAGAAATTTAATTCTAGAAAAAAATGGACTTTTCTTTCATGTTCCAAAGCCCAACAAATATATTTAGCAACATCATTTTATTTCCATAACATCATAAGAGTTTAAGTCTTTAGATTACAACCTTGGGAATGAAAAAAAGTTATTCTTTGTTTAAAAGAGAATTGAAAAAATATATTGGCACTATTATTGATTCTGAAAGCCTTATTTGTTTCAATTTTTGATTTCAATTCAGCTACATACATGTATTTTGGTAAATAGCATATTTTGAGATTATCGACTCTAATTTTATGTAGTGTGTCATATCTAGCAGTGATTTGTAGCCTGAATTTTAATTAGAAGTGAACTTTGTAGCGTGGATTAAAAACAACAGTTTTGGTTTTGCTAATTTTATTTATTTAACTGTTTGTTTTTCCGTTAAATTATTGTTTTTATTACTTGATGTTCTTATTCAGATCTACACTAAAAATATCTAAGACGTACAGACAGACAACAAAGCGAAACTATTATCTTGTTCTCTTTGACGATAAAATTGCTGTGCCTTACCGTAGATCAGAGTTAAGGTATCGTAGGTTCTGAACTATCTGAAGCATGGTTCTTGACACTTTTTGGTTCCACATTGAACTGTGATTTTTTTTTTAATTTTTTGTAAGAAACAAGCACTGCAGCATTTTGCCAGACAATAAGTTGAAAGCACTGATGCAATTAAAATACTCTAAGTACACTTCAAATTTGAATAATTTGGCCGAGAAGACACACACTTAAAAGTCACACTGATGAATGGCAGATTTTTAAATAATAATTTTCAATAGTTTTCTGCATATATTTGAAATACACGTTTTAAAACAATACGTTATAATTTTACTTTTCTTAACCAAAGAAATTTGCTTTTTTTCTTTTTGTTGTTATTGTTATTATTTTTTTAATAAATATTAATTTGCAGCTCTCAAAATGTGTTTATTTTTCTCTTGGCCCTATAACGTTATCTTTCCTCTACCGTAGATGCTCGATGGAGAATTCATGAATATGTTCCAATTAAAATCATGAAACATCATTTTGGAAATTTTCCAGGATATCGGTGTATTCTTCCAACTCTCATAGAAAATATCATAACCCTAAATATCTTCCAATAATTCATGTCTATCAATAATAAATACACAGACTACATGTAGACGTAGAATTCAAAAAATTATTTTGCTGAAAAAATGAGTCTCGTCATGCCTGAGACTCGAACCCATATTTCCTAGAGTAATTGGGAGACATGGATCCAGATTTCCCCAGATCCCCACTCATGGTCCCAAGTTATTCTGGCAGACGGAGCTATTAACGATTAGTGCATTTCTGAGATAATTATGACTGTAAACCTTCGAGGTCTGGAGGATTTATAGTCAGAATTTGCTGAGGAATTAACTAGTCGTTGATATTCTTCTGGTCAGAATACCTGGCATGTAAAGGGGAAGACGGAGATTAGAGTCTCACTTCGGCTAAAGTGTATTTTTTTTCGACAAAAAATATATCTTAATTCCTATATATAATACACTTTAAAAATGTAATAAATTGTGGTTAATTAGCATTGTTCACAAATATATTATTTCATGTAGAATTTATTTTGTCAACTTAGTAATTTCATTTTTTTTCTTTTTTTCTATGAAGAAATGAAGGTCGTTTGTGGCCATGACTATATTTTAGTTGTGCACTCCTGCTTTGCACCAATTGTACAGGAAATGGAGTAGAGCAGAGGTCAAAACAACTTATCTAAGGATCACATGCTGTTCGCTTCGCTTGTCAAATGACCTGCGGATAATTTGGGCTTTATAAGGCAAAACTGTACCATCAGCTATGTTAGTCATAAATAGATTTTTAAGTAACAATGTAAAATTGTATTATGCTTTAACAAATTTGATTTATATACAAACAACATATTCAGAGAGTCATTTAAATCTGTGGAACTAAGTGCAATTATTATGCAGGACTTTCAATTTCCAAATTTCCTCTTCTAACGCTTCTAGGCAGGAATGAGAACTGTATTCGATAGCACCTATAGCTGCTAAAAACATTTTACCAAATGAATTTTACCAAAAGCAAATTTCGATCACAAATGACAGACGAATATTTTCATTCAACACTAAAGGATTCTCCTGACCTTAAAACTGAGTTTAATAAATTCGTAAAAAATGTTAAAAAATATCAATCCTCTCATTAATGTTTTTAGAAAAACAAAATCTTCTTATTTGTGCATAAATAAGAACTTTTGGCATTTTTTATTCAAATATTTTTTGAGAAATAATTAATCATAAAATATGTATATATATATAGCTATTTTTATAAAAGTAAATCGATATATAAAAAGCTTTTATTTCATACATATTGTACCTCCTCCTAATCTCCTAGTGCGACCCGCTTATAAATTCCACAGTTCTGAGGTTTCTCGCGTTAACAAAAATATACCCTACCCCTACAAGAAAGTATTTGGTAAGAGAAGTCTTTAAGCGTACGTTTAGTAGTACGTTTTTAAACATATATTTAGTTCAAAAATAATGCACCTTTCTTTACCCAGAAAAATAAAACAAAGAAGTTTCAAAATCAGTGAAGTTATCACGAAACTATCCAAACTCAGCATTTTTGTATTCTTTAATTATCTAGTGTTTGAAGAGCAGTTCGCAATACAGTTAGTTTAACTCATCCAATCTTCATATAAATGCTCATAGACAAGAAACACTTCTAATTGTGACGAAACCTTCTTTTCTTATTATGCCGTGCACCAGACCTTCAAAACTTAAGTTCTGTCAGTGCATTCAATTAGAGAATAGGCAGCTGCTAGTATTTGGCTAACAAGACATCGATTTCCGATATAGAAAAGGAAAGATTCCCTTGTAAAAGTTCAGTTAAGAATGCTGGTTTTCAACAAGCAATGGTTCACAAGCAACAAAGTAAATTAGCTCCAGTTTAAAACTACATTTGTCACCAAAGTAACGATATGTAATGAAATAAATCGTTTCAGAATTGTTATAAAACTAAGAATGTGATGAATTTCTAATTCGTATTATATACAGAGTGATTGTAAAGGAATACCAATATTTTAAAGCGCTAATCATTTTAAATAATTAAGTAACGAAGGAGAATTGTATGCACATGGACGACGACACTAATTCTTCCAGGGTGGGGATGGGGATTCGGTTTTCCAAGACAGAGATATTTCTGTCGAACCGTTCATTAACGAGGGAAATTGCAATTGCCAGAGAAAAAACTCAAAATTGAGAAATTTATTATTGAACATGATGTAATTTTTTCATATTAATAAATAAAGATAAAGGATACTGGCTATTAAAAACAAAAGAAAATTAAAAAATTATCAAGATTGTTAAGGAAAAAACGACATTGATTTTTGGCACACATCTACTATTCAACATAATATTCATTTTTCCACCACTTTTTCCAGGTGGAGACTGCCGCTCTCTCCCCCCACCCCCCTGCCGACGTCCGTGTCTGTGTGTGTGTATATATAAACTGTCAAAAACTCTCAAAGTTTCGTTTTTTGCTCAACAGATTTCAAAGTGGGCACCATTGGTGGCGTGATCATTAATTTTAAATGTTAAATTGTCCTTCCTAGCCATTTTAAAAACTGGTGGTCTCCTTTGTCAGCTCCTAGACGTATGAAAGTTTTAAACAGACATGCATTCAGAGTATACATACCTAGAGAGTACGCACACTCCGCAATTCTATTACTTTATTCCCTACCTACCTCGCTCCTCAAAAGTTTAGTTTTAGGCCTTTCAAAAAATATTTCGTGGCTCAGTCTTGTCGCCAAGACACTACAGAGGAAAACGATTTTTGTTTCAGGGCAGTTACTTTGTTTGCAGAGTTTGAAGAGAATACTTCAGATTGTTGTAATTTTCCCTTGTGAGTAACAATATTCTAATGGGTTTTTGTTTGTTTGGTTGTTTGATGTCAGATATGAATATAAATGATTTTGAAAAATCTCTGACTCGTAATTCGTACCTGTAGTCTGAGGTTTTTGACATCCGAAAAAGTCCATAATGAAGAATGAATCCTTATATTCCATCAGTAGATTCCAGTTTCGACTTTTATAACCACTATCATTTTCACGAAATTCAGTATATTTGTTTGTATTGACCTGCATCAGGTCAATAGTGTCGTTGGTAATAAATAAATTTAAAGTAATGGATAGTAAATGATAAAGAAGCTAGTTAATGAATAAGGCCCAAAGAGTATTTAAAATGATTAACAAAATGTGCGTCGTTGTTAAATCGGCATTTGTTAAATATATTGAGTGATTTGCACACTTCGCTTCAAATATATGGGACCTGGGTTCAGGACCCTATAGTTGTGAATTTTTCTCTCTCGCATTGCCTTTCTGCTGAGATCTTGTCTTCTGACATCTTAAATTGACATTATCTTATGAGACCTGTGAGAAAACAGCTATTTGAGGAGTGAAGAAAAAATAATCAACTAAGGATTTAATTCTCTAGTGCTTTTTTATTTTATATATCCCTTGGAATTTAGCCTTCGGCGTCGCAAATTATAGTATTTATATACATACTAGATACGTCAAGCAGTTTCGGATCCCGAAATATCAATAATTAAATTAAAAAAATTGATTGTCAACTTCTGATAAAGATTATTATCAACTTTTTAATTGCACCAAACAATAATTTTGTATTAAAAATAATGCTAAAGCATGATTTTGGTTTTACCTTGACGTACAATGGCTGTATAATTGAACGAAAAAGCCCAGCTGTTTTGCATTATATGCAAGCGAAGTTACTTTAAGTTGATGCTCTCTTTCTTGGAAGGCTTTTATTTGTCGGAGAGGATTAAGACTAGGGAAGAACAGAAAAAATTCTTCCAGGTCCATTAGAAGACTGGCGTTGCGGCTGATCAATTAGAGCTTCCTCTTAAGGAAGAAAAGAAGCAACCATCAGATAAAGAGGCTTTGGGATGCAATGGTCTTTTGCATATCGGGCTGAAATGGTAACTAAAGGGTAAAAGCATGAACGCACGACCAACCCTTGGTCAACGTAATATTTTAATTCTGTGGTTTTAGGGTTGCTGAATCGCGAAACATTTTTCATTAAGTGAAAACAAGCGCATACAAAGTTAAGCGTGCCAACAAATATACCTATCATGTGTAAGGGTAAAATTCAGAAAGGTAAAATGAATGTTACCTCTCTGCAGGTATGTCCTTAAGTTATTTTATACTGCAGGTATGGCCTGAAGATTTTTTTATAGTGTAGGTATGGCCTGAAGAATTTTTTTTATACTGCAGGCATGGCCAACCTATGGTACTCGTGACCAGAGTGGAAAGTTAGATGATTTTGCTTCGCACTCAAGAGTGCCTAGCAAAATCGTCTCGCATTGTTTTTTAACAAAAGTCACGCTTTTCCTATCGCTTTTCCGATTCGCGAACCCTGCAGTTTTGCATATATAATATGCCGGGATATTACAGAAGCGAAATTTCCGTACTTCTTATAATCATTGATTAAACTTTATGGATTTTAAAGGTTACTCTGAATCTTCAATAAATGCTATTCTAAAAAAAATGCTATATTTGGGATTTGGGTTTAGATTATGCAAGTTGAGTGATCATAATTACAATATCAGTCAAAACTTTATTTTTCTTTCTAAAAAATTGCGTTAAGTACTAAAATAATTTTAAAAAATCTACATATTATATTTTTTCAATAAGGCTGAAATCCAAGAATATTAGCAAGTATTTAGATATATTAATATTTTTTCACATTAAAATTACATAAATCATTCGCTATCTGCGGAAAAAATGTAGTGAAAAACAAAATACAAGGACAGTGTACTTTCCCCTGGTGGGTTATGATATATTACCCCTGTGATATGGCTTCAGTGGAGTTTCGCCTGAGTGTGATTTTCCACACGTAGCTATACTTTGATGCGTGCAGGAGAGAAGTGAAATCTACTTTCACCACTGCTTATACATATTACACCATACCAAAGAAGTAATACATTAAATATTTAATAAACAGTATTTGCTACGTAACACGTTTCGTATTAAGGAATCTAACCTTTACTACCTTGGCAGTTTCATTAGTGTTGTATCCAATGTGATGGATCATTGCATATCTTCGCTTACTGCTTTTCTGCAAGTGACATTATGAGATCAGCGTAATTCCGTTTTACCTTCTTTTATCGATACATTTTTAATAAATGCCATTGCACGGAAACATGTTACACGTCAAAAGTGCTGCAATTCCCATGATCACAAAGAAATGTCTCATTTGCATATTTTCTATTGCTTCTTTTCACTTCTACTTGCAATAGAGTTTTTGTTTTTATCTCATCTAAAATTCCTGTGCTTTATTATGCACCTAATAATGAAAATGGCTCATCATCATTATTCATATTCAATCCTATTTCTTTCTATGGATAGAGATGGTTTTTATATATTTAATTGTTGGCACTTAGACCGTATTGAAAAATTTCGTTCTTAAGCTCAGAATTTTCTTAATCACGCAAAACTATTAAGGATATTCTTAATTAAACCCATGAGGTTCTCACTTAAGAAAAGACTTCACCATCATAAATCCACACTTTCTAACTGCCTTCATTATTATGTCTAATAAATTATTTTCTGTAATTACTATTTCTTAGATGTTATCAGGTATCTGAAAGGCGTTTTAAAATCTTATGTTTTTTAACACGTTTTTCTATGAATTATAATATTGTGATGTAAAGAATTAAAGGAAAATGCTAAGACATAGATACGGCAAATCAGAAGTAATACGTATTGCATTTTTTCTTATATTTTAGAGTCATTTTTAATATTTTATGTTTCATTTTTTGATTAACATATTTTATTTTATCATTCTTTTGTGTTCTGTTTCTATACTTATGTTTTGTAATTCTGTTTTCTGGTGTTAGTTGTTTCCAGAAAGATATTTTTCGTCAACACCACAGGATAAATTTTTACGTCATGAATGTTTTAATTATTGATTTTAAATTACACAATACTTGGTTTTAGCAACAGAAATGAAGGTTTTTGTTTATAACAGATGGAATGCCTTTTGAAGAATACAGAGGAGTATTCACTTCAAAAATATTTCTTTCATCTGAACACAAACACTTTAAAATACTTAAGTGAACTATCAAAGGGTGTTACTAGCAAATTGTTTAACTTTTTCTTTTTATTATTGTTAGTGTATGTGATCTGTGATTATATTGTTGTATTCAAACCAATCTTCATAAATTATTATCGTCATTCCATAGCGTTATTACTCGAGATGGACCCACGATTTTTATTAATGACTTTTCGAATTCTGGACAAACGTGATAATTTTCACGAATTGTGAAAGCCAGTGGTATAGCTAGAAATGGAAGGATCCATGGGAAAATGTGTGCCCCCCCCCCCCTCCTCCATTACCCCAACTACTTTTTTGATAGATTTGGAGGACTGAGACCTTTATATCTAATTAACGCACAATTATTTTGTTGAACAGAAAATATAGCTATACAGCAACGGACAGAAAAATTAAATATTCCCATGTTAAGTCAATGGAGAGTCAAATTCAAAGATCCCTAATTTATACAAAGAGTATTTGAAATGAAAACAGGCCTCGCTAAATTAAATTCTCATTAAAATCTCTCTAAATCTCGATTTTCAATGATATTATTTAGGCATTTAAAGAGCTATGGGAGTATGAATATTTAACAGCAGCAAAGCCAGGCCTAAGAAACTTTTGCAAAACTGACAGTTATTGAAAGAATTATTTGAAAAAAATTCTAAAGCATAAAATTGTTATTAAATAATTTGAAATAATACTTTAAAAAGTTTTAATTAACTGCTGAGGTAACTTCACATCGTTGCCGTCCAATATTCAACCTTTTATAACTCTTTAAGTACTAAACGAATATTGTTCAAAACTGAGACCGAGATTTAGAGCGATTCGAATGAGAGTGTAATTTTCCTTATCTTATTTCCCTGTAAAATGATTATTGTAAAAATTACGAATTTTCGAATTTAATTCTCCATTGACTGACTGATATATATAATGATACGATATATATATATATATACTGACTGATATATATATATATATAATATACATGATAATTTATTAAAATAAGCATACGAAATCAGTATTACTAAACATAAATAAAAATGAAATTTATTGATTAAAAAAAAGCTTTAAAAATGTATCATTCAAGTTCACCATACTCTATGGGATTTAAACGATCGAATGATCACTATTTTGATCATTCACATCAAAATCTATGTTTTAGATTTTGATGTGATATGAGTGGACCCCCAGAAGCCCTAGGCCCAAAGCATTTTGCCACCAATGCCATCCTATTTTTACCCCACTGATAAAATTAGAATTAAAGTTGTTACCAATGAAGTTCACAAGGTTGGAACCACAGCAATTCAGATTGCGATAATAATTACGTAATCTTATCTGTAGAAATATTATCCATTATTTGTTCGAACAACTTTTATTGATATCTCCCTTTAAATTTCTGAGATGGACTACTCCATTAATACTGCAACTTCGAACACAACTTTCCCTTTATATAAAATATGCCCATGTCCAGGTCATAGAATCTACCTTCTTCAAGGTTATCCAGAATGTTTATAAAAATATTTTTTTTTTCAAATTAGCTAACTTACAAACTAAACTTATTTACTCACGAATAGTTTAAATCCCCTCTCTGTAAGCAAATACTTATCTGTTTTTCAGAAGGGATTACAGATTACCCACAACTTATGTCCAACGTAAACAGTCTGGGATTTGAAAGCCAATCACTGCCTTCTTAGTTGTCGTTGTGTATAGCTTGTGGTTGAAGTGGAAAAAAATACAAACAGGATATGGTCGAGATTGATTATTAATGCTAGCTAGGCAAAAATCCAATGCTTGGATGGATATTTAAAGAAATGTATCGTAATACCAAAATGGACTATTTGATAATTTTACCAAGTACAAATTTAAGAAATATAGTTTTTAGATTACGAAGTTGACAAGGATGTTCGTAAAAAAAAACAGACAATGCGCCTTCTCAGTTATTATCAGTCAGATAAACAAATCAATGGTGGTGATGAGAAATACCAATATGAAATTGGTATCCGTCAATATTAAATACACAAATTTCCTGTAGATATAGAATTCAAATGACAGAGCATTCTACAGTTAAACCACGCATAAGACGATAATTTAGTTCCTGGATATGACTTAAAAATCTTTCTTCTCTGAATGGGGCGGTTGCTCCAATATATTTCAGGAGAGTCAATTTATTTTCTAATTGTTTCTAATGATTCGGATTTTAATGAGGAAGTCATTCACGTTTAAGCGTTATTTATCAAATATCCAACAATATTAAATACACTGATTTGCTGTAGATATAGAATTCAATAAATATTTATGTGAAAAAAATTATTGTTGACGCGGCGAGAATCGAACCCGGAACGTTAGAACGCTCTGGCATGTATCTGGAGAGTTGCTGGTTAGATATCCGCCGCTTCAGCAATATTATTTTCTCATAAATGTTTACGAAATTGGCATTTCTTATCACCACTTTCATTTTCATCTAAATCAGAGGTTCTCAGACAATTTTTGCTAAGATTTATTTTCTAAAGACATCTTGGTGGAAATCGAATAACTTTTCCAGCATAAGATTAGTTGAGAAAACAAAAATTATATATCGCATATACAAATATACAATTAGTATTATCCACGAATTTCAAAGCATTTTCTTAGGAAATTAAGCATGCATAATTATGTTCATATAAAATTGAATAGAATGTTGATCACTTCTATTTCAAAAACGTCTACCTCAAAAAACATATATTGGGAGTGGGGAGGGGGTTGAGTTAAAAAAAAAATATTTTGAATATTCCGTTGTGAACCTGAAGAAATAGAAAATGGTTGATTAATTAAATATCCAACAGTTTGTAAAAAATACTGTAAATTTTCGAACAGTAGTCCGTTGTACTATTTAAAAGTTCTTGCTACAATTTAAATCCAGGCTACTATAAATGTTCAGGCTACAAATTAAATCTTTGCAAATCTCCCCGTCCTACCCTCGGTTAGTAGGGTACACTGATGGCCTTGGAAAGGCCGCCGGCCGTCTTATAAGATGTTAAGCAGTGACTCCTTGTACGGGAGAGCCATATTCTGTGCACGTTAAAGACATTCTGAATGGCCTTGACGAGAGGTTGTCATCTGTTTCCTAACAGTTGTCCAGTGAGTCCCCTCCCCCAAATCTTCTCTGAAACTTCGGGGTCTTTGTAAAATGGCAATTTAGCCCATTATGTGTAGAAAAGTGCCGCTCAGCGGTAAAACAACACACACTACAAATTAAATTAAAACTAGTTTAGACCTGTACAATTATTGCTCGGGCTTTTTTCTTTTAGTTTATAAACATGTGATTACATTGCAAATACAATAAAATTATTCTAATTTTACGTACAAATTTCAGAATTCTTTCCTTGTGAAATCACGTACTTCTAAAGCAGTGATTCCCAACCTTTTCTGGACCATCGCCCCCTTTAGAAGAGAACAAAAATTTCAACGCCCCCCTAGTCCATAATAGTTAATTTTATATGAAATATTAAAATATTGTTGCATATTTTCTGTACCTAATTTATCTGTTTATTTATCTATTAAAAATCATAAAGCAGAAATTAATAAAACGACAACCAAATGTACAATAAAATTGTTTTTTTTTAATTTTAAAAATAAACACAGAATCAATAAGAAATAAAAAATAATGAGATAAACACAAAATTAATAATAAATAAAAAAATTAATGAGATGGTTGAGGCTGGTGGAGTGTTAAATAAAAAATAAAAACCCCCTCAAGCAGCTGCTTGCCACAGAGGTCTGACAGGAGCCTGTCAGTTTATATGCCATAGTAGAAGATCTGAGAGGATGGCAGGACCTCAGCAGTAAACAACACGAACATCCATGCCTTACCCGGGGCTCGAACCCAGGTCCCGTAGATCAGTAGCCAAGCGTGTGTCGGGTTCCAATTTCGTTAACATCAATCGCAGTTGAGTGATGTGTAGTCTGTTCCTCTTCTTTGACAGTAAATTAGCTACTGCACTGAATCCACGCTCAGCCATATAGGACGAAGGAAATGCGATTAAAAACTTCTGTACTATTGCCCACAATCCAGGGTAGAGATCTGGTATTGATGTTTGAAGGCAGAACTCTTGGTATCCATGTTTGAATTTTACTTTGAGTGCTTCGTTAGTCGTGAGTTCTAAGAGTTCCTCTTCCAAATTTGATGATACTTCAGTATCTGTGTTTGCGAAAGGATCTAAAACCCAACTCGATATATTCATGTTTAAAATATCTTGGAAACGCTCCGTAAAAGCAACATGAAGAACTTCCAAGTGTTGGCAGTAAGTAAGTAAATCTTCCGGTTTTGCAGAGACTTCTGATATTGCGGAAAAGTGGTTGTATTCACCTCTACCTAGATTTCGTTTGAATAGAAGTTTTCCCGCAAAAGCAGCTATGACGTTTTTTGTTTTAATTAAATTCAACTCATCACCTTGCAATTGTAAATTAACTTGATTAAATATTTCAAACAGGTCTGTCAAATAAGCGATGTCATTTTTTGAATGTAATCAGGTTTTCGCGCAATTTTTCGTCTCTGTCTTCAAGAAAGTCCAGTACTGAGTCAAATAGATTGAAAAAACGATTCAGACAAACACCTTTAGAGAGCCAACGTACTTCTGTGTGCAGCAGCAAGCGATTGTAATCTTCTTCATTTTCATTACAAAGCTTACCAAATAATCGGTCATTCAATGAATTGCTTCTAATCTTATTGATTGCTTTAATAACGTAATGGAGCGACGTATGCAGACGTTCATTCAAAATTTTTGCAACCAAATGCTGACGAGGAATAATACAATGTAAAGCGAGTACATTTGGTACTGCTTGTTTCAAATGCGCTATTAAACCCTTATGACGCCCTGTCATTGCTGGAGCACCATCAGTAGCAACAGACAAAATATTGCAAATAGGAATTTCTTTCTCTAGAAAAAAAATTTGCATGATATTAAATATAGATTCTCCCTTTGTATCAAATTCCAAATTTTTAGCAAATAATAACTCTTCATGAATTTTTTCTTCTTTTATAAATCGTACGTATGATAAGAGTAGAGCTTCGTTATTTGGTAGAGTTGATTCATCGAGTTGAATGGAAATTTTCAGGTCTTTAGGTAATCACATAATGATATTTCAACGTCTTTTGCCATTTCATCTATTTTCTTTGCACTGAATTATTACTAAGAGGAATTTTTTTGATGATATCTGACGATGTCTTATGATGAAGAACAGTTTTTAATATCTCTTTGACTGCCGGCAAAATTAATTCCTCGCCAATTGTGTGTGGTTTTCAGGCTTTTGCGATTAACAGTGAAACGTTATATGAGGCTCGTAGTCCATCATCATCTTGTTTAGAAGACGACGCAAAAAGGTTTGACATAGTTGGCTGTTTTAAATATTGCTTTTCCAGTTCTTGAAAATAGGAAAAATCTTTGTTCTTCTTATCAGCATGCATTTTATTTAAATGCTCTTGTAGCCTAGAAGGTTTCATAGCTTCATTTGGAAAAACGTTTCGGCAAATTAAAAATTATTGGTTTGTAGGAGAGTATGTAAATCCATATTTCAAATACTCAATACTGTACTGCCGGCATTTCTTTTTAGATGTAGATTCAGACATTTTCAAATGCAAATTAACTTCTCAACAGATTTATTGATAGTTATAAAAATAATGTTTATGATGACTTCTAACACTTATCACTCACGACTATTTATCACGGCGAAGAACATAAAAATAATAAAACATTCCTAGAGCTATCGCTTTTATAGATTTGATTTTGTGCACGCATTAACTTGTACGTTTGCGATGCCGGCGCACTTGCTCCGTAAACAAGTCATTTCAAGCTCCCATATTCTTGTCGAAACATGTTAAATTGCATGAACCGCGTGTTTGTCTACCAACTTGCAAGGACTTGTCACCGTCAATCTATTCTAAACTAAAACAAATTAGGTATAGGTATACCTAATGCTAATTTAAAAATGGTTATTAACGCGATAACAATAAGATAATTTACATAGCTAGATAAAATATTTATTCATGAAAATTTTCAAAGTATTTTATTATATTAAAAATAATTATAAAAAAATATTAAATATAATAAATTTATTATTATTATATTATTATTGCATCAAGGTTGATTTGCCTATCAGGACGGACACACATGTCCAACATAATAAGCCTGATATAGTAGTGCCTGTTAAGGTATTGAATGAGATTACAATTATTGAAGTAGGAATAACATCTCAAGATAACCTGCAGACAGTAGAGGTTGAAAAGAAGAGGACGTATGATCTGCTGGCTAATGAGTTGAGCCTAATTCACAAGTGTAATGTTAATATTATACCTTATGTTCTGACGTGGGATGGTATTGTAACTACGTACCATAAAGCATACTCAAAGCGACTTGGAGTGGGAAAGCATATTGAAGCTTATATCCAATCTGCGATCTTGAAGAGAACTTTTGAGAGCATCTCAGTCGACTTCAGACGTACCAGTACGCTAGTAGGCGGTAGCAGGGAACTTATTGTCCAATCTGCAGTTGAAAAGCTGTACATGACGGATGAGGTAGTGGATGACCAGAATCACCAGGAAGACACCACAGAATAGAAGAGATAAAAAGGTTGTCACAGAAAATTCCATTAAATTTATTTATTTATTTGACCGCCCCTCTTGACTGCCTCAACGCCCCCCATTTGCCTCTGGATCCGCTACCGCCTCCATGGAAGGCTCCAGCGCCCACTGGGGGGCGGTATCGCCCCCGTTGGGAATCTATGTTCTAAAGGAACTGTGCAATTCCGTTTTCACGAAAAGGGAATCAGCTCAACCAAACAAAAGTTTGGCGTCCCTGTCTGAGACCAGGCCACAATTTACCAATTCCACGCTATTACTCGGCTACTTTTACAAATTCTGCGCTGTTACCCGACTACAATTCAAGCGCATGCTACTCTTTAGACTCTAGCATGTGATATGTCATATACGGTAGATACACATATGCTAGAAAACTATCTAGATAATATAGAGGGTTGGGGGAGAGAATTGTCTGGATTGAGCAAGGGTTGGGTTGTTTTACATCTGAACGGCACTTTTTTTGAGCAAAGGAAAAATAAGGGTGGGTGGGGGTAAATGACTAAATAGCCGTAACAGTATAAACCTTTATCTCCATTTAAAGGTCTTTAAATATTTTTTTTTGAAAATTGCGTGTATAATATATACACTGCCTGATCAAATTATTATGAAATTATTATTTGCGCGAAGTACTATGAAGCATGCAATTGTAGGCAAAATTTCTTACTGGAGAATCTATTCTACGTCATTACGAAGTTTCATAAAAGCCGTAAAATCTTGGTGGAAAGCAAAGTCATGTGCAACATATTTAAAAAGGTTGATCTGACGGACTTCGAAAGGGGCTCATCTTTGGAGAGTGATAGTCAGGAGCATCCAAAAACGAGGAGATAGAACTCAGCAGAAAATCACCGTTCACAATATCCGAAGTCTATGGAGAATGGCAACGGTCCCAAAAGACACTCCGCCAATCATAGGAAGAGTGGGACGAAAAAGCTCTGACAGACAGTGACAAGTATTTCTTGGCACTAATTGTAGAGAGCTGCTAGAGTTCAATAGCTAAGAGAGATGACCGCTAGCTTCAAAACCCATTTCGATGAGAATTATGAGAACGGAAAACTGTCATCTCTGCCTGTGTAGAGTCGATGAAGCATTAATAGATGTTAATAATAGTTTGTTCATAGAGTGCACATATGTTTTTTTCTCCTCCATTCCGATTCCTTAAATTATCAAAGGCAGGAAGATTCTTAAAATGTTGCATGTGGTGTATAAAATTTTTTTAACAATATTAATACGCAATTATTTCGAAATTTACATGCTAATCGCTTTCGAAATAAAATCACTGTTCTCGCTTAATAATAATAATAACTTGATTTATGCCTCAGTGTGGTTATATATATATATATAGATCAATAGCTTTCTTCTCAAAATCAAATTCCTTAAAAAAGCAATGAATCTTAGACTTATACCGAGTTCTGAAATCTCATCATCTATGGAAATGAAGTTGTAACTCTGAGGGACCACGATAAATGATTTGCATTGGAAACCTAAAAGTATCCCTAGAATAGGTTCCTGCTGTCTATTTAAACATGATATGATATTTCGACGAACTACGAATCGATTCTAAAGCTCTTGCCACTATGACCGTGATTAACTTGCTCTAACCTTCTGTGAAGTTTTCCCTTCATAAAGGGGACTCTCTTCGCCTCCCTTCTAATTAGTAATACCGATAGTCACGTGCGATGCAAAACGATCGACCCAAGACCGAATAAACTGATTATTCCGCGAACACCGTACTCCACGCATAGACTGCCTTACTCCTAAATTACGCCCAATGCCACTGAACGTTGAAGTGTAGGCTTTTACATGTTTGCTCTAATAGATGCACCCAGACTGTGAGCTACTAACCTTGGGAAACTAGTTACACCGCATCCGTTTCGGATTCACTTCGGTAATAGTTAAAATGTCCATTTCTCTAGGAAAGTAAAAGGGAAGAGATAGCACAGTTAAAGTTTGCAATGAGAAAACTTCGTATTATGATATCCGATAGCGGTAGACGGGTGTAAAATAAAAATCCGTACTAAATATATTGCATAAATATCGTATATTGATTACTTGTTCAGTGGATGTTTCAAATCATTATTGAAATACTGAAGTATATTATTGCATATTTTAGGTTACATATTTCATTATTAACACCATTTAACGAGATGATCGTTTTGGAAATTCCAAAATGTTAACGAAATCATGATGATGGATTTAAAGTTATTCGAAAGCTGCTGAAGTTATTGCTCTTCGATATTATTCACCATCTTGGCAATTATGCACAGCTTAATTTGGATCACGTATATCAAACTGATCTGACTTGGAAATTATTTCTTAGTTGTTTATAGATTATAACAAATTTCAAATATATATATATATTCATATGTATAGCACTTAGACCAGTGTGGTCTAATTGGCGACTGTCCATCTATTATGATCGGGACCGTTTCATTGAGTTAATTTGTTCTATTACTGTGCTACGGAGGGCGAGGGAGAGGGGGGGTCTCAGTCGACAGCCACCGGGCTCGTCATCTACAGTTCCCGTGTTCGAGTCCCGCCTGTGTCAGCGTTGAGATTCATCTCCGCAAAACTCCCCACCGGTCAGTAGCAGACACCAATGGCCTTGGAAAGGCCTCGGTGCACCGTCGTCGAACATGACGATAAGCCGTGACCCCTTGTACGGGAGAGTCATACTATGTGAATGTTAAACAACACGCTGCATGGGAAACAGGTGGTAGCCTCCCGTCAAGTCTAACAGCTGTCCAGTGGGCCCCCTCCTTCAAACCTTCTCTTAGCCATCGGAGTCTTTGTGACCTGGCCATTTAGACCACGTTTTGCAAAAAAAGTGCCGCTCAGAGATAAAACAACCCATTCTAAATACTGTACTGTGGAAGTATGACTTTCTTTAAATTCAGATACTTTAACATAAAATAACTTTTGTAGCCTTTGTAATAATTAGTTTTACACGTCCTATAGGGAGCGAAAAAACTATGAAAATAATTATTTTTTCTTTGATTCTATAAAAGTCGTTCAAATGCAAAGTACACAACCCTATATTTGGGAAATGAAATGCCAGCGGTCGTCAGTATACGGCCAACAGGCTTCATGCACCCGCGTCAGTATTGCCATTTTATGTGTAAGAAAATAAGCTAGATTAGGGTTGTCAACGTGGGGTACGCGGTAAAATATTCTGGATGCGCCGTGAGAGCTGAAAAGTCGATTACCCAGTAAAATGTTTATAATTTTATAAAATTTGTTAAATTATGTCATTTTTTTTATGTTTATCGATATATGCAATTTATGAATATAAAATTTGATGTGTATATATATATATGTTTTATTTTATTTCCATTGTTATACTATAACTGTAGTTTTATTTATCTATACAAGGGATATGCCAGTTACATACACATTTTCTGGTACGAGAAGCATAAAAGTTTGAGAACCAGTCCTAAGCATTTTGGCATAAAAAGGCTAGATTTTTAATAATTTAGAAACGTTTTGTTGCGATCTAAAATTGAAGCATATATTCGAGTTTTCCACAAGTGGAATTTCTCTATTTTAAAACTAAAATAATGCATATCGTCTCTGGCGCATGTGAGAATATCGTTTTCAAAGAGATTTAAGTTTTCCCTCTGTCTACTCTTTCATTCCTTTACAGTTTTAATTTGAGCTAGCGTATGATGGGGAAAAACATAAATAGTATATTATTAGTAATTACACAATATAAAGGTGTTCGTCTTTTAATTTTGAAATTTAAAAGTTGCATTTTCCACACCTCTCTCAGAAAAATGGGTAGATTATTGCTGTCAGTGAATTACATTTTAAAAAGCTACCATTGAAATTTCAACTTTGTAGGAAATAGAGGGTTTAACAGACTTAAACGTTCCCTAAAGAAACACAGATTTAACTTAACTAATTTCAAATTTCTATTACAGATATACATCGAACATTATGACCAGCGCATTTTTATGCAAATAGAAGCAACTGCAGGTAAACGACGGAGCATGTGAAGGTCATAAAACGGTATAAATAGCACCTGATACTGAGATCTTTTAATCAGTGTTATTCTTGTTCTTCAGATGGGAAAGGCAGTGGAGTTAAGTGAGTTTGACAAAGACCAAATTGTAATCGCCAGACGACTGGATCAAAGCATTTCCGAGACGGCGTGGCTTTTGGACTGCTAACGGTCCGCTGTGGTTAGTACCTTCAAAAAGTGGTCCGAGAAGGGAAAACCACGAACTGCCAGCAAATTTGGGCCTACCACGGCAAATCGATACCATAGGTGAGCGAAGTCTATCCTGTGTGGTACGAGTCAACAACTATAATACTGTGGGACAACTCGTTGTAATTTGAATGCTGATGACAGGAGTAACGTGTCACAACACACAGTACATCGAACCCTGCGGAAAATGGGGATGCGAAGCTGCAGGCCACTCCGAGTGCCGGTACTAAGCTCGGTGCTAACCTGAACTACAAAAGGCACATGAGACTCAAAACTGGAACTTGAATGATTAGAAGAAGGTCGTCTGGTCCGATGAATCTCGTTTCCTGTTGCACCATGTGGACAGCTGGGTACGTGAGCGTCATTTATGTGGGAAGTTTTGGTACCAGGATGCACCGTGGGATGAAAAGAAGCAGGTGGAGGAAGTATAATGCTTTGGGCAAACTTCTGCTGGGAAACCCTGAGTCCAGTCATTCATGTGCAGGGAACTATGACGTCTACTACCTACCTAACATCATTGCAGACCAGGTACATCCTTTCATGGCAACGGTAATATCTCTCTAAGAGTGCCTTCTTTCAGCAGGATAATGCACCATGCCACATCGCCCGGATTTTTCGAGAATTGTTCTCGGAACATGAGGAAGATTTCTATGTATTGCTTTGGCCTCCAAATTCCCCAGACTAAATTAAATCGAGCATCTGTGGTTTGGTTGAAAAAGAATATCCGATTTGCGACGGCTCAACCACGTAGCTTACAAGAGTTAAAGGATCTGCTGGTAACGTGTTGGGGACAAATACCACAAGACACCTTTAGAAATCTTGTAGCGTCCATGCCTCGCTGGATAAGAGCTGTTTTGGCCGCACCTGGAGGACCAACACTATATTTGGCAAGTGTCATAATATTTTGGCTCTTCGTGAACGTGAACTCTACCATACAGCTAATTTCGTAATTTAGTGATCTGTAAAGATATACAGGGTGTCCCTGAATTCATGGCCCAAACGTGAGGGGATGGTAGTACACATCGAACCCACCAATATTCGTCATAGAATATTTCGGCCGCAGATGCAGAGAGGAGTCGGAAATGAATGACAGACACAGAGGTTTCCAGAGTGACATTTATTGGAGATCATTACAACAAATGCTCAAACGTCCGCCCACCAGCGTTGATACAGGCGGCACAATGGCGGAGTATTGATCGACGTACCTGCTCGTAAACAATGGGCTTGTCGCACACATCGGCAGCTGCGACGGACAGTCGGGCTACCAGATCCTCTGCAGACTGCACGGACATCTCGTTCAGGACACTCTTCAAATGTCCCCACAGACAGAAATCGATACAAGAAAGATCGGGCGATCTGGGGGGCCACGGGATGGGACCACCGTGCCCAATCTATCAGTTCCCAAATGTGGTATGAAGATGCTGACGCACGTCCATGATGAAATGGGCGGGTGCCCCATCGTACTGGAACCACATACGGGCTCGGATTGCGGCTGGAACATTCTGAAGAAATTCTGGCAAAACCAGTTGCAGAAAAATACGGTACGTTCGCCCATCGAGGCGGTCCGGCAGAAGGTAGGGTCCAGTTAAGCAGTCATGCACGATTCCCGTCTGCGTCCCCTACCGGCACCGGGCTGTGCTTGCGGCTGCATATTCTATGACGAATATTGGTGGGTTCGGTGTGTACTACCATCCCCTCACGTTTGGGCCATGAATTCAGGGTCACCCTGTATATATTAAAACTATCTAGTATTTGAAAAATGCTAATTATAATATTTCATTAGCACTAATCTAACTAAAATAGCGTTTTCTAATTATCACTTTGCATTATTTCTAATGGAAACGTCATGACATTCACATTCCATCACCAAAATTTAAAATTTCTATCATTAAAACATCGTTGCAATATTCTTCTGAATTTTTGGAATTTTGAACTTTTTTTACCGTTAGAAGGCGCATTATAGTGTTCGAAAGCTTCCGAAAGTTCGAATCATAATATTTTATCAAATCCTATCTAACCCAAAAACGAATTTTTCATATTTCTCTAAATTCAAACAATTATCTGCTAAAACAAAACAAAAAAAAAAATGTGTTTTCTCACCAATCTGGGTCTAAAAGACGCTAATTCATTGTTGGTAAAGAAAATTCCGTGACCTTCATATTCTAGCACCAAAATCTCAAATTTCTAGCATAAATGCATCGTTTCTAATATTCGTTTGAAATTTTAGAATTAAAAACAAATTCCACCGTTAGAGGGCGCAATTATAGTTTTCGGAAAATTCCGAAAGAAAGAATCATAATAATTCATAAATTCCTATCTAACCAGAAAAAAAAATTCACTTAGCTCTGAAAACAAACAATTATCTCCTAAAACAAACAAGTTATGTTTTCCCATCACCCTGAGTCTAAAGCGTCATCTTGTTGTTGACATTAGAAATTTCGTGACCGTCACATTCCACCACCAAAATTTCAAATTTCTAGCATAAATACATCATTGGCAATATTCGCTTGAAATTTTGGAATTTCCAAATTTTTCCTCCGCTAGAGGGGTAATCATAGCTTTAGAGAGATTCGGGAAAATGCATATCATAATATTTCATCAATATCTATCCAACGCAAAAAAGAAATTTTAATTATCTCTGTAAACAAAAAGTTCGATGTCTACATCGATTAAAAATAAATCAAAAGAAAGAAATCACATCATGGAAATTATTTATTAGAATTTGTACAATGCAATCAGTATTTTTATTTTGTCAGAAGGAAACACCTGTTTGTATATAGCTGTAAGATGATACCCAACTTAAAAATAAATTGCTGGATCATCATGTCACTATCTTCAGGAATGACTAGGAATTGAAATAGGTCTACATTGAAGAGTGGAAGTTTGGACAAAGTGACTGAGGTGGTAGCACTTGTGGAATCTGTAGTCCATGAACCGCTGCACATACCAAGGATTTAGTTTTGGATGGGGGGGTCGAGAATTTCGTGTTTGTGTTGAGAGGGAGCGAGTCTGAGAAAATAAGACTTGAGAAGGGTTTCCCAATTACTAAAACATCCACCGGACATGAATGGTTAAAATAAAAACACTATTTTATACGGAATAAATTTTTACAGTTGTTTATTTTTTATCTTGTTTTTAAAGAAAACGAAATAATAGTTTCTCTTTGTCGTCTGTCTGTCTGTCTGTTGACATCGAACTTTTTTGTTTACAGAGATAAATTAAAAAAATTATTTTTACGTTGGATAGCTATTGATGAAATATTACAATATGCACTTTCTGAATCTCCATAAAATTTTAATTACGTCCTCCAGTGGTGGAAAAAGTTGAAAGTTTCAAAATTTCAAACGAATATTGCAAACGATACATTTATGCTAGCAATTTGAAATTTTGTGGTGAATGTGAAGGTCACGAAGTTTCCATTGCCAACAATGAGTTGACCTCCTACGACCCAGAGGGGATAAGAAAACACACCTATTTAGTTTCAGCTGATAATTGTTTATTTTTAGAGATAAATGAAAGATATTTTTTGGGCTAGATAGGAATTGATAAAATATTATGATTCACACTTTTGAAATCTTCCGAAAACTATAATTGCGCCCTCTAACGGTAGAAATATTTGCAAATTCCAAAATTTTAGTCAAATATTGCAAACGATGTACTTAACCTAGAAACTTTAAATTTTGGTGGTGGAATGTGAACGCCATGATGTTTCCATTGGCAACAATTAATTGACCTCTTAGATCCAGGGGTGAAAGGTGGGAAAACACAATTTTTTCAGCAGATAACTTTTTGTATTTCGAGATAAATGAAAAAAAAATATATTTTTTCAGGGTTAGATAGGAACTGATAAAATATTATGAATCTCACTTTCTGAATCTTTCGAACACTATAATTGCGCCCTCCAACGGTGAAAAAGATTGAAAATTCCAAAATTTCAAACGAATATTTCAACGATGTGTTAATGATAGAAATATGAAAATTTGGTGGTGGATTGTGAACGTCATGAAGTTTCCATTGGAAACAATGGAAATGATAATTCGAAAACTCTGTTTTGGTTTGATTGGTACTAATGAAATATTATAATCCTCATTTATTCAAATACTTAGTTGTTTTAATTTATATATCATTACCGATCATTAAGTATGAAACGACAGGGCTGTAATGGAGTTTTTCAAATATAATGTATTGAATAATAGTTTGGAAAATTAGTGAAAAGTTTTAAGAGATATTCCACTGACAACAATAATTTATGCATTATTCTAAGAGAAGTGTGGGAAATGCAAATTTTTTGATTTAAGAATTACGAGACGAATACTCTTATGTTTCATAATTAGTAATGAAATACTATTTGCATTTTTCTCATCATTCGCTAGCTCAAATCAAAACTTTTAAGGAATGAAACAGTAGGGGAAGGAAAAACTTCTTTCTCTTTGAAAACGAGATTCTCAGATGCGCTGGAGGCGATATGCGTCCTTCTAGTTTACATCTATTTTTAGCTTTGAGCATATAATATGATCCTAAAACAAAATTTTACAAAGACACCTGTTTTGGATTTCAAAGCAGGTAGACAAATTTGAGATTTACTATAAGACCGGAATTTCGGGGAATTCAGATTTGTCTACTCTATATCACCACCATGCCCTCGGTCTGAAAGGAGACATTGATGGCCTTGGAAATACGTCGTCCATCGGATGCAATGTGAAACCATGGCTCCGTATACATGAGAGCCATATCCTGTGCATGTGGATGGCTTTGACCTGAGGCTACTATCCGTATCCTAACAGCTGTCTAGGGATTCCCTTCACTCAACCTTCTCTGAGACCTATGGGGCATTATGATGTGGTCATTTGGCCCATTGTGTGCTAAATATTTCCGCTCAGAAATAAAGCAACTTATTTTTGAAATATTTAATGCAAAAATATTGGAAATAAGAAAGATTCAAACAAATGAAATGACATAAATTTCATAAAATTGCGTTGATTTGACTACCTTTAACATCACCATGGATATTATGACTTGCAGTTTTGTTTTTTAATATTTTCTGTAATTTACACTTCAAGATAATTTTGAAAACGAGGGATATTTCTTAAAAGAGTTATATTTTGCATTTTCAAGTGCTTTGTAAGAATATTATTTTACTAGGTGTTCCTTCCTGCCCTTGCATATAATCCGAGAAATCATATAAATGAAAATAAAAGGAATGAAGAGAATTATACATATAATCATTTAATCGCTATTTCAGTTTGCGGCGATGATAACTCTATTTTGGAACTTCGGAAAATTTTCTGATTTAAACTAACTTTAACATTTTAGTAGATTTCTGAAGTATGTTGTATAACAATTGATAGCATTAACAATATTCCCCCCCCCCCAAAAAAAAAAAAAAATTGTCTGAATATACTTTGGCAAAGAGAACGTGAACTTTGGCTTGCTAACGTAAACGTTAAAATAATATTACTTATTAAAAAGTATAATGGTTTCGTTTCAAATTCATATCATCGGTATTGAAATAAAAAGGACTCGAAGAAATTCCAATATATATATATTGCATATTTTAAATAATACTTCTTTCATTATATCGAAGAGCGCTTTTCTTCGCTTTCTTATAAAAGGTTATCGGGAGTCCAAAATAATTGACTTTCGAAAACCTTCTTTGAAAAATTTGTTACTAAGCAACTTTTCCTCATCGTATGTTATGAATTCTGCAGACGTAATAAATTCTTCAGAGCAACGAGGATATGAGGTTACAGCTCTATCGGAAGAATTCCCTTGGAATCTATTCTCGTCCACTGTTATTGTTACGGAATCTGTGAAAGTCGAGTTAGCACCGATTTCAATGTCATTGCCTGAAGCTGTGTGCTATTGGAAAAGAAATATTTTCGTTCTAATGCTGCTTGGTAACAAATCAAAAACTTACATAGAACAGATTTGTAAAGCGTTCAAAATGTTTATACTTATCGATAGTTATGCTAATATTTTGTAACAAATTAATCCTTTTACGAAATTTCAAACATTATTTGCATGACATTGTTGCACAATCTTTGGCTGGATTATTTCACCCTACCGTATGGAAAAGAAAACTACGTTTCAACAATGAAAACGAGATTGTGGTACTACGTAACATTCGAGATATAGTGTTGCAACCACCTCTGTGTAGTTTGAAGACGGTACGACATTAGTGGCCGACTTCCTTCCCTGCAGCCTGCCTGAGGCTGGTTCCAGAACAACGTTAGAATGATATAGATGTGCATGTATTTAAACCAAGAGCAATTACATATAAGAAATCAACATTTATTTAGCATACTTTTCAATTAAAATCAACAGTCACTTAACGTACTTTTCAATAGCTTTCCTTACAGGCGCCCTAGGCAAGGTCCCTTCCTTTTGAGGGAAACTTCGCGAGTGGCATGCAATAAGCCAGTGCCAAACTCATGATTATGAGAAAACGCTCAAGAGGCTGGTGGAAGCTAAAAATTTCTCATCTCTCAGAGGAGCGCCTGGCGGCGATGATTTGCACTAACTCACGTGGAAAACCAGATCAGAATAAATTCGACCTTTACCTCGTTCTACTCAAGTAGGCCAAAATAAGATGCACGGTCGTTGGCCGTACTACCACCGTTAGTTCGTGCGCCACCGTTAGTTCGTGCCACAGGTAGTTGGGCGTCCTGCCATTCTTTCGACTCGCAGGAAGAGCTTGCCACACTTCGTCCTGCCTCGCTGTTCAGAGCCGAAATTAAATATTTGTGCGCCTTTTTCGCCTCACCTTCTCTCGATACCTGGCAGAAAGGTCACCCACCGCCTATGCATGGACGCTGTTCATTTGCCCACATAGGTCGAAATGCGAAGCCTCGACAATCTGGCATGGGTTGTTTACAACAACAGGTCACATAGTCCCCCTGCCATCTGGGGACCACCAAACCATGCTGTAGAGTTTCTGTGCTGGCGGCGGTGTTGTTTCTCGTGGCTGGACACCAAAAATGAAGGCAATGAAAAAAACGCAGTAGTAGTTGAAAATAATGGCGGCCAAGGTTTTCCATACCAAACCATCGTATCCACATTTTGAAACAAATGTGAGCACGACAATGGCACGGAGTGTGACCATGGTTAATTAAAAAAAAGGAAGAGGATACAGTAAAAAAGTTCTGAAAAAAATAGTGTGAAGGAGGAAGAGGTTTTTCGTAGTCTGTGCCTTAGTGTAAAGAAGAAAGAACTCCATTTGTGTTGTGGGCGATGATAAGTTCTCGGTATTTAAGTGGTGAGGGAATTCCTATTTTGAGTGAAAACAACAATGTATCTGTATCGCGTATAATTTATTTACTTTATCTAGTGCCCTTTAAACGTTGAAATGTTATTACTAAAATTTCAGCTTATATATTGCTTTATGAATCAGTTTCCATATGTGCTTAGTTTAACAGTTAGTCTATTAATTATGATCATTAGGATCAGTTAATACTGATAGATAGCATATTGGTATTTAACGAGACTAGTAGAGAAATTTGTTTATGATCTATGTCATTTTACAGCCTTAGTTATTAAATAAGTTCATTTATAGTCTGTTTATTTATTTCGAATTCACGCTCGGTTGCCAAATATTCAAATACAATTAAAAATTGTAACAATATGTTAAATGACATAAGCTATGTGCGCAGGCCCAGATCCAAAAGTATAAAGTTTGGAGGAGCACGAGTTGGATATTTCGATATAAGCTTTTATCCTCCATTTTATGGGGGGAGGCAGTCGGTAGCACCTGTCTCGTAATCTGCAGTTCCCAGGTTCGGGTCCCAGTTGTGCCAGCGTTGAGATAGTTGGGAGCGTTTATCTCCACAAAACACTGTCAGTAGTCAAAACTCTCCACAAAACACCGTCAGTAAAGGGCACTGATGGGCTTGAAAAGTCTACCATCCGTAGGATGCGCGTTAAGCCGTAGCACCGTGTGCAGGAGAGCCATCCCTTGTGCACATTAAAAAACATGTAGGATGGCCTTGACGAGAGGTTACCATGTGTTTCCCAACAGCTGTCTAATGGATCCCCTCCCCAACGTTTCTCTGAGACTTTGTGGGCCTTGTGACCTGGCCATTTAGTCCATTGTGTGCAAAAAAAGTGCAGCTCAGTGGTTAAACAACTAACCTTCCGTTTTTCGTGGTTTTTAACAAATTGTTTGTAAACTATAGGTAGTGACTTATGACAGATATGAGGGTTGACACAACTATTTGAAAGACGAAATGACAGCTTAAAGAAGTGAAATGTCTGCTCAAAGCAGTAAAATCAGTGTTATATGTACTCAAAATGATGATTTGTTAAAGAACGAAATTGATGGTGTAAAAAATGAAATTGATGATATGAAGGGTAACGTTAATGATATCGCTTGTGACTTTAATACGAGATTTGATAGTGTTAAGTTTGATTGTGAAATCGGTTTCTAGTTCTAAGAACTGAATTCTTGTATTCTTCTAGTTATAATAGTAATGTTAGTGACAATATTAGGATTAGACCTGTTATAAAAACTACAACCAAACCTTCCATTATGACAGTCAATCGTCTTGGACAGTGTTTGAAACCCAGTTCAAAGTTATTGCTAGAGCCAATGGATGGAATGAACTTAACAAGGCCTTGCAGCTTCTTTACGAAACGTTGATGCAGTTGCTTTACAGTCCATTCCAGAAAAAAAAATCGACTTGATTATCACAGTTTAGTATCAGCATCGGAATTACGATTCAGTGATAGTTACTTGAAAAAAATACTACGTAACACAGTTCAAACAGCGAATGCAGAAGAGTGGTGAGACTCTACAAGAACTAGCCAGTGATATTGTGCGCCTAGCTAGACTGGCTTATAGCAACTGTCCGCCAGATATCCAGGATAGCTAGTGTCGTGCTCGCATTTATTTCCAAAATGTGGACACGATGGGTTTACGTGAGGGACCGTACCCCCATTGCTACTGTGCTTTTCCAGTTTCATCTGTCTTGGAACGCTCGTCCAGAAACAAGTACGCTCTGAATTTTGGCAACCCAGTCTGGTAGTCCCAGATGGTCTGGGCCTACGTGACTGGCGAGCGTCAACAACAGCCACATGAGTCGGGGTATCGAACCTCGACCTGTGTGGGCCAATGGAAAGCGCACATGCACACCCAGTAGCAACAATTTCGTGGAGGTCACCCAGAGGAAAGCAAAGAAGCGTGCTAAGACTTCACTTTGAGTGGAGAACAGCAACCTAAGAGGAGGTGTATTTGAGCCCTTCCTGCGAGTTATAGAGTTTTGTCGAACAACTGTCGAATGATGGAGAGTGACTGCCGACCGCTCAACTAGGAGCATAACTGCTTGTTGTCTTGACTAACGCTGTGGCATATGAACAAATACCCACACGCGTGCACCAACCTGCAGCCCATCCCTTGGGAGAAGGGACCAGCATTTTCCAGCCCACATAGGAAAGATAAGGTAAGGAGTCATTTACTCTGATCTGGAATTATATAGTGAAGTGTAATGCAATTCGTAAGCGTCATGCTGCCCACTGTAGATGCCACAGACTGATTGCATTTGAGTAGTATGTGTGAGACTTCTCTTTCTCGTAATTACGAACTAAAACTAATAGTGAACCAATAGCGAACTTTTTCCTCAAGTAGATGGGGCAGCACCGTGAGCGCTTGTATTCTGAGTTTATGATGGAAAGCGTGTAAAGTAAATGTATTTAATGTGAATTGTTTTAGTCTAGAGTGTATTTATGTGTATTAATTTTTGTGATACAATATCGCAATGCTCTGGAGAGTTCATTCCTAAAGTTTTGCCACCTCCAAAACATTCATGGTTGGTTACAACACTAGGACTAGCAGCAGTATATTGATACTATTACCGACACTGAAATTCAACAATCCCTGAGAATGTTCGACTATAAACATCTGACTCTTTATCAACTGCGATCACAGTATTAGTGGTGGAAAACACCGATTTTACAGCACGAAGTGAAGTCGTAGTCCATGGACATTGGGAGGAGACTTCTGGGATCCTCCGATTCGTGGTCACCGATGCCCCTGGAAAACGAGCTTTAGTTCGTGCCATCCTGGTTGCAAGGATTTTAGTAATATCAAGAACAGATTCTTAGATTGATTATGAACGGCAATAAAACCAGTAGGGTATTGAAAAGAGGTGAAGAACTAGCAATATGTGAACTTGTTATATGGGTAACTTCTGCAAATACAATAGAAATTTGACTTAGACCAACATCAGATAGCAATCCCATCACACTGAATTGTGGAGAGAAACAAGAAAGTTATTAACCCAAGACCAAGCTACTAAAGCCGAGGACTTACTTAGAGAGTATTCCGACATTTTCGCAGCTTCGTCAAACGGTTACAGCTAGAATAAACTGACAGAGTATAAGATGAATACCGGGGATTATCCTCCCTCCATCTGCCAGCAAGAAGGCTTCCATTAGCAAACCGAGAGGAGACAGAACAGCTAATAAGAGACATGGAAGCCCAAGATATTATAAAACTATCATCCAATCTCTGGACATCGCTAATGATCCTTGTTAAGAAAAAGGACATATCCACTAGATTATGTGTGGACTATGAAAGGTTAAATGATATAACGAAGAAGGACTACTTTTCTTTACCAAAAATTGGTGACCCACTTGACACTCTATCTGGGTAAAAATGATTCTCGACTTCAGGCTTGAAGAGCGGTTATTGGCAAGTTGGTATACACCCTGAAGGCCGAAAGATGACAGCTTTCACTACAGGAAATAAACTTTGGCAGTTTAAGGTGATGCCATTTGGGATTTGCATTGCACCTGCTACGTTTGAACGACTAATGGAATCAGTGTATTAGGAGGTCTGCTGGATGTACTTGGACGACATCATCGTCCTTGGAAAGACCTTTCGGGGACATTTGAAGAATCTTGCTCTGGTGTTGAGAAACTCAAGGCAGCCAAGCTAAAACTGGGACCGACTAAGTGTAAGTTATTCCAACAAGAAATCCATTCTCTTAGTCATGTCATTATTCCATCAGGAATCAAGACTTATCCTAGTAACATAGAAGTTGTAACAGTCTGGCTTTCACCCTAAGATTTTCATGAACTTGAAAGCTTCATTGCACTGCGCACATACTACAGAAGATTTGTCAAGGACACTGCAACACTGCACTGCAAATATGCTAGCTACACTGCGCTGCAAACACAAAAACACACTGCGCTGCAAAACAACTGCGCTGCAAGTGTGTAGCAAGGATAAGCTGCACTGCACTACACTGCAAGCCATTACATCGACTAACATAGTAGGTCTGGTGGTTCATGTGGACCACCGAATTTGACATAGCCTTTCAAAAACTGAAGGAAAGGCATTATGTTATTGGCATTACATTACAATGTACACATTACATACAAGAACAGCAATGGCATATCCACAAGCTGGTAAACCATTCAGGGTAGATACTGGTGTAAGTAACAGGATTTGGTGTTGTACTTTCATAACAACAAGACGAACAAGAGAGTCGTTATATACTTCAGTAAAACCTTATCCAAACCTAAACGAAATTACTGTGTTACACGAAAAGAACTCGTAGCAATAGTGATAGCCATAGAACATTTCCATCATTATCTTTATGACCAAAAGTCTCTTATTCACACTGACCATGCTGCTCTCAGATGGTTGCTAAACTTCAAAAATCCTGGACAGATTGCCTGGTGTATACAACGGTTAAAATAATGCGATTTTTCCATTGAGGAATGCAGATACATTTTCTAGATGCCCTTGCATTGACGACTGCAAGTAATGCTGTGATGCAGAGTTGAGATATGAAACTCACGAGATAATGATTATTAGATAATACCAACACAAAAAAAAAACAGTGTTATAAGTGACATCTGAAGCCCGATAGAAATTAGAAAGGCCCAATAGGAAGATGAAGATATAAGACCAAGAGTAGAATTGATTCAAACATTTGCTACACGGCCTAATTGATAACATATATCCTGATATAGCCCAGTACGAAAAGTTATTGGGCACAGTGGGACTCCTTACAAGTGAAATATGGTGTATTATACAGAAGATAGTAGAATATCATTGGACTGATCCACTGGTAGATCATCTTTCTTCACTCGCAAGTGGTATCACTGAGGAAAGATGTATATGATAGTGCCACTTGAAGGAGGGCACTTATTTATTAAAACATTAGTGAAAGCCAGGGAACGATTTCATTGCCTGAAAAGTAGGGCAGACTTTGGAAAATGGAGTAGGCAATGTGAGGCCTGTGCAGCAAAGAAATGAGACTAAGACTAAGAGTCGAAGTAAGTTGACAATGGATTACTCCATGAAGTGACCTGAAGTTTAGTTTATCCCATCCAGGATCAGAGAGCAATACAGTTTCAGAGATGATAGTAACTAATTAAATCAGTAGGTATGGATTACCTTTACAAACTCGGACCAAAGACGGATTTTTGAGTCCAATGTATTTCAAGGAATATGTCAGCTGCTAGACATTCAGAAAATCAGAACGACTCCCCTGCATTCTCAGTAGGATTATCTTGTTGAGAGATTCAACAGAACGATTTTTCAACATAGAGCGTTATTTGTCAACCACCATCAACATGACTGGGCTAGCCATATTCTTCTCATTTTGTTCGCATATAGGACAGCAGTGCACAAAACGAAATGGACAGACATAGTGCATGTTGCTCTTTGGAAGAAAATTACATCATCCCTGTGACCCCTTATATGGTCGGCCTGAAGCAATGCCTATGTCCACACCACAATACATATAAGAACTGCAACGGCGATTAGAAGAAATCCACCACTCTATCAGGAAAACTCTGTCAGATGTCAACTGGGGACTCTTCTAGGAATAAACTCAGTATTATCCATTGATAATAAATTACTAATTTATCACATGGTCATTCGACCTATGATATCCTATACTTCCCAAATTTGGGCGAACACAACTGCCACGAACATTCACAAGATACAGGACTTGCAGAATAAAATCCTGCGATGTGTGGTCAATGCCCCCTGGTTTGTAACCAATAGACAATTGCATAAAGATCTGGACATTGACCATATTTACATATATCTTAACTTTGTCTCGCGAGGTTTCTAGGAGTCAGTGCAGAGAAACCCGCACGAGATTATATCCTGCTTTCTGGACTACGATCATGACGTCCTTAACAGATACAAGAGGCCTAAGATGATGGCTTTCGTTAAAGAAAGTTATCGATTTTTGGTCTCTTGTGCATCATTACTACTCTTTGTTTTATGTTCTTTTGCTCTTTGGGGCCCACCATTGTGTGGTTTACTTTTGTTTGTTTTTTTTCAAACTGATGCCAATTTGGCATATTTCCAGATGAAAAAGGTTATGGGTGCTATTGTACCTGGTACTTCATTTTATGATGTAACGATCTACGATCTACGATCTATCAGGCATAGTATTAACCTGGCGTGTGAGAGAGCTAAAACATGGTACGACAATAAAGCAAATGGAACTGTCTTCAACCAAAGAGATGCTGTCTGGCTATACAATCCACACAGAAGAAAGATACTTTCATCAGAACTTCAGAAACCTTGGGAAGGTCCATATACAGTAGTTACCAGGATTAATGACATAGTGTATTGCATTCGTCGACATTCGAGTGCAAAGTGTAAGGTGGTTCACGGATCACTCCCGTTTCATGGAAGACAAGAACCTTCGGAATCCAGGACTGGTCGGGAGAGACAACACCTAAGGAGGGGACAGTGAAGCAGACTATGAATGTGCAACAATGAAACCGTGATCACTTACTGCGAGACACAAAAGATATTGAGCCTAGTGTAATTGCAACATAAACAGATTGGACACAATGGATTTGAAAAGGAGGAGAATTAAGTAAAGAGCGAGAATTTTTGACATGTATGACCCGTGGCCGAGTGGTTAGCGCGCTTGGCTACTGATCTACGGGACCTGGGTTCGAGCCCCGGGTAAGGCATGGATGTTCGTGTTGTTTTTCTGCTGAGGTCCTGCCATCCTCTCATACCTTCTACTGTGGCCTATAAACTGACAGGCTCCTGTCAGACCTCTGTGGCAAGCAACTGCTTGAGGGGGTATTTCTTTTTTATGAAAAAAAGACATTTTCATTTTGTGTTGTGCGCTGTGATAAAGTGAGATATTTGGAATATAGGTCTGGTATCTTTTATACAACAGTTTATGTTATTTTTTTCTGTTTTCTTTCTTGTAGAAAAGTTAATAATTCTTTTACAAGTTAAGTTTTAATAGCGAAATGTTATTGGTAAGATTTGTACCTATGCCTTGACTTTAAATCGGTTTTACAATATTGTATTTGATTATTAATCGGTATTTAAAGTAACTGATTGAAATTTTATTGTTATTGATATTAGTTTATTGCCTTAGTTATTAAATCACTTGATTTATTATCTGTCTGTTTATTACGAATTCACGCACGATTGTGAAATATAAAAAAAAACAACTTAAAAATCGGTAACAATACCTATAGCAGTAATAAAACTATCTCTAGTTGATACGGTAATAATGAGAACAGTAAAACGTGGTCAAGAAGTTATAAATGACTTCAATAAATGTGCGTCGGAGAAATTATGCTTAGATGTATATGAATTGAAAGAGAACGATTGCGTTCGCCGATAGAATAATGCTTCATACAAGGGATGTACCCGGAGAGAGGGGACCAGAGAGTCACTCCCCTCCCCCCTTCAAAAAATCTTTGCTTATACGAAATCTGAAACCTGTTCACTTGCTTGAAAATTCATAACAGTGAAATACCAAATGTTTTCAGTTCTCTAGCGATAGATATGTTATTCCTGGCTACGTATTCAGAAATTATATCAGGATTCGTGAAAGGTATATTCGATGTAAATATTTTAGAAACAATATCTTGTATCATATATTTCAGTGTTCTAAAAGAGTGTGCCACTAAATTTAGGATATTGCAGATTATATTTTTAAACCATTTTATTTAATTTCATTAACTTTTTCCGTTTAATCGAATTTAATCCACGTTAATCGTTTTAATCCATGTTAATTTTTAACGTTAAATCTCAAATTAACACAAAACATGCCCATAACACGTACTCACTAACCTCAATGCATATTAGAACCTGAAAAGAATAGCTCTACATTTTCAAATGACTCCACAAAAATGACTATTATAGAAGGCAAACAGCGCATGCGCGGCTTCCTGCAGTGTTGCCATCTTCAATTTCAGTCTAATTTTGCTAACGAAGGAGCCTATTTCCACAGAGATTCAGTGGAACGAGGCTGAATATTGTCCTTTTAAATGCTGACCTTCACTTGACCACTCAGAATTCGATGATTGTAAAGAGAATTTTAAGTCATAAATAAAATATTATTTTTGCGCTTTATCGGTATTAATAAAATCTTCCTATTTGTACAGCCGCTCAAAAAAGTCAACCTTCGTGTCACCACACACACGAAGGTTGCCAGATCACTAATTTCTAAAAAAATCGTTGCCAGATATTTTTTCTGAATTCTGTAATCGACCATAGTGTTCGGATACTTTTTTGAGCGACGGTACTTTGCCAATCATCCATTAGTTCAAATTTCTATTGTTACACAGTGCTAAAGACAGGAAAAAGCTTCAAAAGCTCCCATTAACGGTGGAATAAGTTGAAAAATGTTTAATTAATGTAGAAAAAGACTTTTAATTTTTTTTTTTTAATCTTGATAGAAGATTGTGATGTTTACAGAAGTTTACATTGGCAACCCGTTACCCATCCCATGGTAGTAGAATGCAGCTCTTGGTTGTAAAAGATAAACAAGAAATTATAATTTTTTACAGTCAACAATGAAATATTGCTATTTGCACTTTTCCTAATCCACTAATTTGATTTCCACCGTTAAAAGGTTACTAAAGGCGAAATATAAACTGTCTTTGAAAACGATCATCCCATATTCATCAGAGGCGATTGTTATTCTAATAGTTTCTTTTTAGCAATAAATAAATAAGTGTTTTTTGGCTTTGGTAGATATATTGGAGAACATTAACATTTGAACTTTTCCACATGTACAAATGACTTTAACTAATGGTGGAAAAGGCCCCAAAATGCCAAAACTTACAACTGATATTAAAAATGATTTATTTATGTTTGAAATTCGAACGTTTGATGACAAAATGTGATTGGTCAAGAGGTTTACATTGGCAGCAATAAATTGCACACTTACTTCCAGTGGAGAGCAACTATTAGTTTCAAGAGCTAAATGATTTTTCAGTGCTTTAATAAGTACTAAAGAAATACTACTGCTTGCATTTTCTCAATAATCCATTATGTCGTTCTGCCACTAGAAGAAAATAAAAAAACTTCGCTTTTGAAAACGACTGTCTCACATTCGCCAGAGGCGACGTGTTATGCTTCTACTTAAAGTATTAATCTATGTACTAACTATATATAATGAAAGAATTTTTTTCTTACATATTAGCTTGCATATTATAACTTTTTTAAAATATTAATTTTTGATGATTCTTATATTTCCAATTGGATTTTGTATAGACAAATATAAAATACATGTGATTAGGATTTGGATTTTCTGTAAAAAACAATAAACAAAATTACACTATTAAATCTATTTCTTTTTTTCCTCCCTTTCTCTTTAAGAGCCTAAAAGGAATTTTTTTAAACCCTAGAGAAGGAGAAAACGGTTCCCGAGTCCTGTATTGCCTTCACTGTGTTACATTCCTCACTGAGGCTCTATGCTCGATGTGACCCTAAGTTTACTATTGTAATAAATTCTCCTTGGTAAGACTCTTTCTACTTCGTTCCATGCACTCCAAGTATGCAATAACCAGTCGTTATTTCAAGAAAGTGTTTTTTCTTTTGTAGAATAGACATGGAAATGCGATGGAGAAACAGAAAATTCGAATGATAACGCGTAACAACTGCATCTACGATATATATTGCGGGTTTTTTTTCCTTCGATTGAGGTCTCCAAGAAGTAACAAAAGGTCACGAAGAAAAATTTTGAAAAATCGTGAAAAATGAGTCAGCTAAATATACTGGAGATAATGTTATAGTTCGCGATTGAAACAATTTGTTATTTTTTATTTTTTAAATATTCAATTTATTAATTATTAAGTATTTAGTAAGTACGCTACTTAAAGCTTAACATACTACACTCAGTTAAGGTATGTGAATCTGTGTAATGTTGTTATGAAATTAAATATATGCAAAGAAATAAATGTTTATTAGCAAAAGTTGATGTTCAAATTTGCTCTACAGCTTGTTTCGTTCTTTTTGTTTTCAATAGTTCTATTCTGGTTCGAAATAACCAAACAGATAATAAATTTCTTTAATAAATAAGGCAATTAATTTACAAGAAACAAGAAAAACCCGAAGTATTGAGCCTTTTATATACAAAAGGACGTAAAATAATGGCTAATTAATACTGTCATCTACACTGAAGTGCCATTGAATTAGAGATAGGAGACGTTATCTAAATTCAGTACCGCAAGTCCCGCATTTGCGCGCATGCGTGGCTGAAACTCTATTCATATATAGCTGTCAGCTTTGGCTTCCCCAAACATTCGTCGTGAGAAGCGTAATAGGAAAGGCAATATGGGTTTCTAGTGCCGAATCTCGTAATATTAATAATCATGCCTTCAATTGTTGCACGTGAACATGTCGTTCCAGCATAAACAAATTACACTGTTCAATGGTATGGACCAAAATATACCCATTATACGAAATATATACGTATATTGGTATTTCTACGGAATGTGAAGGGGTTTTAAAATTATTTGCTGAGCATTAAAATGTGACTGAATTTATTTTGTACATTTATGGTTATTGGTACCGTGTTGTAATAATGAACATATCCTTGCTGCGACAACAATTAGCTCGCTAGTCAAATGTGACTTTGCACAGAAATTTAAAGTTACTCGCGAAGCATATTAAAAATTTCCGCAAGTTTCACTTGTACACAAACGATATTTAAACTGTTTGTGAACTCTGTTGTTTTTGAAAAGTGAACATGTATTAATCTTCTATTTTTGAATAATTTAAATAATTCCTCTGTTAAAATAAAAATACATTTTCTTTAAAATTATTTGATAACAACGATTTTGTAATATTTTGGTCACCATATGCAATTTTACATCTTTTACATACAGATATTAAACGAGGTGGCTGGCCACAGTCACTTGTTTGGCACCACTGTCAATAGACCAGTAGTTATCGAGCGCGGCCACCAAAAATTGTTAGTAATTGAAATTAAAAAAAGCGTATTACTGATGATTTTTTATCACCTTTCTATGCAAAAAAAACATTTTCAGACATTTTCAAACAAGTATATCTCTATTTATTCAAACTTATAGTGTCCGTTATTTTATTACAAAAGCTTGTCTTGGAACCAAAGTCGTATAAAGAATGGTAGCCTCGGAAAATTCATATTTTATAATGCTTGACTGTCTCAAAAGTAAAAGGTTTTATATTCTCAAAAAATAAGTTTATCTTTCTTAAAAATGTTAGTGACGGGTAATACGGTCACTGAGAATGTCTCTTCACCAGTTCTCCTAGAAACCTCCTAAGAACCACTGATCCAGACCAAAAATTCATAATTTTTTTACACTTTCAAAAGCACGGGAGTGGTGCAGTTGGTAAAGTGCCAGGCTCGTAATCTGAAGTTTAGAGGTTCGAATCCCACTTGTACCAGCGTTGGGATTTATCTCACCTAAATTTCCATTCTGCCTTGGTCAGTAGCTGATGCTGATGGGCTTGGAAAGGTCACTATCCATTGGATGAGACGAAAAGCCGTGGTGTCGTGTGATGCAGACCATATTCTGTGCGTGTTAAAGAACACGCTGAATTTGAATTGATGGAATGCAATTATTCTGTCTCATTTTGCAATAAAATAACGGACACTATAAGTTTGAATAAATAGTGATAATCTTATTTGAAAATGCTTTTTTGCACAGAAATGTGATAAAAAATCATCAGTAATACACTTTTTTTTATTTCAATTACTGAACTTTTCTGGTGGTCGCACTCGAAACGACTGGTCTATTGACAGTGGTACCAAACAAGTGACTTGTGGAGAGCCACCTCGTTTACTATTTGTATGTAAAAGATGTGAAATTGCATATGGTGACCAAAATGTTACTAAAATATTTTTATCAATAATTTAAAAAAAATGTATTTTTATTTTAATACAGGAATTATTTGTTATTCAAAAATAGCATATTAATACACTGTTCACTTTTCAAAAACAACAGAGTTTACAAACTGTTTAAATATCGGCGTGTACAAGTGAAACTTGCGGAAAATGTAAATATGCTTCGCAAGTAACTTTAAATTTCTGTGCAAGTCACATTTGACTAGCGAGTTAATTGTTGTAGCAGCAAGGAAATGTTCATTTTACAACATGGTACCAATAACCATAAATGTACAAAATAAATTCAGTCACATTTTAATGCTCAGCAAATAATTTTCAAATTCCTTCACATTCCGTAGAAATACCAATATACGTATATATTTCGTTTATTGGGCATTTTTCATCCATACCATTCAGCAATGTAATGTGCTTATGCTGAAGCGACATGTTCACGTGCAACAATTGAAGGCATGATTATTATATTACGAGATACTGCACGTACTGTGGAAATGCACCAAATTTGGAATATAACAGACAGTTAAATTTGGAATATAACATAAATTAAGTTTTGAATATAACAAACAGTTAAGTTTGAAAAGCATTTTAGAGAAGTTGTAATCTAAGTGCATTGATTTGTGTGCATTGTTCTGAACTCGGCCAAGATTGACATTATTAGTTTATTTTGATAAAGAATCGCAGTGACTTCGGTTGTTTAAAGGAATAAAAAAGAAATATATTTGGTAAGAGTCTATGCTGCAATTTGTTATGTAGAAAATATTGCAATTCAATTATCAAGTGTTGTATTTTTTAAACATTTGACACTAACAGATGACAATAGTAATTAGCCATTACTTTACGACCATTTGTATATAAATGGCGGAATGCTTTCTTATATAATATTGAGTTCCATTAATCTAAAAATTTTACGCTCATAGTTATTTCCATATATATGAATTTCTCACTAATTGTATCATTCATTTTTCGTCGTTGGTCATTAATGGCTCAAAGCCTAGATAAAGAATGGTTCAAAACTTCAAATGAGATTTATATCGCTATTGGTCTGGTCGTACACATGCGTGCACAAGAGACCTCCTTCTAACACTGGTGTTGCCACCACCAATATGTTATCTACCCACCTTTACCCTTAAAATATACGTCTGTAATTAAATTAAAACGGTGTTCCTTTACTCTCTTAGTATGGCAGATGTTATAAAATAATTCCTATTACTGTTGACTCTGAAACCCCAGACTAATTCTGCGTTTAATATATTCGTTCGTAATGAGAAATTGGAAAGTATTGTCTTAGGAAAAATAGGAAAAATTAATATGTTTAATCCTAAAATCTTTGGTTGTAACTGGAACAGAGAGCGACGTAAATCGTTAAATTTCCTTCTTTTTTATAATTTCAATATTTTTTACGCTCATATTTGCCCACTGCAAAACCAAAAAAATCCGGTGACGACGAAGTACCATCACTACGATAACCTAGGAATATATTGAACTTCTGTAGACTAAAAATATAGTTTAAAAATATATCTATTAATATAGAGTCATATATTTTCCATATTTTTCTGTTCATAAATTCATACATTTTTGATATTTTTTACCTATTTATAAATTCATGTTTCATATTTTTTCATTTTTAAATATTTTGCATTTTTCAATTCATTAATTTTCTATATTTCTAATAATAAATTTATAATTTTAACTATATATGTGAATATAGCATATCATCTACAATTCCTTAGATATATCAATTTACGCTATATTCTTCGTCTTTGATGTTATAATAAAATATTAAAATAAAATTAATGAGAATATATTTTGGCAGGAGCAATATTAGGTCCTTTCAAAAAGATTACAACTTTCTTGCTGCAACATATTATTTTTGAAACAGGAGAATGCCTTTTTTTTTATTCGTATGAGGGAGGGGAAAATGAACCTTGAACTGTCTCATTCAGTTCATCAAATTTCATTTCATTACATTTGACAACTGGCATCATCACGTTCTATACATTTAATAAATCTATGATAATAAAGTTGGAGGAAGTAATATTTTGTGAAAATGTGTACCAAAACAATGCAATATGTTAAATAATTTAACTACAGAATATAGGAGTTGACCTTAATTTAATTACATTTAAATTAATTTCTTGATTTGGCTTGATATTATTTAATGTATATAATGTAATTCAATATAAAACTACGTCGTTTACTTCATAAGAAAATTTAATATGAAATTATCTTGAGTTATTAATTTCTAAAGTATTTAATTAAAAAAATCAAAATTATAATTTAATGAGGTTGTATATTTTATCATATTGTTATGACAGATGAACGTGCTACAATAAAACTATATTGATGTGTCATTGAGGCTCGTATGTGTTTCAGCATGATAATTACGTCATTAGTTCATTGGAACAGACAAAAAAACTGGAATATTGAACTATGTTTAAAAGGGTTGAAAAATTGTCGGTTGCAGATAAAAATATATATTTTGTGTTGATCTTGGTAAAGGTTATTCAAGACATTTCGCGATTAAAACTAAAAAGCAATATGTTAGTCGAGTAAGTGACTGGTTGGCTATAATTTCTTCATAGAAGACTCATCTTATAACGTGTGGTGATCAACTTCTGAAAAGAATTGGTAAGATGGAACTTGGTAACTTGTAAGTTCATTCACAAGTAATTGTGTCGCTTGATGAATATTGTATACAGATTCTCTTTATGCTTTGGTTAGAGTTTGTAATATAATTATTTTAAATGTAGTCAAGAATTGTGAAGTTTTCTCTTGACAGTTTGACTCTTGATAGTTAGATTATATTGTTTTTCGTATGTGATCTGGTTGCATATGTAATTAAATCAATTCATTTATAATTTTTGTTGCTAAACATTCTTTTGAACTAACGCTCAAGATTTCCTATTTAAAATTTATAACAATATAAAGTGAAAGTTACATTCCTGAAGGAATTTTGTAAACCATCTATTTTTATTAGTTTGTACTCAAAATATTAGATTAAATATTTGCACTTAACACTGACACGAAAAGTAATTACACATAGTCTACGAGTTGAAGATAACTCTAAAAGAGTATAATGAGGCTATAAGGATTTTAATTTTATTTTCTGTGAGCAAGAAACGTGGATAATTTGAACATTATTTTCGGAAATTACTAAAATCAAAGCAAACTGCGTCATTCAAAGATTTATCTGACGTTAAGTGTAACCAAAATAACGGCTTTGAGAATAAAAACAAATTTCTTTTTTTCTTTTTTTTTTGAATTAGGAAATATTGTAAAATATATAATTTTTGTGCATGAAAATTTGTTTTCTAAAGATATTTTTAATAAATATCCACTGTATTTATTTGTCTTATGTCTAGTAAATCTTGGCGAATGAGGTATAAATCTTTTTTTTGTGCTGCTGCTATAACTATTCAGGTTACTCCATCCCCTTCTTGAATTAAGTTTTTTTTTCTTCATTTAAAATGAATATGGGTATAGATATTTTCAGAACATTTGCCGTTTGTTTTTTCTAATATCTTTGGGAATATTTTTTAAATACAATCTAGAAAAACTAAGTTTGTGTTCGACCGTTTGAAGAAATGACTGTGCCATCATAAGACTTCGTCATAATAGAAGAGAAATACTGAAATGACATGAAACAAAACTAAAAAAAACACATGTAAAAGTTAGTTGCATGTACAGTGAACTCACCCATGCGAATAATTTATTTTTTGCTGTGAAATTTTATTTCATAGCTTATACTAATTATTTAAATTAACAGATTTATTTCATCTTTTATTTCAAAATAATTTTTGAACCATCTCCTTTATTTTTAAAAGAGTAGCAATTATATAACGGTATATATATTAATATATATATGCCGTGTCCCCCTAATTTATTTTACTAAATTATTTATTGTTATTGTATATTTATTATATCTATGTTATAAGTGTATTTTCAGAAGTGTCTTAGATGGGAATGTTACTCATTGTCGTCTATTCTCCATATGTTCACAGAGTCGAGTGTACTAAGTGGGATTTATGGTATTTCCGTCATTCCACACTTCACACCACTTGTTGCCGGAGGTGCTAGGGTGCGAGTCACCAAGAGGAGCGACGGAGAGATAAGAAGGCAACAGAAGAGAATGAATGTTGCCTATGAACGGAGAAGTCACGTTTGCTTAGCGCATCAGAGTGATATAGCTTTTTCTCAGAGCCCTAAAGGAGCAGAGTTTAGTTCTGTGTGAACCAGGTTATATAGGCAGGAAGTAGGATATCCTCTCGCAGAGGTAGAGGTCTGTAAAGCGATTTCTGTACGGGAAAGGGGAGCTTTGCACCTCATTAAGTGAATGCCTGCAAAAGCAAAGCAGCATTAAGCTATATTTGGCTGATTGAAGAAAGTCTCCAGGGAACATCAATAAAGCCATTTCATCCAACGAAGTGTTGAGCACAGCTAAGACCCACATAATCGAGCACATTCCCTTATGCATATACATGTGTGAATGCAAATAAATGCTGTGTCGTCCTCTTCATAGTGCATTGGACATTTATTTCTTTTAGCAATTTCTTGACGCTCACCAAAGCATGAGTGCAAAAATCCATGAACCTATGATTTCAACCACTATCGCGGGTTAATATTAATTAATCAACAGAGAAGTTTAAAGTAAGTTTCGGAGTGGACCACCACTCTTCCACGCCACGACATTATACATTAACAAATAAAGTAAGACTAAAATTTTAATATCGGAAATAAATGCCTAACATTAACACCAAATATCTTATATATATTTTAGCTCGTTTTTAGAAAACAAGTTACTATATGCTTTCAATTATTTTGTTACGGAGAGCGTTAAACTTTCTTGACACGTGTCTCTAGATAAGCACTCATTTCTCCGAAGTTAACGAATTACGATTTGTTTGAAAGCTTGTTTATTCTTGTCGTCATCACCACCACCACCACCACCATCGTCGTCGTCATCATCATCATCGTCACATCGTCATCCTCAAGCATCCATGGGCTACGGAGGTTCAACTAGACCGTGCAAATCAATTCTCCAAGCAGAATCTGTCCTGAGCTATATCTGCTGCATCTGTCCACTGCATTCCAATTCTAACACGGTCCTGTTTGACATTGTCTGCCCATCAGATCCTAGGCACACCGTTCATAACTCTATTCGCTAATCCATAATTATTCATACGGGCAACATGGCTACACTAATGGAGTCTCTATCTCTGCACAATATGCTGTTCAAAGGAGGTTACCGAAAAGATTTTAGATTTTCACAAGGTTGCAATTTTGGGACGACGCGAAAAAAAGTAATGGCGTTTCAATAGAAGTGTATGGAGCCTGTTCGTATGGAACTGTTACGGGATGGATGCATAAATTCCAGGAAGGACGGTAGAATTTCGAAAATCTCCCCCGTGCTAGAAGACCGAAGGAGGCCATGAACGAGACAACGATTCCTGTGTTCGTGAACTCATTAAGAAAACCCATACATCACCGTTCAGATAATAAGTTTAGATGTCAGTGTATCGATTGGCAATGTGGAAACAATCATTCATCAACATTTACGAAACATATACTAAACATATATATCAACATATACTAAACTTTTAAAGTTCCAAAATATCTGTGCCAAATGGGTACCTCACAAACTGATAGAACAGCAAAAAAAGGGCTATAGTCGGCTCGTGAAAGGAGATGCTGGCAATGTTTGAACGTAGTGGTTACAAACGGTTAACAAATATTGTCACAGGTGATGAAACGTAGTTTCAGTACCATACAACTCCCAGAAAGATCGACGACTATATTTGGGTTTGGAAGATGAACCGCATCCCCGAATCCTCCGACAAGATTTACGCTCAAGGAATAGGATGTTCACAGTTTTATGAAATTCCTAAGGAGTAGTAGCCGTGGACACATAACCTGAAAAATGAATGTAAATGGACAAATTTACAGCAACATTATTTTGCCCAAATTGGTAAGGAGATGAAGGAGCAGCGTTCAACAGAAGCAACAGCGTCAAATGTTCTCCTTTTTCATGACAATGCCAGTGTTCCCAAAACCCGGCAAATAACGGCCTATCTGGAGCAAGAAAAAATCAAACAGTTTTTCCATTCTGCATATTCAACCGATCTTGCAGCATGCGATTCTTGGTTTTTTCAAAATTTTAAAAGGTCTTCTGGGAAGTCTTTTTCAAGGATGCAAGATTTTGGAAAATGCGTTTATTCAGAGTTACGGAATATTCCCCAACATGAGTACTAAGAGTTCCAGAAGTGACGTAGACATCTTTAACTTTGCATGGATGCTGGAAGGGATTATTTTGAAGGAGAGTAAAAGTTTAATAAGTATAATTTTAATAAGTTTATTTTTAGTTTTTATAAAGTAAATTATAAGAGTGCTCCATTGTTAAAATGGAGCATTATGATTATGATGACTTATTTTGTAGATTCTGACGCAGGGAAACTAAATGTATATTCTCATTATTATAATAGTGCTTCCTTTTAATAATGCTTCGTAAGATAAATATTCAACGGAAAAGGGGACACAAATGACTTTTAATACAGTCGGTAATGAAAGAAGTGAAGGAAAGTTCGGTAGTTAAGAGAATAATCAATTTAACTATCTTGAAGAAAGACTATCATTTTCATAAAAGTAGATTCTTAAAGATTTTAAGTTACTACTTTGACTTGCTGTTGTGTATCAGAGAAATATTTCAGTAATTTGGTGGACTCTGCATTTATACGCCCAATTCAAACGTATATAGGCTCTAGGTCATATTAGTGATCATGATAGTAAAGACATTGATCAGGGGAGTAAAAATAAATTATACAGAATTAACAATAAACTCAGTTTTAGTAGGTCCTATCTTACTCTCTATAAAAAAAAAGTTGGAAACTTGGGAGGAGATTTCTTGTAGAATTACTTTTAGTGTGATCCCTTCCTTAAGTCCTCATACAATTATACCAAATTGATTTTCCCGATAACTATAAAAGTACGTTTTGCAATTAAATGATTAGTAATAAATAGTCACAAGTTGCTGATCCATGTGCTAGTCTATAGGATTATGACTACAGGAAAAAAAGGGTAACAACACCAGCTTCTCGTTATTCCCACCATCAAATACTACTACTTCCACTTTGCTGTGGTAACATATATAGTAGTTATAACGGAGAGTAATGATTCTTTACTATTTCTCAGGGTCTCTCACAGGTCTAAAGAGACCTGGGCCACTTTAAACTTTTGGAACCCGGACCATTTCCATTTTTTTGAGGCCTGGACCACTTACTACTTTTGAGACCAAAACCACTTTCAGTTTTCGAGGCGTGAGCCAATAGCCATTTCAAACATTTGAAACTTGCAAAACTTTCAACTGTTGAGTATTGGATCACTTCCAACTTCTGAGGCTCGGATAACTTCCAACTTTTGAAGCCCTAAACAAAACAGAAATTAATTGTCATTTTTATGAAATTTACAAAAATTTTCAATTCTAATTTAACAAAATGTATATAACAAATTACTCCCTCAATGAGTCTTTTTATAACAGAGATCCGACATGAGCTTGTTATTATAATCCGCCATGGAGAAGATCTGTGAATAATGCAAGACCTAAACAGAAAGACAACACCAGAAAAGAAGATCCCTGCCTTATCTGGATCTCATCAGTTAAAACATTATATCTTTTACTAAATCACACCTTTTATCACTGAATCCAAATATAAAAAAAAACACGTATCTAAATTTCAGGTTCCCTTTGAGTTTGATACCCGAGCAAAATGACCCTCGTGGCCGTCCCTCTGACAGGTAATTCTACTAGTACTTCTAAAGTTTTCTCAGTGTGACACTATCTTCCCACTAGAATTTCAGCATGTCTCAATACATTTCTTATTAAACAAACCTTATATTTTAAAGCAGTAGCGAGTTAACAGCAGCAAAATTATATTATATATATATTAACTACATCGACGTTACATTTTAAATATAATTTTTTTCCTTTAATTTAGGAAAACAAAATTTTATTTTTAGCACTTGGAACAGACTCCTTTCATCTCTCTCGGTGGCAACGTTATTCAATATAAAAATATGAACCAAAGGGTTTATCCAAATAATGGAAATACGTACTGTTTTTGAGAATATTTTATTAATAATCCATAGGCCGATATCGGGCATTCAGAACAGACGCAATTCGTCGTGGAATAGACACACAAGTCATGCACATACGGTAATAGTGTGTGTGGTCATTCTTCCTGTAAAATATGGCCCAACTGTGACAATGATGCTAGAGGTGAAAAGTGTGAACTGACCTTCCGCTCCAGATATTCCCACAAATGTTCAATAATATTGAGGTCTAAAGACACACAAGTCATGCACGTACTGTAATAGCATGTGGGGCCATTCTTCCTGTAAAATATGGCCCAACTGTGACAATGATGCTAGAGGTGAAAAGTGTGAACTGACCTTCCGCTCCAGATATTCCCACAAATGTTCAATAATATTGAGGTCTAAAGACACACAAGTCATGCACGTACTGTAATAGCATGTGGGGCCATTCTTCCTGTAAAATATGGCCCAACTGTGATAATGATGCTAGAGGTGAAAAGTGTGAACTGACCTTCCGCTCCAGATATTCCCACAAATGTTCAATAATATTGAGGTCTAAAGACACACAAGTCATGCACGTACTGTAATAGCATGTGGGGCCATTCTTCCTGTAAAATATGGTCCAACTGTGACAATGATTCTACAGGTGAAAAATGTGAACTGACCTTGCGCTCCAGATATTTCCACAAATGTTCAATAATATTGAGGTCTAAAGATTGAGGTCGCCAGGGTAGCTGAAGTACCTCATTCTCATGATCTGCAAACCACAACTTGATACGTTTCGAACAATGCATGGGTGCATTATCCGCTTGAAAACAGGGACGGTCATTAGAGAACAATGTTCGTAATATTGGGTGCAAGTGGTCCCCAAGAATGGATTCGTACGTTACAGATGTGACACAACCTTGCAGAATAAATAATGGCCCTAAGGCATGCCATGATATGGCATTCCACTGCATCAGGAATCCACCTCCATGCTTCACAATCGGAATCAAACAGTCGGGGTAGTGCGCTTCAGCAGGGTTTCTCCAGGCGTATACTCAACCAGTGCTGAGAAACAAAGTTCATCATACCAGATGACATGTTACCAGTCTTTAGCATCCCAGTTTTTATGTGCTTTGCACCACCTTAGACTTTTTTTTGCATTGATGTTGGTAATCAGAAGTTGATGGATTGCAGCACGACAATAAATACTGGCACGATGAAGTTCCCAACGAACTGTTACGACAGAAACGGGATCATTCTGACTGATGTTCAAATCTGCTGCTATTTGTGGTGCCGTGGTCTTGTGCTTCCATTATACAATCTGTGCCAACGTTCGTCTATCCTTATGTACAATTTCGTATGGCGTCGATAGTTTGCACGTTTGGAGGCAACGCCCTGTCCTTTTTGATAGGTAGTTATAATCTTCGATACAGTTCCTCGTTGTTACACCTACTATTTCCGCCATTCTGGCTATTGAAGCTCCTGCAATGATCATGCCGTTTTGAAGGTCGATGAGATCTGTTATTGTCGATAATTGCACTACAAAAGCTGTTTCGTCTGTGCCGCAGTGGCACTGCTACGTGATAGCCGACATCTTACGTGTAGCAGTGGCACTGCTACGTGATAGCCGACATCTTACGTCTCCCCTTTATATACCTCGCTTCGCGGGTGACGTCATCCCTGTGATATGCATATGGTGCATTGCATGTCTCCAGCCGCCGTCAGTGTTTCCAATATTTTGATAAACCCGTGTACATTGTTGATAACCAGTTCAAGCCCGAACTGTGTCTGCGTTGAGAGTTAACATCGCTAACTTCCATTCATCCTTCGGTGAGAAAGAGGACACCAATGGGCTTGGGAAAGCCGCCGTCCAGCGAATGAAACTTTAAACTGGGGCTCGATATGCAGTAAAAACAAAAGCACCCTGGATGGCCTTGACGAGAGGCTTCCATCTCTCTTTTAACTGATGTCCAGATGATCCCCTCCCCAACCTTCTCTGAGACCTTGGTGGTCCTTGTGACCTGGTCATTTATCTCATTGTGGATTAAAAAGTGCCGCTCAGAGGAAAAACAATCTAACCCAACCCTCGTGATATTCCAATAATTAACCACATATTAGAAAAATGAAATATTCAAAGCCTGGATAACGCATTCATAATAAAGAAACCTTTGGCTATCATTTTGTGACATTCTTTAATTTAATTTTCATATCACCATACTTCTCATTTTCACATAATATATAAAAAAAGTGTATTATGTTCACTTCATGTAAACATTTCCTAATTGCTTATGTTTTTTTTTTCCAAGTATGGAAATTCATTTCTATGCTAATAAATTTCACAATGAAATTTTTATTGTGATTTTTTTACCCTTGCGATGAAACATTTCCCCGTCAGTCTCTAGATAGGATCAAATTAAGGTTGAATAAGTGATCGAGATCTACTGATGATCAGATGAAATTCACTCAGTGCATACATTTCGAATTTTAAGAATTGTGACATCTTCAAAAGAAATGTTTTTTTAAAAAATAACTAAAATAATATAAATTTTGACATACACAATTCACTAAAACTTCCTTAATTCTGATTTTTCATTCAAAGGAAACATTATTATGGTTATAATGCTTTTAATTCAAACTAAATAGAACATTTAAAAAAAACTCCTCATTAATATTATGTTTCTTTTTTCTGTGAAATGCATTTACCTCCGGCCATTTTCAGCTTAGCCAATTTGAAAATTAGGTTAACTGAGTAAATAAATGGCTCCAGCCGTTGGCTGAGGAGAACCGTACAACTATTGGATAACAGCATATTATCCAATCGTTGCACGAACTTTGTAAACAAGAACGCCCTCGAGATATTTTCTTTGGTTACAAATGGAACAAAATCTGGGGATGACAAACTAAATAAAGAATGAGTAATAAAACTTGATATGAATGCAGAGTCGAAAAGCAGGAATTTCAAACCTGTGGTAAATTGAACGCTTGAACACCACTAAGACAAATAGAAGTTCTTAAGTTAAAAGACAGATACGTAATAAATATTTTCAAAGAGAAAAGGTTACAAATCACCTTCATGTAATCATGAATTTTACTGGGTATATAAGGCAATGGAATTTGTGGATGCGCTTTTAGATACATCATGCTAGTTGTGTGGACCTTTCTAATTTGTGCATAACGTAAAAATGTTTAACTATTAATTACTATTAATTTAGTAAAAAATTAAAAACAAGGATAAAAATTATATATATATATACATATACTGTGAAATTAGTCTTATAAAGCATACAAAATAATCATTGCTACCAATTTCTCACTCTGTAGTTGTAATGATATAATAAAATATGTCCCCTGTTTCGTTCGCCTTTAAGTCATTTTTTCAGATTTCAACTGTCAACAATGTTTTGCATATAATTCATTAGCAAAAACAATAGTTCTTCAGAACTAGCGTTTCCGAACTCTTAATATCCCACTATACAACAAAGGGTTTATGTTCGAAAATTTGTTATTTTGTAGCCTGAGATATTAATGCAAAACAATCTGAGGTTTTTAGTTCTTCAAGCGTGAACAGGTTTCATCTAATATGAATGCACTTTATGTTTCTATTCAAGTCCTTGACCGTAATGCAACACCGCGATGCATGCTTGTCAAGCAGACATTTGACATGAAATATCGTTTATGGTTTGAATTACATTCCATGACCTGCTAACGTACATATTCGATTTTAGTGTCATTTCATGAAAGCTCATGTTTACGGAAGGTTAGCTAACATATAATTCATCAAATGCAACTGGTGCTGTCGCAGTCAAAGCTGTCGCTCAGAACCAATAACCGCTAGATGGAGGCTTTTTCTTATTTCATTTGCACTATTTCCGTTGAAGTTTTTGATTTATTGAATCATTTGATTACATTTTATTTTTTATTTTTCCGCAAACGTCAATACTGTAAGAGATCGTTTATCTTTTTTTTCTCATTGAAAACGAAAATCTACAAACACTTGCTACGTATCAATGAAATAAAAGTCAAAAGTAATGTATTAAATTCGACAAACCGAAAAGTAATTTCTTTCTCGTTGTTCTCTATGGAACAATAAAAAGTTTTTTTTTTTTTGCTTTCAATCTTGAACCTGATTTTAGTCATCTACATAAAATGTCAGTTAATTTAAATTTCAAAAACGTCCCGTTGCAATAAATATTTGTGTTTTGCAAATCTTATTTCTGTCATCGTTTAACATTTTATATAACTATGAAAAAAAATCCATTCGACAAAAACAAATACTGAAAACCTTATTGACAGTAAGAAAACAAAATAGTGTTGTTTCAATAAATAAACTATTTACAAAAGGAAAATATTCAATTTGAATATCCCAATTTAATTTACCTCTTCACGTAATAAAATGCTATAACTGTATATCCTAGAATATATTATTCATATATACACTTGTGTTCAAAAGTTAAGTTACAATCAAGAGTCGGATCTAAGAGAGAACCAAGAGGGCCATTCTCTCTCCCCCAAACCTCCTTTTGAGAATGCTACTAAAGAAAATCAAAGCAAAAAATGTTGAACTTATGCATATCTCATGCATTTTAAATACTTTTTTAAAGACCTCAACGTAGGGGAAGATGTTATACAGCAATAACTTTGGTTCACGTGAGACTGCAACTGCTGGGATCCAGGTTCGAGTTCTGGGATGGCATGGTCGTTTTTTTTGTCATTATCTGCAGATAAGTTAGTAGTTTTGAGGGTCTGATCGCAAATGAAAAGAAAAAAGTAATGAAAATATTATCCCCCAAATTACCTTTTTCCAGCTCTATTCCACCTCTATTTTTCCTGCCCACCCCACCCCCTTTATTTGTTTTTAGATCCGGACCTGTTACAATCCTATATGATATCAAAGGGAAGGTAACTTAGAAGCTCTATGACTTCTAAAATAAGATTTTTAAGCAAAATGAAACTAAAATTAATTTAAACACCTCAATCTGTAACTTAAGGTCTATATACCAATGTATCTGTAAGTGCTCTTCGACAATGTGCAGAGTGATTATAAACTAAGTTTCCCTATTCCGGAGTGGTGACGAAAGAAGATATCGTGGCGAAAATTGGCAGGTAGCTTAATGAGAGCATGCGGAAGCGATTTAGCGAGAAAAAAAAATAGTTCCAATTGCAGCGCCTCAGGTATGTAATCCCGTTTGTTTGCATAATAACACGTTTCGGACGCAAAAGACGTCTTATAAAAGTAGGAACGAGCAAGCAAATGGTCATATTGCTCTCAAAAAAGAAATGCTGGTTGTTATAATCAAGTTATTCTACCAGAATCAGAGCAAGGAAAATGCTGCACTGTGAGAGTATCGTCACCTGAAAAATCTGCAGAGATGACCTCTGACATCAATGGCGTTAAAGAAGATGGTGAAAAAGTTTGAGACAACCATTGAGTTGGGAATGGCATCAGGAAGTGAATGACCGCCCTTTGCAGATGATGTGGTGGATGAGGTGACGGTTGCAGTGTGTAAGTGACATGCGATCAGTCAGCGGTGCCAGAGCGGTGTCACGACATTTGGACCTTCCGTGGGCAAGAGTCTGCAAAATGCTCCAGGTGTGCCGTGCAGTAGTACCCATAAAGGATACATAAGGAACTAAAATTGCGTGACTCCCAACATCGCACTGACTTCGCTCTCCAATTTCTTGTGCTGATGGATGTTTACGACATGTGGTGGCGGTCGATATTGTACACTGAAGAAGCACACTTCTTTGGTGCTGTCAACACACAGAACTATTGCATATGGGGTGCATCACCTGAATCTGCTCTGCATGAATGGCCTCTCCAACCCCGTATATGACAGTGTGGAGCGGCTTTAGTACAGACTTAATCATTTGGCCATTCTTCTTTGCAAAGGTTACACTTAATATTCCAGTGTATTGTAAGAGGTACCTGTTACTGTGGTTAATTAATTAATGTGCTCACATAATTCCCGCCTCCAATAATGGCACTATCTTGACACAACAGTGTTTGTGCAAGTTGGTGCACACCCACATATTAGACAGCAGTTGTTATTAGCAACGTTTGGTGAAGAGCACTAAGTTTCTCGAGACTTTTTCTTCCCACGCTTAGCCACCATGCTCACCAGACCTGAATCCTTGAGATTTCTGGCTCTGGTGCTATCTGAAGGACTGGGTTTATCATGACGGCATGTGGTAGTTAGCTGAGTCCAGCATTACTCGGAAGTGACCAACATCCACAGCGACATGCTCCAAGCGTGGCCCTTGCAGTCTTTTGCTTCCAGCACATTATCTGTACCAATGGAGAACATATTGAGTAGTTTCTGTAGCAGACATGTGCGTGAAACCAATAAATATTGTTTTCTCTATCCTGTGCCTTCCTTTTTTGTGTTTGCAGCACCCCGCTTTTCGCCTAGTGGCGACAGTTGGAACTATTTTTTTTTCTAAATCGCTTCTCCATGTCCACATTACATATACGCAGGAACATTAGTCACCTGCATGTGTCTGATGCTGTATCCACCACATTAAGTACTTAACAATTTTTCGCACTATATCTGTTCGTCACCCTCCAGGGACTCCGAAAAAGGGAAACGTTTTTTACAACCACCCTATATATCCCTGAAATCCGTTATTTTCTAGTCACGTAAAGCAAAAAATATAACACTCAATTAAAAAATAAAGAATAGTATTTGACGAAATATATATATTTAGTTCTTTGTACTCACATTTGTTTTAAAATGTGGACACGACGTATCTGCATGGGCTAAGCCCGGTCTGCCATGTTGTTCAAGTCTCAGTGTCCCATCCTCTTTCATATTGGCTCTCGGAATTTCCATGCCGAAGAAGACGGTAGCCCGCAGGTCTAGTACAAGGAAACTCGGCCGAAAAGGGTTCCAATGTGGCAGAAACCACGCAAAACACAGCAAAAACTGAAAAACAAGTGCTATATGGGTGGACTGACTTTGGTTTCTGTCATCACGAACCAATCGCCGCCTCGCACAATAGCCCAGGTGTTGTGTGCACTGGCCACGATCAAGCAGGAGAGCGCTGAAAGAAGCGCACTTTTGAACATTCTTCGCTGAACTTTCAGTGCAAAAGGTCGCTTCCAGTGGTGGGACTGTTTCCTCCTTCACGCCAGAACAGAGTCTTCAGGAATCACCATCAAGATAGACAGCTCTGTTGACTAGCCGTAGATGCCCGGGATTGGCAAAGGACGACAGCGGGACGTGCCAAGGAGAGCCAGTTTCTTCCATCCACCCACTGCAATGGGACAAAGTAGGGTCATTCTTTCTTGATCTGGTCTCCCCTCCCATGTTAGTTGATAACTGTCGCCGCCACGTTACTCTCGATCTCGTATTTTCGAGCAGTAAATTGTCATGCTCCCCCGTGACGGCGTTATTCTGTCTACATTAATCAGCAATCGACTCGAATGAGAGTAAAGTCGACTGTAATTAGGCCGCAGAGTATACGTTAAATAAATGTGTTTTAGAAAGTGTTCCCACATCGAACTGTGTATTTGTTGTATTTATTGGTTAGTTCCAGCACATCGAGAATATTGGGATAGCAGGAAGCCCATTGTTGAAGGGTTTCTAACCTTCCCATCACATTTTATCACATCACATCGAGAATACGTGGACAGCCTAGTTTGGGAGTGATAGATTCACCCTTCCTGGCTATAATAATTGCGATATCAGGCTCACTCTGCAAAATAGGCTGAGCCTAATGAGAACACAACGTCTCCTTTATTTTAACCCCCTCATTTTTTATAAGTTCGCCCCTAATGTAGAGCAAAAAAAAAAAAAAAAAACAGCGGTGGTCACGACAGTATAATATGTAGAATTCAAAATATGTAAAAAAATATAAATGACAACATGATAAATATTTCATTAAGTCCTAAGCAATTAATTCTACGGCTATATGATTTATATCTACAGTAGGAATAGCCTACATTATAGAATCCGGAATCATTTTCCAGTTTAAAAATGAGAAAACTACAATTTAGAAACTTACAACATTTCAATAACACTCCTACTAAATATGAAGCTAAATTTCAAAGAGTTTAGGATTTGTGACATTTTAAATAAACAACTCGGACAACTCTGTTTTCACGATGTTATGGGTATATTTGGTACTGAATGAAGTTATCGGCTGATATAGACAAAGTTTTTTTATTTATTCCTTGGCAATATTTTTTTTCTTCTGTACAACGGTTAAATGTCAAAATAAAAAGAAAAATCTTCCAAGGTCCAAGGTCAGAGTAAGGAGACCAAGAAGACAGCTGTTAGTAAGATATGAAACATCTATCTAGGAAATGCAGTGTGCTTTTATATTGATCACAATGTAAGCTGTCCAGAACACATTACGTGTCCTGACATCCCCATTTCAGGACATTTGGAGTTCAATTCACAATTTCAGCATCAGCAAACTCTTCGATTGATGGACTCTATTGGATTTGTCGTCATAAATGTAATAAGTGTTTTCTGTTGTTCGTATCTCACGGTTGAAGCTGAAATGGACTGCACATCTTGAATTAATCGCATTATAAATAATGCTTCAAAATAAATAGTTCAAAATAAATATAATGATCGCCAACATAACTGAGTAAAAACTCAATAAATAAACCTCCGCTCCAGACATAAATGATCTCATTTTATAGCTGAAGAGATTATCTTCATATCTCTCTAATGCTGAAGCAATAAAGATTCACTCATCAATTCAAATGTTATTAACGAATAATTGCAGTCATCTAATGTTTAACATACTAATTTGGTCTATTTCACTAACCTTTTACTTTGTTTTCAGTTTTATGTAATTTTACTTCTGCGAATTTCAAACCGTTTTGGGAGTTACATCCAGCTTATCGCAACATCTTCAATCTGTAAGAAACCCAATGAATAGAATGTGTGACGATCCAGAATCTAGTGAGATTCGAATGGGGATCATCAGCTTACTGAATAAAGGCTTAACTATTAGGAAAATATTATATAGCGAAGATCTCAGTTAAGACTTAATGCATTATACCAAGACAATGGCGAGGATTACTATACAGCGAGAGAACAACAATTTAATTACTTCAGCTGATAGACGATGGCTTTGTTAAAGCTATTGACGTTTGGCTTCTCAAGAAAACACAATAGATGTAAATGTAGAAAAATATCGATACAGACACAGTTGACTCATATACGATAACTCGTGTTATCAGCTTGGCTCGATATCGACTGATTCACATCGTGGTCCTCAGTCAAAGAGATAGTGACACTAATATTCAAGAGAGAGAAATAATGTATGACTTATTCAAATGTATTTTCGTATGGAAAACTGACCAATTCAAGCAAGGATGTAATTTATTTTTGTGCTTAATAAACTGTGGCAAAAGTCATTTGGCCAACCAGGTAATTAAACAAAATAAGATTTATCCAGCAGAAATAGTGTACAGTGAAATGTTAGTGTAGCGAACGCCAGAATAACGAAATGTTCAGTATAGCGAATATTTTTTCCGACCGCGGCCAATTTACTATATATCGCTATGCAAAATTATTTCACGAATACCAATATAACGAAAGTATCCGTTTAACGAAATTAAAAATTTTCCCGATACAAAAATATGACCAGTATAACGCCATTTTTTAAAAAAAGTAAATACTTACACAATATGTAAGTGTACATTTTAGCATATGGCAACGGTACAAAGGTTTAAACGCTGTGAAATATCTAATCAATCACACCGATATAAATCACGGACTATGTGTATGTCGCCGGCATGCTTTTAAGAAGTAGAATCTCTAATACAAGGTAAATTTATTTCATAACGATTATTTTGTAGTATGTAACAATCACATCATGTTTTTCATTCCAATACATTATAATAAAATTTCGGTATAACTAATATATTAAGGTCATCCGCTATTTCACTGCATGTTAATAAGGTAAGAAATACATTGGTGCTCAAAATTAAAGGATAATGTATGATTTCATTTATAACTCGAAGTATTTTTAAGGGATTGCTATGAAATTTGGTAAAGAGGTTTATTATTACATTACAAATGTAAATCAAGCAGAAGAAATTCATTATAGTATAATGTGCATGCGTTAAGATCATAATCGTGCAATTGACATGAAGGAGTAATCCTTGTAACAATATTTCAAGTCTATTTCATACGACAAGTGTTATGCTAATATGGAGTATGATCATCCCTGATAGCTATGCAACTCAAGCAACGACTCCTCATACTGTTTATGAGGGTACTGAGATCTTGTGGATTAATGACCACTTCTTGGCAAAAGCTGTTCTAAGTTCATGGAGTGTTCTGGGCGGGGCTGGCGAACTCCAATGCGTCTCCTTGGAACATCCTACACATGCTCAATCTCATTGATTGAGGTCAGAAGATCCAGGTTGGCCAATCCACTGGGCGAATATCTTCCTCTTTGAGAAAATCGTTGATCACATGAGCTCGATGGAGCGCGGGAGTTGTCGTCCATAAGGATAAAATCTAGACTGATGTAGTCAGAGAGGAATAATTTTTCATTCGTATAAAAGCTACTCAAGTGATAGATGACAGAGGATGAAAATAAATGATGGCATAAATTACGAAAAAATAAGTTTTGGTGTTCTACAAGGTTTAATGCTAGGCCTCGTTTTATTTTTTATTGTTTCAATATTCTACGTAATTTAAAGTTAAATGCAAACATAATTACTTTTGTTGATGACACATATTAGAATACAAATGGAACATTTAATCAACACTGTTCAAGTGTTATATAATGATATCCATTATTCTAGAATAGGGGTTCTCAACGTGGGGGTTGCGGTAAAATTTTTTGGGGTACGCCGTGAGAGCTCAAAAGTCGATAATAATGTATATATGTATGTTTTATTTTATTCCCATTGTTATACTATAACTATAGGTTTTATCTATCTACACAAGGGGTACGCCTGTAACATACACATTTCCAGGGGGTACGTGAAGCATAAAAGGTTGAGAACCACTGTTCTAGAAGATTTAAAAGCAGCTTCTTGGCTTGCCTCTAGCATTCGTCTATATTTATTTTTAACCCTTACCTAAAGTTATTTCAATATTAATTGTTACTGAGGAGAGTTTCTGCTGTTTTAAAGTATTATGCTAAATTTATTTCTACGGTAAAACTTACTTTATTTGCAAAACAAAATCTATGCCACTAAGGACACATACAAATATAGCACAAATAGCAGCACAATTTAGATTTAACTTATCCTGCAGTATGGAACACGATTACAGGAAGCAATACATCTGTATTTACAAGACAACTGCGCATTAACTTCAAGATATCACATTACAATAATAATGAACAAATTTAACCCTTAGTTACATTACACAGGTCTGTAAATGGTAGTTAGGTATAAACTGGAAAGAGAGCTGTGTACCAATCCCCAGTGATGATGCACAGGACCGGCCGGGTCTAGCACCTAACGTCCGACCCGTCTTCTCGTGGTGCAGGCCGTCAAAAGAGATATTCTCTTTTGGAATGGAAGGGGAGCTGCCAGACAATGTGGCCTACAGATTTGACTATTTGTGGCCACGTTTTCCTTTTTTTCTACTCTTCTGAGGAGTGATCTATTTCCCATGTTATGGGCTGACAATTTATACCTATTAGACTGGACTGTTTTACGTCTTTGAGCTTAATTTTGGTCCCTGGACTTGCTGAACTGGTGAACTTCTGTTCAGAGAGAATCTACCGCTGTGTTTACTGTTTGCTTGCGGGTTCTCAGCCCTAATTAACAAAGACACGGGATACTTTATATCAGTTGGTGGATAATCCTGGTCAAAAGCCATTGCAGTTACCTGAACCCTAATTTAGCTAGTTTGCCATCGTCAATCCTAAACTAGATAATGTGTCTCAGGCAGCCATTTGGCTCTTGAAAAGGTCCCCTCTCAATAAACCTATTTTTTTCTTAAATCCTGCTAATCATTTTCATCTGCACGTACGTGGAACGTGAGGACGTCACATATATTTTTTATGTCCTCATGCAGGAATTCCAGCGTTATAGCCTAGTTATTCTAGACTTGCGAGAAAACAGATGGATATGTAAAGGTCAGATACTTAAAAATAACCTTAAATTTCTCTTTTCAGGGAGGGAGGTTGGAAAGCATCTCGAAGGTGTAGATGTGCTTCTCAGCAGACACACCAATGATGCTCTTCTGGGATATGACCTGCATTAATGAAAGATTTCTTACAGCAAAATTTAGAACAAAAATTTAAGACTTGAATGTAATCTGTTTTCACGCTCCCACAGAGGACTCTGATGAGAACGAGAAGGATACGTTTTACAGATAGCTTCAGGATATTTTGAATTCCGTGAAGAAAGGAAATATTTATCTTGTGCTTGGTCACTTCAGTGTTAAAGTTGGTACTGACTCTGATATTTGGGCAGGAGTTTTAGGTCCCTTTGGCATTGGTAGTTCCAATCGCAATGGGAAACATATCCTACAGGTAAGAAAACTTAATGGTTTGCGAATAACTAACACATACTACAAACACCAGGACAGTTTTAAATACACAAGGGTTTCGCCTGATGGGTTGCATAGGAATGTGATATGTTATATTTTAATGAACAGCAAATATGTTAGTTCTATTAAAAATACCGGATCATAGAGGGAAGCAGAAATTAGGTGTGACCATTACCTAGTCAAAAGTGTCTTACAATTGAAGCTTAAGAAATGTTGTGATAAGGGTTAATAGAATTACATTTAACACTGAAGGTCTGTAATATCCAGATATAGCCAAAGCATACCATGATAGGCTACTTTAGAGCGAGAGGGGAACTGAAGAAACAAAATTGAGTGATTAGTCTATGAAGCTTCTTTTTGAAATAAGAAATTGCAGGAATAAATTGAATCAACACCCTACTAGTGCTAACAGATGGCATTACAACGAGCTTAATAAACGTATAAAGGATCAGTTAGCAGCTGATAAGAATCTCTGCCTTGATAACCTGGCTGATAAAACAGAGGAAACAGTTGGGCAGCGAAACAGATGTTATACCAGTAGTTAACGACTTGTGTGGGAAGAAACTGACAGATACACATGGATTGAGGGATAAACTTGGTAAGGTTGTTAAAGGTGAGGTGGGCTGATCATTTCAGAGATGTTCTGAACAATGTGATTTTTTCTGCTCCCTTGCCGAGTGGTTAGCGCGCTTGGCTAGTGATCTAAGGGACCTGAGTTCGAGCCCCGGGTAAGGCATGGATGTTCGTGTTGTTTTCTGCTGCGGCCCTGCCATCCTCTCAGATCTTCTACTGTGGCATATAAACTGACGCTGTAGGTCCTGTCAGACCTCTGTGGCAAGCAGCTGCTTGAGGAGGTATTTTGTTTGTAATGAGGATTGATGTATTACTGGTCTTTATGATGGTACTATATCGCATTCTGAAGTCGCTTTCGTTATCTCTAAATTAAAACTGCATAAATTCCCAGAAGCGGACGAATCATCATTGAAATGCTTAGAGCTGGGAATATTTGTGTCATCACGTGGCTGACTGGAATTTTGAATTTTTTTTATAATAAAAGTGTGTTCCTATGGATTTTACTAGAGCTATTTTCATCTCTATTTTTTAAATGGTGACCGCAGGTTTTGTTATAATTTAGAAGAATTAGCTTACTTTCTGTCCAGGTAAAATTCTTTGCATTGTTATACTTTGCAGAATTAAGAATTTGGTTGATGGACAACTGCATGATGAACAGTGTGGATTCAAAAGTGGTAGGGGATGTACTGACCAAATATTTTCACTTAGGCAGATTCTTGAGAAATGGTGAGTTTGAAAATCCCGTGGTTACTAGTTTTGTAGATTTCAGAAAAGCTTTTGACTCTGTCAAAAGCTATTCCCTTTTGACTATATTTTTACCGACGTAATTTGTGGTTTATCGTTAGATCATATAGAATACCTGACAAGTTAGTTAGTGTAATGAAAGCTCTCTATAATAACACTGAGTCGTGTATGAGAGTTGGTAAGGCTTGTAGAGATTAGTAGAGCATTGCTAGTGGAGTTAGATAAGAATGCATTTTGTCCCCTTTTCTCTTTAGTTTGGTTATTGATTTTGTTATACGAAATTCTTTGTAAGCGAAAGGTTTTGACCTTATATGGTATAGAGATTTCAAAATTTCTGGTTTAGATTATGCAGATGATTTACATCCTGTTGGCTAATGATATTGATGAGATGAAGAGTTGTTTAGTGTGTTTGGTGATAAACAGAGAAAATACTATAGTGATGAAAATTGATCAGGCAGATGGTTTATTTTAGTTTTATTGCTGCTGTAATTTTTTTTGGTAATGTAATATATACATAGAAATAAAAATTTCATGCTGCCCTGGGCTAAAGAGGTCCTACCAGACAAGTTGCTTTGAATGGCTGCACTCTTGAGCAAGTGTCTCAGTTTAATTATATTGAGAGCTATGTAACAGATACTGGTGATGTTTGAGTCATGAGTAAATAGAAGAATAGGCATTGTCGTTGGAAACATTAGAATCTATGCAAAGTGTGGAAAAATGGGCGTGTACATCGAAAGACTAAACTTAGGCTGTAAAATAGTATGATTATTTCTAAGATTAATTATGCAGAAAAACATGGATCCTTTGTAAGTATGATAACAAGAAACTTGATGCCTTTCATTCTTGATGTTTGAGCATTATCTAGGGCGTTAGGTGGTTTGACTTTGTAAGTAATGATGAGGTTAGAACAAGGAGTCATCAACCTCCTTTGAGAAACATTTTGTGCAGAAAGAGACTACGTTAGTTTGTCCATGTTGCCCGTATGCACAGCTACAGATTTGCAAAAAAAGATTATGAACAGTGTCTGCACTTAAGTGTTAGATTAGGAACAGTGTCTAAACTAGGTTTATGAATAGTGTCTAAACTAGTGTGACTAAAGGCTAAAGGAAAAGGGGGAGACCTAGGATGCAATGGACAGACAACGTCAAACAGGACCTTACTAGAATTGGCCTATAGTGGCTAAATGCAGCAGCTGTTGCTCAGAACAGACGTGTCTGGAGAAGAAAATCACATTGTCTGGTAGGACCTCTTTAGCCCAGGGCAGCATGAAAATTTTATTTCTATGTATGTATTACATTACCAAAAAAAATTACAGCAGCAATAAAACTTTATTTTAAGCTCAAAATTCTTCTTAAATACCAAAACGTAATAAGAAACGAACTAGTATTCTATACACTTGAATTCACAATAAAAAAAAGGGCCAAACTTTACAGAATTTTTGGAAATTGCTATGAAAAAAACGTCTTCCTGAAAACATGTATCATACACTAATGCATTTGTATTTAGAGAGGTGAAAAAGCCAATCTAAAGCAAACTAGAATTTGAAAATAAAACAACTATTTTTCTTTACTTTTAAAACATAAGAGTTTATATAAAAATAAATATATTAATCATATTCAAATTCATTATCCCATTCAATAGTTCTTTGGTCATATAGTCCCTGGTGAATATTTTATAGTCGCTCTATAGTCGTTCAACAGTCTTTCTTGATTTTTTGCATCTACCATACCATCTACCGTTTAGGTAACCTTATAATTGTTGGCCCTTTGAAATATTTCACCTGTGGCGTTACAGACTGAAACTCTTACTCTTCACCTTATGTCGCTTTGCTGTGCAGGACGTCAGTACAAACGGCTCCTACTACCACCGTTCTGTTAGCCATAGACGGTGATAGGATTAGGTTGGTATTTTCCACAGACAAATACTTCCAGATTACATCAATTCTGAGCAATAATGAAATGGCTGACGAATCTGATCATACATGGAGCCACTAGTGCCAAGTTCTGGAAGATTCAAAGGTCATATTAACTAGTAGAATAAACTAACCATTGATAGTTTAGTGATGAGAATACTTGGTACATAACTGCGAGATGCGGATCCCAGTCGCACTCACGGCGAAATATATTTATTCAGTAAAATTACTGTTTGGAAGAAATCTTTAAAGACTGCTACGGATTAACGGAGACAAAATTTATATATGGATAAATGTTCAAGTCTATTTCAGCTTAACTTTTAATAATGATTTAGATCGTTAGTACATATCTAATATGCATATGTAAAGGATCCTGTTACTAAACGGAGAAAACATGCATTTGAGAAACATAAGCAATAGCTGAAAAGCCCTTTAGAGCAGTTGTCTACAGCACTTTCCAACCAGTGGCAGCTGTACAGTGATGTGCCGTGAAAGAGCTTCAGATGTGCAGCTAAATATTTCTGTTTGTGCAATATTATCGAGCCAAATATCAAACAATTGTGTTCGGAGAATGAGACTCAAATTTACCTCTAAAAGAATAAGGACAATTATTTTTGGAGAAAAGAAATGTTACCATTAGTTGTTCATTCATTATTGCACACATACTTGTAACTTCATTTAAAAATTTCATTAATCAACTTTCCTTTATTCCAGAAGAAATTGCGATTACATTCATTTATTTATGCCAAATAATTGGGAATGTCTCTATAATTTTAATCAAGGAAATTAGTCAGATAAATCTCATTCATTTGCAAATTTTATTATAATTTGATAGCAACAATGAATGCATAAATGAAACATTTGGTTTTGCATATTGATATCATTAAATTACCTATATATGTTTTAATTTTTCTCGAGTGAATATAAAATATCGAAAGTGTTCGATTGTAAAATAGTAGTCGATTACAATAATCAATAAAATAAATTATTATTTTTAAGAACTAGCCTGCATTATTTTTTTGGTATGCCGAGACAATTTCGGATTTTAAAAGTGTGCAATGGATCAAAACAGTTTGGGAGCATGGCCTAAAGCGTTACTTTCAGCGATATTTGTCGAATTCTTGGGCATCATTTAGATACACAAAAGTTAAAATTTGTCCATAAATCGTTTTCTTCTAAAGAGGAAGAAATGACTGACTGTCCAATAATTCCAAATTGAATACCAAATTGCAAATCAATGCACGTTAAGATGGCTGAGATGCTAAACAACAAAAACACCACAAACAAAGATATCTAATAATATATTATTATATTATCAAGATTTTATATATGTGAGAAAATTATTCGAAGATTCGATAACATCCAGTTTTTAACATTATAATTTATTTTTAAGCAAATATATAATGCATTGAATTTCAATACAACTGCGATATCTTTGACAATATGCTTTCTCCATTTCCAGAAAATTTTTCATTTTTCTATACAAATGAGTGAAGTATGTTTACGTGAAATGAAGAAACTGTCATTCTTATTCAACTATTGGACATCGCCTTACTGGTTTATCTAATGGGTTCGTGCTTACATTCTCAACTATACTATTTTCCACTTTTCCCAGTTATGTAATTTTTGCTATTAAGAACATAATAACCTTACAAGACAATTTTTGTTTTATAAGGCTCAACTGATACGAACAACTTAATTCTCTACTTATTAATTGCTAAAAATAAATCTGAAGATGATAAACGTTTTGTGGAATCTCCTAATATTGCTGTTGAACCTAACTCGAGGGGGGCGGGGGTGGCTCAGTCGGTAGCGCGCCAGGCTCGTAATCTGTAGTTCCCAGGTTCGAGTCCCAGCTGGGTCAGCGTTGAGATTTATCTCCGCAAAATTCCCCGCCCTGCCCACGGTCAGTAGGGGACACCGCTGGGCTTGGAAAGGCCGCCGTCCGTCGGATGGGACGTTAAGCCGTGGTCCCGTGTACGGGAGAGCCATACCCTGTGCACGTTAAAGAACACGCTGGATGGCCTTGACGGGAGGCTACCATCTGTCTCCCAACAGCTGTTCCAGTGGGTCCCCTCTCCCAACCTTCTCTGAGCCTTCGGGGTCCATGTGACCTGGCCATTTAGCCCATGGTGTGCAAAAAAGTGCCGCTCAGAGGTAAAACAACCCAACAACAACCTAACTCGAGGGATTGACAGCTACTCTTAAAAGAAAAAGAAAACATTATGGACGAACAAAACCTTCTGCTATCTGAGTGTCAAAGAATTTGACAAATATTCCCAGTGAGTGAGTAATACCTCAGACCAATGTTTTCTAACATTTTTGAATCCACGGTACACTTTTGAGAATCCAAATTTTTGCGGAAGCAGCAAAAAATGCGTATCCCTTCTGAGAAATATATTCATTATGGATATAAAATAATAATTTACTTTAATAATTAATTTAACAGACTATTATTTTACAATCAATGATTTTTTTCTATTTATTTTATATTTACCTGTGAAAGCCATCAGCTAAAACATGTATGACTAATTCAGTACTATAAAGATGAAAAGTAAAATTTTAAATTTACGGATTTCCTTTCCGATTTTTCTTAAAATTGGCAAATGAATATTATATACTTGATGAAAATGGAAAGTACTATAGTTCGGAAAAGGTACGGATCTAGAAAAATATTAAGGGGAGTGGGGGTGGAGAAAAACTCAATAAAGCAAAAAATGTAACACTAAACAGTGAAAAAAAAATGTAAAATGGGGACAAGAGACTAGATTTCCTTTATAGCCTAACATTTCCCCTCCGTTTGAGTTCTTTTAAAAATTTCTCAAGTTTAACAATTTTTGCGTCTATTACTCTTACCAGCATTTTCGGGGGAGCGGGGGCATAGCCCCCTTGCCCCCGTTCCCTAGATCAGGCTCTGGCTCAGAATGCAACACGAACCATTAGATAACAAATAGACAAAGCCCAGTAATAGCATAAGAAGAACAATTTCTTCTCTTGTTTCACGTACAAAGACAACTTCGCTAAAAGGGTTTCTCCGCTAAAGCTTCTCTATCTAAAGTGCGTATGCTTTCTCAATTCAGGAATAGATTTCTTTACACGTGCGCCAGAGTTTTCTTGTTTAATAATGATGATTTATGAAACCACTTATGATAATATTTAAGCGATAAGCTTTTAAATTAACACTTCAAAAATGATGTACTAATCAGCCAACAAAAACTAAAAGTCTTTCCAAAAGAAATTTTCAGTTTTAAGATTAATAGCATTTTAGCGACAATTAAATAATGCGTATAGACTTACAATCGCAGGCAAGTTGCCATGACTTGTACCATTGCTATTAACGCAGTAAAGCATATAACCGCATATAGGAGCATTTATGAACGGTAGAAATGTTACATATTGATTACCGAGTGCTCATAAGCTTTTTCTTAATTATTCATTTATATTTGGCTTTTTATTAAAATACATTTCCCCGAAACTTTGGAGTAATAGTAATAATGCCTAGGCTTAGTGATGTAACGGAATATATTTTGTTCCGAAAGAGAAAGGAGAAAGAAAACTCAAATGGGGAAATTTAATTTTCCGTTTAAAGGTTAATTTTTTGCACATAAAATTCAAAACTGCGTTTTAGAACTAGAAGTATGACAGTGGTTACAAGAACACACTTAATAGTATTTTTACAAACATTTCTTGTTCAATAATTACAACCGAAAATCTTTCGTAAACAAAACACATAAGAAAATATGGGCATAAATCTGTCAAAAATTAATTGATTATGACAGGGATTATAATACTATCCTCTATTGTACATAAATGACAAACATAAGCGCAATCAATAGGAAAATCTTTTGTAAAGCTTATAAAAATGAGAAATCTTAACTGCCGAAATTTGTGTGCAACAAGAACGGGAAAATAATGGGTTAATGAAGAAGTTATTAATGTTGATATATTTACAGAGTTTGATTTCTAAGAATAAATCATGTGTTAGAAGTGAAATTTTAAAATTTGTTAAATGACGATTTTATATTGTATACTAATCATCATCATCAACAACAACAACATCATAGAAATGCAAAAGGTTTAGGCCAAAAAACAAAATAAAAATCGAATTCTAAGAATAGTGCTTGTCTATATATGAAACATAAAATAACTCGGTTTAGTTCAATATTTGCATTGATAAATATACACAGTTATGAGCAAAATTATGTTACGGAAAATAAATATTTCTGAAATTGATTCAAACAAATATAATAATATTTTTGAAATAATATCAAAAATAATATTGAAAACACATCATTTTATACAGATATTTTAACTTTTTTGAACATAAATAGAAGATATTAAAATTGCACCTGAAATATGATTTTATAAGAATTTAAATTAATTATAATATTTAAATTTAATAGCATTATGTCATTTAATAGCACAAATGTCACCAAATGTAATTGAAATTTCTTTGTACATTTTAAGCAACTGGGTAGTTAAATACAAAATCAACAAATAATCAAATTCTGATTGATTGTTTCAATATGAAACAACATAAATTCAATGAATGGGAAAATAAAAAAAGTAACATTATTAATAGAATCGACATCCGACGGACTTATAAAAACAGTTAAAGTGAAGAATTGTTAAATAATTTTTTTTTGCAAAATTTAACTTATATTGATGATTTTGAGCTCTAAAAGCCAATGCGTCAATAGTGATAAAATTTCCTTTTCTTCCAATTTAATAACTAAAATTGGGAATAATTCTTTAATTGTAAAAATATTTGTAGAAATAAGGAAACTGAAGAAAATATTAACAAAGATATGACATGTTAAAATGGAAGTATGATCCCAAAAATTAATGAATAAATCTAAATAACTAATTGAACATTATTATACCAATATCACTCAAGAATTAGAATATTCTACAATTTATTTAGATGTAAATATAGTGCAATACTAAAAAAAATACTGTTGATAATGAAACTAAAAAAAGAGCAAAATGAAGGGAGTACAATAAAATATGCTACGGATGAAACAAGAACATGTCTATTTAATTTAAAAATAGGATAAATCCTGGATAGCTCAAGAATAAAGTAAAAAGAGAAGGATGTATGAAACTAGAGAATGACATGTCACCCCTGGCTATTATACAATGCTAATTTTTAAATAAAATGTAGTAGTCCGATTTCGAAATATTACATCCTTTAACAGTAGTAATTCATACTAATCGGTGATTGAAAAAGGTAAATAGCGATATATTATTAGTCATATAAACGAAAAGGGAATTTATCATTTATCTCTTAAATTGTAAAGTCGCATTTGCTCATCTCGTAGGATTAAAGAACAAATCAACAGTGTATGTAAAATAATTTATTTATTTCTATTATATTAAAAAATTACTGAAAATTTTAAAATTAACTTTTCAAAATTAAGAATAACTTCTCAATTTTTTAATACTAATTTAATTGAAATACATAAGAATATAAAATATACTTCTATTAATAATCTGGATATCTGTCCTTGATCAACACATTCTACACCATAATTTCTAGCCTAAATATAACGTTTGCAATGTAATTTCAAGTTTTACATTTTCTACATTTATAACGCCTCCTAAGCATGTGAATTAAAACCTTTTGGAGGATACAAAAACTATGAATCATCACTTTTTTCACCTATTCATTTGAAAACGAATTTTTCCTGAATCTCAAAACAAAAGTTTACATTTTCCCACTCTCCTGGGGTGAAAACAACAGGAACAAATTGTTGTTGCCAAGTACACACTCTGATCATTACACTCCACTGCTAAAGTATCAAATTTCTAGCCCAAACAGATCGTTTGCAATATGGGATTAAAATTTCAAATTTTGAATTTTTTTTCTCCGTTAGGGAGGGTAAAATTAAAAATTTGGGGAGATTCGTAAAGTATGAATCGTAATAATAGTTTATCAACACCTGTCCAAACTAAAAACAAAAAATTCTTTTAAAAAAACGGTTTTCCCGCCATGGGAGTAAGAGTGCAATTATGAATATTTTGCTGTTTTCACCTATTTCAATCGTTAGACGGGTAAATTATAACCACTGATATTTTTCGAAAGTGTGAATTGAATATCATCAATACCTATCAAACTCAAAAATAATTTTAATTTTTGTCTGATGACAAATAAGTTGCATGTCTACACATAAAAGACAATCGCCAAAGTGGAATCATAACATGCGAAGTATTAGAAGTCAAAAGGATTAAATCCATTGTCGAAACATGTTTTAATACGTCGAAAGATTTATTTTATACGATTTACAAATAATTCCAATTATAATTGCAACAAAAATATTACCGAAACAGAGCTAAATAATCATGAACAGGATAGAATATTCAACTGAATATTAATTGCAAGAATATAAGTTGAATTACCACCAATAAGAATAGAGCAAACAATTATACTAAGTAATAGATTAAACAAAACAAAATCACTGGAATACAAAAATATGGTATAAAACACATGAAAAGGTTAAAGTTACATATCTTTTTTAAATAAACATAGTAAATAACAACATATTATCAGGCATTACCCTTATTGAGATGAAAATAATAATTCTGAGATCATTTATACGAAGGAGGGAATTTTGTGATTAAACAAATTGTAGATCAATTGTAATTTTATCAACAATAATTAGCATTTTCGAATTATATGTGTACAACATTTTATTTCCTTTTTATAAATCACACAATAATTAGTAAATGATAATCAGTTTAGATTTCAAAGTGAAAGAGTAATTCATTTTTCTAATAAAATTTCCTGACATTAAAAACATTTTATTCTTTTCAGCGTAAAGTGTTAGCAATTTTTTTTATCTTTAAAAATCATTTTATTCAGCAAATCTATGGAATTAAGGCAATATATTAAGAACTACGAAATTAGAGGTAATATATTAAGATGGTTTTAAATTTATTTAAGTAATGCATATACAATAAAAATTTATAATAATCACAGTTCATAAAGTGTTAATAATTACTGGTTTCACAAGGTTCATTATAACACCTCTATTTGCTTCTGATACATGCAAAAGTGATTTGACTACCTTATAATTAAATAACTTAACATTTATATGCGAAAGAAGCAGTCATTTTTTCACAAAAAAAGCAACAGAAAATAACAAATAAGATAACTACAAAAATATTGGTAAAAATTGTAAAATATATTTGAATAGAAACTAGAATGTCTAAGTTTTCATTTTCCTGGATACATATGGAAAATAAAAACGTATAAAACAAAAACTCTAATAGGAAAAATATTACAAAATCTCTGATGAAACAGATTGCACTCGCTATATATCTGAATGTGTGTATAAAATTATATAGTTGAATATTTTAAAAGTATTTTCATTTGAATATTCAAATACAGACTTATGTGGTAAGCAATAATAAATGCAACATATAACATGAATAATGTAAGTAGCAATAATACACGAAAAAACTTATTTTGTATGCATTTTAGAATAGATTAGTATAGATTTAAGAAATGTGTATTTTATTTTTCACAGTGTTATGTGAATCAGCATTAGAATATGGAATAACTGTTCAGAGAACAACAAATACATCAAATATAAAAAATAGAAAGTACTCAATAAGTAATAACCAAAAAAGTATACAAAAATGAGTTCTAAGATGTGAAAACAAAATAAGAAAGAATTAACGCTTTAGATAATTATTTTATAAAAATCAATATAAATTAAATATTTTAATAAAATTTTTTGATGATTTATACATAATTTCGAAAGATAATAAAAGACACTAGATTGAATAAAAAATAATATTATAAATTATAGAAGATAAAAAATAATTAAAAGTTTATGCAATTGTAAAATTTCTCTATTTATAATTTGATACCGAGAAATATATTAAAAGGTGAATAATTACAGAAAGCTAAAAAAATAAATAATTCGTATGGAGTGACTTCAGAATACAGCCAGAAACAATAAATCTATACCTAGTATAGTATAAAATTTAACAAATGCGGCTATATGGCCTAGAAACGTTTTAAAAGGGAAAAGCTTAATTCTCAGCGATACCCGTAGACGTTCAATCGTTTATAAATCAACAAATGTTTTTGTGAAAAAATCCAGCGTTAGTTCAACACGCTAGAATACTCTGACATGTTTCTGGAGAGATGAGGGTTCGAATTCCGAATGTCGGCGAGATTTTTTCCCACAAAAATATTAATATTGTTGCGGATTTCAAAAATGGATAGCCACTGAGCGTGAGTATTAAAAGCTATATTTCAAAACCAAATTCAATACAAGGTAAATTGTTACAAAGGAAATATGGATGAAGTATCTTATTAACAAATCAACTATTAACATGCACAAGTCATCAATCTTCCTGCATGAGCACACAACATCAGCTCTGTGTATTTTACTAAATACTACCTTTTACTTGATTTACCAGGTCACCCGAAGATCTTCACTCGTAAACCAATTCTCGTCCTGTGCTAATAACTTTTCACACACTAGCCGAACAAAAAGACAGTCCGTGTAGACATTCGAAGTTAGCCATAAAAGTTCCCACTTTTATACTTCCGCGTATACACAACACATCAAGTTACTTCTTGATACTTAACGATAAAAGATCCCACTTTTATCCTTCCGCGTATACACAACACATCAAGTTACTTCTTGATACTTACGCGCACTGTCTCAGAACAGCTCACCGTCCATTTTCGAACTCTTCGACCGTTACAACACAACGACCGTTAACGCTCCACTCTTCTCAAATTCTCCCAACGTTCTTATTCGTTGGCTGAAACTTTGCTTTCGGTTGCCAGATTCTTCTGTCGTAACACTGCCCCCTTCCTAGGTCTTGTTCGTCCCGAACAATTCTGGATTCCAAAGCTTCTTCAGTTCTTCGATGAAACGGGGCCAAATGATCCACGTGAACCACCTTGCACTTTGTAGCTGGACATCGACGAATGCGATATACCACGTCTGTGTCAAAATGAAAGCGAATCTCATTATGACGTAGATTTCTTTTCTGACTGAAGCCTCGTCCACAAACATAATACGTGTAAGGCCTATAGCCCTTGTGAACACGTTTATGTCTCTGCAGGGAGAAGAATCGACTAAGAGTTTTCGTGCAAAACCTGTAAAAAGTTTTCTTCTTTGGATTTTTACTTCTATCAACAGTAACAAGGAATGAAAGTCATTAGTGACATAAAATCTAGGGAGAATTTTCATCCTGCAATCTGACCCTTTTGTCAGTTGACTTTCACTTAATTCAGAACTGTCGTGATGAACCTTCAGCCATATTTCACCTGATTCAATTTGATCCCCAAGGTGCTTCACAAATATAATATCAGCTCCATAATTCTTTTTAGCGCTTCGGTCCATCTCCTCCTTCCATACTCTTGCTAGAACTGCAGCTTCTAATCCGACAACCTTACCTGTTTCTCCTGTATAAGTGAAATCAGTGATGTGTCGGGCTGCTAGCAATATTTTTTCTGTTTTACCTTCACATAGCCAGCTTGCAACATCTTCAGATACTCCTTGTTCTATTAACATGTTACGAAACTTGTTCAAAGCATTGCCGTTATGCAGAACCTTGCAGACACGTGATGCTTCATCTACCCTATTATCCACAATGTTCACCAAACGCAGAAGTTCTCCTCCTAACTCTTCGACGAGCTCTTGCAGTTCCAAGGATCCGTTACCAAGGAAACACTGAACAGCTTCCATCACTTCCAGAGAGTTGTCAACCGAGTTTTCAAGAGGTGAATCCATGTTGCTGATAACAGCTGAACTCTTCATTCCACGAGCTTGTGATGCTGCAACCATTTTCTTAACTAAATCAACAGCGTCTTCTGTACTGATGAGATCAATAGCTCCTTTTCCGAATTCAACATCATAAACCAAAGCGCACACTCCTTCAGCCAGCTTTTTGGACACAATTGAGCATCTCATTAGAGGAACGCTATCTACGGTAGCCGTCAGATCCTTGCAGCGGTAAATCTCCTTATCTGTTGGCACCAGCTCCACTGTCTGTCCTACGATGCAGCATCCGACGTCTTCCATCATCTGCTCGATTTTATCTTTAGTGCAGTCGACTGTGAAGCCAGGGATGGATTCCAGTTTGTCCAGAGTAATATCAGTCATGATTGCCAAATTGTCCATTCTGGAGATCAGCGACGAGTTCTGTAACATGATATTGTCCACTTTAGAGCTCTTGTAATCGTGATAAAACTTTTCTATATCCTTATAATCTAAATGGTTATAATGTCCAAATCTGCGCATTGACTGTTCAGAAAAAAAATTCAGCATGGTTTCGTTGAGATTGTCTGAGGGCTTTACTTCTCTCCGATCGTAACTCTGAGGCTTAATTTCATCCAGAAAGTTAGTCTTTGAAGTACCGTCTCTGCCTGAAGCTCTTTTACTAGCATCACCTGTTATGCTTCTAAGCCATTCTTCGGAATTCCTCTTCCTTAATTCCCCACTTTCTATAAACGATTCAAGTGTGGCTATATGCTTCGGAAAAATCTCTCCGACTTCCCGGGTAACGTCGAATGGCACTTTGTTTCTATGATGAATGGACGCCTCTTCTTTACTCGGACCACTCTGCGAAACGTAAACTCTGTTTCGTTCCCCCTCATTACCACTCGCTACTCTGCCTTTGCGATAATTGTCCATGACGCATTTTGCTGACAGCGAGGAATAGAATACCTTTCGTGTGGATCTCTCTTCAGATCGTGCCAGACTTGTATACCTAGGTATTTTGAAGTGCAAAGCGTACTGTATAGTCTCACAGCTCTCTGATCTGTGTGATTGTTCTTCACAGTTCCTAGACATGTCACCAGCGACATAGACACTCTGCCATGCATCACCAGTAGTTGCGTGGTCAAAGGCATTATCTGCGCTATCTCTACGATTCTTGATTTTCAGTAGCAGATCCACATTTTTATATGCGTTGCCTTTCTCTTTTTCTTTTCCATGTTTACAATCTAACTTAACACTATCAAGATCATCTTTTTCACTGACAAATTCAACATTTAAACTATTGCATTGTCTATTGAGTTCGGTTTTATTATCCTTGAACTGATCAATAATCTTACCAACTTGAGAAGCCACTTCAGCTCTCATCTCAGTATTTTGTGCGGCCAGGTCACCTCTTTTATTTCTCAACTCATTATTTTGTGCGGCCATTTGGGCTTTCAAATCATCTTTTTGAGAAACTATCTCAGTCCTCAACTCATTATTTCGTGCGGTCATTTCGGCTTTCAAATCAGTCATCAGCGTAGTCATATCGGCTTTGAAGCTATATATCAACTTTACTAATTCATCCATACTTCTAGTTAACGGCATTCAATTAATTAATCCCACTTCTGACACCAAATGTTGCGGATCACAAAAATGGATAGCCACTGAGCGTGAGTATTAAAAGCTATATTTCAAAACCAAATTCAATACAAGGTAAATTGTTACAAAGGAAATATGGATGAAGTATCTTATTAACAAATCAACTATTAACATGCACAAGTCATCAATCTTCCTGCATGAGCACACAACATCAGCTCTGTGTATTTTACTAAATACTACCTTTTACTTGATTTACCAGGTCACCCGAAGATCTTCACTCGTAAACCAATTCTCGTCCTGTGCTAATAACTTTTCACACACTAGCCGAACAAAAAGACAGTCCGTGTAGACATTCGAAGTTAGCCATAAAAGTTCCCACTTTTATACTTCCGCGTATACACAACACATCAAGTTACTTCTTGATACTTAACGATAAAAGATCCCACTTTTATCCTTCCGCGTATACACAACACATCAAGTTACTTCTTGATACTTACGCGCACTGTCTCAGAACAGCTCACCGTCCATTTTCGAACTCTTCGACCGTTACAACACAACGACCGTTAACGCTCCACTCTTCTCAAATTCTCCCAACGTTCTTATTCGTTGGCTGAAACTTTGCTTTCGGTTGCCAGATTCTTCTGTCGTAACAATATTTATAATCTTCGAATCCCCATCAGGGGAATTTTCAGTGTTAGGAATGCTAAAGGCGGTAAATAAAAACTCGAAAGGCGACCTCTAGCGGTGGAAAAAAGCTAGAAAATACCAAATCTTTAAATGAATATATATTGCAAACGATCTATTTTTGCTAGAAACTTAATTTTTTGGTCATAGAGTGTAATGGTCAAGTGGTTTACCCTAAGAGTAATGATTTGTCTCATTGGGAAAATGTAACTTTTCTGCTTTGAGATAAATGATAACATTTTTGCTCGCTACAGGTACTAATAAAATATTAATAATTTATTTCCTCAATTATTCAGTAGTTCGAATTTCCACTGTCAGAGGGTACTGAGAGTGTAAAATAACTAGGAGAACACATATCGCCTCTGGCGCATATGGTAATCTCATTTTCAAAGAGAATGGAGTCTTTCCTTTGCCTACTTTTTCACTTCTTAAAAGTTTTAATTATGGATGTTCGTGTTGTTTTTCTGCTGAGGTCCCGTCATCCTCATGGACCTTCTGCTATGGCGGATAAACTGACAGGCTCCTGTCAGACCACTGTACAGTACAAGCAGCTGCTTGAAGTGTATTTATTTTTTTTTAATGTATGATGAGGGAAATGCACTTAGTACTATTTTATTAATAATAATAAAACATAACAAGTATTTCTCTTTTAATTCTTAAATTTAAAATGTTGCTTTTCTCTCGCTTCTCTGAAAATAGTGGGCAGATCATTGCTGTCAGTGGAATTTCTACCATAACAGTACTCTACACGCCGAAATTTCTACCATAAACAGATCACTTGAAACATTCGTTAAAAATTTTACAGTTTCAATATTTAGTGATCTCTAATGATATAAATTAAAACTACCTTTGAAAATGCGAATTACATTTCATTAGTAACCAACTAAAAAAGAAGTTTCCAATTATCTCTTAAAACAAAACCGTTCCGTTTCTTACCTACCCTGGGCTTAGGGTCAATTCGTCGTTGTCAATAGAATGTTCAAGACTGTCACATTCCACGAAAAAAATTTCAAATTTTTAGCATAACTACTTCATTTACATTATTCATTTTAAATTTTGGGAGTTTTCGATTTTTTTCACCGTTAGAGGGCGCAATTATAGCTTTTGGGAAATTCGCAAAATGCATATTGTAGTATTTCTTCAATACCTGTCCAACCGAAAAAGAATTTTTGATTTATCTCTAAAAATATACACTTTTCTGTTAAAACAAACAAACAAACAAAAAACATTTGCATTCACCTCCCCCCTCCCTGGGTCTAAAGGGTCAAGTGATTGTTGCCAATGATAACTTCGCAACCTTCACACCAAAATTCCAAGCTCCCAACATAACTACATCGTTTGGAATATTCGTTTGATATTTTGGAATTTTAAAAATTTTCCACCGTTACAGGACGCAGTTATAACTTTTGGGAGATTCGAAAAATGCGAATTGTAATAATCAGTAATACCTATCTAACACAAAAAGAATTTTTTTATCTGTATAAACAAAAAAGTTGGATGTCTACAGACAGACAGACAACAAAGCAAAATTATATCTCTTTTTTAAAAAAAAAAGCCCTAAAATTTACTTCTCCTTTTTAACTGTTTTCTAAAGTGCTTACAATCGTGAACACTGAAATCTGTATCAAATATTACCCTACCTTTTCCGGAATCCATAAGTACCGTGCAATACCATTTAGCTATGCACGCTAAACAATCCGAGCGACGACAAAACATGGCGTCCAATTTTGAGATGGCCAACCTCTACCTATATATATATATAAGGCCTCTGGACGCGACACACCGGTTTGGAAATATTGCTCAAAGAAATCGAAATGAAAGAAATCAAAAATCTTTATATTGTGTAATCCTAAATTTTAAAATACTGAACAAATCTTACCTTTTTAAGGACATTTTTGTGTAAAACATAAGACTGAATTTGTTACTTTTACAAAATGTCTTAAAATATCCCTTAATGTTTAATATATATTTAATCTCCTATAGAGAGCGTTCGTCTTTTTAGGATTAGTCTTACATTTTTATAAAAATGATATGTATATTGAATAATGAATAAAGTTTATTGCAAATTTAATATATATATTTCAACCGATTCAAGGCATGGTAAAAACTGGTTGGCTAAAATGTGATGTGTAATAAATATTTCAGTGTCTTGTCTCCTCCTGCCTGTAATACATTTTAAAATACCATAAACATTTATATATTAAATTTGTCTACCTTGCCAGTGAATGTGGTCGGTTGAGCTTTATACGTCCCATCATACTTATAACTGTCTGAATAGTATAAAAGTAAACAAAGCTTGAAAAAAAAAACTCTCCTTCACGCCAGAATATCCTCACGTTTGCAACTGAATCATCTCATTGACTCTTTATATCATTTCTACTACTATAAAATTAATGAGTGAATATCATTTCTATTGCTATAAAGTTAATAAGTGAAGAATTAATGGTGAGAATCTAACAGCCTTCACCTATATCAAGAAGTATGTTTCGGAATTATGTTTAATCTTTGAATAAAGACCATTTGATATTAGGTAGTTTCGAAAAACGGTAACAGTTTTTTGAAAAAAAAAAAACGAAAACGAGTTATTGGTTTTGTTTTGTTATCTGCCCGATGCAAAATTGTTGATGTTTTCAATAAATTCTCTTATTTGACTCGATATATACTAATAGAATGTTACTATTTCAAATTCTCAATTAGTATGAATTTCCCCCATTGAAGAGCGCTAAATTTTTAAAAATAAAATTTTAAATCAATATTGAAATAGGTATTTGTTGCTGAAAATAGGTTATAGAGTATGGTGAATACGAGGTTTATATTGACAACTTATGACTTGCCTTTTCCATAATGAAGAGAGGTAATCTCAAATTTTGCCATTTGAAAATTACAAATTACATACGGCAGAAATCTTTCAGCAAATGCGAAAATATTACAACTTAGGTTGAAAAGTGGGGAAGAAAAAGGGCTATGAATTACTTCTTCCTCAGGAATTAAAATGGAAGCTCACATTTAAAATGCTTATTATGTATGACATAGGCTCATTTTGAAAATGCTTATTAGATATGACATAGGCTCATTTTGAAAATACTTATTAGATATGACATAGGCGATCGAGACTTCCAGTTGTGTCATGTCACCAGGCACGTACACAGGGTTTAGTTTCGGGATGGGGAGCGAATAAGACTTGAATGGGTTTCCCAGTTGGTAAAATACTCCAGCAGACAGGGAGGTTTTTGATGATATTCTATATGGAATAAAATGCTCTAGTTTTTGCTTTCTCAAATGTAATTTTAGTGTCGGGAATAAAATATGGGGCTAAAATAAAATTATACATAGACACCTGTTTTGGATTTCAAATCAGGTACAAAAGTTCGAGATTTTGTATAAGACGGATTTTGTGAGGGTATCCGGACCTCTTGGATACATCCTAATATCTTCCTATTGAAGTTTAGAAGAAATTTTTCCTTCCTCCAACAGTCGTCACCTGCTGTGCAAAAAGTCAACATTACCGGATCCACTTTATTGGCAAACATGTTCAGATGATCCTTGGAGAATACCCGATCTTCCAGCAATATCAGAGGACCCATTTCGTATCAAGAGAAAGTGCCCCACATCATGACACCGCCTCCAGAACCTCGAGTTGTGTTTACAAGACAAGATGGGTCCATTGCTTCATGGGGTTCCCGCCAAACTCTCTGCCTACCGTCGGTGTAGAACAAGGTGTATGGACCAAATGACTGTTTTCCAGTCTTCCAGTGTCCAGTCACGGTGTTCCTGACACCACTGTAGAAGAACTTTCCGATTCTTCGCAGATATCAATGGTTTCCATATAGGCATGCAACTGCTACTACCGATCCTCTTCAATTCTCTGCTCATAGTTCGCTGAGATATTGGTCGAGAACAGCCTTCATTGAATGCTTCGGTCAAGCGCTGCACACAGGAAATCCTGTTTCTCCGTATAAGCCTTCTCAGAAGATGGCGATCTCGTCTCTGACAGATTGTCGTCGCGCCACACTTACGCCTCTTAGACAAGCAATATGGGTTATTTTTCCACTGATTAAAAACCCGAGATATCTCACCTTTTCAGAAACCAATTAGCTCTGCTGTTTTTAAAATCGTCGCTCCAGCCGAACGGCACCCAAAATAAACTCTTTATCGAATCCCGAAAGATCCTTTGTTTTCCCATTGTGATTAACACTACTGACGATTACTGACGAGCAGCAGTCTTAAATAATTGCCTAGATCACGTGGTGATGCACGTGACCACGTATTTTGAATATACGTTGCGCAAGTGGCGTTTACGTACATCTGCAAAAAAGTTTCTAATTAGTGTGTGTAGCAAAATATCTGTAAACCAACACTAACTAGAAATATCATTAAGGTTATTGTCTATTCTAGGTTATTTGTTGATGATTTCGAAACCCTGGAAAACCTTATTGCACCAAACAATCGTAACTATCGATAAACGAAATAAAACTTTGTAGTATTGGAATTTAATGAGAGTAGATAAAGCTTATGTGAGTATTTGCCCGGATAGTCATGTACAGAGATAGCTGATATCTTTCTCAACTTGATGGATCTTTGGACTGAAAGCGAATAAAATGTGTCGCATGTCGTGAGAAATATTCTAACGACAATTCGTAGAAAATGCTTGGAGCGTTTCAAATCAAGAATCAGCACCTTATAAGACGACCGGCTGAGTTCGAAGTTTAATATCTTCGGTTGCCGCAGGTTTGTAGGTTGCCAAGAGGACACAAAAGATAAATAATCTTTAAAGTTAAATGTTTACTAATTGGTTAAGATTTATATTACACATCATGGACAGAATTAAACCAGTGAATTTCAAGGATAGCTATTAATAAAAAGCTATAAAAGATATTATATAGCATATATAAAAATAGCAGTTTATTGATATATATTATCTTTCTTGTTGGATCACAGGGTATCTTTAAGATATGCGACACTTTGCTGAAAGGTCGCATAATTATATCTGAAATTTTCTTGAGACACATTTACGAGACAACTTGAGAACTAAGCATTAATATTTTGAGGAATGAACATGGTGATTTTCTTTCGACGTTTTCCTTTTACCGCTCTCGGAGGATGACAGATGGGCAATGAAATGGAGAAAGGGAAAAAGCGCCTTTATACATGTTGACTTGTATTGAGTTGTGAATCACTGACTTGCTAAATTCTGTATCACATTGATATAATCCGAAAAAATATGAAATCTTTGATGTAACATGTAATTAGAGGGGCATTTTTTTTTTCTCTCTCTACATATATACTTTCCCTAGGAAAAAAACTAGAGAAAATCAATGCCTTACAGAGAAAAGGAAAACTCGAAATTCCGTAGCTTCTAAATAAAACTTTTTGCGGTAAAATCGAACTGAAAAAAAAAAAAAAAACCATTGGTGGAAATCAGTTCGGATCTTTGACTCTCATCCCTATTCGTTCAGAATTTAAGAATGAAACGCTTAGAATAACTTCAATCCTGCATAAAAAAAATCATCAAAATTTACAAAATAGAAATGATTATTAGACGAATTTTAAAATCATCTTTCGCTATTATTTATTCTGCTCATGTTGGGTATAGAGGGAAAAAAGTTTTAGTCGTGTGCTTCCGAACTCACTAACTCCTAATAGCATGTCCGGTATTCTGACCTATGAGATACCGAACGCCTATCAAGATTTTCCATATTTTGATGTTCTTTCCAATATCCTAGTCTCTTGTAGAGGTTAAGTTTGCATTTGAAAGCTCCAATTCTAGGAACTCTTGTAGGTTCGTATACAAGACCAACAAACTACCAAGGTGAGCCAAGTGCAATGACTTTCTTAACCCAATTCTACATATACTCATGCTTATGCATGTTACATGCTGGCAAATGTTACATACCTTAGTTCATTCAATACAGCGGTCGTGGTTTCGGATCCAATCCGGCAAAAGACAATTTTTTCTCTATACCCAGAGTAATCAAAATGTATAGCAGCGAAAGACAGTGGCCTAGTTAGTTGGTGAAGCCAATGAACTATCTGAATATATATCGAATGTATTTTCAAACAAAATGCTTACGCTAAGCAACAGGAAAATTGTAATACCACGAAGTTAATGATGCAATCACTTAAAATCGCATAAATCTATGAGGGACATATTGAGAAACAAATACCTAAAGTTTAAGACGGTATTTTGAAATACACTACTTTTATTCAATAAGAAACATACCCGAAACTAGCAGCTCTAATTTTATTCCATAAGTAGCACAACCAGTTTAACGGCTCTCATTTTATTTCATAAGCAGCATTCTCATTTCTAGCGGCTCTCATTTTATTCCATTAGTAGCACACCCATCTCTTGCGGCTCTCACTTTATTCAATAAGCAGCATGCTCACTTCTAGTGGCTCTCATTTTAATCAATAAGCGACTCTCATTTTATTCAATAAGCAACATACCAATCACAAACGGCTTTCGATTTATTCAATAAACAGCTTACCAACCTCTTTCGGCAATAAGGTATCATATTGTCGACCAGACCTTTGACTGTATCCATGGAGTTGTTCTTTCATGAACCTGTGTTTGCAGGTTCTATAAGGTACAGACACGAGTGATCATGCGTAGTTGTCTTCCCATAAGGTCTCAGAAGTGGTCGATGGAGATAGGTCTAGATATTGAGGGCTATGTCATGCTCTTCACGAAATCGTACGGTATGCCATAACACGGTTTGCGTGTGGGTATAAATACATTATATATAGCTGCAGCAAACTGCTTGGATCGTTCCAGAGTAATTGTAGGAGTATGAGGTGTACAACTAAGTTGATGTATTAACAGGAAGTTTCAGTGTCTGGAATATGACTGTACGAATGGTGTATATTCCAAAAGCTACTTATGTGAATGTATGCCGACCTGTGTTCTGCCATCATTCTGTCCGAGACAGAATCACCACTCGTCGATGAACAGCACGGATCTCATTAGCTCTTCCAGTGGTTCCGGGCTCTGCAGCATTCCAACTGACTGATTCTGAGATGTGGCAGTAATGCTTGGCCTCGGTGTGGCTATATGCTCAGAAATCGGCGTCGTGTAATTGGCATTGGGTCATTTGAGCAGATCCACGTACACTTGTTCTCTATAGGTTACTTAAACGCTGGATAGTCATAGTGAAGTAATCCCGTAACGTCATTTACCAGAGTTTGAGATCCTCGCTACTTGTAGTCTTGCGATGCAGTTGTTTGCTTTGTTGCTTTCTAAACCAACGACAAGAACTGTGTTGCAGCAAAAGTTCACATGCACAATTCCATCCGTATTAATTCAGTGTTCAGTGTGGATCACTGGGCTGTATGTTCGATACTCTCGGTCCATCGTCATGTCCCATTTTTCTATAGCCTAGAATTCATTGCAAAATGTTGCTAATCCAACAGTTGGGTAACTAGTTGATATTCCTTCCACTTAAACAATTCCTCCCTTCTGACCATTTGATGCGGAATTGTTGTTTGCGTCCCTCAGATAGCATAATGCTTGGTGTGAATTGTATGACTCTTCCTCTCCTTCTTCCTGATATTGAGATTTCGTCATTGCGTAGCGTGGTCCTCCTTAAGAAGTGTCGTAAAATTTAAGAAATTTAAAGAATCATTTTTAAAACGATACATAATTCAATGTAAAGTTTGATAAAACAGCTATTATGTCCTTTTAATATTTTTGAGATAAATTCTTATAATTATCACTTTTAACTTCAATTAATTTATCTTCCAACTTGAACGGATATGGCTTACAGTTAAATTCGTTTTTTGCAAGGACGAGTAACAATCAAGGAGAATTCAATCTTTCGTTTTTCAAAAATCTTGAAATCGAAAGATCAATCTTTCGATTTCAAGATTTTTATGGAATTCGATGAAACATATAGCGTAAATTGCTTGTCATATATGTTTATATATATATATATACAATATATATTCCCTAGACAAAAAAATTAATTTTTAGACGTTATTGAGTTTGTAATGTGTCAGTTGTTACAATTTGAGAATTATGTGTTATTTTTTGTCTAGGGAATATATATTGTATATATATATATAAACATATATGACAAGCAATTTACGCTATATGTTTCATCGAATATCCTGAAGTGTAGGTTTGAAACAAACTAATCGATAATGTCACTGAGTGGTGTCGGTGATACGGGAAACATATTTTATTTGTGTCTGGGTGGGAGAGTCTTTTCCTCACTGGTGAAACATGTAAAGTGGAGGGGGCGTTAAACCGCTTATCAAGAGGGTAAGAGGGCAAAAGGCTTGCTTTGTCTTCCTTTACGTTTAGAAGTTTGATATGAGAGCCATTTCCAAAGCGTTGAAATCAAATATGCAGAATGAAAACTATAAACAAAGTTTATGTGGTAGAGTGGTTACATGATACAGTTCTTCGTTTTGAGATAATAGATATCCTTGTATGCTAAGGCCTGAATATAACAGAATATAGCCACTCTTATAATTATAATGTTGTCACTGCCATGAAAAGACCTGCATAAGATTATAGTTGTTTTCTTTGTACACTTATTACTCAAAAGAAAAAAAAAATCAATCGAACGTGTCCTATAGATCAAAGCAATAGCAAGAAACTAATACCCAAACTGACTAGAATGACTCGGCGCTTTCACCACGATCGTGGCTTCGTAGAGAAGAGATTCTGCCACTATTTTGTCTGCATTAATTATCCCTGTAAGGCATTAGGATTGTAGTTAGATAAAAATTCAAATAAAAGTATTTAGATCTTTGATTAAAATATTAGTTAAATGTTTGAGTGTCACTTAAAAGTTCAGAGGTAGAAAAATCCGTGTATCACTTGAATAGATGATTGTTGTTAGAAGCACTAAACTTGTAGCTTTTAGAAACTTGATCTAGACTGATGAGATTATATGTAATTGTATGAAGTCTGCTTGCAATAATCACTCAGATATTTACTGTGTAGGAGATGAACGAACGACGTCTATCGCACTGGTGGAACTATTTTCGAAGAAAATGGATGCTTACCAAGCTAGCTAGTGTTGTATTGCGATTCCAGTATTTAGCTAACCATCAAACCGAAAAAGTGGTTAATACAATGCAATGTAGAGTAGTATTCAAAGTGCGAGAAATTATTTTCTGTGGACTGGTGAACTATCGTCGTACAGGAAACATCCATAATGCCAAATGGGATGTAATTCTTGAATCGTTGGTGTTGGATTATTTTTCACCTCTGAGTAGTAATTTTACGGATACAGTGAGCAAAATGAGGAAGACACAAGTACCTCAGAGATTCAGAGAAGATTGGAAGGGGATCCATTGCACAGTTGTTAGGATACAAATGTTAGCTCTTCTCATGGGCGCTGACGTCAAAAGAGGAGGGAAAGCAGTTGTTCCCACATGAAAAAATTGATCAAAAATTAATTTTTGTTAAATAATGTTAGGTGTACCAAAAGTAATGTTGTTGTTTTTTCTTTAAAGGATTATATGCTTGATTACTATATAATATTTGCAACTCCACTCTTTAACCAGAGGCTCAGCTGAAAAGATTTATATCTTGAAACATTGATAACTCCCATGCAATGTCCATCTTAAACTTCCGTACATAAGACGGCATCTTAACTTTCCATATAACGGATGGACTTGTTTCAAACCTTCGACGTTCTCTTTCTCAGAGAATGCAGAACGAGAGCAGAGAAATTCACAACAATGGCAGACCTATAACTCGAACTTAGAGACTGCAGATTTAGAGCTTGACGAGATAGCATTTGAGACAATCCCAGTATCTTTTCAATGTATATAATGCCTTAAAGTTTTTTAGTGTGTAATTGTGAAAACAAATGTGTCGTTGGGTTCGGTTGTTTTATCTCTGAGAAGCACTTTTTTATACACCATGGACTAAATGGCCAGGTCGCAAGGACCCCGAAAGCTCAGAGAAGGTTGGGGGAGAGGACCCACTGGAACAGCTGTTAGGAGACAGATAATAGCCTCCCGTCAAGGTCATCCAGCGTGTTCTTTAACTTGCACAGGGTATAGCTCTCCCGCACGCGGAACACCGGCATAACATCCCATCCGAAGGACGACGGCCTTTCCAATCCCATCGGTGTCCCCTACTGACCGTAGGCAGGGGGAGGGAGTTGCAGAGATATATCTCAACGCTGACCCAGCTGGGATTCGAACCTGGGAACTGCAGATTACGAGCCTGGCTCGCTACCAACTGAGCCCCCCCCCCCCCCCCCCCCCGCCCAATATGTGTCGTTAAACATGGCACATCAACATAATGTTTTCATCCAGTCCTCATAAGATAGAATGTATACACAATACTATAAAACCCTGAAGTAGTGAACAGTCACGGAGTTCAAGTCATATTTCAAAATTTCTTTATCCACACACTTTATATTAAGCAAATATGAGGCAGTTTATCAAATTGATTTACACCACGTTCTGTCTAATATTACGAATTGGCCTCATTTGCCACTCATCCTTGCAAGAAACGAATTTATTACCTACCAATATAACGTTATCCATCTAAAGATTATGATCAAGGTGTATACTAACTGTTTTGAGATGAGGATAGATATTCTTTTCATCAGTTTTTAAAGAGCATGTTTACTTCTTCAAATCAAATTGCGTAAATCCTAAAATATTGCGAACCTTAAAAGCCTTTCTTAAGATATTGTGTGCGCATAAATGTTTCATCAGTAATTTTCCCTTTCTTATCTACCTAAACTCTTCCCACACCCACATCCATTAATCTTAAAACCGCCAAGCTAAATAAGTTACGCTGCTTTCTCTAAACACCATCAACATAGAATCGTTTTAACTTTAGACTTGTTCGTATTGAGAGTCAATCTAATTCAACTAGCAGCTTCGTGCAAAAGAATTACTAAAAGTTACAAATTATTTATGCCACATTGAACAAAATAGGATCGTCAACATGAGTAAGCTACCTCACGATTCAAAGAATTACTTCAGACCTGATTCTTTTCCTTTCACCGTTCTTCTCATGATGCATTCATCACCAGAACCGATCTAGTAATAAAAAATTACCAAAGAGCATTTGTGAGTTTAACACTGGTACACAATATTTCGTGCATACTTTATTATGTGCCGGAAATATATTCACATTTTCTACATTTCTACATAGATTCTGGTTGTGAGGAAACAGAAAGTTTCTAGGTTAGGAATGGATTGCGTTCCATAAATTAGTTTTTAAGTCTCTATTGAGGGGGAATTCAGAACTTGATTTTCCTATTTATTATTACCTGCCAATATAACGTTATCCCTCTAAAGTTACATTATCTTACTTAATTACATAAGTGCTCTTTACAAATTGCGGTAGGTACCCAAACTACCTAACAATAATCTCTTTTCCACATAATTAATTCTAAATACATTTCATTTCGTCGAACACAGTAATATTATAACAAATAATGAAATCAGTAAGATTTGTTTCTTGAGGAGAAACATGAATTTGGAGGAGATCATGAGGTAGATACATTTGTTGGAGTTGAAGATGGCATTCGGTACTTGCCAGAGCTATCTGTAGAGTTTGCATAATACTAGTTACTTTTGGTCACTAAATATGTCTCTGAGGACCTACGGAAATTTGCACATATTCCTTCTCTTTTCTGCAGGTAAAGTTCTTTGTATTATACGAAGGCATATGAAACAGCCATTGAGACGGAGGAAAATCTTGAGCGATTAAGATCGCCTTCGTCGAACATGGAGTGTAGACGGTTATGCTCCACGCCACAAGAAGTTACGAGAGTGATGACTAGTGTTTTATGTATGAAGTAACAGGCATGTGACAAAATTATCAATAAATTAAGGTAGTAAGAGCTTCGTTTCTGTATAAGGATGTGCGTAGGTTGGATGCTGGTAGTTCGGGGATTTTCTGTCGGCCGATAATAAATTTGTTTCTTGCAAAAACGAGCAACAAACAAGGAGAAGTGGCAATACCAGACAGAACACGATACGAAGCAAATCAGTAAATTGCCGCATATTTGCTTAATTCAAAACGTGTGGTAGAGAAAATTCGACTTGCTGCACTGGTGTTTAGTTTTGTTTTTATTATCAAATTCTTCATTTTTCATATGGTCTAATCATCGTAATTTTAGGCATTTTTTTTTAGGTAACACAAAAAATTTATTTTCATTTCAAAATATTCCAGTTTTTGAAAATAATATAAATAATAATCTAAAATAACTAAAAACTGGAAAAAAAAGGCGGAAAAATAAAACGGGTGGTGAAAGAGCTTGGATTTCCTAAGCATTACCCCATTTACCAAATTCAGTCCTGCAAGACCCGCATTTGCGCGCATGCATGGCTGAAACTTTGGACATATATAGCTGTCAGCTTTGGCTTCCCCAAGCATTCGTCATCAGAAGCGTAATGGGAAAGGCTCTGGATTTAGATGCATTTGACAGAGGGCAGATCGTTGCTACCCGACGAATGGGACACTCGATCTCCGAAACTATCAACGAACTTGGATTTTCCCATACGACAGTTTCAAGTGTCTTCCAGGAATATGAAAATTCCGGCGAAAAAAACAAACACCCGGTCAAACGGCAAAGGACAACTACCCTTAAATGATCGTGGGCTTCGTCATCTGACCCGCATCGTATGGAGCGATAGGGGCCAGATATTATATGAAATCACCTCCAATCTAAACGTGGGCTCTAGCCGGAAAGTCAGTGCAAGGACCGTGCAATGTTCACTTCATCGTATCGGCTTTGGGAGCCACCGACCTATGAGAGTCCCACTTCTAACGGTACGACACGGGCTCAACGCCTTTCCTGGACTAAAGAACATCGAAACTGGACCATCAAAAATTGGCAACGGATAGCCTGGAGTGATGAATCCCGATTTAAACTTCATCACGCCGATGGGAGACTAAGGGTATGGCGCCAACCCCATGAAGCCGTGGATCCTGCATGTCAGGTCGGAACAGTACAAGCTGGCGGTGGCTCAGTGATGGCCTGGGATGTCTTCAGTTGGACGTCTGTGGGACCTTTGATACGTGTACCAACGACTCTCAATGCATCCGAGTATGTAGAACTCATGGCTGACCATTTACACCTATTTATGAATCCAATGGAGATGAATATCGATGGATCCCAATGGAGATGGCGTCTACCAGCAACACAACTGATCATCTCACAGGTCCAGGTTTGCTATTGCATGGTTGCAGGAGCATTCTGATGACTTTTGAAATAATGAATTGGCCACCTAGAAGCTCAGATTCAAATCCCATCGAAAATCTTTGGGATACCTTCGAGCAGAGTGTTCGGACCCGTGTCACATCAGCGACGATCTTGAGAAAATTGTGGACACCTCTGGAGGATGCATGGGTCACCATACCTGTGAAACTTTTGCGCAAGCTTGTGGAGTCCTTGTCTCGTGGTGTGGCGGCCGTTATCAGGGCCAGAGGGGGTCGAACACGTTACTAGGTAGATATCTCTAATTCAATGGCACTTCAATGTACATAAAAATCCTCATGCAGATATGGGTTATGGAGGTCCAACCAGCCTGTGTAATTTTCCTCTCCATACGTGTCTGTTCTGAGCTATTGCTGCTGCATTTCGTCACTCTAGGCCAATTTTAGCAAAGGTCCTGTTTAACATTATCAGCCCATCGCTTCTTAGGTCTTCCCCTTTTTCTGAAACCCTTAGACACATTGTTAATAATCCTGTTTGCCAATATGCAGCTATGAATATGGGCAACATGACCAAACCAACGCCGTCTCTTTCTGCACAACATGCCGCTCAAAGGCGGTCGAGGACTCCTTCTAACCTCATCATTACTTACAAAGTCAAACCACCTAATGCGCAAGATACTGCGTAAGCATCTAGGATCAAAGGCATTTAGTTTCCTGTTATCTTGTTTACACAACGTCCAAGTTTCACTACCATAACTTATCCTAGAAAGAACCAAACTATTAAACAACTGGTCCTAATAAAAACAATATATTAGGACCAGTTGTCTAATACAATTACAACTGGCAACTAATATATTATTTTAGTCTTTAGATGTATACGCTTATTTTTCCACACTCTCCATAGATTCCTAAAAGTCCCAGTAGCAATCCCTATTCTTTTATTTATCTCATGCCGCACATCACCAGTATCTGTTACATAAGCTCCCAAGATATTAAACTGAGCCACTTGCTCAACAGTGCAGCCATTCAAAGCAACTGAAATACTATCTGCCTGACCAATTTTCATACTTGCGTTTTTTCTCTGTTTATCACTAAACCTACTCTATTGCCATTCTCATGAACAACCTTAACGAAAGAATTCATCTCATCAACATCATTAGCCAACAGGGCCAAATCATCTGCATAATCAAAATCAGAAATTTTCAAATCTCTAGACCATTTAAGACCAAAATCTTTCCTTTTGCAAGGAATTTCGCATAACATAATCAATCCCCCCCGATAGGGGACCACCTTGACGTGGTGGTGGTGGTGGTGGTGGGGGGGGGGGGGGGGCTAAGTGGTGCCTCTCTGAAGTAGGGTCACGGCTCGTTGTTTTCTCATTTGCACGATGAGATGTAACCTTTGGTGGCAGAGCTTGTTGGGGGACTGCGGACTGGTAAGAGAGCCTCCAGACTTGTGGGCTTACTGACTTGACTCAGGGAAACTTTAGGTTGCAGCCCCTCCATCGGGGCTATGGCTGAGAATACTGCGGACTGGTGTTGGGGGGCACCGGTCCAGTGGGCTCATCGGTGCAGCCTCGGTGAAGTTGAGGTACAGACTGCCTCTGGGGGGCGGTGGGTGCTTGGTACTATGGAGAGGACCAAGTTGAAGGCTTGCGACTTAGGTATGGACAGGTTGACAGGCTTATCGATGGAAAAGCCAAACGAAGAGTCTCCACCCCGGGAGCCGAGTCAACTTGGATCTATATTTTCATTTTTGTGGCTAACCAGGGAACAGATTAAATTTAGGTTTTGACCGATGGATGAACCTTCCATCTATAGGATTGTTCGCCATAGGTAGCCGTGGATGAGCTGTGTCCTTGTGGCACTGTCTTGCCCCGGCGTAGGTAGTGGTGTTCATGGCTTTCTCCCCATAGATGATGTGCAGCGATATGCTGCGGTACAACTGGGACTTGCCTTTATTTAATGTTAATGTTAATGTTAATAACATAATCAATAACCAAAAAAAAAAGAAAGAAAACAGAAAAGGAGACAAAATGCACCCTTGTTTAAATCCACTAGCAATGCTAAACAAATCGCTGAATGACATACCAACTCTCACACACGGCTCAGTGTTATTATAGAGAGTTTTCATTACGAAATAACTTATATATAACAAACTGAATACATGAGACCAGCATATATATAAACCCTTGTATGTTTTCAGGTCCTGTTGATGAAAAACATAAGGAAGATGTAGGATTTCTATCTGACAATAACACCAGTTGCACTCTTTCGGATATCATCATACTAGTAGGATTACTTAGAGCTAAATTTAAAGCATTAAGGCTTGAAGATTATCTTTCGTTAATCACCAAAAGTAGATTCGGATGACAATGTATTAGCAGAATACAAATGTATTAGCATTTTACCGCTTATGTGGAATTCTTCAGGATATTATGAAATTTTTCATGAAGGAGATATTCCTTTGGGAAATTCAGTTCCTTTGGGTCTGATCATGCAGATTCTCATCCTTTGGGTGATTTCAGTTCCAAAGTTAGAAACGATGCTGACCCCTGCTTTAAGCTTTATTTATAATCTCTTTCGGCTTGGGTAGTTGCAATAGCAATTAAGAAGACATTTCATAATTAAGTAAATTTAATGATTGAGAATAAATAACAACTACTTCAAATTCAAATACATTTGTAAATATACGTGAGTTTCAATGGGTCGGTTGCGTAAACAAAATTATGCTTTAATTAATACTAAATATGCTAGCGCCTTTAGAAACTGCACGTAATAAAGGAAACTGAAGCTAAATATGAACCTTGTTAAAAGTATCTTAAGCTATAAAAAAAGGCTTAAGAAATTTAGTGTAATGATAAAATAATTATCTTTAAAACTTAGATTCTGAAAGTCAGGGTTTGCTAAAGCTTACCATGATAGTTTGCTTAATCTTATAAGGGACATGTGTTCTTTAGAATGGACCATTTTACGACGTTTGTGCATGGCATTAACAGTACTGTTTCGCAAGTGATGCAAAGTAGAGTGATAAAGAAATGCAAATTTTCCTGATAGACAGAGCTCCTTAATCAACTCCCAACTACACTGGAGGAAATTGAAAAAGGAAACACCCAGAAGGAATTCCTTTAGGAACGTCATATTATAACATGTAAATAGTTAAGGGCAAAGAAACTGTGATCTAATATTGAAAGTCATTGGGTGAAAAAATGACGTCACTGAGGACGACAACATGCAAATGTACGCAGCTCGTATTTAAGGACTTGGACGTGAAGAAAGAAGTTATTCGTGTTGTGTCGTGTTGTTCAGTGCTCTTTGAAGAAGCTATAATGCCTTTACCATGCAGACGCGCAACATTTGTTCAGTAAGCGTAGTTTGAGTGAGGTCGTTTAATGGGTTTTCGGGAAGCAGGTTTGTCTTTTCATCAAATTGCACACTGCGTTAGACAAGAGGTATCAGCAGTGGTACAATGGTGGCATCGATGATCAGAAGAGCATCGCACACTCGCAGACGTGGTTCCGGGCAACACAGAGTTAAGGAAGCACGAGAGGATCGACGAATCAGGAGGCGTTGGTGACAGAGCGAACGGCTACGGCGTCTCAAATTCGATCCTCTGTCGTATCAAAGGTGTCTATAAGAACTATACGAAATCGTCATTTGGAAGCAGGACAACGGGGATGAAGGCCGCTGGCATGGTTACCACTGTCACCTCGTCACTGTCGAGCACATTTACAGTGATGTCAAGAACGAGTTCATTGGAGGGAAGAATGACAGTCTGTGGTCTTCAGTGTTGAAAGCGATTCTGCTTAGGAGCGTCTGATGGTCGTTTACACATCAGAAGGCGGCAAGATGAGTGGCTTCTTCCATCGTGCATCCGCCAGCGACACACAGGGCCTACGTCGGGCATCATGACTGGGAAGCGATTAGCTATCACTCTCGTACGTGTCTGGTGTTTGTACAGGTTACACTGAATAGCAATATTTATGTCAGCGACATCGTACAGCCGGTGTAAGCCATATTTAAGTGTAATCCCAAATGTGATATTCCAGCAGGATAATGCCCGCCCGGTAACTCAACATGCTCTTCAGGCAGTTCACCAACTCCCTTGGCCAGTACGCTCTCCGGACCAGTCTCCAATCGAGCATGTTTGGGACTGGATCAGACAAAGACTCTTACGCGGACCGCGGCAGGCAACGACCATCGCTGAATTACGCGTCCAAGTGAAAACGCATGGAATGGTAGAAGCGCATGGAATGGTTGAAGCGCATGGAATGGTAAAAGCGCATGGAATGGAATGGAATTTTAATTCCTGATTCTCCAAATGCTGATTGCAATGTATCCCTGATAGGAAGCTAGTTTTGCTGCTCGAGGAGGTTCAACACCTTATTAAAATGTGCCTTCTCTAAAATGTAATACTCATTAAAAGGAACAATAAACATTGAATCACTTCACACGTGTGATCACTGTCCTGTCTCAACAAGTTGTTTCTACTAAATAAATCTCCTAGATTAATCTTCAGTTGTTAATGGTGTTCTTTTTTCAATTTCCGCCACTGTAGTTAACGTTGTTAAGACAGCACACAGTGAAACAAAGATATAGGATAAGTTTGGATATTAAAGGAAAATATTTGGTTTGATAACTTATATGATAAAACACCGAAATGTTCCAGACAGAGTGACAACAAAGGTTTTCCAGAGAAACGTTTTTGGAGTGACGAACAAATCATAACGATTATTGTGCGGGAAATGGGAGATAAAAATGATAAGGTTATTGTTATTGGATTCTGCTATGCAATAGTTGTGGTCTAAGCATTTAAATGATGTTCTGAATAAAGTGGTTAATTATTTATTGCGATATATATATTTTAATAAATAAATAAATATTTTGTGTAATAATGATTTTAAATTAAAACTGTTAGAAACATTCGATTCTTTCTGATATAAAAGTTCATGTGCTAGCTCAGTTGGCATAAGAATACTTTTTCGTGAAGCTGAATTCACATACTCAGCGACCTTTTCGGTTGTTTGATAAAATCCTCTCATAATAAATCGCCATGATGTGCACAACTGTTTTTTTTTTCCTTTTGGAAAAGCAGCAAACATCGTTTACATTTGCAAGAAAATATTTCTTCCAACCTCTGAATCAAGTATGCTATAAATGGGCTTAAAATGTATTACCGAATTTGATTATTAGAAATGTTTATGAATCTTATACACCTAATTCATTTTAAATACACCTAATTCATTTTACGTACTCTGTATTTCAGTTTCCTCGGAGATATGTATTTGAAAAGAATATTCCATCTCTCAGAAAAACTCGATTTGGAAACAAAATTCATTGTGTGCCAGAAAAAAGAAGCAAAGAAATGCGAAATGCTCAAGCGATGCGTCAAATTAAAACGTCTACACTTCATAAAAGATAAATCGTGCAAAACCTTCGTTGTCAGTCTCCCTAGCGGCCACTGGACTACAACTTCAGAGGTTTTACTGCAACGAATTATCACTTAAAAGTCATTATCCAAAGAGTTCACTTCGTGGCAAAGGGGACAAAACTCGAAGAAGTGAATGCACAAACCCTGATAAAAGGACACAAAAAGGAGATAGGCAACGAGGCTTGTGAGTAGTGCAACCTCATAAAGAACTGAAGATTACTGAGAACCTTCTAGACTAGGGGTTCTCAATGTGGGGTACGCGTAAGATCTCAAAAGTCGCTAGATATATGTTATATATATATATGTGTGTTTTATTTTATTCCCATTGTTATACTCTATTTTTACTTTTATATTACATTATTACATACTTTTATCTATCTATACAAGTTATACGCCAGTTACATACACATTTCCATGGGGTATGTGAAGCATAAAAGGTTGAGAACCACTGCTCTAGACGAATGTGACAACAACAGCAACTCGCAAAAACAAATTAAGGAAACTCAATCACTTGGTTCGTTTAAAGATCTTTTAATATGATCGAAAATGAACCAAAACCTTGAAATATGGAGAATGAAGTGCAAAAATAAGTAGAAAAGTAACAAGAGACATGACACAGATTTTACAGTCTTATGCTCTTCTAATATATGAAAAGAGAACAGCCAAACAAATTCCATAACATCTTTCTTGGTGAAAGAACCAAGCAGAGAAAACTTGGATTCCGTAGACTTCTTTTTCACCTACAAATTCGTCAACATCATTTACATTCATATTTACTTCAGAATCATTACCTGAAGAAACTGTCAATGTTCTGCCTGATGATGATGAAGATAAACTTTTCCCATTAATATCATCACCTAGCTCTTCTCCCGAATACAATATATTGTAGTCTCCCGAAAACAATATAAATTAGATTGAATACCTAGTCCACCTTCTATAAAAGCAGATATTGTGCCAATTAACTGCCCCATAATTATTGTAATTGTAATACTGTACTCTTTTGCTTTACTGAACTGCATTTGTTTTATTTCTTACTGCAGAAAAAATATATTATTTTTTAATCAAGATGTTTTAATCAAAAATATTATTCTAGTCCTAAGTCCGAAATTTAATTTTGTTTCGGATGTGTAAGTGTCAAATGTACTGTACACAATTTTTTTTAACAAACTTTCTTTTCCAATTTTTATCGATTTCAATAAAATTAAGAAATTACCTCTAGTTATTAAACCCTACATTGAAATACATTTTAAACATCTCTTTTTTGCACGTTTTTCATTTACTCGGCTATTTACAGAAACCACCTATTTCGCGATTTCGACAACTACGTGTGTATTAATGACTAACTTAATATATCACCTTTTTATTGCACATATTCTTTTAACATTTTTGCATGCTAAACATTGCTAGGTTTGTGTGCATTTTCTTAATTTATTATTAATTATAACATCAAGTTTTGCACTGTGTTCATTTTAATCATTTGGCAATCTATATTTTACAGTCACTGTTTAGAGAAAATACATTAAAAACCCTGATTTTTACTCTCTCATTAACAGGAAGTCTTCTGATATTTTATTAAAAATCGAAAATATTTTATTGAATTGGAGCCGTATTTTTAGATTAATGTTGCTAACTAGTTTTATTGCCTAACCCCACCATGAAAATTTTTATTTCTTACTACACAAAGAAACGTAAGACAAAGCAATAAATAGGAAAAAAGAGAACTACTTGGGAAACATGCAAATTCAATGCATAAGCAAACAATCGATTCTGTTACTTTCTAATTTAGTATATTTCTTGTTTCTGAGATCAGAAATTGAGAAAGCTGTTATTACATTTCATTCTTCCTGGTAAAAAAGTTCATACGCCAGCTCAGTTGGCATAGAACTTCTTTTCACGAAATTGAATTGACATACCCAGCGATATCTTCGGTTGTTTGATAAGATCCTCCCATAATAAATCGAAGAGAGACAGACCACAGGGTGATCAATAGCTAATTAATTTTACGATGTTATAGTACTTAAGCCTCAAACAGTAAGGTTGAGAGACACGAACTCCTGATGAAAATAATCTGCTACTGAACTACCGATCAAAGAACAAAATTTCTTCAATTTGATGTCATGAACTCATATCTTTACAAATCTTTGTCATTTGGGATAATATTTCACTAACTCTTACAAATAGCATGATATCATCTTTGCTTCCAAATAGCATTATCACTATTTTATTATGTCTTGAGCTTCTAATAAATCAAACTAATTAGCTTTACGAGACTTCGGATTATCAGTAATGTATATGAATATCGCTTTAGAGGGAAAAGCTTCTTGAGCAGGTTGCGATACGAATCTAAAAAGCGAAATACTTTTAGTTTTACTATTCACATGCGTACGGATAAAAAAAAAACTGTTGAGTCTTTAATAAAACTCTTCTAAACAACAAATAATGAGTTTAAATATTCTGAGATATAACCTAGATGAAGATATTCCATCTGATGCCAAAAGCAATGAAGAAAATTGTAAACATCATGCTGTTAAAGGAATCACATTTTCGCTCAACTGATGTATACTGAAGCGTTTACTTAAGGATAAATCTGACTTACAATAGGCTTGCGTATAATTAGACAAGGGTAATAACAAAATTTATCTCTTAAGTATAGCATTCATTTTTAAGCATCTACATACATATTAACAGTGGAAAGAATGTTTTCGGTGCAGATGTTTCTAGCTCTTCCTCATTTAAAAGCTTTGTACAATTTTAAAATTTCACAAAAAACAACCATTTTTAAATGGGTAAAGGCAATCGCACAGCTAAGTATTGAAAATAATAATGTGCAGGAAAATATCTCCTCATTTAGATTTAAGTAGCCACGTCATGTTGTTGATTACAATTTAGTTTGTTTATGGTTCCAGATTCCTTTCGAAACAAAAATTTTAATCAAATCCTTCAAATGTAAATGTGATTACCCTCTCTATTCCTTCAGCTCCTTCCGCGAATAATCGGATGGATAATTAGAATGATGAAGAAAATTTCAGAGGCATCAATAGCTAGGAGCCTTTCCGTGACAAGTGGATTCTATAATTACTCATTTACTAGGAATGCTGGTGCTGAGAAGAGAGACGAGTACTTATTGCGGACGTCATAATGGCCTCGGAGACTGTTCCGCCTTAATCGCCACTCGATCTCATTTACATCGCTCGCCTTTTTCTCCATCCTTTCGCTGTTTGAATTACACAGACGGTCGTAGCCTGAAGTTCTGAATCTTTCACCATTCCAGGCAGTCTAATCCCAGACTATTTGGAGTAATAAGAGAAGCTTCTCTTGCACAACTGACAAGCAGAGCTGACTCAAACGAAATAAAAGATAATCTCTCGAATACGAGGAAATAAACAAAAGGAGGCATGTAATGGGACTTACTGCGTGATATGCAGTTGGACTTCGTTCTCTGGGACAACTGTGGGCCGTTCCTGAGCTATCTCTAATCTTTCAGAAATTTTCAGTTTTTCGACGAGTTGTTAGGAGAGAGAAAATATGGAGTCTGCTAAATGGCTTTTAGGAATTGTCAGTATAAAATGTAGTTTATTAGAGTGAATACACTTTCTTATGAGATAAAGTAATGTGCTTTAATTAAATGATAATAATTAATGGCTTATAATTTCGCAAGACGATAACGTAAAATTAAACTATTATTTTCGATTATACAGAAAGGGCTTAAAATATTAAAAGCACCATTTTAAAAGTAACATGAAAAATTAGCTGTTTTTATCTACTCTAAACAATTATAGAGAAAATAAAGTGAAATGAATGTTTTTTATTTACTATCTATGCAGTCACACTTAACTTGGTTGTTTTACCTCTGAGAGGCATTTTTTGCACACAATAGTCTAAATGAGAGATCAAAAGGATCCCGAGGGCTCAGAGAAGGTTGGAGGAAGAGGGAGCTACTGAACAGTTGTGTTACAAATCAGTCATCGGTGTCTCCTCCTGACGGAGAGCAGGGAGGGAAGTTTTGAGAATGATAAATCTCAATGTTGTCCCGAGTGGGACTCGAACCTGGGAACTGCAGATTACGAGTCACCCCCACCCCATCACATTGAGTAAGTTTTATATTAATATCTCACATTGTTTCGTAAGGTGAAAATGATTACTTAAAAAAAAGAGCTTGTTATTATTTAGATACTTAGATTAGCATCAAATCTCTGTAGATTACGACTTTTTGATGTTTTTTTTTGCATCATTATGATGCACTATAGAAGAATAAAATTTGGTTTTTGATCAATATTGTGCACATGTGTCATCTTTTAAATACAGCGTGATAGTATCTTGGAAGTTAAGTATAATTCTGCTTTGCCGTTTGAGCTCCATCCCCAAGGAACTTTATGTCGCTCTGATGATGATTGCCAAGAGCAGTCGAAAGAACACGGCATATGACTCTTGCACGAGGCGCATTTTTGTGCTTAAGTTGTTAACCATGTGTTAAGAAAATTAAATCGGCATAATAAAAGTGTTTCTTCTGATATATGTTGATAATGATGCTGTGAAATCTTTTATCGATTTAACAATTCTTTTCCTCTATAGTATCTAGCATTAAATATTCAGAAATTGAAATTGTTCTCTTTTATTAGTATATATGAAGGATATTCAATCCCCCATTATTTCATTGGTGTTTAATAACACTCATAAAAGATATGGCGTTTTAAATTAAATGTTATACACAAAGCCAATGAAATATTGCATACTTCACCAGAAATAACGTTTGACAGACATCATATTGAAAACTTCCCACCTGAGAGGATTAAGATTTAAGAAAAGTTCGCATCAATTAAAGAGAAAAGAATGAAGATACCCTTGCAAGAAATGGTATTTTTAAACTGTGCATATGTGTAACACGCTAATATTTCATATAGAATATTCAGCTGGATTACTGTATCATTTTCCCAGTGGTCGTCTTGTTGTAAGTGTCATGACTTTGATTGTCGTTCTAAGTCACGCACAAAAAATTTCATTACAGGATATTTTAATTTGTTTTCTGAAACAGTTTCATAAATAGCCAGTATTCAAGGTCAGGGCTATTAATATTAATAAGATAATACCATGTGCCGTTTTTAGATCCATGAACTGTCAAAAGATAATACAAGTTAGGAATGATAAATGTTACTTTCAAAAATAAATTCTGCATCGCAATTTTAATGAAATATTATAAGCCTGACAGTTTTAGTGAAATATTATAACCATAGTTATCCAGCTGACTATTATCAGCTCGATAACTATGGGTTTTCATCTAGCATTCATGAGTATAGTTGCTTGAAATTAGCTTTGTGTTAATGCTTACATAGTATGACAAAAGAATGGTTGAGAAATGTCAACTTATTATTAGATAAATACGTAATAGCTGAATACTAACATTTAACAATAAGCTACAATATTTTTGCCATCCAAATTGTCATATTTCTTGAAAAAAAATGGCGCTCCACATCCATAGTAATCAAACAGGATTCATCTGAATTAGAGATCAGTTCACGTGCGGGATTTGTCGGGCTCGGGCTCAAAATAGCAGACACGAATTCGGGCTCAGACACAAGTTATATGTTAAACTTCCAATTTATCTTGCGATTGTGGAAGTGATTAGTAAAAAGCAAGAATTAAATAATTTCTTTTAATTTTCATTTCAAACTTTTAATGAACCATTAGCAATGAAAAATTAGCACTATTTAAATTTAGATTTTTTAATGCATTTTCTTTCTCTTTTATTCATGAATCCCTCTTAGAGTTTATAATGATGTTACTGTAAAGTTTTCAGTTAATATCAATTATTTACAATATTTCGTTTAAAACACGGTTGATATTAAAAATTTGTTTTGGAATGATTATAATTATTTTTCGTTTACCATAACCAATGAAAAAGAAGAATTAAGGAATGAATCACTTCTAAATATATATAAATATTGCGGGCGTAAGAGAAAATATTTTCCTGATCGGAAGGGCTCGGACTCAATAATAATCGAAGTTGTTCGGGCCACTCCTCAACAATTTCCGGCTCGGTTCGAAAGTTTCAGCCCTAAATCATCTATAATATGAATCGTACCACAATTTTAACGAGCAAATAAAGCAACCGACGTTTTGTATCAATATTTTAGATCAATAACTCTAGATTTTGATTTTTGTATCAATAGCTATAGATTTTGATGACAGTTTCATTAACAATTTTAAAGTTAAAAATGTTAAAGAACAAATTTCTGTGCAAAAACGTTTTCAACCCCACGAATAGTCGAGTTCTTGACCCGTGATCCGCGAAACCAGTTAGCAAAAATGTTTGCACGAATAGTCGAATACGTGATCAGCGAGTGTATATGAAATAAACTATAATAAAGTTTGTGTAAGCAATAATATTCACAGAGAGTTAATAACTCTTCACTGAATAGAAAGGTGGCCGTCCATGAAATTGATATGCAGAAGAAGAAAAAATTAATCACATAACCAAATAAAAAAAGTTTTGAATATTTCAAACTAACTGAGAAATTATAACAGTGTGAAAGTAGCCAAATTTCATTTGTAAATGGTTAAAAAAAATGCCAAAAACACCATTATTAAATAAGAAAAGAAATCCGAGACAGATTATTATTTTTTCCGCAAACATTTGTTTCCTTAAGAAAGAAGCAGCATCTTTGGTCATGGAATGCGTATATTTTTCTAGTAATTAAATTCCAACTTAGGTTTCATCATTGATTATCCTCTTAGTTTTTCAGGTTTTTTGTAAACCGTTGTTTCTCTTAGACCGATCATTTCAGAATTTCTGCTCTAATTTCACTGTAGGCCATTTAGTTGAACTTACCGGACATTAAAGATGGACATTAATTACGGCATTGGAGGTTACAGTTGTCTGCTTCTATTACGTTGAAACCGGTTCAAGTCATTTTCTTCTACACACACCGGCCACTAAATTAGAAATCTTTATGCAGATGTAAGTAAATATCACTTGCGCAGCTTATATGAAAAATACGTAGTCACGTGCATTACCACGTGATCTAGGCAAATATTTAAGACTGCTGCTCGTCAGTAGTGTTGATCACAATGGGATAAAAATAATGGATCTTTTGGGATTCGATAAAGGGCTTATTGTGGGTACCCTTCTGGCTGGAGCGACGATTTTAAAAACAGCAGAGCTGATTGGTTTCTCAAAAGGTGAGATATCTGGGAGCTTTAAATCAGTGGAAAAATAACCCATATTGCTTGTCTAAGAGGCGTAAGTGTGGAGCGACGACAATCTGTCAGAGACGAGATCGCCATCGTCTGAGAAGGCTTGTACGGAGAAACAGGACTTCCTGTGTGCAGCGATTGATCGAAGCATTCAGTGAAGGCTGTTCTCGACCAATATCTCAGCGAACTATGAGCAGAGAATTGAAAAGGATCTGTAGTAGCAGTTGCATGCCTATATGGAAACCATTGATATCTGCGAAAAATCAGAAAGTTCGTCTACAGTGGTGTTAGGAACACCGTGACTGGACACTGGAAAACTGGAAAACAGTCATTTGGTCCATACACCTTGTTCTGCACCGACGGTAGGCAGAATGTTTGGCGGGAACCCATGAAGCAATGGACCCATCTTGTCTTGTAAACACAACTCGAGGTTCTTGAGGCAGTGTCATGATGTGGGGCATTTTCTGTTGATACGAAATGGGTCCCCTGATATTGCTAATAAATGTGTAAATAATGTGTATCGCCAATAAATGTGGATCCGGTAATGTTGACTTTTTACACAGCAGGTGACGACTGTTTCATGGATGATAATGCTACTGTTCATCGCGCAAGACATGTTCAGCAGTGGTTAAGGGAGCATGACAGCGACTTCCATCATCTTCCCTGGCCATCACAAAGCCCGGATCTGAACCCCATTGAGAACATAAGACCCTATTGAGAATGCATGGGACATGTTAGAAAAACAGATCCGGGAACAAAGTCCTCTTCCGTCAAATATGAGCCAGTTAAAGGACCGTCTGGTTAATGCATGGTATGCTGGAGATGTGAAGGCATTCCAACATCTTTTGGAACCTATGCCAAACCGCATACGTGTTGTAATTGGGGCTAAAAGAGGTCCAATTTGGTGTTGAATAAAGGTTTCTAATTTCAAGTGGCCTGGTGTGTATTATGGAAATATCAGTTCACGTTATCTGTTTCTATTATCTCGATAACAGTTAAAGTCTTATACTTCTATTTTGTATGGCGATGTCGGTTCAAATTATCTGTTTATGTTATGGTGATACTAGTTCAAGTGGTCTACTTCTGTTAAGGTTATACAGTTCAAGTTGTCTGTTTTCATTATGGCGATACTGGTTCAAGTCGTCTGTTTCCATTACGGCAATGCCATTTAAAGTCATGTTTTCATTATGGCAATAACGGTTCAAGTCGTCTGTTTTCTATTATGACGATACTTGTTCAAGTCATATGTTTCCATTATGGCAATACCGGCTCAAGTTGTATGTTTTTATTATGGAAATGCTGGTTTAAGTCGTCTGTGTTCTATTATGGTTATGATGGTTCAAGTCGTCTCTGCTACTAACAGGGCAATACTAGTTTAGATCACTGTATGAAATACATATCATCTGTATGACAATATCTTCATTATGACAATACCGGTTCAAGTTGCATGTTTTCATTATGGTGATACCGGTTCGGGTTGTATACTTCTGTGATGGTGATAACGGTTAAAGTCATATGCCTCTGGACTAGTAAGAGGAGTCATAACTCATATTACGGTGTTGGCCGTTCCAGTTGTCTACTTTTATCACGTTGATACTGGTTCAAGGACCTCTGGACAAAGACGCCTGTTCAAATCGTCTGCTTCTATTTTGGTAATAGCCGTCTTTCCATTTTTTTGCCTAATGACATGGTGAATTAATATCTTGAAATATGATTCTTCAACTGTCAAGAAGTAAAATATCAACATATCAAAGTGTAGAATAAAGAAGAGACAGTTACTCATTGCTACCTACAGCTATATCTAATTTTGCTTTCGCTAATCCTAAATGATAACTGTATTACGATGAAATTTCTACACACGTAAAGTCTTCTTACTTACTTATCGAATATTCTAAATACTTTTAAAATCTGCATAAGCAGTTACAATAAATTAAATTGCATTTAAGAACTTATATTTTTGAGAAATTTATAGTTAGAACTAATAAAATGGAAATTTAAAATACATTACAGAGTACGTGCTCTATTTTCGGTTTTGAGTGCTGACATGCAAAAAACTTAAAAGAAAGAAGTGATCTTTTCTGAAAGAGTTTGATTATTATATTTTTTTTCTCTTTTCAGTATTTAATTCCTATTAGATAGCCTCGGGATTTGTATCAGAGGAATTCTTTTATCCCAACAAACACGAAATCAAATATTTAGAGTAGCGTTAATATTTTCTGCAGGAGGCAGTAACATTGGTGTTAAACAAAGCAGGACTTTTTCCAACACAGCTTCAATTTCTTTTGTTCTTGTTCAAGTGTTGAATTGAATTACATGTTATTTTTATAAGTTAAACAAATAATGAATGATTACTGGGTTCCGTTTCTGTTAAAAGCAACTGTTCAAACAAACGGCTGCCGTTTAATCTGTTTTTCTTGACTTTTTTTTCGAGTTTACTGTGCTTTATCTTCACACAACAAAGACTTGTTCGCCAGGACTGTCTTGAAAGAATTCAGTACAAACACTTTTATATTTCATTTTTCTTGTTCAGAGAATCTCTAAAGCACAAAAGCATATCTTTTATTAGCTTTAAGTTGCCTCAAGTGCGATTATCTGAAACAGACATTAGAAAATCAAACATCGAAATTGCAAAGTAAAACAGAAATGGCGAGATGATATTTGATGATACATGAAAAACACAGAAGGTCGAAAGTGTACAGAAATACACAATGAAACATTTGTTAACTGTTCCACATTTATTTAATTATGTAGGTAAAAAATATTGAGATATAATCGTTTCATTAATTACTTATTCTAAGCAGGTTTTTCATACTTCAGGTTTAGTCTATAAAGGAAAAGATCTAATAAACGATTTTAAAATCTCAGTTTCTCTTTCCAGCTTTGCGATTTGTATCGGTTGTTTGCTTCATAGGTGGAAAAAAAAGCTTGCAGAATTATAGCTCACCTGAGGTGCCATTCGTCCCTTTCAGATTAAAACAAAATGAGAATCTTTATCAGAATCATTAATATAATCAAGTTAGCCTGTGACTCTATGAGTACTTATTCTATTCTATATCGAATAAAATTTTATAATTGCATTTTGGATCTATTTTCAGTGTCGGATTATACTATAGGGTTAAAATAAACTTATACAAAGACACATGTCTTGGATTTTATATCAAGAGACAAGTTTGATATTTCGTATGAAACGGCCAGATTTTCTGAGATAGGGTCCAGACGCCCTGGTCCCCCACTGGTACGTCCCTGATGTGGATAGTTAATTTCCAAATTTATATATGTATTAATTTATATTCAAATAAGGAAAATAAATTTGATTTAGCTTGATAATATCCTGCATGTTCCTAGTAACTAGACAGCATGTCCTCTTAATTCATTAACTCTTAAGTGATGCAATGGAAATATTATCATCCCATCCATATAGAGCTTAAATGTTCGAATAGTAGCCAGGACTACAACTTACAATTTCTTTATTTGTATCCGATTATGGTTGTTGGCATGAGATAATTATAAAAGATAATAAACGACTAAAAGGACACTTATTGCCTCTGGCGCATATAAGAATCTTGTTTTCAAAGAAAGGCGTTTTTCCTTTATCTATTGTTTCATTCTTTAAAAGTTTTAATTTGAGCTAGCGGATGATGAGAAAAACGAACATAGTATTTCACTAGTAATTATACAACATAAAAGTGTTCGTCTTTTAATTTTAAATCTAAAAAGTTGCACTTTCCACACCTCTTTGAGAAAAGTGGATAGATTATTTCTGTCAGTGCAAGAATATCTCATAATAATTACCACTAATTTTTCAAATATCTTTTCTATATAGTATGTACTTATATATATATATAATTTGAACTCAGCTCTGCTATTTCATCGTTCCAGTGATCTGAAGAGAGATATATATTAAAACTACTACGAATTTGAAAAATGCGAATTATACTATTTCAGTAATACCAATTCAGAGTTTTCTAATTATCATTTTCATCGTTTTCAATGGAACCTTCATGACGTTCACATTCCACCACCAAAATTTCATATTTTTATCATTATGTATGAATTTTAATTTTAGAATTTTCAATCCTTTTCACCGTTAGAGGGCGTAATTATAGTGTTTGAAAGATTCTGAAAGGGTTAATCATAATATTTTGTCAATTCAATCTAACCCTAAAAATATTTTTTCATTTATCTCTAAATACAAACAATTATCTGCTAAAACAAAAACATTGTGATTCCCCTCCCCTGGCTCTAAGAGGTCAATTCATTGGTGCCAATGGAAACAACACGACCTGCACATTCCACCAATAATATTTAAAATTTCTAGCTTAAATACGTCGTTTGCAATATTCGTTTGAAATTTTGGATTTTGCTAATTTTTTTCACTGGTAGAGGGCGCAATGATAGTTTTCGGAAGATTTGAAAAGTGTGAATCGTAATATTTTATAAATTCCTATCTAACTCAAAAATATTTTTTCATTTATCTCTAAAAGCAAACAATTATCCGCTAAAACTAAACATGTGTTTAAAACTTAAACATGTGTTTTCCACTTACTCTGAGTCTAAGGGGTCAACTCATTGCTGTCAATGGGAACTTTGTGACCTTCACGTTCCACCACAAAATTTCAAATTTCTAGCATAAATACATCGTTTGCAATATTCGTTTAAATTTTTGGAATTTTCAAACTTTTCCGCCGCTAGAGGGCGTAATTACAGTTTGAGAAAGATTTGGAAAGTGCATATCGCAATATTCCATCAATAACTGTCCAACAGAAAAATAAATTTTAATTTATATATGCCTTAACTGGCATAGTGGTTAGGCAGCTAGCGACTGTTCCAGCAAGGCAAACTTTGTGTGTTGTGTTAGCTCTAACTAAGGCAGTGGTCAGCAGCGACTTCGGTCTTAGTAGGGCATGTCCTTGTATGAGAAGGTCTGTATTCAGCTAGGAGTAGCTTCTAGGATTCTTCTCTGTCCTATATGTCGCAAATCAAAAAAAATTATCTCTGTAAGCAAAAGTTCGATGTCTACAGACGGACAGACAGACAGACGACAAAGCGAAACTATTTCCTTTTCAAAGAAAACGAGATAAAAATAGAAGAATAAGGATTGCTGCTGGGGCTTTAAGAATCAATGGGGAGTGTGTAAAAATAGGATTATGCTAATGAGACTAATTTCAGCTATACGTTAGTTTTACGCTTTCTAAAGTTAGTTATGGTAGCGAAGCATGGGCCCTTTGTAAGCAGGATGATAACAGGTAAATGTGATGCCTTTGATTCTAGATGCTTACGCAGTATTTTGAGCTTTAGGGGGTTTGACTTTTGTAACGATGAGGTTAGAAGAATGAGTCGCCAAGCTTCTTTCAGCAGAGTATTCTGCAAAGAGAGACTGCGTTGGTTTGTCCATATTGTCCGTTTGCATAGCTGCAGTTTGGCGAATAGGGTTATGAGCAGTGGACCTCAAGTCCTCAGTGAAAGGTGCAGACAATGTAAACAGGATCTCGTTAGAATTGGTATAAGTGGCCGAATGCAGCAGTAGCTATTAGAATGTTAATAATAATTTTGTCATTCTGGTGTTATTTCTGAGGACAGACCATGTTTGGAAAACTAAATTGCACAGTCTATTTGGACCTCAGTAGACCATGACTGTTTTAGGATTTTGTATGTATCCAGCTAAAATACTAAAAGAAGCACAATTATTAAATGACGTTTTTTCAATTAATTTATGAACATGTAATTACATTGCTGGCCATTGAAAGTGCAACACCAGGAAGAACTCATCAGATTGTCCCGAAATATGCATGATGGGTAGCTCATGGAAGATCATGTAAATGATTCAACACGCAGCACATACGCACATCATGTGTTACAGTAACGCCTCCTGGAACTGGCATAAGAAGAGATTACAAAGAGCCGGTGTAAAGCACTAGAATTGCATTTGCTCGCAGTTCTTGCGCACTAAAAGATAAAGTATGCTCCGTCGAAGAACACGGCAACCATACGACCAGGTTTCTGACTTTGATTGAGGGAGAATTGTGGTATTATGTTAAGTCAGATTATCGTACGGAGACATCGGTGCTCGTGTTCAACAGATGCTGCCACAGTGATGAGAATATGGAGTCAGTGGGATAAGGAGAAACGAACTTGCTCTACGGCCCTGTCGCACAAATGAACGAGAAGACAAGACATCTCTTGCACATGGATTTTAGTGATCTTACAGCTACATCAAACACCTTAGCTCAACAGTTAGGGTATGTTGCACATCAACCAGTGTCCGCACGTATGGCTCGATGTCATCTGCACCATTGGGGTATCTTTGCTAGGCTGCCATTGCTTCGGCTACCATTGACTCTACAACACAGGCGTATGTGACTACAAAGGTGCCAAGAAAGTCGCTCATGGATATGCGAATCGCATTGTATCATCTTTTCAGACGAATTCCACTTCAGTATGCAGTACCATGATAGACGAATCCGTATCTGGAGGTACTGTAGTGACAGGCTCAGTGAGACATGCATGATGCAGTGCTATACAGTTCTTGCCCCTGGTGTTATGGTATGGGGTGTCATTGGATTCCACTCAGGCATGCACCTCATATGCGATACCAGTACTTTGAACAGCCAGCATTACATCACTGAGGTGTTGGAGCCTGTGGTCATACCTTATCTTCAGGGGCTCTCTGGTGCCATTTGCCAACAGGAGAATGCCTGACCACATGTACATCGTCCAACAATTTTTGGATAGCCACCATGTGACACTTATGCCTTGGCATGTGCTTTCACCAGATCTGTCCCCAATTGAACATGTCTGGTCCACGAGTTCACAACGACTAACACACCAGACACCAGCAGCTGTTACAACAGATGAACTTTGGATACGTATCGAAACTGTATGGACTGACATTCTCCAAACACACATCCGACGTCTCATCCTCTCAATGCCGGACCGTGTAGCAGCGGTTATTGCCACTCATGGTGGCTACACAAGATACTGATTTCTTTGTAGTCCACAAGTCTAACCGAGTTGTTTTTGTAATCATTTGATCCTTGTAACATAAGCTATATATTCACTAAATATGGCTTTGATATATCTTGTCTTTCCTGGTGTTGCATTTTTATTGGCCAGCAGTGTATATAATATATATATACAAATTATTCGAGAGTTAATATAAAATTTTAGAAGTATTTTCGTGTCAAATTGCAACATTTCCTAAAGTTACTGTACAATTCCGTTTATACGAAAAGGGAATTAGTATATCCAGATAAATATCTGGCATTTCAGTCGAGATTTGGGCACTAACATAGCATTAAGCCTATTACGTGATTTCCTCAAGTACGCATAATATTTTAAGGCATAATTTAATAAATTCACAGAGTAATCGTTACTGCTTTCTTGTTTCATTAAAATAGAGGAATCATTAACTTGCGTTACATATTGCATAACGAAATTCTAAAGATTTATTTTTAAATCTATTTTATATCGAATAGTTTTTGCTGCCGTCGCCTGCGTTTTAAACTTAGTGTCTACTATATCGTATCTAAAATATTTTCGGAAATGATTTCTTACAACTAAGGCTCATTCTAAGGAAAAAAAAATTAAATTTTTAACAACGAAGTAGAATAAAACTTAAACTCTGCTTTTCCTTTATATCTGCAGTTCTCGTAAAACCATAATTAGCTCTACTATATATTTTTCCACTTTCAGAATTGTTCAGCCGTTTGCGCCAATATATTTACAGTATTAATAATAATTTTGTCATGCTGTGTGTTGTTTCTGGGTAAAATTTCCATTAATTACATCCTACAATAAAAATGTTATGCCACATTTTGTTAGTGTTATCTTAATTTTGTCAAGCAATGTATTTAAAGAGTTAAAGGAATGTGAAACATTTAACAGTAAGTCGCTAATCGGAAAAACATTTGATTCAGAAGTAAAGGAAAATACAAACTGATATTGTGCCGCCGTTGAATTATATTTCTGGTCATTTCAGTTTTGATCTCAGTTAGATAAAGAACATCGTCGGGTCTGAACAGGCAGCCGTCCGTCGGATGAGACGTTAAGGTTGCCCATGTGCAGGGGAAACATACCCTCGTGCACGTTAAACAACACACCGGATGGCCTTTGACGGGAGGCCTCCATCTGTCTGCCAACAGATGTCCAAAGTTCTCTTCCCCAATCGTCTCTAAGTCCTTGGGACTTTGCGACCTGATCATTAGCGCATTGTGTACGAAAAGAGTGCCGCTCAGAGGTAAAACAACGCAATATACAAATAATAATTTTCACAAGTGATCACTTGTACAAAAAATAATACAACTTTAGAAATTAGTAAAATGATTCTTTTTGTTTCTGTTAATTTTGATGATAAAACTATTGAGCGAGTATGATAACAGCATCTACTATTAAATGTTTCCAACCTGAAAATACGGCAAATGTTAAAAGTATATCGTTGAACAAAGAGGACGCATGTTTCCTTTGGCGCATATGGTAATCTCGTTTTCAAAAAAAAAATGCATTTCACTTACCTACTCTCTACTCACTTCTCTACTCACTTACTTTACTCCTTAAAATTTTAATTCTTACTAATGAATCACGGAGAAAATGCAAAAGTAGTATTTTATTAATATTTATGCAATAGAAAAAGTGTTTTTTCTATCGTTCAATTAAAAAAATTGTTTTTCTCACACCCTCTAAGAAAAGGGGTAGCTGAGATGTATTTAGAATTAATGATGTGGCAAAAAGATTATTGTTAGATGTATTTGGTACCTAACGCAATTTGTAATGAGTATATAATTAAATATAATTATAATACGTTAATATCATTATAAAAAGTTAATGTAACTTTAAAGGGATAACTTTATATTGACAGGTAATGGATAAATAGCAAAATCGAGTCTCAACTTCGGAAAAGAGACTTACAATCGAACATGGATAACGCAACGTAACGAGAAACTTTCTGCTTCCTTCCAACCAGAATCAGTGTAAGCAACAATTAAGTAGCAGAAATATATAAAAAAACATACAATATAACCAACGTAAAAATCCGAAAATATTTCATGCAGATAATAAAGGTTCCCGCATATGGGCAGTGGCCCATATGCGGGATACATCCATATACACATCCCATTCAGTGTGCTGCGGCCTTTGCAAGCCCGTCGGTGTCCCCTACTGACCGAGGGAGGGAGTTTTGTTGAGATAAATCTCAACGATGGCACAGGTGGGATTCGAGCCTGGGAACTACAGATTACGAGCCACCCCACGCCCCATACATGCTTAGCAAACTAAATTTAAAGTTTCAGTGTTACGTAAGTTTGTTTACAAAGTCATGGTCGAAAAGGGATTTAAATTATGGTGTCAACTAGATCAAGAAGTTTTGCGCCAAGGAAATGCAGAAAGTTCAGTGTGTGATTCTGGATTTGAGCCGTCACCAATACTGGAAACTGAAACAGCGGCGCACAAACAATTATTTACAATCATCATGGAACGAGAGACTACGGATACTGGTGAAAACTCTTATATCCCGAACATTTGCTCGGGATATAAGAGTTTCGCTGAATGTGAGTCTAATAAGATCCCGTTTGACATAGTCTATCTACCTCATTCGGTCGATGCCTGTTCCTCATGGCTGAGGAATTCTGATCATAATTATAATCGGTTTTACTGGGAAACATGGCCAAACCGACGGAAAATCTCTCTATGAAAGATAATGTAGAAAGGCGGATCGATGACCCTTTTGTCGCACCTCCTCATTATTCACGAAATCAAACCCTGTACTTCCTATCATACATCGCATTCATCTTGAGTCAAAAGCATCAAGTCTTTTGTTATCTGCTTAAAAATAGTCGAAGTTTGGAACCATAGCAGGCTTAGAAAAGACCGAACTGTTTACAGTTTTAGTTTGTAGATAGACGTAATTGCCTTCTACGTTATATAGGACAGGAAAACTGTAAGGGAAAACTGTAAAGGACAAGAGACTGTAATTTCGTTGAAGAATAGCAATTCCCTCTACCACCCTCACTTCACAGGTCTTTTAAACTTTTCTTGAAATATGAGTAAATTATACATAAATCTAACGTTTTTTTCCTTCGTTATCCTTTCTATCATTCTCAACAGAGTTACCCGAGTAAACAAAGTGAGCTTGTAGAGCTATTATGCAAACCTTTGCTGTACAATACAATGGCACAGTGCAACCGCCTCCTGTCTGCGCTCTTTGTACAGTGCATATGGGATCCCTTACATCATTCCGATTTCACCATAATCCTAGCCCACCATCTGCATAGAGCAAAATGGACCGAAATTTATCATATTAGCAAATATCTGCCCATTGATTCACGGTATTGGCATCACACAATTACCATACTTCGGTAGATAGTAGCCTTTGTTAGAGTTTGGTAGTTAGATTTGTTATTTGGATTGGGTTGTTTTACCTCTGAATGGCACTTTTTTGCACACCATGGTCTAAATGGCTAGGTCACAAGGACCCCGAAGGCTCAGAGAAGGTTGGGGGAGGAGAACTGGAACAGTTGTTGAGCCACTGGAACAGCTGTTGGGAGACAGGTGGTAGCCTCCCGTCAAGGCCATCCAGCGTGTTCTTTAATGTGCACATGGTATGGCTCTCCCGCACACGGGGTCACGGCTTAACGTCCCATCCGACGGATGGCGGCTTTTCCAAGCCCATCGGTGTCCCCTACTGACCGTGGGCAGGAAGGGGAATTTTGCGGAGATAAATCTCAACGCTGACCCAGCTGCGACTGGAACCTGGGAAATGCAGATTACGAGCCTGGCGCGCTACCGACTGAGCCACCCCCGCCCCAGATTTGTTAGAGTAGGAGCTTTAATAGAATTAGGAACCTTTGTGGAGATCTACTCTTATATCTCAAACGGTGGAAAGTTCGATGCTTTATCTTACCGAAATTTATTGTGACTATCTTCTGTTTTATTCGCAGATGAATATCATAAACGTTGGTGTGTAAGAAATATTTTATTCTCTCATCTTGCATACTCACCTTCAGTTCCTCTCCGTAATCCTTGTTGACACTAGTTTTTTTATCCTTCAATGTCTAAAGCTATCCAGTGGATGGCTTTTGGGTGACAGGGTAGGAACCTCCCGTCAACGCCATCCAGCATGTTCTTATCGTGCCAAGGGTATGACTCTCCTGCACACTAGGCCACAGCTTAACTGCCTATCTGATGGGTGGCGAGGCTCTTGGTGAGAAGAGGGACACCGATGGTTTTCAAGTCCATCGGTGTCCCTCTTCTCACCAAGAGCATGATTGGAGGGGGGTTAGGAGGAGCGAAAATATATCTAAATGCTGACCCAGTTGGGACTTGAAATTGGAAACTACAAATCACGATCCTGAAACTTTATAGGCTGAGCCAACACCACCCACACTATTGAATTACGCTTATGTGTGGAACTTTGCTACAAAATAGAGTTGTTATTCCCATTTTTTAAAAAAATTATGAACTTCTTAACTTGGAGTTCACTGGACAGTTTCAAAGTTTTTCAGGAAAAAAGTAATGTGTGAAATCAGAAAACGTTCAATAGTTTTCTTAAAAAGAAAATAATAAAATATTTAATGACAACGTTGGTAGAAGCGGAAATAAATCTCCCAAATTATTTTCATTTTAATACCAGGTTTGGCTGAGTAATAAATTTGTTGTGCTACCTTTTGTTTCAATGGCATTCTGCAAAAATTTGTTATTCTTTTACAGTAATAGCAAACATTAAACTGAATCTTTAATCTGTGACCTGAAATTAAATCCTATCGAGCGCAATAAACACGAGCCCTTTCATTAAAATATATATAATATTTCGATTTTTCACTAGGTTGTTATTTAATACCGTTGTGCAAAATTCATTATTGCCGTCATCACTCATATTTTACGATAATCCACCATAACTAATACTCTCATAATTAAAGCGATTCATTTTTTATCAATTTGTAACAAATTTTAGTTTTAATTCTAAATATAATTAATGCATAAACAATATTGAATTTCATTAATTCACTATGATTAAGGGAGGTTTTTGCGTTTCTTTTAATTATATTTAAATTGCGTTACAAACTATTACTGGTGGTGGGGTCCCTCTCCGTTTTTAAGGGATTTTAAAATGAATATCAGCGAAATCGATAATCGCGTTGCCCTCGATAGAAAGGCGTATTTAGCATAGGACATAGAAGAGCCTAATCTGCGAGATGTAACATATCGCGATTCGCACCATGATATGAATAGAAGGATAAAGACTGATATTGGGATTTTTAGGAATCTATGGAGATTGTGGGAAAATTGGTATATACACCTAAAGACTGAAATTAGGGTATATAAAAGTTTGATCGTTTCTAAAGTTAGTTATGGTAGTGAAAAGTGAATCCTTTTTAAGCAAGATAACAAAAAACTTGATGCCTTTGATTCTGTGTATGACGTAGTAGCTTGGATTTTAGTTTGATATATAAGTAATATGTGAGATTAGGCGAAGGAATCAGCAGCCTATGAGTAGCATTTTGTGCAGAGAGAGACTGAATTAGTTTGGCCATGTTTCTCGTATGCATAACTGTAGATTAGTGAATAGGGTTATAAACAGTGTGACTAAGTGCCTCAGAAAAAGGTGATCTTGGATGCCATGAGCAAACAATGTGAAACATGACCTTGTTAAAACTGGCCTACTGTAGCCAAATATAGTAGCTGTAGCTCAGAATCAAATTACAGTCTGGTTGGACCTCCATAGTCCATTGCTGCTTGAAGATTTATACATATATATGTATGTGTATGTGCAAGCCCTGATCTAGAAAAACACGAGGGGAGGAGAAACACAATTGAGACAGAAAAGTGTAAAACTAGAAAGTGTATAACATTCACCCAAGTTTCACAGATCTTTAAATATTTTCTTCAAAAATGGCTGGAATACAAATAAGTATAATATTTTTTTAATGGGGCGGGGGCATGTTTCCCCCACTCTAGATCTGGCCATACGTATGTATATGACATATTAAACACTGGTGGTTAAAGAATAGCCTTTGCTGGAATTCTAGCAGGGTAATAGTGCATAAATTATAAATTATGCTCAGGTTTCAGATAGGGATGACAGACATCCCGACATCTGTTAGACTGCCCATTAGAGCATCCATTGTCTCCCGTTCCCCACCAACCATTAAATCCTATTAACTCAGCATTATCTCTTATATAATGAGCTAAAACTTTTCTTTCTGTATGTGTGTGTCTTTGCTATTAAAATTTCGCTGTTCGATCTAATTCTATCTGACTTGTATATTCTGATAGAAACACTTACTAAGCCTTTCCAGGAAGGTTTTAATATTAAGATTGCTTTAACGAAAGTATTTTTAATAATATTGAATGAAAGTAAAGTTTTCCATGTTTTTTGCTTGTATAGCATACTGACGTAAGTTTTGCCATCTCTTCAAGCTCTCTGCACGATTTTCATTGTTGGTAGATCTTAATTTCTACACAAACTGTTGAGATTTACGTTATATGACATACATACATACATACATACATATATTTATACATACATACATACATACATACATACTCCTGAAGCAGCATGGACTATGGAGGTTTAATCAGACTGTAATTTAGTACTCTAAACACATCTATCCTGAGCTACAGCTGCTGCATTTCGCTAGTTTAGGCCAATTTTAACAATACCCTGTTTGACATTTTCTGCCCACAGCAGCCTAGGTCTTCTCTTTTTTCTGAGGCCTTTAGGCACACTATTCATAACCCTATTCTTTAATCGATAGTTATGCATAAGGGCAACATTGCCAAACAAACGCAATCTCTCTGTGCAGAATATGCTGCTCAAATGTGTTGCGACTCCTTTGATTAAACATATTATTATTTACAGTCAAACCACCTAACTTTGTAAGTAATGATGAGGTCAGGATATTCGTGACCAAATTATCACCCGCCACCTCGTTTTGTGCGGCCCACGAACTATTAATTACAAATAAATTAAATTTGTAAAAGAGAAAAAGAACATATAGAGGAAAATAAATCCAGTTCTACGAAGCGAATTTTCATTAAAATAATTAGTTTAAATAAAATTACATTCTTTGTGTTTCACTTTATATTTTTTGTGTGCATTTGCTATATATGCTATTGAGTATATATTTCTTTTGCTGTCCGCCCTTTTACTTTTTTTATGCAGCCCGCCGTTCCATTTTAGTTTTCTATGCGGCACTTCGGCTAAAATGTTTCCCAGGCAAAGAAAGGAGTCAAACTTATTAAAAGAGTAGGGCGAAATAGTAGTCTGTACTTGAATCGTAATCTGATACAAGCAAGAAATTTTAAATTGTGGCATGGCGACTAATCGAACATTTACGGTATATTTAACAGATTTAACACACCTGAGTTAAATTAAAACTTAATCACTCTCTGAGCTGTTTTTATTATTATTTTAATAAATCAAAATAACATTTCGATGTTAGTCACTTCTTATAGTAATATGTGAAATAAGTCCTTTCGTGTTGCATGCAACGGTGGTTTAAATATCGTTATGTGATTGATGCAAAAGGTAAGGACTTACTTCACATATTACTACAAGAAGTGACTGGCATTCCTACTATTCTATATTCACCGGTCGAAATGCTATTTCGATTTGGTAAAATAATATTGAAACAGCTCAGATAGAGATTAAGTTTTTAAAATACGGTATATATATATAATATTTCGTCAATACTCATTCAACCAAAAATAATTCTCATTTATATCTAAAAAAGTTGAATACCTACAGAGGAACAGGCAGACGACTTGAGAAAAAACAGCTAGATTTTTGATTTTTAAAACTGTCTAAAAACAAGTTTGATTTGTTAACGTTTATTTCTTAACAACCATAACAATATTCTTCTTACTAAATGAGTTCATATGATGAGGAACAAGCCAAAAATAAAGTAAATAATGTGTGCAGTCAAGACCGACTACGTAAAACGCAATATCAGGATATCACAGTGGAAATTGGTTATTTGAAAAACAATTGTCAGTCAGTCATGCGTATCATTGGTTTTGTACAAGTTTAAAATTTCCATTAAAGGTCAAAATACCTTCTACATGCTACCACGCTTTATTAGCTTTGCATTTGAAATATCTCTACGTGAAATAAAATCAATTAATCCGTTTTAATTTAGTCTTTGGCGGCCTTAATAGAAATCAAAGATGGTGGAATGTTTAGATAAATTAAAACAGCAGGAAAGCTTGACTAATGATTTCTCTCAAATTCTTTAAGTTCAGTTTTCTAATCAGAAACATTTTATCACGTGTGATAAATCGTCTTACATTCACTAGTTCTGTCCTTAAGACTGCTGTTCACCTCCACAGTGAACCCATTAGCAGCTCTTCTCCTGAAGGCTCTTCTCTCCTGCAGGTTCTCTCCAAAATGTCTTTCAATTTATTTAATCATGAGGATGTTTTCCTCGACAGATATAACGAGGTTTACGTCCTAAAACTTTTGATTTACAGACGTTCCAAACCAATACGATGCATTCAATACCTTCTGGAATTTTCATACTGAATTAGTCAACCTGCTTATGGCAACAACTTACTCTTTAACAAGCGAATAATATTATATTAACTTTGTCAATATTTAAGTGACTAATTGCAACATGCTCATAAAGGTCAGAAGCATTCTGCATCGCAAATTTTTGTTCAATCGTAAGTGTTACATTAAAACATAAGGGACAATAGCACTCGATTTATAAATTATATTTTGCGCAATGTTATGAATATTGCAATTTATTGTTCCGTAACAGTTTTATTAGTTACAATTTTATCTCAATCAAACTAAATATGTAAACAATTTCAGTGCTAGTATTCGCTATTGTGGAGTTAGGAGCGGGTGCCTTTGTGGTGGTCTATTCTGATATTCCAAACGATGAAAAGTTCCATGCTTTAGCCTGCTAGATATCTGATGTGTTTATATAGTGTTCTATTCAAAGGTGAATATCGTATTACCATCTTTAATTTTAAACCAGCTCAATCGATTCACACACACTCTTTTACTTTTTCCTATAACTGTGCCTGGATAGGACTATGCCACTACTCAACAACCATCATGAAAATATACTAAACTGCTACAATTGCTCAACAACTATCATGAAATATGCTCAACTACTACTATTGCTTAACAACTATCAAGATAATATACTCAACTACTACTATTGCTGGACAACTATCACGAAAATATACTCAACTACTACTATTGCTAGGGGCGGGGGTGGCTCAGTCGGTAGCGCGCCAGGCTCGTAATCTGTAGTTCCCAGGTTCGAGTCCCAGCTGGGTCAGCGTTGAGATTTATCTCCGCAAAATTCCCCCCGCCCTGCCCACGGTCAGTAGGGGACACCGATGAGCTTGGAAAGGCCGCCGTCCGTCGGATGGGACGTTAAGCCGTGGCCCCGTGTGCGGGAGAGAATACCCTGTGCACGTTAAAGAACACGCTGGATGGCCTTGACGGGAGGCTATCATCTGTCTCCCAACAGCTGTTCCAGTGGGTCCCCTCCCCCAACCTTCTCTGAGCCTTCGGGGTCCATGTGACCTGGCCATTTAGCCCATGGTGTGCAAAAAAGTGCCGCTCAGAGGTAAAACAACCCAACCCAACCCAACTACTATTGCTGGACAACTATCATGAAAACATACTCAACTACTACTATTGCTCAACAACTATCATGAAAATATACTCAACTACTCTATTGCTCAACAAATATCACGGAGATATACTCAACTACTACTATTGCTCAACAACAATAAGAAAATATACTTAACTAGTACTATTCCTCAACAACTATCATGAAAATATACTCAACTACTCTATTGCTCAACAAATATCACGGAGATATACTCAACTACTACTATTGCTCAACAACAATAAGAAAATATACTTAACTAGTACTATTCCTCAACAACTATCATGAAAATATTCTACATACTAAAATTCATATCATAAGATACAGAAGAATGTTATAACTGATTTGTTGTTTCGAACATTAGTGTCCTTTTCAAACGCTGTGAAAAGTACAGATAATGTACTTTATCCTAGTCGGAGAATTGGAGTGAATGTTATTAATGTTTTGGGTTGTTATAGAGTTAAGCGACACTTTTTTTTTATTTTCATATAATGTGTACATAACCAGGTAGAAAAACCCTCAGAAAAAGGTAATGTAAGAAGAGAGCTGTTAAAAAGCAATGGGAGATTTTATTCAAAGCCAACCAGGGTGTTCTTTAGCCTGTACTGGGTCCGACGTATGGAGGTCTTTTTAAGCCCATGAGTGTGTTTTTTCTCACTGAGGGCAGGATAGGGAGTCGAACTGAAAACAAGGATACGGTCTCACCACCGAATAAGCCAACCATATTATCTTTTTCTCTTCTTTTCAGATTGTTTTGCCTCATTGTTGTGGATGAATCGATATTTTTTTTAAAGAACAGACCAAGAAGCTAATCATCTCATCCTGGTTTCTCATGAAACATAAACATAGACATACGCGAACACACAACCATGACGAGAATCGAACCCAGAATCCCAACAGCTGCAGTGATACAACGAACCAAAGCGATACCACTACAGTACTTCGTCAACAAGTGTTTTTGAGCTCAATTTTTAAAAATAAATTATTTGAAAAGTAAAAGTTTAATAAATAATTTCAAAATAAATCAACATTTAAAAGAACTGGGTTTCTCGCATTTCAAGAAATTTTCTTTAATTTTTTTATCACCTCGATCTGATAAATTGGATGACGTTATTTTATTCGTGATCATCAAGAGGGCGGTTAATTAACGCTTCTGCTTGTGATCCGATTGTTTAACTAGCCTCATATAGCTGAAAAGTATGAAACTGGAAAGGCATAGGCAAATTCTTCCCAAATTATTTTCACGGATGTACTTTGTAAGTTATAACTAAAACGTCCAATGAGCAATCTAATATTTTTCCCCATTCCTACTTCAGCACTCTCTAATGGTGGAAATTCATACCAATGACAGACTGAAAAATGCGAATCATAATATTGGATTGCTATGTATCCCATTCAAAAATAACTTTTATCTCTCTAAACGATAACGAAAAAGAGATTTTCCTACACCTCCTGGGGTAACGAGGCACGTTACTAATAACTTTAGCCATCATTCAATCAAACAGAATTTATAATTTGACTGTTTACATATTAAGGTTTCCACATTTATTACATTCTTCGCCTCTCTAACGGTGAGAATTCCAACTTAATGGTACTAGGAAGTCACTGGAAGGAGACTTATGCACTAGTCCCCTGTAATGATGTATAGAACCGGCCAGGCATGGCATCTAATGTCCGACCCCGCCTTCTCGTGGTGCAGGCCATTAGTAGCTTTCAAAAGAGATACTCTCTTGTGGAAGGGAACTGAAGTGGAGGGCTGCACATCAGTGTGGCCTACTGATCTGGACAGCTATGGCTATTTTAATTTTTTTTTCTACCATGCTGAGGAGTGGTCAACCTCATAGGGTCCAGGTGTTGACCATATAAACTTACCCGACTGGACTGGAGTAAAGCTCTGAACTTGATTATGGATCCTGAATTTGTTGCACTGGTAGGTTTCTGTGGAGGGAGAATCTTCCGCTGTGTTTTCTGCTTGTGTGTAGGTTCAGAGCCCCAAGTGAATAGATTCACAGGATATGTTTATCAGCTGGTGGATAATCCACAGCAGAGGTGATCGCAGGCACCTGAAGCCTTGCTTCGTCAATTTCTACATTGGAGGAAATCTTCCAATGTAGATAGCTTCAGCCTTTAGTGGTGGGGGAAAGGGTCTTTGCCTCATGCCTGCGATTAGGGGGCTGTTTGATATTGTCGGCATTTGCTCTCTCAATAAACATAGTTTCTTTAAACAACCCACTAATAATTTTCTCTTCATAGGTAGTTGTAATGTGTGGACTCCGCACAGAGCTTATTCTCTTGATGACCTCACACAAGAATTCCACCGTTATAATTTCTATATTCTCGGCTTTCAAGAGACCAGATGGACAAAGGTCAGATTCTTAAAAATAATATTAAAATTTTCTTTTCAGGGAGGGAAGATAATAAGCATCATATCCTACAAGAGCATCACTAACGTGTCTGCTGTGATGCAGACACGCCAGTGATGTTCTTCTAGGATGAGTGCATTAATGAAATGTTTCTTACAGCAAAATTTCAAACAAGCAGTAAAGACCTGAGTGTTATCTTTTGTTATGCCCCCACTGACGATGCCGATGAGGATGAGAAGGATGGTATTTACGGACAACTTTAGTATATTTTGAATTCTGTTAAGAAAATTGATATTACCCTTGTTCTAGGTGACTTCAATGTCAAAGATAGTACTAACTCTGACCTTTGGGGAGGGGTGATAGGACATATTTTGTATTAATAGCTCCAATGGCAACGGGCAACGTCTCCTACAAGTAAGTAAGCTTAATGGTTTGAGAATAACACTTATTACAAACACCACAATATACATAGGTACACATGGGTTTTCCTTGATGGGCTTCATAACAATATGATTAATTATATATTAATTAATAGCAAATGGGCTAGTTCTTTTAGGAATACCAGGTCATATAGTGGAGGTATAATTGGACCTGATCATTACCTTGTTAAAAGTGTCTTCCAACGTAAACTTAAAATGTGTTCTGCTAGGGTTAAAAAAATTACCTTTAATACTGAAGCTCTGAAAGACCCAGTTATAGCTAAAGCTTACCATGATAGGTTACTTATTATGAAAGACATGGTTTTCTTACTACTGAAGTTGAGAAAAAATGGGACCATTTTAAACAGACTTTTTTGGAAACTAACAGTACTCTTTTGGGAAAAAAGGAGCAGAGGAGGCAGAATTATTAGAGCGATAAGGCACTTGAGCTTATTTCAGATAGAAAGAACTGCAGGATTGTCCTTATTCAATACCCTACCAGTCGTAATAGAAAGCATTACATAGAGCCTAATAAATGTGTAAAGGATTAGTTAGCTGCGAATAAGAATCTTTGGCTTGATGGCTTGGCTGAGAAAGTCGAGGAAGCAGTTAGAAAGCACAACACCAGAGAGCTGTACCAGATATACAGGGATTGAAGGAAAAACAAGGTAAGGTTATAGAAGCTGTGGATTCCATCATGTCTAGGTGGGCTGAGCATTTCAGTGACGTTCTAAACAATGTGGTTAGTTCTACTGCCATTGTTTGTAATGATAATAGATGTATTACTGGCTTTAATGTTGACCCTATAACACAATCTGCAGTTATTTTGGGTATTTCTAAACTTACACTTCATAAATACCCAGGGTAGATGAAATTACTACGGAAATGCTTAGAGCTGGGAATGTTTCGGTTACCACTTAGATGACCGAAATTTTAAATATCTTTTATGATAAAGGCATGGTTCCTAAGGGTTTTGCCATACTTATTATTATCCCTATTTTCAACCAAGGGATCGCAGTTCTTGTGATAACTATAGGGGTATAAATCTACTCTCTGTTCCAGGGAAAGTTTTTGCATGATTGTGCTTAATAGAATTAAGAATCTGATTGACAGTCAGTTGCGTGATGAGCAATGTGGATTAAGAAGTGGTAGGGGATGTGTATATCAGATATTTTCACTAAGGCAGATTCTTGTAAAATGTTTAGAGTTTCATAAACCTTTGATTACTAGCTTTGTTGATTTCAAAAAGGTTTTCGATTCTGTTGACATCATAATTTATGGTTGATTGTAAGATCGTATGGCATACCAGAGAAATTAGTTACCATAATGAAGGCTCTCTATAATAACACTGAGTCGTGTGTGAGAGTTGGTAAGGCTTGGGTAATCACTGGAAGGAGAGCTATGCACCAATCCCCTGTGATGATGCATAGAACCGGCCAGGCCTAGCACCTAATGTTCGACCTCGCCTTCTCGTGGTTCACCTTTCAAAAGAGATACTCTCTTGTGAACGGATGGGGAAGGCTGCCAGATTAGTTTGGTTTACTGATCCGGACAATTCTGGCTACTTTTCTTTTTTTTCTACCCTGCTGAGAAGTGGTCAACCACACAGGGTCCTGGTGCTTACCATATAAACCCACTGAACTGGACTGAATTAAGGCTTTGAGCTTGATTATGGATTCTGAATTTGCTGCACTGGTGGGCTTCTGTGGAGGGAAAAATCTTCCGCTGTGCTTTCTGTTTGTCTGTGGGTTGACACCCCCAAGTGAATAGATTCACAGGATATGTTTATCAGCTGATGGATAATCCTGAGCAGAGGTCATCCCAGGCACCTGAACTCTTTCCTTCTATTGGCATCGTCAAATTCTGCATCGGAGGAAGTCTTCCAGTGTAGTTGGCTTCAGCGTTTAGTGGTGGGGGAACGGGTCTTTGTCCCATGTCTGTTTGATATTGACGCATTCCCTCTCTCAATAAACATATTTCTTTAAACATCCCACTAACCATTTTCCCTCCATAGGTAGTTGGAATGTGAGGACTCTGCACAGAGCTTTTTCTCTTGATGTCCTCACACAAGAATTCCACCATTATAATTTAGATATTCTCGGCTTGCAAGAGACCAGTTGGACAGATATAGGTCAGATTCTTAAAAATAATCTTAAATTTCTCTTTTCTGGGAGGGATGACAATAAGTATCACCAAGGCGTGGGTCTGCTTCTCAGCAGACAGGCTAGTGATCTCTTCTAGGATATGAGTGCATTAATGAAAGGTTTCTTACAGCAAAATTTCAGACAAGCGTTAAAGACTTGAATGTTATCTGCTGCTTGAATGTTATCTCCACTGAGGATGCCGATCACGATGAGAAGGATAGGTTTTATGAACAACTTCAGGGTATTTTGAATTCTGTCAAGAAAGGAGATATTACCCTTGTTCTTGGTGACTTCAATGCCAAATTTGGTACTGACTCTGACCTTTGGGGAGGAGTAATAAGCCCTTTTGGTATTGGTAGCTGCAATGGCAATGGGCAACGTCTCCTACAGGTAAGTAAACTCAATGGTTTCAGAATAATTGACACTTATTACAAACACCGCGACATACATAAGTGCACATGGATTTCACACGATGGGCTGCATAAGAATATGATTGATTATATATTAATTAACAGCAAATGGGGTTGTTCTGTTAGGAATACCAGGTCATATAGGGAAGCTGAAACTGGATCTGATCATTACCTTGTAAAAAGTGTGTTGCAACTTAAATGTGAAAAGTGTTGTGCTAGGGTTAAAAAATTTACTTTTAATACTGAAGCTCTGAAAAACCCAGTTATATTCAAAGCTTATCATGATAGGTTACATAGTCATAATGACAGTCATGGTATGCTTACTATTGAAGTTCAGGAAAAATGGGATCATTTCAAATAGGGTTTTTTGGACACTAATAGGACTCTTTTAGGAAAAAAGGAGCAGAGGAGACAGAATTATCTCAGTGATAAGGCACTTGAGCTTATTTCGGAAAGAAAGAACTGCAGGATTATCCTTATCGATATCCTACTAGTCCTAATAGAAAGCATTACAGAGATCTTAATAAAAGTGTAAAAGATCAGTTAGCTGCTGATAAGAATCTTTGGCTTGATGGTTTGGCTGACAATGCCGAGGAGGCAGTTAGACAACACAACAGCAGAGAGCTGTACCAGATAGTTAATGTTTTGTGTGGTAGAAATCGGACAGGCGTACAACGATTAAAGGATAAACAAGGTAAGGTTATAGAAGGGGAGGATTCTGTCATGGCTAGGTGGGCTGAGCATTTTAGAGATGTTCTAAACATTGTAGTTAGTTCTACTCCCATTGTTTGCAATGATGATAGATGCATTGGTGGCTTTAATGTTGGCCCTATAACACAATCTGAAGTTATTTTGGCTGTTTCTAAACTTAAACTACATAAATCCCCAGGGGTAGATGAATTTACTACGGAAATGGTTAGAGCTGGGAATGTTCCGCTTACCACTTGGATGACTGAAATTCTGAATATCTGTTATGATAAAGGCGTGGTTCCTAAGGATTTTACCAGAGCTATTGTTATCCCTATTTCCAAAAAAGGGTGTTCGACAAGGGTGCATTATGTCTCGTTTACTCTTAGCTTGGTTATTGATTATGTTATGCGAAATTCACCTCAAGGGAAAGATGTTGGCCTTAAATGGACTGGGGATATGAAAATTTCTGATTTAGATTATGCTGATGAGTTAACCCTTTTGGCAAATGATATTGATGAGATGAACTCTTTCATTCGAGTGTTGATGAGACTGTCGTAGAGTAGGTTTGGTTATAAACAGAGAGGAAACTAAAGTGATGAAAATTGGTCAGGCAGGGTGTGATTCAGTTAATCAGAATGGTTGCAGTCTTGAGCAGGTGTCACAGTTTAATTACCTATCTTGGGAGCTATGTAATATATACTGGTGATGTGCGGCATGATATTAACAGACGGATAGGGATTGCTGTCGGGACTTTTAAGAATCTATGGAGAGTGTGGAGAAATAGGCGTATACACCTAAAGACTAAAATTAGGCTGTATAATAGTTTTGTTCTTTCTAGTGCTAGTTATGGTAGTGAAACTTGGGCACTTGGTGAACAAAATAACAGGAAACTAGATGATTTTGATTCTAGATGCTTACGCAGTATCTTGGGCATTAGGTGGTTCAACTTTGTAACTAATGATGAGGTTAGGCAAAGGAGTTGTCAACCTCCTTTAAGCAGCATATTGTGCAGAGAGAGACTCCGTTGGTTTGGCCATGTTGGCTCTATGTATAATTATATATTGGTGAATAGGGTTATGAATAGTGTGCCTAAAAGCCTCAGAAAGAGGGGGAGAACTAGGATGCGGTGGGCAGACAATGTCAAACAGGACCTTGTTAGAATTGGTGTACAGTGGCCAGATGCAGTAGATGTAGCTCAGGACAGACTTGCTTGGAGAACTAAATTGTTGGTCTGGTTGCACTTCCGTAGCCCATGGCTGCTTGAGGATGATGATTATGATGATGACGATGTAGCAATTTTTTTAGCATTACTTCTGGGGTTCGACTAGTGTTCATTTTGTCTCATTTTCTCTTTAGTTTGGCTATCGATTATGTTATGCGAAATTAACTTCAAGGGAAAGATTTTGGCCTTAAATGGGCTGGAGATACGAAAATTTCTGATTTAGATTATGCTGATGATTTAGCCCTTTTGGCAAATGATGTTGATGAGATGAACTCTTTCATTCGACCTGTTGATGAGACTGGTAGTAGAGTAGGTTTGGTTATAAACAGAGAGAAAACTAAAGTGATGAAAATTGGTCAGGCAGGCTGTGATTCAGTTAATCTGAATGGTTGAAGTCTTGAGCAGGTGTCACACTTTTATTATCTTGGGAGCTATGTAACAAATACTGTTGATGTGCGGCATGATTTTAACAAATGGATAGGGATTTCTGCCGAGACTTTTAGGAATCTATGGAGAGTGTCGAGAAATAGGCGTATACACATAAAGACTAATATTAGACTGTATAATAATTTGATTTTTTTAGGGTTAGTTATGGAAGTGCAGCTTTGACGCTTTGTAAACAAGATAACAGGAAAATTGATGCTTTTGATTCTTGATGTTTACGCAGTATCTTGGGCATTAAGTAGTTCAACTTTGTAAATAATGATGTCGTTAGGCAAAGGAGTCGTCATCCTCCTCCTCTCAGCAGTATATTGTGCAGAGACTCCGTTGGTTTGGCTATGTTGATCGTATGGATAATCATAGATTAGCGATAAGGGTTATGAACAGTGTGCCTATAGGCCTTAGAAAGAGGTGGAGACCTGGGATGCGATGGGCAGAAAATGTCAAACTGGACCTAGCTAGAATTGGTGTGCAGTGGCCAGATCTAGCAGATGTAGCTCAGGACAGATATGCTTGGAGAATTAAATTGCCCGGTCTGGTTGGACCTCCTTAGCCCATGGCTGCTTGAGGATGATAATGATGATGAATAGTAATATTTTATCTGTTCTCACTTAACCCCCAAAAGTTCATTTATTATTAAAAGTGAGAAATTCAATATCTACAAAATGTCTCTACAATGTCTCTTAAAATTAAAACAATGTTTTCTTTTCTTTCTTTTTACTCAAAATGGACTGAAAAATAAACATTCTGATTCTACTTCAAGTTCAGTAGAACCAAAGGTACTACTTGAATAAAGAATAATGCGAAACGGAAGTCTTTTATTGTGAAAAGTCTTCATACCTTCCATATTATTATCAAGTTAAATCGTGTTTTTAAAAGGCAGCTAACCTGCCTAAACCAAGAGACCTGGTTAACCGAGCAGCTTTTTTTCTAGCTCGCACTTACTTTTTTCTCATACAACCCAGAAACATTTATCTCTGCATTTGTTTTTCAACGAGAACATCAAAGAGATATGAATGGCACATTTAATGAGTTTGAACGTCTGTAAACTGACAGATTAGCTTCACGTAGTTCTAAACAGCATTCTTGTGAGTAACAGTCAACAATTCAACCCATGGCGTCACAGTAACGCATCGATTGGTCGAGCATCTTTATCTGTTCTTTTCGTCATCGGTATAAAAATCTAAGAACTATTGAAGCACTTCATGCACTTCTAAAAAGGGTGTTGTTTTTTTCCCCCGGTACATTTCCCGGTATGTGTATCTCAGTACTTTATTTTTCGTTTATGGCTTTCCTACAAGAATCGAAAAACAAAGAAATTCTCACGGACCAACAGATCCGTTTCAAGTCGATTTGCTCTTCACGGAAGATCGGAGCTCGGACATAAAAATGATTAATGGCTGACTCTGAAGTTGTTAATCAATGAAAGAAATGATTATCTGGCATATCGGTGACCAGTTGCTCTTCCTCCTTTGGCGTCTTGCTGGTGTTAGGATCATGATCGAAAAGTAGTTTTTTTTAGGAGCGAGAGATATTTGTTTTATTTCTGAGTGGCGTGTTTTACACACAATGGTTAAATACCCAGGTCACACGAATCCCAAGGCCTCAAAGAAGATTTGGGATTGAGGATTCCCCTTACATTCAAGAGCTGAACATTGATAAGGAATAATGAAGATTCTACACCACTTTAATTCATTTTATTATTTTATATACCTTTACTATGACTAAAACACAAAGGAATTGGGAAACGTTTCACAACACTGAAATACACCTCCAATCTGCTGCACCTGCGTTGACACTGCAACTCTAGCACAATGCTAGACTAACTCCCAAGGTTAATGTGATATCACATCCGGTCTTTGCCCATTGTCATTCCGTTATAGGAGGTGTTGGACGAACATGAATAAACACGAAAGTGGAAAGAGTTAAAGCTTCCTTAAATTTTCTTTTCCACCTAGCCCGAGTTACGGAGAAGAAGAAAAAGTATCGAACCCTGACACTGTTTAAACTGGAATCAAGTTATGAGACTGGCACGCTACATATTATGTCACTTCCGAACCTTTCCGAGAAGAAATAAAGCATGAAATAAAAGAAAACTATTATCTCTAAATTGTTCAATGCTTTAGTAGCACTTTCAAAAAATGTCCAAGGTTCGCTATCTAAATATATATATATATATAAATACCCCCTCAAGCAGCTGCTTGCCACAGAGGTCTGACAGGAGCCTGTCAGTTGATATGCCATAGTAGAAGGTCGGAGAAGATGGCAGGACCTCAGCTGAAAAACGACACAAACAACCATGCCTTACCCGGGCTCGAACCCAGGTCCCTGAGATCAGTAGCCAAGCGCGCTAACCACTCGGCCATATTTTTTAAATTTCTTAAAATTATTTTATTTGTGCTTCTTAAAAATGAAAGTTCAGAAATTTTCATAATGGAAAAACATCCTAATATTTAATATTGATTTATTTCATTTCGATTGCTATACGAAAGAAATCGGAAAGTGCACACAGAAATATGGTTAATTAAACATGGTGATATAAAGGGCTTCTTCGCTTTCCATTTTGAATTTATTTCCAGTTAACTGGTCATCAATGAACAAACCAAGAAGCCAATGTCTTTTTAAATAGATATCGTGGGTTTTGCTAGTTCAGCATATAAACATTTATAAACCATTTTTGTGAAGCTGCTCAGAATCAAATGGGCGCCTATGCAGGATCAAGAGGTATGCAGATGGAACATAAAAAAACCTGTGTTCTGCCAAATATGTTTAGAAATCCTACCTACATGAATTTAATAATATTTGTTTAATTCCCGTAACTGACATTATATTAGAGACATCTAGCTTCGTTTCATTTCTCTTTTAATGCCGTTTTTTCCACAGTTATTATATATCGGCAATTAATGTTATATTCTGAGCAAATTAAGATACATTTTTATAGTACTTTCAAAAAAAATTATCGAGGAAGTCTAAGCCATCCTCAAATTGAATTACTTCAAACTTGCATGTGTATAAAATCCCAATCTTAATATGAAGTTATTGAAACTGGATTGAATTGTTTTATTGTATTATATAATGTGAAAAAAATAGGATCGCTAGGAATCATAGCGATCTCAAAAAAGAAAAACTCTAACGAACAAGATTGGGGAAGGATTAGGGCATTCCGTCAAGGTCATTCAGTGTTTCTTGGAAGATGTGAACTGCAACTGTTGTTCTGCGGAGCCTAGAAGATCACAGATACTTTTACAACGGTTCGGCGGAAAATTTTTATATTTCTTAAAATTTTACGTATTTTAATATCAAATTTAACGGGATAAGTTCACGCATAAAATGCAGAATTCAACAAAAGTCTTCATAGATATTGTGAGCAGTCACTATAAGCTAATATATTGATATGAATTCAGTGAGAAGAAGACTTAGTGTGAGTTCATAAATAGCATATAAGTATACCACAATAAAGTATGAATGATGTAATTTATTACAATGCAAATTACAATTACAAATTTTTATTGAATCTCATTTGTGACACAAATTAACCTTAACAATAATCTATACCTTATAGATGTGAAACGTTTAACATTATCTCCCTTGATAGAGGACCCAAGGAGAAACTTTATTGTTGATTCCTTTATTCTACCGAAACCAGGTTTCATCTTGACTCAAATAAGAGCAGTCTACTTACGTGGGACGGGGGTGGCTCAGTGGACAGCGCGCCAGGCTCGTAATCTGTAGTTCCCAGGTTCGAGTCCCAGCTGGGTCAGCGTTCAGATTAATCTCCGCAAAATTCCCCGCCCTGCCCACGGTCAGTAGGGGACACCGATGGACTTGGAAAGGCCGCCGTCCGTCGGATAGGACGTTAAGCCGTTGCCCCGTGTGCGGGAGAACCATACCCTGTACACGTTAAAGAACACGCTGGATGGCCTTGACGGGAGGCTACCATCTGTCTCCCAACAGCTGTTCCAGTGGGTCCCCAACCTTCTATGAGCCTTTGGGGTCCATGTGACCTGACCATTTAGCCCATGATGCGCAAAAAACTGCCGCTCAGAGGTAAAACAACCCAACCCAAAATTCTTCTTACGTAATATCACACAACATTAATTTAATCTTTCTTCCTTCACTACTCCACTATATCTTTTTGCATTCTTTCGCAATTCTTACTATTTCAAAGCATCCTCGTTCCAAACAGTTAATAAGGTAAATCGTCATGCTAAGCATAGGCGAGCGTTCATGATACACCTCTCACAAGTCGTTGTCGCAGGTTCATCTGTCGTAACAATATTTATGCAATTTTGAATATGACACTTATGGTTGGCTTTAGAACAAACCACTGGTAATTTTCCGATCTTACTTAGAAAATGAATTGCTGATTTTTTTTTTACCTTGTGATATATTTCCAAGGCCATGACATAAATAAAATCAGGAAAAGAAATCGCTCTCGCCCAGCACAGTACGTTTTATTTGGCCCTTATTTATTCTGTTTCTCCAAAAAGGATGATTTAATCAATTAACTTCAACCGCAATGACGTTTTCAGTAAAAGTGTAGAAAAGTAATATACACTACCCAATAAAAATATTAAACAATTTCTATGTTATGTTAAAGGGAACCTACCTTTGAAGCTCTTTAACGTCTAAAAAAAGCATTTAATGAAAAAATGTGACTGACATTTTTCCATTTAATTCACATTTTAGAAACTATAAATCTTTGAAGTTTGGTTCCAAATGACATAACAAGGAGGTTCCTTAATATTTTAGTAGGACCTTTTATGTATATTGAAATTCAAGAAATTAATATTACTAAATAACGTCGATGGCCACGAAATAATTTGTTAATGATTTACAAATGCATTTTTCCTAATTTAATCCTCTTTCTTCATAAAACATGATTTTTCCAGTACCTTAACATAAATAGTATTTTTCTTTGGCTTGTGTTTACGACGAACGCTTGCAATTGTCCAACTTGTGACGATCATTAAGATTCTTGAGGAAATTTCCCAGTTTAATTTTCTCGCGAGTTACAATAACGGATACTGGTAATCTGCGATATGAGATTAACAGAAGGTTAGACATTGTTGTTGGAAATTTCAAGAATCTGTAGAATTTGAAAAAAAAATGTTTCTATACATCAATAGATATAATATATAACATATCATAAAAAATCTATAGATTAATATTATATACATTATTTGTTGTTTTTATTCTAAAATTAGCTAGCATAGTAAATCTTGGATCTTTTTAAAGCAAGATAACGAAGAACTAGATGCCTTGATTTTATATACTTATACAAACCTTGAACATTAGGTGGTTTGATTATGTAACTAATGATGAGTATAGACGAAAGATTCAGAAACCATGTTTGAGCAATTTCTCATGTAGAGAAAAACTGCGTTGGTTTCGACATGTTGCCCAAATGCAGAACTAGGTTTAGTGAATAGAGTTATGAAGAGAGTGCCGAAAGGTCTCCAGAAAATGGGGGAAACCTAGAACACCTATAGTTCAATAGAGGCCTGTTGGGTGGACAAAACTAAAGCCTGGTTGGACCTCCGTAGCTTAAGGATAATGCATGTATGAAAAGTGAATAATTTTGAATACCCCATGACTAAGTGAATAACTAATTTAAAACCAAAAGCAGAAAATGCGTGTAACACTTTGCATGCTTCTGGGAGACGCGAGTTCGAATCCCACTCAAAGCAACCAAATTTTTTTCTGTAATGATTTCAAGTGTGTTTGTTGTTTTAAAGCAGCCAGAGTGAGTATTTTAACGTTTTAAATTTCATTGAAAATCGAAACTTTCCAGCAATATATATATCACTTTATTTTCATCTAGCTGCAATATACTTCAAAGACAGGTATTACAAGAATAACAAGAAGTTGTCTGAACCAATCCCAAGCAGGGAAGCCAATACTCCACTTGATACATAGGAAGTCACGATAATGAGCTTGGTGCTTATCGATCTGAAATTTATTTTTCTTTCTACAAGAGCCTTTAAGTCGAATAAAAATATAACCTAGATCTTGGGAGCTCAGTACCATGGAATAACCTGGCCCTGAAGAAGTAGAGACAAGTATATCTAACAGAAAGCAAAATCCAATGATACCTAACTCTACAAATATTTGGCGCTTCGTAGGATTTTAATATAAATCTTCCGTCGCCCGTTCTGCTTAAAACAAATATTGTGTAGTAGATTTTTTGTGTGTGAAAGTTATTGAACTAGACAATAAGTGTTTGGGGATATGATTTATTGAAAAATCCTTGTTCTATATAAAATGTAAGGTCCATATTTATTTGAAGTCAACCATCATGCATTTATTATTAGCATTATACCTATAGGTAATAGACTTGTTTGCGACAAAAAAAACTCTTCTTATTAAGATGCTGTTATGGCAAAGGATGTAAACTGCTGAAACTATTTTTTTTTACTTTTTCAAATATCACAAACGTTACTGCTTTATATTCCATCATAATCATGGATATTAAAGAAACATGTTATGAAAAAATATGGCATTGAAAAATCGTCATATGCAAAAAAAACTTAGCCTACAATTTTTATTGTAATGACAAAAATATATTATTTTAACCGATAAAGATTTATACTTTTAAAAAGCTATAGTTACTAGCTTGGCAGATTTAAAAAAAAGGGTTAGACTCTGTTGGTCATCAAAATTTGTCGTTGATCGTGAGAACGTATGGTACTACAGACCAAAAGTTAGTACTGAAAGTATCGATGGAGGGACTTTTTCCCGAAAAATTCAGTTCCTAAGTAACTGAAAGAAAAGAATGTCAAAAAAGCCCTATTTACGCCCTCTGTATCTTATGTATTCATTTTAAACTGTACTATTCTTCTGTCATTAACTGTTACATCCCAAAGTCATCGATGCAGCCTTAAATAAGTCCACTAGTGATGAAAAACCCATATCAGTACAAGTGTGTCGTGACCACCCTGTGTTTTAGTGTGGCTGAACTTTAGGGGCGAAGACAAAAGGCTGCGTTTCATCAGGATCAGCATTCCGGAGAAAATGGACCTGATGCCACAATATTTATAATCATAAATAATGGAGTCTCCCTCTCCCAATCTTAGGCTGTCCGTCTATCTCGATGTGCAGGAACTAGACCAATAGACACAACAAATAAGAAGTTCGACGTGGGATCACTTTCTGGGAACAGATTTATTTAACTATGCTCTTATTCTTAGTTACAGTAAATTTACTCTAATTCAAGTGGATTTCAGACAAAAGCAAACAAAAGTCCTCTTTCACGCGCTGTGCCGTATCTGCATAACAATTTACGGGGAGCATAACAATTTACGGCTCAAAAATTAACGATCGAGAGGAGCGTACAGGCGACAATTATTAGCTAACATGGGAGGAGACCAGATCAAAAAAGAATGACCCTATCTCGTTCCATTGCCGTGGGTGGACGGAAGAAAATGACTCTCCTTGTGCATATCAAATTGTCCTTTAGGTCGCTATCGGGATCCTACTGCCCATCAGCAGAGTCGACTCTTGTTAGTTTCCGTAGTCGCGCACCTAGCAGCCGGAGAAGAACATATCAGGTCCTTTTGTCGTGAATGAAGTAGTGCTGGGCGTCAACTTTTCGCACTGAAAGTTCAGAGAAGAGTGTCCAAAGGCGCGCTTCTTTCCACGCTTCCAACTTCGCCGTGGGCTGGGCACAAACCAGGTGGCGATTGGCCCGCGCTGGCCAAAACGGATGTCGGTCTACCCATATGGAACTTGTTTTTCGTTTTAGCCGTGCGGTCTCTGTCAGATGGGATCGCTTTTTTGGCCGAGTTTCCTTGTACTAGGCCTGCGGGCTACCTTCTTCTTCGACATGAAAATTCCGAGAGCCAAGATGAAGGAGGGTGTGAAGCTAAGACCTAAACAACAACATGGCGGATGGGGCTTAGCCCATATAGATACCTCGTGTCCACATTTTGAAACAAATGTGAGCACGACACAAGCTTTACCAACTCATACAAGATTAGGTATTATTAAAGACAGCCATCATTATATTTACTAACTTTTCAAATATGCCTTACTTTCTATCGGTGAGTCAAAAACTGTTATGACCAACACTCAAGCGTCTTTTTTGAAATCTACCGAGGAAGTAATTAGAGGTTTTTGAAATTATAATCTTCATCAGTTAAAAAATAAATATCATAATGAAAATCAGCAATCTAAGCTAACATTTTGTGCATGTTACGAATTGTTGAGTTTTCAAAATATTTTTTCCATAATATTCTTTTTGTAGTTGCATCATCATGATTGAATGCAAAGCAGTATTATTCGTGGCATCTGTAAAAGATTAAAAAATAGTTTCAGCAGTTCCTATGAAGCAAAGCATTTTTCGGTTTAGATTATTTTTCGGTTAGATGAGTTATTGACTGAGGCTCAGTGAACCCAAAAATATTAGAACTCCTGTCATATTGTTGCTCGTTTTTTCTTTTGTAATTTGAACATATAAAACGGAGAAGGATTCTGCAAACTATTCTTAGTTTGTACAGGGCTTCCCATACAACGACATACCCTACTAAGACCGAAGTCATTGCTGAACATTGCTTCATTAGAACTAACACACAAACAAGCAATCACGCCAGCCGGGGACTCGTACCCGGATCCCGACAATTACAGTGTCATTGTGAACCAACACGATTGCCATTGCACCACCCAAAATGCACTGTTCAGCGGAAGGCAGCCATAACGAAACTTGACACGAGACAGCAGTGGTACAAAGAGAGGTCTGTCAGGGCGCCCTACTACATTCTATAGGCATCTGATCAAACGACCATTTCCAGACACTGATTCTGCATTCTATAACAAAAGTCTGATTCTGCATTCTATAACAAAAGTCTGATTCTGCATTGTATAACACTGATTATGCATTCTATAACAAAGTGAACTTGTATTCATAGAAACAGATGGAATATATTTTCCTGCCACTGCAACTTAAAACAATCAATTCATAATACAAAGTTTGTTTGTTCTTTCATTTGGATAGAAAATAATCATAGAAGCTACTCCTAATTTTACAGGCCTTATTATAAAAAGACATTTCCTACTAAAACCCGAAGTCAATGCTAACAACTTTCCCAGTTAGAGTCATTAACTCCCTACCTACTAAGCCAGTTAAGATACAAACTATGTCCATGTACTCATTTTAACCAATTCAATAAAATTTCACAGCTGATAGACCACTTTCATTTATGACTCTTCCTAAAAAGAAGCACTTAAACATAGTTACGAAAACTCCATTTTATTTAGTAAAATTTATTTTAAAAAAAATCTAATAACGTCAAAAATTTACAAAATTAGCTAAATAGGTTTACTGTCTCATAAGTTCAGTCACCTCTCTCTTAACTATTACCATGTGAATCATTACCCTCCAATATGTTCTAGCTTTCGCTTTAGAATTTCCCTCTGAAAATTACTAATTTAAAAATAAAATTAAAACATGATTTAATATGAACGATATTATAAAAATGCAACTGAAATTTTTAACAGAGAGTAATTTAAAATCTGTCTCGCTTCTGAATTAGAGGAATAACCATTCCTGCTTTCCAAAGTATAAAACATTCTAATTCAGAGACTTGCCTAGTAGCCTTCAGAATTACTAATGAAAGGTAAGCTTCATTAGTTAGCATACAACATCCTTAATGTAAATTTTGAAACCCTCTTTTGTCCAATAATGTCTCTGTGGGCGATGGCACTGATGATGATACTGTGCATTAAAAGAATGTTAAGCCTAGGTCTCACGTGTAGTACAGCATATTCATGTCCTCTTGATATGAAAAAAAAATATGCTAGATTGAAATTATAACCACTAGCGCCCGTTGTGCATAACACTGTTGCAATGGTAATTTAAATCTGTCTCATTTGCAGTACATCCATGCCTAAACACACTAAAAAGTATACGTTTAAATGTTGAGCTACAGCTTTATGTGCAGAATATCAATATACACTGAGTTGTCTTTGCATTAGCAAAACTTGCCTAATTTCCCATGGGGCCACCTATAGCCCATAATTCAGCCCGTACACATAGGTGCATGGACTCCACAAGACTTTAAAGGATGTCGTGTGGTAGGGCAATCCGTGCATTTAACAATGTATATCTGTAATGCCTGCACATTGCCATATGCAGATTCATAGCCTAGACCTCCCCCGCTTTTCAAAAATTTGGGAAAATCACAATTAAGTACATTGATATTTTCACAAATAAATTTAATTTGCTTGAAATCCAGTGGGAGGACGGAGTCCGCTCATGGCCACCCAACTCAACGAATCATTGTCATGTTTCTGAAACCAGTTTGCAACCTGCCAGGCTATGTGATATGGCGTGTTATCTTGTTGACAAACACCAGAAATGTCTGCATACATTGTCATCATGAAGGGATGTACTTAGTCAGTGACAATAGCAAGGAAGGAGGTACTGTACAGCCATTTATTCACTCTGGTCAGTGGACCAAGGGTGTACCACAATAACAGTCCTCAAACCTTAAAACCATCGCCTACAGCCTGGTGACATGACCTCATGTTAACCAGGTGACATATTTCCACATGTCAGTGACATGATGTTAGTACTGACATGCCCATGCAAGGTTCAATTTCTTGTGTCTCGCAATGAGCATGAGTACCATGTCGGCCATCGCCTGTCATATCACATGACATATTACATGACATCGTCATATCACATGACACATTACATGACGTTGTCATATCACATGACATATTACATGACGTCGTCATATCACATGACGTCCATATGATTATCATGAATACAAATTAATGTCCAGCATATTGTCCTTGTTTGTATTGGTATAGCCATTTCAACAATGCAATATGTGGTTAGGTGGGCCATTATGCTGTACTGCTCCCGTGTTATGAGAATGTAAACGCATCGCTCGCCACTGCCATTTGACCACATGTGGCTGTCTCACGTGTCACCTTTGGCTTGTTGTTCGACCGCTGTTGATCCAGTCATAGTAGACACAAGACACCACAGAGCGAGAGAAGTTCAGAATGGCAACTGTTCTCGAGATACTGGTACCTGAATCTCATGGCCCTACGATCATACCATGTTTAAAGCCGGAATATCAATATAGACTGAGATGTCTTCGCATTAGCAAAACTTGCCTAATTTAAATTATTGATAAGTGTATGCCTACGTTTTTCTCGAAGTAAGCGTACAGTCGCACAAAAAAGTATCTAGCAACCTTCGTGCACGTACACGAAGGTTGCCAGATCACTAATTTCTAAACAAATCGTTACCAGATATTTTTTCTGAATTCTGTAATCAATCATAGCATTCGGATACTTTTTTGAGCGACTGTACACTTATTGCCTCTACAATCTGTATATGTGCACTCTACAATCGTACATTGGTTGTTCCCTATTTGAGGCATCACCATAGACTATTCCATTCGTACACATGGAGGTGTTGCTAATGCAAAACCAACTCAGTGTAATATGTGCATTGGAAATGCATTGAATGGAATGCCGAACCATGAACTGTTGTTGAGAAGATTCATGCCCTAGGCACATTAACCTTTCGTTACAATACTAGCCCAAACTGCAGGCAGGAGTAGATATTGAAGTCGAAGGTGTAGCCTTGAGTGCAGGAGTTCATTTAATATCTGGCCTTTTTGGACCAGTATGGTATGGAAAAGATTATAGAACACACTGCAATGAATCATAATTGTTTTCTCCATATTCATGAGATCCCCTGCTGTTCAGTATAAACTCTTAAGATGAGATGTTAATCCCAAGTGCGGTACAGATCTAGATATTGTACACATTGAGAAGGCACCGGGTGGTATGTTGTGGTTCCATGAGCAGGTCAATTAGCACATACACAAAAAATACCTGGTTAAAATGTAACTTGATCGTATGAGAACCATGCCATGTACACTTTAACTACATTGTAAGGAATGTAATGGTAAGGCGTAATAAATAACATACCCATGCCCTGTTGAACTAAAACATACACTGGACTGTACATTAATTAATCTTTTGCGTGTTATGTATAATGTCGATGCCTGTGATATAAAACAAGCAGACTGAGAATCTTATACAAAAGTCTACAATGTTCAGAATACTATATATCGTATCAGTTTGGGAGACTCAGACTGCACAAGTTGACACCCTAAAACTTCTCGTATATCATAGGCAATGACCTATGAATTAGCTGTCAACATAGGATTTACGAAAACTCTTGGAGCATCAAGAGCGCAGTTTCAAAGTCCACTAATTTTAGATTACTTACTTATTTCGCATTAGTGTAAAAATGACGGAGCTGATGATAACTTAATGGATGGACCATCAGGCAAGTAACTGGAAGGAGTGGGTTCGCATTCCACTCATTAGCAAACTATTTCTTGAATTTTAAGTCAACAGGTAATGCATATATTTATTATCGACTGATTGTTGGATTAATAATGCTTTAGCATGAGTGACATCCTTTTAATACCTACCCATTGAGAAACACTGAATCAGTTGCCGACCATAGATGGCGCCATGAGCGAGGAGATCAGGATTTAAAAATCACAATTACTGGAAAAATAACGAAGCCGGTGATACTAGCTTAGTTGATAAACTGCCTAGCATGTAATTGGGAGGTGTGGGTTCGAATCCACTTATCGGCGGAATTCATTTTTCTTCACAAAAGTATTTCTTGATTTATATGTCAACATATAATCTGTGTATTTATTATTGACAGTTTTTATTTTGTTGCAATAATACAACGGAAATTTGATCCCAACGCTCAGAAGAACATATATAAGCCATGAATACGTTTTATACCAATATTCGAAACGAAGTAAATTGATTCATTGTACAATTGCTATGACATTAGCTTTGGGTTGTTTTGTTTTACCTATGAATGGTACTTTATTCTGAGAGGTCAGATCACAAGGACCCCAAAGATTTGGAGAAATTTAGCAGAAGGGGACCTTTGAAGGATTTGTTGTTATCCTTCAAAGCCATCCAGCAAGTTCTTTAGTGTTCAGAGTGTATGACACTCCTGCACACGGGAACACGGCTTTATATCCCATCCGATGAACTGCAGTATTTCCAAACCCATTGCTGTCCCTTCTGACCGATGACAAGGGGTGGGATTTTGCGGAGGTAAATCTCAACGCTGGCACAGTTCGAACTCGAACCTGGGAGCTACAGATCACGAGTCTGGCGCGCAATCGAGAAAGCCAACCCCCCTCTCCAAATGATAATTTGACATCAGTTACTTAAAAAAAAAGTAATGGACTTATTTTGAAGGGTATCATCGTTCCCACTGAATGCAAAACTTTATGCGAAGTTCAGAATCGTTTCTAAAAATTTGGATACTAATAGGTAAATGGATTATTGAACGAGATATAAGCTCACACATTGTTTGAGAAGATTAAAAAAATCCCGACTCTTTCATATTTGAGAACGCCTCCAATGTGTTTATCAACAAAGAACACAGCATGTTAAATACAGAAATATGAATAGTCTTGAAATAACTTCAAGTATTGATTGCAAGGGTTTCTGAGGAGAAAACATCCACCTTCCAGATGTACTATCAGTGTAAACGATAGCAAGTGCGCTGTGCAAACTTTTCTCTAGCTCTTTCTTTGTGTATCACACGATTTGAATTACCGAGTGAAACAGTAATATTATAAGAGAAGATAACATGTCCGATGCAGCTGTTGGGCTTCTAGCAAAATCATTTTTCTACAGCAAACTGAATAAGACATTGAATGCGTCGCAACCAACATGTTCCTTACTGAGGAATTTATTTACACTTCGAGCAAACCAGAATCTTGTTGTCACAAAGGTCTTCAGATCTGTAGACAAGCAAGGGCTTAATACCTGGGGATAAGAGAAAAAAAATATTGCAAATATTTGGTTTTCTGCAATTATAGCTTATAGTACACTGGTGAAACAATATTTGCGAAATATTATATTAGGTTCAAATTGGATGCGTATATAATTTTTATAACATATCTGTCGCCATTTATTAAAATATCGTTTAATATTTCAGAGTTATTTATTAAAAAAAATGTTTTTTCACTTCATTCGTGTAACAAAGTACATATTTACATCCAAACTACAATACCTTCAGGTTAAACGGCGCTTCGTTTCGGATATAATCAAAATGTTAACTCATTCTCCTAATGTATTATTTTTCCCCAATTCTGCATGCTCTATAACTTCATAAACTCATAACATATTTTTTTCAATATCATGTAAATAAGGTTTTTTTAAAAAATATTGTTTTCTACGCATCACCTGTTTACAAAACAGGCGCTATATGTTGTTCTTTTCTGGAAGAGCACAAGAGCTCCTTTGAAATATGCATAATAATTCAGAAATAAAGACGATAGTCAATTGTTTTTAACAGGGTTATTTATTATTTTTCGGAAACATGTTACTGAAAGGATTTCATTTCGTACCGGTAAGCTTCAAAGCATACATCACTATGTGAGGAAAATCACGCAAGGCTGTCACTAAACCGAAGTCATCTTACATGGGTAACAAAGTGGAAGGCGACCAAAGTACAATGCCTCGGTATTTTCTATTTCTTCTTATGTTTTCCGCAAATAGCGAATGGTTTAGGGTTTTTTAATAGGAAATAAATATTAATATACTTAAATACACACAGATTCAGTTGTTTTCGAAGATTCTGGCCTTACTGTAAAAAATAAACTAGTAATAAGATGTTACCTAACATCTTATTACTAGTTTATCTAGTGTTTTTTAAACTGAAATTAGTGCGTAAAATTTACAACAGATTTGTTGAAGAAAGAAAAATAAACTTTTTCTTTCTTCAAAATTATTTTTAACGATTTATTAAAATTTTAATCACTCATTTTGCCTTATTCTTAAACCCAGATGCCAATTTAAGCAGTTGTTTTTTTAATAATAAAAGATAATGGAGATTCAAAGTAACTATAAAATTCATCAAGAGTAATCAGTGATTACCAATGATTGTGAGGGGGGCTGGTTTGTTTGCCCCCCACTCCTGAAATTCCATCACCTTATTCGAAATCTCAAAATTGTCTTCTTGCTTCGAAATCCAAGGAAGGTGTATTTGCATATTTCGATTTTGTCCCCATATTACACTAAAAATTAATTTAAAAGCTAAAATGCACGTAAAATTTTGTTCCATGTATAATATCATTTAAACCTTTCCTGTCCAGTGGAATATTTTAGAAAATAAAAAATTCTATTCGAAACTTATTCTCGCCGCCACCCAAAACTAAGTCTTGAGTACGTACATGTAGTATATTAACGGAAAATCGGCATTATCACATAAACTAATAACATACCAACAAAAGTGCAAGCTTTCGAAACTTTTTTTGGTACAAAAAAAAAACATAAACGGATCATTATTAGATTTTGTACTATGTTATCCAGTAGCGTAATGTAATAAGATTAATTGACAAAATATCATTTTTTAAATTTTTCATAATTGTATATTAACAATAATCTCTTCCCTCCCACCCTACAAAATCTATTACATAATTTTTTGGAATTCTGTGACCAATCGTTCCCATTAATTTGCCGTCGGTGATTATCAGAAGTGTTAGAATTTCAATTCAGCAGAATTTAAAATTATTTGCAATGGCATATTTAGAAGACGAAAGCAGAAAACATTAATGTATACGCATCTCACAACAGATCGTGTGTAAGAGATAAAATAAGAATTTGGAATCCTCAAATCCATTTTTCCAGTTCTGCCTCGGGTGGAAATTAAGACCGAACCCAGACAGCTACGGCGGATGTGAACGTGCATTTTCTGTGAACACTTAACGACTCCCTAAGAGATGATTTGGTTGGAGTCGACTTTGTCTCTTTACCCAGTCTCCTTGCTAATTGTTCAGAGAGAAAGCACTACTTGCCTTCCCTTGGCACTTCCGGTCCGCAGAAGTAAAACCACATTATGCGGTTTTCAAACAGCTTTATATTTAAAGGGTTAAAACTAAAACAGTGTAATTGAAAAAAAACAACAACTGCAAATTGTTCTTAAAAAGGAATGATGCGCTCTTTTTTTTCAATTAATTGTTCAATTGAAAGATCATTTATAGGTAAAAGAAATAGTTAGCTGTACCACTACTGAAAGTGTCTTACTGGTACGCCGTAGCTGAAAATAATTTCTTGTGGATACGGCGTACTGGCCTACTTTCACCCCTCGAAGTACCTAGACTTTCACCAAATCTGTTAAAATTTCAAGGCTGATAACCTTTCAAAGAATTTACCAAATAAGATTTTTATACACATATTTTAAATAATTTTCATGGAAGACAGGACCAGATCTAGGAGGATGACGGCAAGGGATCCATGCATCCCTTTTAATTTTCCTCAGAAATATCCTTTCATCCATATGATTTCTCTCATCACCCATTCTGCTGCCCTAAGTGATAGACTAGACATATGCAGTGTTGTGAATTTAGTAATTTTCCCCTCAAAAAAAAAAAAATCCCACTCCTTTCATCCCATTTTCAAGCCTCGAAGGAAACATATTTTTCATTCTATATTATAGTAAGCTTTGCTTTATCCTGCCTTTATTTTACTGAAAAGACGATGGCAGAATAATTTGGTATTCTGTAGAGTATGAGTAGTCAACACATCAATCGCGAATTTAACGGTCGAGCAAGGCGTACTTTTGTTTTTGGTGGATCGTGTTTTCAATGCAGAAACAGCGGTAGAAATAAATAACGTGATGAATGATGTGTACTTGAGGTCATAAATAAATTAAAAAATTGATATCCCCTCAAGCAGCTGCTTGCCACAGAAGTCTTACATAAGCCTGTCGGTTTATAGGACAGAGTAGAAAGTCTTTGAGGTTGGTGGGATCTCAGCAGAAAGATAACACAAATAACCATGCTTACAGGAGGCTCGAAAAACAGTAGCCAGTCATACTCGATCATATAAGTGCTAAAATGCAAAGTGATTGGGTATATCATCGCAACGGTTCCAAATATTTTTCTGTATAGAACTGCCATTTCATTGTAAATTAAACTTATAAAAAAGCATAAAAATTCTTTTCATCATACAATGTATAACTTACTACAGTATTTCCATAATGTGTAAGTGTAATATTAAGACTGTAAAGCAGCGCTTCGCAGCCGGTGTGTTGCAAAACGTTTATGCAAAATTTTAATCACCTCGTTTCCTTCATTGTGAATTCGGTCTTCTCAGGTGAATATAAAAATGTAGAAAAAAAATCTTTCATTGTAAAAGAATATCCGAATATATTAAATAAAATTAATTGTTGTTTTTAGAAAACAACAATTAATGCAAGTTTTCTTCCTGGTGTATCGCGACAAGTTTGAATTCTCAAAAATGGCCATATTGTCAAAAAGGCTGGGAAACATTGCAGTAAAGGATAAATAAATTAAATAAATATTCCCTCAAGCAGCTGCTTGCCACAGAGGTCTGACAGGAGCATGTCAAAATTATTTTTGTTGTCAATGCACTTTCACAAAATTATTGCTAAGGTAAATTGCAAATGAAATATCTGATATTCGTTCCACTTCAGGAAAAGATTGGCTGGTTTTTCTTTTTGCTGAGGTTCGGTTTCTTCACAGGTTGCGAGTACACGTTTCTCTATACTGAGACAATCCTATCGAAGCCTGATAAAGACTTGCTGAAAAATATTTCGTTTGAACGTTTTTCTGGAATGCATAAATTTCCATAATCCTTAAGCAGCCATAAACTACGCTGGTGTAACAGAAATGTTTAAGTTAATCCTCCAAACACGTCTATCCTGAGAGATAGCTGCTGCATTTGGCGACTACAGGCCATTCCTAACGAGGTCTTGTTTGACATCGTCTGCCCACCTCATTCTGGGTCTCCCTTTTTAACTGATCTTTTATGCACACTGATCCTAACTCTATTTGTTAATCTGCAATTATGAATACGGGTAACATGACCAAACCAATGCACAATATCTCTGCAGAATATGCTGCTCAAATGAGGTCGCCCACTTTTTCTCCTAAACTCATCATTATTTGCAAAGTCAAACCGCTTAATGCAGAAGATACCACGTAAACATCTAAATCAAGGTTCTTATTATTTTGTTTACAAAGAATTCAAGTTTAACTAACAACACTAAATTTAGAAAGGATTAAACTATTATTAAACCTAATTTAACTCATTATGTATATGAATATTTTTCCACATTCCCATAGATTCTTAAACGTCCTTGAAGGAATACCTATTATTAAGTTTATCTCATTCCGTATATCTTTGGTATCTGTAACACAACCCTCAACAGAATTAAACCGAGAAACTGTTATTTTTGTATGATATTTTTGTTCTTAGAAGACTATTGAATGGATGACATCGATGCTGAATGTAATATGAGCTTCAAATATAAATACTCTGCAATTTCATGTATCTCCCAAATCGAGGCAATAATACAATTTTTCAGTTCTCGGTTTTATGAGAATTAAATATAATACATTTTTATGATCAAGAAGAATCAGGAAAGAAAAAGACTGATATTAAAAATATAAGATAATACATCAATTTGAAATTGATCATCATATTCAAGAGAAACATCTAGATCAGCTTTTGGCGTAATTGCGTGCGAAACTTTGAAATATTTTACTCTAAATGCAGTTTAGTGTGTAATAAACTGGAACCGAGTAAAGGAAAGAGAAGTGATAAGAGAATTCTTCAGTCATGAGCAAGGAGGAGGAGAGGGATGCTGTTTGGGTTGTTTTACCTCTGAGCGGCACTTTTTGCACACAATTGGTTGAAAGTTTGGGAAGGAGATCCACTGGACAGCTTAACAGCTGTCCAGTGGGTCCCCTTCCCAAACTTTATCTCTAACAATAAGGTTTGGGTCCCCTTCCCAAACCTTATTGTTGGAGATAAGATTATTGATTGAGATAGATGGAAGCCCCCTCCCGTCCATTCCATCCAGTGTGTTCTGTAACGAGCACAGGGTATGGCTCTCCTACACACAATATCACTGTTTAACATCTAATCCTGCAGACGATGGTCTTTCCAAGTTTATCAGTGTCTCCTTTCTGACATAGGGCAAGCAGGGGTGGGAGTTTAGTGCACACAAATATCAACATTAGTACATGTGGAACTCGAACCTGGGAACTATATATTTCGAGCCAGCGCACTGTCAACTGATCCAACCGCAATTCCCGCCCCGCTGAATGTGTGTGTGGGAGGGACATTCTTATGATTCTCTTTCTCCTTGGAGAAGTTGATCGAAAAGGAATTTTTGTTGAATAATATTTATTATACGTATTAATGAAGTTGAATGAATTTATAAAAATAACTAGAAGAACTCATATCGCCTGTAGCGCACATGGGAATCTCGTTTTCAAATGATTTTAATGATTCCAAATGATTTTAATTTGAGCTAAAGGATGATGGGGATAATGTAAAGGGTATTTTATTGTAATTATACAACATAAAAAGGATTTCTCTTTTATTTCTTAAATTTAAAAGTTGCATTTTCCACACTCCTCTGAAAAAAGTGGGTAGATTATTGCTGTCAGTGGAATCTCTTTAAAAGTTATCACCGAATTTTGAAATTTTTATCTTATAAAAATCATTAGCAAAAGTTGTTAACAGTTTTACTGTTTACATATTTAGTGATCTGTAACGATATAAAATTAAATCTAAAATATTAATAAAGAGGATAAAATAAAAAGAAAATATAACTAAATACTAATAAAGAGTTTTCCAATTGTCACTAAAAATATTTTTTCACCCCCTTGGGGGTAAGGGGTCAATTGATTGTTGGTTAACGAAAACTTGGTAATCTACACATTCAACCATCAATTTTCAAGTTATTCGAAATACTCGTTAAAAATTTGAAATTTTTAATTTTACCACCATTAAAAGCCGCAATTATAGCATATTTCAATACCTATCCAACACAAAAATAATTTTAAATTTATCTATAAACAAAAAAGTTCGCTGTTCAGATGGACTGACAGACAAACAGCCGAAAAGGCGAAACTAAAAAAACTACGATTAGCATTAATATTCCAAAGTTGTAAATAGACGCAAAATAATGAAGTTCATTATTTCATTATTCTGGCAACTTTACTGCGATATACTCTATATAAAAGAATTCTTTAAATTAATTAGAGGGGAAAAAGTTTGCCTATTGCTACTATTGATTTTATGTTTTCAAAATATTGCGAGAAGCTATACTTGACATTCCCGAACATTGTTTCATCTTTTACAATTCGCGAAGATATGCATAATTTTGAAACATTTATTATTCTTTGGTGTGTTCACTTTAGCCTAGCTTTTCTTAATTATCATTATCATTTTCTTTGAATTTTTAGTAATGCTCAAAACAGAGCAAATATTAGGGGCACTATCTAAAGACTAAATGTTTGACATTTAGCATTTCATGTAAAACACCATGGTGAATTATTCAAACTCCTGTGTAAGCCGAAAATACACTGTTTTTCATAACTTAAGGAACAGATAATGAAAAGAACGCGATATCGTAAAACTCTGAAGATAGAAATGCACAAAAGTTATGTATTCTATCTAAAATATGACGCAGGACTGAGATAGGTATGCAAATGAATGGCACTGACAGAAGTATATATTATGTAGGCTGCGTCGAGAGTTAAAAGGAGCGTTTCGAAACTGTTTTATAGTTATCCTGCAAAGTACGTAGTAGAGTTGTCTAGATAGCAGATTTGATCGGCATATCTACCAGATACCATTATAATTTATCGTAAGAAGTGCGGTGGCGAACTATAGGTCGCCTCGAGGCAGTGCAAAGTCAAGCAGATATTGTCAGTTGGCTTAGTATGAGTCGTTTAGTGGTGCATAGACTTTGGCAAGATTCCGACAAGGACAGGAGATTCCACACGATTCATCAGTGACCGACGGCGGGCAACAGCCCCAAGGGAGGACCGATATCTCGTGTTATGCATCTGGAGGAGAAGGATGTCAACACCACGTCAACCTAGATCGATTGGACCTCGCAGCAGCGAATGGAACCGCGATATCAGCTACCAGCCTAAGCCGCAGCCTTCTTGAGGTGTGACTATAAGCTAGTGGTAAAGGGTGTGTGTGCATCTGATCCGACACCACAAGAATTACCGTCAAAACTGACACAGACATCATGTTAACTAAACCGAGAAGCAATGACGGTTCGTGATTTTGGCTAATGAATCGAGTTCTCGACGTCAGTTCATACGAAAGAAAGCAGGAACATGCTATCAACGAACAAATATCCATGAACGGATATCTATGGTGCTGGTAGTGTTTGAGGAGGGATATCTTTCGGAGGCTGCGCAGATCTCTATGTGCTTCCAACAGGTCTTGTCACCAATTGTAGGTACAGGAATGAAATATTGGACCACTTCGTGTAAGAGGTAACAGCTTCCTCCTACAGGGCGATAACTCCAGTCTGAACTTTTGTCGCTTTGTCAATTGCTATCTGGAAATTATCACTATTAACAGTATGGAGTGGCCAACCCATTTCCCAACCTAAATCTGATAGAACATGCATGGGATGCTCTCAAGAGATGGGTTATTTCCCTGAATACCACTTCTGCAAGCCTGCCAGAGCATCCACATACTTTGGAGGAGTAATCGAGATTATTATTCTCAGCGCTGCTGGTCAATCTTATCAAGTTATCTTATCGCTGCAAGTTCTGTATAGCGGTAGGAGGCACACTCCATATTAAACGGCTTGGGCTACCTCAAATGACCTTTAACTTTTTACCATGTGTCTGCATTCGTATCTAATTTTGGAATTTCAGACTGTTATTCCATTTTTCAAGTGTTATTCTTACATACAGTCAAGGGCGTAGCCAGACGCTAATGTTTCAGAGGTCAAGACACCCGCCACGAAAATTCTCTCCTCTTATACTAAATATCAAACTTGATATCTGCTTTGAAATCCAAACTATTGTCATTATTTTGTCAAATCGGAAAAATTCGAAAGAAATTGAACAAAAGCGGTTGAAAAATTTTGTACAGTTTCATTTTAGCCTCATATATTATTTCCGACACTTAAAATAGATTAAAGAAAAACAAATTTAAAATATCATTCCATAAAGAATATCATTTTAACGTTTCGTGTTCGGTAGAACGTTTTAGCAATTAATAAATCGTACTCGTCTTATCCCCAACATCCCCCCATACCTCCGCCCCCGAAGCTAAATCCTCGAACCCTCCCCGAAACTGAACTCTCGAACACCCAAAACAAATTCTCGGACTACTGCAAAACTAAATTCTCGTACCCCCAAATCTAAATCTTGTGTACGTGTCTGCATACAGTATTTATTATATGAACCTATCTTCTGATTCACATGCAGCAGATCCAAGGGGCTTTCAGGATGTTTCTTAATTTATGGAACTCAGTATATGTATATACGTATATATACTTTGTTTAATAATGTTTATATATTTCACATATATTTTTTTGCTTTATTAAAGTCTTTGCTACTAGAGTTGATATATAATATATTCAGAAGTTTACCCAAATGATCAAGAACCCTGCCTAATATAGATTGGTGCTTTATCAAAAAAAATAAATAAATTAGAATTCCTTTCGTTTTAAAATTAAAATTTTTCATCGTTTGCGAATTTTAAACAGTTTGCTATAAAATGGGCATATCCAAGTATGTATAAACAGAATGATATGTATTTTTCCTGAATGTTACACAGGGGGTACCGGAAAACCTGGGGGGTCTCCAGGAAAAATGTCTCGGGCGCTTTTGCGAAATTCCATTAACTTTGAATTAGTAAATTTTTTATAATTAAATTACATATTGATATCATTGTTTTAAGATTTTCTACTATTTAATAATTTGAATTTTCAGAACCCACAGATATTTTGTGTAAAGCCAAAATCAATGCACTTCGCTGACTAAAATGCAAATATATGCATTTTGATTCAAACGATTATTTTAGTTTTATACTTGTACTAAATAATCATATAAAACACTTATCAGAAGTTAATCAAAGAGTGTAAATTTTATTCTTAGAAACTAAAGAAAGTTTTGAGACATTGAGTTATGGCCCACAGGCAACAAGGAGAGGAATTTCTATAAGGAAAATCGAAGCTAATTTTCAAGATTCGTTATTATTCCTTGAAAGCTACAGAAAGAATTCCAGCCGATTCCTTTAAATAGTTTTGTATCAGTTTTCCCCAGACATTTCGCCAAAATATTTTTTAAAAAGAAGCCCCTGACCGTCCCCCCCCCCCTCGAACCGAGGGATATCACTCAACTGTTTCAAAACATTGTTTTGACACCAAAATGAATAAATAGAACAGTAACATGACATCTAAAAATGTTCATAAAAAGTACACATGAACGATTATTTAAATTTAAATTTCTGGCAGTACCAAGCGGAAAACACCGGTTCTCGTCCGATCACCGAAGTTAAGCTGCTTTGGGCACGGTCAGTGCCTGGGAGAGTGACCACCTGGGTACACCGCGTGCAGTTGGGGGAAAAGAAATCTGCTGAGGACCCGCCATCCTCACAGATCCTTCTACCGTGGCGTATTAAACTGACAGGCTCCTGTCAGACCTCTGTGGCAAGCAGCTGCTTGAGGAGATTTTTTTTTTGAGTCCTGTAAATGTTTTTGCACAGAATCTAGATTCAAGTCCAATATATATATATATACAATCAAAATAATAATTAATCTAAAGAACAATAAATTCACTCCATTGATCTTAATTCAAGATTTCATAAATGTTCAATAGAAGTTTCATAATTTATATTCACTGCACTTCATAAAAACTGAAATTTACAGGTAGTCTATTATATAATGAATTTTGTCACTGCATAATAATCCATTTTAACACCTTTGAATATATTAAAGATTCTAAACTATTTTGCATACTAAAACGCCCCTCTTGTTTCATTACTTGATGATCCAATGGCAGCATACTTTAAAACCTAATTTATTAGTAAAAATCTAGTATGTATTATTCATCATATGATATTAAACAAAGCTTAAAATAAAATTCTGTGTAATAACAGTCTTGTCTGGAATTACCAGGAAAATGTGTTGAGGAAAATATATTATTCTTCGGAATATATTCTAATAGATTAAATTTCATTTTGTGTTTTAATTTTGGGAACGTTGTCATGAAATATCCTCTGTAATAAATAACACTCCTCCTAATTACAGCAATTCTAATAATCCTAACTGATTGTTTTCTAACATATTTCACGCTCTTTTCAAGAACTGACAGATCATAATGTATCTGGCTGTTCATTGCTAATGAACTGTGTTCCACTATTATTATCTGCAATGTGATTTTTCTCAGTTTCAAACAATGACATTTTTCAAAAAGAATGGATTATTTATGGCCATTGTGAACAGGTTTTCATGGTTGTGAAACGGAGCAAATAATTCTTCATAAGCACTTCACAAAGCAAACATATTTTACTTTTTAACGGGGTTATCCTTAAGATAAAACGTTTTACATTTAGCTGTGTCATCTTAAAGTTTATTTGGTACTGTAAAAACCTTTTGAATTAAAGATAGAAGTTTTTATGTTTCCTTAACATTGGATTTAACTAAGATAATAACATATCTCCTCTGGCGAGTATGGAATGCTCCTTTTCAAAAATTCTTTATTTTGTGATGCTTACACCTTTTAGAGGTGGAAATTCCAGTTAATGGTTGGTTTGAGTTTCTTTATCTAGAGCAGAACTTTGCTTCAGACAATTAGCTAAATGCCCAAGTCACAAGGATTCCAAGAGCTCAGGGAAGGATTGAAATAACAGAATCCATTGAATAGCTATTAGGAGATATGTGGTAGCCTCTCATCAAAGCCATTCAGCGTGTTGTTTACGTTAGACAGGGTATGGTTCTCCTGAACATGGATTTGTCTCATCCTCCGGACGGCAGCTTTTCCAAGCCCACCGGCATACTCTTTCTGATCGAGGGAAAGGTGGGAATTAGCAGAGATTAATCACAACACTGGCTTAGTTTGGACTCGAACCTGGGAAATGCAGATTATGAGCCTGGAGCACTACCTACTGAGGTTATATATGTTCTTGTGTTTGGTATGGAAATTGTAAATACTGATATTTCAGTAATAATTGTATTCATTGCTGTCTTAGAATAGAAGAATAATATACGCAACAACTTAAGACAAATGGGTTCACTTAATTGCAAGTAATTTTCACTTACTCAAAAGTAAGTGAATCTATTTGTCTTAAGTTGTTCAGTATATTAATGATCTTTTATTAGTAGCTGTCCATTCCAAAACGTTTTTTATTTATTTATTTATTTCTTAAAAACGTTTTGACCTCAAAGGACAAATTACATCAAAATTTTGAAACATATCTGAGGTCTGTCGATCAAAAATACCCAAAGCGCAATTTTTGAGTTCTCAATAGTAAATTTCACCTTTGATCTTGAACGACCCGCCGGATCCAAAATGTTCACGTTTTCCCTATCTACAGCCCGAAACACGCTCAGATACCTATTTTCACGTTGCAAGCATTTGTAGATCAAAGTTTGACCTCCATTTGACCTTGAAGGACATGTCAGTGGTCAAATGTTGGATTTTTTCCCATATCCAAGCCCTGAATAACCTCTAGATGCAAATTTTTAGATTTCTACTATTTCTGCATTATAATTAGAATTAGCCTCATCCCCTGTCACTCAATCAATCACTCACTTACAGTCTTTTATAAATATATACACCGATCAGCCAATACATTAAAACCACCTTTTGTGTTATGCAAAAGGAGCACGCGTGCAGCCAAGGTCGCGAATTATATATATAATACCCCGTGTCGGAGCTCTCACAGACAGTATTTCGTTTCGTCTGAACATGGGTAAAGCAAAGGATTTATCTGATTTCGACAAAGACCTTATCATTATGGCAAGACGTCTTGGTAAGAGCATCTCCGAAACAGCGACGCTGTAGGCTGCTCACGCTATGCAGTAGTTAGTACCTATCAAAGATGGTCCGAAACAGGTGACACTTCGAGCCGTCAACAAGGATGCCAGAGGATGAGGATGCCGACAAGGATGCCTCATTGATGCCAGAGGTCAGCGCAGGTTGTCTTGTCCGCAGAAACAGGAGGACGACACCTACCAACATCTCGTTGAATCTATGCCTCATCGGGTGAGAGCTCTTTTGGCGGCGAGAGAAGGAACTACATCATATTACATAGGTGGTTTTAATGTTTTGGCTGATCGGTGTATATATCAGATCATATAACTATTTATAACGTTTTATAGGTAAAATTACATTTAATTAATTATTTTATTAAATATTTTAATTAAACATTTACGTAATTGAAAATAGTTTCTTATGTTTTCATAACAATCCATTTAAATACCCAGTGGTTTGAACATAATGAAGATACTAAACTCTTTTGCATACTAAAACACTGAAAAACGCGAAAAAATAACCGAATTAGTTATAAAAAAATTTATTCAAATGATTGAGTATAAAGTCCAAATGGTGCCTATCATCGTTTAATTATCTACATCTTGTTTCAAAACTGAAGTTATATGTATAATGCACATTCCTTTTAGTGACAAAATAAAACTTATTTAAAAATCTTTCATAAAGCATATTTTAAAGAAAATTTATTGATAAAAATTACTCTTCTCATTTTCAGAAAGATATTCATTTATATCCGCTCATTAGTGAAATTCAATGTACAAAAATATGAACTGGATTACTTCTTCATTTAAGCAAAGTATTACTGAAAGGTTGATTAAATGCAAATTTCAGTACATACATAGCAAAATTTTTCTTGTTGAAAATCTCACCGAAATCACATTTATGTTGTCTCTTAAGACGGATCACTAAACCTGCACATGACTGCTATGTATAGGGGGATGACTGTAATATTGGAATTAATATTAATCCTCTTTCCAAGATTAAAACGATTATTTTAAAAAACGTATTTCCCTCCATACCATAGCGTAAGATATCGGCATTTTGCAATGATCAGGTAGTAGTGCTTTTTGTGCAAATCTTGCAATAAATCAATGACATATTTTTTTTTTAGTATATTCAGGCTAATAAAAAAATCTAGATTTCCGGAATATAAGTGTTTTAGCGGTTCAAGCAGTTATAAAATTATTTGTATTTGACAATTTACTTAACCTTTTTCAGTAAAAAAAAATACGTTTAAACAATGAAACCGATTCTAAAACATTTCAGTAGCATATAGAAAAATTGAATCTATTAGCAAAACCGTATAAGATGTTACAATTATTATACAAAAAAACAGATTTGTCAGAAATGAATTGTTGCACACACTGTAATAAAATACACACTGTAATAAAATACTTTTTGACCCAATTTTCTACTTGAAACCAATTTTGAGGTTTTAAATAGAACAAAATAATGTCTTTTATAAGTAGGTTTCTCACTTCCGGCTCTTTGCATTCCACGCTAAAGAAAAGATCAATGATTTTTTCCCCTTTCTCATCATGAGGAACAAATTGATTCGTTTCTATGAAAAAAGAAATGCATTTTTTTCCTAATTGCCTAACACTATCTGTTTGTCAAATATCTCAGTAGGTTGAAACATTTCACGTAAAAGAATCTGCCTAAAGCAAATATTTGAAAATCGTTTGCACTAACTACTAGTTGACATTATACAAAGGCAACAATCACCATTGGGCTAGCTGAAAACAAAAAAGCGATTGTTTTGCACCAGAGATGCAAAAATAACCGCGCGACGAAAAAGTATTAATATACAAATTTCTTTCGTGGAAACCTCTGATTAAAAATGCATCGTTGCTTTACAGAATGTGCAATAGAAAGTTTTTCTCTGCATTTGGCGGTGAAAGACGTGCAATTGTTACAGCGAAACATTTGAAAAAGTTTAGCTTTTGAACGTTAACAGGAATCAGGATTTCACAAAAACTTCATAGGGCAAAATTGTTTTATTAGGTAGTTTTTCTCGGTAATCGACGATAAAAACATACATAGAGCATTTGAGAACGTTTAGCTTATGAACGTTAACAAAAACTAGTACACGGCTAAAAATTTTTTTTTCTTAGAAAACAACTTGAGAGGACCATATAACTGTAACAGATTTTTCCCTTCCTTCGACGATGAATGAATGAGGTGGAAATTTCTACACAAAGAACATTTAGCTTATGAACGTTAGCAGAAACCAGCATAAAACGAAAATTCCCGTTATTTACTTATTTTTTAAGACATAACTTGATAGGACAAAATCCCATTCAACATAATACAGTAGAAACAAAATGGCCTCTTAAGGCTTCCTCCTTTATAGTCATTCTCAGACACCAGTAGTTTAATGTTACATCTCTGAGGCTGACGAAGAAGGATATATGACTACTCTCAGAGTGGACAATTCTCTCCAATGAAGAAGAAAACTGACAAGATTAGTAAGTACTACCAAAAATAAAAAAATAAATCAATATCAGAAAACAGATTACAATTTTAATGATTTTTATGCCCTAACTAATTATTCTGTGACTTTTATATCTCCTACCCTGTTTCAGCAACTCTATGCGACAATATCGAAACGACTAAATGCGAACACGTGAAAATAATAGGGAAATGTGGATAGCTCCCATTGAGAAACTCCGTAATAAGATGTTATTCATTCCTATCTGAAATTACTACCCAGCATGTCGGTGACACCCCATTTATCAAAATACGGAAGTAATTTTGCGGGATGTTGCGCTACTCCTCAATTAATGCCTGTGATAACGTAGTCGGGGTGTTTGGCTGAACAAGAGCGTTCAGAAAGCCTCTGTTGTAGAATGTTCTAGACAAGCTTCGTTGAGTTGAGATTTAGGATCATTAGTGGCCAATCAATCTTAGCTATTAAAATTCATATTTACAAAGTTACACTTGACCAAATAAAGGTTTCCGAAAATGTTGTTGGCAGTACCTGTCAATATCATTGCTGACACAGACAAATTCTGATCAAATAGTATGTGAAAATAGTTCCATTCTTTTTTACTCTTTGCTTTGTAAGTTTAGAATTACTTGAGAAGTAAGTACTTGACAATAGTCTATTGCTGCCCTCTTGAAACTAGTCACTTAATTTAAAAGCTGATTATATTTCCTCCATCGACATTAGGTATTGCACTCAAAGACATTCAGACTTACCTTTTGGAATCTTCCGAATTTCAGTGTGCAGCTCTGAACACTTTATGAGAAAAACACCACAAATGTATTTCAAATATCATTTTGATAGCTGGAAATTAAACCGCTTTCTGATTTAAGTGCATAGCGTGTTAAGGGCGAATGATAGACCCGTGGTGCATAATTCAAATAATGTATGAAATAATCACGATGCATGAATGAGTATCTGAGGCAAGGTACTTAAATTCTTGATTTTTTTCACAATAATAACACTGTCTTTTTTCTGTGGTCTCAATATTTTTTATTTATTATTTGTGATTAATTTTTTTATCTCTAGCCTCATTCTTCTGAAGCTTTTACGTGATTGAGAATTATGTGGTCTTGTTTGTTCAGTTCTTACTGTTCCTCTTTCTCAATCGATAGCCAGTTTGATTTCCTAAGGGTCGGGGTGGCTCAGTGGTAGCGCGCCAGGTTCGTAATCTGTAGTTCCCAGGTTCGAGTCCCAGCTGGCTCAGCGTTGGGATTTATCTCCGCAAAATTCCCTGCCCTGCCCACGGTCAGTAGGGGACACTGATGGGCTTAGAAAGACCGCCGTCCGTCGGATGGGACGTTAAACCCTGGCTCTGTGTGTGGGAGAGGCATACCCTGTGCACGTTAAAGAACACGCTGGATGGACTTGACGGGAGGCTACCATCTGTCTCCCAACAGCTGTTCCAGTAGGTCTCCTCCCCCAACCTTCTCTGAGCCTTCGGGATCCTTGTGATCTGGCCATTTAATTTAGCTCATGATGTGCAAAAAAGTGCCGCTCAGAGGTAAAACAACCAAACTTTGATTTCATAAATATTAAAATACATACCTCGCATCTCATATTGAACATCGAGCAATAGCAATTTTTGAATTATATATATAGCTATTGTTTTGTTTAAATCAATGGTTGCTAACATGGGTGCCAACTCCCATCCCCTTGGGGGCTTTGTTTACCTTTTAGGTAAAAATGGGTTATATAGAATATCAAATAGTTCTTAGATTAACATAGTTTTGAATGTTTTGCTTTGACAGGGAAAACTGAGAAGTTCATGGATACAGTATCAAAATACATACAACGTTTTTACATGGTAAACATTATTTCACTAGTTTTATACAGGGAAGTAAAAGAATAACAAATCGATTCTGGTGAATATGAGAAGCTCGTTTCAAAAAAATGAAGTTTTCAATTTTAAGAATTTTACACCTTTTAACAGTAGTAATTCGTACTAATGAGTAATTGTAAAATGCAAATAGGAATGTCTTATTAGTCCTATACGACATTTTATTATCCTTGAAATAAAAAAAAGTTGTGTTTTGTCATATTTTAGGAATAAGAGGCAAATCAGGTAGTGTAAAAAAGATAATTTATTTATTATTACTATATTAAAATATTATTGAAAAATTAAATATAGTGCTTTTAAAAAATAAAAACTTAACTTTTAAAAAATAAAAACAGCGGTTGAATTTAAAATAAGTTAAATAAAACACATGTTTTTCTGCTGAGGTCCCGCCATCCTTACAGACCTTCTGCTATGGTTCTACTCCACAGACCTATATACTTAATTGTCAGGCTATTGTCAAACCTCTGTGGCAAGCAGCTGCTTTAGTGGGTATTTTTTTTATTATGAATAACAGCTATTCATCTGTTAGTCAGTTATCTAGGTATTCGTTCTTCATCAACACAAACTTTCAACTTTATTTTACAAATAAATATATATTTCTTCTGCTATAAACAACTCACAAGCAAAGCTTTTCCGGGTTGTTATATTACATATTGCATTGTATAAAGATAACATAGAATACACAGAAATTTAAACATATGGACGTGTATACATACTTTAAAATTTCAGACTATCCGATTTTCAAATATCTAATAATGCAAATAAAAATGTTTTGCAGCTTCAGGAGGTAGACAATAAGATTTACTTAAGTACATTATACATAAATTCAATATCAGCAAACCCCATAGGAAAAACCTTTAACTTTTTTTAAACAAATAAATATTTACAGAAAAATTTCTTAATTCATAAAGTAAGCTATTGAACATTTTGGGAGCTAAATACATTGAATGCTTATGTACAATCTCTTTTTCAATCAATGGAACAATATATTGTTTCCCCTCAGTACGCAACTTATGTTCAAATATTTTTCTTGAAGATAATTGCTATTTTTGTATACATATATCATTAGCTTATATACATAAAGATGTCTTAAAGGCATAATACCCACATGTATATGACTACAATGTACACTAGAAGACCTATTAATATTTCTTTTTTATTATTATGTTTTGAATTCCAATTATTGGTTTCAGAATTGTTTTATAAGTTCCCCAATAGCTTTCTCCAATAGCCCTCCAATACTTCCTCCAATAGTCCATAATAAAATACAGACTGAATCCAGGAATTATATATATTTAACATCATTTCTGCATCTATCAATTTATTTAAGTAATAAATTTTGTATAACATTGATCTAAGTTTTATTTTAGGTTTATCCACATACGGTTTCCAGTTCAATTTTTGATCGATTTTTATACCTAAGTAATCAGTCTCATCAACAATTTCTATAGGCTTACAATTACAAGCCAAATCTTGATTGCAAACTCTATTATGAATTCTAATATCCAGATCTTCAGTAATTCTGCTCTTCAAACTAAAATACATTAATTTTGTTTTATTTAAATTCAAAGTTAATTTATTAGCACTAAACCAAGTACCAATAATTTTTAATTCACTGTTGATTAATAGTTTTAATTCTGTTTTATTTTAGCTCGAAAAGTGATGGCAGTATCATCAGCAAAACCAGTAGTTCTCCCTGTTATGTTCATCTGACAAAAATCGTTGATGTATATTAAAAATAAATGGTGTTTTTATTTAAATTCTTGATTTTTCAATCTATCGCCAGAATTTCTATTTTCTAACATAAATATATTGTTTACAATATTACTTAGAGTTTTTCATTTTCTACATTTAGCGCCCTGTTGCGATATAAAATTAAGGTCTCGGAGGTTTTGAAAATTATGAATCATCATATTTGGAATATTTATGAATCATCTATTTAACTCAAAGAGAATATTTAATTAACCTCCTAAAACAAAAAAGTTGTGTCCCTCCCCCATTTGGAGCGATGGGACACACTCCTTGATCATCACACTCCACCACTAAAATATCCAAATTCTATCCTAAATAGATCGTTTGCAAAATTCGTTTAAAATTTTGAAATTTTCCCATCTGTCACCGTCTGAGAAGACAATTAAACTTTTAGAAAAGTCGAAAAATGTAAATCATAATAGTTTATCAATACCTATCCAAATTATAAATATATATATATTTTTTTACTTCTAAAGACGAACAGTTATATTTTAAAACACGAAGGTTATGTTTTCCCATCCCTCCCTTGGGAGTAATGCTTAAAATCATTATTATCAATACAAACTTCACAATAATATCATTTTATAACCAAAATTTCAAATGTCTAACATAATTTTATCGAGAGCAATATTCGTTATAAATTATGCAATTTCAAAAATTTTCCACCGTTAGAGAGCGCTATTATAGATATTTGAAGAGTGCGAAAGTGCGAATCGTAATATTTCGTCAATATCTGTTCAAAAAAAAAATTGTAAATATATTTCTAAAAACAAAGAAGTCGAATTTTTGCAGACAGAAGACAAAGCGAAATTATTAGCTCGTTTTTTCTGAAAAGGAGCTAAAATACTTTGAATTCCATGAAGAGAGACTGGGGCTTTAGTAAGGATTAAGAAGGTACTAGTCTCAAAATGGTTGGAACCGCTAGTCTAAATTATTCATTTAAATATACAGAAATGCATCAAAAAGTACACTTCCTATGCCTGTAGTAAAGAAATGATTTACTTTTAAAACGCTTTCTCTTTATTAATTTAAAAATGAGTTTTAATTTTTTCAATACACCTGTAATCTTCAGGTACATATTGTGGGATTTTGGTGAACATTTTGCAGACTAAAACGTGGATGAATTTTTTTAAGAGAAGTAACTGTTTCTAGAGTGAATTCATATTTTTTCAAAATATTTCCGAACACTGCAAAAGCAAGCACAGTATATAGCATTTTCCATAAGAAGAAAAGGTATTTTCCTACGTTTCAGGAAAAAAATAATTTAAAAATAAGTGTAAAAGTGATATGACGAATAAACAAAAATATATATGAGAACTACATCAGTCCTTGTTTACATCAGCTTCATTCCTTGGTGCGAAATCTAAATTCTCGAAGCTGTTAGTTTTTCTTATAACATTATTAGATAAAGGCCATTCAAATGAAAACCGCAAAATCATCATAAATGCATAAGATTAAAATAAATATAATCCTCCGTAACATTATTGATTAAAGTATGTTGGCAAACCTGAATACACATGTGGCTCTATCTGCTGGCGTAATTCGTAAACAATCTGTCTTAAAGATGGCGGCACTCTTACAATCATGCACAAGATAGAATACGATCCGTAATTTGATTTATGAATGCTGAAAGAATACAACCGGCTGAAATTTATCGCAGAATGTTGGTTAAGTATGGTGCACGATGTATGAGTCAACAAGTCTATGAGTTGGTTGGATAAATTCAGGAAGGAATCGAATGCGTTGAAAATGCTCTGCGACCGGGTAAACTCATTGTGTCGTGACGACACAAAAGAGCAGCGGCCGTGTCAGAGCTCGTGCGAGAAAATCGTTGCATTACTTATTCAAAGAAAAAATATCGAGGCGTTGAATATAAGTGTTGGATCAGCATATAACATCTTTAGTTAGAAGTTGCAGTTTGAAAAAGTGTGTGCTCGTTGAATTCCTCGACGTTTAGCACATAAACTGAAGGAACGACGAGTTTATGAGCTCTCTTGCCTTTTTCCATGGTATGAGTGGGGAGATGCTTTCTTAGAACGAACAGTTAACAATTCCTGCTGGTGAATCCTGGGTGCATTATTATATACCAGAAAGCAAACCCGTAAGTTCAGAGTAGCTCCATACAAATTTATCTAGACCGAAGAAAGTCGGGACCCATATATCAGGCGAAAAGGGTTATTAACTGTATTCTGGGATCATAAAGAGGTAATTCTGTAGCACTATCTGGAGCAAAGAGAAGCTAGAATAAGTGCAAAGTACTGTGATATGCTTCTGAATCATTTAAAGCCAAGAAGCTCGTAAGAAAAGTCGCAGTTCGTTATCCTCAAGTGCGTTCCTCAAGCATGACAATGCCCATTCTCATGGCTCACGTCTTACAGTGGAGTAGATACAGATGAAGTTGCGCGATATTGCCTCACCCTCCATTTTCACCAATATTAGCTCCGGGTGATTAATATCTTTCTTGGCGACTGAGAGCCACACTAAGAGGATGTCACTTCTCGTCAGATGAAGAGGTCAAAACTGCGGTGCACGAGTAGCTCCATTACCAACCTCAAAACTTATCTCGAGGAATCCATTCATTAGTTCATCGTTGGAGAGAGTGTATTGCTCGTAATGGAGACAAAATTGAAAACTCTGGCATGAATATTTTCTTTTTTGTTTGATAGAGCACCTTTTGTTTAAATTTTCAGTTTTCATTTTCATGACCTTAGCGCATTCTCTACAGGGTGATTCAAAACTTATCGTTCAAATTTCGTGGGGAGGTAGGGAATACGTCAGGAAACCGATTTCACATAGGAAAGTATGTCCGCAAATGTATGCATGCGTATGTAGAGGGCGCTGTGTGTACCCAACCAGTGTACAGCTCGCCCGACCACTCCCGCTGTCATCAGTGTACAGCTCGCCCGACCACTCCCGCTGTCATCAGTGTACGAGCTGACTTACTAGTGATAAGATGAATCGTTTTACGCATCAAGAGCTAGCGGATATGCATCTTGTTGGAATAAAAGTACCTTGTTGGAATAAAAGTCACATTCGTTATCACTTAACTGTAATGTTTCCTTGTGTTCACTTTACTTGTCCATTTTGTTCATGTAGATGACGTTTGCGGACATACTTTCCTATGTGAAATCGGTTTCCTGACGTATTCCCTACCTCCCCACGAAATTTGAACGATAAGTTTTGAATCACACTGTATATACCGGAAAACTTTATATTATGGAAATATTATTTCTAATAGCATTGTTTTCAATGGCTTATGCAAGATGGTAGATGTTAGACTAACATTCAACACTGTTCGTTTACAGTTTTAAAAGAAATATATCAATGAAAAATTTAAAAAAGCACATATCTTGCTGCACGTGCCCTGAAAAGTGGAAAATAAAAGTGAAACAAACAGTTAGTAATGAAATCATTCACTGACTAGATATTCACTTGGAAGGAAGATAGGTACCGTAATCAATGTACCTACTCAGCAAACATCATGGATATATGTGCCGTTTTTCTGCTGAGGTCCTGTCCTCCTTTCAAACCTTCTACTATGGCATATAAGCTGACAGGCTCCTGCCAGACCTCTGTGGCAAGCAGCTGCTTGCGGGGTATTTATTTATTATTTATATGTAAAGTTTAAATATATCTGCATACCCTCTTCCCATTATTAACTGATACACGGACTGCCTAAAAGTTCCAAGAACGGGTAATATCTCTAGTTCTTTATCTATTAATCATTTATTAGACATTTTGTAAGTTGAAACTAAACATTCGAGTGGAGAAATTCGAAGCTCAGATATTCATATGTCATCAAGAATCAGCACAGATTATGATCTGCTTGATATAGACAATGTTGCCATACTGAAGTGACATAATTCCAGCCAAAAGCAATTAAAATTAGCGCGGTTATGTAATGGTAATAAATTACGATTTCCATTAGAGATTTCTGAAGTATTAAAAGCTCTTCGGATCTTCATTATTAACTTATTGGATCCCTGGCGGTTCAATAAGTTAATACCTGAGGCCACAGGTTGGATCCATTGACTTAACTGATGGAAATATTTGCTAGGAAACACGTCTATTACATCAATAAACAGTAACTTCATAGAATATTTGTTGACACAGAAGTCATGAAATCAATTTTTGTGGAAAAAATGAGTTTGCAAATCGTTGGGGCTCGAATCCACTTCTCTTCAGATTCAAGTCAGAATGTTCTAACCACTACACTAGAATCGATTCTGTCATTCTTACACCAATGCGACTTTAATTTTACTGTATTTTAGTCACATTAGTGAAAGAATAATGAAGCCATTCTAGCTTAGTGATTAGAACACTCTGGCATGAAATAGTCACTTTAGTGAAAGGATGATGGAGCCCTTTCTAGTTTACTGGTTATAACACTTAGCATGAAATAGTTACATTAGTGGAATGATAATGCAGCCGTTTTTAGTTTAGTGGTTAGAACACTCTGGCATGAAATAGTTACATTGATGAAATGATAATGGAGCCGTTTCTAGTTTACTGGTTAGAACACTCTGGCATGAAATAGTTGTATTAGTAGAAGAATAATGAAGCTCATCCTAGGTTAGAAACCCCTGGCATGAATTTGGAGATATGTGTGTCTGAGTCCTGCTAATCGGCAAGGCTCATTTTTTCCGCAAAAATTATTTTCGTTTACTACAATAGATTTGGACTTTTAAGTTCACTTCAGCATTTTTTCTTCTGTAAAGTTTATTTTAGACGTACTGCTCTTGGAATAGTTCTTTCTTGAATTGAGTTTGCTTGATTTTATTTAGAATATGCGTATAATCGCTTACTTGCAATGCTACTGAGGAACACGTTAATACGGTAAAGCAATGATTCTATGAATATTTTTATAGCTCACATTATTTCATGTTGATGTCCAAGGAAAATACTAGACAAGCCTTCGGCGAACAGGCGAATAGAAATTTCTTGCCCTGAGATAAGATCCGAGATCGTCAATCAGTCGATCACAAAAAATTGGTTGATCTCCAGGAACCATCCAGTTTATTGCGACCAACTCGTTGATCTCCGAAGGCCATTCAATCGATCGTAAAGAGAGGTGCGGCATAAGATGGCCGGATATAGTTGGCCGACGAGCGCTTGGGGTCTTTGATTTATCTAAAATTTGTCGAAAATGTAAGGGTGTCTGAAATTTACAGACAAAATATAGCATTTTATTTGATATAGGAAAAAAAACTATATTAAATGACAAATCAACATAAATTAAGAAAAAAGTGGTTTTTACTTGCGCATTGATTTCAGTTTATTTTTACTTCGCCATACTCTGTTATGAGTGGCATTTGTTCTGCAATGTTTTCCTTGATTCTTCAGGAAATCGATATTTTTCATTTGTAAAATAACAATCGATTTCGATTTTTTGGCTCTTTAATAGCTGAATGTCGTTTTGCGCACACAATGGGCTAAAAGGCCAGGACACAAGGACTCCCAGAATGCTAGGGAAAGGGACCCACTTGACAACTCTTAGGAGACAGATCGAAGCTTCCCGTCAAGGTCACCCAGTGTATTCTTTAACGTTCACTCACAAGGGATGACATCCTAGTATAAGGAACCGTGGCTTAACGTACCATCAGACTGCCAAGTGACATTTACAAGGCCGTCTGTGTCTCCCTTCTTACGGAAACATGGTGGAGATTAAACGGAATTACTCAATATAGGCATAATTGGGCCCGAACCTAAGAACATCACAATACGACTCTGGAGCATTATCGATTGAGAAAATCTCGATTATTTGGAATCTACTCATATTCAACTTCCTTACTTTTTAAAGAGACTATATTTTTATCCCTTTTCCGCTTATGGTGTATTATAAGGGAAATAAATGCTGCTAATGGGAATTTCAGTCGTCCCATGGCCTAGTGATTAGCGCGCTTGGCTACTGATCTAAGGGAGAGCCTCGGGTAAGGCATGGATGTACGTGTCGTTTTTCTGCTGAGATCCTGCCATCCTCTCAAATCTTCTATTCTGGCATATAAACTGTCAGACCTCTGTGGCAAGCAGCTGCTTGAGGAAATATTTATTTATTATTTATTTAATGGGAGTTTTACAAATGTTCGCTTTCGAAATGCAATCAATGTAAATAGGAAAAGATTGGGTTGTTTTATCCCTGAGTGGCACTTTTTTTGCACACCATGAGCTAAATGGCCAGGTCCTGTGGGCTCAGAGAGGGTTGGGGGTTGAAACCCACTGGACAACTGTTAGGAGAAAGATGGTAGCCTCCTTTCTAGGTGATACAGCCTGTTATTTAGCGTGCAAAAGGTATGACGCTCTCGTATACGGTGCCTTATCTTAATGTCCCATCGAAGGACGGCGGTTTTTACCAAGCCCATCGGTGTCCCCTGTTGACCGAGGTTATGGTGGGTAGTTTTGCTGAAATAAAACTCAACGCTGACCCAGCTGGGACACGATCCTGGGAGTTGAAGATTGCAAGCCTGGCGCTCTGCCGACTGAACCACCCCTATCCCCACCCTCCGAAAAAGTAAGGAGAACCAAGATTTTCACCACGCTTTTCGTTTTAAACTTTTCTGTTAATGAGTTATATTTATGAATTGAAATACCCTTATTTTAGAAGTTTATTTTCTGATTCTGATAAGCAAACATTGGGTAAGACCACCAGGCTCTAAAAATCACAGAATACCTGATGATCGTGCATGGATCACTTTTCTTAAATTGAGAGCGTTTTCGTCATTTCGAAGAGGACTTTTATAGAAATGTTCCGGTTTTCAACTAGAACAAAATAGCATTAATTATATAAAATCAGGATAAAGAAAACGAAAGATAGATTTGATCATTGAATGAGGCTCGCAACCACATCCTACTCATTTGATTCCTTTCCCGTTAAATAGAAATGCCTCAGCTTTCTCAGGTTTCTAAAGGTAACAACAAATGAGATAAGAAGTACCGATATAATTATTATTTAGAAACTGAACGAAAATCTGCATTCAATCTATACCTTTCAACCAGCAGAAAAAGCAATTTTTTTTTTTTCCAATTTGAGGAACAGGAGCAAATCAATAAAATGCTTCATCTAAAAAAACAACACTTGACTGTACATAATTGCTATACTACACATTATGTTGCTGTTATCTGTGACAGGCATAGAAGTATTACCAATTTACTAAAAATAAAACTTCTGTTGCAAATACAGAATGTTTGATAAACACACTCTCCTATTTTACAGAATACTAGCGCTTACAAATTGTTGTTTTTTGTATTAAGGAAGCAATTATCCCTATAAACAAGGTATCCGAAAATGCATCAGATTCTTCGATTCTAATCCTCACTTAGCTGTCCTGTCTGAACTTTTAAATATAGTATATGACAATCTACAGAAAAATTTCGTAATTCCAGATGTTGCTGAAAAGAACACGATTATCATATTTTCTTGTTTTTTTGGCAAAATTGTCGTAATCAACGTTTACTTCCCAGAAGTATTAAGCAACATCTTTCTCGTGATCTTTCTTTATTGAAAAGTACTTGGAAGAATACAAGTCAATGTACGCATGAGCTTCAATCCATCAAAGAAGCTATATGTATTCTAACACGTGAAACTCTGCATCGAATGCGTGTTTGGTAGGAAGCATATAAGTTAATGAGGAAAACCGCTTGATAACTGAAGAATCAGTATTTTATTTCTTGAATCAGAGTTCAACAAATCTTTTGAAGATGCGATTTTCGAGAAACGACCTTATTTCAGAAGCTTTCGTTATAAATATCTCGGATCGCTGTAGCAACCAAGTTTTCCACCAAGATAGCTCCTGCTAACGATGTCAAATTTGTAACAGTTTTGGACAGATGCTAAAAGATTATGATACTTGAGTAGTAACAAGTTGCGATGGCACGAACAGATTTAAATTACGGGACCAACATACTCTAAGTAAATTTGGATTAAGTGCAACATACATACACACTTTGATGGCTTATACACTAGTGAATACGTGTTTTTGAGGAGTTGTAGGATATTGAGCATGTGTTTTTGATGACTTGTGGAATAGCAGATAGATATATATATTTTGATGAACTGAAGGAGAATGAATATATATATATATGTTGATGTCTTGTGGAAGAATAACGGTTTAACGTGGTATGAAAGAGTGTGCATAGTATTGATGACTTGTGGGATTGTGAATATATGCTTGTGATGACTTTGAGTAGTGAGTATATGTGTTTGATGAGTTAGGGAGTAGTGACGACAGTTTTTTGAAAACGTGAATAATATTATTCACTCAATGCGATGTTATTTATAGCAATGGTAATAAAATCGCTTTAATTCATTCCTGTTTCCCTGGAAAGTCTCTTATGCACTCTAATTGCGTTTCATGAAGGAAAGAAACTGTTCCATGAACAGCGAAAGAAATCAGTTTTTCTCAATTGCTTTTGATTTCAAAATGTCTCTGTCAAATCAAGTCTTAATGGTTTCGGAATCAGTGTTTGCTGTGTGAACAATGCTCAAGAATGTTTCTCTTCTTTCTCTACAGTTAGTCGCTTTACCAAAAAAAAAAGCTGATAACTGATTCAAGTCGTTTATATCTAGCGATTCATTTGCCAGTATAGAACATTATTCGTCATTTGATTTCGAAACTTCGAAATCATCTAAAATCTCAGTAATCCATACCAATCATTTTACTTTCTGTAACTTAACTAACATGCATTAAGAGGTTGTAGGATTTTTTCCTCCGTTTCTTCATATTGTAACATAAAGAATGAAAATTCAGCTATTTGGTACTCTGCATGATATCTTATTTTGATAAGAAGCAGATATTCCCACGAATCCAATCATCGCTTCCCTGTAACGACTCCATTCCTCATTCAACCTCTGAACAAGTAGAGCCTGAACAGATCTTTTCTTCCCCACCTCACGAACTGATTTCTTTAATCATGAGAATATTTCTTGGATACAGAATATTTTTGAGCTCCTCATTGTTTCCAGTGCTTTCCGAAAGTTGGTAAATGCAATTCTTATTAAATTAGATCAGTTTTAGTTTTCGAAATTGTCCTGTAGTAGCGACAAAAATCAAAGTTTGGGTCAAGGTATATCTTTTCATATTCTTTACCCGGTGGTTGAATGATTACCGTGTTTAGATGCAGATCTATTCTCCGTCTTATAGTCTCGAGAAAGGTACATATGGAATTAATGATGCGAGATAACTGTATGCAGACTTGGGTTTTAGTCTCGGGGGAGGCATATGAAATTATGTGCCTTACCCCAGATTCTGCAAGAATATTGGATACAGACGTGGGTTCCGCTCTCCGTAAGGTATATAAGGAATTAATGAAGCAATATATTATTTCTCATTATATCGAAAGAGATATCATATGTGTCGATAGTGCAAATGTATATCGTAGTACATGCGGTGATGGTTTTTAAATTAATTCAAGACGATATAAGAAGTGTCAGAAAAATTTTGATCAATTTATAGTTTAATTAAATACGACAAAACTTGAACTAGATGAAATTATTCTAAAGAAGGTATGGATTATAAATAAATTAATAACATATTATGAAATTCGAAGTTAGCTATTATATATTTTCGAAAGCTTATATCTCTCTCTGTCTATCAGTTTGTTAGGAACGCCTTCTAAGCGGTAAGACCTAGAAACAAAATTTCGTCAATAGCTTCATCTAATCGTAACTTAGTATACTCTAAGTATTTAGAACCATAAAATTATGCCCTACCACAAAAGTTGTTGGAGAAAGATTTCTCTATTGATAACGTTTTCCATAGATAGCGTACTACTTCATGCATAAGGCAGGCGACGGCAGAGGTCCTAGAGAATTAGGACACTTGCGGCGGGTTTAATCCTTTTCCTCTTCAGGTAAGAACCCGATCTATAAAACTTATACAAAAAGTGGCAATTAGGATCGCCATACCAAATTTCGAATAGACCGGTCAAGCCCACCAAGTGCTGAATTACAGACAGCAGAAAACTGCCGCCACCAGTGTCGTCTCCCAAAATATATATTTTGGTCTATCGAAGTGTCTGTTCATCCGTACGGAATACCCCTGGAAGCTTGATACTCTCAATCATATACTCTATGTTAAGGGCAGATCAACGGCGGGCAATTCTGCTTGTAATATATATATTGAGGAGAAATATGCACGTACAGAAATGAAAGCGTGACTTTTTATTATATGATAAGAGTGATATAGCACATAGTGTGGATTACGTCATGTAGAAAATGAAACATATTTAATTTAAAAATAAAGGGAAACTGTAAGAGAGTCGGAGTAGAGTGAAAAGGTTTTATATAGTTTTCTGCGCAGTGATAACTTAAATTGTCGATATTTGCGTAATAGAAGTGCATATGAACAACTGTCCATCGTTAGTTATCATAGGGCATGCCATTTCGTATATACATATAAAATTGTATTGTACATATATTCGAAAAATGACACATATTGTTTGCAATCTTTGTAGTGAGTAAGTCGTTATTAATTTTTTTATTAATTTCCTTTAGTGGCCCAGACAAACCATGTGGTTTTTTGGTTCATTCATATTTTTCTATGTTATAAATTGTATATGATGATGAAATAAAATTGATTGATTGATTTTTGCATGGATAGCAGAAAAATGTAATTAGTAAGAATCGCACATCTGAATTGTTTTATGATCCGGTTTTCGAATGTTGTATTTATTTATTATTTGGTATCTGATGAATGTGAAAATTAATTAGTCATTAGTTAGTTAGCCTATCGGTATTTCAAATACCTAATACTTGAATTTTCACGTTCTTGGTGCTGACCATATAAACCTACTGGACTGGACTGATATATGGCTCTGAGCTTGATTTCGGATCCTGAATTTGCTGCAATAGGTGGACTTCTGTGAAGGGAAATTCTTCCGCTGTGTTTTCTGATTGTTTGTGAGTTGACAGCCCCAAGGGAATGATTCACAGGATATGTTTATCAGCTGGTGGATAATCCTGAGCAGAGGTCGTCGCAGGACCTGAACTCTTTGTTCTACTGACATCGTCATATTCTACATTGGAGGAAGTCTTCCAGTGTAGATGGCTTCAGCCTTTAGTGGTGGAGGAACAGGTCTTTGCCCCATGTCTGCGATTAGGGGGCTGTTTGATATTGTCGGCATTCCCTCTCTCAATAAACATAGTTTCTTTAAACATCCCACTAACCATTTTCTCTCCATAGGTAGTTGGAATGTGAGGACTCTGCACAGAGCTTTTTCTCTTGATGTCCTCACACAAGAATTCCACCATTATAATTTAGATATTCTCGGCTTGCAAGAGACCAGATGGACAGATAAAGATCAGATTCTTCAAAAATAATCTTAAATTTCTCTTTTCAAGTAGGTAAGACAATGAACATCACCAAGGCGTGGGTATGCTTTTCAGCAGACACGCTAGTGATGCTCTTCTAGGATATGAGTGCATTAATGAAAGGTTTCTTAGAGCAAAATTCAGACAAGCGTTAAAGACTTGAATGTTATCTGCTCTTATGCCCCACTGAGGATGCCGATGAGGATGAGAAGGATAGGTTTTACGGACAACTTCATGATATTTTGAATTCTGTCAAGAAAGGAGATATTAACCTTGTTCTTTGTGACTTTAATGCCAAAGTTGGTACTGACTCTGACCTTTGGGGAGGAGTAATAGGACCTTTTGGTATTGGTAGCTGCAATGGCAATGGGCAACGTCTCCTACAGGTAATAAACTCAATGGATTCAGAATAATTAACACTTATTACAAACACCGCGACATACATAAGTACACATGGGTTTCACCTGTGTACTTATGTATGTCGCGGTGAAATTCACTTCAAGGGAAAGATTTTGGCCTTAAATGGGCTGGAGATACGAAAATTTCTGACTTAGAATATGCTGATGATTTAGCCTTTTCGGCAAATGATGTTGATGAGATGAATTCTTTCATTCGAGCTGTTGATGAGACTGGTAGTAGAGTAAGTTTGGTTATAAACCTGATGGGCTGCATAAGAATATGATTGATTATATATTAATTAACAGCAAATGGGCTAGTTCTGTTAGGAATACCAGGTCATATAGGGGAGCTGAAATTGGATCTGATCATTACCTTTTTAAAAGTGTCTTCCAACTTAAACTTAAAATGCGTTGTGCAAGGGTTAAAAATTTACCTTTAATACTGAAGCTCTGAAAGACCCAGATATAGCATACCATATAGGTTATTTGTCATATGAAAGACATGGTTTGCTTACTGCTGAAATTGAGGAAGAATGGGACCATTTTAAACAGGCTTTTCTCGAAATTAACAGTACTCTTTTAGGAAAAAAGGAGCAGAGGAGACAGAATTATTAGAGCAATAAGGCACAGGAGCTTAATAAATGGGCAAAGTATCAGTTAGCTGCTGATAAGAATCTTTGGCTTAATGGTTTGGCTGACAAAGCCGAGGAAGCAGTTAGACAGCACAACAACAGAGAACTGTACCAGATAGTTAATGTTTTGTGTGGTAGAAAACGGACAGCTTTACAGGGATTGAAGGATAAACAAGGTAAGGTTAGAGAAGGTGAGGATTCTGTCATGGCTAGGTGGGCTGAGCATTTCAGTGATATTCTAAACAATGCGGTTGGTTATATTCCCATTGTTTGCAATGATGATAGATGCATTGGTGGCTTTAATGTTGGCCCTATAACACAATTTGAAGTTATTTTGGCTGTTTCTAAACTTAAACTTCATAAATCCCCAGGGGTAGATGAAATTACTACCGAAATGCTTAGAGCTGGGAATGCTTCGGTTACCACTTGGATGACTGAAATTCTGAATATATTTTATGATAAAGGCATGGTTCCTAGGGATTTTACCAGAGCTATTGTTATCCCTATTTTCAAAAAAGGTGATCGCAATTCTTGTGATAACTATAGGGGTATCAGCCTACTCTCTCTTCCAGGTAAAGTTCTTTCCATGATTGTGCTTAATAGAATTAAGAATCTGGTTTACAGTCAATTGCGTGATGAGCAATGTGGATTCAGAAGTGGTAGGGGATGTGTGGATCAGATATTTTCACTAAGGAAGATTCTTGAGAAATGTTTAGAGTTTCAGAAACCTTTGGTTGCTAGCTTTGTTCATTTCAAAAAGGCTTTCGACTCTGTTGTTCGACAAGGATGCATTTTGTCTCCTTTTCTCTTTAGCTTGGTTATTGATTATGTTATGCGAAATTCACTTCAAGGTAAAGATTTTGGCCTTAAATGGACTGGAGATACGAAAATTTCTGATTTAGATTATGCTGATGATTTAGCCCTTTTGGCTAATGATGTTGATGAGATGAACTCTTTCATTCGAGCTGTTGATGAGACTGGTAGTAGAGTAGGTTTAGTTATAAACAGAGAGAAAACTAAAGTGATAAAAATTGGTCAGGCAAGCTGTGATTCAGTTAATCTGAATGGTTGCAGTCTTGAGTAGGTGTCACAGTTTAATTATCTGGACAGCTATGTAACAGGTACTGGTGATGTGCGGCATGAGATTAACAGACGAATAGGGATTGCTGCAGGGACTTTTAAGAATCTATGGAGAGTGTGGAGAAATAGGCGTATACACCTAAAGACTAAACTTAGACTGTATTAAGAGTTTGGTTCTTTCTAGGGTTAGTTATGGTAGTGAAACCTGGACATTTTGTAAACAAGATAACAGGAAACTAAATGCTTTTGATTAAAGATGCTTACGCGGTATCTTGGGCATTAGGTAGTTTAACTTTGTAACTAATGATGAGGTTAGGCAAAGGAGTCGACAACCTCCTTTAAGCAGCATATTGTGCAGAGAGAGACTTCGTTGATTTGGCCATGTTGCCCGTATGGATAATTATAGATTGGCGAATAGGGTTATGAACAGTGTGTCTAAAGGCCTCAGAAAGAGGGGGAGACCTAGGATGCGGTGGGCAGACAATGTCAAACAGGACCTTGTTGAAATTGGTGTGCAGTGGCCAGATGCAGCAGATGTAAGTCAGGACAGACCTACTTGGAGAACTAAATTGCATGGTCTGGTTGGATCTCCGTAGCCCATGGCTGCTTGAGGATTATGATAAGAGGGTTGGATTGTTTTACTCTGAATAGCACATCTTTTCGCACAATGGTTTAAATGATCAGGTCACAAAGACTCCGAAGGCGCAGAGAAGGTTGCGGGGGAGGGGACCCACTGGACAGCTGTGGGAAACAGATGACAGCCTCCTGTCAAGGCCATACAGTGTGTTCTTTAACGGGCACTGGGTATGGCTCTCCCTTACACAGAGCCAAGGCCTAACTTACCAAGCGACGGACGGCGGCCTTTCCAGGCCCATCGGTGTTCCCTACTGACCAATGGGTCAGGCAGGGAGCTTTGCGGAGATAAATCTCAATGCTGGCCTGGCTGGGACTCGAACCTGAAACTGCAGATTACGAGTCAGGTGACTGAGATACCCCCGCCCCACAAGGTAAAAAAAAATTATGGACAGTGTGTATAATGTATGAATTTTCAATGGAAACTTTTTATGATGAGTTAGAATCTGAATTGGGTAACACAGATGGCAGGTATATTATATTGGCCAGTGATTTCCACATTGACATCTTTTCTTCCATTTTAGAGTATATAAATTTGATCAATGGAAATGGTTTCCTTTCTTCTCATTAAAATATTACTCGACATAATTCAGGAGCTTGTTCAGATCACATATTTGTTACAAACATTCAATTTTATTAAGCTAGTGCTGACTGATCAATATTCTGTTGGTTTAACTGTAGTGTTTTGTCAAATAATGAACATATGCTTATTGCAACAAATTATAAGATTGAAAAAGTGGAGTTTGTAAAATTAAAACAAATATTAGGAAAAATGGTATTACATAAATATATTGAATGTTAACGATGCATTTAATGAATTTATATGTGTACTATTGGGAACTATTGATGCGTCTAAAGTTAAAGTCATTTATAGGAAATAGAAAAACATAAACCATAAATAAATCAAGGACTTATTATCTCACTTTCTACCATTATGTTTTTAGGTAAACGATATAAAAGAAATATAATGACACAAGAGGGAATCAGCAAACATAAAACCTTTAAAAATTTAAAATCTCTTACTCGAGGAATAAAAAAAACTATTTATAGAAACGTGTTCTTCATTAATACTGACGATTCTAGGAAAAATTGGCGGACAATGCATAAAATATGTAATAACCCAGTTCAAATAAAAAATTACCCATAGAAATCATTGATAATTGCGAATTATTTTCTATAGCTTCAAATGTCAATGGTTTAGTAAATCAATTTAACAGATATTATATTGAAAGTATTAATATAATAATGGGAAGGAACTTGATGAATAGAGTTACAGATAATTAGTCCATAGCTGTTCAAAGTATCGTCGAAAAAAAATTAACTGATTATATTTTTGAAAATCAGATGGAAGATGTTATTGTGATTTTAAAGAATGGCAAATCTGCGGAAATTGATGGTATTTCAGTTCACATTATAAAACAAATTTATCAAGAAATTAAGCATCTTATGTGTTATTTTATAAATTTTTCTCTTCATAAAGGCAGATTTCGGAAGTATTAAAAAGCGTAGTTATAATAATAATTTATAAAAGAGGTAAAGAGGAATTACTAGATAATTTTAAACCGATATCATTGCTATCAGTTATATACAAAATTTATGAAAAATTAATGGAACAAAAAGATCATAACTTCCTTAAATAAAATAAATTTTATTTCTAATAATCAGTTTAATTCCAAGAAGAATTTAGGAACAGAAAATGCAGCTTTTGAACTTACTTCAAAAATTTGCAAAAATCTAAATCATAGATGAAAACAGTAATATGTTTTCTAGATATCAAAAGAGCATTCGATTCCGTTTCACGTGATATTCTGTTAGGTAAAATCGAAAATGTAGATTTCAGGTAATAAACTATAACGTGGTTTATTAGCTCTTTAATTGGAAAGAAGCGAAGAGTAAAAATTGATAAATGGACAGGCGAAAACGTTGAATTAATAGAAGTACCACAACGGTGAGGTTTGGGCCCAATAGTCCTTTCAATGTACATCAACGATTTTTGTAACTTATCAATTATCGATAGGACATAACATTTGCTGATGATACTGTTATTGTATACTCTGGAAAAGACGATAAATATATTTCAATATATAAATTGAGATTTACTTGCGATTCGAAATGATATCATATTAAACGTTGAAAAAACGGAATATATTGTTATGAATTTAAACAGATGAAAACGGAGCGTGAATTCTAAAGTATACTTACCAAACCAAAATGTGAATGAAATAATTCATTACAAAAGCACAAAATCACACAAATAAACAATCTTATCTAAACACCAGTATTTCTCTTCCTTTTAGTATAAAGTCAATCCATAGAAACGAACGATTTACTATGGTTGAGTAATTTTCAATGTTTAAATTACAATGCTGTCAATGTGTGTTTGTGGGATGTTAAATACTTGTATAAAATGTCCTATGACAAAATAGAGCCTATTATTTTGTAACATTCAACAAACAAACCAATTTATATTGAATTTCATTTCTGATACAAGACTACCTTAACAACACTTATATCTTATAGATGCGAAACATCTAACATTGATCTCCCGTGATAGAATGCCCAATAACAAACTTTGCTGTTGATTCCCTTTCACCACCGGATTCCGGCTTCATCTTGAATCAAATAAGAACAGTCTTTTTACGTATCATCACACAACTCTAATTTAACACACTAAATGTTTCTTTCTTTGCTATTCCACTATATATTTCGTTTTTTTTTCTCCACAATATTTATTATTCAAAGCGTCTCTCAGTTCTGATCAGTTGATAACGTAACTGTCACGCTGAAGCAAACGTGAGCGTTCTTGACACATCTACCATAAGTCCATTGCAGCACGTTCATCTGTCGTAACAATATTAACTTTTAGAATTAGATATAACGATTCAAATTATTTATCATAATTACGACCACACTGGTGTCGATTATGAATGATAATTGTCATAAGACCATGTATTTATTATATTAGGAATTTAGTAGGCCTATCACACTTAAAGTTAATTAAGAATTCCTGGATTAAATCTTATCTTAATCTGATTTATTGTCTTTGGGAGGAGCTTATGATAAGTATATGAAGCCTTCGCAATTTGTACAAATCATTTTATCAGTGCATACTGAATGGAAAGAGAAAGTTTTAGAGAAAGTTATATTAGTTTAAGTTTTATGCCATAACAAAATGGTATGCATTTAGAATGCTAAAACATCTAACAGAAAAGATGAGTCTACCAAATATCAGAATTTTTCCAACAGATAAAAGCTTCCCTATAAACATTTTACTAACAGAAGTATTTGTTAGAAAGAATATATTTGTTATCCATTACATTATTTTGGCAAGTAAATCGCCTGTATGATCCCTTTAAACTTAAAACACTGTTCTCAGGTTCAGGAATTCAGTAATATTGATAGGTTTGAAATTCTTCGTTGGTTCATTATGCTTAAATTTTTCATTGACTAAACGATCTACTTCAAATTCTAGTTTGCGTTGTTATTACTTACGATTGCTTAAATATTTTACAATTTCCAAAGTATTTTATACAAGTATTTACATATCACAAACGAGCATTGTCTCGAGTGAGAGATGCCTAATGGAAAGTATAATATAGTACATTACTGGCATAAACATTATGTATAAAATCACTACTAATTCTTGTAAATGGAGAAATCCTAGTATTTAAGTGTACATATCTTAAATGTTGAACAAAAGCTTTTTTGTTTTTCTCATTTTGACATATAGGATAAAGAATAATCTGAGAAGTTACTCCTAATTTGTGCACATCTTCTCATAGAAGGACATGTCCTACCAAGACCGAAATCACTGCCTCAGTTAGAGCCAACACAACTTGCAAAGTTTGCCTTGATGGAACAATCGCTACCTTGCAAAGTTTGCCTTGCTGGAACAATCGCTACCTCCCTAGCCACTATGCTAGATAAGGCTTGCGTTGTCCCCCTACTGAGACCTTTTCGCATACCTTCTCTATAGCGTATTAAATTGACAGACTACTGTCAGATCTTTGACAATAATTTTTTATTGAACCGAAAAAGATAATGAGAATGATAGTTGGGTTGTTTTACCTCTGTTGGGTTGTCAGGTTTTTGGCCACAATGGACTAAATAGCCAGGCCGCAAGGACACCAAACGCTCAGAGGAGGTTGAGGGAAGGGGACCCACTGGACAACTAAGAGCAGATCCCTCTAATTTATTTCCCTCTAATTATTTTGTTATTGCATTCATATTATTGTATATATCTGTGTTAAGTGTATTTTCTGAAGTGTTCGAGATGGGAATGTAGCTCATTAGTTGTCATCGGGGCCAATTCGTATGCTGACTTAATCCATTGGGTCTGCCCTCCACATGCTCGAGAGGCTAGCGAAAACGCTTTATGAATCTGCCGTTCACTAGCCAGAGACTCTAGTGCGGGGGGACGGAGAGGAGGGCGTAAACAATAAACGGCAGAATGAGCGGTGCTGGCAAAGAGAAAGGACGTTTGTTAAGCGTATCAAAAGACGTGGCTCTTTCTCAAAAAAGGATCGTAAAGGACAGGGTTCGGTTATGTGTGAACCAAGGTAGGATTCTGTGTTAACCAGGTAGTTTAGGCCAGGATTAAATATGATATCGCCGAGTTTTGAGATCCGTAAAGACATTTCTATAAAGTACAGATTTCCACCTCATCATATGAGTGCTTGCAGTTACAAAACAGTATCCGGAATAAACAAAGCTGAGTGGAGGAAGTCTACCAGAACATCTGAAAATCCATTTCTTTCTGATCCAGAGCGCAGCTAAGACCCACGAGTCAAACACATTTCCATATGTAAATGTATGTGTCAATTTAAATAAATTGTTTTCATCCGTCCACTACTCTTGTGCATTGGTTTGTTTCATTTTTCTACACGACATTTAGCACAGCACACATCTGGGGCACACCAAGAGAAGGCTGCCAGATCACTAATTTCTAAAAAAAAAAATGCCAGATATTTTTTCTGAATTCTGTAATCAACCATAGCGGATACTTTTTGAGCCACTGTACATTACACCTTAGCTGTAGTATAATTGTTGAATCAATTCTGAAGCGTGCGTATTCATAACAGAAATGTTGAAATCACAAAGTTTAATCGCAGACGGAATAAAGCAAAATCAACTGAATAATTTAAAAAACATGATTCTAAATTCATAATTCATACTGCCCCCAACTAGTTCTCTGATTTCTCCCACAAAAGCATATAAAACATAAAAGGGTCTCTAAGAAACATTCAGACATAAGTCTGAAAAATCTTACGGTTTTTTGTAAGTCTCTATGTCATTTCTATGTTCTGAAATTTGCACTGCAAGCTTAAAAATTGAGAATTTCAAAATAGGGTCTTTCTTTTTCATGGGTGAAAGCAATATCCTACTATGCACCCAAAGAATTTTATTGTGATTTTGCATCATATATTTAAAATATTACATAACTGTTCTAATATCGAATTTAGCAAATTAATATAAAGATGAATATCAGTTCGATTTCTTTACACTGTTGTCTGGAATGTATCGACATACAGTATAAGCAGCAAATTTACATTACTAACTATTTGGTAGCTCACCAAATACTTTCAAAACTAAAATTATCCAGTTCTCGAGATATATATATATTGGTATCATTTTTAAAATTCAATTTAACTGAATTTTATTTTCTCCTATATTAGTGTCCGGAAATAGTCTTAGTGAAGCGAGAGTATCTGAAATTGGTACTGAACCCGGATTTGTCCTTCGCTTCTTTATTTTTCTACTGTTTCTGACCGCATCCTGTTTGGTACTTACACATAAGACCCATTTTAGACAATAGATATCCGGAGGACATGGTTCAAAAGGTTGGAGGTGTTATCTATCATCTTGCTTTAATGACATTGTTAAGCTAAATGCAACACTAAATTTCTGCTTGCGGTAAAAGAGCTGTTCATAACCGTACAAATTAATTAGGTCGTGTTAGTACGGTAAGTTTTCTTTCAATATGTTACGAAATAGCAGTTGTCACTTCAAGACAAGACCCGGATCATACTACGTCTTAAATACGTTATTGAAATATAAATGTAAACATTATTCATCATTACTCTAAGGATGGTAAATTATCACCAGGTACCTTTTTTTAAGTTGCTTAGTGACGTATTTTAATTAGTAATTGCTTATTAAATAATTTGTTAAATGCTGAGTACTTTTGACAATCAATACATTTTTTGTTGTCTCCATAAAACTCGAATTTTGTCAGTCTTTTTGAAAAATATTGAATATCTTCTCATCAACAGCCAATAAGTAATTTGCGGAAAAATATAATATAGTGCTGTGGTTGATGAAAATTCACTAATTACCAATGGGTGACTTGTTGGTAACTTGTGAGTTGTCTCTGGTTAAAATCAACAAACCTTTCCCGGTTGCATCATTCAAAATGTTTTGACTGTCGCAATTTGAACTCATATCAACCATTCGAGTAGTAACAGAAAGTCTAGAAAGGTTTGAATACGTTTTGGCAGATAGTGTATATTTAGTTTGAGCTGATTTAATCAGAGTTCGCCTAAGAATTTTCAACAAGTAAATTTCGAAGCAACATTTTTAGTACTTTACAGCTGTGGGCAAATATATCTTATTAACTGAAGCTCATTAAATTAATTCAATATTTAGACTAGACCGATTATTCTCTGATATTGTTTTGTATATATGCAATTTATAATATTTGAAAGGAGCATAATGGTTGTTCCTACTTGCTTTTCACAATTTCCTTTTGCGGGATTAAAGAAAAACCTTTTATATTGATTATCGAATCGTAATCAAAATACAAGGGACCTGCCTTTTCCTCTTCTGCTCAGAATATGGACTTTGTAAGATTAATGTTAGGATATGCTTAACGGATTGGAAAGTAAAACGATAAAACTATTGGAAAAATTGGAAATGCCATATTCGTTGTAAGAAATCCTTCAAGTGGCAAAGGATTTATTATAAACAACTTCCTATATTTCTAAGTTTCTCCAACATCGACATCATTACTGAGCATTTTTAGTTTCTCGGTAGTCTAGATTTGTCTAAAATTTATCGTTATAAAGCATATAGCTTCAAGCTGGCTTTACTTTTGCTAATAACAAACGCAGTGATGCAAAAATATACTAGGGAACTTGTAGTGGAACTATGATGTACGAATCAAAGGTTTCAATTTATTTTTTCATTTTCCGGTAAACTCTTAGTTCATCGGGAAAGACTCTTGAACATTTGCGAATCGTGACCCACTTGAGTAGCGAAGTTAAAAAACTTACTTGAATAAAACAATGATTTACGGGTTACGTAATGTCACGCGATTAATGATGTCACTGCTATACTCAGGAACGTAACGGACTTCCGCTGAAACCAAAAATTATGATACTATTTGAATATTAATGGCGTTCCATTCAGAAAACCCGCAACTGTAACCAAATTGCCGCTTTATTAATGTTTTATTGATATACTGTATTTGAAGAAAGTAATTGTCAGATTATGTAACGGTTACACGTTGTAATCATCCTCTTTCATTTGGGACCCCGATATATATTTAGGTTGAGTTGTTTAGACTCTGAGCAGCACATTTTTGAACACAATTGGCTAAATGGCCAGGTCACAAGGGCCCTGAAGACTCAGAGAAGGTTGGGAGAGGGGACCCACTGGAACAGTTGTTGGGAGACAGATGGTAGCCTTCCGTCAAGGCCATTCAGAATGTTCTTTAACGTGCACAAGGTATAGCTTTAGCAGTACTTAGATTGGCTTAACGTCCCATCCGACGGAAAGGGCGGGAAGTTTTCGGAGATAAATCTCAACGCTGACCCAGTTGTAACTCGAAGATGGGAACTGCGGATTACAAGCCTGGCAAGCTACAGATTGAATCACCCCACCCCGATATTTTTAGGACTTTGGTGTTTGTAAATGCGCTCAAATTTTGCATTTCTTTTGTCATGTACAAGACTGATCATACATATGGTGAGGAAAGTGCAGTGAGTGATGCTTCGCCTTATACCTCTAAACGAAATTGTTATGGGTAGGGCCGAAACTAGTGATCAGTCCCAAGGGAAGAGGAAGGGACACGGTCCTATTGATCAACTTTTATGCTACCTAGGTTACGCAATGGCTTAAAGTACTTGCCGTAGATATTCTGTCCGGCCCGACATGACTTTGGCTAACAAAGTTGCCCTTTACTCTTACCTTTGGAGACCTTACTCTCCCTTTTGAGAATGCTAGCAACCGTACAGGAGGCGAAAAATATTATACAATATAATAGAGGCAATTCCAGGGCGGTCATGCGTAACGTGATCGGTAGCAGAAATTCTCGGTTTTTCTGTAGTTCCGAGGCTACTTGGGCGATCGGTCCCAAATTTGGTGAGGTGGTCCCACTTAGTTCTAACCCTGTTGGGTTAACGGATAGGGGTCCTAACTGATGTTGGTCGGGAGTGATTCCTCGGAAAGTGTCCGGGATTTCTGGGGTACGCTGCTATAGCCTATCTTATGAATGAAGTATATAGACGATAGTTGTGAGTGGTACGTTAAAGGTGGGAAGCTGTGAAAAAACATGTCAATGGGATTGGTGTCAAACTTCTGGTATGTTGGGTTATTTTACCTCTGAGCGTAACTTTTTTTCTCCAATCGGCTAAATGGCTAAGTTATAAGCGCTTAGAGAAGATTGGGAGGACCGCTGAACAGCTTTAGGAGACAGATGGTAGCCTCCCGTCAAGGGCATCTAGCATATTCTTTAATGTGCACAGGGTTCGGCTCTCAGGCACAGGGGCCTTACATTCTCTAACACACGGAACACACGCGGCTTAAGGTTTCATCCGAAGGACGGCGGCCTTTCCAAGCCCATCGGTGTTCCCTACTGACCAAGGGCAAAGGAAGAGTTTCGCAGAGATAAATTTCAACGCTAGCACAGGCGGGACTCGAACATGGGAACTGCAGATTTTACGAGACTGGCACGCTACATACTGAACTACCCCGGCCCCTACTTCTGACGTGGGTTTAACTATTACATATATATAATTCATATATATTTAATAATTTATATTTATTTATTATTAGCTATTAAATATATTATTCATATTTATATATATTACCCATATTTTAAAAGATATTCGTTTAAGATCACTAAATCGAATCGGAATGAAATGGAACGCCGTTCCGGTTCATTTCGACTCCATCTGCCCCCACCCCCTCCACTCTATTTTTTTTGAGCCTGGTCACTTCCCTTAAGGAATTACAGAGATTTCAAGTGTTGAAGCGACTTCAACACCTGAATCTCAGAAGAATGATACAAATATCAACTGATAAATCTCATAATCGCTACAATTACAGCCTCAAGCTTCAGCTCTGCTTATCAGTGCAACGAAATATGCCATGGAGAGACGGAATCGCTTTTGCAAATAATCAATAATCATCAGTTAACTTTGAACAAAACCAATTTCATCTCAGAAAAGTTATGCTTGAAGAAGCAGGTGTCAAGTCTTCTGAATATGCAAATCGTCACCATCGTACCGGTTTTTCCTTCAAGAGAATTTACATATGGCATCAGTAAGAGCATAGGACTCTGAAATTCTGTTTTACTCTTTATTGTAGCCCGTAAAATGAAGTTTATATGAGGAAAGTGCAACTGTGTTCAGATGTGCTGCTCTCGTTTGATAAAAGTTAAGTGCTCCTCAACCAAAGTCATGTCTGGTCGGATAAGAATATCTTCGACGAGTACTTTAAACCATCGCGTACCCTTGGTGGCATAAAATTTCTTCACTTGTAATATAAAGTGCTAAAAGATACGCTTTTAAGTAATGGTTTCAGTTATTCAATAATGGGACCATAAACCCAATAATGTAACGACGACCTTAAATTAGTTTCTTGCGGTGCTTTCAGAATAAATTCGCTCTCAAAATTCAAACATATAAATTGCCATTTTTTAAATAATTTACTGCTCGTTTATTCAATTATTGGCTATCATAGGAATTAAAGTGCGATTTAAAAAGGGAACTATGTCTACTTGTAGTGGATTATGGTAAAAGGCTCGATTAATTCAACCCCCTTTCATCATTATGTTTTTGTTAGTGACCCTAACCTATATAGATATTTTATGTTTTTGTTAGTGACCCTAACCTATATAGATATTTTATGTTTTTGTTAGTGACCCTAACCTATATAGATATTTTATGTTTCCTATAGAGATATTTTATACATATTTGTATATAATTACCTTTTCTCTATTAAGCTGTTAGTTAAAAGTATGTATATAAATGCATTAGTTAACCACATACCAACTGACTTTTTGAGTGTAAGAAATGGAATACATATATTAGTTTAAATTTATATATATTGTTGCGGATCACAAAAATATGGATAGCCACTGAGCGTGAGTATTAAAAGCTATATTTCAAAACCAAATTCAATACAAGGTAAATTGTTACAAAGGAAATATGGATGAAGTATCTTATTAACAAATCAACTATTAACATGCACAAGTCATCAATCTTCCTGCGTAGAGCACACAATATCAGCTCTGTGTATTTCACTAAATACTACCTTTTACTTGATTTACCAGGTCACCCGAAGATCTTCACTCGTAAACCAATTCTCGTCCTGTGCTAATAACTTTTCACACACTAGCCGAACAAAAAGACAGTCCGTGTAGACATTCGAAGTTAGCCATAAAAGTTCCCACTTTTATACTTCCGCGTATACACAACACATCAAGTTACTTCTTGATACTTAACGATAAAAGATCCCACTTTTATCCTTCCGTGTATACACAACACATCAAGTTACTTCTTGATACTTACGCGCACTGTCTCAGAACAGCTCACCGTCCATTTTCGAACTCACCGACCGTTACAACACAACAACCGTTACAATACAAAACGACCGTTAACGCTCCACTCTTCTTCTCCAAATTCTCCCAACGTTCTTATTCGTTGGCTGAAACTTTGCTTTCGGTTGCCAGATTCCTTCTGTCGTAACACTGCCCCCTTCCTAGGTCTTGTTCGTCCCGAACAATTCTGGATTCCAAAGCTTCTTCAGTTCTTCGATGAAACGGGGCCAAATGATCCACGTGAACCACCTTGCACTTTGTAGCTGGACATCGACGAATGCGATATACCACGTCTGTGTCAAAATGAAAGCGAATCTCATTATGACGTAGATTTCTTTTCTGACTGAAGCCTCGTCCACAAACATAATACGTGTAAGGCCTATAGCCCTTGTGAACACGTTTATGTCTCTGCAGGGAGAAGAATCGACTAAGAGTTTTCGTGCAGAACCTGTAAAAAGTTTTCTTCTTTGTCGAAAGTTTTCTTCTTTGGATTTTTACTTCTATCAACAGTAACAAGGAATGAAAGTCATTAGTGACATAAAATCTAGGGAGGAGTTTCATCCTCCAGTCTGACCCTTTTGTCAGTTGACTTTCACTTAATTCAGAACTGTCGTGATGAACCTTCAGCCATATTTCACCTGATTCAATTTGATCCCCAAGGTGCTTCACAATTATATCAGCTCCATAATTCTTTTTAGCGCTTCGGTCCATCTCCTCCTTCCATACTCTTGCTAGGACTGCAGCTTCTAATCCGACAACCTTACCTGTTTCTCCTGTATAAGTGAAATCAGTGATGTGTCGGGCTGCTAGCAATATTTTTTCTGTTTTATCTTCACATAACCAGCTTGCAACATCTTCAGATACTCCTTGTTCTATTAACATGTTACGAAACTTGTTCAAAGCATTGCCGTTATGCAGAACCTTGCAGACACGTGATGCTTCATCTACCCTATTATCCACAATGTTCACCAAACGCAGAAGTTCTCCTCCTAACTCTTCGACGAGCTCTTGCAGTTCCAAGGATCCGTTACCAAGGAAACACTGAACAGCTTCCATCACTTCCAGAGAGTTGTCAACAGAGTTTTTAAGAGGTGAATCCATGTTGCTGATAACAGCTGAACAACTCAAACTCTTCATTCCACGAGCTTGTGATGCTGCAACCACTTTCTTAACTAAATCAACAGCAACATCTTCTGTACTGATGAGATCAAGAGCTCCTTTTCCGAATTCAACATCATAAACCAAAGCGCACACTCCTTCAGCCAGCTTTTTGGACACAATTGAGCATCTCCTTAGAGGAACGCTATCTACGGTAGCCGTCAGATCCTTGCAGCGGTAAATCTCCTTATCTGTTGGCACCAGCTCCTCTGTCTGTCCTACGATGCAGCATCCGACGTCTTCCATCATCTGCTCGATTTTATCTTTAGTGCAGTCGACTGTGAAGCCAGGGATGGATTCCAATTTGTCCAGAGTATCTCCCGTCAATTGGAGAGCACGACCGGAGATCATAGGGACCTTGAGACCTAAAGCAGCAAGTGCAGGAGCCAAGACAAGACTCACTTTGTTGCCGACACCTCCTGTGCTGTTTTTATCTACCATCCGATGGCGCCACTCGGGTCTCCAGCAAAACACATGACCCGAGGAGGTCATATTTGCTGTTTCTTCCGAATTCACTTTCTTGGAGCTCTCATTGTAATTAGCCAGGGAAACATCAGTCATGATTGCCAAATTGTTCATTCTGGAGATCAGCGACGAGTTTTGTAACATGATATTGTCCACTTTAGAGCTCTTGTAGTCGTGATAAAACTTTTCTATATCCTTATAATCTAAATGGTTATAATGTCCAAATCTGCACATTGACTGTTCAGAAAAGAAATTCAGCATGGTTTCGTTGAGATTGTCTGAGGGCTTTACCTCTCTCTGATCGTAACTCTGAGGCTTAGTTTCATCCAGAAAGTTAGTCTTTGAAGTACCGTCTCTGCCTGAAGCTCTTTTACTAGCATCACCTGTTATGCTTCTAAGCCATTCTTCGGAATTCCTCTTCCTTAAATCCCCACTTTCTATAAACGATTCAAGTGTGGCTATATGCTTCGGAAAAATCTCTCCGACTTCCCCGGTAACGACGAAGGGCACTATGTATCTATGATGAATGGACGCCTCTTCTTTACTCGGACCACTCTGCGAAACGTAAACTCTGTTTCGTTCCCCCTCATTACCACTCGTTACTCTGCCTTTGCGATAATTGTCCATGACACATTTTGCTGACGGCGAGGAATAGAATACCTTTCGTGTGGATCTCTCTTCAGATCGTGCCAGACTTGTATACCTAGGTATTTTGAAGTGCAAAGCGTACTGTATAGTCTCACAGCTCTCTGATCTGTGTGATTGTTCTTCACAGTTCCTAGACATGTCACCAGCGACATAGACACTCTGCCATGCATTACCAGTAGTTGCGTGGTCAAAGGCATTATCTGCGCTATCTCTACAATTCTTGATTTCCAGTAGCAGATCCACATTTTTATATGCGTTGCCTTTCCCTTTTTCTTTTCCATGTTTACAATCTAACTTAACACTATCAAGATCATCTTTTTCACTGACAAATTCAACATTTAAACTATTGCATTGTCTATTGAGTTCGGTTTTATTATCCTTGAACTGATCAATAATCTTACCAACTTGAGAAGCCACTTCAGCTCTCATCTCAGTATTTTGTGCGGCCAGGTCACCTCTTTTATTTCTCAACTCATTATTTTGTGCGGCCATTTGGGCTTTCAAATCATCTTTTTGAGAAACTATCTCAGTCCTCAACTCATTATTTCGTGCGGTCATTTCGGCTTTCAAATCAGTCATCAGCGTAGTCATATCGGCTTTGAAGCTATATATCAACTTTACTAATTCATCCATACTTCTAGTTAACGGCATTCAATTAATTAATCCCGCTTCTGACACCAAATGTTGCGGATCACAAAAATATGGATAGCCACTGAGCGTGAGTATTAAAAGCTATATTTCAAAACCAAATTCAATACAAGGTAAATTGTTACAAAGGAAATATGGATGAAGTATCTTATTAACAAATCAACTATTAACATGCACAAGTCATCAATCTTCCTGCGTAGAGCACACAATATCAGCTCTGTGTATTTCACTAAATACTACCTTTTACTTGATTTACCAGGTCACCCGAAGATCTTCACTCGCAAACCAATTCTCGTCCTGTGCTAATAACTTTTCACACACTAGCCGAACAAAAAGACAGTCCGTGTAGACATTCGAAGTTAGCCATAAAAGTTCCCACTTTTATACTTCCGCGTATACACAACACATCAAGTTACTTCTTGATACTTAACGATAAAAGATCCCACTTTTATCCTTCCGTGTATACACAACACATCAAGTTACTTCTTGATACTTACGCGCACTGTCTCAGAACAGCTCACCGTCCATTTTCGAACTCACCGACCGTTACAACACAACAACCGTTACAATACAAAACGACCGTTAACGCTCCACTCTTCTTCTCCAAATTCTCCCAACGTTCTTATTCGTTGGCTGAAACTTTGCTTTCGGTTGCCAGATTCCTTCTGTCGTAACAATATATATGTAAAATATGTATTCAAACTTGTTTGTAGTATATAGCAAAGAATTGTTATTTTAATCATTTATTAATAGCAACTATGGACTGTATGTGTAGATAAAACAGAAAATAAACTTACTTAAATACATACATATCTTTAGCATATTTAAAGAATATTTTTCATAGCTTAGGTTCTCAAAGTGAAATTCTGTCCAAACAGATAGGCAGAAATTCTTTTTTTGTTGTAAAGAAAGAAAAGCGGTTACTAGAAAAAGAAACTACGCCTCTACCATCCTTCCGAGAACGTGGGTTATACCAAATATTCACTAAATGTTCTAAAAGTATTTATAATGCTGTAATTAACTAAGGCAGTTATACACTTTAAACTGCAGCTTAATAGTGAAATAAATAGCTTTGCCTAACGAATTGCTCGGTCGTTTTAGGTCAGCAGCTCCCAGCTGAGATAAGGAAAGTTTTGATTCTTTGTCCTAGCTGACACAATGAATGAGTGATAGTTTGCTTAATGTTCACATTATGTTAGTCGATAAAAGCTACAGCAGATGTTCAGAATAGTGTCTAATACTTACGTTTAGAAACGCTTTCTTAATAAACACTTGAGTGTATTTCAGTATAATTACTGGTTGTAGTTTTCTTAGTTCGATCTGCTGTGTCACTGAAGTGACTTAATTAATACAATGGCTCGGAAATGATCACCTTATAATGCCAGTTCCAAAACAAGATATTTTTCTCGCGGAAATTAATGCGCTTTTCGGACTATTTGAATTTTAATCACCCACTAACGGCAATTAACTCATTTCAATACGCAAAGTGCTTAGTGTGATTTGTTTGACAACGATTATAATACCATCTAAAATTAGCGTTTTTCTATCTCTAGTGAATACATTTAATGAAAGGAAATGTATTTTTATGATTTTTATTTACTTTTTGTATTTAGGTGGAGCCAAAATACTTAATATGAATTGAAGCCCAGTAACTATGATATTTTCTATGTGTACTTCTGTGAGTACAATATCATAAATTTTTATGAAAAAAAAAATCAACAGATTTACTACATTTAGTTCCTGAATTGGGCCAGTTTAATTCTGAGCACCACTTTTGTGTGCACAATGGGCTAAATGGCTAGGGCACAAGGACGCCAATGTGACCAACTGGACAGCTGTTAGGAGACAGATGGAAGTATTATCGTCAAGGCATCCACTTTAATCGTACACAGTGATGGTTCTCCTGCACACAGTGTTTCTACCTCACGTCCCATTTAAGAGATGTCGCCCTTTTCAAGCCCATCGGTGTACCTATTCTCACCGAGAGCAAGGTGGGAGTTTTTCAACTCTGATACAGCTGGGACTTGAACTTCGGGTCGAGTTGTTTTACCTCTTAGGGGCGCTTTTATTTCACACAATGGGCAAGTCATAAGAACTTCAAAGACTCAGAGAATGTTGGGAACCCACTGGACAGCTATTGGGAGACATATAGTAGCCTCCCGTCAAGGCGACCCAGTGTGGTCTTTAACGTGCACAGGATATAGCTCTCCCGCACATGGGGTCCGCGACTTAACGTCCTATCCTACGGAAGGCGGCCTTTATAAGCCCATCGGTGTCCCCTAGTGACGAGGGCAGGGAGTTTCGCGAAGATAAATCTCAGCCCTGGTTCAGCTCGGACCCGAACCTCGAGATTAGGAGCCTGGCGCGCTACCTAATGAGCTGCTCCGCCCTTGGGTTCAGTCGCAACGGGAGTGCCAAGAGAGTCGATTGCCATTTAAGTGTAATATTTTTCCCTTTGTTTTAGAGGTTTCCAAAAAGTGTAGGGAAAAAAACATTAAATATACGCAAGTGTAATAATTTTTGGCCTCCATTACTCTTACTATCATTCTCAAATGGCGTATTATATACTAGAGAAGTTATTAGTAGAGTTAAGATGGAGTGGATATAATTTTTTTATATCTGGGAGTCAGTATAAATAAATATTGTTTTATGGCAGAAATATTGATATTTTCTAGATAGAACTTTTTAGTGTAGTGGTAGGATTAATGTTAGGCTTTATAATCTTACGTTTAAAGAGCAAGCGTTGTTTTATGTTTTTTGAGCTTTTTTAGGTGTCGGGGGGGATTTAATAAGATTTCTTTTTTTTGCTATTTTTTATGTTTTATCATGTCTGTGATAGCAAAAAGAAATAAAAAATGATAATATTGCCAAAATGTCTTCTTTTAAGCTTTCTCTTTTTAGATTTATTAAGGTTTTATTTTGCTTTTGAGGCTGTGCTAATCCTACTGTTTTATTAATTTTAGGAACGGGGAATCCAGTATACCGGTTTTGTTCTGTTCCTCATGATTAGTTTTTATGTCTAGATGCTCCCAACAGTATTACTATCTTAGTGTAATAAATGAAAGTTGAGATGTATATTAATGGGTAGTGTTTGCAAATTTTTTTTTGGGGGGGAGGATTATGTTACCAATATTTTTGGTTTATTTATGCTTATCAATAGTTCATGTTGAAGCTTCCAATGCAAGAGTCTAGGATTCTTGCTGAAGACTCTTTATTGACGCTTGGGGGTACAGTATTTTGCGGGTTTATCTTTGAATTATATTTAAAGTTTATTGAAGAGGGTATTTTTTAAGAATTGCTCTATTGAGAGGATTATAACAAAAATAATTTGTCTTCGTCAGAGAGATTTAAGGCTTTAATTGCTTATTCTTCCGAAGCGTCAAATATTATATATATGGGGATGATTTCAGCTGGAGTAAGGGTTTGTAGAAAAGTTGGCTTGATGTGGTGTTTGGTATAATATTAGGGCAAGGGGTTTGTTCTTCCGTCCTATTATATTAAGTGAATTTGTTTTATGAGAATTTTTACTCTCAATATCAATGTTCCACTCAAATGTTCAGTTTCAAATTTCGAAATGGCTAATAAATGAACAGCAGATAAAAACTAGAAATATCACTAGTTTTGTCAACGGTCCGGTTTTCAGCCAAAAGATCCTATTTTTATATCTTCGGTTTTAACAACGTACATTAAGACTGAATATACATTAAGACTGAATATACATATTATATCTAGTCTTATGAAATAAGCAGAAGATAGAATGAAACTATAACTTTTAAGATTGCTCACAAAAATCTGTACCGGCGAAAAATATTCGTCGAAGTGTAATTTAGAAGTTACCGCTGAAATTACGGAACTTATTTCTGTGGTATATTATTTTACATCTATCAAAAATTACGCCTTGTCTGAAACTGATTCAAATAATGCGATTAACAAAAAGAAGCTGTTACAAGTTCAGCGTGGTGGGGGGGGGGGGGGAAGAATACCAGGGTACGCGACGTGGTTTAATGAATGCAGATCATTTGTGTACCTGTTAATAGCGAAAATAAATTGAAGAAACAATTTTTTGGAAACATGCAAATTTGTAAAATAGCTTTTGTGTTTGGTCTACATATTTCTTCTAAACGTTTCGATGGAAAAGTATATATATATTTTGTTGTTTTGTTCATAATGCAAATTTGCCAACGCTAAATATCACTTATTCTTGGAACCTTTAGGGAGTTCTCGTTTCGAGGATATATACTTCAGTTAAATTTTATCAAGTGATGATAGGGATAGGGAATATTTTTTTTTCATTAGAATATGTGAGCATTCATTTCCGAAATAAAGATTTAACAAATTGACATTTGGGAAAGCAGCAAACTACCATTTTTACGTAGGTTCTGAGAGTGGCTATTAGGAACACTTTACACAAACACGAAACTTAATCACTTATATATTTTGAGCAAGCATCCAAAATTCGTTGCAAAGTTATACATGCACATTACATCCTTCCGGTTTCTGTTCTTGCAAATAACCTTTATTTTAAGATATTTAATATTGTTACGACAGATGAACGAGCAACAGTGACTTCATGACTTAACGTGAGTGAAGCCCTCGTGTGTGCTTCTACGTGAGATTAAATTTAGCCAACGAATTGGAACTTAGAACAGTTTGGAAGAATGAAAGTAGAAAAATGTAATGCAGTAGTGCATGGTATTGTGAGAGATAAAGAAGTTCATTTTAGTATTTACGCATTAAGTGTGTTAAAAGTTGTAGATCTGAAAAGGACATTCAGATAGTTTGAGTCAGTGCGCGTTAAGTGAAAACAAGAAGAAATATTTTTAATACGGTGTGTGCGCGGGTGATTATTTTGTGTTGTTAGTAAGATAAACTTAGTGATCGATCACAAGATGAAGGATTGTTTACGACAGACGTGGAGGAATTCAAGAGATATGGCAGACAGTGAAGAGGTAGTAATATAGTAGAACTGACAGACTGGTCTTGTATGCTCTGTAGAAAAAGTGTTATTGATTTTTGTATATTAATAGTTAGTTTGTTTATAAGTTATTTCATCCATACCATTGTAATCTGTTTGAAAATACACTTATTGAAACTCACGCTCAGTGCCTATCCATTTTTAAATTTGCAACATTTGGTGTCTAGGAGTGTAGATAATTTAATTGAATGCCTTTTACTAGAAGTTTGGATGAGTTAGTAAAATTAATAAATGACCTTAAAGGTGATATAGCTGCCCAAAGCAATAAAATAGGTGACCTGGCAGAAATAAATAATGAGTTGAGAACCGAGATAGTTTCTCAAAAAGATGACTTGAAATCCGAAATGGCCGCACTAAATAATGAGATGAGAACTGAAGTGGCTTCTCAATTTGGTAAGATTATTGATCCGTTCAAGGACATTAAAACCGAACTTAATAGACAATGTAATAGTTTAGAGGTTGAAACTGTCAGTGTAAAAGATGATCTTGATAGTGTTAAGTTCGATTGTAAAAATGAAAAAGAAAAAGAGAAAGACAACGCATATCAAAATGTGAATCCCAAACTAATAGGTGAAATTTACGAAACTAACAGCACTGGAGGTAACATTACAGATGACCAATGTTTTAAAGATGCTAAGCATAAGAATATTGTTGAGCAGTATAAAAATTATAGGAACAAAATTATGCAAGAAGTGAGAGCTGGTAGAGATGTTGTTACAGTTACAGTTAAGACAACGAAATTGGTTGAAGGTGAATATATCTCCAGCAGCGGGAGCTATAGTACAGGTGAACACAGTGCTGATGCGGAAAAGAAACGATGTAGAACCAGAAAACATTCCAAGATTCTTCGCTATCTGAAAAAAGAAGCAATTTAGATTCAATTCGTTTTTGCAAAATTCGACGGACATGAGAAACTCGCTGGGGCAGCGGCGTTCTGATGACGCCTTCATATGGATTAAAGAGAACTCGAGAGAGTTGGAGAAGGTGCGAGAGGACTGCGAGAATGAGACTACTCAATACGGTTTGCACTTCCAAATACCTAAGTATACAAATCTAGCACGATCTGAAGAGAGATTCACACGAAAGGTATTCTATTACTCGCCGTCAGCAAAATGTGTCATGGACAATTCTCGCAAAGGCAGAATAAAGAGTGGTACTGAGGGGAACGAAACAGAGTTTACGTTTCGCAGAGTGGCCCGAGTAGAGAAGAGTCATCAGATCCTATCGTCGACAATGAAAAAGAAGAATGGCGTAGAAGCGTAACAGTTGATGCTAGTAAAGGAGCTTCAGATAGAGACAGTACCTCAAAGACTGACTTAGATATTCCTTTTTCTACGAGTAATAAATTTTGCTCGGATAACAGTAACTTTCTGGATGAAACTAAGCCTCAGAGTTACGATCAGAGAGAAGTGAAGCCCTCATATAATCTCCGCAACATAGCCATGCTGAATCTCTTTTCTGAACAGTCAATGCGCAGATTTGGACATTATAATCATTTAGATTATAAGGATATAGAAAAGTTTTATCACGACTACAAGAGCTCTAAAGTGGACAATATGACGTTACAAAACTCGTCGCTGTTCTCCAGAATGAACAATTTGGCAATCATGACTGATATATCCCTGGCAAATTACAATGAGAGCTACAAGAATGTGAATTCGGAGGAAGACACAGCAGTTAGAAAGAAAGTCGATGAAGAAGCTACAGCATAGGGTGGAAAATGGCTCAAATGAGAAATGATCCCATATCCTTTAAACTTGGTAAGAAGAATAATAAGGAAAAATTGTCTTTATCAGAGTTTCAGTATCCAGGAAATATTGATTCAGTGAACGGACAGAGTAGAGAAACAGTATCCATAGACATAAAATTGACTTGGCAGAATTCTAAAACTAAGTCGAATAACATGGATGTCCTAATGGAAATTGCTTCGTTTCTTCATCCTCTTGACGGTACAGCTACAACCCTGAGCTCGGAGCAGTTCCAATTACCAGAGATTCTTCTTCGTAAAGCTGCGTGTCCTATTGCCTCGTCAAGTGAATCAGCCTCTGATATTCCTCACTATGAACAGCCTAGCAAAATGGTAGGAGACGTGAAATCAGAACCAAAGTCAAGACGAGCCATAGGTAAAAATCCAAAGAAGAAAACTTTCGAGTACATGTTTTACACGAAAACTCTTAGTCGATTCTTCTCCCTGCAGAGACATAAACGTGTTCACACGGGCTATAAGCCTTAAACGTATTCTGTTTGTGGACGAGGCTTCAGTGAGAAGAGAAATCTACGTCATAATGTGATTCGCTTCCATTTTGACACAGACATGTGGGATAAACTGAGGAAACACGTAAGAATGAAAAGTTCTTTTTATCGCCAGAAGCAAAACAAAAGCAATAAACTCGTCACCTTCCTAAAGAAGACAGCCATCCGTATTTTGAATACAGTGGAACAAAATAGGTGTTCACCTACTGCTGTAGAGAAAACAAATCCACATAGGAAGAAGAAGCTTTCTCCAAAACTTCAGAGACCTCGGGAGGTCCATATACAGTAGTCGACGTCCAGCTACAAAGTGTAAGGTGGTTCACGTAGGTCGTTTGGCCCAGTTTCATCGAAGAACTGAAGAAATTTCGGAATCAGAATTGTTCGGGAAATAAGACCTAAGAAGGGGGCAGTGTTACGACAGATCAACGAGCAACAGTGACTTCATGACTTAACGTGACTGGAGCCCTCATGTGTGCTTCTACGTGAGATTAAATTTAGCCAACGAATTGGAACTTAGAACAGTTCGGAAGAATGAAAATAGAAAAATGTAATGCAGTAGTGCATGGTATTGTGAAAGATAAAGAAGTTCATTTTAGTATTTACGCGTTAAATGTGTTAAAAGTTGTAGATCTGAAAAGGACATTCAGATAGTTTGAGTCAGTGCGCGTTAAGTGAAAACAAGAAGTATTTTTAATACGGTGTGTGCGCGGGTGATTATTTTGTGTTGTTAGTAAGATAAACTTAGTGATCGATCACAAGATGAAGGATTGTTTACGACAGACGTGGAGGAATTCAAGAGATATGGCAGACAGTGAAGAGGTCTTAATATAGTAGAACTGACAGACTGGTCTTGTATGCTCTGTAGAAAAAGTGTTATTGATTTTTGTATATTAGTAGTTAGTATGTTTATAAGTTATTTCATCCATAACATTGTAATTTGTTTGAAAATACACTTATTGAAACTCACGCTCAGTGCCTATCCATTTTTAAATTTGCAACAATATTATTACATTGTAATGGCCATAGACAGCTATTGTTGCTGTCTGTGCAATTGAAAGTTTTACTGTTCAATTTTCACTGTAGTCATCAGTAGCAAAAGAATAAAACCAACAAACAATAATAAAATTACTGTGTACTATGGTATTTGTGTTTAAGCTCTCCGTTTGTTCCGTTCATACTTCCACGAGTTGTTATTACTGGCGTTCACTTGTGCCTGATCTCTTGCTGGTTGCTTATCCCCAAGGAGAGATTTTAGCACTTTTTACACATTGTGTACTAATCCCATGCACCACTGTGTCGATCCGTTTCGAAACCATAGCGTCTTTATCAAGACACTACTCTCTGTGACGTCACCAGAGGTTATATATTAAGGGTGAAGGGACCTGGTGTCCAGTCTTCGCTTTTGTCGCTGAGCCGTTATTTTGGTTGGCAGGTCGCTATTGTTGCAGGTACTAAGTTTTCAAGCCCGCTTGCATTAGTGTCGTACTTGTTAGTTTTTTCGTTTCGTCTATGCTGAGGTTTCATGGGGTTTAAAGTTGATATATTTCATCGTTATATGCGGTAGTCTATTTTTGTATATGGTAAGTTACTCCTATAAATTCAGTTTTTCTAGCATAGACGGAGAGACTGGAATTTTTTGAAGTTAGGAATAGCTTGCTTTTGATGAACGATTGGAGTCAGGAAGTGTTTTATTGTTGTTATTGTTGAATATATTTTAGTGTTATTTTATTCTTATGGCTGCTGAACGTTTCGTATTACCATAATATGGTTGGGATTCATTATCATTAGATAGAGTAACTGGGACTTTAAAATTATGTGGTCTCATGATATTCCTCAATATTCCTCCGTGCCAGACCTTGGGATTGGAGGTACACTAGAAGTATATTTATTTTCAATGACATTGCCTTTATGGTCGTGTTATTTGTGTATTTTTGAGAGTGGTTTCTGCATTGATACTTTTGGCTGCATGTTTGGCTCTTTTAATGGTGGCTATTGGGTATCCTGCTTTTTGCAGTGTAGTAACATTGAGTTGCCGCTCTCGGGTCCGCCCAGCTCTGATGGTACAATATCGTAAATTTTGCAAGAAAGTTGTAAAGAGAGGTCTATTCTTCTGTTTCAGAGGATGTTCTGAATTATATGCAATGGATTGTAAAGGGGCGGGTTGCTTATGGTAAATGTGTATGATTTTTTTATTGTCTTTTCCATGTAAGTTCATATCTGGGATAGAGATTAATCGATTTTATTCACATTGAGCAGAAAATTTGAATAAATTGCTATTCATGACGTTTATAAAAATTTCGTCCTGATGCTGCGTTCAGAGGATGTTGTGAATTATGTGCAATGGATGTCTTGCCGCCTCGTGGGGTTCTTGGGGCGTTTGTCTTGCCGCCTCGTGGGATCTCTGGGGCGTTTGTCTTGCCGTCTCGTGGGATCTCTGGGGCGTTTGTCTTGCCGCCTCGTGGGGTCTCTGGGGGGCGTTTGTCTTGCCGACTTATCAAAATAATAGAAACTCGTACTGTTTGTGGAAAACATTTTATTAATCAGCCGTAGGCCCACCTAAGGCGTTCAGAACAGACGCAATTCGACGTGCAATAGACATAAAAGTCATCCACATACGGTAATGGAATGTGGAGTCATTCACTCACATTAAATAAAATGCCTTCAAAACTACTATATTTATAAAGCTTACCGCAATATCAAAAACAATGAATGCATTAGAATCCCTGCAGCAGACAAAACTGCCACTATGGAAGTCATGACCAACGAACAAATTAATACAAAAATATCGAATATGATAATAGAAATGAATATCGTGAAAATCGCTAAAGATCTCACTTTCAAGATTATGATCAACTCGTCCAACTAAAAAAAGCACAGGCCACATTGTCTACAGAAATAATGCTACACACAAATGTATCCTTCAACACCTCGCATCCTCCTAAATCTTAAGTTACGTAAGCTTGATATCTCTTTAAGGCCGTTGGTTGATAAATGCAACGAATCTACCATCAAACTTTAAGGTGCAATGTTTAAATTCTTACAAAAATATTATTTTCCTACTGATTATGCTATGAATAATCCCTTGCTAGTGAGAGAAGCTTTAGCCAGCTTAAGAGCCGAATCCAACTACAAAATGGACCAATCGGATACCAAAAACTGTATAAAATAACCTCTTTCTAATTAAAAATGACTTAGCTGGTGCATAGGATATAAATAAACTACAGTTAGAGAGTATCATTACTGCCCTTAAGCTAGTCACCTAGAAATCGTTTTATACTTTCAAAGAAGTAATATATTAACAAAAAAAAGAGCTCCAACTTTCCAAGGAGAACGGCACAAGGACAACGTCACCCCCGATGTGAGGTATATAAAGAGGAGAAGTACGATGTCGGCTATCATGTAGCAGTGCTACAGGCGCAGGTGGAACAGCTGTAATGCTGACAATGTCATATCTCAGTGAGCTCCAAAAATGCATGATCATTGGTGCGCGTCTTGCAGGAGCTTCGCCAACTAGAACGGCGGAAATAATAGGTGTACCACGAGGAACTGTATCGAAGGTTATGACTACCTTCAAAAAGAGCCTACCTAAAAAGAGCTTAGCTATCAAAAAGAGCAGGGCGTTGCCACCAAACGTGCAAATTGTGGATGCCATACGAAATTATCAGATAGAGATAGGCGAACGTTGGCACGGACTGCACAACGAAAGCACAAGACCACGACACCGTAAATAGCAACAGAGTTGAAAGTCGAAATGATCCCTTTTCCGTCATAACAGTTCGTCGAGAACTTCATTTTGCCTGTATTTATGGCCGTGCTGCAATGCACAAACCTCTGATTACAAACATCAATGCAACAAAACGTGTAAGGTGGTGCAAAGCACATAAAAACTGGGATGTTAAAGACTGGAAACGTGTTATCTGGTCTGATGAATCGTGGTACACATTGTTTCCCACCACTGGCAGAATGTACGTCTGTCGAAAACCTGCAGAAGCGTACCACCCTGACTGTTTGGTTCTGACTGTGAAGCATGTAGGTGGATCCCTGATGCTGTGGTGTGCAATATCATGGCATTCCTTAGGGCCAATAGTTGTTTTTCAGGGTCGTGTCACATCCACAAAGTACGAATCCATTCTCGGGGACCACCTCACCCAATGTTTGCGAGCATTATTCACTAATGCCCGCCCCTGCTTTCAAGCGGATAATGCACCCATGCATTGCGCGAAACGTGTGAAGTTGTGGTTTGCAGAGCATGAGGATGAGGTACAGCAGTTACCCTGCTCCCCTCAAACACCAGACCTCAATATTATTGAACAATTGTGGGAATATCTGGAGCGCAAACTCAGACCACACTTTCCACCTTCAGAATCACTGGCACAGTTGGGCCATGATTTACAGGAAGAATGACCCCACATTCCATTACCGTATGGGCATGACTTTTATTTCTATTCCACATCGAATTGCGTCTGTTCTGAACGATCGAGGTGGGCCTACGGCTTATTAATAAAATGCTCTCCACAAACAGTACGATAAAATACCTGCAAAAACTAATATATTTATAAAGTATTAGTTTTGCAGGCTCCACTTCTTTATTAGCTTGATAACCGTGATAGACTTGGTATTTAGCTCTGTTTTGATATTGCGTGGGTATGTGCTTAGTTATCGGTTCCACACTGGTAATCAAATCTTTATCTGACAACGGTTGTGCGGGATAGGCAAATTTCGGACCATTCTGTAGGCTATTCTCTTGTTTTTGCTGTATTTGTATTTGATGATAATTACATAATTATTAAAGTTCGGAATTTGAAAGATAAAAGTCCCTAGAGAAAATATTAATGGATATGGTAAGATCTAAAAGTGTGAGTAGTAACTGAAGAGTATAACAAAGGTGGGAAAAATCTGAAAGGAGTAGACCAAAATGATTCAGGGGAAACATGAAGAATACAGTCCCAAACATTTCAAACCTTACGTTTTTAAATATAGAGGTTACCGGATTACAAGGATTTCATTTTTTGAAAAGCCGCTTTTGCAAAACTACGATCCGGAAACCCAACAACTAATCGAAAATTAACGTTTCCGATGTCGTGCTCCACAAGTGGTATATTGCGGGTTTTTCGTACAGCAGTTAGTGTCCACCTGAGGTAGACTGAAGATTTCCCGTGCAGCCATTAAGTGTCCACCTGAGGTAGACTGAAGATTTCCCGTGCAGCCATTAAGTGTCCACCTGAGGTAGACTGAAGATTTCTCGTGCAGCCATTAAGTGTCCACCTGAGGTAGACTGAAGATTTCCCGTGCAGCCATTAAGTGTCCACCTGAGGTAGACTGAAGATTTCTCGTGCAGCCATTAAGTGTCCACCTGAGGTAGACTGAAGATTTCCCGTGCAGCCATTAAGTGTCCACCTGAGGTAGACTGAAGATTTCCCGTGCAGCCATTAAGTGTCCACCTGAGGTAGACTGAAGATTTCTCGTGCAGCCATTAAGTGTCCACCTGAGGTAGACTGAAGATTTCCCGTGCAGCCATTAAGTGTCCACCTGAGGTAGACTGAAGATTTCTCGTGCAGCCATTAAGTGTCCACCTGAGGTAGACTGAAGATTTCTCGTGCAGCCATTAAGTGTCCACCTGAGGTAGACTGAAGATTTCTCGTGCAGCCATTAAGTGTCCACCTGAGGTAGACTGAAGATTTCCCGTGCAGTCATTAAGTGTCCACCTGAGGTAGACTGAAGATTTCCCGTGCAGCCATTAAGTGTCCACCTGAGGTAGACTGAAGATTTCTCGTGCAGCCATTAAGTGTCCACCTGAGGTAAACTGAAGATTTCTCGTGCAGCCATTAAATGTCCACCTGAGGTAGACTGAAGATTTCCCGTGCAGCCATTAAGTGTCCACCTGAGATAGACTGAAGATTTCCCGTGCAGCCATTAAGTGTCCACCTGAGATAGACTGAAGATTTCCCGTGCAGCCATTAAGTGTCCACCTGAGATAGACTGAAGATTTCTCGTGCAGCCATTAAGTGTCCACCTGAGGTAGACTGAAGATTTCTCGTGCAGCCATTAAATGTCCACCTGAGGTAGACTGAAGATTTCCCGTGCAGCCATTAAGTGTCCACCTGAGGTAGACTGAAGATTTCCCGTGCAGCCATTAAGTGTCCACCTGAGGTAGACTGAAGATTTCTCGTGCAGCCATTAAGTGTCCACCTGAGGTAGACTGAAGATTTCTCGTGCAGCCATTAAGTGTCCACCTGAGGTAGACTGAAGATTTCTCGTGCAGCCATTAAGTGTCCACCTGAGGTAGACAGAAGATTTCTCGTGCAGTCATTAAGTGTCCACCTGAGGTAGACTGAAGAGTTCTCGTGCAGCCATTAAGTGTCCACCTGAGGTAGACTGAAGATTTCTCGTGCAGCCATTAAGTGTCCACCTGAGGTAGACTGAAGATTTCTCGTGCAGCCATTAAGTGTCCACCTGAGGTAGACTGAAGATTTCTCGTGCAGCCATTAAGTGTCCACCTGAGGTAGACTGAAGATTTCTCGTGTAGCCATTAAGTGTCCACCTGAGGTAGACTGGAGATTTCTCGTACAGCCATTAATGTCCACCGGTGGTACACAACAATTTACTGTTTCAAATGCAGCTCAAACATCTGCATTTATCTCTGGAGTTTCTATATTGATATTACGGCTGTAGGAATGGTATATCTTTTTATGTGCACCACGGGTGGCGCATCAGCTCATAAATTTGAAAGTTACAAATCGAGATATTTCCAATACATAATCATATTAATAATGAGCAATGCAAAATAAAAAAAATACTCCTAAACTTAGTTAACGTCGCGATTCGTGTTAAATTATGCATACACCATCTCGGAAAATACCATAAGGAAGTAGTAATGAAATTCTGATAGTGTTTACCTGCACATAGGTGTAGGATGATCAAACCAAAAAACAGAAATTTTTCTAAGGAAATTTCGTATACTTTTACGCACTTTAAACAGTGTGCAAAAATGTTTTTGAAATCTTACCGGAGAGAAAAATATTTTTATTGCTGTCGGCCAATAGTTAGGAGGGGATGAAATAAAAAGAACAAAAATGTTTTAACTTTTTAAAAGTTTAAATTTGTTAGCATTCTACTTGCCATACCTATAGGGTTACGATACTTCCTCCAAAGGGAGGACATGTCCTTCTTCTTCATCTCATGTCCTCCCAGAATGATCCTCCCTGAATGTTCTCCCAGAAATGAAATGTCCTCCCAGAATGCTCCTCCCTCAATCTTCTCCCAGAAATGAAATGTCCTCCAAAAAGGAGGACATTTCATGTTTTCCATTTTAAACTCCGAACATGTTTCAAACTAAAATTAAAGCACTCTATTTTTTGTATTTTCCTTTTTTAAAATTTTTTGAGTCCATGATTATAAAAACATTTACTGTTAACCGTGAAATAATTTGCTAATAATGGTTAACCGTATAAATGCACGTTGTGAATGCTAAATTAACTCTGTTAATGTTGCAAAAGTTACTATTTTACATAATCTCAATATGTACAATTTACATGTCGGATTAATAAAGTATGAGCTTTAGAAAATTAAAAAAAAAAATTACTTCCGCCTACCAATAGATGGAACTGCGAAAGTTTTTTTTTAAACATAAAAGACATCGAAATAATTAAGGAGCTACTTCTAGTTTACAAAAGCCTTCTCATCAAGAGTATGCCGTGCCAAGACCGAAATCATTGCTAACCACCAACTTAGTCAGAGCTCTAAAAACATAAATTTTTGCCTTTTGCAAGAGCAGAGAGTTCTTAACCATTATGTCACTTAAGGCGAAATAACTCTTGGGTGCTTATCAAGTATGAATCACTGCTGAACGTTTACTGAAGTAATAATCAGCAGTCATTTTGACTCAACTGTTCGTCGGTACTTGACGTAGAACTTAGTAGGAAAAAACTTATTTTATTTCACAAATTGAAAGCACGTCCTCCTTTGTCCCTCATTTCTGTTTTTTCCCACCTTTCATAAGACTGGCATCTGGTAACCCTAAATATGTGTAGATGCAAACAATTAGAAAAAAAATTAAATATTAATAAAATATTTTTTTTAATTTCAAAATTAAAATTAGCGTGTCGAAGCAGTATATGAAGGATGGGACTGGATCCCAGACATGAGCTGCTGAACATTCGGCTTCAATGACATTATAGCTAGTTAACATTATTCAAATTTCAATTTCCTCTTTCGTCTTATTATACATTACTTTTATCAGAGCCAAAATACAGAAAGATATTTTCCAATTTTCACACGGACAGGATAAAATTGTTAAAAAGTGCCAGAGTTTGTGTACGTCTGCTTTAAAGTCTTCTTGAATAAATTTCTGCTGCTTGGCACTTAATCTATTCATTTCCCCCCTTCGATATACAAGTTTTTAAAATTTGTTCTTGTAAAATCTATGTAATACAGGGTTAAATGTATTTTTCGTCTCCATTGCGCTATTAATATTAACAAAGTTGGTCAATGGTCTTTTTCCATCCCTTCTATACCTATCCTTGTGTCTGTTATTGAAACATAATCTATGGATACTGAAGGAAAATAGCAAATTGTATTAGTATATATTATTTTGCAAGGAAAATAAATCTGTTAATCACATTGGATTCGACAGGGAAAAGTGATCTTCATAAATATCAGTCTAAATAGGCTTGAAATACGCAGAGTCAGTTCAAGGAAATGATCACTTAGTAGTTGCAATCTTCCCTGACATTTTCTAATGATGAGGAACTTTGTTGCATTATATTTTGATATTGTCATACGTTAATCCTTGCGTTTGCATTAATTAATTATTCGGCAATAATGTGATTCTCTAAATGTTGTCTTTTTTCATGGAAAATGCCGAGCTACTGAATGTAGTTAAAGATATTCCTTCTCACATTGCTCTTTTCCATTAAAAAACACATGACGTCTTTTATAAGTTCCAGCTCAACTTCTGTCATTTTTAAACAGGCAGCAAAAGAACAACCAGGAGAGATAAAATAATGGCAAGAAAGATAGTTAGTAATTATGCATACACGAAGTTCCGTAGTTTTCAAATATATCATCTAGCAGTATTCATATGGAAAACGTCCTTTGCTTTTCAAAGTTGTTTTTGTGAGTCATTCAGATTATGCTGTTTAAAGTATTGACTTAGTATATAGAAAATGTCCACATTCTTCGAGAGTGAAGCACTGAGGGACATGAATGGATCAATAATTTTAATTTCACCGAATTTAATGCATATATATTTTAAAATTAAACTCGCACTATTGTTCATGTTTTATTGGATTGTCATTTTTACATACGGATTTTTTGTTTTTATGAAAAAGATGCTGATTAAAATCACTATAAGGCAAAGCGTTCATAGCTTTAAAAAATATGATATAATTTTAAAATCAATTTTAAAAAGTTCTTATACCCCTATATTTCAAATAAATATTCCCTAGTGCAAACAGGTTTTATAGCTGCACAGTCATACACGATCGAACTAAGCACAAATAATTCCCTTAGCGTAAAAATACAAATGGAAAAAAAAGAAGAAATTTGGTGTTTCAATAATAATTTTAATTTTTGTATAATTTTTGCTCAAGGAAAAGGAAATGAATACCAACAACATAAAAATACCCTAAATTTCCAAACTATGTGCTTGGAAAATAATAACAAATGTGTTATTCTATATTGTTAGTTATCAAAAACGTTCTCCAACTATATATTTATTTATTTATTTTTCCATTTCTAAAAGCCAAAGCAATAAAAAGCTTCGAATTGCAGCAACCGAAAGTAGGAGAATTCGAGCAGTAAAAAGATATAATTACCTTCAGTTCATTAGTTCTTCGTGGTGACTGTTCTTTAAAATTACACTCGCACAAGCATCGCTTAACTGTAAGGTGCTTCGATTGACCGAACAAAATAACCTAATTTTTGTGTTTTTTCTTTACCATAGGACGGCTTGTGTAACTTCGAATACCAAGCTCAGAAGCGAATTGTTTCAAGGTCTTCATTAGGAGGTTTTCCTATTATTCAAATCTTGACTAATTAAACAATTTAAGTAAAAGAAAGCAACAGATTAAATATTCTCTAAAGCTCAGAAGGAAGTCGTGTCTATAATAATGAAAAATCAGAATATTTTTCAAAAAACACGATAAAACACGAAAAAAAACACGATAAAAATCTAACTTTTAAAGGCTCATTCGGACAGCTATAGCAGTTTAGAGATAAAAAGCTGAAATATGGTATTTTCATTTAGCGCATATTTACTGAAATAAATGCAAAAATGCTACACGTTATGTTTTGTCCATTCCTCTAAATTATGTTTCAAAAGAGAAAAATATACATACCCCCTGTACTAAGCATATACTTATTATTAGTTTTCAGGCAAGGACATATCCAGGGGGTCTATGGGGTCAGTCCCTTCCCCACACATGTATAGCACCAAATTCCGTCTTCTAGGGGTGGGGGTTAGCTCAGTCGGTGGCACGCCAGACTCGAAATCTTCAGTTCCCAGGTTCAATTCCCAGCAGGGTCAGAGTTTATATTTATCTCCGCAAAATTCCCAGCCCTGCCCTCTGTCAGCAGGGAACACCGATGGCTTGGAAAAGCAACGTTCGATCCGATCGTGGTGCGGGAGAACCATACCCTGTGCACGTTAAAGAACACACTGGATGACCTTGACAGGAGGCTACAATCTCTATCCTAACAGCTATCGAGTGAGCCTCCTCACCCAACCTTCTCTGAGACTTCGGGGGTTTTGTGACCTGGCCATTTAGCCCATTCTGTGCAAAATGGTGCAGCTCAGAGGTAAAACAACCAACCAGCCTGTCGTCATTTATGAATTCTGGAACTTGTCTGCCTGCTTTGACATCCGAAATGTGTATTTGCATCATTTTATTTTAGTCCCACATTTTATGGCCGATACTAAAAATATATTTAAAACAACTATAAAATTTTCTTCCATACAGAATGCTATTTTAACATTACCTGTCCGGTGGAGTATTTCAATATTTGGGAAACCCTACTGAAGACTTTTCTTCGATCCTGCCAATAAAACTAAATCCTGGGAACGTACCTGTTTGCATGAATAATATTTTTCTAAAAGAAGCTAAATATTAATAACAATTGATTTCATGGCTGTCTTGAAATAGATACTTTTTATATTTCAGTGTAGAATAAACGGAAGATAAACAAGCAACTTACTTGTGAACAAATACTCCTAAATATTTCGATCCCTGTTGGAACTATAACCTTCGATAACGATCCTAAGGAGGGATCGAAATATTAGGAGTACTCATATTTGTTCACAAGTGAGTTTTTTTTTGTCGTCATTTCTTTCCTACACTAAATTCTAATATAATAATCAAGTATTACTAAACACATGTTCAAAATAATCATCAAGTATATTTTCCTTCCATTCATTTTCCAGTTTGAAAGTAATTTAGAAAACCCTTGATGATCCTTGTTTTCATTATACGCGCAAAAATAAAAGTGCCACTTATTTTCCAACTCGTAATTTATTTGATTATACGCGGTCTTCAATGTCACATGCAATGCGGGTCATACAGTTAACGTTCAAACATTTGTAACATGGTAAAGGCGAAGTTAACTTGCATGAATGACTGCTGCGGTCTCACGTTGCTGAAATGTTCATGTCATGTATTTTGTAGTATCAACAGCAGAGTAATACTATGCGTGCACTTAATAGTGTATTAAGCATGTGACATCTGAAACGAGTTCCTTACATTTATTAATCTGTTGCAAGCAACGCTCAACCTTTTCGTTGCCACTTCATACCTGTCGTATTTCATTAAGGTTGATATCCTACTAACAAAATCTAATCATCTTGCCCTTTTCTTAAATTATCATATAATTTAACCATGTCAAGTTGAACGTGAAACCTCTTCAAATGGTGTTACAGTACAGAAATCATACAATGTATGACTTAGGTACTTAAAGTGCGTAATAACGAAACCTTCCTCAATGGTAAATTAAGCAAATCTGCTTAAAAGAAAACAACAGAATTGCATTCCAGTGTGTTTGGAAAAATATTTAGACTTTTTACTCGCAAAAGTTGAGGCAATTAAGTAATGGTCTGCTATTTTACCCCAAAAATATCAATAAAAATATGTTGAATTTATTGTTAAGTAGAACGTTGATGTGACCAATACATGTTCGAGAGATAGTCACCAATGGGTTCTTCCCTTGGGAAGTCAATAACGATAGCTGAGAAACCAATTAGCTAGTAACTAAACCGTCGCCAACAATGAGAGCCATGCGATGACGTCTGCATGAGATTGAAGGAACACAATCCCTGGAATCATTATTATAATACACGAGCCGTATCCAGAAGAATAAGCCACCGGCTAAATTATGGCTTAAATACATATGTAAATTTGCTACACAAACTTTGGAACATTTTTTATCCCCATTTTGACAAATTTCAGAGCCCTGTAATTTCAGAGATATATAACCAAATGGTTAATTCCGATGGTTAACCACCTGATTATTCCGCGGTGTAATAAGTTCACTAGTCTTGAAACGAACCAAAAACGATTAGTTTAACCAACGAACAAAGGTATCAAAGCATAGTGAAATAATATTTTACCATTCTAGAAAAATGCTCTGTTAGTGTAGAGATGCAATAAAGAAACGCATATGACTAGTCCCTCAACTGTCTAAATTCTCTTAATAGCCAAATACGCTGAAATCAACTAAATCCGATAACATTGGGCAACAAATTTTCATAAAGGTCATACCTCTAAGATAAAAGTAGCCATTTCGTAAATATTTCAAGGTGCTGAACACGAATATGACAATGAAAGTTCAAAATTTTCTATGATTTCTGAGAAATCAGCAATAGTTTCTTATATAATAGAATAATACGTACACAACACGTGTATCGGTAAAACTCCGCTTCCACTACCGACGTCGCTTTGCCCGTCGCTTCTACAGCTGCTCAGGATCATCTCTGACGAGCGTCCAACAGTAGTCAGACAACATTGAAGTGGACCAGTTTCCCTGGTATCGTTTCTCCATCATTGCAATGTCCTGGTGAAAACGTTCACCATGCTCATCACAAACCATGTCGCAGTTGTCGGGAAAAAAATTAACTGGGAATGGAGAAAGTGGATCTTTAAGGACATATTGCAGCCAAGTTTCTGATACAGAGACAACATGTCCTTACCAGTTTCTTGCAGTTGTTTGCCCTGGCATCCCTAAGGAATTTAGTTGACACCAAACGAAACGCGTCCCAAGCATCTTTCTCATCATCCTGAAGCAGGTTATCGAACATCTGGACTCTGAACAGCTCGCGGATCTGAGGACTCACAAAAATTCGCTCTTTAATTTTCGCTCTGCTTAGTTGAGGGAATTTGTCAGCCAACTACTTGAAAGTTGATGCAGTCCAGTCCATGGTTTTTACGAAGCTTTTCATCACACCAGAGACACCTAAGGCCAGTTTCTCTTCACGTAGTACAAAGTCTTCGCTCGGCTGTCTCATTCACATAAGAAACAGCAATATTTCGCATATTCCAGCAGCAGTCCCATCAACAGGCACTACCTTTCAATCACAACAGAGATGCCAGCCATACTTGCTGTATTGAAGACAGTTCAACAGCTGTTTTAGGTTGTCATAGGATTCTTTTTATGTAGACAGCATGTCCGACCGGAATGGATTGAAGTCGATTTACAATATGTAGCAACACCACCTTGAGACTCAATTCTCAGAAGTCTATGAATAGTGGCCATTCTTGAGGCTCATGTTTGATTTCGAGGGCATTCATCAGGTCATCTACATCGGAGCAGAACACAAGGTCATCTTCCTTTCTGAAGTAAGGCACAGACTGCTCATGACGAAACGAAACGAAGTCACTCGGACATTTTCCTTGAGAAGATTCCATTGTTTAAGTGTTGATCCAAATAACTCTGCTTTGGCCTAGGACAGCTACAGATCGCGACCAAGATTGTTAATTTCTTCTTCGGTGAGAATGTGTGGTGCAGATGACGCACTGTGGCAGACGTATGGATCATCATTAAACATCGAAGACTGTGGAGAACCCGGCGTTGGTTCGCCTCCCTCCTCACCATCTGAATCGATGGAAAATTCTTTTGGAGATTCGGTAATGGGAAGGTCTTCATTGTGGGGAACTGGTCAGAGAGCAGATTGTATATTCGGGTACGCTATTGTCCACTTCTTTTTCCCTGTGATGCCACCAGAAACTGCTGGAACCATGCAGAAGTAGCAGTCATTTGCGTGATTGCTTGGCTTTCTCCAAACCATAGGAACAGCAAATAGCATCGCCACTTTTTCGCCTTTCAACCACTTCGAAAGATTTCTTGTACACGTACAGCAGCATGTGTGTGAGCCCAGGCCTTGTCCTTGTCCCGTCTTGGATCCAAAATAAAACTCGCACGCTGCTTTCACTATTCGAGTGATGGCACTTTTCTGGCTTGCGAACGTCACTTCCTCGCAAATATGACAAAATGTATCCACACTATTAACACAGTTACGAGGCATCACTACTACTGGATTAAAACTGTAAGGATCATTTCACTGTAAGTATCCAGACTTCCACTATCTAGTTGTACTTATGACCCAGGGAAAAATGGGAGTCGCTCAAAAAACTTGCTCACCCTACGAGACATCGCTTACAACTAACGATTGCATCATCTTTTGTCCGCAATCGTAAATCCGCGATGTCTGATGGAATTCCTCCGGGGGTTGTGCGTATGATGGGCTTATGCAATATATAACGCAATATGTTGCAATCTGGAGTTTAAAATACAGCGTTGCTAAATGGTTACCTATGCACTCAATGCAGATTGAGTCATTTATAAATGATCATCTCTGTCTCTCCTAAACAAAAGCCAATTTTCGTGTTCAGCACCTCGAAATTAGTAAAGATTGGCTATTTTCATTTCAAAGCCAATTTTTGTGTTGGCCATTGTAATTTCTATGCAACCCAGAGTGATCAATATACTAACTCAGAAGTTATCAAAATTTACAACAGAATATTTCTTTCTTCTCATACACACAAACAAAATAATCGATGAGAAGAATGAACTAACCACGTTTCTAAAGTTACTGCACTTGTTAGAATCAAATTTCAATGAAATAAATGACCTTTAATAATCTCTATAAAACATATAGAAATCAATCTAACTTTCAGAAATCTCCAAAATTTGCTATATTAAAATTATTCTTAGTAAACATATCCACTCAATTAAAAAAAACTTACACTTTTTAGCACTTCACTAAAGTCATTTCACACATTACTGACTAAATTTTTAAAGACATTCTTTAACGTATAACGAATTCGCAGTGATAATTATAAACAATGTTCAAATATACCCAAATGCAGAGTGCAACAAAATTTTGTCTCTAAAGAAAAATTACTCCATTCGATGAAGGAATGTTATCAACAAATATAAAAAAGCTACTTCCCTCAACCTACTGTGCCTACCTGATATCTAATTATACCGAAATCAACTAAGATAAATATCACGATCAAACCCACAGAGATGAACGTAACCAACGCATAAGATCATAAAACGTAGTGCGTCAAAATATTAATTTTTTCAGAAATCAAGAAAACCAGTGGAAGATGAAACGAATTGCTACACTTGGCCTCGTCCCTAAACTCACTCTGGTTGCTATACATCAAATTACACTGAAATGAACTGCATTCAATGATCTTTTTGGAATCTGCAGTGATTAATGTTTAAAAATATCAAATATTCAGTGAAACAAAGTTCTACCTTCCGAAACATATGGAAAATAAAATTTACTTCCTATAGAGGAAATAAACACCCAATAATGGTAGATGAACTAACTGCGGTTGTACTGCAGCTGCTCAATTCATAATATAACAGTTTCTTTATTCTGTAACGAACCCTCCGTAACGACTTTTACGAACGTGCAAATATCACAAAATATGGTACAACAGACTTCCACTATCTAGATGAAAATTTATTTTTCTTTTGAGAGAGAGAAAAAGATTCCACTAACATATTTGTGTTGTTTTTTCATCATTAAACGACGGTGCTATTCTGATACCCACGTAGATTTTATAGAAGTAATCTCTATAATTTATGTTGACCCTTAACGATGAAAGTAGCGAACACGTAAAAAAAATCAAAATTTAGTAAAAACAAACTCCTCTGTACTTTAGGCATACCAATATATAAAGCATCAGCCAATAGAAGTACAAAACCAACAGCTTCACGTGGACACTTTTCCTCAATTCATTTGCATAAATGATCTATAAGTGTTCTGATATGAATGATATTCATTATTTTCTATCGAAACCACAATAATCAAAAAACTTTCAAAAGTATCAAAACCTTACTACAACAAAGTTCTACCTTACCATATAATGGAAAAAAATGCACTGAATGAAAAAATCGACTGAGTGAAAAATACATCAATTACCTAAAAGTCCCTCATTGTCCAGGACTATTTCGGGTTTGATTATGCAGTCATTTAAAAAGTTTATTGTTTTGTAATGAACACAAATGTTGCCTTTAGCCAACCTAAATATATACCAAAATTTAGAGTACACCGAAATTCTCTCTTTCTAAGTAAAAATTATAACTCTTAGTAAAAAGATGCGCAAGAAAGTTTACATGGTTAGTTCCATTAAATACTTTGCTTACCTGATATGTTATTGCACTGAAATGACTAAAGAATTGAATTCAAATTTCACTCTCGAGCCAGACCGATGAAAAATATTAAAGAAACTGATATGACTCTTCCTTCTCGTGTCCGGTTTTTCCTGATAAGTAATTACGTTGAAATCAATTAAATTCGATATTTTCTATGGAACCCAGAGTGATCAATATAACTAACTCATAAAATTATCAAAACTTACAATAGCAAAATTCTCTCTTCTCCTGCACACAAACAAAATAATCGATGAGAAGAATAAACTAACAATGTTTTAAAGGTTACTGTACTCTGTTAATACCAAATTATAATGAAGTAAATGACCTTCAATAATCTCTATAAAACACATATAAATCAATCTAACTAACTTTTATAAATCTCTAAAAATTCTTACATTAAAATTATTCTTATTAAAAAATACACTAAATTAATTTTTTTCAGTACTTCAAAATCTAACTAACCTCATTTTATACGCGACTGACTAATTATTTGACTTCCCTTAACGTATAACGAATTTGCATGAAATTTGGCATATGTTTAGGTTGGCTAAAGGCAACATTTGTGTTCGTTACAAAACAATAAACTTTTTAAATGACTGCATAATCAAACCCGAAATAGCCCCGGACAATGAGGGACTTTTAGGTAATTGATGTATTTTCACTCAGTCGATTTTTTCATTCAGTGCAATAAATTTGTGCAATTTTTTCTTCTTCTTCAGCGCAATTTTTTCATTCAGTGCAATAAAGAACGTTCAAATATGCCCAAATGCAGAGTTCAACAAAATTTTGTCTCCAGAGAAAAATTCTTCCATCCAACGTAGGTATTCTATCAAAGAATATAGATGGCTATTTCCCTCAACATACTGTGTTTACCTGATATCTAATTATACTGAAATGAATTAAGTTCAATATTACGATCGAACCGACAGAGATGAACGTAACCAACGCATAAGATCACAAAATTTAGTAAACCAAAAAACCGAATTTTTAGAGAAAAAAAGTATATTAGTAGGGGAAGACACGAACTACTACACTCGGCCTCGTTAGTAAACTCACTGTGGATACTGGGTATCAAATTACACTGGAATGAATGGTATTCAATAATCTGTATGGAATTCGCAGTAATTAATGTTTAACATTATCAAATATTCAGTGGAACAAATTTCTTCTTTCCTAAACATACGGAAAATAAAATTCCCACCTACAGAGGAAATAAACACCCAATCATGGTATATGAAATAAATTTGGTTTTATTGCAGCTGCTTATTTCATAATTTAAGTATTTCATTATTCTGTAACGAACCTTCTCCGTGAAGACTTTAACGAAGGTGTAAATATTTCAAAATATGATATAACAGACTCCGTCTATCTAGATAAAACCCTTACCTTATTCAGAAAAAGAGATGCCACCAACAAAGGTATGTCGATGTTTCCATAAACTGACGGTGTTATCCTGATAACTAATTATATTGAAATAAAGCAACCTCTATAATTTATGTTGAAACCTTAACTAATCTATGTACTTTAGGAATACCAATATATAAATATCAGCGAATAAAGGTACTAACCAACTGCTTCACGAGACCACTTTTCTGAATCCCTCTGTATAATTGAGCTGTAAGTGCCCTGACGTAAATGACATTCAATGTTTCCTATCGTATCCACAGTAATCAATCAACGTTCAAAAGTATCAAAATTTTAGTACAACAAAGTTCTACCTTACCAAATAAAGGAAGAAAAATGCACTGAATGAAATAATTCACTGAGTGAAAAATAAACCCATTGATTTAGAAATGCCTTTCTGATCGTGGTTATTTTGCGTTTGATTATGCCGTCATTTAAGCAGTTTATTGCTTTGTAACGAATACAAATGTTGACTTTAGCCAACCTATAAATATACCAAAATAAAGAGTATAACAAAATTCTCTCTTTCTAGGTAAAAATAGAGAGCAGAAAAAAATCTATTTCGGTGAGAAAAAAAAAATAAGCAGTCCTTTCATTGAAGAAATACAATCAACAAGATTTACATGGTTATCTCCATAAGTCACCCTGCTTCTCTCATATCTAATTACATTGAAACGAATCGAACTCAATGTTTTCTATGGAACCAACTCATATAATGGTCATTTTTTATAACAATCAAGTTCCTTTTCTTTGCAAACACACACATAAAAAAGAAAAAAAATCTGGTGAGGTGGAAAAAACAATCGAAGGACTTTTTATTTCCAACCTCCCTGAAATCGTTTTACTCATTCGAGATATGACTACCATCCAGAGATCGGCATTCAATATTCTCGATCGTATTCACTGTAATCGATCTAGTTAATGTTTACAAACATGAAGAAATTATTGAAGCGAAAGTTCTACCTTAGTAAACAATGGAACAAAAAAATTCCCCGAATAAGAGGAAACCGCGCTGCTTAGACACTTCGTTCTGTTGTTTAATAAATTCATAAGTCTTGAAAAGAGCCAAGAACGATTGCTTTAACCAACGGACCAAGATACCAAAGCAGTGTGCAACAAAATTCTACTTCTCAAAAAAAAATTACCAGTTAGTGAACAGATGCAATGAAGAAAGCTACATGACTTCGTCCTCACCTATCCGAACTTACCTGATATTCAATTACCCTGAAATAAATTTAATTCGATATTTTCTATGCCACCCAGTGATGAATGTAAGTAACTCATAAAAGTATCGAAATTTACAACTGCAAAATTCTTCTCACACAAAAAACTATGAGAAAAATAAACCAATTATGATACTTTATCACGCAAATTACAATGAATTGATTGGCCTTGAATAATCTCTATAAAACATATCGAAATCAATATAACTAACTTTTAGAAATGTCTAAAAAGTATTACAGCAAAATTATTCTTACTAAGAAAATTCACTTAACTAAAAAAAAAACATCTGCTGTGGTATTTCTTTAGCTACCTGTGGTCATCTTACATATCGTTGACTAATTATTTAAGAATTTCTTTAACATATAACGAACTCGCAGCGATGACTGTAACCAAGGTTCAAATCCTCCTATATATAGAGTGCAACAAAGTTTTCTCTCTAAGGAAAAATTATTTCATTCAATGAAAAAATGCTATCAACGAATTTAGATTCATACTTCTCTGAACCTACCGTGCTTACCTGATATCTAATTAAACTGAAATTAATTAAGTTCAATATTATGATAGAATCCATAGCGATGATCAACGCATGTGATCATAAAATTTAGCACAACAAAATCCTTATTTATACAGAGAGAAAAATAAGAGAAGAAACGAATTATTTAACTTTGCACCCTTCCCTAAATTTACTGTGGTTAAGAGATATCAAATTAAACTGAAATGAATGGCATTCAATAATCTATATGGAACCCACAGTGATTTGTCTAATGTTTAAAATATCAAATATTCAGTGGAACAAATTTCTTCCTTCCTTGACATATGGAAAAGAAAATTCATTGCCTATAAAGAAAATAACCCCCAACCAAGGTACATGAACATTTCATTAATTAACTTTAGCGGTATTGTACATGGTTATCCCATAATTTAAGTAATTCATTAATCTGTAACGAACCTTCCGTGACGACTTTAACGAACTTGAAAATATTACGAAATGTGATACAACATATTTTTGCCTATCTATATAAAATTTACTTCATTCAAAGATGCCATCAACAAATTTATATAGTTCTTGCCATAAACCGACGATGCGATCCTGATACCTAATCAGAATGCAATGAAGTCTATAATTTCTCTGAACCATTAAAGTTAGTGAACATGACTATTCCCTCAATAACACATAAAAACATCAAAATTTAGTAAAACAAATCCCTCTGTACTTTAATAAATAAACATCACTGATTAAGGGTATGAAGCCAACTGCTCCATGTTGCCACTCTTCTTGAATTCGGTGTACATAAATGATCCATAAGTGCCCTGACATTAATGGCATTCAATATTTTGTATTAAATCCACAGTAATCAATCAACATTCAAAAGCATCAAAGATTTGGTACAACAAAGTTCTACCTTACCAAATATACGGAAACATTTCTCTGAGTGAAAAAGATCCACTGACTGAAAACCGAATACACGAACTAATCTAGAAGTCCCACAGTGTCTGTGGTTATTCCATGGTTGATTGTTCCATAGTTTAAGATGTTCACTGTTTTGTAACAAATACAAATGTTGACTTTAGTTAACCTAAAAATATACTGAAATATATAGTACAACTAAATTCTGTCGTTCTAGGTAAAAATTATAACTCTTAGTAAAGAGACGCAGCCAACAAACTTACATGACTAGCTCCATTAAATACGTCTTTACCTGATATCTTATTCCACTGAAATGAATAATCAATTGAGTTCAAATTTTACTATCGAACTCACACCGATGAAGGTAACCAGCTCATAAAATAATCAAAATTTAGTACAACCAAATTCTTCTTTCACACACACGACAAAGTTCCACGAAAAAATGAATCAACTAATTTGCTAGTGGCGACCTAGTTACACTAAAATGAATTCATTGAATATTCTCTATTGAATCTATATTATTCACTCTACGTTCAAAAGCATCATAAATTTTAGTACAATAAAATTCTACCTTACTAAACAATTATTTCGTTATTTATTAATACTTCATTGATTAAAGATAATTATTACTTCATTATTTAAGTTCATTATTCTGTAAAAATCCACAATAATGACTTTAACCAACACCCAAGTATGTCAAAATATAGTACAGCAAAGGTATCCTTTTTTAAAATCAATTCCAATTAGTGAAGAATTTTACATGGCTACGCCCCTGAACCGTCTGAGCTTATCTGATATCTAATTACACTAAAATCGTCAATTTAATTCAGCATTATCTATGAAACCCAGAGAAATGAATTCAACCAACGTATAAAATAATCAAAATTTAATATACCTGAATTCTTCTTTTATTCACACTCGAAAACACTAGGAGGGAAGAAATCAATTTAGTAAAACAAAGGTTACATGAACACGTTTCTAAGCTCACTGGTCTTTTGGTGATACCAATTACACTGAAAGAAATGGCATTAAATAATCTTTCCTGAACCCAGAGTAATCAATTTAACTAACGTTTTAAAACAACAAAAATTTGCAACAAAATTATACTTATTAAAAAAATCAGCCACCGAAGGGAAAAAAAATTCCTAAAAAATACTGTTTTCCCTTGGGGAATTTATCCACTGAATATGGTTATTTGGCACGTTCTTACTCCATTATTTAAGAAGTTCATTATTCCCTAACGAAACTATAATGACTTTAACCAACGTGCAACTACAGAGTACAACAAAATTCCATTTCTGGGAAAAACCATCGCTTTTAATAAATAGATGTAATCATCAAATATTTATGACTATCACCCACAATCAACTGTGCTTTCCTGATACCTAATTAAACTGAAATTAGTTAAGGTCAATATTTTCTATGAAACCAAGAGCGATGAACGTAATCAATGCATAAAACATCAAAATTTAGTAAGACAAATTCTTCTTTACGTCCCACACGTAAAGAAATCATTCAGTAAAGGAACGAAATTAACTACTAATTTTCTCATGTTCCTGACTTAACTGTGCCAATTTTATACCTAATTACACTGCTATGAATGTAATTTAATTTTCTCTATGGAATAAACGGTAATCACTCTACGTATAAAAGCATCAAAAATTTAGTGCAACAAACCTTACGAAACAAAGAAAAAACAATTACTAACTTAAAAAAATATAGCCAAATAATTTACACATCTATAACTGACTGTTGCTATTTCATCTCCGCCAATTATATAACTTATGAAGCTCATTATTTTTGTAATGAACCCACAATGATGACTTTAATCAACGTATAAATATAGAATAAAACAAAATTTCCTCTTTGTAGGTAAAACATATTCCATTTAATGAAGAGATGTAATCATCAAATCGATATGGCTACTTCCATAAATCTACCGTGCTCAGCTGATATTCTAATTACCCCTAATGAATCGAGTTCAATATTTTCTTAGGGACTGGGTGATGAACGTAACCGACGCATAAAAACATCAAAGTTTAGGGCAACAAAGTTCTTCTTCGCGTTTCACACACTCCAGAAAAAGATCCAATGAGAGAAGAAACGAGTTTATTTGGCACCATACCTAAACTCACGGTGCTCGTTTTATACCAAATTAGATTGAAAAGAATTACATTCAATAATCTATATAAAACACAAAGTAATCAGGATAAACAAACTTTTGAGGACACCAAAACTTTAATGCAACAAAGTTCTTCCATATTAAACAAATAAAAAATTCCACTGAATAGAAAAAAAAAACCTGTTAGGTACTTCCCTAACTCAGAGTGGTTAGGTCGCACTTGAAAATTCCCTAATTTAATATTGAAATGAGAGGAAAATGTGCAACAATAAAACCGTGACTGTGATGCTCGTGATATGTCTCAGCGTGAGAATTGCGTCAGGTATGTAATTAAAAATTGTGGTTTGTATTGATAAATTTCAAGTTTAAGTGTGAGAGGTTCTTTGGAAGGACGCCTTAAGTTACTACTGATATTAATAAACCGACTGGGAAAACAAAGATAATTTGTTGACGCCGAAGCGATGAATGCTAACTGTAGAGGCAGTAAGTAAGGATAATCAAACTTATAGGTATACCGACAAGGCTTCTGTGTTGCTTATTAAACGTTTCAATAAAATTATGTTTATGTGTTGAATTCAGGTTGAAAGATTTCTGCAATGCAAATATTTATAAATCAGTAATCAAATGTATAAGATTCTTCAGATGGGTTAATTATTATAATCAATCTCATACTGATGGAGGACATTTTGGTGATTATTGAAATTGTTGTTTATGTAATCTTTGTACTTAAATTAGTGCACTTATAATTTAAATGTTCATTTTGAATTCACGCTGGATTAATCACTAAATTTGCAACATTTTGGTTTCAGGAGTATAAATTATTTTGATTGTCTTTTACTAGAATTATGGATAAGTTGGTGAAACTTAAGCTGATATGAGAGCTGAAATAGAGGTTCAAACAAGTGAAATACCTTCTCAAAGCAGTGAAATATCTGCTCAAAGTAGTAACATTAATGATATATATATATAATGAAATGATGAATTGAGAGTTAAATTGTCTTCTCGAATCAGTAAGATTACTAATCAGAATAATGTGTCTGGGTAATAAAATCATTGAAATAACTGATTAGTGTAAAAGATTAAGAACGAACTCAATAGACAGTGTGATAGTTCATAGGATGAAACTGATTGGGTAAAAAATTATATTTGTAGTATTAAATGTAATGTTAATGATATCACTTGAGATTTTAAAACAATATTTGATAGTGTTAGACTTTGAACAAGAGATTGATAGCGTTAGACTTTGAACAAGAGATTGATAGCGTTAAGACAGATCGTGAACATGAGTTTCAAGTTTTAAGAACTGAAATGTTATCTTCTTCTTGTAATAATAGTAATGTCAGATGGTAATAATGTACAGTCGCTCAAAAACGTATCCGAACACTATGGTTGATTACAGAATTCAGAAAAAAATATCTGGCAATGATTTTTTTAGAAATTAGTGATCTGGCAACCTTCGTGACACGAAGGTTGCCAGATCACTAATTTCTAAAAAAATCATTGCCAGATATTTTTTTCTGAATTCTGTAATCAACCATAGTGTTCGGATACTTTTTTGAACGACTGTACTTGCACATATTGCAAGTAGTACAACTAAACCTTCCACATAAAATGGCCAATCGTTTGGATAGAATTTGAACCCAATTAGAAATCATATCTAGAGCCAGAGTGAAAAGAACTTGAAAAGGCTTGCGGCTTCTTTAAGAAATCCTGCTGCGGAAGTTTTACGGTCTGTTCCAGTAGAGAAATGACTTGATTATCGAAGTTTGGTGTCTGCATTAGAACTCAGATTTGGTGAGAGTTATTTAAAACAATATTATTTGACTCAATTTAAACATCGCTTGCAGAAGAGTGGTGAAACTTTGCAGGAACTAGTCAGTGACATTGAGCGCCTAGCTAGATTAGCTTATATGGGGTTTTCAAAAAGGGACTTTAGGATGTTGTTTCGTAATAAAGAGGAAAACACATAGAATATATCTGATTTGTTTATTGTAAATTAAAGTTTCACCGATTACAATTAAACTTGAAAGATGATGTCATTTAAATGTCTACCACGGCTACGTTTACAGGCTGTAAACTTTAAGATATTCTCAATCATTGAGACATTAATCTCTCTTATGACTGCTTGGATGTTATCTTTTAAGTCTGGTATGTTATCTGGTTTGTTGACGTAAAATGTACTTTTCAAAAAGCCCCAAAGAAAAAAATCCAACGGTGTTAAATCGCAAGATCTTGGAGGCCAATTCACATCTCCATTTCGTGAAATTATACGTCCAGGGAATTTCGTGCGTAATACCTCTATGTCCGCTCGTGTTGTATGACTCGTAGCACCATCTTGTTGAAAATAAACATCATAAATGTCAATTCCATCAATTTGAAGCCACAAAAATTCTGTAATCATCACATTATAACGCTTTGCATTCACCGTAACAGAATTTTCACGATCATTTTCAAAGAAAAATGGGCTAATGATTCCTCCAAACCACAAACCACACCAAACCGTACATTTTTGTGCATTAAGTGATTGTTCGTGAATAATTCGAGATTTTCTTTACCCCCAAAGTCGGCAATTTTGTTTATTGACACTTCCATTTAACGCGAAATTGTTCAGTAGGACGATTGAATGCACAGAAAAAAAAGCACGAATTTTGCGATGTGTTTCTTTTACTGAACATCTATTTCCATAATAAGTTTTAACGATTTCAATACATTGTTCCTGTGAGAGCGACGCCATAGTTAGATTTGTATATGACTGAAGTTACGACACATGAAATTCCACCTGAAAAAAAAAAACATTTTAAGTTATCGGCATTCAAAATCCTAAAGCCCCTTTCGGGAAACCCTTTAATTACTGTCCATCAAATATTAAAGATATCTTAGATCAACTACAATTTATTGATGCTATTACCGACCCCGAGACTCAACAATCGCTGAGAATGTTAGAAGGTGAATTTTTGAAATCAGCTCTGGTACATGTCACGAAGTACGAATGATCCAGGTTTCCCTCCCGAGCAAACAAACGCGCAGTGAGATTTGTGAATGCAGAAGAAACTGTGAAAAAGAGTAATGAAATGCAAGTACTAACCAAAGTCATACTTTACAATTTACTTTGTTTATGTACATTACAAGTACATAACCAAAGTCATAACCAAAGTCATAAATTTTAAAAGAAGTTAAAGATCTCTTCCAAAGACTTTCACAGACCTACAGTGTCGGAAGTGTGGTAAGACTGGACATATTCGAGCTAACTGCAAAAAGTGGTGGGTGCAAAGTTTAAGCACGTCAAACAGACAACAAAACCACCGTAATGAACATGAAGGGTAAAGGCTGTCTGTTGATTGGATGACTTCCGAGGAAGTCGCCCACGTTTCAGCACTGCATGGTGGAGACAACGGATTAATAGCTGATGAAATCATGAATGCCTTTCTGATGAAACCATGAATAGCTGATGAAACCATGAAATCATTGCCAAAATGCCTTGCTGTATGATAGTAGACACTGTTGCAAACGGGACCTTACTCAGATTTGACATATTAATGAAGATAATACCTCACCCAAACTGGTATGCTAGACAGTACAATATAATTGTACAAACAATCAGTGGATATAGTGCTAAAGTCAATGGAAAGGTAGAACTCAGCATCAGAGTTGGTAACTGTCTTGTACGCCATCCTGTTTACATCGCTGACATCTACGATAAATGCATATTAAGCCTTGACTTCCTAAAGAAACATGGATTCAGTATTAGACAGTCTACTCATCTATAAGACAGAAGAGAGCTCTCTGCGTAGCCGAACATCTGATTCTTTATCAAGTGTGACCACCGTATTAGTGACGGAAGACACAGAGATCCCAGCACAAAGTGAAGTTATAGTCCGTGAATATTGGGTGGAAACGTCTGGGGCCTTCCGATTGGCAGTCACTGATGCTCCTGGTAAAGGAGCTTTGGCTCATGGTATCCTGGTTGCAAGGACTTTAGTCAAAGTAGATCAAGAACAGATTCCTACGAGAGTGATGAACCAATACATTATTGAGAAGAGGTGAAGAATTAGAAACGTGAACCAGTTACATGGGTAACTCATGCAAATAAAAGAAGTTACTGAACCAAATCAACATTACAGAGATATCGCCTCCGATTTTGCTGAATTGTGGAGGGGAACAAGGAAGTTATTAACTGAAGACCAAGCTGCTAATGCAACAGAATGTTTGACATTTTCTCTGCTACATCAAATGATTATGGCCAGATTAATCTGACAGAACGTAAGGTCAATACCAGTGATTCTCCTTCCATCCATTTTACAAGCAAGAAAGCTTTCATTAGCAAACCGTGAGAAGGCAAAACAACTAATAAGTTACACATTATAGATATTTTAAAACCATCATCCAGTCCCTGGATATTAGCAGTAGTCTTTGTTAAGAAAATGGACGGATATACTAGATTTTGTGTGGACTATCGCAGGTTAAATAATATGATGAAGAAGGGTTGCTTTCCCTTACCCAGAATAGATGACACACTTAACACTATATCTGGGTAGGATGGTTCTCGACTTTGGATTTGAATAGCGATTACAGGCAAGTTAGTTTACTTCCTGAAGATCGTGAGGAATACCATATTCACCACATGAAATAGACTTTGGTAGTTTAAGGTGATGCCATTTGGGCTTTGCAACGCACTTGCAACATTTGAATGACTGATGTAATCAATGCTCAAAGTTTGTCTTTTGTGGTCTGTCTAGTTTACTTGGATGACATCATCGTCTTTGGAAAGATTTTGAGGGACATTTGAAGAATCTTCGTCAGGTGTGAGTGAAACTCAGAGCAGTAAAGCTAAAACTGAGGCTGACTAAGTGTAAATTGTTCCAACAAGAAGTCCATTCCCTTACCATTCCAGGATATTCATGAACTATAGCTTCATTGGACTTTGCACATGCTACAGAAGATTTGTCGAGGGTTTCTCCAATGTCATAAAGGCATTACATCTTCTGACAGAGGAAGGCCAGGTGTTCACGTGGACCACTGAATGTGAAGTAGCCTTCCAACAATTGAAGCACGTTCTTTCCATGACACCAGTTTCAGCATATCCACAAACTATAAAACAGTTCCCATTAGATTCTGACGCAATTAACAAATGAGTTGGTGCTGTACTTCTCTAAAACAGGACGTACAAGAAGTCATTGAATACTTCAGTAAAATGCTATCTAAACTTGAACGAAGTTGTGTTACACGACAAGACCTCTTAGCAATAGTGAAATTAATAGAACATTTCCATCATTATCTATATGGGCATAAATATCTCATTCATACTGATCATGCTGCCTTCAGGTGGCTATTAAAACTCTATAAATCCTGAAGGACAAATTGCCTAATGGATACGGTTGGAAGAGTACAATTTTTTACATTGAGCATCGAAGTGGCAAGATATACAGGAATGAAGATGCCCTTTCCAGACCTCCATGCATTGACAACTGTATGCATTGACGTAATTCAGAGTTAAAATATGGTACTAAAGATATAATGCCTATAAGACAGTTAACATCGTCACAAGAAAACAGTGATACACCTGAGATCTGAGCCTGTTAGAAAATGGAAAGGCCTAACTTGAAAATGAAGAAATTAGATTTTATTGAATCAGCTTGTGTGACCACTTCTGTAAACTGACTGGTTTTGCTTACAGAAGAGGACTTTATTGTTATACTGAAATGAATATATCATTATACTGAATAATTATACTGAAATGAATGAAGTTAAATATGTTATATCGAACTCACAACGATTGATTTAACCAACGTAAAAAAAAATCTAAATTTAGTACAAGTTCTTCTTGCTAGGCAAAAAAGAAATTAACCGAGTTGAAGCGACAACCAACCTAAGTTACTTGGCCGATTTGTACTTTTTACAATCATCCACACATCACTGTGCTTTTGAAATTATAAAAGGTATTATTAGTATTTAGGCAATGTACAGTGTAAATATATCCTGGGTAGAAGGAGTAGAAAAAGCCACGATTTTCGATGAAAATAGTAAAATTCAGTATTTAATATGAACTTATAAAGAATATCATCAAAATGTATTTGGCCTGAATTATAAGCTGATAGAGAATTAGTTTTTAAAACAGTTTTAGAGGTATAGTTCGTTTCGTGCATATAAAGAAACATACAGCAGCGCTTGCCGAAATATGAGAGGATAAATTTCACGTGAGGTATTTTACAATTATCACTGCAATTATTTGGATTCTATCTTTTAAACAAAACCATAGTCGATTCTTACCGATTACCATTGGTCGAATACTATCTCTAAACGAAGGAATTTTCACTACAGAGAGCTACTGTTATTACTTACAAGTTGCCTTAGTTGCAACGTGAACTATTACAGCGTGGGCGCCGGAATAGGATGAACTTTAAACAATAGGTCTTTCTTTAAATATTTGTGAAAATTTTAAACTCCAGCATTATTTTTGGATCTGTATATCATCATCATCATTCTCAAGCAGAATGAGCTACTGAGGTCCAACCAGACGTGCGATTTAGTTCTCCAAACATAAGGTCTGTAAATGATAGCTAGGTAATCACTGGAAGGGGAACTATGCACCAATTCGCTGTGATGGTGCATAGAACCGGCCAGGCCTAGCATCTAATGTCCGACTCCGCCTTCTCGTGGTGCAGGCCGTTAGTATATTTAATGCAAAAGCGATTTTCTCTTGTGGAAGTGAACGGAAAAGGAGGGCTGCCATATTAGTGTCGCCTACTGCTCTGGGCAACTATGGCTACTTTTTTTTTCTACCCTGCTGAGGAGGGGTCAACCACACAGGGTCCTGATGCTGACGATATAAACCTACCGACCTTAAGTATGTAAGTATTGAAAAAGTAATATTACTATTATAGGAATCATCCTCTTCCGGCGAATCAGGCAATATCTGTTCTACTGGGAAGCGTATATATCTACAATATCAGTCATGTTTCTGTGTTTGGTACTTTTTCATGATAAGTTTTCTGTTAATTTATTTTCTCGAAACGTACCATAAATATATAGTAATGACTATGTTAAACACGTTAGATGTTTCAGTTGAGACGAAGCTATTCTATATACACTGGCGGTAATTGAAAAAAGAGCACCCAGAAGGAATTCCTTTAGGAACGTCATATTATAATATGTTAATAGTTAAGGGCAGCAGAAACCGTGATCCAAGATTGAAAGTCATTGAATGAAATAATGACGAGACTGAGGACGACAACATACAAATGTACGCAGTGTGTATTTAAGAATTAGGGCGTGAAGTAAGAAGTTATTCATCTTGTGTCGTGTTGTTCAGTGCTCTTTGAAGAAGCTACCATGCCTGGATGATGCAGGTGCGCAACATTTGTTCAGTTAGCGGAGTTTGAGCGAGATCGTGAGAGAGTGGGTTTCCTGAAGACCCACGATCTGAAGATCGTGGGTCTTCAGGAAACAGTTTGATCTCTTCATCAAATTGCACACCACGTTAGGCGAGAAGTGTTGGCAGTGGTACGATGGTGGCGTCGATGGTCAGAAAAGTATTCGCATACTATTATATATAGTTCTTATGAATGTTTGAATGAAAACAAACAAAATCTATTGATAGTCACCTCCTCATATAAATGATTCACACTCTCTTACCAGAGACAGCATTTCTCCAGTGATTATTTGACACGTTTGGATGATGCTCTTGATTTTCCGAAAATTTTAAGAGGATGCACATCATATCATACAAGATTCAATGCAGGGTATTCAAGAAATATTCACTGCATTTAACATTTTCGCATTTATTGAACTGCATGAAGTTTTAAAATGAGATAAAAATCGATATAGGACAAAATATTAAAATTTTACTTTAAAATAGAAAATGATTTACTATGAATCGGATCTTGTACAGTCAATCTCTAATCAGGTAATCAGGCTCTTGATATACATTCTCCATAGGACTGTACTGGTACATTCTTTGGACTTACACTACACATATTCTATTTGTTATTTAAATCTGCAAAAACATTTTAGTGGATTGAGATACGGAAAATCATGAAGCAAAATAATCAGACTTGTTCTAATCATCTAAAAGTCATGGAAGATTTAATTCAAGGATTCGAGTTAGCTTAATTTTTTATTTTTTCCGAATCGATATTTTTCGAACACATTTCTATTATGGAAACGGTCAGCATTGGTCTATTGTTATTACTTATATTATCTCTAGGGTAAACACGAGTTATTATAGCGCGGATGCCTGCGAGAGTCAGCTTCACACATTCTACTGTGAATTCAGCTTTATTTAACCGTTGTTCTTTCATTTAAACGGCTGGACTCCCAAAATTTTTGATCATGCACCACCATATCACCAAAAAAAAATGTAGCAACATCCACCAATATGTATGTTATGTATTATTTATAAGTGTACAACGGAAATAAAATAAAATTAAAATAAATATAAAATATAATTTAATGAGAATAGTGTTGTATAATTTCTGAAAGTTTTCGATTGACAACTTCTGATACAGAGATTCGAAGATATTTTTATGACACATATCTCAGACATCGTTGGGAAACTAAATATAGTATCGCGTACGTAAAATACCTCGAAATTTAATTTTTTAAAGACATTATTTATTCATTCATAAGAAATATAATACAAAAAACTTACAAAGCTAATACCCACAACATTATCTACTATTATTACTTATATACTATTACTATTATACATTATAACTATTATTTACACAAGCTTATCTGTAGGAAATTGAATAATACATTCAAAATGCAATACAGATGTTGTCTCGATTAATAGTTTTATTAAAATGTTTTAAATAAGACGAAATAAAAAATGCGAAAGTTCATGAAATATACAAAATTTAATATAATCATAAAATTCATTTAAGATAATCTTTTATATTTATTTTTAATCTATTATAACTGATAATATTTATAATCACTCTTGGAATTAAATTAAAAGTGTGTGGTATTTTATAGTCACTGATACATCTCCCGTAATTGTTTTTAAATTTAGAGAGTTTGTAATATTTTTCAGCTTCTAATATTGCGTTTTTACTATGATCCATAGGTTATATATATTATAGGTTAGCTTTTTTGATTTTTCTTCATTAGTTTTCTGAAATTTTAAAATCTTTCTAAAAATAATAAAATATAATCATTAACTTTTCTTCACGCACCCACTATTAAAACCACTGCTATAAATAATGCTGAAAGTGTTAATTTCTTGCGTTATTGTAATATGATATTATTATATGAATCGCCCTCGTTTGACAATTTGGACCACTGGGTGAATCAATGGATACTATTGATTAGTTATCTCTATCGGAACTGTTGTCCAATTACATATGTCTATTTTTACAAATATTCGAATAACATAAATAGTTACTAGGTATCTGGTCTTATATTTGGCAAAGAAAATCGAAATATCTTTCATTTAGTATTATAATTAAGCACGTTAGATATTTCAGTTGAGACGAAGCTACTCTATATACACTGGCGGAAATTAAGGAAAAGAACACCCAGAAGGAATTCCTTTAGGAACGTCATATTATAATATATTAATAGTTAAGGGCAGCAGAAAACGTGATCCAAGATTGAAAGTCTTTGGATGAAATAATGACGACACGAGGACGACAACATGCAAATACGCAGCGCGTATTTAAGGACTAGGGCGTGAAGAAAGAAGTTATCTTCTTGTATCGTGTTGTTAAGTGCTCTTTGAAGAGGCTACCATGCCTGGACGATACAGGCGCACAATATTTGTTCAGTTTGCGGAGTTTGACTGAGGTCGTATAGTGGGTCTTCGGGAAGCAGGTTGGTCTTTTCATCAAATTTCACACCACGTTGGACGAAAAGTATCAGCACCAATGGTAGCGTCAATGGTTAGCAGAACATTCTTACACTCGCAGACGTGGTTGCAGGCAACACAGAGTTACCGACTCACGAGAGGATCCGCGTATTAGGAGGATGCTGGTGGCAGAGCGGACGGCTACAGCGTCACAAATTCGATCCTCTGTCATACCAAGGGTGTCTGCAAGAATTATACGCAATCATCTTTTGGAAGCAGAACTACGAGCATGCATGCCACTGGCACGGTCACCACTGTCACTTCATCACTGTCGAACACGTTTGCAGTGATGTCAAGATCGAGTTCATTGGAGGGAATAATAGCAGTGTTGGAGGGAATAATAGCAGTGTTGGAGGGAATAATAGCATAAGTGTTGGAGGAAATAATAGCATAAGTGTTGGAGGGAATAATAGCAGTCTGTGGTCTTCAGTGTTGGAAGGAATAATAGCAGTCTGTGGTCTTCAGTGTGGTCTTCAGTGTCGATTTTGATTAGCAGTGTCTGATGGTGATTTACGCGTCCGAAGGTCGACAAGGTGAGTCGCTTCTTCCATCGTGCATCCAGGTGAAGTGACACACAGGGCCCACGCCGGTCATCATGATTGGGATGCGATTAGCTATCACTCTCGTATGTGTCTGGTGTTTGTACAGGGTACACTGAATAGCAATATGTACGTCATCGAAAACGTACAGCCGGTCATCCTGCCGTATTTGAGTGTAATCCCAAATGGAATATATTCCAGCAGGATAACGTCCATCCACACTCTGCCCGGGGAACTCAACATGCTTTTCAGGCAGTACACCAACTCCCTTGGCCAGCACATACTCTGGACGTCTCCAATCGAGCATGTCTGGGATTGGATCTGACAAAGACTCTTCCGCGGACCGCGGCAGACAACGACAATCGCTGAATTACGCGTCCAAGTAGAAAGGGCATGAAATGGTATCCCTCAGCGTGATATCCAGCATTTGTACGACCGATTGCATGCCAGATTGAAAGCTTGTATCGCTTCTCGCGGAGGTTCAAAACCTTATTAAAATATGCCTTGTGTGAAATGTAATATTCATTAAAAGGTGAAATAAGCATTGAATCACTTCACACCTGTGATAACTGTTTTTCTCAACAAGCTGTTTCTACTTAATAAATCTTATAGATTACGCTTCAATTGTTAATGATGTTCCTTTTTCAGTTTCCGCCAGTGTAAATATGTGTGGAAACGTGGTCTTCTTTCAGTTGATAGTATTGCTGAAAGTATACTGATTTAAATAATTATTTTAAAAAGTATCGAAATTTCCTGCTAAAATTAATTAGAGAAGCAAAGGCAAATTATTACACCAAAAAATTATTAGACAAATATGGCAGTGTAAAGCAGCAATGGAATATAATAAATGAATTATTTGGAAGGATGTAAAATATGCAAATGATTCCAATAGAAATAGAAGTAAATAATGCTATGTATTATTCTAACGATAATCCGATTCTTTAGCTCAAAAGTTTATTAACTATTTCACAGAAACAACAGAAAATTTTGTAACCGAAATTCCAGAATACACTGAACAGAAAAAGGATAAGATATCTGTTTCAATGAATTCGACTTTCATAGATTACTTAACAGAATATGAAATTAATGATGTAATTTATTCTTTGAAAATAAGAAAGGCGACGGGAGCAGAGTGTATATCTGTGGAGATAATTAAATAAATAAAAAATAATATTTCAGCTATTTTATGTCATCTCTATAATCTTTGCATTCTGGATATTTTCCAACAATTCTTAAACATTCAATTGTAATACTTGTTTACAAAGATGGTAAACATTTAGATATTAATAAATTCAATTCGAAAACTTCACGGGAAGATATTAATAATTAAAGAACAATAGCTTTGTTGTGGGTGTTTTCAAAAATATTTTAAAAACTAATTAAGATTAGACTTTTAAATTTTCTAGACAGAATTAATTTCTTTTTCCCAAAAATCAGTTTGGATTTAGGAAAGGCACTGGAACAGAGGATGCTATATTAAATTAACATCATCAATCTACAGTGCACTAAATAAAAATTTAAAAAAAACAGTAATATTTTTGGACATAGAGAAAGCATTTGACTCAGTTATACATGACATATTATTATAAAAACTTGAGAGAGCATGAGTTCGAGGAACAATTTTATTATGACTTCAGACTTAGTTAAAAAAAATATAACTCAAAAGGTTAAAATTGGGAATTATTACAGTAATGAAAAGAAATTAAATATGGTGTTGCGCAAGGGTCTGTATTAGGCCCGATATTATTTAATATTTTTATAATGATCATTTTAACCTGGAACTAAAAGGGCACTTAATAGCATTTGCTGATGATACTGCTCTGATATATACAGCAACTACTGAAAATATTTTGATTGAAAAAATAAATTAAGATTTATGGAATATCAGAAATTGGTTTATGAAAAAGAAGTCGTTTCTAAATGTAGAAAAAACGAAATATGTATATTTCCAATTGAGACAAAAATCAAAGAGATAATTTAAAACTGAAATTATTTTATCATCCAATTAGATGCATCGGTAATGATTGTTCATGCAAGCCACTAGAAGGTGTTGAGTGCTATAAATGCTAAGGACTACATATGATAGTAAACTAATTTGGAATAAACACATTGATTCTTTAATTAAAATAACTTAATAAAATAATGGCCGTCCCATGGCCGAGTGGTTAGCGCGCTTGGCTACTGACCTAAGGGACCTGGGTTCGAACCCCGGGTAAGGCATGGATGTATATGTCGTTTTTCTGCTGAGGTCTTGCCATCCTCTCAGACCTTCTACTGTGGCATATAAACTGACAGGCTCCTGTCAGACCTCTGTGGCAAGCAGCTGCTTGAGGGGGTATTTATTTATTTTATTTTATTTAATAAAATAATAGCACAATTATTTTATATCAGAAATTTTGTAAATATTACACTTTTAAAACTAATTTATAATGCATGAGTTAAATCATATTTAACATATGGATTTATTTCTTTGGGTGGAATATATCACAGAAATATTAAACCATTAATTAGAACTCATATAGAATAATCAGATGCATTTTAAGGAAAAGAAGGTATGGTAGTGTTAGGCACTTTTATAGTGAATTGCATATATTACCTTTAAGAAAATTATACATATACTATATCATTATACATCTTAAAAAGCATTGGATTGAAAGTGATATTAGACATATAAATTATAATACAAAAATAGCTAAACATATAAATCTTATTTTACCTCTCACTAAAAAACTATTGTACAAAAACATTATATATATATATTTAGCACCAAAGTATTTAATACTTTACCTGCAAATCTTAAAGATGAATCAAACTTTCACTCTTTTAAAAAGAAGTTGAAAATCTGAATTGTTGAATATAATAATATTAAGAAACTTCCTTAAAAATTGTTAATAATCATTATTTTGGTAGGTATACGTTTTGTGTTTTTGAATTTTTGTCTTTCATTATTTTGGAAATAGAATGGAAAATAATATCACATCTATGGATTTTGTATTGAATTTGTTGCCTTTTTCAAAAATGTTTACCAAATTGCAGAAACCCACATGCGAGTTACTTGAACTCATGTGGATGTTTTCAAAATTCCTAAAATTGAATGTATAATTTTAGAAAACATGTTATGCAAAATTATTTCTATGAAATGTATAACTTGTCTATTCAATTGGTTGACTTCTGATGGTCTAATTGTTATGACCATGTTATACATACTAAGATATGGATTTGAGTAATAATCTGGATAAAGCCAAGTTTCCAACAAGCTATTTTTGTGCAGGGTGTATTTTTAAAAACACAGCGTACTTTATAGATTTATGAATAGTCAGATATAAACGAAATGAAAATTTAAAGAGCGTTTTTCTACCCAGTGGAGTTTTTATTCCACCAGTATCAAGACAACTTTTCCGATAACGTAAAACTGTTTTAATAGTTACAATTTGGTATCAAGCAAAGTATCTTCAATAGCCCAGTGGTCGAAGCACTGGAATTTTTATCAACAGGACATGGTTCATATCACACTCGAGCGAAACTCAGTTTATTCAACTAATCTTTCATGAGAACACAAAACTGTCCTTCGATCTACAGATATTTAGTGTGAATAATTGCTTATGAAGATATCGAGCGTATAATAAACCATGCAATCGTGATAGGTTTCCATTTCTTAACTTCAGACTTTAAATAAACCCTCCTTACAACTATTGCACCTCACACTCCAATACCTTAGCATTTGAGAACATGCTCGTTAGCATTCAGTACTATTTAGAATGAGACATTTTGAAATAAATCTTCTACAAAGTTCAAATTTGCAAGCAGGTTTGCATTTGAAATGAGATTAAAAGATCAAGAGGAATCCACCGAGTCATAAAAGCCCAACTAATTTACGGATAACATGAGGGTTTATTTGCTTAGCCAACTGAATGCTAGTTTCGAGTGGCCAATCATTCGATTTGCTGAACCGGGTTTGATGGACAGAGTGCTATTTGGATCCTTTTCTGTGCATAGGTGAGATATCCAGCTATTAGCTTAAAATAGCAGGTTGCTATATGGGTCTCCAATTTCTCAGTAAATGAATAAAACATTACGAGGAAAATGAAGACAGTGTTAATTATTAGTGTGACTCCAAACAGTTAAGTTGCAATGTCTGAAAATTTTTAGCCCGTAATTTGCTCGGAAAAAAAAAGGGCAATCATTCTACAATTGTAATAGAAAAATTCTTTAAAAATAAAGCATTTCTTTATAGGAGAGTAAACGCATCTTATGGTAACATTATTAACTTCATGTTGTGATAAGCTAACTGTGGAACTTCTTTCACATCTATAGTGAGAAATAGCATGCTAGTGAAGCAAATTTAGTAGTAAATAAGACATGAGTAGCTATTTTTTTCTTTTGAGGCTTCGCCGTCCGCCATACCTTCTCGATGACACATTGTGCTCTCAGACCTGTGACAAGTAGACGTTAACTTACTTGAGAGATAATTTATCATTTTTTAAACTTAAATCTTTTTCGAAATTTTAAACCTACTTAAACATTCTCAGAACTTAAAGTATTTGAAATACACTTTAGAGAACACGTAATGTAAAAATAACTCCAGTAACATTAAAAACAAAGATATTTTCATAAGGGAATTACATGACTGAATGCGTAAATTTATCTACCTAAATTTTAAATATATCAGCTTAATTTTTAATAGCCGTAAGCTTAAACCAGGTGTTTTTTTTCCCTTCCTTGAAATATTGTGATATTAGTTCCTTATTTTTCGGAGTAAAAAGTTTCGAAAGTTCATATTGTATACTCGCATTTCCTAAAATATTTCTTCTAACCCTAGTTGCAATAATAATAAACAGGTTTCATTTAGAGGATTTATATTCAGCACTTTATACCTCCTACGTTTTTATTAAAGTAATTAAAGGATTTGATTGAATTGAGATCAAAAATGGAAAGGAAGTTTTTTTATACGTCCTATATCAGTTTTGTTTTTCTATAGGATCGTTCTGGCTGGGCGGTGGTGGCTCTGTAGGTAGCTCTCCAAGTCATCTGAAGTTCTCAGATCCGATTCCCAACTTTGCCAAGATTGAGATTGATCTCAACCTTGGCACAATTACCCTCGGTAAGAAAGAGGACACCGATGGGCCATGGAAAGGCTGCAGTCCATTGGATGAGAGTAATCCGTGTCTAGAATGTCATAAACTTTGCCCGTTAAAAAAGATAATGGTTGGACATGACGGAAGGTTTTCATCCTTCTCCTTATAGCTCTACAGTGGATCTCTTTTCCCAATCTTCTCTGAGTCTTTGGGGTCCTTGTGACTTGGTCATTTGAAACAGTGCATAAAAACATGCCGCTTAGAGATAGCTCATTGGATCTGTCGAATTTCAAATTCAGTATTTTCCACTGAGATGTACGATTCGATTTAACCCTAGGTACAAACTTTTGGAGTTCTATCACATCTGCATTATTCTCAGATATTAGAGATCGTGCCATCCCAAATCACTACCTATCAATTTCACTCAGCCACAGTAATAAGTTCTCCTGAGCAAAGACCACATACAAATGGAAACTTACTTATTAATATCGGAAATCAGAAGAAACTAACACTCTTATTACAATAATTAAAATTAAGCCAACAAAGATTAAAAAGAACAATAAACCAGTAGGGCAAAGAAAAAACTAATGTTTCGCAAAAAATATGCAAATGTACTCAACAAACCTATAAAATCGTTTTAGGTGAACGATCTCAAATGGAAACATCCAAAAAGCTACTACTTTAAGTGATAATTCATCGTTATATATAGTGATATATTCGTCGTGATTATTATTCATAATAATAATCTGATCTTGAAACTCGAGAGAAAATTCTACAAATTTCAAAATAAGCTCAAATTGGCCAAAGAAAATTAAGTGTCAGAAGAACATAAACCAGTGATTATAAACTTCTACTTAAACTTTCTTTTATTTCCTAACGGGATAGGGGCTCGAGAGGCCCGGCATTCCATCGTCGGAGACTTAATGAAAAAAATCAGTCACACTCGGCTATATACATAGCCTGGTCAAATTATCATGAACACTACATAATACTTCATCCTATCTCGTGGTACATTAGCTAATTTCAAAATTTTCAATTTTCTGCGCACAGTTCTCATTGAAATTGGTTTTGAAGTTCTGCTAGAAGTCATCTCTCTGAGCAGATAAACTGTAGTAGTTATATTTGTTGTACAGTTCATGGCAACAAACACCTGTCACTGTCTGTCAGAGTCTTTTTTTCTCCTCATTTGCCACCATTGATTGCACCTTTTTGAGACTATTGTCCTTCTCCATATACTTGAGATCTTGTGTACCGCGTTTTTTCCACTGAGTTCCATCACCTCCTTTAACTCTCCCGGTGTTAAGCATTTATCCTGGGGAAGGAGGTAGTTCATTCGGTAACGTGCGGGCTCGCAATCTGCAGTTCCCCGGTTAGAGTCCCAGCTGGGTCAACTTTAAGATTTATCTCCACAAAACTCCCCCCCTCCCTGCTCATAGTCAGTAGGTACACCGATGTGCTTGGAAAGGCCGCTGTCCGTCCGGTGGGATGTTAAGCAATGATCCGTGTGCTGGAGAGCCATACCCCGTGCACGTTAAAGAATACACTGAATGGCCTTGACGGGAGGCTACCATCTGTCTCCCAACAGCTGTTCCAATGGTCTGCAACTTTCTCTGAGCCTTCGGGATCTTTGTGACCTGGCCATTTAGCCCATTGTATGCACTATGTAGTCAGTAAGAAATTTTGCATACATTGGCATCTTTCAAGATACTTAGCGCACGATACAGAGTTCATAATAATTTGTCCAGGTAATATAAAATAGATATGAAACATATGTAATCGTGACCGAAAGTAAAAGATGTAGCAATATTTAAATTGATTTTAAGTTCAAGCATTGCCGCGTTTAGTGAACACTCTTCTAAATCAATTGCATTCTGTTCTAGAAATTACTTTCTTTGCGTTAACTAATTATTGTAAGAATTGCTGGTTGTAAAAGACCTTTTACCGAAGTTTACATTATAGCTGAAGAATTGAAGTTCAGAATTAATTTTGCTGCTTAATGAAAGCAAAACCGTTGGCTCTCATACGAAACAGCGTCATAGGTGTAGTATCAAGAACATATTGCTCTGCAAGTATAACTGTAATATACTTTATAGTTTGGCAATTTTGAAACATTTGATTATAATACTCAAATTAATAAATATAGCAAAACACGGAAAGTTTTAGAAACAAATATATGTATAGGTATATTCCACAAAATTAAGAAGATGATAAAAACCAATAGTTTTACAAAAAAAAATAAATAAATAAAAACTACTTATAATAAATTCACAGATTACCTGTTGACATATAATTCAAGAAATAATTTTGCGGAAAAATCATTCACCAATGAGTCGCATTTGAACCCATGCCTCCCAGACCATCTGACATATAATTGGGAAGTTTGGGTTCGATTCTCACTCATCGGCGAATAATACTTTTCACAAAATGATTTCTTAAAAAATCCATTTTGTTAACTATATAAGAATAAATTTTAGTTTAAAAACAATACCTTGTAAACAGCAGCTCGACACAAATGTCAGTGTTTTTTTCAATATCGTTGCTGGAACTTACAGCCAAAGTCTCTTTATGTCCAGTAAAGAGAACATAGATTTTGTTTGACATGTCGAGAAGTAAACATTTTTTCCCCGAGGGAACAAACGATCATGCTATACCCGGATTCGAAACCAGACCCAGACAGTCGCAGTGCCACTGTGTTACCACTGAACTACTTAGGCGGAAATGTCTCTAAAAATCCACAGATATGATTTATGAGGAAGACGAATCTCAGTAGAAAGAGTGGCTAGTTTATTTCACCTCTTAGCGTCACTTTCTTTGCACACAATGTGGTCATAAGGGCGCTAAGGGCTCAGAGAAAATTGGGGAAAGAGATCGATTTCCCATCTATTATCAGATAAATGGAAGCTTTCCGTCAAGACCGTCCAGCGTGTTTTTTAAAGTACAATACTGTGCAAATTAGTTGGGACAATCATCATGAACCTGCATTAGGAGACAGGGTCCGTAGACATGTCCCATAAAGGACATTGTGGAAGAAAAAGAAAAACCACCCCTAGAGATGATAGTCTAATTCGAAGAATTAGTATCATAGACCCGATGAAGACCAGTGGAGATATGAAAAGGGAGATTGCGTCTCATGGGGTTAATATAGATGCTTCCACCGTACGTCGTCGCCTTCTGGAGTGTGGCCGTCGGGCTCGACGCCCCTCAAAAAAGCAGCTTTTGACACTCACTATGAAGCAAAAAAGGCTATCTTGGGCAAAGAAACATCGAGACTGGACTATGGAGAATTGGGAAAAATGATATTTTCCGACGAAACCCACTTTGAGGTGCATGGCTACAGGTCAAATTTCGTCCTCCGCTCGCCTGGAGAAACTCTTCGATCCGGCCACATCCAGCAATCCTCCAAATACCCACCCAAGGTCATGTTTTGGGGATGTTTCACAGCTTCCGGGCCACAGATGCTTCACCCCATGGAAGGAATGATGGACAGCAAAAAGTACATAGGCGTTCTGGAGGCGAAAATGGTCCCCAACACTGCAGAAGCTGTTTCCTAACGGCGATGGGGTATTTCAACAGGATCTGGCTCCATGCCACAATTCTAAGCCTGCTAAGAGCTTCTTTACCCAGCAACATTTGAAGGTATTGAAGTGGCCAGGAAATTCACCCAATCTAAACCCCATTGAAAATTTTTGGGCCATTATTAAAGCACGCATATCTAAGATGGATGGCACGACGAAAACCAAAATGATAGAAAGTGTCATGAAAGTGTGGTACCGCAACCCTGAAGTGAAGGAGATGTCTGGAAAGCTAGTGGCATCAATGGTTGAGAAAGTGGAAGAAGTAATTATAGCTAAGGGGGGTCACATTCACTATTAACTACACTATTAAATAAATAAATATTTTAGTTGTGTCTTTGTTACTGTAATTTCCTATTGTCCCAACTAATTTGCACAGTACTGTAAAATAGCTTTTATTATGGACGTTAATTTATTGTCAGTCACATCTTTCTGTTACGTTATAGAGCTTCGAATTTAGATTGCCATTGACATAACATGGAAATTTGTATATTCATCGATCATTATATATTTTTATATAACGCTTTAAATAAATAAATACCCCATCAAGCAGCTGCTTGCCACAGAAGTCTAACAGGTTATACATAATAATAAAAGATATGTGATGATGGCGGGACCTCAGCAGAAAAACAACACAAACATCCATGCCTTACCTGGGGCTCGAACCCAGGTCCATTAGATCAGTTCCCAAACGCCCTAACCACTCGACCATGGGGCGGCTAATGCTTTAAGGCAGGGATTCTCAACGTCGGGTACGCGGTGAAATTTTTTGGGGTACGCCATGAGAGCTCAAAAGTTGCTAGATATGTGTTATATATATATATGTTTTATTTTATTCCTATTGTTATAATATAACAATAGTTTTATCTATCTATACAAGTGTTATGCCAGTTACATACACATTTCCAGGAGATATATGAAGCATAAAAGGTTGAGAACCACTGATTTAAGACATCAAATTCGTTTAAATTTGTAAAATAGTAAATGCGAAAAAAAAAAGAAGGATTACTGTATTTTAACATAAAGCTTTCGTTTTCGTTTTTTGGTTTACCAAATGGTTTTCAATTTAAAGGAACTGTTTCTCTTTTAGAAAGACAAATCGTAGATGCTGGCTGTTGCTTTTTTTTCTTCCGGTTTTATATGTCTTCCAAATCAGAGGTATTTGCAGCAGAATCATGAAGTTTATTGCGTTATAGGGCCTCACAGAATCGATTTCTTCTTGTGGTTACGAGGACAGGAGGACGCAAAGTGACTCTCGGGAATATGGCTGGCTCGTAAAATGAGTTTTGCAGGTTTGATCTTTGACCTTGCATGGATTGTTTGAACCCTAAACTCGTAGATGAGATGATGGTCATGTAAAGAGCGCTATTCAAACAAAGATTGGGAGACATTAAATTACGATGTTGTATGTAAGAAGTCACACCTAGTGAACGTTAACTGTGGTATGTCCCTCTTAAGATGAATCCCCTTTCTTCACTTCGTAAATATTTGGTTTCAATATATAATATGTTAGGCAGGCTTTGACTAAGAGCACCTAGCTGCTTCTAACTTGGTGAATAGAGAGAGAAGGTACAGGTAGTGAATCTATCACGTCCGTTATGTAGCTACTGGATGTCACATTGCTAAATACATAAAAAATTAATCCTATCAGCTGTAATAATGATTTTGAAGTGGGACGAAAATGGTCCTATTTTAACAACCTTCTAGCAGTTTAGAGGTAAATTTTAAAATGACTCAGCTTTTGAGTAAATTTTAAAAGTTAGATAAATATAAGTCAATACAGCTTAGCTGGTCTGATGTTAAGTTAGGCTTAAATTGATTCATTGAAAACTAGCCAATTATCTCTGATCATTCTTGAACCTAATGTGTAATTTTGCGACATTTAATTCTTCCATTACTCTCACTCGAATAATTCGACCTGTTTTGAGTTTTCTTTTTCATATTTTAGATAAAGATCCAAAAAGACAGTTTATTTGTGGCAAAAATGAAGTTACTTAATTTTTAGGGGAAAGAAATCATTTTTACAGAAAGGAAGACCAAATGCTATAGTAGCACAATTTAGCGGTCAATTTCATATTTGTTGATATATACTGACACTCTACAAACTAGGACTAACTAGAATTATTCTCTTAATCCCTTACTTTTCTTTGTTATAGTAAGACATAGTTCCCACTAATAAATTAATCAAATTGTTACTCTCTGTTGTTATACAAATATATTTTTTGTGAGGCAAAATACGTATATAAATGTATGATCTCGTATTCATTCCTATTTGAGAAAACGATAATACTTGACAAAATATTTGTCTTCCGTTCTCATAAATATTATTCGGCTTGCGTTACTCTTTCACAAGTTTGTAAAACGTTATACTAAATTTTGTGATGAATCTAAAATATGATCATTCTCCTATACATTTTGCAACTAATATTCAGTAGCATTAAAACAAAATCAATGGTCAGATTCAGTTATGAGAATGGGGTCAAAGTACGCATCATCTAAAGAATTTTAATGAACGAAGAAACGTATTGTGAACTTTTATATAAGTTACGTTGTTTTGCTATATTATTCATAAATATTATTACAATGCAATAAAAATAAATATTACACTTTTTGAAACGAAATAATTCTGAAACCACATTATATATTCTTTCTGGTTCGTTCCAATTCAAACGTCATTTCCTCTGATGTCCCAGTTTTACTCTTCCACATCCTGGCTACCTAAAATTAAGATCTCCTTTAGAAATGGCCAGCGAATTCTTTTGATGAAAATCTTCCATCAACAATCTTGGACTTTCTAGAGAAAAAACGTCATACATTTTTAAGCATTTTCTATTTACAATTTCCATTACATACAATGTCCCAGTAAAATGAGCATCTATTTTTCACCTATTTGTGAACTTGTGAAATATACAGGTAAGAATCCCTCGTTATAATATTTACCTTACGATATCAAATGTTCAAAACGTACACCAGTAGTTACAATACATCGTTGACAAAGATTCACAACAGACCGACACAAATTGAGGCATTTTGCTGATGAATTAGCAGCAAAGGTAAATTCCATCTCACGCGTCAGCTTATCCGAATTTTCTGGCTTCTTTGTGTACACAGTACTTCATAAGGCGAAACCGAATAGTACTAGGTCAGGAGAATGGGGTGTTTACTCCCCAATGCCATTCTGTCCTATCAACCTTCCGGGTAAATAAATATCGAGGAATATCTTATTCATCTTCAGTATTTCATTCTACATATTATATCTTAATAATTTCAACTTCATATATTCATTTCATCTTCACATATTATGTTTCACATATTCATTTCAACTTCATATATTATGTTTCACATATTCATTTCAACTTCATATATTATGTTTCATATATTCATTTCATCTTCATATATTATGTTTCGTATATTCATTTCATCTTCATATATTATGTTTCATATATTCATTTCATCTTCATATATTATGTTTCATATATTCATTTCGTCTTCATATATTATGTTTCGTATATTCATTTCATCTTCATATATTATGTTTCATATATTCATTTCATCTTCATATATTATGTTTCATATATTCATTTCGTCTTCATATATTATGTTTCACATATTCATTTCAACTTCATATATTATGTTTCACATATTCATTTCGTCTTCATATATTATGTTTCACATATTCATTTCAACTTCATATATTATGTTTCACATATTCATTTCATCTTCATATATTATGTTTCACATATTCATTTCAACTTCATATATTATGTTTCATATATTCATTTCATCTTCATATATTATGTTTCATATATTCATTTCATCTTCATATATTATGTTTCATATATTCATTTCGTCTTCATATATTATGTTTCATATATTCATTTCAACTTCATATTTTATATTTTCATATATTCATTTAATCTTCCTATATTTCCATATACACCGAAGAGCCAAAACATTATGACCACCTGCCTAATATGATACTGGTTTTTCGCGTGCCCGCAAAACAGCTCTCACCTGGTGAGGCATGGACGCTACAAGATTTCTAAAGGTGTCTTCTAGTATATGGTACCAACACGTTACCAGCAGATCCTTTAACTCTTGTAAGTTACGTGGTTGAGCCGCCGCAGATCGAATATGTTGTTCCACTTCAAACCATACATGCTCGATTGGAATGATGTCTGGGGAATTTGGAGGCCAGGGCAATACATGGAAGTCTTCCTCGTGTTCCGCGAACCATTCTCGAATAATCCGGGTAGTGTGGCATAGCGCATTATCCTGCTGAAAGAAGGCACTACTAGAGGGAAATACCTTTGCCATGAAAGGATGTACCTGGTCTGCAATGATATTTAGGTAGGTGGTAGACGTCATAGTTTCCTGCACATGAATGACTGGACCCAGGGTTTCCCAGCAGAACATTGCTCAAAGCATTACACTTCCTCCACTGGCTTCTTTTCATCCCATGATGCATCCTGGTGCCAACACGTCTCCAGGGAAACGATGCACATATACCCAGCCGTCCACATTGCACAACAGGAAACGAGATTCATCGGAGCAGACGACCTTCTTCCAATCATTCAAGGTCCAGTTTTGATGCTCGCTTGCCTATTGTCGGTGCTTTGGACGGTGAACTGATATTAGCATGTGCACACGGAGCGGACTCCAGCCATGCAGCCCATTTTCAGCTGGATTCGATTTACTGTGTGTTGTGACACGTTACTCCCGTCACCAGCATTCAAATTACGGGCGAGTTGCGCCACAGTATCCCTATTATTGGCTCATACCATATGAGATAGCATTCGCTCACCTCTAGCATCGATGAGCAGTGGTCGGCCCACACTTGACGGAGGTTCGTGGCTTTTCCGTCCCCGGATCACTTTTTGAAGGTACTAACCACGGCTGACCCACAAACCTTGCCATCTCGGAAATGCTCTGACACAGTCGTCTGGCCATTACAATTTGTCCTTTGTCAAATTCACTTAAATCCCCTGCATTTCCCGCGTCTGAAGAATAAGAATAACACAAATTAGCAGAGTTCAGTATCAGATGTTATTTATACAGTTTCATGACCTTCACACGAGCCGTCGTTTACCTGCAGTTGCTTCGATTTACATCGCTCTTCAGTTCATTACTTTCATCTTGATTTCATCTTAATATATTTCCATATATTATTTTTATCTTCATTTCATCGTCATATATCTCCATATATTCATTTCATCTTCGTATATTATGTCTTTGTATATTAATTTAATTTCCATATATTTTAGCTTCATATATTGATTTCATCGCCATATATATATTTATTTCATTTTCATATATCTTCAATATACAGTATTCATTTCATCTTCATATATATTCAATATTTTATTCTTCTATATTTAGATTTATAAAACTCGAACGTGTGTAATATTTTTATCGGAATACTCTATTTAATATATTCCTTAAACTGTTAATTTTCTCAATTAAACTTTTTAATCGATTCGCAAATTATTCCTTTATTCGCTCTGTTCCCTTTTTTTAAAATGCGCTTAAAGTGCTTAAAAAGCGATTCGATACCTATGATACATATGTTATTAATTTGCATTATTCAGATATGTTTCATTGGCACTAATCATAATTTCACATGGATAAAAAATGCATTTGCATATCGCGTGTAACACTTTAGGTGTTCTTTTGTGCTTGGGAAATTATTTCTGGCATCAATAAGTTTCTTCTAGTAGTCTGTTAATATCACTAGAAGTAATTAAGCCCCTGAGAATATGTTCTAGCGAAACAGCAGAAGTATGAAGTATCAGGAAATTTGCATAAGTGTGCTCAGATTTTGCTGTTTAATTAAGGAAGTGCATGTACTTCACTTTGCGTTTAGACGGCATGATGTGATATATTAAGACAATGCCGTATTTTGTAGTCATCTGACAATCACGATGTGGTTTAATGACTCACGAAGTGCAAAGCTTCCAAGATGACTCTGGTGCACGAAATGGGCGTTTTTATAATGCAGACTACAGCACTTAATGATGTGTTATTTTACGTGATCAGTTACGGATTTAAATCCGAAGTTAAATTACAAGATTTTGTTGTTTCGGCTCTGTATCAGAATTTTACTCGGGTATATATGGTGTCAAGGTACCTGTATCTAGAATCTCGCATACCATACCAAACTTCTGGTTAAGCGTAGTATCTGGAATTTGGATAAGATGCGGTTCTGGTAAGAAGGGCTTCGAAACTTTGCCATTATTTGATCAATATAGACCGTAAAATGATGTTAAATGCTACAGTCAAATACGTAGAAATAGCGTTATCAATTCAGGATCCGGTACTGGTGAACATAAGGAAATTTCCTGTTATCAAGAAGCACTTCAACTTTGCCATGATTAGAAGACATTTCTTGCGATCCTGCAATACTGAATCTTGCATTGATAATTCTGTTTCTGCGTGTTTGACTATAACAATTATTATTATTTCACTATCTATGTGGGTAGTTAATCTTTCCCTTCCTGATCAGTAGTTGGAACTACGAGTGACTGGCGGTTGGCATTCTTCGATAACTGAAACTGAGCTAGCTTCGATAGCACCAGATCTGCGTTGCCATAAGTCTCGGTGTTTAGAAATTTCGCGGTGTCCCGAAAATTTTTCTGAACACCCGGACAGTTCCGAAATTTTTTACGAAACTTTTTCAGAAGTCCCGAAAATTTTTTTCGAGGCGTCTAAATATTCCGGTTTCTGTGACGATATACAGTCGGATCTTGAATTAAGTAGATTAAATTTATGCCTTTCGGAATAACTCAGTCACTGTATTTACTGCTTTATCTAACTTTACGTGTGCATTTTTTTTTCTTGTGGAATAACTATGTTTGCAATGAACACCAAATAGCCATGTCACTTTAGTCATAGTTGAATGTTGTAGGCGAGGTACGGACTTGCCGAAAGAATCATACGTGAGGTCTTCGAATTACCCGTGCCACGAGAAAAATCACTTCTCCAACGTGCTCCCAGCAATTCTAAAAATCACACCTCTCTGTGAAACAGAGGCTTACCGTCAATCTGTGTACAATAAGTATACAATCTGCACTCGACGCATTTAGAATAGGCGAATTATTGTTTCCCCCACCAATTCCGACTGTCTTTAAAGCATGCGTCCTACATTTCCGGGGATACATTTACGCGAATAACCCGGTTTTTATCAGTCGAAATCTAGGCACCCTAGTCAGAGTTCCGAACGTGTTATAAGGCGTTCGTGGCATTATATTCTCTTTAGCTCCCACCCGGCAGTAAAATATCGGTGTTTCTAACTATCTTTCAATTGTTTAATTTAATAATCAATAATCATTTAGTTTAATAATAATGCGGCGCAATATGAACAAAAGAATAGGGCTTGTTTCTGGGCCTTTTTAAAAATCGGTGGAGAGTGTGGAAAAATAAGAGTATACACTTAAGTCTAGAATCAGGCTATATAATATTTTGCTGCTTTCTAAAGTTAGTTATGGTGTAAAAACATGGACCTTTTGTAATCACGATAACAGGAAACTAAATGCCTTAGATTCTAAATGTTTCTGCTGTATCTTGGGCATCAACATTCTTTGAGCAGCATTTCGTGCAGAGAGAGACTGCTTTGGTTGACCGTATTCATATCTACAGACTAGCAAATCTGGATATTCCTCATCAAGGACTTCCACAGATCTTCAGTATTGGAATTGGGGCAAAATTAAATATATTCGTTCCAACTCTAATAAGAAAGAATGAGGATCCAATCATATCTAATAAACAGCAAAAGCAGCCCAAACAACGTGAAGGGCAACGGCTGGCTGTTGATTGGTTGGTCGAAGAAGAAGTCGCCCACGTTTCATCACTGCATGGTGGAAACAACGGATCGAAGTTGATAGAACCATGAATGGAGTGTCTTTTTGAATGATAGTAGACAATGATGCAAATGTGACCGTACTCAGATCTGACATATTAATGAAGATAATACCTCACCAAAACTGGTATGCTAGACAGTCCAATATAATTGTACAAACAATCAACGGATATAGTGCTAAAGTCAATGGAAAGGTAGAACTCAGCATCAGAGTTGGTAGCTGTCTGGTACGCCATCCTGTTTACATCGCTGACATCTACGATGAATAAATATTAGGCCTTGACTTCCTAAAGAAACATGGATTCAGTATTAGACCCAGTGACATTCTGCTCATCTACAAGACAGAAGAGAGCCCTCTGCTTAACAGAAAATCTGACTCTTTATCAAATGGAACCACATTATCAGTGACGGAAGACACCGAGATTCCAGCACAAACTGAAGTTGTAGTCCGTGGACATCGGGTGGATACTTCTGGAGCCTTCCGGTTGGCATCACCGATGCCCCTGGTAAAGGAGCTTTGGCTCGTGGTATCCTGGCTGCAAGGACTTTAGTCAAAGTAGGTCAAGAACCGATTCCTATTGGAGTGATGAACTGCAATAAGACCAATATATTATTCTAAAAAGTTGAAGAATTAGCAATATGTGAACCTATTACATGAGTAATTCGTGCAAATGCAATAGCACACAAACATTCCCTCTCAGCTTTCTGGCTTATGGAGAGAAACAACGAAATTATTAAGACAGAGTAGCTAAGGCCGTGGTCATACTAACAGAGTTTTTTGATATTTTCTCTGCTACATAAAATGGTTATGGCCTTACTAATATGACAGAACATATGATCAATACTGGTGATTCGCCTCCCATCCATCTACCAGCATGGAGGCTTCCATTAGCAAAACGGGAGGAGACAGAACAACTTATAAGGAACATAGAAGCTCAGGATATTAAAGAACCATCATTGAGTCTCTAGACATCACTCATGGTTCTTGTCAAGAAATAGGATGAATCCATCAGATTCTGTGTGAACTACCGCAGATTAAATGATATAACAAAAAAATGCTGCTACCCCTTACCTAATATTGTTGATATACTTGACAGTCTATCTGTATGAGAAAGGTTCTCGACTTTGGATTTGAAGAGTGGTTATTGGAAAGTTGATATTCATCACTAATTGGGGGCAAATCTCAAGGTGTAGCCCAAATACCATAAGTTATTGGGTGCAGTGTGACTCTTTAGAAATGAAAGATGGTGTACTATACAGAAGATTACAGAATCGTACTGAACGACTGATCCTTTGGCAGATAATCCTTCCTCGCTCCCAAGTGGAACTAGTGATGAAAGATGTACATGATAGGGCCACTGGAGGACACTTCTCTGTCTAGATATTAGCGAAAGTCAGGGAACGATTTTATTTTTGAAAAGTAGCGCAGACGTTCAAAGATGTGTAGATAATGTGTGGCCTGTGCAGCAAAGCAAGGCCCTGAGACTAGGAGTCGGGGTAAGCTCCAAATGTATAACGTTGGTGCCCATTTTGAGAGAATAGCCATTGATGTAATTGGTCCGTGTCATAATACTTATGGTGGAAATCGCTATTTATTGGTGGTAATGGATTATTTCACGAAGTGGCCGAAGTCTATCCCATCCAAGATCAGGAGGCAACAACAGTTGCCGAGATGATAGTGAATAATTTGATTAGTAGATATGGGGTACTTTTACAACTCCACTCAGACCAAGGACAGAATTTGGAATCCAATGTTTTTAAAGGCATATGTGCACTGTTAGACATTCTGAAAACTAGAACGACTCCCTTACACTCTCAGTCAGATGGAAGGTCGAGAGATTTAGCAGGACAATTGCAAAACATCTAGCATTGTTTGTTGGCGATTATCATCGTGACTGGGACAGTAGTACATGAAAAAACTGGACAGACACCTTTCACGATGCTCTTTGGAATAGAATTGTGTTCCCTGTGACCTCTTATATGGTAGGCCTGATTCTATACCCGTGCCCACTCCACAATATGTAGAATAATTACAAAAACGACTAGAAGAAATTCACTACTCCGTCAGACATAACATCAACTTGGCGAGCGAGAGAACCAAAACTAAGTACGACAGTAAAACAAATGGAACTCTTTTCAATCTAGGAGATCTTATCTGGCTATACAATCCACATAGAAAGAAGATATTTTCTACAAAACTTCTGAAACCTTGGGAAGGTCCGTATACGGTAGTAAACAGAATTAATGACGTGGGTTATCGCATTCGCCGACGTCCGATTGCAAAAGGCAAGGTGGTTCACGTGAATCGTTTGGCCCTATTTAATCGAAGAACTGAATAAGCTTCGGAATGCAGAACTGTTGGGGACGAACAAGATCTAAGGAGGGGGGGGGGGGCAGTTTTACGACAGATGAACGTGCAACAATAAAACCATGATGATGCCGTTATTTTGATGCCCGTGTTGCGTCTCAACGTTAGAATTTCGACACTAATACGTTCGAACAGAAAAAAGACTTTAAAAATATAACGAGTGACGAAAACTTTAGAATGTTCACCGTATTGAAAAGAGTTGAATTGTCTTTTAGTAGCGATTTTGTAATAAGCATTTTCGGTACGAAGTTAGCGTTGTGAAATCTAATTTTAGTGAAAGTAATGTGTCTATGACGACTACTAGTGCGAAAGCAAAGGAGATTTACTGACAGAGAGGTATTTAAGGTACAAATATTAATTGCCTTAAATACCTCTCTGGTCTAAGCAAACCACAGCAATGCTAGGGTTTGTAACATCTCTGGTATATATATATATTAAATACCTCTTTGGTAATATCTCGATACCGATAACGATCTCAATCAAATATATCAACATAAAATATAAAATTCGAAAGGTAAACCTTGGTAATTTACAGGTTTATTCTCAAAGATAATTGTGTCGCTTATTGAATGTTTTAAACATATTCCCTTTAGGCATTGAGTAGAGTTTGTAAGAATGCTACACGACTATTTAAAATATAGTTAGAAAGTGTAAAACATTCTTTTGATATTTAATTCCATACTGTTGGTAGACAAATTTGTGTTTAGTTAAAATTATTTTTCATTTTTGTTCTATTTACCTTTGCACTTAAATTGCTTCATTTATCATTTGGTTGGCAATAATTTTTTTTAACTCACGCTCAGTTTCTATTTTAAATTTGTAATAATATTTTAAGTGGTTTTCGTATTAAATAATATATAAATTTACAAACTAGAGCAACACAGGTCAGTTTTTAGTTCAAGCCATGTTTTCATTGGGAGTCATACAGGTACAAAATTTGATATTGAAGTTGAAATTTCTAAGACATTGAACAGCAATTTTATAATGACACAAGTTGGTTAATTTATATTTTAAAACAGTGATAAAAATTTCAATTTATCAAGTACATTGTTTTCCAAAAATTAAAGAACAATCCTATGTAACGTAACAAAGATTTTCTTTATTAACTATGCTATATAACTTATATATACATATATTTGAAAAATAAGATAAAATATAACGATCTCAATCAAATATATCAATATCTCGATTTTTAACAATATTCATTCGGTATTTAATAAGTTACTTCCGTAATTCATTAAATACTGAATGAATGTTTTGAAAATCAGATATTTATATATGACTGATATCTTTATCTGCTATGATATTTTTAAAAATAAAAAACACTTATTTTAGAAGTTATAGAGCATCGACTTTAGCTTTCCATTGACATAACATAGACTTGTTCCTTGCTTTATGGAAAGACGTGTATGATGAAAAATGATCAAGATTTGAAAAGTTTATACACAGATTGCTTTCATGGTCTTTTACACCCCAGATATATTTTTTAAAAAAGTAAAAAAAAAATGGGTAAAAGGTAATCATCGATGACAGATGAGTTGATTTATTTTACAGATAAGCCATTGTGTAAATAATATACGTCCTTGCAGAAATTAGCAGAGGATAGAAAAAATCAGATAGATGCCATTTTGGCATTTAAAACACGTTTGTTGAAACTGTTATGCAAAAATATGCTTGGGGTTATATCCAAGACAATAGATGAGAATAGCACTGAGAACAAGTACAGCTATAATAATAAAATATATTAACGTTCTGGGTGTCAGTGTGTCTTTGGCAGCCATAACTCCTCTGAAAATCATGGTGGACGCTTCGAAATTTGACAGAGGGTTTTTGATTGTCGTCCGAGTTGCAGTGCCAAATTTTAATGGAAAGGGGAGCTTGTCAGAAGCAAAAACATTCATTGTGCTATTCCTAATGAAAGTTTTTGCCTCATAAAATAAAATACACACATTTAGCAAACACGGATGTTTAAAATTTGTGCTTTTTCATAAAGAAAAATAGATTTAATAATTTACGAATTTTTCTTGTGATAAAAACAGGATTCCAAAATGAAATTCTCAGCAGCCCTGGCTAAAACTCTAATAATAACTTCAATTCCAACAATGATTTTCAACTTTGCAGAAAACCATTTTTTAAGATATATTACATCGCAAGAAAAATAAAAAAATAAATGTATTGTATGTTTTATCGACAGAAACTGAAATGAAATATGTCTGCAAAGTTCGATACAGGCAAAATGTAAAAAAAAATCATATCACAAATTTTCCTGTTTCGTTACTAATGTTTTATTTTTCAAGGTATTCAACCATTGAACTTAAAAACTTCTTGTTATATCTTGTAATTGTTTCCCACATCAAAATCATAGTTTCGCTTTTAAATTTGTTTCGAAAGTGCTGCTATGCTTTTCAGTTTTTATCGATTTGTTAAGAAAAGACTCTTCACTCGATCTTCAAATAAGTTTTAATATTATAATAAATTATTTTGTGTAATCGTTGAAAGTTTAAAAAATTAAGATTTTATCACTTTTCCATCCGTCATGTCTTCCCTATCTATAAAAAGATGCATTCCGCTATTGCTTTTTTTAAAACAAAAAATACATATGAACAATGTAATTTATTCATCGAAAAACTTGATTGTCAGGGCGGTTTTTATTTTCGTGGGTAGCTGTCTGTTTGTTCTATGAATTTTAAATATTTTTTCCTGGTTGTTCTTATTTGACTTTGGATTTAGTACGTTACCATATCTCTTCTTTTTAGGCTTAACAAAGATTATTTTTTTCTTTTTTTTTTGCTTCCACCTGGGTATTGGATTTTCCTTCCGATACCACAGTTTTCTTAATAATAGTTACGAACCAAATTAGAATATCTTCAATTTTAATAGATTTTCTTTGCATCGTTGGATCTTCCACTCAACATCATCATCGTCATCGTCGTCGTCGTCGTCGTCGTCATCACCACCACCACCACCACCACCATCATCATCATCATCATCATCATCATCATCATCAAGCAGCCATGGGCTACGGATGTCCAACCAGACCGTGCAATTTAATTCTCCAAGCAAGTCTGTCCTGAGCTATATCTACTGCATCTGTCCACTGCACACCAATTCTAACAAAATCCTGTTTGACATTGTCTGCCCACCGCATCCTGTGTCTCCCCCTCTTTCTGAGGCCTTTAGGCACACTGTTCATAACCCTATTCGCCAGTCTATAATTATCCATAAGGGCAACATGGCCAAACCAACGGAGTCTCTTTATGCACAATATGCTGCTTAAAGGAGGTTGCCGACTCCTTTGCCTAACCTCATCATTAGTTACAAAGTTGAACCACCTAATGGCCAAGATACTGCGTAGGCATCTAGAATCAAAAGCATCTGGTTTCCCGTTAATTTGTTTACAAAGTGTCTAAATTTCACTACCATAACTAACCCTAGAAAGAACCAAATTATTATACAGTCTAATTTTTGTCTTTAGGTGTACACGCCTATTTCTCCACACTCTCCATAGATTCTTAAAAGTCCCAGCAGCAATCCCTATTTGTCTGTTAATCTCATGCCGCACATCACTGTCTGTTACATAGCTCCCAAGATAATTAAACTGTGCTCAAGACTGCAACCATTCAAATTAACTGAATCACAGCCTGCCTGACCAATTTTCAACATTTTAGTTTTCTCTCTGTTTATAACCAAACCTACTCTACTAACAGTTTCATCAACAGCTCGAATGAAAGAGTTCATCTCATCAACATAATTTGCCAAAAGGGCTAAATCATCAGCATAATCGAAATCACAAATTTTCCTACCTCCAGTCCATTTAATGCCACAATCTTTCCCTTGAAGTGAATTTCGCATAACATAATCAATAACCAAGCGAAAGAGAAAAGGAGACAAAATGCACCCTTGTCGAACACCCGAAGTAATGCTAAACCAATTGCTGCAAACCTTACCAACTCTCACACATGACTCAGTGTTATTATAGAGAGCTTTCATTACGTTAACTAACTTGTCTGGTATAACATATGATTTCACAATGAACCACAAATTAGGACGATCAACAGAGTCGAAAGCCTTTTTGAAATCAACAAAGCTAGCAACCAAAGGTTTCTTAAACTCTAAATATTTCTCAAGAATCTGCCTAAGTGAAAATATCTGATCCACACATCCCCTACCACTTCTGAATCCACATTGCTCATCACGCAACTGACTGTCAACCAGATTTTTAATTCTATTAAGCACAATCATGGAAAGAACTTTACCTGGAACAGAGAGTAGGCTGATACCCCTATAGTTATCACAAGAACTGCGATCAACTTTTTTGAAAATAGGGATAACAATAGCTCTGGTAAAATCCTTAGGAACCATACCTTTATCATAAAAGATATTCAGAATTTCAGTTATGAAAGCGGTAACCGAAAGGTTCTCAGCTCTGAGGATTTCCGTAGTAATTTCATCTACCCCTGGGGATTTATGAAGTTTTAGTTTAGAAACAGCCAAAATAACTTCAGATTGTGTCATAGGGCCAACATTAAAAGACACCAATGCATCTATCATCATTGCAAACAATGGGAATAGAACTATCCACACTGTTTAGGACATCACTGAAATGCTCAGCCCACCTAGCCATGACAGATTCCTCACCTTCTATAACCTTACCTTGCTTATCCTTCAATCCCTGTATACCTGTTCGGTTTCTACCACATAAAACATGAACTATCTGGTACAGCTCCCTGCTGTTGTGCTGTCTAACTGCTTCCTCCGCTTGGTCAGCCAAACCATCAAGTCAAAGAGTCTTATCAGCAGCTAACTGATATTTTACAGGTTTATTAAGTTCTCTGTAATGCTTTCTATTAGGACTAGTAGGGTATTGATTAAGGACATTCCTGCAGTTCTTTCTTTCCGAAATAAGCTCAAGTGCCTTATCACTCAGATAATTTTGCCTCTTCTGCTCCTTTTTTCCTAAAAGAGTACTGTTAGTGTCCAAAAATGCCTGTTTAAAACGATCCCATTCTTCCTCAACTTCAGTATTAAGCAAACCATGACTGTCATAATGACTAAGTAACCTATCATGGTAAGCTTTGGCTGTAACTGGATCTCTCAGAGCTTCAGTATTAAAAGTAAACTTTTTAACCCTAGCACAACACTTTTTAAGTTTAAGTTGCAAGACACTTTTAACAAGGTAACGGTCAGATCCAATTTCAGCTCCCCTATATGACCGGGTATTCTTAACAGAACTAGCCCATTTGCTGTTAATTGATATATAATCAATCATATTCTTATGCAGCCCATCAGGTGAAACCCATGTGTACTTATGTATGTCGCGGTGTTTGAAATAAGTGTTAGTTATTCTGAAACCATTCAGTTTCTTACCTGTAGGAGACGTTGCCCATTGACATTGCAGTTACCAATACCAAAAGGGCCTATTACTCCTCCCCAAAGATCAGTGTCAGTACCAACTTTAGCATTGAAGTCACCTAGAACAAGGGTAATATCTCCTTTCTTGACAGAATTCAAAATTTCCTGAAGTTGTCCATAAAACCTATCCTTCTCATCCTCATCGGCATCCTCAGTGGGGCATAACAGCAGATAACATTCAAGTCTTTAACGCTTGTCTGAAATTTCGCTGTAAGAAACCTTTCATTAATGCACTCATATCCTAGAAGAGCATCACTAGCGTGTCTGCTGAGAAGCAGACCCACGCCTTGGTGATGTTCATTGTCTTCCCTCCCTGAAAAAAGAAATTTATGATTACTTTTGAAGAATCTGATCTTTATCTATCCATCTGGTCTCTTGCAAGCCGAGACTATCTAAATTATAACGCTGGAATTCTTGTGTGAGGACATCAAGAGAAAAAGCTCTGTGCAGAGTCCTCACATTCCAACTACCTATGGAGAGAAAATGGTAAGTGGGTTGTTTAAAGAAACTATGCTTATTGAAAGAGGGAATGCCGCCAATATCAAACAGCCCCCTAATCGCAGACATGGGGCAAAGACCCGTTCACCCACCACTAAAAGCTGAAGCCATCTATAGTGGAAGACTTCCTCCAATGTACAATTTGATGATGCCAGTAGAAGCAAAGAGTTCAGGTGCCTGCGATGACCTCTGCTCAGGATTATCCACCAGCTGATAAACATATCCTGTGAATCTATTCACTTGGGGCTGTCAACCCACAAACAAACAGAAAACACAGCGGAAGATTTTCCCTCCACAGAAGCCCACCAGTGCAGCAAATTCAGGATCCATAATCAAGCTCATAGCCATAATTCATTTCAGTCCAGTGGGTTTATATGGTCAACACCAGCACCCTATGTGGTTGACCACTCCTCATTAGGGTAGAAAAAAAAAGAAAAGTAGTCAGAATTGTCCAGATCAGTAAGCCACACTAATCTGGCAGCCCTCCACTTCCTTTCACTTCCATAAGAGAGTATCTCTTTTGAAAGGTACTAACGGTCTGCACCAGGAGATGTCGGGGTCGGACTTTAGGTGCTAGGCCTGGCCGGTTCTATGCATCATCACGGGGGATTGGTGCATAGCTCTCCTTCCAATGACTATCTAGCTACCATTTATAGACCATAAAGATACCCCCTCAAGCAGCTGCTTGCCACAGAGGTCTGACAGGAGCCTGTCAGTTTATATGGCACAGTAGAAGGTCTGAGAGGATGGCAGGACTGAGCAGAAAAACGACACATACATACATCCATGTCTTACCCGGGACTCGAACCCAGTCCCTTAGATTAGTAGCCAAGCGCGCTAACCACACGGCCATGGGTTTCCGTATTCAGCACTCGATTAAAAACTTGAATGTTTTTCGCTCTCATGACTAATTTATCGAGTGTCTCAGACAGAAATAGATCTTCAGCATTTCCGCATTATTGGAGGAGGGAAGGACAATGTCGAATTTGTATGAATTTTCGAATAATATACATAAGTTTCAGTACGCAAACTATTTAACGAATATTATAGGGATTGGTCTATCATTGAATATTATTCAAGAGAGTTGAAATGCACAAAATGCATTCTTGAATGCCCAGCTCGTCATTTGCATTATTGTAATTAGTTAAAAGGAATAAGTTCAATTAAAATAGTAATAATTTTGATGTTAATAGTATTATAATAAATTTATAAGTTTCGTTGGTATCTTACAGATGAGACTATGCCCATCCTTGAGCATAAAGTGAACTTTGCACAATTCAACAAAAAAAAATATATATTTTAATTACAGGCAAATTTCATCCACGATATATACTTTCAATCTTGTGATTGCATTAAGATAAATGTCCCTGTCATTTGGTCGTATAATTCATTATGAGGCGAAAACATTTTCTGTGGAAATGACTGAATCATATTAATAACACTGGCAACCCCCAAAAAGTCTTTGAAATGAAAATAGCCAATCTTTACTAATTTCGAGGTGTTGACCACGAAAATGACAATAAAATTCATCGATTGGTTCTTGTTTAGGAGAGATAGAGATGGTCATGTATAAACGATTCAGTCCCTAATGATTACATAGGTAACCATTTCGCAACGTTGTATTTTAAACTCCAGATTGCAACATATTGCGTTGTATTGCATCAGTCCGCCAGACACACAACCCCTGTAGGTATTGCACGATTGTTTGACGAAATGTGGTTGAGTCATGACATCGATGCTTTACGATCGCGGACAAAATATGACGCAATCGTTAGTTGTAAGCAACGTCTCGTAAGGGTGAGCAAGTCTTTTGAGCGACTCCCATTTAGCCCTGAATCATAAGTTCAACACAAATGATCCTTGCAGTTTTAATCCAGCAGTAGTGATGCCTTGTAACTGCGCTAATAGTGCAGATACATTTTGTAATATTTGCAGGGAAGGGTCATTGCAAGCCGGAAGAGGGCCATCACTCCAATAGTGAAAGCGACGTATGAGTTTTATTTTGGATGCAAGATCGGGAACAAGGACAAGGCCTGGGCATCACACATATGCTGCAGTATATGTGCAAGAAATCTTCCTAAGTGGCTGAAAGGCGAAAAAGTGCCGATGCCGTTTGCTGTTCCTATGGTTTGGAGAAAGCCAAGCAATCACGCAAATGACTGCTACTTCTGCATGGTTCCACCTGTTTCTGGTGGCATCACAAGGAAAAAGAAGTGGACAATAGTGTACCCGAATATACAATCTGCTCTCCGACCAGTTCCGCATGGCGAAGGCCTCCCCAGTTCCCGAACCAAAAGAATTTTCCATCGATTCAGACGATGAGGAGGGAGATGAACCAACGTCGGATTCTTCGCAGCTTTCGGTGTCTAATGATGATCCATACATTTGCCATTGTGCGTCATCTCCGACACACATTCTCACCGAAGAAAAAATGAAAGATGTTGTTAGCTATCTGGAGCCGTCCAAGGCCAAAGCAGAGTTACTTGGATCAAGACTTAATGCAATCTTCTCAAAGAAAATGTCCGAGTAACTTCATTTCGAACTCGTCATGAGCAGTTTGGGCCTTACTTCAGAAAGGAAGATGATCTTGTGTTCTGCTCCGATGTAGATGACCTGATGAATACCCTCGAAATCAAACATGAGCCTCAAGAATGGCCACTATTCATAGACTCCTGAAAATTGAGTCTCAAGGTGGGGTTGCTACATAATATAAATCGACTTCAATCCATTCCGGTCGGACATGCTGTCTGCATAAAAAGAATCCTATGACAACCTAAAACAGCTGTTGAACTGTCTTCAATACAGCAAGTATGGCTGGCATCTCTGTTGTGATTAAAAGGTAGTGCCTGTTGATGGGACTGCTGCTGGGATTTACGAAATATTGCTGTTTCTTATGTGAATGGGACAGCCGAGCGAAGACTTTGCACTACGTGAAGAGAAACTGGCCTTAGGGCAAATCTCTGAAGGCCAGAGAATGGAATGTGAAACATCCAGTACTGGCAGAAACGCACAAAAACCTGCTACCGTTCCAACATATCACTCTCGGTGTGATGAAAAGCTTCGTAAAAACCATGGACTGGACTGCATCAACTTTCAAGTAGTTGGCTGACAAATTCCCTCGACTCAGCATAGGGAAAATTAAAGAACGAATTTTTTGTGATTCCTCAGATCCGCGAGCTATTCAGAGTCCAGATGTCCGATAACCTCCTTCAGGGTGATGAGAAAAATGCTTGGGACGTGTTTCGTTTGGTGTCAACTAAATTCCTCAGGAATGTCAGGGCAGACAACTGCAAGAAATTGGTCAAGGACATGTTGTCTCTGTATCAGAAACTTGGCTGCAATATGTCCTTAAAGATCCACTTTCTCCATTCCTAATTAGATTTTTTCCCGACAATTGCGGCATGTTTAGTGATTAGCATGGTGAACATTTTCACCAGGACATTGCAACGATGGAGAAACGATACCAGGGAAACTTCAATGTTGGCTGACTACTGTTGGACGCTCGCCAGAGATGATCCTGAGCAGCTGTAGAAGCGACGGGCAAAGCGACGTCGGTAGTGGAAGCGGAGTTTTACCGATACACGTGTTGTGTACGTATTATTCTATTATATAAGAAACTACTGCGGATTTCTGAGAAATCGTAGACAATTTTGCACTTTCATTGTCATATTCGTGTTCAACACCTTGAAATATTTAAGAAATGGCTACTTTTATCACAGAGGTATGACTTTTATGAAAATTTGTTGCCCGGTGTAATGAAGAAGTGCTTTCGCGTGACTATCACAGTTGTAATTTTATCATTAATGGGTCGCAGAAAATGATGACTTGGAAAATAGAGAATGTTTTACCTTGTTATTCGAAAGATATTCATGTCCAGATAATTTGTCTATATGCTGCATATGATCATAATATTTCCGCTACACGAAATGCTGCAAAAATTCGTTTTAAAGAGTGTAAATAGATTACATTAGCAACAGCGAAAAAAAAAATGCAAACTCACTTTGAAATACAGGGAGTGTAAATGATCTTCAATAGATTAGCCGCCCACTTTTCCCAATCAGTGAGGTTATTAGGACGTCCTGTCGTGTTGCCATAGCTGCGGGACTGTAATCTTCAGAGAATTTTTATTTTTCACTCACCTTGAAATTTCAGGGAAACGTTTTTGACCTCTTTGAACTTCACAAAACCTTTTTGACCAACCTAACCTCATGAAATTTTGAGAACCTCCTGTAACATCACGAAACCTTTGCTACCCACTTTGTACTTCATAAGAAATTTTTCAACTCATCAGTTGTAGTTATGAGACTAAAATTATGAGGAAAATGTCTAATTAAATAAATGTATGAATTCCTTTCGAATATTTTAGTGCAGTGAATGAAGATTTGGAACACAGCGTAAAACAATATCAGAATCAAATGAGGTTATTTTTCGTTTTAAATCTGATCCAGCACATATTTAGCAGTGACATTTTATTTTTGCCAAAAGAAAAGCGTTAATTTCCATGAAGGGTATGCACATAAAGAATCCAGAAAATACATTAGACTTTTTATTACACATTTGGAGATCTGTAAATATCAGGAAAAAATTTGCCACCAAAGTCAATTCGCAGTTTTTCTTCGTTGTCACTTTTTTTTTGCATTGCATTTTTTTCTGACTCATCTACATTATTTGAGAACCTATGCTATTTATCACATTTGGAATACTTTAGAGCAGGAGTCCGCAATATTTTTGAAATAGCAAACCCTCACCCTGCCCTCGGTCAAAAGGGAACACCTAAGGGCTTGGAAAGGCCACCATACATCGGATAGGATGGACAGAAATTCAAAAGGAAGCATAAAGCCGTGGTTCTGTGTGAGTGAGAGCCATAAGGGAGAGGCTACCCTTTGTCTCCTTACACCTGTTCATTTGATACATTTCCCCACCCTTTCCTGCGTCCTTGGTGTTCTTATGATCTGGCCATTTAACCCATTGTGCGAAAAAAGTGTCCCTTCCCAGAGGTAAAACAATCTTATCATCGAACACAAATCCTCAGAGCCCGATCTTTCCCTGAAGTTAATATGAATTCAGTAAATAATTTCAGCATTGGACGTCTTACTTCTCCTTTTTAGGCACATATAGGTAGTTTTTTGAACTTCAATTTGTATTTCCAACTTTATGTGGACCAACAGCTATTTGTTTTAAAATTAAAAATTTAAAATGACTCAAAGGCATAATTTTGACGCAAAATAAAAATACAAATCTAAAATATTTCGTGTTTGAACTCTTTCCTCGACAACAACTGCATGAATTGTGAACTAAATAATTAAATAAAACAGCAGCTAAATGTTTCCATCAAGGGATGCGAACGATGCAATGTGTTTAATGTAGCCATACATCGACTTCGTATTAACAGCACCTAATTCAAGGGAACTGCAGAATTACTGAGGAGGAATTTAAATATCGAAAAAAGGATATTCATTTACGTATTAAACAGATATTTTTCTATAGACTCTTTGCGTAATACACTCTTTCAGACAAATTCAACCATCGCTTAAATAATATATCTCATAGTAGAAACTTAACACTGAATAGAAATCAAAAATCAATATGTTTATACTTTTAAAACGCCTTATGTTTAAATTGTTATGCAAAAATGTATTTTGCATGATTTCCAACACAATAGATACCACTAACGCTGAGAACAAGCACATGGCGAAATAAAAGTTTCTGACGTTGTAAAACCATATTTAGAGAAAATGAGACTATATATACACTCACCGGGCTTTTTATTAGGTACAGTTCCATGTTATGTCAGTGGTAACTTAGATGCAGAACTCAATAACTTCCAAAATACGCTTTTTATGAAGCAAAAAGAAACAAAAAGTTACTGAATGTAGTTTAAAGATATCAATCAAATGTATTTAAAGCTAGAGATTTAGATAGATTTGATTGAAATATTTAATTTATCTTCAGTCACATGTTTTCATAAAATCTCTTATAGAAGCATCCCATTAACATAACATATAGCTCTATTAAACATTTTGATACTAGTCATACGTAAAGAGTAAAACCAGTGTTCAAAGTTTAATGCTTTGAATAATATATCCTTTATTTTCAAGTTAATAATATAAGCTTTTAAAGTTGTCATTTCATTCACGCGATCCAACCATGAACAAATTCGGAGAGCGTTGAGTATCGATGGCAAAGGGATCGTCAATGGGGAAATTTAATAACTCAAAAGGAGGCATATATATATATGGCACATAAAAATTATAAATAACACCTGAAGCAGCTGCTTGCCACAGAGGTCTGACAGGAGCCTTCAGTTTATTCACCATAGAAGAAGGTTTGTGAGGATGGGGGGGGGGGGGACCTCAACCGATTAACAACACAAAAATCTACGCCTTAAATGTCCGGGACCCAAACCCACGTCCCTTTTGGTCAATAGCCATGCACACTAACCATTCGGCCTGGTTATGAAACATATCGTTTTCAAATAATCATAATGCAGCGAAATTAGCACTTAGTGTTCACCGTATTTAATGAAATTCACTGAATATTTTTCGGTTCCATGTCGAATCCCAGTAGACACTCTCCGTAGTAGTATACACTCACTTTAGTAGGTACAATTCAATGTTATGTCAATAGTTACTCAGTTATAGAACTCAATAACTTCTTAAATATGCTTCTTACAAAAAAAAAAATGTGATTGAATATAAAGATCTCAATAAAACCTATTTAAATGTCATCTTCCAATAATATGGGTTCAGTTTTGGTTTGGTCGTTTATTCTTTTATGGCGCAAAGAAAACTAAGGTCATATTACACCAAACACATGACATACTGTATATGGGTTCAGTATTTAAAGAGTTATGGTAATTGAAAGAGCAAGTGAGCTGATTCTGAAAAAATGAAAAAATAAAATTGGCGAAATTTAACATAATTATTGCTCAAACTGCTAAAAATACTAAATTGATAATACTTTAAAATATTAAAAATGCGCTTGCATGTGTTGCCATAGTTTAGTGTAACGGTTATACCTTCGTTTTTTAAAACTTTCTTTTATTAATTTTTTTCAGAGCAATTATTTAAAGCCATTTTTGCTGTTAAATATTCCAATTTTCTTAACTTTCTAAGTACCGACCGATTATTGTTTAAAAATAATTAAGATTGAAATAGATTTTATTGAGATCTTTAAATTATTTTCAGTCACGTGTTTCCATAAAAATAGTCGTTACGTTTGGTATTTGAGTTACTATTGACATAACAAGGAACTGTTCTAATAAAGTGACCGCTGAGTGTATATTCTGGGCAGAATTAAAAAATAAGTCACAGTAACATACAATATCTCAATGATTAGAGGGTTAAAAGAAAATAATAGCGGAATTTCTTTTTCTAGACTCAGTTTTTCAATTAATTAATATTTCAGATGAATTCCTCTTTTTATTCTGAATCTTTACGTCACTGATTTCAGAATAGGAAATATTAAATGCTCCAAGGAGCTATGCTACTTAACCATTTTTTCACAATTTTAAATGTGGAGCAAAAAGCATATATATATTTAACTAGAACATAATACAATATGATATATATGAAACTTTTCGTCTTCCTTTCCCTTATTTTTAGTTTTAATATTCATGCAAGTCTTTTCGGATTGACTAAGCTTATGTATCTCATAACTTATTTTTCACATTTATTTATTTATCATTTACTTATTTTTTCTCGAAATTTATCTATTATAGTATGCAGCATTTTGTTGCATATTGATCATCATATTCCCAGTGGAAAGAGCCTATTAACTCCGTTTGAGATACTTAATCAGCCAGTCTCGTCTTTTAGATTAACGTAATCCTGCATTATGAGTTCAGTATGATGTAGTAATGAATGTATGAAATTTACAGCAGGTGGGTTTGCCGTCACCAGGGAATAGCGCTCCTTATGTCCGACCAAGTTTAATCTACGTTGCTGCATTACAGAGACATAAATGGAATAAGTAGGAGACAGCGAAGAATACATGGCATAATTTGAGTTTCTTTAATATTAAGGAAGCACATAATATCAAAATTTGCATCATCGTAAAGAAGGCTTAGACTGAAGCTGCAACTCGGTAGGTCAATTGTTGTGTTATATACGAAGCGGAGAACAAGTTCATAAATGGGTAAAATAAAAGTTATTTAGTGATAATGGAATTTTTATTCACGGAAGAATTTCATATTAGCGGATTTTTACTCAGAGAAAAACGGAGAGGGTTTGGCTCAGCTGGTAGTGCGTCAGACTCGATATATGCAATTACCAGGTTCGAATCCTATCTGTGTCAGTGTTTAAATTTATTACCACCCTGCCCTTAGTTAGTTGTGGTTCCACGTCCATCTATGGAAAGACCGCCGACCACCGCATGGGACTTTAGGCCGTGACACCGTGTACAGGATAGAAACACACCTTGTGCACTTTAAAGAACATGCTGGATGACTTTGATGAGAAGATATTATCTGTATCCTAAGAGTTTTCCAGTGGATCTCCTTCCCCAACCTTTTTTGAGCCCTTGTGACCTGGTCATTTAGACCATTGTTTCATAACATTACTGCTCAGAGGTAAAATAACCCTTACCAGAAGTAAAAATTATGAAAAATTGAAATGAAATGAAAAAAAAAATTATGTGCTTGCAAACAGTAGAGAAGCTTGTGTGTTAACTTTGGAAATGAGACACTACTAGACTGAGGCAGTTGAAGCTTCGACTGTTCTCATATATCATAGTCAATGATCTGTTGATAAACTAATGATCCATAGGAACTGTCAAAGCGTCAACTGCACAGTTTCATATTCACCACTCTTTACTCAATTCCACACTCACACTTCGACATTCCTCTAAAATCTTTAGATCTTGAATATCTTCAAAATATGCTTGTTTCATCAACAGTAATATTTTCTATCAATGAGCAACAGGTTTGCCAGAAAAAATCCCAAATACCTAATATAATAAATGTGTAACTGTTTTCTGGAATACTACCACTTATTATATTTAGGATCGATAGTGACAAAATTCATATGCAATTACATTCCATCACAGCAGGGAAGAAAACAATTTTCTAAATGATGTATCTATACCATCAAACAGGCTTATTGTCTAGGAATATCCTTGTCTTCTGGATATCATTAAAACATATTAATAATCATTTAAATATCCACATATTTTGTGTGTGAAGCATGTCCGAATCTAGGAAAAAATAAAGGGGAAGGTAGAGCGACCGAATCGAGTCGGCAATCGGTGCTGTGGTGGGGACAATAGACTTGGTTACAATTGCAGTGTAGAATTTTTCCTTTCATTTTAGAAGTTTTTAAAAATTTTAGTGGAAAATAAGTGTAATATGTACAACTCTAATAATTTTGGCCTCCGTTTTCCCATACTAGCATTCTCAAGGGATCCCCTTTGCCCCACAAGATCCTGTCCTATACGGAAGTGATTTCCTTTTTATTGATATCCTGAAATGCTTTTAAAGGCGACTTTTAAATACAACCTGCGGTATTAGGTTTAGGTACCAACTTGCCAATCAGTACCATCCCCGAAATCAATCGGTGACTTCGCATCTCTTGATTACTAGACCGTCACTTCGACCTCTGTTTGACCTTGATTAAGACACTGGATTCGAAAATACTTCCTATTTCTAAGTTCTACTGATTGGAGGAGACCTATTCAACAACTTTTAGCTGTCCAGCACGGTATATCGAAATTTGACCTTTAATCTCGAAGGGTCCATTGTATGCAAAATTTCATAACATTTCTGAGATCTATGATTAAAAAAGCAAACCATAAAACAATATTTAACTCTCTAGCAGAAGCAGATCTAAATTTCATATTTACCTCGAAGGACCAGACGGATCTGAAATTTCTTAAATTTCTGACTTTTAGAACTTGAAAACCCCCAGACACCCATTTTCACGTTTCTTGCACTGATAGATCAAAGTTTGAGTTCGGTTGTTTTACAACTCTGAACTGTACTTTTTTGCACACAATGGACTAAATAGCCAGGTCACAAGGACCCCGATAACTCAGAGAAAGGTAGGGTAAGGGACCCACCGTAACAGCTGTTGGGAGACAAATGATAGCTCCTGTCAAGGACATCCAGCGTATTCTTTAACGTGCACAGTGACTCGCCCGCACATGGCGATTGCTGTCTTACGGTCAATTTATGTAACCTTCACTGGCCTTCAGTGGTAAGGGTAGGGAACTTCCAACGCTTAAAATTTATAATGAGGTTCGAGGATAATTTAACCCAGTGCCAGTGCCTTTGAGTGTTTATCCAATTGCTGGTTTCGTCCATTACTATGCAACCTTAGAGAGGAATTAATACCACAATACGTTATAGTCACCTTTGATCGATGAACAAGCAGAAGACACTTGTTACAAACTTAACCTGAGTTTTATTCCAGCAACAGAAAGGCAACACTCATCAGTGTTGCCTTTCTGTTGCTGGGATAAGTCTTAGAAGGTTGTCTATCATTTCTAGTGATTCCGTTCTCTGCTAGTCACACAGACCTTTGATAAAACCTGGTCATACAGACCGCTAGTTCTTTTAAGTCATACAGAGTATTATTAGGGTTGAATCTATCTAACTCTGACACCTACAGTATCTCAGACTTACCTCTTCTAATACAGAAACGCACCTCTCAATACCTAGCCGTCCGATACCAGTCTCTTTATTTCTACTCACTCCCCTTTCTCTCATGTCGGTCATGCTCTCAAGGTCAACAAGGTTCCAAGGTGGCAACAACGCCCGCGGACCACCCAGTAGTGCTATAAAGTATTATTTCGGAGGGCAACACCTTGCGAGCGAACTAGGGAAGGAAAGACGGGGAAGAATGCCTCATCACGATCACCGGCAATGACAGCGGCTTCCTTTCCTATTATCATAATCACCTCCAAAGATCACCTCCAAAGTTCTCACATTTTCGATGCCTTTCGTGCATTAGGTGTAGTGTCATCAACTCGACGTTCCCAGCCAACAGAAATAGCTACAGGCAACAACCATATCACAAGAAAAAAAAAATAAAAAATTTCCATAAATATGTACATAATAAAAAATAGAAATTATTATCATTAAAATGTCAGTATCCATGACATATTATGCCTTATGCACTTATACAAAAATATATATAAAACATCACTCCGTTTATTACTCGAGGGATACTACAGGCGTGACAACTTAACATCCCACCCGACGGACAGGGCCTTCCAAAGCCCATCAGTGTCACCTCTACTTTTTCGGAGATAAATCTTAACGCTGGTACTCGAACCTGGGAACTGCAGATTACGATCCTGGCGGGCTACCGATCTGAGCCACCCTATCCCCATCAAGGGTTGTTTTTTGAGACATCCTTTTGAAATTTATGAACATGCTACAAGTAGCTTCAAGGTTTCACTGTCCTGTGTGTAGTCAAAATCAAAAACTACTATACTAGTTCTAGAAGTTTTGTTACGACGACTCCAATTAACTTTGAAGCTCTGAAATAAACTTATTATTGAAAGCTAAGGCTGCATGTAAATCACAGATGACAGATGATCTATCTTAATTTTTGATTTTCAGTGACATTCATTCAGTATTTAGAGATATGGAATTTTTATACATTTAACATCAGCGATGACCTTCGTAAGAAATAAAAAACTGGAATGTTGAAATAATTATTTACACAGATTTCTTTTTTACACAATTTAGCATTTACACAAATTTAGCATTTAGATCATAGATTCCCAACGGGGGCGATACCGCCCTCCAGTGGGCGCTGGAGCCTTCCATGGGGGCGGTAGCGGATCCAGAGGAAAATGGGGGGCGTTGAGGCAGTCAAGAGGGGCGGTCAAATAAATAAATAAATTTAATGGAATTTTCTGTAACAACCTTTTTATCTCTTCTATTCTGTGGTGTCTTCCTAGTGATTCTGGTCATCCACTACCTCATCCGTCATGTACAGCTTTTCAACTGCAGTTTGGACAATAAGTTCCCTGCTACCGCCTACTAGCGTATTGGTACGTCTGAAGTCGACTGAGATGCTCTCAAAAGTTCTCTTCAAGATCACAGATTGGATATAAGCTTCAATATGCTTTCCCATTCCAAGTCGTTTTGAGTATGCTTTATGGTACGTAGTTACAATACCATCCCACGTCAGAACATGAGGTATAATATTAACATTACACTTGTGAATTAGGCTCAACTCATTAGCCAGCAGATCATACTTCCTCTTCTTTTCAACCTCTACTGTCTGCAGGTTATCCTGAGATGTTATTCCTACTTCAATAATTGTAATCTCATTCAATACCTTAACATGCACTACTATATCAGGCTTATTATGTTGGACATGTGTGTCCGTCCTGATAGGCAAATCAACCTTGATGCAATAATAATATAATAATAATAAATTTATTATATGTAATTTTTTTTATAATTATTTTTTTAATATAATAAAATACTTTGAAAATACCTGTTTTCATGAATAAATATTTTATCTAGCTATGTAAATTATCTTATTGTTATCGCGTTAATAAGCATTTTTATTAGCATTAGGTATAACTATACCTAATTTGTTTTAGTTTAGAATAGATTGACGTGACAAGTCCTTGCAAGTTGGTAGGCAAACACGCGGTTCATGCAATTTAACATGTTTCGACAAAGAATATGGGATCTTGAAATGACTTGTTTACGGAGCAAGTGCGCCGGCATCGCAAACATACAAGTTAATGCGTGCACAAAATCAAATCTATAAAAGCGATAGCTCTAGGAATGTTTTATTATTTTTATGTGCTTCGCCGTGATAAATAGTCGTGAGTGATAAGTGTTAGAAGTCATTACAAACATTATTTTTATAGCTATCTAAAATCTGTTGAGAAGTTAATTTGTATATTGAAAATGTCTGAATCTACATCTAAAAAGAAATGCCGGCAGTACAGTATTGAGTATTTGAAATATGGATTTACGTACTCTCCTACAAACCAATCATTACCTATGTGTTTAATTTGCCGAAAAGGTTTTTCAAATGAAGCTATGAAACCTTCTAGGCTAAAAGAACATTTAAATAAAATGAATGCTGATCAGAAGAACAAAGATTTATCCTATTTTAAAGAACTGGAAAAGCAATATTTAAAACAGCCAACTATGTCAAACCTTTTTGCGTCGTCTTCTAAACAAGATGATGATGGACTACGAGCCTTTCATTGTTAATCGCAAAAGCAGGAAAACCACACAGAATTGGCGAGGAATTAATTTTGCCGGCAGTCAAAGAGATATTAAAAACTGTTCTTCATCTTAAGACACCGTCAGATATCACCAAAAAAATTCCTCTCAGTAATAATTCAGTGCAAAGAAGAATAGATGAAATGGCAAAAGACGTTGAAATATCATTACGTGATTACTTAAAGACTTGCAAATTTTCCATTCAACTCGATGAATCAACTCTACCAAATAACGAAGCTCTACTCTTATCATACGTACGATTTATAAAAGAAGAAAAAATTCATGAAGAGTTATTATTTGTTAAAATTTGGAATCTGATATAAAGGGAGAATCTATATTTAATACCATGCAAAAGTTTTTTCATGAGAAAGAAATTCCTATTTGCAATATTTTGTCTGCTGCTACTGATGATGCTCCAGCAATGACAGGGCGTCATAAGGGTTTGCGCATATCATAGCGCATTTGAAACAAGCAGTACCAAATGTACTCGCTTTATATTTTATTATTCCTCGTCAGCATTTGGTTGCAAAAAATTTGAATGAACGTCTGCATCCGTCGCTCCATTACGTTATTAAAGCAATCAATAAGATTAGAAGCAATTCATTGAATGACCGATTATTTGGTAAGCTTTGTAACGAAAATGAAGAAGATTACAATCGCTAACTGCTGCACACAGAAGTACGTTGGCTCTCTAAAGTTGTTTGTCTGAATCGTTTTTTTCAATCTATTTGACTCAGTACTGGACTTTCTTGAATACAGAGACGAAAAATTGCGCAAAAGCCTGATTACATTAAAAAAATGACATCGCTTATTTGACACACCTGTTTAAAATATTTAATCAAGTTAATTTACAATTGCAAGGTGATGAGTTGAATTTAATTAAAACAAAAACGTCATAGCTGCTTTTGCGGGAAAACTTCTTCTATTCAAACGAAATCTAGGTAGAGGTGAATACAGCCACTTTCCCACATTAAAAGCAGTCTCTGCAAAACCGGAAGATTTACTTACCTACTGGCAACACTTGGAAGTTCTTCATGTTGATTTTACGGAGCGTTTCCAAGATATTTTAAACATGAATATACCGAGTTGGGTGTTAGATCCTTTCGCAAACACAGATACTGAAGAATCATCAAATTTGGAAGAGGAACTCTTAGAACTCACGACTAACGAAGTACTCAAAGTAAAATTCAAACATGGATACCAAGAGTTCTGGCTTCAAAAATCAATACCAGTTCTCTACCCTGGATTGTGGGCAATAGTACAGAAGTTTTTAATCGCATTTCCTTCGTCCTATATGGCTGAGCGTGGATTCAGTGCAGTAGCTAATTTACTGTCAAAGAAGAGGAACAGACTACACATCACTGAACTGCGACTGATGTTAACGAAATTGGAACCCGACATTAACAAATTGTTAACACTCCACCAGCCTCAACCATCTCATTATTTTTTTTTATTTATTATTAATTTTGTGTTTATCTCATTATTTTTTATTTCTTATTGATTCTGTGTTTATTTTTAAAATTTTAATAAACAATTTTATTGTACATTTGGTTGTAGTTTTATTAATCTCTGCTTTATGATTTTAAATAGATAAATAAACAGATAAATTAGGTACAAATATGCAACAATATTTTAATATTTCATATAAAATTAACTATTATGGACTAGGGGGAGAGTTGAAATTTTTGTTCTCTTCTAAAGGGGGCGTTGGTCCAGAAAAGGTTGGGAATCACTGATTTAGATGGTTTGGAAAATACTTATTAGTTAAATAACTTCTGAGGTAAATTCTTATGACTAGCATTGCGTTGACTAGCATTGCGTTGAAACTTCCGTAACTCTAAATAGTAAATACATTTTGTTGAAAATCGAGATTTTAATAGATTTAAATTAGGTCTTGAATTGAACGTCACTTACATAAAAAGATTATACATGACATTATGGAGCTTCGGAATGAGCTTCCAATTAACATGGGACTGTAGGCTGTAGCTTAATATTTGGATAACACATCATGCGAAAGAGAAGTTGCTATTTGTTCTTTCCGACTTGCTTTTGTAGTTCCCTTTCCCGTTTTGTGGCTAGAAACTAGTGATGCCCAAAAGTGACGCAACTCTTTTAAAATTTCTAAATTTTCAACCCAACCCTAGCTGTCACTATCACCAAATGCATCAAACGTGATACCCACACCATCAAATCTCAAGATGTTAGTGATTCAAAACCTCGTGTGGGGCACGAAAAATTTGACATCTAAAGAACCAGGTATGTCCACCTGCGTCTCATGAAATAAATTATCAATGTACTGAATCTGGAAAATTTCCAACTTTTTGTCCAAATCCTTTTAAGTACAGAATTTAACTTTTTTTTTTCACTCCACATTACTCATTAAAATGCGTATTTTCATTCAAATGTGTAATAATGAATATATTTCTCTGATTCCTTAAAAATTTAGTTTCTTTTCCAATTCATTAATCATTAAAAATGAATGCTTTCATTTTTAAGAAGATAATTTTTTCCTGCGGGTCTTTGAGAATATTTTGTTTATTTTTCCTATTGGTTATTCACTAAGTTTGAGTTGGTCACCTGTATATATAAACAATACGATGCTGTCATCTGATACCGATTTTTGATATCAGTATTATATTAGCCGTAACAATACTTAACACAGCACCGAAAAATAAGTGATACTTTTAGGTTACGAAATGCAAAATAAAATATGATCTCAAACACAATTAGAATTATAATACGGAAATTATTTTGATACAATCAATGTTCTCATTAATCTTTCTAATATACAGGCAAACTAATAGGAAATCATTTGTATGCAGAATCTAAGCTTTTCCTATATCCTTTCTGTATTTTAACAACTCTTGGCAATGAAATACATGGAATGAATTGTAAGAATAATAATAATTAAAGTACTGACAATATTCAAACGAAAGACTGTCATTAAAGTTGTTTTGAAAACACATACATTATCTTTTTCCACAATTCGAATAACTTCAAAGAAAAATATTTGCTTTGTCCATGTTTTCATTCTATACCGATACAAAAAGAAGGTGCGAACAGACAAGCAATGAATAATCGTCTCACCCAACAAGTATTAAAACAAATAATTTAGCAAATTACTTGACAACAATTTGCAATATCTTGGTACGTGTCTGAAGTAACCAATAATAATTATAGATGAAACACAACTAGGCATTGCTGTGGTGTGATTATTAAAAGAATAAAAAAAACTGGAAGTTGGGATGCAATAGAAAAATATAATAAAATATGTGAATGAATATGGTAGAATTATAAGCAGACAGTCTTCAGGGAGAGATTTTTTCAAATGCGAGTTTAAATTTATCTTGTAAAGAAGTTTGAATGCTGAAGTTTTGCAGTACAAATGCATCGTACATACAGAGAGCAAAATTAATGGGAGGTATTTTTCAACTTCGCTTATTTCTAAGAAAGGAAATCGTTGTTGTTTCTTACAGTGAAAGAATATTGAAATAAATATTCATAGATGCTGCAAAATAAAACAGGCAAGTAGAGAAATTTCACCTCCTTTTTCAGACGTGGGTCCTCGTGATTATGCACCAGTTGCTCTAGCAGTTAAGCTAGATTTGGCAATTAACATTTGCAGTATTCGAGATAGTGTCAAAACGCGAAATTTTCACGCCCAGAACTAAACTATTGCATTAATCTCTCACAGGCAATGAATATGGATTTATGTACTAATAATGCTGCAGTTATTTATCTCACAAATACATAAATTGCGAAGCATTACTTTATATTACCATTTTTTCACTGGTTCTTCAAACATGTATTCAGTCTTGATGCGTTTAAATGCATTTTAATGCATTTCATATTGATTTTTTCATATGTTGATTTGTTTTCATGTTCAGTTGCATTATACATATTTTGCCATATACATATTTTCTGTCATCATTTATGTATAACATTTATTAAGCGTATTATGTGTTATATATGATCAATAATTATTATATTGGTTAGATGCTGAATGGGTATATAGTATAAACAATAAAACTTACCTATATAATGAAACAAAAAGAAAATCGCAACTAATAATAATTATTATATATAAAATGATGTTTATATAGATTTTGTATATATATATATATATGTCTATTCATACAATTTATGTCTAGACGTCCCATGGTCGAGTGGTTAGCGCGCTTAGCTACTGATCTAAGGGATCTGGGTTCGAACCCCGAGTAAGGCATGGATGCATGTGTTATTTTTCTACTGAGGTCCTGCCATCCTCTCAGATATTCTACTACGGTATATAGAAACTGACAGGCTCATGTCAGATCTCTGTGGTAAGCAGCTACTTGAGGGGGTATTTATACAGTATATTTATTAGAAATTAACTTGAAGTACTTCTATTGAGAGGGATATGAGTTCATTTTTTGCTTTTAACACTGATCAATGAGAATAACTGCAAAGGCAAATGATATGGTCTGGGATGGAATAAAAGTTGGAGCACGGCCGTACTCAGGGTGTTGGTCCAGGTAGTTCGAAGCCAAACACTCTTGAACTTATCTACCTGCTTTGAAATTAAAAATAGGTGTCTTTGTATAATTTTATTTTCTCCCCACGTCATAAGCCGACACTAGAAATAATTTTACAGATAAAAACTCTAAATTTTTACTCCCTATTGTATATAATATTAACCTTTCCTGTCTCGTGGAGTATTTTAGTACTTGGGAAAATCTACTCAAGTCTTATTGCTAGAGCCCCCCCCCCCCTCCCAATCTAAATCCTGGGGACACGCCTGAGTTGGAATTTGGGAGATCAAATTAGAATGAGTGAAATTATACTCTTACTTCTTCACTACAGATATCATGGAAAGTTTAAAAGCCATAGTTTTTAAGTTGTTAAATTTTTCGTGAAAATAACACTATATTTTACATATTGCGCCCCTTTCAGTTTTGCGCCTATGCAGGTGCCTCTGTCGCATCACCCCTGATAAAGAGGTGATTCTAAATCCTGACCCGGTCTCTGTAGTGCGCCAGACTCGTAACCTGTAGTTTTCATGTTCGATTCCCACCTGGGCCACATTGAGATTTTTCTCTGCTATTACCCACTCTACCCTCGGTGATAAAGGGGACAGCGATTGGCTTGGAAAAACCACCGTACGTGGAGAGTCATACCTAGACATTAATGAACACATTGGGTGACTTTGCAGAGTCTATCTCCTAAGAGCTGTCCATGGATGCCCTTCAACCAACCTTTTTTGAGCCTTTGGGGTCCTTGTGTTCTGGTAGTTGAGCCCATTATGTGCAAAATAAGTGCCGCTCGTAGGTAAAACAAACTAACATTGTGAATAATTACAACTTTCTTCGACTACATACTTTTCAGTTTAATGTTGATATCGCCTTTTTTTGTCATCAGATGTTTAAAATATTCATTAACTTGAATTTAACTGGCATATGATGAACATCTGAATTGTGACTTATCAGTCACAATTCAGATTGGGTGGCTTTGCAGAGAGATCTTGTAAAGATCTCTATGCATAGCCACCCAATCTGAATTGACGTCTCTGAAGTGACGAGTAAAAATAACGTAAATTTCAAATTGAGTAAAGGCATCAACCGAACAGGCGAAAAGGTTCGTAATGACTGCAGTCCTTTAAATAACCTTTCAATAGTAAATAGATCACATTGCTACTTAGATAATCTTGCAAAGGGCTTGCACGGTTCCTAAATATGTGTTTAATATCTCTGAATCATTAGAGTCATGAAATGCTCACATTTCCCTGTTAATATTATAATTCCACTCAGGCTACAGTGTGTGACACCTTGATAAAAGTAGAGCTGTTGTATTCTCTGTCACGAGAGAACGGATTATCGAGAGGAATACGAGTCATTGATTATGTTTAACACTGATCAATAACCTGAGAGCAAAGAAAAATTATGTGATGTGGAATGGTAGAGTTGTTGTCAGAGAGATCAAACTAAGTTAAGTGAAATTATGCTAATATCTTTTCATTAACTGTGTCAGCTTTAAGATTTTTTACCGCTAAATGCCACTCTGCCTTCGGTGAGAAAGGGGCACCTATTAGATTTCAAAAAGATTGCCGTTCGTCGGATGGGACATTAAGCTGTGGCCCCGTGTGAAAGAGAGCAATACTCTCTGCACATTCAAGAACGTGATGGATGGCCTTGATGAGATGTTTTCATCTGTTGCTTGTTGTGCAAAAATTCCCTGTTGCTTGTTGTAAAAAATGCCCAATGAATCACTTTCCCCTAATCCGCTCTGAGCCCATGGTATCCTTGTGGCTTAGCCATTTAGCCTGTTCTATGCAAAGATATTCTCAGAGATAGAACAACCCTACTGGATAATGAGTCGTTAAACAATTCACGGACATAGACAAGATCACTGATACTCAGATCCACCTTGCTTCACGTGATTTTTCTTTCCACTTCCCTACTATTATTTTTCCGAAAATGTTACACCTTTTGGGTTAAATAAATGGCTTTGTGACTGTACAACCATTATTACTAAACATTCATCAAACGCTAATGAAGACACTACAAAGGAACAGGGGAAAGTGATGTCATTAACTGAAAATGTTGAAATTTTAGACAAGCACAGGAGGGATGCAAGTGTGTCGGTAATCAAGCATTATGTACTTAATGAATCGATGATTAACTCGGTGCACGTTTGTTTTGAAGAAATTTGATACATACGGACACAACTTTCAATTAAAATTAATCGTGTTCAGTTAATTAAGCACACTCTTCTTTTCTTCTTTTCTAAATTATATATATATTTGTCGCAAAACCTAATTTCTGAATAAAACTAGAATAACATATTCCTATTGCGAATATGGGATGCTCATTTTCAAAGAGATCGATATTTATTTTCCGCCTTTAGCACACTCTAACAGTGGAGATTCGAATTAATTGATATTTAAAGAAAAGGAAATTGAACAGCAAGTCAGTACCTACCATTCTGTGGTCGAGTGGTTAGGGTACTGAACTAGTGATTAAAGAGTGCCTGGGTTCGATACCCGAGTAAAGCATGAATATCTTTTTTTTTTTTTCTGCTGACGACCCGCCATACTCACAGACCTTCTACTATGGCGTATAAATTGACAGGCTCCTGTCAGACCACTGTGGCAAGCAATTGCTTGAGGGATGATTCTAAAATTATTTAGTTTTCTTGAGGGATGGTTGTAATTTTTTTTTTCATTTTTTATTTCTCATTTATCTTTTAAAACACAAAACTGCGCTTTTACTATCACCCGACACCTTTAGGGTTAAGCAGGCAACCCAGAGCTATCAATATAAACCTCTTGATCATGATATTTTACCACCAAAATTTCGAGGTTTTGGAATGATTCGATCGTTTTAATATTCTTTTACATTTATGACAATTTTTAACTTTTTTCTCTACTAGAGGGTATTATTAAAGTTCTTTGAATATTCGTAAAACGCGAATCGCAATATTCCATTAATACTTATCCAACTAATAAATTATTTTTAATTTATCCCTAAACACCAAAAGTTGAATGTCTACGAACTGACAAAGTGAAAACATGAGCTCTTTTCTTTTGAAAACGAGGTAAAAAATAATAGGCACTCTGACATTGTTATTTCTGGCCCACTATTTCTAATTAAAATTCCTCTTCGCTGGTGCTGTATTATTATGTTGACACTGCAATGACGCAGTTCGGTTTGGCATGGTCGTCCGCTCTGTCATAACCAACTAATCACCTGCTAGCATGCGTAAAACAAATCTTCTGTTCGATGTCGTCACATCATCCGTCATTCCATTGACTGTCTGTTTTTAGCTGGAGTTAACATTCCTGCCACAAAGGAAAGGAGATTGAGTTTGCTGTTGCTTTGTAGAAGAATGGAAGAGATAATAATTGCTATTTAGTCTAGATGAGAGAACAGGTGCGACAAGTAACACGTGGTTCAACATTTTACATTAAGGAAATTACTTTATATTAAGACTTCCTTTGCATATTACCACAAATGTGTCAAATATTTAAATCGGAAAGTGTTAAAGTCTTTGCAAGTAGCGAGGCTTCCAAGGAGTGTAACTACTCAGCTAGTAATCTGTAATCCCAGGTTCCCGTCCCACCTGTGCAGAATTGAGATTTATCTTCTCAAAACTCCCACCTTTCCCAAGGTCAGTAGGGGACACTGATGGGCTTGGAAAGACAGCCGTCCATCGGATGAAACGTAAAGTCATGGGTACATGTGAGGGAGAGCCTGTGTACGTTCGTAATATGCTGAATGGCCTTGCCAGGAAGCTACCATCTGCCTCCTAACAGCTGTCCAGCGGGTCCCTCCTCCCAGCACTTTCTGAGCCCTCGGGTATTTGTGACTTGGCCATTCAGACAACTGTATGCTAAAAAGTGGCGATAGAGGTAAAACAACCCCCTACTCAAGCAGCTTCTATTATTTTGTTTACCTTATTAATTAAGTTGATGAATCGAGGGCAACTTGATGAAGTGTGTCTGAGGTATTATACGCCATAGAGAATATCTATGAAGGAGTAGAGACTTAGGCAGACACAACACAGAAAATACTTACAATACCTAACCAGGAGCTCTAACACTGCTCGTTTTGATCAACAGACAAACGCAGTAAGCCCTCGGCTACGGGGCAATAAAGCTAAATTGAGCGGTTTATATTCGTTGTCTTCATATTCGTCAGATTAATATTGACGATATCTATTGGAATGATATTTGAATTTCAGAAAAGTGGGAAGAAGGTTTCTACATTCAGTTATTATAATTCTATGAAATTCTTACCAATCTTGTGAAATATTCCAAAATGGTACGACGATGCTTATCAGGCCCTACCACTGACTAAGACAGATTTCCACGGGTTGGGAAAAATTACACTTTGGTATTATTTTCAGGAGAGGATGAGACGTTAATGGATGCATTTTAAATGTTATTTCCAAACTTCACTAGGGTATTTCCCTCGTTTCCGTATATCGGTTCCATGAATAAAATCTGTTTTACTCCTGGCCAGTGGTCACTGTGGTCTGTTGGGAATAAATACCTCGCAGGAGTTCACGTGAATAGGTGAACACAGGTGGGCTATAACTTGAAGAGAGATACCTCCGTAAATTTTCCATACATTGGCATGTTTTCTGGTATCCAGTCTTGTGAAAATTCTTGGATGAAATAGGGTGCATTTGTGGATAGAAAACAAAAGGCGGTGAAATCCGACTTAAATTATTGGTAGGAAGTGTAATACTTATGAAATCATTTAAATAAATTATTAGAAGTTTTCTGAGGTATTTTTGTATCACATATTTTTATGTGCTAAACTAACAAAGTTTTTCAAAATGAATTTTTTCCAAGGAAACGACTTTTTTTAAAACTTCTTTTCATATCATAATATACTGAATAAAACATACAAGAGCACCTTATCACTACCAAAATAGTGTTTACAACTGATTGTAAATTTCACCATCAAATTTGAAGGACAATACTTTGACAAAAGTTATATCACTCTCTTGTTAAATTTTTATGATCATCTACGTAATACTTCGTCGTATATTTTATGACACAGTTCCAAAATTTCAATTCCCTGCGCATAGTTTTCGTTTAAATGTGTTTTGAAATATTGCTAGCAGTCATCTCTCGCAGCTGATGAAATGTAGCAGTTCCGTTTTGCCGTATAGTTCTTTCCAACAAACGCGTCTCTCGATCTGTCACAGACTTTTTCCTCAGGCATCTAGTACGATTGACGGATGTCTCTTGAGACCATTGCCATTCTCCAAATACTTGGGATATACGTAGTTCGCTGGGCTTTTCCTCTGAGTTTCACCACCTTTGCTACGGATGCTGCTCCCCATTGTGCTTTAACGATGAGCCCCCTTTCGAAGTCAGTCAGATCAACCTCTTTACCCATGTCGCACTTTTCTTTCAACCATATCTTTACGGATTTCACAGAATTTTGTAGTGGCAAAGAATATTTAAGTCAGTAAGAAATTTGGCATGTTTTATGGTACTTCGCGCATAATATAATGGCCACAATAATTTGGCCAGACAGTTTAAGAGGTCATGATAATTTTATTCTAAGATCTCCTTTTTCGAACTGTCAGCGGAATGAGTTAAGTAAATGCTAAATTAAATGCATCTACATTTTGAGCGTGGAGATATCAAATTTTGTACTTCACTCTCAGTATTTGACTTTTTACCACAACAACACAAGTTTTAAATATATACCTATCCCTCGATTTACACGGTTTTGATTTTACACGAGCAAGAAAACGCAAAATTTTTATTTTACATCGTCAAGAAAATTCTACCAGTTTCGTTTTACACGATTATATGTTAGATTTTACACAGTACGGATTTAGATTTTTTTTTATATGTCGATATAGCACAGATTATGAACTCAGCAACATTGATGAAAATTAGATTGCCATTACAAGTAAAATCAACTAAATGATTTCAGTTAATAACATTTATTTTCGAGAATAAAGAGATATTTGTAAATTCCTATTTAATAAAATAGTCGTCTGAACCAAGTTATGTTTTAAGGATACAAACTTGCGCTAAAATTTGTTCTTGCCATTGTAATGCAGTCTGCCTCGCAACATCTTAATGAAATGAAACGTTTTGGATCGGCAGCAAGATGTGACTTTCCTAAACTGAATTCTTTCAGGCTAGTAAAACACCGCTTTTTGTCCCATTTTCGGCGTCAAGTTTAACTTTATTATACACTGAGATGACAGTTTATTAGGTATATTACCTCTCGTCACATAAATGGTTCATTCTAACATGTAATAAGTCACGTGACCGCGGTGTGCGGTATAAATCAGGCAGACCAACTTTTCGAGCATCAATTAAAGTTGGATTGGGCGTCAGAATGGACAAAACGAGCTACTTGAGCGATTTTGAATGTGGTATGATAATTGGTGCGAGGCGTGCCGGTTCTAGCTTATCCCAAACGGCCATCCTCCTGGACTTTTCACGCACAACCGTTTCAAGGGTTTACCGAGAATAGTGAGAAAAGCAAAATACTACCAGTGATCTCCGATCTTGTGAATGAAAACATCTTGTAGATCAGAGGCGTCAAAGAAGATTGCCGAGAATCGCGCAAACGAAAAGACGGGTAATAGCCAGGAAAATCACGACAGAATTAAACAATGGTGTGCAGAAGGTCATCTTCGAACGCACCACGTATCGACTTGTCGCGAATAGCGAGTGTCGACCACGTCGAATGCCGGTGGTGTTAGTGAAAAAACACAAAAGCGCGTCTCCAGTGAACCCAGGAGCATCGACACGGGACCGTTGATGACTGTAAAAAGGTAGCTGGTGGGACGAATCAAGAACCCTTTTCCATCATACTGATGGAAGGATAAGAATTTGGCGCAAGCAAAATGAGGCTGTGGAGCCATATTGTCTGGTGTCAACAGTACAGGCTGGTGGTTGCATATGATGGTGTGGGATATGTTCTCCTGGTAGCTATTTGGCCTCCTGATATCCATCGAGGGACATTTGAATGCCACGGCGTATTTGACGAATTTGAACATCATTGCTCAAGATCATCCCTTCATGGATACAGTTTATCCTCACTCGGATGGACATATTCAGCATGATAATGCGCCTGCTCACAAGGCACATATCGTCACCGAATGGTTCCAGGTGCACGCCGAGGAGTTATCCTTCCTTATTAGCCTGCACAGTCCCCTGATCTAAACCCTATCAAGCATCTTTGGGATGAGGTGTTAAGGGCTCTTCGCAGCGAGACTATGACGCCTTCCAATTCACAGCAACTGCGAGACACAGTCATTTCCGCATGGTACAACATTCCTGCACAAAGCATCCAGCATCTCGTAAGCTTCATGCCCAGACGAATTCGGGCAGTTCGGAAGGTCAAAAGAAGTGCAACACGCTACTAGGTTGTTAATAAATATCTAATAAACCAGCATCTAAGTGTATAGACTAAATGCATCTGGTTCGTAAGTACAGTGTTTCATAAAGTATCATATAAATACTGATTTTGCAAAATAAAACATTAAGTGTGGATGGCAGTAACATTTTCGGTACAAATGCTTAATTTCTAATTTATATTCATTTCATAAATATTCAGTAGTAAAGTGTCACAGATGTCCTGTAGACATGGGACTCATGAAATAGTTAGCTGAAAATTTTGTTTTGACTTGAGTGGGACTCACTGCAAAACTAAATTTTTCAACTATTTCATAATTATTCTTTTTTCAAATTTCGTCTTCAGATTTGATAGTGTACGTCTACATTAACGATGAGTATTTTTCGTGACCAAAGAAAAGTGTATGGGAAATTAATTTTAGCTTATCTGAATTTAGTGCAAATAAAGTAAACTGAAGGAACTCATATCGTTTCTGGTGAATTTTGAAATTTTGTTTTCAAAGACAATGAAATTTTCATTTACCTACTTTTGAGCTGTATAAAAATTTTATTGGATTCTAATGGATTATGGTGAAAATGCAAATAGTAAGATTTTATTAGTATTTACGCAATATAAAAAATATGTCTTTCGTTTCTTAAATTTAAAAAGCTGTTTTTCTCATAGTCCTCTGAGAAAAGGGGGCAGTTTGCTGCTGTCAGCGGAATATCTTTTCACACTTTATCACCGAATTTTCAAATTTGTACCATAAATAAATCATTTGTAATATTCATTTAAATGCTTGCAATTTTCAATTTTTTCCACAGTTAGAGGATGCAATTTAAACATTTGGGAGATTCGGAAAATATGAATCGAATATTGCATCAATACCTAGCCACACAAAAATAATTTTTATTTCTAATAAGAAATAATTGTTATTTAAATAAAAACAAAATGTGTTTTTCCACCAGCCATGAGAGTAAGATGTCAACTCATTGTTACCTATTGAAACGTCATGACCTTCACATTCTACCACCATAATTTTAAATTTCCAGAGAAGTACATCGTTTGCAATATTCCTTAAACATTTTGTAATTTTCAACTTTTCTCCACTATAAGACGGCACAATTATGCCTTTTGTGAGATTCGCAAAGTACGAATCATAATATATCATGCATACCTATCCAATGCAAAAAGAATTTTTCATTTATCTCTTAAAACAAAAAAGGTTGCTGGCTACAGACGGAGAAACAGACAGAGTGAAAATACTATTTTTTTTTAAAAAACGAGATTAAAATAATCTTATGCTATTGTTCATTATTACTTCTGAACTGAAATTTAAGATAGATTTGTATAAATAAAACCTTTATTGATAAAGAAGACTTTGGAACAACTGTTGGGAGACAGATGGTAGCCTCCCGTCAAAGCCACTGGCGTGTTCCTTAACGTGCACAAGGTAGGCTTTCGTGCACACACACACCGATATGTTTCGGCCGAAAAAGCCTATCGAAGTCCGCTACTGATCGCGGGTAGGGAGTTTTGTGTTGGTAAATCTCAACGTTGACCCAGCTGAGACCTGGAGATTACGAGTCTGGCGCGCTACCGACTGACCCACACGGCGCCGGGAATCGGTGAGTCCGGATCGGCATTTGGATTTCTAATATTTTATGTTTGAAAAAAAGGGAAGTCGCAAGAATATGTTGAAGCACAGTAAGAATATATATTTTAGGACACATTTCTTAATAGAGGGGATATGACTCTCTCGGTAGTGTGCTTAGGCTCGTAATCTGTAGTTAGCAGATTTCAGTCCTCTGTAGTTAGTCCAGATCTCTGTCTTTTATTCCAGATTTCAGTCCTCTGTAGTTAGCAGAATATCAACCTGAGCCACAGTTGATATTTATCTCAGTTACAACCTCACGCTGCCTCGCTCAGTTGGGAACATCGATGGGCTAGGAAATGCCGCTGTTCGTCCGTCTGATGTGCCTTAAAGCGGTCCGTGTGCAAGAGCACCATACTATGTGCAGGTTAAAGAACATGCTGGATGGCCTAGACGGTAGACTGCCATCTGTCTTCTAGCATCTGTCCAGTGGGTTCTTTTCCAACAATCTTCTATGAAACTTAGGAGTCCTTGTGACCTGGCCATTTAAAGCACTGAGCGCAAGAAATGCCGCTCAGAGGTAAAACATTCCAACTCATTTTGTTCATAAGGGATGTCTTTTCATATCAATAAATTCCGGTGGGCAATTAATGAATGTCTCGCAGGAGAAATGGATCCACGTTGTCGACCTCTGATATATAATGTTATTATATATATAAAATAAGAAACTTATTGCAATTATCACGTATAAAGTATTGTCATATACGGTTTCTTCTTGTAATACTGACAATAATTAATTGTTTTGTTTCTGAATTTCAGAAAGTATACCCCCGCTATCTGACTGTCGCGATGGAAAAATCAAGTAAAAAAATCGATACAACAAACACATTTACTAATCCAAAATTTTATATAAATCTTAGCTGAAAACATATCAAGAAGAAAGAGAGATTAAGATAGATAAGCTCGCCTGCATTGAAAAAAGAAAATGAAAAGTTAAATAACCATTTGTATCGAAATCTACGAAATTAAAATTATACCTTAAGCCATATTTTTCATACTTTACAACCAAAGTCTGTGTTGTTTTATTTCGTATTTGAGCAGATATTTTTCTAATTCTTTTCCATCCCTTTTTTTCGTATTTGAGGGAATGAAACTATTCATCACGTAAGTAGAATGGATACTTTTTTTCCAGCCCCACACAATCGACAACGAAATTATTTCCTTTACACCCCCCTACTTCCAAGGCATTATTACTGAAATGTATGTCAATGCCGAAATGACTAGTGAGCATGATGAAACTTTAAAATCACGTGCCCCCTCCCTTCATCATCATTCAGTCAACTCGAACACTAGATGTGCGGAGAGTGTAGTAAAAATTAGAACAGCAAAATATCGGCCACGAGTCTAAAGAACTTTTCTAGTCTACTAAACTTTTAGCACTTTAATGTAAGAAGAAGTACTCAGAGCAATCGTAGACCTCGTCTTCTGCTCGCAAACGTTTAATCCGCTTACCATGATTCTCCAAGCTTCCAAGCAGCTTATATTATTCGTCCTCGGCCGAAGCTCAATTATCCTCTTTTTCTATCCTATTGAGACTTACTAGATTCGAGATTGACTGAATAAAAAAAAAACCTTCCCACCTTGAAAGCTCTGACAAGGATGCTTAGTTCGACGAAGTCCCTTTTCTACCACTACTCACTAGTTTGTTGTTTCCCTGAACCAGGGGTTCGAGTTCTTCCCATAGTAGCTGTGGTTCTCCAAGTACGAGAATAGTGCATTGCGTCTAGACCAGTATTGATGAACTTCAGGCGTCCGTCCAAATGCGCCTCCTAATATTTCACTTCATTGAACATTTTAGGGGTAAACGTCCTTTGGCAGAGCAGTACGCTAAGCCTCAGGATATCTGTAACTCAGTAGAACAAGTTAGTACTTCCCCCAGTACGGGGAAGAAACGATCGAGCCACAAGGGTTGAAATTCATCCACCAATGTACTTGCGAATCCAGTAAAATCTAAATTAAAAATTTTAGCACTTATGTTTTCGCTATCAGAATTGTCCAGCGTCGCTCGGGCTTCAATAGACACAGTCGTATCAGAATAATATGACCACCTACCATACATATTTATTAATATGTATTTTATTTATTAATTAAATACATATACTATAGTAGGTGGTCATATTATTCTGATACGACTGTGTAATGACTCAGTGCATCAGAAATATTTGTAACGCGCTCACGAACACTCGTTGACATCCTGGATGAAGTCACAGGTTTTCGAAGTTTTCGGCTCCCGTAATTCTACAAATATTGTACCGATCAGTCCCTAATTTGATGTGGTCCCACTTAGATTTGGCCACGCAGGGTTTAAAGATCCGGTTCCTAGCTGCGGTGGGTCGGGTTTGAAACCGCCGCAAGTGTCCAATATTTTTTGTGGTGCTGCTGTCGCCTGCTTTATGAATTGAGAACAGAAAGTTATGAAAGGAGTAGTAAGTTACCGATTCGAGACCAAATTTTGGGAACATTGATACTCTGACAACAGGGCCAGATTTATTCCTGAGGTGCCCTTAGGCACATTGAAGTGGTAGTACACACTTATGTATCGTGTTTTTTCAATATTGTATAACAATATTAAATGGTTATGGAAATCGTGAAGAAATAGAAAAAATGCAATCGAAATGGATGTAGGAATTTTAATTATAAGACAATTTTGTTAAAAATTAGTAAAAATCAATGTAATAAATTAAAAACATGCATTTATATAACACAATTTTCAATATGCAATAATATTTAAAAATAAAATTCATTATTTGAAATTATTTGAAATTTAAATATTTTTTTCTGGTTTCTTTTGCTCCGAAAATTAACAAATTCAATTAAATTATTAAAACTATTGGACATTTTCATATCGTGCGAATGGAAAACTATTCAAAGCTCACAATTGTTTAGCAAAAACAGGTTTGTAGCAAAATATTACAATAAATGGAAAACCTAAAAAATTCCTCAAACATCAAACCAACAATCAAATTTGAATAACATTATGAATTTCAGCAATATTTGTTTGCTATTTATAGCATTCTTGACACTAAAATATTTAATATCAGTGTTAATACTCTATGAAATTTACCTTAAAATTATAACAGATACTGAAATAAATTCAATTTTAGAATTGTGGGTAATGTTTTTCACTGTTTATAAATTTTAAAATAGTGTTAAGGACGAAAGTAACAGCGGAATCTGCTGCCAAATATTTCAGCTTCAATAACTCTTTAAATAATAATTTAATATTTTCTAAAATGAAAATTTGAATAAATTTGAAGACTACAATACATTTTTTGCAACATTTTGTTTTTCAAAAGAGCTTATTTTTAAAGTTAGAGAGCTTTTAATGTGGTTTTCCTTTCATATATCATTGAAGTAGCGTAATACGCTTCGAAATATTGTTTATAATCTCACAAGATAACCTTTCAAGAGTTCATTTTCGATTGTCAGGAGAGGGAATTCTTTGGGAAGAGAGTAACCGTTCTTCATAAATACTTGCAACCAGTTAAAATTTAAAAAAAAGCCACAAGTTTAGTGCTACTTAAATAAATAAATTTTACTGTTTAAATGATGATGCCCTTGGGCTAGTGTCTAACGACTCAAATGGGAAATCCGGGCCTGCCTTACAATGCACGAAATTGCGGTGCGATGAAACTGTATTAGTTTGGTGGTCTTAGCTCTGACCGTTTAATAGCATGTATTGGGAGAAGTGTAAACCCTGGTAAGAAGCACTGCAGCTGACCAGGCCCTTAGTGTCGGCGGCCCCTGAGACCTTACAGGAACAGGATTATTTTTATAACGATAATTGTTATTTTACAGAAATTTTACAGAACTGGGAAAACATATTGTAAATTTCACTTACGAACTCTCAAAGAATAAATCTTCAATTCTTGAAAAGGAAATCGAATTTAAAATCGCAGTCAGTGCCCCCTTGCTACAGCTGCGTCCTGAAAAAAAAAGTGCCAGCCTTCCCCTGCAAAACTTTTATATATCATCATCATCATCATCAAGCAGCCATGGGCTACGTAGGTCCGACGAGACCGTGCAATTTAGTTCTCCAAGCAAGTCTATCCTGAGCTACATCTACTGCATCTGGCCACTGCACACCAATTCTAACAAGGTCCTGTTTGACATTGTCTGCCCACCGCATCCTAGGTCTCCCCTTCTTTCTGAGGCCTTTAGGCACACTGTTCATAACCCTATTCGCCAATCTATAATTATCCATATGGGTAACATGGCCAAACCAAAGGAGGCTCTCTCTGTACAATATGCTGCTTAAAGGAGGTTGCAGACTCCTTTGCCTAACCTCATCATTAGTTACAAAATTGAACCACCTAATGCCCAATCTATGCTAATCTATGATTATATATTAGTTATAATTTAGTTCAAAACAAACAGTTTGCGAAAGCGCTAGGAACATGTGTTTTTACAAAAAAAGGTTTTCAATTGTTAAGCATATTACGATATTAAAAAGTAACTACACAATAATTACCTTGACACTTTTGTGTTTTGTTTGCCAAAAAGTATTCATATAATAACTTCGTCACATGTCCTGAGAGCTGAACAGATACATGTACCTGAACTATAATTCTGGTGTTTCGCCAAACTATTCGGCCATGACTTCCTTACTGATCTATGGCGCTCAATGGCGCATCCATACAAGTTCTGCCTCTGTTATATATATAACTTTGTGATTGAGCCAAATCATTTAGAAGAGTACGAGACCATGCTGAAAATGAATCTCACGCTCGAAAGACCAAGAACTTCTGTTATTCCAGACAATGTTGTCAGAATTGAGGAAGTTATCCTTGACAATGGTCATATAACCGTTCGTGAACTCTCACAGGAGACTAGAATTTCTGTAGGAAGTGTTGAAGAAATTGTGCTAAACAGAGGACGAGCGTTGTCCTCACACCGCCGCTTTAACGATTGAGACTCTACGGAAACAGAAGTGAGATATGTTATCTCAACCATCTTATAGTTACGAATTGGCTCCATCTAATTACCATTTGTTTATATCGTTAAACGAGTATTTAGAGTGCAAGAGATTCGGAGATAACGATGAGGACATTGCAGCTATGCAAAGTAGATTGGCAAGCAACCAAAAAACCATCCTTGAAACTGGAATTAAGAAGCTTTCAGAACGTTGGAACAAGAGCATTGCAGTTAACGGGGACTACGTTAAAAAGTAGCATTTATGATTGTTCTATTTTGTTGTGAATAAAGTTTTTATAATAAATTATCATTTATATTTGAACGTCTCTCGTAGGTTCAACAGTTGAAATAGTTGAATCTCGTAGGTCAACAGTAGAAACCTTGCACATTCGTATTTAGAGACTTTCTATTTAGCAAATAACCTACATTGCATAAGGTAATAAGTTATACGATGCTGTGGAGAAAAAGGGAAGATGAAGATGACGAAGAGGAGAGGGAGGGAAAAGGCGGAAGAAGAAGAAGAAGAAGAGGAGAAGGTTTGGAGAGGGCAGAATAAGAGGATAGGAGAAGGAGGGAAGAAGACCAAAAGGAGAAGGTGCAAGCAGAGATAGTTTACGCTTCTGAAAAAGCAGTATGGCATTTAAAGTCATGAAAAGGTACTTAATATCTTCAGTGTACTAATGTAATAAACTTTAACGATACTGAATGAATTGCAGAGATAACTGTTGAATGATCACCACGTCTGCCGGACAAAGCAAACAAATTTGATGGAAGATTTTAAGAAATAAATTTTCTTTTATCTACGTATGCTTATTATTAATTTATTTTGTAATCTGTTTGAGATTTTTCGAAATGTCCATTTTTCTTTGTAAAATGACTCGCATGCGTTTATTCCACATACTATTAGTTACTTTAGAAATTAGTTTGAAAATTTCATGTAGCAACAATTATGGGAGTATATATATATCTGTTTTGTTCATTTAAAGATTATGCTCACAATTAAAAAAATTATAGTTATGCATAGAGTACCAATTAGTTATGCATATAGTTATGCATAGAGTACCAATTTAAAAAATTGGTACTCTATGCATAACTATATGCAGTAAATCGTACAAGAAGATTAACAATCTACTGATGCAAATTTGCATGACTCCCATTTAGTGGAGGCAGAAATTGGCTTAGTTAGTAGAGTGCCAGCCCGGAATCTGCATTCCCTAGATTCGAGTAGCGCCATTTAGATTTATTTCCACTAACCCCCACATATTTGTCAGTGATACAAATAACCTGTGGATGTTGAAGAACAAGTTCGATAGTCTTGAAAGGAGATAGCCTTGATCTATCTCTTAAAATCTGTCCGATGGAGTCCTTCACCTAAATTTCTCTGAGCTTTTGGGGTCGTTGTGACCTGGCCATTTAGCCCACTGTATGTAAAACAAATGCCGCTCGGAGGTAAAACAACCCATCTAATTTAAGGAAAACCAATTTAATAATTACCTTTACAAAAACCACGTTGAATGTAAGAATAGCCATTCCCTCAGAGATTAATTAAAGCTGAATTTCATTGTAATGTGTTTGTGTAAACAATTATAAGTCAACCTCCTCATTTTTTTTTTGCTATACCCAAGCCTTGGTTTAACTCTGCATAGATTATAAGCGAAGATAGGAAACTGGGATGAGAGCAAATAGTTGATTTCTAAAGGATTAAAAAGGATAAAATTTCCAAGACAACAATGTACATAGTCGAAAGAAAAAAAAATATCTGAAGGCATAATTCTCGAAGAAAACATATATATTAACTAGAAGACATATTACATGCTCTTATACATCGTTATGGTCTCAGTAGAATGAAGACCCAGTTAAGCACGTTAATCGGCGCACCATCAACATTCCTTTTTCTGCTAGTGCCCAATAAATTTATTAAATCTTGATTTATGTATCAAAGGAAAAAATGCGGGCATCAGAAAAATTTGCAAAGAAGAGAAAGCGCACTTTTTGCATCCTCATACATAAAATAAAACATTGTTTTGCTTATAGAACATAATTTATTATTTATGATTCAGCTGCTATTCTTTTCTGTGCTACCTTTTGTCTTTCTTCAAAGCCTCATTTATGTTCATTTCTTCAGTTTTGAAGCAACGGATCGTTAGAGAAATATGTAATGTGTTCTACGCTGCGGAATTGAAAAACTTCTTCAGGGTTATGTAAGATGCTAAACTAAGTTGATAACGTAGTTTTCCCAAAGAGTGGTCAAATGTTAAATTGATTACTTCATATCACGATACAATGAATAGTATATTAAGTAAGGCAGAGTTCCAAGTTAGTACCTTTATCCAATTATAAAAAGTCTCTCATATATTAGGAAACAGTATGATAAGGTGATTAGCTTCCTTTTCGCTCTTTCCCTGTACGTAATAAAGCATAATGGCTGACCGATATAATCTTGTAATATCTGTATTCCTTAAAAAGCTTGAGTTTGAAATTCGACATTTCGAATTTCTCTTCTCATTAACGTACAACGTGAGAGTGACTGAATAATTTACTAAAGGTGAAAGTGACCGATTAATTACATAATGTTTATTGCTTATTCCTGTTCTCCTGAGGGATGGTGATAAAGTTTTAAAAGACTACGATCTGTGGTGCATAATATAATACGCAATATCTGCCATTCTAATTCGCATCACGTTGGGTTGGAGGTGGCTCAGTCGGTAGATCGCCAGGCTCGTAATCTATAGTTTCTAGGTGCGAGTCTCAACTGTGACAGCGTTGAGATTTATCTCCGCGAAAATCCTGCCATCGGTCAGATAGGGGACACTGATAGGCTTGGAAAGGCCACCCTCCCTCCAATTGGACATAAAGCCGTCGTCCCGTTTGCCGAATAACCATACGATTTTAACGCTAAAGAACACGCAGTATGACTTCGATCAGAGGTTACCATCTGTCTCCTAACAGCTGCCCAGTTGGTAACCTTCACCTAACCTTCTCTGAGTCTTTGGGGTCCTTGTGGCCTGGCCATTTAGCCAATTGGGTGCATAACAATTCCGCTCAAAGGTAAGAAAAACTTACGGTTCAGTAGTTAATTAAATCAATAATCAGCTGATTTTTCGTTCGTTTTTTCGTTCGTTTTTTCTTTAAATTCGGTATTTTAAAATATTATCTCCATCCCTCAGGAGAATAGACACAGCAGTATACATTGTTAAATTATTCAGTCACTTTCATGTCGACTAAATTTTCCAATCACTCACACGTTGTATGTCAACGAGAAGCGAAATTCGAAGTTTCGAATTTCAAACATAATATTTTTAAGGAATGGACATTACAGGACTACTTCAGTAATTACTCTTTACTAGTTAAGCCACGCGAAACGTATGTCGATCATACTTTTCACATCGATAGCTTTTCCATCCTAAAATCAGGATGGAGAATGTCAATAAATATCGTATGTTTTAACATTAGAATTCATATCTTTCCAGGAACGTACTACTCAGTTCACAGCAGTCGATGACGTACTCCTCCATTAGAAACGTAGTGTAGGCCAGCTCCCCCAGAAAATAAAAGGTTATTGGAGTCAAAAATTGGTACATAAACTTTACCAGATCTCACGCATATTTCAATGTATTTTTAAATACCTCTGAAACTGAGTGGAAAATGTTATGCTGCAATGGTAAGCTAGTTCCCTTCCTTGTTTTTTCCGGCTCGATTGGGTCTCTTAGTCGCTTGCGACCAAGCGATCCTGCTTCGGGGTAGAATGCAGGAAAATGAACGATTTTCTGGATGAGGCAGTAGTAGTGATTTAAAAATTGAACAGCGCTCTTAACGATAGAATTCGTTGTATATACGGAATGGGGTCTACTATTGTCAACAAACTTAGCTCATGGGAGCATTTATTGCTTTGAAAGCTGTTTTCGTTCCGAAAATGTCACACAACTTTTGATCTAAACTAATCCTCAGATTTAGCCATTCTGCACTATCTTCTTAATAACATTTCTCGCACCAAATGCATTAATTTATTTTGCATATATATATATATGAAAATTTAGCAATTTAACAATAATTAAATCAGTTGAAGGCTGTTATTTAATTATTTTTCGAAAAGTGTTTCGGATTTTTAAGAAAACAATACTAAGGTTCCAAGAAATCTTACTTGTCTTACACTTTACTTTGCCGCGCGTGAAGCAATTTTTAACTATCATGCAACAAAGTGATTAGATGCTCAACTTTCGAGCACATAACAGAGAGCTCTAATTAAATCTTTACCTGATAAAACATAACGCATCCGTTACCCGCTGTTTATATCTTAGTTTTAAAAGTCTATTACGATTTCTTTCAGAAAGGAAACCATTTCTTTCCATTGATAAATATAGTGATGAAAATTACCACTTTTAAGAATTGTATCGGATTACGAGAGAGAAAAAACCTTACTTAAACAAATTCACCGTTTTGCTATAAAACTCATTCAAGCTGAGCTTCAGGATAAACACAGTCTGCTCGTTTTCATCGTTTCATTAAGTATTGTTTACTTTGTACTCCCGGAACGTGAAGCTTCAAAAGATCTTTTAATCTCCTATTCTGCGGCAACGGAGTGAAAAGACACATCTAAAGAAACTTATTATTCGGCGCATACTTTGGTGGATGGACTAAATGACACAAAAGACAGCCGGAGCAAAAGCGTATAAAAGAGGTCAGAGCATCACAGAAAGACGAGAATAGAGCATCCAGCTGCTGACTTCCCACATGTTCTGTCGTCAGAGCGTGCGCTTGGGCACGTGACCGACAGCAGCGCGACGTCGGCGATCGATGACCGGTGTATGGGCGAAGGGAATGCTGTTCAAGAGCCTAGACCGTCTATTGCACTCAGCGATAGATGTATCTGGTAGTTAGTGACATGACGTCATTTGTCATGTAATGGCAGAGGCTTCATGCCACTTAACAGCCCGCGCGCGAAGTAATCAAATTGGTCTGCTTTATGTCAGTAATGAACATACGTCAAACTTTTATCGTCATTTATATTACCTTAGGACACTTCCTACAACTATCTTCAAACATTTCTCTTAATCGCTGGAACTAGTGAGTGCGAAAGATGAGGGATACAAAATGCATGTGATATCAATTGAACCACAGTTATTCCGTGTGTGTGTCTACTTATAGGCTTTGCAACATATCCAAGTATGGTGGTATTGATTGTATACGTGAATGTCTTAAGCTTTGTTAACTTCAAACATTTCTCTTAATCGCTGGAACTAGTGACTGAGAAAGATGAGGGATACAAAATGCATGTGATATCAATTGAACCACAGTTATTCAGTGTGTGCGTCTACTTATAGGCTTTGCAACATATCCAAGTATGGTGGTATTGATTGTATACGAGAATGTCTTAAGCTTTGTTAACGTTAAGACAATTGAATACAGTAAGTCTCCAACTTACATGATTTAAGTTACTCAGGTTCATAGATAAACAGAAACGCTGATGAACTTTTTCTTTATTTCAACAGTTTAATCACTTCGACTTCTACGGGCATTAATACCGAACTTCAGCGGTCCTGGTTTATATAATAAAGTACATTATGATAAAATATGATACCTTTTTATTGTGCAGATATATAAATCAGGGAGAAAAAGATCCAATCACATCAACAACTGCAGAATCTGAGCTTTTTTTACAATTTCGTTTCAATATACACTGGTGAACAAACGTTAAATTAGAACTCTGTTATGTAAATGAGAAACTAAAGTCAAAACTCAATACCTTCTAATTTTTTTTTAAACCTGTGATAGCCGATAAAATTTCAAGTAAATATATCAATATCTCGATTTTCAACAATATTTGTTCAGTATTTAATGAGTCATTGAAGTTTAAATATTTAACAATAAAAATGTCGTTAATAAGAATTTATATCAGTCCTAAGACTTAAAAAATATTATTATTTCAAACGATTTAATTTTTTGAAATAAGTGTATAATTTGGAAGTTTGTGCAAATTAATCTCTCAGTATTCGTCAATTTTATATAATTTCTTAGGAATGGCATTGTTACTGTTAAATATTTAAACTTCCACAATTCGTTAAATACTGAACGAATACTGTTGAAAATCGAGATATTGGTATATTTGATTGAGATCTTTATCTACCATCACTTTTTTTCCCCCAAAAAAAGTATTTTATAAGTGCTATGACGTTAGCTATGATGTTAGCGTCCCATTCACATCACATAGGTTGCAAATTAACTTTAGCCCACCAATGTATGTACTGTATATACATACTGAACAAATCTTCATTTTCTTAACATTTTTGATTTTATAATCACTACCTTTTTAGCTTTAACTATCCATCGCAACGAATGTATAGGTCAAAAAATACATTGGATTTAAGCATTGTTGAATTTACACATTTTCAACTTACACGGAAACCTTTGGAACGAATTGACCGTGTAAGTCAGGGACTTACTATGTTTATCAATATTTTTGTATATTAATATATTAAAGTTAAATCGTTAAGAATTCATATTTTTTCCAGAGTACATTCCAGTAAAATTCTGACGACACAAATTGAAGGAATGTTAAAGATGATCTAGATTAATGATTCTCAAGTGCATCCATCAGACAATTTCAAGAATTTAATTTAAATAAGTTTTAAAAAAATTGTACTTATCATACAAATTTTCCACACAAAAAAGTCTTCAAATAAGCGCATCGCTGTATATTTAAACTTGTAAAGTTTTTGATTTCATTACTGGCATAATTTTCCGGCGTTTCTGGGGCCTTAGGCAGCGTTGCTAGAACCCGAACTCATCTGTAGTATAAACTAAAGAAGACGACGTAGCTCTGATTCACAAAATAAATTCTGAGATTGTCTACATAAAACGGTAAATAATGATTACAAAGCAAATATAAAAATGATTTTATGTTGTCTTGAGCATGATAGATAATGAATGCTAAGTTTGAAATTCGTTTATTAATAACTAGCTTGTTGCTCGTCGAGATTCGATATAGCCTGAAGCTTTTGATACATTTTATATGTTTTGCTCCATTATGGATGATGGATAGGATGACTGGAAAATCAGTTCGTATACAAAAGGTAGAAAAACTAATCATGCGAATATAAATTTGATTTTATGCTTATTTATTCATTGTGCTGGTAGTGAAATGACTGTCTTAGTAAACAATACTTAATCATCGGGGATTTTTTATGTTGTCAATGCTTCTTGATATATAATATTTTTTTTGTGTAGATCTTCGAATTTACCTTGATTAGGAGGATCTTCAACCTTAATCTTAATATCGGAAAACCTCCTAACTCTGGAAAATGCAACGGATATGCAAGAAGGTTTCAATAAACCAACCTTGTCAAATGTCTGGCCTTTTCACACTACTTACATCATTGAGTCGATTTACACTATTTTATGTTCCTCTAGGTTTGTTTGTGTTATAAACATATACAATCGTCATCAAATTTATGGAATATTTCGATATTTAAAGCGGGACACACGGACAAACCGGCATTGAATAAATATTTACATAGATTGTGATTATTTTTGAAGGGACGGTAGCTAAGTTAGCCTAATAGATGAGCATCCCCTGTTTAAAAGTACACTGGGTTCCATATATTAAGGAAAATCCCTATGTTAAATCAATGGTAAGCTAACGTTTTATCAATGGTAAGCTAACGCCTTTTGTTTATAAAAATGTGATTGCAGATAACGACATATAAATCAATATCTCGATTTTCAACAATATTCGTTCAGTATTTAATGAGTGGTTAGCGCGCTTGGCTCCTGATCAAAGGAGCCTGGATTCGAGCCCCGGATAAGGCATGGATGTTCGTGTCGTTTTTCTGCTGAGGTCCCGCCATCCTCACAGACATTCTTCTATGGCGTATAAACTGACAGTGACAGGCTCATGTCAGAGCTCTATGGCAAGCAGCTGCTTGAGGGGGTATTTATTTTATTTATTTATTTACTATTTAATGAGTTATGGAAGTTTGAATATTTAACAACAGCAATGCCAGTCTTAAGAAATTTATACAAAACTGAAGAATAATTAAAGAATTCTTTTTAATAATTTAAAGAAACACAAAGTTCAAAATGCAAACTTATTTTATTAAACACTTTGATACAATACTTATTATTAAGTTTTAATTAACTTCTGTAGTCAATTTTTGTGGCTGGCATTGTTATCGCTAAATATTCAAACTTCCGTAATTCATTACATATTGAACGAATGTTGTTGAAAATCGAGATATTGATTTAATTGATTGAGATCTTTATCTGCTATCACATTTTTCAAAACAAAAAAAACTTATTTTAAAAGTTATAGAGCTTTGACGTTAGCTTTCCATTGACTTAACAGAGGGATTTCCCTTAATTTATGAAAACCAGTGTATTAAATATAAAATCATTTTAATCAAATAATTTTGAAAACCATCAAATACAATAATTTTGTTCGAATTTCGGAAATAAAGAGAAAGTTTGTAAGTGAAAATAACAACTTTATTTTCATTTTGAAGTAAAAGCCACAAGGCAATGTCTTTTAGCTGCTGTCAATGGACAAACATAGTTATGTTGAAAGAAAGAGAGCCATGGATTTGCTCTTCTAATATTTACTTCCGCTATTTCTCCAGTGGCATATCTTGCAAAGTGTTGATCGATTCCTGTTTTCGGAAATATGTGTGTATTTATTTTTCCCGCAGACCATTCCTCTGAACAGAGTGAAGAGTGTAAGATCGTAGAAACACATGGGTCTCACCCATGTGTTTCTACGATCGTCTGGTGAGACCCATGTGTGACCATGTGTGACCATGAACACATGGTCACACATGGGTCTCACCAGACGACAGCATAACAATTTGATTTATACACTGATTTCCATAAATTAATGAAAAATAAGAAAAACTGCGATAATTGGCCAAAATATTGTAAGATCCTCACCAAACTTGTTCATGTAACCCATAAAGTAATGCCGAGTGAGCATATTGTATTCAAATTAGCGAAGGTTGTGGCAATTTGTGTAATCGGATAGTGGGAAAAAAACAGGTGGTTTGGAGTGGATCGTTATTTTGCGTTGTAAATGTGAGTAAAGAAGTTCGAAATAGCCGTTTTGTAGGAATGACCTCGAGACATCATTTGCCAAATGAACTGCGGTGGAGAGCTATAGGCAGCTCATAGCAAACCAGTCAGTCAGACATGGCACTGGCTGAATGTGAGTCCTTTTTTGGTCCATAGACTGTGATCTTGTAGACTGTGGAATGTTCTTCTGTGGTTCATTGACTGTGGAATCAATTTTTCAGCACGGATTCTGCGTCTCGGAGGTTAAGCCGAGGAAGGGCTAGAGTTACGACCTCTGTACAAGACCGATATCTGCGATTAACAGCACGAAGGAGCAGGACGTCTACTCCCACTCAGCTGCGATCATCTCTTGCAGCAGTTGGGAGGGATGCATCAGCTTCTGCTGCACCTAGAAGTCTTCAAGAGGCAGGTCTGTAGCTAGAAGGCCAGTAATTTGTATACTCCTCACGACACGGCAGGAGAGAGCAGTTGAATTGGGCACGCACGCATGTAGCTGGACAGAACAGCAATGGAGGTCCGTACTCTTCACAGATGAATACATATATTGCTTGTAGAGTGATTCCTGTCATTGTTTGACATGGAGAGAACGAGATCCCACTATCGTCCCAGTAACATCTGTCAAAGAGACAGTTACGGCGGAGGTAGCGTGTGTGTTTGTGGTATTTCCTTAGGTGGACGCACAGACAACTATGTGTTGACGAGTGCGAAGCTCAATGCTCAGAGGTATAGAGATGACATCCTGGACCCTTATGTACGTCCTTATGCTGGTGCAATAGGTGAAACATTCATCTTACAAGACGATAACGCTCGTCCACACAGAGCTCGACTAGTGGAACAATACCTTCAAGAGGAGACCATTACGCGCATGGAGTGGCCAGCTCGATCCCCCGATTTAATCCGATTGAGCATGTGTGGAATGATCTAGGGAGACGTGTTGCTGTCCTCAAACCGCCACTTGCAATAAAGGGGTAGCTTATTACTGCTTTAAAGGAACAATGTTCGTTACTCCCTACGAAGTTGATTCACAACATCATGAACAGCATGGAACATCGCTGCCATGTCTGCATTGCTGTAAGGGGTGACCATACTCCTTATTAAAATCTTTGACCATTGCATTCTCACACCTCGTTTTTGGACTAGATTCTGTAAGTGTTAGTTTTTAACGAAAAATGTTTGTTGTGTAAAATATCTTATGCCATTCTGAAACTAGCATTGTAATTCATGTTTGCATCAAATTTCATTAAAATCATTCGTATAGTTATTTGTTTATCATATTTTTTCTGAGTTTTCCTTAATTTATGGAAACCAGTGTATATTAATTAACAGCAAATGAGGGGCCGGGATGGTTCAGTCTGTAGCGTGTGAGGCTCGAAATCTGTGGTTCACAGGTTCGAGTCCCAGCTGGGTCATCGTTGAGATTTATCTCCGCAAATTCCCCGCCCTGCCCATGGTCAGTAGGGGAAACCAATGGGCTTGGAAAGGCCGTCGTCCGTCGGATGGGACCTTAGGTCCTGCCCCCGTGTGCGGGAGAGCCATACCCTATTCACGTTAAAGAATACGCTGGATGGCCTTGACGGGAGGCTACCATCTGTCTCCCAACAGCTGTTCCAGTGGGTCCCCTCCCCGCAATCTTCTCTGAGCCTTCGGGGTCCATGTGACCTGACCATTTAGCCCATGGTGTGCAAAAAAAGTGCCGCTCAGAGGTAAAACAACCCAACCCAACAACAAATGAGCTACATGAGTTAGGAATACTAGGCCACATAGGGGAGCTGAAATTGGATTACTTTGTTGTCTGACCATTACCTTGTTAAAAGTATCTTGCAATTTATACTTAAGAAGTGTTGTGCTGAGGTTAAAAAAAAGTTACCTTTAACAATGAAGTATGAATTACAGTGAACATTCGCATTGACGAACTATTACGATTCGCACTTTCGAAATATTCCTATAGATATAATATCCCTCTAATATCCCTCTAATGGTGGAGAAGTTGAAAACTAATATTGAAAGCAGTGTAATTACGTTGCAAATTTGATATTAGGTTCTGAAATGCAATGTCGTGAAGTTTGCTTTAGAAACAACGATTTTCACATTTTCCCCAAGAGGAGGTGAGATAACGCATTTTTTTTTAATTTTATGAGAAATCTATTTATTTTCAGAGACAAATTCAAATTTTTACCTGGTTGAAAAGGCATTGACATAGAGAAGTATTGACAAACTATTATGATTCACACTTTCAGAATTTCCCAAAGCTTTAATAGCGCCCTGTGATGGTGGAAAAGTTTGAAAATTTCAAAATTTTGGACGATTATTTCAAACGATCTATTTGGCTTAGATATCTGATATTTTAGTAATGGTGTATGATGATTAAGGGTTCACATTGGCAGAAATAATTTGTCCCTTCACTCTCAGGGGGGTGCGGATTTTCCATTTGAGTTGAATAGGTACTAACGAAATATGATGATTCATAGTTTTGAAATCTCTCAAATGGCATTAATTTACCATCGTTAGAGGGCGCTAAATGTAGAAAAGGTTAAACTTAAGTAATATTGCAAACGATATATTTATGCCAGAAATTAGAAATTTTAATGATGGAATGATGTTGATGAACAGAATAAGTGATCGTCATATGTATTTTAATTCAATTCCAATTAATTGAAACTGGACCTTATGTCTCTTAGTTTAGAAAAGTTAATATTTAATTTAAAATTTTAAATAATATTTCCATTTAGTGATAATAAATAAATAATTTTATTTTATATATAGTGGATGGTTTAACCCTTAACCCTAGACGATAAGATAATCCAGTTTTTCATTTTAAGGTATAAATGAGATATGTTCTTTGCGTTTTATAAGGTTGGGTTGTTTTACCTCTGAGCGGCAATTTTTGCACACCATGGGCTAAATGGCCAGGTCACATGGACCTCGAAGGCTCAGAAAAGGTTGGGGGAGGGTACCCACTGGAACAGCTGTTGGGAGACAGATGATAGCCTCCCGTCAAGGCCATCTAGTATGTTCTTTAACGTGCACAGGGTATGGCTCTCCCGCACATGGGGCCACGGCTTAATATCCCATCCGACGGACGGCGGCCTTTCCAAGCCCCTTGGTGTCCCCTACTGATCATGGGCAGGGCGGGGAATTTTGCGGAGATAAATCTCAACGATGATCCAGCTGGGACTCGAACCTGGGAACTACCGATTATGAGCCTGGCGCTCTACCACCTGATCCACCCCCGCCCCCATTTTATAAGATCAATATATATTATTATTTACATTTTCCAATCACCCGTTAGTACTAATTAATACCGTACAAAATTCCAAAAACTTTGTCTTCTTTGAAAACGAGTATCCCATGTTCGCCAGAAACAATATGATATACTCATTGCTGAAAGTAGTCCAGTACACCATACCGGCAAGAAACTATGTGCCGGTACGGCGTACCGGTAAAATGTTTTTCAGTAGTGGCTCTGTTCTACATCCCATCAGATCTGGTTAATGGGGTAGTGAGAACTAGGGAGAAATCGAAGGATTTAGACCCCCAAATGAGTGGACTTTGCGTTCTGTCCTTTTTTATTACTTTACTAAATGGCATTATTCAGCCTTGTTATGAAGATCAATCTGTTAACTCTGATATTCAGATAAATACACATTTAGCGACATGAACAAACTGAGCTAAGCTTGCAATTAACACAAAAGTACAACATTTATTAACACAATTCACTGATCAGACAACATACATGTAACTAAGTCCCACTCTTGGGATAATTTCGACATTTGCACCACTGGCGCAGCCCTTTCTAATAAGGGAAACTTTGTTCAGTGATGCAGGAACAGTTTATTTTGACCAAAGTTCATGGGAAACGAGCTTCTCGCTCATGAAGCAATCATTTTTAATAATTCTAGGTCCCACTTGGGACAACGTGGAGACAGCATATAGAAAAGCATTCATGTGGAAGGATATTTACCAGATTTTAACAAAATGTTCCCCTACCTCCTTTTGTGTAGTCGTATTTAGGAAGAAACACCGTCACTCGGCTGCCTTGGCCGGTAGCTGGGGTGCGTATCAGTAGCCAGAGGAGACTACTGATCGCTGTCGAGAACTCAACCAGAAGGGATACTCATCGCCGTCAAAAACTCAGCCAGAAGAGAACTGCTCCCAGGGATGTTTCCTCACTTTCTGCTTGTTCATCCTTGCAACCTCTAGTGGAGGTCACCTTACACGTACGTACTTTATTGGTCAGAACGTCCCAGGTGCGAAGGATTCCCCCCTTCGCCGTTACAATGCTAGCTGTGACAGGTCACGTCGACCATGGTTTAACACCTGAGGGGGTCAATGGATCCGTCGCAAACCTTCCACACTGGAGACAAAGGCTAATCCTCTGCAGGAGCTGAACGTAGGAAAAATTCGACGATATGGAGGTCATGTCAGAATGTCACTGTCGCTGGAAGACCAAATGTTCGAGATCCTTCCAGCCCACAGTCGTGTCCACAGGATAAGATCTCTGTGGGTACGACATACCAATCCCCCTTTAGGGAGGGGGGAGTAGACAGGGCGCGGAAGGTCTTTGGCTGACTGGAGAACACCACACGCACTTCACACTGTCCAAGTAACTGGGGATTCTTCTGGTTAAAACGACGTTCATAGTCCATGTTCTCTTTGGAAAGTCCCAGGGTCACAGGGTGCGATGCACGGTGCACCAAGAGCGGGGGCCGCCTTGTCCTTGCCCTCCTGGGCCACTCTCCGTTCTTGTTGATGTCTGTTCGTCGAATGCTCCAACCGCACATGAAACAAAAGAAAAAGGATGGGGGGGAGTCAAAATCTGTTTTTTTTCCACATTCACAAATTCACAATCATACAGTTTATTTCAGAGCTAACAACCACATGAATCACTGTTCTCTCCTAAACTTCAATTCCCATGGGCCATCAGGGCCTAGTACACGATACATTCAAATTCATTCTCTTACTCCATAATATCTATTACTAATCATTACAACCTTCTTTAAATATAAATAATTTGCAACATTTAATATTTATTTATTCTTTTTTTTTCACTTATCCCTTAATATCTACGATTGATTCCCTACAACACTCTTAAAACTTAAGTACTGTATAACATTCCAATGATTACTTATTTTTTTTTGCACTTATTCCTTAATATCTATGATAAATTCACTACAGTTATCCTCAAATATAAGTACTATATAACATTCCAATATTTACTTTTTTTTTGCATATCATATTGTGGAGTTTCTACGTGAAGGGCTACCATCGGGTGCTCAAAAGTGATTCCATCAAATGTGAGGGCTATCATGAATGTTCCTAACATAGGAAGGGGGTTTCCATCTACGGTTTTCAATTGATGATGGAGGGGGACCAATTTGTGTAGGATCCGGCTTTTCAAATGTCGGAAGCATCGCCTATCCATGACGGACACAGTGGCGCCGGTATCGATGAGGGCCGACGCCTCGTGTCCTCCATGCTGCCGGACACAATGGGCGAATTTTCATCATTGCCAAAAATGGCACATGGTGCAATGCGGACAGCTAACGTTTCGAGAGGAGTCTGGGAAGTGCATCCGGGGCTTCCCTTCCATTCCAGTTTAGAGGAGCCGTAATATGGTTGGTGGGTTCTAGCTCTTCCTACCTCTGCTTCCATGTTCGGGGGGACGGAAAGTGGGGACTTTGACCTCTCCTCCAGTGTATCCTCGCCGGGGGTGATCGGCCTTGATTCTGCGGCGGAGTTTGCCCTGTGGGATGTCGTATGGGGTCGGGGACGACGCACACTGACGGGCGTAATGGCCTATCCCACCTCACGTGAATCATGTGACACCCCGGCGGTCTGCCCAGAGGTGCTACCGCTGCTGAGGTAGATTTTTGCGGTCGTATGTTAAAGTTCGCACCCCTGTCCTTCCACCTGGTGGAGACGCTCTCCTAAACGAACCAAATCTGCTTGAATCTGGAACAGCGGGAAGGGCTGCCAACAGGTCCCGAAGCTGGGGCAGGGGGTTCGGTTCCATGGTTCTCGTGGGGGGTTCGTCGTCGAGAGCTCGTATGGCTGCTGTCTGTCCGAAGGCACGCTCTTTGCTCTCTTCCAATATCGCTTTAGATAATGCCTCTTCAAAGGTGCTGGGGTTGTGTGAAAGCACGAACCGCCGGAGCCACGGGATCAGGCCTGCTAAGAACTGAGCGAGGCGCATCTGATCGCCGAATCCCTGATTTGTGTCATCCGTGCTCCTTCCTGCTATGCCCAAGAACTGATAGGTCCCGGTTCGAATGCGGGCAGCTTACTCTCGGACGCTTTCGTTCGCAGCTTGTTGACAGCTTGTAAATTCGTGCAATCGGGTGGCTAACGGCATCTCACTGTCGAATCTCTCTAACACTGCTCTTTTGAAATTACTAAAATCTTCTTCATTCCTCAATTCTTGGGATTGGTTAACAAATTCCGTGTCGGCGATTCGCAATTTCGATCGGGCAATGATTGCCATCTTGCTCTGCCGCCATCGTACGATTTTCCCTACTCCCTCAAGTTGCTCAATAAATGCTGCTGCTCTGCGGCTATTATCTCCTTCGTACGGATTTACTAAATTCACGAACCCCGCCAGGAGAGGTTCCGATGTTGGGGACGGCTTCCGGATGGATGGCATGCTCTTGTTCTGACTATCCATTTGCTGAGTGTTCCCTTTTACCACGCAGATAGTGTACTGAGTGTTGTGCTGTATGTTGGTATTTTTGTGCCTCCCAAGTGCAATGGAGGCGCACAGAGAAATGCAATTCACTTACAAGAAAAATCACTCCTAGCTAAAATAAAATAGTGCAGCGGTCTCTAGTTTACTTTCTAAAAACTTCTTCATACATTCTACTCCTGGGCCTGGCTAAATCTTACAATTATCTTACAAACTACAACACTTAATAATTCCATATTATTTAATGGTACTCAAAAATAAAAATTGTGTTAAACAGATGTACCTGAAAATCCTTTCTAGAATACATAAATGTCACAAACCTCGCTAAAAAGACTTTCCACTATTTAACATACTCTTTATGACATTCCACATATCATAATAATTTACTCTTATTTTTAACATTCTTAGTACTTCTGTCGCTGCCTCGTTTTACTCGGTAATTGTAAGATACATATTTTAAACTTTATCAGATTCATCTATTCTACTTAGAAACAAAAATATATATTTTTTCACATGTACTATTTTTCTATCCGCAATAACCTCCAGGTTCGAATAATTCCTGGTCACGAAAACAAAATCTGATCTCTGGTCACGGCACCAAATCTGATCTCTGGTCACGGCACCAAATCTGTTCTATACCCCACCAGATCTAGTTCATGGGGTAGTGAGAACTAGGGGGAAATCAAAGGATTTAGACCCCCAATTTAGTGGACTTTGCGTTTTCTTTTTTTTACTACTTTACTAAATGGCATTATTCAGCCTTGTTATGCAGATCAATCTGTTAACTCTGATATTCAGATTCATAGACTTTTAGCGACATAAACAAAGTGAGCTAAGCTTGCAATTAACACAAAAATACAACATTTATTAACACAATTCACTGATCAGATGATCAGACAACATACATGCAACTAAGTCCCACTCTTGGGATAATTTCGACATTTGCACCCCTGGCGCAGCCCTTTCTAATAAGGGAAACTTTGTTCAGTGATGCAGGAACAGTTTATTTTGACCAAAGTTCATGGGAAACGAGCTTCTCGCTCATGAAACAATCATTTTTAATAGTTCTAGGTCCCACTTGGGACATCGTGGGGCAGCGTAGAGAAAAGCATTCATGTGGAAGGATATTTACCAGATTTTAACAAAACGTTCCCCTACCTCCTTTCGTGCAGTCGTCTTGAGGAAGAAACACCGTCACTCGTTCGCCTTGGCCAGTAGCTGGGGTGCGTAGAGCACATCTCTCTGCTGCCGTAGAATGCTGTTGAGAGCAGAACTCAGCCAGCGGAGATTACTGATCGCTGTCGAGAACTCAACCAGAAGGGATACTCATCGCCGTCAAGTGCGGTACGTAACTTATTGGTCAGAACGTCCGAGGTGCGAAGGATGCACCCCTTCGCCGCTTTCGCCACCCATGATGGGTCACGTCGACCATGATTTAAAACCTGAGGGGGCCAACGGATCCGTCGCGAACCTTTCGCACTGGAGACAAAGGCTAATACTCTGCAGGAGCTGAACGTAGGAAAAATTCGACAATATGGAGGTCATATCAGAATTTCACTGGAAGACCAAATGTTCGAGATCCTTCCGGCCCACAGTCATGTCCACAGAATAAGATCTCTGTATGCACGACAGCTGCGTTAAAGATTATCTTTACACATTAATGCTGTTTCAACGGAGCATTTAATTTTTTAAACAGCGAATCGTTTCTTTTTAAGAAAAATTCCTCGATTTTTAATTACCCTACTATAGTTTAACCCTTTAGATACCTGCTGCTTGAAAACCGCATACTTGAGGCGCTTGAGGTTCCATTTCTTCCGCGGGGGAGTGCCAAGGGGGAGTCATCATCATCATCATCATCATCATCATCATCATCATCATCATCATCATCCTCAAGCAGCCATGGGCTACGGAGGTCCAACCAGACCGTGCAATTTAGTTCTCCAAGCAAGTCTATCATGAGCTACATCTACTGCAACTGGCCACTGCACACCAATTCTAACAAGGCCTCAGAAAGAAGGGGAGACCTAGGATGCGGTGGGCAGACAATGTCAAACAAGGGGGAGTGCTATTCCAAATATTTGAAACAATGCTTTCTCTCCTTGAACGATTAGCAAAAGCAGACTGGGAAAAAAGAGCAGAACTAGACAGACAATGGTGATTCCAACCAAAGCCGTCACTCGGGGAGTCGTTAACTATCCACGGACAATGCGCATCCGCCGTAGCTGTCTGGGTTCGGTTTTAATCACTACCCGAAGCAGAAATGGGAATACGGATGACAAATCAAAGAAAGGATATGAACTCACTTAGACATTTGAAATCCTTTGCAAGATAATATTTGTGGAGTAGCATAATACAGGTACTAATTCCTTTAAATGTATTGTCTCATAAAAGCTGGCCATTATTTTTCTTAAATATAATTTTCGATTAGCCCTATAAACAGGACTACCACCTTTTCAGATTTAAATATCCAGAGATCATAAAGTTGGCTTTAGGTAAATTCCGCTCCCTCCCCAATAAAAAAACAGTAATAACGATATATTTATTTAAAAATAATTAACGCAATAATTATTTTGTTTCAAATTTTATTAAATAATGATATATAGATATTATATTTTAAATTTAGATTCATACATTCAATTATCTTTAAAACCTTTTCAGAAACTTTTCGTTACGGCTTCTGAATATATTCTAAAAAATGTGCACAATTCACATTAATCAGTTTTCGTGCATAATTCTGTTTTCACTCGAATCTTGTTCTTTTTTTAATTGAAATATAGGACCTTTTTTCGACCCAATCCCTGAGATCGACCCCGGATAATGCATGAACAATTGTATTGTTTTCTACTGAGTTCCCCCTCATACTCACAAGAAAAAAAAGAAATTGGGACTTTTTCCATTTTGGCTTTCATAATAGATTTAAAAAAAATGTGTTTAGCTCTTCCCTTAAAAAAACCAATGCTAATTTTTGGAGCTAGTTTCTGTATTCATTTTAGCGAGTTGAACCTGGTAAACTTGTGTACAATCTACAGTTTTGCAGATTTCATAACCTGCATAGGCCGTACAAATGGCGGCATCTCTTTGATCATTTCCAAATCGTAATTTCAGAAAACAGAAATTTGCTTTCAAAAACCAGGTCTTGAGATAGATTTCAAAAAGTGGAATCTCCGGATGAAAATCGGAAAGGTGGAATCTCTAACTGTAGGCGAAGCATTTATAACTTTCTTTTTTCTTGATAAGTTGCATAGAGAACAGAGAAGGGTAGTTGAAGCTACTTCGAGATTATACAGGATTACCTCCCCCCTCTTTACGGAAAGTCGCACCATTTCCCTTCTCTGCAAATGTAGTTGTCAGTTTATACAACACTCCCCTGCCACTCTCTTATGCTATTGAATGTGTTCCTTACAGAAATAATAAAGAAGAAACCTACAAAAATATAAGATTTAGAAAAAAAAGCGTTTTCATTTCCTTCTTATTGGATAAATTAAATTTTTCATTTTTGCTTCTCGATTTTGGGGGACTATTTATCTTATATTAGTGTGTGGCCCGAAAGAAATGCCCTAATTTATTCTTCATTCTGAATTACTTGTAATAGTCACTCCTTCTAAGGCAGGAATATTTTTTATGAATTTTAAATATTAAATTGTCCTTCCTAGCCATTTTAAAAACTGGTCTGCTTCGCCATCTCCTAAACATATGAAGATTTTAAACAGACATGCATTCAGAGTATGCATACACAGAGAATATGTACACTACGAAATTCTATTATCTCCTACCTACCTCACTCCTCAGAAGTTTAGCTTTAGGCCCTTCAAAAAATTGTGTGGTTCAGTCTTGTCGCCAAGATACTACAGAGGAAAACGTTTTTTTTTTGGTTTCAGGGCAGTTACTTTGTTTATAGAATTTGAAGAGAAAACTTCAGATTGTTGTAATTTTCCCTTTGTGAGTAACAATATTCCAATGCGTTTTTGTTTGTTTGTTTGATGTCAAATATGAATATAAATGATTTTGAAAAATCTCCGACTCGTAATTCATACATGTAGTCCGAGATTTTTGACATCCGAAAAAGTCCCATAATCAAGATAATTGCAATGAATTCTTATATTCTATCAGTAGATTATACTGGACTTTCAGTTTCGACTTTTATGACCAATCATTTTCACGAAATTCAGTATATATGTTAGTATTGACCTGCAGCATATCAATAGTGTTGTCGGTAAAAAAGAAATTTAAAATAATGAATAGTTAATGATAAAGAAGCTAGTTCGTGAATAAGGCCCAAGGAGGATTCAAAACGATTAACAAAAAGTGCGTTGTTAACCGACATTTGTAAAACATATTGAGTTTTAATCATCGACCTGGTGATAAAGTGGTTTGCACGCTTCGCTTCAAATGTATGAGACTTGGGTTCAGGACCCTATAGTTATGAATTTTCTTTCTCACATTGTCTTTTTGCTGAGATATTGTCTTAATAACTTGTCTTTTGACATCTTAAATTGACATGCTGTTATGAGACCTGTGAGAAAACAGTTATTTCAGGAATGTAAAAATATTAATCAGCTAAGAATTTAATTCTCTAGTGCTTTTCATTTTATACATCCCTTGTAATTTAACCTTCGGGGTCGCAAGTTATAGTATTTGTATACATACTAGATACATTCGTCAAGCCGTTTCGGATCCCGAAATATCAGATTCATAATAATTAAATAAAAATATTATTATCGACTTCTGATAAAGATTATTATCAACTTTTTAGTTGCATCAAACAATAATTTTGTATTAAAAATAATGATAAAGCATGATTTGGGTTTTACTTTGACGAACAATAGCTGTAGAATTGAACGAAAAAGCCCAGCTGTTTTGCATTATACGCAAGCGTAGTTGCTTTAAGTTGATGTTCTCTTTCTTGGAAGCTTTCATTTGTCGGATAGGATTAAGGCTATGAGAGAATTGAAAGAATTCTTCCAGGTTCATGAAAAGAGTGACGTTGCGGCTGATCAATTAGAGCTTCCTCTTAAGGAGGAAAGGAAGCAAGCATCAGATAAGGGGGCTTTAGGATGCAATGGTCTTTTGCTTATCGGGCTGAAATGGTAACCAAAGGGTAATAGCATGAACACACGACAAACCCTTGGCCAACGTAATATTTTTATTCTCTGGTTTTAGGGTTGCTGAATCGCGAAGCATTTTTCGTTAAGGTGAAAACAAGCGCATGCAAATTTAAGCGTGCCAACAAATATATATGTCATGTGTAAAGGTAAAATTCAGAAAGGTAAATGAATATTACCTCTCTGCAGGTATGACATGAATAATTTACTTTTTATACTGCAGGTATGTCCAAACTATGGTACCCGTGATCAGAGTGGAAAGCGAGACGATTTTGCTTAGCACTCAAGAGTGCTTAGCAAAATCACCTCGCATATTTTTTTTTTGCCAAAAGTCACGCTTTTCCTACCGCATTTTTGAATCGCGATCCCTGCAGTTTTGTATATATAGTACGTCGGAATATCACAGAAGAGTAATTTCCGTACTTCTTATAATCATTGATTAAACTTTATGAATTTTGAAGGTTATTCTGAATTTTCAATAAATTTACTCTAAAAAAATGCTGTATTTGACATTTGGGTTTAGATTATGCAAGTTTAGTTATCATAATTACAATATCTGTCAAAAGTTTATTTTTCTTTCTAAAAAAATTGCGTTAAGTACTAAAATAATTTTAAAAACATCTACATATTTTTTCAATAAGGTTGAAATCCAAGAATAGAACAGAATTAGCAAGTATTTAGATATATTAATATTTTTTCACATTAAAATTGCATAAATCATTCGCTATTTGGTGAAAACATACAGTGAAAGACAAAATACAGGGATACTTTCGCCACACAGTCATTATTACCCCTGTAATGATGTAAGGTCTGTAAATGGTAGCTAGATAGTCACTGGAAGGAGAGCTATGCACCAATCCCCTGTGATGGTGCATAGAACCGGCCAGGCCTAGCACCTAATGTCCGACCCACGCCTTCTCGTGGTGCACACCGTTAGTACCTTTCGAAAGAGATACTCTCTTGTGGAAGTGAACGGAAGGGGAGGGCTGCCAGATTAGTGTGGCCTACTGATCTGGACAACTATGGCTACTTTTCTTTTTTTTTTCTACACTGCTGAGGAGTGGTCAACCACACAAGGTCCTGCTGCTGACCATATAAACCCACTGGACTGGAGAGATATATGGCTCTGAGCTTGATTATGGATCCTGATTTTGTTGCACTGGTGGGCTTCTGTGGAGGGAAAATCTTCCGCTGTGTTTTCTCTTTGTTTGTGGGTTGACAGCCCCAAGTGAATAGATTCACAGGATATGTTTATCAACTGGTGGATAATCCTGAGCAGAGGTCATCGCAGGCACCTGAACTCTTTGCTTCTACTGGCATCGTCAAATTCTACATTGGAGGAAGTCTCCCAGTGTAGATGGTTTCAGATTTTAGTGGTGGGGGAACGGGTCTTTGCCCCATGTCTACGATTAGGGGGCTGTTTGATATTGTCGGCATTCCCACTCTCAATAAACATAGTTTCTTTAAACATCCCACTAACCATTTTCTTTCCATAGGTAGTTGGAATGTGAGGACTCTGCACAGAGCTTATTCTTTTGATGTCCTCACACAAGAAATCCACCATTATAATTTAGATATTCTCGGCTTGCAAGAGGCCAGAAGGACAGATAAAGGTCAAATTCTTAAAAATAATCTTAAATTTCTCTTTTCAGGGAGGGAGACAATAAGCATCACCAAGGCGTGGGTCTGCTTATCAGCAGACACGCTAAAGATGCTCTTCTACGATACGAGTGCATTAATGAAAGGTTTCTTATAGCAAAATTTCAGACAAGCGTTAAAGACTTGAATGTTATCTGTTGTTATGCCCCCACTGAGGATGCCGATGAGGAGGAGAAGGATAGGTTTTGTGAACAACTTCAGGATATTTTGAATTCTGTCAAGAAAGGAGATATTACCCTTGTTCTTGGTGACTTCAATGCCAAAGTTGGTACTGACTCTGACCTGTGGGGAGGAGTAATAGGCCCTTTTGGTATTGGTAGCTGCAATGGCAATGCGAAACGTCACCTACAGGTAAGTAAACTCAATGGATTCAGAGTAACTAACACTTATTACAAACACCGCGACATACATAAGTACACATGGGTTTCACCTGATGGGCTGCATAAGAATATGATTGATTACATATTAATTAACAGCAAATGGGCTAGTTAGGAATACCAGGTCATATAGGAGAGCTGAAATTGGATCTGACCATTATCTTGTTAAAAGTGTCTTGCAACTTAAACTTAAAAAGTGTTGTGCTACGGTTAAAAAATTTACCTTTAATACTGAAGCTCTGAAAGATCCAGTTATAGCCAAAGCTTACCATGATAGGTTACTTAGTCATTATGACAGTCATGGTTTGCTTACTACTGAAGTTGAGGAAGAATGGGATCATTTTAAACAGGTTTTTTGGACACTAACAGTACTCTTTTAGGGAAAAAGGAGCAGAAGAGGCAGAATTATCTAAGTGATAAGGCACTTGATCTTATTTCGGAAAGAAAGAACTGCAGGAATGTCCTTAATGAATACCGTACTAGTCCTAATAGAAAGCATTACAGAGAACTTAATAAACGTGTAAAAGATCAGTTAGCTGCTGATAAGAATCTTTGGCTTGATGGTTTGGCTGACAAAGCCGCGGAAGCAGTTAGACAGCACAACAGCAGAAAGCTGTACCAGATGGTTAATGTTTTGTGTGGTAGAAAATGGACAGGTATACAGGGATTGAAGGATAAACAAGGTAAGGTTACAGAAGGGGAGATTCTGTTATGTCTAAGTGGGCTAAGCATTTCAGTGATGTTCTAAACAATGTGGTTAGTTCTACTCCCAAAAATAATTGCAATGCCAAAAATGTTTGCAATGATGATAGATGCATTGGTGGCTTTACTGTTGGCCCTATAACACAATATGAAGTTATTTTGGCTATTTCTAAACTTGAACTTCATAAATCCTCAGGGTTAGATGAAATTACTACAGAAATGCTTAGAGCTGGGAATATTTTGGTTGCCACTTGGATGACTGAAATTTTGAATATCTTTTATTATAAAGGCATGGATCCTTAAGATTTTACCAGTGCTATTATTATCCCTATTTTCAAAAAAGGTGATCGCAGTTCTTGTGATAACTATACGGATATCAGCTTACTCTCTGTTCCAGGTAAAGTTCTTTCCATGATTGTGCTTAATAGAATTAAGAATCTGGTTGAGAGTCAATTGCGTGATGAGCAATGTGGATTCAGAAGTGGTATGGGATGTGTGGATCAGATATTTTCACTTAGGCAGATTCTTGAGAAATGTTTAGAGTTTCAGAAAACTTTGGTTGCTAGCTTTGTCGATTTCAAAAAGGCTTTCTCGTCTCTGTTGATAGTCATAATTACTTTCTCGTCTCTGTTGATCGTCTGTTTCTCGACTCTGTTGATCGTCATAATTTGTGGTTGATTGTGAGATCATATGGTATACCTGACAAGTCAGTTGACATAATGAAAGCTCTCTATAATAACACTGAGTCGTGTGTGAGAGTTGGTAAGGCTTGTAGCAATTGGTTTAGCATTACATCTGGTGTTCGACAAGGGTGCATGTTGTCTACTTTTCTCTTTAGCTTGATTATTTATTATGTTATGCGAAATTCACTTCAAGGGAAAGATTTTGGCCATAAATGGACTGGAGATAAAAAATTTCTGATTTAGATTATGCTGATGATTTAGCCCATTTGTCAAATGATGTTGATGAGATGAACTCTTTCATTCGAGGTGTTGATGAGACTGGTAGTAGAGTAGGTTTGGTTATAAACAGAGAGAAAACTAAAGTGACGAAAATTGGTCAGGCAGGCTGTGATTCAGTTAATCTGAATGGTTGCAATCTTGAGCAGGTGTCACAGTTTAATTATCTTGGGAGCTATGTAACAGATAATGGTGATGTGTGACATGAGATTAACAGACGAACAGGGATTGCTGCTTAGACATTTAGGAATCTATGGAGAGTGTGGAGAAATAGGTGTATACGTCTAAAGACTAAAATTAGACTGTATTAAGAGTTTGGTTCTTTCTAGGTTTAGTTATGGTAGTGAAACGTGGACACTTTGTAAACAAGATAACAGGAAACCTGATGCTTATGATTCTGGATGCTTGCACAGTATCTTGGTATTAGGTGGTTCAACTTTGTAAGTAATGAAGATGTTAGGCAAAGGAGTCTGCAACCTCCTTTAAGCAGCATATTGTACAGAGAGAGACTCCGTTGGTTTGGCCATGTTGCCCGTATGGATAATTATAGATTGGCGAATAGGGTTATGAACAGTGTGCCTAAAGGCACCAGAAAGAAGGGGAGACATAAGATGCGGTGGGCAGACAATGTCAAACAGGACCTTGTTAGAATTAGTGTGCAGTAGCCAGATGCAGTAGATGTAACTCAGGATAGACTTGCTTGGAGAACTAAATTGCACTGTTTGGTTGGACCTCCGTAGCCCATGGCTGCTTGAGGATGAAGATGATGATGTAATGATTTTTCAAAATATTTGGCAATTACGAACAATTTTTATGAAAGTGAATTTGTTGTTCGGTATTCCAGATTCCGTAACTCTTTAAATACTGAACGAATATGTTTGAAAATTGAGATTTAAATAAGCACGATTATGATTTTTATTTTATCTTCAGTCACATGTTTTATTTAAATGCACATTTTAAAAGTTATAGAGCTTCGAATTTAAGAGACCCATTAAGATAACAAGTATATTCTCCATTTCAGTAGATTCAAGGTAAATTGTTCAAAAATTTGTGTCTTAAACCAAAACAGTTGCTTCCTCCCCTCACCGCGTGTGAGGGAGGTAAATCATTCTTATCAGTTTAAAAACCTCGATATCTTAAGAACGACACTCCAGCGACAAATTTTTGAATTTCTAGCATTGGTAAATCATTTATAATATTCGTTTTAAATTTGCCATTCTCCGAAAATTTCACCGTTAGAGGGCGCAATTTAAGCTATTGAGAAATTTTGAAAATTCAAATGGTAATATTTCATCAATACCTACACTACCCAAAAATGATTTTTAATTTATATCTACAAAATTTAAAAAAATGAATATCTCTTTTGAAATATGTATGTAATTTATTTTTGGAAAAATTCGTTGTTTTCAGGAAATTAAATATTTTCTTGTATATTTTCCTTTGTAGATGGATAGATCTGTGTTTTAGTAGGCTGCTTAATGTGAAGTCCTGAATTCCATATTCCTTAATTCTTTTGAATAAAATATTTCTTTCCGTCTGACAGTGAGAGCAGATTAAAAGCACATAAGTGACTGTCTCTGTGGTTTCAGAATATGTACTTTTGAAGAAGGTGTAAATTTTTTTCATTAGGTGCATTTTGTCACTAAGTCTATTGTGACCAATCCTGAGGTGTGTGATGTTTATCAAGTCCTGTCTATTTTCCATAGTGGAGCATATTTCCGATAGATGAGGGAAGATCAATCTTCTGTGATTGGTATATTGGAAGTTTGCCCACAGAACAGTTTCTGAAGTTTTTCTAAAGTTTGTTGTTTGAAATTTATCTTGAATATGTTCATCAGATTGTGATAATTTGAGATGGTGGGGATATTGGAATTGATGTCTTTCGTGAGGGAGTCAGCAATTTCATTTCCAGTAAGTCCAATGTGGCTAGGAACCCACTGGAAATGAATGTCGTTATTGTTGGTTTTCATTTGAACAGTGCGCAGATGAAGTATGTCCCGAATGTTATTTTGGTGGATAATTTTCAAGAAGCCCCTCTGGTGTTTACTTTTCACCGAAATAGCTTTATTACATATTATCTCAGATTTATTTATCACAGCAGGCAACGCTATATTCTGAAGGACATGGCTTTAGTTTATCACAGTTTTAAGAAGAAACCAGAAAGTCTTGCTTGAAGACCGTCTGGTGTGTTCTTTAAAGTACAAATAGGGTTTCTAAAAACGAATATATCTGTAACCGGTATCCGCGGATAATACAGCTGAAATCCGTATCCAATATGGAAGACGAAATTTTCGCATATCCTTTTTTTTCAGGTTTTCATGAAAATTTGAAACGACCCTATGAAAATTATTGTATATATATTTGCGCTCTAGACGAATAAAACAAGTAGATTCATATTGCGAAGTCTACTTGAGTGAGTATTATTCGTTTGCGAGTCCATCGACTCACAAAATTGGGCAGTTCGAAATGAATTTGTCCTCCGGCAGAGGGGGAAATGAAAAATAATTGGTCGAATTTTTAACTCAATAAGGAGTAAAACGGGAAAATTCTGAGGGAAAGGTTTGAGACATAAGGTTAAGTATTGGATGTTTACGAAGAGTTCCGACCAGTTAGAATGAAAGAAAAAAAATCACAACAACAGTAAGAAAATGGCCTAACTGGCATAGCGGTTAGGGAGCTAGCGACTATTACAGCAAGGCAAACTTTGTGTGCTGTGTTAGCTCTCACTGAGGCAGTGGTCGACAGTGACTTCGGTCTTAGTAGGGTTATGTCCTTGTATGAGAAGACCTGTAAAAGCTAGGAGTAGCTTCTAGGATTATTCTTTGTCCTATATGTCGCTAATAAAAAAATGACTTCGGAAATTTTACTTCGATTCTATTAGAGAAAAAACTTTGATTTTCGAACGCAGAGTAAGGGGCGGCCAGAGGATCGCAGTAAAACAATTTCGGAATGATTGGACAATTTTTTGGAGAATTACAATAAGGAATCCTGAAGCGTATTACAATTTATCTAAGATCCTTTTGAGTGGCGTTTGTGTCACAAAGATCCGAAAGAAAAACAAATGTTTTTATTGAATTGTCAGTGGTGTAGTAATTTGTTTTCTAAATCCTCTTTTCTTACCGTTTAATCGATATTCGTCGAATATCACAAATTATTATCCAATATTCACGGTTATCAAAAAATCATGGATATTTTGAATCCCTGATTACAAATTATGGTTCTCCTGCACAAGGGAACACCTTCCATCCAATGGACAACGGGTCTACCGATGAACTCTTTCTCACCGAGGGCAGAGAGGGGTTAGAGGAGAAAACGTGAATGCAGAAATAGTGAGAACTAGAAGAAGGTATCATTAGGTTAGGAGTCTGATGCAATTACCTACAGGTCCAACATTTTCCCTAGGAAATGATGTACTAAATTTTCCATTTGTAACGAAACAACAACTGGCGTGAAAGTGACTGACACCACAGCATTTTGGAAACTGATCACTTCGAGATGGTGAAGTTGGCGAAGTTAGTAGTGATGGTGTACAACAACCTAATTAAATGGTACGGATGGGGGTTATTGGTAAATCCTTTCTTCAAAGGCATTCTTCAAAGGCGTTCTTCAAAGGCATCCTCAACAGCAGTGTCACCACTTTCGGTTAGGTAGATGTCATATAGTAAAAAAAAAGTTAACAGCTGAACACTTTGTTAAAATGATTACTCAAGTACGAGAATCAGGTTAAACTACTAGCAACATGCTGGTGAATAAGGAGACGCGAACTGCTTTAGTTTGGCCTTTTTCTGTACTAAGAAAACGGACATTAATTATTTTGGCACTCATCAGAAATCTAGAAAAAAGAAAATGTGGAACTGAATTTTTTATTTCAGGGCTCATTTAAATCAAACATTTATTGTGCTATGAGTCCTAATAAAATATTACTATTTACCTTTCCTCAATAATTCATTAATTCGAATTGACAATGTCAAAACATGCAAACGTCAGAAAATGAAAATCATTTTCATTTTGAAACGCTCATACTATATTTGCTAAAGCGACATGGATTCTTCTAGGTAGTAAATAGCTTATTCGTTCAATTTTCTGTGGGATATTATTCATTTAATTAACTTCATTCATTTCAAAACTTACATTTCTCTAAAGTATCAGTTTAAATCAATGTTATTTTCTTCTTTTTTCTGGAATGTTGTAGCGCTTGATTGCGGTATATTTAATGTCTCGAGTAATTTTCTGCTTGTTTCTATTATAGCTATATACTATAATAGCACGTGTGTATACACCTCGTGTTATAAGCTATTATAGCTTATAACACGTGGCATCAGTAGATGCGCTCTAGACGAATGAAACAAACTGTTGCCGGTTATCTAAATGATTTATATGTGTGTCGAACCTGGAATAAATAAAAATTATTGTGTGCGTAATTCAGTAGTAAACATACCACAGCAGATGTCCTGTAGACATGGGACTAGTGGAATAGTTAGCTTTGCCGCGAGTAGGATTGAAAACCACGTCTTTTAGTAATAGGCTAGGTGTGCTAACCACTACACCATCATCGGATAAGCTTTTCTTCAGCTAATGGTGACTTATAGTAGTAACTTATAGTAGTGTAGTAATGTGACTATAAGTAGACATAGTATAATATCCTCATATTAAATACTATTATTTATTTTTTATTAGCAAATATGAAACATTATGTATTTATTGGATAATATCCACATGTTAATTAATGTGCTGGAAAATCTATTTATATATATATCATTTCTCAGTAACAACTTTGGGATTCTTAATTTTGCCAGCAATTTGATCTACGTACGTATATGTTGCTTCCATGAAATGATCTTGTTAAATTTATTTTCCTAAATACAGGGTATAAATATAATTATATAAATATAATATAATATAATATAATTATATAAAAGAATATCCATATTTTAAAGTACTATATTATATTAAATAATTAGGTAACGAAAGCAATTGTGTGCTCAATTTTTTACAGAATCGCAAAGTTTCCCTTTTATGAAGTCATGATGGCGCTGGTATCACATATAATATCTAGAGTCAAAAAATCGAAACACCTGTATTGGTAGAAGTTGACGGTTCTTGTGACCCCCGATCAGTCCCACTTTGAGACAACTGGATTGTCCATTTTAGGAATATATTTAACATATTGTTTATTCCGAAAGCAAATCGTAATTTAGAGGACTTAAAAGAAACAGTTCAGCTGTTGCTAGTGTAACACCAGACTTGCTGAGTCGTGTATAGATGAACATTGAATATCGCGTTGATTGACGCCATACTTTGAAGTCTTTTGAACGTAAAACGGACTTTGAGAATTTGTTAATATTCTACACACACAGTTGCTTTTCTTACTTAAATGTGTTAATGAAATTTAGCAGTTTAAAGTATTTGTATTTTGTTATAATGACCTTGCATTGGATGTGTGGCAAAGTGCGCGGAAAATGAAAAAAATATCCAAATTTAATTTTGAATACACTTCTAGTAGTCACATTTTCACATTTTAATATGGATATGCTATGTTCTGACTATAAAACACTCTTTTAATGAAATAAAGTAAATAAACTTTAACTGAATTTAGTGTATTAGGATCAACCATTTCTCGAAATAAAATGCACTAACTAACCTATCTACACAGCACAAGAAAACGATATTTTAGGGTCTATTGTACTGATTTCCAGGATTAATAATCTCGCAGTGGGGCTGGGGTGTCTCAGTCGTGAGCGCGTTATGCTCGTAATCTGTAGTTCCTTGGTTCGAGTCCCAGCTGGGACAGTATTGAGATTCATCTATGCAAAACTCCTCGCCCTGCCCTGGTTCAGTAGGGGACACCTATGGATGGGATGCTAAGCAGTGGTTCCTTGTGCGGGAGAGCCTACTCTGTGCAAGTTAAAGAACATGTTGGATGGCCTTGACGAGAGGGTATCATATGTCTCTTAACACCGGTGGGTCCCCTTCCCCTAACTTTCTCTGAGTCCTCGGGGACCTTTGACTTGGCCACTTTATCTTCCCATTATGTGCAAAAAAAGGGATTCTCAGAGATAAAACAACCCAACCCATCTCGCGGCCAGCCAAGGAAGACGAAAATATTTCTCTGCTCGGCAAAAACTGTGTACCACATCTCATGATCTCTCTCTTACTATAAATACTTAAGTAAAGAATTTTAAAGTAGTTAAAAATAACTAGTCACATTTCTGTACGAAACTTTGATTAAAAATTGTGAAGTACAGCATTGTTTTTTACACATTGATTCAATTTCTTTATCAATTTAATTAAAATAGCAATGACATAAAAGTATTTTTAAGAAATATTTCTAATAATGTCAGTAATATGTTCCGTTTATCAGTTCTCGTTGCCAATCACCGACCGACGATTGGGAATATTGGGTTATTGAACACGGAATGAAGTCGCTTTCTTCTGCAAAATAAAGTAAAAAATAAATAAATTACCTGTCAAGCAGCTCCTTGCAAGAAAGGTATCAATTTAGTTCGCCATAGAGAAGACGTGTGAGGATGGCAAGAGCTCAGCAAGAAGGCAACACAAACATCCATACCTTACCGAGGGTCAAACGCAGTTCCCTTCGATCAGTAGCCAATGTACAACTTAGCAGAGCAAAAATATGTTTTTAGCTATACTTACGAAACACTTAACTCCAGGTCGGGATCTACAAAAACATAGGGGGTGAAGGGGCAACCTGCTCTATTGAAAATAGGGGAAGGGAAAAAAGATTCAGCAGCAGCACGGTTCCGATATATAAATAAAAAATTTCCCTCGGCCTTAGTGATTTTTTTCAAAATATTTCTTGAAAAACACGTGTGATATACTGTATATTATATAATGATATACACTGAAACGCCAGTTTATTAGGTGCACCTACCTAGTAGCGTGTTACGCCTCCTTTGGCCTTGAGAACAACCCGAATATATCGTGCGATGGAACTCACAAGATGCTGGATGTTTTGTACAAGAATGTTGTACCATGCGTAAATGATTGTTTCGCGCAGTTGCTGCAAATCGGACGGTGGCACAGTCTCCCTGCGAACAGCCTTTACCACGTCATCTCAAAGATGCTCTATAGGGTTTAGCTCTGGAGACTGTGCAGGCCAATGAAACAAAGAAAACTCGTCGGCATGTTCCTGGAAACTTTCTGTGACGATACATGCCTTGTGAGGAGGTGCATTATCATGCTGAATGTTTCCCCCCGAGTGAGGAAAAACTGCAGTTAGAAAGGGATGAACTTGGTAAGCAACGATACTCAAACACACCCTCGCGTTCAAATGTCCTTTGATGGGTATCAGGAGGCCTAATATGTGCCAGGAAAGCATTCCCCACTTTTGACACCACATAATATGGTTCCATAGCCTCATCTTGCTTGCACCAAATTCTGATCCTTCAATCATCATGATGCAAAAGGAACCTTGATTCATCCGACCAGGCTATCTTTTTTCAGTCCTCAACAGTCCAGTGTGGATTCTCCTGAGCCCATTGGAGATGCGCTTTCGTGTTCTTCTCTGACAACAGCAGCATTCGACATGGTCTCGGCTGTTGTTGTCCGATACGTGGAGCGTTCAGATATGACTTTCTGCACACCAAAGTTTTTAAATTGGTTGCAGCATGTCGGCTTGCTTGCAATATTCTCGCCAGTCTCCTTCGACCCTCTGATCCGCAAACTGTTTTCATCCACAGAATCACCGATCATTGGTAGTTTTTTGCTCTTCTTACCATTTTCGGTAAACCGACTCTTCTCGACAAAAAGGTCGTGCATGAAAAATCCAGGAGAATGGCCGTTTGGGAGATGCTAGAAGTCACATTCAAAGTCGTTCAGATCGCTCGTTTTGCCTATTCTGAGGCTCAATCCAAATCTAATTGATACTTGAAATGCTGATGTGCTTGGTTTTTACCGCACACCACAGTCATGTGATGTATTACGTGTTGGAATTAATCTTTTATGTGAACAGGGGTGGTGTACCTAATAAACTGGCAACTTAGTATATATCGAAAAATACATGTGATAATAAAATAAAAAATGCATGTGGTGCATATTTTTCGCATCCTTTCTGGTTGCTAGCATTCTTTAAAAAAATCAGGGTCACGACAAATACATATGTAAATAAATTATTTACTGAATTTAAAATCGAATTAACCGATGATTCAGAAAATGGAAAGGATAATTTTTGATCAATACCTTTTTCGTTTATTATCTGAATAAAATAACGTTTTAGGTGTAAATGTACACACCTTTACAACTACACTCTACCACTAAAATTTTATACATCTGGTATGAATGGATTATTTACAACAGTCGTTAAAATTTTCCCATCTTAAGAACATCTGATGATGATGATAAAAACTCTTATGAGATTCGAAAAATGTAAATCCTAATATTTCATATATGTATTGTTGTTCTTTCGCACCCTGTCTTGTGAGAAAGATCTGTCCCTGGTGCAGAAGAGCTATACCCTATGCACATTAAAGAACATGTTGGATGGCCTAGACGGGAGGCTTCTATCTGTCTCCTAACAACTATCCAGTGGGTCCCCTTCCCCAACCTTCTATGAGTTCTTGGGGACTTTGTGACCAGGCCATTTAATCCAGTGTGTGCAAAACAGTGCTGTTCAGAGATAAAACAACCCAAAATTTTGTTTTAATTTTTTTTTTCTTTTTTGAAAACTAGTCAAATATTAGTAATATTATGTCCGTTTCATACCAGTTAATTAGTATTTTCCAAAGTCTTCTTCAATCCTAACCATCGTCATTCGGGAATATTAACAGGATTTTAGGGGGAGGCGAGAAACAATTAATTTTATTTAAAATTCTATAGATTTTTTTCTTGATTTTTAATTGGAGCTAAGTAGCTTTCCGTAGACATGATTTAAGAACATTTACAGTTTTTGTGTGCTAGAAGTTAGTATTTAAGAGATTGGAGAGGTCAAGTGGGCAATTCTCCTCCCTCCTAACTTAGGATTTGTGCAATTCTTCAAAATTCGCGTTTAGTTATTAAAGTTTACAGGCGATGAGACAATGCAAAGCGCAGTTACCCCTGATTCATTTGAAATGTTCGTTTTCAAAGAGAACACGTTTTGTCATTTTTTGAATTTTAACACCCACTAACGGTAGGAATTTGAGTTCATTTAATTTTCATGAAATGGGATTAGTAATATTTTTACGCTACTCAAAGTGGATATCGCAACACCAAGAAAGAATGGAAGTGTAGAAATATGTAAATAGCAGGAGGCAATTGGCCATCAGAGATAGGGAAATGATCAGCGTTACGCAATGAATGGACACATGACACCAAGCTGAACCGAGGAAAAATACTATGTGCCCATGAGCTCATGTCATATCATGACCGACAGTGATGACAGTGAGGTTGGAGAGAATGCTGCGAAAATATTCGGATCATGCCTTGGAGATACCAGCGGGACCCTTGCAATTAACACTCTCGGAGAGCGAGGGAATTGTCGATATGAGAGAGCTCGGATTGAGCCTTCGAGCGATCACAGCACGCATGGGGTGCATTGTGAGTATTGTACAATGATGCATCTCACACAACTTTATAGACACCAAATGACACAAAGGAGAAGTACGGAACGAGCACTACACATCATAGGATGTGACGATTGCCTACTCCATAGGAGGGTAGTTCCCGACCCTTTCACCATAGTGACTCTGCTCCAGAGTGATTTGCAGACCGCTAATTTCCACACAAACATAAATTTGACAGCATTTGCATGATGTAGGAATGAGGGCGAGACGTCCAGTCTGGCTTCTGTCGTTGCTGTGACATAAATGATTGCGCCTTCTCCACTGGTGTAGAACGAGGCAAAATTTGACGACGGAATAGTAGAGAGTGTTGCTCACAGACGAGTCCCGATTCCATTTCGGCATTCCAGACGACCGTTTGTCTGCCTGGCATCGGCGGCGTCAATGACATAAGGAAGCCTATTCCATTAGGTGTCATATGGCTTTCCACCATGGTACAATGGTATGGGATGGCATCACATATGACAGCCAGACTGCTCTGGTCCATGTTTCTGGCGCGCTAAGGGCGAGACGTTACATCGATAACATCATTAATCCTGGCACAACCCTTCCTGGCCACCTTGCCCAGATTGATTCTGCAGCGGGAAAACTCCACCACACATACTGCACGTGCAGCGATGGGCAGTCTGCAAGGTGTGGACATTCTCTCATGGTCGCCCATTGAATATGTATGGGACGTTATGGATCGCCGCCTTCGTCAACTCTTTCCAGCGAAGAACCTTGTACAGTTGCGTGTCCAATTGGATGCTGTTTGGAACGCCATACCTCAGGAAACCATTAAACATCTGATTTATGGAATGCCGAGATGTCTACAGGCTGGTATAACGCCCGAGATGGGCATACTATGAACTGATTAATCTGAAATAAACAACGTACCTTGTGTTCTCACATTCCGTGTTTTGATCATTTGCACATTTACCCTCATAGCTTCCTTCGTGTCACTTGCGGGTGTATACATCACCTCCTTCTCGGTGTTACGATTTTCACCTTGAAAAGTGTAGCAATCCAATCAGAAAGAACTTCACATTTATCTCTTAAATCATTGGTAAGAATGTTACTTTTTTCATCCTCCCCTGGGATAAAAAGAGTAACTTGCATTCAGCTATGAATGGAAATTCCTCTAGAACTATACTGTACCATATAAATGTCAGGTATCAAATATGGCCAGATTATTTACAATGGCATTACAATTTTGTCTTTTTTTTTCTAAATTTAGCAAATTAATGCAGTTGTGAATGCAAAATACATGCATGCATCATAACATAATAAGGGATGGGTTGGCTCAGTCGTTAGCACGCCAGGCTCGTGATCTGTAGTTCCAAAGTTCGAGTCCCAGCTGGGTCAGCGTTGAGTATTTATCTCCCAAAAATTTCCCGCCCTGCCCACGATCAGTAGGGGACATCGATGGGTTTGGAAAGACCGCCGTCGTCGGATGGGACGTTTAAGCCGTGGCCCCGTGTGTGTGAGAGCCATACCCTGTGCACGTTAAAGAACACACTGGATGGCCTTGACGGGAGGCTACCATCTGTCTCCCAACAGTTGCTCCAGTGGATCCCCTCCCCCAACCTTCTCTGAGTCTTCGGGTTCCACGTGACCTGGCCATTTAGCCCATGGTGTGCACAAAAGTGCCGCTCAGATGTAAAACAACCCAACCATTAACATAATATACCTAAGGATGTTCGAAAACGAAAAAAATAAGGAAATATTATTTAACATAAATGAAAATATCTTTTCGTATCTAATATATAAAGAAGAAAGTTTGTGTGTTTCTATGTTTGTGTGTCTGCCCACTTATGCATTCGGCCCTCAAAAGAACTAGAGGCACCAAATAAAAATAAAATAAATACCCTCTCAAGAAGCTGCTTGCCACAGAGGTTTGACAGGAGCCTGTCAGTTTATATGCCATAGTAAAAGGTCTGAGAGGATGACAGGACCTCAGCAGAAAAACAGCAGAAAAACATCATGCCTTACCCGGGGCTCGAACCCAGGTCCCTTAGACCAGTAGCCAAGCACAATAACCATCGGCCATTGGGGCGGTCAAACTTTGCATTAGCTTTCCCTTTACGTAGGGGAAGAGTACATGCTATGTGTGAATCCGTTGGTGTCAACAAAACCTGTGAGGACCGGTTTTAAAAAAAGATACCCTCATGCATCTGCTTGCCACAGAGGTGTTATAGGAGCCTATCAGTTTAATACGCCATATTAGAAAGAATGCGAGGATGGCGGGACCTCAGCAGAAGAACAACATGAACATCAGTGCCTTATTCGGGGCTCGAACCAGGTTCCTTTGGTCAGTAGCCAACCACAATAACCAAAGGACCACGGAAAGCTCGTGGCCAGCGTGTTGGGTAAAGAACACTAGTTTTCCTTGGAAACTGAAATCGTGTAATTAAGCACGCGGTGATCACGATATTCTTTATTGAAATGAAAGCTTCAAAAACTAAGAATTCATATCGGACGTTAATATCATTATCATAATTTGAAAAATATCCAAAAGTTAATAAACGTATATCTGGTATGTTAATTAATAAATGTTTTAAATAGTATATTAAATAATAAAAATGTTTTTCTTTTTCATTATACATTAAATCCGCAGTATGTATACATTTTTTGTGTACTTTAGACCATATTTAATTTTCTTTTACTATAGCGTTACAGTAGCCTGGCAAATTATATCTGAGAAACTCTGGCGGGTACGAAATGATTTGAAAAGTTCGATTATCTGAGCGAGGAAATACTGTTTTTCTGTTTAGAAGCTTCTGGCATGGGGAGAATCATGGGTACTTCGAAATATATCCATATCTTTCCTCAGATAAAAGAGGGGGAGAAAAATATAAACAAAATGGGGTTGAATTGATCGTAATGAGTTTTATTCCGAAAGGACGCTTGAGACATGGAGAAAGCCATCTACTACGTACTTTATGGAGTTTCAGACTCGGGAATATAACCGAGAAACGTCTGGTTAATCTTCTAATTTATAATTAAAAAAGTATGATATATTTCTGAAAATAAAATAAAGGGTAGACATTTAAGATTATATTTCGTTAAGGAAAGAACTACTATAATTTTTCGTACACTTGTATTACTCAACATAACCTTTCCGATCATTTTTTACACGGGGAGGGAGGAATTCCTTCCTCCTGCTGACACATATAACATATTTTGAACATCATTTTAAAACCTAACCTAGTGATTAACAATCGATGAAGAAACATTTAAAAATACTTGAGTGAAATAATTAGATTCGAAAAATCATTACCTAATCAGAATATCCGAATGAATATCAAAATTATTCAAATGACGAAACTTACATCTGATTAGACACAGACAAATTGACTAGAAGTATCCTTCAACGAAAACTGTACTTTTTGTTTTCAGATTTATATTACATTTCTAAAGAAAATGAGTAAAAGGTCAATAATAATTTATAGAAACCATTTAGAAGAAAAGTAATAACGTCAAAAAGCATCATTTTTGAAAGAAATAAAGAGGTTTTTTGATCCTTTTGGCTCTAGTTGCTCTAGTGGAGAATAGCTGATGACCTTTTATCCTGCCTGGAACAAATTGCAAGTAACCACACTGAAAGCCTCACTGCCTTTAGAAAAATAAAATACGAGAAGAGTGAATTAGGAAAAATGGGGAAATGCGCTTTCCGAAAAAGAAAGGAAACAAAAGATTACAGATCATTTCTGTCAGACAAATCCGTATACAGCAAAGTAGCATCGGTACAAATGCAACCTTGAGGGTAGAGTTACCAGAGGATCATTGGTACAATTTGTTGAGACGCTTGTGGTTGGCTTATGGAAGCTAACAGTACTTGTTAGAAAACTATTTCGAGACAAACGCAGAAAGAATCGGAAACTATCTTGTTAGAGCTAGCGGAGAAAATGGCCTCTCTTACCAACCATTAAAACAGTGGAAAGAGTTCTTTATAATGCTGCTTTCTTTAAAAGAAAACTTTGCATTCGATTAAATCAAGGAGTGCAAAATAAGACCGGTGCATTAATGTAAAAAATATGTTTAGTCATTAAAAATATGAACCAATTTTATTAAATCGAGAAAAATCTGTTGATCACCCGATGCAAACTTATTCTTAGTATGGTGATGATATTTCACTCAGAGTTAAAAATAATATTCAGTTACAGTGTTCTAAAGCAGGCCCATCCAATCCACATTTAGTGAAGAGCCACCAGGAAAGAACTGTATTCTGAAAGAGCAGCAGAGAAACTTCTCTGTCTAAAAACGAAATCATATATTTCTAATTAGTAATAAATTGAGAAAAAAACTACATTTTTAAGGAATGAAGGTTGATTAAAAAACAAAGAAATTGCGCAGTTTCAATGAATTCTATGAATTGATAAACTCATTTAGTTATGCACCTAAAATAGGTTTAGTCCAATAATTCAAAGAAATGAGTCAGATTCAGTATACTAATTATTTGTTTTATGAACCCCAAGTTCTTTTGCAATGAATGTGCCACGGGTTGGTCGGGCCGAAAGTTTAAGAGAAAGAAAATAAGCAAACAATAGTTGACTTATACTATGTAAAAAAGATTTCCCATTAATCCACATTATATAACGAAAGAACAATATGATATTTTCTAAGGGTGATACTAAAGGTACTTCTTTTATTAAATATATTTTATTTAAAAGTATTTCTTCACCCCCCCCCACACGTAAAAAAATAGATAAACGGAAAAAACGGATGTTTCTTAAATGGTAAGAATTGTGATCACCAGAAATCAGCATATAGCTCCCTCTCAGTGTACTAAACATATTTGAGGATTTTACCCCTTACCCTTTTCCCCTCCCCCCCTCACAAAAAAAAAGAAAAGTATATGAAAACAAAGGAAGTATTGCTGCTAAATGTGAAGAGATAGGAGCTTTGAATTCGATATAGAGCTTCCTCACATCATGGCCTAAAGCATGATGGCACAACTTACTGCCCGCAGGCCAGATCTGTATTTCAAGAGGAATTTCTTGGCCCACTTCAGTTCATTACAAGTCTATTCTGATCACTTTAATTCGTTCGAAGTCGATACTGGCCCGTTTAATCCTTTAGAAATTGATTCTGGTCGGTTTCATTCCTTTAGAAGTCGATTCTGACCAACTTCAGGTCCTTTAGAAGTCGACTTTGACCCACTTCATTCCTTTAAAAGTTCTGGCTCGCTTCAATCCTACAGAAGTCAGTTATGGGCAACTGCAATCTTTTAGAAGTCTATTCTGGACAACTTTATTTCTTTAAAAGTCGATTTGGTCCGCTTCATTACTTAAGAAGTCGATTATAGCTCGCTTCATTTTTGTATAAGTCTATTCTAGCCAACTGGAAATTAGCAGATTTTCTGTAAAGGATAACTTGACTTTCTGTAAAGGATAACTTGATTTTCGGTAAAGGATAATTTTCTGTAAAGGATAATTGTATAGGATAACTTGAAGTGGGAGGATGGAGTGCTGATGATAAATGATTCGTTGAATAGAGGTTGGTTCCTTCTGGCATGACGGTAAATGAAAGGGTTGTAGTAGTTTGTTTTAATTTGATGTTTCTTTGGTGTTCCTTGATTCTTTCTTGAAGAGTTGTTTTGGTTTGTCCTATGTAGCCGAGAGGTTTAGGTTAGTTATACGAGTCTGTCTCAGGGTAGGTGATGGGTACTAAATATAAATCACATGTAAGTGAATATTGCTTCCTGAGATATAAACCACATGTAAGTGAAGATTGCTTTATGAGATATAAACCACATGTAAGTGAAGATCTTGCTTTATGAGAGATGAAAATAGTGATCAAGAGTAAATGTAAATTAAGTAATAGTAAAGTAGCTACTAAATCTCCGATAATTATTTTATCTCTCATAAAGCAGGACACAGATATATATCTTCACTTACAGATAGGGTATATTCAGTATCCATCACACCTACCCTGAAACAGACACCTAAAACCCACCCAAACTTCTCGGCCACAGGACAAACCAAAAGAAAGTTTTAAGAAAGAATCATGGAACAACCAAAGAAACATCAAATTAAAACAAACTACTACAACCCTTCCATCTACCCTCATACCAGAAGGAGCCAAACTTCTATTCAACGAAGCACTCATCATCAGCAGTCCATATCCCACTTCAAGTTATCCTTCACAGAAAATTTTCTAATCTTCAGTTGACTAGAATAGACTTATACAAGAATGAATAGGGCTAAAATCGGCTTTTAAATGATTGAAGCGGGCCAGAATCAAGTTCTAAATGATGAATCGACTTCTAAAGGAATGAAGCAGACCAAATCGACTTTTAAATGAAGTTGGCCCGGCTAGACTTCTAAAAGATTGAAGCTGGACAGAACTGACTGCTAAAGGATTAAATCGAGCGTTATCCATTCACAAGATAGGCAACGGCAGTGCCCCCATATATTTCGGACACTTGCGGCTGGTTTGATCCTGGCCCACCGCAGCTGGAATCCGCTCTTTTACTGCTGAGGCAGCAATACGCAAGGGGGACCATTATATCAAATCTGGGACCTATCGGTCAAGCACTTGGGGATTACTCTTACTTGGGAGCCGAAACCTTAACCACTAGTGACGTCATCTTGGAAGAACAAGAACGAGTGTCCATGCATTCCTTCTGATCATGCCTGGAAGATTTCTAATCTGTGACATTTCAGTGAACAATATTTTTTCCGAGTAATGCTGGTTTTTCTGCTCTTCCATTTACACTATCAGATCAAAAGTATCTGGACACCTCTTTTGAGTAGTAGATTCTCCCATATATGCCACAGACATGATCCCAACAGGGATAAAAAGGACGCATGTGGCCTAGCAAACATCACATACATGCGTGAACAGGAGAATGGGCCATATGGCAGAGCTCAGTGACTTTAACATGTCACAGTCATAGGATGTAACCTTAGCAAGTTAGTACGGATAGCTACGGCCATGTTGTAGCTATCCACATTAACTGTAAGTGATGTTATTGTAAAGAGGGAACGCCTGGGAGTACCAGCAGCGCAATCGTGAGCCAGTAGGCCACGTAAAATGACAGAGCAGGAACACTGAGTGCTGAAGTGGATGGTGCGACAAAATCGCCTGTCCGAGGTTGCAACACTCGTCACCGAGTTTCAAAATGTCTCTAGAAGCAACTCCGGCACCATAACATTTCGTCTCGAGCTTCAGGGAATGGGTTTCAATGGCTGAGCAGCCGCACACAAGCATGATATCAACAAGATCGAGCGTCAGTTGGAGTGTTGTAAAGCACGGCGCCAGTGTACTCTTGAGCAGTGGAACCACGTTCTCGAAAGTGATGAATCACGCTTCACCATCTGGCAGTGCGACAGACGAGTCTAGGTTTGGAGGTTGCCAGGTGAATGCCACCTGCCTGATACTGTAGTGTGAAATGTGAAGTTTGGTGGAGGTGGCATCATGCTCTGGGGCTGTTTTTCATGGTTCGAGCTGGGCCCCCTAGTTCCAATGAACGGGACTCTGAACGTCGCGGCCTATAATGAAATTCTCGATAATTCTGTGTTCCCAACTTTTATGGTAACAGTTCTGTGAATACCTTTCCCTATACCAATATTTCAATGCTCCTATCCACAAAGCGAGGACCGTGCAGGAATGGTTTGATGAGATGGGTGTGGAAGAACTTGCCTGGCCTGCACAGAGGCCTGATCTCAACCCCATGGAACACCTTTGGGATGAATTAGAACGCCCACTGTGAGCCAGACCGAACCGCCCGACATCAGTGACAAGTCTCACTAAGGCTCTTGTGGCAGAATGGCAGGTAATTCCTGAAGCAACGTACCAAAATCTAGTGGAAAGCCTTCCCCACAGAGTTAAGGCTATGATAGCAGCAAAAGGCGGACCAACGCGATATTTGCTATTACCGGGAGATTGCGGATGAGCGAGTGTCCGGCTACTTTTAATCATATAGTGTATATTATAACTGGTCAGACTTCTCATCTGGATATAAAAGATAACGAAAAAATATTCATTGATTATAATAATTAATAAAATAAATTATTAATTAAAAAATAGTTATACATTATGGTTTTTCCCTCTTGTGCGGAGATCATTTTTTATTCTCAACAGTTGAGCCATAGATTCAAAAGTTGGGAAACGTTGATTTATAATATAAACACCTAGAGTCTAATTTCAAAATTTTACAGTTTTGCGCTTTATATTTATTATTAGCGTTGCACTAAACTGTAACTGAATTAAAAATCGAAATAAAAATTTCACTCTTCATTTCGGAAGCGAAAATCTCGAATTAGGGATTCTACTGTGTTAATCGCCTAAAGCTTCGCGGATCTAAACACGCAGTCACAGGAACAAACTCTGATCTATTTATCTATTTGGGTTACAACAAATAACATAAAGTACCATTTTTAGCACGTTTTCCAAAAAAAGCGAATCATTTCGTCGTCTGTCTTTCAGTCTGTACACATTAAACGTTTTCTAGAGATAAAAATTTTCTTTGGGTTGAATAGGTTTTAAGGAAATATTACGAGTCTGATTTTGCAAAATCCTAATAGCTTTAATAGCGCCCTGCAATGAAGAAAAAAGTTGGGAAAATGCCAAAATTTAAAGCATTTTTAGAAACAATTTATTTCTGCCAGAAATCTGAAGTTTTTGGTGGTAAATTGAGGTGGTCAGGTGGTTTACATTTTCAACGGTGTTTTACTCGGTTAACCATGGAGGGAAATTAATTTGTTTTTATGAAATAAAGGAAAAATTATGTAAAGTGTGATAGTCAAGAAGTTTACATTTTCACCGATGATTTGACTCATTACCCGCCGAGGGTAAGGAACTTATTTTGTTAAAATAAAACGTTTGTTAAAAAAATATTTTGTTAAAATTAACGAAGAATAATTTTAGTATTTTATAATTACTAATGAATATTAATGTTGCTAATTTTGCAAATCATCGTTTAATTGGAATTTCCAATGTTGGAAGGTGCTAAAGAACAAAATAAAAAACGTCACTCTCTTTGAAAACGAGCATCCTATCTTCGCCAGAAAAGATATGTTATTCTATTTGGGTAATAGTGAGGAGCAGAGTGCACATCATTTTATAACGAAGTAATCATTGACATCGATATTGAGCTCACTCAGCTCAATTACACAGTCCCTTATTTTGGAGAACAGAAACCTGTGAGCATGGAGGGGGGGGGGGGGATTCCTCCGTAAATCCTGTCGATGTTTGGATAGCATTTATCAAAATTAAAGCAACAGTTAAAAACAATTCAAAATAAATTTATTGAACTATATAGTGATCATCCGTGTTTATTGAAAATGAGACATGCTTCTAGCATCCGAGACTTCAAGGGACTGCGGTCCCCGGTTTACAGACTCCACTTGCCCCTCAGTCTAGATGCCCTAATCATAAGTTATGTCAAATTTGACTGCACTGAACTCTTTTACACCCGTCAAAACATATTCATACCCAAACTCAAAGTATGAGTTAGCTCAATTGAGTCGAATAGCCAAAGAGTTTTTTGTAGCGTCTAGAAGAAAAATGTCGGTTGTGTTACATAAAAAATAGCTTTTTTGTAGATTCACAATTTCTTTGAGTCTTAAAGATAAAATATTACGTATTTCGCATTTATTCCTCCAATGAATCATGAGGATTTCTGCGATGATTTTATAACTAGTTTGCTGATGTGAAAGCATAAATGGAGTAATGTTTATTCTATTACCCAGTAATATCCATGGTTACATGATCATTCATACCCGTCATGCCATTGTCGGCTTTTTTTGGGGGAATAGTAATTTATCATTGCCATTACGAAGATTGTGTAGAAGGCAAATAACTTTGTTAAGCTATGTGAAAATATGTTTGTTACTTTCACATAGCTAGAGTTGTATAAAACTATTCATTGCAGCTGATGTTTTGGATATTTGTCACGAATAACATATCCTTTTAACAGAAACATAACAAAACATACGAATAATGTAACGTATTACCTATATCTACGCATTACAAGCGAATGAAATATATAAGTTGTTCCCTAATGAAACAAATACGATAATGAATTGTAATAATTAAGCCGCTTAGCATTCCGTGTGCCTCCTTATGACTAATTAAAATGCAAAATCATTTTTGTTATACAGACAAATCATTTGCCGAAGTGAAAATATCATTTTATACTTACAACGTTAATCAATTGTACAAGTAATATAGCCCATAAAGAACAGCAAATTAGTTTTATAACCGAAATCTTAACATTACTGAATTAAAAAAACAAACAAACATTAAACTTCGTTCAATATTATAAGTCGTTAACGTAATTTTCTTAACGATCACAGCGAGAATTTCACATTTCGATTACAAAGTTTTCAAATTATGAATAAAAAAAGAGAAATATTTCGGAGTTAATGCTGAATTTGCTTAACGTTATAGATTTTAGCGCATGATGGTCAGAAAACAAAATGACCTTGGCTTCCTCGTGGTTCTCAGCTAGTGAAATCAGAAGCACCGAAGAGCTAAATATGTAAGAGAGGCAAGAAAAAGTAAAAATAGTTTTTTCCCCCGCTGTCGACCAGTAATGTAATGCATGAGGGTAAACCTTGGAGGAAAACTTTGTTGTGCGATCGATCTTTAGCGCATGCAGCACCGAAAATACTCCAGAAATATTATATTGTGCTTACGAAACTTTTAGAAGTTTGCTTATTGATGAACTAGAAGCTTCGATACATTTTTCCTTCGTTCTTTTTTTTTAACTCTTATCGAAATAAATATTGGCAAGGAAATATTTTTTCGTATCTAAGATTATATGTTTCAATAATATGAAATTGTTGACATTTCGATGAATTTTATTACTTCTTACTGCAATCGAATAGTTTTATATATATATATCACTTATTAAAAGCAGTTAAAAATAAAGTTAAATAAATAAATCAACTATATGTTACTACTGAGCGATATTTTTTTTAAAACTGGCGTTGTATTTTTTAGCATTCCAGGCTGACTATATATGTATGGATTAATAAATAGAAATGGTCTTTGGCAAATACATTTTTTTTGTAGAAATCATTTGTTTTTAATAATACTGAATAGTTTATCATGTTAATCCTGAACAGTCAGAATACAAGCCCTGATCTAGAAAAACATAAACGTGGAGGAGTGGGCGGTGCAAGAGATTGAATTTCCATTGCAATATAATATTTTCCCATCCGTTTCAGAGGTCTTAAAAAATTCGTGAAATATGCAAAACTTTAATAATGCACAAGATTAGGTATTTGGATAAAGTTTAATAAAAACAAAAAAAAAAATGTTTCCTTAAATATTGATTGAAAGTTTTTATCAAACAAACCATGACCCTTTTCAACTTGCTTCATATACTGGTTTCTTATAATCCGAAAAAGAATCCTAAATTTCTACTACAAAAAATACAATATATTGTCCCCCGTGGTAGTCTACCTTATGTTCTTCTTCCTTAATAGTGAATTCAGTACCTTTTCTTTGCAGAGAAATATGTATTACTGTTGTAGAGCAAAATATCTTTTAGCTAAGAAGCTTTAGCATTAAAATGATTTTATAATGGAAATTAAAAACATTTTCATGAGGTTAGTTATTAGAAGTTGTCTTAACCGTAATTGACCAGCACCCAGCGTAGACCAGCAACTTTTAATAACTAATACCATGGTATAAAGCCATCAATAGAGGACATCTTGATCAGCGTCCGGCGTCCGGTCCTCTGGCATGCTATCATGAGGTCGTGTGTACGTATCCCACCCGACTAAAGACAATGTTTCGTGTACTAAATATTATTTCCCCCCGACAGGGAACCATCTTGACGTGGTGGGGAAACTTGAGGGCCCACTATGGTCGAAAGCTCTGCTGACCGGTTTGGGACCCGGTTGGACAGGCTAAGACCACCATCTCAGAGATTCAGGGGAGTCGTTCTGGGCCTGCTGACTGACTAGATCCGTCAGGTCGGACAAGGCCCCATATTTCGGGCCCGACTAAGTGTTCCCCCCACGGGAGCCGAGGCAACTTGGATCTATATATCCTTGTTTGTGGCTAACCGGGGTGCAGAATAAATTTAGGTTTTGACCGATGGATGAGCTTTACTTCTATAGTTCTGCTCGCCATTAGGTAGTCGGGCATGAGCTGTATTTATATGGTACTGTCTTGCCCCTGACCGTAGTTAGTGGTGAATATGGAATTTCCCTATACTGGTAATGTTTTAGGCGGAACCAGTGGGTCTTGTTTCATAAGTATATTTACCTGTACTAAATATCATTAACAGCCAATTTACGTTTGTTGTTATTAGGAAACATACATAAATGTATATAATCACTCTTAGTTTATGTCGACATCAAATTTAAAAGAAAAATTATCTCAGTCCCGGTGGAATATGAAGCCACGACCTCCTAATAACATGTCAAATGCTCTGAATGTTGAGCTACCTGCCGACGACCAAGATCTGCTCTATTTGATGATATGAGCTTTCCTATCTGCAGTACAGAATTATATATCATTTTTGAATGTAATGTCTTTGCTGTTTACAATTTACAATTATTTAACAGAAGTGCAACATCTTTAAAAAAGAAAAGGGAATGCTTTTTAAGTTCTGTTTGAGCATATTATTCTAAAGTAGATGATAATATGAAGTTGATGATACACCAGTTCAATCACTGAAATTTCTTGACGTTAATTTCAGTGGAGAGATATATGATCACTCTTAGTTTAACATCAATGTCAAATTTAGAGGAAAAATGTCTTAATTAGGGTTCTTATGTCATCCGATACAAAACCCTTCATGTAGAGTTTGAGTTAAAGATTTCATGATATAGCCCTAATATTCAATTATTTAAAATCAAATTTTTATCATTTATTGAAACGGCCATTCTAACAGAACTTACAATTCTCTATTTTTAATGAGTATAGGCAGTTATAGAATAGGTCTCTACAAAGAGATTTATCTTCATTGACTAATATTTAATACGAAGAATCAAGTTGATTTACCTTTGAGTGGCACATTTTTGTACACAACAGGCTAAGTGGTAAGCATCAGGACACCCAAGATCTCAGAGAAGCCTGAGGAAGGGAATTCATCGGTGTTCCTTAACGCAATGAAAATATGACTCAGCACAAAGAGCTACGACTTAACATCCCATCTGAAGGAAGATGCGCTTTCAGTCTCATCGATGTCCCCTTTGCTACCGAAAGGTGAGTAAGGATTAAGAGAGAAATTCTGAACAGAGGCTTAGGTTGAACTCGAACCTGGGAACATCGGATACGAGTTTGGTACGCTACCGACTGAGTTTAAAAAGCAAACTTCTATGCTAAGAGGGTGGAGATTGGCTCAGTCGGTAATTCTCAGATTCGTAATTGTAGTTCCAAGGTTCGAGTCCCACCTGAGCCAGCGTTGATATTTATTCCCGCTAAACCCCCATCCTGCCCTCGGTCAGAAAGGGGACACCATTGGAAAGATCGCCGTTCGCCGTACGGGACATGAAGCTATAGCTACGTGTGTAAGAGATCCATATATTGTGCACGTTAAAGAACACACTGGATGACTTTGAAGGGAAGCTAACACCAGTGACCTAACAGAAATCCAATAGATCCCTTTCCCCCCAACCTTCTCTGAGTCCTTGGGGTCTTTGCGACCTGGCCATTTAGTCATTATGTTAAAAAATGCCGATCAGACGTCAAACAACTCTCCCAATTGTTTACACTAAGCCGTTTGGGAAGGATGTGACATGATTGCACATGATTAGCTTTCTGTGATAAATATTAGTAATGTCTTACAATCTACTCAAGAAACTGCTTTCTACAACAAGTAATGATTAAAAATATATATTATATTACTCTCGAGGCAGAACGATACAATTTCTGCGACAATCATTCCATGGGTGGGTGGGTGCATTTCTTTTTATTTTCTCTTTTAATAGACGGGAAAGCAGCTTTATCTTTTGGGATTCAACAAAAATAATCCATAGCATTAATCTCGATTAGTTGGACACCAGGCATTGACTTCTGATTCAATATCACGAAAGCGGGATATTTTTAACCACGCCATCAATCAATTAGTCAATCAATTTTGTTTCTTCATATACAATTTATAACAGAAAAATATGAGTGAACCCAAAAACCACATGGTTTGCCTGGGACACTAAAGAAAATTAATACAGAAATCAATAACGACTTACTCACTACAAAGATCACAAACAATAAGTGTCAGTTTGCCGATATATAACTATACAATAAATTTTTCTTGACACTTGATTATTTAACATCTTCCAAAGAAAAGGGAATGCTTTTTAAGTTCTGTTTGAGCATATTAAATTTCTTTTCACTTCTAATTTCACGAGGAAACTGTTTCAAGATTTTAGGTGCGATATACAAATAATGCTTATGAACAATTTCTTTTTTGGTCAAAGGAACTGAATATTTTGGACTTTTCTCTATGAAGTTGTATTAATCCAATGGAATGTGAAAATTAAAGCAATTTTGCTTGAAAAATATCATCGCTCTAAAAGCATATACTTATGTCTAATAGGTAGAATTTTTAGCATAGAGTAACGGCTAAAATTGCTTAAAATATCAGTGTTATTTTTGCAATTAATTTAATAATTGTGTTTTGCAGAGACACCAGAAGTTTAAAACACGAGACATAAGTTCCACCCCAACAAATTAAATCGTATTGAAATGCCACTTGTATCCATGAAAATTGTAATGTTCGCAGCATATTGAGATTAATTTTGTATTTCAAGTGGTGTAATATTAGTAGTTTGTAACGTGCTGTACCTATAATGTAATCAATATGTTTCTTACATTTTAGATTATTATCTGGAAAAATACCTAAATATTTAATGCTCACAACCTGTGCTATTATGTCATCACAACTGCAATCAATATTTTTATAGCACTGAGGTGAACGCAGCTTAATGGCAAAAGCACTTACAGCATTTTGGTTATTTTTCAACTTGTAGAAAACAAATTTAGATTTATTCTTATTAATTGAGAGTTTATTATTTTAAAATCACATATTAACCTTCTGAAGAACATTATTGACATTGGGAATTAAATCTGTAATAGTTTGGTTACTAAAGGTTAATGCAGTGTCATCTGCAAAGGTAGTAATATTACAATTAATGTTTCTTTCACAGAGGTCACATGATTGCTGAAGCATTTTTTTTAAATTAACTAAGTTCTTTTTAAATTTAACTAAGAACTTTAACTGAGTTATTTTTGTTAAGAAACTGATAAACCTTTCTAGAGCAATCCCTCTCATACCCAATTGGTAAGTTTTCCAAAAGCAATGAATGAATTACGTTGTCAAAAGCTTTTTCAAGTTCTAGAAAAACTGATAGAGTTAAATTTCTTTAACCATTTGACTTAAAATAAAATTAGTAAATGACAATAACTCATGATCAGTGTCCTTATCCTCAATGAGGCCAAACTGATTTGACTAAAAGAATTTTTCTTTATTTAAATAACTCAATACTCTGAAATTTACTAATTTTTCAAATATTTTGGGAAAAACATGCAAAAGCGAGAGTTCGGTCCGTAATTTGAAAGGTAGTTTTTATTTCCATTCTTTTAAATCGGAAGTACAATAGAGGTTTTGAGATCGTCTGTAAAAATCCCAGTTTGAAAAGAAAGGTTCAAGATATAAAATAAGGAATGAAAAATGAAATTTTTACATTTTTTTTACTGTCGTTACTGATCATCCATTCCTGGGCATTTACTTTCTATTGGATTTTTAATGATCTTATCTAATTCTTGTATGTATAGAAGTAAAAAAGAAAGAGCTATATGTTTTATAATAATTTTTATAACTTTCATATTCAGTAGGTTCATCATTAAGTATTTTGCTAGTTAAATCGACAATATTAGTGTTAAATTCATTGCTGCATTTTTAGTTTCATCAGTGCTACAATCCTCAAAATTATTCATTTTATACGGTAGAACTTCATCTTTTGAGTTATTTACGAAATTCCATTTTTTTTTCATATCATCATTACATTTAAAAAAATATTCCATGTAATATTTGTTTTTGGCCTAGATTCGAAAATTTCTGGTTTAGAATATGTTGATGATTTAACCCTTTTGACAAATGATGTTGATGAGATTAACTCTTTCATTCGAACTGTTGATGAAACTGGTAGTAGAGTAGGTTTGGTTATAAACAGAGAGAAAGCTAAAGTGATGAAAAATGGTCAGGCAGGCTGTGATTCAGTTAATCTGAATGGTTGCAGTCTTGAAAAGGTGTCTTAGTTAATTGTCTTGGGAGCTATGTAACAGATTCTGGTGATGTGCGTCATGAGATTAACATAATAATAGCGATTGCTGCCGGAACTTTTAATAATCTATGGAGAGTGTGGGGAAATAGGCGTATGCATCTAAAGATTAAAATTATCCTATACAATAGTTTGGTTCTTTCTAGGGTTAGTTATGGTATGAAACTAGGACGCTTTATAAATAAGATAACAGGAAACTTGATGCTTTTCATTCTAAAATCAGTATCTTGGGTATTAGGTGGTTCAACTTTATAAGTAATGATAAGGTTAGGCAAAGGAGTAGGCAACCTCCTTTGAGGAATATATTGTGCTGAGAGAGACTCCGATGTTTTGGTCATGTTGTCCGTATGGATAATTATAGATTAGCAAATAGGGTTATGAACAGTGTGCCTAAAGACCTCAGAAAGAAGGCGACAGCTAGGAGGCAGTGGACACACAATGTCAAACATGACCTTGTTAGAATTGATGTGCAGTGGCCAGATGCGGCAGATGTTGCTTGGGACAGATATACGTGGAGAACTGAATTGCACATTCTGGTTGGACCTCCGTAGCCTGTGATAGCCTGATGATGACGACGATGATGATGATGGTTATTCCTATGGTTATATGGATATTTGTTAAAATATTTATATAGCTTATCTCTATGCTAAGTCACATCACAGATTTCATTTGTGATCCAAGACTTTTTCAGTTTCTGAATGTTTCTTTTCCCATAGAAAAAAATTGCGTACGCATTATTAACGTTAGTTTCCTGTCGTTTATTAGTTCATAAATAATTCTGAGCACGTAATCTTTACTATTATAATTTCTTTTGTAAAAATGTTTGTTTTCCTTGTCTAATTTTAACTACTATGGGGTAATGATCCGTAATCGGCATTTTATATACTGCAGCTTGTGCTTTAATTCTATTATTAATTTTAACCAGTACATGATCCAAACAAGACTGGGTATTATGGACCTCTCTGGTACTAATATTTATCATTGATTCATATCCGTACATAGCAGTCAGATTTAGATATTCATTTACAAGTTTAGGAGTATTTGCTAACAAATCTATATTTATATCACCAGTTATAATAACATTTCTAATATTCAACCCCTGCATAATATGCTCTACTTCATTCATAAAATCAGCTGGTGAATAGCTGTGGGAAGGGTAGATTGCAATTATTGATATCTCATATAATGAAAGATCTATATGGAGTACTATGCTGCTTGTATTTGGCTATGGTCTATTGTTTTAACGTTAATATGAAATTTAACATATATCGTTACACCACCAGCTCTATTAAACTGTACAAAATTATAATATTGTTATGAATTAAACTGATGGAAACTGAGCGGGAATTCCAAAAAAAGTGGTATTTAACAATTATAATTCTAAAATAATGCAATTGATTGCAAAAATATGAATGGAGACATTTATAAAACTCAACTAAATTAATATAAATCTATATCAGTATGAAAATAAATCTTCAAAAGAACTTAGCACCTTGTTACCTTTCTTACTACCTACACAAAAAGCATAAGGCTTTTACATCAGTCGATAAGTGGCACAATCATATTTGTGAACAAACCTGCAATCTATTGAGAATAACCTTATCAATTACTAAACAACTAAATATAATGATGAACTCTTCCTACAGAAAAGTTGAGATCAGCTCTGTTCGACTAGCATATGGCATCCTCAGTCACATTTAAATATCCTAAGCATCTTTCTTTTTCTTGCGGCCCGCTAATAGGATCAACACTAATAAACTTGTTTAATCTCCCGCGAACATACCAAATAAAAAGTTTCTTCTTTTAACTATACCACACAGATTAAAATAAACTTCGTCTTTCTTCACACTCCAATTGCTCTTAATTATTACTTATTTCTTATTTTTAAGTTAGGTTCTTTCGAAGTAGTTGGTGACTTAATTCTCATGCTGCTTTTTAACGCGAGCATCAAGACGAAACATCACATCACAAGTTCATTGTAGTACGTTCATCTGTCGTAACAATATGTTGTATAGCCTTTAATCTGATAAAGACAACCTAATATTCCTTAATTCAGATCTCTGTCAATATCATGTAGATTATAAATATCTACATGATAATAATAACATACTACATATATAATATTACATACATAAATAAATATCTGCAGATTATAAATTTGAAACGTAATGAAATTTTTAATCTACAGAATTTATAAACAATTCGAAAAGTTCAGAATTGGATCTGAAACTTCTAGTATTTATATTTAAAACATTTAGGTTATTTTAATCAACTGTTCCTAAAAATTCAGTTAAATCAGATTCTTCAGTGATTGTTAATCTATTATGACAACATTATCATTATCTGCCATTGATTGTCAGAGAATTTATCAAAGTCTACTTCAAGTGTCCTTTTCTTTTTCACCTTTGCCCCATATGTGTATTGAGAGTTGATTTCATCTTTGGCCAGCAAAGACTGGGTATGAGAAATATTAATTCCCCTGAAAATGCAATGAGTAGTTGTGATTTGATGTGTCCCAAGGCTGGATCTAGGGATGGGGAATCAGGGTAGCCATGTTTCCCCCTTGAGATTCTAGCAACCTAAACGGATGCGGAAAAAAATATATAAATAAATGAAAAACATATATTACAGGTATTTTTCAATAAATGTTTTAAATACCATTAAAACGCTTCAAAAACATTTATATCGGAACGATATTTCTCGCGATTTTCCTTCCCGCCATTCTGGTGCATCCTATTCTGTATGTACAGCAGAGCCGCAAAACTTGTTACGGATTTTAATGGGAATCTATAGTTATAGAAATTACAGGATGAGCACGGAAGACCTGAATGGCGCAGAACGTCATCATGGCATTTTTTTTTCTTTAGAAAATGTTTTCATTCAATGATGCATTTTACATTCCATTCATTCGTTTTTGTAACAGTCTTTTTTTCGTATAAAATATACTTGCAAAGCAGAGTGTAAACCTGACTGAATGGAGTTATTTATTCCGGGCCCTTATGGATCAGGAATTCCATTACAACTAAGCCTTCACTATTTCTTTACTCTTTTTAGCAACACAACAGGAGTGGTTTATTATTGTAAGAAAAAAGCATGCTTTCCAACATAGGAAGATAAATGTATCGTAAAATATACTTTTTTGCTAACGAAAAGGAAAGTTACTATTAGGAATTTCTAAGCACGGTTGCTTAGCTACAGGTAAAGTTTCCTTGTGACCACTTTTAGTAGCACATATTAATCTAGACGTGATATATGTTTGCAATCACTGTAAGGGTTGCGCGTGCTATGAAGTGTGTGAAATGCCCATAGGTGTAATAATTCATTGCTCACCGTGTTTCGAGAGCAGAAGGTAAAAGAATCGTAATGATCAGTTGCTGGGAAACCTCTATGAACGTGACATCACTAATTTCGGTTACGATTTAAAAAAGAAAACAAATGTTTCTTTTTGTCGCCTCTGTTTCATTGGGTAAGCATCGAATAATTTGACACAATTTTTCTCTCAGAGAACTAGAGAAAACTTCAAATCGGGAAAAAAATGCATATGATTACGCGGGAACCTTTTTATGGTATAAATGAAATTCGGCAAAACAAATATGAAATAGTTGATTCGGATGTTTTAAAAACCCGTATTATTAAGTTCTGCAAAACTAAGAGGATTTTATAATATACTTGGAATATAATATATATATTTGTGTATGTGCAATGCTGCTGAGAATTGTACATACACAAACTTTTAATAACAAAAACTTTTAATATTTTAAAAACACTATAGTATATTCTGATGAAATTATAATGAAAGATAATATCAATTTGAAATTAATTTGAAATATATTATTTATGAAAGATTAACAACTATATTACTAAAAGTGTTTTGACATTTCCGAGGTGTTTGAATGGAAAGCAGCATTTAAATCTCCCATTTTAATTTGAAAATAACCCTAGGAGTGTCAGTTATAAAGAGGGGGCCATAGCCCCCTGAAAGAAACTTGCGATTTTCTTTTTCTTCATTCCAATAGATTGAAATTTTTGCATTCCTAAAGGAATTAGCGGGCCTTGGTTTGGTCGATATTGTTTATTCCAGAAAGGAAATCCCCTGACGCCCTCATTACTCCATAGGCCAAACAAAAAGCTGCTAAATAGGATCTCGATTACTAAAAACACTGTTACTAGAGCTAAGAGTGTCTTTCGTGGACCACAAAATCTTTTATGTTCCAGAAATGGACTTCTCCAAACATGAGCCTTTTGACAGCCCCAGGACCTAAGATTTGATAATACGCTTTTCACTGTAAAGTGAATTGAGATAAATTGACGATAACATTCAGCTCTCTAAACAAGTTGTTTGAAACAATATTCACTCAATATTTATTCAATTTTACTTAATTAGTTAGAGAGATTGAAGTCTTCAAACAACAGCTTTGCAGTTGGGTTGTTTTACCTCTGAGTGGCATTTTTTGCACACAATGGGCTAAATGGGAATGGGTCAGGTCACAAGGACCCCGAAGGCTCAGAGAAGAGTCCCACTGGAACAGCTGTTGATAAACAGATGGTAGCCTCCCGTCAAGGCCAACCAGCGTGTTCTTTAAGGTGCACAGGATATTGCTTTCCCGCACACGAGGACACGGCTTAACGTCTAATCCGACAGACGGAGACCTTTTCAAACCCAACGGTGTCCACTACTGACCGTGGGCAGGGAGAGGAGTTTTTGGGAGATAAATCTCAACTCTGACCCATTTGCGACTCGAACGTGGGAACTGCAGATTATGAGTCTGGCGCGCTACTGACTGAGCCCCCCAACGTTACGGTTGATAGCAGTTTACCTTAAGAAAACATATTTATTTCAATAACTATTTAAAGAGTAAAAGGAGAATGTTAAAGATCTAGATTTAAAGCGTCTAGAGATATTTTACAGTTACGGAGCTTCGAACATGACTTTCTATTCAAATAACATGGGAGTCTTATCTTTATTTAGTATAATGCTTGACGTGACAGAATAATGCACATAAACGGTACAAATTTAGATCATAAACGAAAGAGTTAAGGTAACGCTTTCATGAATAGGCGTAAAAAAAATCTATCAAGTGTGTCATTAGAAACAAACACAAATATGGCATGTGATCTATGGTTACAAATAAGGCTTGGAATTGATTCATGATACTGTAAACGATGCTGCCAATTAGTGTAGAGGGAAAATATATATTTAAGGAAAGGCCATATTCGTCGCATGGTCCTTTAAGCTGTGGACCTCTGCATAGGAGAGCATGTTAAAGAGCACACTGGATGGCCTTGACATGAGGCTTCCAACCGTCTCCTAACCTCCTAACGGCTGTTTAGTGAATTTCCTCTCCCTCCTTTCCTGAGCCCTTGTAGTCTTTGTGAAATAGTCATTTAACCCATTTTGTTCAGAAAAGTACCACTCAATACGTAAAACAATCCAACAACTGTACTTCCAGCCTTTAAAAACACCTTAAAAAAAAGAAAAATATTTTAGATTATGTAATGTGACCAAATCAACGCAAAATATACTTTGAAGAGTGATTAATGACTTCTTCGTCTATTGTTATCGTTCTGGGTGTATTGTTCGAAAAATAAATTGTTGATAGGGATTTTTTTTTCCGAAACAGTTGTTTGAATGACAAATGTTTCGAATGATGCATTTTTCTAACAGCAAATTGTTTTAATAAAAATTTTGAATGACCAATTTTTCTAAATACAACATTTTTTTTGAATAAGAAAGTGTCATATATTTCAAATTATACTTCCCCCAATTCCTCACCCTAAACCAAGAAATGAATTAAATGTAGCTTGGTCTGATCGAGATATATATCAAATGAAAGTTTGTGCCAAGTATCATAAGCTACCTTAAATTATGCTCCTCATCATTCCTCAATACCCAAAAGGGAGAGGACAATTTATTCGAAATTAAATCCCCCCCCCCTCTTCTTATGGGAGAGGGAAAAGAAAATGCAACAAAGTTTCAGGAAGATTGTAACATCTCACCCACCCCGCAAAAATTTCCGTTTCTTATATAACTGGATACATGCTGAATCATTTTTCCCATTTTAGCGGAAGAACAAGAAGAGTTCATAATTTAAAATAGCTTATATTGCAGTTCCATTATCCCAAGTTTCATTTTGCATAAACATCGATATATATATATTTAAACAATCCAAAATACATTTTCTCTCTCTTTGAGCAGAATGTGGAGAGGTATGCATAATTTGAGATAGAGTATACCAGTGGCTGAGTGGTTTGGGTACTTGGCTATAGACGAATATTACTGCGTTTATGCCCCAGGTAAATCATGGATGCTTCTTTTGTGGCGGTGTCTTTTTGCTGAAGTCTCAACTTCTTCAAGATCTTCTTTATGCCTTATTATATTAAGCGGTTCCTGTCAGACTTCTGTGGCAAGTTGCTTAAAGGTAAAATTTTTAATACGACATTTAGCTCAGCAGAAATTTACATTGGCCTATATCGATCCACATTAAATGGGCCTCCACTTTAATGGAGGAATGAATTGAAGGCATCGTTTACACAATAAAAAGCAATAGGTAAAAAATGAGAAATCGTATGCAATAAATAGAGATGTTGAATTTGGTTGTTTTACCTCTGAGCGGCAATATTTAGCACAGTGAGCTAAATGGCGAAGCCACAAGACCCCCAAGGCATCAGAGAAGTTTGGGGGAAGGGGACGCACTGTATGCTGTCAGAAGACAGATGGAAGCTTCCTTTCAAGGACATCAAGTATTTTTAATGGGCACAAGGCAAGACTCTCCTGCACACAGGCCACGGATTTAGGTTTCATCCGACGAATTTCCAGTCAACCTCTTTCTACTCTCGGTTAGAAAAGTGAAACTGATGAGCTTTTAAAGAACACCATTTGTCAGATGGGATATAAAGTTGTGGCTCCGTATGCGGGATTTGCGTTAAAGAACGTTCTGGATGGCTCTGACGTGAGACTACCATCTGTCTCCTAACAGACGTCCACTGGACCTCCTTCTCCCAATGTTCTCTGAGTCATTGGGGTCCTTGTGGCCTGTTCATTTATCCCATTATATGCAATAAAATGTCGCTCAAAAGTAAAACAATCCAACCGAACTATCCTCTGTCTTGAAATCAATTAAGTAATCTAGAACAGGGTTCTGAAACTTGCGTCCCCGAAATCATTTTGTGCTGCCCAAAAAAGGGCCGGATCTAAGAGAGAGGGGAGTGCAAGAGGGCCGTGCCCCCCATTTCAGAATGCGAGTAAGGGTAAAAGAGGCAAAAAATTATTAAACTTAGTTATATTTCACGCATTTTTGAAGATTATTTTTAAACCCATAAAACAGAGGGAAAAATGTTATACTGCATTGAAAATCCTTATTTTTTTGTGGTTTTATACGTACTAATAAAGTACTACTATTTGAATTTTCCCAATTATCTACTAATTGAAATCTTCACTGTTAAAGGTACTTAAAGCAGAAAATAAAAATTGCCATTCCTTTGAAAAATAGCATCCCATATTCACTCGATAGTGTATGTAATTCTCCTAGTTTTTATTGCATTTTAAAGAGAAAAAACATTCTTTCTGATAAAACCTTTTAGAATGTGAAACCATGTGAGAGTCTCTTGCCCCCCCCTCCCTTTACAATTTTTCGGCTGGATTGTGTTTCTTACCCCTCCTTCCCTTTTACCCCACCTTTTCGATATTTTTCTGTATCCGGGCCTGCCCACAAGCAATTCGTGGTTTTATCATTATCGTGGTGACGAACTATTGTTTACATGCTGGATTCAGATCTGTGGGCCTCACGCTAATATGGATAATATGGTCGCGTTCAGGAAAAGATGAAGTCATTACAAACGAGATTTTAGCTTATGTTTTCGCATTAAAAGTGTTAAATAATACAATAATAATCGCCTTTAAATAATATAACAATGATATAAATATTTATATTTCCTTATTATTGTTTAAAATGAAATGTACCTTGTACCAATCATAAAATACGTTGAGCAGTGCTTGAGCATCTATGTAATTGCTTAAAGTAAAATGCATCCTTCCATATATCGGAAACTAACTGATTTGACTTGCCCTGAGTCTACACATGAATCTGGATTATGAGTTGAGTTTGAGACCTCTGGAGACTACGCTGAGCAATTATGTCAATTGTCTCTGACAATTTTCTTCGTAGAGTTTACCAATTACTCTTAACATGGTTTCAGAGACTAAAAGGTTTTATCAGAAAGATTTTTTTCTCTTTAAAATACAATGAAAACTAGAAGAGTTACATACACTCTCAAGTGAATGTGGAATGCTATTTTTCAAAGGAATGGGAGTTTTTATTTTCTGCGTTAAGTACCTTTAATAGTGAAGATTTAAACTGGTAGATGATTGGAAAATTCATAGTAGTACTTTATTAGTACGTATAAAACAAAAAAAAAAAAGTTTTTTTTTTTTATCAACTTATCTTTTGAATTAAAAGAGTTGCATATCCCTGGAGTTAGTGAATAAGTTGTTGCTATCAGTGTAAACCCCTTGATCCCAGAATTTATCATATAAAATTTGACTTTCTATCAAGAACTGACCATGCGCAATGTCAGTTTAAATTTGACGTTTTCCAAACTTTTCTACCCGTATCAGACGAAGTTAAAGATAACAGGAGATTCGGAGAATGCAAATTGTAATATTTCACGAATATCTCGCTAACACCTCCTAGAAAAGGATTTTTATCAATTAACCATAAACGTTTTTCCCGATTTTGGTACTCGTAAAAAACAGAATTCGTATTAAAAACAGTTTTATTCAGCAAAGTTGGTTCCATTTGATTCAGTCACTTTTCCATCGTGAAACCAGTTTATTTTTTTTTTTATTTTTGATATAAATGTACATTATTATAATGTAAATAACCCAAGAGTATATGTTCATCCAGGTTATTGTAATAATTAACACAGGAATAAAGTAGTGACAACATATATATATATACAATATTAAACATCTTCAAATATAGTTGAGTGTGCAATAACAGAAAAGTATAAATCCTTTTATCGAACAACAGTGGCAAATATATATAAATGATTTTATTTTTCTATACAGATTTTTTTGTTCGTGTAGACATAAAACTGTAACTTCAAGGAGCTAGATTAAAGTATGAAAGTAAGTCTCCATATCAGTTATATTTTTGAGGAACTGTTTCAGTTTTTTTTATATGTGGAATATCCACAATTGTAATTTCTGAGATCAGGTGGTAAGGAATTAAATAACTTAGGTGCAAGATACAATAGTGTTTGTGAAGTATTTCTTTTTTTGCCTTGGGAACCACGTATGTCATTTCTTCATTTCTTAAACCATATTTATAAGTTCTCATTTGAAATTCAGAATTATGTTTATAAAGATAAACCATTAGCTTGTACGTATAAAGGTGTCTTAAAGGAAATATATTTAATTCACAGTATTTATTATATATGTTTAAATTATTTTTTGTGGAATGGTTATACTCTTTATTATTTTGTTTCGCAACCTAAACATAGGTTTAAGTGCAGTTTTATATGTTCCGCATAATATTCCATAACTCAAGGCAGACTGGATCCAAGAAAAGTACAGTACCCTTAGCATATCAGTATTCAATATTTTTCTTAAATAGTACAACTTGTAAAGCATTGATCCAACTTTTGTGGTCTGTTTATTTATGTAAGTTTTCCAGCTTAAATTTCTATTAATTTTTACTCCAAGATAATCAATTTCTTTGACATTTTCTATTGGATTATATTTACAGTCAATGATTTTAGAACAACTAAAGTCATTAATTGTAATATTAAGAGTACTATACTCTTTATTTTTTAAACAATACAACATATATTTTGTCTTTCAAATATTGATATTAACTCATTCAATTTGAACCAATCCCCAATAACAGATAATTCATTATTAGTAATCCTAACCAGATCATCAAGGTTATCAGCACAGAATGTCACTGCAGTGTCATCTGCAAATGTATTGATGTTTCCATTTACATTCAAGGAACAAATCATAAATAAAAATAAGGAAAAGCAGTAGACCCAAAACTGACCCTTGAGGCACGTCATATGTAATAATCATTTCAGAACTAATAGTACCATGTATTTTTACAACTTGAGATCTGTTATGTAAATAACTTCTGAACCATTCTAGAACAGTGTCTCTGATTCCAATTTGTTCTAGTTTACAGAGTAAAATCCCATGTGACACAGTGTCAAATGCTTTTTGAATATCCAGAAACACAGTAAGAGTTTGTTTATTATTGTAAATATTTTTATAAATGATGTTAGTAAAATTGAGTAAAGCATCCTCGGCATCCAAGCCTTTCCTAAATCCAAACTGATTGGTGAGAAAAAGTATATAATAAATACTCCTTCTATAGAAGTCCCTATTTTTGGAACAGAAGAAAGTTTCTATAGCGGCATGAACCTCCCTGTCGTTTTTAAACTCTTGTCCACGCAGATCATTGTCAATCCGGTGAATAGAGTGAATGACACAAAGTCTCCCATTCAAGGCTCTATGGTAACCTTGGCAGAATGGGGCAAGGAATTATCCTGAAGGAACATTATTCCTTTACGAAGTGCTGCTTCCTTTTCTTTCTATGCCAGATGAACACAATCAAGTTGTTGTGAATAGAGCTCGCTAGTAATGGTTTGGCCAGGTTTCAGCAGCTCAAAGTGGACAATTCCACGAGATGTCTACCATACGCAACTTGCATTGATGCAGTGAGAGCCTTGAAGTTTGTGGAGCAGAGTTCGTAGTACCCAATGTCGTTTCCTCGAAAATTTCTTATATTGGATCCACTTTTCATCACATGTCAGCAAACGATCGAGAAATACTCTTTATTGTGGTGGGAGATCAGGGTAGGGAGACTGACACACGTTATTTCTTGGCGTCGGACAATTCATGTGGGACCCATTTGCTCAATTGGTATATTTTATCAATTTCGTGCAGATGCCTTCTAATGGTTTCATCATTAACTTTGAAAATCAAGCAAGCTCTGGCATGTTTCACTAATAACTTCTTAAATGGCTTATTTCAAAGCTTCATTGTCTATAGCCACAGGGTGGCCACTATGCGGTGCATCTTCAAGTGACTCATCTCCGGTTCGAAATTTCTGGAACCAATTTCTGGCTATGCTTTCCTTTGCAGCATCCTACACAAATGCGAGAAATAGTCTTCTAATGGCATCTGAAGCAGTGTTACGAGTTTAAACTCATAAAGTAAACAACATTTGATGAGCTTCGACGACAATTTCCATTTCAATGTTTTATTAGGTTTACTACTTGGATGATATTACTATGTAAATAAGATAAACGCAATTTTAAGATGCGGTTAGTTTTCTGACACTGCAGTAAAGCTTTCTATCGACTGTTTCTTTAACTACATCTAATTATTTAATATGACACATAAACGGCAAGAACGTTTGTGGTTACTTGATAATTCATCTTTAGAAATAAAATGTCTGAATGTCTACATACGAACAGACAAAATGAAAACGTTAGCTCATTCTATTTGAAAAGGAGACAAAAATTTAGATTAGAGCAAACGCCACGTGGCGTTTGCCCATTGAATTTCTGTCATCATCTCATTTTTGGACAAGTTCCTGTAAGTGTTATTTTTTGACGAAAATTGTTTCTAGTGTAAAATATTTTATGCTATTCTGAAATTTGCAATTCATGTCTACATCAAATTTGCAATTCAAAATTGCAATTCATGTTTACATCAAATTTGTAATTCAAAATTGCAATTCATGTTTACATCAAATTTCATTTAAAATCCTTCATATATTTTTTATCATAATTTTTCTGAGTTTTCCTTAATTTATGGAAACCAGTGGATTTTACATATTATTATTGAATATATTTTCTGAAATATGAGTTGTTTATTAACTTATCTGTTTCGAACGAAACATTTTTCTCGCTTAATGATGAGTTTCATGTTAATCCGAATTTATCTATTGTTTCTTGTCATTCCCTGTTAAATGAATTTTCTTTTTTGTTTTTCCTTGTCATTCGCACTTTTTCTTGTTAATATCGTTACTTCTTGTTATTCCTTGCCAATAGTTTAACTTGCTATTTGTACAAGGTGTTACCTATCCTTCAGTGTGCACAGACCTCTTTTGCACAGACCATTTACACAGGGGTGCACACAACCCACGGCCAGCCACTGCTTTTGTGCGACCGAGACCTTGATGATAAAAATTTAAACGATATGCGACATTATTTGCTATTCTTGCTGTTGCTATAGAGGCAAATTTAAAAATAATGTAATCGTTTCTGTAATTTTATCAATGAATCATTGCGTTTGTGTTTAAAGTTATGCCTTCAGTGTAAAACTGTTTCTTACCACGGCCTGCAGACTCAGAAAATATCTGTTGTGTAGCTCGTTGAGAGGCAAAGGTTATGTACCACTGGTTTGCATTATAATCTAGTATGAGAATTTTCTTACTCGCTTCATTGTTCTATTTATGACTGCAGGCGATTGCAAATCGTAGAATGTTCTTAAATAATCTTCTTGCATAAAGTTTGTGTTTAGTCATTCTGAATATTTTTTTTCTTTCAAATAATTTCTAATTGATTTCATTCTTGTTTTACTACTTCTGAAGACGGAAACAGATCGGAAGACTGTGACGAACACGCCCTATTCTACCGTCATGATCAATAGTTCCAATTTTTTCATTTTTCAAACGTAATATTTTGCAGAAAAAATCGTTTTGATTTTACTTACTTCTTTAAAATATTTCTGAAATCAATTAATTGGACACCTATATTATTATCCAAGAAATAAATCAGTGAGGAAGTAATGTTTTAATTAATATAGGTTAAACTTTCATTGATTAATACTTCCTGTTTGAGAGTTTCAACAAATATTGCGGGATAGTTGCCTACCGTCAAAGATAAATTTTTGTTAAAATAATAGCAGAAGTTTTGTGCTTTGAATTCTGCAAAATTTATGTCCATAATGTTGTTTAAGACCAATTTTAGAAGTCGAAATTGTACTCATGTAATTTACATATATCGTTTCGAAGAAATGAGTCGTATAGTAGTGTTAAAACGACTCTGCTCAAAGTGTTAAACGACACTGTCTTATGTTAAATTATAAGAATCATTAATTGTGAAATTTTTGCATTATTTACCTAAACGATCGGAGGAAATTGGTACATTAACTGACTAAAGTAGCGTAAAGGATGACACAGTCTGCATCTTGCTTGGTTCATGATTACAGTTCCCAAGTTCGAGTCCCAACTGTTCTAGTGTTGATATTTATCTCCGCTACCACCACCCTGACCTCGGTGAGAACCATCTGTTAGATGATATTTTAAAATGTGAGCAGTGTGCGGGAGAGCCATTCCCTGTGCATGTCTAAAAAGACGCTTGATGGCCTTGCGAGAGGCTTCCGTCGCCTCCTAACAGCTGTTCAGTGGATACCCTTTCCAAATCTTCTCTGATCCCTTTGCGTACTTTTGACCTGAACATTTAGTCCATGTATGCAAAAAATTGCCGCTCAGGGGTAAAGCCTCTTCTAACCTGCTCTCCCTGCTCATGTGTGCAGGTCTTTGATATATGAATTGATTTGATCTTTGATATATGAAGATAAATTTGAAGCAAGGAAAGTCTGCATCGTTCCAACCTAACTGTTCACTTTCTCTTTCAACCATATTTACCTAGAAACAGGATAACTTATTCAGGAAGCGACTGTGCTTTTAACGTGAATATTCATCAAAAAAGGTTAGATGCTTTGCATATAAGATTCTTAGGAAATGAAAAATTCGCAGCAAATATGGGAATTAGCGATTGTGAAACAGAAATATATAAATAAAAACACATATTTTCTCTCAATAGCAAATAATACGACTCGAATGAGATAACTGGACGTTAGAAAATGTAATGGCTGGTGCTTTAATAAATGAATCAAAACGCAATGTTTGCTTTTCTGGTGGAAACGTTTATCTGACATGAACGAATGGCACTGGGAATCTTAGAGTGAGCACACAGAAAAAGAGAAATAGTTTGAACTTTCTCTTTTGATTTCTACAAAAGGCGAAAGAAGATTCTATGAGAGAACGATGCAGGAAATAACTAATATGAGTTTAACTTTATACTAGTAGAGTGTCTTATCGCCATTAACGAATGTTTGTTTTCAAAGGGAAGAAATGTATTTATTTTATGTTTTTACCTATTGTGCTATAGATTTTCTCTCGCCATTTGTCCGTTTGTCAGTTGTAGATTTCCAAAACATTTTGTGCACAATATCTTTCGAATGCGACGGACAAATTTAATGAATTGCGTGTCAAATGAAAGTTTGTGAAGCGGGGACTGTCATGGACTATAAAAATGTATCCTCCTGCTTTCTTCGCCCTAAAAAGAGAGAAATTTAAAAACGATCGTTCTTCTAAACGATCGTTCTTCTAAACGATCGTTTTATACCTTTGTAACGCGAGGGCCGAAAATGTCAAATGAAAACTGGCGGCATTGGAAGTGTCGCAGATTACATATATATTGAAAAGGAACTAATCTAAATCTGAGCGTTTTGAGTGAAAAAAATTCTTTATAAAATTCATAATATATTTATACCAACGGTAACTAACTGAGTTATAGATTTCTATCCGATTTCCGTATTAAGCTTTGCAGAATTTAGTCGCACCTTGGGGGAAAAAATTACTCTTTCTTATCCGAATACTCAAATAACAAATGGCATTTGCACCAAAACAAACTGATTTTTATATGAATTTTGATTTATATATTAGAAGCATCGAAGACGAAAATATACAATTGAAATGCATTTTTTCACCATATTGCTTTCGGGGAAAAACTCCTTCCGCTTGTGTTCCTTTCGTTATATTTTCGATGTTTTTTTTTACCAGTGTTGGCCTATAATTTAATTTTTACACGACTTGTTAAAAAAATATTATAAATATTATTGACATTATGTGTATACGAAAGTTAAATACGTATAAATAGTCTTATTATTTAAATGGAATTTCATAATATTTTGAATTAATCCAAAATGAGGTCGAAAATGTTTACCAAAATATGATGCAATAAATAAGCAATCATTGAATAAGAGTTCCTCGCATGCAAATCCCTTATCTAGTTAAGTGCTATCGAATCATCGCTGCATCATTCAAAAAGTGAATTTTTGTTAAGGAACACAGATAATTAGTGAAAAGTTTGAGAAAGAAAGGTGATTAAACGAATTGCACGAGAACAGTCACAAGTAGAGATCGCGAGATGGATCTTCTGTAATAAATAAGTTTTTGTAAACTGTTACGAGATATAATAAGGTTTCCAGAAGACCATCAGTCGTAGCCCAAGAGCAGCAACAAAAAGAGGACAAATCTTAAATTCGATGACATAATCACACAAGATTGGTTCAACAACAGTGAGGATATTGAAATTCTTGTTTGCACCTTCATCGTTAGAAAGAATAAGAAGGACTCCTTATGCTCCCACCCTGCAGGTTAATTGTTGCAAAAAAAGGGAGAGACTAAATTTGGTCAGAAAACATCATGATTGGATCGATGATCAACGGCATTAGATGCTTTTTACAAATGAGTTCAGATGTTAACAGCAGAGTGACTCAAGAAGATATTATATATAATACACTGCATTGTAATTGAAAGGAATTTGTAAAATGAAAAGGGTGTAAAAAATATCTCAAATCAATTTGCAAGAAAGTTCGTGTAGAAGAGTTTGTAAATGCTTGGAATTAATATTAAAGTGTAACAAAGTTCTATCAACATCTCTCTAAAAACGTGTATATATATATGTCAAAATAGTCAAATATTTCATTCCATTTCGGACACAAATTGAGGAAGATAAAGTGTGTGATAATCACTCACAGCAGTTAAATTTCACAACTGTCCTTATTTTGTGTATGAGGTTATCCAAATGATATAGCTAGTATGAGAAGTCATTCACGTAAAAGGGTCACTTGCAGCTCGTGGTAGGTTCAGGGAGACATGAATGGAAAGACGTAACACGCCTTCCTAGAACATCCCAAACATGATATAAGAGACTGAGGTCAGGAGAACTTACTAGCCGCATTTTATGCCTGATTCTTGCCTAGTCGAACTCTGGAATTAATCCTCGTGGAGAGAGTAAGGGACCCGCCATCATGCATCAAACATCATCGAGAGAGAGACAGTTATGGAGTGGCAATATCATGATCTAGACAGTCATTTCACTGGGTGTCGCATAGATCTCTACCTAGTTCCTAACGTTTCTTATCGGCACGATGATGGCTCCCATGTACAGAGATCAGATTCCCGACTCCTATACGCAATCTTATATTGCTATAACAGAAAAATTGCACTTTGCAGGACGATAATGACAATCTCGAAAGAGTTCGACTAGGCGAGAATCAGGCATAAAAAGGGACTAGTAAGTTCTTCTGACCTCAGTCTCTTATATCATGTTTTGATGTTCTAGGAAGGGGTATTGCATCCTTCTATTCATATCTCCCCGAACATACCACGAGCTGCAAGTGACCCTTTTACGTGAATGGCTCCTCATACCAGCTACACCTTTTGGATAACCTCATGCACAAAATAAGGCACAGTTGTGAAGTTTAACTGCTATGATTATCACACACTTTATCGTCCTCAATTTGTGTTCGAAATGTAATGAAATATTTGACTATTTTGACTTTTATATACAGGGTGATTCAGTTAAGCATGTACAAACTTATGGTAGGGGTAGGTTGCACAAAGACGAATCGGAATCATATAGCAATGCAGGGTAGGTAACTGCATCAACATGTGCTAGTTTACAGAGAGGATGTGAATGAAAGAGCAGCACGTAAGTGAACAAAATGCTTTTTATTAATCACAATAGGTACATTTGCAAAATACACAGAGGTCACAGAACGTGTTCGAAGTTGCGACCACGAGCTGTAACACAGGCCTGACATCGTCGGCGCATGGAATCACGTACATTCTGTAAGATTCCTGGCGTGTCTTGGACTTTCGAGTCAGCTACGGAGATTCGTGCGACAAGGTCCTCAGCACTTTCAATGGGGGTGTCGAACACCAGTCCTTTGATGTAACCCCAGAAGAAGTAATCAAGGCATGATAGGTCCGGCGATCTTGCAGACCAATTAACGGGACCACCATGCCCGATCCACTGTTGTCCAAATGTCACGTTTAAGTGTTGATGAACTTCATGACTGAAATGGGCGGGGGCCCAATCGTGCTAGAATCACATTGCATGGCGCAGCGACCGAGGGACCTGTTGTTCATCCAAAAGTTCTGACAAGACATCCTCCAGAAGTATCCAATAACTCCTTCCGTCCAGACGAACAGGCATGAGGTATGGGCCTATTAAGTGGTCCCCGACAATGCTGGACCAAACAGTTACAGCAAAACGGTTTTGTGCTGCACGTGTTCGTGTAGCATGGGGGTTCTCCACTGCCCATGCATGCGCGTTATGTGAATTGAAGCTACCTTCCCGTGTAAAGCATGCGTCGTCTGTGAACAGCACAAAAGCAGGAAATGGGGTTCTGCCGCACTCTTCTGCAGGTACCATTGCGCAAATGCAATGTGCTGTGGGTAATCCTCAGCCTTCAGTGTCTGGACGTGATGCACATGATATGGATGCAATTGGTTATCATGCATAATCCTCCATACGGTGGATTGCGAAAGAACGACCCGGTGGGCGATTGCTCGTGTACTGGCATTTGGAGTGTCTTCTGTATGACGTAGCACATTCTTCTCTATATGTCAGGGGTCCGTGCCCATCGTTCCCGACTCCTGGCAGGTCTCTGGAAGGAACCAGTGTCATATAACCTCTAATGCAGCCGTGCAAACATCTGGTGGTTGGGAGTACGCCTCATTGGGTACAGTTCCTGGTACACTCACACAGCGGTTCGCCCATTGCAGTCCGCAGCCCCGTATGCGAGATGCATATCGGCCAACTCCACGTTTGTGCAATCAGCTCTCCTACTACCTCTGCGGGTGGTTCGCGAATGACGGTAACCTGCGAGGACATTGTGCAGTCCCGGGGCCGTACAATGCCATCTACAGCGTCGAACAACACCATATACCACGTGAATATGCCGTTACCAACCCTGCATTGCTATATGATTCCGATTCGTTTTTGTGCAACCTACCCCTCCCAGAAGTTTGTACACACTTAACTGAATCACCCGGTATATACATATGTTTTTAGAAACATGCTGATAGAACTTTGTTACACTAAATATATTTTTTCCAAGCATTTACAAACACTTATATAAGAAATTTCTTGCAAATTGATTTGAGAAATTTGTTACGCCCCTTTTCATTTTGCAAATTCCTTTCAATTGCAATGCAGTGTATTATACACAGTCGTATCAGAATAATATGACCACCTGACATGATATATGTATGGTAGGTGGTCATAGTATGGTAGGTGGTCACATTATTCTGATACGATTGTATATATGTATAATATAATAATAACAGAGACCGATCAATGGGGAGAAGGGAGCATGCCATCCAATCTAAGAATGCAATTAAGGTTAATGGAGGCAAAGATTATTAAACTTGTGCATCTTTAACGTATTTTTCTAGAAATTTTTAAGGACCTCTGAAACACATGGGGCAAAATGTTATAATCAAATGGAAACCATCCTTTTTTTACTTTTACCTACTTTACTTTTTACCTTTACTTTTTACCATACAAGAAAACTTTTACTCCCCCCCCTTCCTTTCGCTACAAACGAAAAGAAGTCAAGGGGTGTCAAATCGGGACTCTGTGGTGGCCATAGAATTGGAGCATCCCTGCCAATCTATCTGTCAGAAAATGTGTATGACAAGAAGTGGAATACCGATTGCTAATTATATATCACTAATTATATTAAAAGCTATTTAAGGTACATTTCAACTGAAATGTTAATTTCTTGAATATATATTATTTTCTTATACATTGGTTCTCGAAATTCCATCTTATTTTTCGGACAACTCGTACTGCAATGGAAATCCAGTCTCGTCTCCCCACATCCTTTTGCTTTTTCCGACTCAGTTGAGTTTCTTGCCCCATTCCACGTTATTTTCCTCCCGATCCGGGCTTGTATGCATCACCTTTCAGTTATAATTATTTGTGACTTTGTAGGGTATATTTTATTTCACCATAATGTGATCGATGTTCAAAACAAAACAAATAGTTGAAGTTCGCATCTGGACTGTGGTCGTTCATTTGAGGAGTCTCGATCAAAATTATTTCTGCCAAGGCTTTAAGAGAGAAACATGAGTAATATAAAAAACAAAAAATTCCTCTAGCAGTTGCTTTCCACAGAGATCTTAAAGGAGCTTGCCAGGTGATGTGTCGTAGTAGAAGGTCTAGGAGGAAGGTAAAGGGACATAAAGCGTGGCTCGATGTTCAGGAAGCCATACTCTTGCAAGCTAAAGAACGCACTGGATGTCATTGACGAGAGGCTTTCGTACATCTCATAACAGCTGTCCAGTGGTCCTTCCACAACCTTCTCTGAACCTTGGAATCTTTGTGATCCGGTCATTTACCTCATTTGGGTGTTTAAAAAAGGGCTGCTCAGAGGTAAAACAACCCAACCCAAACAAAATTATACAAAGTGATTGATCCAATCATTTCATAGTTGTGAAAAGTGTCCTTTGCCCATATTAAGACAAAATAAGCTTCCTAGTACTTAATGTAATTCTGTCTGCCCAACTATCTGTGTTTCGAAAATGTTTCCAAATGTACCAAAAAAAGAAACAATAAAAATTTTGCCATTTTCGCTACCGTAATGTTTTCTAATTAATTATATTGAGTTGGTGGACATGAGATATCCGAAATGTGAGTACCACCTGCAGACCCTTATAAAAATAGAAAGTAGTTACCTGCCTAGCCAAAGTAGTTCCCCCTAACATCGACACATTTCCGCCAACGCGTTAAGGCTGTGGATCCCACGGAGATAAAATTCTGGAGGCAAAGAAGGTGGCAACGGCTTGAGACACAGCTAGGTCGTTTGGGAAGGTTTTCTCCTCCAGGAAATGATCTAGATGCCGGAAGAGATGATAATCCATAGGAGCAAAGTCAGGGGAATATGCAGGGTGCAGTAGTGTTTCGTGTTCTAACTGGTGGATTTGTTGGAGGTCCTTTGTGAGATATGCAGGCGGGCATTGTCATGCAGTAGGAGGAACTCATACCTGTTGACCAAATCTGGCTGTTTGGTACGGAGCTTAGTGTGCATCTGCAGTATTTCAGCACAATAGCGGTCTGAATTGATGATCTCACCTGGTCGGAAAAAAGAACGATGGATCACATCGGCAGTAGACCACTATATGAGAATCAGCACTTTCAGTGGGTATAAGGGTGGTTTTGAACAATGTGTTGGTGGCTCCATGGATGACGATTGTCGTAGAGGACCCACGTTTCATTGCAGGTTACGATCCGATGCGTGATTCCACCTCTTTTGTTCTGGGAAATGAGGGAAATGTACAACTGCAAGCAGCATGTGCTATTGGCTGCTGTCAATTCTGTGGCGCCCAGACATCCAGCTTTTTCACCTTCCTCAGGGCAGCCAGGCATCTGACTACCGTCGAATTATGCACACGGACATTCGCTACGATCTCACGTACACTTTGCCGTGGGTCAGCTTCCACGATATTATTCTCCTCTTCATCTATTACAGCTACTTGCGGACGACCATGAGACTCATTTCCAAAGAATGTGTCTGCTGCTTGGAATTTTGCGAACCATCGGCTTTGGTAAGTTCATTTCCAGTACCCTGCCCAAATGTCGCATTAATGTTTCGGGCCACTATGCCATGGAATGTCCGAGTTTGAAATCATACAGAAATATTATGTGCAACTGGCCTGTCTCCATGGTCCACTTTGACCGAAGTCTGTACCCTTGTGGTTGAATATCGTTACGAAACGTGACACATAACGCGTACACCAGATATATACCGACATTATGACGTATGTCATGGGACTTTGTTAGACAACACTAATCCTATGGAGGGATAGAACTTGTCCACAGCTGAAAGCGGATATTTCATCTGCACCAACCTAATATTTTAACGGTTCGTTTATTTAGCAAGTAGATGGAAGAGGTTAGGAAAAATATATTTTTCCAGAACTTATTCCCCTATGGATAAATTCATTTAGTTGGGTCTTCTGAAGAAAGCACTGACGAGATGGAGTATGAGGCTTAAAAACTTAATATTTCTCAAACTTTAATGGTTACTTTTACAACTGCTCTATACTTAATGCAGCAAAAATAGTTTTTTGTATTGAGGGAAAGCTAGGCCTAAAAATGTTGGATTTTTCCAAAATGTAAAATCCATTAAGTTAAAAGAATTTTGCATATGGGATCTTCTAGCAGGTAGATTTTTGGCCTGCGATTAACATCTACTTCTCTCAATAAATCTAGTTGCTTTTAAACTCCTACTATTTGCTCTCCTCAATTACTTGGAACGTGAATCTACACGAGACCATTGCTGTGATATATTTTCATAGATCTTCCTAAGGATACCTTGGGTTTGCATACAGAATTGTTGGGCACAAAAAAGGTTACACTCTTAAAAATAATCTTCAGCTTCACTTTTCAAGGAAGTGATGATAGCAAACATCTACTAGGTATAGCTTTGCCTATAAGCATGAATTTCATTAATGATCCTTCAGAATATGAATGCATTAAGATTTTTTACAGTTATATTTAAAACAAGGATTAAACACTAGAGTGTTATATAACCCCATAACTTGCTCAATATTTGAGGATGAATGGAACTATTTTAAACGGTCTAGTCTTGATACCAACTGTATCATTTCGAGAAATATGGAACTAAGGGGAGGGGTCATTTAAGTCTTAAAACGATGATGCTTATTTTCAAAAAGGAAATGTTCAGTTAAAGATTCAACACCACCCTACTGATCTTAACAAAGGACATTATATACAGAGCGAATTAACTTGTAAATGATCAGTTGAAAGCTGATAAGAATCTTTGATTTCTTATCCGGTCTGACAAAATAGAGAAAGTTGCTAGAGAATACAAGAGTAAGGAGTTGTATCAGATATCATTTTTTAAGAGAAAAACAAAACTGCAATTACAAAAAAAGGTGAGATTTATGTCTTGGATAGATGGATTAAGCATTTCAGAGATAGTCTGAAAAATGTGGCTGATTCTGCTCCAATTAATTGCAAGTAAAAATAGATATATTAGCTGTTTTAATATCAGCTCCATTTCCGGATCTAAAATTATTTTGGTATTTCTAAATGAAACTACATTTGAAATGCTAAGAGTTGGGAATGATTCCGTTGTCATATGGCTGACCAGGTACAGTAATGTTCCAGTACATTAAAATGTTCTGTGTTGAATATTTTAATTTTACTAGAAATATTATTATACAGTCGCTCAAAAAAGTATCCGAACACTATGGCGGATTTGAGAATTCAGAAAAAATATCTGGCAACATTTTTTTTTAGAAATTGTTGTCAGATATTTTTTCTGAATTCTGTAATCAACCATAGTGTTCGGATACTTTTTTGAGCGACTGTACCTATTACTCTATTTTCAAGAAAGGTGACCGCAGTTGTTAAAAATACAGCGATATCAACTCTTTGCTCCTGGTAACGTTCTGTGCGTTAATGTACTAAATACTAGAATGAAACGTTAGTTGATATTAACTACAGAATGGAGAGTGTGGATTCAGATATGATAGAGCTTCATGGACCAAGTTTTTTAACTTGGATTCTTCAGAAATGTTTCGAATTTCAAGAAACGTGGTCACTAGCTTTGCAGATTTCAAAATATACTTTACCTCTGCTGATCGTCAAAATTTATAGTTGATTGTGAGATCAAATAGCATTCTTGATAAGTCAGTTTACAAAATATTTGGTTCCACTGCTAATACTGAGTAGCGGGTATGAGCTGGTAAAGCTTGTAGTTAGTGGTTTGACTTTACAACTGATTTCTACAAGGCTGCATTTATCACCATTTGTTTTCTATTTGGTTAGCGGCTATATTTTGAGGAACGCATTGAAAGGTAAAGACTGGGCCCTTGAAATGAATAAATTTATTTCGCTCAAACACGTATATATTGATACATAAAACACAGAAGTTCAAAAGAGAAAAGAGAGAACATAATAAGACGTAGCTTTTGAAAAAAATGTTTTCCTAAAACAATCTTATATTTGAAAGATTACAAATGTCCTTAACCTATACATTTATATGAGCATGTATAGTTTTGTGATATTATATTATCATTGCCTTGATAATAGGTGTATGTCATATTTATAATTAAAAGTTCTGTATTGTTCATGTTCAACAATATCCTCTGGAATCTCTCCTTACCAAACCTTAATGCCAGTTTACTTTATTGATCTCTAACCTATAGATCATTTATAAAGAGTAAGCATGATCCTGAATCCAGTGTTTTTTTAACGTGCACAGATTATGGCTCTCCTGCATACGGGGCCACAACTTTATGTCCTATAGAACAGGGGATTGTCTATTGAAGCCCATTAGTACCCTTTCTCACCGAGAGCAGGATGAAGGATTTATCAGAGGTAAATATCAACGCTGGCAAAGTTGAGACTCGAACCTAGGAACTACAGAATACGAGTCTGGCGAGCTACCGACAAATTCATCCCTTCAGAATTGGCTAGTCACGGCCCTAGGGAATAGAGAAAAAATGAAAAATATTCAGGTGATTTAATTCATTTGAATGGTTATTTACTTGAGAAAGTGTATCAGTGTTATTATCTCTATTACAGATTTATTGTCAATGTCAATAATGTTCTTGAGAAATTTAATATGTGGTTCGAAAATAATAAACACTCAATTAATAAGAATGAAACTAAATTTGTTTTATACAAGTTGAAAAATAATCAAAATGCTGTAAATGTTTTTGCCATTAAGCTGCGTTCACCTCAATGCTATAAATATATTGATTGCAGTTGTGATGACATAGAACAGGTTGAGAGCATTATATATTTAGGTATTTTCATAGATAATAATTTAAAATAGAAGAAACATATTGACTACATCATATGTAAAGCCCGCTATAAACTACTCAGATTACATCACTTGAAATACAAAGTTAATCTTAATTTGTTGCGAACATTTATTTCTCTTGGATACAAGTTTCATTTCATTACCCACACAACCACAATATCCCGAATATATCTATAAGATATCTAAAATGACTAATGGATATTCTATAGTCGTCTTAGATATCTGATGGATATTTTCTGGATATTGTGGTTGTGTGGGTACAGTATAGTTTTTTGGGGTGGAACTTATGTCTCGGTTTTTAAACCTCTGGTGTCTCTGCAAAACAAAATCATTAAATTAATTGCAAAACATTAAAACTGATATTTTAAACAATTTCAGTCGTTATTCTATGCTAAAAATTCTACCTATTAGACATATATTTGCTTTTAGAGTGATATTTTTAAGCAAAATTGCTTTAATTTTCACATTTAGCTGGATTTATACATCAGAGAGAAAGGTCCAAAATACTTAGTTCCTTTGACCAAAAAAGATTGCTCATAAGCATTATTCGTATATCGCATCTAAAATCTTCAATCAGTTGTCTCTTGAAATTAGAAGTGAAAAAAATTTAATATGTTTAAGCAGAATTTAAAAAAGTTTTCTCTTTTCTTTGGAAGATGTTGCACCTATGTTAAATAATCAAGTGTAAAGTAAAAATTCCTTGTACATACATTGGAAAAATGACACATATTGTTTGCAATCTTTGTAGTGAGTAAGTCATTATTGATTTATGTATTAATTTCCTTTAGTGGCCCAGACAAACCATGTGGTTTTTTTGTTCACTCATATTTTTCTCTGTTATAAATTGTATATGATGATGAAATAAAATTGATTAATTGATTGGTACCAGGAATGTTCCTCGCGAGGAAACCTGAAAAATAAGCATAGCTAGAAAATTTTTATAGAGTTTGTGAGAATTTCATCGAGAATTTTATCGAGTTTGTGAAAAAACTGAGCATCCACCCACATACTAAAAATTAGGAATACAACACATAATTTGGTACTTTCTGAAGTTTGATTGGTAGTGAACTTGTTTTTTTGTAAACAAAATAACAGGAAACGTGATGCTTTAAATTCCAGCGGTGTAGGCACTTAGCATACATCAGTATATTAAGTACTAAGGTACTAAGGTAGTACGAGTATTAAGTAATGATAGGCTACATGAAAGAGCCAATAACTATTTTTTAATAACATCTTATGCACGTAGAGAATGCGAGGGTTTGGCCTAATGTGCAGTTCTGCATGCAGGCAACATCATACGGAACTAGAGATTAGCGAATAGGAAAATGAGCATTATTCTAATGGCTTGCGAAAAAAAAAATGAAGGGGTGGACCTAGAATACGATGGATGGAAAATAACAAACAGGACCTGGTTAAATTGTCATGCAGTCCTCGCATACAATATTAACAGCCCAGGATAGACATGTATGTAGAACTAATTTACATAGCTTCTGTACCTCTTTAGCCAAGTTTCTGCTTACGTTTGTATGTACACCGAAGAGACAAAACATTATGACCACCTGCCTAATATGATGTTGATCCTCGACGTTCCGCCAAAACAGCTCTTACCCAGCGAGGCATGGATGCTACAAAATTTCTAAACGTGTTTTATGGTACCTGGTACCAACACGTTACCAGCAGATCTATTAACTCTTGTAATTTACTTGATTGAGCCGCCGCAGATCGGATATGCTGTTCCAACACAAACCACAGATGATCGATTGGATTGATATCTGGGGAATTTGGAGGCCAGGGCATGCCAACTTCTGTTGGCTTGTACCTCATGTTCCACGAACTATTCTCGAAAAATCCGGGCAGTGTGTCATGGCACATTATCCTGCTGAAAGAAGGCACTACTAGAGGGGAATACTATTGTCATAAAAGGAAGTACCTGGTCTGTAATGATGTTTAGGTAGGTGGTAGACGTCATAGTTTCCTGCACATGAATGACTGGACCTAGGATTTCCCAGAACAACATTGCCCAAAGCATTACATTTCCTCCACTGGCTTGTTTTCGTCCCATGGTGCATCCTGGTGCCAACACATCTCCAGGTAAACGATGCAATTGTACCCGGCCATCCACATGGTGCAACAAGAAACGAGATTCATCGGACCAGACGACCTTCTTCCAAACATTTAAGGTCTAGGTTTGATGCTCTTATGCTCATTGTAGGCTCTTTCGATAGTGAACCGAGGTTAGCATGGGCACTCGGAGTGGCCTGCAGCTAGGCAGCCCCATTTTCAGCAAGATTCGATGTACTCTGTATTGTGGCACATTACTCCCGTCACCAGCATTCAAATTATGGACGAGTTACGCCACAGTATCCTTTCTGTTGGCTTGTATCATATGGATAGTCTTCACTCACCTCTGGCATCAATGAGCCGTGGTCGGCCCACGTCTTGCCAGCGGTTCGAGGTTTTCGCTCCTCGGACCACTTTTTGAAGGTACTAACCACGGCTGACCGCGAGCACCCCACAATCCTTGCTGTCTCGGAAATGCTCTGACCCAGTCGTCTAACTATTACAATTTTGCCTTTGTCAAACTCACTTAAGTCAGCTGCCTTTCCCATCTGAAGAATAAGAATAATAGTGATTAATAGAGCTCAGTATAAGGTGTTATTTATACCGTTTCATGACCTTCACACGCGCCGTCATTTACCTGCAGTTGCTTCGATTTGGATAAAGACGCGCTGGTCATAATGTTTTGGCTCTTCGGTGTATGTATGTATGTATGTATGTATGTATGTATGTATGTATGTATGTATGTATGTATGTATGTGGACCCGGTCTAGAAAAAAAAGGGGGTTGGGTCAAAAAACTCGATTAGTATAATATTTCCTCCTCCGTTTTAGAGATTAAAAATCTTTTTAAAAAATGTATGAAATGTACATAAGTTTAATATTTTTGCCACTATTACTACCACTTTAATATTATTTCCCATCTTACTAGCATTCTGAAAGGGGGTGGGGAGCATGATCGCCTCTGATTCCTATTAGCTCCGGCTTTTATGTATAATACATGTAATGGACATTATTGGTGAATTAATTTGCATAGTCTCTGTACCTCCTTAATCAAATTTCTGCTTCTATAAGTACATATGCATGTATTAGAAATCAATCGGTGCATTCGGCACCTCTTAATTTCTAGCCGTCACTCCGACCTTATTTGACCTTGAACGCAATGCCAGATCTAAAAATTTCTCATACCTCTGAGTTCTACTGCCTGAAATAGCCTTATTCACCAAATTTTTGCTCTCGAGCCTGCCTATATCAAAATTTAACCTATGACCTCAAAAGCCCCATGGCATTTACAATTTACAATATTTTCTGAGAACTACGACTCAAAATGCCCTCAGGTAATATGTTTAGTCCTCTAACACTGGTGGATCTATAATTGATCTTGACCCAGCACATCCCAAATTTCACATTTCTGATCCTACGACTCAAAATGCCACCCAAGAATAATTTTTAGCACTCTACCACTGGTAGATTTAAAGTTGATCTGTGAGCTCGAAGGATCTCCCCCTCCCCCGGATCCGAAATTCATAATATTTCTAAGATCTACATATTGAAGATCCTACCAGATATCAAATTTCACCTATCTAGCACTCATAGATCAAAGTTTGACTTCAATGTGACCTACATTTGACCTTGAAGGACAGGTCGAAGGTCGAATTTCGATTTTTATCGAGATTTACGACCGGATTATCCCTAGGAGCAAATTTTAATAGGTTTACCATTTGTGCATCATAATTAGAATTAGCGGGATACCCTGCCAGTCAGTCAGTAAATCACTCACACTTGTCTATAGATACACAATCGTATCAGAATAATATGACCACCTACCTATAATGGGAATAACCACCCTTGGCCTGGATGACAGTGGCGAGACGACATGGTATGGACACAATGAGGCCCTGGAAGGTTACCAGAGGCACATGTTCCCATTCGAACTCAAGCAGAGAACGGAGGTTCCGGAGATGACGTGGTTGTTGGTCCGCATACCGAACCTGTCGATTCAAAGGTCCCACAAGTGCTCTATGGGATTGAGGTCGGGGCGAATCCGCCAGAAAAGAGAGAACGGAGACATCGCTGTCGTGTTCCTGGAACCAGTCATGCACCACCTTAGCGACATAGCAGGGCGCATTGTCCTGTTGGTAGTCACCATCACCACTAGGGTAAACGTCCAACATAAAGGGATGCATGTGGTCAGCAGGATGGACATGTAGCCATTGGCGTTCAAGAACCCATCCAGTGGTACCAGAGGTCCCAGGTCATACCAGAAAAACATCCTCCAGACATACACACTGCCATCGCCGACCTATACTTGACCAACAAGAGTGTCTGGGTGTTATTTCTCGTGTGTCTGACACCATATCCGCCACCACCCGTCATTCTGTGGAGCAGAAACCTTAATTCGTCAGAGAAGGCTAACTTTTTCTTATCCCGCTTCATCAAAAGAATGGACCGCTGTCACACTGAGTACCTCCAGACATCAAATGTCTCCAGTCTTCCACTGTCCAATGACGGTAGTCCTGTGTGGACTGCAGGCGTCATTGCCGATGGACCTTGGTTAACATTGGCGCCTTTGCACAGCGTCGACTCCGGAGCCCCTTGCATAACAGGGTTTGCTCTACTGTTATCGGGGACACGTACCTGGGTCCCTCAGCGTTCATTTGAGTAGTTAATTGCTGCAATGTTGCACGTCAATTGATCCTTTACCAGTCAACAGAGGCTATGTTCTCCTCTGCGGTCGATGGCCTTTGGGGATCCACAGTTATGACGTCTGGAGGTACTCGGTGTGCCAGCGGTCCATTCTTGGTACACCCTTACTACAGCACCTCGCGAACAGCCCACGAAATCTGCTGTTTTTGAGATGCTTCCACCCTTGACGTGGTAGCCGATGATCATACCTTTTTGAAGGTTCGTCAAATCAATACCGCTGCCCATTGTGCTCATGTTACGCACTATGGCTCATCTGCCCTGGCCGGCCGCTTATATCTCCATGTGGTCGACCTTGTCGTGCACTCTCTGACGACTGGGCGGGTACACTGTGATTCCGTGTGTGGTCATATTATTCTGATACGACTGTGTATATTAGATGAAGCGGGAATAAGTAATGTTAAAAAAATCAAGTACTTAATCGCAAGAACAGAATACCTCATTAACGTTGTAAGACTTATTCTCATTAACTATTGTAAGTCTTTTTCTTTACGAGTTTTCGTTTTTTTCCCTAAACGACTTCCTTTTTACGATTCTTAAAGCCGTCAGCCATTGCGTTTATATTTCCTATTTTTTTCAAATGGTGTTAGAGTTGTCACTGCAACATGGCTTAAAAACAACAAAGTGCTTGCATCTGTTTTCTCTACGACTGTAGTTGGAAACTTTCTCCGTATATCAGGATTAGCGACTCCTTTAATGCTATTCCCTTACAACCTCCTAAGATGGAGCATTAGAAAAATAAACGAACGCATTTCAACTCTGAGGAATATTTCAAAGCTGACTGCGCTTTGCATGTTCGGATTAGCTTTACACACCTTAACGCGCATCTTTTGGAAGGATTAAAGTGATAAATCTCAACGGAAATAATTGTCTTCACGGATTGCTTGAAATTATTTATAAAAGAACGGACACTGCGTCATGCCCTAAATCAATCGAACTCAGTTTTGTTTTCTTTTTCAACGAGTTTTTATCACACCTGATGGAACTAAGGTACCAGGTACATACGAAAGAGAGAAAATTATTTTGTCAATATTTGATCTGTGTTGCTATATTGACAGATGAAGTAAATGGACATCGCAGTAGTGATTTCAAGAATCAATAATAATGGGAAATATAAATAGTAGATATAATTTTTAAGCTATAGATCATATCATACAAATAATATTAAATTTACACGGTTGTGTCATGCCTGTAAAATCTACTTTCAAGTGTTATATTGATTTATTGCTTTAAAATGGATATTTATAGAAGATTAAAGCGTGTGAATTTTAATTGCTTGAAGCATCGAAAATATTTGCAGTAGTCTTTGTAGTTTGAGCCCCGCCCATTCGAAGTTCCTTTTGGTTATAGGCGATGCGCTGCAATCACGATCATTTTCTCTGTTAACTGCCCCTTTTTTATTTATAGTGCATTAGTCATTGTGTGCACATGTGTCTTTCAACCGTCAATATTTGTTTATTATAGCTGTTTTCTATTGTTTCTATATACCAAAGACTGTTAAAATCAAGAGCAAATATGTTTTGATGGAAACTAAGCTTAAATCTGTAAAAACAAAGGAAAAACTTCAAAAATGTGTGATCAGAATTAGGTGTAAGAGAAGTGACTATTGGAGATTGGCGTCGAAACAGGGCAAAAATGAAAAATGGTGTTCGGAAAAATGTTTTCAAGGTACCTCAATTTCACGAAAACCCCGAAGAAGGCTGAATACGAAAACACCAGTGAAGCTTTGTTCCAGTGATTTTCGCAGAAGAGATTGAAATCACAGGCCCAATCACTAGATCAAGAAAGAGCTCAATGTCCACAACAAATGGTGACAGTAACTTTACTGATAGCGTAGGCTAATTAGGCAGGTGGAAGGAAGAGTGAAAGGTGCGACAACCGAATGTTTATGGGAAAAGCATTTGTCGGGCTTAGAAGTAGTTGAAATATTCCGAAATAAATTATGAAGCCGTGGAAGATAAGGAGTTTACAACTGACTTACTACATAGCTGTGATGAGACAGGATCAAACTATGAAATGCTTCCATCTAAACAACACGCTTCTCGCCAAGAAGCAGCAGCTACAGGTTACAAAAAAAGCAAAGAAATGGGACTATACTCACTTCCTGTAACGCTTCCGGATATCATAACTTATCATTTACATTCGTTGGAAAATCAGATAAAGTCCGAATCTTAAACACATTTCTTTCAGAGCCTTGTCAGTATCACATACAGTTCAAAAAAGTACCGTAAAATTTTCAATTTTCAAAAAGTACCGTTCAATTGAACCGTAAGCTATTCAAATAATGTTTCTTTTTTTTTGGAATAATTTGTTCCAAAAACACAGAAATTTTTGAAAGAGAGAGATATTCGTCGTAAGACTGTATTGATACTAGAAAATACACCTTCCCATCCAAATGAAGGAATAAATTATTAGTGACGACATTTGTGCTCTGTTCTTACCTCCTAATGTCAAAAGTTTGATACAGCCGATGGACCATGGAGTTTTGTAGTATTTTAAAAGAAAATATCGATGAAAGTTGTTGCAATCTTTACTGGAGCAATAATGGATAAAGACAGTATTGTTGGCTACTTGAAGAAGTTTAATGTGAAAGTTGTTTTTGGGATAGTTGAATCATGGTCACAATTACCATCTGAATCTCTAGTGAAGTTAAGGAGAAAAACTGATAAAAAAGACTGAAGCTCAGGACGAGATAACAGAGGACAACGAGTATAAAAACTTGGCCAGCCTGTTCCAAAAACTGCTAGTATGAAAACATACCGTTGAAAGTTTCTTAAATAATTGGTTTGATCAACATACACGAAATCCTTGACGGTATCATAATCGAGATGCCAAACAAAGAGTCAGATGAAAACAGTGATGAACTTGAAATAGAACGCATTAAGAAGAGCAGATGGAAAAAATGATGCGGGTGAACTAGATAGCATTAAAGAAGCAGATGAAATTCATGATGAAGCAGAGGATACTAGTGATGAAGGTGAACTAGATGATAGTTCACATCCATCACTGTTTTCATCTGCTTCATTAATGTCATCATCATTAATGCCATTTAGTTCACCTTCATCCCAGTTTTCATCTGCTTCATTAATTCCATAGAGTGCACTTTCATCACTGTTTTCATCTGCTTCTTTAATATCATCTAGTTCACTTTTATCACTGCTTTCCTTAGATTCATTAATGGCATTAATGAAACAGATGAAAGCAGGGATGAAGGTGAACTAAATGGCATTAATGAATCAAAGGAAAGCAGTGATAAAAGTGAACTAGATGATATTAAAGAAGCAGATGAAAACAGTGATGAACTCTATGGAATTTATGAAGCAGATGAAAACAATGATAAGGCGAACTAGATGGCATTACAGAATTTCACAGATGAAAACAGTGATGAAAATAAAATAATACTCTCTTCTTCTGCAAAGATGGCGTGATTTTGCAGCAAAGAATCGATGGCAATTTCAAAGCAACAAACCTCAAAAACATTTTCGCGTTATATTAACAGGAAGTGTTTTCAATTTATTTAACAAGTAAATAGGCACAATTTACATATTTTTTAAAATAAAATAATACATATTGTATATTACCTTTTCTGTTTTGGAGGGAGAGATATATATATATTTTGTATAGGTCGAGCTTTTCTGAAATTCGAGGCCACCTCTGTACCCATTCACTTCGAACTATTGAAGGCCTACTGTATTGGAAAAATGAAGAAGGTAAATGTGTATGCAGGCAAATTATGAGAGAAATTCACAGTGCGAAATAATAAATGTATATTAAATAATGCAATTAATTTAAAACAAAATTAAGCAGAAATGTTTAAGGATATCGATAAATAAATATTCACTGATTATTATTGGGAAACTGGGGAAACTGAAGCTCATGTATAATAAATTATGAGATGAATTTATACAGTGCAAAACAAAAGTTATTATTGTATAGATAGTTGCGGAATGATATGAGTTGGGTTGTTTTACCTCTGAGCGGCACTTTTTTGCACACCATGGGCTAAATGGCCAGGTCACATGGACCCCGAAGGCTCAGAGAAGGTTGGGGGAGGGGACCCACTGGAACAGCTGTTGGGAGACAGATGGTAGTCTCCCGTCAAGGCCATCCAGCGTGTTCTTTAACGTGCACAGGGTATGGCTCTCCCGCACACGGGACCACGGCTTTACGTCCAATCCGACGGACGGCGGCCTTTCCAAGCCCATCGGTGTCCCCTACTGACCGTGGGTAGGGCGGGGAATTTTGCGAAGATAAATCTCAACGCTGGCCCAGCTGGGACTCGAACCTGAGAACTACAGATTACGAGCCTGGCGCGCTACCGACTGAGCCATCCCCGCCCCAGGAATGATATGATATTTATTTAGAAGAATAATAATAATTCCTGCAACAACCGGAAAAGTCTTTGTGCATCATGCCTACTATGACGAACCCTATCTCGTTTCCTTATACAGACTTTTAAGAGTAAGGTGATGAAATATTGCTTTCTGAGAGGAACAGAGAGATCCAATATTTCATGATATTGCCGAACTGACTTGTTTATTCTGTAAGTCCTTTTTTATCCCTCTGAAGAGTGGTCAGCGCTTTAACACTCTTCGTTGATTTAAATTCATCGTCTTACTTCATTCAGAACAAATGACAATACTTTTCTATCTAAGCGTAATATATAAGGACAGTGCCTCTATGGAGAGATACGTACGAATACGTTATATTAGATGAGAGGGGATTATGATTGATCGAACCATGCACTTAGAATCTATAGCTCACAGAAATAAAATATGCCATTTTTAAAGTTGAATATTTACTGGGCAAACAATTTCCTAGTTCGCTGAAAGCTACTGTATCTTTGAACGAAACGAATTCTTCAACACTAAAGATAAGGGGCTAAAAAGGCTTTACCTTAGTTTTGAGATTAGGAATAAATTGTCAATTTCTCACTCATGCGCTCAGATCGGAAATTCATTAAGCTTACTTTGGTTTCAAATTTAACCTATTTTATCCCAGGGTACGTTTCGCTATGGCCAAAGCCGAATTAAGCAATTGGGGAGGGGGAGTAAATAGGGGTCCTGGATATATATATATATATATACATATACTAAAACATTATACTCCGAATTGCAATAAATAACAAATTATATTTACATGGATATTTTCTATCTAAAATGTCTTTTATATTTCATTTCAATAAGACTTTAGTGAAGTAATACACTCGAAACTGTCTTGCGCGTCTTATTTATCAGCGCGAAATGTTACGAGAAAGCCTTAAGTCCTCCCCCACCCCAGAAGCTAAAATCCTGGGGTACGTGTCTGACATAAGCCACAATACATATATATATATATGGGGATTTTATTACATGTACACTATATATAGATGTTCTTTTACAATCCAGTCGATGTTTCTTATTTCATCGAGGAGAGAATAGGGGTTAGAGTGAAAATCGCCGACGTTGCGCACTTCCAACTGAGCCATCACCGCCCTAGCCGAATTGGTTTCTCCATATACATTATTATGCTCTATAAACCTATTTAGAAACTCACCAGTCACCACTGAAGGAGATTCTTGTCTTTCGTTTCTGTCTTTATCTCATGCGTGAAGTGATAATAATAGAGGCTGTGAAATTTCCGGACAAAAATTATGTTTCTTATATAGAGTCATTCTTTATATCAAAGCGCAATAAGCTCCCTTGTTACATCCTAACTTCATCATAAAAGTATATATTTTCTGCACAAAAATATACGTTTATTAACGTTCTAATAGGTCTTATTTTCCATAATTCTGATCTTTAAACAGTCAGATTTATATTTAATGTACTAGTTCCATGTTTACAAAATAACCTCAATTTTTTTATTAAGCTTTAATTTTTTAGACTTTTTAGTTTTCTCTGTCCCTCATGAAACCTCGTTTAAAACATTTCCGTTAAGTAAATGGTACATTTCAAGCTTTTATAGTTAAACTGAATAAACAATGAGAAGACGTTAAGGATTTCCCATGGCAATCCTATCGTTATCTGATTCTATTATTTAGATAGCATTAGTTTCTCCTTTTAACTCATCCTTTGAAATCCCAAAAGACACAGAAAACATTAAATTTAAAGACGATCTGAACACTTAGGCTCTTCACTTTCAAAGGAACTGCTCAAGTCAACCGTAAGTAGACCTCTGTGCTTCCTTTAGGGTTTCCTTTTCGGTTGTAGTTTTGCTGCTGCGAAATGTCTCCAATAAAATAGCACTCTTTGTTTTATAGGATATTTCTAGCTTTCAGAAAGAACAATGAGAATTTTACTAGTGTAAAACAAAAAAGATTAAAGTGCAGTATCAAGTAAATTAAAATTGTAAACAATGACGTTGGTGCATTTAAAGATTAACGTATATAGGACTGTAGTTAATATTTTTGGTCGAATACTCAGTTCTGAAACTTTAAAAATTGCTAAAACAAATCCCAAAATGAAAATTCGTTTTGGCATATATCTCCATTTTAGTGACACAATTCAGAATATCTTAATTTGTACGAATACATGGTTTACTATTAGGTTAGGATTGAGTTGGGTTGTTTTACCTCTGAAAGGCACTTTTTTTTTTGCACAGAATTGGATAAATTGCCAGGTCGCAAGGACCCCGAGAGCTCTGAGAAGGTTGGGGAGAACATCTACTGGACAGCTGTTAAAAAACAGATGGTAGCTTCCCATCAAGGTCATCTAGCGCATTCTTAATTTGCACAGATATGGCTCTCCCCACACAGGTTCACGGTTTTTCGTCCCATACGACAGACGGCGTACTTGCAAGCCATAGTTCTCCCCTACTGACATAAGGCAGGGCGAGCACTTTTTATTATTCGGTTAGAGTACAGCTACTGACGATATATGTAGCTCAAGAGCTATGCTGCAAAAAAGTGTTAATAACTCATAAGAATGGTTTACGCTATTTTTGCCGTTTAGATTATTTAACAAATGTATAAACGAGACACTGCAATCTGCTAGTTACATGCTCATAGGAGCACATTGCAGTGCTACCTATATGCTTGTAGAAGCACATTGCAGTACTAGTTACATGCTCGTTGGAACACATTGCAGTGCTACTTACATGCTTGTAGAAGCACATTGCAGTGCTAGGTTGGGTTGGGTTGTTTTACCTCTGAGCGGCACTTTTTTGCACATCATGGGCTAAATGGCCAGGTCACATGGACCCCGAAGGTTCAGAGAAGGTTGGGGGAGGGGACCCACTGGAGCAACTGTTGGGAGACAGATGGTAGCCTCCCGTCAAGGCCATCCAGCGTATTCTTTAACGTGCACAGGGTATGGCTCTCTCCCGCACACGGAGCCACGGCTTAACGTCCCATCCGACGGACGTCAGAAACCTTCAAGGCCTTTCCAAGTCCATCGGTGTCCCCTACTGACCGTGGGCAGGGCTAGGAATTTTGCGGAGATAAGTCTCAACGCTGACCCAGCTGGAACTCGAACCTGGAAACTACGATTACGAGCCTGGCGCGCTACCGACTGAGCACCCCCGCCCTTTGCAGTGCTAGTAACATGCTTGTAGGAGCACATTGCAGTGCTAGTTACATGCTTGTAGGGGCATATTGCATTGCTAGTTACATGTTTGTAGGGCATATTGCAATGCTAGTTACATGCTTGTAGGAGCACATTGCAGTGCCTCGTTTATACTTGTGTAAATAAATCTAAACAGCAAAAAAAGCGTAATCCATTCTTATGAGATAATAATGATGTCGTAAACTCGTTTATCGATTTATCACTACTCTCTATAAGTGTTAATGTTACATCAGTTTGTGTCGTGGTACACCACAAAAGGTTACTCCTTTACACTGTTTTCATATTTAACACGATATTATGGTGTAATCTAACACCAAATTTGAAGCAAAACCCTTTTCTTAAATTTGACATATTTATAATATTCTATTCTTGAGTATCGTATTTCATTCATTTCATTATTCTGCAATAATAAAGAAAATTAAAATGCAAGAATAGTTGTATTTTTCGGCATTCTAAATTTTTTTTCGATAATTCTAAAAAGAACTATTCTAAATTTGATATTCTAATTTTCAATAGCCTAAATACTATAAAAAGTACTTTATTATTAATTTCTCATTTAATTCGCAATGATTTATAGCTATTAGTCAAAATATTAGAATTATTCTATAAAATAATCTTTTTTTTTCCATATATTAAGAAACAGGAAAAAAAAAGCAAATGTTATTAACTTGATATCCGTTGTAATTGAGTTTGGCTTTTATGGAGTAAATTTTCACCCGAATGTGGTGTTATCTTAAATTATTCCTGGTGTTAGAAAATATATTTCGCTCCCTTTCCTGATATCTCGTTTCACTTTTCCAGCGTATCCTTTCATCAGAATATAGTTTTACCATATACATGTTTCTGGTGTTAGAATTAACTTTTTGGAAGTAACCTATCCCTAGAATATGGGTGATTAATTCCCCAGAATAAATTTTTCTTTTTTTTTTACATTATAAGACATAAATTATTTGCTAGAAGTATAGGAAAGAATATGAATTTGCAATTTCGAAAACAAGTTTAGAAATCTAGAATTTCCAATACTTAATGAACATGCATCATTGTTTCAAGTTCTCAAAATTTAAAATTATTGGCCGTGTCTGTTACCTTTGTTTGATTCATGAATAAAAAAGGATTCAAAGCTTTAGAGGAAAGATTGAGTTTAATGCAATACTTGTTTCGAAAAAAATGTTGTTCATTATTAGGGCATTCAACAGAATCCCTACAAACTATATTTGGCTGCATGCATAACAAATAATAACAATATCTGGCATCTTTATCTATGTGAGTTATTTTCAGTTTTCTTTATTTGTTTCATAATTAGTTATTGCATAAAGTATAGTTTTATAAATTGCGGTCTAATCTTTATTTTAAAATAAATATGCATGTCTGCTTTCCCTTCGATTGTTCATTAATTTGAGTTGAACAATTAATCCTACATAATTTGATGCATTCAAAGGTCTATGTCTCTAACATAGAAGCTTATTGTTTACATATAGAACTTGATAATTACTTGCAACTCTATTTAAAGTTAACGAATGCAAACGCCTGCTCTAAATATTACTTGCCCTTTTATGCTATACTCTTACTAAAATTACTCAAGATAATTTTAATCATCTGGTCTTTCACCCACACTGAAATGCTAGATAGTCTAATTATAACCCTACAAACGATGACTGGAGATCGTGGTAAAGTCCATGGAAGGATGGAATTTAACAACAGAGTTGGTAGCTGTCTTTTTTACGCCATCCTGTTTACATTGAAGACATCTAAAATGAATGCAAATTAGGCCTTGATTTCCTAAAGAAACATGGTTTAAGTATTAGACACAGTGACAACCTACTCATCTATAAGACAGGAGATATCCCTGGGCTTAGCCGAACATCTCATCCTTTATCAAGTGTGACCACAGTATTAGTGACGGAAGACACAGAAATCCCAGCCAGTGCCAGCTCAAGGTACCGGCAACTCGGGCAGTTGCCCGGGCGCGCCATGTGCTTAGGGGCACCATCAAGGATCTTCCAAAAAAAGAAAAAGTGAAAATAATAAATAAAATATTTTTTCAATCTGACGTTTTTAAGATGGAAAAACAGCAGGTTCATGTATATATATATAGAGAGAGTGTGTGTGTCACTTTTAACGACACGCAATGATGCTCGGTTGCAAAATCTCTAGTGTAAGTTCACGCGGAGTTTATTATTGATATTGGAGTTACTGTACGATACGTTTTTCCACTAGAAAGGCAACAAAGTATCTGTTCAGTATCTCCTCAGACGTCAAAGTGACAGTTGTCAATTTTTCTTTTGTTTCTGAGATTGTTCTTGTGTTTATTGTTTTCTGCCATTTTAGACCTGGGTTCGAGCCCTGGGTAAGGCATGGATGTTTGTGTTGTTTTCTGCTGAGGTCCTGCCATCATCTCAGATCTTCTACTGTGACATATATATAAACTGACAGGCTCCTGTCAGACCTCTGTGGCTCAGCTGCTTGAGGGGGTATTTTATTTATAATGATATACCGTAGTGTTTTTATTTGTTTTCTTTAAACATTTTCGATTTATTTTATTTTTTCCTACTCCTAAAATTAGGATATGCCTCCAAAAAAGTTATCCGGCTATGAAAACAGAAAAAGACGTCTTCAACAAGAAGAATCAGTCAAGAAACACCCAAAGGTATCAAGTTTTTCCAGTCCTAAGTCAAACAGTGGGAACAATGCAGGCTCAACTTCTTCAGCTACATATATCTGTCCAGATTTGTCATCTAATGATTGTGAAGTCAAACCCACTGAAGATACTGTACTTTCTGAAAAAAAGAATAACTGCATACATGAATTAAAAGATCATGATCACAACTGCAATGCGGTTGAAGACTTAGTCTTAGGCAATAATGTCACACTCACAGCAGGGAATACTGAGAATGTTGAAAGTAAATTTGAAAATTCAAACAAAATAAATGTCAACTACAATGATCCAGCACAATGGCCAGATGAATTATCAATAGCTGAAAGTGATCACATCATTATGAATGAGCCACATCCTATTAATAAACAGTGCAGTTTTCGAAAAGATGCAAATAAACGTAGTTTCTATGTGACAATGATGTATAGGAAAATAAACAATGGTGGGAATTTTCTTAGACGGTATCTTATTTATGCAGAGAGCACCAATAAAATTTATTGTTTTGTTGCAAAATTTTTGGCTTCTCCAGTAAGTCAATGTTAGGAAAATCTGGAATTAATGACTGGAAGCATGCTCATTAATACTTACAGTCACATGGAAATTCAGTACATCACCTGGAATGTTAAAGAAACTCATGTTCCTATTGTGGAAAAAATGTTCAGAACGAAATAATCAATTTGTTGGGAAATTATGTTCAGGAAAATATATTTGACCTAGCTAAATCAGCCAAATATTTTAGTCTTATTTTAGATTGTACGCCAGATATAAGTCATGTGGAGCAGCTTTCATTTACAATACGATTTTTAGATGTAGAAGTCATTGCAATAAAGGAACATTTTGTTAGCTATAAACCTGTTATAGAAACTTCAGGTCAAGAATTATATGAAAGTATACTTGATTTTCTGAGAGAGAACAACCTAGGCTTACATAACTGCATAGGCCAGGGCTACTATAATGGTTCAAATATGAAAGGAAAAAATTAAGGGGTTCAGGCACGGATCATGAAAGAAAATCCACAAGCGTTTTATATGCCATGTGGATGTCATAGCCTAAACTTAGTGGTTGGTGACAGTGCAACAAGTTGCCTGCAATACATTTTTTTTTGGTACTGTCCAGCGAATATATATTTTCTTTTCTGCCTCTCCTGGGCGATGGCATGCACTGAAAAATCATGTTAACTACCTCACTGCAAAACCATTATGCGAGACTAGATGGGAGTGCAGAATAGAATGTGTCAAAGCCATTAAATATGAAATCACGGGAATTCGAGAAGCTCTTTATGAACTTTCAGAAATGCCTGCGTCTGATCCTGTAGTGCGACATGAAGCAGAGACTCTTGTAACACAAATAGAAGATTACGGTTTTCTAGTGATGATAAATGTCTGGTGTGGTGTCTTAGGTAGGATGAATGTTGTCAGCAAAACTATGCAGAACACCTCTGTGGAACTATCTACTGCAGTTTCACTAATGAATAGTGTCACTGATTACTTAATTGATTATCGTGCAAATGGATATGAAAAAGCACTAGAGTCAGCAAAAGAATTAGCTACAGAAGTAGATGTAGAACCCATTTTTAGAAGTAAAAGAATAAGAAGAAGAAGGAGGCTGTTTGAATATGAGTGCACTGACGAGGTTACAAATGCAGATGACCCAGAAAAAAGATTTAAAAATCACGTGTTCAATGAAATACTGAACAGAGCTATTAATTCTTCATCAAAGACATTTGAACAGTTGCAAAGTTTCAATAACACATGGGGATTTTTAAATGACCTAAAAGATCTGCGAGATAACAATAAACTCAAAGTAGCATGTCAAGGTTTGGAGAATAAGTTAAGGTACCAAGAAAATAGTGATATAAATGGATGTGATCTCTTGACTGAACTAGATATAGCCAAAGAATTATTTCCTGAAGAGGTAAAGCTTCCAATAGAAGCCGCTAGGTTCATAAACACTAATAAGTTACAGGATGTCATGCCAAATCTGTGGGTTGCATTAAGAATAATGCTTACAATACCCTATTACTGTGGCCGCTGGCGAGAGAAGCTTTTGTAAACTAAAGCTTATAAAAAATACTTACGGTCATCCATGTCTCAAGACAGAATGAATTCTTTGGCAAATTTGTCTATAGAAAATGATATTGCAAAGAAAATAAATATAGAAAGTGTCATGAAAAGATTTGCTGATCTAAAGGCTAGAAAATAAGTTTTAGGTAGGATAATTATTCATACTGTCCAAATACTGGTTGAGGAAAAAAAATATTATTGTTCATTGTTTGTTAAAAAAACAACCCAGGTAATAAACTCATTTCTATATTTTTAGTTTTTTCCATGTGAAAATTTTCATAATTATACTTAAAAAGGGCGCCGAATTTCAGCTTGCCCAGGGCGCCAGCAACCATAGGGCCGGTCATGATCCCAGCACAAAGTAAAGTTATAACCCGTTGACATCGGGTGAAGAATTCTGGGGCCTTCCGATTGTCGGTCCTGATGCTCCTGGTAAAGGAGCTTTGGTTCATGGTATCCTGGTTGCAAGGGTTTTAGTCAAAGTAGATAAAGAACAGATTCCTATCAGAGTGATGAGCTTGTAACAAGTTCAATAAATGATTGAAAAAGGGTGAAGAATTAGCAATAGGTGACCTGTTATATAGGTAACAAGTGTAAACACAATAGAAGTTACTGACTGAAACCAACGCCATACACACATCCCTCTCATTTTGCTAACTTGTGGAGAGAAACAAGGAAGATATTAACTGAATACCAAGCTGCTAAGGCCGAGAACCTACTTAGAGAGTTTTCCGACATTTTTCTGCTATATCAAATGATTTCGACCGTGCTAACCTGACCTGAACCTAAGACAAAACTGGTGATTCTCTTCCAATCCATCTACCAGCAAGAAAACTTCCATTACCAAAACGGTAGGAGACTGAACAACTCATAAGGGACAAGGAAGCTCAAGACATTATAAAACCGTCATCGAGTCCCTGGACATCACCAGTGGTTCTTGTCAAGGAAAAGGATGGATCTACCCGATTTTGTGTAGATTACAGCAGATTGAATGATATAACAAAAAAGGACTGCTTTCCTTTACCCAAGATTGATGATACACTGGACACTATCTGGCTTAGAATGGTTCTCGACATTAGATTTGACGAGCGGCTATTGGCAAGTTGGTATACATCCTGAAGACCGTGAGAAAATAGCTTTTACTACAGGAAATAGTCTTTTGGCAGTTTAAAGTGATGCCATTTGGGCTTTGCAATGCACCTGCAGCGTTTGAACGAATAATGGAGTCGGTGCTCAAAGGTTTGTCTTGGGAAGTCTGCCTGATGTATGTACTTGGACATCATAATCGTTTTTAGAAAGTCATTAGAGAAAAATTTAAGAAATCTTCGTCAAGTCTTTGAAAATCTTAGGACAGTCAAGCTAAAGTTGGGACCGACGAAGGTAAACTGTTCCAGAAAGAAATTCGTTACCTTGGTCATGCCATCACTACATCAGAGAATGAGACTGATCCTATCTAATAAGATAGAAGCTGTAAGAGACTGGCCTCCATCACAAGATGTTCATCAACTTCGCAGTTTTATTGGACTTTGCACCTACTATGGAAGATTTGTCAAGGGTTTCTCTAACATCGTAAGGCCATTACATCGTCTGACAGAGGAGGGCCAGCGGTTCATGTGATACACCGAATGTGAAGTGGTCTTCCAACAGTTTAAGCAAGCTCTTTTCACGTCACCAGGGGGAACATATTCACATGCAGGAAAACAGTTCATATTAGATACTGACGCAAGTGACACAAGAGTTGGGGCTGTACTTCCACAGCAATAGGCTGGACAAGAAAGAGTTATTGCATATTTTAGCAAACTTGATCCAAAGCAGAACGGAATTATTGTGTTACACGAAAAGAACTGTTAGCAATAATAAAAACAATAGAACATTTTCATCACTATCTCTATGGCCAGAAATTTCTTATTCGTACTGATCATGCTTCACTAAGATGACTATTAAACTTTAAAAACCCTGAAGGATATATTGCTAGGTGGATACAGCGTTTACAAAAGTACAATTTCTCCATTGAGCATCGTAGTGGCAAGCTACAAAGGAATGCAGATGCCCTTTTCAGACTTCCATATATTGACAACTGTAAGCATTGTTATAAAGTAGAGTTGAAATATGGCACTAAAGATATAATACCCATATGATAAATAACATCGACACAAGAAAACTGACACTCCTTACATCTGGAGTCCAACAGAAATTATAAATACCCGACTAGACGATGAAGATAAAGGTCAATAATAGATTTGAATGAAAAATCTGATATAAGACCTAATTGGGAACAAATCTCGAGGTATAGCCCAACTACCAAAAGTTATTGAGCTCAGTGGGACTCCTTAGAAATGAAAAACGGTGCATTATACAGAAGATGGGAGAATCCCACTGGACGACTATCTGTTGGCAGATAATCTTTCCTCGCTTCCGAATGGATGATGAAAGATGTGAATGATAGTGTCACTTCGGTGTCAGGGGACGATTTCACTGGCTGAAATGTAGGGCAGATATTGAAAGATGGTGTAGGAAATGTGAGGCCTGTGCAGCAAAGAAAGGCCCTAAGACTAGGAGTCGGGCTAAGCTGCAGACATATAACGTTAAGAGAAAAGCCATTGATGAAATGCATCCGATTCCTAGGACTGATTATGGAAATTGCTATTTATTGGTGGTAATGGATTATTTCACGAAGTGGCCTGAAGTCTATCCCATCCAATATCAGGAGGAAACAAAAATTGCAGAGATGATAATAAATAACGTGATTATTAGGTATGGAGTACCTTTGCAACTCCACTCAGAACAAGGACGGAATTTTGAATACAATGTATTTAAAGTCATCTGTTAACTATTAGGCATTCAGAAAACAAGGATAACTCCCCTTCACCCTCAGTCGGATAGTATGGTTGAGAGATTTAATAGGACAATTGCACAACATCTAGCATTGTTTGTTGACGACTATCAACGTGACTGGGATCGCCATATAACACTCTTTTTGCTGGCATAGAGAACAGAAGTGCGCTAAACAACTGGACAGACACCTTCCATGATGCTCTTTGGAAGATAATTACGTCTTACCTGTGACCTTTTATATTTTCGGCCCGAAGCAGTGTCTATGTCCACTCCACAATACGTACAAGAATTACAACAACGACTAGACGAAATCCACCATTTCGTCAGACATAACATCAACTTGGCAACCGAGAAAACCAAAAACGAGGTACGACACTGAAACAAATGGAACTGTTTTTAATGAAGGAGATCATGTCTGGCTGTACAATCCACATAGAAAGAAGATACTTTCTCCAAAACTTCAGAAACCATGGGAAGGTTCATATACGATAGTTAGCAGTATCAATGACGTGGTGTATCGCATTTGTCGCGGATCACGTGTATCGTTTGGCCCCGTTTTATCGAAGAGCTAAAGCAGCTTCGGAATCCAGAATTGTTGGGTACAAACAATATCTAAGGAGGGGACAATGTTACGACAGATGAACGGGCAATAATGGAACTGTGATGTGTCGTCTTGATTGCTCGGGTGAACTACAGCGCGAGGATTACGTAACTGACCACTTCAAACCAACAAGTTAAAAAATAAAGAATAAGTTGTTGTAATTAAGAGGAATTGGAGTGTGAAGGAAAACGTAGTATGACTTAGTCTGTACACGATGGTCTAAAGGAGAAATATTTTTATTTGGTATGTGCGCGGGAGTTTAAATAAGTTTATTAGTATTGATCCTGTTAGTGGATTGGTAAGAAAAAGAAGGATGCTTCGGACACTTAAAGATGTGGCTGAGGAAGTTATATGTTAGTCAAATAAGCAGAGCTGATCTCAACTTGTCTGTAGGAGGAGTTCATCGTTTGATGCATAGTTATATTTAGTTTGTTAGGAATTGGTAAGATTAATCTTTATAGATTGCATGTTTGTTCACAAATATAAATGTGCCACTTATCGACTATTGCAAAAAGACTTATTTTATTCCTTGAGTAGAGATAGTAAGATTTATTTATATATCTACTATTCGTAGATAGAGGAAACACCTCTTTCTACGAATAGTAAAAAGGTGCTATGTTATTCTGAAGGTTTATTTCTATACTAATAAAGATTTGTGTTGGTTAAATTTAGTTTATATAAATGTCTTAATTCATATTTTTGTAATAAATTGCATTATTTTATAATAATTATTACCAATTATTATTTTTTAATTCACGCTGTTTTCATACGTTAAATTCATAACAATATATTCAAGAAACAAAAACTTTAGTATATACATATAATTTCATACACTGCTCTGCCATTAGAACTTGTGAAACTCTAGGTTATAATCAGTCAAGCAATTAATGAATGCGATTTAAAAAATAAACAAGAATCACCCAAACGGTTATAGAAGTCAGAAGAGTAGATTAAGGGAATCAGAAGTAAAATAAGTAAACCCTTAGACAGTCAGCAAAGATGTCATGCTCCTAAAATTCAAAAATTTTATAAACAGATCGTTAACAAATTTAAAGATAACAATATCCCAACCTGACTTACAAAGGCATATTGGTTTATGCAATATGTGGGCTATATCTTACATTTCATATTCTTTCAGAATAATAAACTGCACAAAAATTGATTTAGATGACTTAAATATCAAAACTCGTAAATTACTCACAAAATATCGAATGGTGATGATGATGATGAAGCCTTTTTGAAATCAACAAAGCTAGCAACCAAAGGTTTCTGAAACTCTAAACATTTCTCAAGAATCTGCCTAAGTGAAAATATCTGATCCACACATCCCCTACCACTTCTGAATCCACATTGCTGATAACGCAATTGACTGTCAACCAGATTCTTAATTCTATTAAGCACAATCATGCAAATAACTTTACCTGGAACAAAAAGTAATCTGATACCTCTATAGTTATCACAAAAACTACAATCATTTTTTTTTAATAGGTATAATAATAGCTCTGGTAAAATCCTTAAGAACCATGCTTTTATCGTAAAATATATTCATAATTTCGGTCATCTCTTTAGTAACCGAAACATTCCCAGCTCTAAGCATTTCCGTAGTAATTTCATCTACCCCTGGGGATTTATGTAGTTTAAGTTTAGAAATAGCTAAACTTACTTCAGGCTGTGTTATAGGGCCCACATTAAAGCCAGGAATGCATCTATCATCATTACAAACAATGGGAATAGAACTAATCACGTTGTTTAGAACATCACTGAAATACTCAGCCCATCTACCCATGACGGAATCCTGATTTACCACGTAATTCTGGTGGTAGAGGGCTTATAGATTTACTGTGAGATTAGTGACATAGATTCCGGATTTCTTGGTTATTGAGATATATCAAATCCAAAAGTACTTGTTACAAAGATTTATCAAAATAGATTTATGGAAGCAAAAGGCATTACATGGAAGACATGCAAATAGTCTTTTTTTCTGATGACATTGATACAGAGACTTCGTTAGCATGGCTTAAACATAATAATATTTACGGTGAGACGGAAGGATTCATTCAAACAGTCCAAGATCAAATTATAAAGGCAAGAAATTGTGAAAAACATATTATTTGAAGCAACATTGAAAATAACGGTAGATTATGCAAATTGCCTATTGAAACAATACAACACATTTCCTCTGCATGTCCATTGTTAGCGAATACAGAATATCTACAAATCATAATAATTTTGCAAAAATTATTAATCATGAACTGGCATATAATTCAAATCTGATAAATAAAAATAACTCCATATTACAAATATCAACCTGAAACAATTGTAGAAAATAAATTTTATAAAATTTACTGATATAGAACCATTATTACTGATAGAGCGGTTACTAATAATCGACCATATACAGTTCATATTAACGTAATGGAAAAACAGCTATTATAACAGTTATTTTAGTACCTCTCGATGATAATTTGCATAGAGTAAAAGGAGAAAAAAATCAGAAAATACGAAGGGCTAAAATGTGAATTGCAACAACTACTGGATCGAAAATCCATTCCATTCATTCCAATAGTGATATCCGTAAATAATTTGGTTACAAAGAAATTGAAAATCTATAGTGAAAATTTCAATATTAATCATAAGTTAATATCAACTATGCAAAAAACAATCTTATTATATTTGGATTCCTTCTTGTCAGATGACAGGTGTTATTTATACCATTTTTATCATAGGGTTATGAACAGTGTGCCTAAAGGCCTCAGAAAGAGAGAAAGATCTATAATGCCGTGGGTAAACAATGTCAAACAGTACCTTGTTAGAATTGGTGTGCAGTGGAGAGATGTAGCAGATATAGTTCAGGACAAATATGCTTGGAGAACTAAATTGCACGGTCTGGTTGGACCTCCGTAGCCCATGGCTGCTTGATGATGATGATGATGGTAATGGTGGTGGTGGTGATGATGATGATGATGGCTTAATTACTGAGGTAATTGGGTAATCTACACTATATTTTGTGAGTAATTTACGAGTTTTGATATTTAAGTCATCTAAATCAGTTTTTGTGCAGTTTATTATTCTGAAAAAATATGAAATGTGAGATATAGCCCACATATTGCATAAACCAATATGCCTTTGCAAGTCAGGTTGGGATATTGTTATCTTTAAATTTGTTAACGATCTGTTTATAAAATTTTTGAATTTTAGGAGCATGACATCTTTGCTGACTGTCTAAGGGTTTACTTATTTTACTTCTGATTCCCTTAATCTACTCTTCTGACTTCTATAACCGTTTGGGTGATTCTTGTTTATTTTTTAAATCGCATTCATTAATTGCTTGACTGATTATAACCTAGAGTTTCACAAGTTCTAATGGCAGATCAGTGTATGAAATTATATGTATATACTAAAGTTTTTGTTTCTTGAATATATTGTTATGAATTTAACATATGAAAACAGCATGAATTAAAAAATAATAATTGGTAATAATTATTATAAAATAATGCAATTTATTACAAAAATATGAATTAAGACATTTATATAAACTAAATTTAACCAACACAAATCTTCATCAGTATAGAAATAAACCTTCAGAATAACATAGCACCTTTTTACTATTCGTAGAAAGAGGTGTTTCCTCTATCTACGAATAGTAGATATATAAATAAATCTTACTATCTCTACTCAAGGAATAAAATAAGTCTTTTTGCAATAGTCGATAAGTGGCACATTTATATTTGTGAACAAACATGCAATCTATAAAGATTAATCTTACCAATTCCTAACAAACTAAATATAACTATGCATCAAACGATGAACACCTCCTACAGACAAGTTGAGATCAGCTCTGCTTATTTGACTAACATATAACTTCCTCAGCCACATCTTTAAGTGTCCGAAGCATCCTTCTTTTTCTTACCAATCCACTAACAGGATCAATACTAATAAACTTATTTAAACTCCCGCGCACATACCAAATAAAAATATTTCTCCTTTAGACCATCGTGTACAGACTAAGTCATACTACGTTTTCCTTCACACTCCAATTCCTCTTAATTACAACAACTTATTCTTTATTTTTTAACTTGTTGGTTTGAAGTGGTCAGTTACGTAATCCTCGCGCTGTAGTTCACCCGAGCAATCAAGACGACACATCACAGTTCCATTATTGCCCGTTCATCTGTCGTAACATTGTCCCCTCCTTAGATATTGTTTGTACCCAACAATTCTGGATTCCGAAGCTGCTTTAGCTCTTCGATAAAACGGGGCCAAACGATACACGTGATCCGCGACAAATGCGATACACCACGTCATTGATACTGCTAACTATCGTATATGAACCTTCCCATGGTTTCTGAAGTTTTGGAGAAAGTATCTTCTTTCTATGTGGATTGTACAGCCAGACATGATCTCCTTCATTAAAAACAGTTCCATTTGTTTTAGTGTTGTACCTCGTGTCTCATGTAACATCACTGAGCACCAAATGACATGAAGGATAGGTACGAAACCAACATGCCACACACAAGTCTCTACAAAAAACATTAGACAACATTTACATGACGCAGGAATGAGGGAGAAACCTCCAGTCTGGCATCTGCCATTGCAGCGACATCATCGGCTATGCCGTCTCTAATGGAGTGAGGCAGCGTTTGTCAATGGAATGGAGGAGAGTGTTGTTCACAGACGAATCCCGATTCTGTTTTGGCATGTCAGAAAGCCGTTTATACACATAGTGTCAACAGCACAAACGACATGAGAAAGCTTGTTTGATTAGCCGGGCAGCTGAACATATCTGCTCCATGTTCCTATCACACTAACGGCGAGATATTACATCAATGGCATCATAAATCCTGTGTTACTATCCTTCCTTACCATCATGCTGGACAGATTCTGCAGCAAAACAATGCCACCCAACAGACTGTACGTGCAACAATGAACGTCTCCAAGGTGTAGACATTGTACCATGGCCCCCATACTCCCCGGATTTGTCGGCCATTGAGAATGTGTGGAACCTTATGGGTCACCGCTTTCGCCAGCTACCTCCAGCGGCAAACCTGGTACAGTTGGGTTCGCAATTGGATGCTGTTTGAAACCCCATACCTCAGGACATTATTAACTATCTTATTGATGGAATGTTGAGGGGTCTACAGGATGATATAACCTCCCAAGATTTATCTACTATGCACTGATGAATCTCCAATAAATGCACATACCTTGCGTTCTCACGTTACGTTTTTAAATCATTTGCACATCTACCCTCGTGGTTTCCGTCCTGTTAGTTTCAGGCATATACATCACTTCCCTCGCAGTGTTGCGATTTCCATTTTGAGCAGTATATAAATCAGGAGAAAAGAAACCAATTGATAATTATAGACCAATAACAGTTTTTCCAGTGATAGAGAAAATTATGGAGCGACGGGTTTCCAATCATCTAACTAAATTTCTAACTGCATATGATCTGATTTCAGAAAAGCAATTCGGATTTCTAGTAAAGAAACTTGCTACTTTACTACTAGGAATATTTATAGGCGAAATCAATGCAAACAAGAACGATGGTAAGGTCACTTGCATTATCTTTGCAGACCTTAGTAAAGCTTTCAACATCTTGGACCACCACATGCTCGTACACAAACTACAAAATAGAGGAATAGTGGCCCTCCTTTTTCACTCATTCAAAAATATTCTTATGAACCGTTCTGCTGTAACAAGAATCTTTAATAACGATAGCAAACTTAACTCTGTAAATTCGAGCGTATCCCAAGGCTCAATCCTAGGACCAACATTTATTAAAATGCTTATTACCGACACTACTAAAATTATCACCAACAGCAAATTATACCTATATGCAGACAACTTTTTTTTCTTATAAAGTCACATATATCAAAACAGGCGTATAAAGTACTAGAAGAAATTTTAATACACTCAGCAGATCGTTTCATGTTAATAAAATGATTTTAAATATTAACAAAACGAAATTGATGAGATAATTTTAATTCATTCTAGAGGATGCGGAGTGAGGTCAACTCAATTTCTCTTTGTTCAAGCTCATTTTGTCTAAACAATAAAATCACATCAATCTTGTTTAGGTATGGTAGTTAATATTAATTTAAAATGGAATAAACGAATAAATAAATTATGTGATAAGCTTCGACACGGTGGAGTCAAAATCTACTTTGTAAACTTTTTTGTTATAAGATAGCGCAGCTTATTAATTTATGAATCTACTGCGGAATCTCTTATATTCTAAGATACTACTTAACAATTTATGCTGATACATTTAAAACTTATTTGAACATATTAACTGCTATACAAAACTCTATTTTAAAATAGATTTATCTAAACATTAAAATCTATATTTCATAAATAGTAAAAACAGACTCCTTCATCATAATATTCTTTCAGTTGAAGATTTATATTTTTTCACTATAATTGTACAAACTTATTTTTCACGTGACCATACACATCTGATCGATCATGACATTAGTACACGACAAACGCATAAAAAATTCTAAAAAACACTGAAAATTCAAATAAGTACGCATAGAATGCAAAAACGTTACGTGATTCAGTTTTTCTTCAACAAACTACCCAGAGAATTGTTAAACATTTCATTCTACTCTAGGCTAAAACCATTATTATAATTTAATTACTTGGACGGTTAAAAAAAGAACTAAGAGAACAAACACTTTCTGGAAGACTGAAGGAGGCCATAAAGAGAGATATACTTTCTAAACACAGGGTATTTTTCCCTGTGGATAAGTCTTATTGGGCTTGAAGACGTACAAATGTTACTTACTCTTCACTGCTACCACGTGCAAGTACAGAAATTTCTCGAGTCTCCCACTCGAGAAATTATTGCACTTCTCTGTCTGGTCCGATGTCTTCTCCTACCGTTATGTAATATTAGTGCTCATAATTTTGTTCCTTTTTAATTTTACTTCTGGATATTATAAATATTTATGATATGGAATAGCAAATGCAATGGAAACGTATGCACCAAAGAGCCAAAATATTATAATCACCTGCCTAATGTAATGTTGGTCTTCCACGTGGCATTTAAAACAGCTCTTACCCGACGAGGCATGGATGCTACAAGATTTCTCAAGGTTTCTTGTGATATCTGGTACCAACACGTTGCCAGCAGATCCTTTAACTCTTGTACGTTACGTGGCTGAGACGCCACAGATCGGATATGTTGTTCCAGCACAAACCACAGATGCCCAATTGGATTGATGCCTGGGGAATTTGGAGGCCAGGGCAACACCTGGAAGTCTTCCTCATGTTCCATGAACTACTATCGAACAATCCGAGCAGTGTGGCATGGTGCATTATCCTGCTGGTCACTACTAGAGTGATGTATCATTGCCATGAAAGACTTACCTGGTATGAAATGATGTTTACGTAGATGGTAGACGTCATAGTTCCTTGCACGTGAATGACTGGATCCAGGGTTTCCAAGCAGAACATTGCCCAAAGCATTACATTTCCTCCATCGGCTTATCTTCATTTCACGGTGCATCCTGCTGCCAACACTTCTCCAGGAAAACGACGCACACTTACCCGACCATCCACATTGTGCAACAAAAAACGATATTCATCGGACCAGATGACTTTCTTCTAATCATTCAAGGTCCAGATTTGATGCTCACGTAACCCATTGTAGGCGCTTTCGATGGTGAACTGAGGTTAGCATGGGCACAGTCTGCAGTTACGCAGTCCCATTTTCAGCAGGGTTCGATGTACTGTGTATTGTGACACATTACTCCTGTCACCAGCATTCGAATTTTGGGCGAGTTGCGCCACAGTATCCCTTCTGCTGGGTCGTATCATAACGGATAGCCTTCGCTCATCTCTAGCATCGATGAGCCATAGTCGGCCCACACCTTGCCGGCGGTTCTTGGTTTTTCCCTCCTCGGAAATACTTTCTTCAAGATACTAACAATCGCTGACCGTGAGCACCTCCCACAGGACTTGTCATCTCGGAAATGCTTTGACCCAGTCTTTGGCCATTGCAATCTGGCCTCTGTCAAACTCACGGAAGTCCGCTGTCTTTCCCATCTGAAGAAAATGAATAACACTGATTAACAGAGCTCAGTGTCAGGTGTTATTTTTACCATTTCAGGTTTCAGCAGCAGCAGCAGCAGCAGCAGCAGCAACAACAACAACAACAACAACAACAACAACAACAACAACAACAACAACAACAACAACAACAACAACAACAACAACAACAACAACAAATAAATAATAATAATAATAATAATAATAATAATAATAATAATAATAATAATAATAATAATAATAATAATAATAATAATAATAATAACTGTTTATTTCAACAGCATATCATACAATCAATTTCACTATAACAAAAGTAGATACCTTGTGTAAAAGATGAACTATGTAAGTAATTAGCTTTTATCTTATGCTCCCTTACTTACATTACATGGATAGCAACGTATAACATATAAACTGAAATCAGTAACAGAAAAATAAAAAGCATATAAATCAAACATTGTTAAATGAAATTTTCTAATAATTTAATAATTTGATTTAATATGCACCAATAATATAATTTTATTTAATATGCAACCTTCGCATGAAAGCACCAAGAACTGTGAAATACACTCAAAATGCGTGTCATGAAAAGAAATCCAAACACAATAGCAAAGTATATTGAAATAGGCTACTTACAACTTCAAGGCAAATCCCAGGAAATGTAAATTTAAACCAGAATACTTGGACTTAAAATAAAACCATCAAGAACTCAGAAATGCACTCAAAATATAAGCTCACCGGAAAAAAAAATATGTCACTCCCAGCGTAAGAGGGTTACGTCTGTTTGACAGCAATATAGGGCGCACCGGTAATAAATGCATCCTAGAAAAAGCTGTGCCGTGCGCTGTAGGGTTCATACATTGACAAAAAGTGGTGTGTGCCACGTGTGTGTTAGTCGCTCCGTGAAACATGAATCGCGTGAAAGATGTGAATGAGTGGCAAAAAGGTGTTATTGCGTTTGACGAGCCAAAGGACAGAACGTACAAGAAGTTCCTGCCTTAGCGAGTGTGTCGAAACGTACTGTTCACAGGGTCTTCCAGCAGTGGCGTACATCGCAACCCACCACTAATCGTCGCCAGATCTGCGGTAGAAAGACTGTGCTCACCAATAGGGGACACCGCAGTGTGTCACACACTATTAGGGCAAACCGCTTTGCAACGAGGCAGGAATTGCTCCAGTCAGTCAATGCAGGCCTACAACAAGCTGTTTCCAAACGAACACTCCGAAGGGAACTGGATGCCATGGATATCTGGAGCAGAGTACGGCGGAAGATGTTAACAGCTCTGCACAAAGGCTGCACGGCTACGGTGGCTCGGCGCCACAAAGACTGGATTGTCGACTCTTGGAAGCGTGTAATCTGGTCGGATGAGTCACACTTTTGCTTGTACTCGAATGATGCGAGGCGACGCCTTCCGCGTGAAGCCTTCCATGTGGACTGTGTGCAAGGTTCTGTTCAAGCTGGAGGAGGCTCTGTGATGTTCTGGGAGTGTTTCACGTACGAGGAAATGGGTCCTTTGGTTGCGGTGACGTCACACTTCAATCAGAAGAGATATATGGAACTACTGAACTACCACATGTTGACTTTTGTGCAGCATCTCCACAATGAACACCACAAGGATACCCCCCGTCTTTCAAGATGACAATTGTCGCATGCACAGGGCTCGAAGTGTGTGAGATTGTCATGACGAGCATTCTGAAGCCTTCGAACATCTCGACTGGCCCGCCAAATCCCCGGATTTGAATCCCATAAAAAACTTGTGGGAGTATTAGGGGAAACGAGTGAAGCGCCGTCTCAACCATCTGGCCAATCTGGCCGAACTGCAGCATTTGCTGCTGGAAGAGTAAAGAAATATTGATGTGCACTACATCCGCACATTAGTGACATCCATGCCGGACAGGATTTCATCTGTTTTTCTGTCTCATGGAGACATTACGCGCTATTACGTGATATTCAACCAGGGGTGACTACTTTTTTTTATCTGGTGAGCTTATGTCATTAGAAGAAATCCAAACACAATAGCAAAGTATACTGCCTCTTTAGAACCTCATTGGAAATATCAGGAAATGTAAATTTAAACCAGAATATTTTGGTTTAAAATGAAAGCACTAAAAACTCAGAAATGCACTCAATATGTAAGTCATTGAACGAAATCCAAACACAACAACAATGTTTACTGAAATAGACTTCTTACAGCCTTAAGGCAAATATCAGGATATACAATTTTAAACCAGGATATCTAGCTTAACATGAAATCACCAAAAAGTCAGAAATGTACTCAAAATGTAAGTCATGGAAGGACATACATATAGCTTTTCGGTTACTTTCTACTTCTAGCTGATGTGATTAATATAAGTAATCTAATCAATACATGATCTAAAACAAATTTACACTAAAGCATGGATTGGGTTGGCTTGTTTTACCTCTGGGCGGCACTTTTTTTGCACACCATGGGCTAAATGACCAGGTCACAAGGACCCCGAAGGCTCAGAGAAAGTTGGGGGAGTTGTTGGGTTGGGTTGTTTTACCTCTGAGCGGCACTTTTTTGCACACCATGCGCTAAATGGCCAGGTCACATGGACCCCGAAGGCTCAGAGAAGGTTGGGGGAGGGGACCCACTGGAACAGCTGTTGGGAGACAGATGGTAGTCTCCCGTCAAGGCCATCCAGCGTGTTCTTTAACGTGCACAGGGTATGGCTCTCCCGCACACGACCACGGCTAAATGTCCTATCCGACGGACGATGGCCTTTCCAAGCCCATCGGTGTCTCCTACTGTTCGTAGGCAGGGCGGGGAGTTTTGCGGAGATAAATTTCAAGGCTGACGAAGCTGGGACTCGATACTGAGAACTACAGATTACGAGCATGGCGCGCTACCGACTGAACTCCCTCCCCCGCCCCCTAAAACATGGAATATTGAAAAGAAGGATATAGATCAGTGCTGTCCAACTTCTCTAAGACCGAAGGCCATTTTTGCTCTTGCCAATATTTCGTGGGCCAAAAAAGAATTATATGATAGGATAGGTAATTGAAAAGTCAGTTCAAGTAATATACGAAAAATAATAAGTAATAATAAACCTCAAAAACCTCCAAAATTATTTTATTTATACGAAAAATAATAAGTAATAGTAAATCTAAAAAACCTCAAACAGTTATTTTATTTGTACGAAAAATAATAAGTAATAATAAACCTCAAAAACCTCAAAAAATTATTTTGTTTATAAGAAAAATAATAAGTAATAATAAACCCCAAAAACCTAAAAAAATATTTTATCTATACGAAAAATAATAAGTAATAATAAACCTCAAAAACCTCAAAAAATTATTTTATTTATATAAAAAATAATAAGTAATAATAAAAGAATATAAATTTTCCAAATCTTATCAAATATTTAATAAATTTAATTTGAGCATTGTGGCCGTAGTTGTTGGGCAATAGCATTATTATATCGATATTTGTTGTTGCGAACCAAAGTATATGTTCAAGTGTAGAGACTTTCAAGCAGTTTCTGTATCTTGATTTGATATATTTCATATCAGAAAATGCGCGCTCGCCGAAATATATATACTTCCGAACGTAGAACTTATTGGGAGTCCAAACTCTTTCATTTTTGGATATTTTTCTTCAGGCAATAGTTTGAACAATTCTATTCCAGTTTCTCTATTAGATGCAATAATTGGGTCGACCTGAAGGTCATATAATTCTATTTTATATTTAGCATCTACGGTGCTAATGTCAATAATTAATGGATTACTGAATATATTTAAACTTTGCTTAAAGTCATTAAATTGAGAAAATCTTCTATTGAAATCTTATATTAGGATATCGAAGTGAGGAACAAATTTCTTCGTAGAACTCTTTACAAGTTTCAAAATGAATTAAATTGTTTTCTTGCAAATTTGACTTCAACAATGTAGTTTGTTCTAAACCCCAGTAACATGATTATAAAGACAGCACACGTTTTGATCATTTCCTTGTAAGGATTTATTCAAGACATTTAAATAATTTGTAATGTCTGTTAGAAAATCAAATGGGCATAGAAAATTGTCATCAACAAAACTTGCTATTAAATCATCATTGGTGCCCATTTCTGTGAGAAAAAGATGAATTTCTTTTCGAAGTATAAAAAAACTCTTGAGGCATTTTCCGGCACTTTAACCAGCGAATATTACTATGTAAAAGCAGGTCGCCATACTCAGCATGCAATTCGTCCAAAAAAGCTTTAAATTTTCTGTGTGTAAGTGAACGATTTCCGCAAAGAATTAAATTGCTAATTTTGACAACCTTTTCCATTACGTCGTTTAGTCTCAGCGAAATGCCACACAATGTCTCCTGGTGCACAATACAATGCAACATTGGACAATTAATGTCATATTCATGCGCAGTGAGAGCGATTCGCGCTGTCGTTAGATGGTTCTTATTACTGCAGTTTTATACGAACGTTTGTTTGATAACGCCGCACCGCTCTTAAAAGGTTTCAGATGTTTGCCGATCGGCTTAAGAATGTTTTGTAAATTTTATAAAATGAGCAAGTTGAAGATTGAATATCAAGTACAGTAATATAATTTGACAAAAATTATAAAGTGGATTACATATATTTATTTAAAATTTCAAGTAAAAACTTGATTTTGTTTGCGGGCTGCAAAAATCCTTGTGCAGGCGGTATGCGGCTCGCGGGCCGCTAGTTGGACAGCGCTGATATAGATGGAATGACTATTTTGAAGAAGTTTTTTCTGATTATGATGAAGATATGAATAAAGATATAGCGCATTTATTAAGAGGAATACTGAAACGAAAATACTTGCAACACTTTGTCTCAGGGCATCCCCTAAACCAGTAGTAAATGAATAATATTTGAGTAATAAATAGTGACGGATATATATATATACTCTTTAATCAAAGTAACACCTTATGTAGTTTACTATAGTAGAATAATATCTATGTACTACGAATACCCCCCCCCCACCAGAGACCTAGTCCACCAAACCCACCAGGGGGGAGGGGGGCTTCGCCACCCTTGACCATTCGTTGCTGGTTCGCTTTGCCACTTCTTTTAGAGAAATGAGTCATCAAAACCATATAAAATTTTGCCTTTACTGGTATGTAAGAAAAGGTCAAGCTACTTTTGTAGCCAGCCAATATAGTACATGTATTGGTTCACAAATATGTATCAACTGCATAGATATGTATTAAAGTGTTTACATGTTTGAATGTATCGTTTGCATAAAAATCATTAATACATTTTTAACAACAACAGTTTAGTCAACGAAAAAAAAAACAGACACATACATCGAAGAGCCAAAATATTATGATCAGCGCGCCTTTATGCAAATCGAAGTAACTGCAGGCAAACGACGGTTCGTGTAAAGGTCATGAAATGGTAAAAATAACACCTGACACTGAGCTCTGTTAATCAGTGTTATTCATTTTCTTCAGATGGGAAAGACAGCGGACTTCCGTGAGTTTGACAGAGGCCAGATTGCAATGGCCAAAGACTGGGTCAAAGCATTTCCGAGACGACAAGTCCTGTGGGGGGTGCTCACGGTCAGCGATTGTTAGTATCTTGAAGAAAGAATTTCCGAGGAGGGAAAAACCAAGAACCGCCGGCAAGGTGTGGGCCGACTATGGCTCATCGATGCTAGAGATGAGCGAAGGCTATCCGTTATGATACGACCCAGCAGAAGGGATAATGTGGCGCAACTCGCCCAAAATTCGAATGCTGGTGATGGGAGTAATGTGTCACAATACACAGTACATCGAACCCTGCTGAAAATGGGGCTGCGTAACTGCAGACTGTGCCCATGCTAACCTCAGTTCACCATCGAAAGCGCCTACAATGGGTTACGTGAGCATCAAATCTGGACTTTGAATAATTAGAAGAAAGTCATCTGGTCCGATGAATATCGTTTCTTGTTGCACAATGTGGATGGTCGGGTACGTGTGCGTCGTTTTCCTGGAGAAGTGTTGGCAGCAGGATGCACCGTGAGATGAAGATAAGCCGATGGAGGAAATGTAATGCTTTGGGCAATGTTCTGCTTGGAAACCCTGGGTCAACCCTTGGTCATTCACGTGCAAGAAACTATGACGTCTACCACCTACGTAAACATCATTGCATACCAGGTAAGTCTTTCATGGCAATGATACATCACTCTAGTAGTGACCAGCAGGATAATGCACCATGCCACACTGCTCGGATTGTTCGATAATAGTTCATGGAACATGAGGAAGACTTCCAGGTGTTGCCCTGGCCTCCAAATTCCCCAGGCATCAATCCAATAGAGCATCTGTGGTTTGTGCTGGAACAACATATCCGATCTGTGGCGTCTCAGCCACGTAACGTACAAGAGTTAAAGGATCTGCTGGCAACGTGTTGGTACCAGATACCACAAGACACCTTTAGAAATCTTGTAGCATCCATGCCTCGTCGGGTAAGAGCTGTTTTAAATGCCACGTGGAAGACCAACATTACATTAGGCAGGTGATTATAATATTTTGGCTCTTTGGTGCATACGTTTCCATTGCATTTGCTATTCCATATCATAAATATTTATAATATCCAGAAGTAAAATTAAAAAGGAACAAAATTATGAGCACTAATATTACATAACGGTAGGAGAAGACATCGGACCAGACAGAGAAGTGCAATAATTTCTCGAGTGGGAGACTCGAGAAATTTCTGTACTTGCACGTGGTAGCAGTGAAGAGTAAGTAACATTTGTACGTCTTCAAGCCCAATAAGACTTATCCACAGGGAAAAATACCCTGTGTTTAGAAAGTATATCTCTCTTTATGGCCTCCTTCAGTCTTCCAGAAAGTGTTTGTTCTCTTAGTTCTTTTTTTAACCGTCCAAGTAATTAAATTATAATAATGGTTTTAGCCTAGAGTAGGATGAAATGTTTAACAATTCTCTGGGTAGTTTGTTGAAGAAAAACTGAATCAGGTAACGTTTTTGCATTCTATGCGTACTTATCTGAATTTTCAGTGTTTTTTAGAATTTTTTATGCGTTTGTCGTGTACTAATGTCATGATCAATCAGATGTGTATGGTCACGTGAAAAATAAGTTTGTACAATTATAGTGAAAAAATATAAATCTTCAACTGAAAGAATATTATGATGAAGGAGTCTGTTTTTACTATTTATGAAATATAGCTTTTTAATGTTTAGATAAATCGATTTTAAAATAGAGTTTTGTATAGCAGTTAATATGTTCAAATAAGTTTTAAATGTATCAGCATAAATTGTTAAGTAGTATCTTAGAATATAAGAGATTCCGCAGTAGATTCATAAATTAATAAGCTGCGCTATCTTATAACAAAAAAGTTTACAAAGTAGATTTTGACTCCACCGTGTCGAAGCTTATCACATAATTTATTTATTCGTTTATTCCATTTTAAATTAATATTAACTACCATACCTAAACAAGATTGATGTGCTTTTATTGTTTAGACAAAATGAGCGTGAACAAAGAGAAACTGAGTTGACCTCACTCCGCATCCTCTAGAATGAATTAAAATTATCTCATCAATTTCGTTTTGTTAATATTTAAAATCATTTTATTAACATGAAACGATCTGCTGAGTGTATTAAAATTTCTTGTAGTACTTTATACGCCTGTTTTGATATATGTGACTATATAAGGAAAAAAAGTTGTCTGCATATAGGTATAATTTGCTGTTGGTGATAATTTTAGTAGTGTCGGTAATAAGCATTTTAATAAATGTTGGTCCTAGGATTGAGCCTTGGGATACGCTCGAATTTGCAGAGTTAAGTTTGCTATCGTTATTAAAGATTCTTGTTACAGCAGAACGGTTAAAATATTTTTGAATGAGTGAAAAAGGTGGGCCACTATTCCTCTATTTTGTAGTTTGTGTACGAGCATGTGGTGGTCCAAGATGTTGAAAGCTTTACTAAGGTCTGCAAAGATAATGCAAGTGACCTTACCATCGTTCTTGTTTGCATTGATTTCGCCTATAAATATTCCTAGTAGTAAAGTAGTAAGTTTCTTTACTTGAAATCCGAATTGCTTTTCTGAAATCAGATCATATGCAGTTAGAAATTTAGTTAGATGATTGGAAACACGTCACTCCATAATTTTCTCTATCACTGGAAAAATTGTTATTGGTCTATAATTATCAATTGGTTTCTTTTCTCCTGATTTATATACTGCTCAAAATGGAAATCGCAACACTGCGAGGGAAGTGATGTATATGCCTGAAACTAACAGGACGGAAACCACGAGGGTAGATGTGCAAAAGATTGAAAAACGTAACGTGAGAACGCAAGGTACGTGCATTTATTGGAGATTCATCAGTGCATAGTAGATAAATCTTGCGAGGTTATATCATCCTGTAGACGCCTCAACATTCCATCAGATTAGTAGATAGTTAATAATGTCCTGAGGTATGGGGTTCCAAACAGCATCCAATTGCGCACCCAACTGTACCAGTTTTGCCGCTGGAGGTAGCTGGCGAAAGCGGTGACCCATAAGGTTCCACACATTCTCAATGCCCGACAAATCCGGGGAGTATGGGGGCCATGGTACAATGTCCACACCTTGGAGACGTTCATTGTTGCACGTACAGTCTGTGGGGTGGCATTGTTTTGCTGCAGAATCTATCCAGCATGATGGTAAGGAAGGATAGTAACACAGGATTTATGATGCCATTGATGTAATATCTCGCCGTTAGTGTGATGGGAACATGGAGCAGATATGTTCAGCTGCCCGGCTAATCAAACAAGCTTTCTCATGTCGTTTGTGCTGTTGACATTATGTGTATAAACGGCTTTCTGACATGCCAAAACAGAATCGGGATTCGTCTGTGAACAACACTCTCCTCCATTCCATTGACAAACGCTGCCTCACTCCATTAGAGACGGCATAGCCGATGATGTCGCTGCAATGGCAGATGCCAGACTGGAGGTTTCTCCCTCATTCCTGCGTCATGTAAATGTTGTCTAATATTTTTTGTAGAGACTTGTGTGTGGCATGTTGGTTTCGTACCTATCCTTCATGTCATTTGGTGCTCAGTGATGTTACATGAGACACGTAGTTGTAGTGTGCTCACGTTGCTCCGCATGTGTATGGCGATCGCTCGAAGGCTCAATCCCATCTCTCCATATCAACGATTCACTCTCTCTCAAAAGGCATCAACTGCGCATAAAAGTTCAGCTGGCATCTACAAGGCATGTTCCTAATGTTTTTGCAGCATACACTCCAGCCTCAATATCAGTCATGATATGATACGAGTTCGAGGGCTCCCGGTATTTATCCACTGCTCAGCTGGGTGTCATGTATCCATTCACTAAGGACTTTCATCATTTGCATCTCTCCGATGGCCGATTTCCTCCTGCGATTTTACATATCTCTACTTCCATTATTTCTTGGTGTTGCGATTTCCATTTTCGGCAGTGCCTATCGGTCTTATGATAGAGGTTAACGAGATCTTTAAAAATCTGTCAAAAAATTTTAATATTGTTTACACTACTGTTGTTTACCTCCAATGTTAAAGACCTCTATCAGAAGAGTCTTTAACATTGGAGGTAAACAGTAGTGTAAACAATATTCAAATTTTTTCACAGATTTTTAAAGATCTCGTTACTTTAGTATTTAATGTGATTAATGTGTATATCGTTGATGCCGGGATTATTATTTCACTCATTATATCAACTGTGCTACGAACATCCAAATCAGTAATTTCAGGTATGAAAATACTCTGTGGGTAACTGGGAGCTACAGCATTAAAATGATATTTAAGAGTAATAGAACTTTGAGGAAAAGGAATGTGGTCAGTGAAGTAGTCCTTAAAGGTTTTTGTTATTTTGCTGAATCGTGAAATCAGAACCGATTTTTTTATCAGAACTAGATTTAGGTTTGTTCCACAAAACATCGTTAATAAGTTGTCAAGTCATTTTGGAGTCACCCTGGCGTCCATAATTTTTTAAAAACAAAACTGTTGTTTAGTGTTTTTAATAAGGCTGTTGAGGCGATTCCTTTCCTTAACATCGATATTTGCAAATCATGTTATGTCTGATATTTTTGTTTGATATCCAAAATTTAGTTGGTAATGCATTCTTCATCATTCCTGTATTTTTTTCTTTTTGTGTTTGGTCTGTGAGATCGAGCATTGCTTTTGTTAAAAGTTGCAAAATATATTTATTAATTTATTATACAGCTCATTAGGGTCATTAATATCTGTTAAAGGTGTGACGCCTATGCCTTTTATTTTGTTAACATACAGAAAACTATAACTCTTAAAAGTTATCTTTCTCGGGTTAATATATTTAAAGCATTTCACTCGAATAGAACCATTATAACGTAATGAACAAACTGTTTACTGTGACGTGCAATCAAGATGGCATTGAGCGAAAAACTAATCTGGTAATCTGGTACAAATTATTTCGACTTATAGTCAACTGATAATTGCCTTTCACCTCTGGCAAACAGGACTCCTTTTTTCACTAACAGAAATAGCGATGCGTTATATACACTGAAATGCCATTGAATTAGGAATAGTGTTCTACACCCCATCAGATCTGGATGATGGGGAGTGAGAACTAAGGGGTAACCGATAGGTCAGACACCCAAAATAGGCTGTGAATTGCGTTGTGTCTTTTTAATTTAATTATTTTCATCTACTTTAATTGACCATTGGGAGTACCAGAGTGCAATGCATTTTCGTGAATGAGACCTCACACAGAAAAGTGTATTTATAAACCACAATTTATTAGCTAAATTACACGGCCCGCCTTACGGGGTCGAATCTGCAACACTATAATTGTTACATGCCAGGCTGCTTGGCCTTACTGGTAAAATAGGCGGAGAGACGTAGTGAGGGGGAAACACTCCTGGGCTAAGAGTAGAGAGAAGTGAAAAGCACTGAAAAACGGCTGCTGACCTTTTTGTTTCGTTGTTTGCATCCTGCTGAACTACTGTCTGTCTGGCTGGTGAATTGCCATCGTCTGCACACTGGAACTATCATCCGGACTTCTTCCATGGCACCCAAGTTCTTAGACAAGGCACGTTGCAGGTTCCGTGGACACTATGACTGTTCGGGATTGCGGGAGGCTTCGTCACTTCTCGTACCGTTGGCGCAGTACCATGGGCTGAGATGCTCGCGGGCTCCGGGGCGGTTTTACGGCTCACGGACTCTTCAGTTCATCTAGGTTGGACGCAACAACCATATCGTAGGGTAGGGTAAGGCTGCTGCGTCGGCACTTTCACATTCTCGTTTTGACGTCTGCTCCCTCTCGAAACATTTTACATTCTGCCTTTTCGGCAATTTTCACAATTTTTTTCAATTCTCAAGGAGATTCTCAATCTCCAATTCTCAATGAAGATGGAGAAGCCCTGCTCTCAAGGAGCAGGGGTTCTTCACCTTCATGACAATGCCAGTGCTCACAATGCCCGGCAAGGTACGGCCTATCTGTAGCAGGGAAAAATCAAACATTAGTACCACACATATTGTGAGCAAATGTAGCGGAAAGAAAAGGAAACATAATATTATTATTGCTGAACTTCAGTAGAATGCCACAACGGATTTTGCAGCAATTAACGTTTCCAGTAAAAATAATACGACATATGTTTTTGTCTCTAGAAAGCTCCCCTTTCTGAAATTCGACTTGAAATTGGCCACTGCCACTTGGAAGACAACCAAAAATATTCTGTTAAATTATGAAGCGTCTACCACGATTTCTGATGAGTTATGGACGCCACCACCTTTTATTATTAGTGATTTTAGGTTCCATGCATAATCGTTTTTAATCGGTTCATATCCTATTTCTAAATGAACAGTTTGTGTTCAAAGGTTACAGAGGCCAAGCGTTATTTCACTCAAGTTATTTCACTCATGCGGATAGTTGATAAAAGTTGAGTTTCAAAAGCCTATAGATAATAAGTTTCAGATTTCTAAAAAGCTATGTAACTCTTTGTATCGACATTATTTGTCCTTTACCGTGATATCCGAAAAATAAGAGAACATTTGACTAACATATGGGTTTTTAACATTCAAGCATTTGACTAACAAATGTGTTTTCTATAATAACGTTCTCAATAAGGTATATAACTTTTCAATAATGTTCTCTATAATAACACTGAGTCGTATGTGAGAGGAGACAAAAATACGTTGTCTCTTCCTCTCTCTCTGATAAGGAATTGCTCTGCAAATATTTTACATACATCTTCATATCATCTTGCAGAGGGAGTCTAAACTATATGTGTACTATATGTGTTCTTTGATGTGAACTGCTGAGGATAGCGAGTGATTAGCATTAGTAGTGGAGTTACTCAGGATTGCATTTTGTTCTCTTTTATCTTTTGTTTGATCATCGATTATATTGTGAGGAAATATTTACGTGGGTAAGACTGGATACTTAAATGGTATAGATATATGAAAATATTTGACTTAGATAATGTTGATAATTTAATCCTGTTGATAATGGTGTTCGTAAACTGAACTCTTTCATTAGAGCAGTTGATGTAGCTGGTAACAAGGTAAGCTTGGTGATAGGGAGAAAACTTAAGTGACGAAAGCTTGTCAGACTGGATCACTTAGATCGGAGTGCTTCATTTATTTTAATGGTTTTGCTCTTGGGCAAGCACTTCAGTTTAATTATCTTGGAAGTAATGGGACAGAAAGAGGTAAACTTCTATATGAGGCGAACAGTAGAATAGACTTTGCTGTTGGAACTGTTAATATTTGCGCAGAATATGGAAAAGAGGCGGTTGCATATAAAGATATATCTGATGCTATATAATAGTTTGGTGGTCTATAAAGTTTACCATAATAATGAAACATGGTTTAAGAAAGATTTCAGTGTGGTTTTAACTCTAGATGATTATGCAGCATCTTGGCTATTAGGTTGTTTGATTATATAAATAATTATGAAGTTACAGGAAGGAATCATCAATCATCTTAAGAAGCATAGCATTTAAGAAGAGAGACCGTTGCCTTTGTCACATTTTCGGCATGCAGAGCTACAAATTATTCAGTAGATAGATCTATGTACAATTTGCCTAAAGTCTTGTGGAAAAGGGACATACTTAGAATGAAATGGGTGAACAATATCAAAGAGGTTCTTATTGGGAACGGATCACTGTAGACAAATGCAGTAACTCCTACTCAGGATAGACAAGCTAGGATAATTGGGGTCTGATTGGAGCTATGTATCCAGTTGATGCTTGAAGATTATGTTTCATGAGTATTCCGTTAGTGGTCGTTATATTTAAATGCTTGTCATCGCCCATTTATGGAAAATAAATTATATCAATATGAGATCTTTATTTATTAACAATGAGTGAATTGCTGATTATGCATCTTGAATTATTTACAGGTTATTCTCGAAACTATAATTTCCAAATGTTATTTTAGCAGCAAAGCTGAGCATAGAGAAATATCTAACGTTAGATTCGCTCAAAAAATCTATTGGTATCATTTTTAAGCACCCTGTTAATGAAACCTAAGCTGCCTAATGCTAAGTTATCCTGCCGAAGACAAAGTTTTCAGGAAAATTAAATCTTATTGGCATATGTTTTACGATTTTAAATATGAGTTTCATAATTCAAGATTTCTTTTCTTGTTATCATGTTGTTTCACTGAACAGTTTGTTCCAGTAATGAACTTTTTTTTATTTGAGCAAGTAATATCATAGTCACCAGTTCTAAAGTATCCTGCCCTTACTTCAAATACCAGTTAGTGGGTTACTGACATTTTTCACTGCTACTATGTAGCCATCTTCACCAGCACTGCTCATTTGTGTTTTATACGTCGTCGAGTATTTGATCGGTTCTAAAGTTGCCTATAACGGTCTAAATCTAATGAAATTTTCTACTATTAAATTAATTGCAGCTAAAATAATAAAATAAATACCTTACCTAATTGAATGTTATGTATTATGAGTTATATCATGTGTTTTAGTTTCTGCCTTTTTTCTAATATTATTAAAGACATAATACTCTTATTATATAGTTTGAAACAAGCACTGAAGAAAGAAACATGCAAATACTTGAGCAGTGTTTCTCAGCAGCTGAGTCGTGGGACAATAGTCCCACTCAGAAAAATATACTCGAACTTCAGAAATTTATTGTGATTGACCTTCAAGGATATTAATGTTTTAAAGTATTGTGTCTAGTAATATCATTTGATTGAAAAAAGTTTAAAATTAATTTTTGGTTAATCAAGTATTTAGTGCTTAATAAAATAATTTATTAATTAATTCAGTGCATTCATCTTTATGTCTATAGTCTAAAAGTATTAGAGTTGCTACCCGGACAATAGAATATGCTGCTGCAATTTATTCGTGCAGAGTATTGGGACTTGGAATGAGTTATGTTGAGAAAGAATCCTCTAGAGCAGTGGTTCTCAAGTGCTGTCCGGAGACAATTGAGATGCGGCCACCAGAAAATTTAAATATTTGAAATAATAAAAGCGTTAATTATAATACTAATTTATCACACAAATTCTCTATATAAAGAGTATTTTCAAATTCGCGCATCAATATATATTCAAACTTTCAGTGTTATTTTGAAATATAAGTATATAAAATTATTATGAAATATAAGTATATATATGAACTTATTATGAAATATAAGTATATATGAACTTATTATGAAATATAAGTATTATATTTCATAATAAGTTCATATATACTTATATGAATTATATTATATTATGAACTTATTATGAAATATAAGTATATATAAACTTTAGTATTTTATTATGAAAGTAGTAGTAGTGGTGGTGGTATTCTCTATTTCCATTCATATTATTTATGATAATATAACTATTTATAAGATATTTTGGAAATACGCAGCACCACAAGAGTTCAAAGACTTGCCCATGGGCTAGAAGGTTAAAAAACACATAAATGAACATTCAAAGAAACATTTTTAATAAATTACACTAATAATATTTTATATCATGATGACATCAATAAATTACTTCATTCAAAATTTTAACGTCTTGAAAAAAGATCAAAGGGAAGAAGAAAAATATTAAAAATTTGAAATATAGGAGCCGCCCTAATTTTAGAAATTCTTTTACATATCCTCAAAGTTATAAATCTACTTTTTTAGTTTTCGTGAAAACGTATGAAATTTTATTTTATCTTTGTTTTCAAAAACAAGCTTTTTTTGATATCAACAACTATCTCAAATTTCGCAAAACCATTTCAATTCATCACAACTAACTTGTTTCTACCAAGTGGCTTCAAATTTCGCCAAATTTTCGAAATTTTGCAAATATTTCTCGATTGCGCTAACTGTACTTAATTAACAAAACCAATCCCATTTTATCTTCCTATCTTCCTACTGCTTCTGGCTTTGACATTTGTCGGTTTACGGATTTGACAACATGTTGTTCCGCCATATCTTTCAAACGCGATGGAGAAACTTGATGATTTATGTGTCAAATGAAAGTTGGTGATTCGGGGAATATCATAAGCTATAAAAAATTGATCCCCAATGCTTTCTTCCCCCCTGAAAAGGGGAAATATGAAAATAATTCTTCCCTTATATCTCCAGAACGAGAGTGCCGAAAGTAACAAGCTATACGTCAAACGAATGCTTCTGACGCGGGGAATGTCATAGGCTACGAAACATTAACCCTCGTATTTTCTTCCCCCTAAAAAGGAGGCAAATATGAAAATGATTGTTCCCATATATTTCCTGAACGCGAGTACAGAAAGTAACAAGCTATGTGCCAAACGAAAGCTTCTGATGCGGCGAATGTCATAGGCTGTAAAAATTGACCCCCCCTGCTTTCATATCGACACATGAAAAGGGGGTGGGGAATATGAAAACTATTGTCTCCCTATATCTCCAGAACACGAGTGCTGAAAGTAACAAGAAATGTGTCAAATGAAAGCTTGTAATCCGGTGAGTGTCATAGGCTATAAAAAAATCATAGACGTATATAAATTTGACACCCCCAGGCATTCTTCCCCCTGAAAATGGGAACTGCGAAAGTTGTTCTACTATATCTTGCGAATGCGGGGGCCTACATGTCCGAGTTAGATGTCAAATGAAAGCTCGTATAATGACCATCGTAAACTATTGTGAATTTTTCCATGACCGAGTGATTAGCGCGCTTGACTACTGATCAGAGGGACCTGGGTTCGAGCCCCGGGTAAGGCATGGATGTGTGTGAAGTTTTTCTGCTGAAGTCCTGCCATCCTCTCAGATCTTCTACTCTGGCATATAAACTGACAGGCTCCTGTCAGACCTCTGTGGCAAGCAGCTGCTTGAGGGGGTATTTATTTTATTATTTATTCCTTCCCTGGTAAAACAAAAGGAGGGGGGAATTTCGCGGGGTTAGAATTTAACGAGTCATATCTCAAATTAAAGCTTGTGACGTCTCCGATATCATTGGCTAGGTCAAACATGACTCCAAAAGGGAGGAAAAATGCGGTCGATGTTTATGGGTCATATAACAAACGAAAGTTTCTAAATGACAAAAAATAAATTAAAATAAAACAAAAATACCTATCTTTTTATATAGAAATAAACTTAATCATATCGATGGTACAATCAATCACTGAGTTCGTATTCACTTCAAGGAATATAGGGCGCCGATTTAGCTACACAACAAGATTGCCGGGTCTCTTTGAAGTGAATACGAACTCAGTGACTGATTGCACCATCACTATGCTTTAGGTTTATTTCTACTTTTTAAGGCCCATATAGGAAGATAGGTATTTTTTTAAAAAATAATTTATTTGCATTTTTTCTTTTTCATTAAAAACATCTACCTTCAGAAATTATCATATGCTATATGACTCATAAACATAGATCAGAATTTTCCTCCCCCTTCTTTGGAATCGTAGTTGAGGTAGCTCATGACATTGGAGACGTCACAAGCTTTAATTTGAGATATAACTAGTAAGGAAGATCCTCTTAAATTTCCGTCCTATTTGGGGGGGGGGGGAGAGGAGAATAGTGAGGGACATAATTCGAAGTAGTCCACAAAGGCCCTTATCGCGTCCCTAACTCTCTTGTGGTCAATTGATGTACCTTTTCCTAGCCTTCAGTGGTAAGGGTAGGGGATGTTCAACACTTAAACTTATATTAAGGTTGAGGATAACCTTTGAGTGTTGCTCCCGTTGATAATTCCGCCCAATACCACGCAAATCGTGAGAGGAATTTTATACCGCCAAGATGTATTCACCTTTAATCGATGGCTAAACAGAAGATACTTGTTACAAACTTAACATGAGATTTATTCTATCCTTCTCATCAGTGTTACCTTCCTATTGCTGGGATACGTCTTAGGAGGATGTCTATCGTTTCTTAGTGATTCCGTTCTCTGTTAGTCACACAGACTGATTATTGTTAGTCACACAGACTGATTATTGTTAGTCACACAGACTGATTATTGTTAGTCACACAGATTTTTGTTTCGGATGGTCACACATACTTTTGAAATATATCTGGTCACAGAGACCTCTAGTTCTTCTAAGTCACACAGACTATATTTAGGATTCAGTCCATCTAACCCTACCCTGAGACCTACAGTATCTCAGGCTCCCGAGAAACGCACCTCTCAATACCTTGACATCCGATACGAGTCTCCTTCGTTTTCACATCTCTCCACCCTTTCCCTCCACCCGCTCATGCCCTCAAGGTCGACAAGGTCTCAAGGTGGCAACAGCACCCGTGCACCACTCAGCAGTGCCATAAAGTGTCATCTGGTGAGCAACACTGTGGCCAACACTTTGGTAGTGCACAACAGAAGGTGGGGGAGGGTGCCTCATCAAGGCAGCCCGCAATGACAGCGGCTTCCCTTCCTATCATCATAGCAAGTAGATCACCTCCTCAGTTCTCACACTTTCGATGCCTTTCTTGCACTAGGTGCGGCGTCATCAATTCGGCGTTCCCAGCCAACAGAAATAACTACAGGAAACAATCATATCACAAGAACAAAATAGATGGATGCCATAAATATGTACATATAAAAATAGAAATTATCATTAAAATATCAATATCCATGAGATATAATTCCTTATGCACTTATAAAAATATATACAAAAAGTCACGCAATTATGCGAGGGATTCTATAGCCCTCGTATGAACTTTCATGAATCAACTAACTCGTAACTCTAAGTCCTTGAATTCAGCAGATATAGTAAAAGAAGGAATTTCACTTTTCCCCATTTCTAGGTTGCAAGAAATCAGAGTGGTATATTTTAATTGCCTACAACATTCCCCATGTCGTAAGCTCTCATTTGACATAAGGTTTTTACATTCGCATCTCGCATTCCGAAGATAAAGCAGAATAATCGTTTTCATATTTTCCTCTTTCTAAGGTGAGTAAAAGACCGGGGAAATTTGTAATAACCTGTGACACTCCGCATGTCACAAGCTTTCATTTGACGTAAACAGCCCGTTACTTTCCGCCTTGGAGCTCCGAAAAAAAAGTGGAACAATCGTACTATTTCCCCTTTTAAGATATGGGTGGAGGAAAGAAAGCGTGTTTTTTGTGTTTAATTTTTTAATATATATAACCTATGAAACTCCCAGCATCAGAAGCTTTTATTTGACGCATAGCGTGTTACTTTCCGACTTTGGGTTCCGAAGATATAGCGGAACAATCCTTTTAAAATTTTACCTTTTTTAGGGGGAAAGAATGCATGGAGGATCAATATTTTTGCTTCTGCCACTTCCTCCGTCACACATTCTCATTTCACATATAGCTCATAACTTTCGGTTCACACAATCTGAAGATATACTAGAACAGTCGTTTTCATATTTCTCCTTTTTTAGAGGAAAGAAAATATAAGGGTTAACTTTTTATAGCTCATGACACTCCCTGAGTCACAAGCTTTCATTTGACACATAAATCACTAAGTTTCTTCATCGCGTTCGAAAGATATGTGATGGAACATCTATTTTGGCAAATCCACAAATCGATAAAGAACAAAAGAAAAGCAATAGGAAGATAGACAATTTTTTTTTCTTATTGCCTATTTTTCTATATGAGCCCTAAAAAGTAGAAAGTAAACCTAAAGCATATCGATGGTGTAATCAGTCACTGAGTTCGTATCCACTTCAAAGGTTGTCGATTTATACTCGACAAGATTGCCACGCCCTATCTTCCTTTGTGGTAAATACGAACTCAGTAACTGATTGCACCATCGATTTGATTTAGGTTTATTTTCTACTTTTCAGAGATATATAGGAAGATGTGAATTTAAAAATTTAAAAAATACCTAACTCACCTGAATTATTTTACCAAGTCATTTCGAATTTTGACAACTAGCCTATATTCTGCCAAGAGTTCTCGATTTTTACAATTCTCCTTAATTTCACAAAACCTATCCAAATTTTCAGAAGTCGCCTGTATTTTACCAAGTAGTTTCCAATTTTACCAACTCTACCGGATTTTGCTAAGTTGCCTCGATTTTACCAACTCTCCTTAATTTCACAAAAGCAATCCCAATTTTTACATTTCGCCTAAATTTGCCATATCACCTCAAATTTTTCAAACTCCCCAAAGATTTGTCCAAGTTTCCACGATTTTGCCAACTCTCCTTAATTTCTTAAAACCCATCAAAATTTTCACAACTCACCTGTATTTTACCAAGTGGCTTCGAATTTTGCCAACTGCCCTAGTTTTTTGCCAAGTTGCCTTGATTTAGCTAACTCGCCATAATTTTGCAGAAAAAAAAAATTTTTACATCTCACCAGAATTTTGCAAAGTCACTCCGAATTTTGACAACTCCCAAAGATTTGCCAAGATGCCTCGATTTCGTTAACTATCCATAATTTTACAGAAAAAAAAATCCCAAATTTTACATCTAACCGCAATTTTGCCAAGTCACCCCGAATTTTGCTAACTCCCCAAGATTTTGCCAAGTTGTCCCAATTCTGACAACTCACCTGTATTTTACTATGTGGCTTCGAATTTTCCCAACTGCCGTGGTCAGCGAGCCAGCCTTAGGAGCACATTTTTCACTGTGGAGATGATTTAGCCAGGAAAGTCTGGGGCAGAGAAGCACGTAATTAGTTCGCTGCACAGTGTAACAAACCGGTCAACACAACCTTTCCTCATACTCAAACAGCTAGGGCAGACCGTTTTCTTTTCATTCCCTTGAAGTAAGCTTTTAAGAACATTCTTGAAAAACTTGGAACTTTTGGGTTGGTAAGACATCGTACCCTAATGAGACTCTAACGTCTGAAAACCCATGAAAATGATGCCATGAGTTCAACTCACCATCGGTTCTGCTGAGATCTAGCCTATTCTCCCTAATGTGCATGTGCTATTTCAGCATTCCCAAGCGTCCCTTTTACGATGCCAGAAGATCATGGTAAAGAGATAGAGATAGCCTGACTCCATCATTTTTCAAACAGCTACAGTTTTCCACTACAGCTTTGCACCTCAATTTGCACCCAGTTTTTGTGCCTAGAGTATATGACTTGTGCCATTGCCAGTATTTTGAGAGAAGGCCTCTACCTCCAGAATAGAAAGTCCTTGTCCTCCCCCAGTATTGCAAACTCCAGAGTGAAAGACAGTACTCCAGTAAAAACTGCAGTGCTTCAGCTTAGAAAGTAATCTTTCACAGTGCTCACCCCATTGTAAAGTGGATATAGCCAGTAAGGGTTACTTTATCTCTCACCTTGCTCATCCTCTTTTAAGCCGTAGAAATAGTGTAATGAAATAAGAGTTCCTTAGGAGTTTTGTTAAGAGTTGATTAGGAGTTTTAGTTAAGAGTTGCTTAGGAATTTTAGTTTGTCTTAGGAGTTTTAGTTAAGATTTACTTATGATTTTTTAGATTTCTGTAATTACAGATTTTCCTTTAGCAGGGAAAAACCTTTATAGTTAGGAGTGCATACCAATGTATTTTCTCTTCTGCTATATAGGATAGGTCATCATTCACCTTTCAGGATGATAACTGTTTACACGTTTGCATTCAAACCTTTGCCTGTAACCGGGGGACTAATACCTTTAATTTCAGAATTAAATATACTCAACGTCATTTATTTTAAAACTAATCTGCCAGGCTTACGTAATGATTTGAAAGAGTATTTTTACTTGTCCAGTGAACGGAGTTGTTTAAGAGCTGAGTGAGTTCTAAACGAAGGGTGAAAGAGGGCATTAGACTACTGCTGCACTGCAATATAGCCCTCTAAGCTCCTGAAGCTTGAGTGTTCTGAAACAGGAGGAAAGCTCCGCAATTACAATATTAATAATAATTAGTTAATACTACAGGTAAATACAGACTTTGCTTGGTCCAGAGCTTGATCTGGGAGCGGGAGAGGTTTATGACTCCCTATCAGCATGCTAGTAAGGATGTTGAGGCCAAATAATTATTAAACCTATACGAACTTCACTCAGTTTTCAAAAACATTAACATTTTTTGAAGACCTCCAAAGCGCAGAGACGAATTGACATTTTTTGAAGACCTTCAAGCGCATATTATACTGTAATGGATATCAAATCTCTTTTCCCCATTTTGTTTTCTTATTTCAGACTCTATTACATCATTTACCACATTCCCTTTTTTTTCTGGATTCGGGCTTGGATTGATCTAATTTTCTCCGGTTACTACCAGCACAAGTACACGAAAATATCAAATAGACTTTATATGCGTCAAGACAGCACATACAGAGATATCCCACGATACCCCGTAATTTTAATACAGTATTTTGCACAGACTTACTTAATATCCATAACCTTTTCAGCTAAATTCGATTTAGTTCTCACAGAAATATTAATAAAATTTCCATCTTCAACAGCACGCTATGTATATACATTCTCTGAATAACAACTTTTCCTTAATGCTAAACATAACTTGTTTCCTTCAACGATATCGTCGTTTAGTTTTTCTTCTTCTAAAGTTCTGTACTGGGAAACTCTCTCTCGACTCAAAGGCCACAAGAGTACAATACGCATCGTTATGGCCGTTAACACAGCGCTCTCAAATGGTGATATTTTTATTAAGGAATGGCCCAACAGCATAGCATTAGCCCCTTCAGACTCTGTGTACATTACAATGTATATTACGTTTCAGAAAATTGTTCAACACAGTAAGATCTTTCAATGTATATAGGAATGGATTGGAATTTCGTGCCCTCTATGGCGGTAATAGAAATTGCATAAAAAACTATGAAGATAACTATGCCTGATATGCAACAAGAACCGTTTTGCAACATTTCATAGGCAATCAGTAGAATCGTTTTGCTACATTTCACAGGACGGCATTGGAATTGTTTTGCTACATACCACAAGAAAAAATTAGAACCGTTTTGATATACATATCACAGGAAATCACTAGAAATGTTGAAAAATTTATCGCAAAATTATATTTACTAAAATATAATTATGATATAAATTTAACTAAAATAAAATATAACTTTATAATATTTACTAAAATAAAATATAATTTTATAATATTTACTAAAATAAAATATAATTTTATAATATTTACTAAAATAAAATATAATTTTATAATATTTACTAAAATAAAATAATTATAATAAAATATAACTTTATAATATTTACTAAAATAAAATATAATTATAAAACACAATAATGTCACTGTTCATAAGGCGTGCCTTTTTGTTGCCATTGGGATTGGGCAAAGACTAGTTGTCCTTGGAAGACTACACTCATTATTAAAGGTCGAAAGGAACCCAAAGAATTTTTGCCAAAACCCACCTGCGATAACAAAAAAGGAACTGCTTATGAACAGTGAAAATAGGGCATTTCCTTTTGTAATGGTATTAATTTTCACTAGAACTGTTTTGCTATATTTCACAGGTGTCATTCATTTGATGTGTTTATCATGACAAAATTCATTTATGAATCTTTTCGTTTGTTATTCCTTGTCACTGTTTTATGAGATAACGGAATTTTACAGGTTTGTTATGTTTGTTTGCATGTTGATGTTTACAATGTAGAATTTCATTGTAATGAAGTTTAAAAATAAATTTGTACATTCTTGCTTTTTTGGTCATATATAATCATCATCATTCTCAAGCAGCCATGGGCTACGGAGGGCCAACCATACCGTTCAATTTAGTTCTTCAAGCATATCTGTCCTAAGCTACATCTGCTGCATCTGGGCACAGAACACCAACTCTAACAAAGTCCTGTTTTGTTTGACTGCCCACCACATCCTAGATCTATCTCTCTTTCTCATGCCTTTAGGCGCACAGCTCATAACCCTATTTTCCAATCTGTAATTATCCATATGGGTAACATGGCCAAACCAACGGAGTCTCTCTCTGCACAATATGCTGCTTAAAAGCGGTTGCTTACTCCTTTGCCTAACCTCATCATTAGTTACAAAGTTGAACCACTTAATGCCCAAGATACTGCGTAAGTATCTAGAATCAAAATCATCTAGTTTCCTGTTTACAAAGTGTCCAAGTTTCACTACCATAACTAACCTCAGAAAGAACAAACTATTATACAGTCTAATTTTATTATTTAGGTGTATACGCCTATTTCTCCACACTTTCCATAGATTCTTAAAATCCCGGCAGCAATGTCTATTCGTCTGTTAATTTCATACCACACATCACTAGTATCTGTTACATAGCTACCAAGATAATTAAACTGACACTTTCTCAAGGGTGCAGCAATTCAGATTAACTGAACCACAGACTGACTGACCAATTTTCATCACTCTGTGTTATAACCAAGCTTACTCTGCTGCCAGTCTCATCAACAGCTCGAATGAAAGTGTTCATCTCATCAACATCATTTGCCAAAAGAGCTAAATCATCAGCATAACCTAAATCAGACATTTTCGTATCTTCAGATTATTTAACGCAAAAATCTTCGTTTTGCATTGAATTTCACTAAAACTAAAATCAATAAATAACTAAAGAGAAAACGAGACAAAATGCTCCCTTGTCGAACACCAGAAGTAATGCTAAACCAATTGCTACAAGCCTTACAAATTCACACACACGACTCTGTTATTATAAAGAGATTTCATTATGTTAACTAACTTGTCTTGTATGCCATACGATTGCACAATCAACCACAAATTATGACGATCAACAGAATCGGAAGCTTTTAGAAATCAACAAAGCATCTACACATTCCCTACCACTTGTGAATCCACATTGCTCATCACGCAATTGCCTGTCAACCAGATTCTTAATCCCATTAAGCATAATAATGCAAAGAACTTTACCCGGAACAGAAAGTCATCTGATACCCCTATAGCTACCAGAAGAACTGCAATCATCATTTAAAAATAGGGATAATAATAGCTCTGGTAAAATCCTTTTGAACCATGCGTTTATCATCCAGCTGTAAGCATTTCCTTAATAATTTCATCTATCCCTGGGGATTTATGTAGTTTAAGTTTAGAAATAGTCAAAATAACTTCAGCGTGGGTTCTAGGGCCAACATTAAAGCCAGTAATGCATCTATCATTACAAACAATGAGAGTAGAACTAACCGATTTGTTTATATCATCACTGAATTACTCGCACATTGCAATGACAGAATCTTCACCTTCAATAACCTTACCTTATTTATCCTTCAATCCCTGTATACCTATCTGTTTTCTACCGCACAAAACATTAATTATTTGGTACAGCTCTCAGCTGTTGTGCTGTATAACTGCTTCCTTGGCTTTGTCAGCCAAGCCATCAAGCCAAAGGTTCTTATTAGCAGCTAATTGGTCCTTTACACGTTTATTAAGCTCTTTATAATGCTTTCTATTAGGACTAGTAGGGTATTGATTAAGGACATTCCTACAGTTGTTTCTCTCTGAAATAAGTTCAAGTGTCTTATCAGGCAAATAATTCTGTCTCCTCTGCTCCTTTTTACCTAAAAGAGTACTGCTAATTTCCAAATAAGGCTGTATAAAACAGTCCCATTCTTTCTCAACTTCAGTAGTAAGCAAACCATGACAGTCATAATGACTAAGCAACCTATCATGGTACGCTTTAGCTATAACAGAGTCATTCAGAGATTCAGAATTAAAGGTAAATTTTCTAACCTTAATACAAGGCTTCTTAAGTTTAAGTTGCAAGACACTTTTAACAAAGTAATGGTCAGATCCAATTGTAGCTCCCCTGTATGACCCGGTATTCCTAACAGGACTAAACCATTTGCTGTTAATCAATATATCATCAATCATGTTAGTAAGCAGCCCATCTGATGAAACCCATATCAAACGCATTTACATAGAAATATCTCTTCTTCTATAAATAAAAATTCGGGTCTGAAGGAGTTAATATACAAAAAGTGCACAATAATGGTGAACATTAGAATTGCGAAACTAATGCTCAGAATTCTTCTAATCATTGACAAATTGTTAACATCGTGGATTTTAGGTTGGTTACAAGTCGATTGATAATCGCAACGGTAGATATTCAACTGTGAAGAAGCAGAACCGACGAGCAATATGATGGGTCAACGGTGGTGGGTGTGACACTGATATAGAAAAATAAAACAAACATAGGGAGAAACATACGGATTGTGAGTCTGCATCATGAGTTTACTTTCTGATAATGGAGTGAGTAAATCGACAGGCAAGAGATACACTCGAGATAATCACATAATCAAGTTGGCGACAAGGAATCAATTTGCTGGCTTGTAGATCTGAAGACCTTTGGATTCCTTGAGGGCTGGACAAATGAAATGAAGACAGTAGCATGGCTGAATGGGAGCCATAACATGTTCCATAGAGTACTAAAATAGTTTCAACAGACAAGAATTATGCAACGAAGATTTGGAAGAGTGTGATTTCATTTCATTTATCTCCCCTCCTCTTAAATATACTAATTTAATTACACTATTAGCACCAGAATCTACTTCTGTCAGCTAACAAACAAGTTTCTGATTCTGTCACACAGAAAGCACTGCCTGAGGATGTTATGTATAAACAGAGAACAATGATCTGTGTATCTCTCATCGTACCCATAGGTAAGAGCAACTGAATTAGAGTGGATAAGTTGTGATTTGGTCCCAGACTGATTGACTTCCTTTTCGACGATGAAACTAGGGGCTATTTCTGCTGTACACCGATCTGAAAGAAGGTCGATATCAATTAACACATGGAAATGTCAGGAAGATAAGTATAATGGAAGGCAGTATTATGGCAATCGTAGTGACAATTTTTGGTCAGAATTTTCTTTAATTAGACGTATCAATCTACAAATTAATAATCCTTGATTATTCAGAGGTATAGATGCAATATCTTGTAATCATGTGTGAAAAAATTGCACATATGCGATTAGCGGCATTTTTTTCGTGTTGTATATCATTTTGATATTGTGTTCTAAAACTGTCTCGAGAAATAGTTAGGAAGCGGTAAACAAACACTGAAGAGAATTTTCCTGTTATGCCACGGAAATGCAGAATACGATGCTCCGTAACGTTTGAAATAATCTTTTACGATAAAAGGTTACTGAAGATAAAAATGAATATCTTAATCAATTCTTTTAAACTTCAATTATCTACAATAAAAAATATCACTCCCTAAACAGTTCTCTGAGCTAAACAGTTCTAGTACGTTTTCTGAGCAATCGAGGTCCTCAGGACCTGGCCATTTAGGCCCATTCTATGCAAATCAGTACCGCTCAGTGGTAAAACATCCCAACTAGAAACAATCCGCAAACAGCTGCTTACAACAGAAATCTAACAAGAGCTTCTCAGTATAATTAATACTCCAGAAAGATGTTCTCTGAGGAAAGCAAGACCTCAGCAAAAAGACAACACAAGAAAGAAATTCACATGCCTTGAAATAATTAGCTGAAAAGCAAACATTGGTTCGCCTGATTTGAATCCACATTTCCCAGCGGAAGCCAAGCGTCATAACTGCTAGACTACCAGAGATTGACTACTTTCCTCAACAATATGACAATTAAGCATTCCCATATCTTCTGTTGTTTTGCCGCTGGAGCCATCTGTGTCGTGAATCGGGCAGCCAAGTTATGCCTCGTTATGATGAAAGTAATATTTGTCACTCACGCCCACAGCTTTACATAAATAATTCAGCAATAAAGAATCACGGGAATGCCCGATTCGCGACATAGATGGCGCCAATGCGAATTAGCAAAAATACGGGAATGCATATCACAATGTTGAAAAATGGTTCTGATGGTCTAGCGGTTATGATGCCTGGCATGCGTTTGAAGACGAAGGTTTTGAATCCCGCTCAGAACAGCTAATATTTTTCAGCTAATTATTTCAAATGTCTCTTGTCTACAAGATATTTTCCTGTGACACTTTATTTCTGAATTCACATGAATTATTCAGGTCTTGAATCCTAGTCCTTTGCGTAGTTACCGTTTTAAAGGCTCTTTTCCTTTTGTCTAGGCAAGGTCGCATCTTGCCAAAGGCATATTTGTCACGTCTTGGGACCCATAAGTCTGAATTTCTCATATTAGGATGTAGGAGGGGGTAAGTTGCTCGGATATGACTTTATGCATAATAAAGCAAACGTGACCAGGGGTATATAAAAACAGGATTATTAAGGTTACATAATCTGAAATTTGCCATGCGATTTCTAAACAATCAATGATGTAAAACAAATTATAAATTTTTAAATTGATATTTTGTGACTCCAGACTGAACGAAAAGAATACCCTGAGCTAGTTTCCCTATTATTGATTTTTAATTGACTACGTGAAATAATACCTGAAATATTGATGAGCTGTTATAACATATGAGAGTCAGGAAAATTGCTTCACCGTTCAAAAAAAATTTATAATGATGTTTCGAAACTAACGAAACTTTGGTTTGTGATATTAACAATAAATCTGCACAAATTGAAGCTTTTTGCCCTTAATTTCCTGCTTTATTTTATTCTCCAGAATGTATTCTTTGGTGTATTTTTTTTTAATTTCATATGTCAAAAAGGTAAATTAAGATATGAGACTGAAACCTTACGTACTCAGTCCTTGGAGATTTGATATGTCTCGTTGTAGTTCAAAGTTATATAAATGCGGGTCAAAATTTTATGTACCAAAATATTGTCTATTCCCAAAACGTTTTTACTATTCTACGAGGAACTAGAGCGGTACATTAGGGATGTTTTAATGATGAGCTGAAGTTCTAAGTTTTGGTAAAAAAAATTGCCCGCCGAACCGAAATAATGTAACAAACGGAGAACAAGCAAAGGATTTTCGTTTTAGTTCGTTACAGTTATAACAATTCAGTGCAGAAACCTAAGAATGATTTTGAAGTCAGTTGGGAAAAATGCATTCACCCAATTATGTCTTGGCTCTTGAAAGTGGTTGTATAATGATGCGTACACAAAGAGGTAGTCAATGCATCTCAACGTAGCAGTTACTTGAAATTCGCAACGACTTAGAAAATGTTTCGTTTTCCAGTCTCCATAAATTTAAATACGAAAAAAGGAATGCCTGAATTACTCTCTTCGTCCAAGCATGCTGCTTCTTTTAGCTTTTTAATAAACCGACGTATGCAATTATAATACGGAGTGTTTTATAATGTAACATAATTTATTGAATTAGGTTGTTTTACTTCTGAGCTAAATGGCCAGATCACAAAGTCTAAGAGAGCTAAATAAGGTTGGAGGAAGGATACCCACTGGACAACTGTTAGATGGTAGACTCCCATCAAAGCCATCCAGCATGTTCTTTAACATGCACACTGGACATGGTTTAACGTCCCATCCTGTGGACTTTTCCAAGCTCATCGGTGTCCCATACTGACCGAGGGCCGGGTGGGGAGTTTTGTGGAGCATAATCTGCTGAAGGATGTATTTTTGTTTGAAAAATCGAAGGTTTGCTATGTGTGTTTCCGATTCTGATTTTCACCTATATATACACCATAAATCTGATTATTTAACAAACTTTTCTCTTAAAGTTTCTTGTGATATTCAGTTAACTGTGTGCTGAATGTTTACCTGCAGCCTTTGATGTGCTTGGGGATGATTTAAAAGAGACATAAAACGAAATCTGTTGCACAAAAAAGTCTTAAAACCTCAGTGGTTGTTTTCTTTTCCATCCCTTAAATATTTCTGTTGACAGGAAGTGGGGAAAATATATACTAAAGCCACTCAATACATATCAAAAACATGAAATGCGAATTGTTAAGTGTGTAAACATACCTGAATTGTAAGCAGTCGTGAGAATTTTAAACAGGAATAGCAAAATATTTAAAATAGTTAATAGCATAGAAGAGGAGAAGTATAGACAAAAATGACTCAATATTTAAGGCTGAGAGAAAAAAAAGTGTTAAAATTGCCAAGCTGTAATGACCACGATAAACAAACACAATACCGAAATGATAATTAAAACTTTAAACGTTAAAAATTTCGATAAATCGACTTGTTTTACTCGAACATTAAAAATGTATAAAGTTGGAAACATCAAAATTTAAAGAGTTAAATTACTTTGCTCGACAAAGACAGTGACACACCAGGAAGTATTTGTCGGAGCGGCATGCACATAGGTGTTTATGTGTCGACAGTGGGGTTATAAAAATGAGTACAATTGGGAACTAATCACGTGATAGGTGAAGTGGATAGGGCAAAACGGCTCGGCGTAGCTATGTTTGGTCGTCCTCACCTGGGCGTGTAGACCACTACATCAGAGTGATCTCGGTGGCGAAAGCACGAGTAAGGAGTGAAAATGCCTGGGCGATGTCATCGAGAATCCTATCACAAGGATATCTTTACCAGAGGCTTCATCATAGGGCTACATACAGTTGGTTGATCCCTGCATTGCATCACGGTGGAAACGCATCGGGATGAAACAACTGGTGGCCGAATTTGGTTGGAAGATAACGTGTCACCGTAGTGCGACACACGTTATCTTCCACTTAGGTAGACGGCCGAGTGCCTTGATTTCCACATTCGACAGCAAGCCATGGCAGCCCAACCATCCACAGCGTATGACATTTGACATGGTGTAGAGGCAGCTACAGACAACACGGACTATGCACTGCAGATTGGCTGAGGCAGGTTTGTGCTCTCTCCAGCCATTGCGATGACTATCACTGACCGCAGTACATGATCGGGCATGTTTGCAGTGGTGCCATACCAGACATGCGTGGCAGAACGAATGGAACCATATCGTATTCAGCGACAAGTCTCGCTTCTGTCTCAGCAGCGAACGATCTGGGATTAGGAGTCTGGAGATGGCATGGTTACCAGGCTGATCTTACTGTCATCCTTGAGCGTCATATAACCCCTCAGCCTAGTGTCATGGTTTGGGATGCTATCAGTTTCAACAGCGTTCACCTCTCGTATGCAGAGTGAGTGCAATAACAGCACGACGACACATCGATGAGGCGCTGCAGCCCGTTTTGCTGCTGTATCTCCGTGATATCTTTGATGCTCATTTTCAACACGATAACGCCCGCCCGGACACTGCCAACATCAACAGATAGTGCCTACAAGGTGCCCAGGTGCTGCCTTGGTCAGTGTGATCTCCAGACTTCTCCCCAATAGAGAACGTGTGGGACGTCATTGGCAGACGACTTCATACCACTCCACGACCCCCTCGCAATGTCGATGAATTATAGACACAAATCAACGACACATGGTCTGCGATACCTCGGCACACCATCCGGGGACTTTTCCACTCGATGTCACGCTGTGTTGCCAATGTATAGCCCAGCATTACAGCATACGACCTACTGGCTCAGTCCACATTAAACTGTCTCCTCGCCCAATCGCATTCATTTAATCCCTCAGAATTCAATTCCTTTTTTCCTACCTACTTGTCAATATGTGTGGTAAGTTTCGTCTTATTTCATGCATTCCTTTATGGTGTGGCATGTTACATGTCGAGCAGTGTAATTACATTAAATAATATCAGGAGAATGCAATCTAGACTTTTATTTTCGTGAATATATTATTTATTTTTATTTATCAATAAGAAAATCTTTTTAAATGTATATTCAATAATAAGTTTCCCATATTTCAATTATTTCTCTCAGATTTAAATATACCGACATCTATTGAATATACTTATCCTCTTCTGTGCTATTAATCACATTGTAGATACTTCGTTGTTGCTTTTTAAAATGCTCGACCTAAATATGTCTAACTTGACACATTGATTTTTCACCTTTAAAATCACCCCACCCCCTCTTCCAACATTCCACTGAAAATATTCCTGACGACGCCCATGAGTGTAGGATGCTTGTTTATTTGTTTAATAATAATGTGTTTGCATTAAATACATAATATTAAAATATTTTAATTTGTGTTGAAAAAATCTCAATTTGTAAATTAAGAACAGTTAGTTTCAGTATAGCTGTAGGTTGAACATAATAATAAACATTAATGTGAGAGAGACCTGGACTTTAAAGGAAAATTACTGTTGACAACAAGAAAATTAAAAATCGTATGAAAACTACCAGTATGTAGGAACATATGAATGAAATATGACTTAGACTACAAAAATGTAGAAATATATGAAAGAAATATATCTTAAACAAATAAAATGATGTTTCCAATACTTCTGATAATTTTTCTTTGTCTGTGGTCGAAATCAAACCTGACATGCAATCGTTGCTTACCAATCTCATGGCTCACAACCGTCGATATATCGAGCCTTGTCTCTGAAGTTCTTAATTCTGTGCAATATTTCACTGACATCATGAAAAATGTCTAGTTCATTCTCAGACAGTCGTTTCCGTATTGTGTTTTTTGCTTATTTTTCTTACCTCTGCTGGAAGCGGCTCTGGCGGCTCAGTCGCTCTACTCTAGCGTTGAAATCAGTCTCCAGGTTAGCGTCTCCACAGTGCTGGAATTTAGGTTTCCTCCGTTTTCTTGTTCTCAATCCTCTTTCAGAAAGACCTGTAGGTTGCTGCATTCTATTTGATGGGATGTCAAAATGCGGTCAGGGTTCAGGAGGCTGAATAGTCTTCAGAGATGCTAAAAGCCGTTCAATGCGTCTCGGTATCGAATCGTTAATAGAACTCCTGTTATGCAAAATTGTCCATAAAAAAAGTTTCACTGAAAGCTTAAACAACATTAAATCGTAAAATAACTTCTTTCTGTTTTAGTGTAATTTTATGCTTGTATATTCGTTGCAACTGAAAGTAATGAGTAGGAAATATGCAATTGGTCAGCGAGATTTTTTTAAAAAATTAAATGAATAATAAAGCAATGTATGTTTCTTGAAAATTGATAAAATTGTTTTCTTTTTGGCACATAGTAAGTATTTAAAGTAATATTTTAGTACATAAATTACACATTTATTGGCAATTGTAATGTGCAATTTAATTTTCATGTTAAATAACAACATTATGTTTATGGTATGCATAATTCAATGTATTGTTGTTATTTAGCCTACTTTCGGCTGCTTACTGTTTAACAAGCTCTTCTAATATCATTGAAAATATTTTGCTATTTCTCTGCAGTATTTAGTATTGTTTCTCTGTTGATTGCTTTCTCTGGTGTGAGTCAAGTCTTCTTCTTGGTGATCATGAAACCCATTAATATATTATTTTAAGAGTTTTCTGTTTACGCATTGGATTTTTTGAGTTTGACCAGACAAATAAAATGAGCAATCTAATTCATTCAAAATAAGAAATAAAACTGTTTAATACAGAACTAAAAACACACATCTTTTTATACGCCTAAGTTAGGGAAAGACTTCTTTGAAAGTCTCGATAAGACGAATTCATGTGAAAACGACCCGGTTTTGAATGATTGAGTTGAAGATTATCATTATTATTTTTTTATTGCTTCCTTTGGTCTGCTCCGTAGGAACTACTGGTTTGAACAATGCATTGGAAAGACGAAACTCGGAGAGTCGGGCCAGTTGCATTCAGATCCGACGGCAGCGTTTCTCTGTGCCAGAATAACTTTCTTTAAATTTCTTTATGTAACTTCGCATTTTCTTTCATTTTACTTTGTCTGAAATGATAGATTGATAGCGGTTAACTTCGTGGAGGGGTGGGGGGGGGACTTTAGCTATGAAAAAGACATTTCCAGCAGTGGGATAATATACTAGAATACATCACAAACAGTGGGATATAGAAAATTTGAAAATTTTTTTTAAGTGTTACAAGGATAGCTCGTATCTCTACAATTCTAGAGTGGAGTGAGTGACTTTAGGGCAACGGTTAATTATAGAATAATATAGGGAATGTAGCTAACATGAACAAAGGCACAGTGGAATACTAGGAAGACGTTTTAATTACACAGCTCTCACCAGTTTGGATGAGCTATATTACCTCTGTGCCACATATTTTAATAAACATTGAGCTAAATAGCCAGATAAAAAGAATTCCAAGGAATCAAAAACGGCCATAATAGGGGGAACAACTGTACACTTGTTAGGAAACAGATGAAATATTCTCGTAAAAATCATACAGCTCTTTCTTAAATATGCACAAGACATGATTCTCATGCACATTGTTCCTTGACTTAAAGTCCCATCTGAGAGAAAAAAAGATTTTCCAATCCTGATCATTGTTCCCTTTCTCAGCGGCTACAGGATAGGGATAGTGGAGAAAATATCTACGCAGGAAGAGTCTGGTGGGTTGTTTTACATCTTTTGCACACAATGGTCTAAATGCCACGTCGCAGGGACCTCGAGGGCTCAGAGAAGGCTGGGGGAGGAGACTCCTGAACAACTGTGAGAGACAGATGGTAACCTCTCGTCAAGGTCATCCAGAGTATTCTTTAACATGCATAGGGTATGGGTCTCCCGCATAAGGAAACAAGGCTCAACGTCCCATCTGACAGACGGTGAACTTTCCAAGTCTATCAGTGTCCCCCTACCGACCAAAAGTAGGACGAGGAGCTTTCCAGAGAAACGCAGTTCGTGTTGAGACTCGAACTAAGAAATGTCAATTTATGAGACTGGCACGCACCAACAGAGTCATCCTCCTCCTCTACGACAAATACTTGAGAACTTTTAGCTGTTGATGGGCAATATCTAAGAGAGCAGAAAGAGTCAAGGATAGTCTCCTCATATCTACTTCCTCCCCAACCTCTTAGAGACTGAAGCGAAGGAGTGAAAACATATATTGCACTATTTGGAGAGTAATTTCTGGAAATAAAATATGTATGTATACCTCAACGGCTTTCTGGTCCTTTTTCGTTCAATTCAATCACTACCCCAAAACCAACGCCCCAATCTTGATATTTTTATTTAATATCGGGAACTGATATCGGAATAGAAAAAGCGCTGTGCTGACATATAAATAAGTTCCATTAGTTGGGTTGTTTTACCTCCAAGGCGAACTTTTTTGTACACAACGGGATAAATGCCAGATCACAAGAACCTCCTAGGGCTCAGAGAAGGTTTTGGAACTGAACAGCTGTTAGAAGATAGATGGCAGTCTCCCGTTCAAGGCCATTCACTGTGTTCTTTAACGTGCCCAGAGAAGCTTCGCGCACCGTGGCCACCGCTTTAGGTCCCATCCGACGGACGGTGGCCTTTGCAAGCCGATCGGTGTCCCCTACTGATCGAGGGCAGGGTGAGGTATTGCGGAGACAAATCTCAATGTTGGTCCAGGTGGGACTCGAACCTGGGAACTTCGGATTACGAGTCTGACGAGCTGCTGGCTGAACTACCCCCGCTCCAAAATAAGCTTCATGAAAATATTGCATTATCCTTTTTTTTTTCCTTTTGAGACGGAATGAGCGAAGATTATTGAAGGCGAATGTCAGATACAATGAGATTCTCAAGAGTGTTATCAAAGACTCGAATCGTATTTTCCTATTAGTCTAATTCATTCCCTATTTCTAAAGATTTCATCTCTCTAAATATTCCCTTTATCGGTCAAGAGAATGATTATCGACTGCATAACTAGGTGAAGAATCAGGTAGAAATAGGCATGATCCATTCTTGTAAAATAATTAGATTGATTAATGTCTGGTAGGGTTAGCACAAGTTCAAAAGTGAAATGGTAGACAAATAACTTGTGACTCAACTTCGATGATGGACGAATGAATTATCAATGTGAAATTGTACTAAAGCGTGACATTTGTTAATGCAGTGATTACAAATACGCCTCTAAGATCTTTTCCAGCGCCTGATGGATTTTCTCCCTTACTTTTCACTCAGTGGTAGCATCTCTACAAAATTCTGCTTTCTCCTTAATGCCTGTTATGAAGCTAGCAAGATACCTGAAGACTGGCGTCAGCCATTGTTTCTTCTATTTTCAAAAGAAAAGGCGATCCAACGGATTCAAATATTTATCGACTTCTCTCTCTTACCAGCAACACACTTAAAATTATGGAACCTTTTATTTTATATAGGCTATTTTCCTTCTTATGCATTAACATAATTTCTGATGAGAAATTTGGATTTGCATCTGGATATAATAGATCTTACACTGCTTAAATATATGGACATCAGCACTAGAAGAAAGCAAATCAATTGACATTATCTTCCTCGACTTCGAAAGAGCCTTCGACAAGCTATAAAGATCAATTACGTTTGAAAAACTAGCAAATTACGGTATCCCAAGCAAATGCTTCAGTTATTGCACACTTTTTTTCAACTCACACTCAACGATTAAAGTCGGCAACACATTTTCACCAGTCAAACGTGTTACAAGTGGAATTCGTACAAGGCTCTGTTTTAGGTGCATTGCTTTTCGTTATTTTCACCAGTGAAATTCCCTTTATTTTAAGGTCTGTTGCCAGTTCTATCTACGCTGATGATGACAAATTCTGCACTACCCTTTCCAACTCTGAGGACCATCACTCACTTCAGGAAGCGTGCGATAAAATTGCACAGTGGAGTGCATTCTACCCAGGCACGTACCTAGGATTTAGTTGGGGTAGGAGAAAGCTGAGAATTTAGTTTCCGAGGGAGGGGTGGGTGTCCGAATATTTTGTTTTGGGGGTTTGAGAATTTAGCTTCAGGAGAAGGGGTCTGAGAATAAGACTATAGTAGGGTTCCCCAGTTAATAAAATATTCCACCCAAGAGGAAAGATTTAAATAATATTCTATATGGAATGAGATTGTATAGTTTTTTTCCCCAATCTATATTTATTGTCGGACATGTAATAGAGGCTATAATAAAATTATAAAGACAACTAATTTAAATTTCAAACAGTAGATAAGTTTGAGATTTAGTATAAGACAAAAGGCTTCTCTAGATTGCCAAAGGATTCATTAATCTGTAGTCATTTTCTTACATTTGTGATGTTGTACATGATCATCGAATTATTTTGTTTGTAATACTATATAAATAAATATTAAAAATAAATGTTCCCAAAAGCAGCTGCGTGCCACAGAGGTCTGACAGGAGTCTGTCAGTTTATATACCATAGTAGAAGGTCTGACAGGAGTCTGTCAGTTTATATACCATAGTAGAAGGTCTGTAAAGATGGTAGGACTTCAGCAGAAAAACAACACAAATATCCATGCCTTAACCGGGACTCAAGCTCTGGTCCCTTAGATCAGTCCCTTAGATCTGGTCCCTTAGATCCTTAGATCATGTGGCCTAACCACTAGGCCACATGATTGTTAAATCTCCCAAATGGAGTTATTGTACGTAAATAATATTTACCTTCCATTTATTGCTGTTAAATTAAATTAAATATATACTTGAGACAAACTCTTGAAAACGAGTATATCTTGAGTTGTAAAACGATCGCCGCTGATTGTGAACTTTCATCAACCATTTAGTGAATTACAAAATCTGAGTTATTCAGAGATACATCGGTGTTATTAACGATCACTAAAATGAAGTATAACTGATAAAACGTAGCAACCATACGAAATTTTTATCAGTGAAATTGCTTTTTATAAATGACAAACAAGGGTATTATTTAACACCAGAAATCAATTGGAGTCTCTTCAATTCTAGATTGTCACACCGACCCCTATCTGACCTTGAAAGCGACAGCGGCTCTCAAATTCCTTAACATATCCGAGATTTTATATCCGAAATACCTCTATAAACCAATATTTTGCTCTCTAGCACCAGTATAACGAAATTTTATCTTTGACCTCGAAGGACCCTCTAGAAATTCCGTAAGGTTTTCCAGATCTATAACCCGAAACACCCCCAGAAATCAATTTTCACGTTTCTAGCGCTCGTAGATCGAGGTTTGATCTCTACGTGATCTATATTTGACCTTGAAGGTCATGTAGAATGTCAAATTTCGGATTTCTCCCGAGATCTACGATCGGGATTACCCCTAGGTTTAACATTTATTCCCAACCCTAATCATTTAGCATTTAGAGTTATAGAAGCTGAAGAATGACAGCAAACTATGCTGTTACGCACATCCTAAACATTCTTTCAAAGGTGATGGAAACTGCAAAGAACATTATACAAACACTAAAGCAACAAATTTTTTAGGTGAATGATGTATAAATTTTGAGCAAAATTCTTGCGATTGGCAACATTGCTGTTAAATATTTCACCTTCTAGAACTCTTTAAATAAGTGAACAAATGTCGCTCAAAAACGAGACTTAGGGAAATGATTTTTAAATTTACTCACATAATATTTTGCTCTGAAAAGATTATTTTCAAATTAGGGGAACTTTTGAACACAGTGTCTCATTCACAAAACATTGAAATGTCGCAGTGCATTGATAATTCAGAGTATTTTGTCCATTACTAGAACAAGAAAAAACAACGACAGAAAAGAAAAATGTTTAAATACGAAAATGAATAATTTGATTTTAAAATGACATTGCATACTGAGGTTTGTAAATTATACACTATACATAATATTAATTTATTACATTAATATTTGCCATGTTTGTTAAGAAAATTATTACTCTTATTTATCATTAAAATCCCCGCATCAATTTCGATTATACTACTTTTTTTTCATATTTGTGAAAGGGAAAAAAAAACATTTTTTTTGTCGTCATTTATAAAAAAAAAATATTTGTTCATAAATGTTCAATGCAAATTCTTGTGCCTAGGGACACGTGAGGTGTAAATCAAAGCGTGAACACATGTCCATCTGTGTTGGTCGCTCTTTCGAGTGTGCTTATTATTTATTATCATGATGTTTCAACGAATAAAATTCGCCTTTACAGACAACGAACATAAATTTACCGAATATCATTGACAACATTGTAACTCAAATTCATATCAGTGTGCAGTGATGTATCATTATGTATGTACCTATATTTACTCCCAGTTGGTTTGGGTTGTTTTACCTCTGAGCGGCACTTTTTTGCACACCATGGGCTAAATGGCCAGGTCACATGGACCCCGAAGGCTCAGAGAAGGTTGGGGGAGGGGACCCACTGGAACAGCTGTTGGGAGACAAATAGTAGCCTCCCGTCAAGGCCATCCAGCGCGTTTTTAACGTGCACTGGGTATGGCTCTCGCGCACACGGGGCCACCGCTTAACGTCTCATCCGAAGGACGGCGGCCTTTCCAAGCTCAACGGTGTCCTCTACTGACCGTGGGCAGGATGGAATTTTGGCGGACATAAATAACAACGTTGACCCAGCTGGGACTCGAACCTGGGAACTACAGATTATGAGCCTAGCGCGCTACCGACTGAGCCACCCTCGCCCCAAGAGTTAGGGAAATTGACTATTTAACAGCAATACTTCCAATTTAAGTAATTGCTCTCAAAAGTTAATAATATACATAAATAAAAAATAATAATCAAGAAATATTAATAAAGAAATTATATGGTAATTTATATCGAATTACTATGGAAATTCCATTAGATGATCTGAGAAATTATTATGATCTTGCTCTTAAAATTAAATTCGATCGAATAAAAACAACAAATCTTTATTTCAACTTATTTTTGGCAAACTATGATAATAATCATATTGAAAATAATAAAAACGTAATTTTTATATTAGCCGTAAGTAGTGGCTGAGAAAATGTTTCTTGCAGTTATTCAACGAAAAGTCTGCTTTTTTTCCTCTTGTTTCGATTAATTCTGAGATTTTTATTCTGCAGTATCAATTTTTATTTATGTTTATTCCACTACTTTTCCTTTGATCATAATCTTGTTTGCAAGTGTTTGTATTCACATGAATTAGTACAGTATAGGCTTCTTCTTCTTTTGCGTTTAGTCCTCCTTAGAGCAGGGTTCACATTTTTTTTATTGCATCTCGCTCTCCACTCCTGGAGAGTCCGATGCAAGGTGATGCGACTTGGAATACCTCAACCGACTTGTCGCATAGTCTGACGTTGAGGACTCTGAAAACTGGGGGAACCCACTGGAACGGCTGTTGGGAGGTAGATGTTAGCCTTCCCCTCTAAGGCCATCCAGTGTGTTCTTTAACGTACACAGAGTATGAGTCTCCTGCACACGGGGATACGGCTTAACGTCCCATCCTACGGACGGCGGGCTTATCCAAGCCCATCAGTGTCCCCTACTGACCGTGAGCAGGGCGGGGATCTTTGCGGAGATAACTCTCAAAGCTGACCCAGCCAGATTACGAACCCGGGAACTGCAGATTACGAGATTACGCGATACCGACTGAGCAACCTCCGCTCCCAGTACAGTATAAGCCAATGTCTTTAAATTATCAATTACCCAAGATAGTTCTACTTTTTTACTGTCGTAGTTTTCAGAGCAATCGGTTTCCTATTTGACCGATCATTTAGTCGTTTGCGAGATAGCAATCATTTGGTCGTAGTAGGTTGGGTTGTTTTACCTCTGAGCGGCACTTTTTTTTAACACCATGGGTTATATGGTTAGGTCACATGGACCACGAAGGCTCAGAGAAGGTTGGAGGAGAGGACCCACTGGAACAACTATTGGGAGACAGATGGCAGCCTCCCGTCAAGGTCATACAGCGTGTTCTTTAACATGTACATGTTATGGCTCTCCCGCACACGGGGTCACGGCTTAACGTCCCATCCGACAGTCGGCGGCCATTCCAAGCCCATCGGTGTCCCCTACTGACCGTGGGCAGGGCGGGGAGTTTTGCGGAGATAAATCTCAACGTTGACCCAGCTGGGACTCGAACCTGGGAACTACAGATTACGAGCCTGTCGCGCTACCGAGTGAGCCATCCCCACCCCATTTGGTCGTAGTAGAATCGGTTATCGTAACAAGACTAATTTTTAAATGTGACAGGCTTTTTTAATTTGAAATGGAATTATCATTTAGTTAACGTTTCATAGGTAGTCCTAAGAGTTCCCTTCATAAATCTTACATGCGATCGATTTTAACAGGCATCTGAAAAACGTTAACCACATATCTTAGCATGTGCACATCGAATTTATCTTCATGTGGACATTGCATTACCCACTTCATACTGATTTTTGCTTCTAATTCAAATATATATGAAGCATTTTTTCTTATTCTTCGAAGAATTAATCATGTGCACAGTTCGGCATGATAGAAAGAAGCACAAATTACCTGAAAGACTTCACGGAGAAAGAAATTCACCAAGCGAAGAGCAAAGAAAGATACGAAAGAACTTACGATTATGTAAGTACATTAATTGAGTGCTCCCCACTGTTACGTCATGGGGCACGCCATCTCAGCGACACTCGAATGACTTTGGTATATTTTTTCCATATACTCGCCTTGCTACAATCTACCTACGTAGTAAGGTTGTGGTTGATTGTGGACAGTTTCAAGATTGGCCCAAACCACGCCTTAATTATAATTAGCAAACTGTTAAACACGTTTCGTATATGATTGACACTTGTATGGTAAATGATGAAAATTTTAGGGAACACCTGGAGCTCGCTCATTAATATCCCTGAAGGCTACCCATGGCGGTTTGGAGGGTATTACTTTAATAAAACTGGCAAGATGATTAAAAAAAATCCAATGCCTGTAAATTATGATTTTAATTCATTCTAATCTAAAAATTAATCGTTTCAGTATATATTAGAGAAATATTGGTGGGCTTGGCACCTTTGGCTCCTATGGTGAGCCGTTCCTTCATGCGTCATTAGGGGCTAGGCCTGGACCTCTAATGACGAGCCTGCCCTGACCCCTAATTATGAACCGCTACTTACATATATATATATATCGAAACATATGTTATTAATAATACATAAAAATAGAAGTCGGTAAAATACTCTATAAGGCAATTTCTTACAGTTGTAGTATTTAAAATAAAGTATAAACAGACAACTTCATTTCATAGCAGGTCGAAGCTCGAAAGTCTATTGAACAAAAAATGTCAACAGGTAATTGCGAATTTATTTATTGAAGAAACACGTTCTTTGTAACTAGAGAGGAAATTTCGAAGTGAAAACGTAAAAAAAAAAACACTATTCAGTTTGATCGATTTAGTTCTTTCTTTGATTGGAGAAAGTATCATTTCTTCAAAACAATCAACCAGTTTAATGAAATTTAATTCATTTATTGCTCCTCCTTTATCCTGGGCAGTACTTGTGGAAGTCTTACACCACAGATGCTTTTCAAATTACAAGTGACTCCAGTAACTTCCAGGTTGAGTGTTCCTGCAGTTGGGAAATATAGGCTCAAACTATTTCATTAGACGCAAATCACGATAAATTAGTGCAGTGTTGTGTTTATGCGGAAAGCTGTGTCTCCAAGTGTGTTCTACGTGTTGAAATTTGATAAAACAGTGAATTACAAACAATATTACAATAATAATTCCAATAAAAGTTTGATACAAATAATATAGTATCGCCAACGTGGCGATATTATATTATTTGTTTGCCTGAAAATGACTTTTATCAAGTCACAAATACTGTATATATATATATATGATCATCTCAGAGAAGAGAGAACTCGAAGGCCTGAAGGAGATTCAACCCACTCTAAGACCAACAAAAAATATAAAAAGAAAATATGCAAAGATAAAAAAACAATGACTGAATAATGCTGGTGTAATTTTTTTCTCGATTTTTTTTTTGTTTATTATTATAAATTTAATCGTTACTCTTGGTGGTTTCATTGGTAGTAGTATAAAGATTCCAAAATTCATGCAAGTTTTAAAAAAACCTTCCTTCTTTTAAAAACATTCTGGCACAATCAATGATATTTTATACAATAACGATCCCCTGGTTAGAATAAAATTATATTACTTTCCAACTTTTATTGCAATATATTTACTACAGATTATTTTTAATATTATCACCATCATCACCTAATTGCTTTTTCTATCAAGAAGCATTTCAACGAAATTCCTACCGACTTAACCAATCCTTATTCCTGTCCACGTGACGTCATCCCTTCGGGCGATCTTCCCAAGTCTATCACTGCATAAAAGACCGCAGAAACTATGAATAGTGATCACATCAGGCGCATTGACAAATTCTTTCTCTTCCTTAACTGCGAACAGAAAGGTGGAACTATAACATTGAGTTAATAGGATCATCAACTAAGAGGATCATCAACTGAGAAATCTGATAGTCTCATCATATTCTTCTCAGTTGTAATTCACACAGAGAGAGGGGTAGATGAGTTAATATGGTCAAAACTCGAAATCTGAAGTTCTCAGGTTCGTTTCCGAACTGCGTGAATGTTGAGGTTTATATCCGCTAAATCTCTACCCTCCCCTCAGTCAGAAAAGGACACCGCTGGACCGAAGTGCCATTGATATCTCTTTCTTTCTGAACGTCGCACGTTTGGCATTGTCCAGTGCGAAAAGGACATATTCTGCGCACTGTAGAAAGGAATGCAGAAACGCAACTATAGCCACGACTAGTAAAGGTTGTCTGAGAATGGAATAACAGCTAAAATGTAAATGAATTTCAAAGATGCATAATTGTGATTGCGTAACTGATAGATGCTTCAGCTTGCTGAAACTAGTTTGTTCTCTTACAGTCGTATCAGAGCTCTTTAGGATTGGAGGGATAATACAATACAAAGTGGAAAGCATGTGACGTAAATCGAATATGTCACTTTGTGGAGAACGACATTAATTGGTCGATGCACCCTTAATAAAGTTACTAGAGACCGCATTTAACAAGCATTATTTTGTTGCATTATATATTTCTGAAAAGGGAAGGATTTGCTGTAATGGGCTTCATGAACTCTCTCTCTGTTTCTAGTTTGACATTGCTTAACAAATGCAGTTGAAATTGCATCCCGAACTGCAGAATAGCTGGGATTACTACAGTTGTTCATCTGCTCTCATACGTTTTTCATTAGTTCTATAACAACGACTACTTCTCATTGTTCGGTCGAGGAAGTCCTGCGATAAAATCGCACTCGCTATGCGAGAACCCATAGGTTCTCTTCTCGAATTGCATTACCATTGTTCTACGCATCCGCTGTTAATGGGCTTAGTTTTTCTCCACCGTACCGACCTGGATGAAAAGATTTGCTTCGCTTCCTTTGGTGAATCCTTTCTCACTTTGATACTAGATAATGAGCTCGATGATAAGGCACTAAACAAAAATTACGTTCCTTTGCTCTTAAACCAAAGATCGATATCCTTTAGTGGGGATTCAAAAACATAGTGGAGAAAAAGAATAAATCATTCTTTTCTTCATTCAAGGAAAAAATCTATACAGAGAGGAAATAGAGGTTTTTGTGGAAAAGCTTTTTATTCTTTTTCATCTAAAAAAGATCGTAGGTGTTGAGCACTGTAAAGTGTACAGTTGTTTCAATCAGGTCGATGATTTAGCAAAAAATATTCCATTAGAAAGATTGTAGTTGTTAACTTTTAACAATCATGTCAAACAGAAATACATAAAAAGTATTATGATAATTTTGCTGCTTATAATGCTTTGATTTTCTTTTATCGTGTTAAGAATGAGTAAATACATATCGATTGATTTGATGGGGGGGGCATCAAATCAATAGTTAATTGCCATATTACATTGATGGAAAACAAAAACAAATTTTATCTGGGAATGGAAATTAGATATAAGATTTGTTAAAGATATCACTTAATCAAGCGTAATTAAAGCCTGCATTTGAGGAATATCCATTCAGTATTTAAAGTAATCTGGCATTTGAATCATTTAATATCAGTGTCAATTCTGTTTAAAAATTTTATCAAAATTATCTTAAATTAAGAAAATTCTAGACGTACTTCTGAATACTGTAAATGTTCGAATAGTAGCCCGGACTATAATTTCATTTATTTTTATACCCGACTACAATTTGAGCCCAGACTACAAATTAAATTGAAACTAGCTGAGACTCGCACAATTATTGCGAGAAGTTTTCTCAATTAATTATGAATACGGGAATACACAAAAAAAAAGTACACAAAGTTGTTCCAGTTTTTCATATGAAAATTTTAGAAATCTTTTCATGCCAATTCCTAAAACAACTGTACAATTCTGTTTACACGAAAAGAATGTTTTACGTACATCCAAATAAATGTCTGGAATCCCTGTCTGAGACCTGACAGCTATTTCCAAGTCCAACAATCCAATCAGAGACTACACTCTAGGCCCAACCGTTTAATATATCACATAAGGTATTCATCTTTGTAGTAAGTGGTTTAATATAGTAATTCTCACTTTCATTTTCATTCACTATTGCGATAAAGTCTTATCACTGGCAACTTTTGATGTTAAGTATTTCAGCTTCCAGAATTTTTCTATACACCGAAAGAATAAATAATGCTCATATTCAATATCTACTAGATTTAGATCTTTAATTTGCTTTCAATCCCATTTCAATCTTTTTTTTTCAAGATAATGAGCGTCTATTTTTACATTTCATTAACAAAATATGGAAATTCTATAATGTTTTCGTAGTACTTTGTTGAAACATTAAAAAGGCGTCTTAATAAACACGATTTTTTTATTTTTCGGTTAAAAGTATCTGAATGGATGTCAAATATTAAAAAAATGTCATAGAATACAGAAGTCTTTGTGGAAGAATGGTGATGCACGACAGGACAACGGCAATATCTTTATACCGGTCCTAATCCCAGTGGCGATCTCAAACAGGGCGGAGCGGGGCGTTGCCCCACCCCACCCAAAGGAGTCAGACATGATCAATGCGTATCACATTTAAAAATACAAGAAAAGCGTGACCGCGTTTCTAATGCTTGTAATGTGATAAAAATTGCATATTTTATTTATTAAAGGTTACAAATTCCTGTTGTCCATTACTTCTTATTACAATCATTTTTTATATATTGTATGCTGTCAACTTTAAGATAATTTGGGTACAAAAAAGTGCAAATTGTAATGGAAACTCAATATTTTATCGAGTCACGGTGTTGAATACAAAACAGAAATAAATTTTTACTACAATTATATCAGACAAACTGCAACTACTTTTCTAATCGAATAAGTCTATAAGCCCTAGTTGAAAGGGGACAGGTAGCGCGCAAATCTCAGTTACTAGGTTCGAGTCCCAGCTGTGCCAGTATTGCGATTTATCTCAGACCGAGGGCGAAAGCATAACTTCTTACTCTCGGTCAATAGAGGACACCAATGGGTTTGAAAATGCAGCCTTCTGTTGGATGGGACGTTAAGCCTTTGCCCAGTATGTGGGAGAGCTATACCAGGGGCACGTTAAAGAACACGCTGGATGTCCTTGACGGGAGGCTACCATCTGTCTCCTAACAGCTGTCCAGTGGGTCGCCAACCTTCTCTGAGCCTTTGGGATCCTTGTGACCTGTCCATTTTCCCCTTTGTGTGCAAAAATAGTGGCGCTCAGAGGTGAAACAACCCAACCTCAGTTGAATGGTTGCACTACAGGACGTGGTGAAAGTAAGCCGGTACGCACCAGTACGCCATCCCGGAAAGGTATTATTTGCCATTACGGCGACTGGTAAGAAATTTTTCAATAATGACATAGTTAACGATTTCTTTTACACCTTAATGCTGTTTTAACTGAGCATTTGATTTTTCTAAAAAGCAGATTCTTACTTTTAAGAAAAATTCCTCGATTCTTAATTACTACAGTTAAAACCTTTAGATGCCCAAGCTATTTGAAAATCTCATACTTATGGTTCCATATTTGCCGACAAGGAGTGCCAAGGCATAGTGCTATATTATACAGGGTGAATCTGAAAAAGTGGGCAAAACTTTACGGGGTGGTAGAACGCAGCTATACGAGCAATATTCGTCATAGAATGTATGGTCGGAACGCAAGCGGTGAGAAGTTAAAAGGTAGTTTTCCACTGTCACATTTAAAGAATGAACACAAGAAGGAGAGGAGATACCTTCAAAAAACATTTTATTAACAGGAATGTAATTGAGGTACATGCTCAAAGAAATTGCTCAAAAAGTGCATATCCGCCATTTCGTGGTTAGTATAACCAGCCATCCGTTGGGTGCGAGGACCGACCCTTTTATACCATTTCCAACGCCACCTAGCGTCTCGCCATTTGCGTTCCGACCATACATTCTATGACGAATATTGCTCGTATAGCTGCGTTCTACCACCCCGTAAAGTTTTGCCCACTTTTTCAGATTCACCCTGTATATTTAAAGTAATGCTTTCTCCCTGTGAACAATTATCAAAGATACTGAGTAAAGATATGAGAAGTAGACAGACAAAGACGACTCCAACAAAAGCGGTCTCTGTGAGTCGTTACGTGTTCATGAACAATACACATACACATCCGCCATAGCTGTCTGGGTTCGTTCTTAATTACGATCAGAGGCAGAAATGTATTTGAGGTTTTCATATTCTTATTTTAACCCTTAATCGATTTCTTGTGAGATGCATATATATTCATTCTCCCATCTTCTAAATATATTTAGAAGACGGAAGTATATCGAACGGAAACATATCGACGGAAGCATATAACATAATATACCGAAGATTAGAAAATATAAGTGAAAAGTTCATTTTCCTTTTTTTAAAAATAATGCTTTCAATCAAGAACTAAAAAATAAAAATGAAATAAATAACCCCTCAGGCAGCTGCTTGCCACAGAGGTAAGACAGGAGCCTGTCAGTTTATATGCCAGAGTAGAAGGTCTGAGAGGATGGAAGGATCTCAGCAGAAAAACGACACAAACATTCATGCCTTACCCGGGGCTCGAACCCAGGTCCCTTAGATCAGTAGCCAAGCGCGCTAAACACTCGGCCACGGGACGGCCTCAAATCAATATAAAAGCATTATATTAGATAGCAACACATTTGTTAATACATCTAATAATAATTTTTTTTTAAATAAGACCGTAATCAGCGAATACTACGGAATCAGCAAGTATTTAATTTTATTTAGATTTATTTCACATTAAAAAACCCTAAGTCATTTTCTATTTTTGGAAAACATAAGGAGAAATAGGAAATATCGAAATAGTGTACTTCTGTCACCATACACTTCACTTTCTCCTGTAAGGTGACTTCAATGGAATGCCCGTCTGTGAGTGATTTTGCACACATATCAAGCCTACCGGTAAGAAATTAAATCTACTTTCATCACTGGCTACAGTCCTAAAAAAAATCTATATGGGAATTATGCATTCATTTTTCGTATTTTATTTCTTTTTCGTTTAGCAACTTTTTTTATATGATTAGATGCAAAGCGCAGTATGCAAAGTGTTAAATTTCGTTTTGTACAGTCTGTTCTTTTCTATTATTATATTCAGTTTTTTCACAATCGGTTCAAAAAATTGTACTTGTGGTATTTTGCAGTTCTGATTGGCAAGGGGCGCTATAGGGACCCTCATAGGAGGAAGACGTTTTTGAATAATTAGAAAAAAAAAACAGTTTTTCCCTTAGTGGCAATGATAATTAGAACACCTGACATGTATTCCAGAGACGTGGATTCGAGTCCCACTCAGCACGACACTCATTTTTTTTTCAGCTAGCTATTCATGTGTCCCACGTTTAGGTGACATTTCATGTGCTACTCTATATTTAATAATTCCTATTTTACACATTATATAATGATCTTGTGTACCGTTCTGGTGGCCGAATGGTTAGCTTGCTTGACTACTGATCAGAGCGACCCGAGCTCCGAATAAGGCAGATGTTTTCCTTCTTGTGTTGTCCTTCTTCTGAGGTCTCGACTTCCTCACAGAAATCCTCAAGGCATATAAAACCATGATCCTGCCAGACCTGGCAAGCAGCTGCTTGATAGATGATTTATTTTATTTTTATAACTGTCTTGTTCTATGTTACGTGTAACAAAAGTATGATATCAATATTCTTTATGAAAGTCATTTAATTAAACCATGAAAGCAAAGCACATAACACCATGTGAATTGCACGTTTGTATTCGAGTACGTTGCAAGTACTACATAAATATAACCCTCATTCTGCCACATACACGAATTTGTATATTGAATACAAATACTTATTATACTAGCCTGCACGCAAGTAAACTATGAAAGAATTTCAAAACTTAGAATCATAAAAAATAAACTACGTTCTGGAATGATCTAAGAGCTGCTTGAGTCACTGTTAATGATGTCGACTGAACACTTTCCGTGAAAGAAATTATCGATGAGGTTGGAAGAAGTTTCACGGAGTTGGGGAAAAGCTATTTAAACGGGTAAGTAAGAACTTTCAAAAGAATAAGTATTGAAGTCTTGCAAAAAATTGAAATCGAATTTTTTATCGCAGCTCGGGACCTTCTTCTATAATTGCATTCTTGAAAAAAAGTCCAGTTCGCCCCTGGCAAAAATGTTCCATTACTATTTCACGACTCTTAAGCCAATCCTGTATTCATTTACATTTTGGCTCACACGATCAGTTCAATCCATAAAGCAATTATACTTTTTAACCACATGAGGGATAAAAACCTGTACTTCTCTTTTTTTCTCTTTTTTGCTGCTTCATCAATGCGATGAGTACAGTAAAGAGAAGATCCTAAAGTCGCCCGTGCATTATCTTTCCATCCAGTCATCACTGCCTTATTTCTTTTTTGCATTGCAGGTACACTGTTTTTAACTTCTAACCTCTCTTTAATCAAGTATGGATTTAGAAGAGGATGAAATTTCCTATTCATTTGGCATATCAATATGAAAACGTGGTAAATAGGGTATCAAAATAAAAATGATATGCTAATATCCTAATCTCATCATTATACACTGGTGTCTAAAATTTCAGCAGAGTTGACAAAATGGGCTATATTGAACAAACAATAGAAGGAAACCGAAATACAAAGTACATGCATAGCGGCAAGCATATGCAAATGTGGAAGTAATGATACAATATCATATGACCACATATAATTTGTATAAGAGACAAGAACTGAAAACATGTAATGATATAAATAACGGGATATATGTGGATAATCTCATTTCTTGTCGTCAGCGTATTCTGTTTGTGTTCGAACCGATTTATTACTGCAACAATATGTCAACAGACAGTATATGGATGTCCTTACACATGGTGAGGATATCGGAATATTGGAATCAGGCCGAACAGAGAATCCGTGATGTGAAGCTTGTGAGGAAAGTACAGTCGCTCAAAAAAGTATCCGAACACTATGGTTGATTACAGAATTCAGGAAAAATATCTGGCAACGATATTTTTAGAAATTAGTGATCTGGTAACCTTCGTGTCATGTGTCACGAAGGTTACCAGATCACTAATTTCTAAAAATATCGTTGACAGATATTTTTCCTGAATTCTGTAATCAACCATACTGTTCGGATGCTTTTTTGAGCGACTGTACCAAGAGACAGGAAACTTTAGTCGCCCACGTGTGCAGTGTCGACCACGATTTATAACGGCTCTGAATAACCACTATGTGGCAATAACGCTCTAACAGACAGTGCCAGCTAGAGAGCTCGCTGTAAGCTGTCTGAGGTTGGCTCGTGGACGACAATTTCGAGGCAAACAGTATATAGAAAGATTCATGGACAAGGACCTTTATGCGAGACGCCCTACCGTTTGCATTCCACTCATTCCTTCAAGGAGAAGAGGCAGATTGTCGTGGTGAAGACAACACCAAGACTGGTTCAGACAAATCAATGAGACAATGTTCCCTTCTGTGACGAATCCAGAGTCAGTTTATAGAGTGACAGTCGCCGTGTTCTGATCTGAAGAGCACCTTAAACCAGTTTATCATCCCTCAAAACATCAGAGAAATGCACCATAACAGAGGTGGTGGTTTACTGGTCTGCGGTGGCATTATGTCACGGTGCCGCACACCTCTTCATGTCTTTTCTGGAGGAACTTTGATAGGCATCAGATATAGAGACGAAAACCTTGAACCGTACTTGAGGTTTTTTGGTGGTGCTGTTGACATACAATTTCTATTTATGCACGATATAACGCGCATCCACATGGGGCTGGTTTAGTGGATGATGAAGTCATCCAGTATTTGCCATGACCAGCATATTCGCTAGGTTTCAACCTTATAAAACATGTTGGATGTTGGATAGTTGGATAGACGGATTTGGGATGTTGGATAGACGGATTGTACAGGAGTGGGATTTAAAAACTAGAAACCTACTAACTACTCTCGTCAACAGCATGCAATGCCGATGTTACACTTGTGTCGCTCTCAGGGGTCATAGATACATTACTTCACTCTCGTGCACGAGCGAATGCATCTCCAGGTAACTTCTGGAATTGCCACCTTTTTGAGCTACAGTGCATTGCTCCAATTTATCCTGTATTTTATGTACTTATATCGCACATTTGTTTCTTCTTTCCATATTACATCTGCACTCTATCGCCTATGTTATTCTATCATCTTGAATGTTTCATTTTATATATTTTATACTATATTTAAATTTTGGACACCAGTGTATATAACCAGCAAAAACTAGTAGTTAAGTTACAAATTTTTTTTATTTATCATCATTACCCTTATATGGTTTTCCTTGATATAGCTCAAATATAATAAGATATCCTTGAGTAGGAAGATGTATGACTCTTGCAGGGGAATAATAGTCAAAATGCTTACGCAAATTCTTCTGGAGTTTATTTTGGCTCACACTTTCTATCCCCATAAGTGTTACTTCATTTTCATCATGGGAATATTCATCTGTAAGTTAATGAATATCAGGGTGTTCTTTGATGCGTCATTCTGCCATAGATCTTCAATAAGCTTACGACAAATGTCTAAACAAGTCGGTGACTACATGGAAAGATAATACATATATGTGGGGACATTTCCGCTATATTGTCTTAGTTGTAATTATAAATGAACTCCGCCGAAATAAAATAGCGAATCTAACTTTATGACATGTCCTCGTATCATTATGAGTAATATACAATCTGATAAATATTTAGTACATTCTAGAGATCTGAAAATATCTTTTAGATTATGCTAATGATTGGCCCTCTTGGTTGTCGTTTGCATACCTGAATGAGATATTTTATCTGTTTGCTTTCATTAGAGACGTTCGTGAGACTGATAATAAGCTAGGTTTGGTAATAAACAGAGATAATTCCTAAAAATGAGGTAGGCAGGTGGTGCTTTACTTCTTTAGAATGACCGCAGTTTCGAGCAAGTATGCCATTTTAATTATCGCGATAAAAGAGATACGGTGATGGGCGGCATGTGATTAATAGAAGAACTGCTGCTGGAAATTTTAAGAATTTGTGGAGATGTGAAAATATGCTTACTTATCTAAATATTAAAATTACGCTACCTAATGTTTCTTTCCTTTAGTTTGGATCTTTTTCATGATTCCTATAGTAGTGAAACTGGATCTCTTTCTAAATAATTTAACAGAAAACTTTATGCTTTTGTTTCTAGATGCTTACACAGTGTCATAGGGTTGGATTGGTTTAAGTATCAGTAGCATATTGTTTTCGCACAACGGGCTTGGGACGGGGGTGGCTCAGTCAGTAGAGCGCCAGGCTCGTAATCTGTAGTTCCCAGGTTCGAGTCCCAGCTAGGTCAGCGTTGAGATTTATCTCCACAAAACTCCCCGACCTGCTCACGGTCAGTAGGGGACACCGATGGACTTGGAAAAGCCGCCGTTCATCGGATGGGACTTTAAGCCGTGGCCCCGTGTGCGGGAGAGCTATACCCTGTGCACGTTGAAGAACACGCTGGATAGCCTTGACGGGAGGCTAGCATCTGTCTCCCAACAGCTGTTCCAGCAGTATCAGTAGCACATTGTTTTCGCACAACGGGCTTGGGACGGGGGTGGCTCAGTCAGTACAGCGCCAGGCTCGTAATCTGTAGTTCCCAGGTTCGAGTCCCAGCTAGGTCAGCGTTGAGATTTATCTCCACAAAACTCCCCGACCTGCTCACGGTCAGTAGGGGACACCGATGGACTTGGAAAAGCCGCCGTTCATCGGATGGGACTTTAAGCCGTGGCCCCGTGTGCGGGAGAGCTATACCCTGTGCACGTTGAAGAACACGCTGGATAGCCTTGACGGGAGGCTAGCATCTGTCTCCCAACAGCTGTTCCAGTGGGTTCTCTCCCCTAACCTTTCTGAAACTTTGGTGTCCATGTGACCAGTCCATTTAGCCCATGGTGTGCAAAAAAGTGCCGCTCAGCGGTAAAGCAACCCAACTCAACCCACAATGGGCTAAATGGCCAGTTCGAAAGGACCCCAAGGGCTCAGAGAAGGTTGTTGAAGAAGACCCACTGGGCAAATGTTATGAGAGAGATGAAAGTCTGTTTTTAAAACCACCCAGCGTGTTCTTTACCGTTCCCAGGGTATGGTTCTCCTGCACATGGCGCGTGGTATAATGTCTCATCCGATGAACATCGGCCTGTCCAAGGCAAACGGTGATCCTTTTCCTTCAAGACAGGATTGATGTTAGAAAATAAAGTTCTTAATGCAAGCACGGTTATATATCGAGCCTATGAGCATTAGATTACAAATCTGACGCGCTACTGACTCATCATTCCCACCCGAAACATCATAAGTATTAGGTTGTTTGAACATGTAAATAATGATGAGGTTAAAGGAGTCAACAACTACTTTTACGCAAAACTCTATATAGGGAGAGTATGCATTGGTTTGACCATGTTGTCAGCTTAGAAAACTACACATTAGCGACAATAAGCAATTGACCGAAAAAATGTTCTAAACAAATTCTGCATATATGAGATTGCTAAACGGGAGTTTAGGGATCGGTCTTTTCCAAATCGGCTACTGAAAAAATTGCGATTATATGATCTGGAAGTGGGAGGACAATGCCCTTCTTGCCCCTATCAAATGCTAGCAATGCCCCTGTGAGAATGTTAGTAAAGGAGGCAAAGTTTACAGCTGTTTAAATTGGAGTGCAGTATATTATGATGCAATGACATTTAGATCTCTCTACCCCCTCCCCTTTCTCTCTCCAATTTTACTGCTCTCCTGCTCGAAACGGGTCACGTGTCCCCTTTATTTATTTTTATATCTGGGCCTGAAAGGAAGCAATGCCGTGCCATGAAGACATAGAACATTGCTCTTATCCGGTTATTTATTAAAATTAATTTGGTGGTCATGGAAAAGAAAATGTATTTCTCTTTTGTAGAACAAGTTCACTGTTTTTGTCATTGATCAAAATTCAGCTACTGAACGTATCGATTGATAGCAATGATCGTTAAAACGAAGCAAACTAAAGATTTAACAGCATTTTGACAAAACTAAAATGTTGAAAGCTATATATTTTTTAATATGTCTAAAGTTTGCCAAAACAATTTAAAATGATAATTTCGAAATATTAACAAGTTCTAAGTATGAGAAATTCGTATTTAGTGTATTTGAAAAAAAAAAACTCCTTCGTTGCGAATTTCCTCTTTTTTTTTACCTCAACTTTAGTATAATAACTCAAAGACAACTAGTATCATGTACACTTTTAGATGCGGACAGAAAAAGGTCGCTATTTTGCAACTTCCTAAAAGTACATCAGTTGCAAAGCTTCAGTTTCAAAATATGTAGTTACCTTGAAAAGTAAAATGCAATAACTTTTAAAATCCTGCACATAAAAATTTCCGATTATTGGTAACATTCCACTACGATAGCGAGTTGCTTCGTATTATTACAAAAAAAGAATGGAATGTGGTGCACAAAACCTGTGAAGTAGGTTAAATTATTTTTACCTCAAAAGAATAAAGCGAGCATAAAAATGCAGAACTCAGTGATTCACAGATAATTGCCAGCGCAGAAGCTTCTGGCAGAACATTTGTGAGGTGGAAAAACTCGATGGCGAAAGAGTCAGAAAAGATGAATAGAGAGCAGGTTTCTGTAAAACATATGTAGGTTCCATGAACGTGCGGGGCATGAAAGGAAGGTACACAGAAGAGTAAACTGTGCGAACGATAAAGAATTCAAAAAAAAAGATAGAAGAAAAATAAATTAATGGAAGTTTCAGTGAATTGCGATGATAGATATCAAAGCTGGTCGTATAAAGGAATATGTCAGCAAAATATGTATGATTTTTATTATGTCTGAAAAATGGAAATTCTTGTGGAGAAAGCGTGGCTCTTGAGTCAGTGATATTTCGACGCAGCAGAGCAGTTATGGGAATATCAGTTGTGTGTCGAAAATGTTGGAGAGATTTCTCGATGAAAAAAAACTCGATTTCAAGGAAAGATAATCTAAAACGTTTCGTTACTTTGGATTGAAGAATATGTATTACTGGCTGAATTTAAAGCTCTTTCGTGACATAAAATATGCAGTATGAAAACTAGACTTTTTTTTTTCTTACATGTATAGAGAAACAAGAATTAAATCTTCCTAAATAAATGTCATAGACATATGAAAACAAAATTTGTGTAAAAAAGAAACTAAAAATTGGAAGTTACCAGATGATACATATAGAAGGGTAATGATAGGACCCGTAACCTCCGCACAGAGGATGAGCTGAATGGTTAGGGGAGCTTCTGCCAAAAAATTAAGAAATTTATGGGCGTATTTGATATTCAACTATTTGAAGGAAAAGTCCATATTTTTTTTCTATAGCTTTTAACTAATAATAACAGATCGTGAACAATCAGTGAATAAAGTTGAATCGTGAACTTTCGTTTTCCCTACTAGAATTTCAAATTGAAATGTAAGCACAATAGAAGTTATTGACTCAAACCAACACCATAAAGACACCCCCTCTCATTTTACTGACTTGTAGAGAGAAACAAGGAAGATATTAACTGAAGGCTAATCTGCTAAGGCCTAGAATCTACTTAAATAGTTTCCTGGCACTTTTTTCTGCTACATCAAATGATTTTAGATTACAACCTGACAGAACATAAGATCAAAACTGGTGATTCTCCTCCTATTCATCTACCAGCAAGAAGGCTTCCATTAGCGAAACGGGAGGAGACAGAACAACTCATAAGGGACATGGAATCTCAAAACTTTATAGAACAATCATCGAGTTCCTGGACATCACAAGTTTTTCTTGCCAAAAAAAAGGATTTATCTACGAGATTGTGTGTGGATTACCGCAGAATGAATGATATAACAAAGAAAGACTGCTTTTCTTTACCCAGGATTCACGATACATTTGATACTCTATCTGCGTCAAAATGATTCTCGAGATTAGATTTAAAGAGTGGCTATTGGCAAGTTGGTATACATCCTGAAGACGGTGAGAAAACAGCTTTCACTACAAAAAATGGACTTTGGCAGTTTAAAGTGATGCCATTTGGACTTTGCAATGGACCTGCAATTTGAATGACTAATGGAGTCGGTGGTCAAAGATTTGTTATGGGAGGTCCGCCTGGTTTACTTGGGCGACATTATCGTTCTTGGGAAGACTTATGAGGAATATTTGAGAAATATTCGTCTAGTCTTTGAACAACGTATGGCAGCCAAGCTAAAAATGGGTCCGACTAAGTGTAATCGGTTCCAGCAAGACGTTCATTTCCTTGATCATGTCATCGCTACATCAGGGATTAAGACTGATCCTAGTAAGGTAGAAGCTGTAAGAAACTGGTCTGTATCACAGGATGTTCATCCACTTCGTAGTTTTATTGGACTTTGCACATACTGTAGAAGATTTGTCGAGGATTTCTCCACCATCGCAATTGCAGATTATCTATCATTGTTTATCGATGACCATCAACGTTCCTGGGATCGCCACATACCACTCTTTTTGTTGACACAGAGAATAGCAGTGCATGAAACAACTAGACAGACACCTTCCATGATACTATTTTGGAAGAGAATTACTCTTTGTCCACTCCTCAATACGTACAAGAATTACAACAACGACTAGAAGAAATCCAACACTCCATCAGACATAACATCAACTTGGCAAACGAGAGAACCAAAACGAGATACGACAGTAAAACAAATGGAACTCTTTTCAATCAAGGATATCTTGTCTGGCTGAACAATACACATAGAAAGAAGAGATTTTCTCCAAAACTTCAGAAACCTTGGGAAGGTCCATATACGGAAGTGAGCAGGGTTAACGACTTGGTGTATTGCATTTGCCGACGCCTGTCTATAAAGTGCAATGTGGTTCACGTGGATTGCGTGGCCCCGTTTCATCGAAAAACTGAAGAAGCTTCAGAATTCAGAATTGTTAGGGACGAACAACACCTAATGAGGGGGCAATGTTACGACAGTTGAACGAGCAATAATGAAACGTGATATGATATTCGTCTTGATGCTCGCTTGAACTACAGCGTTAGAATTACGTAACTAACCACTTCGAACCAACTTAACTTAAAAAATAAAGAAAAAGTTGTTGTAATTAAGAGGATTTGGAGTGTGAAGGAAAACGTAGTTTGACTTAGTCTGTACAGGATGGCGTAAAGAAGAAATATTTTTATTTGGTTGTGAGCGGGAGGTTAAATAAATTCATTAGTATTGATTCTGTTAGTGGACTGGTAAGAAAGAGAATGATGCTTAAAATAATTACGAGGTTATATGTTAGTCGAACAAGCAGAGCTGATCTAAACTTTTCTGTAGGAAGAGTTCATTGTTTGACGCATAGTTATATTTAGTTTGTTTAGGAATTGGTAAGGTTATTCTTGATAGATTATAGGTTTGTTCACAAATATGATTGTGCCACTTATCGACTGTTGTAAAAAGCCTTATTTTATGCATTGAGTAGAGATAGTAAGAATTATAGAGAAAACATCTCTTTGTAGGAAGAGGGAGAGTAAAAGAGTGCTATGTTCTTCTAAAGGTTTATTTTTATACTGATAAAGATTTGTTTTGGCTGCATTTTGTTTATATAATTGTTTTCATTCATACTTTTGAAATAAATTATATTATTTAAGAATTATTGTTACTAATTATTATTGTTTTGAACTAACACTCAGTTTGCATCCGTTTAAAGTCATAACAATATTTTATCGAAATCTTCAGAAAATGAATATTTTGACAATAACGAATCATTTTTCACGAAAAACAAATACAGAGTGTCAGTCAAATAATGGTGGGGATTTGGAAAGCATTGTCCCAAAATATACAGAAGGCATCACAATGAATGTTATACCTGTACATTCCTCCACTAAAAACAGTTTCACAGTTGCGTTGCAACATTTCTCGAGTTATGTTACAAAAGCTCTTAGTGCAACATTTCCTGACATAATATATTGGCAAGGGTGCTCCATTTCTATGGCCACCGAGGAGTCCTGATTTAACACCCCATAATTTTTTGTAGGGAGGTAAAGAATTATGTTTTTACATGGAGAAAATTCGGGACGGAATCATTTGAAAGCAAGAATATGGAATCAACTGAACAAGTAACAAGAGATATGCTGCAGCGTATATGGCAAGAAGTGGAATGCTGATTAGACATTTGCAGTTACACCAAATCGTGCAAATATGAGGAAATTTAATAATTATGTTCGAAAACTATGTGAGGTACGTCTTCAATTAAAATATTACGTTCTTGAATACGTGTATTATTTTTCTGACATATTGGTCATCGAAACCCCAACATTATTTTTCGAACACCATGTATATTGCCTTCAAAGAAATTTTCATATTATTTTTTCTAATCACTTGTTTTGTTTTAATGTATTTCATTAATTTTCAAAATACGTTTAAGGCAATTTCGTTGAAAAGATACATTTTGTTATTTTCACAAGCTGATTCTTGACTTGTTGAACTGAATCTAACTTTTACGAATGGACTATTTTGTTCCTTTTCAAAATTCGCAAACCTTCTATAATCCAGTCACTTAATTATACAATGATTACGATGATTTCGAGATGTTTATGGAACCTACGTGAAACCTGCCTTTGAAGTAAATGAATAGCGCCTCTAAAAAGAACACTTGCACAGATGGCCGCCAAGTTGAAGAGATCTTGGCGTGGGTGTGTTTTTTTTTCATTCAGAGAAACCCTATTGAGATATTAAAAGAGATTTATTTAGTAACGTTACAGACAAAAATATTTTTCAAGGAAAGGTAATTTCGATATTGATTTCAAGCAATCATGAGATTCTGTAAAGGAAACGGAAATGTTTCCATTTCGCAAACAGTTACGGTGTTGCACTACGGAACACTGCATAAAAGAAAGAAAATTGTCTCCTTTGAGACTGCGAAAAAACATTCCACAGCAGCAGAACTGGGAGCCCCAGGCTACTTATGAAATTAATCAAACTAATTTTTTTCTCATCTTCAAACCCGAAGTGATCGTTGCTTACTCAGCATGTTATACTCTTAAGAGCTCCATCTGGTAACGTTTCATATTCTTCAATAGTTTGAGACAAAATTTTTAAATACTGAGTCGAATTATCAGTGCTCTAAGTCAGAAGTAAAGGAAAGTAGAAGATAATATGTGTGCCTTATGAGTAATGTTTAACATTAATTAAAAATATGCTTAAGAAAGTAAATAATGTTTGAATTTATATTTACCTAATAAATTAAATAATGTTTGAACAGAGATTTATTTGAAAGAAGTTCTTTTCATTAATCATGTGCTTCTGTGTGAATAATGTTCATTCTAACTAACACTATTTGGATGAAATCAAAATTCTATTGATCGCTACTATTCATAAGAGATGAACTGCCAAGATGCACCTTAGTTTGTTATTCATGAACAAAATAAGCATGTGAAATATACACTGTTGTACCAAACGTTTAAAGAATTTCCACATTATGTTAATGGGAATATAACTTCGAAGCTCTATAACTTTTATAATATGCATTTAACGGAAAAATGCGACTGAAGACAAATTAAAGTTCATAATCAAACTTATTTACATCTCGATTTGCAACAATATTCTTTCAGCATTTAAAGATGGGGAAGCTTAAATATTTACCGTATTTGCCGGCGTATAGGACGCACTTTTTTCCCCTCAAAATACGCCTAAAATATGGGGTGCATCTTATGCGCCGGTAATCAAAATTATGAGTTGAAATTTCAGTCTAAAACTTTTGGTTTATATCAATATACATATATAAGTATTCTTTTGCATTTTGTCCTTTTGTGAAAGAGTGGTTCGAAACTTCATGGAATGCTGTGAAACATGAGACAGTTGTAAAGTCATTTAAGAAATGTGGTATTAGTAACTCACTTGATGTGCCATCAAGTGAGTTACTAATACCACATTTCTTATATTGATTTCCACATTTCTTATATTGATCTTATATTGATTTGTAATACGAAGCCTCAGTTTCTGAAAAAGAGGCTTCAAGTGGTTTTATATTTAGTTCTGGAGATGAATTTCTGGGTTTTGAGGATGAACGTTAAAAGGTACCTAACTACAATGTTCCCTAGTTACATTTTTTGTATACATAAATAACTATAAAATGAGTACAGTAAATCTTTATGGAAATTCATGAAACAATGTGGAAAATTATTTTTCCCTTAAAAATGTCTCTAAAAAAGGGGGTGCGTCTTATACGCCGGTGCGTCCTATACGCCGGCAAATACGGTATTTCATAATAAATTATCTTATTCTATATACAACATTCAGAATTGTAAAATGTTAAAATAATCATTACGCAAATTTCTAAAATGCATATTTCTTTTGATAAAACGATTTGAAACAATACTTAATGTTTTAGGTTTAATTTCTGAGGTAAAGTTATGACGCATTACTGTTGTGAGATATTGTTGCTTTCACAACGCTTTCAAAACTGAAATTTTTGCTGAAAATCAAGATGTAAATAGATTTCATCATGGTCTTTAATATATCTTCACTTACATTTTTTTCCTTAAATGAGTATTTAGAAATTATAGAGTTTCGAAATGAGATTCCCAATGGCATAATATGGAAATTCTGCAATATATTGGTAGGGCAGCGTACATTATAACGTTTTATTCTCTCAAACTATATATATATATATATTCAAAATAATAGTAAATGCCTAAGTTACAATCATAATCCCAGGACAAAGTTGTACAACAGGAATTACTAATCGGTTGTTATGGTAGCTGAAAACCATCACTCATAGCCAATAATAACAAATAATTTTCCTGTACATCATCATCATTATCTTCAAGCAGACATGGGCTACGGAGGTCCAACCAGATTGTGTAATTTAGTTCTCCAAACATATCTGTCGTTAGCTACATCTGCTGCATCTGATCATTGTAGGTTCTGTTTGACATTGTCTGCCCATCTGTCCTGGGTATCCGCGTTCTTCATATCAAACATCCAACATCAGGTAAAATAGTGTTTTACAAACTGTGAGGCGCGACCACCATTTTAGGGAGTTAGAATTTTCGGTGAGAGATGAAGGTAAATAGACAGAGCCGGAAAAAGTAAAGATCTGCATATTTATCACTCTGGTATAATAAAACCTGTTTAATTCAAAATATAATAGACAAAAAGAAAATTTTCGAATTACGGAAAACCTGGTTCAGAAAGCAACAGAATATTCTGTTAAATAAAAACGCAAATATAATATTAGCAAAATATACATGGCTCACCTTATAATATAATTTAAATCCAATTCCAAAAGATTTATTTTTAAAACATTAATTTTGTTCTGTTTCTTTTATTTAGGATTGCTTAGTGCGATGTGCCTCATTACGTTGCTCAATTTTTCACATACTGTCACTAGCACATCTTGCGTCTCTGACATGATGAGTGATCCATACAAAATACTAGTCAGAACCTAAAATGAAATAAAATCAAAGGAAACATTTTATTCGTTGAAACATGAGATATAATAAGAGATGAGATAAAACTATAATCAGGTAAGATATGAAAATCACAAATAAGAGGCAATAGTTGAGTTCGCAAGCATAATTTTTAGGAATATTATTAATCAATATTTATGTATTTAGTCTTAAATATATTGATACTATGAGAACAGGGCTAATGTTCTCAAAGTATCAATATAAGGCTTTTTCTAATTATCCAGGTATTTTTGAATGAAATCCGTCCTGTGGCCGATTGTTACGACTGATCAGACGGACCTAGGTTCGAACCCCGGGTAAGGAATGCGTATTTATGCTATCTTTCTGCCGACGTCTCGCCTTCCTCACAGATCTTTTCTATGGCGTATTAAACTTACAGGCTTCTGGCAGCCACTATGTCAAGCAGCTGTTTGAGAGGTAACCTTTTATAATTTTTTGTATGAAATTTTTATTGGGTCTTAAAATCGAAAGGGAATTGAAATTATAGAAAATTTCGATTTAAAGAATTTTGAATTAACTAGGTGTTTCTCTAGTTGTGGAACATAATTTACTAATTGGCTGCTATGGTAGCTGAAAACCACCACTTGCAGACACTAATCACAAATAATACATCATCATCATCCTCACCATCTAATCTAGATCCTCATTATCACCATCCAATTTGGTCGGAAGTCCGACCAGATTGTACAGTTTAGTTCTCCTAACACATCTGTCCTGGGTTACATGTATTTATCGACATATAAATACATATAAATAATATTTAATGAAACTATTGAATATAAACTAGGCATGTCAAAGATACGGCCCGCGAGCCATTTTGCTGCCCGCGACCTCAATTAATAATACTCGAATTTCATGAAGAGTTTTTGATAGGTATAGATTACAGAAAAGAAGCTGAAAAAATGTCAAGTATATGGATCTTCGAAATAACGCGCTGTTTTTTAACCGTTATGACCTAATGCCATTTTAATTTTGATGTATACTTTAAAATTAAATAAAATACTTTTTTTATATAAAATTAGTGTTTAATTGAATCCCGGCCCGCTGATATACTATGAAAGAAAAATTGGCACTTTGCAAGATTGAGTTTGACACCCATGACCTAAACTGTAGTTGTGGACTGTAAAAAGCATACCTCTCAGCGTTCCTTACTTTCTGATGATAAACTCGGCAGGAGGTAGGCTCCCAAAGATTCTAAAAATACAAAGATTTGACGACATTATTGAAGCAGCATGTTAATTACTGCAACAGAATAGCTACATATATTTGAAGGCCTTATGATGGAATAAACGTATTAAAGCTTTGCAGAAAAAGTACTCTTCGAAACATCCCTAATCTTTTTAGTGGTTCACTGTCCTATTGCGCCAATATTGTGAGGAGCTGATACGCAGAGACAACGTCAACATCATGGTCTGGAGAGTCCTATCGCCAGACGAATCTCATTGGATGCTTATCGCAGCTACTGGCGGTGTGCCAACGGAGCGAAAAACAAAGATCAAAACCGAATTCATTGAATACCTAACTTATGAGTGGCATCATTGTTGTGACTGCTGAGGAATTGGCGAACTTTATCAGAAGAATGAAAGAAGTTGCGAAATAGTCGGGGAAAATAAATTTAAGTCCATTAAGTTTGGAAACAAGTGTGCAACGTAGTTACAAAGACAATTTAGTTTTACTGTCTGCATTAAAAATAAAGACGCATCCCTCTACTTGGTTTGCATTACTTGTGAGCGACACTTTTTTGCATATAAAAATGGACTAGTCACAAGCATCCCTAGAGCTCAGAAATCCTTGGGGGAAGGCGACCCACTGGACAGCTGTTAGGAGACAAACGGAAGCCAACCGTTAAGATCATCCAGTGTATTTTATGAGCACAAGGTGTGCTTCTCCTGCACTCGGGACGACGGTTTTATGTCCTATTCGATGGACGACGGCCTATCCAAGCCCATCGGAATTCCCTTTCTGAACGAGGACGTAATGGAGGTTAGCGGAGATAAATCTCACGCAGGCAATTGGGATTCGAATCTGAAAACCGAAGATTTACGAGCCTTGGGAGCTGCCGACTGAACCGATCCCAACAGAGGAATGCTTCGATTTAAAATAAGAGCTTCGTTCATGGAAAACGTTTCGTTAAATGAAAGAATTTAAATCCAAAAGACGTTTCCCATTATTTTAGAGAAAAAAATCGTATTGTGTTCCAGTGCTCATAAATACAGTTCCTTAAGTAATAGTTTCGGTAAGCGCAGTCAGAGGATGAGAGAGGTGAGACGAATGCCGGAGCCAGTCATAAATGTGATCCACCCGACTTCGAAAACCATATAAATATATTAATGAATTTAATACATACTTAAAAAAAAATTGAAAAAGTCATTAATTTTGTTCTGCTTCTTTTATTTAAGGATTGCTTAGTGCGATGTGCCGCATGACGTTCCTCAATTTTTCACATACTGTCATATTTGTCTGATCTTGAGTCTCTGACATGATGAGTGATCCATACAAAATGCTAGTCAGAACCTAAAATGAAATAAAATCAAACGAAGTATTTTATTCGTTGAAACATAAGATATAATAAGAGATGAGATAAAATCTCAAAAGTCCTTTCTGCCTATACCAAAATTTATAAAAATACATTGGGTCGGAATTTGTCCTGATAAATGATAATGCTTATCATACTAAGTACTACTTACCAGCCAATATCTGTAAAATCAAGGTGTGCAACATATAGACTGATTAAAACGTTCTTTGGACGTCAGCCTTTTAAAACATTAAAAATTTGCTAAGGGAGACGTGTAGCTGCTTTTCATTCCTCTCGATTTCAACAACATTCATTCAGTATTTAAAGAGTTATGGAAGATGGAATATTTCACAAAAATTATCTTGTTTTATGAAAATCATTCATAATTCTCTAATATTGAAATAATCATTGTGCAAACTTCTAGAGTGTGTATTTACTTTATTAAATGGTTAGAAACATTAAATATATTTTAAATTTTAATTAATTTCTGAGATAAATCTTTCTGTTGTAAAATATTCTAGCTTTTATAACTCATTGAATACTGAACGAATATTGTTGAAAATCGAGATTTAAATAGATTTGATTACGATCTTTATCTTCAGTAATATTTTTTCCATTAAATGTATATTTTAGTTTTAAGAGCTTCGAAATTAGGTTTTAAATAACATAACATGGAAAATCTCCAATAATTTGGTAGCACAGAAAATTGGTAGAGGATATAAAACAGAGTAATGATGAAACTGAATAACATATAATGTTTTCCCTTTTTTCTAGTACAGGGAACCCTAAAACATAGTTCTAAACGATAACTTCAAATCAGTATTTCCATGATCTCAAAGGAGCAAAGGTTGACTCAGTCGGTAGCATGACATGTTGGCAATCTTCAGTTCCCAGGTTCGAGTTCCACTTGTAGTCAGTGTTGAGATTACCTTGCCCTCGGTCACAAAGGGGACACTGATGGGCTTAGAAAAGCCGCCGTACGTCGGATGGGATGTAAAGTCGTGACCGCTTGAGCAGGAAAGCTATACCCTCTGCTCATTAAAGACAGACTGGATGAACTTGACAGGTGGTTTCCATCTGTCTTCAAACAGCTCTTCAGTAAGGCCCCTTCTCACAAAGTTCTCTTAGGCCTTGGGTTTTTTGTGATCTTCTCATTTAGCCCATTGTGTGCTAAAAAAGTGCAGCTCAGAGATAAAGCATCCCAACCAAACTCTCGGTCTTGTTACTTTCTAAACTTATATTTTTATGCATGCTTACTGACTTCTTTCATTCAAATACCATTTGCCGAAATATAGGAATTTCAGTGGTTTCTGGGAGACGACAGGACAGAATATTTGAATTAGGGACAGTTCTGAAAACTTTAGGATGCTGTCACTATATGTATAAAGGATATTTCGGAATTTAGGAAACTTCAAACGTTCATTTAAATTCATATAACGCTGAAATGTTAGGCAATATCATTTTTAATTAATAACTTTGAATCAAAGGGTAATTCTTGCAGTTTGACAATTATCAGATCTTCATATCTTCCTTCGCACTTTTAATTTCAAAGAAAATATTTATTTAATTAATTTACAATAGAATTTCTGATTTCTCGACAATTTTAAATTCTCGAGAACTGGGAATCAGATATCTGAATTCTCGGGAATTCTCGAGAATTTCCAAAATATCTAATTGTGCATAAAATAGGTTTTTTTTTCCTAAATTTTTCTAAAATCATTGTTTAAAATAACTAAAATTGCAATTACTGATAAAGCAATTTACTAACTAAACAACGAGATTTTAATTATAAAACAAGCCTTTTTTGCTAATGTTATTTTGGCTTGGTCACCATTTGTATTATAAATGCCTGCTATATTTATTATAAAACAAAACATTTATATGTATATTATATTTATTGTAAAACAAAAGAAAATGTTATTTCTATTAAACAAATCTATTCGATTTCTTTTTTTTTTTGGCTTTTAACACAACTTTGTTAAACAACTATTTACGCTTAGTCATTAAAGTATCTAAAGTGCAACTTTTAAAAACATAAGACATCTATTGTTTCGTCTGATAATCTTGTCCTTTATTTTCAAAAAATATTCTTTAAATGGAGAAATTTATTTTATTTTGTGTTGCTGTTGGTCTTATAGTTAAGAGAGCATCCAAAATAAATTTTATATTTGGTGTTACTTTGTAAGATACTTCATAGAGATTAGACATTGCCTTTTCTAGTTTTTAGACTTTGCCTTTTCTAGTTCGTTTTTTAAACATAAACATTGCTTCCGCTTCTGTTTCGGTACCAGTGTCTCTCTATTTTCCTCTTCCAGAGATTGTTGAATTCTTTAAAAATTCTCTCCACAATTCTACGATCTCTTTAATGTCTACACGAGCACAAAATCAAAATGATCTGTATAGAAAAATGAAATCAATTACATATTGTTATGAATTTAAACAGATGAAAACTGAGCGTAAATTCCAAAGTATATTTACCAAACCAAAGTATGAATGAAGTAATTTATTACAAAGGCACAGAATCATACAAATAAAAAAATCTTATCTAAACACACGTATTTCTCGTCCTCTTAGTGTAAAGTCAAACCATAAAAAGAACGATTTACTATGCTTAACTAATTTACAATATTTAAACTACAGTGCTGTTAATAATCACATCCTTTGACAAAATAGATCCTATTACCTTGTAGCATTCAACAAACAAACCAATTTATATCGAATTTCAGTTGTGATAAAGACTACCTTAGCAATACTTCATACCTTATAGATGCGAAACATCTAACATTGATCACCCCTGATAGAAGACCAAAGAACAAACTTTACTGTTGATTGCCTTTTACCACCGGAACCAGGCTTCATCTTCAATGAAATAAGAGAAGTCTTCTTACGAAGCATCACACAAAACTAAATTAAATTTTAATAAAACTGATAATAGCACACTTTCTTTACTACTCCACTATATTTTTCGTTTTTCCTCCACAATTCTTATTATTCGAAGCCTCTCTCCGTTCTAATCAGTTGATAATGTAACCGTCACGCTGAAGCATACGACAGCGTTCATGACATATCTACAATAAGTCCATTGTAGCACGTTCATCTGTCGTAACAATATTTTGCCACTGTTGTTCGAGAAAAGGATATGTACTCTTTTCTGTAAATGCAAATTCAACTATCATTGAAGATGTTTAAGATTTTATATATTATTTGTTAAAATATACTACCCGACATTTGAAAGTGTCCCACCCAGAAGGACATGTCATACAAACATGCAAATAGAAAGGTGGGTGTGCGCAATTGAGGTGTGCAAATGATGATAATCCAGAGACAATGACGTGTGTGGCTGAAGAGATAAAAGGTGCAAAAAGGAACAGGGATGATATTGTGTTAATGCATTGGAAGTCGTGCGAACGGTTGAGATTAAGTGGTTCCGCTTGGAAATTGTTCAGCGAAGGCCAAAAATGCCTGGTACACGCCGTCGGCAGGTTGATCGTCATTTGGATGCTTTTGAGAGAGGAAGAATTATAGGCCTTTGTGAAGCTGTATCGACTGTATTGTGACACCGTATCGCTGCTCATGTTCATCGGGATGCACGAACTGTTGGACGCTGTTGGCAACAGTGGTGAAATGAAGGTTCTAGCGTATATCGCAGATGGAGTGGTGCTGTCCAACAGACATCAGCAAGGCTTGATAGGCGCAATGTTCTACATGTTCGTTCATCAGCACAGAGCACTGCAGTCGATATCAGCAGCCATGAACTCCCCATAATGACCCGACGGTAAACCAAAGGTTGCATGCGCTCTAGGCAACCTTACGTCGACTGCCGTTGATTGCAAAACAGCGCAGAAGTCGTGCGAACTGGGGTCACGAATGGAATACTGTTGTGTTTAGTGATGACTCCCATTTCTGTCTGGGTGCACGATCAACGTGTCCATGTATGGCGACAACCTGGCAAGAGGACAGATCCAGCTTTTGTTCGTGACCGGCACACACTGCCCATCAACCAGATATAATGGTATGGGGTGCTATTGGATATGACACCAGGTCACATCTTGTCCACATCACGGGAACACTGACAGCTGCACGATACATTAGCGCTGTTCTGCAGCCCGTTTTGTTACCATTCCTGGGAGGCATGCAGCACCCCATTTACCAGCATTACAACGCTCATGTACACTTTGTTAGGATCTCCAGACAATGTTTGCAACATGTTCAAATATTGCTATGGCCAGCGCAATCTCCAGATTTATCCCCAGTAGAAAATCTGTGGGACCACATTGGACGATGCGTGAATCCACTCACTAACCGGCGCGGAATCTCGATGAATTATGGGAGCAACTCAACGCTGTTTGGTGTGCAATTCCTCAGGATCATATCCGTCCACTGCATGACTCCATGCCACGCCGTATTGCTGCCTGTATTGCTGTTCACGGTGGTGCAACGACCTACTGAGGCAGTCATATTGTGCTGCATTATCTCATCTTCTTACCTATGTAAATGGCTGCAAATTAAATCATGTTATCCCAATGTATATTGCTATATATGTGCTATATTTCACCCCTATTCCCTCACTCCTTCTGGGTGGGGCAATTTCAATGTCGTGCACTGTCTGTTGTCATTACTTTACTCCTTTGTTAAATAATACAATAACATGGATGAGCTGATGGTCTTGGGTTATTTACATTGTAATAATATACATTTATATCAAAATAAGATTAAAAAGTTCCAAAAATTGAATTTGCCTATTTTATCATTTAATTTTAGTTTACATACCAAAAACATCCTCATTATTTTGTTTCTCGAGTAAGCAATTAAGATTACTCGAAACGTTTATGAGCGAAACTAATAATTAATTTTTGCGTTTGAATATATATTCCATGGTTTCTATCAAAAATCATTTGATTAAAATGAGCCCTGTTCTTGCAAAGCATTAAATAAAATGTTCCTTCACTGGTCAAAAAGTTTGGCTTATCATTTGCTCATATACATTGCATCCATAACAGCTCTTGCTAGGCTAGAACCTGTGTACACATTAAAATAAGAACATATATAAATGTTGACACATGGTATTTTAAAATAATTTTTATTATGATGGAAAATTACTGTAAATTTTCTCGAGAAGGGAGCATTTTGTAGAACGTGTATTTCTCGAGAAATTCTCGAAAAAGGAACTAATTTGCTGCAAAAAAATTCTTATTTCAAAATGAATTCTAAACCATTTACTTCATATTGAGTCTTTTCTTATCCTGGATGCCTTAAACATCTGAACGAATGTACTTTTTAACCCTTTCCATAAGTTTATTTCAGTTTGATATTTTTCATGTATTTTCAGCTTATTATTAATAATCGCAATCAACTCCTATTGGAGCTGTAGTTTTTCAGGAAAAGGGAATAAACGTTCACTTTTTAAGATCCCCATTGTAGGTTTCAGGCAGGAGATGCACTCGATAGTTTTTAGAATTAGAGGAAGGATGATATGAATCTACATATAAATATGAACTTTAAAAAGAAGAACTAGTCTTAAGAAATTTCTCTCATTTTTCATGCTTTGTGAAAATTCTTAAAATATTTCACGTCGGTAGCCTCCGTACCTGCTTATTTACAAGTCTTAGTGTAGGGTTGAACTGGGTTATATGACCTCTAAGCTTCTTCAGCTGGGCCATCGTTGAAATTTATCTCCGCAAAACCACCGCCGTGCCCACGGTCAGTAGGGGACTCTGATGAAATTGGAAAGGCCACGTCAGTCGGAGGGGACGTTCAGCCCTGGCCCCATGTGCGAGAAGAGCCCTGTTAACTATGAACGTTAAAGAACACTCTGGATGGTCTGAACGGGAGGCTACCATCTGTTTCCTAAGAGCGGTTTAGTGGGTCCCCTGCCCCCAACCATTTCTATGCCCTCGGGGTCCTTATGACCTGTTGATTCAGCCCATTGTGTGCAAAACAAGTGACGCTCAGAGGTAAAAGAACCCTACCCCCTTTTTTAACTCGTTTAGATAAACGAGATCAAATTTTTCGTCGTATATGTATTTGTCCGTCTATAGATATTTTTCCCCATTTTTAGAGATAAATTAAAAATTATTTTTGGGTGATAGATAGGATAGGTATTAATGAAATATTAGGATTCTCGCTTTTCGAATCTCCCACAGCATTTAATACCGTCTTTTACCAACGGAAAAAAAAATGGAAAATTGCCAAAACGTTTAACGAATATCTGAATGGGCCTTCATATGAACGATCTATTGCATTTATACTAGTAGTTTGAAACTTTTGTGATAGTTAAGACGTTACGTTGTCAACAATGGTTCTTATCCACATGAGTAGATGGAAAATCGTTTTTAGTTTCTTTTTCGTTTTGTTTTCAGAGATAAGAAAACATTTTGTGTTGAATAGGTGTGACAAAATATTAAGATTTGACTTTCCGAATCTTTCAATAGTTTTAATAGCTCACAGTAGAGGTGGAAAGAGTTGAAAAATAGTCCAATTTCTTAAAGAATGTTGAAACGACTTGTTGATGCTAGAGATTTGATATTTTGATGGTGGAGTGTGAATGTTAAAATTTTTAAATTGTCAGTAATGATTTAACAGTTATCCCAGCAGATGAGAGGGCAACTCTTATATTTTAAGAGACAAATGTCAAATTTTTGTTTTTGTAGGTACTAATAAAATATTACTCTTTTCATATTTCCCAATAGTTCATTTTTAAATTTGCATTCTTAGGGATGCTAAAGACGAAAAAAAAACACTTAATTCTTTTTGCAAAAGAATATCATATATAATATATTCTATTTGTATTTTGTGTTTACCAAGGCTATAAATTAGAAATCAGTTCGGGCTCAGTCTTCGTTGGGCTGAGCCTGAGCCAGGCCTGGGATGATTTTGTCTCAAAATTGAATAGAGGACTAAGTGCTCGAAATTATTTAAATTTCAAATACTGTATTTCTTGTAATTGTGAAAAAAGGTAATAATATAATAAAATATGATTTAAAAATTTAATCAATATTTTGCAATTTGAAATAAGCTTCATAAGGTTGTCGGTTTGTGGATTTGTCAAAACAGCTGTCCCACCATATATTTCGAACACGAAGGACAAATTTAATGATTTATATGTCAAATGAAAGCTTGTGAAGCGGGGAGTGTCATAGGCTATAAAACATATGCTGCCATTCTTTCTTCCCTCCTAAAAAAGCGCTTTAGGATCTTTCTTCCCTCTTGAAAACGATTGTTTCAATATATCTCCGGAAAGAGGGTGCCGAAATTAACAAGCATTCGTCAAATAAAGGTTTGTGACATGGGGAATGTCAGAGGTAAAAAATATTTCGACTCCCCTTCTTCTTCCCTCTTAAAAAACGGGGAAAAATTGAAAGCGATTGCTCCGCTATATTTTTGGAAGATGAAAGACGAAAGCAACGGGGTATGCGTCAAATGAAATCTTGAAATGAAAATTCAAATCCAAATGAATGGAAATGAATTCAGAAGATTCTTTCCCCCTAAAAAGAGCCAATTGGAAAGTCATTCTTCTATTACATCTTCCGAATTAGGTACCAAACGGAAACTCATATGATGAGGTTGCAGTCTACTTTAAATTATGCCTCCCCAAACTTTCTCCCTCCCCCCCAAATGTAGACGGAAATTTTGGGGGGAGGATGACAAGTTTTGTCTCAAATTAAACCTTGCGGCAAGTCTCCAATACCATGGGAAGCATCAAACACAACTTCAGAAAAAGAGGAAGGATAAATGTGGTCGACGTTTATTAGTCACACGTATATCAAATGAAAGTTTCTAAAGGTAGGTGTTTCTTGTGTCAAAGAAAAAAAATAAATTAAAAAATAAGGCAGTGTGTACACGATAAGACAACCTAAAAAAGAAATGTTTTGTTTTATGTGCGCGGGAGATTAAATAAGTTATTAGTGCTGATTCTACTAGTGGACTAACAAGAAAAATAAGGATGTTTAGGACATTTAAAATACGACTGAGGAGATTTTATGTTAGTCGAACATACAAAGCCAATTCCAACTTTTCTGTAGGAAGAGTTCATCAATTTGTATACAGTTACATTTAGTTAGTTTACAAGAATTGGTAAGGCTATTCTCGATAGATTGCAGATTTGTTTACAGATATGATTATACCTCTCATCGACTGATACAAACCTTATTTTATGATTTGAGTCTAAGTAGTAATAAGATGCTAGGTTCTTCTGAAGATTTATTTTTATACTGATATAGATTTGTGTTGGTTGACTTTAGTTTATATAGATGTTTTCATTCATACTTTTGTAATAAATTACATTATTTTAGAATTATAATTGTTATATACTATTTTTTGAACTCACGCTCAATTTCATTTAATGAATTCATAATAATATTTATATTTTACATATTCTCATCTTTAATAAATGAATGGCTCTTTGCGTTTATAATGATGTTACCTTCGAACTTTCAGTTTCTTCTACTATTTCTAAAAATTTTCTTTCCAAATAGCTCTACATTTTAATTTTGTCATAAACTATTATAGTCAATAACATTAGAGTGAAACAAATTGTTAGTTACATACGTTTCTGTCTCTATATCTAATAATGCTTCCGATATTTTTTTTTCCGAAATCCAGCTCGTGTCCAACAGTTATCGAAATGATTCAGACTCGGGCTCACTGACTTCGAGCTCGAAATATCGAGCCCGTAATCATCTATTCTACGAATATAATTGGAGGTAGAAGTTCTATTGGAGGGTCTGTTCAATTATAATAGAGTCTAGCATAACGAAAATCATGAATAATATCTAATACGATTATTCTGCAGTGCCACTACTACAGAAAATGATTGAGGAAGGCGGTACACTGAAGTTGGGTATTTCACATCGTGAACACGCAATGTGTATAAGTTAGAGTTGCACTACTGAAAGTTGCACTACCTTTTAAAGTTCACACATCCATTCTTTTTGAGAGAGGGAGTAGAATGCGAAGAAAATACTGACGCATTTTGAATTCGATCCTGCTAACCTTCATCTTCATCTGAGAGCGTTAACTTTTGAGTCTGCACTCCACACTACTTCTATTTCTCTATGTTTAAGAGGGGACGCATAAGTCGTGTCTCTCCAGTAGTATCAAGAGAAGTGAAAACAACACTGCGTCATACTACTTAGATAAAATCTTCAAGCGTGTGCTTCGCTCGGGCTTATCATTGTTTGCAAGAAAAACAGCGGGTTACGCGATGCACGTCGTGTAACATGCGATCCTTGAATTAATTTCTGTAACAGTATACGTGTTTCTGTTTAGGTAGACTTAAATACTATTTGCGTGGCTACGTCGTAGTAAACGAAGTAAATGTGAAAAACAATTACAAGCACACATTTTAATCAAGGAAAGTTTGCGACGGTAAAACATTCTGCCCTTGTTTTACATTCTATCCTCACTCATAAAAAATGCAGTGGAAAATATTAAAGAAAATACGAGTAGCATTTACGATGAGTTTTGAGATAAAATTATCCCATTTCAGTAAGAAGCGGTTAATAAAAGTAAGTGTAAGAAAATTTTCATCATGCAATTTATTCTCATTTCTAGAAATGGTCAAAAATGAGTTTTTGCCTTAACGATAAAAAGAATAAAGGAAGATGAAAATTTTGAGTTTTGCAACAGAATTAGAACAATTTGATATTATGATATGATGACACAAAAATTGTTACTCTACAGTCAAAGATAATTTTACCCCAAAAAAATTTACTCTCACAAATGATTGCTGCAATTCACTAACACAGGAAATTTTAAGTTTTTTAGTTACAGAAAAAATTATCTTTCACCGGATACAAAATGAACCCACGAGTTCCTAAAAGTGAAGAAATTTGTTCTGACTACTGAGTCATTCAGAATTTCTACCAACTAGGAAAAAGTTCCCTTCCGACCGGCGACCGTTTATTTGAATCTTGATCGAAATTGGACAACACAGGATAGTTAAGTTGACAAATTTAATAAATTGGTAGCGAATACTCTAAAAATCTTAAGAAACATTTGAAAGAAAATAAATTTAGCTACTTCCGGCTGTACAGTCGCTCAAAAAAGTATCCGAACGCTATGGTTGATTACAAGATTAAGAAAAAATATCTGGCAAAGATTTTTTGAGAAATTAATGATCTGGCAACTTTCGTGTCACGTGACACGAAGGTTGCCAGATCAATAATTTCTAAAAAAATCGTTGTCAGATATTTTTTCTTAATCTTGTAATCAACCATAGTGTTCGGATACTTTTTTGAGCGACTGTACTTGTCAAAATGTTTCATCAATAAAATATAAATTTTTTTCAATGAATTATAGAACTTTGCTTCTAATAAAATACGACTGATGATTCATAGTTATCAGAAGAACTAAGCCATACTTGAGAGAAGAGTATATTTTTTCATCTAGCTAAAACATTAGTAAAGAAAATATATCTACAAAATGATGTGGGATTTCCCTTCCTAAGGTTTTCACTAGATCGATAATTATGTGTTCCTATTAAGAAAGATGCATACATATATGTACTTATTCATCAAACGAATTAAAACCCCTGGCTGTACTTGCCAAAATTTTTCATCAATAAAATTCAAATTTTTTTCAACGAATTTATATAACTCTTCTGGTAATAAAATGCGACTGATGATCCATAGTTATCAGAAGAACTGAGCCATTCTTGTGAGAAGAGTATCAATTTTTTTTTCATCTAGGTAAAACATTAGTAAAGAAAATATATCTACAAAATGACGTTGGATTCCTAAAGTTGTGGCTAGATCAATAATTATGTTTTCCTATTAAGAAAGATGCCTATATATGCACATACTCCTCAAACAGCCAATGACAATGTAGAACCAGCCAGACTTCGCATTTTAGTTGTGCATACAAGTCTATCCTGAGCTACCTCTATTTCACATGGTCACAGTAGGACGATTCTGACAAAATCCCGTTTGACACCTTCTTTTTCTGAGGGCGTTAGATTTCTTGTCCATAACTCTATTTGCTAATCTGTAGTGCTACATGCTAGCCTGAATCATTCATTTCTATCGGATTCCAACCACATTCGCTAACACCCTTTGCTACCCGAAAATAGCTATCACTTCTGTAAATATCGCTAATTTCCACACCTTTGACAGTCTCAATGTGTCTGGTTAAGTCAACTGTCCCATACGACTCAGTTTCACCCTTGTTTTTTCCACAATTACGAACACTGGAACCGCACAGTAACACGGAACAATCAGCGAAAATCTCGACGACTGAAACATTCGTAAAAATCTCACACTGTAGAACACTCAGGTGAATGAGACAAAGTCTTCTAAACTTTTAGCAGCTTTTTTTAGCACAATAGACTGAATCACTGATCTGGAGGTTGTTATAACCATGTTTTGGTGTTCGTTCGGTGTAAGAGGACGACACACAATTTACTTACATATTTTACATTCATCCAGACATATATGCCCAATGGAAATGCATTTTATTCCGTGATCCTTAGCTGTGCTCAATACTTCGCTAATGAAATGGCTTAAATGATGTACTTGGAGACTTTCACCCTTCAACTAGAATGCTGCTCTGCTTTTACAGGCATTAACTTAATGAAGAGTAAAATCATTTTTCAGTACAGAAATTATTTTTACAGACCTCAGAATTTGGCAAGAGAGCGTAAACATTCCTGTTTACATTCTCTTGTTCTTCATAGAACCGAACCCTATTCTTTTAGAGTTTCCGAGAAAGAGCTACGTCACTAGGAATGCGCTAAACGAACGTGAACTCCTTATAGTTCCTCAGCTAGTATCTTTCTGCATTGGTTATTTCTGTATCTGAATGACCTCTCTCGATGATTAACACCCTAACCCCTCCTGCTATAAGTAGCTGAGTGACGGAGATATGCTAAAATAATTTAGGGCGCTCGCTTCACAAGCATCTAGAGAACTGCACGACTAGGCATCGAAATGACAACAAATTAGTAACATTCCCAATCTAAGGCATTTCTGAAAATGCACATAAAACTGAGATATATGCAATAACAATAAATCAGAAAATAAAATCAATTTACAGGGACACGACAGTGACCAAGTCTAATATCCCTATCACTTATGTGATTATTTATTTACTCGTTTATTTAGACTCTCTGTAATACTGTCAGAAATATATATTAAATGATGTCTTAAGATCAGTAGAATGTTGATTCAACTCAGCTCTACGCTCTTTTTTTTTTTCAGAACTAAGCAGTATAACCTTTTCACTGAAATGTCTCCTATTCTCCATTTTAACCAAAAAATCCGTGCTGTTGGTTTCAAGAATAGCCTATCAAAAATGGTCGTATTCATCTCAACCGCATAGCAAACAAACCACGATTGTCATAACGACTGAGTAACGTATCATGGTAAACTTTGGCTATACGAGTTCTTTCAGAGTTTCAACGTTAAAGATAATTTTTAAACCTTAGCACACCATTTATTAATCCTCAGTTGAAAGACACATTCAATTAGGTAATGGTTATAACTTAAAATAATTTGCACTCTTTCACCACTAGATTTATGGAAATACCAATATACGTTATACCCTACACATTCGATGAGCTTTCGAAGTAAAAGTTAAATATACACCGTAGTACTTAGAGAACGACACACCATTTATTTACATATTTTATTTTCACACACATACACTGATATACCAGTTTATTAGGTACACCACACCTCAGAACATAAATTATTCATTCTAACACGTAATACGTCATGTGACTGCGGTGTGCGGTGTAAATCAGGCAGAAAAATACTTCGAACATCAATCAGAATTGGATTAAGCATCAGAATGGGCTAAACGAGTGACCCGAGCGATGTTGAACGAGGCGGGATAGTTGGTTCTAGGCGTATCGGTTCTAGCATCTTCCAAGCAGCCGTCCTCCTGGGCTTTTCACGCACAACCGTTTCGAGGGTTTACTGAGATTGGTGCGAAAAGCAAAATATTACCAGTGATCAGTGATCCTGTGAAGGAAAACAGCTTGTGGATCAGAGAGGTCAAAGGAAACATGCGATAATCATGCAAGGAAACAGACGGGCCACAAACAGGCAAATAACAGCAGAAAGGGTGAGCAGAAGGTCATCTCCAAATTCACATCGTATTGGATTTTGTTGCAAATGGGCTACAACAATTGCCGAACTTGTCGAGTACCGATGTCAGCAAAGAACATGAAAGCACGTCTTCAGTGGGCGCACGAGCATCGACACTGGACCGTTGAAACTAAGGAAAAAAGTAGTCTTGTTTCATTGGCCTTCATAGTTCCCAGATCTAAATCCTACCGAGAGTTTTTGAAATGAGATAGTAAGGTCTGTTCGGAGAAAGAATGTGCCGCTGTCCAATTTACAGCAACTGCGCACACAATCATTTCCGCATGGTACAATATTCCTGCACATGCATCCAGCATCTTGTAAGTCCCATACCCCGACGAATTCGGGCTGTTCTGAAGGCCAAAGGAAGCGCAATATACTACTAGGTAAGTGTACCTAACAAACTGGAATGTCAGTGTATATACACTATGAGAATGCACATGATTCCGTGAGCCTTATCTGTGTTCAACACTTTGCTGATTGAAATGTCTTAATTGATGTATATGGAGACTTTCTCTCATTAATGTGAATGCTGCTCTGCTTTTACATACATTAATTTAATGACTTTCCCACCTCCACACTATCATGAACTTTGATATGGACCAGCTATAGTGTCATGCGCAAAAGAGATGCGCCAAAGAAGTTTTTTGTACACAGGGAAAACCTTAGTGCTTCATTTTCTTGATTTTTTGTTACCAGTGAACATGCTAGACGTGTCGCGCGACTCTAGTTGGATTATTTTATTTTTGACAAGTGTAGTAAAGTGAAACAAACGCGTTTTAGGAGTAAAAGCATACTTATATATGTGGAATCTTATTTTTCAACCTTTCGAAATTTAGCTTTCTGCAATATGCCAGAGTCCACAGCCAAAAATTAAAAATGCCAGGAAACGTGCCCACAGTCATATAGTAATGTTGTGAGGACCCAACGTGTGGAAGTATTTCCTACCGACATTGTAAGAAGATTGACGAACATGGAGTCCAGCATGTATAAAGTATCCTCAATAACATTCACATGCAGATATATAAGGTACAACTATACTGAGTTTCCAGAAAATTAATGGTAAAAGAGTGAAAATTATTTTAAGTTATAAAAAATACACCGTGCTTTTTAATGGTTTAGGTCAGGCATGGCCAACTGTTTTTGTCCCCGGGCCGGATTGAAAAAAAAATATTTTCACGGGCCGGACGAAATATTAAAATTGAAAAATGTTAAGCAAAACACTTATTTCTTTAAGTAAACAAAATTTTATTATGAAATTTGTTTATGAATAATTGTAAGTAAATCAATACAACAAATTAACATAATAACTAATACGACGTGTTGAGGCGGTTTGCATCGCTTATTATTTTTTTATTATCGTTCGTTTTAATACGTCGCTTGAACATCAAACAGATCATATCGAGTACAGATGAGTATAAAAGTTTTAATTCTTTATAACGGAATCTTTTTTAAAAAATATAGAAGTATCGAGAACTAATTCGATTAATTACTAGAAGTTAAATGCTAATATTGAAAAATTGTTCGCGGGCCACATAAATTCATTACGCGGGCCGGATCCGGCCCGCGGGCCGTATGTTGGCCATGCCTGGTTTAGGTAATGGTTAGATTCAATTTCAGTTCCCCTATACAACCGGTATTCCTAAAAGAGCTAGTTCATTTGCTAACAACTGATACTTAATTTATTATATTCCAATACAAAACATTAGGTAAAATTTGTGAATATAAATATCCTAGTTGTTGAATTTATAGTTACTCGCAAACCATTGCCTTTACCCTCCGGAGAACAAGTTCAAGTAGGAGACGTTCCTCAACGTCATTGCAACTATAATTCAAGAAGATTTGTTACCCTGCCCAAAGGTACGTCAGTACCAACTTATGTAGCACTTAAGTCACCTAGCATAAGAGTAACATACGCGTTTTCACAGAAATAAAAATTTCTGAAGTTGTTATAAGACCTAGCTTTCTCATTCTCATCCGAGTCCTTAATGGGTTCATAGCAACAGATACCATTCAAGTCTTTAATCTCTGTTTAACCTTTGCTGTTAAAAAACTTCTATTAATAACACGCATATAGTAAAAGAGCATTACTGGCATTCCTGCTGAGAATCATAGGGTAAGTAGCTCAAAAACTATCCGAACACTATGGTTGATTACAGAATTCAGAAAAAAAATATCTGGCAGCTATTTTTTTAGAAATTAATAATCTGGCAACCTTCGTGTACTGTATACGAAGTTGCCAGATCATTAATTTCTAAAAACGAGCTGCCATATATTTTTTCTGAATTCTGTAATCAACCATAGTGTTGGGATATTTTTTGAGCGAGTGTACATCTTGTAGATGTTTGTTATCTTCACGTCCTGAAAAGAGAAATTTAATATTTTATTTAATTATCTAACTTTTATTTATCCATCTGGTCTCTTGCATGCCTAAAATGTCCAGATTATATCGCTGAAATTCTTATGTGAAAGCATCCATAGCAAAATCGGAGAGAACTCTGGTTAGCTGTGGAAATAATATAACTAGTAGTTAAAAAACAAACAAACAAATTAGGTTTATTGAGAGAGGTATGACCAATATCAATTATCATCCCAATCAAAGTCGTGGGACGATACCCGTTCCCCATTTAATAATTGAGTATGCTGGTATGAATTCCTAGAAATAGCAGAGTTCTACCTATTAATTAATACGCTCTTTCGACAGCCAGCAAGCCGGCATCTGGACTCATTACTCCAGTTCAGGATCAGCGATGCAAAGCCTAGTTCGAACATTTAAAAATTACTGTACTCTATGAAAAAACCTTAAAAGAAATGAAAATATAAAATGTATTAGGTTTGGCTATATCACCAATAACATAAATGAAGTTTCTGAGTGAAGTTTGCATTTACAACGTATAGGCTTAGGTATTAGTTTTAGAGGGAAAAACTGAAGTTAATCTGTCATTCCAGAAGTTCATGTAAAGAAATGCTTCAACAATTTTTGAATAAGCATCATCAGTACCTATGTTATTCTTTGATGCTTTATATTGTTATGAATTAAACGGATGAAAACTGAGCGTGAGTTCAAAAATAGTATTTTAAAATTATGATTCTAAAATAATATAATTTATTACAAAAATATGAATAAAAACATTTACATAAACTAAAGTTAAACAACACAAATTTTTATCAGTATAAAAATAAATTTCAAAAGAACTTGACACCTTACTACTTATTCATACAAAGAAATGTTTCCTCTATAATTCCTACTATACACACTCAAAGTATGAAACTAAGGCTTTTTATGATAGTTGATAAGTGGTACAATGATATTTCTGAACAATTTGCAATCTATCGAGAATAATCTTACCAATTCTTGTAAACAAACTAAAAATAACTGTGCATGAAACAATGAAGTCTTTCCACAGAAAAATTCTGATCAGCTCTGCTTGTTCGACTAACATAAAACCTCCTCAGTCACCTTTTTAAGTGTCCTAGGGATCCTTCTCTTTCTTGTCAGTCAGCTAACAGGATCAACACTAATAAACTTATTTAGCTTCACGCGAACACACCAAATAAAACGTTTCTTCTTTATACTATACCGCACAGATTAAAACAAACTACGTTTTTTTTCACACTTTAATTCCTCTTAATGCAACAACTTATTCTTTATTTTTAAGTTAAGTTCTTTCGAAGGAGTTTGTGATCTAATTCGCACGCTGAAGCACATGCGAACATCAAAAATGACACAACAAATCACAAGTTCATTGTAGCACGTTCATCTGTCAAACACTGCCCCCTTCTTAAATCTTGTTCGTCCCGAACAATTCTGGATTCCGAAGCTTGTTCAGTTCTTCGATTAAACAGGGCCAAACGATACACGTGAACCACTTTGCACTTTATAGATGGACGTCGATGAATGCGATACACCACGTCGTTAATCCTGCTAACTACCGTATATGGATCTTCCCAAGGTTTCTGAAGTTTTGGAGAAAGTCTCTTCTTTTTATATAGATTGTACAACCAGACAAGATCTCCTTGATTGAAAACAGTTCCATCTGATTTACTGTTGTACATCGTTTTGGTTTTCTCACTTTCCAAGTTGATGTTATGTCTGACGGAGTGGTGGATTTCTTCTAGTCGTTGTTGTAATTTTTGTACGTATTGTGGAGTGGACAGAGATATTGCTTAGGTCCGAAAATATAATAGGTCACAGGGAAGACATAATTATCTTCCAAAGAGCATCATGGAAGGAATATGTCCAGTTGTTTCATGCACTGTTGTTCTGTATGCCAACAAAAAGAGTGGTAAATGGTGATCCCAGTCACGTTAATGGTCGTGGACAAACGGTGCTAGATGTTGTGCAATTGTTCTATTAAATCTCTGAACCATACCATGTGACAGAGGGTGTAGTGGAGTTGTTCTGGTTTTCTGAATGCCTATGAGTTGACAGATGCCTTTAAATACATTGAATTCGAAATTCCGTCCTTGATCTGTGTGGAGTTGCAAATGTACTCCATACCTACTAATCAAGTTATTTACTATCATCTCTGCAACTGTTGTCGCTTCCTGGTCTTGGATGGGATAGACCTGAGGCCACTTCGTGAAATAATCCATTACCCCTAATATATATCGATTTCCATCATCAGTCCTAGGAAACGGACCCATTACATCAATGGCTATTCTCTCAAAAGTGGCACCAACGTTATATGTCTGCAGCTTACCCCGACTCCTAGTCTTAGGGCCTTTCTTTGATGCACAGGCTTCACATTGCCTACATCATCTTTCCACGTCTATCCTACTTTCCAGTCAATGCCATCGTTTCCTGGCTTTGACTAATGTCTTATTAACACCGAAGTGTCCTCCAGTGGCACTATAATGCACATATTTCATCACTAGTTCCACTCGGGAACGAGGAAGGATCATTTGTCAACGGATCAGTCATCCAGTGGGATTTTACCATCTTCTGCATAATGTACCGTCTTTCACTTCTAAGGAGTCCCACTGTGACCAGTAACTTTTGATAGTTGCAATATACCTCGAGATTTGTTCCCAATTAGGTCTTACATTAGATTTTTCAATCAAATCCGTTATTGGCCTTATCTTTTCATCGTCTAGTTGCGCCTTTCTAATTTCAATTGGACTCCAGATGTTAGGAGTATTACTGTTTGTTTGTGTCGATACTATTTGTATTATGGGCATTACTTATTTAGTTCCAAATTTCAATTCCGCATTATAGCAATGTTTACAGTTGTCAGTACATGGACGTCTGGAAAGAGCATTTGTATTCCTATGCATTTTACCACTTTGATGCTCGATGGAAAAATTGGATTCTTGTAACCGTTGTATCAACCTAGCGATTTGTCCTTCAGGGTTTTTAAAGTTCAGTAACCACCTGAGTGTAGCATGATCAGTGCGTATAAGAAATTTCTGGCCATAGAGATAATTATGAAAATGTTCTATTGCCTTTACTATTGCTAACAGTTCTTTTCGTGTAACACAATAATTTCTTTGTGGTTTGGATAGGGTTTTACTAAAGTATGCAATAACCTTTTCTTATCCGTCTTGTTGTTGTGAAAGTATAGCACCAACTCCTGTGTTACTTGCGTCAGTATCTATTATGAACTGTTTTCCAGTTTGTGGATATACTAACACTGGTGCTGTTGAAAGAGCTTACTTCAACTGTTGGAAGGCTACGTCACATTCGGTGGTCCACATGAACCGCTGGCCCTCCTCTGTCAGACGATGTAATGGCCTTGCGATGTTAGATAAACCCTTGACAAATCTTCTATAGTAGGTGCAAAGTCCAGTAAAATTACGAAGTTTATGAACATCTTGTTGTGGAAGCCAATCTCTTACAGCTTCTCTCTTACTAGGATCAGTCTTAATCCCCGATGTAGTGATCACATGACCAAGGAAATGAACTTCTTACTGGAACAGTTTACACTTACTAGGTTCAATTTTAGCTTGGCTGTCTTCAGTTTTTCAAACACTTAACGAAGATTTCTCAAACAAAAACACAAGCTGATATACATATTTAGAAGATTTTCTGAGAATTGTTCAATGTAATGGTGATTGAGAGATGAAAATGATTTCAAAGCTTTTAATGACTCTTAAGTATGCGAGAAAATCATCGATTCGTAACCGACTAATTATCCAGTCCTACTTCATAAAATTGGCAATATTTCAAGCATCATTAAGACCTTATTTGTAACCTGCTTATTCTTACTTGAGAAGAATGCATTCATATTTAACCACGAGACTAAATGTCAAACTATGAACGAGGGCCTAACAGAAATTCGATCTTTTTCCATTGGTTTCAAGAACTGAAGAGCACTGTGATTACTGCACCAGGAAAAAAACTATACTTCAGACAAATCTTAGTGTATCACCTTAAATGTAAACATGATTAAGCTGTGAACTGCATTGGAAAATTTGGCTGTGCTTGGGGGGAATTTGTATATGAATTATTAATTTGAGAAAACTGTTCTGAGTGGAACTGAAATATTTTGAGTTTACATATCAAAATCAGGTAACCAAGACATTTACTCAAGAACTCAAGACTGTTGTTTGCATTCTTAAAAGTAAAACTGAACAAATAATTTTACTGAAAATTGTCAAGGCTGCGATTTTATAAAAAATAGTTTGCTTACTTGATATTTTAAAACAATTAATCGACAGTTTACTGATAAGCAAGATAACAATTATCAGTCTTAAGAATGCAGAAAAGTAGACTCTATTGATTACCACTAAGTGTATGAGAAATGATTGTATAATTCGGGAAAGAGTACACGAAGAGCTAATAAACAACCCGGTTAAAAAAAAGTACAAAACTTACCTTACGTCAGTAAACCAAATTCGATGCTCCGTGAATTACAGAATAAGCTTTTTATAAAAAATTATGATTGAAAATAAATATAATAATTAAAGTGTGTCTAAAACATGAATCTTAAAAGTTCAGTGTTTAAAGAGTTGTAGAAGCTGGAATATTTAAAATAAGAAATACCAATCCTACGAAACTTACAGAAGTTTAACGAATATTGAAAGAATTGTTTGCATAAACTTTTTAATATAAATTTTATTAAATAGTTTAAAATAATATTTATTATTTAAACTTTTGAAGTAACATCATAAGATTCGCATTGCTTTGTTAAATGTTCATATTTTCATCACTATTTAAAAATTGAAGGAATATTGAGGAATTATCGAAGAAGGTTCACTCTTAGTTTACTTCGATATCAAATTTAGAGGAAAAATTGTCTGGAGCCTAAATGGTCAGCGTTGAGGTTTATCTCCGCAAAACTCACTGCCCTGCCCACGAGCAATAGGGAACAATGATCGGTTTAGAAAGGCCGCCGTCCGACGGATGCGACGTTCAGCCGTGGCCCCGTGTGCGAGAGAGCCATACCCTGTGCACGTTGAAGAACACACCGGATGGCCTTGACGGGAGGCTACCATTTGTCTCCCAACAGCTATTCCAGTTGGTCCCCTCCCCCAACCTTCTCTGAGCCTTCGGGATCCTTGTGACCTGGCCATTTAATCCACGGTGTGCAAAAAAGTGCCGCTCAGAGGTAAAACAACCCAACCCAAAATATGAGCCGAATGGGATGTCCTACTGTTAACATGTTGAGGTGCTCTGACTGCTTGAGTTACCGGCCGCCTATCAAGATCTCTATAAGAGAACATCTAATATGTTGCCAGTTCCAATCCCAGTCAGCAAATGACAAATTTTCCTCCAAATTCGATATCGACGTTAAACGAAAAGCGATACCTTCCTTGAAAGGTGAAAAAAAAGTCGAGAGGTTTATTCAATTTAGTGAATACTATGGAAAGTCAAAATCTACCTACTGGGTGTTTATAAAATAAGTTTCTCTATTCAGAAGTCTCTGCAGCGGGTACGAAAGGAGATAGCGCTGCGAAAATTGGTAGGTTGCCTAATGAGATCAAGCGGAAGCCATTTAGTGGAGAAAATAATTAGTTCGAGCTGTCGCCACCAAGGAGGAAAAATGGACACTCCAGGTATGCTAATCTCTTTCGATTACATAATACCACGTTTCCCAGTTAAAGAGATCGTATAAAAGTGGAAATGCCCACATCACATGCAAACGGTTATATGGCTCTCATGAAGAAAGAACGTAAATTGTTAATCAAGTTATTCTACCAGAATCAGAGCAACACAAATGCTGCACTGTGAGAGTATTGGCATATGAAAAGTCTGAGAGAGGACGTCTTACGTCAATAGCATTAAGAACTTTGAGGCAACCGGTGAGTTAGGAGTGGAACCACGGAAGAGGACGGCTGCTCATTTGTAGATGTGGTGGATGAGGTAAAGTTTGTTATGACAGCACTTGCAGAAACTGGCATGCGGTCAGTTGGCAGTGCCAAAGTGGTGTCACGAGAGTTGGACCTTCCGCAGGCAATGGTCTGCAAAGTATTATGGCGTATTGTAGGATGGTCCCCTACAGGATCCATATGGTGTAAGAACTGAAGCACCTGACTGACAAGTCTCTGCAGCGAATACGAAAGGAGATAGATCTGCGAAAATTGGTAGGTTGCTCAATGGGATCATGCGGAAGCTATTTAGTGGACAAAATGATTAGTTGAGCCACTTAGTCGCAATCAATAGAGTTTATTTTCCTGCATCCTTAAGACACATAGCTATCCAATACTCAACTATCCAATATAAAATCGTAGGCTTGACAATTTTCATTAAAATCATTTGTTCACTTTTACTTCTAGTGAGATGGCTTCAGCCTTTTGTGGTGGGGGAACGGGTCTTGCCCCATGTCTGCGATTAGGGGGCTGTTTGATATTGCCGGCATTCCCTCTCTCAATAAACATAGTTTCTTTAAACATCCCACTAACCATTTTCTCTCCATAGGTAGTTGGAATGAGAGGACTCTGCAAAGAGCTTTTTCTCTTGATGTCCTCACACAAGAATTCCACCATTATAATTTAGATATTCTCGGCTTGCAAGAGAAGAGACGGACAGATAAAGGTCAGATTCTTAAAAATGATCTTAAATTTCTCTTTTCAGGGAGGGACGACAATAAGCATCACCAAGGCGTGGGTCTGCTTCTCAGCAGACACGCTAGTGATGCTCTTCTAGGATATGAGTGCATTAATGAAAGGTTTCTTACAGCAAAATTTCAGACAAGCGTTAAAGACCTGAATGTTATCTGCTGTTATGCCCCCACTGAGGATGCCAATGAGTATGATAAGGATAGGTTTTACGGACAACTTCAGGATATTTTGAATTCTGTCAAGAAAGGAGATATTACCCTTGTTCTAGATGACTTCAATGCCAAAGTTGGTACTGACTCTGACCTTTGGTGAGGGGTGATAGGTCCTTTTGATATTGGTAGCTGCAATGGCAATGGGCAACGTCTCCTACAGGTAAGTAAACTCAATGGATTCAGAATAACTAACACTTATTACAAACACCGCGACATACATAAGTACACATGGGTTTCACATGATGGGCTCCATAAGAATATGATTGATTATATATTAATTAACAGCAAATGGACTACTTTTGTTAGAAATACCAGGTCATATAGGAGAGCTGAAATTGGATCTGGCCATTACCTTGTTAAAAGTGTCTTGCAACTTAAACTTAAAAAGTGTTGTGCTACGGTTAAAAAATTTACTTTTAATACTGAAGCTCTGAAAGATCCAGTTATAGCCAAATCTTACCATGATAGGTTACTTAATCATTATGACAGTCATGGTATGCTTACTACTGAAGTTGAGGAAGAATGGGATCATTTTAAACAGGCTTTTTTGGACACTAACAGTACTCTTTTAGGAAAAAAGGAGCAAAAGAGCCAGAATTATTTGAGTAATAAGGCACTTGAGCTTATTTCGGAAAGAAAGAACGGCAGGAATGTCCTTAATCAATACCCTACTAGTCCTAATAGAAAGCATTACAGAGAACGTAATAAACGTGTAAAAGATCAGTTAGCTGCTGATAACAATCTTTGGCTTGATGGCTTGGCTGACAAAGCCGAGGAAGCAGTTAGACAGCACAACAGGAGAGAGCTGTACCAGATAGTTAATGTTTCGTGAGGTAGAAAACGAACAGGTATACAGGGATTGAAGGATAAACAAGGTAAGGTTATAGAAGGTGAGGATTCTGTCATGGCTAGGTCGGCTCAGCCTTTCAGTGATATTCTGAGCAATGCGGTTAGTTCTATTCCCATTGTTTGCAATGATGATAGATGCATTGGTGACTAATGTTGGCTCTATAACACAATCTGAAGTTATTTTGGCTGTTTCTAAACTTAAACTACATAAATCCCCAGGGGTAGATGAAATTACTACGGAAATGCTTAGAGCTGGAAATGTTTCGGTTGCCACTTGGATGACTGAAATTCTGAATATCTTTTATGATAAAGGCATGGTTCCTAAGGATGTTAGCAGAGCTATTGTTATCCCTATTTTCAAAAAAGGTGATCGCAGTTCTTATGATAACTATAGGTGTATCAGCCTACTCTCTGATCCAGGTAAAGTTCTTTCCATGATTGTGCTTAATAGAATTAAAAATCTGGTTGACAGTCAATTGCGTGATGAGCAATATGGGTTCAGAAGTGGTAGGGGATGTGTGGATCAGATATTTTCATTTAGGCAGATTCCTGAGAAATGTTTAGAGTTTCAGAAACCTTTGGTTGCTAGCTTCGTTGATTTCAAAAAAGCTTTCGACTCTGTTGATCGTCATAATTTGTGGTTGATCGTGAGATCATATGGTATACCTGACAAGTTACTTAACATAATGAAAGATCTCTATAATAACACTGAGTCATGTGTGAGAGTTGGTAAGTCTTGTAGCAATTGGTTTAGCATTACCTCTGGTGTTCGACAAGGGTGCATTTTGTCTCCTTTTCTCTTTAGCTTGGTTATTGATTATGTTATGCGAAATTCACTTCAAGGGAAAGATTTTGGCCTTAAATGGGCTGGAGATACGAAAATTTCTGATTTAGATTAAGCTGATGATTTAGCCCTTTTGCCAAATGATGTTGATGAGATGAACTCTTTCATCATGTTGATGAAATTGGTAGTAGAGTAGGTTTGCTTATAAACAGAGAGAAAACTAAAGTGATGAAAATTGGTCAGGCAGGCTGTGATTCAGTTACTCTGAATGGTTGCAGTCTTGAGTAGGTGTCACAGTTTAATTATCTTGGGAGCTATGTAACAGATAATGGTGATGTGCGGCATGAGATTAACAGACGAATAGGGATTGCTGCTGGGACTTTTAAGAATCTATGGAGAGTATGGAGAAATAGGAGTATACACCTAAAGACTAAAATTAGACTGTATAATAGTTTGGTTCTTTCTAGGGTTAGGTATGGTAGTGAAACCTGGACACTTTGTGAACAAGATAACAGGAAACTAGATGCTTTTGATTCCAGATGCTTACGCAGTATCTTGGGCATTAGGTGGTTCAACTTTGTAAGTAATGATGAGGTTAGGTAAAGGAGTTTGCAACCTCCTTTAAGCAGCATATTGTGCAGAGAGAGACTCCGTTGGTTTGGCCATGTTGCCCGTATGAATAATTATACATTGGCGAATAGGCCTAAAGGCCTTAGAAAGAAGGGGAGACCTAGGATGTTGGTTGGTTGGTTGTTTAGGGTTTTATGGCGCATCAGCATCTACGGCTATAATGCGCCAAACGAAAGTCCAAAAAGTAAAAAGATAAAAATCATGAAACCCTGAACCAATATGTTAAAAGATAAATTACAAATATAACAAGAAAAATGTAAAACAATAAAATCCCACGTTCGGATTAACAGTAAAGAAATGTAGAAATATGTTAAAAAAAGAAATAAAAGTAACCCAGGTAAAAGCAATCTAGGTTAAATATATATATATAAAATTGAAGAGTAAAAACTATAGGCGAGTAAAATATCCAGTAAATCTTAAAAATCTAAATACAGAGGTAAAAGAACAGTTATCAGATAACAAATGTCCGAGTGTAAGGGGCTCGGACATAAAATCGTGAAAATTAAAAAACAAACGCCGTTCAAAATTAAAACATGGACATGAGATTAAAATGTGTTTGATTGTTAAAATGGTGTCACAAAACTCGCACTTGGGTACGTCGTCCGCCCGTAAAAGAAACGAATGAGTAATAAACGAATGACCCAAGCGGAGCCGAGCAAGTACAACTTCCTCCTTGCGATTCCTGCGGTAACAAGACTGCCATGGTTTGATGATAGGTTTGATCTCGAAGAGCTTGTTGGTAAGCTGTTCCGACCAAGATCTCTGCCACTGTGCCCGGAGCTCGGTGGTAAAACGCTGCCGGAAATCCAGATATGGAACCGGCAACGGAGAGTCGGACAGGGGCGTGGCTGACTTGGCAGCAGCATCTGCCAAGTCGTTGCCCCTGATACCGACGTGACCGGGCACCCAACAGAAATGGATGGTGGTGGTGGCTGCCAGACGATGTAGCTGCTGGCGGATCTTAGTAAGAACAGGGTGAGGTCGATGCCTCACCGAGATCAAAGCCTGTAGCGAGCTAAGCGAGTCGGTGTAAAGCACACACCGACGATGATGCTTAGTCGCCACGTGGTCCAAGGCGAGGCTGATAGCGTGCAACTCTGCGGTGAAGATGGAACACTGCAGTGGGATCTGGTCTGCAATGATTACATCACAGCAGACCATGGCCGATCCCACCGAAGTGCCGGACTTCGAGCCATCTGTAAAGACAGGCAAGAAGTCCGGGTGCTCAGCACGATGGCTGGCAAAGAGTTGCCGGTACACACAGTCGGGTGTAAAGGCCTTCCCCGTCCTGCACAGGGAAAAATCGCAGGAAGGGGAAACAGCGAGCCAAGGTGGAAGTGGCTCAGCTGTCGACTGTGCAACGCTATCGAGATTGGTGTTGATGTCTCTGAGGTAGCCTCGGACACGCAAACCAAAAGGACGAATGGCAGTCGGCCGATTAGTGTAAAGCATTTCCCACTTCGGACTGAAAACGCAGTCCCAAGTGGGATGGCCAGGCAGGGATCGCAATTTAGACGCATATTGTAGGGACAACTGCTGACGGCGAAGAGATAAAGAAGGTTCGTCGGTCTCAACGTAAAGACTCTGAACCGGTGAGGTGCGGAAGGCTCCCGTGCAAACACGGAGGGCCTGATGATGGAGGGGGTCCAGCACCTTCACCACCGAATCCCGGGCCGAGTCGTACACCTGGGATCCGTAGTCCAGTTTCGATCGGACAAGTGCACGGTACAGGCGGAGCAAAGAACATCGGTCCGCCCCCCAAGAGAGGGAGGAGAGGACCTTGACGATGTTCAATGCCCGCGTGCACTTGGACCTGAGATGACGTATGTGAGATAAAAAGGTCAATTTCCGATCGAATATGAGACCGAGAAACTTGGTCTCCGCCACAACTGGAATGATGTTACCCCCGAGCCGCAGCTCGGGATCCAGGTGAAGATTACGCTTGTGGCAAAAGTGCACACAAGCGGTCTTCTGTGGGGAGAACCGAAACCCGTTTGCCGTCGCCCAAACCGATAGATTGTTCAGGGCAATTTGCAGTTGTCTTTCAATGACCCTCATGCTGGACGAAGAGCAAAAGATGCTAAAGTCATCAACATAGAGGGCATTGCCTACTGATGGAGGAAGTTGTCTAGTAATACAATTAATCTTGACAGCGAAAAGCGTAACACTCAGAACGCAGCCTTGTGGCACCCCCTGTTCTTGGGGGTACGGCCGCGACAGAGTGTTACCGACACGGACACGAAAAGAGCGTGTCGATAAGAAGTTGGAGATGAAGATCGGCATGTGACCTCTCAAGCCGAAACTGTGGAGGTCACGAAGAATGCCGAATCTCCAAGCCGTGTCGTACGCTTTTTCGATGTCGAAGAAAATGGACACCAGGTGCTCTCTACGTAAAAAGGAATTCCTGATCGCCGATTCGAGGCGGATCAGGTGGTCAAGAGTTGACCGTTGCCTGCGAAAGCCACACTGGGTGTTGGAAAGAAGGTTGTGGTGTTCTAAATACCAGATGAGTCTGGCATTTACCATTCTTTCCAACACCTTGCACACGCAGCTCGTCAATGCGATGGGACGATAATTAGAAGGAATCTTGGGATCTTTCCCTGGCTTGGGGAAGGCCAAGACGATGGCCTCCCGCCAGGAGTCCGGAAACTGCTCCTCGAGAAAAATGCGATTGAAGAGATGGAGCAGCCGATCCTTACTCGATGGTGAAAGATGTTGGAGCATGGCATAATGGACATTGTCCGGCCCTACAGCAGAGGCACGAGAAGAGTGCAGAGCAAGGCGAAGCTCCTCCGCTGTGAATGGCCTGTTGTAAGGCTCCAGGCCATTCGAGTGGAAAGATAGTGGAGAGCGCTCCGCCCTGCCCTTCTGGGCCAGAAACTCGGGGGAGTAAGAGGAAGACGAAGAGATGGAGGAGAACGACTCCCCCAGAGTGTCGGCAATTGCTTTGGGATCAGCAATTGCCTGTCCATTGTGCTCCAGGATCGATAACGAGTGGGACGTGTAGTTCCCACTCATCTTCCGGACTTTATCCCACACGACCTTAGAACTAGTCGTGCGGGTGATGGATGACGTATACTTGATCCAAGATTCCTTCTGGCTCTGGCGGCGGACGAAACGTGCTTTCGCCCTGGCGCGTTTGAAATTTTCAAGGTTGGGGGACGTCGGATATCTCCGAAACACCCCCCAAGCCTTGTTCTGAGCCTTACGAGCTGCGGTGCATTCTGGATTCCACCACGGTTTCGGAAAGCGAGGAAACCGTGTAGAAGTTTGAGGAATCGTTGATGCAGCTGCATCTACGATACAGTCCGTTATCTCCGCTACTGCCACATTGATTGGCTCCTGGCTGACAGAGTGGTCGTCGAGCTCAGAGAGCAGCTCGAAACCACCCCAGTCAGCCCGATCGAGCCTCCACCGCGAGACGCGTGAAGGGCTGCAAGGCCCCCCACGGGAGATGGTGCACACCACGGGGAGGTGATCGCTTCCGTACGGGTTGTCCTCGACCTCCCATGTAAAGAGTGGAAGGATCGAGGAGGAGCAGATGGTGAGGTCAATGGCAGTGAAAGTGCGGGTTGGGGAGTGAAAGTAAGTACTGACACCGGTGTTCAACAGGGAGAGAGAAGGATCCACGAGCCACTGCTCCAGGACCCCGCCCCTCCCGTTGGTGTCAGCACTGCCCCAAAGTGGACTGTGTCCGTTGAGGTCCCCCATAATGAGGAAGGGGGACGGCAGCTGCGAGACGAGATCATCAAGGTCTTCCTGGAAGACGATGCTCCCAGGTGGAAGATATACAGAGCAGACAGTCAGTGAGAACCCCACGAATAGACGGATGGCTACCGCCTCTAAGTTGGTAGTGAGGGGTACGACCTGGAATGGAGAATGGTTGCTCACGAGGATGGCGACACCCCCGCGAGCTGGACCATCTCCATCCCGGTCCCGGCGAACTAGTGAAAAGTGCCGGATCGTGGGATCTGTGACTGGCTGCAAGTATGTCTCCTGCAGGCACACACAGATGGGCTGGTGTGCCTGAAGGAGGGCCTTGATGTCGTCAAGATTCCTTTGGAATCCACGACAATTCCATTGTAGGAGTGTGGCTATCTCAGGACTTAGAAGAGTGGGCGGACGACGAATTCCTATTCAACTTCACCGCCGCAGAGGACGGTTTAGTGAATAGGGGGCGGTCGGTATCCATGTCCTCGGAATCGTCCGAGGGACATGGATCGGTGACCGCTCTTTGTGGCGCTGTTATTTTCTTTTTCGGCCCCGGTGGGGGCCCCTTCGGTTTTGAAGGTCTTGCTGTCTGAGGACGGGGAGGAGGAGGCCTTCCGGTGGAGGTGGAAGGCTGTGTTGCAGGAATGGAAACCGGGGTTGATGTCGAAGTCGACACAACCCGCGGTCTCGCCTGCGTGAGGAGGTACTTCGCAGCTGGCGAGAAAGACTCAGTAGGTGGTACACTGATGTCGGTCTGCACCGCAACCGAAGTCATTGGAACGATGGGCTTTCCAATGACTGCACTGGCATAGGAAACCTTGCCAGGTGGGGCGGGCGGTGCAGCAAGCTTTCTCGCTTCAGCATACGAGATGTTGTTGATTACTTTGAGGCGTTGTACCTCCTTTTCCTCCTTCCACTTCGGACAGTCGCGGGAGTACGCCGGATGTTCGCCACTGCAGTTCACACAGCATGCCTTTTCTGCTGTGCAGTCAGGATCGAGATGATCCTTACTGCCACAGCGAGCACAGGTGGGCTTGCCCCTGCATGCTGTGCGGGCGTGACCGTATATCTGACACTGAAAACAGCGCAGAGGGTTTGGGATATACGGCCGAACCTCACAATGTAAGTATCCTGCCTTGATGTAAGAAGGCAGGCGTGGCGTGTTGAATGTAACAATTAACACCCGGGTGGGTGTTAATTTCCCATCACGGCGTGTCGAAACCCGGTGGACCGCTGTTACTCCTTGAGGTGTGAGCTCCGAGAGGATTTCCTCCTCAGTGACTTTGAGGAGGCCCCACTCGGTGATCACACCCCGAGAGGAATTCAAAGTTTTATGGGGAGTGACTTCGACAGCCACCCCACCAATTTCTTTGACTTTCAGGAGCAGTTCAGAGTGTTTAGAACAAGCGGTCTCAACCTGCAAGTCGCCAGATCGTAAGCGCTTGACGGATTTCGGCTCTCCCGCAAGACCTTTTAAACCTTTATTTACAAAAAAAGGGGACATGTCCCCAAGTACCTGATCACCCGTGGAGTGGATGATCAGGAACTTTGGGAACGAAGACACAGACACAGAAGAAGACGGCAGTGATAACGTAGACGAAGAAGACGGGGGTTCATGTCGAGCCCTCTTGTTTGCAATGATCGAATTTTCCTCACTCTCTCTCATGTTTATTTTAGTGTGGTTCAGTGCCCGCTGTCCCCACCCTCCACGGAGCCCAACAAGGGGACGCCCAGTCGGGCGCCAGGGCTACGCAGGCACTATACCCACACAGACAGTGAGCCAAGCCCTCACAAATAAATAGAAGGAAAATAAAAAGAGAAATGTGCAGAATAAAAACGTTCTACACAAATGAAACAAAGCGCAAAAATAAGAATATTGTGACTGCCAAACTGGCAGCACAAAGAAAGGATAACGACAAAAGGAAAATAATCTGTGAGGAGACTTGTAAACCTGTACCCGGACCGTGGGCAAGGTTACTCACCGCTCTGCACGGTTGACCCTAGCAGGACCTGCCCACCAGCCGATTGCTCCTGGGGGGGCCACCCCAGGAGCTCCCGTTTACCGGAAGCAGAGGCCAAAGCAGTGTATAGCAGAGGCCCCGGAATCCGCTGCCCAGCCCCGCGACAGACAGGCTCCCCAATGGCAAGACGGCCAATGGGGACCACGCCAGTCACGAGCTGAGGAGAGAAGACGGGGACCCCCGAGCAACTGCCAGGATCCTCCTTTCCCGGGACACGGGTCTCCACGCACGGCAAACACGTGGGCGAGCGTTTAGGACCCTGCGAAGGTAGCCGAGCCAGCGGAACCTTCACAGGGTGGTCCCCCTCACCGCGTACAGGCGCTCACACCGAGGGGGGAAGACCTAGGATGCGTTGGGCAGACAATATCAAACAGGACCTTGTTAGAATTGGTGTGCAGTGGCCAGATGCAGTACATGTAGCTCATGATAGACTTGCTTGGAGAACTATATTGCACGGTCTAGTTGGACCTCCGTAGCCCATAGCTGCTTGACGACGACGATGATGAGGATGATGAGACATTTCCATATGCTGTATGAACTGAAGCACGTGACTCGCAACATTGCACTACTCCACTCTCCAATTTCTGCTGAGGATAGATGTGGACAACATATGACTGTGGGCGTCCTATGGACTGATGATGCATAGTTCATCTTCACCATAAACATATGCTAGAACTCTCGTGTATTTGGGGAGTCATCTCTGTGTGCTGTGCATGAATGGGTTGACCAGACCCGGTATTTTATAGTGTGGTATGACTTCAGGGCAGACTATATTACTGGGTAATTCCTCTTTGGGGAAACTACATTTAACATTCCAGTGCAGTGTACCGTAACAGGGGCCCATTACTGCGAAATGTTTCAGCATCATGTGATTCCCACCCTCCAGGTGTTGTCCTTTTAGGTTTAAACTATTGCTGACTGCTACTAATATGTGGGGGTGTACTGTAGTGTCTGGACACAACAGTACACCCCCACATATTAGCAGATTGTTTAAAACAGTTGCTGCATACAACGTTCGGCGATGAGCACTTACTTTCTTGAGATTTTCTTCAGAACTGGCCACCATGCTCACTGGATCTGAACCCTTTTGATTTCTGGCACTGAGGCTATCTCAAGGACTGGATTTATTGTTGCAGCATTGGTCACTTGTTGATCTGAAGACCAGCTTACACAGGAAGTGATTTTGGTCATGTAGTCCTTCGCTTCCAGCACATCCTCTGCACTGATGCAGAGCATATTGAGCAGTTTCTGTATCAGACATATGCATGAAACCAGTGTTTAATCATATTTATGAAAAAGGATTCCATTATTATCTCATGTGCCATTCTTTCTTGTGTTTGTAGCACGTTTTCCATTTGGTGGCAACAAAATAGTAGCGAATTATGATTTGTCCTTTTTTTTCATTCCTATTGTAATTGGTTTGCAATTATAACGTTTTTTATTTTCAAATATAATTAAATATTGCAATATAATTTATCGATCGCATGTGTTCCATTATCACGTTTTGGTTATAGATTAAAAAAATAAATTTATTTAAAAAATATATTTATTTTAAATAATATTGTTATAAATTTAACGGATGGAAATTGATCGTGAGTTCAAAAAAAATTTAGCAGCAATAATTCTAAAATAATGTGATTTATTACAAAAGTATGAATTAAAAATTTATATAAACTAAACTCAACTAACACAAATCTATTACTTCATCAATATGAAAATAAATCCATCAGAAGAATATATCACCTTTTTACTATTCCTACAAATAGTTGTTTCTAACAATCTCTACTCAAAGCATAAAATAAGGCTTTTTAATACTGGAAAAGTGGCATAATCATACTTGCGAATAAACCTAAAATCTATCAAGAATAGCTTTACCAATTCCTAAAACAAACTAAATAACCACACACAAATTGACTTCCTTCTAGGATTCCAGTCATCCAATACTCCAAAACTGTGGCTAAGTATGCTAGTTTCTCAGAACCAATTCTTTTCTGACGTTGATCACCACGCTTCAGGACGATGAATAATTAAGAATTTCCTTAATGATTTACTAACACGATCCACAATAATAAACCAATTTGACCTCCCGCGCACACACCACATAAAATATTTCTTCTTCAGACTATCATGCACAGACTGAGACAAACTACTTGTTCTTTTGCAGTAATTCTTCCTAATTACAACTCTCTTATTCTTTATTTTTTAAGTTCGTTCCAAGTGGTTAGTGACGTAATTCTCACGCTGTATTTCATACGAGTATCAAGATGGTACAGGACACACTTTTTTCATATCACACACTTTTTCTAAACTTTTGGAACATCCCATTATTTGCAAGGAAGTACTCAAGCCGTCCACCTTTTTCTGATAATCTGATCACCTTAATGTAAACGTACAGAGAATAAAACTGCTACACTGCAACCTACTGCTACAATGCTGCGAATAAAACTGCTACGTGGAAACTTGCCTATTACACTGCAATGCTAAATTAGACGAGAGTTATTTTTATGCATGTATATCCACACACTGCTGATTACAGAGGACTATTTTCACAAGGAATTATAGATCTATTTTTTCACTGTCATCACATATAGCTGAACATATTAGAAATTTACGAGGAATATAACTTTCTCTGTTATACTTTTAAGAAGGTAAATTACTACTTGAATTAGTTTAAAAGAGTGATATATCTCAAGCTCTGCTTGAGTAGCAGGTTCAACCAATAATTCAAGACTTATTACTTAACGAAAATCTTCATTTGACTGTAACAGATTCGAGAAGACTACACTACCGTGGAGAGATGTATTTGAATAGGGTTGCACACTTTTTATTTTGACAAGGAAGGATATTTAGGTATGGATAGTTAGGGAGGATATTTAGATATGAAAATATAACAATCTATTGAACAGATGGTTTATGCTAGAAGACTAATAAGATATTTGAACAAGATGTTTCGTCAGCAGTACGTAGCTCATTGCGATGTCTTTTGGAATTGCAACTCGAAGGTCTTCCGTTTGGATACGAGCAGCCCTCATAAAGTTTTTCAGACTTTTTTTATAATTCATTGTCTTGCTAACTAGCTTTTGTACAATGCAATATATGTAAATTACTGTATGCAATATATATATACACTTAGGTGCCATTGAGATAGCAACCTAGTAACGTGTTGAACCCCCTCTGGCCCTCATAACGGCCGCCACAAGACGAGGCAAGATCTCCACAAGCTTGCGTAAATGTTCCATAGGTATGGCGACCCAAGCATCCTCCAGAGCTGTCCACAATTCTCTTAAGGTCGTCGCTGTGGGACACGAGCAAGAACACTGTGCTCGACGTTATCCAAAAGAATTTCTATGGGATTTAAATCTGGGCTTTTAAGTGGTCAATTCATTATTTTAAAGTCAGCAGAATGTTCCAGCAACCATGCAGTAGCCAACCTGGACCTGTGACATGAACAGTTGTCATGCTGGTAGGCGCCATCTATATTGGCATGCATGATGGCCATAAATGGGTGTAAATAGTCAGCCACGAGTTCTGCGTACCGAGATGCATTGAGAGTCGTCGGTACGTACCAAAGGTACGACAGACGTCCAATTGAAGACACCAAAGGCCATCAATGAGCCACCACCATCATGTACTGTTCCGACCTGATATGCAAAATCCATGGTTTCATGAGTTTGGCGTCATACCCTCAGTCTCCCATCGGCGTGATGAAGTTTAAATCGGGATTAATCACTCCAGGCTATCCGTTGCCACTTTTCGATGGTCCAATTTCGATGTTCTTTACCCCAGGCAAGGCGTTGCATGGTCCGTGCACTGACTTCCCGGCTGGAACCCTCGTTCAGATGGGAGGTGATTTCATATAATGTCTGGCCCCTATCAGTACATAGGATGCGGGTCAGATGGCGAAACCCCGATCATTCAAGACGCGTTGTTCTTTTGCAGTTTGTCCGGGTGTTTGCTTTTTTGCCGGAATTTTTATATTCCCGGAACACTCTAGAAACTGTCGTACAAGAAAATCGAAATTCGTTGACAATTTCGGAGATCGAGTGTCCCATTCGTCGGGCACCTACGATCTGCCCTCTGTCAAATGCATTTAAATTCCGCGCTTTTCCCATTACGCTTCTCATGATGAATGCTTGGGGAAGCCAAAGCTGACAGCTATATATGACAAGAGTTTCAGTCACGCTTGTGCGGAAATGCGGGACTTGTGGTACTGAATTCGGATAACGTCTTCTATCCCAAATTCAATGGCACTTTAGTGCATATATATATTATAAAAAATTAATATTATAACCTAAATATCGTAACAAAAAAGACAACTGTTCAATTGATAATATAATGAGAGTTTAGATTATAAATATATATTTACAATCGGAACAGAATATAAAAAATAGTAAATCAATTTATTAGAGGCGCTTTTACCAATAGTTTTTTAAAAAGCCACTTGAACGGTAAGGAAAAATACATATATAGAGAACTATATTATAGGGAAGGGCAAAATCTTGAGTTGAAATAAAAAAGACGGGAACACCTTTCAAATTTGTTTCTTTTTCCTAAATTTTTTTGCCAAATAATGCCTTTTGAGAATAGATGAAAAAAATAATACATGACTTATTGAACATCATTCCAATCCTACTCAGTTTATTCAATAGCAGGCAAATCCCTAATATTTTTTCTACATCCGGGCCCTTCCTCTGCTAGGCAAAGTGCCCCACCAAAACGTTTATTCAGAAGCAGCCACCAACTCAGAGTAAGCACAGAAATTTATTAACATACTTGACAAGTTTCGCAAACGTTTAAAATTCTGTAGAACAAATAGAAAATATTTCAAATAATGTATTACAGAGCTGTTTTTAAAATAGAGGACGAAATGTCTGGGTTGGATACGAATCCACCACGACCGGATATGTCAGTTGAGAACTCTACGTTCCACCAGCTTCCATTAAATATTTCTAACAAGACGAGCAATAGACGGATCTGATCAACAAAAGTATTTACATATCTTAACACTTTTTACTCGAAGAATGCTTGGCTGATTGCTATTAGGCTAAGACGTTTTACCTCTAAGCCAGTGGTTCTCAAACTTTTAGGCTTCACGTACCCCCTGGAAATGTGTATGTAACTGGCGTTGTATAGATATATAAAACTATAGTTATAGTATAACAATGAGAATAAAACAAAACGTATATATATATATAACATACATCTAGCGACTTTTGAACTCTCACGGCGTACCCCAAAATATTTACCGCTTATTCACAAGGGGTACGCGTACCCCACGTTGAGAACCCCTACTCTAAGCGATACTTACTGTATATGTCCACAACGGACAATTGCCTAGTTCATAAAGATCCTAAGGATTTAGAGAAGATTATTGAAAGGAATCACTCTAATAACAGTTAGGAAACATAAACCCTACTCTAAGCGATACTTACTGTATATGTCCACAACGGACAATTGCCTAGTTCATAAAGATCCTAAGGATTTAGAGAAGATTATTGAAAGGAATCACTCTAATAACAGTTAGGAAACATAAACCCTACTCTAAGCGATACTTACTGTATATGTCCACAACGGACAATTGCCTAGTTCATAAAGATCCTAAGGATTTAGAGAAGATTATTGAAAGGAATCACTCTAATAACAGTTAGGAAACATATGGATGCTTCCCTCAATGACATCCACCATTTCCTTCAACCTATTCAGGGTATGGTTCTCCTGCATATGGAGCCACAGTTTAACATCTCATCCAACTGATCATGTCCCTTCTCTTCCGAGGGAGAACTGCAGTCAGTAGAGGAATTCTTAACAGAGACACAGTTGGGACACGAATGTGGGAATACAGATTATGATCTTAGCGTACTACTGATTGGCGGCATGTAATTAGGAAGTCTTGAGTTTGGATAACTTCGGTTCAAAACAACCGTTCCTTGAACTTCTTTGATGTACAGGTCTTTGAGTTATTAACCCTCACCTGTTCTAATGGTTAACGTAACCGAGAGCAGCAGAGTATTTCCTTGTGTAAGTATTTGTATGAGAAACCAGGACAAGCATAATATACCTTCTGGGTTATCTCCGTCGTTTGTGTAAGGAAGTACATTCTTCCTTTTTTTTTTAAATTCCTATTGAATCTTTTGATATAGTTTGTAAACATTAATAAATACAGTATGTATTTTATATTTTATTCTAACCAGGTTAGGTATAAATACAGGTATTCAAATTACCACCATGCCGAATGAAATTTTACTTTTGAAATATGTTACAATGCAAAATATCGCGATGGAATATTTTTACGCTCATATATAATCATTCCTCGGAAAGTTACCGTGCATTATTATAGTTTCAAGCAGAATTAAAATATCCCGATTGAATCGAATCTTTAGGAGAAACTATAATAAAAGGCTACACATTGAAAAAAATACTTTAAATCTTTGATAGAAAATAATAAATGCTGACAATGTACTGGCAAAAAATTATGTTTGAATTAATGAAATTTGGGGAAACAATGTTACTAAACAAAACGAAATCTTGCCTGGAATATTAGTTTTTCGATGAACTTTCCTTTTCATGCAAGGCGACGTTTTTTGGAAATGAATTTTTGATTTTTTTACACTTCCCCACTTCCCACTGCATGCTTTCAGTCGTGGACTATTTCTTCAATTAATTCATATTTATTTGCATAATGCCTTTTTGATATCTTTTGCCATAAATCTATAAAGAGGAGAGTTTGTGTGTTTCTCTGTCTGTCCTCTTAGTCACTCAGCCCCCTAACGAGATAGATGCAATAAACTTATCATTAGCTGTCCTTTCACCAATGGGGAAATTGTAGGCTAGGTGTGAACCCCATGGGATCAACCAGAACGGGTGTAAAACGAGTTGAATTCCTCTAAAATCTCATAGACCTAACGTTAAATAGTTTATGAAAGTAGTAGTAGTTTACAAAAACGTTTACGAAAACAATTTTTGCAATTAATAAATTTAAAAGAAGTACTACTTCATTTAATTACTTTTTGCATTCCCAAGAAAAAGGAATTGTTTCAAAAATGGGTAAAGATGTACACGAGTTTTTTTTTTTTTTTTTTTTTTTTTTTGAAATCAAAGCTTTCGAATAAGATTTTATATTTGACGTTAAAATAATTAACTCAATTTGTAAAATGTGCATTTATTATGCATATTTTATTAAATCATTCTTTAAGTTAATAAATGAATATTCGATAAAATATGTTGATTAATAAATGTATTAAATTATAGGGTAAAGAATATTATTTTGCTTTTTTGCGAGTCATAAATGATCTAGAGATTTGAAAATTTCTGATATAGATTATGAGGATCGTTTGGCCCTGTTGGCTAATGATGTTTATGAGCTGGATTCTTTAATGAAAGCTGTTGATGAGCCTAGTAATCGAGTAGGATTGGTGTTAACAGAGAGAAAATTAAAATGATGAAAATTGGTCAGGCAGATGGTGTTTCAGTTGCTTTGAACGGCTGCACTCTTTAGCAAGTGTCTCAGTTCAAATTATCTGGGGAGCTATGTAATAGATACTGGCGATGACATAAACAAAAGAATAAGGATTGCGGCGAGGATCTTTGAAAATCTTTGGAGAATGCGGAAAAATAAGCATATGCACCAAAAGACTAAGATTGTTTAATATAGTAGTTTGATTCCTTCTAGAGTTTATTATGATAATGAAACTTAAACCCTTTGTATGTAAGATAATAGGGATTTCCTGCCGTTGATTTTTGATGTTTGTGTAGTATCTAGATAATTTACCTTTTTGACTTTGTAAATCAAACCAGTTAGGCGAAGGAGCCTGCATATTGAGCAGAAATATTCAGTCTGCATTTTGAGCAACATATTGTGCAGAAAGAGACTAGATTGCTTTGACCTTGTTGCCTGTATGAAGGGTCGCATTTGCACTTCAACGCCCCTAGGCACAAGTCGTAGTACGTCATTATGTAAGGTCGATTTGTAGATTGTTTTACTTTTACAACTATCCAGTACGGAAATAATGTAATAGAAGTGGACGTGAGAAATATAATGCTAAGTGATACAGTTTTGTTATCAACTGTTCTGAAAATTAATGTGATAAATTGCAACAGTATTACTCCTAGCATATTAATGTTTAATATGCAGTAACATTTAAATCAGTTTTTCATATTTCAATTTTTTTAATTTTTTTTCTTTTGTTCGGGCAATGAACAAATTACATTCAAATTATCAAAAGTAATAGAACACTTCCATGTCGTGAAATAGAAAGTTATATTTAAAGTTTTCTATTAAGCGACAAGGTGAATATACAGGCAAAATAAGTGTTTTATAGCGAAATGTCACAGGAAATTGAAAGCAAAGAAAGAAATGTCAAAAATCTTGATTTTAAACGTTTGTTTAGTATATAAAATGTTCTGAAATATGAAATTTTAACGGTAGTGTTGCTAGTTAAATAGTTTCACTTCAAAAGCTATAACAAATCATTTATGGAATAAATGTAATTATTGAAGTGTGTTTAATATTTTTTTTAGTTTTATTCAATTTTGGAAATGCTTAGAACTACCAAATAGCAGCGTCTGCTGTGAAATACATCATTTCCAATAATTCTTTAAATATAAATAGAAATGTTTAATATTACTTTTAATATTTACGAATTTGAACAAATCGAAACGAAACAAGATTTGAACAAATTTTATTGCGATTTGTAATTTATCTTTTGCAACGTTTTTTTTTTCTGTTTTTTCTGAAAAAAATTTCTATATGATTTTTCATTTACATACCACGGAAGCATACCAATACGTTTGGTTATTTCGTGTGTATATTTACAATACATATTATTCTAAAAGTTCACTTTTATATATCAGGAGAGAGAGAGAGTAATCAGTAATTCTATTTAAAAAAAAAGGAATTATTTAGGATGTTTGCATCGTTTACTCTTAATAATTGAAAAATACGTCATTTTATTGTTACCTAACAAGTAAATTTTAGCACTTAAATATTGGGCCCTATTTTGTTGGCACCCCTAGGCAAGTGCCTAACGTTCCTTGTGGGAAATCCGGCACTGCCTATATGTGTGTAGCTTCTAGGATTCTTATCTGTCTTGTGTGTCGCAAAATCAAAAAAAAATACTGTTCTGGTTGGAGCACCACACCCCATGGTTGCATGAATATTTTGTTTTTATTTATGTACAATTTTAGCAAACAAGTTTTTTGCTGTTTAGTTTATCATTTATTTATTTACTTATTCGTACAACTTGACCAGCCATGCACAATTTACCCATATTCAGTGTTCCTTTGTTATGAATTCCTTATACCTAATAAATTTCATCCGAGCAATTCTGATGGGTACGAAACGATTTGAAAAGTTCGATTTACTGAGCGAGGTAATACTGCTTTTCGGTTTAGAAGACTCTAACATGGGGTATCATGCGCTACCTCATATTATGTCCACTCCTTTCAGAGAATGTATATTTTATCCATTAACTAAATTTTTAATTTTTAATTTGAATATTAAAGGTAAATTAATAACTTTTTATCAGTTACTTTTCAGGGTTATTAAAGGGGGAAAGGATGGCTCAATCGGTAGAGAGTTAGGCTCATAATCTTCAGTTCCCAGGTTCGAGTCCCATTTGGGCCAGCATTTAGATTTATCTCTGTAAACTTCTCCTTCCTACCCTTGGTCAATAGGTGACAATAATGGCTTGGAAAAGCCGCTGTCTCTTGGATGGAATGTTAAGTCTTGGCTACATGTTGCGGAGAGTCGTATCCTGTGTATATTAAAGAACTCGCTGGATGTCCTTGACGGGAGGACACCATCTGTCCCCAAACAGCTCTCCAGTGGGTCTCTTTTCCCCAACTATCTCTGATACCTTGGGGTCCTTGTGACCCAGTCATCTATCCCATTGTACGAAAAAAGGTGCCACTCATAGGTAAAACAACCCAAACCAACTCTATCCCTTAAAGACAGGGAGAAAAACTCACGGAGGTGGGAAATAGATTGTAATGAGTTTTATGTGAAATGAAAGCTTGCGACGTGGCACAACATTCCTTCTACTATTACTTACAAATTTTCAGACAGGAGAAGCACCGGGTAAATTTGCTAGACTCATCTATAAAGAGTGTGTAAAGTAGTAAAGAGTCTTGTCTGTCATCTTATACATCCAACCTCCTACAGAGCTAGAGGTACCAAACTTGAAACGAACTTTCCCACAAAGGAAGATTATAGGCTACACAAACTCTCTGGGATGAACCAAAACTGCTGTATAGCGGGTTGAATCTTTCAAACCCCATAAATACATTTATAACATTAACGGCTAGAAATAATAAAAATAAAACAAAAAATGTTGTGTTATTCTTAGATAATAAAAAAGATTTTAATTCTGTTGATAATGTAATTTTGCTGAAAAAACTCTATAATATTGGAATAAGAGGAATTTGTTTTACTTGGTCTAAAAATCATTTGTCAAGTAGAAAACATGCTGTAAGTCTAATTGGAGAAATTAACAATAATTTCATTGTAAAAACTGATGTTCCCCAGGGATTTGTTTTATAAAAGATTTAATTTTGATTCATTTCAATTACTTTCGCAGTTTAAAGCTAAATGGTACATTTGCAGATGATTCCCCAATAGTTTATATTGCTGATAATTTAAAATAAAATAAACAGAACAAAAATGTAGAAAAAAGCTAAATTTTTATATTTTGAATTAGCAAAGGCAAATATATATATATATAATCATCATCCTCAAGCAGCCATGGGCTAAAGAGGTTCAACCAGACCGTTTAATTTAATTCTCCAAGCATATCTGCCTTGAGCTACATTTGCTGCACCTGGGCACTGCACACCAATTCTAACAAAGTCCTGTTTCGTTTGACACTGTCAGCCCACCACATCCTAGGTCTATCCCTCTTTCTCAGGCTTTTAGGCGCATTGTTCCATACGGGCAACATGGCCAAACCAACGGAGTCTCTCTCTCTCTGCACAATATGCTGCTTAAAGGAGGCTGCCGACTTCTTTGCCTAACCTCATCATTAGTTACAAAGGTGGAACACCTGATGCCCAAGATACCGCGTAAGCATATAGAATCAAAAACATCTAGTTTCCTATTATCTTGTTTACAAAGCGTCCAAGTTTCACTACCATAACTACTCATAACCATTATGTTAACTAACTTATCTGGTATACCATATGATATCACAATCAGCCACAAATTAAGACGATCAACAGAATCGAAAGCCTTTTTGAAATCAACAAAGATAGCAATCAACCGTTTCTGAAACTCTAAAATTTCTGAAGAATCTGCCTGAGTGAAACTATTTGATCTACACATCCCTACTACTTATGAATCCACATTGCTCATCATGCAATTGCCTGTTAACCAAATTCTTAATTCTATTAGGCACAATCATGCTAAGATCTTTACGTGGAACAGAGAGTAGGCTGATACCCCTATAGTTATCACAAGAATTGTGATCACCTTTTTTGAAAATAGGGATAATAATAACTCTGGTAAAATCCTTAGGAACCATCCTTTATCATAAAAGATATTCAAAATTTCAGTCATCCAAGTGGTAACAGAAACATTCTCAGCTCTAAGCAATTTCGTAGTAATTTCATCTACCCCTGGGCATTTATGCAGTTTTAGTGCTGAAATGGCAAAAATAACTTCGGATGGTGTTATAAGGCCAACATTAAAGCCCGTAATGCATGTGCCATCATTACAAGCGATGAGAGTTGAACTAACCACATTGTTCAGAACATCACTGAAATATTCAATCCACCTGCTCATCACTGAAATTCTCAGCCATGACAGAATCCTCACTCCTGTAACCTTACCTTGTTTATCCTTCAATCCTTGTATACCTGTCCGTTTTCTACCACACAAAGCATTAACTATCTTGTACAGCTCTCTGCTGTTGTGCTCTCTAACTACTTTCTCGCCTAAATCCAAGCCATCAAGCCAAAGATTCTTATCAGCAACTAACTGATCCTTTACATGTTTATTAAGCTCTCTGTAATGCTTTCTATTAGGATTAGTAGAGTATTGATTAAGGATAATCCTGCAGTTCTTTCTTTCTGAAATAAACTCAAGTGCCTCATCACTCAAATAATTCTGCCTCCTCTGCTCCTTTTGCCCTAAAAGAGTACTGTTAGTTTCCAAAAAAAACCTGTTTAAAATGGTCCCATTCTTCCTCAACTTCAGTAGTAAGCAAACCATGACTGTCATAATGACTAAGTAAACTATCATGGTAAGCTTTAGCTGTAACCGGGTCTTTCAGAGCTTCAGAATTAAAGGTCAGATCCAATTTGAGCTCCCTTATATCACCTTGGTATTCCTAGCAGAACTAGCCCATTTGCTGTTAATTAATATATAATCAACCATATTTTATGCAGCCCATCGGGTGAAACCCATGTGTACTTACGTATGTCACAGTGTTTGTAATAAGTTTAGTTATTCTGAATCCATTGGGTTTGCTTACCTGTAGGAGACGTTGCCCATTGCCATTGCAACTACCAATACCAAAAGGGCCTATTACTCCTCCCCAAAGGTCAGAATCAGTACCAACTTTGGCATTGAAGTCATCTAGAACAAGGGAATATCTCCTTCCTTGACAGAATTCAAAATATTCTGTTGGTGTCCGTAAAACCTATCATTCTCACCCTCGTCAGTATTGACAGTGGGGGCATAACAGTAGATAACATTCAAGTCTCTAATGCTCGTCTGAAAATTTTCTCTACTCATGTCCTAGAACACCATCACTAGCGTGTCTGCTGAGAAGCAGACCTACGCCTTGGAGATGCTTATTATCTTTCCTCCCTGAAAAGAGAAATTAAAGATTTTTTTAAGAATCTGACCTTTATCTGTCTATCTGCTATCTTGCAAGCCGAGAATATCTAAATTTTAACGGTGGAATTTTTGTGTGAGGATATTATGAGAATACGTTCTTGCAGAGTCCTCACATTTCAACTACCTATTGAGAGAAAATGGTTAGTGGGATGTTTAAAGAAACTATGTTTATTGAGAGAAGGAATGCTGACAAATATATATATGATATTAAATATCATCAGTTGGATTTTGTTCATAACAATTATTGTGATTATCCTATATTGGAAAGATTTAAATTTTAGAAGTATAAAGGAGTTTAGGAGTGTTTTTGGAGGAAAATTAAAAATAGAAAAACTCATGCAAATGGTGTAACAAAAAGGCTAAAATATTTTTATACTGATTTTATTACTTAACGAAAATAGTGTCAAAATAATTTTTAAGTAATTTGTATTATTCATGTTTTCTGTTTCCTTGTTACAATATGGTATATGTGTTTGGGGAGATGATTATGAATATAATTTACATAATTTATTCGCTTTTCATAAGAAAATTTATAAGTTAGCGTTTAAAATTACTAGGATCTCGTCATTTATACAACTTAAGTCAAATCCATTTATATAAAATTCAAATATTTTTGATTATGAATAAACAGTGAATACCTAACAGTCCTTCAATTTAGGATATGGGAAGAGGAAAACATAAATTTGCTGAGTATTTTCCACAGATATATATTAAGATGTCATTTCATATACATAGCCAAAATTGCATAACAGCTTAGATCTAATTACAAGAATGGAATTTATTCTGTCAAAATGTAAAGAAAAAGTTCGGGAATTTATTTTTATGTTAAACAATTATGAAGAAATATTTAGTGTGTAAGATTAAGTAACTGTTTTGCATAGTGTAAGTTTTTGTTATTACATATTAATATTTTTTTGAATTTGGAAATAAGGCTATTAAACAAAATTTTGCCATAAGTAGGAAATGTAGAAATTCATATTTGAACCTGGAATAGTAGTTTGATAATTCCTGATTTCTGTAACAACAGTTTATTATCATTTTCTGAAATTGTGTAGTTTTATTTTATTATGTTATGAAACTGATGGTTCAATTTCATTGTATTATTCATTTATGCTTTTTTTCTTTGTTTTTCGTATTATTATTATTATTAATGTGAAAAAATCCCGTGGGTCCCATAGCCATAACACTGACATTTAAAAAATAATATTTTTAATATCAATAAATTTTAAGAAATCGTTCAAATAATTTATTTCTTCTTTCTCATGATAAAAAAACGTTGTTTCAGAAATGGATAAAGAATATGAGCTGGACAAACATTTTTGTGGAATGGAGTTCAAAACAGAATGAGACGGACAGGGTTTTTTTTATCAAAGCATTAAACCAAAGCATTATTAAACTCCTCCAGTTAAATCTCCTTCCAGTAAAATCTGGAAGTTTCTACTCAACCCAGATAGAGTTTGGACTCGAACCTAGGAACGTGTTATTGCCCTTTGAAACCCAAGCCTGGAGCGTTAACGACTGAACCAAACCCTCCGCTAAATAATCACAATCATTCCGATTTTCCATAACGAAAATCTATACGGGATTCTTATAGATTACCACCCAGAAGGAGTGAGGGGATAGGGTGAAATGTAGCACATACATAGATAGTATACCATGATTTAATTTGCAGCCACTTACAGCGATTAGATGAGATAATGCAGCACAATGTCAGTGTCTCAGTAGGTGGTTGCACCTCCGTGCAGTGGTTGCACCGCCGTGCTGCAATATAGGCAGCAAATACGGCGTGGCATGGAGTCATAGAGTCGACAGATATGGTCCTGAGGAATTGCACACCAAGCAGCGTTGACTTGATCCCATAATTCATCGAGTTTTCACGCTAGTCTGCGAGAGGATTGCACACGTCGCCCAATGAGGTCCCACGGATTTTCTATTGGGGATAAATCTGGAGATCGTACTGGCAATGGCAATACTTGAACATGTTGTAAACATTGTCTGGAGACCCTAGCAGTTTGTACACGGGTTGTTGGAAAATGGGCTGCTGATGTCTCCCAGGAACAGTAACAAAATGGGCTGCAGAATTGCACTAACGTATCGTTCAGCTGTCAGTGTTCCCGTGATTCGGACAAGAGGTGACCTGCTGTCATATCCAATAGCACCCATACCATTATGCCTGGCTGATGGGCAGTGGTGTGCCGGTCTCAAACAAAAGCTGGATCGGTCCTCTGACCAGGTTGTCGCCATACACGGACCCGTAGATCATCAGCACCCATACAGAAACGGGATTCATCACTAAACACAGCAGTGTTCCATTCGTGATTCGCACGACTTTGGCACAAAGGTAGAAGAGCGCTGCGATGATTCGCAGTCCATTGACTGCGTAACGGTTGACTAGAGCGCAGGTGTGCCTCATGCAACCTTCGGTTTACCGTTCGGGTCATTATGGGAACGTCCATGGCTGCTGACACAACCTGTCGAATATCGCCTACAGTGCTTAGTGGTGATGAACGAGCATGTCGAACATTGCGCCTATCAAGCTGTGTTGATGTCTGTTGAATGGCATCACTCCCTCTGCGACGCACGCTAGAACCTTCATTTTACCACTGTTGCCAACAGTTCGTGCATCTCAATGAACATGGGCAGCGATACGACATGTCCATCCAGCTTCACATAGACCTATAATTCTTTCTCTCAAACGCATCTAAATGGCGATAAACCTGCCAACGGCACGTACCAGGCATTTTGGCTTTCGCTGAACAATTTCCAAGCAGAACCACCTAATCTCAACAGTTCGCACGATTTCCACCTGCATAAACACAATACCATCCCTGTTCCTTTTTGCACCTTTTATCTCTTGAGCCACACACGTCATTGTCTCTGGATTATCATCATTTGCATATCTAAACTGCGCACACTCACCCTTCTATTTGCATGTTTGTATGACATGTCCTTCTGGGTGTGACACTTTCAATGTCGGGGAGTATATTTTAACATATAATATACATCTTCAATGATAGTTGAATTTGCATTTACAGAAAAGAGTACATATCCTTTTCTCGAACAACAGTGGCAAAATATTTTTACGACAGATTTGCATATCTCACTGCGCACACCCACTCTTCTATTTGCATGTTTGTATGGCATGTCCTTCTGGGTGGAGTACTTTCAATGTCGAGTAGTGTATATATATATATAATGTAGATTTTTATACATTTGCCAAGTTTTTAATTTTAAATTTGAAAATTAAATTTAAATTACATAATTTTTATGTTACGTTTTAGGTTATTAAAAAGATTTATGTTGCTTTCTAGGTTCTTTAACAATCAATTAAAAATACTTCTAATATTGTTTTAAAAGAAGTATAAAATTTACCAGAATGAAAGGAACTGCAAATTCGTTAATTATTAAAAATATTGCACTTTCGGCCAGTTCGCAGCTGTATGTACAATTGTGATACTTTTTTAACCATTCCCGTAATGGTAATGAACACACAAATGAATGATACAAGAAATTGAACCCGTAATAGTTGCTAATGCTGGAATATCATTCTCAAAACCAAACGTCATAAAAAAGCTAAGAAGCAGGATGTGTTAAGAACGTTAAAGTGTTCTATCTGTAGTGGTGGATTTTGGTATAAGCGGAATAAAACAGCCGCTTAGGTTCATGGCTATTGAGGACCTCCCCCACTTCCAAAACGTTTTGCGAATTGCTTTCATAATTGTAGAGGCCATTTCAATTACAAACCATAGTACCCCTGAATGTTGTTCCGCTTAGGGTATCTGGACCCCTAAAACCGCTATTGTACATCAGTTGAACAGGAGGAGGCTTACGGGTGAAAAAAAAAACCTACAAGGTGTTATGAACGTGTTTATCGAAACAAAAGATGGAATTAAGAAATTTTAGGTGCGCAGTTACTCTCCATGTAAGGTCTCTATTTAGATAAGCGCTAACAGGACAAACATTTTTTTTTTTATGTTACTCTCCATGTAGGTCTGTAGTAAGCTGAACATGAAAGGTTTTATTGAACTCAGATGTGGTCCTTTAATAATAAAAATAACAAAAATAATACTTATAAAACAATTCAAATTTTAAAATGAAATAAAAAATTGTTTAAAGATGTAATTGAGTAAATAATACTTAAAATGTTTAATCATTGGAATGAAATGGAATAGGGGTGTCACAGTTATTATGGCTGTAAGCCCCTCACATTGTAGTTACACCAATACTTCTATTGGCTTATCTTGTAATCTTTGCAATCTGCTGTTGATTGTAATTTTGAACAATATCTGTGTAAATTTTTGTCTCAGAAAATAAGAAATTGGGAATTGAAAAGTTAAAGAAACGCTGCTGGAGAATAGTAAGTAGCAGATGAATTCCGCCCCCCTCCATCAAAGCCACCTCGAGTGAATTTCAACATGTGTAAATATGGAACTCACTTATTGGTATCATTCATTAGACTAACAGCACCTTTTTAATGCCTGTCCATGCCACATTTGTTAAGGCAGCTACACACACACACACACAGTTTTTTCTTTCACGACATTCCTCAAGTGGCTTAGACCAACCTTCCCTAATCCCCTCTGATTACCTCTAATGAGCTTATTACTACGAACGGTATGGCGCGTTGTGGAAATCAGGAGTTCCGTACCTCTCGAAATTTCAAACACCTTCCATCTTTCCGTTCGTCCTTGTAGACGAGGATTGAGCGAGAATCGGATGGTAGTTGCCATTTTGAGATATTGCTAGACTCATGTGCAATGATAAGGACTGCACTGAAAGTCGGAATTATTGTGTGTGGCAAAACGAATGAATTTCCATACGTCTTTCCGGTATTTAGAGTGTGTGAGTGGCAGTGGGTTAGCGCGGAAAAGTTAAGGCAGGGTGTGGAGTAAAAGACAGAAGGAAGCAACGGAAGAGAATGCAGAAGAATATTGTTGCTACGTATGATTATGAGATAAATTCAATTTCAAATTATTTCCACGAAAGCAAGTTCATCCAACAATTACATAGATTTGCAAAAAATACACTTCAAATAGCAATTCACTTAGGGCTCACGGGAGAAATATAATTCTACATACTTGTGCAAAAATGCAAAATTACTTTCCTCCGAATCAGAGTACTGAAAGCATATACTCCGTTTCAGATAAAGAATGGAACCGCAAAATCTGAAGGTCAAAGAAGCCAACAACCATTGAAAAGATGACACACCAAAATGAGTTCTAGTAAGAATAATTCACAGATGTAATTCTACGACAGCAAATAGTTCAATACTTTATGAGAGAAATAAGTTGTTTTTTTAAATGCATATTATTGTATGTAGTTTACGGCAGTGAGCAATAAAAAATGCTGAGCCTAATTTAGAAATATTGCGAAGTACGCAATGAAGCATAATTTCTTTTACACCTGTATATTAGCGAGTAGAAGTGCCCAGTGTTGCTCAGGTCGTTGTTGATGTCAGCACGCGCTCTCGTAGCCTGGTGGTACGCCCTCTTAGGCAAATTACCGTAAGTTTTTTTTCCGCTACCAAGAAATTTGGTTCTTTGCAATTCCCAAGATAATTGACTGAATGGTCCCAAATTTCTTATGCGGGTTTCCCTTGTTTGACCCCATATTGGAAGAAAAATTCAGATTCGTACCTGCAATAAGGCAGGTAAAAACAAAAATGTCTTTGGAGAAAATACTACTTAATATAATAATATTTTTTGGGAAAATATTTCTTAAATAATAATTTTTTTGGGAAAATATTACTTAATATAATAATGTCTTTGGAGAAAGTGAGAGATCTGCACAAAGGTTGTTGGCTTTCGTGATTAGATATTGCGAATCAAAAAACTACGAATGGAGAACGGAAGAGAAAGACATTTTATCCAATTACGGAAGAGAAAGACATCTTATCCAAATTACCGAATTTTTAGTTGTTGAACCCATCGAGTTAATATTTTGACTGCACAACCTCAAGATACTCTTAATCTTTTGTCAAATTTTCAGGCTCCTAGCCCCTTTAGGTATAGAGTTACGGTGATCACACACAGAGACAGCTGTGGATTGATGCATTTGCAGGCGTCGCTTTTTGTTTTTCAGTGGCTTTCGTGGTTAAGTGTAATAAGCCATGATTGGACAAGAAACTCTTTAAAGAAGATTTAACTCTCCATTCGTTAAGTGAAACGTTAGTGTAGTGACGTAGTATGCGATTATTGTGTTTTTCAGGTGACATCGTTTGTTTCGCATTATAAAAGATGCATTGAAGATTTAATTTATTATTTTGAAATTCAACTAGGAGACAGGATTAACGTATTTGCAAGTTTATTTACAGGAAGTGCACAAATTCAAATAATCAATAGATTCTTCAGAATTGAACCAGTCAAGCTACAAATGATTATTAAAATCTACACTTCGTTTTACAAATGTATGTATATGACTAAAAGCTTAAAGGAAAACAACACATATCATTCAACTACTGCTGTATACAATTCCTTTTACAGAAATCTCTAAACGAAATCGATTTTGAAGTACACATTAAACAGACAATGCCATCTGAATTAACCAAACTACCGAGATGCAAAGCATAGTTTTAAAACCACACTGTCGCATAATATTCAAAGGGGAAAAATCAGCACCGAGATATAATATAGTTTCCATACACACTTAAATAAAATTTACTCCCAGAAAAGTCCTAACAATGTTAGAACAGGAATGGAAATATTGTTACGTAACTGCGAAGAATGGCCAGGCAGTATTATTAGTTGAAATCAAGTCCTCATCTAGAAGTGTGTGTGGGGGGGGAAGGGGGCATTCCTATTGATAAAGACTCGTATTGAATAGGAGGGAACCTCTCCTATTGAGAATGCTAGTAACAGGAAAGTATGCGAAAAAATTTTAAACTCTATGTTACATATATTTTTAAAATTTTTTTTAAATAACGGAATAACTAGAAGCGAGAGGAACTTTATTTAAACAGTGAGCCAGTCACTTTACAACCTCCTTTATTTTTTTCCCGGTTCGAATCATCCTCATCCTTTATATTTTCTAGATCCGATATTTTAGAATTCCTTGTCACATCATTGTAAATATAATTATTTCTTAAATTGTTTCATTCTGCTTATTTAGGCACGTATTAAATCAGTTTCCTGATATTTGGTTAAATATGCAGAAATATGCAATCGTATGTGATAAAGGTCCAAAGGTCTTGTTAAACATGTCAATAATAATTAATAGATCAAACAGAAAATTGCATCCAAACCGTTACATTTGTAGGGCGGACTTCAATAGATGACGTCAACATCATTACACGTATTCTCTAACTCAAAAGTTAGCGAATTCTACTGTTCAGTGTCGCCGGATTACTAATGATGGCAATATACATTTTCTCAACGTTATTGCATTTCTCAGCATGTTTCAATTAAGAAGCTGATACAACCTCTTGATCATAACAGCATTATTCAAGACTCGTTCAAAAGAGTGAAAGTATTATCTCCGAAACATCTAACAAGTATTTGATCATATTAACAAGCATTTCAACAAGCTGTTAGGATTGATATTACTCGTATTATGACGATTACCTGGGACCTACCTATGATTCAGATGTTTGTTTTTAGTGGGGGCTGAAATTTTACTATCTGGAAGGGTTGGAGAACTTAGTTTTGAAGAGGGGGTAGAGAGTTTAGTTTCAGTGGAGGTCTGAGAATAAGACTTGAGTAGGGTTTCCCAATTACTAAAATATTCCACTGGACAGGAAAGGTTAAAATATTTTTCTATATGAAATAAATTTATACAGTTGGTTTTTAAATCTATTTTTAGTGTCGGGCATATAGTATGAAACTAAAATTAGACTAGTAGGAGATTTCATATCAAACATTATACATAGCATAGCATAAACATTATACATATCATAGCATAGCATCAAACATAGCATACTTACATACCGCTTCACATATGCGAAAGAACAAAATTGACACATAATTGTTCATCAAATTGCTAAAGCTGCTACGCTTGGTATACATGTCATTATAAAGGCAAGACCTCAGCAGTAAGAAATATCGCTTATTCAGAAAAAGAATTTTAATTTATAATATTTTAAGTAAATAATAACTGCAGCTGTTGCAACAGATATGATGAGCCTAATATGGACCGAAGTTGAATATCACTTTGCAAATTGTACCCACGCTGAAGTCTGTTGAAGGCGAAACGAAACTTGAGAGTTCCTTGACATTTTGTATACAAAATTACTTCTGTTGCTTAATTATTTAATAAATTATAACAATTTAAAATGTGTGTGTTGTTTCATAATGATCTCCTGAATTTATCAATATTTTGTAATCAACGTTATTGACTTTTTTTAATGCGGGGGGAGAGAAGAATTAATATCTCATCATATATCTGTTCTCAAGCTTCATACTCTCACATGAGTTAAAACTAATACTGAAAATATTTAGTGGATTTAATTTCATCATCATCATCATCATCATCATCATCATCATCATCATCATCATCATCATCATCATCATCATCATCATCATCATCATCGTCGTCGTCGTCGTCGTCGTCGTCGTCGTCGTCGTCGTCGTCATCATCAAGCAGCCATGGGCTACGGAGGTCCAACCAGACCGTGTCCCCTATATGCATACACACCGCCATTCAGTCATGATTCATTTTTCCAATTTTGTTGTGGAAAGTTGGTGTGGAAAAAAGTGGAAAGTTTCGTGTGGAAGAAATACGTAAAAATGTAAAGAAAATAATTTCAAATGAGGACTTCAAACGTTTTCGCCCAATCAACTTTCCGTAATTAAGAATCTCTATTCATAAGAAGCAGTGGTATTCACATTAATGATAGTTATAAGTTGTATTTAGTTTTAGCAACTAGGCTATCGAGGAAAACAAACTCCGCCTCCTGTATTCGAATACGGGATCTCCACATCCAAGGAGACCTTGTGTAAAAAAAACTCTCGCTCTATAAACGTACCTGATATTTTTTTACTTTTGAAGGTACTCTTCATTTTATCGTTTATTCTCCTTAATAGATAATTTTACACATTTAGGGCAATTTTCATTCATTTCAATTTTACAGATAGAAGAGCCCCATTTAGGAAACACAAAGTTTCTCGGCCTTGCATTAAGGGTAATTTTGTTATTTAGAAACTACAAGTTCAGTAGCATTTTTCGGCATTGTATTTTTGAAAATAGGAAAATTATTCTGGAAGTACGTCCATCCCAATCTGTGATTTTAAGAGCCTAATGTCAGAGGCTCAAAGACATTTGCCGTTTGTAGCGGAAATCAGCACTTTGTTAGTAACATTTATTTAGTTGTAAGTTCTCTGATCCTACCTATTTCAGTTGAACTGAAAGGTGCCCAACGTGAAAATTAATTAGCAATTGTGATCATTGATTAGTCAGAGGGATTATCAGACATCTGCTAGTGTCAGTTAAAATGATTTTGAACCTGAAAGCATAGGTGGGTTTACTTCTAAGTAGCACTATTGTGCACACAATGGACTAATTGACCAGGTCACAAGAACCCAGAGGGTTAAGATAATATTGTGTAAGGGACATGTTGGACATCTCTTAGGACTTATATAAGCCTTTCGTCAAGACCAGCGTACGTGATCTTTAACGTGCACACGGTATGGCACTTTTGGACACGGTTCCAGAGCTTAACATCTCATCCGACGGACGGCGGCATTTCCAAGCACATCGGGGTCAGCGTGATGGGAGTTAGCAGAGATAAACTTCAACGCTGACATAGCTACGATTTGAAAATGTCGAACTTCTTACTAAGGCACTATCGCTCCACCTCTCTCCGTGAATTATTCAGGTGGGGTATAAAATGATTTTGTTAAGGTCATAGCTGGAAAAGGCCAAAAATCTAATCTGTAAATTTAAAACCAATTTATACCACATTTTATGCACTCATTTTCAAATATTTAATATATTGTTCGTTAAAACTCAATTATTTTACGTTCAAGATGGAAAAATCGAAATTCGTTTCACGAACTAAAATATAATCGTGTGAGTGGCAAAAGATTAACTGACCTTGAATAAAAAGTTTTAAACCAGTGGTGTTTGACTTTTTATATTGCTTTACTCACCAAATAATTTTGTAATATCTACATATACAAATAATAGTTGGTTACTTAAATATACAATTATAATTTTCTCAATAATACAGCAGTGATGATTTGTTAACTAAATGTAAAATCAATATTCAATAGATAATAAGTGAACTGGATTGTATAGTCTTTTAGTTTAGATAGTTTCAACATCACTATGTAATTAGCACAACTTTCTAAGTTCTTTAATATTTAAGAGGTGCCTCTTACACATCGATGTAAATTTTAGAAAAAAAAATGCCTTAAGCCGGTCGAGACGAGAACCCGAGATCTGCTGATGACATGACAGACATTCTGTCGTTTAATTACCTACAGGCGATCATTCATCCTGTATTATAAAGATGTTATTGCACACTCCAATGTACAGGACACAACTTAGATACTGTGTCACACGAAAAGAGATGTCTTTTTTTTTCGTTCTCAGTTAGCGGGTAAAATAGCAGTCTTTTATGTTTCAAGTACAGTCAGTAATCACTGCACAGTTGACAATTTATAAATGTGCTTTTAAATAAGTCGTTTTTGTCCATCGACTTCATTTCTAGAAAAATAATTGTCTTGATTCCGATGGGATAGGAATCCGCCCAAGAAACTAAATGGAAACGGAAAAAAATGACATTATCTTTCATGCGATACAGAATCCGAGTTGCATAATGCAGGCAACATTGCTCATATTTTTTTAAAAAAGAGAACACTGATATTATCAGTCTGTAGATCAGCGATGAAGCAATTGTTTATATCCTAGCTGTCTCAAGACAATTGTTCTTAAATTGGTATAGATCTGTAAGGGAAAAAATTTTAACAGTCAATTGAAAGAAAATCGGGAAACTTATTAAATTATATAACGCGCACTAAATATACTCGAGGCATTCAAAACCAGCTACTTTTACCGCGCTAATTCAAGGCGGAACGTTCTTACCTTTCATGTGATATAAAATCAGAATTTTGTTCTATATATGTGTTCTGCTGTTCATGTAATTAAGCAGAGATGTTTATCTGCCGGAGGTAGTATAGCGATAAAATATCACACATTTCATGTGCGAGTTCGTGCGTTCTTATCTCACCCTGTTCAAAGTAATTTTTCAACAAAAAACGATTTCTACTCATGGAATATGCACCAGTACTTTCAAAATGTTTTCCACTAAAATTTATGCTTGTATAATAATATCCAAATAGTAATTGTTTCTTCTCAGAAATTAAAAAGTATTATCGTATTTTATTAAAAGGGAAAGTAGTTTTTTATCGTGACCATATATTTCTTAACAAAATAAAAGAAATATTTGAACTAAATATTGTTTCGAAATATTTGGTATACAGGTTTGTTTTATTTGGTAAATTTATTTTATAAGCGCATATAACAGGATCGATGTGGCTGATTAATACAGACGATAACAATGAAGGTAGTAATACCTTACGACAAATGAATCGGCTCTTTAGCCGCTTTGTGATTTCTCTACCGTCACTCCGACCCCTATTTGACCTTGAATGCAACAACTGATCTAATTTTTTTAAAGATTTCTGTGATCTATTATTTTTTTTAATTAATTTATTTGTATAAAAACTATGATCAATTGAAAATCAAATTACTCCTATGCAACAATTTTTAACATCAAGCACCGGTAGATCGATATTTGACCATGGACCAAGAAGGAGTAACTGGATTTGAAATTTTGTAGTTTTCTGACATCTACAACCTGATGCCAATTTTTCACACTCCTAGTTATTCACGTTTTAGCTCTACGTGACCTTCATTTGGTCCTGAATGATACGTTGAAGCTCAAATTTCAGGTTTTCCCGAAATCTTTAATCCGGATTACCCCTAGGTTCAAATTTTAAGAACTCTACAATTTCTGCATCATAGTTTAGAATCAGCATGATTCCTTGTCACTCAGTCACGCAGATAATGCTTTTGCCTCCGCTTCAGATTTTTTAAAATAATTTATTGTAAATTGCCTAAAATATGCAAAAATATTATTCACTTTTATCCTCCATTTCTCTTACTAGCATTCGCAAATGGGGTAGGGATACATTCTCCCGTTGGATCCGGCCTTGTCTATATGCATATACACTGAGTGATAATTAAATTATGACCATCCTACCCCATGTTATGTCAATGGGACGCTAATTTCGAAGCTGTATAACTTTTGAAATAAGCGTTTTACGGGAAAATTACTAAACATAAATTAAAGATCTGAGTCAGTTCTATATAAATATTGACTTTCTACAACATTCATTCAGTATTTAAAGAGTTATGGAAGTTTGAACATTTAACAAGAACAACGCGAAATGCAAGAATTTGCCTTTAAAGTTTATTGAAACTGAAAAAAGTAACATTATGTCAAAACATTTCATAAATAACTATATATTTTAAAAATGTGTGCAAATATATATTTTTTTAATATTCGTTTAATATTTTGATAAATTTTTTAGAACACGTTGCTGCTTTTAAATGCTTTAATGTGCAATACCTGCTTAAATACTGAAAGAATATTGTTGAAAATCAATATTTATATTAAAAACTTCTTTATTTACCCATAAAACAATTATTTTAAAATTTATAAAGTTAGCGTCCTATCGACATAACATAACGATAAGTGGTAATAATTAAATGATCACTGTGTATATATATATATTGTATAAAATATATTTAAGAAATTTTCTTGTCTGTTCGCTGCGGATTTAAAATTTTTTAAAGATAATTGTAACTAGAATTTTCCCGGTGATTCGTAATTTTAGGAAGAAGGCATTTGTGTCTTGGCCTTTCATACTTTCTTCCTTCCTTAACCCATATTGCCTGATAAAGTGCGGATTCCTTCTAAACAATAAGCTCAAAATAAAGTGCGAAAGATGTTAGACAGAAAACTTCCCCCAGTGAATGTAAATTATGTAGTCTTGCAACGGAGTTTAAAAACTGTTTATGTGACATTACATTCGGCACATTTGCTTTCAAATTCTTCTGTGTCAAAGAAATTTTCAAGATAAGCATAGAGATCTCATTATTCATCCATTGACTATGAGGCAATTGTGCTATCACTTATTTGGTATCAAGTTTCTACAGAGCTAACCATCTGTAGCTAATGATTATCAGCTTCAAAATCTTTAGAAAAAATTCTTATTTTGTATCCTGCAAGTTCCAATTTAAGCCAGCTGTCATATAATGCAATAATTCCTTTCCATTTCCTTTAGTATAAATTTAAATTTAACCTCAGTTTCAAAGTAAGATACGTGTAACTATTGAGACCATTATGCCTAAAAAGAGAGAACAGCTGAAAGTGACCATTGTTTATTCATACATACATATATACCTGTATTCGCAAAATTCTTCTCTTTCGTATGCAGCAGATGTCATAAACCGCATAGTTTACAGCTCCACAATTCGGCTTCCGTAGCCTGAGTTCGGGAGATCAACTCACTTGTTAAGTAATAGTCTTCCCTCTGGTGACTCGCTCCGATAGAGTTATCTCTTCCTCGCCGGAAATTTCTAGTAATAATCTCCCTCGCTATAGTTACATTCTCACTGTAGCCATGGCTACATACCACCTAGTGCGTCTTACTGCATAATATGACCATCAGGATCAATGAACTCATACATTGTAATCTTCGTTAATACTATTTCAAACACCTTGTGGATTTCCGAATATTTTACCCTACTTTCCTAAGTTGATTTTAGGCAACACTTAAAAAGAGTTATTCTTCCAAATTCGATTTTTACTTAATTAATAGCTCCTTATGAAATTTATTCTGTATTATGTAAATTGGAATCTAACTTGGAAGTTCTATAACTTCTAAAGCATATATTTATTGGAAAAATGAGACAAAAGAGGTAAAAATAAAAATCGTGCTGAGTATTTCAAGAGTTATAGAAGCTGGAATACTTAACGATAGATTATCTTGTTTCATAAAAATCATTCGTAATTGAGCAATATTGAAATAATCAGTGCATAAACTTCCAGAATGTATATTATATTTATTAAATGGTTTGAATCAATGCGCATTATTTAAGTTTTAATTAATTTCTGAAGTACATTATGGTACATTAGTTTTGTGAAATAATTCAGCTTCCTCCTAACCCTTAAAACACTGAAAATTATTGTTGAAACTCGAGATTTAGATACATTGGTGCGTAAACGTTTAAGCAACAAATACAAAAACACGAATTTACAAAGAAGTCTTTCTTTCGATTTCAATGAAATGTACAGGTGACGTCCATGATCATATGTCCCACCATTACCTGAAAAACGAATGAAACCCCGTTAATATTTAATATTTAATGATATATTCATATTAGAAAATCATTTCCTCAAAATGGCATGTAAAGGTTGAATGATAACATACATTTTGTATGATGTGTGATAATCTCGTCCAGCGATTCATGCTGCACAATGACTCGTCATGCTGCAAATCAGGGTGTCAATGAGGGTTTGAGGGAGTAATTTCCATTCATGCATAAGGGCAAATAGGAGCTCCTGGAGGGTTTTGGCAGGTGAATTGTGACCGGCAATCCACCTCTCAAGACCCTTCAGGAGCAAAGGTTCTCAATGTTCAGAACATAAGGTTCGAAGACTGCAATGTTTTAATTGATTGATCCTGATGGGCATATTATGCAGATGCATTAGGTGGTATGTAGCCATGGCTGCAGTGAGAATGTAATTAACTTTGGCTATCTCTTTGGCTGTTTCATCCTAGAGTTTCTCAAATACACCAAAGAGCCAAAACATTATGACCGCCTGCCTAATATGATGTTACTCCTTCACATACTACCAAAACAGTTTTTACCCGGTGAGGCATAAACACTACAATATTTCTAAAGTTGTCTTGTGGTATCTGGTACCAATACGTTACCAGCAGATCCTTTAACTCTTTTACGTTACATGGTTGAGTCGCTGCAGATCGGATATGCTGTTCCAACACAAACCACAGACACTGGATTGGATTCATGTCTGGAGAATTAGGAGGCCATTGTAGATACTTTCGACTGTGAGCCGAGGTTAGCATGGGCACTCGGTGCAGCCTGCGACTATGTAGCCCATTCTGAACAAGGTTCGTTGTACTGTGTATTGCGACACATTACTCCCGTCACCAGAATTCAAATTACGGGCGAAGTCCACAGTATCCCTTCTGTTGGCTCGTATCATACGGGATAGCATTCCCTCACCTCTGGCATCGATGAGCCGTGGTCAGTCTACATCTTGCCTGTGTTTCGTGGTTTTTCCCTCCTCGGACCATTTTTTGAAGATACTAACCACAGCTTACCATGAGCACCACACAAGACTTGCCGTTTCGGAAATGCTCTGACCTAGTGATCTGGCCATTACAATTTGGCCTTTGCTAAATTCCGCTCACTTTCCATTTCCCAAACTCCGCTGCATTTCTCTGCTTTGTTAAACTATTAAGTCTGCTGCCTTTCCCATCTGAAGAACCAGAATAACACTGATTAACAGAGGTTGGTATCAGGAGTTATATCACCGTTTCATGATCTTCACACGCGCCATCGTTTACCTGCAGTTGCTTCAATTTCCATAAAGACGCGCTGGTCATAATATTTTGACTCTTCGGTGTATATGCTATTGGATTTAGGTCGAGAGATCGGGAGGGCCAGCCCATACGACTTGTAGTTTCACTCTCAAGGTATTGGTCCACCAAGCGAGCTCTGTGAGGGCGAATCGGTTTGCAGACTAAATCGGGATTTATCGGTGAATAGAACATTACACCATTGTTATTGAATCCATTTGCGATGTTGTCGAAACCAATTCAGTCATGCTCTGCATTGGCGGACGTGAAAGGGAGAAACACTACAGATCGTCTTGCATAAAGCTAACCTGCATGAATCCTTCTGGACGAAGCTTGTCGAGATACAGCCCCCCTGTGGAAGCAGCGAGGGTCAAAGCGAGACTTCAAGCGATTTTCTAGCGATTTTTGGCTTGTTTGAAATCGAATTCAAAGGCGGCTTACAACATTACGATTCACATTTAACCATCTGGATACCACTGACTGCCGTTGTCTGGCCTCCAACCTTCCGATTGTTTCACCATCTCATTTCTTCACTCAAAAGATTTCTTCAGGTCATTAACTAACGTTTGGCTACCTCGAATGTTGTACGTCAAGATTCTAACACGAACTGACGCTAACGTACAAATGATGAACTGTTTGTACTGAACTGTTTCGCATGGGGGACTGTGTTTGATGCGAAATTTAATGCTGTGTTTAATACGACATATCTTGTGCAGATTTGAATTCAGCGTCTCTTTATGTGAGAAAAGTGACCCTTGTTATTTATTGTTAATTACACCAGACAACAAATTAAAACGTTTTTATAACATTGGTCAAATACGATGTTTTTAACTAATTTTGGAGTGCTTAATTCTAATATGGCTGTAAGAAATCTGCAGCACATACAGTGTTTTTTTCTTTTTAATTAGTGATCGATGCATTTCAAATTCAATGAATACGCATATCTGGGAAATGAAAATAAATGTGACTATTTTATGAAAATGCAACTTAAAACTCTTTAATTAATTACATGATTAGTGAAAAAAATTAGAAACATCATACTTACAGACAACTGAATGCTGTATAAAGTAACAAATGAAATAATATTGAAACGAAAAACAAGAAAACATGGGAAAGGATCTTTTATACTTACAAGAAGTTCATTTTTGTCTTTTATGTGCTGAGGTATCTTTCTTCTGCAAGAACCAGCAGTAGTCACCCGTTATTACTGGGTCCCACCTGCCGTGGTATCTCTTCTCCACGGTCGGATATCATGGAGATGCGAATGCAAGAAATGAATCTTCAAAGACATTTGGCAGCCAAGATTTTCATAGTTCTTGAGAAGATCTTGAATGAGATGATGGTAGTTTTCCTCTTTTTGATTTCCCAGGAAATCCTAGACTACAGATGTGAAAGATTTCCATTCAGCGAGGGCTTTTATATTCAGTTTTTCTGCGAAGACAGTATCATTCAGTAGCTTCCTGATCTCAGGATCAACAAAGATCCCTTCTTTGAGTTTGGCATCACTTAGTTTTGGAATTTTTCTGTCAAGTTCAAAAACCATTTCCCAGTTTTGTCCCTAGCCTTTACAAAGTTTACATAAGCCCCAGTTTGATGTGTAGTGGTGAAAACAGAACATCAGAGGGGTCAACTGAAGGCTTATACATCACATTACTTTTCCAGAAATAGAAACATCTCTTTTGGGCCAGTCTTTTGTTCTGTAGTGTTCCTTTCTGGCCTTACAGTCCCACAAACACAGAAAACAGCAAAATTTAGTGAAGCCTAGTTGAAGCCCGAGCAAGAGAGATATGACTTTTAGGTCACCACATATTGTCTACTTAAACTGGTCATATTTTATAGCAGTGAGTATTTTTTCCATGCTTTCATAAGTTTCCTTCTTTCCCACAGCGTGTGTCACTGGAATGGAAAGTTTTTGGTTTCCTTTATGCAAAAAAGACAGCTTTTAAGCTGAATTTTGACGAATCTGCAAATAGACGCCATTCCTTAGGGTCGTGAGGTGTTCCAATTTCTTCCATCAGCCCTGAAATATCTGTCATCATCATCATCATCATCATCATCATCATCATCATCATCATCATCATCATCATCATCATCATCATCATCATCATCATCATCATCATCATCATCATCATCATCATCATCATCATCATCATCATCATCAAGTAGCCATGGGCTAAGGAGGTCCAACCAGACCGTGCAATTTAGTTCTCCAAGCAAGTCTATCCTGAGCTACATCTACTGCATCTGGCCACTGCACATCAATTCTAACAAGGTCCTGTTTGACATTGTCTGCCCACCGCATCCTAGGTCTCCCCTTCTTTCTGAGGCCTTTAGGCACACTGTTCATAACCCTATTCGTCAATCTATAATTATTCATACGGGCAACATGGCCAAATCAACGGAGTCTCTCTCTGCACAATATGCTGCTTAAAGGAGGTTGCAAACTCCTTTTCCTAATCTCATCATTAGTTACAAAGTTGAACCACCTAATGCCCAAGATACTGCGTAAGCATCTGGAATCAAAAGCATGTAGTTTCCTGTTATCTTGTTTACAAAGTGTCCAAGTTTCACTACCATAACTAACCCTAGAAAGAACCAAACTATTATACAGTCTAATTTTAGTCTCTAGGTGTATACGCCTATTTCTCCACACTCTCCATAGATTCTTAAAAGTCCCGGCAGCAATCCCTATTCGTCTGTTAATCTCATGCCGCACATCACCATTATCTGTTACATAGCTCCCAAGATAATTAAACTGTGACACCTGCTCAAGACTGCAACCATTCAGATTAACTGAATCACAGCCTGCCTGACCAATTTTCATCACTTTAGTTTTCTCTCTGTTTATAACCAAACCTACTCTACTACCAGTCTCATCAACAGCTCGAATGAAAGAGTTCATCTCATCAACATCATTTGCCAAAAGGGCTAAATCATCAGCATAATCTAAATCAGAAATTTTCGTATCTCCAGCCCATTTAAGGCCAAAATCTTTCCCTTGAAGTGAATTTTGCAGAACATAATCAATAACCAAGCTAAAGAGAAAAGGAGACAAAATGCACCCTTGTCGAACACCAGAAGTAATGACACCAGAAGTAATGAACCCAGAAGTAATGAACACCAGAAGTCGAACACCAGAAGTAATGAACACCAGAAGTAAACCAATTGCTACAAGCCTTACCAACTCTCACACACGACTCAGTGTTATTATAGAGAGCTTTCATAATGTTAACTAACTTGTCAGGTATACCATATGATTTCACAATCAACCACAAATTATGACGATCAATAGCGTCGAAAGCCTTTTTGAAATCAACAAAACTAGCAACCAAAGATTTCTGAAACTCTAAACATTTCTCAAGAATCTGCCTAAGTGAAAATATCTGATCCACACATCCCCTACCACTTCTGAATCCACATTGCTCATCACGCAATTGACTGTCAACCAGATTTTTAATTCTATTAAGCACAATCATGGAAAGAACTTTACCTGGAACAGAGAGTAGGCTGATACCCCTGTAGTTATCACAAGAACTGCGATCACCTTTTTTGAAAATAGGGATAACAATAGCTCTGGTAAAATCCTTAGGAACCATGCCTTTATCATAAAAGAGATTCAGAATTTCAGTCATCCAAGTGGTAACCGAAACATTCCCAGCTCTAAGCATTTCCGTAGTAATTTCATCTACCCCTGGGGATTTATGAAGTTTAAGTTTAGAAACAGCCAAAATAACTTCAGATTGTATTATAGGGCCAACATTAAAGCCACCAATGCATCTATCATCATTGCAAACAATTGGAGTAGAACTAACTACATTGTTTAGAACATCACTGAAATGCTCAGCCCACCTAGCCATGACAGAATCCTCCCCTTCTATAACCTTACCTTGTTTATCCTTCAATCCTTGTATGCCTGTCCGTTTTCTACCACACAAAACATTAACTATCTGGTACAGCTCTCTGCTGTTGTGCTGTCTAACTGCTTCCTCGGCTTTGTCAGCCAAACCATCAAGCCAAAGATTCTTATCAGCAGCGAACTGATCCTTTACAAGTTTATTAAGGTCTCTATAATGCTGTCTATTAGGACTAGTAGGGTATTGATTAAGGGCTTTACTGCAGTTCTTTCTTTCCGAAATAAGCTCAAGTGCCTTATCACTCAGATAATTTTGCCTCTTCTGCTCCTTTTTTCCTAAAAGAATACTGTTAGTGTCCAAAAAAGCATGTTTAAAATGATCCCATTCTTCCTCAACTTCAGTAGTAAGCAAACCATGACTGTCATAATGACTAAGTAACCTATCATGGTAAGCTTTGGCTATAACTGGATCTTTCAGAGCTTCAGTATTAAAAGTAAATTTTTTAACCCTAGCACAACACTTTTTAAGTTTAAGTTGCAACACACTTTTAACAAGGTAATGGTCAGATCCAATTTCAGCTCCCCTATATGCCCTGGTATTCCTAACAGAACTAGCCCATTTGCTGTTAATTAATATGTAATCAATCATATTCTTATGCAGCCCATCATGTGAAACCCATGTGTACTTATGTATGTCGCGGTGTTTGTAATAAGTGTTAGTTATTCTGAATCCATTGAGTTTACTTACCTGTAGAAGACGTTGCCCATTGCCATTGCAGCTACCAATACCAAAAGGGCCTATTACTCCTCCCCAAAGGTCAGAGTCAGTACCAACTTTGGCATTGAAGTCACCAAGAACAAGGGTAATATCTCCTTTCTTGACAGAATTCAAAATATCCTGAAGTTGTTCATAAAACCTATCCTTCTCATCCTCATCGGCATCCTCAGTGGGGGCATAACAGCAGATAACATTCAAGTCTTTAACGCTTGTCTGAAATTTTGCTGTAAGAAACCTTCATTATTGCACTCATATCCTAGAAGAGCATCGCTAGCGTGTCTGCTGAGAAGCAGACCCACGCCTTGGTGATGCGTATTGTCGTCCCTCCCTGAAAAGATAAATTTAAGATTATTTTTAAGAATCTGACCTTTATCTGTGCATCTGGTCTCTTGCAAGCCGAGAATATCTAAATTATAACGGTGGAATTCTTGTGTGAGGACATCAAGAGAAAAAGCTCTGTGCAGAGTCCTCACATTCCAACTACCTATGGAGAGAAAATGGTTAGTGGGATGTTTAAAGAAACTATGTTTATTGAGAGAGGGAATGCTGACAATATCAAACAGCCCCCTAATCGCAGACGTGGGGCAAAGACTCGTTCCCCCACTACTAAAGGTTGAAGCCATCGACACTGGAAGACTTCCTCCAATGTAAAGATTTGACGATGCCAATAGAAGCAAAGAGTTCAGGTGCCTGCGATTACCTCTGCTCAGGATTATCCATCACCTGATAAACATATCCTGTGAATCTAGTCACTTGGGGCTGTCAACCCACAAACAAACAGAAAACACAGCGGAAGATTTTCCCTCCACAGAAGCCCACCAGCGCAGCAAAATCAGGATCCATAATCAAGCTCAGAGCCATATATCTGTCCAGTCCAGTAGGTTTATATGGTCAGCATCAGGACCCTGTGTGGTTGACCACTCCTCAGCAGGGTAGAAAAAAAAGAAAAGTAGCCATAGTTGTCCAGATCAGTAGGCCACACTAATCTGGCAGCCCTCCCCTTCCGTTCACTTCCACAAGAGAGTATCTCTTTTGAAAGTTACTAACGGTCAGCACCACGAGAAGGCGGGGTCGGATATTAGGTGCTAGGCCTGGCCGGTTCTATGCATCATGACAGGGGATTGGTGCATAGCTCTCTTTCCAGTGACTACCTAGCTACCATTTACAGACCGAAATATCTGTATTGAACCACAAACTATCTTGCATCTCGTAATAAGCAGATAAAGCCAATTTTTTTTCTTTCTGAACAGAGAAATTCTGATACCCTTTGCCAGAAAATTCCACTCTTGAAATCTTGAACCTAAAACCTCAGCTTGTTGTTTGGAAAGTCCTAGGTCTCGAACGAGATCATTTGGTTCATTTTGCTGAATCAGAAGGGGTTTGCGTAACTTTTTAGGGATATATGTGGGATCAGGATCTGTATGTACCTCAAAGTCTTCCTCTGATGAATAGGAATCCCTATCCTCCCAGTTGGTTGGAGGTGTTGGTATAGGAAGATCTTCTCCATGAGGAACTGGCCTTATGGCTGAAGGCACATTTGGATATTGTATTTCGCTTTTGTTCATTTTTGAAAACCCCGACACTTTAATTAAACACAAATAGCAATCATGCAAGTGACTAGTTGGCTCACGCCAAACCATTGAAACTGCAAAGGGCATGGATTTTATCTTACCTTTCAACCATTCACTCAGGCCAAAAAAGCACGAAATGCAGCACACATGTAGAGCCAATGTTTTATCTTGATCTCCAACATGACATCCAAAATACAAGTTATAGGCTTTCTTCACAATCTTTGTCACAGAACGACCCTGGGGTTTTAAAATAGAATTTCAACAAACGTAACAATACTTATCTGGCACATTAACACATCCGCGCCAGTTAAACGCCAAAATTCATTCTTCAACGTACAGTACGTGTTCCTCTTACAGTGAAAACAACAAGAATGACGGTCTGAGGTTAGGTTACTGTTACATGTTTTCTCCCACTTGGCAATCAGTGTTGCCAGCAACAAAAAGTAAAATAACTAGTATCCTCCCAGTTGCCTGGAGGTGTTGGTATAGGAAGATCTTAATAGGAATCAAAATGACCAATATCATAAAATCATGACGTGCTAGCCATTTTTTAAGGCCAGATATGAAATCAGTACCTGAAAAATAGTTAAAGGCAGCTACAATTATTGATGTTATAAAACCTTGTAAACCAATGTTATCGCACAAGATATGCCGTTTTTGTATTTATTGCTTAACTTTTAAGTATCATGTAGATTTTATTATGATATTTATCTTCAGTCACATTTTCTCATTAAATGCACATTTTCATGTTTATTTTAGATGCTATAGAGTTTGGAAGAAAGATTCCCATTAACATAACATGGGTATTCTTTAATAGTTTGGTAAGTAGGACTGGGCAATGTAGCAATGTATACATAATTTCTCTGATTTTCAAATATCGTAACATTCAGAATACCATGTTTAGCATTTTCGTTAACTTTCGTTTTCTGAAAGATGGTTACTTTTGCTCTTCTCTTCATAAGTATGTTCATTTCATAAATATTAATTAATATGCAGTGTCTTGTGCGAAATGAAATAATCCTCTGAAGGCAGTTACTACTTTGGTGATACTTCGGTAATTTGTTACTCTTGGAATATCTATTCTTCGAAGTTATAAATGTGAAATACCGAGGACAACCGCTCTACCGATTCTATTTTAGAGAAATGCCTTTACATTGAAATCAGTGCTGGAAATGAGATTTCTGAATTAGGGTATGAAAAAATACATCGATTCTCCCCCCCGCCAAAAATTGTAAATTACGCGAAATAGCAAAGTGCTCAAATAGCAGGCCACAGAGGAAAGTAACGTATTTGGGTTTCGTTTCTACATCATACGTTACTCCAGGTACAGCTAGTATGCTTTTCCATCATCATAACTGGTTGGACGCCGTCCTATCGCGTTTTATCCCATTTCCACCACTCATTGAAATAATTTGCTAGTTTGTAGTTTCTGTAGAAATAATTTCTATTTCTAGAAATGAGAATATATGATGGTGGACTGCTTAATTGTGATCGATATGTTGGAATTCTAATCTTCAACTTCACTATGTTGAATACATGTATGTTCAACTAATCATTGCTTAATAATTTTTCTGCTTTATAGTCTATTCAAAGTTCTTCAATTAGATTGAAATTTATCTCCGCAAAACTCCCCGCCCTACCTTCTGTCTGTAGGGAACATCGTTGGGCTTGGAAAGGCCACGGTCCGTTGGATGGGACGTTAAACCGTGGCGCCGTGTGTCACATCAAAGAACAAGCTGGATGGCCTTGACGGTAGGTATCATCTGTCTCCCAACAGATATCCAATGGATCCCATCCCCCAACCTTCTCTCAGCCCACGTGGTCCTTGTGACCGGGTTATTTAGCCCATAGTGAGCAAAAGAGTGCCACTGAGAGGTAAAATAACGCAACTATTCAAATAGAAAAAAAGTTCAGGATTCTTGTTATTTATTGGTTGTTAATTACAGTTGAGACTGCAGATTTACCGTCAGATAACATTACTTTGCCTAAACTGTAACTTAGTCTAAGTATTCTTTTCTTATTACCCATTATTTTTTTAATTGTTTAATCTTTTTTTTATTATGATGTTTGCATTCTTTCGATTTTTATGGTTTGTTATATTTTTCAAGAAATTGTTAAAGATGTGTGAACACTTTTTTAAAAGGGAGAAATGCACTTCTCCTACACAAATGCAGAGATAACCTTAAAGCTCTCTTGGGCTTGTCAATGCACCAAATTCCTCATGTAACATATATACATATTTTTTAAGTAGTTTCTTAAGGCCATGGACCAAGTATGTGGAGGACACACAGGAGCATGCTCGCTGGTTGAAAAACCAGATACACTGACCACTAGACCAGATATTAGCTGTCGATTAATCTATCTATCCTACTATATTTTCCCTCTCTCTATATATATACTACTATATTACTATATATCATTTTCGTTTCCTCGTCATAAGAACCATCAGCGTTTATATGAAGTTAACATTGGTATTTTTTGCTTGATTTAAAAATGTATAAAGAAGAACGCTTGTTTATCTTGTTTGTGTGTCCATCCTCTTATGCACTCAGCCCCCAAAAAATGTAGAGGCACTAAACTTTGCATGAACGTTCCCTTAACCTGGGGGAAGAATATAGGCTATCTGCGAACCCCTGGGATCAACCAAAATTGGGGTGGATGGGACTGAATTTCTCAAAATCTCCATAGGCTTAAGATTAACGGTTGAAAGTTACTCAAACTGTTTCCATCAATAAATTTGAAAGAAGGAATGCATCAATTAATTTCTTTCTGCTTTAGCGTGATTAAAGTTCAGTTCGTTGTGTAAAGAACATAGGCGTTCCTGCTCAAATTGAAGTCATTCTAATTTAGTATGAGCGTAATACGAAATTCTTTGTTGAAATGAAAACTTCTGAAATTTAGAATTCATATCTAAAGTTAAACTCATTAAATAGAATTTTAAAAATGTGTAAAAGTTAATAAACGTATATATGATTAGATATTCTCATTAATAAATGTTTTGAATATTATGTTAAGTAATATATATTGTTTTTATCGCGTTTTCGAAAAAAACGAGATAATAGTTTCGTTTTGTCGTCTGTATGTCCGTCTATAGATATCAAACATTTTTGTTTACAGAGATAAATAAAAAACTTTTTTGTGTTGGATAAGTATTAGTTAAATATTACGATCTGCACTTTCCAAAACTCTCTAAAGCTATAATTGCGCCCTCTAGTGGTGGAAAATTTTGAAATTCCAAAATTCCAAACGACTATTGCAAACGATATATTTATGCTAGAAATTAGAGATTTTGGTGGTGGAATGTGGAGGTTACGGAATTTTCATTGCCAGTAATGAGTTGACGCCTTAGAGAGTTAGGGGAAGGAAACACAATGTTTTTGTTTTAGCAGATAATTGTTGTATTTTGAGAAAAATGAAAAATAAAATTGGGGGTTAGATAGGATTTGATGAAATATTATGATTCGTACTTTCGGAATCTTTCGAACACTATAATTGCACCCTTTAACGGTTAAAAAAGTTGAAAATTCAAAAATTTCAGAAGAATATTGCAACGATATTATTAATGATAGAAATGCGAAATTTGTGGTGAATGAAAATTTTGAATTGAATTTGAACATCATAAAGTTTTATTGGACACAATGCAAAATGAAAATTAGAAAACTCTATTTTATTTGGATTGGTATTAATGAAATATTATAATTAACATTTTTGATATACTAAATAATAATATTATGTGTATCGTAGATAGATCGTAGATCGTATAATCATATTTGATGTAACGGGTAATAATTTTACCCCTAACCATCTCCATCAGAAAGATATGCCTATTTGACATGAGTAAGAACAAAATTTATAATAAACCACCCTTAGGTGGGACCCTAAGGGCAAACATAAGAAAAGCTAAAAATAGCAGTAAAATTGTATAAGAAACCTAAAACGGGTAGGTTTCCTCAGAGAACGCTACCTTTTAGGCCTCTTGTACTGGTTCAAAACAGTATGATCGTAAAGAATCAGAGAAGAAATAATCTCATTGGGATTATTGCTTACAACCTCAAAAAATCTTTTTGAGGTGCGTTTTATATGTGTATATATATATGGTCGATGCCCAGGTCTCTGTGAAGTTGTCTGTTAGTGACAAACCAGGGGGCATCGACCGCAGTTCTCAAAATCTTGTTCTATAAGACCTGAATCTTACGAATATTGGTGGGTGTAGTATTCGCCCATATGGGTGAATTATTTTATATATAAAATATATATTTGAAATTTCAGTGGTTGCTCTTCAACAGATATTCGATTGACAACAATAATCTCCTGATGTCTCTGAGAGAGGTGTCAGAAATCCAACTTTTAAAATTTAAGAATTAAAAGACGAATATTTTATGTTGTATAATAATAATACGTATACTATTTTCATTTATCGTCGTCCCATGGCCGAGTGGTTAGAATGCTTGGCTACTGATCTAGAGGACCTGGGTTCGATTCCCGCACTGAGGCATGGACGTTTGTGTTGTTTTTCTGCTGAGGTCCTGCCATTCTCTACTATGGCATATAAACAGATCTTCTATTCTACTATGGCATATAAACAGATCTTCTATTCTACTATGGCATATCATAGACCTTCTACTATGGCATATAAACTGACAGGCTCCTGCCAGACCTATGTGGCAAGTAGCTGCTTGAGGGAGTATTTATTTGCATTTTTCCCAAATTAAAATCCCAAATTAAAACTGAACGGAGTGAAAGAGTAGCAAAGAGAAAAACCTCCTTCTCTTTGAAAACGAGATTCTCATATGCGCCAGAGCCGATATGCGTTCTTCTAGTTTAATAATAATAATAATTTTTTCATAGTACCTATACATTTTTTGTGCAACTCAGACCATAGTTAATATCTTTTTTCTATGGAGTTACATATGCCTGGCAAACTGTATCGGAAGAACTCTGTGGGTACGAAATGATTTGAAAACTTCACTTATCTGAGAGAGCCAATAACGTTTTTCGTTTTAGAATAATCTTCTGACATGGGGAGGATCACACGGTACCTCGACCATTTCTTTCCTTCCCTAAAAGAGAGGAAAGAAAATTGAAACGGAGAGGGAAAAGATCAATCAGTCGTAATGATTTTTGCCAAATGTTAACTGGAAGCTTGGTGTGGAGGTGTCAGCTATTATATAAAAAATACCCCCTCAAGCAGTTGATTGCCACAGAGGTCTGACAGGAGCCTGCCAGTTTATATGCCACAGTAGAAGATCTGAGAGGATAACAGGACTTCAGCAGAAAAACGACACATATATCCATGCCTTACCCGGGGCTCGAACCCAGGTTTCTTTGATCAGTAGGCAAGTGCGCTAACCACTGGGCCAATTTAGAGAATTACGGACATACCCTAAAAGCGAGGGATAAAACGTTAACCATAAGTGATCGTTCGAATGATTTTGATGCCAAATGAAAGCTGCGACGAGGGGAATGGAATCTACTCTATATCTGCTAGCACTCTATATTTTTGAATATATTTGTGAGAAACTTGTATATTAAAATGTCTGATTTTTATTCTTGTGATCATTATATTTATTATAGATTTCAGTGCTGTTTAAAGCAGATAGTTTAAAGCAGTTCATGTATTTTCCTTAGCGATGAGCTACGTTTATTCCATTGTAGATATCGCTTGCAGTGCTAATTGAGGGATTTTTAATTTATGATTTATAATTAGTTGATAAACAGCCTTCCTTCAAATTTTCTAGTGTACGTCTACATTAGTAATAAACGTATTTTTCATGATCGAAAAGTAACGTGTGAGAAATTAGTCTAAGCTTACCTAATTTCCATGATTATTTATTTAATATTCTCTTTGGATAATTTTTTCTTTGAAAGAATGAGTGTTGTGTTTTAAGAAAAGTATTTCTTATTTCATTAGAAGATTTGCTAGTTTTTCTTATTTTTAGAGGGATAAATTTCGTTTCTTTAATAGTATTCCTTTTTGGGCATGATTTCATATTTCCAAAGTGTATTATGATTATTTCTGTTTCATTTGATTCTATATTTGTTATTTTTCCCCAGGAAATTTACGTAATTCTGCTTTCGTTCTGATGAGAGAATTTAAAATCTGAAGAAATTCCCTAATTTCACCTACCAAGTATGTTAGCTGAGGAATTCCAAGCAATTTATTAGATTATTTCTTGCATTGCATAAATTTTTGATGTGTGTTATACATACTAGTTGGTAGTCGTGGTTAATTAAGGGGCATGTTTTTTCTGTTCTTTTATGATTTGATCTTTTTTCGGTATTTGTTAAGAGCATATTTTAAAATACATTTTTTGTCTTTTTTTAGAGCTCCAGATAGCAATATTATCAAAAAGAAAAAAGAATTTCTCTTAGTGAGCGATTATTTTTTCAACCTCATAAAGGAACAAGTTAAAGAGAAATCTGCTTTCTGTTATTTCAATTTCTTTTTGCTTTTTGTTTGATAGTGAATTCTGCAACTTGATTTAAGCTGAAATTCCTTTCGTGAATCTGTATAGAAATTTCAATAGATTTTCTGAAATGCTTAGCTTTTCTGTAATCTATTTTTTTCTTACGTTGACGAAAGCTTTGGTAAAGTGTATAAAAGTGACAAGTTTCCAATTTTATCTTCTGTTTTGCGGCCCTATTTTATTTTCTGTTTTGTTTCCGTCCCGTGGCCGAGTGATTAGCGCGCTTGGCTACTGATCTAAGAGACCTGGGTTCGAGCCCCGGGTAAGGCATGGATGTATGTGTCGTTTTTCTGCTGAAGTCCCGCCATTCTCTCAGACCTTCTACTGTGGCATATAAACTGACAAACTCCTGTCAGACCTCTGTGGCAAGCAGCTGCTTGAGGGGGTATTTATTTTATTTTGTGCAACTTGTATATTAGTGATCACTTACGTAAATTTATCTATATCACTTTTTCTGAAATCAGGAACGTTTCATGTAATATGCCAAATGATTATATGAAACACTGTAATCTGTTGATTATAGTTTGTTTTTTTTTGATAAAGATCAAGGCGTTCAGACTATAAGCCAATTTTTCCCAGTATTTACTTTGTAAAATAAGCTTTTAAATATTGGTACGAATTTTTAATTTATAATTTATAATTAGGTGATAAACAGCCTTCCTTCAAATTTGCTAGTGTACGTCTATATTAGTGATAAGCGTATTTTTAATGATCGAAAAGTAACGTGTGAGAGATTAGTCTAAGCTTACCTAAATTAGTACGAACAAAATACAAAATAATCTTACATTAATGTCTATTATTACTTCTGAACTGAGATTTTAGATAAATGTATACAAATAAAACTTTGTGTATTTTGTTAATAACAAGGATATTTTTAAAACATATCCCCTAATTTTATCACCTACTCTAAGTTATTTAGATATTTTTCTTTGGGGCGCAAGATATGAAGATTTATTAATAATTCTACTCTATCCTGTCTTTAACAAAATCCTATTTTTTACCAGGAACTGACTAAGGGGAATCCAGGGCCTACTTTCCTTCCCCTGAAAATCTGGTCGTGTAATATGAAATCCCAAACTTGTCTAACTGCTTTGAAATCCAAAGCAGTTGTCTTCGTATAGCTTCTTTTTAGCCCCCACAGTATATATATTGTATACTAAAATAGATTAAGAAAAAAAACTGTAAAAGTTTTTCCGTATGGTATATAAAATACATAGATTATCATTTTAAACATTTCGTTTAAACGTTCCTTTATTTTGGTCCGGTGGAATATTTTAGTAACTGAGAAACCATACTTAAGTCTTATGCTCCCTGTTCCTTACATTTTTTTACTTCTCTTTGTCGTAACAATTCTGAAATCTTCGAATTATTGCTAAATTCGCGTCTTTATACTGATTTTTGGATCAAAACTCATTCCAATTATTTAATCGGTTATTCCCTATATATCATACCCACGGCCTTTCTAGAATATCTGTTATTTGTGGTACTTTCTTTTCTTTATCTTCTTTTCTTCTGCTTATTGCTGATTTCCTTCTTTTCATTTCTTCTACGTTATGATTTACTCGAACAGCATTTTTTTCACTTGTGTTTTCATTCTAGGGGTTCATATAAATTCCTGTTTTCCGTTTCTAGTTTCTTCGTTTCAAGTATGTGAAGTATAGTTTCACTTGTTTGCTGGATTTTTTAGCTATTTTGCCCAAACAGTAATTTTTGACATATTTGTAATACTGCAATTGAAGTAAAGGTTTTATAACAAGTATATTTATAAAAGATATCGTGCATTTCACGTAGTGAATTAACAATAGCGCAAAAAACAGAGTGCATTGACCTTTTTCAGTCTTTTATTCATTTGTTTGTCTAGTAACGTTTGAAGTATAATATTGGACCAAAATAATATCTTTCTCAACTAATAATAACAATGATTAAAAAAAGTATCAAAATGCAAAATAAAAAAAATAAAAAATTACATGAAGTGACAATTTATTGCATGTTCTCATATGGAAATAAATATTTAAAAAAGTATGTTTTTGAATAATTTTACATTAATCAAAAATAGTTTTCAGTTAGTTTCCCATCCGGAAAAGAGGAATGAAAGGTTTAATATCAACATTAACTAGCATGATGGTTGGCAAACCTAGCTTGTTTGAGTGGGTCATACTCTTGCATTTCGGGGAGAGGGGGACTCAGTCGGTAGCGCGCCAGGCTCGTAATCTGTAGTTCTCAGGTTCGAGTCCCAGCTGGGTCAGTGCTGAGATTTATCTCGGCCCTGCACACGGTCAGTAGGCGACACCGATGTGCTTGGAAACGCCGCCGTCCGTCGGATGGGACGTTAAGCCGTGGCCCCGTGTGTGGGAGAGCCATACCCTGTGCACGTTAAAGAACACGTTGGATGGCCTTGACGGGAGGCTACCATCTGTCTCCCAACAGCTGTTCCAGTGGGTCGCCTCCCCCAACCTTCTCTGAGCCCTTCGGGGTCCATGTGACCTGGCCATTTAGCCCATGGTGTGCAAAAAGTGCAGCTCAGAGGTAAAACAACTCAACCCACAACCCTTTTGCATTTCAGTTACTTCGAAGTGGTAGAGAGATTAGAAAGACTCACTATTAATTATTTCAGAGGAAATGAACTTGTGTGACTGAACAAGTATACAGGTAGCTTTAATTTTCCTATAATTAGCATTCCTCCCGTGAAAAGAAAGTAACTTCCACAATAGGGATGTCTTAGAGACTGGTAACAGCGGTAATAATACATTTGATGTATTCTGCCAAAAACGTTGAAAACGTGTAATTATTTCAATATATTAAATTTATATGATACCGTATAATACTATACGTTCTCGAAGATCGAGGGGATTGTTTTCCTGAAGATTGCCGCGAAAGGCAAATCCGCGAGTTTAAAGGCCTATGAGAAAAGGTGGGTTTAGGGACCAGCAATATTACTCACTTCAATAGTTGTACCACATATGAGAATGTGCAATGTGTAATGCAATGTATATTTAAACTCATTCTACACTAAAAAGCGTGACAAAGGCGTTTTAAACAAATATTACAATGTTCAAAATAATATGATTCAGCTTCATGAAGGGGCAACTGAAATTTCTAGTAACTTGCAAAAAGTTACTGCAAGATGGTAACAGCTGCGATGCAAATCTGTTTAGCTTTGACCATTGAGATGCAAGAAAGTTAAAGTGGGGTCCTTCACTATTTAGCATGTAAATATAGCGAACTGTTATATTTTGTGAGGTTTGGGAGGCTTGCAGTTTGCATTCCAAAGAGCAGAAATATTCCACAGCCATGATTGTTCCACAGGTTATGTTCAATTTTACAGGTGGTAAAATTGAACATAACCTTTCTCTTTTCAGGGAGGGACGACAATAAGCATCACCAAGGCGTGGGTCTGCTTCTCAGCTGACACGCTAGTGATGCTCTTCTAGGATATGAGTGCATTATTGAAAGGTTTCTTACAGCAAAATTTCAGACAAGCGTTAAAGACTTGAATGTTATCTGCTGTTATGCCCCCACTGAGGATGCCGATGAGGATGAGAAGGATAGGTTTTATGAACAACTTCAGGATATTTTGAATTCTGTCAAGAAAGGAGATATTACCCTTGTTCTTGGTGACTTCAATGCCAAAGTTGGTACTGACTCTAACCTTTGGGGAGGAGTAATAGGCCCTTTTGGTATTGGTAGCTGCAATGGCAATGGGCAACGTCTCCTACAGGTAAGTAAACTCAATGGATTCAGAATAACTAACACTTATTACAAACACCGCGACATACATAAGTACACATGGGTTTCACCTGATGGGCTGCATAAGAATATGATTGATTACATATTAATTAACAGCAAATGGGCTAGTTCTGTTAGGAATATCAGGGCATATAGGGGAGCTGAAATTGGATCTGACCATTACCTTGTTAAAAGTGTGTTGCAACTTAAACTTAAAAAGTGTTGTGCTAGGGTTAAAAAATTTACTTTTAATACTGAAGCTCTGAAAGATCCAGATATAGCCAAAGCTTACCATGATAGGTTACTTAGTCATTATGACAGTCATGGTTTGCTTACTACTGAAGTTGAGGAAGAATGGATCATTTTAAACAGGCTGTTTTGGACACTAACAGTACTCTTTTAGGAAAAAAAGGAGCAGAAGAGACAGAATTACCTGAGTGATAAGGCACTTGAGCTTATTTTGGAAAGAAAGAACTGCAGGAATGTCTTTAATCAATACCCTACTAGTCCTAATAGAAAGCATTACAGAGAACCTAATAAACGTGTAAAAGATCCGTTAGCTGCTGATAAGAATCTTTGGCTTGATAGTTTGGCTGACAAAGCTGAGGAAGCAGTTAGACAGCACAACAGCAGAGAGCTGTACCAGATAGTTAATGTTTTGTGTGGTAGAAAACGGACAGGTATACCAGGATTGAAGGATAAAAAGGTAAGGTTATAGAAGGGGAGGATTCTGTCATGGCTAGGTGGACTGAGCATTTCAGTGATGTTCTAAACAATGTAGTTACTTCTACTCCCATTGTTTGCAATGATGATAGATGCATTGGTGGCTTTAATGTTGGCCCTATAACACAATCTGAAGTTATTTTGGCTGTTTCTAAACTTAAACTACATAAATCCCCAGTGGTAGATGAAATTACTACCGAAATGCTTAGAGTTGGGAATGTTTCGGTTACCACTTGGATGACTGAAATTCTGAATATCTTTTATGATAAAGGCATGGTTCCTAAGGATTTTACCAGAGCTATTGTTATCCCTATTTTCAAAAAAGGTGATCGCAGTTCTTGTGATAACTATATAGGGGTATCAGCCTACTCTCTGTTCCAGGTAAAGTTCTTTCCATGATTGTGCTTAATAGAATTAAGAATCTGGTTGACAGTCAATTGCGTGATGAGCAATGTGTATTTAGAAGTGGTAGGGGATGTGTGGATCAGATATTTTCACTTAGGCAGATTCTTGAGAAATGTTTAGAGTTTCAGAAACCTTAGGTTGCTAGTTTTGTTGATTTCAAAAAGGCTTTCGACTCTATTGATCGTCATAATTTGTGGTTGATTGTGAGATCATATGGTATACCTGACAAGTTAGTTAACATAATGAAAGCTCTCTATAATAACACTGAGTCGTGTGTGAGAGCTGGTAAGGCTTGTAGTAATTGGTTTAGCATTACTTCTGGTGTTCGACAAGGATGCATTTTGTCTCCTTTTCTCTTTAGCTTGGTTATTGATTATGTTACGCGAAATTCACTTCAAGGGAAAGATTTTGGCCTTAAATGGACTGGAGATGCGAAAATTTCTGATTTAGATTATGCTGATGATTTAACCCTTTTGGCAAATGATGTTGATGAGATGAACTCATTCATTCGAGCTGTTGATGAGACTGGTAGTAGAGTAGGTTTGGTTATAAACAGAGAGAAAACTAAAGTGATAAAAATTGGTCAGGCAGGCTGTGATTCAGTTAATCTGAATGGTTGCAGTCTTGAGCAGGTGTCACAGTTTAATTATCTTGGGAGCTATGTAACAGATAATGGTGATGTGCGGCATGAGATTAACAGACGAATAGGGATTGCTGCCGGGACTTTTAAGAATCTATGGAGAGTGTGGAGAAATAGGCGAATACACCTAAAGACTAAAATTAGACTGTATAATAGTTTGGTTCTTTCTAGGGTTAGTTATGGTAGTGAAACTTGGACACTTTGTAAACAAGATAACAGGAAACTAGATGCTTTTGATTTCAGATGCTTACGCAGTATCTTGGGCATTAGGTGGTTCAACTTTGTAACTAATGATGAGGTTAGGCAAAGGAGTTTGCAACCTCCTTTAAGCAGCATATTGTGCAGAGAGAGACTCCGTTGGTTTGGCCATGTTGCCCGTATGAATAATTATAGATTGGCGAATAGGGTTATGAACAGTATGCCTAAAGGCCTCAGAAAGAGGGGGAGACCTAGGATGCGGTGGGCCGACAATATCAAAGAGGACCTTGTTAGAATTGGTGTGCAGTGGCCAGATGCAGTAGATGTAGCTCAGGATAGACTTGCTTGGAGAACTAAATTGCACGGTCTGGTTGGACCTCCGTAGCCCATGGCTGCTTGAGGATGATGATGATGATGATGATGATGATGAAAATATCAATTATTCATCTAACAAAATCAATAATGTTTTAGATAAATATGTAGGGAAAATGTCATTAGCCGGGTGGGATATTATCATTAGCACACGACTTCTTGATAACATCAGGAGGGCGTGTTCGCCACTAACAGAGGATAATTATTCGACGGCCGATTGCTCAGCGGTCAGAGCACCTGTCATGTTTATCAAGAGGTCGTGGGTTTAGATCTCACTCGCTAATGACAAATTTTCCTCTATATTTATCTAATATATTACTACCAGATATATATATGTATCTGCAAGATTATATTATTTCAACAATAGTCTGGGGCGGGGATGGCTCATGCGGTAGCGTTCCAGGCTCCTAATCTGTAGTTCCCAGGTTCGAGTCCCAGCTGGGTCAGCGTTGAGATTTATCTCCGCAAAATTCCCATCCCTGCCCACGGTCAGTATGGAACACCGATGGGCATGGAAAGGCCGCCGTCCGTCAGATGGGACGTTAAGCCGTGGCCCCGTGTGCGGGAGAACCATACCATGTGCACATTAAAGAACACGCTGGATGGCCTTGACGGGAGGCTACCATCTGTCTCCCAATGGCCAGGTCACATGGACCCCGAAGGGCTCAGAGGAGGTTGGGGGAAGCCCAACCTTCTCTGAGCCCTTCGGGGTCCATGTGACCTGGCCATTTAGCCCATGGTGTGCAAAAAAGTGCCGCTCAGAGGTAAAACAACCCAAACAACCCAACCCAACAATAGCGTTTTAGCTATCAAAAGTAAAAAAAAAGAATTAATGTTGAGAAAAATATTCAAAGAAACATTTCGCATCATATTTCGAGCAAAATATTTAAGCCTCACTTCTAACTGGATTTACATTTATTGTTACCTAATGTGATATATGAGTGTTTGAGGAATATATTTGCATTTTAATATAAATATCACCATATTATATAATAGGCATAATTCCGGGCAGTCCAGCGGACGAACGGGTAAACGAATGGGCGACGGATATGTGTGACATTATCGGTGGCAAAAAGAAATTTGCAGTTTTCCCATGGTTCTGCGGTTACTTCAGTGATTGGTCCCAAATTTCGTGGTGTGTTCTTCTCTTCGTTCTAATCCTCTTGGGGTGACAGGTGGGGTTTTAGCGATCTGGGGTCGAGAGTGATCCCTCGTAAAGCATCCGAACCTTCACCTTCCATCATTAAATTTTCGGATTTCTAACATAAATATATCGGTTGCAATATTCATTAATATTTTGTAATTTTAAGTTTTTCATATATTAGAGAGAACAAGTTAAACGATGGAAGATTCGTAAAATGTGAATCATAATATTTCATCAGTACTTATCCAACCCAAAACTTTTTATTATGCCTAAAAAAAGCATGCCTAATGCATGTCTAAATAAAAAATTATATCTGGCATTCAGATAATAACCCATGCTCTTAAACAATGTTAACAGCTTATGCTATATATAGAATTTGTAGCTCATATAATATGCGAAGGATGTTTATGTGAGATACTGCATATTTTGTATTGCTGAGTATTAAATTTCGCTTTTCACGGAGAAAAGATGGAAAACGTATTCAAGGCGTAGTTTTAAATCTCTGCGAATCGCTAGTGATGCTCTTCTAGGATATGAGTGTATTAATGACAGGTTTCTTACGGCAAAATTTAAAACAACCATTAAAGATTCTTCAGGATATTCTGATTTTTGTCAAGAAAGGAATTATAACTTGAAATAATTTGCTAATAAAAATGGTTTCGTCCTGAGTGAGATTCGAACTCACGTATTCCAGAAAAAATATCAGGCATGATAATCATAAGATCATCAGAGACTAACAGTTTCGTTCAACAATGTGACATACAAGTATTCCCACATATTTTGTTGATTCTCAACTGGCGCCATCTTTGTCGGAAATCCGGCAACCAAGCTGCCTCATATGATAGAAGTAATATTCGTCACTCACGCTCCAATGTTATATAAATAATTTAAAATATTACAAAAAATGTCCTGTTGACAAGAAGCATTTGAAACAATTTGCTGCAAACAAATTGACTGTGTCCTCATTGGAATTCGAACTCACATCTCCCAGAAGCTTTCCAGGCATCATAACGACTAGACCAGCGTTTCTCAAACTGCGGGTCGCCACCCATTAGTGTGTAGTGAAATCAGTTCAGTGGGTCATGACTAGCATTTTTTAATGAAATAGAATAGAAAATATCAAAGTCTGCGTCGCGATGTATAATATAGTTCTTATTGTGGGTTACAGTCAAAAAGTTTGAAAAACTTTGCACTAGACCATATTGTACAGTGCTACGAGTATGAGTAATAAATATTATTTCCATCGCATGAGACAGTTTGGTTGCCCAACTCCCTACATAGATGGTGCATTGGAGAATTTACAAAATATGTGAGAATGTTATATCATGTCCTATTGTTGAAGAAATCGGTTAATCTCTGATGGTCTAGCAGTTATGACGCTCCAATCCCACTCAGGACAAAACAAAACAGTTTTCAGAAAATTGTTTCAAGTGTTTCTTGTCAACAGGACATTTCCTGTGATACTTTATTACCGAATGAGAAGAAATTACTCCTGTTCTAGGCGATTTTAAAGCTCAAGTGGCTATAGATTCTGATCTTGGGAAGAGGTGATAGGTCCGTCTAACCCCTACTACAAACACCGCGACTGTATAAGTATATGTGGGTTTCAACAGATAGGCTGTATAAGTATATGATTGATTATGTATTAATTAACAAGAAATGGACTAGTTCATTTAGGAACACAAGGTCATCTAGGAGAGCTGAAAATTGTTCTGCCCATTACCAAATTAGATCTGATCATTGGCTTTTTTAAAGTGCCTTACGCCTTAAACTTAAGAAGTGTGCTAAGGTTAAAAAAGTTACCTTTAACACTGAAGCTCTGAAATATCCAGTTAGAGCTTAAACTTACCATCATCAGTTACATAGTCATTATGATGGTGGTAGTTTACTTACTAATAAAGTTAAGTAAGAATGGGACCTATTTAAAACAGTTTTTTTTTTAACTAACTGACTCTTTTCGGTAAAAAGGAGAAGAGGAGGCAAAAGTATTTGAGTGATATGGAACTGCAGCTTATTCTGTCAAGAAAGAATTGTAGGAATACTTTTATTCAACACCCTACGAGTTTTAAAAGAAAGATTTGCAAAAAGCTTAATAAACATGTAAAGGATCTGTTAACAGCCGATAAGAATATTTGATTTGATAGTTTGGTTGACAAAGCAGAGGAAGCAGGTAGAGAGTGTAAGAACAGAGAACTGTATCAGGTAGTTAACGTTTTGTGTGCGAAGAAACTGACAGATATAATATATAGAGATTGAAGTATAAACATAGTGATGCTATTGAAGATAAAACTTCTGTGATGGCTAGATGTGCTGAGCGTTTCAGTGATGTTCTAAACAATGTAGTTAGTTCTACTCTCATTGTTTCTAATGATGATAGATGCATTACTAACCTTAATATTGGCCCTATATCACAGTATGAATTATTTTGGCTATTTCTAAACTTAAACTACATAAATCCCAAGGGACCGATGAAATTACTACGGAAATGCTTAGAGCTGGAAAAGTTTCTGTATCACATTGCTGACTTAAATTTTAAATGTCTTTTATGATAAAGGCATTGTTCCTAAGGATTTTACCAAAGCTATTTTACCCCTGTGTTTAAAAAATGGCTATCGCAGGTTTTGTGGAACTTATAAATGGATCAGCCTACGTTCTATTCCAGGTAATATTCTTTGCATGATTGTTCTTAATAAAATTAAGAATCTGGTAAATGGACAACTGCGTGATGAGCAGTACGAATTCAGAAGTGCTAGGGGATTATTCATCAGATTTTTTTCCCTTAGGTAGATTTTTGAGAAATGTTTAGTTTCAGAATCCTGTGGTTATTAGCTTTGTAGATTTCAAGTAGGCTTTCAAGTCTGTTGAACGTCATAATTTGTGTTCGATTGTGAAATCGTACGGCATAACTAGACAAGTTAATTAGCATAATGAAATCTCTCTATACTAACAGTGAGTCATATGTGAGAGTTGGTAAGGCTTCTAGCAACTGGTTTAGAACTGTTTCTGGTGTTTGATAAGGGTGGATTTTGTCTTCTTTTCTGTTTAGTTTGGCTATTGATTATGCTATGCAAAATTCACTGCAAGAGAAAGATTTTAGGCTTAATTGTTCTAGACACTGTATAGAAAAATTTCTGATTTGGATTATGTTGATGATTGAACCTTTTGGCAAATGGTGTTGAAGAGTTGAGATCTTTCATTAGAGCTGTTGATGAGACTGGTGGCGTAGTAGATTTGGTGATAGAGATAAAACTAAAGTGACGCAGTTGTGGTCACCCATGTTGTGGTTCAGTTAATCTGAGTGGTGCACCCTTGAGTAAGTGTCTCAGTGTAACTATCATGGGAGCTATGTAACGGATACTGGTGATGTGCGGCATGGGATAAACAGGAGAATGGAAATTGCTGCAGCGACTTTTAAGAATTTATGTAGAGTGTGGAGAAATTGACGTATACAAAAAATTATTAAAATTAGGCTGTATAATAGTTTGTTATTTCTAGGGTTAGTTATGGTAGTGAAACTTGGATCCTTTGTAAACAAGATAGCAGGTAATTTAATGCCTTTGATTCTAGATGCTTACGCGGTATCTTGGGCATCAGGTCGTTTAACTTTAACGTAATTATGAGGTTAGGAAAGGAGTTCGGAATCTCCTTTGAGTAGCATATTGTGTAAAGAGAGACTCCATGGTTTGAGAAAGAGGGAGAGACCAAGGATGCGGTGGGCAGACAATGCCAAACAGGACTTCGTAAGAATTGGTCTAGTGTCTAGATGCAGTAGATGTAGTCCAGGTCAGATATGTTTGAAAAACTAAATTTCACAGTCTGGTTGTACATCCGTAGTTGGGGTAGGTTGTTTTATCTCTGAGAGCCAAATATTTGCACACCATGGGCTAAATGGCCTGGTCACATGGACCCCGAAGGTTCAGAGAAGGTTGGGGGAGGAGACCCATTGGAACAGCTGTTGGGAGACAGATGGTAGCTCCCGTCAAGGCCATCCAGCGTGATCTTTAATGTGCACAGGGTATGGCTCTCCTACATACGGTGCCACGGCTTTACGTCCCATCCGACGGACGGTGGCCTTTCCAAGCCCATCGGTGTCCCCTACTGACCGGGGGCAGGGCGGAGAATTGGGCGGAGATAAATCTCAACGCTGATCCAGCTGGGACTCGAACCTGGGAACTGCAGATTACGAGCCTGGCACGGATCTCCGTAGTCAATGGCTGCTTGATGACGATAATGATAATGATGGTGATGTCTTTCTCATAATATTCGAAAAAAAATAATGGCGATATTTAAAGAAACTGATGTTTTAAAACTACAAATATTTCTAGATTAGAAATTAGGTGAATTCCAAAACTATAGTTTCTGAGTAATACGCACATGGTGATATGTGAGAAAATGCTAACTTATGAATGTAACCAAATATCTTCCTAACAACTCATTACAATTAAGTAACCTAATCAATTCTAATTTATTACCAGCAATAGAAACATTCAGGAAACTTTAGCGTGCAGATTGAAAAACAACGATGATAAATGATAAGGCGAATGAAAATAACGAAAAGAAAGCAACTGGTAAAACAAAACAGAAAAACATACTCTGACGTATACAAGTATGTATATTGTTAAACAAGCAAAAAAATATCATTAGAATATTCAAAATAGGCAATTGGTGAGAATAAGATTATTACTCAACACTATACTCCAAATTTAATAATGGGATCTGTCTTCTCCGAAAAGTTTAAGCTATGGTATAAAGCAAACTTTTCTTCTCAAAATACAGTGTATCACATTTAGTCATTGACTGGCAGCTAAATAAGCTAAGGCTAAATTTTTTTTTTGTTTCACTATGGCTGGTGAAATTCACTGAGAATGCGAAACGACAGCTGAGACAGTCTCGGATATTGCGAAACAACCTTGCATACCACAAAGCACAGTGGTTGTCAGATGTGATTTTTTCATCTAAATCGAAAAGCAAATATCACTCTTGAGTGTAACCTTATGATAAAAGTGTCATGAACAATTCCAGATGTAACAGTACTATGTTCAATAATATAATGATTCTTTATTCGGAGGACATATAATTATTAAATCTGTAGTTAAACTCTAAGTAAATATTCAAGCAACTATTAACAAATAAGGGATGAATTATGCAAATACAGTAGGGTAAATAAAATTTAAAACATTGGTTAAAAAATAACTATTGAAATATAATTTACTTTTCATTTGTTATAGAGGATTTAAACCTTATACCAAAAGAGCTTAATTTTATTAACTGTTTTTCTCAGCTTATGTTTCTTAATCCTCTGTTAGGGTTTCTTAATTTTCAAGCAGAATTAGTTGGAAGTGTTTGCACCTACTTTGTTGCACATACTTTTAAATCGCACACGATTTACGCTGTGAATAAAACAAGAATTTTAACTGCATTGCCATATGTGATAAACTATTGGTTGCAAATAAAAAAATGAAGACGAAGACATTTGATTTAGAACTCACCATTAAATTCTTTCATACATATGTGATATCTGTTATTGAAAAAAAAATGAAAATAACGGATTTCATGAACAAGAGATTTTAATAATAGAATCAAATAACAATAAAATACATTACAGATCAATAATTCAATTGTTAAAGAGAAGGACATTGAAATCAACCCACTGTGAAAGTGTTTATTTCAAGGCAAGTTTAAAATGTTATCATCATATCAGAATATCACTGGTTGATTAATTACTAAAAGAAAAATAAGAGAGAAAATTTTCACTTTAAAACTAATAAACTTAAAAATTGTAATTAGGTTTTATTCAATAAAATTTTAATCAAACCTAAATAACACCCAAGCAGCATTTTATTGCTTATTAAGAATGTAGCAGAGGGATAGAAGTATAATGCTTTGGTAGTTTAAAACTGATAATGCAAGGTGTCTTAAATACAACATGAATATAACCAGACTTTGATAACTCTGATCCTTACCTAAGAGTAACGACAAAAATAAGTATGAAAATGGATGAGTAAACAGTTTGAAATACCAATATATCTCTTGCTGTTTTTATGTATAATGCTGAAGTAAAAAACATGTATGTTTCATCGAGAGAAAAAAAAATCCTCAGTTTTTTCCTTGTCACAGTTTTCAAAAATCCTCATATATTGAGTTACTGGTAATTAATCCAACTCTGAGGGAGGGTGGGAATTAGTTTCATTGTCCTAGATCGCCTATTTCCGCTCAAAGCCTTGGATAATTTTCCGATCCCTGTGCAATATCAATTTCTGCCGGTCTCACCGCATGGTTGTGCTTTGTTCGAGCTTTAGAGGCGTTAATGCACTTATGAGATAATTGCCTTTGACATTTCGGTAATTGACACAGTTTGCTAGATCGGTGCAATGCAAAGAAGGCTACCAACAATTAATCCCCACGATGTTGTCTATTTCCCGTCTTTTTCCCGTCTACTCGTAAGTAATGTTCAGTTTAAATTTTCAAAAATGAAGTAGTTGTGCAGCTTTCAATGATTCTTTGCTATAGTTTAAATCAGAATCATTCATCTTCTGGATACTTTTAAGTGTCTAATTATATAACGTTAATTGAATCTTTCAGCCACGAATTAATTTATTTAATATAGTAATGCTTGAACAACGATATTATTAATATTATTTGAAACCAGATAAACATATTTCGCAAAGTACAATAAAATTAATGAATATTAAAAAAATAAATACAAGAAAAACGATACAAAATTAAATCGAATTCTTTTATTCATCATTTTTTTTAAGTTTATTGCAGATTTTTTTAAGAGAAAACAATTTTTAAAACAAAATATTATTCTGCAACTTTTATTGATCAAAAATAATTGCGCAGTTAGTGTTCGCATATGGGCACACGAGGACTGAAAGGACTAATTATAGATACTCAAAAGTACATTCATCCTCGATTTGCAAAGTGCATAAATCACTGTGCAAATAATCGAAATCATGCAAATCGAGCCCAATAACGTAAGAAGAAAGGAGGATAGTTTACAAAAATAATCATTGTTTTTACTAAAACGTACATTAAAAATTTCATTTATGCATATGTATCTCAAATTTCAGTTCAGCAGTAATAATAAACATTGAATGTTTTTTATGATAAAGGTGTCGTTCCTAAGAATTTTACTAGAACTGTTATTATTCCTATTTTGTTTAAATAGGCGATCGTAGTCCTTGTGATAATTAGAGGGTATTAGATAACTTTCATTTCCAGATAAAATTCTTTGCATTAATATACTTAATAGAATTAAGAATTTGGTTGATGGACAACTGTGTGATGAACAGTGCAGATTCAGAAATGGAAGGGGATGTATTGATCAGATTTCTTTCTCTTAGATAGATTCTTGACAAATGTTTAGAGTTTCAGAATACTGTGGTTACTAGCTTTGTAGATTTCAAGTACGATTTGAACTCTGTTGATCGTCAATTTGTGGTTGATTGTGAGATCGTATGGCATACCAAACAAGTTAACTAGTATAATGAGAGCTCTCTATAATAACAGTGAGTGGTGTGTGAGAGTTGGTACGCTTTGTAGCTATGGTTTAGAATTGCTAGTGGAGTTAAAGGAGTGTCCATTTTGTCTCCATTTCTGTTTAGTTTGGTTACTGATTATGGCTGCATGAAGATTTTGTATGTATAGAATCAAAAGCATCAAGATTCCTGTTATCTTGTTTACAAAGTGTCCAAGTTTCACTACCATAACTAACCTTAGAAAGAACCAAACTATTATACAGTCTAAATTTGGTCTTTAGGTGTATACGCCTATTTCTCCACAATCTCCATAGATTCTTAAAAGTTACGGCAGCAATCCATTTCGTCTGTTAATCTCATGCCACATATCACCATCATCTGTTACATAGCTCACAAGGTAATTAAACTGTGACACCTGCTCAAGACTGCAACCATTCAGATTAACTGAATGACAGCCTGCCTGACCAATTTCCATCACTTTAATTTTCTCTCTGTTTATAACCAAACCTACTACTACAGCCATCAACTACAGCCATCATCAACAGTTCGAATGAAAAAGTTCATCTCATCAACATCGTTTGCCAAAAGGGCTAAATCATCAGCATAATCTAAATCAGAAATTTTCGTATCTCCAGTCCATTTAAGGCCAAAATCTTTCCCTTGAAGTGAATTTCGCATAACATAATCAATAACCAAGATAAAGAGAAAAGGAGACAAAATGCACCCTTGTCGAACAACAGAAGCAATGCAAAACAAATTGCTACAAGCCTCACCAACTCTCACACACAACTCAGTGTTGCTATAGAGAGCGTTCATTACGTTAACTAACTTGTCTGGTATGCCATATGATCTCACAATCAACCACAAATTATGACGATAGTCAAAACGCTTTTTGAAGTTAACAAGGCTAGTAACCAAAGGTTTCTGAAACTCTAAACATTTCTCAAGAATCTGCCTAAGTAAAAATATCTGATCTACACATCACTTACTACTTATGAAGCCACATTGCTCATCGCGCAATTGCCTGTCAACCAGATTCTAAATTCTATTAAGCACAATCATGCAAAGAACGTTACCTGGAACAGAAAGTAGACTGATACCCATACAGTTATCACAAAAATTGTGATCACCTTTTTTGAAAATAGGGATAATAATAGCTCTGGTATAATCCTTAGGAAGCATGCCTTTATCATAAAAGATATTAAAATTTTCAGTCATCCATGTGGAAACCAAAACATTACAAACTCTACACGTTTCCGTAGTAATTTCAGGTACCCCTGAGGATTTATGTATTTTAAGCTTAGAAATAGCCAAAATAACTTCAGAATGTGTTATAGGGACAACATTAAAGCCAGTAATGCATCTATCATTATTCAAACAATGGGAGTTAAACTACCCACATTGTTTAGAACATCACTGAAATGCTTAGCCCACCTAGTCCTAACAGAATACTCAACTTCTATAACCTTACCTTGTTTAATCTCCAATCCCTGTATTCTTGTGCGTTTTTTACCACAAAAAACCATAAAACAGTTCTCTTCTGTTGTGTTGTCTGACTGCTTCCTTGGCTTTGCTAGGCAAGCCATCAAGCCAAAGATTCTTATCAGTTGCTAACTGATACTTTACACGTTTATTAAGCTCTTTATAATGCTTTCTATTAGGGCAAATAGGGTATTGAATAAGTCCATTCCTGATGTTATTTTTCCCAATTAAGCCCCAGTGTCTTCTTACTCAAATAATGTTTGCTTCATCTGCTCCTTTTTTCCTAAAAGAGTACTGTTAGTTTCCAAAAAAAGCCTGTTTAAAATGGCCGCATTCGTCCACAACTTCAGTAGTAAGCAACCATGACTGTCATAATGACTAAGTAACTTATCATGGTAAGCTATAGCGATAACTGGGTCTTTTAGAGCTTCAGTGTTAAAGGTAACCTTTTTTAAATTTAGCACAATACTTCTTACGTTTTAGTTCCAAGACACTCTTAACAAGGTAATGGTCATATCCAATTTCAGCTCTTTATATGACTTATTATTTCTAACAGAGCTAGCCCATTTGCTGTTAATTAATATATAATCAATCATATTCTTATGCAGCCCATCTGGTGAAACCAATATGTACTTATGTATGTCGCAGTGTTTGTAATAAGTGTTAGTTATTCTCAATCCATTAAGTTTATTTACCTGTAGGAGACGTTGTCCATTGCAATTGCAGCTACCAATACTAAAAAATCCTATCACCCCTACCCAAAAGTCAGAGTCAGTACCAACGTTGGCGTTGAAGTCATCTAGACGTAAGGTAAATATCTCCTTTCTTGACAAAATTAAAAAAACTCTGAAGTTGTCCATAAAACCTATCCTTCTCATCCTCATCGGCATCCTCAATGGGGGCATAACAGCAGATAACATTGAAGTCTTTAATCCTTGTCTTTTATTAATGTACTCATATCCTAGAAGAGCATCACTAGCGTGTCTTAAGAGAAGCAGACCTATGCCTTGGAGACACTTATTATGTTCTTTCCTTGATAAGACATATTTAAGATTATTTTTAATAATCTGATCTTTATTTGTCCATCTGATCTCTTGTAAACCGAGAATATCTAAATTGTAATGGTGGAATTCTTGTGTAAGGACATCAAGAGAATAATATCTGTGAAGATACCTCACATTCCAACTACCTATGAGGAGAAAATGGTTAGTCAGATGTTTAAAGAAACTATGTTTATGTGAGAGGGGGAATGTCGACAATATCAAACAGCCCCCTAATTGCAGGAATGGGGCAAAGATCTGTTCCCTCACCACTAAAAACTGAAACCATCTACACTGGAAGAATTTAAATTCTCCTCTTCTTTCAATGTAATTTGACATTGGAATTTAATAACTCCAATGTAGAATTTGACAATGCCATAAAAGCAAGAGTTCAGGTGCTTGCGGTGACCTCTGCTCAGGATTATCCACCAGATGATAAAATATATCCTCAGAATCTATTCACTTGGGGCTGTCAAACCCACAAACAAACAGAAAACACAGAATGAGATTTTCCCTGCACCGAAGCCCACCAGTGCAGCAAATTTAGGATCCATAATCAAGCTCACAACCTTATTTCAGTCCAGTCCCGTAGGTTTATATGGTCAGCACCAGGACCCTGTGTAGTTGGCCACTCCTCTGCAGGGTAAAAAAAGAAAAGTAGCCAACAGTTGTCCAGATCGTAGGCCACAGTAATCTGGCAGCCCAGCTACATATACGTGAATATTTAAACTTTATGTGTGTGACAGACTTCCTGGGGGCGGGGTATATCAGTCGGTAGCGCGTCAGACTCGTAATCTGTAGTTTCCTGGTTCGAGTCCCAGCTGGGTCAGCGTTGAAATTTATCTCCGCAAAATTCTCCACCCTGCCCACGGTCAGTAGGGGACACCGATGGGCATGAATAGGCCGCCGTGTGTCGGATGGGACGTTAAGCTGTGGCCGCATGTGCGGGAGAGCCATACCCTGTTCACTTTAAAGAACAAGCCGGATGACTTTGACGGGAGGCTACCATCTGTCTCCCAACAGCTGTTCCAGTGGGTCCCCTCACCCAACCTTCTCTGAGCCTTTCGGCTCCATGTGACCTGGTCATTTAGCCCATGGTATGCAAAAAAGTGCCGCTCAGAGGTGAAACAACACGACACAACCCAACAGACTTACTGGTACGTTCGTAATTTCCAAGAGGTTATGGTTTGGATTCGATACCCTCTCGATTCATTAAGAACTCAAATACCAATTCCGAAACACCTCGTGACATTTCAAAAATTTCTATATTTGAACTAATTTAATTGTGTTATCCATTTTTTATGCTTTCTCAACCCCTGGCATTCATCCCTTTTCATTCTTGCTACCATTTTTTCATAAAGACAATTCGGCACTGGCAGAAATAAGAAATATTCTTCAAAATATAAAAGTATTATCGATATTAAAAATTAATTACTTAATAGATTGATACTGCAACTCGTCCAACAACCACATTACTAGCTGTTAAAATTTCTTCAGTGATTTCTACAGAATTTGACTACTTACGAAGCTTATATCTAAAGATTACCATCTAATCTCAGCTGTTGTTGAAGAGACAGCACTAAATCCACTTGGGCAAATTAGGCTATAAAAATTCAGCAGCCACCACGGGATGACGGATGCAGCTGAGCTATTTCAGCTATCTGAGATTGTTCTCCTAAGTAACTGCCATTTACATTGAATGAAATTACGGTGAATACGGCGACTGAATTGGTAAAACTGAAAAAAAAACTGAAAGCTATTTGGCAATTTTTAACTTCTAGGAATTTTATAAATAGTCTTAGAACCTTGTGAGGAACATATATAAAAACAAAATTTTTGGTAACCTCGGTAACGTTTTTATATTAAACTTCTACTTAGTGTAATTAGCATAATACTATATGTCAGAATTATTAACTTTTGCGGACTTCTGATTGATACTTCATTTAAAATACATTTGCTCTAAAAGAACCTAAAAAAGGGCTGATCAAATTTACTGGTAAATTGAATGAAATGGAAATCGAATTCGTAATCCACTTAGCATAAGAGTATTTCATAGAATAACAATAAATAAAAATAAGTACATATTTAAAAATTCTTAAAGGTGATCTGTCACTGATATATATATGTATATTGCAATATAATCTTAAGGGATAATTAATGTTATATAATATATATACATATGATATAGAAAACATTATAATGCAATAAAATCGATTTACAGACATTTTTTTATGGTTTTCATTTATATTATTAATTAGCTGTTTTCGCTATATCTAGAAATACAGGGTGATTCAAATTTTAAAAATGGCATTTTTTTATTTCTGCGAGCTGTAGATTCTAAGTGTATGGTTCGATCAATCATAATCCCCTCTCATCTAATATAACGTATTCCTGCGTATCTGTCTAAAGAGGAACTGTTCGGTATAAATGTTTCTTATTCTGAGTATGTTATGGGAAAAACGCATTTTTTAAATATTTTTTACGAGAGGCGTTCAAAAAGTTATTGACCATGTATCGTCAGAAAAATATCTATTGCATGTGCCTCAACAAAACTTTTACTGTCGTTCAAAACACTCCCCTCCAACATCTATGCAAAGTTACAGACGTCTACGCCAATTCTGGAAAGAATGGAGCACTCCTGTTGGGGAATATTCGCAACTGTAGATGAATGCATTTTGCAAGGTCTTGGACCCACGAAAAAGGAATTCAGGCAAGTTCCTTTTTAATTTTTGGAAACAACCAAAAATCGAATGGTGCAAGATCGGGGGAATATGCAGGATGGTGTAACTGTTTGATTTTTTTTCCAGCTCCAGATACGTCGTACTTTGAGGGGTTTTGTGAGCAGTGACATTGTCATGAAAAAGGAGAACATTTGATACGCCTATTGTTGGACCCTACTGCTTCATCTCCTTAACCATTCAGAGTAAAAAAGTTTGGTGTAGCATTGATCATTTATTGTCATTTTTCAGGTAAGGTGTCCACGGCAACCACTACTTAGGGATTGAAACAAAATTGTGAACGTCATTTTATTGAGCGAAAGTCTTTTCGGAGGATCTGGGGATGCAGTTCATCTTCTGCAGCTAAAATATAGTTGTCGATATTTCTCGAAGTTGTATAGTAATAAAACCACGTCTCATCACCTGTGACACTATCTGTTAACCATTTTGGACCACTAGGTTCAAACATTACCAGCATCTCCTTGCATGAGTCGACTCTAGCCCTCTTTTGCAATTCTATCAGTTTGTGAGGACCCAAACAAATTATCTAGAGTTTGTGGGGTACCCGTTTGGCACAGATCTTTCGTAACTTTAAATGTTGATAAATAATTGTTCCCAAACTGCCGTTTGCCTGGATGGTGATGATTAAGCGGTGACCATTGCCTGGACGGTGATGACTCATTAAGGAAAACCAGCATTACCTGGACAGTGATGTGTGGTTTTCCTTAATGAGTTCACGAACAGCAGCGATGGTTCCTTCGTTCACGGCCTCCTTCGGTCTTTCATTACGAGGGAGGTTTTCGAATCTCTGCTGTCTTTTGAATTTGCGCATCCATACCGTAACAACGTCATATGAATAGGCACGATCTCCATGTATTTGTGATAAATCGGCAGAAATGTTTTCGTGTCGTCCCCAAACTGCATCCTTGTGAAAATGTACAATATTTCCACATATTTAGTAGGCTCCATAGCAACAACGCACAGATTTCTCAGACCGAACTTTACGCACAGCCAACGAAGAGAAAATGATGATACGGGCTTTGTTTTTAACACGTAATGACAAGTTTAGACAAGCTTTCAACCAAGTCATATCTCATTGGCTTCGGAGGAGCGAGTAAAAATCTACAGATACGTGACAATAATTGTTTGAACGCCCTCGGTATCGTAGTATACAAAATGGTAGGATCGATGTCTGAAAGATAAAGAAAGAAAAAAGAACTGTTCAGTAATTATTCACTCGCGAACTGCGCTCTTAAAATTGTTGTCAACATATCAAAAACAAAACATTGATTCTTTGAATTATTATTTACATTTCAATATGAAAATTGTCCTTTAAATTATACAAATTAACAGATATGCATAAGAGATTTAGTTTCAAGCAGAAATTGCAGACATTATTAGAGTTAAATATGAAGTTATTTGCCTAGCCATGTAGCTGGAAGCATATATTCAGATCTTCATCTCCTTTCCCTATTCAATAACTTTATACAAATATGATAAGCAGGTTACGAGTTATAACTTGCAGATTAATTGCATCCTTTGCATGTGAGACATATTTCCTTTAAATGTCACTCCACAGTGATTCGGTAACCAGGGGCGTAACTATGGAGATGAGGAGAGGGTGAGTGGAATTGGGGATTTTTTTTTTTTTGGAAAATTAAGGGGAGTTGGCAAAATCTAGGAGAAGTGGCGAAATCAAGACAATTTGGCAAATCAGAGCAACTTAGCAAAATCTGGGAAAGTTGGCAAAATCGGGACAACTTGGCAAAATCTAGGGAAGTTGGCAAAATCGAGGCAATTTGAAAAAGTCTAGGAGAGTTGACAAAATCGAGGCAACTATGCAAAATCTAGAAAAATTGGCAAAATCTGGAAAAGTTGGCAAAATCTGAAAAAGTTGTGAAAAACTTGGGTAGTTCGCAAAATTCGAAGTGACTTGATAAAATAACAGGTGAGTTGTAAAATTGGGATTGTTTTTGTGAAATTAAAGAAAGTTGACAAAATTGCGGCGACTTTGCAAAATCTTTGTAAGTTGGCAAAATTCAGGTGAAAAGTAAAAACTGTTTTTTTTTTGTAAAATTATGTTGAGTTGGCAAAATCGATTAACTTGGAAATTCTAGGGAAGTTTGCAAAATCGGAACAACTTGGCAAAATTCGAAGCGACGGTAAAATTCAGGTGAGATGAAGAAATTTTTTTTATTTCCAAAATTATGGCGAGTAGGCAAAATTGAGGTAACTTGACAAAATCTTGGGGAGCTCCCCCCACCCTCCGCCCGGAACTAAATCCTGATTACGTCCCTGACATAGACATAATTTGATTTGTGTACTTATTTTCTCAGTTGACCAAATTTTATTTCTGTGTTGGGAAATTTTCGTTACACCCCTGTAGGTAACCGTTGTAAAATAATATAATATCTGTTTTTCAACACCATGTTAATGTGCTTTATATATAAAAACTTTTATGTATAATATAAAATATAAACCAACTTCCCAAGATTTTGCCAACTTTCCCAGAGTTTGACAAGATGCCTCGATTTTGCCCAATTTCCCTAGATTTTGCATAGTTGCCTCGATTTTTTCAACTTTCATAGATTTTTTCCAAGTTGCTTCGAATCTTGCCAATTTCCCTAGATTTCGTCAATTTTGCCACCTCTCCTAGATTTTGCCAACTTCCCTTAATTTTACCAAAAAAAAATCCCAATTCCACTCACTCTCTGCTCATTTTCATAGCTACGCCCCTAGTTACCGAATCACTGTGGAGTGACATTTAAAGGAAATGTGTCTCACATGATAAGGATGCAATTATTCTGCAAGTTGTTACTCGTAACCTGCTTATCATATTTGTATAAAGTTATTGAATAGGGAAAGCAGATGAAGATCTGAATATATGCTTCCAGCTACATGGTTGGGCAAATAATGACTTCATATTTAACTCTAATAATGTCTACAATTTCTGTTTGAAACTAAATCTCTTATGCATATTTGTTAATTTGCATAATTTAAGGCCCAATTTTCATATTGAAATGTATATAAAAATCCAGAGAATTAGTGTTCTGTTTTTGATAAGTTGCCAATGATTTTAAGACCGCAGTTCGCGAGTGAATAATTACTTGAACCGTTCTTTTTTATTTATAATTAATGTAAATCTATTATTTTTTTGTCTAATATGATTTTAAAATCATCATTTTAATAACATTCTTCATAGATAGAAAAACTGCTTTAAAATCAGTATGTACTACACCATTTTAACTTTTTTAATTGAGTACTACCCATAAGACAGTTTAATGTATTGCAAAGAGTTCAGCCCGTAAAATGGTTCTCTGAGGTGAAAATTAAACTTTTCAGATGCTTATACATTATTTACTACATTAGTAGTATTTTAAACCACGACACTTCATATTAACTTCTTTTGATGACTTTTTTTTGATTCTGTAGATGAACATAGGCATAGAGCAAAATTGTCATGAGTCGGGTGGAATATGAATCCACGACCTCCTGATTGCATGTCAGGGTACTAGAGATACCTAAGAACTATGCCTGATAATTGAAGCTAACTCATAAAAAAAGTGCTTGTCAGTTGGCGTATGCTTGTCATGATGCAAGACTGGGGAATGCAGTAATAAGGTAGACATCAGCAGCTGATTCTTCAATGGAGGGGTTAGATCATTAATCAGCAGCCAGTAGCTCAGCGGTCAGATCACATGACATGTCCTCAGGAGGTCTTGGGGGTCTGATACCATCCGGCTCAAGTCGACTGTCCTCTATTCCCATTTTGATCCACATGATAATAGATTTCGAAATGTTGATATTTAGAAGTTTTTTAGTAATGCTGAAGGCAACTGTGGCTAGATCCTCATTGGATATATATGCCCCATCAGTAAAAATAAAAAAATAGTATGTTCTGATTCAATAAATGACTCACTTAATGATAATAGTATTTTTAATCTGTTTCACTTTTCTTAATAATATTAGTTATAAACTGTGATGTTTCACTGGTTTAAAGTCCAGATTACCTTGATGAAGTTATCACTTTTGTTTTTCGTGTGCAATATTTTATAAAGTGTTTTTATTTCTATGAATTAATCATGAGAATAAAATTTATAATTTTTATAATATGTTTGATCAAGCAATGATCTTCATGTTTCAAGTGCATCTTGTATAATTTTTTACCAATAAACTTTTAGCCCTTAGTTGAAAATATAAAACTGATGCTGTTTGGTATAAGATCTAAATTTGGGGTGCCCTTCAATAGAAAGAGACGATCGAAATAATTTATTTTGTATTGCATTTAAGTTATTATATTTATTGTCTGTAGTTATGCCAGTAGAACCAGACTGTATTCTAAATTTGAGCTCATTAAATGTTTATAAAGGTACAAAAGATTTGTTGGTGAGAAGCCCCTTTAGGTTTTCGCTAAAAATGTGGCAAAAATTAAAAAGTTTGTTTCATATTGTACATATTTTTTTCGAGATTTATATTCCAATTCAGTCTTGAATATACAATACCTAAGTTCCAATACACAATACCTAAGTATTTATGATGTTCAGTATTAGGTACCATAGTATGTTCAATTTATTTGATTTATAACTGACAATTGGCATGTCAAAATGTTTATTTATATACTCAGGTAAATCATACAGGTAAACGTTTAATAGAGTCAGGTAATCACTCAGGTAAATCATACAGGTAAACGTTTAATTTCACTTTGAGCAATTTCAGCACGCATTTTAATTTTTTGATAATATATATATTATCAAGATTAACTTGATACTGCTTTTCAGTTAAATATAATTTAATAAATGAATAAATAGATCCTGAAATAGCATTTTTTAATTCCTATAGCAATCCAGAAATTGCTACTGTAGCCTGTTTGTGATATATAATTTTTGTTATATCTCCCACTAAATACTGTCAGTAGTTGTTCTTTCTTTTCTAAATTCATATATACGTGTTCCGAAACTATTTTGTTTATCATCCAAAAACTATAATAATCCTTTAAGAACTAATTTTTCTAACAATTTATGAACATTGGAGATAAGTCTATAGGATTTAATACCAGCTGCTGGTTTAGGAGGATTTAGCAAAAAATATTATGTTTACTATTGGCCATGATGGGGAATACATTGCTTCTTTGACCATAAGTAATTAAAAGAAATAAAAATTTGTATTTCCATTTTTTTGGTGGTTATTTTAAGAATTTATATGATAGGTTAGCTATCCCACAGGTGGCTTTTACCTTTGCATTATTTATGACATATTGTAATTCATACTAAGAAAAATCCTTATCCAGTATTGGTATGGATTGAGGGATAGTTTTATTATATTTTTCAACTTCTTTTCAATGGCGGTTTAGCTTCATGAACCTGTGTAGGCTTGAAAAATGTTTTCATGGATATTTCTGTTATTAAGGCTTGACTATTGTGTTAAAGATGTTCATACACTACGAACTATAGAATTTACATTACGTTTACTCGAGAACTCTTATCAGGATGACCTGTAATGTTACCTAAGTTTTCTCCTGACTAATGGCACTATTCGACGATATCTAAGAATATCTTGAAAGTAATTTTGCATTTACAACCCTCGGGCAAAATTCTGATGAGTCTCTTTTCTTCAAATTTATCTGATTTCATTTCTATACAAAATGTCTATACAAAAAGACGATGCTTTCTACATTTCAAATATTTTTCCAAAATATATAAAAAGAAATTTTATTTTAAATACAATATACCCGAGAAATTGTGGTACCCTATCGCAAACAGCAAAACATAATTTGAAAGTCTTCAAAGAGCATTTTCGCGATTGTGTTCCCTGAGGTCGATTTCCTCGATATTTCAAGTACGGATTTCTTCAGATCTAACTCATGCGCCTATTGCTTATGTGATTGTAAAAGGAGATTTTTTGCAGAAACCACTCACATAGAATGGGAAAACTTAAGCAATAAATTTAATCATGTGCTCAGCATTAAGGGAATAGTAGGTCATTTCCAACAACTACTACATACGGTAATGGAAGCTAATGCCATTCATATCGTAAATATCTTCACTTGATATAAACTTTCTTAAGTCTGCTGTGCGTTTCGTTTCACCACAATCAATATTCTTTGCCGTACATTTAAGCAAATGTTTCACACAAAAAATATAAAGCATTAAACTGAAGCGTCATTTTGGTAACACTCTACCCATATGAATGATATATAAGATTTGTTTCAAAAATAAAAATTATTAGATAACTTCAAGTTGTTATTCTTTAGCTACTTCTTATTTTGTTTTAGCAAATATGCTTGTTTAGAAATGAAAACTATAAATTTTATTTTAGTAAGGAAATCGAAGTTAAAAAAAACGTATCTGATACTGTTTAATGAAATAATACGTTATTTACGTATTGAATTACGTATTTATTACGTTATTGCCGTACTTGAAAATGAAATAGAGTTTTCCGTCCCAAGATCTGGACAACCAAACACTCTTCGTCATACGCTTCAATAATTTCTGGGACTGTCTGTATACCACTTAAGTCTGGCTGAACCCAATATCATATCATTGTTTGACGAAAATCAATCAACAAACATTGTTGGTTTGGTATTGACCATTTATAGTCATTTTTCAGGTTAGGTGTCCACGGTAACATGCGGTTCATCTTCCGCAACCAAAACATAAAAGAATTTTATATAAAATGACTATAAATGGTAATAAAAAAGAGCATCATAAATTAAAATGACTATAAATGGTGATTTATCACATGTATATGGGGAACATGCCTGTTCGTATGGCGCTGCTATGGGATTGTGGGTTCAAATTCAGCGAAGGATGGCATAGATTCGATGATTCCCTCGTGCAGGAAGACCGAAGGAGGCTATGAACGAGAGAACGATTCGTAACTCATTAAGGCAAACACACACACATCATAGTTCAGGAAATACGTTTAGATGTAAGTGTATCGATTTACAGTGTGGAAACAATTATTCCTCAACATTTAAAGTTCTGAAAGATCTTAAAATGCGGAGTGCCAATGGATACCCCGCAAACTGACAGTAAAGCAAAAATGCGGTAGTCGGCCCGTGCAAGGAGATGCTAGTAATCTAGGGCCCCAAACGGTTAACATACGTTATCACAGTTGATGAGACGTGGCTTTATTGCTATACAACTCCCAGAAATATCGACAACTATGTTTGGGTTGCGTAAGATGAAACGCATCCCGAAATCCTCGAAAAAGACTTTTGCTCAAGGGAGAGAACGTTAAAATTCCCCAAGGAATGGTTGCCGTAGATACCTAACTTCAAAAATGATTATAAATGGTCAATACCACACCAACATTGTTTTCCCCAAAATATTTACGGAGATGAAGGAGCAGTGTCCAATAACAGATTTGTCAAGGGTTCTCCTTCTTCATGACGGTACTAGTGCTCACAGATCCCCGCAGGTTACGGCCTATATGGAGCAGGGATCTTTAGATTCGTAACAAATCACGTTTCACTTTTTACAAAATTTATTTATTTATTTATTCTATTTTTTTTTATTTGATTATTCTATTTACAATGTTTTTTATTCACCAAACTCATTTCTTTTATTAATTTTAATAGCATGACAATAAAAAACATTTTTTTCTCAAAACAAAAGTAAATTTATTGGAATATTTTTCAACCCAATTTATACCTCTAAGACTAATCCTTATTTGTTCCTAATTCAGTTATTAAATTAACGAATGTTATCACGTTCATTACCATTGCAGTTATTTATGCTCAATACATTAGCAATCATAATAATGGCAATTTATAATACACTGAAAGCACAATTTATTATACACACCACACCCATCCACATACTTGTACTACTCCGTCACAATAATGCAGCCAGACAAACCCCTTGCGGACTATAAGTAGAATAGATACTACCTGCTCTATGTCGCCCTGCGACTGTTTGATGGCTAAACACAAAGACCTGAGCGAGTTTGCAGATAGTCAGTGTGAGGGCAGATAGTCACTGTGAGGAAGCTAGAATGCTACATATAAACGAATGCAAAACGTCTGGAATTTCCTTGTGTGACTGTCGCACGTGAATACAAGGAGTACATGAAAACAAGAAAAACTTGAAGCCACGGGGGAAAACCAGGCCATTGATGTTCGAGGTGAGCCCTATCGTATATTGTAACATCTGAAAGGAGGGCCACGGTGTAGATCCTAATATCAGCATTCAGTGACGGTGCAACTGCAAAGGTTTGTGTAAAGACCATTCCGCGTATGATGTCACCATTGGGTTGTGACAGCCGACGCCTATATCGAATACACTTGTTAACAACATTTGTAACGTCACTCAGCTATGAAGCTGCAGTAGGCAAAGGGAATCACCAATGGACCTTGGAAGATAAGAGTAACTAGCTTGATCTGACAAATTAAGGTTCCAACTATATCACGCCAATGGGAAGTAGTGTGTGTGGCACACGAAACCATGGAACCCGACTATGAAATCGGGATGTTACAGGCCAGTGGAGGTGGGTAATATTTCGGGGCATGTTTATGTGGGCCACCTTGGGGTCCCTTGTACCTATTTAGACCACCATTAAAACAATGGGCTATGTTGACGTACACGCCGATTACCTACAACCGTAATAGCTGTCCATTTCCCCAAGCAGGATGCCATCTTTCAATAAGACGGCAAGACTGTCTCATCGCTCCTGTTTGGCAAAGGACTGGCTGGAAGAACATTCCAGTGAGTTCACAGACCTCGAATGTCCTTCTAATTCTCCGGATATGAATTCTATTGAGTATATGTGGGACGAAGTGGAATGATGCATTCGAGTCCGAAACCCAACACTGGCAACTCTCGTCGCTTTACAGACTGCTGTTTTGGAATCATGAGACACAATAACACTGCAATTTCTCCAAAACCTGGTAGAGTCCATGCCACGATGTTTTGCTGCTGTTTTGAGAGCGAAAGGTGGATACACAGGTTGTTAGGTGGGTGTATATAATAAATTGTCATTCAGTATATTATTATTATTATTTACTACTGTAGTTATATTGTATATTAATAATTGCAAAATATTGTGATGTCTCGCAAATCGTAGGAACTAAACTCGCATACAAAATTCGGAATGAAATTGTGATTATCAATCAATAAAGATTACAAGAAATAAATTGAAAGTGCCTTTATTAAATTCCGCAACATCATTATTACAAAAATCAGCAAAATAAATATAGCAAAAAGCAAGGGTCGGCAATATACAGCCCGCTGGACAAACGTTACATTCGTAGACTTTTCAAGTGGCTCGCAGAGCGTTTTGCCCTTTATAAGGTAAAATTGCCCCGAGAGCAATATTGGTGATGAATAAATTTTTAAGTAACAATATGAAATAATTTTATTTTTCAGCATATCTGATTTTCAACCGACGGTATGTTTAAAGAGTCATTTTAATTTGTGAAGTATAATTTTATACAGAACTTTCAAATGCTGTGTTTCCTCTTTTTGAAACGATTCTCTACCGCAATGATAACCGTGTTCGCTAGCAACTATGTTTGTGAAAAAAACATTTCTTGAAATATATTTTATCAAAAGAAAATTTCGGTCACAAATGGCAGACGAATCTGCATTTAATATTAAAGATTAGGTGTACTAGTCTTTAATATTAAATGCTTTTCTATTTATCAAAGATTATTATCGAAGGTTATTTATACAAAGATTAGATTATTTCAATGCTAGTAGTATTAGCATTGAGATAGATTTTACAAAAATGGCAACTAAAATATTTAAAGGCATTTTTGTAATAATTAACCGTCATATACGTTAACAAGAGTTTATTTTGGTACATATTGTACCCTCTGCTTACCCTTATAGTGCGCCCGCTTAGAAATTCCACAGTACTAAAATGGCCCCTCGTTGGAAAATATTTGACTATCCTTGTCATAACGTATAGGGAAAAATGCATCAATACTAAGGGGATAATGAAGCCTCTTTCTTTCGTACTAATATCTTTCTATGTGAAGCATCTGCCTTCCCTTTTTGAAAACTCAAAAATCTGTACGTCCATCTAAGAATAATCCCTCCGCAGAATAACATGATCCTTTCGCCATAAGCACCATTCCTTCTAAGCTTGTAATGTAAATAATGGGTCTTCATTTTTCTATGTATCAGGTCTTGACTTTCTCCGTCGCAAGAATCAAATCTCGTCTTCAAATCCGATGAAGCAAGAATCTGGCTTCTCTTGAACATCCCTAGAAAAAAAACGAAAACGAGATAATACTTGAAAACTTTATAGCAGTGTTTCGCAAATGATGTTCCGTGAAGTAAAAATAAGGGTTTTGCGAAAAATTTATTAAAACAGAAAAAGATCAGTTTTATATTTCTTCATTTTACGTATAAATGAAATGCGGTTTTTGTTTCTACATGTGTACAATTAAATAATATGTTGATCTGATATTGTTGTTTAGCATATATTTATTGTTATCTGTGGTCTAGTGTTTTAACTTCATATAACAAGAATTGTATTAAAGATTCCTATATAGAAAATTCCATATATAGAACATTCCATGTGCGAAAGGGTTGCGTGGCCAAACGAAATTAGAAACACTGCTCTGTAAAAAGAATCTGGGCTTCTCTTAAAACCTTCTATAACGAGAGTCGGAACGTGAAATGAATTGCTATCTATGTGCAAATTTCTTATCGATACTGTATCAATGGAGTATTCACTCTTAGTCCAATATCGATGTCAAAATAGAGGGAAAATTATCATATCCAGGTGGGATATGAAGGGGGGTGAGTCCTTGATAACATATCGAGTGCTCTGACCACTGAGCTACCGGCCACCGATCAAGAGCTCCCCTAACTGAAATTAAGAATTGTTCCTACCTGCAATACACGAGTCTGTGTTTTATAAATGTAATGTCTTCACTGTTTCTCAGTCTTACGAAGCAGGATAGCAAATTGTATGTCACGATTACAATGTTGATGTCATTTAATAACTAAATTGTGTTTCTTATTGATATTCGTTTGAGGTCAGATCTTAGTTTTCTACAGGGTACTCAGTTGTTTTGCTTTGTAGTTCATTTATTAAAATTAAAATGAATATTTCAATATCCAAAATCCATTGTACGTGTGGAAATCTTTTAAATGTTATTGTGTTACACGAAAAGCGTTTAACACTATTTTAATTATTTATTCTTTTAAAATCGGAGTTTTTGCAATGATTTATGCAATTTTAATAAAATAAAATGACACAAGCTTTAATCATTTCAGACCAGATTTCATGTCTAAATTGACAACTCTGCCTCGGAAATACGTAATGCAGATTCATCCCCCCATTTTCTGAATTTTCAGCTGTCTGTGTCCTGTTAACTACACACTATTTCCACACTGCATTGAAATCCATCTTCACACCTATATTTATGGAGGCTTTCAAAAAGTACTTGATACGTGTCTGTAGATTTCCACTCTTTCCACCGAGTTAACGAGCTACGACTTCTTTGAAAGCTTGTCTAAATTTGTCATTACGTGTTAAAAACACAGACCATACCGTAATTTCTCTCTTTGCTGACTGCCCGCGCGTCAAGTTCGGTCTGCGAAATCTGTGCGTTTTTTCTATGGAGTCTATTAAAGACGTGGAAAGAGTTTAGCATTTCAAAAGGATAACAAGGATACAGCTTGAGAACGACGCGAAACAAATTAATGCCAAATTATCACAAGTATGTGGGGAACATGCCTGTTTATATGGCATGGTGGCAGCAAATTCAGAGAAGGATGACAGAGATTCGAAACCTCCCTCATGCAGGAAGACCGAAAGAGGCTGCGAACTAGAGAACCATCACTACTGTTCGTGAACTCATTATGGAGAGCCCACACATCACCGTTCAGGTAATAAAGTTTAGATGTCATTTTATTGATTGGTAGTGTGGAAACAATTGTTGATAACATTTAAAGTTCCAACAGATCTGTGCCAAATGGATACCCCACAAACTGACAGAAGAGCAAAAAATGGCTAATCGACTCGTGCAAAATATGCTGGCAATGTTTCAATCTACTGGATTCAAACGGTTAGCATATATTGTCTAGATTGATGATACCTGGTTTTATTTCCATACAATTACCAGAAATATCGACAACTTTTTGGTCTCGATGTTTGGGTTGTGAAAGATGAATCACCTCCCCAAATCCTCCAACAAGAATTTCTCTCAAGGATGAGGATGTTCACAATTTTGTTCAATTTCCAAGGAATGGTATTCGTGGACACCTTACCTGAAAAAAATGACTATAAATGGCTCATACTATATCAACATTGTTTTGCCCAAAATGGTTAAGGAGAAGGGGCAGCGTCCAACAATAGAGGTTCAGTTGGGTTGCTTTACCTCTGAGCGGCACTTTTTTGCACACCATGGGCTAAATGGCCAGGTCACATGGACCCCGAAGGCTCAGAGAAGGTTGGGGGAGGGGACCCACTGGAACAGCTGTTGGGAGACAGATGGTAGCCTCCCGTCAAGGCCATCCAGCGTGTTCTTTAACGTGCACAGGGTATGTCTCTCCCGCACACGGGGCCACGGCTTAACGTCCCATCCGACGGACGGCGGCCTTTCCAAGCCCATCGGTGTCCCCTACTGACCGTGGGCAGGGCGGGGAATTTTGCGGAGATAAATCTCAACGTTGACGCAGCTGGGACTCGAACCTGGGAACTACAGATTACGAGCCTGGCGCGCTACCGACTGAGTCACCCCCCCCCCCCCCCCAACAATAGAGGTGTTGCAATCGCTTCTTCATGACCATGGCAATGACAATGCCATGGTCATGCGCACAAAACCCAGCAAGTTTGTGCAAGACAAAAGCACAAACCCAGCATATCTAGAGCAGGGAAAAATGAAATAGCTATGCCATCTTGCAAATTCACTCGATCTTTAGAAACAACGAAAAAACGCAATCGATGCGATTTTTGGTTGTTTCCAAAAATTAAAAAAACTTGCTGGAAAGTCTTTTTCTAGGGTTGCAGAGTATTCCCCAACAGGAGTACCATCGAGCGTCTTGTTGAAGTAAGTGCAATGGTTTTTGTTCTGCGGATTCATGTGAAGAAATTTTTGAACGCCCCTCTAATAAAGGTGGAAATGATGACATGGACCAAGATTGTGGAGGTGTGTACGTAAGTGTTAGGTTAGTCCATATCAGTATCAGTAAATTCATATTTTCAAATTCTGAGCTATTCAAAGGCAATTCACATTTTTGATAATGATTAATTTCACTAATTCTGGAATGATGAACTGCAAGGGGTTATGAAACACGTGACACTTTTATCATATTAATCACCTAAAACTTGGTTATACTTTCTTTAAATTTTTTTAATGCATTTGTTTCATGCAGATGTTTCAGATGATTTGTTTCAATGCAGATGTTTCATGCAGTAATAATACCACCACTTTCATTGGTGCTTTACAGTATAGTTGCAAATAATGAATGATTTATGAAAAAATTCTTGGAAAGATGGAGGTCGGCAAAATAGAAGGGATTAAGTCCGAAAACAGAAAGTTTGTGAAACGAAGTCATTCAAATTCTAATTAAAGTAAATTCCTTAAAGAAGAACTTAATTGTGTTCTGCACCAAAAAATGAAAGGTAATTTCAATTATGTCTCATAGTTTTCCAAATGTTCTTTTATCATTTCCAGGATGAAGATACCAAAATTCATTTTATGTGTGTCCAAATTTATCATAGATATTTTTAATGCTAGTAAGAATTTGCAAAAGGGAAAATTACATGTTTCTTCTCCTGCGAACTCTCATTTTATGAATTTCAGTCAACAGCGTTGAATTACTGTATCTGCCTGTGTTGTTCCAACAGTTACGTTAACCGTTCTTCCTTCTTTTCTAATTCTGACGACAAAAGTTCTAATATTCGAATTCCTTCATCTATATAATACAGGATAAGTACATACCTAGAAATTTAATCATTCCGTGTTCGAGATAGAAATATATTCCATAAGGATTATCCAACAGCTCACAATAATTTCATTCTGTTAGGTAGTGTGCTGTAAACAGAGCCTTTGTTCTATCGAGACTAAACTATCGTAATCAAAGACCCCCAAAATATATGAATTCTATTCTTCATTTCCCAACACTAACAAGTAACCAAACATAACGCTGCTGGATTACAATTTGTATGGTTCAAATCCCACTTAATAGAAGGATTTGAAGCAATAGTTATGTCGATCTTGCAACGAATATAAGGATATATTATGAAACACCGACATTCGGTCGATAACAGATGTCTCTATTGTTCCTCCCTAACTAATCGCTGAAAGTTAAATATTGCTTCCAACATAGTTACACGCGCAGAAATATAAGGCCCTGGATCTAGAAAATAATCGAGGGGGAGGCAAATAATATAATCGAGCCGGAAAAATATAAAGGAATGGGGGATGGGGGCAAGCGACTGGATTTTCAATGCATTATAAACATTTCATCTCCGTTTAACAGGTTTCTAGAAAAGTCTTGAAAACTGCATGAAATATACAAGTTTAATAAAATTTTGCTTCTATTACCTTATTCGCATGCTGAAGGGGGGGGGGGGGCATGGCATCTTTGCCTGCCCCTACTTTGCCTGCCAGATCCGGCCTTGCCTTTGCGAATAAAGGTTTGCGAGGTATAACGATTTTTGTGGTTGGTGTTTTGGTTTTACCAACTAATCTATAGTGCTTAAAACTGAAGAAAACAGTTTTCGCAAAATATTTCGTCTGTTTAATCGTTTAATATGGGGAATACGAATCTAGCATCATTTTCATATATTCAGAAAGTAATAATCACAAAACAAACTTGGGGCGGGGGTGGCTCAGTCGGTGGCGCGCCAGGCTCATGATCTGCAGTTCCCAGGTTCGAGTCCCAGCTGGGTCAGCGTTGAGATTTATCTCCGCAAAATTCCCTGCTCTGTCCACGGTCAGTAGGGAACACCGATGGGCTTGGAAAGGCCGCCGTCCGTCGGATGGGACGTTAAGCCGTGGCTCCCTGTGCGGGAGAGCCATACCCTGTGCACGTTAAAGAACACGCTGGATGGCCTTGACGGGAGGCTACCATCTGTCTTCCAACAGCTGTTCCAGTGGGTTCCCACCCCCAAAACGTATCTATGAGCCTTCGGGGTCCTTGTGACCTGTCCATTTAGCCCATGGTGTGCAAAAAAGTGCCGCTAAGAGGTAAAACAACCCAACTCAAAACAAACTTTGATAACATGAAGCTAAACACTAGAAAATCAGGTTTGTGATGATTGTTCATACACCTGCTTCAGCAAATTAAACGAAACCTCTTCATATGTAATCCTACCAAATCTTTCTCATTGTTCTGAGATGTAAAAGAGTTCTTTCCACCTTTTCTCATTAATATATGCGACGTTTTTCATTGTGGCCCTATTGAAGCAAATAAACAAAGAATTAATGAATAAAAATAAATGATCATAAAAAGCATCTCGATTGGATAACGTAGTAAGCATAGGGAACGGTTACTGGTGTTAAATTTAATGGATGATAAAAATTGTGAATGTCACTTGTTGAAAACGATTGCTAAATAAAAGATTATGAGATTTTTATTTTTCATAAATGAAACGAATTTTATCAATTAACAAGTTCTGAATTTTGCATTTTTACAACTTCAATAAACTATTTTAACGAGAGAGGTAAATGCTTTTTTACTTACTGTTATTAATTAATGTGATCTTCCGACGTAATAGGTGTAGGCTGTTAGCTTCAATGGGATTGTTTAAAGCATTCATGTAACTAATTAATGAACTAATTTACTGATCCAAAACTATTAAATCACTCATTTTCTATCACTATTTAAATTCCTCGATGCATTTTCCTTCTAAAACGAAAAGTTGTTACTAAAAAAAACTAAAAATCAACTTTTATGTGGACTTCAATAAAAAAACGTTTTAATGTAAGTCACATTAATATTCGTTCAGTCTAGTTTTTTGTTAAAATATTTGTAGTTTAATATCTTGCCAATCTCTACATCAAGGAAATAATAAGAGTAAGATCACAAACCGAAGCGTCGCCTGAACATGATATCGAAAAATATCTGATGTGGTGTAAGAGATTGCATTTATTTACGAAAAGAAAACATCCATTTAGAGACGCCAACAAATAATCTAAAGACGATAGCAGAGATGATTTATGGCAGTTTATTCACCCTGAGCAAGAAGCTATTTTCTATGCTGTTCGTAGTAGAGATAAGGGATGCAACAAGTCCTATACAGGGCGTTATCAACTCAGTTTTCAGTAAATAGCTTTAAACCAAATTTGCTGTTTTTATGAAATGCATTAAATAGTTTGTTTTAACCCACAAATAATTAAGAGCAATGATTCCATATATTAAGACCAATGAGAAGAAGAATAACATCGGAAAAATATGTTTAACCATTATTTCGAAAGTGGAATAAAAATGCAGTATTACATTTTTTTGTTCAGTAACTGAGATGAGAAAGAAAATTTCCAAAAATGATAAAGTGTATTTGCATTACGTCTATCAAAATATGTCCTCACTGCTTTTTATATGCATCTCATAAAACAGCGATAAAATATTTGTTTTATAAAATAACATTTTCTGCTATAAATTGTTGACAACCATTTGAAACAGGTATAAAATTGTGCTGAACATTAAAGGTTGTCTCGAAAAGCCTATAGAAACCGACCTGAAATGTGATGTGCATTTATATTTTGCAATGTCGAAGAAGAAAATGCGAGAATATTTAAAGGATGCGACCACGTTTGTACAAATAAACATGTGCTATCCCGGTTGCCGAGTGGTTAGAATGCTTGGCAACTGATCAAGGGAACCTGGATTCGAGCCCCGGATAAGGTATGAATGTTTCTTTTCTATGTTGTCTTTCTTCTGAGATCTCGTCTTCCTCACATATCTCTTCTACGGAGAATTATACTGACAAGGTTCTGACAGACCTCTGAGGGGACAGCTGCTTGAGGGATAACTTATTTATTTAAAAAAATCTAAATAACCTGTCTATATGAAAATATTTGGTCTGTGCACCTTCTATCACTTCTGAGCTCACACTGTTGTTGCCGAAGGCGTATGTGATGTTACTTCTTCGTTTGTCGGTCTATTGGGACCACTTAGGAACCTCCCCTCGGTTCGATCGCAATACGCGACAGGTAAAAGAGTCTTTCGGAACAAAAATCAAAGATTTTACCACAATTGCAGGGACTCAATACTGAGGCTCCTCCCCAATAAATTGGTTCAAACTTCAGCCTTTACTTTAAAATAACAAATATTTATTTAACCTTCCAAACATCCTTGATGGACATATGTTCAATTACATAGATTACAACAACACCAGCTTACTATGCCTGTTCAGCTGTGTTCACAGAGCCCAATGCCGTTAATACCAGTCGACATTTACCAGCTTTACAATTTTATGTCTGCCCACTTTCGTTCCTCGACTGGCTCTGTCTTCCTCCTCGTTGTTGCCAACCCTTTCTTTTTCTCTCTCTGCTCCGGACCATCTAGGGCGTCCGCTGGCAGTTGGGTGACCTCCGTCCCCTCGGGGCACTGCTACTTCAATTTACTTTCCAGATGCCGGGACAGAGGGTAGTATATGCGTAGTATATGCCACTTAGCATATGCCTATTTTGGTGAAATCCAAAATAATATACAAATCATGAACAAAAAAAAAATCTAAAAAGGCCTCTAGCCTGACACCTCCCTGCCAGAAGTTAGTAGTTAGTCCTGTTAACTGCTGACTAAAAAGTCAAGCTGAACACTGAAAATTAGAGTTCATTTTCCCGTAAACCTGAGAGTTCAATGCCACAAAATCCAGAGTTCGAAATCGCTTTAGGAATTCTTTAAATTCTCTGCGAATTGGCACATCTTTTACACATCTATGTACACTACACTTAAATATAAAAGAACTTCTAGATATATCCCGCTGCACTGAGTCTAAATATTCTCTTTGCTTCAAACAAAAAAAAAAAACCTGGTGACTGAAGTAGTTGTCCGAGAGTACACAGTTTATAAATTAATTCTCTCACTAATAACTGTCTTTGACGAAGGTATGCCGTACTGGCGGTGTTCATTCGTTCACAGGTGACATCCCAGGTGAAAGGCTATGCACACCTTACGTGACTACCTAGATATCACCTTCCCGTACGTACCCTCTGACTCCATAGACTGAAAGTCGTCGACATTGGCGTCGGCCTGACCCATTGTTACCTCCAATTGCCATGTTCGCCCCCTCCCCTGCATAATTTTGATCACCGTAGACATCGAGTCTGACAGATTGTTGCACATGTTTGGGCTGGGAGATAGAACGGCGTTGATTGGACGGTCTCCATGGAGGATATATTTCCATTTTCCTAACTGGAATTTCTCTACCTCTTTCATAGCAGCTTCCTTTATTGGCCCACGGCTCGTGGATTTTCCTCCTGGGATTACCAGTTACAGGCCTTCTCTCCTTCTTTCTAATTAACTTACCATACGCTTCCACACTCAGAAGTACCCCCTTCCGCAGATTTGCTACTACTGCGCATAGCACTTTAATTTCTCCGCCACTCCCAGTGCTATTGTCTGTACCATCAGTCAAACTTAAAGGCAGCTCTTTTTACCTCTGCCCTTTTGGCATCACCAAACGGTCCATGCAACAACAGATGGTCTTTTACCGGGTGCTTTTCTTCGTTCAGCATCCCCTTTCTGATAACTGTCAGGTCTGCCCCCGAATCCACGACTGCTCTAGCTGTCATTTCGCCACATCTGATTCGAACCTCTTTATAATCTACTGGGATACGTATCTTCTCCTGTTCCATTACTCGTCTGCTTGGACTTGGCTTTGAATGTGTGGTAACCCTTCCTATCGTTGCCTCACAAACATCTTCAGAATTCTGATCCAAGGTGCTAACTTGGTGTACCTGAGTTCGGCTCTCACGGTCCCCAGTTCTCAGCGGGCAATCCTTCATCAAATGTTCGTCAGATCTACATTTATGGCACCTCCTTACTTTTGGGACATTTCTATATTCAGCTAAATTAACTGCCGGTTGATACCTTCTGCTCGAATAATTTCTCTCTGAGTCTATCCTCTGCTGGGGAGAAACAACACATTCTGCATATTGTCTACGCCTTAACTCTTTAAAAGTTTGGATTTCTTCCGTTCCGTTTACATTGGCTAGATGGATTTCTGCCCACGTTGCTATTTCGTCTGCTTTTGCCCATGACTCCGCCTCTTTCTGTACTACGTAAGCATGAGTGTCTTGAGGAAGGCTATCACGTAACTTATCCGACACTATCAGGTCCATAAGCTCTTCAAATTTTGTCACCTTCCTACTGCGGACGTAGTAATCCCAGCTATTTCTGAGTCTCGAGGCTAACTGACTATATGACTCATTCGGTTCTTTCGTGATAGTTTCAAACTTTCTCTTGTATGCAGAGGGAGTGAGCTTAAACTCTTTTAATACAGCCTCTTTAACTTTCTTATAATTAACAAAATCCTCTGCACTTAATTTTCGAAAAACGTGATTTGCATATTTACTATCTAAAAAAGAAATGATGACTTTGCCTTGAAATTCCTCTGGTACTTCATATATCTTAAAACCCCTTTCCGCTGTCTCAAAGAGATTTATCACTTCTTCTGGGTTTTTAGGGCTTCCAGCTAACATATTTCCCAATAATTTTATATAATTAGCCAGCCGCGCATCTGCTGGATTACTAGAAACTGCCACCGTTCGCACATCACCCCTCTCCTCGTTTGCATTCCTCATTTGCAGTTCCAGCATTCTATACTCATGCTCTCTCTCCTTTTCCCTTTCTGCCGCCTCTCTCTCTTCCCTTCTCAGCTGCATCTCTAACCTCATCCTTTCTAATTCAAAATCATCTCCCATCCTTTCTTTAGCTCTCTGCTTTCTGGTCCCGCTCTGCAGCATATCCGTATCGTTGTCATTGCCATAATCCCTCAACCCTCTCATGTCTTCCGCAGCATCAGACTCTCTGTCTATTGTCACCTCCTCGCTTCCCCAGTCACTCCCTGAAGCACCACCCTGCGCGCTATCCCTGTCTGTGTAGCCTCGCCTTAACTCATCCCTTTCCCTATCGCGACCGCTCCTAAGCTCCATTTTAGCTCGTACAGGCCTCTGCCGTATCTAACTACTCACCCCTAGAGTAAGAGGATACTTAATCCCGATGTGACGACAGGAACGAACCGCCTCGTCAGTCTGCCACCTGAAGCACACAGTCGGAACACTCTTGGCAGTATCAGCCTTGCATTGGTCAGCTCCCAGTGGATGTTGAACTTTTCCGTCACCTTCACAGCTTTTTCCACAGTTCGAACGTGATGCACGATTCTTCAGGTACCTTCACAGCTATTCTATCGCCTGAAGCACACCGCAGGACACTCTTGGCAGTATCAGCCTTGTTCTGATCAGCTCACAATGGATGTCGGAACTCTTCCGTCACCTTCGCGGCTGCGCCACTTTGTTATGTTACTTCTTCGTTTGTCGGTCTATTGGGACCACTTAGGAACGTCCCCTCGGTTCGATCGCAATACGCGACGGGTGAAAGAGTCTTTCGGAACAAAAATCAAAGATTTTACCACAATTGCAGGGACTCAATACTGAGGCTCCTCCCCAATAAATTGGTTCAAACTTCAGCCTTTACTTTAAAATAACAAATATTTATTTAACCTTCCAAACATCCTTGATGGACGAGGACATATGTTCAATTACATAGATTACAACAACACCAGCTTACTATGCCTGTTCAGCTGTATTCACAGAGCCCAATGCCGTTATTACCAGTCGGCATTTACCAGCTTTACAATTTTATGTCTGCCCGCTTTCGTTCCTCGACTGGCTCTGTCTTCCTCCTCGTTGTTGCCAACCCTTTCTCTTTCTCTCTCCGCTCCGGACCATCTGGGGCGTCCGCTAGCAGTTGGGTGACCTCCGTCCCTTCGGGGCACTGCTACTTCAATTAACTTTCCAGATGCCGGGACAGAGGGCCTCCCACGTAGGATATGCCTATTTTGGTGAAATCCAAAATAATATACAAATCATGAACAAAAAAAATATCTAAAAAGGCCTCTAGCCTGACAACGTACATCAACCAAACATAGAACTCTTCATGACAGAAAATAATCAACGCTACAGTTTATTGAGAGAGGTATGGCCAATATCAAACAGCCGTCTAATCGCAGTCATGGGATAAAGATCCATTCCCCATTTACTAGGAGCTAAAGCCATCATACTGATAAGAACCCACGCAAAACAGGAGTTCTTCACTATTGGAATCCATCATGCTATTTCGAGCACCATCAAGCGGCGTGTGAGAGACATTATTCCAGGTAGTGACGTAAGCAGGATTTTCTTATGGGAGGGGGGGTATCCATAAATATAGAGTGTATGTTTAGAAATGTCAAATTAATATCAATCCAAAAGAATAATACACTCTGTAGCATTGAGATTGCAACATCTAGAAGGGGTGAGCAAATTCAACTGATATTTACGTATGGAGCAATCTGGGAGACAAGGAAGCCAAAATTAAGTTTTGAAATAAATGGACAATTTTTTTTCCAGAAAAATAAGGCACATCAGTAGGAGGTACAATAACTGTTATTGCCAATACAATGGGCAATGTGTCGTGGTAGTGAGTATCAGAGACTGCTGATAGCCTCCTGCGGCGCTATCTACCATGCTTCCTACAACTGGCCTTTCAGGGTGGCAGTTGTCTGTGTTGGTTTCTTGTAGGTACTGAAATGTGATCCAATCATGCCACATACATGTTTTATTGGTGAGAGATCCGGTATGTTGCTGGTCACTCCAGGACGTTGGCAGGACGTAAACGTTCCCTGGAAATGTTTGCGGTATACAGACATGAATTATATTGTGAAAACCTGCTGCCAGGCATCCCTCTTACGAGTAGCAGCAGTATTCAGAATATGCTCCTCGTACCGCTGGACTGTCAAACTACCTGTGAGGAACACTAGAGGTGTTCGGCTGTCATAGCAGATTGCACCCCAGACCATGACGCTTGGCATTCATGCTATATGTCACTGACTTGAATTAGTCCATTCTCCATGACTTCTCCATACGTAAGCCTGTCGATCATCAGACCCCAAACAAAAGCGATTATAGTTGCTGAACACTACATTATGACATTCTGTACTCCATTCGAGGACAGCACCACTCCAGATGCTGGAGACAACGACTATTGTTCAGGTGAAGATGATGCAAAGGTCGCGTGTATTAAGTCCTTCCTCCGCCAGTTTCCAGATATGGTTTGTCATGTGATGAGACGACTTATAGCAATATTTATTGCTCCTCTAATGCTGTAGGGGCGGCGTAAGCTTGTTGTCAGATCAAACGGTCCTCCCGTGATGTAATCATCCTACGTGATACCTTCTCAAAAACAGCTACCCGTATCTATGTAATGTTGCGGAGCCACAGGGTAATTGTTGCGTAATATCACAATCCAGCCTCTTGGAAACAATAATCTGTCCTCTCGTCAATTCCTTCAGCTGGCAATATGGTCGGCGAATCTGTTGCCTTAGCATTCCATACAAACATTACTTCGTCCTAGAACTCTCAGCCGAAGTCCGAAAAATTCTTCTCACGAAGAAACCAGTTTCAGTTGTAAAGTTATGGCAGAGACGTTCTCGCCGATAATGGCAAACACTGCAGCCAGATTCGTCCCATATTTTGTCATTTTCATATCTCGGCTCATTTCAGCTGACTACTGATTTGCATGCAATTCCAATTATTCCTTCTGGGTGTTGTAATTTCGGTGTTACAGAGTGCATATAGGGTAGTAAAATCTTGTTAATATAGGTAATCAAAAGCATTAATCTTTTATATTTTGAATATTTTTATTAATTCTTTATCTTACTAAAAACACAAACTTTAATTTTATGGTGGAAGAGTCCAGGCCGCATGGACCCCTCCCCTGTTTACACCACTGACTCCAGGTAACGATCGGCAATTCAAGAAATCATTTCAAGTGTTCAGATACCTGAGATGACTTCTGATCAGAATCATCTGAGAGCTGACATCAAGTGTCCTATGTATCGGGTCAGTTGGGACTGGCAATCTACAAAAAGCAGAAAACACAACGGAAGAACAGAAGTCCACTATTGCAAAACGTCCATTATCCAAAATCAAATCATAACAGTAGCCAGCAAGTTTTGTTTTTGGTGGTAACCATCAAAAATTGTAAATTAATAAATAAATATTTAAATATGTTCTTTTGCATAATGAAATGATTAAATTTCTGTTCAACATTGTTGCCATTACTTCTGCTGCAGATTTGAAATAAAATGATTGGAAGGGTGCGAGTTGACGTCAAAGGTGCGGAGCAGTCAAACACATATAAAGGCAACCAAAGCTCTCTGCTTGCCAAAACGTTGTGGAAATTGTTCTAAACCGTTAAAGATGCCCTTACGCAGACGTCGACAGCCGTTCCAACACTTAGCAGACTTTGAGCCTGGAATAATCAGCGGCCTTAGAGAAGCTGGTTTGTTGTACAGAGATGTAGCGAAGCTTGTTGGCCAAAATCCCAGCACCATCGTACACATATGACGCCAGTGGGTTCAAGAAAGATCCAGCAATGCCGACAAGAATCAGGAAGACGAAGTATGACCATGGAGCGACAGGACCCCCATTTGTGACACATGGCATTGCTTGACAGATTCGCGATTACAACGCAACTGCAAAGCGACAGGCAACAGGTAACATATCGAATACCTACTAGGCGGACGATAAACAACAGACTTTTGCAGTTTTCATTGCGAGCCTATCGTCCGGCACTGCGTTTGCCCCTCACATCTGCCAACATGTAAGCACATCTTCAGTTCAGTGGTGCTGCCTCAGATAGAACTGGAACGAACAAGAATGGAGTACTGTGGTGTTTAGTGATGAACCTCGTTTTTGTCTTGGTCAGCACGACGGTAGACAACGTGTTCGCCGTCATCCAGGGGAAAGAAACACCACCCAGTGTGTGCGACATCGTCATACAACTCCAGCGCCTGATGTCTTGGTGTGGGGTGCCATTAAGTCGGACATATCGGTCAGAATTGGTCATCATAAGGGGTTCTCTAACTGCCCAAAGATATACTACCAATATTTTGCAGCCAGTGGCTGTCCCCATTTGTTCAGCAGCAAGGAACTCTTTTTCAGCAAAATAACGTCCGTCCCCACTTAGCCCGCATTAGTCTGCAGTATCTACACGAGCAAAACGTTCAGGTACTACCATGGCCACCACGCTCGCCGGACCTTTCACCTATTCAACACGTCTGGGATATGATGGGCCGACAGCTCCAACAACACCCAAGAGGTGCGCCAACCACTGTCGCTGAAATGGAGCAGCAATTTAGAGCTGCTTAGAGTTCTATCCCTCAGGAGGATAGTATAGAGTTGTACGGCAGCCTTTCCGGCCTTGTTCATGAATGCATTACTGCGCGGGGCGATAAACATCATACTAATTATACCATTTTATCGGGTAGGTAAAGTGGCAATTTTACATTTTTTCTTTGGAAATGTAATCAATCGCAATCTCAGTGTATGCTAAAAGATGCCTGCGTTTCAAAAAAATGGCATTAATCCTTCCAGATGTTACAATTTGTTTTCCCTGTAGTATATTTGGTTATCTATTAGTTTTACTGAGCTCGTTCGTAAGAAACTAAGAAGATTGCAGTGGCCTAAACGAATCGGATGTCTAAATAAATACGTGTGATTTAAGTGTTGGGTATTAGTTCATGACCCATAACAAAGGAACGGTTTTGTTTATTAGCAAACTTTAAACTTAATTTGATAAAAAAACCTTTGCAACTTATATATATGGAAGTGAATTGGATGAGTAAATGTAGAAAGAGAATGGTATGCTTGGGATTTGCTGCACTGAGCTGTTTGTTATACTGCAATGAATGGGAAGATCACAGGAGTCCAATGGTTCAGAATGGGTTTGGGAGAAAGAGAGGATAGAGGATAATTTAGAGGAAAAGGAAACCACCAATGAAAACCATACAGGTTATGTCGTGCAAGTTTGATTAAGGTTTAATGCTGGGCAGTGTAATAGCCTTTTAGAATTCAAAATGCATCCTTTTTCGCTAAGAGCAATGAACTAGAAGTGAATAAAATATTTGGGCTGGTACAGAGAAAATCGATCCTCAAGTTGTGAGTATCGCACATCATAGACTTTCCAAAGTTAAAAAGTCAACTTTTATGTAAATATTGTGTAATAATTATAATAAGAAATGGTTCCAAAAATTCATAACGAATACATCTGTATTAAATAAATAAATATGTAAATATGTTCTTTTGCCTAATGAAATGATTAAATTTCTCTTCAGCATTGTTGCCATTACTTCTGCTGCAGATTTGAAATAAATAAATACATTATTTATTTTAAAATTAGAACTTTTTTATGAAAAGGAATAAAAGAAATAAATAACCCCTCAAGGAGATGCTTGCCACAGAGGTGTGACAGGAGCCTGTCAGTTTATACGCCACAGTAGAAGGTCTGAGAGGATGGCGAGACCTCTACTGAAAAACATCCCAAAACGTCCATGCCTTAGCCGAGGCTCGAACCCAGGTCCCACAGATCAATAGCCAAGCACGTATACAATATCACTCTGCCGCGGGTAAAATATTTAGATATGTTAAGTAGATAAAAATTGTTTCCCGAAGTATTTGTTTAATCCAGGTAATTGATATGAACATAAGATATATCCAAACACTGTAGAAAAAGAACAGTAGAAAATAATCGAGGCGGGGGGGGGGGGGGGGAAGAAAAATGCAATCGAGTTGAAAACAATGAAAAAAATGTTGGGGGGGGGGCGGAGATTAGATTTTCTATTCAGCATAACATTTTCCCTTCCATTTTACAAATCTTTAATAATTACCGAAAAATACATGGAATATAAATACGTTTAATTATATTTCGCCTATGTTACCTTTACTATCATTTCGAAAGGAAGGAAAGGTGCTTGGCACTCTTATCCCCCCCCCCCTCTCTGATCCGACACTGTATCGAAATAATATTTAGTTTATTTAAAATTTTACTTCAATTACCAATAAAAATAGTAATTAACGTTAGTAGAGTATATAAAATCAATTCCATCTGCGTCTTTACTCTTGTAAATCCTTTGCTTTATTAGAAATTTTAATTTATTATCCCTAATTTTAATTTTTGGTTGTCTATTATTTTTATACTGCAAAATTTCATATTATACCTCATGTAATATATTGCATATGATAGCTTGTGATACATATTTGATGGTTTTGTATTTATTAAAATATATTAAAATAGTCACCAACGACGCCAGAATAACTTGCATTATATTAGAAGTTTGCTTGCCCATTTAATTCATGGAAATATTAATAACCGAAATTTGAAACATGATGCTGCATAAAAATGCATTTGTTCTATTTGAGCTATATGCAATCCTTAAAGATGGAAATGTGTATTGAATATGTACTATCATTGGAATTATGCTGCGAGAGGACCATTTACATGAAAGCAGAAAAGACCGCGTTGTAGAAGTTTAATTCACTTTCATCTCACTGCGCTATTCATGATAAGCAAGAAGACCGTCACCTCGTGAGTCAGCTTCTGTTTTGTCTGTGTCTATTGGTCACATAGAGCAGAGCACATCAGCTTCATCTACTATGAATGGCCCTTCTCGCTCTTTTCAGCGGATACTTCATACATGTTTCGCAGCGAAAGAAACAGAGAGTTAAAAAAATGTAAAAAAAAGACGGGAGACCCTGAAGCTGAATAGATGGGGAGGCAAATAAAGCACGGTTGGTTACTCTCCGCTCCTTTGTCTGCAAGTGAAAAATGTAGGACACTGTAGAAGGCTGAAAAAATCAAAACTATGCAGAGAGGGAGAAAGACGAAGAGGAAAGTGTATAATTCCAACAAGAGCTTCGTAGTTTCTCGTGCGGCCTGAACTACGGGATGATGGAGATGCTGTTAGTTCTCCAGGCCTCTTTTGTTCCTTTTTATTCGCTTGCATAAAATATGTTAGTTAAGGAGAGGACCGGATCTAAGAGGGGGCAAGGGGACCATCGCTCCTCTTTTTGAGAAAGCTAGTAACTGAAACGGAGGTGAAAATATATTAAAAATATAAATATATTATGCGTATTTTTCAAAACTTTGTTCAAAGACTACTTTAAAGGAAGGAGCATTATTATACCGGAACGGGTTTCCGGTTCATTCCTGGTCTCATCTTTCATTCGGATCACTTAGCCCGACACCTCCCCCTCCCCTCCATTTTTTTTATAGATCCGGGCGTGATTAAGGATGGTTTATAAGTGCAGAGGGAATTTAATAAAAGCAGATTATTCTAATAACTTTTGTAAGATCTATTGATGCAAGGGTATTTAAAATGTTGTAATTGTGTAGGGTACGAATTTAATTTTTTTTTTTACTTAAAGTATGTTTACTTATTATTACTTTTGGTTTATTAATTTAAAATTTTACTTTCCCACGTAGATATACTATAACGTTTCGTTTTTATATTAGGAAATCTAACTTTAAATATATGGATGACAATAGACACAGATAAAAAATTCATTGTATTTTCTGTGTGCTCTCTCTCAGGTTGTCAAAGGTAGTAGACGTGTTTTGAAAATCCGTGAATTCCGAATCTGAATTTTGAGCTCCGTGATTTCCGAATCTGAATGATGGATTACGAAAACGATAAACTACTTAACTGGTCATTCAAAGTGAAACATAATAGTTTAACTTAAGAACAAGTGGTCAAATTATTGGCATTAGATCTTAGTGCCAAAAACATTGACATCGCTCAAAAGTTTAATGCTTCTACTACTGTGCTTACTTTTGCAACAGAAGAATGTTCAGAACTCTTTGCAAGTGACCACTTCGTCTTCTTCGAAGGACATACAGTGACAGTAACTAGACTGTCTTCCTGAAAAAAAAAAAAGGTATGGGTTTCTAAACTTCCAATTTTCATCACAAATCTTGATGTTCTTGCCGCCTTAAAGCCTTATGGGGAAGTAAAATGCATTAAAGATGAATATTCTGATTTTCCCGAGTTAGAATGCATCCGGATAGGCACATGGGTGGCAGAGATGAAAATTGAAACTCCAATACCAAATTTCCTTAAAATAAATAATTTCACAGCTACTATACATTATCAGGGAATTGTCAGAGTGTGCAAATGGTGTCGAAATCCCTCACACTTTGTTAAAGACTGTCCACTTTTAGCTTCCCGCAAGCTTCAAAAATCGGACTCTTCAACAGTTATAAAAATGACTCTACATGACACAGAATGTGAATTTTGTCCCCCCCCCCTGAGGTTGGATTCTCAGATGACATCCAGGTTGAGAAACCTGAACCTTACTCAGATCAAATAGTTTACATTGATCAGCCACAAGAACTGTTTTCTTCTGACTTCAACGCCCACAAGAGGAAATGCATTTCATCCTCTTCTGACTTTGTTCCATCAGACGAAGTTGGTAAAACAGTGACATTAAAAAAGTGGTCTTCTGATGTTGAAGAGAACTCTTCATTGATTTTTCATTTAAAACAATTTGTGACTTTTAATCGGGCTGTTCCCGATCCTTTGTCAGTACTCATCTCGGAAGAATCGGTAGGGTCTTATGATGATGTGATTGACTTTCTTAAATTTTTAGCTTCTGGCTGCTTCAGAGTGGGAACTTACAGCTAAGTATAAAAAGCTCAAAAGAACTAATTCTGCAAATGGTTTTGTTTTAAAAAAGTTTTAAAATATCTACATAAAAGCCTTGGATCAGTGCTCACAGTCTCAGATTTTCTTCGTGTGGGACTTTCTTCAGATTGTTCTTCTACTGATTCAACCAGCTTAATAGTTTTTTGTTATCTTTATTTATTAGTATTTTATTGTAATTTTTATATTTAATCTTATTTAGTTTTGAAATTTAACTTTTAATGTTAGTTGGCTTCTTCAGCTAAACTCATTTTTCCTTTTCTTTGTTGGGCTGATTGGCAATTTCTTTAGATATTTTTTTTTAAATTATTTTCTCTAATTATTAAATAATTAGAGATTTTTCCTTGTTTTTTAAATAGTTTTTGTTTAATATTTGATATTTTTAATCATTGTTTACTTGCAACTCGCCATTAATGGCTCTCAGCCAATACCAAAATTTCTCTCTTCTCATTGACTGAGAGCGTTTCTGTCTGAATCCTGTCAAAATTTAACTGTTTCTTCGATTAGGCTTATACTGACTTTCCTACCTTTTTTGGCTTTTTTATTTCCTCTCTCTCTTGGATTTTTGTAAATTGGAGCCTTTCTTTTTTTTCTTCTTAACTTTCTGTTTTTTATTTTTTAAATAAATTTTTGCATTCAATCGCTATCCAGTGACATGGCTTGCATGAGAATCCCCCCAACTGCGGTGGATTTACAACAGAGCCAACAGCTATGAATATTTAGACATAGGCATAGACATGTATTTTCTGTATTACATCAATGTAAAAACAAATTCTGATGCTTTGCTACGTGCAAAAAATATATTAATTTAAGAAAAACATTTGAAATTTTCGTAAATGCTTTTGAAACAAGTCTCTTTTATTGACATACTTCAAGTATTTAATGTTTTAATTAATTCTGGGAGGATTAGCAGAATCGGCATTTCTTTTCCCCAAATTCTATGTCAAATCCACGAAAATCGATTCTTTATAGGCTCATAAGAAATACATCAGTCAAATACCAGTTTTGCCTAAGAGGTGTTATGTCTATTACAATTGGTTTTGTACAAAATTACTAAGATACTTTTGCCTCAAATTAAATCATAATAAGAAATTTATATTAAATCTTTTATTAAAACAAAAGTATATTTTAGAAGTTTTTAAAATCATTCTTTCAATTTTGGAGCGAAAGTTTCGAGTCCCAACTGTGCCAGCGTTGATACTTGTTTTCGCTCACACCTACTGTTCCTCTTTGAGAAAGAGCACACCGATGAGCTTGGAAAGGCCGCCGTCCGTTGGATGAGATGTTAAGTCGTGACTCCGTGTGCAGGAGACCCATAACTTGTGCACGTTAAAGAACGCGCTGGATGGCCTCGATGGGAGGTATCAGCTTTCTCCTGATTACCTTCATATGGTTCATCTTCCCCAACTCACATCTGAGCCCTTGGTGTCCTTCTGATCTTGAATTTAGCTTATCGTGGGCAAAAAAGTGTGGCTGAAAAGTAAAACAAGTCAACACAATTATTTCGGTTTTCGTTAGTTTTGAAGACATTTTTAGGAAGAATGATGCTACTATTGAAATATTCCAGCATTAATAACCCTTATATACTGAACGAATATCGTTTGAAAAACAGGACTTCGATAAATTTACAGCTACTTTCGATGTTCTGTAACACCTGTTTCCAATCAGTTTCTATTGCGTTTCAGAGCTCTGTAGTAATTAAAAATTCGTTCTAATACACGATTAATTTTGAATTCAAATTTTTTTACACATTCCCAATATCACGAGTAGATCTTGAATTGCAATACGTAATAATAAATAATGCACTAATAAGTAAGCAAGTTGCAAAGCACCGAAAAATGTAAAGGTGAATGTGGTCACATCCTTTAAATCTTTATGCATTCTGTTGCTTTGGACATTCCTACATTTAATTTTGCATATTTCGAAATAACCATGCAATTTACAAGGGATTCCAGTCATGAATTTCTCATAAAATTTGTTTTTAATATCCTACTTTTTTATATGAACAGTAGACTTTCGATTATTCGGAATGAATGGAAAATAACAATCCCGGATAATCAAACATGCGGTTAATGCGGCATCCATATAAAACATACAAAAACTTCAAAACTTTAAGAAAATATCGTAGCACGGACTTACTTTATTCATTTAGGATAGCAAGATAGTATGATTTCCCTGCTTCATTCCTCTTTTGACGAATTCTGCTACATTGTGCTGTGTTAAACCTTTCACTATCGCATCATATTTCAGCAGCAGCTTCCTCCTACCCGTATTATTTTCGGGCATACATTATTTTTTTCAACATCTCAGTTAATACGACCCCTGATAAGTCAGAGTCTACTGTATTTTCTTTAATCATCGTACAAGGCATGGCTTACTTTTAATAACTATTGCAATTAATACAAGAAGCCATATATTTTCTTGTAGGTAGCCGTCCCGTGGCCAAGTGGTTAGCACGCTTGTTTATTGATTTAAGGGACCTGGGTTCGAGCCCCGGGTAAGGCATGGATGTATGTGTCGTTTTTCTGCTGAAGTCCTGCCATCCTCTCAGACCTTCTACTGTGGTATATAAACTGACAGGCTCCTGTCAGACCTCTGTGGCAAGCAGCTGCTTGAGGGTATATTTATTTATTTAACCTAACTCTATATATTACAGCGAGTCCTACACTTTTCGAAATGCTTGTTTTTACTGCTTGGAAGCATTTCTGAGTTAAAAGTATTAATTACTATGCATAATGCTGTAGTTAACCTGATATAGCATCTGTATTAAAAATGATGTATAAAATTATGCTTAGAAAATAGTGCTGTTAACTCAGAGATGCTTTCTAGAACGAAAAACAGCAATTTTCCTGTGTCTGAACTTCTAGCAACTACTGTAACGTTCCGAAAGCTAAACATTCCGTACCTTAGTGGATAATAAATAAAAAATACAATTGAAAATAATATTTTATAAGCAATTCGAAATTTAAAACTGCTTGAAAATCGTTTGATTAGTTCAAATGATACAAAACTGAATATAAATTCAAAACAACAGAATTTCTTAAATAAGGAAATTGCATGAACATATCCATTTCGTTGTTTTACCTATAACTAAAGATCTCCTCATGATTTTGGTAATCTTAAAAAAAGCTTTAATTCAGAATTCATTAATTCTACATTAAAATGGATTTTGCATAATTCACAGAGTTCTGAATACCAAAAGCGTATCAATTGTAAAGGGTTTTTAGAATTTTCAAAGTCGTTGTATATAGATCAGGCAGACGGAACGTTGATTATTCATCATTTAATTTGTTTCATCCTCCGATAGGAACTAATTTTAGCCTACAGGATTTCGAATTTACTATCCTTTGACTAACATGCAAGTCGTTATTTACTTGTTAAGAGTGTCTATAAGTTACAAGAATTGGTGCAGGTCAGGATCTAGAAAAAAAAGCGAAGGGAAGGGGGCAAGAAGCATAATCGAACCGAAAAAATATGAAAGAGACTTGGTTTCCAATGTAATATAACATTTCCCCCTCCATTTTACAGGTTTTTAAAAAAGTCTTGAAAATTGCATGAAATACAAATAAATCATTATTAACCCCCACTCCGACCCATCTAGAATCGTCCCCGATCTGGTGTAAGGCATAACATAGTAATCCAATTTATTTTGGTGAATATTTAGGGAAAATGTTTAGAAGAAGTAGTTATCTTAATTTACTCGTTTTGAAAGGTAACTAAATTTTTTGCTAAATACCATGGGAAATATGAAAGAGAGGAGTGAATACCGAATATTAATCTTGCTGAAGTATTTAGCGCAATTAAGGAAATGTTTACATAGCAGGAACAGTCAGTAATGAGAAAAAAACTGACAATCCGTATTAATTGAAGTTTTCGTTGTGATACCAATTTATTGTGTTAGTAGCGTTAGCAGAAAAATTAGTGTTTCAGAGAATTAAATTCAAAGTCTAAAATGCATTATAATATACTTACATAAATTTCGTTACTACGTTTTTTAGAATGCATTGCTTTACAAGGTTTCGAGCTTCAGTTTTGAATTGAAGCCCGCAATTATAAAACATTTAAATATAAAATTGTCATTACATAAAACGAATATAAAACAAAGTGTTTCAAAATGCAATACTTTTGCTTCGTGATTAATCTTTTTTTTTTGCTTTAAAATAAATGTAATAATATTTTTCTTATTGTTGACAAAAATATTAGACATTTTGCTTTCACATATTTAAAAAATTACGTTTATAAAATAAATATATCTCAGTCTTCTTATTCTTTGCATCTTTCAAAATTATTATTTTTCCATTGTTATTTGAGAATCGTAAGTAGCCCATCTTAAGCAGCAATTTAACCTTTTGAAAGATAACAAATATCGATAGTGATGGGACATCCTTCCTTCGTTCACTACGAGCGAAATCAAGAACAATTTTACGATTTCCTCATCAATTCATCACAAAATCATTCACGAATTATCTGTAACAATAATATTAGTGGTTTTATTTTTGTCCTTAAACTATTTCTTTTGTGCAGACGAGTACGCTGCACTTATACTAGCCACATCCCTCCCCAATAAAGATGGATTTTCTCTTTGGTTTGCATCTCCCGTCTTTTCCCTCCACTCCTTTCACTTCAATGCACCTTTCCTCCCATCAAGTTCATGATTATTTAATTCATATTCATATTCTGAAGAAACTCTCATTTTTTATATCACGTGTCGTTCGCTTCGAGCGCACTTGCCACCGTCTGCTCACTTCATAACAACAGTCACAGGATCGAATTCTGAAGAACGGCATTAAACGTTCATTTATTTAAACCATACGTTATTCTCGTATCGATAAGAAATGTTGATAATTATCAAACCTCGCTGTATCGCTAATGAGAACTATACTAACGATAACAGGCTACCGTTCATTTGCACGTAACTCCAAAACTGAAGAGTTTAATTAATTCAGCGAAAATTTAACTTAGAAAACTTCTTAAAATATACAGCGAAAATTATGAACACTATTATAATGAGCTTATAGGAGAGAAGTTCCATAATTAGTACACACAATTCATTGCAAATATATCGCGTTACTTTTTTTACGTGAAATGAGATATGCGATTTTAACAACCAATGTTTATGAGCTCTTCATTGGAGTTTGAAACTAGCCTACAATTTTTATGAGTTTTTTATACATATATATTTTTGGTTAGAGTGCTAGTTAACAATAATTAAACGTTAATTAAAAGATAAGTTCTCCATTATTAAAAAAAAGAAAACGTCGAACCACAACGACTACATTTAGAAACTTGAGAGTAATGCAAAGAGTTATGACAGTTTACAGTGGCAAAATAAGAAGAATGTATCTCTTATGGCCCAGCAATAAATGGAAATTTTCATATACACATCGATGATGAAAGATAAGTAGAAACAAAAATTTCCTGTAAAATTGCAAATGGAATGATATCTGCAGATTGTCTCTGCTTATTAGCTAGCTGTAAAATTCAATGAATACCTCTTGAGATTTAATTCAGTTTATTATTCCATTTTGAATTGTATGCATATACCTTTCATGCAATTTCAGTTTATGTATTTAATTTCTTTCAGTTGTAAAAATTTTATAATGCATTTTTTGCATTTTTTACATTATACATTTATGAGGTAATAAAATATAATATAATAAAATGCATAGTATTGCTAAATATTTATTTTATGTTTCGATTAATATTTGGAATACCAACATCCACACGAATATCAACCTCGACTGTGGGTTTACAATTTTTTGAAGAATAATATTGTTGCAAATTTAAATGGATGAAAATGAGCGTGAGTTCAATTAATTAGTATAAAATAATGATAATTCTAAAACAATGCAATTTATTGCAAAACTATGGACTAAATCATTTATGCAAACTAAATTCAACCAGTGCTTATCATATACGTTAGCAAATCTACAATCTATCGAGAATCTTAACAAACAACTAAATATAATTATATAACAAGTGATGAACTTTTCTTACAGAAAAGTTAAGACCAGCTCTGTCTACTAGACTAACAGATTACCTCTTCATTTTTATTGACATGTCTCATGTATATGTGGGGCGGGGGTGGCTCAGTCGGTAGCGCGTCAGGCTCGTAATCTGTAGTTCCCAGGTTCGAGTCCCAGCTGGGTCAGCGTTGAGATTTATCTCCGCAAAATTCCCCGCCCTGTCCACGGTCAGTAGGGGACACCGATGGGCTTGGAAAGGCCGCCGTCCGTCGGATGGGACGTTAAGCCGTGGCCCCGTGTGCGGGAGAGCTATACCCTGTGCACCTTAAAGAACACGCTGGATGGCTTTGACGGGAGGCTACCATCTGTCTCCCAACAGCTGTTCCAGTGGGTCCCCTCCCCCAACCTTCTCTGAGCCTTCGGAGTCCATGTGACCTGGCCATTTAGACCATGGTGTGCAAAAAAATGCCGCTCAGAGGCAAAACAACCCAACCCAACTCTTGTATAACCTTCACTTCAGCATAAGCAATCCTTTGCCTTTTCTTACTAGACTAACAAAAATCTGCACTAACTCTTTTAACTTCCCCCGCACTCACCACATAAAATACTTCTTCTTTAGTTTATTTTGTCACGTAAAAGCTTTGAGTAACTACAAAACTACAGTTTCTTTTGCACGTCAACTGCGCTTCATAACAACTTTATTCTTTGTTTTTTCAATCAAGTTCGTTCGATATCGTTGGTGACGTAGCTCTCACGCTGAAGCATACGCGAGCGTTCAAGACTCGTTTATCATAAATTCATTGTAGCACGTTCATCTGTCTTAACAATATCTATAACGTTCATTTTATTTGTAAATGCGAAATTTAATTTTTACAATTTAAAATGACTGCTGGTTCAAAATAGTACCAATATCCTTAAAAATATAAATTATACGTAGCAGAAAATGCACCCTATTTTAATAATTTTTCTAAAGTAAAGATCACTTCAAAAACCAGTAAATTTATCAATCCATAATTTTAATAGTTTTGAATATTTATATATTTTACTTTAAGTTTTTATTATTCTTGGCAACCTATTAAATATTTTAGTGGCTAAATAAATATACATTATATTAATAAACGTAATATGTCTGCTGATAAGAATCTTTGGCTTGATGGATTGGCTGACAAAGTCGAGGAAGCAGTTAGACAGCACAACAGTAGAGAGCTATACCAGATAGTTAATGTTTTGTGTGGTAGAAAACGGACAATATAGAGGGATTGAAGGATAAGCAAGGTAAGGTTATAGAAGGTGTGGATTCAGTCATGGCTAGGTGGGTTGAGCATTTCAGTGATATTCTAAACAATGTGGGTTAGTTCTACTCCCATTGTTTGTAATGATGACAGATGCATTGGTTTCTTTAATGTTGGCCCTGTAACAAAATCTGAAGTTATTTTAGCTGTTTATAAACTTAAACTACATAAATCCCCAGGGGTAGATGAAATTACTACGGAAATGTTTCGAGCTGGGAATGTTTCGATTACCATGTGAATCACTGAAACTTTAAATATCTTTTATGACAAAGGCATAATTCCCAAGGATTTTATCAGAGCTATTATTATCCCCATTTTGAAAAAAGGTAATTGCAGTCCTTGTGATAACTATATGGGCATCAGCCTACTTTCTGCCTCAAGTAAAGTTCTTTGCATGGATGTGCTTAATAGAATTAACAGTCTGGTTGATGGACAATTGCGTGATGAGAAATATGGTTTCAGAAGTGGTAGGGAATATGTAGATTAGATATTTTCACTCAGGAAGATTCTTGAGAAATGTTTAGAGTTTCGGAAACCTATGGTTGCTAGCTTTGCCGATTTCAGAAAGGTTTCGACTCTGTTGATCGTTATAATTTGTGATTGATTTTCAGATCGTATGGCATACTAGACAAGTTAGTTAACATAATGAAAGCTCTTTATTATAACACTGAGTGGTGTGTGAAAGTTGGTAAGATTGTAGCAATTGTTTTAGCATTGGTGTTCGAGAAGGGTGCATTTTGTCCCCTTTTCTCTTTGGTTATTGATTATCTTATGCGAAATTCTTTGCAAGGGAAATATTTTGGCCTTAAATGGTCTAGAGATTTCAAAATTTCTAATTTAGATTATGCAGATGATTTGGCCATATTGGTTAATGGTGTTGATGAGGTGAATTCTTTCATTAGGGTTGTTGATGAGACTGGTAATAGAATTGATTTGGTGATAAACAGAGAGAAAACTGAAACGATGAAAATTGGTCAGGCAGTTGGTGCTTCAGTCGCTCTGCATGGTTGCGCCCTTGAGCAAGTGTCTCAGTTTAATTATCTTGGGAGTTACGTGACAGCTACTGGTGATGTGCGACATGAGATTAACATGCGAATATGGATTGCCTTTGGGACTTTTAGGAATCTATGGAGAGTGTGGAGAAAATAGGCGTATACACTAAAGACTATAATTAGACTGTATAATAGTTTGTTGTTTAGTTATGATAGTGAAGCTTGAATGCTTTGTGAACAAGATAACATGAAACTTGATGCTTTTGATTCTAGATGCTTACGCAGTATCTTGGGCATTATGTGGTTCAACTTTGTAAGTAATGAAGATATTAGGCAAAATTGTCGGCAACCTCCCCTGAGTAGTATATTGGCATAGAGAGACTCCGTTGGTTTGGTCATGTTGCCCGTATGGATAATCATAGATTAGCGAATAGGGTTATGAATAATGTGCTTAAAGTCCTGAGAAAGAGGGGAAGACCTAGGATGCGGTGAGCAGACAATGTCAAGCAGGATCTTGTTATAATTGGTGTGTAGTAGCGAGATACAGCAAATATCGCTCAGGACAGATATGCTTGGAGAACTAAATTTCGCAGTCTGGTTGGACCTCCGTAGCCCATGGCTGTTTGAGATTGATGATGATGATAATCTGTGTAATATTTTTCTTAGGGTGCGGAAGAATTAGGTTACTTAACAAAATACTTAAAACACTTATTATTTATTTATATATATATTTTTTATTAATTTTCGCATATTTATTAAAATAAGTTAATGATTTTAACTTCCGATAAGAATTTAGGTCTGAAGCTTTCATTCCAACAAAGAATATAATGATCCGCTCGTGCTTAATTAGAACGACTAGAACTCTTTTACTAGAACAAAGACAATCCATTGTCTTTGTTCTAGTAAAAATTATTATAATTAAAATAACGGTAATTTTGCAAAATGATACGCATAGCTTCTAGCTTTAATCTTGCTGTGAATGTTAACACTAATAGTAGCAGTAATGAGTACATTGATTTTGAAAGAATTATTTTATTTTCAAGCATCTTTAGAAAAATGTGTAATGTAAAATATTTTGTTTTGATAAATAAAATGAAACATGAATAGAATTTTGTACTGGTCGTAAGACATTCTTTGTTTTTAAACCCAAATATCGAACTGGCACTAATAGAAGAGAAAATTTTGCATTTAACTATGCTCACGAGCACTAATAATGGGTGCATTGACGAGCATTATTAGCAGTTCCGCAAGCACGTGGTGCTCGCGATTGACAGGCTGCATCTTAAATCCATAGTCATTCAAAGGGCATAGTTTATCATAGTTTATCATTGGATCAAAGCCCTTTGCCATTGCGTGATTCTAACAAATTTAAAGAGTAAATTATAGCAAAAGATGCATAGAGTAGCTGATCTTTGAAGCAATACTACAAATACATTATGCGATTTCCATGTATTTCATGAAAACTCCCATCAATCAAGTATATTATTTTTGTTTTATATCATCAACAGATCGTAAATTGTGTAAAGTTCTTTTTGATATTTTCTTAAAAAGGAAAAAAAAAGAACATAACAACCGTTATATGTTGGCACACATCTGAGTTAGGTTGTTTGGGTTGTTTTACTTCTGAGCGACACTTTATTGCACACCATGGGCTAAATGGCCAGGTCACAAGGACCCCGAAGGCTCAGAGATACGTTTTGGGGGAGGGAACCCACTGGAACAGCTGTTGGGAGATAGATAGTAGTGTCCCGTCATGGCCATCCAGCGTGTTCTTTAACGTGCATAGGGTATGGTTCCCCCTCACACGGAGCCACGGCTTAACATTCCATCCGTCGGTTTCCCTACTGACCGTTGGCAGGGCGGGGGGTTTTATGGAGATAATCCTCAACGCTGACCCAGCTGGAGCTCGCAACTGGGAACATCAGATTACGAGCCTGGAGCGCTACTGACTGAGCCCCACCCGCCCCACACAGACATCTGAACTTAAGTGATTATGTATCAGTTCCACTCACTTAAGATTTTTAACGAAACGACTTTTAACGTAATCATGACTCACGTAATTTTTCAGTTCCTCACGTAGTTCAGCACACAAAACCTATACTTCTACCCACGACCGGATCTATAGGGAAGAAAGGCCTTGTCTCCCATCTCCTCCGAGAATACTAGTAACTAGAACGGATGAGAAAAAATATTTCACATTATCAAGACGTTCTTTTAAAAACCGTTAAAACTATGAGAAAAATGTTATATCCAGTTAAATTTCCCCCCCACACACCTCCTTATTTTTTAACAAATTTGGAACTGTACTATAGTATATATAACAGGAAAGTTAGATTGCTGTGGGGAACGTATAAAATTTCAAATACAAGTCATGAAGGTTATTACGATTACTTGCAAACTAGAAGAAATGAACATCCTTCTACCAAATGGAGACAAATAAATAGTTTGCATTTACGATACAAAAGAAAACGGATTACGGAAAATTTTAAGGTAGAAAGTAAAATTAGGAAAAATTAAAAAAATATATATAAATTAAGAACAATGTGCATTAATTGATAATAAATGCATTCTTTTTGTGCTCATAGTGTACATCAGGCCTATCCAACGCAAAAAAAAAGAAAAAAAAAACAATCTTTAAAAGCCGCAGGAAAAATTTTCTACTGAAAAGTGAAAACATACATTTCTAAATGAGAAATGAATTGAAAAAACACAATATTTTAAGAAAGCAAAAAAAAAAAATCTTGATTGATAAGCACAAATACACATTTTGAATGAGTGAACAGAAAAAATTCTTTTAATTTTGCACCTAAAATAGTCTGGTTTGAAAAGTGGAAGAACTGAGCCAAATTCATTATATTTGTTATTTATTTTATGAACCGCGGATTGTACGGCCTTATGTACACGAAACTTTCGCGGCAAACCTGAGGTGAGGGCAATGGAGAAAAGTGTGCTCTTTCATACCTGTCGAAAATTTAGTCATCTAAGAGTAAACATGGGAGTTATTAGCTGTGTGTCAAATATACCCGATCTCCAGCGAAGCAATTGATTTTGCTTCATGTGATTTCATTATTCATAGCGTTTGGTTAAAAATAACATTTTTCTAATATCCTTTAAATTTTATAAGAATATTTAATCAGGGTGTATTTTATATCCCTTCATCCTGACATGTAATATAACATTTTTTATTAATCTCCTCATTTGTTTGAAATTAAATTAGTTGTCAATAAAAATTCAGATGTGAGGTACTTATAATTTGAAACACCAGTCACATTTAATCCATACTAGTGTAAGCGACATTAAATTGAATATAACTGCGAAATGAAAAAAATAAAAATTTGCCATTAAATCCTGACTGTACGACAGAGAAGCGAAACAACTTTAAATGACATTAATAATATTTATCAGTCGATTAGATTATGTCTGCTTCACCGCTAGTTGTCATGAAAGGAAATATGACATTTGGGAATTGGATTTGGAATATGAAGTATGAGTGAAATACGAAATTTACAAAAAAAAGGTGCAAGGATTTTATGTAAGAATGGCAAAAGAAAAAATCAGCAACTGATTATACCCATCCTCGAATTTATTTACCTACTTAGCGTATGCAAACGTTTTTTTTCATATTGAATTCTTTTAAATTATTTCAATCACTACACTACTTTAATCGAAACAATTAAGTGATTAAAAGTCATTCGGCTTTTATTTTAATATGACTAGACGTCACGACTTACTTAAGTTACGAATGTGAGATTACATAAAATATAATCATTTCATAAATCCGATTATCTAAATCAGAGACCAACTGACAAAGGAATTCTTAATGCTTCAAAGATTTATTTTAAGAAAAAAAAATCGATGTTTTTTGTTTACGTCAAAGAATGAATATTTATTCGTATATTAAGGAAGATATCACTCCATCCGGCTAAAGACAATTTTTTCCTCTAAAATTGATTGACGTTAAATTCAGAATGATATCTTCCTTAATGTAAATTAAATGTATGGTAAATTTCACATGGTTTACAGATTGAAGAACGCATTTCCAGATTAACGAATGCATTTTAAACTCGTTCGTCAATAACATACACAAAACACAAACACGCATCCTCCTTTCAACAATTAAAAGAATTATTTCGATAATGTTTTACCATATGCTAATAAAATTCTGGGTCTCTTATAGACCAATAAAAAATGGTTTAAAGAGATTTAGACTATTGTTTTGGTCTAAAGAGAGATATCAGATATAAATCTCTTTAGAGAATGGTCTAAAGAGATTTAGACCAAGATTTTATTGGTCATTGTTTTGGTATAAAGAGAGATTTAGACCTTTTTTTGGTATAAAGAGAGATATAAGATATAAATCTCTTTAGAGAATGGTCTAAAGAGATTTAGACCAAGATTTTATTGGTCTCTTTAGACCAATAAAAAATTGGTCTAAAGAGATATAGCCAACTGAAGAACCACCAAATCTTTCGGTCTGAATGTCTCAAATTTATACTGAATGTCTCTAATCAGGTCCGGATCTATGTGAGGGGGATAATGGACCATGTCCCCTACCATTGGAAATTTTTTTAAAAACCAGTAAAGCGGAGAAGGAAATGTTATGATCATTGGAAATATAATGCCATTTTCTGGTTTTTAAAGCAAAGTTTCAATGTTACTGTGATTCAATACGTATAATTTGCATTTTTACATTTACCTTTTTTCTGCCCTATTGTATTTCTTGTCCCTCCATCTATTTCTTTCAAGACATGGGCCTGTCTCTAATCATTTCGTTTCCTCATATTGTAACCATAGCACATACTACGAAATACGTATTACATATTTGCATATCATTACGAATTAAAATATAATAAAGAAGTACCACTAAATATTATATCAAAATAATAAATCAGACATCTCCTGGGAATATATCTACCGTATAGAACTAAAACCAGATATTTTAAAGACCTGTTTTTAAAGGGTGCATTAAAACGGACTTTAATAACTATAGATTTCCTATGTTTTCAAAAATAATGGAAAATACATTTATAATACATATAAATTCCGATAGCTAATAATTTTCGGAACAATTACGGAAGATGTAGGTCCGAATATCAATTACCACTTATATTTAACGTTATTCAAATAGAAATAGTATATATATATTATTCATATTATTATTATAGATAGAGAGAGCAGCCTCAAAATAAATTGAAAGAATATTTGTGAAAAATAAATAATCAACTGAATATTGCATGAGGTATGTTGTGAACATTCTATGAGGTGAACCATTACCGTGGCTGATGGGGTTTGTTATATTGAATTTATTCACTTTCCTGAAGATAAGCTATTTAGCTTTTTGGGTCAGATGATAAATATACTGTATTGTTTTCTTTTATGAATAGAAATGAGTTTAAAAAATTGATATTTGTTATACGTATACAGTAATTTATGGTGCAAGGGGCCCGGATGACTTTATGCAAAATGGCCTAAAATGCCTAAATGCCGTCTTGAACACTGCATAACGTTAAAATAAAGAAATCACTTCGAGTCTGTGTATTTTTTATTTATGTGAGATATATTTCTAAACTCTGGCCTGTATATTTAGAAAAAAAGTGGCCCTTAGGTAACATTGAGTTTGCCATGGATGGTCTAAAGAAATCCTTCTCAACCATTTCCATGCCACAGGATATTCGATTCTGGCCTGGGTTCACTTTGTCGAAGAACAGAAGAACATTCGATAGATTTTAATTAACAAAAAACAAAGAAGTGAGAGTTAGGAGAAATCGAAGAGTATTTATTTCACGATGTTATTTCCTCAATGCAAGAGATTACAGAATTATGACAAAGAAGTTTTGGCAGTCTCAGAAGAAATAAATAGTAAATCCTCCACGAGAGTAAGTCCTCTTTTCTGGAATAATCTATAATATATATTCTATATATACTGCATAAATCCTCAGGGGTGGATGAAATCACCACTGAAATGTTTAGATCTGGAATATTTGTGTTGTCACGCGGCTTAATGAAATTTTGAATATTTTTAAAGATAAAGGTGTCGCATATTGTTTAGCGCTGTTGGCTACTGATCAAAGGAAGCTGGTTTCCAGTTCCTCATAAGGTACGGATGTTTGTATTGTCCTTTGGCTGAGGTCCGGCCATCCTCAAGGATCTTCTGCTTTGGCGTATTAAACTGACAGCCCCTGTCATACCTTTGTGGGAAAGCAGCAGCTTGAGGAGGGGGGATCCCCCCCTCTCCTCAATCCCCCCTATCCTACGAATTTGTAAAAAATATTGTTGTTGTGAAAATTATAGGGGAATTAGTTTACTTTCTGTTAGAGGTAAAGTTCTTTGCAAGATTTTATTTAATAAAATTAAGAATTTGATTGTTGATGGACAACTGCACGAAGAAAAGTTGAAATTAAGAAGTTGCCAGTAAGTGGCGTAAAGGCTCTATTGATCAAGTAATTTACGGTTGATTGTTAGGTCATATGAAATACCTGACAAGTTAGCATAAGGAAAGCTCTCGTTAATAACACTGAGTCATATGTGAGAGTTGGTAAGGCATGTAGCAATTAGTTTAGCATTGCTAGTGAAGTTAGACAAGGTGCATTTTCTGCCCCTTTCTCTTTAGTTTGGTTATTGATTATGTTATGCAGAATTCTTTGCAAGGAAAGGATTTTAGCTTTAAATGGTCTAGAGATTTCAGAATTTCTGATTTTGATTATACTGATTATTTGACCCAGTAGGCAAACGATGTTGACGACATGAATCCTTTCATTAGGGTTGTCGTGAGACTGGTAATAGAGCAATTTTGCTGATAAACAGAGCAAAAACTAAAGCGATGAAAATGGGTCAGGTAGATGGTGCTTCAGTTGCTTTGAATGATTGCGCCCCTTGAGAAAGTATCTCAGTTTAATTATCTTCTGAGTTGTTTAACAGATATTGCTGATGTGCCGCATGAGATAAATAGAAGAATAAGAATTGCTGCTGGCATTTTTAAGAATCTATAGAGAGTTTAAAAAACAGGAGTTTACACCCAAAGACTAACGTGAAGCTGTTTAATAGTTTGATTCTTTCTAAGGTTAGTTATGGTAGCGAAACATGGATCCTTTGTAAATAGGATAAAAAGAAACTTTATGCCTTTGATTCTGGATGCTTTCGCAGTATCTTGGGCATTAGGCGGTTTACTTTGTAAGTAATGATGAGGTTAGAAAAATGAGTCATCCATCTCCTCCGACTGCGTTGGTTTGGCCATGTTGCCCGTATGCATAGTTGCAGATTGACAAACAGGATTATGAACAGTGTGGCTAACGGCGTCAGGAAAAGGGGGAGACCTAGGATGCAACGGATAGACAATGTCAAACAGGACCTTGCTAGAATTGCCTTACAGTGCCCAAATGCAGCAGCTATAGCTAAAGACAGACTGTTTGGAGAGGAACATTACACAGTCTGTAGGACCTCCGTAACCCATGGCTGCATAAGGATTTTGTATGTATGTATAGATTTATAACTCTCAAGCATCTGCTTGCCACAGGGGTCTGAAATATGCCACAGAGAAGAATTGTGAGGAAGGCGAGATCTCATCAGAAAGACAACACATATATCCATGCCTTACCCAGGACTCAAACCCAGGTACTTTTGATCAGCAGCCAAATTCACCAAGTTCACAAGTTTACATTAATAGTAAAAACCTTAGTAATTCATAAAATTCTAAAGAAAATTAACGTAATGCATTTTTTGGTTTGAAAACAAAGCTTCAATATTACTGTGATTAAATATCTATAGTAATTTTTTGAAAGACACAATGTCATACTTTTAATTAACTTTATATCCTCTGACAGAGGATTATAAAGCTTCTCTGTCAAAAAACGAAAACAAATTGTTTCTGAACTGTAGTTTTTCGAGTGAAGAACTCGGCCATTTGTAAGTCTCTAGAACCAGGGTTCCCAGACATTTTCACACCGGGGGCTACTTTTAAATTCTCTTAAGTGCTACTAAACCTTTATTTACGTTTGAATACAAAGCAGTAAATGGGACGCCATCAGTAGTAAACAATAGAAAATAAATGATTTAACTTGCGCTTAAAGTGTTAAAAACACATTTCTATTTTTGCGGTAAATAAATCTAAAAAGTTTTAGTAGAGAAAACCTACATCTTAAAAATTAACTCCACACCTCATCATAAACCTCATCATGACCTCACCATACCTTTATGTTATATAACTTTTTCATCCTTGAAGAATATGAAAATAAAGAATGAAATATTACTCTGTTGGAAGAACTGCCAGATTATCCAAAATTCACCCAAAAATTCATGACTTGTTCAAGGGAAAAACAGTTCAGGTATCTGAATAATTAATAACTAAAAATATCTTCTAACAATTATATGGCACAATGGGTTTTTTTTATAACGAACATGAGAAACACATTTTGTAAATATTTTGTTTCTCCAGGGAAGAGAGGTGGCTATGAAAAACCTTGTATTTGGTTGTATGCGTTGGAATTCCATGGGACTTGTTCCCGAGTAAACAAAAATATCCTGCAAAATAAAGATGAGATTGGGCTCGGGCTTTGTCGGGTCTAGTCTGAACCCGGACTAGGCCGGCATATTTTGAAATGTCTTTGTGATATATATGTGAAGATATCGTTCTGGGATTCCATTACTGTTATAAAATTGAAACACTGGTTAACACGAATATTTCGCTGCAAGCCTAAGATTTGGGTGCTTAGGAAAAACGCTCTCTGTCACAACGGTCAGACATTTATGATCTAAAATAGTGCAAGATAGAAGCGAAGCTGTTATTGTATAATTTGATGGGTTTGTATTTTTCAAATACCTGATTATGTATATGTACTTTCTTATTAAAAATATTTTTTCTCCTACTGGCAGGCATAAAACCTTTATAGATCTCTAATATAGACTATGTCTGTTTTGTTCCGCAAGCACATATCATAGAAACATTCAAGACTCATATTCTTTATAAAGTAATATTGTAAATTACTGTATAATATGATCCAGAAGTTAGGAGAAGCTCGCTAAAATGCGCGTAAAGTGGAATGAATGTCTATACATGTTAATATGCAGAAGAGAAACTGATTGTGCTGAAGTCAGTGCACGGACCATGGAACGCTCACTTCATCGTCTTGGTTTCAGGTGCCACCGACTTACGAGAGTCCCACTTCTAACGGCATGACACCGGGCTCAACGCTTTGCCTGGGGTAAAGAACATCGAAACTGGACCATCGAAAATTAGCAACGGATGGGCTGGAGTGATGAATCCCAATTTAAACTTCATCACGCCGATGGGAGACTGAGAGTATGACACCAACCCCATGAAGCCATGGATCCTGCATGTCAGTTCGGAATAGTACAAGCTGGTTGTGTCTCAGTGATGGCTTGGGGTTCTTCAATTGGACGTCTTTGGGGCGTTTGGTACGTGTTCCAACGACTCTCAATGCATCCCGGTACGTAGAACTCATGACTGACCATTTACACACGTTAACTGCCATCATGCATCGCAATGTAGATGGCGTCTACCAGCAAGACAACTGTTCATCTCACAAGCCCTGCATGGTTGCAGGAGCATTCTGCTGACTTTGAAATAATGAATTGGCCACCTAGAAGCCCAGATTTAAATCCCATCGAAAATCTTTGGGATACCGTCGAGCAGAGTTCGAACCCATAATTCCATCAGTGACGACCTTCGGAGAATTGTGGACAGCTCTGGAGGATGCATGGGTCTCCATACCTGTGTACATTTACGCAAGCTTGTGGAGTCATTGTCTCGTCGTGTGGCATTCGTTATCAGGGCCAGAGGGAGTCCAATATGTTACTAGGTTGCTATCCCTAATTCAACGACACTTCAGTGCATATGTATATATTATATTTTCATATTTATGTTTTTATTTTTAATGGATTCAATAGTTAGTCTGAAACTCCATTTCTATATTGTCACCCAGGCAACCAGAGAGATTCAGTTTTAATCATTTCGTATTTTAACAAGTATTCGAATAGTTTAGAATACTTAAGTTTAGAATGATGAATTTCATTATATTAATTCCACCTTTGTATATGTCGAATATTTTTGGGATCAATAAATTTTAGTTATGTTCATATTTCTCTACCGTAGGTGTATTAAAAATGTATGCAATTAAATATACATAGGTGTATTTAAAATTTACAAAATGAAATATAATAACAAAGTGTGCTTTAATCAATATGTTTCAATTATCAGACGTTTGAATTGAACTTTACTCATTCACCATTATTCTACATTTCGAATGCATTCCGAAAGTAATTTGGATATATTCCGTAAAATATTTCCTTTTTTTTCATCTAAAATGGTCCTAACCATCGTGAATGTTTTATAAAAGCTATTTAGAACAATTTATATTTTTTACAAATCGAAAAACCTACCGTTGATCACGTTAAACAGCAGCTTCTTTGTTTATGTTATATCAAAAGATGTCAAGTTAACTATCCCGCCAAATTTTTCGCTTTTTATTAAGTGTCCTGTCATTGAATAAAGGTTAAAAGTAGTGTTTTATTTAATTAGAATTATTATTATTATTTATTTATTTCGTGCACAAACAATTATTGGGAACTGCGAGATAATGTTGATTAATGAAGTCTGGTATTCGCGCAACTCATTTAAAAAAAAGCGTTTGTCAGTCTTCAGTTATAAATAAATCAACTATAACATTAATAACATCTCAGTAGTTAATGGCTTTACACATGCGAATAAGATGGCGATAGTATTCCTTTAGTGATTAAACTAACCTTCTTTGAAAAATATGCAATCCTTTTGACAAAAGTTCAAGGCACTCTCTTGGTGATTCGCGGACACTAATAGGTTTCCTAAATTATGATCGATGGACTTATAAAAGGTCACATTTTTCTTCATTTCTCGTGTATCATCGGTCACTCTAGGTGGGCACTAAAGCAGATAATTGCCCCAGATAGAAGTGTCATCGGCCGCTTTCTACACAGATATTTTCTTTGGTCGGCAGCTTGTTGATCGTTGTAGTCAGTTCAATTAGGGTTTTCTTTCTGAAGAACAGAGTAAGTAAAATAGAAAGCGTGATATATTAACAACAAAAGATGCATTATTTTGAATCAGCACACGATATCGGAAGCGTACGATGATATGAACACTTACATGCCGGTCACTGGACAATATTTTCTTTGTTAGGTTTACACAGTAGGAAAATGTGAAGGAAAAAAATTTGTCGGGAAATAATTTAGTTGGTCAAATACTTGAATAACCATATTAGGGATACGATTATGTTTGTCGAGGTCTTCTGCATTATCTACTACTACTAATAATAATAATAGATAAAGTGCTGCAATAGCCTGCCTTCCTTCTTGGAAGAGCATGGTTAATATAGAGTAAGATATATCTGGTTCATATTTGTCCCAGAAGGTTGGTCATAGCTTGTCAGTAATAGTCATCAACGTAGCAGTGTTGCAATCCCTGCAGCATAAAATTATTTAGATAAAAATTCAATAATATTTTCATAAAGTCGAAATAAATATCATTCATCCTATAGTTAAAGTTTAGACCAATTGAATCACTTACACCTATGACACAGGGGCAAGGGTTACCTTGAGTCGGTATCGCACTAGGCTCGTTTATATATAGTTCTCAAGTTCGATTTCCACTTGGGCCAACGTTGATATTTATCTCCGTTAAACCAAATGTATGCAATTAAATATACATAGGTGTATTTAAAATTATATTAAAATAAAAAAAAGCTGTATTCGAAGCTGTATTCAAGAATAGACCAGATTGCTTTTTTTAATCTTTGGTGGCGTCGTCTGTTGCGAAAATCAGAAAAAAATCACTTATTGTTCGCGTTTTCTTGTTCCGTTTTCTAAAATTACCAATGCTGTCCAGTTTGTTTCATATCTTTTTATTGTGATGTGTTTTGTCTAATTCTATTTAACTTTCGCTTGTTTTTCACAAACCTAGTTTTTTGAAAGGGAATCGTTTCACTAGAAAAGAAACCAATACCTGGGTGAAACAATTTCGGTATCACATATATGATAAGAAACTCTGTCTTCAGTCAGAAAGTGGACACCAATGGGCTTGGAAAGGCGGCCATCCGCCGGATGGGACGATAAGCCTTAACTCCATGTGCAGAAGAAGCACACCCTTCGCACAAAGAAACTACCATTTGTTTACCAAGAACTGTGCAATTAGTCCTCTTCCCCCGAAATTTTTCTGAGCGCTTGGAATCCTTATGATCTAGCCACTTAGCCCCACTGTGTACAAAAAAAGCCACTCAAAGGTAAAAGAATCCAAACAACAACCTTTTACACAAATTTAATTTTCTATCTTCTTCCCTCCCTTTGGCCTACCACTTGTCCAGCTACGATCTTATGTAAAGTGCCCTAGTCCAGATCTTTCACTATAGAATGATGGGTTTTGCAATGGTCTTATTGTTAGTATGTAGTGTTGTGGTGATTTTAGACGAAAAATATATATTTCTTGATCTTTTCTGGAAGCAGTGTGACTAAACACATGAGCGAAAATGCGGTTAAGGTGTGAGGAACGGAAATATGAGAATATCGAATTCGATAAATTTTCTTCGGAAGAGTATTTTCCCTATTGAAATAGGAATAATACAGAAGAGTATAATAAACAATTATTATATATTAATTTATTCAACAGAAAAATATATTTAAAATAGAATTCATCGCTGTGTACTTTACGTAGTTTCCGTTTCATTTAGATATGTCGGAAGAGCAAATATTTGTTTACGCGTTTCCCCCCGCAACTTTGCACCATTTCCTGGACCATCCTTAAAAATATTTTAATAGTCGCAATACATATATATATATAAAATTATCATGCAGCCATGGGCTACCGAGGTACTACCAGACTGTGTAAGTTTTCTCTCCAGACATTTCTGTTCTGATCTACAACTGCTGCATTTGGACACTGTAAGCCAATTCTAGAAAGGTCCGGTTTGGTCTTGTCTGCCCATCGCATCGTAGGTCTTCCACTTTTCCGGAAGCCTTTGGGCACACTGTTCTTAATTTTTTTTTGACGATTTACAGCCATGCATACGAACACCACCTAATGCACAAAATGCATAATCGCAATAGGTGATAATTAGTAATTAAAGGTTTGTACTATAAGCTGTATTCAAGATTAGATCAGATTGCTTTTTTTAATCTTTGGTGGCGTCGTCTGTTGCGAGAATCAGAAAAAATCATTTATTGTTCGCGTTTTTTTGTTCCGTTTTCTAAAATTACTGATACTGTTCAATTTGTTTCATATCTTTTTATTGTGATGTGTTTGTCTAATTCTATTTAGTTTTCGCTTGTTTTTCACAAACCTAGTTTTATGAAAGGGAATCGTTTTACTAGAAAAGAAACCAATACCTGGGTGAAACAATTTCAGTATCACATATATGATAAGAAACTTTCTAAACTTGCTGAAAAATATAGTATTACTTATTAAAACAGTAGACGCATCGCCCATGCATTCGAAGGATTGGAAGAACATCTGCTAAATACACACAGTACAGTGGGGTAGTCAGGTTCTAACATCAGGGGAAGGGAGCGATTAAAAATCGCGCCACTCGAAGTCATCAGGGGAAGCGAGTACACAAAAAGGCGCCACCTGAAGTCATCAGGGGTAGTGAGACAAAAAAGGTGCCACCCGAGTCATCAGGGAAGCTAGTACATAAAAAAGGTGCACCCGAAATCATCAGGGGGAGTGAGCAAATAAAATAGGTTCCATCGCACTAGCAAATCTTCAGGGGGTTAATCTGTAGTTAATCTAGTAATCGTAGCAAGTGTATAGAATATAACACCCTCATAAAAGAAAAGTACCTTAAACTTTGCACAGAAGAAGTTAAAAAGCGAGAAACGATTAAATTGAAAACACCGAGATCCAACTGAAATCTGAACCCAAGCCCCAAAAACATAAAATATATAATGAAAATAATGTTAATAATAATACATCTACCAGGTCTTGAACATATTGACCCTTGTTTTCATACTGCTACTTCTAATATTTTTTCATCATAGTCTTAACAACCGTCAATATATTACCTTAAAAAATTATTGAAAAGCGCCACTTTTGGAGAATATACTCAGTGGGAGAGACCGCACCCCTTGCTACACTCTTCTTCTAGCTATGACACTGACAGAGTAGATTTCCTTACAATGGGTGGGGAAGAATGAATCAGATGCGGATGTTGACCTCTTGATTCTATGTTACTTTTGGGATTTATTTAGAAAATATAAGTTATTAAAGCCTTCAGAATGGAGTATAACTTCCCCCCTTAGCAATCACACTTTAACATCACAAAACATCCATGTATTTGTGATATCCTGTGTAGTTTAAGAACACCTTATATGTAATCAGAAATCCATAACAGATTTCAATATGCTTCTGGACCCGACACACACCTTGTACATAAAGAATAATATTATTTCTTCACCAAATAGTACACTTTGTTTTCTCTCTTGAAGTGGAATTTGCTTAGACAACGGAGGGCTTATTTTCCAGTTGCAACGATCGATCTCCCAGCGCTGCTGCTATAAGCCCAACACCCTAGCCTTTAGGGCATCCACTGTTATTTTAGGTGGAGACCAACTTGGTTAGTGTTGGTAGTCTGCATAGCGCACATTCCTCACTAGTGTGGTCCAAATGAACTCAAATCACTTTCTTTGAGCTGTGGGACAGCTGCATGATATGATTGCTGCCTCTGGTGATTCTGTTGAACACTCAAAACAATGTAATTCAATCAAGTGAGGATGATAACGATCATGTAAACTAGATTGGAGTTCCTTATCGCAACTAGGACTCTCGAAGCATATTTTGAATAAGCAATAAAGCAAGCCTGAGTGAAAATGTAAAAAGGAAGGAAGGGACGTCGGTAGATGAGGTGAATACTAGAGGTTAGAAACATTGGGAGAAATTAAGAAAAAATGATGTACATATTACCAAAATGGAAGATAAATATATATATCCGAGGAGGGTGTAACTGCAGATTATAGAAATAGAACAGTTGGTTGAGTTTTTCTTACCTCTGAGCGGCTTTTTGCGCACAACTGACTAAATTGTCAGGTCACAAAAACCCCAAATGGCTCAGAGAATGTTGGAGCATGAAATCCACTCTACAGCTATTAGATGTAAGCCTCTCGTCAAGACCATTCAGCGTGTGCTTCTACGTGTATAAAGTTTTCAAGTCCATTTGTGTCCCCTTTATCACCGCGGGGAAGTTGGGGATTAGTGGAGATTAAAATTGCTAGAATAGTTACGACTCGAACCTGGGAATGAGCCCACGCACCATGTGCAGGAGTGGCAAATGTGCGGTGAGACCTATATGCGGATCTGACGGATAGTGACCTTTTTAAGCCCATCAGTGTCCCTACTGACCGAGAGCAGGGAGGAGAGTTTTGTTGTGGTAAATCTCAACGCTGGCACAGCTGGGACTCGACCTGGATATTACAGATTACAAGCCTGGCTGCTAATGACTGAGTGATCCCTAACCCAATTTTATTACTAGTTCATGTGAGAATGTAATAATTCTCGAATTTGCATTCCGTTTTAGGTAAGTTTTGTTTCCATTTAGTTCGGGAGTTCACCGTTTACGATCTCTGCAAAAATGTTAATTTCTATATAGACAATGTTGATCCGAAAAGGCCGAGAAACATGCATCTTGAAAGTTCTCACTGTAAAATAAAAATTGGCCATTTAAAAAATACACTCCATTTGCCATTTGTAAAATATGAAGAAGCAAAATAAATATTGGATTAGGCCGATGTGTTCCTGGTTTCCTGATTTCAGTAATCGCGGAAAATATTTTGAAACATACCTAGCCCATCTCTTCACAGAGTTTCGATCATTCGCAGTCTGCTTTGCCCTGTGGTCAGTAATAGTCAAGTGCGCAGCAAAGCCTCATAATGTTCACAGAATATGATGTAGTGATCCAAAGAGTAAGGCACGTGGGGATTTAGGTCGAGAAAAACAATTTTGCAAGTTCTGAAGATGTGTATTAATAGCAAAAAATGTGTTTAACTGATATTGTATAGTTTTTGTTTTCTTAATCTCTCTAGCACCTAATGTCCGACCCCGCCTTCTCGTGGTGCAGGCCGTTAGTACCTTTCAAAAGAGATATTCTCTTTTGGAAGGGAACGGAAGGGGAGGGCTGCCAGTTCAGTATGGCCTACTGATCTGGTCATCTATGGCCACTTTTTTCCTTTTTTTCAACCCTGCTGAGGAGTGGTCAACTTCACAGGGTCCTGGTGCTGACCATTTATACCTACTAGACTGGACTTGTTTATGAATTTGAGCTTGATTATTGATCCTGGACTTGCTGCACTGGTGGGCCTCTGTTGAGGGAGAGTCTGCTGCTGTGTTTTCTGTTGCTTTAGGGTTGCCAGCTCTAAGTGAACAGAGGCATGGGATACCTTATTTCAGCTGGTGGATAATCCTAATCAGAGGCCATCGCAGGTACCTGAACCTTACTTAGCTAGTTGGGCATCGTCAAGCCTAAACTGGAGTAATGTGTCTCAGGCTTCATGTGGCTCTTGAAAACGTCAACTTCAAAAGGTGGTGCCTGAAGTTCCTACCAGCATCGGTGACTTCAGCCTTTAGCGGAGGAGGAACAGGTCTGTGCCCCATGCCTGCGATCAGGGGGCTGTTTGATATTGTTGGCCCTACCAATCTCAATAAACCTAATTTCTTTAAAAATCCTACTAATCATTTTCTCTCTGCAGGAACGTGGAACATGAGGACATTACATAGAGATTATTCTCTTGTTGTCCTCATGCAGGAATTCCAGCGCTATAACTTAGATATTCTAGTCTTGCAAGAGACCAGATGGACAGGTAAGGTGAGATACTTAAAAATAACTTTAAATTTCTCTTTACAGGGAGGGAGGATGGAAAGCATCACCAAGGCGTGGGTCTGCTGCTCAGCAGACATGCTAGTGATGCTCTTCTAGGATATGAGTGCATTAATGAAAGGTTTCTTACAGCAAAATTTCAGACAAACATTAAAGACTTGAATGTTATCTGCTGTTATGCCCCCACTGAGGATTCTGATGAGGATGAGAAGGATAGGTTTTACGGATAACTTCAGGATATTTTGAATTCTGTCAAGAAAGGAGATATTACACTTGTTCTTGGTGACTTCAATGCCAAAGTTGGTACCGAATCTGACCTTAGGGGAGGAGTAATAGGCCCTTTTGGTATTGGTAGCTGCAATGGGCAACGTCTCCTACAGGTAAGTAAACTCAATGGATTCAGAATAACTAACATTTATTACAAACACCGCGACATACATAAGTACACATGGGTTTCACCCGATGGGCTTCATAAGAATATGATTGATTATATATTAATTAACAGCAAATGGGCTAGTTCTGTTAGGAATACCAGGTCATATAGGAGAGCTGAAATTGGATCTGATGATTACCTTGTTAAAAGTGTCCTGCAACTTAAACTTAAAAAGTGTTGTGCTAGGGTTAAAAAATTTACTTTTAATACTGAAGCTCTGAAAGATCAAGTTATAGCCAAAGCTTACCATGATAGGTTACTTAGTCATTATGACAGTCATGGTTTGCTTAATACTGAAGTTGAGGAAGAATGGGGCCATTTTAAACAGGCTTTTTTGGAAACTAACAGTACTCTTTTAGGGAAAAAGGAGCAGAGGAGACAGAATTATTTAAGTGATAAGGCACTTGAGCTTATTTCAGAAAGAACGAACTGCAGGAATGTCCTTAATCAATACCCTATTAGTCCTAATAGAAAGGATTACAGACAGCTTAATAAACGTGTAAAGGATCAGTTAACTACTAATAAGAATCTTTGACTTGATGGCTTGACTGACAAAGCTGAGGAAGCAGTTAGGCAGCACAACAGCAGAGAGCTGTACCAGATAGTTAATGTTTTATGTGGCAGAAAACGGACAGGTATACAAGGATTGCAGGATAAACAAGGTAAGGTTATTGAAGGTGAGGATTCTGTCATGGCTAGGTGGGCTGAGCATTTCAGTGATGTTCTAAACAATGTGGTTGCTTCTACTCCCATTGTTTGCAATGATGATAGATGCATTGGTGGCTTTAATGTTGGCCCTATAACACAATCTGAAGTTATTTTCGCTATTTCTAAACTTAAACTTCATAAATCCCCAGGGGTAGATGAAATTACTACAGAAATGCTTAGAGCTGGGAACGTTTCGGTTACCACTTGGGTGACTGAAATTTTGAATAACTTTTATGATAAAGGCATGGTTCCTAAAGATTTTACCAGAGCTATTATTATCCCTATTTTCAAAAAGGTGATCGCAGTTCTTGTGATAACTATAGTGGTATCAGCCTACTCTCTGTTCCAGGTAAAGTTCTTTCCATGATTGTGCTTAATAGAATTAAGAATCTGGTTGACAGGCAATTGCGTGATGAGTAATGTGGATTCAGAAGTGGTAGGGGATGTGCAGATCACATCCCCTACCACTAATGGCAGACAGGATTTTCACTTAGGCAGATTCTTGAGAAATATTTAGAGTTTCAGAAACCTTTGGTTGCTAGCTTTGTTGATTTAAAAAAAGCTTTCGCCTCTGTTGATCGTCATAATTTGTGGTTGATTGTGAAATCATATGGTATACCAGACAAGTTAGTTAACATAATGAAAGCTCTCTATAATAACACTGAGTCATGTGTGAGAGTTGGTAAGTCTTGTAGCAATTGGTTTAGCATTACGTCTGGTGTTCGACAAGGGTGCATTTTGTCTCCTTTTCTCTTTTGTTTGGTTGTCGATTATGTTATGCGAAATTCACTTCAAGGGAAAGATTTTGGCCTTAAATGGGCTGGAGATACGAAAATTTCTGATTTAGATTATGCTGATGATTTAGCCCTTTTGGCAAATGATGTTGATGAGATGAACTCTTTCATTCGAGCTGTTGATGAGACTGGTAGTAGAGTAGGTTTGGTTATAAACAGAGAGAAAACTAAAGTGATGAAAATTGGTCAGGCAGGCTGTGATTCAGTTAATCTGAATGGTTGCAGTCTTGAGCAGGTGTCACAGTTTAATTATCTTGGAAGCTATGTAACAGATAATGGTGATGTGCGGCATGAAATTAACAGACGAATAGGTATTGCTGCCGGGACTTTTAAGAATCAATGGAGAGTGTGGAGAAATAGGCGTATATATCTAAAGACTAAAATTAGACTGTATAATAGTTTGGTTCTTTCTAGGGTTAGTTATGGTAGTGAAACGTGGACGCTGTGTAAACAAAATAACAGGAAACTAGATGCTTTTGATTCTAGATGCTTACGCAGTATCTTGGGTATTAGGTGGTTTAACTTTTTAACTAATGATGAGGTTAGGCAAAGGAGTCTGCAACCTCCTTTAAGCAGCATATTGTGCAGAGAGTGACTCCGCTGGTTTGGCCATGTTGCCCGTATGGTAATTATAGATTGGCGAATAGGGTTATGAACATTGTGCCTAGAGGCCTCAGAAGGAGGGGGAGACATAGGATGCGGTGGGCAGACAATGTCAAACAGGACCTTGTTGGAATTGGTGTGCAGTGGCCGGATGCAGCAGATGTAGCTCAGGACAGATATGCTTGGAGGATTAAACTGCGCTGTCTGGTTGGACCTCCGTAGCCCATGTCTGCTTGAGGATGATGATGATGATGACAGATTTCTTGGTTTTCCGTTAGCATACATTTTTTCTTCATCAAATATTTTTAATTTCAAGCACTTCAATACAAGATTCACTCAATATAGTAAAAGACTACACTTTCTAATTTCTACAAACTCCAAATTACTGACTGACTACAGTTATACCCATTTCATGAGCCAAACGAATTTCGACATGGTGAAGCCTAGCTTAGTCTAAACTTGCGTAGACATATTCAGAGATTGTATTTAACTACTAATGTATATTAATTATATTAATTTCTGAAAAGTTTCCTTAACTAATGTCCATAAATTAAGGAACAGCCGTATATTATGTCAATGGGAATCTAACGTAGAATCTATCTAACTTCTAAAACATGATTTTGCTTTTCGTTTTGAAAAATGTGATAGCAGATAAAGATGCCAATCAGATAAATCAATATCCCGATTTTCAACCATACTCGTTTACTATTTAATAATAATGGCATTTTGAATATTTATCGTAAAAAATGCCAGTCACAAAAAATGACTTCAGAAGTTAATTAAAGCTTAGTAACAATTATCATATCAAATTGTTTAATAAAATAATTTAATATTTAATTAAAAGAAAATTAACAAAGTCATAAGATATCACATCAAAAAACCGTAAATTTTCAAAATAATAAAAAAAAACCAAACAGTTGAATTATGGGAAAATTATGCGTTTTTGATTTACGCTGCTGTTTTTAATTATGCAACCCCTCGTTAATCAACATCCACCTGTAAATTGAAAATAAATGTTTTAAGAGTAAAAAAGTCATACAGACCCTTACTGAACCGTAGAGTAAAAGAAATGTACGTATAGATCAAAATAGTATGGATGTTTCGTATGAATTTTATCTCTTTCTTTTCAACCTTGCAGCATTTTCAAACGAAAACAAAAAACGAATACGTCAGAAGATCTCTTGGGAAACCGACCATGACTTCTGTCATCAGGCAAATACGTCATGCTTTTGTATACGAGTCGAACAAATAAGTCGTCTCAAAGATAAGGGCGGAAAAAAGGGGGGGAAAAGAGAGGGAGAGCGAGAGAGAAAGTGGTGCTGGTTTATCTGGAAGAGAGATCGAATACGGATCAATTGGATGGCATGAAGAATCACGACTCGGAAAAACTGTCGAAGGTGACAGGGAGATTTAAATGAGGCCGTCAGGGTTTTGCGCGCAGTGCACTGCAGACTTTGGATTTGGATGGGAGTCTATCTTATTCTTTAAACTGAAATAAGTCGTTCAATACACAGGCCGGAAATTGTATCAGTTGAGCTAAATGGACAAACGAATTGTTTAAAAAAGCGTATGTGGAATGAATAAACGTATGATGCATGTATAATGTGATTTTGTGAAACGTTCGAAATTTAACCTACAAAAAAATTGTAATTGTGCTACTGGTATAGAGTCTGCTCTCGATTTACGCGAATTTAATTAACACGTTGTTGGAATAATGCGGCCACTGCATTAACACGGTTTTTTAATTGACGGACATTTAGCATGTGTTAGAAAGAAAATTTAAAAACAATGTTTTTTCTTATTGTACATAGGCTTTGCTTTTAGCATTACTGTAATGCACTGTAATATCAATATTATTGTAACTAATAAACGCTGTATAGTAAAAAATAAAACGGTGGAGGAAATAAGATGCATGAGTTTTAAGATATCTCTTCCTCGTGTCTTAATAATTTGCTTTATTTCCTATGGGAAATTTATGCTTCATTGATGTGGCCATTTTTGAGAATGCAATCCCCTCATAAATCGACAGTAGACTTTAAACTGAATTTAAAAAAAAAATGTTATGAGAGTGAATAAGTCGATAGGTTTGTTCAGTGGTGGGGTTATTATGATTTAAGTAATAGTATATTTATTTCAAAGTCAAATATCAAATTTAGTTAGTTTCAAATCAAATAACAAAGGATTCATACATATTGAATTTTATTGTATTAAATTACTGCGCTAAAATGCTTTTTAATTTCAAACTATTTCTTAATAAATTGGCAAAACGTTTGTAGTGCTATAGGCTGCGTTATTATTTTGTGTTAGTAATAGTATTTGAGATATTAAGAATACAGCCTCTCACACTGCACGTTCCATTAGATATTATTTAAAAGAAACCAATGTTTCAAGCCTGCTCTAGTCTCCAAAACAGTCTTGATCAGCAAACAGTCTTACCGCGAATTCGAAGGAAGAAAAATGCATCACACCCAGTTATCCAACTAATCGCCTAGAACTGCATTGCGAAGAAAGAGTAGCGTCTTTTTGTATTTAACTTAACATCACTTCATAAATCACTATTGCTCTAATGGATGTTCCTGAACCCACATTTGACAGGAGAAGGAATTGTTGTCATCAGCGAAAATCGAGTGAAACATTCTGAATATTTGTTTCCTTAAAAATGAAATAAGGAATTTAGAAATATGAGATATACTTGATGAATGCATTTTTACCATTATCCTTTCCTTCTTATTTTTTTATTTTCTTTTATGGCGAATACAGAAATTAAAACATATGGTATTTTAAAAGTTGTAGTCCTGTCCTAGTCAATCACGAACACACGCGGATGAAGGAAATGGATTAAAATGCTTTCAAAATGAAAAGTTGAAAATGCACACTTCAAATGTAATCAACAGCTGTCAAAATATCGGTAATTAAGGTCAGTTTCAATAAAATGTTTTTTAACGTTATCAGTTCACCTCATTTTACCAACTTGTCCAGTCCCTAGTTCGGATTTATCATCATCTAATCCTATTCTGCCCTTTATGAGAGAGGGGGCACCGATAGGCTTAAAAAGGCCGCCGTCCACCTCATGGGACATTAAGACGTGGCATCGTGAGCCATATCCTGTGTACTTCAGTGAGTGTTGGGCATATTCCTAGGCACCATTCAAAATTTCAAAAGATCCCACTCTCACTGCACCTCAATGATTACATCTTCATGCAGACTATAAAATCCCAAGAAGTGCTTTCCTCTTCACAAAGGTCTTCTCCTGCTGTAGGCAGGTACAATGTAAGGCAAGCTTAATATGTTAGGTACAGTCGCTCAAAAAAGTATCCGAATACTATGGTTGATTGCAAAATTCAGAAAAAATATCTGGCATTGATTTTTTTAAAAATTAGTCATCTGGCAACCTTCGTGTCACGTGAATTTTTCACTGAATTTTGCAATCAACCATAGTGTTCGGATACTTTTTTGAGCGACTGTACCTTTTTAGTCGATGGTGGTTTCAGTAACTTCTCCCATATGGTGATATTCAGTCTTTGTACTGCGGTGCACCGAGGTTGTCACGATTACTTCCTTGTCTCCTAACTGTTGTCGATGGATCTCCTTCCAGCCTTCTGTGAGCCTTTAGAATCCTCATGACCTGTCCATTTAGCTCAAAGTGGGCAAAAAAGTGCCGATCAGAGATAAAACAACAACAATCTCATTCTGGACAACTTTTTATTCCTTGATCCTTTAAGATCAATCTTGATAATTCTGATACTAATCTACCTTTCCTACATGCGGGTAACATGACGAACCAAATGCAGCTCTTCTGCATAAGAGGCATCTTGTGAGACAAAACAAGATTCCTTACTCTAAAGTTATCCTTATTCATAACATCAAGCCACCTAATACCCGACACTCCTCTTCTGGAATCAAAACCACTAAGATTCTTTCAATCCTACTTGCAAAATGTTCAAATGAAACAAACATAAAAACTTTCGAAGGTACCAAGCTGTTACGAAGCCGATGTTTGTCTGTTTTTTTTTTAATTCTTTTTTAATCCAATTCAATTTATTATTCCATTTTGCAATACACGCAATTTACATTTCATGGAATTTGAGTTCACACATAACCAAATTGGTGAATTTATTTTAGCTGTATAAATTTTATAATACAATTTTTATAGTTGTTTAATTATACATTTGTTAAGTAATAAAATATATAATATTCTTAAACATTTATTTGTTATTATAAGCAACATTTGGAATATCAACTATTCACAAGAGATATTTGCCTGTGGAGTTGACATTTTATGAAAAATATAATTAAAATCTATTTATTTTTAAGTGAGATTTTACAATTTATAATGATATTTTAGGTTTATTTATTTAATATGACCTTCTTGCCATAGCATAATCTTAATAATTGGCTATATTTCCGTCTGTATTCCTAAATTACTGTACAGCAGTTTCCTAAATAACTAAGCATTTTACGACTATTCTTTTTTAAAAAAACACAAACATTTACTGTTTTGTCTGCCGAGCTATAAAGCCAAAATTTCGGTTAGTTTTAAATTATATTTTTAAACCACGTGTTACCACTTTACCGATAGTAGAGCTTTTTAAAAGTCAATCTCCATCCTGTTTCGAAAAATGAGCTAAAATATGAATCTCTTAGAACAAATATATAACATAGCGCTATACAATTCGAAGATATATATATAAACATATAACACTATTACACTGTAAAGTCCTTCTTTTAGCAATTGTTGCTGTCCTTGCAATTGAGAGTTATCCTGTTCGATATTCACTGGAGTCAACAATTGCAAGAAAACATAAAATAGAAAAGAATAAAATTGATTTTAATTTTCCTTTATTCTTTTGCTATTAATAACTCCGGCGAAAATTGAATAACACAATTTTAATTTGCATGGGCAGCAACAATTGATAAAATAATGACTTTACAATGTAATAGTGTTTTTTGTTTATATATCTTCGAAATACGAAAATGTCTTTAGAAATTTCAAAAAAATGAAACATGTTTTACTGTTTGCATCAAAAGTATTTCTCCTTTTTTAAGGAAATAAATTAAAATTATTTTTCAGCTGTAGGGCAGAAATAATGTCACCTGTAACAAGTGGATACATTCAAACAGAAACTACTTGTTTTGGCAATAAGAGTCAGTTCAAAACAAGAATCAAATAGCACGATTTCTAGGTTTGGTCGTTAGAGACAGAGCGAAAGGGTGGTTGTTTTGGAAGTGAAGTATTTTTTCCGTCAGCAATATCTCTACAAATTAGTGTTGGATACATGGATAGAATCAAGTCCAAAAATTGCACCTGATTCTTGAGGAGACACCTGGATGACTATATTCCTTGTGGCCGTTTCAAACTATTGTAGAAAATATACAGTGGCAGAGGTTCCATTAATGCAGGTAAGCAAGTTTATTTTCTTACATTTTGTCACTCTGTGTGGATTATTATTTAAAAGATGGTTTTATGTATATGCTATAAATGACACCGAAAAATTCCAAAGTCGCTTGTTTTGCTGATATTTTTTAAGTAGGTATGATTTATATTTCTGAGCAAAATGCATACATTATTCATAGGGACATTTTAAAAATCAGATATATGATGAATCTGCGTAAATATTATGCGTTTACGATACTGATCAGAATCTGAGTAATATAAGTGAATGATTTAATACTATTTATGCTATTCAGTTCTCTTGAATCGAAATATGCTTCACAGAGTCCGATTCACAATGATGAAACAAAATACAATTACAGCGAAAATATCTAAAATTATTCCTTTTTTAAATGCAAGCCCCATAGAAAAAAACTAGGAACATTCGGAAACTGAAGAACGATGCGAATTAACTTGGCAACGATGACTAGTTTGCAAATTATTTCTTCGGGTATATTTTAGCATTTTTTACTTCGTTCTAGCACCAAATAGCGGTTTATAAAATTTAAGACGTTTTCGTAATTTTTTTTGGTTTCTTTTGGTACTTAATGGCATTTTTTATCTTTACCACATCATCGGCGAATTAGCCAAATTCGCAGATGGTAAAAAATACTCTTTACCCATACTCCAAATTTTTAGGTTGGCAGCTGCCCACGTTGACCACCCCATTCGCACGCAATTAACGTTATATATATATATATTCAAAATTCTCTCCAAATTTTTAGGTTGGCAGCTGCCCACGTTGACCACCCCATTCGCACGCAATTAACGTTATATATATATATTCAAAATTCTCTACGTTACATAATTTCCCGCAACCAAAATATCATACCTAAATTAAGGATTTCTTCTCCATTAACAACTCTATGCACAATCTTCGTCTCTTAAATTTTGTTGTTCTATTGGTTTCATCACTTTCTTCATCTGGGATTTCTTTGACTTTCCTCTTCTTCCTTTAGTATTCTATTCTGGAATAATTTTATGTAATCTTCTTCCGTACATACGCTTTTACATGTCCATGCCACCTCAACTGTTTCTCCTTAATCATTTTGGTTATATTATTTTCAGCTTCCACTAGAGCTCTGATAATCTCATTTTTAAATTTTTCCATTCTTGATTCTTTTTTTTTTTGACGATCGCTATCAAAAGTCTATCTCTGAAGAAAGTATTCAGTTGTTCTCTTTTTATTTGCCATATATCTGCTCCCTATACATTAAAGCTTTGCAAAATGGAATTTTTTTAACTTTATAAAGAGTAAATAAAATTTCTAAATGACCGCAAGATATATAAACGGCAATTATGCAGCTGGTGAGACTATAGAGAAACAACATCTTATATTATGAATAATTCTTTCGCTTTTGAAAGGGATAAATGTTCAATTCAATTCAATTATTTTTATTTTTGATATAAATGTACATTATTACAATGTAAATCATCCAAGAGCATATGCTCATCCAGGTTATTGTAATAATTAACACAGGAATAAAGTAGTGACAACATATATATGTACAATCTTAAACAACTTCAATGACAGTTGAGTGTGCAATAACAGAAAAATATACAAATCATTTTATCGAACAACAGTGGCATTTTTCTATACAGACAATTTTTGTGTTAGTGTAGACATAAAGGTGAAACTTCAACGAGTTAGCTTAAAGTGTGAAAGTAAGGCCCCATATCAGATACATTTTAAAGGAACTGTTTCTGTTTTTCTTTATATGTGGAATATCCACAAATGTAATTTCTGAGATCAGGTGTTAAGGAATTAAATAACTTAGGTGCAAGATATAAATAGTTTTTGTGAAGTATTTCTTTTCTTTCCTTGGGAACCACGTATGTCATTTCTTCATTTCTTAAACAGTATTTATAAGTTTTCATTTGAAATTCAGAATTATGTTTATGAAGATAAAGCATTAGCTTGTACGTATAAAAGTGTCTTAAAGGAAATATATTTAATTCACAATATTTATCATATATGTTTAAATTATTTTTTGTGGAATGGTTAACTCTTTATTATTTGTTTTGCAACCTAAACATAGGTTTAAGTGCGATTTTATATGTTCCACCATAGCATAATATTCCATAACTCAAGGCAGACTGGATCCAAGAAAAGTACAGTACCCTTAGCATATCAGTATTCAATATTTTTCTTAAATATTACAGCCTGTAAGGTATTGATCTAACTTTTTTGGTCTGTTTATTTATGAAAGGTTTCCAGCTTAAGTTTCTATCAATTTTTACTCCAAGATAATCAGTTTCTTTGACATTTTCTATCGGATTACATTTACAGTCAATGATTTTAGAACAACTAAGGTCATGAAATTTAATATTAAGAGAACTATTCTATTTGTTTTTTAAACAATATAACACATATTTTGTCTTTCAAATATTGATATTAACTCATTCAATTTGAACCAATCCCCAATAACAGATAATTCATTATTAGTAATCCTAACCAGACCATCAAGGTTATCATCACAGAATGTCACTGCAGTGTCATCTGCAAATGTATTGATCTTTCCATTTATATTCAAGGAACAAAATCATTAATAAAAATAAGGAAAAGCACTGGACCTAAAACTGACCCTTGAGGCATGCCATATATAATAGTCATTTCAGAACTAATAGTATTCTGTATTTTTAAAACTTGAGTTCTGTTATGTAAATAATTTCTGAACCATTGTAGAACAGTGCCTCTGAATCCAATTTGTTCTGGTTTATAATCCCATGTGACACAGTGTTAAATGATTTTTGAATATCCAGAAACACAGAAAAAGTTTGTTAATTTTTGTCAATATTTTTAAAAAATAGTTAGAGTAAGGTTGAGTAAAGCATCCTCGGCACCAAAGCCTTTCCTAAATCCAAACTGATTTGGTGAGAAAAAATTGTACTTTATAAGAAATTCAGTTAGTCATTTTTTGACCAGTTTTTCTAAATGTTCCCAAAAACTGAGATTACTGATATTGGCCTATAATTAGAAAATATATTTTGTTTCCCTTTTTATATATAGGTACTACAACTGCTTTTTTCAATTCATCAGGAAAAATTCCCTTTTCAAGAGGTAAATTATAAATATGGGCTAGGGGTTTGACAATATAATCCTTACACTTTTTTAAAATGATTGTAGATATCTCATAATTCCCTACAACTTTTGTTATCTTGAAATTTCAGAATTATATTTAGTATCTCATCTTCAGTTGTTGGAAATAAAAACATTGTGTTATCACTTCGACTAACATAATGAATATTTCTATTGAAGATTTTAGACTGAACTATCCTAAAGTTTTCTGTAAGACTAATAAAGTTCAGATTAAAGTCATTTGCTAATGCTTTGATCTCCACATCATTGTTTAATCTGTTCAAATAATTTGGAAGAACTGTGCATTTTTTGCTATTATCAATTAAATAATTCACAAACTTCCATTGTTTCTTGCTATCTACATTACAGTTAAGAAATTGTCTTCTATAGTAATTATTTTTAGTATTTACAATTGTCACATTTAGTTTATTTATACTGGTTTTAAAATTTGTCTCGTAAAGAAGATTATATGGATATTTTATGTGCAATTGATATATTTTATCTCTTAGTTTAATCATATTTCTGATATCATCAGAAAACCACGGTTTTTGTAACTTATCTTCCTTTTACCAGTGTATTGCTTAGAACATTTAATTTGTTCCAGTAATTTATCAAGAAAAACCTTGCAAGCAGAGTTAGGATTATTGTCAAATAATATTGTATCCCAGTTGCATTTCTTTAACTTATCACATGAAGCAGAATAGTTTAATCTATACATGATATTATGAGGCTCATTCGTAGAATAGCAACTATCTGAATTAGGAAATTCAATTTTAATAGCTACAGGATAATGATCAGATATATCAGTTCTTATTTTGCAGCACTAATATTAACACCATTAGCTTTCCTGAAAAAAATATGATCTAGACATGAAAGAGTAGTACTTGTTTCTCTAGTTTCACTAGTTACGTAGGACTGGAATCCCTGAGATGGAAGAAGATCTAAATATTCATTCACATAATCATTTGTTAATAGTAAATCAATATTGAGATCACAAGTTAGAATTACATTTCCACCTTTAATTCTTTTTAACACAGTACTCAGTTCATCAACAAACTGATATGGAGTATACTGATGGGAACGATATAAAGCAAGTATGTAAAAAGTTATTTACTTATAGACAAACATAAGGATTCTGCTGTTACCATTTCAATTTCTACTTGCGACAAAATTATAGTATTTCTTACAAAAATTAATATCCCACCAGCTTTGCTATATTGTCTTCAGTTATAAAATTTAACATAGCCATCTAAATTATATAAACAGACCTCATCACTTTTTATCCAGATTTCAGTCACAATAATTACATCTAACTGATAATTACTGTTATAAACAATTTCTTCAATATGATGGAATTTATGCCTGATACTACGAATATTAATATTTAACATATTTAACCCATTGTTGTTAGCTATATGGAAAGAATTTAATTTATCAATATCTAAATACTCAGAAACAATATAATCAGAAAAAAATTATTATCCATATTATCAGCCATTAGGAGACACAAAAATCTTACAACTTTCTATTCTAATTAAAATATCAACAGGCCATTCTATCTTCCCTCAAAATATCATTTAAATCAGACTCATTTCTAATCCTCCAAATTTTTGAATTTTCTGAAAGTCTCAGAAATATTTCCCCTTCCTTAATCCAGGCGTATTTAAAATTAGAGCATTTTGCATACTCTTTAACCTTAACAAGAGTTGTTTAAGAGCAGGATTCAAGTGTTCATTTAAATGAACTTCGAATTTTTCAAATTTTATGTCAATGTCAGAGCAGGTGAGACTATATTGAACATTTTTGTTTGCTTGAAGCCATTTATCTCTAATCTCCTTGGCTCGGAATTTTACAATTATAGGTTTGATTTTTGATTTATTAGTTGTTGTCACCCTATGAGCAACAATGATATCACCTTCATTCACTGGTACATTAATTTTATCAGAAATGCTGTTTAAGATCAGTGAGACGTTTTCATTTGGCTCCTCAGGCACACCAACAACCTCCAAATTCTGACTTCGAGAATATATTTGTAGACCTTGAACTTCTATAACTTGTTCAATTTTTGGCCTTTAATTTCTGTTTTGAACTTGAATTTCAGAGTTTATTTTTTTGACCTCAGCAATTTCGTTCTTCAGCACAGGCATTACATTAAAAAAATCATCGATTTTGTTTGAAGAAAAATCAGCAGAAATCTTTAACTCCTTAATATCTTGTCTGATTTCGCAGAGAGAAGTTTCAGCAAAAGATCAAGCTTCATACCTGAACTATCGACCTTACAGTGTCTTGCTTTCGAGTCTAGCGACGCTCCCACACCAGTGCCAAGATCAGGGTGAGCGGGAAGACGCTCGCATTTCCCGCCACAGGCACCGTCATCTTGTTTCATCACGGTCTCTTCTTCCGAGTGGGGCGGGGGTGGCTCAGTCGGTAGCGCGCCAGACTCGTAATCTGTAGTTCCCAGGTTCGAGTCCCAACTGGGTCAGCGTTGAGATTTATCCCCCCCATGGTCAGTAGGGGACACCGATGGACTTGGAAAGGCCGCCGTCCGTCGGATGGGACGTTAAGGCGTGACCCCGTATGCGGGAGAGCCATACCCTGTGCACATTAAAGAACACGCTGGATGGTTTTGACGGGAGGCTACCATCTGTCTCTCAACAGCTGTTCCAGTGGGTCCCCACCCCCAACCTTCTCTGAGCCTTCGGGGTCCATGTGACCTGGCCATTTAGCCCATGGTGTGCAAAAAAGTGCCGCTCAGAGGTAAAACAACCCAATTCTTCTTCCGAATCACCAAATTTGCACTGTAAATGCTCATAGTTTTTCTTCTTTGTTTTACTTAGAGAGCAGATATCACTATCGGTAAAACCTTCACGTGAATAATGATAAATTGCTTTACATTTAGCACTATTATAAAAAAAAATACCCCGCCAAGCAGCTACTTGCCACAGAGGTATGACAGGAGCCTGTCAGTTTATATGCCATAATAGAAGTCCCTTATATCAGTAGTTAACCCTGCTAACCACTCGACCACGGGTCGGCTCAGCATTCTTATATTGCACAAATTCATTAGCTTCCATACCACATGTTTTACATAATAAAGGCATGTTGCCAGAAGGCAACTAATTGATCTATGTCCATTATAAATATCATCAAATGCACAGCTTGTTAATAAACGCGAAGGATCTAGAATTGTTATTCATATCATGAAAACTCGCTTGATTTTAAGCGACATATTTAGTCAACGAATTTAAATTGCATATTTCAGTGTTTGCTTTCTACTTTGAATAGGACAAAAGATTTTCAAAGTGTAAGATATTACGTGATTGATATCGCGCTATTTTCTTCTCATAAATATAGGATAAAATTAATGATTGACTGACTTAAACAGAACCCGAAGCCTGTGTCGAAAGTTCACTTAAAGATTTTTGTCTTTGCGATATATACACACATAAAGCTGAAGATGCGATGGCTGTGTAACATGCTGTTACTAATAAAGGCGCATCTTCAGTTACATGAGTGACTAGTTAATTATCCAATAAGCCATAGTCTTCTTCTAACCATTATGGATATCACTAAAAGCCAATCACGTGTTAATTGCACATTTCTACTAAGCCCCCTTTTGGTATACGAATTTTAAGTTTAATAGCATACTACTTTAGCTGTTTTCTAGTCGATTAAATATACCCTGAAACTACAATATCCAAAATTTATGATCATATCGAGAAAGACTTCCTGTAAATATATTTGGTAAATTATTTAACCACTAGGAAGGAATTAAGCTCATCAAAGTGTTATTCAATTGTAGTAATTAGGCAAGAGTTAAAAAAATATATCCAACTACCAGATTTGAATTCGGGATCTTCTAGTTACGCGTCTGTTGCTTTACCATTTGAGCTAAGGCAGGGGCAATTCACACTTCCTTAAGAAAGGTTGGGATGGTTGGGATGTGAAGCTTTACAGTGTAATTATAAGTATTGGGGCGCTCATGCCAAATTTATACCGATGATAATCAAGCTTTTTTAACTACATTGCACATACTTTCGGTTATTCAGATGCTCAACATCAAAGTTCTGAATGGAATTTGAAGGAATTTGATAGGGAGGAAAGAAGCTGACTATAGTGATATTCATTTGTATAATTAAGCAAGTGTGGATAGGTGAAGTTTTCACACTTGCTTAATTATTACAAATTAATAACAGTGTAGTGAGCTTCATTCTTTCCTATCAAATTGGTCGCCGGCCTACGGCAGAGAAGTTGTTTGCATCTAGAATTTCGATGCTGAATATCTGAACAACCGACAGTATATTGCTTGCAATATAGTTATAAAAGCTTTATTCTCGTCGGTATAAATAGCGCATGAGCGTTCTGACACTTACACGGTAAAGCTTCACAGCACAACTATCACAACCTTTCTTAAGCAAAAGTGAAATTCCCCTTCGTTAGCTGAAATGTTAGAGCAACTGGCTCGTAATCAGGAGGCCTCGAGTCCGGGAGGCAGGAGGCTGATTTCGTCACACTTGCCTAATTATAACTACCTAAGCACTTTTTGTAAGATCAGATTATAACTGTTGCTGAAAACGAAATAGCAAACATATAAACAAATTGTCTATTTCAGAGTTTAGACCTAAATTAGAGTAGCTTTCATTTCACGACAACAAGAGTGTCAAAGAGAGGAAATTCAGCACTACCCGAATTTTAGACTAAAATTCAAAACTAACTCGAAATATAGAATCTGCACAGAACTGGACTTGGGTTCCCTAGATGAACCCAGTTCAGTGCATAAACATTATGCAGAAATTAAATGAATCGGGGAAATAGGAAGAATAAGAAACTCTCGAAGTAAACATATGATTTGTTAATTAACGTCTCCTGGTTTTCTTTTGTAACTTTAAATGGCTTAAAGGATAGTCGTTTATGAAGCAGAAGGAGGAGTCTTTAATCAGTGACTCTGTAGAGTGAATTTTCAGCATTTTTACATAAGGCATGAGATTAATGTCTGGATGCTCTGATCCTGTGTAGTTTAACCTGCTATACACACGTTAGCGCGAAAGTTGATTAAGTAGTCTGCAGTGCTAAAAATCAGTTTAAACTTCAAGTTTTATGCTACAGAGAAATAATTATCTAGTCCAAAGCCTTTGGATCCATATGTTCACCACCAGAACGCGAGACAATCTTCAGATTTGAATATGTTTTTCACAATATTGCATTGAATTATTGATAAAGATTAATAATATTCGGAACTATTATGAAAGCTTCGAATTCCTTATAACGTTATTGAAATACACCCTATTGAAAAACATTTGCTGCGTTTAGAAGAAATGGTGGATGCACCTGGCATAAAGCAGACGTGGTGATCGATAGATCATGAAATAAGTATACGTTTCAGTTCTGAATTTCCGAACTGAAGTTTAAAAGAATGGTATTTAATAATAGAACACCATACAGATATAGTACGAGGTTGAATCCCGTGGGTGGCGATATAGGTAGTGACGCATCGCGGGATCAACTACTGTAGAAGATATAGCTGATGCCATTCTATAGCATTAAATTCAACCAAGCCTCTAAAAGACGGTCCCTTAACGCCGACACAGATTGGAAGTATGCAACTCTATTACCAGCCACTGTAAAATCATGTCTGAGGCATGTTCAATAGAATATAAATCCGGGGACATCGCAGGCCAGGGAATAATGTTCACATGAAGAAGACAATCCCTTGAGATGCTTGCGGTATGTAGATGAGCATTGTGTTGTTTAAGAAGGACGCACTGCACACTACTGTGAAACAGATTGAGTTATGTTACTTATGAGAGGTACCTTTTTGAACAAAATGCGCTTTATGGCACATTTTGTGCAAAAAAAATGCTCAGAGAAGGTTGGGAGAAAATGGTCCACTGGATAACTGTCAGGAAACAGATGGAAGCTTCCCGTCAAGGTCATCCAGCATGCTCTTTAACTTGTACAGTGTATGGCTTTCCTGTGATAGTTTAGAGTCCCATCCGAAGGATGGACTGTAAACTATCACAGGTCACCTTTCAATGTTCATCGCTCTTCCCTTTCTGACCGAGGTTAGGATGGTGGTTTTGCGGAAATAAATCTCAACTCTAACCCAGATGGAACTCGAATCTGGAAACTACAAATCGAAATTTCAAATAAACAGCCTTCCCTCAGAAAAGCGCGACTCACCCCTGAAAGCCACATGGTAACGTTCATCCCTCTAGTAGGTTCAGTCCTGTCATAATTTCAATCATTATGATGGAGGGATAGACATGATGGTTTCCCAATATTCTGCTTTGAGTTGTTTAACCCAGTTTTTAGGAATTGGTTTACAAACGTGTATCGTGATGTAGGATTGGGTATTCTTGGATATATTGTGCAACTAATACCGCCTAAATTTTCAAACGGCTCTGCTGATGGTCAAACGATCCATCAATCTTCGTGTTCTACCTTACATCTAGGGAACGTCGAGTGAGAGTCCTTGCATTCTAGGAACGGGGGTGGCTCAGTCGGTTGCTCGCCAGGATCATAATCTACCAATCCCAAGTATGAGTCCCTACTGAAACAGAGATGAGATTTGTCTCCACCTAACCCCCCCCCCCCCCCACTCTTGTCTAGGTGAGAAGGGGGACACTGTTGAGCTTGGAAAGGCCGCAGTACGTCGCATGATACACGTAAACCCATTGTTCTGTGTGCAAGAGAGCCATACGCTATACACGTAAAAAGAAAAGTTGGATGGTCTTGGTAACTATCACCTGTCTCCTAAGTTGTTGGGTTGTTTTACCTCTGAGTGGCACTTTTTTGCATACCATGGGTTAAATGGCCAGGTCACATGGACCCCGAAGGCTCAGAGAAGGTGGAGGAGGGGACCCACTGGAACAGCTGTTGGGATACAGATGGTAGCCTCCCATCAAGGCCATCCAGCGTGTTCTTTAACGTGCACAGGATATGGCTCTCCCGCACACGGAGCCACGGCTTAACGTCCCATCCGACGGACGACGGCCTTTCCAAGCTCATCGGTATCCCCTACTGACCGTGGGCAGGGCGGGGAATTTTGCGGAGATAAATCTCAACGCTGACCCAGCTGGGACTCGAACCTGGGAACTACAGATTACGAGCCTGGCGCGCTACCGACTGAGCCACCCGCGCTCCTGTCTCTTAAGTGTTGTTCAGTAAACCCTATTCCTTCATACCTTCTCTGATCCCTTGGGAACCTTGTGATCTGACCTTTTAGCACATTGTGATAAACAACCCAACTCTACACTTGCATTCCGGACAACACGGATATCAACGTTACGAGTTCGCAAACCAGCTTCCATTTTCACTTGATAACTCTCAAGGCATTCAGCTAGGTATATTTCTTCCTTACAGATTTTACGTATTCTTCACCACTGCTATGTTAGTTTCAGACCGAAGGGGAAAAACGAAATCACTTTTTCAAGACAGAGGTATGAGTATTTGGAAATAAGGAATCATTCATACATCATATCATAAAACAAATAAAGATTCCCGAAAACAAAACGAAATATAATAAGAACTTATCATTGAAAATACACGTAAATATGCTTTTTTCTTTTTTTTTCCCCACAGCAATAAAAAGAGACTAAATTAAATACTTCCGACGGCAAAAGAAAGCGTAAAAAAATTACTTTTTTTGGTACACTTGATGTTATTTAGCATTTTTTTTGTATTTGCAACGATCGTTACGTATATTTTCAGCCACTATTTTTGCTATTGTCATTAGTCGGGTGTGATCCCCATCTACGACCTCCTCATAATATTAAAACTATTTCATATAAAATTTTTTTCGATCAGTTTTTCCATAAAGGGAGGAAAACTACCTATCTCCCCCCCTACCAACGTCAGTGGATGCAACCAGTCTTTCAAACAGTTTATTAAATAGATTGGTGCAATACATATATATATATGAAGTATGTTTGATTAACCGATATCAACTTATTCGCCTAGGATAATCATGCATACTCTGTATTTATATATTGTGTTGATGATATATTTTCGAAAAGGATACAAAATCTTGATTTTGTATTCACATAAAGCTATAATTACAATATATTCATAATATATTCAATATGTTTCGTGTGAGCTGACCTGGTAAAATGCTTAAATCGGTCGTGATTTTGAATCTAATAATGAACTCTTTCTTGCCAAAATAAAGTATGATGAAATTTATTCTCTCTCAGTACATATTGGACATAGTAAAGGAAACTGGTTTCTAGCTTTGGCATTGACACTACATTAAACAATCTTTTGTCGCATATCTTAACCCTCGTTTCGTAATGGACTAAACAAAACGCCAAACCCAAGAAGTAGAGCTGAATATTTTATCTAACGTGACCAAACCCAATAAGACCTAATGCATGGAACATAAACAGTCTAACCGATTGGACAAACAAAAATGGCTTATTGTTTTACACTGAACGGTATTTCTTTTCACACAGTGAGCTATATGGTCAGGTGACGAGGATCCAGGGTTTAAAGAAGTTTGGGAAAGAGAATTCACTGGACATATGTAAGCTTGCCGTCAAGGTCACCCAGTATTTTCTTTAACTTGCATAATGTATGCTCTGTAGCAGACGGGTCATGGCTTAACGTCCCATTAGACGGATGGCGCACTTTCTGAAGTCCGTCGGTTCCCCTATCTCTCTGAGGACAGGGTGAAACACAGAAACACTTGAACAACCAATTTAATTTTATTTATAATATTTGCTCTTTCTTTGGACGGTTTTATCAAAATTATTTACTATATTAAAAGCTTGCAATAGATCTGATAATGAAAGAGTTTGGGTTGGTTATCATCACATTGTTTTCACAAAGTGGGCTAAATTCCCAGGTCACAAGGACCCCGAGAGCTCAGAAGAAGTTGAAGAAGGGGATCCCTAAACTGCTCTGACGCAGGGCGTTCTATACGCTAGAGGGCCTGGGCATTATGACGTCAGTCGTGTGCCACGTCACGGGAGGTGTCGACTTTACCTCTCGTGGGCGAAGCGATCGCTTTCATTTGACTGGACATAGTGAACACACAATAACGGTTAACAGTTATTTTTGTAGCAGTTGTATCTGCTGATTTTAATGTGTATGTTAAGTGTGAAGTGCTGATTTCTTTTTGAAACATGAAGAGAAAGTGATGTGTTCCAAATTATTTGTCGATTTATGATAAGCCTTACGTTGAAGTATTTCGATTTCTAAAAGACGAGAAAGAAAAACGACTTTGGATAAATAAAATTCCATGAGAATATGTATAACTGATAAATTGCTTCTGTGAGGCTCTAATCTAAATCAAGTTTACGAGCCACCAAAAATTCGGAAGTACAAATATATATTTATTATTTTCACTGATGGAAACATTAAAAAAATAAACATAAGAAATGTTTTCACCAACCTAGTATTAGGTTTTGTAACTACTAATGCAAATTCACAACTGCTGCGCAGTAAAACTTGAAATCCATTTTGTTCAGGCACTAAGTTTTACCTTAGTTAGCTTATACGCATGTCCAATGTTACTTTACAAAAAATACTTCAGTCGGAGAAAAAGATACGAGTTCGAATTTATTCAAAAGCAGTAAATTTGGCAATGTTTCAGGCAATGATTTTCTTTTGGATTTTCCGAATGAAAAATACTGATAAGGATGGTCTTACTTACTCCACAAATGAGTTATTTATAACAACTGTTGCAGGTTATTTAGTGTTCTTAGAAATGGTATAATAGGTAAATGAGGAGCAGTGTTGAAGAATCAAAGGCAACTTTTGATATTATTTGTCACGGATTTACTAGTATTTGAAGAGAAAAATCTGTATATGCGGTAAAGCCTTCTGCTGGCTAATAAAGCAATGCCGAAAAGTGCATTAGCAATATAATTCTGAAGAATTATTCAGGAAAAAAAAATCTGAGACCACTTTACGAAAGAAAACGGAAATCACGCAAAATCCTAACTCTTCAAAAATAGTGTACACTATTTGAAAAGAATAATAACTGTAATCAAATATTTTACAACTTGATATAACCTATCGTTAAGAAAAGTAGTTATTATTAAACTAGTGCTTCAGCTTTATAAATATCATTATATCTCTTATTTTTATTTCGTTTTGTTTGAAAACGACATAATATCTTCGCTTTGTCGTCTGTCTCTGTCTGCCTGTATGTCTGTACACATTTGTTTACAGAAATAAAAATTATTCTTGTGTTGGATAGATTTTGCTGAAATATTACAATATGCAATTTCCGAATTTCTCTAAAGCTATAATCACGCCCTCTAGCGGAAAAAAGAGTCCAAAATTTCAAACGGATATTGCAAACGATATATTTATGCTAGAAATTTCAAATTTTGATAAAATATTATGATTCACACTTTTAAAATCTTCCTAAAACTATAATTGCTCCCTCCAACGCTGAAAAAATTTGCAAATTCCAAAACTTCAAACAAATATTGTAAACGACGTATTTAAGCTAGAAATTTTAAATTTGTTGATGGAATGTGAAAGCCATGATGTTTCCATTGGCAAAATGAATTTACTTCTTCGACTCGGTTGGGGGGACACAATATTTTTTATTTTAGCAGATAATTGTTTGTATTCAGAGATAAATGGCAAAATCTTTTAGGGTTAGATAGGGATTGATAAAATATTATGATTCGCCCTTTCGGAATCTTTTGAACACTTTCATTGAGCACTCTAACGGTGAAAGAGTTTGAAAATTCCAAAATTTTAAACGAATATTAGAACAATATATCAATGACAGAAATATAAAATTTTGGTGGTGGAATGTGAACGTGATGAAATTTTCATAGGAAACAATGAAAATGATAATTGCAAAACTCTTTTTTAATTTGACGTGTGTTAAAAGTATTATAATATGCATTTTTAAAACACTTAAAGTCTTAAAATATATATCTTTATAATCACTGAAATGATGAAACGGCAGAATTGTTATGGTGTTTTTACAATAAATATAAATATATAGAAGTTTGAAAACTTAGTGGTAGTTTTTGAAAGATATTCCATTGACTGAAATAATCTGCTCACATTTCTGAGAAAGGTGCAAGAAATGATAGATCGCTGACCTATTGGTATTTGTAATTTCATTTTTTTTCTTTTGGGATCTGGTAACAAGACTCCGTCCCACTTGTGAAATTACTGTCGACGTTGTGTTTGGCCGGGGATGGCATCTGATTGACTCCTAGTGTTGGAATATTCGCGTGGTTGCCTGAGTTATTGCCTCGCTTCTGCCGGCGAAGGGATTCTGTGCGGTGTGATGGTGCTAATAGTACCCGAGTTCGGTCTCCTGTCTTCGAAATAATTGTTTACCATTTCCGAGTGCACAACTGTAGTCCAGCGTAACTCCGTTTTCGTTATGGGCAAATCTTCAATCAGGGTATAATCATTTTAATTCATATTAATCTGATTGTTGTCACTTTTCTTTAATATTTAGGCTGTCACTTTATAACTGAATTTATTTGAGTGGATTGGAAATACGATAACGTATTGTAATGTGAATTTATCCACCTTTATAAGTTGGTGGAGGAATTATGTTGATTTGAAAATTTAAATAAATTTAAATCTTTTTTTTTGTTATTGCTTAAATCAAATTTGCATTTGTTATTATTAAATCCTCTACTCATCACAGCTACAGTTAAAGAGTACATGACTGTGTATTAGCTTGTGGGTTGTTGCTGGTTCGAACTCGAAACTTCTGAGCCACTCTTTCAGAAGTATCTGTTAGAAACTAAATTTTTGTTTGAAGTCAGATCGACAAGTATAGATATGTAGTTCTAGATGTGTTATAACTGTGTATGGATAATTATTTTTGATAAATGCGGAATATAATTTTAGTTCATATCGCATGCCTTGAAGAGGAAAAGTTGCGGGTGACAGAAATGTAACTTTTGGATTTAAGAATTAAAAGACAATGCTTTTATGTTGTATAATTATTAATTAAATGCAATTTGCATATTTCCCATCATCCGCTGGCTCTAATTAAAACCTTTAAGGAATGAAACAGTTGGTAAAAGAAAACTTCTTTCTCTGTGAAAACGAGATTATCGTATGTGCCAGAGGCGATATGAGTCCTTCTAGTTTTATATTTGCTTCTGCGATTCTGTTTCTATTAATTATTATCGAAGTTGAACATTGAAAGTGTGTTTGATCTGCATTAGATGTTGATGTTTATGCTGATATAAATAAGAACAAAAATATTCTTTTCGACTTATTTTAAATGTATTAGATTTTAATTTTATAGCGAATTAATAATAAACCAAATCAAAGAAAATTATTAACAGATGGATATCACAACTATTAAAATGATATATCATTAGGTAGCCTTACAAATAATTTAGAATTTCATGGCAAACATTTCCATATTTACATAATGACCGTTACATTGTTTACTGAAGTGTATTCATAGTATGGTCATTTATCACCGGATATACAGGAAAACCATGATGCAAATAGCATAAAAGTTTTAATTTTTTTTTAATTAACCATAACTGTAATAATATGAAATTAATATGAGATGTAAATATTAAGACAAGACATGCAAGTGTTTCTAATGGATAATGACAAAATAAAAAAAAAAACGTGCAATGTTCAACTGAAATTCCGAATACAGCTTTATCATTGAAAAAAAAACAAAAAAACTCTGTGCTGGTTAATACATTTGTACAAACAATAAAACATAGCACATAAAATAATAATGCAAAAATAATAGATAAACATTCAACGGAATATGTGAAAATAAATTTTAGTATGACGCTTACATTAATTTAAAACGATTAAAGGCTGTAAAACGTTTTGCAACTCAACCCGAAATTCTGTAGAGCAAGCTGAACAGTTGCCCCTAACGTGATATCACTGTTAAACGTCCGGGGCCCTTTTCTATCTAGAAGAGTCTGTCTGAGGAGATAAATAGAGGTATCCAGCCAAAGTCAACTAGCGTATTTTTTAACGTGCCCAGTGTACGGCTCCAAGGTACATTAGGCCACGACTTAACGTCCTATCCGACGAACTGCGTTGTTTTCAAGCCCTTCATTTCCAACCAAGAGCAGAAATGGAGTTAGCGGAGAAAATTTTCAATCCAGGCACAATTGGGACTCCATCCTACGAACTACAGATTACAGGAAAAAAGAAGGTGTTTGAAATGCTTCCTGTTTCATCTTTGACTTATGAGTTGATTGTTATTACTTTGCTATTATTTTTTAGAGGAAAATGTATTATTTTACATAATATGTTCTATCTCTTATACCAGTACTGCACCATTCTTGAGGGGCGTGAGGGGGGGTCAGTCGTTAGCGCGCCAGGCTCGTAATCTGCAATTTCCAGGTTCGAGTTCCAGCTGGGCCAGGGTTGAGATTTATCTCCACAAACTCCGTCAGATACGACGTTAAGCCGTGGCTCCTTGTGCAAGAGAGCAATACCTGTGCGCGCTAAAGAACACGCTGCATGGCCTTGACGGGAAGCTAAAGCTGTAAAGTTAGTCCCCTCTCCCCAACCTTTTTGAGCCCTCGGGGTCCTTGTGACCTAGTTATTTAGCCTATTGTGTGCAACACAACGCCGCTCAGAGGTAAAACAGCGCAACCCAAGCTCCATGTTTATATGATGACAGAGTTTTCCATTGTCTTAACTTATAAATACTGACAATATCTTCAAATACTTTATTGGAATTTAAGATAATGCTTCTTAGGAAAAATATTAAACGTACACTAGAAAGGCGTAATTTTTCATTTATAAACATACACGACTGAAATACTGAGATAGTATGTGTTCTCGCAGACTTCGTAGCAGACACAGTGTAGATTTCCTCACCGGATACTTTCCCAGTGCAGTCTTACTTTGATGTTAAATCAATAGCGGTTTTCTTGGCTTTGCAACCTTTAGGGTCAAATCCTGTCAGTCTCCAGCTAACAGTGTCACCGGAGCTTGCCACTTCATAACCTAAGGCTAATCACGAAGTGAATGGGAGGTTTCCAACTTCCTATTCTTCTTGATGGCCTCTTTAATACCTTTGTCATCACGGAAAGGCAGATAGCATACAATTCCGAAAGCTGCCATGTGTTTAATTCGTCGACGTGTTCATATCGTTTAAATCACCTTTGTGATATCGCGAGAGACAATATTTTTATGACACAGGCACGACTACGGGAAGTCGACTAACTCAAAATTACTGAGGGAAATTACCAAATGGAAACAGTTAGAAAATTCTAGGTAAACTTCCAAGAATAGCAGAATTACTTCAAAAGATTAAAATGCGTGGCCTCTTATTTTTATTATTCAAAATTAAATACATTGCCTGTTTAACTTATTATGAACACCTACTAATACTTCGTTGTATGAATTTTGTATGTATCGTGGAATATTTCTGTTAATTGCAAATTTTTCCATTCTTAGTGCATAGTTCTCGATGAAACCGGTTTCGAAGTATTGCAAGAGACCATGTGTCTCAGTTGATGAATTGTAGGAACTCTGTTTCGCCATACATTTTGTGCCAACAGATATCCTTTACAAATCTAACCCAACTTTGTCGGTCAAAATCATTTTTCTCTGCATTTGCGCAATTGACGGTGTTTTTTTTTTTTGAGACCATTACCTCTCTCCGGACACTTGGTATATTGTGCTCCGTGATTTTTCACTGAGTTCGATCAACTCCGTTACGAATGTTCCTGCCCATCGCGCTGCAAAGATGAGCTCCTCCCCCTTTCGAAAGCAGTCAGCTCAGCCTTTTTAACCATGTCGCACTTGAATTTTCTTTCCACTATTTCTTTACGGATTTTACAGGAAATTAATACTTAAATCAATAAGAAATTTTCCGCACAATGGAAGTTTCCATCACAATGCAGTGTTCGCAATGATTTGGCCAGAGAATGTATTGTATACTTGATTTCGATATCTTGCTTTGTTTCCCCAGCCACTATCGTTTTTAGCCAAGAGAAACTGGCAAAAATGTACGAGTAACAGCTCAGACCTATAAAAATATTAAGAGGAGGGGGAGGGGAGGGGGCGCAGCGGCGGAACTTTTTCCTGCTATAAGGTTTATTCCTTCGTTTCAACATTTTAAAAAATGTTTCTGAAAAATATTTGTAATATATAGTAATATATTTCGCCTACGCTCCGCCACCTTGTGAATGTTAATATACTTGGCTAAAAAATGATGATGGCTGGGGAAGCAATGCAAAATATCGGAATCAGATATATAATACACTCTCTGGCCAAATCTTTGCGAACATTGCATTGTGAGTAATGTACAATGGAACAAGCCATTGCATGCCATTAAATAATAACCAAGTATATTAGCATTCACAAGGTGTAAAATATTCGAAGCAAGCCATTGTATGAAATTAAAGAAAAGCCAAGTATATTAGCATTCACAAAGTGTAACATATTCGAAACAAGCCATTGTATGAAATTAAAGAAAAGCCAAGTATATTAGCATTCACAATGTGAAGAGAGGGATCAAGGCACATTTTTACCTAGATGCAGCCTAGTGAGTAAATCCTTTAAGAGATGGGATATATTTCACATTCAGAAAATTTCACCATTTAAAGGATATTGACACTTGAACAAATTCATTTCATATAAGAAGAACTATAAGAAAACCCTCAAAGAGGATTTCAAGAACTTGTGGGAAATATCCATCTGATACAGATTTTTGACAGCTCTCATAACAGAACGTACAACACAAATTTTCAAAAATATTTCCTAATTTCTTCTCCAGTTTCAACTAAATGCATTGGATATAGCAAATATGTATTTATTATTCATCATAGTGATGCAATCCAATATTACCGAAATGCAGGCGTTATAAAATATATTTCTGAAACTGTTTCTTTTTTTTAACCAAAGACCTCACTGTTCGAAATTTATTAATGAAAGATAGTATGCTGCATCATATCTTTAATTGAACAATAATATTTGATGGAACAATTAGCTATCTATCAATAAGCGCAACCTCATGCATAGGTACTTATCACATGGGAAGCATGAAACCAACTCGTCATCTGATTAAAGAAACTTAAGAATGTGCAATCAGTAATAAAATAGCACAGGAAAATGTTCTGTAGACAAGAAACACTAGAAATAATTAGTTGCCCTGAGTGGGATTCGAATCCACGCCTTCCATAAGCAGGTCAGCATCATTACCGCTAGATCTCTGGCGGTTTAATCACCAGTATTTGGTGGTCTCGCCGTTATCGTGCTTGGCAAGCTTCTGGAAGATGTGCGTTCGAATCGCACTCGATACGACCAATTTGTTTCAGTTAATTATTTTAAGAATGTGCATTTTAAAATTAACGTGAAAATAGTTTTGCAAAACTTCTCAAAAGAAAATAAATACTAAAAGTGCAGTTGGTCGTTATATTTAAATGTATTTTGCTATTGTTTAAAAAAGTATTTATATTTTATTTTCATTCTAAATGGGATATTTTTGAATAGGGTAAGTCAGTAGAACGATCGGCTTATAATCTCCAGTTCCCAGGGTCGAGTCCCATCTAAGTGAGAGTTGATATTTCTCTCCGCTAACCCCCACGCTGCCCACGGTGAGAAAGGGAACAGCCATAGGCTTGGAATAGCCGCCGTCCTCGGCTGTGACATTAAGCAGTGGACTAGTGCGCGGGAGAGCCATACCTTGTACTGTCGCTCAAAAAAGTATCCGAACACTGCGGTTGATAAAAAAAATTCAGAAAAAATATCTGGCAACGATTTTTTTAGAAATTAGTGATCTGGCAACCTTCGTGTCACGTGACACGAAGGTTTTTTTTATCAACCGCAGTGTTCGGATACTTTTTTGAGCTACTGTACATGTTAACAAACAGGCTGGATGGTTTTGACGGAAGACTTCAATCTGTCTCGACAGCTATCTAGTAGATTCCCTTCACCTGGCCTTCTCTGAGATCTGGGGTCTTTGTTCCCTGGTCATATAGCCCATTGCGTGCAAAAAATCGTAACACCGAAGTTAAACTATCCACATTTACCAAAATAAAGTAAATCATGCTTGAATCTATTTGAGACGATGTCTTTTAGAGATTTAACCAACGATAATTCCGCAAGAAATGTAATTCTACAACTGGCATGAGCATCTCGTCGCTAGTGAGCACCGCAGTACTCGAGGAGCTGCCGACAGTTCTCGCCGACGAATTTTTTATGAGATTTCGTGAGCACGATCATAATACAGAATTTCTTCCGCTATTACTGACACCATTTATCTTGCTAACAAACTGACGCATATCTTACAATTATTCACTAATGGATTTAGGTAATTTGAGAATTAGGGACAAAATTTCTGTATTATGCCCTATTCTCGCCTCACAGTCAATGATTATGGTTTGTGGAATAAAACTGTTGTACAATGATACGCATATTTACCAGAAAAATGACGTAACCATGTAGCATGTAATATACAGTGGAAAAAATTAACTATGAAATGAAATAAAAATCGAAAAAAAAATCAGAATAATAATTATTAAAAATATTATTGCGTATACAGGCGAAAATCTAAAAAAAAGGGGACTGGAATTCCATTTGCAGAGACTAGATTTTCGTTGTAATATAAAAATGTTCCCTCCGTTTTAGAGGTCTTTAAAAATTACTTGAAAAATGTACAGCCAAAGCGGATCGTGAATTGAGTTGGGTTGTTTTATTTCTGAGCGGCACTTTTTGGCACAGCATGGACTAAATGGCCAGGTCACATCGACCCCGAAGGCTCAGAGAAGGTTGGGGGAGGGGACCCACTGGAACAGCTGTTGGAAGACAGATGGTAGCCTTCCATCAAGGCCATCCAGCGTGTTCTTTAACGTACACAGGGTATGGCTCTCCCGCACATGGGGCCACGGCTTAACGACCCATCCGACGGAAATGGATCGTGAGAGTTAGCCCTTAATGAACATGGGTTCACGTAGTTTTGTTGAAAAAAAATTACTGTCACGTGCTTTGTGTGTCCATTAGACAGACCAATGATAAGAAAGATTGATAAAAATGATAAGAAAAACCAAGATATAAACTCTGTAAGAATAACTGCAGGTCACTAGATTAAAAAAAAAATCAGTAATGCGTTGGAATGCCAGGACTAACATTAACTTTAAAGGCTTCTAAACAATTGCATCGTCCCGTGCATTGATATATAAATTTCATGATGTAAATGTCGTCATGTGTAAAGCATTGATACACGTTTATCATCCGTTTCAATTATGAAGATGCATGTATCAGACGTCTGGCTTCGAGCGAGACACCGTCACGTCATGGAACGAGACGTGATGCAAACGGAACATTTCTTATCAGCGTGTTAGGTTGTTTTTTCTCCTATACTTGGATAAAATGTACTCAACAGATCACGAAATGATTCTTTGCTCATTTTTAAATAAATCATAAAATCTTGAGACTCATTGGTTTCAAACTCTAGCAAAAATTCATACGCTACTATTTTTACGACTAGCCACTTTTTTTAACCCATCCATTTTCGATTTTCTTTCAAGTCAAAGGAGGAGAACCATACCAATTGAAATAAACCCTGCATTTGAACAAACTGGAATAATTTCTGTCTTAAATACCAAGACACTCATAAAATAATGCATATTGTTTTACAGATCGAAATTTATTCCCCAGCATTGTACATAGGATATGTTTCTAGCTGATGTACCTGCATACAGTACAGGTAACAATGTTATAGATATGTTAAATCCTCACGACTTTTTTAGATCATAAATACATCGTCTTCTCATAGGTTAATCAAACATGGCAGCCGTCATGTCGAAGTAATGTGATGTTAATGAATTCTTGGTGTCAGGAGACTGTTGGAAACATCTACAAGCGACTGCAGAATGTTATGGGGATCGATGTTGCTGATTGCAACAGAGTTGGTCTGTGGACCAAGCAGACATCTGCAAAAGACAGACACGCTAACATTTACGACTGTCCTCACAGTGAAGCCACACGGGATCTTATTCTGAGGTGATACAAGACAGTTGAGTGTGACGGTGATCACAAAAAACATAGGATCATAAAAACATAGGGTTTCGGCATGTTGGTTTAAAAATATTAAATAAAAATACCATGACGCTTGATGCGGGCTTTTCGTGTGCATTAAACTGGAAGGTGTCATCTGGACCAGAGTCTTCAACTACACTCAACTATATTTCCAATGACTAATTCTGTGGTATAATGCTTAAAGCCACTGATAGACGATGATTGTTCGGCGGCCGGAAGCTCAGCGGTCAGAGAACCTGACATGTTATAGGGAGGTCGTGGATTCAGATCCTACCCGGCTAATGATAATTTTTCCTTTATATCATTCTAACAAATTACTACCAGGTGTATATCTGAGAAATCCTATTATTTCAACATAGGATATGTTTCTAGCTGATGTACCTGCATACAGTACAGGTAACAATGTTATAGAATAAATATTGATCTGTAAAACAAAATGTGGGACATTACTTTTTGAGTGACCCTCGTATTTATGTTTTGTGAACCATAGAGGTTTTGCGAAAAAATCATACCAATATACAAGTTCTTGTGTTTCGCTTGAAGTTGTAGGATGTTGCAGAAAACAGAATATACCACATTTAAGTTAAATATAATCGTTGACTGACATTACAAAAACTATGTATTGCTGCATATATACATAAATACATGTATGAACTATTAAGTGAAATATTTCACAAATTTGTCTTTCCTACTTTAAAAATTAAAATTTGTTGTTTAAATATTGATTTTTTTTAAATCTGAAAATAAACTAATGGTTCACAACATTTATCTGTTTGAGATACTTCGGTCCTTTTAATGACACTATATTTCTGCTTATACATTCTGAACACGTTTTCCAAACTATTCAATGCACAGGTACCCATGTTTACCGTTTAGATTTCTGATAAAACATATAGCCCTAGCAATCATTGACTCTTGTTTCTTACGTCATTTTACATAAATTTACCAATGTATGCTCCAATTGCATGGGTTTCATCAGTCGTACAGACATTTAAATACTTGTACATATTTTTTTTCAAATTTTATTACCAGGGCATACTTGTTGCTAGTCACTGGAATAAATTGTTAAATTATAAAAAAATCTAAATACCACTACTTTTATTGGGATGGGATTAGGTTCGGATCTAGAACAAAATATAGGGAGGAGGAGATAAAGAAAGTCAATCGAGCTGGAGAAATGTAAAAGGTGGCGGCCAAGAGTCTGGCTTTCTATTTTTCTCTATATATTCTATCTCTTTCGTTTTAGAGGTGTTTAAAGCATTTATTGAGAAATGCATGAGATGTAAAGTTAATAATATGTTTAACATGGAATGTAAACTTTCTCCTCCCTGAAGAGTATTTAGTACCAGATCCGAACCTAAAGATCTAGAACACCATATGACTTCGTACCTTTCAAATCATAATACATCGAAAAATATATTAAGAAAGCAACATGTGACTTCGGGCGAATATGGAATGTTCGTTTTCAAAGAGAATGTAGCTTATTTTTCCGAATACTAAGTCATTATTTTATAGCCAGCGCCATAAAATAAATTTTAACTTGTCTCTTAAAACGAACGAAAAAAGAAGGGGTAACGGTCAAATCGTTGTTTCCAATGTTCACATCTTGACTAACACACTATAACACCAAAAATTTCAAATCTTTAGCATGAATAGATTTACCAGTGGTGTTCAAAATTTTGGTACGGCGATCTATACACACCGGCCACTTAATTAGAAACCAATATTCAATAACGAGTTGGATCTCCTTTAGCCCGAATGCGGTTTGACATATATTCCTCAAGGTGTTGGAGTGATTTTACATCTCCAGCATACCAAGCGTTCACCAGACAGTCTCCTTTACCCATACATTTTCAAGGAAGATGAAATGAAATTTCAGTCATGCTCGCTAAACCACTGCTGAACAGATCTTGCGCGATAGACAGTAACATTGTCATCCATGAAACATTGTCGTCCAAAAAAGCTGTCAGCTGCCTGATAAAAAGTCAATATTGCAGGATGGACTTGATCGGCGATAATGTTCAGATAATCTTTGGAGAACACCCGACCTTCCAGCAATATCAGAGGGAACCACTTGAACGTTTAAATTAATATCCAAAATTACCTGTACCTTGGCTTTACTGTAACCCTCTGCATGAAATAAATTATTATTATTATTATTAACAGAACGTGCTCTACTCCAATACACCTCCTGTAGAACCTTGAGTTGTGTTTACAAGGCAAGCTGGGTCCATTGCTTCATGGGGCTCCCGCCAAACTCTCTGCCTACCGTCGGTACAGAACAAGGTGGAACTACTCGTTGCACCACATGACTCTCGCTACTCGTTGCACCACATGACTTTTTTTCCAATCTTCCAGTGTCTAGTCACGATGTTCCTGACACCACTGTAGACGAACTTTCCGATTCTTCGCAGAAATCAGTGGTTTCCGTATAGGCATGCGACTGCTAATACCGATCCTCTTCAATTCCCTGCGTATATTTCGCTGAGATATTGGTCTAGAACAGCCTACATTGAATGCTTCGGTCAATTGCTGCACACAGGAAGTCCTGTTTCTCCGTACAAGCCTTCTCAGACGATGGCGATCTCGTCTCTAACAGATTGTCGTCGCGACACACTTCCTCTTAGACAAGCAATGTGGGTAATAATAAAATATCTCACCTTTTGAGAAACCAGTCAGCTCTACTGTTTTTAAAATCGTCGCTTCAGCCAGACGGGCACCCACAATAAGCCATTTATCGAACCCGAAAGATCGTTTGTTTTACCCATTGTGATAAACACTACTTACCATTACTGACGAGCAGCAGTCTTAAATAGTTGCCTAGATCACATGGTGATGCACGTAACCATGTATTTTACATATACACTGAGCAAGTGACGTTTACGTATATCTGCATAAGGTTTTTTAATTCAGTTGCTGGTGTGTGTACTTTTTCTTAATTGTAACCTCGCGATCTACCATAATTTTTTATCAAGTAAAACTAAATCATTTTATTTTTTTTTCATCCTAATCTTTGACAAAAAAATCACGTTGTGGCCGAGTTTACAGCTATCTACAGGATGAAAAATAAAATGAATTGCAAGTTCAAAATATTATTGAACAATTAATAATTATAACAGAAGAAAACCTTTAATTTCAATAATCTTATGTGAAAAAAAATCATGAAATACGAGAAAAATTATTACTGAGATATTGGGTACTGCATGGGTACTGCAATGCTTTCATAATTTTAGGTATATGTCGAAAGCGCCAGTCTCAAAGAGTGAAGTTAGCTAATTCTCCATTAAATTCACGATTGACCAAAAATAATCCATGGTAGCTCGCAAGGTTAACACCCTTAGATTACACCAAATACAGTGGCGCCTTGACTTTCATTAACATCGACATTCAATATTTTCAGGAACAGATTTTATTTCAAGGACGATGATATTTGCAGGAGCCGATGACTTTCCGACATAGCTGGAACAGATTGCGTGGATAGAAATATCCAGACACTTAGGTAGAGTCTTGGTCAATCAGCGTGCGTAATGTCACCCATGAGTTCTTGTACGATTGTTCTCAACCAATCAGAGTTTATGTTATTGTTCAGCACAACATCCCGGCTTTGCATTGAAATACATAAGGGACATTGTTATTCTTTTTTTATCTACTACTATAATTTCTGTTTGATGCGGTTGGTCAGTGCAAACAGAGTACATTTTGTGAATTATAATTGATTTCATTGTGTTATTTTTTGAATTACGATCTACCCATCACCACTACGCTACCATCTATTTCATCAGCCACGCCCTTAAAGTCATTTTTAAAGTAAAAATCAAATATAACATATGAGAAATATCTATTTTATGTGTTGTTGGGGTCGCTTGTCAAAGGTTTCGAACGAATTAGAGGAAATTAATGTATTATTGGTTTCAGCTTACGATATTTTCAACATAAAATGAGTTTTGGTGAACGAATTACCACCGGATGTTGGGAACGCACTGTACTTGGCATGAATGTCTACTTACTCTAAAGACATGTAGGCTTTTCCTTATACTCTGTAATGTTACAGTGAAGCTGCATTATAGGTCCCCATTTTTTTCCGCGTTGAAAACTGCTGAGCTCGAAAAATTACTGTTATCTATAGAATGTGATGTCACTTAATGCTGCTGTGTGGCATAAATTCATAACTTGCGGATGTTAAAGAGGACAAGATCTCCTTGAGCTGAATATGCAAGTATTTTAATTATCGAATGTTTATTTATAAATCAAAAGTCACAAGATATCTCCGGCTATGTCAAATATTTTCAATTTACTGGAATAATACAACTAATATATTTTTTGATTCAATAGTAGACGATTATGAATGATTTTATGAAACAAATTCATTCGTTATGAAGTATTACACTTTTCATCGCTCTTTGATTATTGAACGAATAATGTTGAAAATCGAGATTTAAATATGTTTGATTTTGTTCTTTAACTTTAGTTACATTTTTGTATTAAATACATATTTTAGGAGTTACAGAGATTCAAAATTAGATTCCCATCGACATAATATGAAAGTTCTTCGACACTTTGTTAGGGCAGTGTATTCCCTATTCACTTATTTTTAATAAATTCACATTGAATAAAGTAAAAGACAAAATATAGCAGCAAAACATAGTTCACTTTAGCTCATTTCCCCGTTTTAAATATGATTTTCTTTTAGGCCTTGGCCTGTCTCTGTTTCCGTTATAACTTATTTGTCGAGCAATTAAACAAACTGACTGCTGATGACTAAATTACTATTTTTATATACACGTGATTATATTCCAAGTCAAATTATTGAAATGGTGATATATACAGCCGTATCAGAATAATATGACCACCTACCATAGTATATGTATGTTAGGTGGTCATGTTATTCTGATACGACTGTGTCTAAATATAAATTTCTCTCAGTTTTGTATAATTCCTCATTTTATAAATTGATTTTTCTCTACCCATCACGCTTTAAACAGTTTAAAGTTAAGGTACACTTAACTTAGGTCATGTATATTAAATATGAATTTTGGCTCACCCGATTTACCCAAAACCGCATTTTCCTTATTATTACCCAATACCATATTACCTTATTTTACATCTGTCCTTCAAGCTCTGTTTGCATCAAATCCATAACCCATCAGGTAAAACGTGTATTGATTTCTGACTCACGTTATTTTTTGAAGTTCGTATTGGTGTCTCTATCCTGATACAGTTAGCAGGAAACTTCATTATGTGTCGATTCCAGTGGTGTGAAAGACTTCGGAGAACATAACTCTCCTTAATTATATTCGATAGTAAAATGTTTCGAAAGCTTTCCAAATACTAAAGATAATCGCTAATTCTAGGGAAAATACAGGAAATGTAAGAAAATAATTCCTAATTGGACTTGGATGATATTGCCACCCATCCCACTTTTAGGGAGATCGTCAAGATTTTTATATTTTTGCCCCGTGTCCGCTTTTTTCTGAAATTGTACCGTTTCCGCCGCATTCTGTAATTTCTGTCGTATGGAATTCTGAAAAACGAATATGATAGCAGAAGTCTGATCAGTGACCACCATTATCGCTTTAGAAGATTACGCTTCTGTTGTTGTATTCAATCCCCAGTTGCAAGGTCCAATAATAAATCTGCCTCTCTGGTGCTCTTGCACAATGTGCTAGATATCTGCAGTAGAAGTGCAAGTAATTCATGTAGTTCTAGCTTAACCTAAATTATCAACTCTCGTTTACGTCTTTGATCTATAAGTAGTACAATAGTTATTAGTAGTTCATTTTGCTATTTTTAACAACTAATTCCCCGTACTAATATGAGAATTAATTCTGATTATGACTGTGAAATTAAGATCAATGAAAAGAATAGTCATATGTAATATTGAATGACTCAAAGACATACAGTTTTCACGGCGAACTGCAAAAGCTCTTATTTTTTATGCTTATATAAGTTATTTGTATGTCCTAGTGTAATGTCTTTAAAAAAAGAAAATTCAAGAATGTACATTCTACATATAAATAAACATTGGATTTGCGTTTTCTTTTTAGTCCTTCCTCTTCATTTTGCGATGCTTTTTTGCCCCTCTATTTTACTGTTTCGCCATTAATTATTAAATTAATCATTTGCAACCGATATTCTTAAATCCCACTTTGTTCTGATCTAAAGGAACTGGGTTCGAGCCACTAGTTAAGGCATGAATGGTCGTGTTGTTTTTCTGCTGAGGTCCTGCCATCAACACAAACCTTCTGCTATGGCAATATAAACTTACAGTCTGCTGTCAAACCCCTGTGCAAGCAGCTACATGACGAGGTATTCATTCGTTTTATGTTAAGCAAAATAAAAATGTATGCACAGCATTTTGCATTATTTATCTCATGTTAGGAAACAGATGAGTATGGTGATTGCATTTCTAAATGTCATGTGAAGGTCGTACATCATCAGAGCAGAGATAGATGGACGATGAATTCTGTTCCGAAAATATGGCAACGAAACATCGAAAAAGTGTCTGGGGTTATTGTGTATTATATACAGATGAATAATTTTATAAAAGTTATTTCAATGAACATTATAATCCACACGCATGTGTCAGTGACATATGTAGGGTGGAGTGGAGGTGGAGGTTGGGGGGTCAATGGAATGTAGATCCCCCCCACCTTAAAATATGATATATGTTTTCATTAAGTTAATGATTAATAAAATGTTGCTTTTTGTTTTCTAAATTTAAACGGTTTATGCTTTCGATTACTTATATTAATCACATTTTACTGCCTAGTTTATTTTTAATTTGGATTGTTATTGTTTTTAAATTCCTGACATACTCTCTAAACATTTGTGCAACCCCTATTAAAAAATCCTGTGTGCATCACTGGCATGTGTAAAGGGATAATATGTCCGGAAGCAAAGACAGGTAGACCTTGGAAACATGTGCAGTGCATATCGTTTCCTTCTGAAAATTTAGATAATGATGCTAATAAAGATGAAAAATAATAAATTTATAATGAATTTAATAAAAATAATTGTGAATCAAACATCCATGACGTTTTCAGTATTATTTTAAGAGGTTTGAAGCTCACAGCAGAATATAGTTTTGGCCCTCTTTCTCCCATGGTTATTTTGTTTAATACAACTTTTAAAAGACTTTACAAATGCTTTAAGGCCATAAAAATGTCTAAATGCAACATCCACTATAAACAGTTATAAATCATATACATATTGATATCATTTTAATATGAAATGCCTCTACATAAAACACTCAATAAAAGTAAAGAATGTTATGAGTTAAAACACTCATTTCACTTTTAAGAGCATAAAATGAGAGATAGAAGCTTAAATATATTATTACCACTGAAATATATTATTAGTTAGAGAACTGTTTATGACTCGTAGCTTACTACGACTTAACTCTTACTTTAGACTCGACTCTTACTGCAGAAGTCGCAATAAGGGAGGAAAGCGTACTATGAACTTTAAAAATTGAGCTAATACTTTTTAATACTTTTTGCTCTTTTATTATATTTGACACTTTTTAACATACTTTGCTTAAGTGTTGTCACAGCAGAAAGTGTATACGTTCCATTTAAAAAATAATACGTTAAGGATCATTAACTTTTTGCATACCATACTAAGACAGCTTATCATTCAAAACCTTTTAGACTAAAGCAGTGACGGAAGGTTGAATAATAGGGTGAAACAATTTTTCGTTAATGATCAGTTTGCTCGCAGATATCTTATTCGCAGTATGAAATCTTGTACACAATAAAATATAGATCAGTTTGCTTGCAGACATATTATCTGCAATAAGGAAGATAATATCAGTTTGTCTGCAGACATATTATCTGCGGCATGGAACACTACATAGTGCACAATAAAGTGTAGCAAATAACGTGTACACGCTCGTGAGGACTGTAGAGCTAAACGATAACTGTAGAGCACGCCGCATATTCATTTAACCAAAATGTTTAAATAAAATGTTTCAATAGTAGAGTGTCACAGGAAATAGCTTGTAACCATGGAAATCATGAATAGTTAACTCAAAATTGTTTTTAAGCTTTTAGGCTTATTTTACGTTTTATAAAAGGCTATTTTAATGTGTTGGATTGTTTATCTCTGAGCGGCACTTTTTATTTGCACACAATGGGCTAAATGGCCAGCTCACAAAAGACCCCGATGGCTCAGAGAAGATTTGGGGAAGGGGGTTCACTAGATAAATGTTAGGAGACAGATGGAAGCCTCTCGCCAAGGCCACTCAGCGTGTTCTTTAACGTGTACAGAGTATGGCTGTCTCGCACACGGACAACGTCTTACGTCCCATCGTTCTTATTTACGAGCCTCGCTCTTATTTTACTGAGTGTAATGAGGTTCTTAATATATAGTATTTTTGTCAAGAGTTATTTTCCTGATGTAAAGTGTGCTTTTTAAAGTACGTTGCAATTTTATAAAGTGACATATAAGTTTTTTCACGTTGTAATGACTTAAATTTTTGTGATTTATAACAATTTTAATAGTGGGTGTTACATTACTCTGTTCAATATATAACCATATATTGAAGACATCTTGCAGTATTAGGTTGTTTGTCAAACTTCGCCCATTTTGAAAACTGACTCTCTAGACAGCCATTCATTCTAGTGTAGCCATTCATTTCCCCCAATCGAATTATTAAACAAACCCAAATCACATTTAATTTTACAACGTTTACTGAAACTTATGATTATGTTAACAAGATACAATACTTAGGAGAAAATAATAATAAATGGAGTTTGTACAGATTCATTTTCAGTCCTAACAGGAATGCCGGAAGAGGTTCTGTTTCCCTGTCTGTTCATCTTTGGTATGATTTATTGTTCTAAGCATAGGGGACAACAAGGATTTGATATTTTAACTGAAGATATATTCCAAAATCATTAAAAGCAAACAAACAATAATTTCAGCTAAAAATTAAAATACAGCAAATTAAGTAGGGACGTAAAAATAATCGGGATTTTAAAAACGATTGCATCTTTATATATCTTCTATTATCAGGATCTCTCTGTGAATCACTAAAGTTTGGATTATATTACCTCTGAGCGACATTTATTTGGCCAGAATGGGCTAAATGGTCAAGTCACAAGGACCCCTAAGGCCGCCGTCCATCGGATGAGCGGTTAAAGCCTGACATCATTTACAAGAGAGCCATACTCGGATAATTCAGTACTTAACAGTTGGCGGCCAAAGGACTCAGAGAAGGATGGGGAAGGGGATTCATTGGCCAGCAGTTAGGGAACCGATGGAAGCTTCCCGTCAAGGCCATCCAGCATTTTCCTTAACGTGTGCAGAATATGTTTCTGCTGTACACGATGCCACGGCTTTAATCTCTCATACGACGCACTGTGGCCTTTCCAAATTCAACGGTGTCCGCTTTCTCGTCTAGGAGAGGACGGGATGAATTGAATCTACGAAGTCGGACAGAAATTAACGATTTAACTAACGACTGCATGAAATGAAATATTATTTCACAAGCTGCAGATATGCTACAGAATTAATTTCACATTACCTCTTCACACTTTCTTTAAAACGCATATGTGAAACTTACCAAGAAGAATGTCACTCATAGCCTAAACTAGTGGTATTAAAACCATGTTCCCAAAACCCTGGTTTCCGCAAATGCTCACAAATCAGGCAGTAATTTGTAAAAATAATCAGTAAAATCAGGTATAAATTTATGTAAATAAAAAAAATAATAATTGGGCATAAATTCATGTAAACATATATGATTATAAATGAGAGGTTAGATTTTGAAAAGTTCTATTTTATTTCTGCACCTGAAGAGTAAACTTTTACATCGATATTTAGGGGTTCCTCGATAAATGATTTAGTCACAAGGATTTCACATATATTAAGAATTTGAAGACCACTGTCCGAAACCAGTGGTTTGGAAACTGTGGTTTGGGTCCTTTTAGCCTGAACTTTTAGATTGATAAGGGGAACTCGAAACCTTCTTTAATAAAGCAATATATTTTATATAATACTGGCGTTAAATTTTATTTAGAATTATTAATATAATGCATCTTTTGATATGCTAAAATATTTTGATTTTTACCCAGATATATTTCTTATGCCGTTTTGATAATATGTAAATGTGACTGATGTACAATATTTACGGAATTATAATGAGTGAAACGGATGAGTCTGCCTCCAGGTTGTAATTTAGGAGTTCCACTTTGAGTAGGCTACTCCTTGGAGATTAAGGGTTACAAGAATACTTGAAATCTCAAGGGAAAGAGGGTTGTGTGAATACTTGATAACTCAGGGGATGGGGATTGTGTGAATACTTGAGAAGTCAGGGCCTGGGGAGGGGTCGCTCGAGTAATGGAAAAGTGAGCGTATAGAGAGAAAGGGGAAATGTCGATCTCTAGGTAGTGTGAGTTCTAAATGGTTGGAATTCAATTCAAGAATTGTTGCTATCCTCTATATTGTCGTCGATGGGGTAAATAGTATCTTATTAAGTAAAGGATTGTTTTGTTATTTATTAACTTTTCTAAGAATAGGAATGTTTTTAATATTTTATTTTCTTCGGTGATTCCATTTCATATCTAGAAAACTCGGAATTTTACACAAATGTGTGTTCAATATTATTGATTTCACTTTCTTAATGTAATGAAGAGTAATATATATCCCACAGAGAATCTTTTTTCTTCAATTAGATTTCTTTATGTGTTTTTAAAATTAGTTGGGAAATTAGAAAATTTATACATCTTTTGATATTATGATATTTTAGTACTTGTAAACATGTATGATAGAATGTATAATATCAGGTAATGTATATATACTAGCAAATACCAGCTAACAAATATCATATTTAGGGAAAGAATTAAAGCAGATCTTTAATCTTCTGCATTTTTTTTTCTGAGATAGTATATAAAGTTTAGGCGGATATAAATACCCTAAACATTAAATCCCCCCCCCCTGCATTCTGCAAAATTTTGGAATGCATCCATTTGCTCAATTAACTTCTTCTAAAGATAAATGATTCCATTTAGAATGGTTCGTGCATAGTACATACAAATAAATTGCATCAAATACCAAACTTACACGCTGCTATACCAAAATAGAATTTATATGATATGTCAATAGGGATTGAAATTTGAAGCTCTATAACTTCTAAAAAAATGCATTTAGTGGAAACGTGACTACAGATAAATTAAAGATCACAATAAAATCTATTTAAATCTCGTTTTTAATAAACTTCGTTAAGTATTTAAAGAGCTGGGATATTTCACAACAGTCAAGAATTTTGTTTCCGAAAATAATTTAAACTTAATGAATAAGTATTTGTTCAAACCATATAACAAAATAAATATACATTTTAGAAGTTTGCATAATGATATTTTATTATTAGAAAATTTTGGATTTTTTTATAAAGCAATAAATTTTATTGTTAACTATTTAAGCTTTCATAACTGTTTAAATACTGAACGGATCTTGTTGAAAATCGATATTGAAATAGATAATATATATATTAGATAGAGAGATATTTAATTTATCTTCAATCACAATTATCTATTAAATGCATATTTTAGAAGTTACAGAGCTTCGAAGTTAGATTCCCACGGACATATCATAGCAATTCTCTTAATAATTTGGTAGGACAGTGTATAAAAACATTTCTAATATAACAAAATGTATTGAAACTTCCCAAAAGCAAAGCCTGTTCAAATAATTTCCTACTGGTGCGTTAAATAGAGTAATTGATGGTGTAAAGGTACTGACAGTCTATTTGAACTTGGCTAACAAAATATAAGAAAGCTTGTAACTCATTACGTTAGATAACAAAAATATAAAAGTTTATCTTCCCCTCTATAGAAAGTTCAGTTCTTCGACAGAATTTCTTTTCCAACACTGTAATCAGCGGACAAGCAGAAAGCCCATTACTTCTTAAGTGAAGTGAAGCATCATCTCCTTTTTTCTCCCCTTGCGCTTCCTGCGGTTACTCTTGGAAGCGGCTAAGTGTCGTCCAGCGTGAACCTGGCTTAGCTCGCCGATCCCATCCGCCCAGCCAAACATCCAATGGCAGACACTCATCTATCTGCGATGGTTTGTAGCTCGTCCGACTTGGAACGCGTTGTTCATTGTAGAGCAAAGTGAATTTGTGTAGATCTCAGATCTAGCTATAGTTGAGATGTTTGCTTTTCGGTGAACACGCTTTGGCACGGTCTGTGTCAGCTGTACAGATGGGAGAAAGGTGGGTGGAGGTGGGAAGGGGGGGCTGAGAATGGTTCTCACAGCCACCATGTGAGTACTCGGACGAGAGAGAGCACAGCCAGCTCGATGTCAGTGCCCCCTAGTGTCGGCTGGCTGAGAGCGTGCGCGTGCACGTCAATACAAAAGGCAGTGAAACTCGCCGTCGGAGAGACGCTTTCCGTAGATACTGTGCTTTAGGTGAACCCTTATCTCATTATCAGGAACGTCGCATTTAGTCGTGTGTTTGTTTGTGGTGGACCAGTGGATGGAAGAAGGAGAAGCGTACGCAAGTTCATGGTGTCAGTGTTGGTGATAGTGTTTCGTGGTGCACGCAGGTCCCGAACGTGCTCTCAGTGCTGAGTGCCGGATTTACGGCAGTGACGACTCTTGAAATAGCCGCACACTGTAACTGTGTGTCGGCCGTCGGTGCTAGGATGATGCTGTGTAGAGCGAGCTTGGTGTTCCCTCCTTGGCTGCTTCTCCTCTTGGTGTTGGAGCTGAGGCTGCAGGTTCTAGGTGAGTACACATGTATAGCAGACTAGAGGTCAGTAGTCAGAGCACGTGTGAACGGCTCCGTGGCTGGAGCAGGGGCGGAGCTGCTGGTGGCAGCCTACTGTCGGCAGGTCAGCACCTGACTATCAGGAGCAATGGGTGCTGATACCTGCTGACTAAACACACCTACAAACCAAAACTCACGCTATCACTTAGCTCAACTGATTATCTTTAAAAAACACATCTTGAAAAAAAAATGTAAATATTAAATGCTCATATTTCACAATTTTATCTTTAAACAATATATCTAGTAAGTTTAGATATAATATTTACAACTTTTGCATCGTCAGATCCTTAAACCCGAGTGCAATAAATTTTCCCAATGATGGAAAGACAATGATGGAAAGACAAAATTTCCCAATTTTGGGTGACGTTTATTTAGTTTATCAGCAGTTAGAGTGAAAATCAGCTGATATAATCTTAACCCTAAAAGATTTTCAAGCGATTCAGCAAAGCATTAGTTGCAAGTGACTAAAATATGTGAAATCATGTTTTCCGTTCTCTACTAAACCTATGATAAATAATGATTAGATATAATTACCATAAAACCCTTGATTGTGCGTTCCTTTTGATGGCATCTTAGATATTACAGAAAAGCAATGCATTTGTTGCTCGTTAAAAAGTTTCAATATTCCGATTTTTGCACTTTAGTGTTATGCACAAATAATATTAAATATCTAAAGAAACAAAAGTACTGAAATACTTCACGATACATACATAACAATTTTAACTCAGTACATTAATTATACATTTAAGCTCAATTTTTGTTTTTATGTAGTATCTTGTTTAGGTAAAATATAACTGAAAATTTCTCAAATATACTGAAATTTAACAGCAGATGATAACGTGCAAATCAAAATACATAATTTAAAAAAATATATAAATTCCTCGGTTATCAGTTTTATAATTTAAATGGCAAGTAAGTATGGATAAAACACATGCTTCTTTCACGGCATGTTAATTATGGATCACATGCATCTGATGTTTAAATAGCTGCAAGCATTGGATTCAACAGATTAAGTGACAACTTTGTCTTCTTGATGAAAAGGTATGTGTAAAATTAATATGTTTGATATATTATACTACTCAAGGAGAATCCAATGGCATAAATTGATTTTATAACATTTTAATTTTAACGATACTACGTTTAATATTTCTTTAAGCTATTTCAGGTTAACCTATGGACATTAAAACATTTTAACATATAACTAATTGGATACCACTACAATATTTTGCCATTATCGATTACATCATTGTGATAGTAATGCGGATATTAATCTACTGTCTAGCGTACGCTCACATTTGGCGCTGAATAAAGAGAAAAGGGAAATTTAAAAACATAACGAAACATATTTTAAAAGGAAATGTGAGCATATTAATTTATAAAACATATTCTCAGGAGATGAGCATTTCCATACCTCCTAATGAGTTTGAAATTAGAACTGAAAAAGGCACCAATATATAGATGAATTTACATATTTTTCTGTTAAATGTATCGAATAAATGATGTAATAAAACATCTAAACTTTCTTCATTTAATAAATACTACGAGTAATTGAAATATAAACGCATTGTATGCTGTAAATTAGCATTTATTTACCTATTGGTGGCTTAAAAGTTTTGTTTAAGTAAAATGATAGTCGCTATTGTTTGTCTCTTATACATGAAATCATTCAATCATAATAAATTATAATTATTAACTCTATGGTTTTCAAACATATTCAAAAATAAATGTTCACAAGTAACATAAAAAAATTGCATACTTATTCTATCGTTTTCTATGAGCATGAATATAATATGAAACTTTGGTATGCATTTCAGTATTTAAATGTAGCATGCTATGCAATTTTTCAGTTGAGCCTATTTTTCTATAGACATAGCTATATGTTAGATTTCGGTTACACAGCAATAGGAAACAAAGTCAAATTTTATGTAGATGTGCTTTAAAAATGTGTAAATGGAAAATTTAAAACATCAGTAGATGATGAATAATGTATTCAATATTTTCTCCAACGCGTGAAAAGCTAATCTTTTAAAGAAAAATATTCAGTATATTTTTTCTCTACTATATATATAGATACTGACCTGAACTATGCATAAATGAATATGATAACAAATTATGAGTTTTGAGAAGTAGTAATATGTAAATAACAACAAAATCTATATAAATCCCAACCCCGTTGTCCTAGGGCCTCTAGGGTTTCGCGGAGCAAATAAAGGGATTCAGCTTGCTATTGTCAGTATTTCAGAAAGCTCTAATGAAAATAATGCCTTTACCGTGAGTGCATATTCAGGTTAAGTTTATTGCCTTTGGCTGGAATTATGGCAAATCATATGGCAACAGTGACGACTGTCTGTTGCTGATCGCAAGATGCAATTTGGCTGTTTATGGCATGATAATATCTGAAGAATTGAGTTTCTCCACTGAGTCCTTGTTGGGAGGATCAATATTTTAGTTAAAATTACTAGGTAATATGGGGAAGAGGGTGTGTGGAGAGAGTTAGACTTGATAAACGATCTGCACAGCGAATAGGAGTTCATAGGAGTCCGATGCATCCAAAAGCTTGGGAACCACTGTTATAAGTTTTTGAATTGTATCTGTTGTACACAACAGTCGCTCAAAAGTTTAACAGTACGTATGCACAATTCGATTTTTAAAAGTATCGCAAACACCTAAAACAATAGCATTAAATTGCAATTTTTATCTTTCTTATTGGCATATGAACTATACTTAATTCAGCAATTGTTTGTGATATACGGAGATGATCATTTTAGTAATATCACATATCACAAATGCAAAGGTAGTGGGTTGTTTTTGCTGTGAATTGTATCATAGTATTATTGCTGTCAAGTAGACTAAATTACCTTATTCCCAATTGTTATTATTATTATTATTATCAGAAAGATTAAGAAAACTAACAACAGCAAAAACTTCTCCAAACTCCTTCACCATTTCTAAAAATCTTCCTAAAAGATGACTCGAAAATGAATCATGAAAATAAATTTTTGGGTTCATATTTAAAACTTCACTTCCACATAGGAGATGTCTCCTGGAATGTCTTTCACTTCTTGAAGTGTACCAAAGCATTTGATATCGGAAAGAGAAGATGAAAAAAGAATTGCTGCCCTAAGGCTGTCATGAACTGCTCGGCAGCCATTACTTGCACTGCCTGAACGATGATAGTCACACAGGGGAAAAGCCACTTCAGAAAGTAAGCAGGCTCAGGAGGTTTCTTAGCCCACAGCAGTTTAATTTCGATAGAAGTTGTTTTGGTACAGAACTTTTCAAAACGAGAAATTCCGTACCGTTCATATTTTATTAAAGTGCTAAATCAATCTATATCGTTTCAATGGCTATCATCGTTTCAAGTAATACGATTACTCTGATCATAAGGGGAGGCAAACGTGATTATTTCTATAGATTAAAAAAATTCTACAATTTATTATACTGTCTAATAAAATATCGCAATATCATTAAAGGTAAAATTACATGCACCAATATATATATATATATCATGCAAAACATACAACATCACTGTATACAGCGTTACAGTATTACAATATAAATGTGCGGTATAGAAATTAATTATCAGATGGAAGAGTTTAATTTGATATTAATTATTTGAAAGACACTATATATTGTAAGTGGAAACATGAGTCTCCTATCTTTGTCTGCCATAAGTTCACTTAAATAATGGATGCAGGTGGTTGGAAAAATTAATTATTTCTCGCAAACTAACAATAATCTGGGAAAATGAATTAACTCTCAAATAAAAGATATAGAAGCAGCTTCTTGTTATCTTACAACACTTAGTCATTAATTTACCAACTAATGCATTCATCCATAGGGAGCCAGTGAGTCTTTTCATTATTGCACAGGATATATATATATATAATATAGAGACTTCCTGTTCATTATTACATATTTCGTGTTTAATGTAGCGTAATATTTAGCTTAAAATACTTACATGGACGAAATTGTGTACTTTTTCCTGTTGAAATCTCTATATCCATGTGTAAAGTTATAAAGCCTCTAATTCAATAATTTGCATATTAGATACAAATCACTAGCATAGATGAAACTTTGCGGATTTCCCTCAATCTACGTACTCCCTCTACTAGCACACAGTCTTTAATAGAATACATGATAGGCGGTCCTTTCTAAATTTCACTAATTGCTCGTTTATATGCTGATACAGACTGGTTCATAATATATGATGCGTAGATGCATGATATATATATATATATCACATTTATATAATTTTAACTTCTGTGACATACTTTATTAAATAGTGTGATGGATTTTGATTATTTATTTGATTTATAGATAAATGAATTGCATTTGCTGTATATAACGGACGCTTTAAAAAATAACAGAACATATCTACTGTTTGTTTCTTACAACTCATTAGTCGTTGGAATTTAGCACGCGATATTTTATGAATCTATATTAGTTTTTTTTAATATTTGATAAGATGTAAACTTTTGCAGTTAGAGAAGAAGTGAGTGTTGTCATAAAATGCTCTGTCGATGATTTTTGTTATAAATTTTGCAAATTAAATTGTAGTACGTAACAGAACATTTGTGTATCGATTTGATGATCAAATCCGAAAATAAAAAGCAAATTGCATTACTGATGACAAGAAAAAATTAGTTTTGTTATCTGTAAAAATTATTAATGGGAAGTTAATAGCATTAAAATATCACAATTTCCTATCAATCAACAATATGTATCTTGTTTATGTAATTCAAACCGTATGTATAAATATTACTTAATAATTGAAAAGTTATATAAGCAAAGTAATCACACTTGAAGATTTCACCTTTATAATAACCTTTTAAATCATCTTAGAACAAAATAGTGATGAGATTAAATATGTTATCTATCCATGCTTATTTACATATATTTTTGTGAGGGATTCAGTTGCGGTTAACATAACGATAGAAATATTTTCATTATTACCCAATATATATATATATGTATATATACATTATAGTGAATGCATGTCCTTTCTCCCATATTTCATGTTTAATGAATCGTAATATTTAGTTTCAAATATATGGGCATAATTGTGTATTTTTCCCTGTTGAAATCGCTACATCCATGTACAATGTTACAAAGCTTCTAATTCAGTAATTTGTATATTAAGCACAAATCTCCAGCATAGTGGAAATTTCACCGTTTTCCCTCAACATTTGCATGAGATTAGAATTCTGTAAAAAGAAATTTATGAGCAAAGATAAAAAACGAATATATTAAAGGAAAGGAAAAACGTCTTCTAGATAAGAGTACTAGATAAGCTTAAATCCTACATTTTTTGCAAGCACGATGAAAGCGAAAAGCTATCTAATATCTGCAGACATTACCCAATTCGATTTGACTTGAACGTATAAGTTAATGACTGCCTAATTATTCTCAAAACAATCATTTAAATCATTAGAAAGACACATCGTTTTAAGAATGCTGATGAAATGTCCTCATAAAGTTAAAATATTTCATTTCCAAAATTGCAACGATATATTTATATCTTTTTCCTCTAAGCAAGGAAATATTTAAATATTCGATGGTTTCTACAGGATAATCCATCAAAATGTTTTTAAAAAATGCCTGTCTTCCAGCAAAGATCGAGTACCTAAAGTAAAAATCGTGTAATAGCTAAACAAGGTGTCTTTTTTTCTTCGAAGACAAGATTCAGTTGCGGTTGACACAAAAAGATCGAAAATGTGTTTTTACGTGTATAATGTGACCTTGGAACCTTGATGGAGCACAAATGAAGCACCCAAGATAGATTTTAGGATATAATAGATAGACTACATAATCTCATATTACGAAACATTGCCTGTTTCTTTAAATTCGTGATTAAATTCTCTATGTGAAAAGTGTTTGGGAATGGCCTTGCGAGAGTTCATCGCCAGTGTAATCACTGATTTGTTTAAGAAGCCTGACATTATTAGGTGGATAGTGCTGTTGGAAGAGTGAATGTGTCATAACGCGGTGGCTTTGTTTTCTGGAGGATATATTTTGATCGTCATTTCGTCACAGTGTAGAATTCATTCATGAATGCCTATTGCCATACATTGAAGAGATTAATGCAGCTTAAACGACAATAATTTAGGACAGTGGTTCCCAACCCTTTTACGTCCAACGTATCATTTCATAGAATTTGAAATGTTTTTCTGTATAAAACTATTTGAAATAATAGTCATGATTATTTTGATTCTATATTCATGAATTTCTAAGGTTTTTCTGTCAAAACAAAACATTTATAACAATGGTAATCTAAGAGCTATTAGATATTTTATTTAGTCTATTTAAATGAAGAAACTTAAGAACGCCTCTTAAAATTTCTCAAATGTCCCCCATGGGGGCAGTGGATCAGTCTTTGGAAACCACTGCTTCAGAATCTAAAGTAGTTGCGTGTATGCCCTCGATGTTATTACTCATCATGCATAAAAATGATTTGTACTTCGTACACATCTGTTCCCAGGAACGTAAACGATTTAGTTTGGGGGGGGCTAGAATTTCATTTCGAGGGGAACGTTCTGAGGATAAGACTTGAGGAAGGTTTCCCGAAATATTTCCATCAACTAGGAGAGGTTAAAATGATATTCTATGAGAAATAAAGTTTTAAAGTTGTGTTTTAAATCTAATTTTGGACATATACTATGTGGCTAAAATAAATTATAGAAAAATACCTCTTTTGGGTTTCAAAGCAGGTAGATAAGTTTGATATTTCGTATGACGATGGAGATATTCGGGTGGTGGTTCCAGACTCCCCTGCTCCTCCCCTTGGGTACGTCCCTGTCTGTTTCTTAAAAGGTCCTTAAAACATTATTATTAGTTTTTCCTTGGATTGTGTCTAAAACAAATGTAACGTTTAAAATATATGTGCAAATGACATCTGACATCAAACTAGGATTCTAATCTCTACTTTTCAAAGCATAGTAATAGTTAGCTGAGAGTGATCTGCTTTATCACAGGAGCAGCACACTTAGAATTAATAATTTATTCCGCTACTAAATCAAATCATTAACTCCAATAATTGAGCCAACTTTGGTAAGCTGATTAGTAAACTCAACAAAACATAGGCGTTGGCAAGGTAGAGAGTGCGAAGTGCTCCCCTCCCCCGGAAAAATCGATTGAAAAATTAATTTATATTGAAATATATCTGGTGTACCAAAAAGAAAATTCCTTTCCTTAACAAAAAATAATTTTGATATTTGTTACGTTTTCTCATTTTGGAAGCGTATGCCTTCATTTTTATTTATTTTTATGAAAAAAAAAAACATTTTTATATGTATTTTTAATAATATGTTTACGTTTTCAATTTGTTTTCGGGCATCCTTAGTTGTATTTTCTAAAAATGTTGTATATTCGAAATGCACTAATTAGTGAACGGCTTCATCAAATATTTTCTATCTTGAAACACTGAATTGCAATTCATTACCCAGGAAAAAATTCCTGTCGACGCTTATGAAACAAAGTAAGGGCTAGTGATTTAGTCAGATATCGAATTTGTTATTTGCAGCCTCTAGCGTTGTTTTACCTCAAAACAATATTATTTCCTCTCAGTTACCATTTGAAGATCTCAGTTACCTATGAAGAGATTGGTTAGGTCAAAATATCAGTAGGGCACATAAATCAAACTAGTAAATGATGTAAAATAATTTTTAGTATCTAATCTTCTGCGCAGAAAATGATACGAAAATCGATCAAGTTGAACAGACATGATTGAACTTCGCCTATAAGATTGAAAATACTGTTGATGCTTAGCAGTCGAATATTTATCGTTAGATCCACGGATAAATTCAATTGATATTTTTCTGTGAGGAACTGAATGTACGTTGAAACAAAGTTATCCTTTTATCCTATAAGCATTTATTCCAACATAAATATTAAAGTATAGTGAATATGCATTTTATTGCATAGCACACTGAACTAAAACCTGTGATAAGTAGAAATGTACTTAATAGTATAAGAATGGTAACGAAAGGAAAGTCATAATTTCTTATGCTAAATAATCATTTGTATCACATTTAAGAACCAAACAGATTTTTATTTGTTTGTGTGTAAATATCATCGAGGTGAACTCAGAATGCAAAGCAATATTTTTCTCTAGGTTATGACTTTTTCAGGTTTTACCTGATATCACCCGATTTTGCTCTCCCCGAAACAACAGATTTGAATATTGGGTTTGCTGGTTGAATATTGGGCCCGCGGTTTGAAACACGCTGGGCCAGAGAACTATTTCTCACACTTTGCTTTCTTGTTTTTCACACAAAAGATGAAAATGCAACGGTTTCCATAAATTAAGGAACAAATGATGGGGGGGGGGGGGGGGGAAAGGCGATCGATAGAAGAGCCATGTACAATACGACACGTTATTGAAGTATGACGCTGGCAGCAGAATATGTCAAGAGTTGAAAGCAGGAATTTCGAAGCTGTTCTCCAGTTCTACTGTGAAGCACAAGGTGTTTTTTTTTTTGAGATAGCATATTTGTTGCATATGTCTACAGACATCATTTATCGGAAGAAATACCGTGGAGATCTGTTTACAGGCTGACTCGAGGTATGCCAAAGTCAAGCAGACGTTGCTAGATGGCATAATATGAATAGTTCAGTGATGCATAGATTTTGACAGAGATTACAGCAAGGACATAATGCATCTAGGCGATTCAGTAGTGGTCGACGACGGGTAATAATCCCAAGGAATGAATGTTGTCTGAGGTTATGCACCCAGAAGAGCAGGATGTCAACACCACATTAATTGCAATCGCATCTTGCATCAGCTAGTGGAGCGGCAATATACGTTACGACCGTTCACCGAAGTCTTCTTGAAGTGTGCCTATATGCTCGGCGGTCATTGGTGTGCATGCCCCTGATCCAATGCCACAGGAAGAACCATCTAACTAGTATAGACATCATGTCAACTGGACATAGGAGTAATGGTGGTCCATGTTCATCATGGATACTCAAGAGTTGCCCTCATCAGCGATGGAGGAAACCAGTAACAAGCTATCACGCAACAAATATCCCGTAATTTTGACATCTATGGTTGTGGAAGCGTCATGGTTTTGGATAGATATATTTGGGTGGTTGCACAGATCTGTATGTAATTCCAGCAGGCTCCGTAATCGGTCGCAGGTACATGGATGAAATATTGGACTCCATTGTGCAACCATATGTGGATGCAGTAAGCGATACCTTCCTCCTTCAAGACGAAAACGCCCTTCTGACCGTTGTCACTTTATCGATCGCTATCTAGAGAATAGCACTATTAACCTTATGAAGTAGTCAGCCGGATCTCCCGACATAAATCCGATAGAACAGGCATGTGATAATAGTGGAAATGTGTTTCTACCCTGAATCCTGCTCCAGCAAGCGTCCTGGAGCTTAGACGTGCTTTGGGGAAGAAATGGAGATTAGTACACAGCGCTGTTGGAGAGTCTTATCAACACGATGATATCTTACTGATGAATAACGATAAGTGGCGGCGACATTCCACATTGAACCATTTGGTCTATCTCAGCTGGCAGTTTATTTTTCACCACGTTTACTGCATTCGTATATAATTTTGGGAAATACATTGTCATTCCATTTTGCAACTGTTATTCTTTTGCAGAGTTTTCATATATACCTATCTTCTGATTCACATACAACAGATCCAAGGGGTCTTCGAGAAAAATCCTGTTCTCAGGTTGTTCCTTAATTTATCGAAACCAATGTATAGTGGGATGACAAATAAATAATCACTAGATTATCGATCAAGAATATGTTTCGAAGGCCTCTAAACTGATAAAAAGTCATTTTCATGGTGTCGTATGTCTTTCTGTGGATGGCTTTCGTTTCTGAACCGTTCAATGCAGTGAGTGAAAATTTTATATTGAAGTTTACTTTTAGTTACTTTCTAACTAGCTGGCCTGTAAATACGTATATTTTGATTCCGAAATTTCTCATAGAGTGACGTACCGTGTGTTTAATGACATAGAGTTTTGTAACCGTGTGTTTAATGATTTTCATCAAATTTTATGCATTTATACAGCAGTTTTTTCAATTTCTGATACTATTGCATGAGCCATATGTTTCAATAAATGACAATATACGTTCACTAAAATGAACTTTATCTTTCGGTAATCTTCTGTTCTTGGTGTGTAAAGAACCATCCAAACACTTTATGAACTCATATTTCCCTATTAAGTGGAAGGCGTTGGCTCAATATGTAGAGTTCCAAACTCATAATCTGCAGTTCTCATGTTCCAGTCCCCACTGTGTCATCACTGAGATTTATCTCCGCTAACTCTCATCTTCAGCTTGAGAGGAAGGGGACATCGATGGGCTTGGAAAAGCCTCCGTCCATCTGATATGATATTAAGCCGTGTCTTCGTGTGCAGGATAGCAATAGCCTGTACACATTAAATAAAACGTTGGATGGCTTTGAAGAGAACAGTTCTTAACAGCTGTCCAATGGATCACTTTCTCCAATTTTCTCTGAGTCCTTCGGCCTTGACCTGGCCATTTAGCCTATTGTGTGAAAAAAAGTGCCGCTCAGAAGTAAATCAATCCAACAACTTGAGTTAAGATTGAGTACCTAGGTAAATATCGATGTCTTTAAGACACTGGTTTAAATGTTTTCTTACAGATTAGTAAAGGTTAAGTTGCTGTTGAGTTATAAAAGATGGAAAACATATTTTTTGCGTAGCAAGAGACATTCGGACGTTTATTTAGCACATAGAAAAAAAAGATGATAATTTTTTTTTGCCCAGATGGGCAAAACGCAAACTCATGGCATCAGTTTTGTGCATATTCTATTCTTCTTTTTTTTAAAAATTGCTTTAATATAGAATACGACCCTTTTATGATTTTTTTTAGTTCACATGTAACGTTTTTATTGATTAATGTATATTTAATGATCTTTTTGAGTTTTTTGTACAAGAGCAAGAATTTTCCCACTCCCATTCCTCCGAGAAAGCTGAAGCTTGCTGGAGTTGCATTAACGCGCAATTACCCATTTTAAATCTATGTCAATGAATTTCATTTTAGTTAATAGATATTTCGACAAAATTCGATTTAGTATACGAGTTTCATACACTGGTAGAATTTGCATAAGCATTGTAAATATCACTCTTGTTATCCTTTGAAGAAACTGGGGAAGATATTTGTCTGGGCAGCATCGAATGACCTTGGAAGTGAAGATTACCATATTATGTAATAAATCAAGTACGAAGTCTTCTATTTCTTATTGGAAGCGGTTAATTAATTTTGTTGATAGTTCATATGTGACAAAAATTTGTTTAATACAAATTTACCTACAGGATATAGAGTATATATAATCCTCGTTTGTAGGTTAATTAACTTTTCTATTTGAAAATATGCGAAATGTTTTCACTTTTTGGCTATTTCTTTTCTTGTTTCCTATTTGTTTAATTGCAAATTAAATTAATAATATTATGAATAATGAAAACTTCAAAAATGTTGTTTTATGTAATATATTCACATTTCGGATTCTATGTGTTTCAGATAATATGATAGAAATTGATATAGAATTAAAAGTCAAGGGAAATAAATGTAAAATGATTACTTGCTGATTTATAAAACCTACCACTGTCTTTCAGTGTTTTGTACACTCTTATATAAAGCGAAAATTTTATATAAAGCCTGTGGAGGTTTTAATTATTAAATGATTAAACAACTTCAAACGCATTCTTTCTTTTGCACATAAAAAGTGGGTGGATTGCAATCCGAAATTTAATATTTTTAAATTATGTGTTCTAATTAGAAATGGTTTGTGAGATAGCAATTTTTTTCTCTTTAATTTCTTTAATTTATCATATTAAAAGAAATGTAGTTTTCACTGTAAATTTAAATAAAACTTCGCGTTATCTAAAATATAAAATATAGCAATGGAAAGTTCACGAATTTCACATTTCATGGTTTCAAAACTTTGTTTCTTAACTTGATATTTTTATTTGAATGGAGTAACGTATTTTTTGTTATTAAAAGTACAACTATAATTCTTCCAAATATTGTAGAATTTTTACTTCTACTTATTTCTTCATATAAAATTTGTCGATTTTAACTGAACTACTAAATTACTAGTGGAGTGGAATTCCTGTCCTTTTGGATCACGCTTAATTAAATATATATAACTTCAAAATTATTGAATAGAGAGAAAATGTTTCAAACAATATTTTTCTAGGTTGTTTATATTAACTTTTTATATCGATAAAAAGGGGCGAGTATACTAGCAGTAGGTATTAAGGAATTAAATTATTTGACATATTTTTGCAACTTTCCTAAACGGAGATGACTATTTTATAAATACAAACATCTGCAGCATTTTGGGCGCGAAACTTCCAATGTTAGTAAAAATACTAGAAGCTGAACTGAAATTCATTAAAACAGTATGCGTATGCTGATAACAGAAAAATAATGATTTTTTTTTTACCTTTAATTATATGTTTCTAGATAATATAGAAATAAAATAAGAAAGTTGAAATTCCAATCACATAAAATTCTACTCCATATATCGAGATATCGCTAAATATTTCAGAATCCAGAACTTTTTTCTCTATACATTAGTCATTATGTTACGCAAATGCAGATTAATAATGTATAAACACTTAGTAATATTCAGTAAGCTGTGGTTATATGTAGTAATTCAACAGAGAGTGAGATACCAAGCATTAGAATATTAATTGCGATTAGCTCAAAAATTAAATGTTTCTTGAATTTTCTTGAATGTTCAATAATCAACTGTTTCTTGAATTTCCTCGCTATCTGAGGTAAATTTTTCTGTTTGCTCCAAGTTCCGGTTTTCGATTAGATTTTGAAGCTCATTTAAGAGTTATGATTGAAGCAGATTTTTTGCTGCCTCCTTTCTGCTTATATCAGGGAGCGATGAGTGAGGAGATATAGAGAATTTTTTTTTTCTGTTCTGAGAAACTGGTTAAGAATTAGCCATTTCTTTAGTAACCGGATAAAAACTTGAGATCGAATGTTCAACTTGTGGATCCTCTAAAGTTGAAGTAGATGAAAAGAGTAATTTATTCGCTTTAGAAGAATTTCAAGGATTAACAAACTGTATCTAACAATACTGTATCTACAATATATAATATATCTTAACAAAACTGTATCTGTTTAAGCTTGGTAAACATGTCACAGGCGTTTATAAAATGGTCTGATGACTTGCACCATCTACAAAGCTTAGTGCAGCCCCGATGCAGGATTGTAGCTATGAAAGTTCAATTTTTTAAATAATTTGGAATGGAGGTCTTCATTTCAATAGAGGAGGTCACCCTAGAGCCGGTTTTAATTGACTCAAGACCTTGGATGTTGAGATACTCGTCTTTGATGTTAATGACACCACCGAACCGCTCCAGGGCAGCTCCAATTTCATTATCAGTAATGAAAAATGGTAACTTAAAACCTGTTGCCGTTTTTTACTGAAATCCAAATGTTTTAAATCCAAAAGGCATTCCATTAAGGCAAGGGTTGTGGTCAGTTGTAAAATTGTCAGCACAAGTTTCAGTCATAAACGTAATCACATTTGGGGAATAATTGAGGCTTTGAGCTATGTCAATATTTGCTGGTCCGTATTTATCTGCTAGGTGCTGCACCATTGAGGCATATTTGATGTCATCGTGTCGGATCTTGAAAGAAAGTTGAAGTCTCTAATCACTCAAGTAATCCATAATTATCAATCACAAAATTTGTCGATAATTGGAGGAGAGACGTGTAAAAACACGTCTCTCCTCCAAAGTCAAAATGAGAGCTCCCCAAATCTTTGGTCCAAGAAAGTATAAGTGTTTACGTATGCATAATTTCTTTTCACGTTGGAATTACATATTTTAAACCATTAAATTTACTATTATAATATAATCCTTTATAGTTGCGAATGAAATGTTAGAGTAGAACAAATTTAGCGTTTCAAAATTGCATAAATATCTAAGCGGAAATTCAAAGTTTTAAAATCCAAAATGCAGGTATTTGGTTACGTGAATACTATGGTAAAAGGCAATGCAATAATTAAGAGAAGGACAACGCAATGTAGGAATTCTGTACGTTACTTTCCACAGAGCAATATTGATCTGCATTATTATTTTTAGGATTCGGATCCCTGTTTTGAACAAGTCTGAGAGTAGCGGCAGCAACTTCTAAAATTATTTAGTCCCTATTGTTTTCAAAATCGATTTACTCAATTTCTCTTATATTTCCGACATTAATAAATGACAAAGCGTTGAACGAGAAAAACATTAAAAAAAATATTATTTTTATGATTTATTTTATATTTGGCACGCATCTTTAGGGGCTAGTTTTTGAGACATCCCCTTCATGCTTTCAGTTTCCACTTCTTTCTTTTTCTATCTGAGTATTCATAACGTTTTGACTTTCAGAAGACGTCTTTTTGCAACTCTAAGTAGTTTTTCTCATGAATTCCAGAAAGCATAGCTGGTTCTTTCAGGGTTCTTTGGAATCAGAAACCAGTAGTAGATAGGATTACAGTGCTCAAAAAAATCCTGTCCACATCTAAAATTGTTTTTGGTTTAGAGTAACTAAAAATATACGCAATGTCGATCTGCTACGAGGCAACCTGACCGAAAGCAGAAATGTTTGTTGGTTATAAGAATTTCCGTTACCTGTTGGTTTTATCATATCCTCCCTTATATATTCATCGATTTCTTTTCATGAGTAAAGCCTACGCCCCACCGGAATTTCGAAGAAATAAAAATACTGCAGGCCGCATATGAAAAGATACGTTCCTCTCAAGCGGACTGAAGTCCCCCGTCGTCTTTTCAGATTCAAATTGGTTTTGCTGGAGGTGTCGATTGCTAGAGCAAAGCGTCCTTCTGAGCAGCGATGCTTTCGAGATGGGGGATATTCAAGTTTAGGTAAATATTTTTCCCATTAAGAAATTCATGGCAGATAAAGTCTAGGAGCTGCTTATCCGACGTCGAGTATCACTCTTTATTTCCTATGTCTATTATGTTAATGGGGAATTGCGGATAACTGAATTTTTAAGCAGACGAATGTTCAACTGCAAAATTATTTCTCTGCGTTATTAATTAAAACGATAAAGAAAATTCAGAAGCTTTAACTGTTCAAAATATGTGGAAGAAGTTATATAAAATGCAAAATATGCATAGCGAAATTGTTGGAAATATATTTAACGCCTATTTTAAGATGTAGGATTATTTATTTTGCGCTCTTATTGTTCTAATATATATTCGTTTATAGTACAGAAAACGTTTGTAGAGTATGTTGCTGTAATATTCAAAATTAAAGATCTGTGAGAGTAATTTATTTTTTCTCGTATGGTGTCATGAAAGAAATTTCTTGTTAATTTGTGAAAAACCATTTACGAGATATATAACTCCCAATAGAAAAAAATATATTTTACTACCAATTCTAGTATCATAGTAATCATCTTATTTCTTAAATGAATTACGATAATATGGTAAATAAATTTAACTTTAATTTTTTTAATACCGAAGTACATGGGTCTCTGTTTTCATTTCCTTAGTATTTTTGATTAAAGCATACGTTTGCAAACGTCCCGTGGCCGAGTGGTTAGCACGCTACTGATATGAGGTACCTGGGTTCGAGTATTAGGCATGGATGTTGTTTTTCTGCTGAGGTCCCGCCATTCTCGCAGACCTACTATAGTGTATAAACTTGACAGGCTCCTGTCAGACCTTTGTGGCAAGCAGCTTGAGGGGATGTTCATTTTTTATACGTTTATTATTAACAACATTTAAATTACTATCTACTGCTAACTCCTTTAGTAATAGTAAAAAATAATTTTGAGCAAAACGGGCATTTGAAATTGGTTTGTTCTGTAGCAACTTGGAGATAAATTTTATTTTTAGCAGTGCCATCGAAATTCATAATATGCTGTTTTAATAAGATATCAACTGAAGTAATAAACATTTTATTCTTTAGACTTACGATTTCACAGCTCTTTAATGATTTAATAAACATTCATCCACCATCAATCTGTTTTGTAAGTGACAGGAGAAGATGGATGTAGAGGTAAAATTGTCTTGTGCCGGGTGGAATCTGAACCCAAGACCTCCTGATGACATGTCATGTGCTCTGACCACTGAGCTACCGGTCACTGATCAACCTCTCCACTACTGCTGTTTGTTATTTTATAATCCTTGTGGTCAATCACTGTCTTATAAGTGCATTTGGGGAGTTTACTCCTTCATGATGCACACAACCAGCCGCAAGGGCATCCTGGTTGCTATATTTTTGTCAGCAAATCTCCCTCACTTTTGGTTTGATCAGTAGTAAATGTCACACCAGGAGAGACATTCGTAGCATTTTATTCGCACTAGGGAAAAATATACTAATAATTCATTGAAAAGAATGGGGAGTGTGAGAAATTATTAGAGGGGTAATATTTCGGTTCATGAAAGCACAAATTTAAAAATCGCTGGATATAACGAAACTTCTGCTTGCCAAATGATGACCAACTTCACTGCACATAATGTTTAACTACCCATAGCCATTATAGTAGCATATCTTCTGTTCCAAAGGGGGGGATTATTATTTATTACGGGAATTACGCTTGTCATGACGTAAACACTATATTTGTTCAAAGTCGAATTTTATTTGAGAAATAAATTGCTGCTGTCTTTGGCTCTGTTACATATTTCATTCCTATGGCATATTTTAGTAACGAATAATGTAATTAGATTCATCATTTTTTTATTTGACTGGAAAATGTTAACGTTTAATAAAGATCTACAGAGAACTTTTTTTTCCAAAAACCAAAAAAAAAACGAAGGCAACAAAAGTTTCTATTTCTTTTAACTAAGACTCGAATTTCGCCTTCGTATGTCCTACACGGTTTTATTGAGGAGCTCCTATTTTCTTTCAGTGATCCATTGCGCGCCATAGCAATCGCTTCTCGGGATTATTGATTTCTTTTCGCCATGTCCATTCAGAACAATGTGCCAGACTTTTCATCCACAAGACAACCAAAAAACAAAAATACTCTCTCAAACAGCTGCTTGCCACAGAGGTCTGACAGGAGCGTGTCAGTTTAATACGCCATAGTAGAAGGTCTGTGAGGATGGCGAAACCTCAGCAGAAAAACAACACAAACATCTATGCCTTACCCTGGCCCCGAACCCAGATCCCTTAGATCAGTAGCCAAGCGAACATTCAAAAATTCCATTTTACCTGAAAATATGCTAGAACAGAGCTATATTAACACTGCGCTGGCAAATAATTTTATTCCAACTAATACTGTCTAGCAAAGGAAAAATTTTAACGTATTCAGTTCCAGAAAGGATCGATTTTTAATTCATCTTACTCAAGTATTTGTGCAAGAGTTAAGCAGCCAGAAGATCTTATTCATTGCGCTTGTTTGGGCCAGTTATGACCACAAGACCATAAGCGCTTGAATCATTGTGCTTCTTTTGAGCACAGGAATCTGACACAAACTGGGCTAATTTTATTTCTTATGACCGCAGGTACCTGACACAAGCACTTGGCTCATTGTGCTTCCTATGATCACAAGAACCTTACACAAGCGTTTGACTCATTGCCCTTGTTATGACCGCAGGAGATTGACACAAGCGCTTTACTCATTAAGCTTGTTATGACCACATGAACCTGACACAAGCGTGTTAGACCATGATCCAATTTTTAAGTCCCAGGCAGAAAAATCTTTACCTGTGATGATCTTTCCTCGTTTTCACTTTGTAGGTCAGTAATCCCATCTCTCACCCTTTTAAAGATTGGTTTCACGTAAAGCGTAGCAGTCTGTTTTGTATTACTCACTGAGGAGATTTTTACTTTGTTTTATTCATTTCGAATTTATTTTTATTGTGCGTAAGTATTCTTCCCCACCATTTTAAAAACTTTATATTTCCAACAATGCCTATACATATTAATCATTTACATATACAAACAAAGTTCTGAAAAAAGCTATTTCAGGTGGTAGAACTCAGAAATAAGAGGAATTGTCAGATCCGGTGACGCATTCAATGTCAAATATAGATCGGATTGAGGGTCTATTATAGAAACCATGAGATACCGAATCACCAGTTGATTTCCCTTAGTGGAGTATATTCCTCCTATCATTCAACATATCGTTTTGACGTATTTGTCAGAGTTTGAATATAATTTAATTGTGTGGTCCGAAAATATTCCTTAAAATCGTTAGGTGTCCCATCAATTAAAAAAATTTATTTTTCTTGACCTACACTCACTATCATTCGAATAAACAAAAATTTGTGTTTTTGAGATACGTTTCGTTTAAGAGGAGTCAAAATTATGGGCTCGGTGAAAATAACAGTAAATATTATATGTTACAACTTAAGGTGTATTTGTAGTTTGAAGCAATATATTAGATTAATTTAAATGTTCATTCTAATTCGTTTGATGATTTCTTCCTTTGCCGTAAAATGCGTTTCGTACTGAAGGAAAATCTAGCAAAACAATTACACTTCTTGCATATATTTATCAGAAGCCATAGTTTATCTCTATAGAATAATAACGTGTAACTAGGAATGCCGATACATTCTAGAAATTGAATTAAAGATTCCAAAGATTCATTTTGTAGTATTAAACTTTAAAGGAACAGTGGTACATATTTGCATCGGAAGCAATCCATACATTAGAAATTAATATTACAGATTAGAACATTTATTTCGTTTTCGTATTCAGAAACGATTATAAAATCCTGTTGTTTGACGAACGAGCTAGGGGAATTTATGAGCAGAAATTAATAGGATTTTAAACATCGGTTTGCAATTCATTTTCTGTTTAAAATTATTAAACATGTATTGACAAATCGTTGCTTCTCTGTATATCCCTCAGACATTTCATTAACCTGTTATACTTTGAGGCAACAATTTGGCGTACGATTTATTCTGTAATATACATAGGCATGCAATTCTGTTATTGTAGTTGATATCTTATTATTCTTTCTTGTAGCTGATTCAGAATCAAACTGAGTATAATGAATTAAGTTGCATTATTAAATTGCAAACATGCGTAGGAATAAATTACATCAAAAAGACAACGTTGAAAGTAAAATATTTTTCAATATATGTTTTCTCTTTCACTGTGAATATTTTAAATGTATAGAGAATTATTAAAATTAATTTCATGTTCTGAGAAAGAACAAAGTTTCCTTCATTTTATATAACTTACTTTCATACTGAGCTCATGGAAATGAATCAGATTTTTTGTTTTATGAAACTTGCAATCAGTATTTAAGGAAATAAATTAAATTCCTTTTTCGTTTTTTATAAAACTTTATTCAAAATCTCTAATCTTCTAAACCCAATATCGCATTAACATCACGCAAACGTTCTGTAATCACTACGTTTCGTTTAAATCCTCTGTGATCATTCATGGTGTCCCTTGATTCGAATTGTTTTTAAGCCTTCCAACTGCGTCTGAAAAAAATTGAGAGTTCTGAAATAAGACCTTTCACTGTGAGTGGTCCCAAAATTTATACACCGAAGAGCCAAAACATTATGACCAGCGCGTTTTTATGCAAAACGATGGAACTGAAGGTAAACGACGGCGCCTGTGAAGATCATGAAACTATATAAAAACACTTGATACTGAGCTCTGTTAATCCGCGTTATTCTTGTTCTTCAGATGGGAAAGGCAGCGGAGGTAAGTGAGTTTGACAACGGCCAAATTGTAATTGCCAAACGACTGGGTCAGAACATTTATGAGATGGAAAGGCTTGTTGGGTGCTCACGGTCAGCCGTGGTTAATATCTTCAAAAAGTGGTCTGAGGAGGGAAAAACCAGGAACCGCCAGTAAGTTTGGGCCGACCATAGCTAGAGGTGAACGAAGGTTATCCCGTATGGTACGAGCCAACAGAAGGGACACTGTGGCGCAATTCGCCCGTTATTTGAATGCTGGTGACGGGAGTAATGTGTCACAACACACAGTACATCGAACCCTGCTGAAAATGGGGCTGCGTAGCTCGAGTGCCCATGCTAATCTCGGTTTACCGTCGAAAATACCTGCAATGGGCATTCAAACATCAAAACTGGACCTTCAGTGATTGGAAGATAGTCGTCTGGTCCGAAGAATCTCGTTTCCTGTTTCACCATGTGGACGGCCGGGTACATGTGCATCGTTTACCTGGAGAAGTGTTGGCACCATGATGCACTGTGGGACGAAATCAAGCCGGTGGACGAAGTGTAATGCTTTGGGCAATGTTCTGCTGGGAAACCCTGGGTTCAGTCATTCATGTGCAGGAAATGTGACGTCTACCACCTACCTAAACTCATTGCAGACCGGGTACATCATTTCATGACAATGATATATCCCTCTGCTAGTTCCTTATTTCAGCAGGATAATGCGCCCTGCCATACTGCTCGGGTTGTTCGAGAATGGTTGGTGGAACATGAGATAGACTTCCAGCTCTTGATGCCTTTTTTTACCTCCAGATTCTTAATAATATCAGGATGTTCTTCCAAACTAGCAAATGCAATGTGATCTTTGTTAGTTTGATGTTGAAATTTATTACTTGCTCTTGATTTCATCAATGAAATCCTCATCAACTTCATCATCGTTGGGATGAAACTGAACCTCAAGTGAATGGACGAAGACCTCAGCCTTTTCGGAATCTAAACAAACTAGTCCATTGTAGGTATGTGGAGATGATATAGGTCTAGCATTTTCTTTGAGAACCCCAACCATATGCCAGGTGCATTAGTCTTTCTGTATGCTATTTCGTTCTTGATTGCTAAGAGATTTATGTGTTTTTGACCAGTTATCATTTCTGAATTAGAGCAATTTCTCCTGAGTTCGGCTTGTAATTTTATACATGACCTTCTTGTCTTCACGTTTTATTGATTCTTGCAACTTCCTTCTGGCATCATTTTTTTTTAATTTGTTTAGTGAGTATAAGTGGAAGTTTCTCCAAGGTCGCAATTCATTGTGTGCTTATATGCTGGACTGCTTGAGTGAAGATTGTATCTATGTAGTGAGAGTGCATTTCTTTCTTCAATTTCTTCTAGACTGTCTGTAGTATGCTTTCCTTTCAGCGAAGAGTTTTACATTTTCAAAAGTGTCCCAGTTGTTTTTTAACATATCTGCTGTTGATTATTGAATTGTAAAACCTGAGGTAAGCATAACAGGATTTTGGTCCGAGGAAAGCTCGTTGAGTGTATGCATATCATAAGTAGCGTAGACATTGTTGAAAATCGCAATCTAAAATATCAGGCCTCTGCATTGAGTTAGAAGAGGAAAAAAATTGGAGACATCGGCGTATTAATAACAAGTTCCTTGGAAGTGGCATAGTTAAGAAGATTTGGATCATTTGTATTGGTGTACCAACAATTCCACTGACGATGCTTGGAATTGAGATCACCTGTCATGATTGTGGCAAGGTCGGAATTGAAAATTGAGTCAAAATCATACTAATCGAAAATGATTCTTGGTGGTTTATAGACACTAACAATCTTGATATGCCTGGTGACAGAACTTTTAAGATAGTGTCGATGGCCTCCAAAGAGGTTAAATTATCAATTTTATTTTTATAATCTCGAGTGACTTTTTATAAGTATAGTGGTGACTCTATCTTTATAGTGTAAGCGATCAGATCTGTAGCTGCAGAAGTTTGGAATACTAAAGTCGACCCTTGGTTTTTAAGTGAGTCTCACAGAGCAGAACAATATCAGTTATTCAACTGATATTGTTCTGCTCTGTGACGGATGTCTCTTTGACGGATATTACTGGGATGATAGCGGGTACCTCGTTTTCTCCAAGATGTAATTCTCTATACCTTTGACCATTGAGGTTCCCACTCATAAAAACGTATCTCTGCGCCCACCTAAGGAAATGCCACCCGAGACACAGACGCTACCTCCGCCGTTAACTGTCTCTTTGACGGATGTTAATGCGATGATAGCGGGTACCTCGTTCTCTCCATATCAAACAATGTCCGGAATCACTCTGCAAGCAATATCTGGACTCATCTGCGAAGAGTACAGACCTCCATTGCTCTTCTGTCCAGTTAACATGCGTGCATGCCCAATTCAACCGCTCTCTCCTGTGACGTGAAGTGAGGGGTATGCAAATTTCTGGCCTTCCAGCGCACAGACCTCTCTCATGAAGCCTTCTACGCACAGAAGAAGCTTATACAACCCTCCCAGTGGCTGCTTCAAGAGAGGATCGTAGCTGAGAGGGAGTTGACGTCCAGCTCCTTCGTACTATTAATCGCAGATATTGGACTTGTACAGCTGGCGTAACTCTAGCCCTTCCTCGGCTGAACCTTCGAGACGACGCAGAATCGTTGTTAAGAAATTGATCCCACAGTCTTTGGACCACAGAACGACTCACATTCAGCCATCTGACTGACTTTGGCCTGCTTCGAGCCGGCCAATAGCTCTTCACCAAAGTTCATTTAGTAAATGATGTATCGTGGTTATTCCTACAAAATGGCTGTTTCGAATTTCTTTACTCACATTTGCAACACAAAATAACGATCAACTCCAAAACACCCGTTTTTATGTCGCTATCTGATTACGCAAATTGACGCAACCTTGATCAATTTGCATACGATATGCTCACTCGGCATTACTTTACTGGTTACATGACAAGTTTGGTGAGCATCAACAACCGTTTTGGCGAATTATCGCGATTTTTCCTATTTTTTCTTAATTTATGGAGACCAATATAATTATATGAACTAATCTACTAGAGTACAAAACTCAAATACCTGTGCTACTTGCAAGAAGAGCTTTCTCTGCTTACACACAGCATCCTGAAATAGATAATAATGTATGTTACGTGCATACTTAATTAATTACTTAACACATTTCACGAGTTTCCGCTGAAGTCACTGATAACATCTATATCAATATTAAGAGTGACCTCATACAGTTTGACTGAAGAAACATCGATAAATTTGTTAAAATATTAACAAAACTTATATTACTTTAAAATCCCTTTTTTGGTAAAACAAGTTCCTTTAAAATAGAGAAAATTTTCAACTTACCCGTTATCTTTTACTGCACATCTTGTTTTTAACCTACATATCACAGCAAATGCAGATTTCTATGGAAAACAATTGCAAATACAAAGCAGCAATGGTATCAAAATTATTTACGAAATCCAGAAACGAATATTCTTCTGACGAAGAGACAATCTGATTGCGTCCATGTGATAATGGAGAATAAAAAAATGAAGAACAAAATCTAAAGAACAACGAAGGCGTCATATACGAGTAAGCATAGGAGTCATCAATTACGTATCAACTTAATTGTGTGTGATCTAAACCCTGACTCATCTATTCCGTGGGCGGGGGTTGACTCAATCGGTAACGCGACAGGCACGTAAACTACAACTCAATGGTTAAAGAACCACCTGTGGCTGCGTCGAGATTTATTTCCGTTAAACCCTCACCCTGGTCTCGGCAAGAAAGCGGACACCGATGGTCTTGGAAACGCTACCATACGTCGCATGGAACGCTAAGCTTTTGTCTGTGTGCAGGAGAGTCATACCCTGTTCAAGTTAAAGAACAAGCTGTATGACCTTGGCGGGAGGCTTCCATCTATCTTCTAGTAGCTGTCTTTTGTAGTTCTTCTTTCCCACCCTTCTATGGGCCCTTGAGGGTCCTTGTGACTTTACCATTAAGTCCATTGTGTGCAAAACAAAGAGCCGCTCAGAAGTAAAACAATCCAACAGTAGTCGGTTAAGACGGAACACTGATCTCTCAAAAAAGACAATTAGCTAAGAATTGGATAATTTTCATCCATTCAATATTTGAAGATGATTTTCTTATAATAAATGAGACAATAGAACGCACTTTCGCGAAAACTGAAGAAATATTTCGCATCAAAATAACGTCTGCCGCAGTCTGATTCTCCACGAACTAACAAAATCTGCGCATGATTGGGATAAAGGTCAAAGTGCTTCCGTTACTCTAGAGCGTTTCCGGCGAGAACACTGATCTGTAGAAATGCGTCATTCACTCTTCAGCCAGCTGAAAATGTCTCGGAAGTTCGTAAATATGAACTGCAGTGGCTTGTATTATTTAGCACTAAAGGTTTCAATTGCTTAGAAACTGCACAGAGAGCACTTAGTTTTGTTCTCTGAAAGGTTGCCGAAGAATATATCTTGCAAACCATTTGAGAGTTCGCATAAATGATTTCCCTATACGAGGATTAAAGAACAATGGGAATTGAGAATGAATGGGAAGGAGAAATAAACACAATCAAACTTTAGTTTTTACGCCATTTTTAGAAAACACCATGTTATAGAAAATGTATTACCATATGAAATATCATTGAATAATTTCTGAATCAATATTTCAGAATCAGAGTTTTCTCACATTCGCATTAGCTTGAAAGCCTTATGATAGATAACACAGTTCGACTTGAGGAAAACTTGAAAACTGTAATTGCCAATAAGGAGAGTGATAAATGGAAGAATATACTTACTTAAAATTAATATTAAGCTTTATAATAGTTTAGTCCCATATAAAGTCTGTAACGGTAGGGAAACTTGGGTTCTCGTGGATTCTAAGGAATTAAAAGCTTGCTAATGATTTCATATTCTTACTAATATGTATCTTAGATGTCAACTGGTTTATCAAATACAGCCTGTTTTGCTATAACGCGATAATTGCGATGTTGATTTAATTGGGAAATACGATTAGGGGGTACTAGGTTTCCAAAAAAAAACCTTACAGGAAGATATTTTCACTTATATTGTGTTACATTTTTTTTTTTTTTTGTATCAGCTAAATGGGACCTGGCGCTTCTCGTCCCTGGTGCCCGCCTACCCCCCACACTACGACAGATTCAGTACAAATAATTTCCTGGCGTTACTCAGTTATTGTTGCTTAAACAACTCAGTTATTGTTGATTATTGTTGATGTCATGGCGTTCTCACAGCACTTGACTTCGTCGCAAACTATTGGGATTTTGATACTCTGTGTTTCCCAATCTAGTTGACCGAAAGGTCCCAAATTTCGTACACGGGCTTCCTCCCTGTGTTACTCCGCGTTGGGTTACAAATTGGGGCCTTAGCTGCAATGGAACGCCTTAAATAATAATGTTGGGAATATAAATAATAAAATATCAATGTTAGGAATCTGGCAACAGCAGTAGATTTAAGTGTTATGATTCTTACGTTCACAATTAGGGAGCAGTAAGTGGCAACAATAAATTTGGCAGCGATTATCCTTTTTAGTAAGTTGGGTTGTTTTACCTCTGAGCGACACTTTTTTGCACACCATGGGCTAAATGGTCAGGTCAAATAGACCCCGAAGGCTCAGAGAAGGTTAGGGGAGGGACCCACTGGAACAGCTTTTGGGAGATAGATGATAGTCTCCCGTCAAGGTCATCCAGCGTGTTCTTTAACGTGCATAGTGTATGGCTCTCCCGCACACGGAGCCACGGCTTAACGTCCCATCCGACGGACGGTTGCCTTTCCAAGCACATCGAGATTCCCTACTGACTGGGGGCAGGGCGGAGAGTTTTGCGGAGATAAATCTCAACACTGACTCAGCTGGGACTCGAACCTGTGAACTTCAGATTACGAGCCTGGCGCGCTACCGACTGAGCCACCCCCCTTTTTAGTAGGGATAGCATGGTAAATAGTTTTGCTTCTATAGGAAGACCTTCTTCCTTTTGGACTTTCGACTTGCAATTTGATACTACAACCTGGACGACCACTAGAAACACTCTGTGTAAATGTGAAGAGTTTTACCTCGATTCTCCTGAGTTATGGCTGCCACAGACATCAGGAACACAGAAACACAGATACAGAGGCACCAACTTTTATTAATGTATTTATTGTATTTCAGCATAAAGAATATTAAGAAATATTGAAATAAAAAGCATGGAAAAGAGTGAAAAAAAATGATGAATAGTGGTAGTTAAGTGATAGAAACCGTAGCCGTATGGAAAATTAAAAATGGAAACCAATGAAGGTAATTGATATAACACATTTTAATGGCGAGATGTTTTAATTAAACCATTTTGATAATAGAAATATGTTATGAATTATAAATAAATATAGAGAACATTTTTTAATACTCTCCAAATGGCATCATTTTCCCCCCTGTCCATTAACTGTATAAAAGGCTTCCCGTAAAAGCACCCTTAAGAGTTACGGATTGATACAATCTTCATGAGTCACGTGTTGCTTCTTATTAGCTTCGTGTTTAAGAGTAACAGCGATGATCGGGCAAGGAATATTTGGACATCGAATTACCGCTCCAGTCTTTACGTGGAACAGAGTATATTAGAAGTATCTAGCATCATCCACGCTCTACCGCGCACCTTACCTGATTGTGTTCTAACCGTCCCAGTCTCACGACTTCTAACGGTGTCACGCTTAGGAAATACATTTCCATAATTTCCCGATCGTGTTCTATCCCAATCGCATTACAGGAACACGCGTTATAGCAGAACTGACTGTACTTATAAAATTAGAGGCTAGAAATATTAATCACAATTAAATGTCAGTTTATATGGAAAGAGATTCCCTTGCTTTATCAACTTAGGACGACATTTACGACATTATTCTTTTAACAAGGCATGTATGTATGGATGAATTTATTATCGAACAATTAAAGCTTTATTCTCTACTCAATTTAATAATAATGTTTTGTTCTCTAAACTTTATATTTCTTAAGGTTTCATTTTCTAACTCAAACAGTTAAGCCTTTATTCTCTAACTAATATAACAATTCAGTAATCATTCTCTCGCTTTGGAGTCTCAAACACGTGGCCCGTGGGCCTCATGCGATCTTCGAAGTCATTTCGTGCGTCCTGCAAGCAATTGATTCTATCGCAATGAAGATAGGAACTCTGGCTTACTACCTTGACTATATTTGTGATGATCTCACGCGAATATGGTCGTGTTCATCTGAATATGAAGTCCCTAAATATGACATTTTAGTTTGTGTTTTAGTGTTAAATATATGTAACATTTAATTAATAAAAGAACAATATAAATAGTAAGGTTCGGCTAATTATTGATTAAAATAAATGCGATCCGCCATATACTGAGAAGTAACTTAATTTGAAACCCTTCTCTAGCCGATAAAACAGGGCTTTATCTTTAAACAATGTACAGTAGCTCAAAAAAGTATCCGAACACTACGGTTGTTTACAAAATTCAGAAAAAATATCTGGCAGCGATTTTTTTAGAAATTAGTGATCTGGTAACCTTCGTGTCACGTGACACGAAACACGAAGGTTGCCAGAACACTAATTTCTAAAAAAAATCGTTGCCAGATATTTTTTCTGAATTTTGTAAACAACCGTAGTGTTCGGATACTTTTTTGAGCGACAGTACCAAAGATGAATTTATTAATTAATCATTATATCAGTTAACGCTTTGTTCTCTAAACCATTATACCTATTTAACACTTAACTTTCCAATGAAAATAATCCTTTCTGCAATTAATGTAAAATGTCTTCTGATAATTGTAACAGTTGTGTCTAGTGTAGGCTGATGTTTCTTTATATTAATTTGTGTTGTATTGTGATTTTCTCTTCATTTGGCACGCTAAGAAAGTTAAGTAAATAATCATTCACATTAAAATAAAAAACATTATACTAGTTAGGGCTCTGTTTTCTACCCATTTTAACGACTGAGAATTTATGCTGTAACAATATGATCTTCAGAGCTGATTTTTTTCAATATGGTTAGTTTTCACCACCTGTATAAACTTTATTTTTTAACTATTAACAGGTTAGATTTTAGAACCAATGGTGTGTATAATTTCCCCTTTAAATCAATTATGTGGCGTAAAAAAAAAGCTGTTTTCAGTATGCTCTAGGCCTGTAGTCAACAAACACTTGAAATAATTAGCTGAAAAAAATTTGTTGCCCTGAGTGGTTGCCTACTCAGGGGAACAAATTTTTTTCACTTAATTATTTGAACTAACTCTAATTACTTTTCGTTTCTCTGTAGGAATTCAACACATGGTTCGATTTTCATTTTCAAATTGCGATTCTGATTGATACGCAACTTATTCGTTTATCGAAATTTTAGGTTTATTTTAGGATTTTAACAAATACGAGTATGTCTTTAAATAAAGAGGAATGTATTGCGAAAACCTTCAAAACTCTGAACAAGTGTTTTTTATTTCATTTATTATATAATTTTTATATTATAATATTTATATTTTAAAATATAATAATGTATATTTAATTATATCTTGTATTATTTGTTTATTATATAATATTTTAATTTATATTATATATATTTACATAAGAAAACTATATATTTATATTATAAGTTTTTTATGACAAAGCGAAACCGTTCTAACTGTTAAATAATATAGCCAAAAATATGGAACACAATCGATAGGGATCACCAAGTACTGTTTATTAATCCAAGATAACTATACTTGTCACAGACGAAGAGGCATATATGCAGCTTTTTGAATGGAAATAGTCCTGTATCGATGGAACCAAAATCAAAATTAATAGACTGGGAATAATCAATAAAGAAAATTCATGTCAACATGCTTCCCCTTTTTTAAGTAATCAAAACGTAATAAAAGTTCTCTCAAACTAAGGGGAAGTCGAAAAATAAGATGAAGAATTTATACAGAAGAAGGTTGCGAGCAAATGCAAGCGGGAACTCGAATTACCGCAATGACACTCAAACAAGACATTTCAAGCTGCAGTGTATGTACAGTCGCTCAAAAAAGTATCCGAACACTATGGGTGATTACAAAATTCATAAAAAATATCTGGCAACGATTTTTTTGGAAATTAGTGATCTGGCAACCTTCGTGTCACGTTACACGAAGGTTGCCAGATCACTAATTTCCAAAAAAATCGTTGCCAGATATTTTTTATGAATTTTGTAATCACCCATAGTGTTCGGATACTTTTTTGAGCGACTGTACGAGCGGAAGCCTTCACCTCCTCCTCAATTACAGAAGAGGTACAAGAATCTGTAAATGATGAAAAGAAACCTACCATTGCATTAAAAATTCTACCAGAAATTCAAAGCTGAATAAAAAACGCTGTACAGAAAAATTATTTTAGATGCAAACAAGACGAAAGGAAATAAAATAAAGAAAATAGTGAAATATCCTTCAACACTCCTCAACAAAAATTACAAAATGACAAGAAAAACTGCAAAGTGACAATGGAAGTAAAAACTAGAATTAAATTTCGACACCATCAAGAAGAAATATAGGAAAATAAAACAGGAAAAGATCAAAATTCAAATAAAGGGTAAAAAAATATTGAAGAATCAGAAGGAAACAAGTATGAATCGGAATCAAAATTAAAAATAGACTCAGGAGACGAATAAAAAGAAAGGAAATAGTTCTTTACAAAATCAAAAACAGTAAAAAACAGCTAAAGAATTTCTAAAGGAGCAAGTTGGACACAAAAAGACAAAAAACACATTCCAATTAGATATCTCTCGATATACGAACTAAAACATAAGTTAATTAAAAGGCATATATAAAACAAAATCCATTCTTCCAAAAAAAAATAGACAAATATTTTGAAGATGTTTCAGAATTCGTAATTGAAATAAATATTCAGTTAACATATTTTCAAACAAAAACGTCAAATATTTTAGAATTAGAAGGCAAACTAATCAAACTAGAGCGTTCAACATGGTGCGATAGCATTTGCTTTCTGTTGTACAACCTTGTCTGCTCCCTCTCTCCTGTTCTGATCTTTCAACGGTTGCAAAAATCGATTCTCTCTTGACGTTTACAGTATTTGTGTGCCTCCCTTAAGTCTCTTTCTGCGTTAATTGGCATCCTTTTCTGTCAGAAATATCCCTAGTGTCGTATAAAGAAAAGCAACGACCCAGGTTATATATATCACAGAAATGCATTACTATTACATTTAATTTCTAGTGAGCATTCTTCATGCTAGGATGTCGCATCTACTCCCCGTTAATATGTCGTATATTTCACACAAAGAAATGGGACACAAAAATACAAAGACGGATACAAAGTGTTTGCCTTGGTAAGAACATTTCTCTGCTTGCCTCGTTCAGCAGCATCATCAATATGTTCTTTCTTTCTGCTTCCCGTTTGTCTTTTTATTTACCTGCTGTGCTTGGAGTTCTTGAACCATAAAGGGTCCATGTTCTTATAGATGATCGTTATTGTCCGTAAAAGAGAATAGGAAGAAAACATTTCTTGTATAACAGCATGTTCCAAAATGAGACAATAATCCTTCTTCTTCGAATGTAATGCTCAAACGTACTTCTATTTCTTTAAAGAAACAATCCGATTCTTCTGGCCAGCGATTCGAGTTATCTTTTATAGGTAAAAACCTTTAATGCTCCTTTCTTTACGGAATTCTTCTCTTTATTCAGTATCATTAGAACACTGCAGATCTCTTTAACGACTGAAAAAAAAAACATATGGAAACTTCTTCGATTGTTTCGCTCCATCGGAAATTCAATATTTTAAATATGAAAAAAATAAAAATAAAACAAATTCGTATGTGCTGCATGTCACAGAGGTCTAATAAGTTTTCCTACCTCTGAGCCGAAGTTTTGCAAAGGGTTAACGGAGAGGATCCAAGAATCCCAAGGGCGCAGAAAAGGTTAATGAAGGGAATCTACTGAATAGTTGTTAGGATACAGATGGAGACTCCCGTCAGGGCCATCCACGTGTTCTTTAAAGCTTACAGGGTATGACTTTAATGCACACGAGAACAAGAATTAATTTCCCATCAGACCGACGGCGGCCTTTCTAAGGTCACAGCGTTGTCTCCTTCTTCACCGAGAACAAAACGGGGTTAGCAGAAAACATTATGAATGCAATCCCAGTTTGAAGTCGATTTAGATGGTCTGACAGGAGCCTGTCAGTTTAATAAGCCATAGAGAATATCTGTGTGGAAAGTGATACCTCAGTATAGTCAGGCAAGAAGTTAAACGCCCATTTCTTATCGGGTGTTCGAACCGAAATCCCTTTCCCATTATAGCCAAGCCCGCTAACCACTCGGTTATAGCTTCGGTTATTTGAAATATGCTGATAAAAATATAATTGTGGATGTTTTCGCAAAGATTGATTATTCTGATGTCTGCATTTTTAAAATAAATCAGAATTAAGTAGACGTATCAATGTGAAATTTCGTTTTGAACCAAATTGAAATATTTTTATTTTCTATGTTAATCATATAGAATTTTTCACTTAATCCAAACAAATGAGTTTGGTAATGACATCCAGAAGGAATCATACTATTCTGGAAAATGAAAGGCGCACAGATGAAAATCAATTAATTGAAATATATAAAGATTATTTTTCTTTATGTAGAAGAATGTTCTACTTCACAATGGAACAATTGTTTTATAATTTAATGTTAACGGGACTTAAAAAGTACAAGTTAAGATGTGCTGGTTATGATGATATGCTGATTACGAGGATGTGTTAGTTAAGATAGATGTGCCAGCTTAGAGAATATAGCGTTAATATATCTATTCCAGGAAAATTTTCTGATTAAAAAAACCATGCTTGTGAAGTGGTCTGCCGTTTAAGAGGCTTTGATTTCTTAAGTGGATGCAAGTGTTAGGAGAATGTGCTTATTAAGACGATGTGTCAGCTAAAATGATGTACCATTTAACAATTAGGATATACTATGCAAAGGATGCATTGTTCAAGAAGCTGTACTAGTTGACAAATGCACCGATTAAGAGATTCTGCTACTGAAGTTGATGGAACGCTGAATAGTATATGACAGTAAATCGGATTTACTAGCTAAGATAATCTGCCGCTTTAAGACCAAAGACTTGAAATATTTGTATATTTAGGATTTTAATTTGGAAAATCTTAAAGTTCATCTAAAAGACAAATGCGTTAATATGAAAGCATTCTCAATATAATTCTGAATGCCCTGTAAGAGAGTAAAATAACTGAACTTGGCCAGGTGTCGATTTATCGGAAGTTCTATATATTAGCTTTATTATAGATAGAACAAAACAGCCCAAAGTCGTATCTTTACCTATCTTCTCTTACTTTTCGTTTGACGTTTGTCCTTTTGTCAGTTTGTCGGTGTGTGGATTTGTCAAAACAGTTATTCCGCCATATCTTACGGACGCGATGAAGACACTTACGGATTTATATGTCAAATGAAAGCTTCTGACGCGGGGAGTGTCATAGGTTATAACAAATTGATCCCCCATTCTTTCTTCCCCTTTGAAAGAGGGGAAATACGAAAACTATTCTTCAGCTAAATCTCCAGAATTATTCTTCCGCTAAATCAACAAGACGTCGAGTGCTGAAAGAACAAGGTCAAGAGGAATGTCATAGGCTACAAAAAACTGACTCCCATACTTCTCCCCACCCTAAAAAAGGGGAAATATGAAAACGATTGTTCCCCTACATCTAATGAGCGCGAGTTAGGAATGTATCAAGCTGTGCGTCAAATGAAAGCCTGTGACGCTTTTTCATAAGGTTTACAACAATGATCCCCTATTCTCTCTTTCGCCCTAAAAAGGGGAGATAAGAAAAATATTCTTCTGCTAAATCTCAAGAATACGAAGCTAAGAAAATTTGCTTATGCTGAATCTCAAGAATACGAAGATAAGAAAAATATTCTTCTGCTAAATCTCAAAAATGCGAATGCCAAAGTAACTAGCTATACATCAAATAAAAGCTTTTGACTCAGGGAGTATCATTAGCTATAAAAAACGACTCCCCATTTTCACTCCCCCTAAAAAGAGGAAATGTGAAAGCCATTACACTATATTTTCCGAAAGAACTATATTTTTACGAACTATATTTTTACTTACGAGTTAGGTGTGAAATGAAAGCTCATATAATGACCGTCGTAAACTATTTCGAATTTTGCCTCTACTATCCACTCCCCTGATAAAATGAGGGGAGGCGGACTTTCTCGGTGTTAGGCTTTAATGAGTCGTACCTCAAATTGAAGCTTGTGACGACTTCAATGTAGTGGGCTACCTCAAACACGATTCCAAAAGGGAGGAAAAATGTTGGCGATGTTTATGAATCATATATCAAATGAAAGGTTTTGGAGGTAGCTGTTTTTAGTTACAAAAAAAATATAAATAAATGGAAAATTAAAAAAAATTCGTATCTTTCTCTATGGTCCGTAAAAAGTAGAAAATAAACCTAAAGCATATCGATAATAAATCAGTCACTGGGTTCGTATTCACTAAAGGAAGTTAGGGAGCCGGCAATCTTATGTAGGTAAATTGGCGCCCTATCTTCCTATGAAGTGAATACGAACGCAGTGATTGATTGTCCAATGCTTTCGGTTTAATTTCTACTTTTTAGGGCCCAAAGAGGAAGATGTGCATTTTTTTAAAGTTTTATTTATGTTTTCAAGGATTGTGCTTTATTTTGTAATATTTGCTTAGATGCGTCATTAAAATGTGGTTGAATAATTCTAGAAAAAATAACTACCATTTTAATTTGAATGACATTCATTTTGTCACAAATTTGACAGGTCGATAAATCAAGGTTTGTCACTAGTTTATCATTTTAAACTGTTTATAAATTAGGATAATATTAATATCAAATATATCAATAATCGATGTAGATCACAGAAGAATGTATTTTTTTATATGTTTACCGTTGTGTATCTCTAGAGTATGAGTTACCCAAACTGGGAGACGGCTCCTCCACTGCAGAAGTGTGAATAAATTCCAAGAGGAACGCAAGAGTATTAAACTGTTTTTGTCTGTTTTTAATTTATAATTATGAATTGAAATTGTTGTTAAAAGGGAGTTTAACTAATCATAAAAGAGAGAAGGTAAGGCTTGAGGCTTTCTCGACCATCAAGGGGTGGTTGTGATGCCAAACCTTTTGGGAACTCCTGCTCTAGAGTAACTGTGATTGATTCGAATTAATCAAATTTTCTAGTGATCTTCAGATCACCTCTCTCACAAGCATGTGAACATGTTTCAAATTCGATGTATATGTTCTGCGTATAAAACACACTCATAACTTCAATATGCTTCTACCCCTCAAATATCGTAAAATTAAGGCTTCTCTAAAAGTGACATTCTTTGTCAGGGCATCTTGAGATATCCGGCTTCCCCGTTTCGCTACGCTTTTAAGGTAAAGTAGTTAGTCCTACAATGTATAGCAAAGAATGTTATATTAAATAACTTCAGGCAATTAATCAAAAATAATGAAATAAATATTCCCTCGAGCAGTTGCTTGTCAGAAAGGTTTGACGTTTTATACCCCAGGGTAGAAGTTCTGTGAGTATGGCAGGACCTCAGCAGAAACGCGACTCAAATATCCATGCTTTATCCGGGTTCCAGGTTCCTTTGATCACTAGCCTAGCGCGCCCAGGTTTCTTTGATCACTAGCCAAGCGCGCTAACCGCTCGGCTATTGGACGGTAATTAGGATTTTTCTTGTTCTGAAAGTTGGGTGGTTGAAACAATAGTTACGATCATGAAAGTTGTGAGGTTCGTTATCTTAAACAACAATGGTATGTACTGACAACAACAAAAATAAATTCAAAATCTAGCAAGGCAAAAAACAAATTATGCCTTGATGCAAGATGAAAAACAAAGTATGCTTCATGTCCCGGATTCGAACAGGGATCTTTTGGTCAAACGACAATTTCTTTAACACTCTATTCGTCAGAATGTATGCTTCATTTGCACCACTGCAACTTAGTGCAGTGTCTTCATTCTATCTTTTCATTCCGGATATTTAGATCAATTTAGTTCACCTCTAACTTATTCTTGATTGTCTACGATTTTTTAAACGACAATTTCTTTAACGCTCTATCCATCAGAATGTATGGCTTCATTTGCACCACTGCTATTCAGTGCAGTGTCTTCATTCCGGATAATTTGATCAATTCAGTTCACCTCTAACATATTCTTGATGGTCTACGATATTTTTAAAGATTAAACATAATTTTAGCTTTGTTTTTCCCTTTAAAAAGTTCCCTCTTTACTCTGATTACCATTTTTCCGTCTTTTAATAATATCTCAAAACTATTTTCATGTGACTGATGTCATAATCCGAAATTAGAAATATTTCCTTGTTGTAGTTTCATACCATTTATATCACTGATATAAAAGTAAAGTAATGAGATTCTTAGATTAAACGCAGAAAAATATTGCTCATATTTCAGTTTGAAATAAATAAACTCATTTAATTCTTCCCCTTTTTATCTACAGAAATTAAAATTTACAGGAGTCACTTACTTATAGATGCTCGAAGTACTCTTCCCCCACTCCAGACATCGCTGTGGACATTTCAGGCAGTTCACTGCCACGGATCCGAATTCCTTCTCTTGAATGGCTGAAGTTTCTACTTGGATGTTTATTTAACTAAAACTGAGATTAAAACTTTGAAATTTACTTGTAACTGGCTGCACAGGCTGCTTTTAAGTGCTCCATCCGTAATTAACCATGCTCTTTGTTATACGAAGGATATTTCTTTATGTCTAATTTTGGAATTTATCTTATGTCACTGAGCTGAAATAAAATATACGTCATTTTTATGCACTCTCTTTTCATAGCTATAATTTTTTGTTTGAAGTTTCTATGCTGAATATGAGTAGTTCTTATAAACTTCTATTATCTCAAACATAAGCCTAGCCTTGCAAAACATGTTGCATGATCACAGCACAGTTTACTTTTTTATCGTTTTCTTATCTTTATATTGATAGTCCACCTTGCATACATAATATAAGCTAAGAGTCATCAGCACCATTAATAAAATAACTAATTTCTACTGCTTTACTTCATAATAAGTGTATGTTGCGTTATATCCAAAAATGGATTGCTTAAAATACGATATCTTTATTCAGTTACTTCGTAATTTTTTTAATATCCCATTGCCATTATTTTAACATTTTATAAAAGAAATTTAATTGAGGAAAATGTCACATGGGGCATATGATGTACTCTACAATAGTAACTAAACATTTGAATTTTAATATTTTACCGTATACTTTTTTTAGTTTATTAGAATTTACAATAACGCATAGTTTGCGTTATTGTAAATTCTAAATAGTATATTATAATAGTATTGTGTAGGAATAGTATTATCTCAGTCCGCAGCGCTCTAGACTTGATCCTGATGTTCCAGCTTCATGTCGTTATTATGTCGGGGTTGTGAATTTCTCCTCCAACTCTCACTTTGTTCTAAGTGAGAAGGTGTACCAATGGACTTGAAAATATCGCGTTCGTTGGATGAGATGTTAAGCGGTTATCCTGCATTCATGAGAGATATGCCCTTTGCACCTTAAATAACACGCTGTATTAACGTTGCATTAACTAAAGGATCGAATCTGTCTCCTAAAAAGAGTTTAGTAATCCCCCTTCCCCTAGGGGTGGAGGCTGGCTCAGACGGTAGCGCTCTAGACTCTAATATCTGCAGTTCCCAGGTTCGAGTCCTAATTTTACCAGTATTAACATTTATCTCCGCCAAAATCTCTATTTGACCTCAGTCGGAAAGGTGACACCGACGGAAAATCATCCGTTCATCGGATGGGACACTAAGCCATAGCGTCGTGTGAACCACACCTTATGCACTTTAAAGGACATACTGGGCGGCTTTGATAGAATGATATTATCTGATTCCAAATAGCTGTCTAGTAGGTTCTCTTCCACTACCCAACTCTGAGACTTTTTTGGTCTTTGTGACCTGGTCATTTAGCCGACTGTGTGTATCAAGGTGTTTTTCACAGTAAAACAACGGAACTCAACACAATTTCTCCCCATTTAGATTATTGTTTTAATAAAACTATTGCCCGGAAATAAAACAATCAAGACAGAGTTTAGAAAATGGATTAATAGTGTTTGGAAATATTGTTCAATAAAACCGAAATAAAGACATAAAGTTAATGTATTAAAAATAGAACTGCATACAGGGAAAGGCCAGGGCAATCTAAATAAAAAGGACCTCGAAAGTTTCAGCGAAATATTCCTAGATGGAAACAGCTGGAAGCCTTCTGCCATGAGACTCTCTCCTGCATAAAAAAGTTTCGCATCTCAGCTAAATGCATGGAGAAACAGACTATGTATTAAACAATTTGCTGCTGTGTTGTGAAGCGATACACTGAAGCGAATGCATCACCAAGGTAACGCATTGCCATTGATGTAAACTACCAGACTCCCGTTTTCGTGTTATATGGCATAAAAATGACACGTTTCAAAGATCTGAAGATGTGATGATAGCAACGGATAGAAATGGCCATGTAGCAATTTACTCTTATTTTGCTCATAAGATGGAGTTGAAAGCAATTTTATCAGCTTCAAATAAAATAAAGAAGACTGACTAATGTCTATTTCTCTCAAGAAACAAGAGATGAGAAGATGACTTTATTGCATAGCGGAAACATTTGAAGGAATCGGATAGATATCTTTCAATTTCGTCCTTTTTTTTTGCCTAAGCTGGGCAAAGTATCAGTAAAATAAGTTGATATCAGTTATGAAAAAATAATATTCGTTGAAATTGGATGAAGGCATAAAGAAGGTCACAAGTAATCATTTTCTTAAATGAAGATTAAATTGTTTATTGCTTAAATTAAAAGCTAATTTTCGATTTTTTTTAAATATATAAAAATTTAATGTTTTTGTACTTTAGATAAGAACACGCCTAGATCTAGAAAAAATAAAAAGTAAAGCCAAGTGACACAATCGAGCAGAAAGGGGAAGGAAGGAAAGGAACTGTATTTACATTGCAGAATAACAATTTCCCTTCGGGTTAAGAAGTCTTTACAAAATGTTTTAAGAAATACCTAAAACGTTCACAAGTTTAATAATCATTTGCCTCTATTACATTTGCTAGAATTCTAAAAGAGGTGTATCCACCCTCCTAGATCCGACCCTGAATAAGAGCCACTGTTATGATTATTAACAACCAGGTACGTTTTTATACATGGAAAAAAATGCTCAGTGGATAAAATAAAGTTATGAAAATAATCAAATATTTCTATGTTAAGAAAAATAAACTGTTAAAATTATTGTGTAGGAATAATTAATAATATCGGCATAAAACGGAAGTATCTGAATGGCAAAAAAATTTAGTTGAATATTTTTGAAGTAATTTTCGATTTTATACTGATGTGTAAAATGTTAAATTTTATTGGAGAAATATTCCCTGATGCTTGGTTATGCACTGTGGTTAAGCTGTGATTATTTCAGATAAACAATGTTCTCAAAAATCAAATATTTGGGCTGCTAATATTTAAAGATACATAAAATCCTGTAACGAATAAATCTGTCTTATATGTATCTGGATCAGCCAGAAAGGATTTGAATATGAGCTTCGAAAGATCGCCGTCCGTCAGATGGAACATAAAGCAGTGGCTTCATGTTACTGAAAGTCATCCAACGTGTTCGTTAATGTACACAGGGTGACACTTTATAGAACACACTGGATGGCCTTTATTGGAGGTTTTGGTCTAGTGAGTAGATATCTAATGAGCCTCCTTCCCCACCTTCTCTGAACTTTTAGGATCCTTGTAATAGCTTTGTAATTAGCTGGTCCTTGGCAATTTAGCTCTTCCTGTGCACAAAAGTGGCGCTCATAGCTAAAGCAAAACCAATCATCCGCAATTAAAACAAATGAGCAGCAAAAAGAGATGCTTGGGATAAAGGAGTAGAAATTTTACTTACCTTTACCACCCTATGCCTTTGCCATTGTAGATGAACGGTTTATAGCTGTCAGAGGGAACTGTCCATTTCAGCAGTGTATGCTAGTAAGATGATAAATACAGCTTAAACGTTTGTGTACTTTTAACAACGAAACCGAATCGTGTAATATTCAGCCATACATTTATCATCATCCTGAAAGAAATCAATGGTGCACCTGAACTGAAGGAGTGCATCTGAATTAATCAATAATTCAGGATAGTCCTTGACTTATACACTCATTATCCATAACATTATAACCACTTGTCTAGTAGCGTGTTGTATCACCTTTTGTCGCGATAATCGCTTGAGGTCGAGTGGCATCGTTTCCACTATATCGTCTCCTCATTTATTCTGTACCAGCTGGACAGAATGACGTCGCTGAATTCGGCGACGGAGCGAGGCACTGGAATGGTCCGGTGAATGGTGTGTTCCACTGCATCCCACAAATTTGCGATGGAATTTTCATCATAGCGAATGAACGGGCTAAGGATTCCATAGACCCATTGTCAAGAGCGTCGGCTGGATTGTGTGAAACCTTTTTTTTTCTGTGCTTCCTGGTTAGAAGGCTGTCATTAATTGAGGGATCACGACTCGTGTGTTTTCCCAGACAGCATGTGCCAACCGGCGTTCATCTAGTCTCGTGATAGTCTCCTCTTACCAGCACGTGAGTGGATGTGGATGTGTGTCCTTCTTCGGACCACTCGTCACACCTTCAATACGACGGCCCTCGAACAGCCAATAATGCCTGTGGTTGCTGATATGTTGGCCCCAAATTTCCTCACGGAGATAATCATTACGCGTTCAGACTCTGACAAGTCCTTCTCTTTCCGCATTCCACGGTCTTCGTATTGACGAATTGACACGCCCTGTCCAAGCTATCTCTCTCTATATATATTCCTTGCCGATCGGTGACTTCACTATTACGTGATGTGGGACGAGTCCACTCATTGAGAAAGGGATGGTTATAAAGATCTGGACCATGAGTGTAGTGTGAAAGGATATAATGTATCATGTGACATTTTTTGCACGTTTTACGAAATATGGCACGTACTTCTAAAAAGAGGTATCAGCATGGTAGGAACAATAATAAAAATCAAGTGGCCAATTTCCCAGAAATTGCTACGAATTTAAAGGATACTAAACTAAAGATCTACTCTTGTTTTCACAATAGATAGAGTGTTCGTATTATAGATTGCTAAAAAAAGCTGTATGATTATAAAAAGTATTCTACATGCAAATAATGAAGTAAATAGCTGCGTTTTTTAAAAACATATAAATTATTTTGAGCTATAATTCAACGAAAAGATCTTGGGGCATATTGAATAAATGGTGCCAAATAACAGTCGGAGAAGAAAACAAATAGTTCATCCATTGATATTTTTTCCAATATCTTTATGTTTTTTCACAAAAATTAATCCAACATTGAAACAAAATTTCTTTTATAAAAGAAGAATCTTCATTGAAAACTTGGCGATTATCTATCTAAATCTCTCATGGAGAGGAAAAATCCTTTTTTTCAGAACAAGTATTACCAAAGAAATAGTGAAGGGTATTCAGGCACAAGTATTCCTGAGAGCGATATCTTCCTCGTCTTCTACTTCAGTAGGTAATAAGGGAGAGGGAAGATGACACCTGTAAGTGAAAACTGAAAATAAAAGCTATGTTAGGTTCAATCAATATGAAAAATTTACTTTCGAGAATCGTCTCATTCAAAGTCGTGAATATTGTGTTATTCTTTATGTCTAATATCGCACTAGTTAAAGTAGTTGTACTAAACGTGCGTTAATCACAAAACATACAGATTTATATTTTTTCTCAAAATGTATTTATCTCCGAAAAATTCATGTGATATAAGTTAGAAATTTAGAAGGGTGATTTTCGATCTAACCATCAGATGTGTGTGGTAGAATGCACAGCGAAGTAAGTTTAACGTGCCCAAACTATGCCTCATGCACAGGAACACCACGAATTGACGTCCCATACGACGGAAGGCGAGTTAGTTTCTATGAGAAACCAAGCCCATCAATGTTTCGTTTCTCAGAGAGAAAAAGGCGGAGGTATGAGAAGAAAATCTCTGTGAAAACGCAGTTGGGACTAGAAGCTGAAAAATCAGATTACAAGCATGTCACACTATCAGCTGAAAGACCCTTCTCCCGACTCTAAAACTATTTTACTACTAAAATACGATATATGTATTTGAAATATGTAAATTAATGACTATATTTGTCAAATGCAAATGCAACCAAGATCCATTAACACAAAAGAATTTTTGTAAGGAAGAAAACATGCAGTCATTCATATTTCATTTCAGTGAGTGTATGAGTTGTATTTTACCCCATTAGTTTTCATAAACGCAGAGCTCGCGGTTTACCTGCAGTTTATGACAAATATAAACGACCATGCCTACAACACGGAAATCGTATCATGGTCCCCACAGAGAACTTCAGCGCCACGGTGAGTCAGGCGATACCTCAACGCCAAGGAGGCAACAAGAATGAGACTGAGTGAGTGTCATTTGGTGTTTAATTTTAGTTTTAAATGCCGGAAATAAGCTAATACTAAACTAGATTATATAGTATGATTAAAAAGTCTTAGCAACTGGTAAAACATATAAAATAAATTTCTGATGTGATAATTTCCATTTTATTTATGCACTTTAAATGCAATTTCTATTCTATATTTCAATATATGTCCTCATTTATTTTTGACGTTAAATGGAAAACGTACCCAGTCATTATATTAGGAAACTTATCTCTCTATATATATTATCCAGTTTTTTAAATCATAATGTAATCATTAAGAAATATATATATTTTTTGCTCAGAGATGGGGTGGGTGGTTGATTGTGCATTTAAAATCAATAAAACAAAATAAATCTGTAATAATATTTCTGTTAACTTTTTCACAAAGGAAAAAAAATAAATCAAAAGTGTGAAATAATAAAGAAAATTAATATCAGTGATAGTGGAAAAAAGCATAAAAAAATATGATCCGTCGATTTTTTAATATCAAACCATAAACAAATTTTAAATTTTTAAAAGCAATGCTTTTGTTCTAAAAAATAATATCTGCGTTGAAATGCAGCATTCAAGTTTAATTTCGAATCAACATATTTCAGGAGTAATTGTAGGAATTTGCTAATCTTAATCGAAATTAAGGACTTATTATGCGTATGAAGGATTATTATACGTATATGTATGAAGGACTTATTATGTGTCAGTCCTTGCCTGACGTCGTGGTTTTGAGAACGATTTCGGTACGTCGCGTAAACAACAAAAAGAAAGCGAGTTCATATTTCAGAAAAATGTAAGATACTTTGCATGCGCTGTGCAAGATTGGAATGTTGACAATATGCTGTTTCAGTTTGTTAAAAAAATGTTCTGTGAACAGATATTGATGATAATAATAAAGACTAGATTTTCCAGGAAAAATAAACTACATATAATTGGAATTCTATGCAAAGCATAGATATCTTTGAAAACATAAATAAATTTATTATTCGTGGGATTCAGAATTCACGTTTCATGAGAAAAAAAAAACAAAATTTCTTGCCTATGAAATGTATTATCTATGAATTCAACAAGAGCAATCTAAGTTGCTATAAAATAGATAAATTATGACTCACGCATCTCACTTGCTCCGGAAATTAGGCTATGAAATCCCAAAACTTAACGATAACGAATTCATTCAAAACGAACATCTTACTCTTTCAGAAGGTAAAATAATTGAATTTGAGTAAAAATCAATTAAAGTGTAACCCCATTACAATACGTTTGGAGATCATATCTAGTGTTGCTTTAAGAAGTACTAAAATTTTCAAAGGACCTTTACGTTTTATTAATTCCAGTTTTTATCTATTTTAAAATAGTTTAAACGTAATTTGAAGTGTGTGATAAAATGGTCTTTCATTATTGCCGTGGTAATATTTTTGTAATAAAAGATATGCTCATAATAGTTCACACGATTTTATTTACTAACTGTGAATTAAATTACGTTAAGCGACGAACAATTATTTAGTGACCAAAAAATATTTATTTAAAATTTGCTAACTTTTTTAGTTGACGTTTTAAAATAAGATAATATACTGTCATTTGCTCCTTTTGGACGATATTCAGTTGAAACAACATGAAAAAAAGGCTTAACAAATCTAATTTTAAACATCTAAAATTAATTGTAGGTTTAGAGGTGTGAGGTGAACTTAAAAGAAAATCTTTCGACAGCATTTTAACAGTATTTTCTCACCCAAATCCACGATTCCTTTAAATATAATTACGTTAGTCCAATTAGGCTAATGGCTGCCGTCTTTGTCGCCCAACTCGATATGAACTCTCCGCCCAGTCATCGGCGTCTCTCGGAAACGCAGATCTCGGCTCATCCTTCCTGACATCATCAGCGGTTTACGCAGTTTCCGCGCGCACTGCTACCCTCTTCCTCCAGTACATCCACCAAGTAACGTAATTATGAAACTTTCATTAATAAGGTGCCAAGTAGGTTATGATGGAAGAAGTGAAGAAGAGATATATCGCTAGTGAGGTCATGGAAAGCGGCAAATCCTACTTGATATCGTCTACCTCATGCTTGGACTCATCAAATAATCACCAAGTACTGACGGAAATTTTGCGTTATCAGCACAGGTTGTTGTTGATGTTGACTGAAAGCAGCGTGTCAATGATTGAGCTTCCAAGTTCTGAGAGTTTTATCTTAGTTTCTGCTACAGTAATGAGCAACGAAGTTTTCCATTTAATAATATATATCTCAGTGTGAGTGAAAGAATGGGTGAATGTCTGGGGAGTGACATGATCTGTAATTATGTTAGTGCTTTAAAATGTATTGAGAGGTGCAATTTGTGTCGCATTGTGTGGATAAGTCGATAATATTAAGATTCGATGGACTGTCGAAAGCAAATTCGAGCAAAGTTATTTATTGACAGGCTAATTTTATTGAATAGTAGAATTATAAAAAAGAAATGCAATATTGAAATAAATTTGCATTTTATTTTTCACATTAAAAAGATCAACATTGGATAGCTGTTAAGTTTCTTTTTGTCTCATTCAAAAGAACGTTTTAGGGATAACATAATTACTTTACTTCTAACTCCATTTTAATAGTATAAATAAGTAATGTCAGAAGTATATGGAATCTTGGAACGGAGTGGATTGAACCTATCTGGATAGCTTTCAGAATCCATTCAATGCTTCTTGGAATGGCTCTTCGGCACATGGGACACGTTTTAAAGTTCTATTAGATGGACGAGGCTTTCACAGTTGATATTGGATCTTGTTTCAACGATAGCAAGACACAGACACAGAAAGAGGATATCTTAATGTTGGCAAGGCTAGACATTGAACTTGACAATCTACTAACCAAGTTGGAAACGTACCTGACTGGGTCGTCAGCAGAAAGAGGAAACTAGCTTTCGTGAGACTCGGTAAAAACATTTATTCTTGAGGATCACCTTACATCATAATTGTGAATTTTCGTTCCTCCAAACAATACTGAGAAATGTTTTTTCTCCCTTTATGGGTAACGGAAAAATTTCCCCTTGCTATAATGTTTATCTTTATCCTCAATGTATTCGGAAATCTGAATATTTAATATCGACTTTTTTTCCTGATTTTATTAAACACATTTTTAGTTGTTTAAGTATTCAATTTTACATTCATTATTTGATTACGTTTAGAATAAATTAGTTTTGTTCGATGCTAGCGTAGGAAAAAGTATCAGTTCTTTTTGAATTCTGTCAAAGCAAACTGTTTAGAAGTAATGTAAGTTTAGAGTTTTCGTTCATTCGGATAATACTCGTTCCTGAGTAAGTCCAGAATTATAAAGAAACAAAATACAACGAGCATAAGAGCAAAATAAATGGATGTTAAACCATAAATTGTTCGTTTTTGCAATCCACGTTGCAGTTATCATAAGATTTTGCATCATTTTACCAAATACGATTAATATGGGTGATAATAAAAAACATTTTTTTTAAAATAATAATAGTATTTTATTGAGCATCGTATTTAATACATACATAATGATTATGATCCTACGAAGCCAGGTTCTTATCTGCAAGAAATTTTACATTATATGGATCAGTTTTATTGAATATAATGAAATAATTTACAATCACAAATAGTATGTTATTTCACAGAATGTGGATGATTATAAACTAAAATAAGCAGAGTAATAAATATAATAAAAAAATACATTTTGATATTTCTCTTTTATCCTCGTTCTACGAGAAATATCCAAGAAAGTGTTCGATGTGCACTGAGATTAACTTATACTAAATCAGATATTTTTTTTTTAAATATCACCCGTCAAGCAGCCGCTTGTTACAGAGATCTGATTTTATCATGCCAATACAGGATGCCTTAGTGAAGATACGTGAAACAGGCGTTATCTCAGTAGAAATTCAACACCCATACCTTATCTGTATCTCGAACCCAGTACCACGGATTAAGAGCTAAGAGCGCTAACTACTAGGTCACCGAGAACTCTCACTTATTTCATTTGTCATATTTAATTTGGTTTAAGTATATATTTATGAAAATTATTAAGTAGCAGTATACGCATGTATAATATTCATGACTCCATATTTAACAACCACAGAAATTTATAAACAATAGCATTTGGATGCAGCATTAATAAGTTCATGTAAATCTTTTTCTTTGTCTGGGGAACCATATTTTATTACTAATCTTAATTCAGAAGTACATTAATATATGAGTAACATTGAAATTAACCATATTTGATGAAGTCGTGATTATTGGAAAGCAATTTATCCCATATAAAAGCAACTTTTTTTGCACTTACAAATGTTCAATAGTAAGACTTTAAGTTTGTCAAAGCAAAATAAGGTCGAAGTAATGTTACCCATTAGGCAACTAATAGGAGCATCTAACATACACACACCGGCCACTGAATTAGAAACCTTTATTCAATACCTAGTTAAACCTCATTTAGCCCTAATTACAGCACATATGCCGTTTGGCATAGATTCCACAAGGTGTTGGAATGCCTTTACATCTCCAGCATACTAGGAGTTTTGACAGACTTTTAACTGGCTCAAGTTTGACGAAAGATGACTTTTTTTCCGGAAATGAAACATCAGTCATCTGCTGGATAAAAAGTCAACATTGCAGGATGGACTTGATCGGCAATAATGCTCAGATAATCCTTGGAGGACACCCGACCTTCCAGCAATATCAGGGGACCCGTTCCGTACCAACAGAACGTGCCCCACATCATTACACCGCCTCCAGAACTTTGAGTTGTGTTTATTAGGACAAGCTGGGTCCATTGCTTCATGAGGATCCCGCCAAACTCTCTGCCTACCGTCGATACAGAACAAAGTGTACCGCTACTCGTCGGACCACATGATTTTTTCCAGTATTCCAATATCCACTTACGGTGTTCCTGACACCACTGTAGACGAACTTTCCGGTTCTTCTCAGAAATCAGTTGTTTACGTATAGGCATCCGACTGCAAATACCGATCCTCTTCAATCCCCTGTGAATAGTATTCTGACTATTCACAGGGAATATGTGTCTGAAACAACCTTCATTGAATGAATAGGTTAATTGCTGCACATAGGAAGTCCTGTTTCTTCGTAGAAGCCTTCTCAGAAGACGGCGATTTCGTTCCCGACAGATGGTAGTCGCGCCACACCTACACCTCTCGGACAAGCAATGTTGGTTATTTTTCCACTGATTAAAGATCCGAGATATCTCACCTTTTGAGAAACCAGTCAGCTCTGCTGTTTTTAAAATCGTTGCTCCAGTCAGATGAGCATCCACGATAAACCCTTTATCAAACCACGAAAGATCCTTTGTTTTTCCCATTGTGATCAACACTACTGACGAGCAGCAGTCTTACATAGTTGCCTAGATCACGTGGTGATGAACGTGATCACGTATTTTCCATATACGCTGCGCAAGTGACGTTTACGTACATCTGCATAAAGGTTTCTAATTCGGTGGTCGGTGTGTGTATATAGACGATTGTGAGTGATTGACGGCCTAACTGACTGATAGGGGATCCGGCTAATTCCAACTGTGATGGAGAAATGGTGGAGTTCTGATAATTTGTAGCTAGGTGTAATCCGGATCATGGATCTCGGGAAAATTCGAAATTTGCCTCCGACGTGTCCCTTAAGGTCAAATGGAGGTCACGTAGAGGTCAAACGATATACCGGGGCTAGAAACGTGAAAATTGCTGTCTGAAGGTGTTTCGGTTGTAGGTGCCGTAAACGTTACGAAAATTAGGATCCCAAGAGTCTTTCATGGTCAGAGATTAAATTTATATAAACCGGTGTTTAGAGAGATAAAAAAAATGGTTCATGGAGTATTTTTGAGATTTGAGATCTCGGAAATATTGTTGAATTTTGGTTGCAATGAGTCCTTCGAGGTCAAAGGTAAAATATAAATCTACTAGTGTTAGAGGGCTACAAAATTAGTGCGTGGAGTTATTTTGAATCGTAGATCTAAGACATTATGTCAAATTCAGAATGCGATTGTTCCGTCGTGGTAAAAGGTTAAATTTCGATGCACTACTCCTGAACAGATAAAAAATTGGTGAAACTTTTTTTCAGAAGTATTAACTTATCTCAAGTACATTTTCTTCTGGCTGTTCCGGAATTCCTACAATCTCTAAGTTCGTGCTTTTTGACCTCAATTCAAAGTCATTCAAATCATTCCTGAGTTCACTAAGTTCTTGTTTCATAACACTATTTTCTTTCACTAAAACAAAATTTTCTTGCCTCAGTTGTTTGATTTCTGTTCTTAACTATTTTAGAGATTTCATAAATTCTTCTATTTGACTATTATTAAACTGTAAAGACTCCTAATTTTTTTATATTACTATTAATATTTGTTATATCTTGCTTCATATTATTTCTAATATCTGTTATGAAGTTTCTTAGTTCAGTACCAAGAATCTTTATTTCCTACTTTAACAAAGTGTACTCATCTTTTGCTTCCTTAGTAACATATTAATTTGCATTTCCAAGTCCAGACATCTTCTCGAGTTTCTGATCGAGTTCAGATATTTAAGTTGATGATGATTTTGAAGACATGGTGCATCCTGTGTACCATGTCTTCAAAATCTTGTTTATTTTTTCTTGTCCTTATTAAGCTTTCTAAAGTTTGAGTCAGTAGTTTCAATACACTTGGGATGGAAAAAATCTTTACATCCAACTTTGCACTGAAAAACGTCACTCGCCAGGGGGCATTTCACGGTCATCAGATAACAGATGACAGAGCTCAAGAAGCGTATGACGTCGAAATATAAAATATGACGTAGAAACGTAACCGTTGGTTGTTGGTGTCCTATGGTTGGTGTCCTCACCCATGTTGGTGATTTTACGTGAATGTGACGTTATGTTGCTTTTTTCGCCATTTTTGTTCAGTAACTATTTGGGAAACTATGCCATAACGGTTGGAGGTAGGTGCATATGTATAATGTATTTAATGAGGGTTTTTTAATGATACGCAGAATAGGAGTAATTAATATCTTCCCGTTGTTTTTTTCGAAATATGGCTAAAATAAGGTAAATAATAAGTTATTTAAGATATTTTGTAATTGAAATTATTTAATATAAGGAGGGTTGTTGTTGAAGTGTTAGTCAATTGTTTTGTAATGTTATGTCCACGTTCTTTGGAAGTGGGAGTTCGGTAGCTTTTTTGCCTATATGTGTGGGGGAGTGTTTATCGTAAGTTCTTCGGAGTGAAGGACATTTGAAGAAGAAGGGAGGAGTGGTCAGAACTAGTTTAAAATTATTTTAAATCTTTTTTGTGTTTAGTATAATGTAGTATCTGTTTTTCGTTAGTGTGGGAGAAAATGGCAAAAGTTTAGAATATGGGGAAATTAACGTGACAATGAGAGAGTTTTTATGGGGTGTAAGGGTTTTAGGAGAATAGTTTTTGGTGAAACGTATAAAGTGAGTTTTCAGAGGTTTCTGAAACTCACTTTATACGTTTGTGAGTGAGGGGTGGGGAGTGTTTGGAGGAAAGAATGTTGGAAGTTTTTCCGTTGGGACTGAGCATGGTGGTATTTCGTTATAGTAGTTTGGGATGAATTGAATCATTATTAATAGTTACATTAGTGTATTGTAGTGATATGTTAATTTTGTTAGATATTTCAGAGCCTTTTAAAGTTACTAATATGATTTATTGTTAATGTGTGGAAGTGTTTGGCGGCTTTTTTATGTAGAAATTTTGGATATTGTAGAATTGTCAGTATGGAAAAATAGCAGTTTTTGATGGAGTCAGGAAGATTAATGAACAATTTAGGGGAAGTGTTTTAAGCTACATGATGTGTGGGTATACTGTTTATTACTCTGATGAGATTTTTTTTTTTTTTTGGTTTTGGTGGCTTTTTTATAAATCGGATCGGAAGTGTACTGATTCCGATTTTCTTGCGGTAAAGTATGTGTTGTTTCCGATGAGATTATTTAGTTTCCGGGACATTTTTATAATTCGAATCAGTGGTGCACTCTTTCCGATTTTCTTTTGTTTTGTTATGTGTTGTCTCCAATGAGATTATTTAGTTTCGAGTTTTTTCTTTTTATAATTCGGATCGTCGGTGCACTGTTTCCGATTTCCTCGTGTTTTTGTATGTATTGTCTCCGATGAGATTCTTTAGTTTCGGAGGCTTTTTCATATTTAGCGATCAACGGTGCACTGTTTACGATTTTCTTGTGTGTTGGTATGTGTTGCCCCCAATTAGATTATTTAGTTTCGGAGGCTTTTTTTAATTCGAGTTAAATTGTGTTGTCCCCAATGTTATTATTTAGTTCCGTGGTCTTTTTTCTAATTCGGATTGGAGGAGCATTGTTCACGATTAATTTTGGTGATTTATTTAGGTTATTTTTTGTATTTGTAACTTTATTTATTTATTTAGCTTGTGAAAATATATTTATAATTTTTTTTTTAGTATTGGAAAAAGAGGGAGGGAGATTGCAGGAAGTTGTAATATGTGGGAAAGCAAGTGTCGTGTCTTTGTTTATGTTTTTTTTTTGTTGTGTTATTGATGATTTTAATAGTTCGGGATTTTGATGGATTTCTTTTAGTAAAATCGCGTTTTTTTGTTACGTTGCGCTTGTTTACGACGCAAAGTACCTTTTCCATGGTAACGGTACTTTGCGTTTGACATAGACTCGAGTTATCATTACCATAGTAACAAAAAATAATCATTTTTCTAGAAATTCCTGTTTGGGTTAGGGTCTGGAAGGCTGTGGGAATCATCAAAAAGGACAGATTTCTTACGTTGTGTCAAAAAAATGGCGGCCGAGGACGTGATGTGCACTACTGCCTATTTCCAAATAAACACTAATGGAATTAATTAGAGTTCTGGAGCTTCATATCCAGACAATAGATGGCGCTATTAGCTAAACCTTATTTAATTACTTCCCATGAAACTTTATATCCTCATTAGGATATTTATAACTCAATTTAAGCATGTTACGTTCAAACAGAGCTTTTTTATGCTGCTAAATTTATATTTTAAGAAAATGTAAAAGAATAAGATCAATATAACAAATAAGAATATAAAAAACAATAAGAATATAACAATAAGCAGTACTTATGTTTCGATATATAATCATAGTTCCCAGTAAACAAACCACCTTGAAACCACACTAGTGTTGCCACTCAGGTAGTAGAGCTCAGAAATATGAGGAATTTTCAGATCCGGTATCGCGTTCAAGGTTAAATAGGGGTCGGAGTGACGGCCTAGAAATCAAGAGGTTCCAAAGGCAATGATTGATTTCTAGTATGGAAATATCCAGTGGAGGTCATCTATATATTATTTTATGCTGTAACGTTGCGAAAACAAACTGTTGTCATCTTCCTAGATGAGGAGAGAGTATATACAAACAAACGTAAAACATCTCATGATTATGGAAAATACATTGTATTGCCTTTCATCTGATTTCTATTTTTTAACTAGATTTATATTTATTTTATTTTTAATTTTTATGGTTGAAGATTAATATTTTTTTTGCTTTTAAGTCAAGATAGAATGGTGTATATTATAGCGTTTTATTTGGGGATAATAAATAACTGAAATATTCACTAAGCGCCCCTTTTTTCAATAAAATTGCATTGTGCTGAAATATTATATTACGCAATAATAGCTACTACATATGTAGTAAATATTACATGCCCTGAATTATTACGATGCTGTGAATTTTAAATCAGGATATCCGAATTGCTAAGTTGCATATATATATATAATCAAATTTAAAAATCTTCCAATGGAAAGATAGTTTCAATATATATCTTGTCTTGCACAGCACTAACTCTAAGTTCTACAATGTTGATAGAGTTCACACGACCCCACATGTTTCTAGTATTAAGGTATCTGATGTTTTGCACGCTCGAGTTTTACATGTACCATTTTAAGATCGGCTCCCCAGTTTCTACACTTTCCATTCTATTTACACATACTATATTAGTTTGATTTGAGTTGTAGATACCCACAGCTGCTGATATATACTTAGTTTCATAGATATTATCACTGTATTAACATGTCCACTGCATTAGGAAAAGATCCAGAATATAATAAAAAACATACTTCTCTAAGCACTAAGCGATGTAACCCTCGGATTACATTTAAATTTAAATCTCGGAATATAAAATATAACGTTTATAACAAAGATGTTACAGACTGTAATTGATAACAGGTAATAATACATATTACATGCCAGATAACACAGTAAACAAAGCATTACCAAAACTTTACCACATTAGTTTAATGCAATGTCCTTCTGCCAACCAAATGTTAAACGAAAAAAATGGGGAAGTTGCAATATTGCGGCTTCCCCACTTTTTTTCCCCAAATAAAAAAGGCAGTAGCAGTTTCAGAGTTTCAGGTTTGATATAGGATAATAATAAATCTTCTCTGTGAAATTAGTTTTCAAAGATTTTCGTTTAACATATTTTTTTTTTCTTTTTGCCATCTCTTGATTCTGAAACAACATTTGTAAAAATCACATATAGATATCCATTATTAAATGTTTATATCAATGCAAACAAGGAAGTAAAAGATGGTGGAGATGACGGCAACTGACTGTATTGAACCAGAATTCTGATTGGGTCTTCTGGTTTAATATGAATAAATGTTTCATATAAAATAAAAGTTTGATAGGAAAGTAAATGTTAATAAGAATGCAAATTAGTCAGAATGTAAACAGAAGCACTTTTTCGGTGTTTTTTTACAGAAAGAAAATAAATGTTAATCTAAGCTATTTTTTCAAGCATTAAATTAAAAACTTTAAATCTTCACTCCCACTCCCCACTTCTTCTTAGGTAGGAAAATTAAACCTGCGAAGATAACTTGTCATTACTTACCCGTCCATTTCATGTTCTATTCAAGTCCTGCATTACTGATGAAATATATGTCCGAACATTCAACTAACGGATGATAAATGGTGTACGCGATGGCATATCGGCTCTTGGAATGTGGATTTCCCCTGCAGTAAGTGCGAATTGAATTTTCATGTGACCTTTCCGTTCACGTTCTGTGTTTGCGGCCGTGAACACCGTATACTAGAAATTGCACGTGTGGAGTAGTATTAGATAAATCGGTTAATTGAGCTGAACTGTGAAAAAAAAGTCAGGAACTGACAGTTCAGTTGGAAATATTATATTTCCTTTCATATTAGTTCAACAGCCGAGAGTGTCAAATCATGATGGTGAAGAGGAATGTTCTTCTCCTTGACCTTGATAGCTAAGACAGCTGGAGAGTAATAATACATATTACATGCCAGAAAAATGAAAAAAGTTAAACGGATAGAAGGCAGTAGCAGTTTTAGAGTTTGGGGATTGATATAGGATGGTAAATCTAAACTTATATAGTTGACACATACATATATTTAAGGAAATAGGTATACTTTGAGTATTTCAAATTATTTTATAATGAACATTTATCGTTATATCCAGATGTATAGATCCTGTAGTATCTGTAGCACATGAAACCAAGGTAATGAGTGAGAATTATTAAAAAATATTCCTATAATGGTTAGAAGAATGCAAATTAGATTGGAATGTTATATATGTATATATAATATTCACGAAACACGGAGAAATACAGATGCCACGAAGTGTGTAAAATCAGGCATCGGTTAAATAACCAAGTACGAGTACATATAATTGTTTTAAATCATCTTATCTCTATGTATTGTACATATAAATATTGCTCTTAAGATAACAACGCAGTTTTAATATAATATGATGACTGAACCTAATAGGTAAATTTTATATTATCGTTATTTTTTTCATTGAAAAATGTTTTTAGATTTAATATTGGAATCAATGTAATTACAAAGAGAGTTACCTATATGAATCTCTTTATTGTGCTAATGACGAATATACTATATCATTATGATGTAATATATATATATATCTCTTTCTACAACTGAATATTAGATCATCAAATCAGTCCGTATAATATCGGTTACGAATATAGCGAACCAATTTAAATTCAGAGCAATGTAACCTATCGTCCAAAATAACCTTTTTCATCTTTGGAATAATATTTGTTCATATATCTGGTTTAGCATTCAACTTTTTCAGTATAATCTTAAACTTTCATATAAAAATAACCACTTATGTATTCTTATTAAATCATCCCTGATGTTCTTTATAGTAGTTAGTCATAAGGTGACCATTGTTTAGCGAATTTTGGGTGTGGTTGTTTTACCTCTGAGCGGCAGTTTTCTGCACACAGCGGGCTTAATGGTCAGGTCACAATGACCCCGAAGGCTAAAAGAAAGTTGGAGGAGGGGACACACTAGACAGCTGTTGGTAACCTACGGTCAAGGTCATCGAGCGTGTTCTTTAACGTGCACAGGGTACACCTCTCCTGCACACAGAACCATGGCTTAACGTCCCATCCGTCGAATCGCGCGGCCTTTCAAAGCCTGTCGGTGTCCTCCTACTGATCGTGGACAGAGCGGGGAGTTTTGCGGAAATAAATCTAGCTGGTCCATTTGAGACTCGATTCTGGGAATTCCAGATTACGAACCTGGCGCGTTACCGACTGAGCCACCCCCTCCCCTATTGTTTGGTGGACTAATAGATGATAAATATACCTTTCAAAAGATTTAAATCAATGTAATTTCTATCTTTAGAACTATATATCTTGTTTCAATAATTAAAAAAAAGTAATCAGTTATCTTAGCCCTCGAGGACTCGAACGGAATTTAAGAAAATGTCAAATTTTTAACGTTTAGGATCAAAGAGAGACAGACTTTTTCATTGCCCTTCATTAGTCAGAGACGAAATTTCGCTCATATTTGAGGAAAAATTTAATAATTTAATCATTATTTAATTATTAATTTAATTATGTTATATAATTATAATCATGAGCCAACTACTTATTTTTAAATCTCATCAAAAATAATGTTGTGCTAGAAATGTTGCATATATCATAAAGGTAATATATTTTCGAAATGCATTTTGAGGTCTTAAAAAATGCATTCTATACCAGGAATGAATGTATTTATCATTACCATATTATCGTAATGAATGCTGCAGTTTGCAGTTTCAACATGGTGTTAATACTCTAAAACCTCATTAATTGAAGACATTTTAATGACAATCCATTACCCTTTCAGAAATATTATTTAGATTAAGAAATAATTCTTACCTCTATCAGTTTTTGAAACACTTTGCTGCTCCGTTTCTTGACAAAATGAAACATGAGCTAGTCTGATCATCGTTAATTGTAATTGCAATAATGCTCTAATACAGATTTAAATCCTATCCATCTATTAATTATGTCATACAAAGACAAATTATAGGTTAAATTTTACAACAAAGTTAAAATTGGAATATTAAACAAATCAGCTTTACAATGACGATAACGAATGACCCAAATGATGTAGGTTTCGTCCTTGCATGTCCTCTGTGAAGACCGATAAAACCGATTTACAGGGGAAAGCTCAAAGAGTTAAATACATGTTATGAGTTATGTAATATGGTGACGAACTTAAGAAAGCAATTAGATCACATTTAATTTTAATTAATTGACTAATATGTTAATGCTTTTATATGGTATTTATGTAACATTTAATATCATGTTAAGATTCGTAGCAGCCACGTTTTATTTTCGTTTCATCCAAGGCAATGTTGGCATAATTCAACTGTTATTTCTGCTTATCCGAAATGAAATTATGTTACAAATATAGTCAACTCTGATTATCCAGGGATAGCTCAACCGTTTTAATGATTAGCAGTGGTAAAAACAAATAACAAATCGCGCACATGTAACATCTTCGGCCTTCTTGTTTTCAAGCAGTTTATATGACGTTTTGTGTTCCTAATCTACTGTACTTATATTATTCACTTTTTGGTGACGTCTGCAGAGCGATAAAAGTGCTCCTAAATGTTAATGCACTTTTAACTAAATAAGTTTGCATTAAATCCGTTTTGTACCACGTTTCGGCTATATCGTGGTACAAAACGTACGTATATATACGTCGTTTTATCTTTGATTCTAGGTTTATCCGTGATCTCCCTTTCTCCTATTATCCCGGTTAATCAAGAGTTGACTCTATATATAATATTCTCAGATATTGGGTTTTATAAATAAGATAAAACAAATGATGTTCCCTAAGAAATAAATTTTCCATATATTTTATTCATATAATATCCAACCTAGGGCGTTATAATAAATAAATCTCAAAATTAACACAGTTGAGACTTAAATCTGAGAACTGCAAATTATAAAGACCCTGGTGGCTATTATGATCTTATATTTACTTCTTGTTTTAAAAAGCTCGCATTTTCATTGCTTAGCCACAGTAAACATTCAGGATAAAAGTAGGAATAAGTGAAACTCTACAACTCTTTGGTATTGTAATTGAAAAGGCTTCTCAGTTCTACAAAAAAGAAAGGAAAAATTAGAATCTCATTTTATGGTCTATTCAAGAAAGTCATGACATATCCTTGTTTTCAGCTGAATTCGAATCAGTGCTAATGTAAACAGCTGAGATCCTCTGACAAGAGCATTTTCAGAATTCTGAACCTTCTCTATTATTACCAATATCCAGCTTATATTTAAAGTAAAGAGGATGATGTATTGTGATTAGTGTTCGATAGGAGTGCCTCGAAATGTAGAGAATAACTGATTGGGGAATATTCTCTCATTAAGGCTGTCACACTATCTTTCCCTTTGCTACCGCTTTAGTCCATTAAGTTAACGAGGCTGTTTGAGACTCACAGTATTAACTTTGATGGCCAACCCGAACTAACGGCGGCAATTTCTCATTAAAATCGTGTCGTTATTATTAGTCATAGTAGTTTTACTTCTTTTTGATTCAGTACTGACAAATGAAATTTTCGAATTCTTTTGATGTTTGAAATCATTTGACATTTATCTTCCTTCTGAATTCGTTTTCGACACAAAACATAGACGAGAGTAAAAAAATGAATAGACGAGAATTAAAAAAAAAATAGTTTGCACTGATATCTATGAACCGAAACTGACTTAACAGTAAATGTCAATGTATTTTATAGAAGAGTTGGGTTGTTCAGTAAGTAGCACATCAGAATTATAACCTGAAGTTTCCAGCTTCGATGCTGTTAGTCTCAAACAGCCTTGTTAGTTTAATGGACTAAAACCGTAGCATCGAATAAGAGAGTGTGGTAGCTTCAAGGATAGAATATTCTCCACTCAGTTATACTATGTACTTCGATGTGTTGAGATTTTTCTCCACTAAACTCTAGGAGTGGTTGGCTCAGTAGGTAGGGAGGTAAGCTCGAAATCTTCAGTTCCCAGGTTCGAGTCCCAACTGTGCCAGCTTAGAAAATATATCTCCACTAACCAAGTCAGGATCCAGAAAAAAATAAAGAGACTAGATTCCCATTGTGTTATAACGCTCCCTATTTAGAGTTATTTAAACGGTTTCTAGAAAAAATGCATGAAATATATATATGTTTCATATATTGTGCCTCTATTACCCTTATTATCCTCAAAGGAGGTCCACTTTCCCCTCCCCTAAATCCGTATTGACGTATCCCCCCCTCACCCATCGACCAACAGCACCATGCCCTCGATGAAAATAAAAGACACCGATGGACTTGGAAATGCTGTTTTCCATCGGCTGAAACTGAAGCCGTGGATCCATATGCTTAAGAATAAGCTAAGGTTCCATATGCAGCGGCGCCTTATTTTCTGCATGTTAAAGAAAACTTTGAAACACTTAGTGGTAAGCTTCCGTCTGGATACTAACAGCTCTCCAGTGTGACCTGTTCCCTGTCTTCTCTGAACCCTTAGGGTCTTTGTGATATGTCCATTTAACAGATTGTGTTCAAAAATTGCCATTCAGAGGAAAAATAACCCAACTCAATCGAATGAACCCCACTCTGCTTTCGAAGACAAATAGGATATTAATGGACTAAGGAAGGCTATCGTACATTGGATGGGACGTTAAATCGTTCTGCTGAATTGCAGAGAATCATAATCTGTGAAAGTTAAAAAAACAGGCTGGGTGGCTTAAACGAGTGGTTTCCATTTGTCATCTAATATCTGTTTTGTAGATCTCTTCTCTTCGGGAAAATTTGTTATTTATTTATATAAAAAAATAAATTTGTAGTAAAATATCTCGAATAATTTCATTTTTGACTTAGTTTCACTTACTAACTTCGGTATCTTGAAAAACATTTTCAAATCGTACTGCAAATTAAAAACTGATTAAGAGAATTAAAGATTTAGTTATTTAAATAATTGATTTACAATTTAGAGAAAATGAATTTGAAATCGTTCATGCATTAAGCACAGAATTCTGTCAAGGGCATATACATCACGCATTAAGCGAAACCAGTTGCTGAATAATTTAAAACATTTCGGAATTGCATCCCTTTGGAAATAATTTATCTTGAAAATGAAATTGGAATTTATTTTGTGACAGCATAAATTATAACTGCAGACGTTTGTTAATTTTTCTGTTTTTTTAAAGTGGTTAAATCTCTATATGTCTCATAAAATAATATTAACTAACGCCTATGTTTTTAAATATCAATAGCACTAAATAACTGCCTTAATAAGCATGATTCGAAGAAAGGCGCTAAGAATTTTTACATTTTTCTTTTACTTCTAGCGGAATATTTTATTTTCTCTCAATTCTGCGCTGAGTAAAATCAGCAATATTTTCCTTTATTATATGTTAAAAAACTGACATTCGAATTCATAGAATGTGGGGAAATCTCTGGACAATCATGCTTAATATTCTAAATTAATGGCTGAATTTAAAATTCACTCCCTTTAAACGCATACGTTTTGCATTACGCAATATTCAAGAAAAAATATAAATTATGAATATTTGTAAAAGAGGTTAAAATATTGACTAAGGCAAAAGAAAAGCTAAAAAAAAAGATAAAAGGAATAGAGGCAAATATAAAGCGATGGAGATTAGATAAAAGAGATCTAGGTAGAATAATACTGCATCCAGAATCAAATAAAGGCTAGGAGCTTTCTGTGCTCAGAGAACTGATAATAATGTGATTAGTGACTGCGGAAGAGGTAGAGATAAGGCTCTTGGCAAAAGGCGCAAATCGAATAATTTCCTTCTATTATGGACGCAAATATAGAAATAAAGCTTTATAATCCAGTGTTCTCTGAATATGGGAGAAATGCTGCCTTAGGCTGTTAAATGTAATAAGATCTCAGTAACCTTTTCGGACGTCTAATGGCAAAAAATGATATGTATATATACATACATTGCCCTACAAAAATATTAGATAATCCCCGTGTTATGTTAGTGAGAATCTAACATTGAAGCTCTATAACATTTAATGGAACAATGCAACTGAACGTAAATTAAAGATCGCAATTAAATCTTTCCAAATCTCGATTTTCAAGAATATTCTTTCTGTATTTAAAGATTTATGGAATCTGGAATATTTAACAATAAATTACCCTCTTTTTATAAACATCATTCGTAATTGTCTGACGCTGAAATGATTATTACGCAAATTTCAAATTACATATTTATTTTATTATATGGTTTGATACTTATTATTTAGGTTTAAATTAATTTCGAGGTCACTTCTTTTGATCAATTACTATTTGAGATATTATAGCTTTCATAACTATTTAAATGGTAATCGAATATTGTTGAAAAACGAGATTTAAATTGATTTTATATGAGCATTAATTTATCTTCAGTCAATTATTGCATTAAATGCATATTTTGGAAGCTATTGATCTTCGAAGTTAGCTTCCATTGGTAAAATAAGAAAATTTTCTAATATTTTGCTAATGCAGTGTACATTAATTAGCTCGAAAAATGAGTGATATTAATTTTGGGCAAGTGCTTTGCTTATCATGAAAGTATTTGTCATTGAAACTCAATATATAATTACTTACACAGAAAAAATGCAAACTGGATTTGTGCTTTAATTAAATTTTATGCCTAATTTTTAACTTAATAATTTCGAAAACGTTTTTGGTGTGCAACTAACCATATTAAAGAGATATGTCATCTTTGTTTGGTCAGCCAGTGATACAAGTTTGAGCTTGATTCTGCAATCCTTGTAATGGATATTTTTGTGTTTTGAGCTGAGCTCCCGCCAACCTAAAAAGCCTTCTTTATGGTGATTTACAGTGTCAAGATCCTGGCAGATCTCCACGCCAGTGGATCGCTGACAACAGATTTTCATTTTCTGCATTGCGTTGACATTTGCAAATAAAATCACTAAATTGAAGAGTGCGGTTAACAAACATCTTTTCCATAAGACGACCTGTCCTTTTCTGAGAATTTTTATTCCAGTGAGGAAACAAAACTGACCTTGGTATATATGGTCTATATACTGAATATGATTGAGATTTGCTTCGTGCTGGTTTAACTATGAGACAATGAATAGAATATATATCAGGTTCGTGTGCTATAAATTTCAGGTATATATCACAAAATTCTCAGGTTCTAATCCTGAAATTGCTATAATCGTGTACAGAAATTGTTACAGTCGTATACTGAAATTGTTATACATAGTAGTGTACTAAAATTGTTATAGTTATAAACTGAAAATCTTAGGTTTGGATTTTTACTTTGCTTTTAAGATCTCATCTTCCCTGCTATTTCTATTCAATGAAACAAATAGAGCTTCGAAATGTCGCAACTCATTTGCTGATATGCTAAGCAATGTTACCACTTGCAATAGAGTGATACTCTCCGCAGATTACACGACTCAATGTCTGTTCCCTAACGATAGGCTTAAACTTGCATATTATTATTATTATTATTATTATTATTATTATTATTATTATTATTATTATTATTATTATTATTATTATTATTATTATTATTATTATTATATCTATACTATATACACTGCACGACATTGAAATTGCCCTATCCAGAAGGAGTGAGGAGATAGGGGTGAAATGTAGTAAACACATAGCAATGCAAACTGGCATGTGTCACAATGTGACATTCTTTGTGTCATTTCTTGTTTATTTCTTGTTTATGAACGGCAATACAGGCAGCAATACGGCATGGCATGGAGTCATACAGTCGACGGATATGGTTCTGAGGAATTGCACACCAAGCAGTATTGACTTGCTCCTATAATTCATAGAGATTCCGAGCCAGCTAGTGAGTGGATTGCACACATAGCACAATGTGGTCCCACAAATTTTCTATTGGGGATATAAATCTGGAAATTGTGCTGGCCATGGCAATATTTGAACACGTTTCAAACATTGTCTGGAGACCCTAGCAATGTGCCACGGGCGTTGTCATGCTGGAAAATGGTTTGCTGCATGCCTCCCAGGAATGGTAACAAAACGGATTGCAGAACCGCGCTTACTTATCGTACAGCTGTCAGTGTTCCCATGATGCGGACAAGAGGTGACCTGTTATTATATCCAATAGCAACCCCATAGCATTGTGCCTGGCTGACTGCGGTGTACTGGTCGTGAACAAAAGCTGGATCCGTCCTCTCACCAGGTTGTCGCCATACACGGACCCATAGACAGAAAGGGTATTCATCAACAGACACATCGGTTTGCCATTCGTGACCCCAGTTCACACGACTTCGGAACCAAGCCACACGACTGCTATGATGGTTTGCAGTCAATGGAAATCGATGTAACGGTTGCCTAGAGCGCAGGTGTGTCTCATGCAACCTTCAGTTTACCTTTTGGGTTGTTATTCGGACGTCCTTGGCTGCTGAAACAGCCCATCGAATAACGCCTGCAGTGCTCTGTGGTAACGAACGAGCATGTCGAACAATGCACCTATCAAGCATGCTGACGTCTGTCAGATGGCACTAATCCCTCTGCGACGCACACTAGAACCTTCATTTTCCACTGTTACCAACAGCGTCCAACAGTTCGTGCATCCCAATGAACATGGGCAGCGACACGACGTGTCGTCCATCCAGCTTCACGTAGGCCATAATTCTTCGTCTCTCAAAAGCATCCAAATGGCGATAAACCTGTCCATAGCGTGTACCAGGCATTTTTGGCCTTCGCTGAAAAATTTCCAAGCAGAATCATCTAATCTCAATCGTTCGCACGACTTCCACCTGCATAAACACAATACCATCCCTGTTCCTTCTTGCCATTTTTATCTCTTGAGCTACACACGTCTTTGCATACCTCAACTGCGCACACCCACCCTTCTATTTGCATGCTTGTTCGACATGTCCTTCTGGCTGGGGCACTTTCAATATTTGGCAGTGTATATACAAGGTGAATCTGAAAAAGTGGGCAAAACTTTACGGGGTGGTAGAACGCAGCTATACGAGCAATATTCGTCATAGAATGTATGGTCGGAACGCAAGCGGTGAGAAGTTAAAAGGTTGTTTTCCACTGTCACATTTAAAGAATGAACACAAGAAGGAGGGGAGATACTTCAGAAAACATTTTATTAACAGGAATGTAATTGAGGTACATGCTCAAAGAAATTGCTCAAAAGAGCTGCCGCCAGCTGTAATGCAGGCTTCACACCTGCGGGATAGGGACCGACGCACATTTGCGAAGACACCAGGCATTTCCCGAATATCGCCGGCAACAACGGCGATCCTGGCGACTAGATCCATATCGGTTTCAATGGGGCACTCGTAGATTAGGCTTTTCATATGGCCCCACAAGAAAAAGTCCAAACACGAGAGATCCGGCGATCTTGGTGGCCAAGCTATGGGACCACCTCGACCAATCCATCGCCCTGGAAATGTTGCATGTAAAGTGTTCCGCACATCTAAGCTGAAGTGTGCAGGCGCACCGTCGTGCTGGAACCACATTCTCGACCTGCTGGGGGTTGGAATCGGACGCAACAGCTCCGACAATACCTCTCGTAGGAATGTGTTATACGATTTGCCGTCCAGACGGTGTGGCAGGAGGTATGGGCCAACCAAATGGTCATGGAGGATCCCTGCCCAAACATTTACGGAGAACCGCTGCTGGAACGAATGAGGACGTGTGGCATGCGGGTTCGTAGATGCCCACGTGTGTGAATTGTGGGTATTCAAAGCGCCCTCACGGGTGAAAGTGCACTCGTCCGTAAACAGAACATGTGCACCAAAATCCGGCTGCACTGCATTCTGTTGGAGGTACCAACGTGCGAAATCGACACGTGGCTGATAGTCCGCCGGTGACAACGCTTGTACCTTTTGCGTACGATAGGGGTGCATTCCTTCCTCCTGTAGCACACGGCAAACCGACATTTGGGACATGTGTACTGCACGGAAAACAGCTCACGTGCTACATCCCGGTCGCTCTTCCACCCTACGCAGAATGTCCTCTGCAAGTTGCGGCGTCCTGACACTCCTTTCACGCCCTGCGTCTTGCTTGGCCGCGGCGAAGGATCCCGTTTCACACAGCCGCCGATGCAAACGCTCGAAGGTTTTCCGATCTGGAGTGCATCTCATTGGAAACCGGTCGCGGTAACGTCTCTGTGCCTCACTTGCATTCCCGTCCGCCGCACCGTACACAAAGTGCATATCCGCCATTTCGTGGTTAGTATAACCAGCCATCCTCTCTGCAATCCACGGTAGAAATGCCGTTGGGTGCGAGGACCGACCCTTTTATACCATTTCCAACGCCACCTAGCGGCTCGCCGTTTGCGTTCCGCCCATACTTTCCATGACGAATATTGCTCGTATAGCTGCGTTCTACCACCCCATAAAGTTTTGCCCACTTTTTCAGATTCACCCTGTATATTTAAAGTATATTAGGCTTAGCAGCTTTTCCGAAATTTCCTTTTAGCATTTCAGTCTCTTTCGCTACGATACCTGGAAACAGGATTCTTCAGGAATTATTTCCACAATGGATAACGAAGTATTAAAAACTAAACTACGGAACATATATTTTTACGATAAAGGAAAAAGAGTCGACTCACTCGGTAGAGTGCTAGACTCGTAGTTTGTTGTTCAGATTCGATTTCCAAGCGCACCAGCGTTGAAATTTATCTTCTTTAAAATTTCACTCTGCCCGTGGTCAGAAAGGGGACACCAACAGCGGGCACGTACACAAGATGTGTTTTCAATGGAGGGAGAGCATATTAAGGACTTGAGTAGGGTTTCCCAATTACTAAAATATTCCACAGGAGAGGAGAGGTTAAAATGATATTCTATATGGAATAAAATTTGATAGGTGTTCTTTAAATCTATTTTTAGTGTCAGACATATATTATGGGCTAACATAAAATTATAAAAAACAGCTTTTTTGGATTTCAAAGCAGGTAGACAAGTTTAGGAATTCGTGTAAGGCGACTTTCGTCCGGACACTATGATCTCCCTTGGTAAAATGTAAAAGTTCCCTGACCAACAGGCTTGGAAAGGTCGCCTTTTTATAGAATGAAAGATAAAATGTGAACAGTGTGTAGAAGAGCCACTACCTGAACAGTAAACACGGTGGATGTATGGTCTTAATAGGAGGCTACTATTTGTTCCCTACCAGCTACCCATTATTTTTCTTGTACCTATTAAAATATGAGTCATTGTGGTTCTTATGACCTGGGATTTTAGCCCATTGTGTGCAACAGTTAATCTCAGATATAAAATAATCCAAACCAACCCTTATGCCCCGTTATTTGATAATGTATCAGAACTAATTTTTCTACATTTATTAAAATTTTTCAATCAGACTACAAAATTTACAACGTTTTTAACTATATATTCCAATGTTATAGATGAATATAATTTCATAATGTATGCTAGAAAGCCAAAACCTTCATTTATTTAGAAATCAGAACTCTAAAACATGTTTTTTTTTTAAATAATATATTTTTGGTTTTCTGAATTATATTTACATTTAAAACAATCATTGACATGTTTTAAGAATCTTAATTCTCGTACAGATCACTATGAAGTTTTGAATTTTTCATCCTAAAATTGGGAAAAAAGTTGATTGAAGCGAATCACATTCTTACTTCCAAGTTTTCCTTAATAATTCTTTTGATTAAAGGAGACATTGACACACGTCTTCTGTGGTAATTAATCTTTTGAGCTATAGCAAGCTTATTAATGGCTCTCCAATTAATATTTCCCTTCAACTTTGCTTTTAGAGTCCTTATATTTTATTTCACATTTAATACTTCAGGAATTGCAATAGTGCAGGTATCATTTCTTGATCCTTGAAAACAAGAATCAAATTTGGTGCATAAATATACAGTTATTAATTAGCATAATTCAAATATTTACGCATAATTATATCAAGAATTTTGCTAATGCATTCATAATTTTATTTTTCTTAACCTCTCACCTACACGTTTGTGAAAATTAAACTGTCGGCAAACATCCAATGGTAAGTACTCGTAACTCATTGAGGTCAGGTCCCAATCTAGAATAAAGGGGGGAGAGAAACTCATTTGGGACGCAAAAATGTAAACGGGGTCAAGAGACTGGATTTACATTGCAGTGTAACATTTTTCTCTTTCGATTTCAGTCCTAAAAAATTTATTGTAAAGTGCATGAAATATGCATAAGGTTAATAATTTTACCTCTGTTATCCTTACTAGCATTTTAAGGGGGTGGGAAGCGAGGGAGGATTGCCCCCACCTAATTACAGCCCTCATTGAGTTAAATACCTTTTCGTAAAGTATGCACTCTGAAAATAGTCCAAAAAGTATACAATTGCACAATAATTCGCAAATTTTACAATTTGTTAAACCTTTCGTAAATTGAATGGTGAACATTTTTTAATATTAAATACTAGGAACAATATTTACTTTTATTAAAACATAGTACAAGTCTCCAACTTAGAGATATTTGCTACGTTAGACATAGGTGTCGTAAATGATCATCGTTTATAAGAAAAATTAAATTTAGAAAGTATGCCTATTACTTTCGTACGAGAAATTTTTATTTTTATTTAACATGATGTGAGAAATAAAGAATTTGCAATTACTGATACATTCTATTTGAAGAAACATATAAAAAGTGTTCGGATTTCCCTAATAATAAAGACAGGTAGGAACGGAGCTTCAAAATCAAGTTGCAACACTGTTACATACAATTTGAGAAGTAAACTATAACTGTTTTATAGTAATATTGCTATATATGACGATTGTAAAAAATAACGCAATTGACTCCCAAAGCAGTAATGGAATTTAGTGATTCATTTTTTATTCATACTGAGTAGACTCAGTCTTTCTTTTGTAGAATAAAAAAAAAATAGCCATCAATTCAATGGGAGAAGACTTTCATAGCTTTTGAAATTTAATTTATCATTCAGATTCTGCGTCTTTGGACAGCAAATGCTATAGTCTGTCAAAGGAGATATTGAAACGTGGTTCCCTGAGCATAAATGTGCTATAAGTCATATTACATATGACTTTGACGAGAGAATCACATCTATCCTGAAAAATTGTTCACTTGGCATCCTTAACAAAATTGTTTAAAGGTCCAATGAGCATATAAGTTATTGCGTAGCAAAGAGAAATTTCTTTATACGCAAAAAGGATAAATTTTGGTAAAACCATCTAAATCGAGAGTTTCTGTTTCAGTCTCCCAAATCTTTAAATATTATTTTTATTACTTATCTTCTTATTGCTTTTCGCTCGTCACATGCCGGTTTGTCGATTTATATATTTATATCTTTTATTTGTCGGTTTGCGTGTTTGTGCATTGGCTTATTTGTCGGCTTGTGTATTGGTTTATTTGTCGGTGTGTTAAAATGGCTGTTCTACCATATCTTCTCAACCCGTTGACCGAAGTCGTATGAAAGTTTGCCACGCGGAGAGTGTCATAGTCCATAAAAATTTATCCTTGGTGGTTTCCCCCTTAAAAGAGGGAATGTGAAAAAGTTTCTTTTACCTATATCCCTCATAGGGCCTACAATTAAGATAAGTGTCAAATAAAGGCTTGTATGTAGCCTGTCGTAGACTATAATGAGTTTTGCCCTTCATCGTTCTTCTTTCTTAAAGACGAGACGGAAATTTCATGATGTAAGCCCCAATGAGTTATATATCAAATAAAACTTGTGACGTCTACAATATCGAAGTCTACCTGACATCATGCCTTTTCTTCTGCCCTTCCCCTCAAATGAGGTAGAAAGGTGGGATCGGATATTAGGAGTCGCAGTAACACTGTATCAGTTCCGAAAATAGATGATTTTAGTGACAAGTTAAAAAACTACATACACTTCTCCCTTGATTCACTGTTTCGGGTTTTACACGGTCCAAAAAAAATGCAACCAGTTTTAATTTACACGATGATAGACTCTATTCTACAATGTCCAGAAAATTCAACCCGTTTCGTTTTACACGATTATAAACTCGGGTTTAATCGATACGGATTGAATATATATATGTACTTATCTGAATTAGTACAAATAAAGTTCAAAATGACGTTATATTAATTCTTATAATACATATTATGAATTTCCCGTGGTATAGTGTAAAGAGAGAGTAATTGACTACAATCCCAAATTAAAAATCAACTAAATAGTTTTAATTGAAATTATTTGGTTTCGAGAATAAATATATAACAGTAAATTCCTATATTAATAAAATCGCCATCTGTAACAAGTTTTATTTATATTTTTCGCTAAAATAATATTCTTCCCATTATAATGAAATCTGTCTCGCGACATCTTAATGAAAAGAAGCGTGTTTTGAATCAACAGCGAAATCTCAAGTTCTAGACTGAATTTTTACGACTAGTGAAAAACGTATTACCTCATTGCCAGGAAAGAGTTCAACTTTGTAGACTACAATAGATGGAAATTTATGAACTGAATATGCATTAGAAACTAAGCATTTATATTAACACTTAGTGCTCTACTTTGTAAAACTAGTATTTATATAACATTTTATGAAACAGTGTACTTACGAATCAGCTGCATTTAGCCTATATTCTAAAAATTTTAAAATTTCGTTTTCAAATTCGATAGTGTACGTGTACACTAACGATGAGTATTTTTCCTGATCCGAAAGAAATGTGTGAGAAATTAATCTAAAATTATCTGGATTAGTAAAAATAAAGTACAAAATAATGTTATATAATGCTTATTATTACTGCTGAAGTCAAATTTGAGTTAATATGTATAAATGAAACTTTCAATGTACGTTTCATTCAAAACAAGGAGGTTTTTCGGAACCTATGCCACTCTTTTCCATCAGTTGTTGGTCTCGATTTGCACGGTTGCTATTTACAAGGCGATTTCTCGGAACATATCTACCGTGTAAATCGAAGGATAATAATAAGGAATGAAAAAAGCTGTTTTTATGACCTATAAAGCAAGAAATGACACTAAAGTAGTCCGATGAGGTAATCACTCGATGAAGTGAAATTCGCTTTAATGTTTTTATTGTTTTACAATTTTTAGTGGGGAAGAAAAGCAGTTAATTTTTTTTATTGATATAATCTTAATTTTATCTTTCATAAGCATTTTTTACTGGGAAATGAATAAAAGTGAATGCTTTCAGCTGAGTCTTACCAGAGTTGAAAACAGGATCTCCTAATAAAGCTACTCTACCTACATCAAAATTTGTTGTACATTCACAAGAGCTTAACAGCGGCATTCCAAACGTCTAACACTTAAGTCTGTATGCCTGGATCTATGCATTACCTCAATTGATAGAGTAAGTGGTGGATTATCATGATACCCTATTACTTTAGAATTAGGAAGGCAGCAGATCGGATTTTTGCATTGGCGCAGACCTTAGTTATTCAGCATCTCATTTATGACTTCAAATACTTCACTAACTCATTTATGACTTCACTAGTACGAACCAACTGATAAATTTAAAGTAAACACGCTGGATGGCATTTACAGATTCCATTTAACAAGATTACGTATGCGATCTATAAGACTGAATTTAAGGTTACAAGCCAACCACTGTGTTGATATTATTTTAAATTTCTCCGTAAACAATTTCAGACTTAAATTCTTAGTAGTTTCGCAATCAGAGAAGGGTTAAAGAAAATTTAAATTAATTTGTCTAAAGTGCATGAGATTTAACTTCAATTATCTGTATTAGGAAGCTGAAAAGGCAATGAAAACAATTATATAAATTAATTCGTTTCCAAAATGTTGTTATAAGAATATATTGCTCTGTGGGTGTAGCCTCATACCTTGAGGGTTTCATTTCGTCATTTCATGAAATACGGATATTATCATTCAGAAACCGGAAACAGATGCCTAGGTTTGGCAAAGCAGTGGGAATATAATATATTGGCAATGTGATGTGACCAACATATGAGAGCAGCTTGTTGGATCTGTTATACCCATTGCTCAGTGCATTTAATAAGTTGGTTATTAACACAACCATAGGCAATCATATGGTGTGTCAATGGACTGCTTGTGCCAGAGGCAACTTCAGATAAATATAGCTATGGGATATAATTCATCTCAAGTTATGACTTGACCTTACTGCATACCGTAATTTTCACTTACCACTGACTTCACTGTTGTCGCACTGAGGGTTTGCATCTACAGACAATCGTTTATAATGATTGGAAAATTGTTATGACGGAATCCTGGCAGAAAGCTTCAACGGATGATTGGGTCCCATTGTGAAGATGAACACCAGTTTATGCTAGTGAGGTTAACTTGTCAAATTAAGGTTCTCGAAGATTCAAATATGAAATCCCAAATTTCCCAGTATTTGCCAAATGGAATTCTCCAGTCTCTATGGCTCTTGAAAATGGTGAGCCGAATAGTCTCTACATAGGCGTAAGTAAGTAAATAAATAAGTTTATTTTCTGTTTTATGTACACATACAGTGCATGGTTGCCACAAATTAATAATTAAAATTACGCTTATGATTAATGCATATGAGAAGTAGAAAAATATCCATCAAGCGATCAGTAACAAAGTTTTGAGTATTTGAGGAAATTATAAATGTGCGCAAAGATAAGAATAATCTTCTGTATATGAAGATCAGAATTATATGTTTCATATGGAGAAAGGAACAGGTTCTTGTAATTGAAGAATGTATCTCCTGTATCAAAATCAAGATTCCGCTCATTAAGCACAGAATAAACTTCAATATATGAGAAGGTAAATATTATACTCTATGTCAGATGCAAAATAATATCTTTTAAACTCATTATTATCATAAAAATATTAAATCATCAGGCATCAGGCGATGGGAGGAGCGGATGTTATTTGTTTCACGAGTTCGGACGAAATTAAACCACCGACTACCCTACGGAGGAAAGCCGGGTGACTAAAAACAACACATTAGGCTCTGCAAGCATATTGGAAGAAAAACTTGGATAAGTGTTGTATTTGGATTCAGCAACAATTTGTAGGGAACATAATTATGCGACGTTTGTCCATAGGGGTTTATCTGCAAGTGTGAATTTTATGTATCGCAGCTTGACCTGAGAGGAGAGCAAATCACGTGTGTCAACATTTAAAACAAAAGACAGTTGTTAAATAAAGATGAGATTTTAATGCATACCTTAAAATGTGCTTTACGTCTTAAATGGTAATAATCAGAAGTATAATTAATTGTTAATTATTAAAATCATATAAGACAATCAAAAAATAACTCTTTTGTGAACGATTGACTCGTTTTCGTTGCGTTTTAATGAAAAAATATCAACATATACCGAAAGATATGTAATAATCCGAATATATGTAATAATATGGTATAGATGTATTAATGCTATGTGACGTTCGATCTCATGTTGCACGAAAGATACTGAAATTAACCACGGGATGAAAACAGATCATCTTGAATTCTCCATACTCATAAGCCTTGGTCCCTTCTGACTTTCAGTTATTCAGATCTCTATAAGACATTTTGGTAAATAAAATGGAACAGTAGCGATGTAATCTAAATGAAAACCGACATCAAAACTTTCTTCGATTTAAGACTAGTCAATTTTTATAGGACTGGTAACAAAAAATGGTTTGTAAATGGGACATAGTAGTTGTAGAACAAGAAGGAAATTATATTTGAATTAAGATTATTTCATTCACTTGTTTGTCCAATAATGAAAGAGCATAAAAATGTAAACTGACCTGACTTTTTTCTGATCCGATATAAATGGTAGTTATTCGTACCTGAATAATTTTCTGATTAAACTGTAAACAGAAATGTGATTCGTTCCATAGATTTTGAAATCTTTTCAGATTTAGAAGTTACAGATTTTATTTACTTCTAACAAGATATTTAGGCAGATGCTCTTCAATTACAGTTAGTGGTAAGAGTGCTTCATTTTTTCAATGTTAAACTATATGTAATTTTAATTACCCGATTAATCATCTTAACTGACTTCAACTGAAATTATTAATATTTGTATTATCTATATTACTTTCTAAAAAATAATCAAAATTGAAGAGATAATTGAAATTTTATAAAACTTTATAATATTACATGCTATAGGTAGTCATATAAATGTGTAATTTCCGATTTGGTTGCTTTAACATCCGATGCTCCAACGTATCGTAGACCTTAACCAGTAAATCATAATGTCCGAAGACATCTTACACCAGCCAACAGCTAATCGACAAATAACCAAAGAGAAATTACAGCATTTTATATTGTTAATTTGTATAATCTCAGCTTGAATCTGGAAAACTGTCAACTGAACTAATCATTATGTAAACTTCTTTTTTTAATTTTTACAATATTTTATCTGACGTGAAAAACAAAACATAGATATGTGTTTGTCTGACTTTTTGACGTCTGATGGTTACTTTTCCTACTGTACGGTGAGCTGACGGCAGATCATCATCATCATCATAAATCGAATTTCAGATAACGTTGTCGATATTCATGGTTGCAAATAAACCCAATTAAATATTAATGTGTCACACAGAAAAACAAGACGGTAAACGATCGTTAGGTTAAACGTCTGAAGAAGTTAGGGAAACGTATAAGGAAAAAAAAAACTTTCTCCGGCATTGGCTGAATTGTGGTATCTAAACATACTTAACAACAGAAAAGGCTAAGATGTGGTAGAAAAATAAATGCATATTTAAATTTTGTTTTGCTCTGTGAGTTCAAGGGTATCAAAAGTAGTGGATGCGGAATGTACCAATGGGTCCATGACGAGAGCGGGTTGCTAGATCTCCTTAAGTTGATTTAATTCATCCCTTTTAGCGTTTAAAGTAAATGATACTGTATTAGCAGTTGCATCGTCTTGGAGTAATGCAAATAATGTTTCTATAATTTCTACTGCGTTTGTGTTTTCATAATATGTTGATAAATAAACTTGGAAAGATACATATTTCGTAAAAGATTTGGGTAAAAGTGCTGAAGTAACATAAATGGAATTTGTGCTTTTATTTAATATTTCTTTTTTTTTTTTTTCAAATTTTGTGTTGTCTGCTTTTCTTTCTGAAAGAGTTTCGTTGCTTAAATGTTGTTTGAGATAACTTTCATGTCTCTGGGAAAGTTATTATATTTCTACTAAGCTTCTAGAGATGAGTTCGATTTCAATATTTCGAGCCGGCGTCCGCCCGAGCCCGAATTCACTGAGCTCGAAACATTTCGACAATTATTGAGCCCGAGCCCGAATTTACTGAGCTCGAACCATTTCGACAATTATTGAGCCGGAACCCTCCCTAGCCCTATTTGGAGATAAAAGTTCTCTAATGCATCATAAGAAATATATAATGAAACGCATGTTGCTAATTATTTATTTTTATATTATTAATAACAATCATTTTCTAACAAACTCAAATGTCAATGCTATTTTAAGGAATTCCAGTATCATTGTGAGCTTTCTTTCTTGGTTTCTTATTTTCATGATGTAGGAGTTTCTGAAGGGTGAAAATTTCAATGCCTAATTTTATTAATTTCTTTAATAATATTCCTTTCGTTGTTGGTAAATTGGACATTAACTAATGCATGTATGATATTTTCTGTTCAGTTGCAGTAAGAGCAGTTTTGTTTTGTGACTTATAGTTTATCTTTCAGCTTTCTGTGTCAGTCCTTAGTCAAGTGATGATTACTTGATCTCTTTTGTAGGCTTTCCGTGAATTTATAATATCAAAGTTGTCATCTATTGGTTTTCTTAAATTTCGCACCCCTTTAAAATGCAATCGCTCAAAAATATCCGAACATTATGGTTGATTGCAGAATTCAGAAAAAATATCTGGCAAAGAAGTTTTTAGAAATTAGTGATCTGGCAAAGAATTTTTTAGAAATTAGTGATCTGGCAACCTTCGTGTACTGTACCGTAGCTCAAAAAAGTATCCGAACGCTATGGCTGATTACAGAATTCAGAAAAAAAATCTGGCAAAGATATTTTTAGAAATTAGTGAACTGGAAACCTTTGTGTACTGTACACGAAGGTTGTCAGATCACTAATTTCTAAAAAAATCGTTGGAAGATATTTTTTCTGAATTTTGTAATCAACCATAGCGTTCGGATACTTTTTTGAGCGACTGTACACGAAGGTTTTTTTCTGAATTCTGTAATCAACCATAGTGTTCGGATATTATTTTGAGCGACTGTACTTTATTGTGTTATTTAATACCTTTATTGTATTGTCTTCCTACCTATCGATCGGATCAAGGATTAACATCTCATTGGATAGAGGCGATTTTCGACACCACTTCTTTCTCACAATGGGCGAGTCACATTCTTGAACAAGAATCAAAGATAACCTCAAATTAGATTTTGAATTTTGACCTCTTTTAATCACATTATTTTTGTTGCGAATAAAATGTTCTATTTAGTTTAAATACATTTTCCCTAAGAATGTTTATTACCAATCCTCATCTCAATTCAAAAGCAGCCCTGAACCGTTGAGCAAAATCATCGGTCTAACCGAGTCACCTTCTGCCGCGTGCAGTGTCGTTTGGAGTCAAATAATCCCACTAACACTTTTTTCTACATTCAGAAAGTTCATATGAAATATCCTAATCCGAAAATGAGTAGTAAAGTATATATATTTTCATGTACACGTAATGTTGTTTTACATCACACTGTACAGATGTGTTTCATGTTTCCGTATATCTTCATGATAGAAAGAAAAAAAAATAAGTATATGAAAGCATGGAAAACGTAACAATTATCACAGGTTCTTTAGTAATTTGCGGCTTAAGCTAAAAGTTTAAATTATCTTCCAACCAATATTTAATATTCTTCTACATAAATTATGCTTTTATAAAACTTCAAAATTAGCCATAGAAATGAATAATGCTGAAACTGTTTAAAGCTGCACACTACACGTAGTTATTAAATGTTTTAAAGCCATAGTTTTTAGCTTATTTCCTTATCTGCTCTGTTTGGCAGAAATGCATCCCAAACATTCGGTGCACGTTATGTGTGAAAATTTTCTATGCACATTATAGTACTTAACAGAATTCAACTTATATATTATATTCAAACTAGTTTTATATGCTGGTGATTTGTTCAGTTCGCCTATATGTTATCAATTATCATTGTCTTTTATCTTATAAATATTCGCAAGTTATAAATTGAGATATGATTTTTATTTGCATTTATATCACGCCATAATATTATGTTTTAGCGAATGGGGTTGCGCACCAACTATCGTAGTGTGCAGATCCTTGGTTCGAGTCCTAATTGTGCTCGAGTTCTAAGTTCAGATTTATCTTCGATAACCCTCCTATTGCGTTCGGTAAGAAATGACACACCGACGGACTTGGAAAAGTCGCCGTCCGTCGGATGGAACGCTAAGGCGTGTCCCTAGTACAGGAGAGTCATACCATGTGCAAGCGTTAGAGAACACGCTGTTTGGTTCCTATTGGAGCTTCAATCTCTCTCCTAACAACTGACCAGAGGATTACTTTCTTGCAACCTTCATTGAGCCCTTGAGGTCCTCATGACCTGGCTATTTAGACCAGGGGATCTCATCGTGTGGTACGCTGTAAAATTTTTGGGGGTACGCCAAAGTCGCTAAGGTGGCATTATTATGCTATGACTATAGTTTTATTTATCTATGTAGGGGGTACGCCAGTTACATACATATTTTCAGGGGGTAGGTGAAGTATATAAGGTTGAGAACCACTGATTTAGACCATAATTCTATAAAGATAATAGTTCAGAGATAAAAACAACCCAGTCCAACTGAAGAGAATGGTATAACGTATCATATTACAAATTACTATTTCAAAATTCATTTGGCTTAAGAGTCTGAACACGTTAGGATGTATAGTATGCTGAAGGTTCGATGAACTAAAAGGTTTGGCTGCTGTGCTAATAGATCTTTGGAATATATCATTATTGGTACCACTTCTATTTCCAGATTAGTTAATATACTAGTCATCAACAGCAAAGGAATTTGTTTGTATTACCTACTTACAACATCTTCAACATCTGTTATCATAATGTTAGAATTACAATAGCTTTTGAAAACTAAAATAATTACGTATAGTTTATAATTTAGAAGCGATATTAATAACACACAATCATCATTGAGTTTCGTTTCGTGAAAATTTTGCGAAAGTGTGTTACTGATAAAAACATTTCTTGAATGGTAATTTTAAAAATAGTGGAACTCGTGCCGTAAGTAAAATGATACCTTAACGAAAACTGTAGTGGGCAGAAATATCAATGAACATTTACTGATATACTAAAGCGATCCTATCAGATTTCATTATGTTGTTTCGTTTAGTTTTCCCCGGCTTATCCATCCCATTGCAGTTGCACCTCTTTCTTTTTCATCACATAGAAAGGACCTAAGATTCTTTCTTTTACCGTAATTTGTTGTTCACTAATGCTGGCTTTATTCTCCTAGACATCATCTCATTTTACGAGAACTCCGCTGTCAGATATCCCCTTAATGGGCGGTCCTCTCGAGAGGCGAAAGACAGCGTAGACTTTGTTTGGACAAGTCCCTTGCTCAGACAGACCTGCTCCAACGTTTCCTTTTATTTTCTCCCAACACTACGGGGAAATCGCAGATTCCACAGAAGTCACTCCTCTGCTTCCTGTCATTTATATATATATTTTTCTTTTAGTGCAAGGTTGAAAATTTCCACTCTAAGCACGTAGTTCTTTCCAATCTCATTTGAAAGAAAGGGAACATGGCGAACTTTAATATATTGATTAGGAAGTTGATAAAAATCAACAATGTCTGCTCGGTGCTTTAGAAGAGAGAAGTGGATTGCAAAGAGAAAAGTTTTTTTTTTCTACAGAAGATGAAAATAAAACGGATCGGAAAAGATGAGATATGGAACTGTCCCTTTCTTCTCTATCTCTGTGAGCTGATAGAATCACCAATTTCAAGCAGGAAAATGTAATAAAATCACTATGAATCGGGAATCAATAATTGCAAGAAAAACATGAATTGGCTTATATTCCAATATTTCATTTTAAAAGGATTGAAACTCGTGGATTAATCACGAGAAATAAATGAAAGAGTTTAACTTATGTTTAATTAAAGATGAATGAAATATCACTATATTTAGTTCAATACTGTATACGTAATATATATCTTAAAAAGTATTCAGCTGTCTGAAGATATCAAGACAAACTATGATGGTTTTGTTTTGCAGAGAAGCAGATATTTATTCTTCTAAAATATATATTCATTTAATTTTACAGAGTTGTTATAAGGTTATATATGATAGGGATACTTTTTCCATAATTTAATAAAATACATATTTATCTTTATAAATGTAATTTCTAAACTGAATAATATATTTATACATAAATCGGAACCTTTAGAAATATGTATGGGAAATTGGAACAACTTAAAAGTACCGTTTTCATACTAGGAACAAAGAATTGTTGCTTGTGCAATATTCTGATCTTTAGGATTAAAAACAGTACGATTAACGGAAAACACCTCAGGCAATAATTAGTATTGTAACATTTCATCATTCATTGTCGATTAGTTATCAGTAACGGAGCTTTGCATCTTTATTAAATACTATTTTTTATTTAATGTTATATTTTAACAACGCTTAAAGTTGTGTCTCTCTCAAGAACATTATATCATACAACAATGGTTTCAAAATTTTCCTCTCAAATATTATTAAAATGAATTTTTATCGGAAGAAATCTAAATTATTCCGATGTAAAAATCAATAAATATTGATCTGTTGGTGTAAATATTAATTGGTATGAAAAGCAATACTAAAAGTTGAAACTAAGTTCTCTGTTTTCAGGATAAAATTCAATCAGTTCCACCTAACGGTCCATGGCGGACACCATTTCACTTAGGCAAATTTCATAAAAAAAATACTTGATCCTGTAAGATTTGAATAAACATGTGAAAAGCTGATGACTCCAATATACATACTCAAAACACAAATTGTCCCATACATAAGGAATAGAACTACGTTTATGCAAATTAGTACGGAAATGGAGGAGAGAGATATATATGCAAATGAAGGGACCCCAGCGTAATAAACATTTCAAGTATTCTCTTTACATTAAACGTTATCTTTACGTGTTTCAGGAATGTAAAAAATAAATATAGTCCAAATGTTTCCACAAGAACAAGCTTTAGTAAAAATGGAACTTCTATAAAGCCCACTTTTAGTCATTTAAGATTAATTGCTAAGATTAAAAAATGTTCCAGCAGCAGATCTAATTCTCTTGCACATTTATTCATGATTCAGATTGTACGTCACTTGCATCTGTCATGCAACTTTCAAAGTAATTAAACAGAGAAACGTTCTCCAAAGCACAGTCATTCAAATTAACTGAAGCATCACTCACCTCACCAGTCTTTATAACACCATATATTTTATGTTATTGATCGTCAATCCTACTTCATTATCAACCTCATCATTGACGGTAATCAAAGTATTTATCAAGTAAACATCATTTGCTAAGTAGTCTAAATCATCACCATAATCTAGTTTAGGTATTTTAAAAGGCTTTCTCGTTATGCATTTCATCATAATATTAAAGGGATGGTGTACAAATGCAGCTCATTATCGTGACAGAAAATTTAAACTTAGATTATTTTTTCCATACATTCATCATGTACTTCATACACTTCTCTTATTTAAGAAAATATTAATCATTATCGTATACAGTTATATCCCGTGGACAATTTTAGCAATGTTTTACTGCACTACTACTCCCTTATCAAGGCAATACATTTCATGAGGTTTTAACACTATCTCTGCATTTCATTCACATTATATTTTGTCTGGAATTATACTATTAACGTGGCGTCAGACTTAACACCTTTAACGCTTTATATCCTTCTCACCTTGCTTTTTAGCTGTTTTATGTCATTTCTCTCTGCTCTTCAAAGCCGTGAAGGAGAAACGTGCCTCTCTCTCTCTCAATCAATAATTTAGCTTGATCGTGCTGCAGTTTCAAATTCCAAATATTATTACTTTAACGGTTTGGTCAATTTTTTATTTATTCTTACCCATGTAAATATTCAAATGTTCAGCCTCTCTTCCTATAATCATAGCCTTGATTAACGAAGATGCTTCATTCTTTAAGGGGTTAAGTTGTGTTTTCTCTAAGAAACTGTTTTTGCACACAAATGGACCAGGGCACAAATATCTCATGGACACAGAAAACGCTGGGGAAGGGGATCCACTTGATAGTTGTTGTTAGGAAACAGATCGTAGCCTCCCGTCAAGGCCACCCAGCGTGTTCTTTAACGTGTACCATGTATAACTCTCTTGCACACGGGGCCATTGCTTAACATCCCATCCGACGGATGGGAGCCTTTCCAAGACCAACGGTCCCGTTCTCACCGAGGGCAGAAAGGAGTTTAGTGGACAAAATTATTGACGCAGGCCATTTCGGACACGAACCTGAGAATATCAGATTACGAGCCTGATGTACTACTGACTGAGCCAAACCCAGCCCTCTATTTTTCAAAGAGCTTTGGATATATATAACCGGACAATATGATCTAGATGTAGGTGTCAAAGATGCATCTGAACACTTATAGCTTAGCAACAAGAAGTGTGCATCATTGCTTCAACTAGTCTTTAATATCCTTAACTATCTTTCCTTACATTGCGTTATTCAAACTGAATTTAACATGGTGTTTAACAACCAGAGGGTTATTATAGGTCGCACTGTGACATCTTGGTTGAAAACTCAATTTCCTTATACATGCATGAATAAGCAATGCAGAAGAAGAGTCTGTCACATTAAAAACAACTGTAGGGATCCAATAACACATTAAGAAAGTAGAAAAAAATTAATTCAGTCATCTCTTGGATTCAGTGTAGATAATTCGATAATTAGAAAACAATGTAATACTGTATTATGTAATGTCAATTTCTGTAATGCCATTTTAACGCATACATAGATAGTTCTATATCTCGATAATAATAACGCTTCACTGCGAATTAAGCTGCTGGATATGAGAGACATTTGTACATATATATATGTATAAATTTTGGTAAATGGCAAATCACTTAATAATTAGTAGGTAATGATAAATGTACTTAAATACTACTACAAGTAAAAATAATAATAATATATTGCACAAAGCTATTGCCGTTCACTATTTGAAATATATTAACTTTTACATAACAAAATATGGAAACATATTATTAATATCGTAATATTCCTTGACTATTGCTTGTGTAAGAACCGTTTTATAAAGTTATGTTGAAATTCCTTTTTGCGTTGGTTTGCTCATGCTTATATAAACTTCTAGGATATTTCCGTCTTTTGTGTTGGCAGCATAAACTTTGTTTTAAACAAAATTATTTCTTTATTTTAAGTGTGAAAACGTAATGTTTTATTCATTATATTAGCTTAATTACGGTTTCTAAATTCTCTTTGAATGTAGTCCTTTTTTTAACTTGTGAATTTTAATGTTTTACGAAAGGCACGTTATGCAGCATTAGGGGGAAAAATTCAATTTAGGAAACTTATTAGTTTTTTACATACAACATATGCTTTTATTTTAAATTTTTTTTGCAATCTATCCTCTAGCGAAACAAAATATATTCCTCAGGGATGATGTTATGATTCTTCCCTTTTACATATTTTATGCAAGGAACGATATTCCTCGTGGCTGACCTGCATAAAGCTGCCAAAGTGATGTAAAATGTACAAGATGTTACTATTTCCAGCAACTTGCCTCGAATCTTTCGCGATAAGATTTCTTGCTTATAACTTTTCTTGAAGAAGTGAATCATTCAAGGACAGCATCCAAAGAGAAACAATGTCATTAAAGTAAACTTTTACTTAGTCTATCAAAATAAAACTTGCTGTCTTTATTTTCTCATGACAAATGCAAGAAATAACTTTTAAAGTAAATCAGTGACAAAACTGTTAATTTCACAATTAAAAGAAATGAAATTATTTATTCTCATTCTTATTTAAATGTAAACACATTGTTTTTATTAATCATTCTTGTATATTGCTAGATTATTTGACACGTTTCGCATAAATGTTCCATCAGCTCATCAGAGCTTTAACTCAATGAATAATATCAACTATATAATACAATTAAGTCGAAACACTGCTTCAAACATCTGATCTGTTTTCTTACATTCCAATTTCTTCTCTATCGACCACTTATCATACTCCATCACTAGTCTCATCAGTGGAGAAAAATAAATAATTAACATCTATGATGAATAGCTAATTGTGACTGTGAGGGAAGGAGATAGTTAGGTAGGGGTGGGATAAAGTTAATATATTACCATGATGCCGATATCGTACTGCTCTGGAAATTTGCACTTAGGAGTAATTTGGGTGGTGGATATCAGAAACAATACGGATTTCTGTATCAAGTAAATCAGGTAGATTAACCACTATATGGATTAGGAGGAATTTCGATGCAGCTGTCATCTAGGCTTGCTAGAAAGGTGAAAATTGCTATCTAGTGGTAATTCGGGTCGCAGATCTCAGAAAAAATTCGAAACGTCAGATCTCATTAGCCTCAAAGGTTAAATAAGGGTCAGAGTGAGGGTTAAGGGGCACTGTAGGTGGAGATTTTGTATCAAGCGATTTATGTATGTATGTATGCATGTATGTATGTCATGTATATATGTATGTCATGTATATATGTATGTCATGTATATATGTATGTATGTATGTATGTATGTATGTATGTCATGTATATACGTATGTATGTATATCATGTATATAACATGTATGCATGTACGTACGAGGGTCCATTATGTAACCCAGACATCGAATGCTCCCGCACCCCATTTTGTGAAAATGTTCAGAACACCGTCATTGTGACAGCTTGACCATTCCTGTCATTTAAAAAAGCAACTGTTTCTAACGCTGTTTTCAGCTTTGGAAATAGGTGTAAATTACGCGACGCAAGATCAGGGGAGTAAAGAAAATGCTCTAGCATCTCAGCATCGATGTTGGTGACATAATTTTGAAACAAAGTAGCAGTAATGAGACTCGTGTTGTCGTGATGCAGAAATCATTTAACCCTTCGGAATTATGGTCGTTTTTCATTACCGCACGACGAAGTTTAGTTTGAAGGACTTCTGCATATGCTTCTTTATTCATTGTTGATCGCCGGGACATAAACTTTATTACGAAGACGACTTTTCAATCAAAACACGGCAGAGTCATTTGTTTCCCTGCCGACTACACAGCTGAAAATATTGTAGATTGTATTGAACTTGAGTGCTTCCATTCGCTGGATTGCCGTTTCGTTTCCTGTTCGTAGTGCAAAACCAAGTCTCGTCACCAGTCACAATATGCTGTAAGAATCTTTCATCTTCGTCCTCAAACTTTACTGACCATTTCCGACACACATCAACACGTTTCTGTTTTTATTTGGTGTTCAAGTTGTGCGAATACAATGACAACAAATTCGTTACATTTTTCTAATATTCCTTCACTATTGCATGAACACTGCCGTAAGAAGGTCCATCTTTGCTGATAGTGCACGTAGATTCATTCAGCGATTTTCTTTGAGAATATTATGGGCTTAGTGTTTTTTTGTGCTTTGATGTAAGTGCTTGTTGCCCAGATATTGGGTCGTTCTCCATGGAATCACGCCCGTTTGTCAAACGTTTGTGCCACTTGAAAATCATGCTCTGCATCAGGTACTGTTCTCCATATATATGAGTCATTTCTGTGACTGTTAGCGCACATTTTAAGCCTCGCCAATCACAGTTACGCATCACATACCGCTGATAAGTTCCCAAATCAGCCATGGCCTAAAGAAATCGCAAATAGAAACACCTTTCCAAAACGAGAAAACAACAGAGACGACTTCGTACTGTTCTGCTCTTACTTGCTACCATATTAAAGAGTGTTACAACTTGCACACACTGCTATCTGCTCTTTAAGGCTCGTCGTTTTGTCATATACATTGTATTAACCCATGCGAAAAGTGCTAGCTGTTAGCGACTTCAGTTCAGGATTTTAACGTTCCGCCAATAAATGTTTCACATAATTTTGAAACAAAGTAACAGTAATGAGACTCGTGTTGTCGTGATGCAGAAATCATTTAACCCTTCGGAATTATGGTCGTTTTTCAATACCGCACGACGAAGTTTAGTTTGAAGGACTTCTGCATATGCTTCTTTATTCATTGTTGATTGCCGGGACATAAACTTTATTACGAAGACGACTTTTCAATCAAAATACGGCAGAGTCATTTGTTTCCCTGCCGACTGCACAGCTGAAAATATTGTAGATTGTGTTGAACTTGAGTGCTTCCATTCGCTGGATTGCCGTTTCGTTTCCTGTTCGTAGTGCAAAACCAAGTCTTGTCACCAGTCACAATGTGCTGTAAGAAGTAATGAGACTCGTCACCAGTCACAATGTGCTGTAAGCAGTAATGAGACTCGTGTTGTCGTGATCTCTAAATGATCCACCTTCGAATGGGTATGTATATATGCATGCATGCATGTATGTACAATTTAAATGATCCACCGACGAATGGGTATGTATGTATGTATGTATATGTATGTATGTATGTATATGTATGTATATATATGTAAGTATGTATGTATGTATATGTATGTATATATATGTAAGTATGTATGTATGTATATGCAGACATTTTGTAGGAAAATAAAAAGGAACACTGTTTGGAAAAAAAATGCAACTGGAAACTGCTTGCAAATTATATTATTAGAGCAAAAGAAAAAGAAAAACTGAATAAAAGGACAAGTTCAAAATAACATAATGTTAAATTAAAAAAGAAAACAAATGCAATCAGATGTTTTTCATTACCTAATATGTAGCTGATTATACACTCATAAACCGTAACATTGTGTCCACCTGCCTATAACGTATTGGGCCTTTTTGTCGCGATAACCGATTGCACTTGAAGTGACATCGCTTTCATTATACAGCCGAAGATTCCCCAGGTATTCTGTACCAGTTGGACAGAATGACGTCTAGGAGTTCATCGATGAAGCCAGGACTTGTGAATGATGCGTCCCGCTGCATCCCACAAATGTTCGATGGGATCCATGGAGGAGGAATTTGGCGGTGAGGGGAGAACATGAAATGCTTGGACATGATCCTCGAGCTATTCCTGCACAATGTGTGACATGGAGCGTTGTCTTGGTGAAAGAGTCCAGTGCCATACGGATACGCGGTCACCATTTAGGACACCACTAGGTCTGAACAATGCCTAGGTAGGATCTAAGGGTAAAGGTGTGTTCAACGCAGATGAGGCCAGCTAATGATGTCTGTGAGAACCAATCATGCAGTCTGGTTGCAGCTGTTCCCTTGTGCAGTATCCAATCTGGACCATCTATCAGCCATATAGTTAGAACTTGGACTCATCAGACCAGATGACTCTTTTCCAGTCATCCAATGCTCGGTCACGGTCCCGTGCCCGTTGCAGGAGGAGCTGTTGATGACGATCTGTCATAATAGCACCTGAAGAGACTGCCGACTCCATAGTCCCATCGCCAAGAGCATCCAATGGATTGTGTTCATGCAAACGTTTCGCTGTATGCTCTGATTGTAGTTTACTATTAATTGAGAATCGTGTGCCGTCTATTCTGCCAACCTGCGTTCACCTCAACTGTCAACAAGCGATGGTATCCACTTTCTGGAACGTTGGGTAGATATTTGTCCCTCTTCGAACTATTCTGTCATACCTTCACTACGGGGCCTTCCAACAGCCAACAATGCCTGAAGGTTGCTTAGATGCTTGCCCACCGCCTTCCTCCCGCCGATAATCATTCCTCGTTCAGACTCCGATAAATCCTTCCGTCCCCATTTCACGGGCTTCGTACAGACGAAATGACACGCATTATCTATTTATATATATTCCCGGCGGTTGGTGACGTCACTGCTAAGTGCTGTGGAACGTGTACACTCGTGGAGATAGAGGTCATCATAATGATCAGGTCCATGAGTGTACATTTATGTAATCGGGAATTTGATTTGAATATTTTTCAGAAAATATTCAAATTCAGCCTTGAATGCTCAATCAGAATATATACACTATAAAGAGCGTTTATCATTAGAATGAATATTTTATCCCATAAAGATCTCAATACGGAAACAGCTCATGTAGAAAAGTACTGCCATGTTTTAGTACATAGCAATATCCAGAACGCTTCAATTTTGAAACTTCTCAAACAAAATATGAACGTTAATAAAAAGAGGCACCTAATTTCAACAGTAATGCTGAACTAAACAAAATGTAGAAATTACGAAGCTTTATGAATTGTTGGGTGCTAAAATAATGAATTATGTAACAGAATTTTTTTTATAATAGATCACGTGCCTCAACAAAGGAAACTCCTTAAAATCAGCTAAGTTAGTAAACACAGCTTACAGGAACTCCAGATATTTCTCGAGAATATGCCTGAGGTGATCATTTGTTATACATAAACTCTTCAACATCGGAGCCAGCATTTTTAACCTTAAAGTTTCACCAGTGAAGTGTTTACTTCTTGAACATAAAATAAGAATAATTAAAACCTGCTGCTGCTAGGGGAACTAATCTCTTGTAGAAAATATCCCTGTTTGTGTTTCTGAAAGACTACACATCTATATATCTATACTGCAGATTTTTCTCCAAACACTTGGAGATCATTGGATCGATTGTTGGACGGAGATTCTGAGAATTTGACAGCATATAAAATATAACAATCTTTTTAACAAATTACAAAAAACAAATACGTTTACAAAGTACACACATAACATGCAACAAGTTAAGAGTAAGAATACGTAGTTTTTGAAATTTTAATGCTTTAGTTTGAAAAGTTGTTTCCGGCAGTTTGTGTTTCATATATTTTGATTACTTTTCAAAATAATCCGCTAATTTTTACCACTTTTATCTACGGCTTTTAACGTGGTATTTGTGATTTTGTAGTTGAATTTAGGGTTTTGCGGATTTTAGCAAACTAGTAGTTCCACTATATTTCCTTATCATTTTATCAATAATGTAATATAAGTATAGGTTTATGACATAAAAAGGTAAGATAGGGCTATATAAAAATATGTTTCTTTTAATAACAACCAAAGACAAAAACGTTTATTAATTATGATTATCTCTTAACAACAACAATAGAAACAACAGATGTGTTTTAAGTTTAATACAAATTGATTTCTTTGAAAAATAAAAAATTTAGTATCTGCTGCTATATAGTATTTCAAAACATTGTATGATCTCAAATTACTTATCTCAGCCGGTTTGTGCAACAAATTTCAATGAATAAAGGTGTTACAAAAACAATAAAAAATGCTTGACGGATATTCAATTATTGTTTTACCGGTGAAATGTCTCAGGCTGTTGAAGTAAACCGTATACAAGGGAAAAGAGAGATAAATCAAGCTGTCTTTTTCTCGTAAAAAGAAAAAACGCTTAGCGCTTCGCGAACAATGTTTTGTTTGGTCGGAAATACGTCACATTTTGACAGCACTCGGTTTGATCCATCTTTCATAATTACGTGAAAATGAGATGAGGCCAAAGGAACTCCAATAGGGCTACATCCTTCATAATTTCCTTTGTAGCGAAGTTATCTGATGAGCTCTAGGCGTAAGCATAATGCTCTATCCTTAATTGTTTCTTCGAACTGGTTCGGGATAGTAACTGAACGCACAATGAAAGTGATCATTTTTCTTCACTATGTATGAATCGAGTTCTAACATGCAATATAACGCTTATATGATGTCACATTGGATGCTTTAAAAATAGTTGAACCGTTCTAACTTAATGAGACCTCAATTTTATCTACTTCGTAATTTTGTGTAAGCTGTTATTGCTTTTCGCTTGGCATTTGTGATTGTCGGATTGGTTTTATTGATTTGTCATTTGACTACACAATTATCAACCAATCTGCAAATTTAAAAGGCTAATTTTAAAAGATGCAAGTAAAGTTAGTAAAAAGTTCAATCTCCTAGCTTTGTATGTTTTTCAAGCTTTAAAATTACTAGAAAGAGTTTAACAAGATTTTATAGTGATCTGGCTGTTCATATTCTCGTTGTTGCTGCTGCTGCTACTATTGCTGTTGTTAATTTTAGAGTTGCTAAATCTTCAAGTTTTATTTTTAAATTTTGTACTTCTATTTCAATGTTTGCCTTTTGCAATAATCTTGCGACTTCTACTGTTCATATTGCTGTTGCACTACGGTTGTTGAAATCAGTGTGGGTTATTTATGCTTAAGATACATCAATGTATACCAGGAACTGAAACTCAGCTAAATACATTTATATTTCAGCAACTGAAGTAAATAATTTCTTGACAAACTTAAGTACCCATACAGAGAAAACTCTTAAAAAATGCAAATACTACGGAGAATGATAGCACTTTGCAAGTGTTTTCGCTAAATACACCTATTTTAAAAAACAGTTGATGCATTTCAAGATTTCAGGTCAATATAATAATGTCCTTTTTGACATGATCGACCAAGCCCATTCTTGGCCTGATCCATTCTTCCAACTTTTGTTTATACTTAAATCGACTCTCAAACCTGGTGTTATGCAAGCTGATAACATGGACAAAGTAACTCAGTCTCTACAAATAATAGATGCAACTTAAAGATAATCGAATTTAATACCCATGATAGCAGTAGCTTAAATGAGAGTTCTGGCACAGTAAAAGGGGTTCGAGATTTCTATGAAAATCCATGGGAAAAGTTATGGGGGATGAGGAAAAAAGTATGTTTCTTATGGTTTTTTGTAAAAATATGTGTGAAAATTAGAAAAACACGGGGGTAATTTTTAGCATGTGAAAAACTAATTTAAGTTTTTTTTAAAGATGAAGTTTCAAACTAATTTGTGAATTAGTTTAAACGAATTAGGTTGAAATGAGGTGTGTGTATATGAGATAAAAATGAATTAGGTTGAGATAAAAATGAATTAGGTTGAAATGAGGTGTGTGTGTATATGAGATAAAAATGAATTAGGTTGAAATGAGGTGTGTGTGTGTGTGTGTATATATGAGATAAAAAATGATGTGTTTTGTTAAGTTATCATACACTTCACTGGATACAGCAGAATCAGAACTTTCTAAGGAAAGTCCAAAGTATTAATTCTGTTAACAAAGAAGAATATTAAAAGTTTTATCCAAAAGTAAATAAATTTCTTATCACAGAAAAATATTAAAACTTTTAATCAAAGTCCAAAGTAATTATTTTGCTACAAGAATATTAAAACTTTTATCTAAACAACGTTCAAGTAATAATTTTGCTATTAAACAATAATATTAAAACTTTTATCTAATAAAAGTCCAAAGTAATAATTCTGTTATCAAACCGAAACTTTGTGAAGTGTATGATAATTTAACATAGAAGAATATTAAAATTTTAATCTAATCAAAGTTCAAGTAATAATTTTGCTACAAGAATATTAAAATTTTATCTCACGAAAGTCCACGTAATAATTCCCGTTCCAGCTTTACAATTAAAGCTTTACAATTAAATGTATTTAAATCGTACTTACCTTAGATTGGGACTCTATACCGAAGGGGGAACTCAAACTGACTTCGAATCGCTTGAGATCTTTCTTAAATAATCAACCGAAATTTAAAACCAAAACTGAATAAATTTCTTATCATAGAAGAATATTAAAATTTTCATCTAATCAAAGTTCAAGTAATAATTTTGCTATAAGAATATTAAAACTTTTATCTAACTAAAGTCCATATAATAATTCTCGTTCCAGCTTTACAATTAAATCTATTTAAATCGTACTTACTTTTGATGGGACTCTATACCGGAGGGGAATGTCAAAGTGACTTGGAATCGCTTGAGACCTTCTTAAATACTCCACAGAACCAAAACTGAATCTTGAACTTTGGTTTTGGATAAAAAAAATTCGATTTGATAGCAAAGTCCAAGAATAATTTTTGCTATCAAACCGAAATGGTTATCCAAAACGAAAATTCAAGATTCAGTAGCAAAGTCCAAGTAATAATTTTGCTATCAAATCGAATTTTTTTATCCAAAACGAAAGTTCAAGATTCAGTAGCAAAGTCCAAGTAATAATTTTGCTATCAAACCGAAATTTTTTATCCAAAACCAAAGTTCAAGATTCAGTTTGGTTCTGTGGAATATATAAGAAGGTCTCAAGCATTCCAAGTCACTTTGACTTTCCAACCCTAAAGAGTAAGTAGTTATTTTTGTATGTTTTTTTACTATGCTGCCTGTTTAAAAATGACAGAAATTGAGCTGGAACTTATAAAAGGTGATATGTATTTTTTCATAGAAAGAGCTCTGCGAGGAGAAATATCTTTAGTGTCTAAGAGGTTTGCACAGGCCAACAATCCTTTAGTAGATCCATATGAGAGAAGCAAACCAAAAAACTATATCATGTACTTTGATGCAAAAAATTTATATGGCTGGGTAATGTCTCAACCTCTTCCAACTGGTAATTTCTAATGGGTAAATGATATTGACTTGTTTAATATTCTAGACGACAGCAAAAAGGGTTATTTCTTCGAAGTTGATCTAGATATCCGGCACATCTACATGATTTACACAACGATTTCCCCTTGGCTACTGAAAAATTGAAACTCTCTGATAGTGATGTGTCATTCTTGATTCCAAATCTGTTCGACAAACAAAATTATGTCGTTCACTATAGGTTACTGAAACTCTATGTGGAACTGGGATTGAGGGTGAAACAGGTGCATAGAGTCTTGGAATTTGATCAAAAACCATGGCTGAAACCTTACATAGATTTTAATACAACAAAACGAATTAATGCCATAAATAATCTTGAAAAAGACTTTTTCAACAAGAACAATGCTATATATGGCAAATGTTTAGAAAATAAAAGAAAGAGAATAAAATGCCACATTGTGAATACTGAAGAAAAGCTTAAAAAATTAATTGCAAATCCTAGGTAGGTTTCTTGTGTTAAACTTGTAGAAAATTTCGTAATTCTCCATATGAAAAAGAAAAAAATTATATTAGATAAACCACATTACATTGGTGTAACGATTTTGGAGTTGAGTAAATTACACATATATAATTACTTCTACAATTTTCTGAAGCCAAAATTCAATGCAGAATTGTTATTTACAGTTTCTGATTCCTTCTGCGTCGACATCCAGACACATAATATATATCAGAAATTTAATTCAGACTACTTTGATTTCTCAAATTACCCCACAAACCATGCATTATACAGTGAATCAAATAAAATGGTTCCAGGAAAATTTAAAGACTAATTAAAAGGTCTTCCAATCAAAGAGGTTGTTACGTTAAGACCAAAATTATATTCTATAAACGCGCCAATTCCCAAAAAAAGCAGCTACTGGAATTAAAAATGAATTTAGTCACGAAGATTATCATCAATGTCTGTTTGATGAAAAAAATCCTATATACGCAACAAAAAGAATTTCGATCTAAGGGGGTGGCTCAGTCAGTAGCGCGCCAGGCTCGTAATCTGTAGTTCCCAGGTTCGAGTCCCAGCTGGGTCAGCGTTGAGATTTATTTCCGCAAAATTCCCCGCCCTGCCCACGGTCAGTAGGGGACACCGATGGGCTTGGAAAGGCCGCCATCCGTCGGATGGGACGTTAAGCCGTGGCCCCGTGTGCGGGAGAGCCATACCCTGTGCACGTTAAAGAACACGCTGGATGGCCTTGACGGGAGGCTACCATCTGTCTCCCAACAGTTGTTCCTAGTGAATCCCCTCCCCCAACCTTCTCTGAGCCTTCGGGGTCCATGTGACCTGGCCATTTAGCCCAAGGTGTGCAAAAAAGTGCCGCTCAGAGGTAAAACAATCCAACCCAAATTCTATCTGAGCAACATGATATACACGTATACCAAATTAAAAAAATTGCTTTATCCCAAGAATATACAAAACGACATGTCACCAGTGGAATTTATTCTTATGCTTTTGGAAACTATCGAATATCGGATATGTATAGTAAAGTACGAAATACCATTTACAAAACATTGAACTGGAAACAACAAATGTTACAAAAAACATCGAATATTTTGCATAATCGGAAGTTGAAATAGACATGACTGTAGTGTGTGTCCAAGAGTAAATTTCTAAACAATACCGATGTTATTGAACATAATCTTATGATCCTTTTTGTCAATATCATTTTTTAGCAAAATATCCAAATTTTCGACAATTTCATTTACTATTTCTGTACTGGTGTTTCCAGCTCGTTTACTGGCAACCAAGATTGATATTTTTTTCGCATATGTCGCCGAAACTCTTGTATAGTCCACAACCAAACTGTTGACGTTCTATTACTGTGAGCATCATTTTAATCGACTTTAAATATTTTCTAAGTCCCTCAATGTGATTATCGATAATTCGATATTTTTCAGTAGTTCTACCATAGCGTTTGGTTTCTGTAGCCTTATTTCTGTAGCCCCCCCCCCCCCCCCCCAGTTTCTGAAGATGCCCGATTGTTTGGTAACTCATTTCTTTCAGCTCAGGAATGGGGTTTTTCGCCTGTAAGATATAACTCGGAAGTTTTAGTTTATATTGGTTTAATATTTCATCTTGAAAGTTGGAATCTGAATTCTAAACGAACGTTTTTTCTGGCATCGCAGTGGGTACTTCTGGCTCTAAAGTTTTCACTACATCTCGTATGTTTTTCATGGTTTCTCCACGCACAGTTTCCAGACCTTTTAACCGTTCGACCACTGGCTTGTGAAACTTTTCGAGGGTTTCCGTAACTCGTTCCTCTCCCAAAATAGTGTCTTCAATTTTCTATTTTGTAGTAGTTCGCGATTTCAAGATTTCATCTATAATACTGTGTAATTGCTTAAGATCTTTCATCTTTATTCATATACAATAAAGACATATACTCAGTGATGAAAGTCTGAAACAAGACCTTCAAGCACTTTTCTTCTTTCTTTTGGATCTGGATAGTGTCTAGCAAGTGAAACGCTAATCTTGCTGCCCCTGTCAAATTTCTTGTTTACGGGAGTAACAGAAAAAAACTGCTGAAGTTGTGGTCTTACTACTTCAATGAATTTTTGATCGTCCAAGTTGATACTATAATTTATACTAAAAGAGGGATTTGTTGTGCAGCAGATTACCTTACATATATATATATCTATTAAAAATGCATAGATGGTAATTATCTTTGAAAATAGGTGGCGTTAGTAGGTCGAATTTTGTGTTTATCTGTATAATTGGATGAGACTGCAATATGTCTTTTTTCACTTCTTTATCACCATAAGTCAGGTAAATTACAGTATTTTTATCAACGTATAGTTTTGTAGCAGCATCATTGCTTACAATTGGGGTGCCAACATTCATAATACGTTTTCCCTTTGCATCGCCATTAAAACTGCTCCCACTTGATGCAAAAAGTCCATTTTCATTTCTCAATAGAGAATTGGATGGGTTAGGATCTAACTTTGTCAAGCCATCAACGTAACTTTTTGTTGTCGCGTTTCTGTTGTGCCTCGGTTCCCCGAGATTTCCTATTCTCTTATTTTTCGCATTAAAGACATCCTCGCCAGTTAATGCGACTTTTTCCAAATTTCCCTTAGTTAAATAAAAAAATATATATAGACTCGGGATCGGCAATATCAAGGATTTGTTTTTTTTTTCTGCATTGAAACTATACCCATCGAATGCAATGCTTCGTGGAACGTAAAGCCCATCTTTATTTCTCACCAATGTATTCATGGAACTGTTTCGAACAGTGGTCAAGTTGTCGACGTAGTGTTTCGTAGTGGCATTGAATGAATCGATTGGTTCTGCAAGATTTTTAATGCGTTTATTGTTTGCATCGTAATTATCATCGTCATTGCAAAGTGCTCTTTTTTCCAAATATCGTTTTGTAACTACTCCAGAATCTGCATCAGGTTCAGTAACATTGATTATTTGTTTGTTTCGCGCATCGTAGCGATTGTTCCAAAAAATTAACGAACTATTATTAACGTATTGAATGGTAGCGGCATCTCCATTTTCTATAGGTCTGCCTATATTCGATATTCTTTTAATATTTGCGTCATAATTTCCCGTGTAATTCAGTGTTATAGACTCTTGTTCCAGATATTGTTTTGTCACAAAGTCCGAACCCTCTTCGGGATTGGCTACATTTCTCAATTTTTTTATTACTCATGTCGTAGTCCCCATCGTGTGTCAATTTAAAACCGACACCTGGAATTCCCGCTGGTCCTCTTTCGGAACCGGTCTCAGAGCTGATGACGCCAAACTTTGTCAAGTAATTCATCTTTATTTACCAAAGTTTTTTCTGTACTTGAGAGGCATGTGTTTGGTTTTCTAATCGATTAACAAGAAATCGTGCGGTTTTGAAAGTGCATATGCATAAAACTGCATAAAAAGATCTTTCCTGATTTTTGTTGCATGATCCATTTGTATCTGCAACATTTCTCTCTTGTTCTGCATACTAAAGAATATAAAATAATTACACTGTAGTCGAATGTCTTTTGGAGTCGAAAAATAACTCTGTGACAGGTAAATCAATCATATCTTCTTTTTCCTTCCTCTGACGAATAATTCTTCGATGAGTTTTTGATCTTTTTCCGTTAGGAAATCGTCGAAAACTATTAAATTTTGCATGTCGGGATCCAGTTTGTTGACCTTGAGGATATCTTCTTTACTGGCAGAGAAAGTTGCAATTGAGGTTTTTTTCGCCAAATGTTTTCTCCAAAATTTCGTGCAAATCGTCGAATATTTCTTGCATAAACTGATATTTCGGCTCGGTTAAATCTTTGGCATATAAAAAGATTTTATTATAGTAGAGATGTTTAAATATTGAGTTCAACAAAAGGTTCGTCTTCCCTGAGCCCGATGGACCACATATTAAAGGTCTAAAAGGCCAGAGCGGTGCTAATACGTTTCTGTTCAAGAATTTCTCATCTTCTTCAAAGTCAAAATTTTGAATCTCCATTTGTTTTATTTAAAAAGATCATCTTCTTTGACCCAGGAATTAAATGTATTATCATAACCAAACCATTTAACATAATACTCTTTTTTATTATTCTTCGCTCTAGTTTTCAGAATGGTTTCAACTTTATAAATGTCATCTTGCTTTTCGTATTTCACCATTTCTTGTTGTAAAAACTACCAATGATTGGTTCTCCTTTCAGATCCTTGATCTTATAGGTTATGGGATCTTACTGGTTATGGGATCAGCAATTTCGAAAATCTTTTCTGTAAAATTGGGCAGATAACCTTTTTTAAACGGTGTCTTGTACTTGGCGATTCTCACTCTGTCGCCAATTTTAAATTTTGGTGCTGTAATAGATTTAATTCTTTTACCAAACAGATTAAAATACACAATATCTCTGTTTTTCTGCAAGCTTACATCTTTTAGGGTCATTCTTATTGATCTGTGATAAGAAGTATTATAATTCTTAACGAGTTTTGGTAGGACATCGATCCATTTTCTAGTGTTATTGGCAGTGAAATATTTTCACATTTTTGTCTTTAGAGTCCTATTAAATCGTTCCACAATTTGAGCTTTAGTCTCATTTTCTGTGGCAAACCAATGGACACCTCGTTGATTAAACAATGCTCGAGTTTCTTTATTGATAAACTCAGTTACCTTATCCGTTTGTAACTTGGATGGCTTACGTTGTTTAAAATTTTCGACAAATGCTTTGGTAATCTCGCTACCCGTTTTCGTTTTAATAGGTATTGCCCAGGCGAATTTGCTGAAAATGTCAATCACGGTTAAAATGTAATTCGTGTGGTTATTGTGAAATTTAAATTTTTGCATATCGATTAAATCACTCTGCCACTGGTTGTCTACATTCGAGACATAAACCAGTCTGGTTTGGAATTGTTTATAAATGGGTTTGAGTAACGTGTACACATCTTGTTGTTGGAGAAATCTTTTTACTTCTTTTTCCGTCAATCCAGTTTTGCGCATTAGATCTTTTATACCGGAAAATCCCTTTAATGGGTCATAGTAAACGGAAGAAAACATCTTATTTCTTGTATTCTAAACCGAACTGTTTCTTTGTTTTAATGATAGGTTTGATTATAGTTCTTGAAAATTTTTCTCCTAAAGTTGGATTCTGAATTTCATCCAAATCATTTATCAATTCTTATCGGGTCTCTTTTTATTTCAATTCGTGTCTCTTTTTAGTTTCTGTAGATTTGCTGAAAGATATGTCGTGCTTTTTGCAGGCTTTGTCCACACGGTTAATACCAGGATCTCCTCGCATTAACTTTTTCTCCATTTTCGTTAAAGGTCCACAATACTGGTAACCTGGAATGTGCATTTCGGGTAGATTAAACTTTTCTTGAATACAGCTTACTATATCTCCACCTTTTGCAAATTTTCCTTTCTGTTTCACAAATTTATCATTAATTTATATTAATTTGTTTCACAAAATTATCAAATCATTTTTCTACACGTTCGACATCTGCCTCTCACCATTACTCTTTTGTTCTTTGAAGTGATATATTCAACGTTATTCGTTAAAGTTTTCGTTTTACACTTTACACAATACATGCTTAATTTTTATATATAATATATAAGGACGTGACACTTATAAAATAAAGTATAATGTATCACAATTATCTGACTAGTTTAACGCCTGGACAAAAGCAGAAATTGAAGAATGCATTTGTAAATAAGAATCCTATAACTTTAAATATTGATCCACAGAAGAAAGGTAACGATAATTTGAAACTGACCAAGAGACGAATCATTATACTGAAAAAATCTACAACGCCAGTTCGACTTCGTTTCAGTAAAACACAGCTAGGTGGATTTCTGCCATTCTTAATACCTGCACTGGTAGCATTGGGAAAAGCAGCTGCAGTTGGAGCTGCGGTATATTCTGGTACTAAGCTTGCACAGAAAGTTTTAGGAAAAGGGTTATGCAGTCCTGAAAAGCAAAGAGCAGCTGGCTTATCTAAAAACAAAACAAAGGGAAAAGGTTTGTACATTCCAGGAAAACAAATAGCTCAAGGATTTAAAAGAAAAGAGCCATTAAGTAACTTAGATATCGAAAATATAATGAAAAATGAAACAGGATTCCGTGGTGTGTATTCTATCGATTCTTTACAAACAAACATATTCAAGAACGAAAATGGTATAGTGAACTTTGACGTTTCCAGTGGTTCAGGAACTCATTGGGTAGCTTATTTCAATGATGCGAAGTTACCTTACATCGAGTACTTTGATCCATTCGGTTTATCGCCACCAGAAGAAATAAAACACTATTTACTTACATCTTCAAAGTCAATCGTGTATAACTCACGATTCACTTCAAAGTCAATCGTGTCAATCGTGTATAACTATTCACAATTTCAAGCAAATTACTCTGTAAAATGCGGTTACTATTGCATCTATTACATTAAACGAAGGAATAATAACATAAGCCCATATGACGTATTGTATCAGTTTGAACAAACTCTTAACGATAGGAATGAATTGTTGGTAACAACTAGCATATGAGTACTACATAGTACTATACTATATTAATAAAAATGGTACTCATAACTATCAATTTTTCTACTATTACGGCATACAACCCCCGAAGATTTGGAAATTAATTATGAAACGCCGATCACACTCAATGGTGAATACGAGATAGCACTGATCGGTAGCAATATGTGGTATTCTTGGTACAACATCAGTGATAAATATAAAAATAACACTCTGAAATACTTCAATGGAAGACAATGGAATAAAATAACTTTCCCGAATGAAATCTACGATAGACGGATTCAATGATGTTTTAAAAAATGTCTTTGGGGATCCTAGCCCTATAATACTAGAAAGCAACGTCCCCACTTTCAGATTTGTTTTTCGTTTGGCAAGAGGATATAAAACAGATTTTTCTGAAGAAAAGTTGAGAGAAATACTAGGGTTCGAATCGAAAATTATCGATACACCAAAAAAACGAAGGAAAGTTTCCACCCAACATAACGAGAGGGGTCGATCGCATTCTAATTCACTGTTCTATTGTCGAATCTTCCTATCTCAATAACCAGAAGAGCGACGTGTTGTACAGTTTCGTGCCTCAATCACCGCCTGGCAGTTTAATCGACACACATCCTTTCTTCCCCATATACAGGGTGATTCAAAACTTATCGTTCAAATTTCGTGGGGAGGTAGGGAATACGTCAGGAAACCGATTTCACATAGGAAAGTATGTCCGCAAACGTCATCTACATGAACAAAATGGACAAGTAAAGTGAACACAAGGAAACAGTACAGATAAGTGGTAACGAATGTGACTTTTATTCCAACAAGGTAAAGTACAGGTTCACAGTAGGTGCTCAAAATTGCGACCATTTACACGGACACAGGATTCAGAGCGCCGTTGCATTGACCGCCGAACATTTTCAAAAACGTCTGGCATATCACGGACAATGCCTGCGGCGGCCACTAGTCGTGCAACAAGGTCCATTTCACTGTCGACGGGGGTCTCGTACACATGGTCTTTCATGGCCCCCCACAAAAACAAATCCATGGGCGATAAATCAGGTGACCTGGGTGGCCAAGCGATCGGTCCACCTCTACCGATCCATCGAGCTCCGAATGTTCGGTTCAGGTAATCACACACAACAATTGTGCTATGGGCTGGAGCCCCTTCATGTTGATACCACATATCTCGGTGGATATGCGCAGGAACAGCGCCCAGAAAAGTCGGTAACACTGTCTCGAGAAATATTAGGTATTTCCGGCCGTCCAATCGGGGCGGTAGCAAGTAAGGTCCCAACAAACAGTCACCAATGATTCCAGCCCACACATTTACGGCAAAACGATGTTGCGCAGCGTGACTTCTCGTTCCATGCGGGTTGTCGTAAGCCCACACATGTGAATTGTGTGTATTGAACACACCTTCACGAGTGAATGAAGCTTCATCTGTAAAAAGGACAGAAGCTGGAAAACTGGGGTCCACAACACCTTTCTGCATGAACCCTTGTGCAAATTCCACACGTTTCGGATAATCGTCAGGATGCAGTAACTGCACCCTTTGCAGATGGTAAGGATGCACAGGTTCCTCGTGCAGTATCTGCCACACTGCTGACTGAGAGACCCCAAGCTGCTGAGTAATAGCTCATGTGCTGGTATTCGGATTATCTTCGATGGACTATAGGATTTGTTCTGCGACGTTGACAGTCCGCGTCAGTCGTCTTCTCCCCGTATCCTGCCTGTTGCTGCGCAATGAACCACGTTCGCGCAGATTGCGATGCACACGTGCAAACATTTGATGCTGCGGTATTCTTCTGTTGGGGTATGGTCTTCGTAAACTTGCCTAGCTCGGCAGCCGCTTTCACCAGCTGCCCCATATGCGAGATGCATATCCGCTAGCTCTTGATGCGTAAAACTATTCATCTTATCACTAGTAAGTCAGCTCGTACACTGATGACAGCGGGAGTGGTTAGGCGAGCTGTACACTGGTTGGGTACACACAGCGCCCTCTACATACGCATGCGTACATTTGCGGACATTCTTTCCTATGTGAAATCGGTTTCCTGACGTATTCCCTACCTCCCCACGAAATTTGAACAATAAGTTTTGAATCACCCTGTATTTACCGCTGAATAAAACTGATTACATTTACAATGTTAGAATGAAAGTGACCGATCAGAACAATAAAATAATTGACTTGAACAAGGAAAATGTGACTTATATGTTACACATCAGACCCAAATAAAGATCAAGATACTGAGAAAGCGAATTAAAATATTTTATACAAATCCGTCGCCTATCGTTCGAGAAAACGAGAAAATATCCCCTAAAAGCAGAAATACTCTTTATCGGTTAATTTACGGAAATGGCCTAAAAATCATAAAATCATAAAGTAAGTATAGGATGAACGTTGAAGCTACTTACTGGAATTTGTTCGAAGATCCAATAGACGATAATTCAACGACAAAATACGAGTACTTGGAATATCAAGAAACTAATGTGAATATTAAAAATTTCGAAAAATGCGAAATATTTACCAAAGATATGGACGTATATATTATGGAGATATGGATAAACTTAATTAAATAAATATAAAAATATAAAGACTTGTTGTTAGAATAAAACTTCTGAACAAAATTATTCAATAGGTAATGTATCTTAATGATTAGTACAATACTAAAATACATTCATTAGGTAAAAATATATTGTTTTTAAAAAGTAGAATCTGTTTTATGGTGGAAAGATTTTTTGACCAAATGATTGGTAGGATTAGAATAGTTTGAGTGAATGATTCGCTGAAGATATGATACAAAAGTTTGAAAACCATTGATGGAAGTCACATATTGTATTATCTCCACAACTTTTAAAGATCCATTTTCTCTCTTATAAAGATTCCCTCATAACATATTCAATATCAAAGCTAAATAGGACAAGTGAAAAAAATGTAGCCTTGTCTAGCTCAACTAATCACGCATTTTGGGAATTTTAAACGTTAATATGCTTCTTTGTGTACGAAAGAGCAGAGGGCGCAACTTTCTAGAAAAAAAGCTTATATATTGGTCAACCGAATTTTTTAATAGAAACAGTTTTAAAAGAAGCTAAAACAATAAAAATAAACCCTTATTTTCGCTGTGAAATATTTTCCCCGTTTATTGTAATATAAGAAGCCACACCTCAGCAGTCCACTGTAATTATAAACAAAAGAAATAATTATTCTCGGCTGCTCCAACGTAAAATATTAAAATTCCTGCGGAGGAAATATTTCACATACCATCAGTTCGATAACCACGTATATTTTTCATCCACATACAATTTGCGCGCTTTTACGTTTCTCCAGTGTCGCGTCCTTTGTAGAGTGACGTTTCCGATTAAATATCACGGGCTTGAACAGGAAAGTATTTTTAATACGTCATCGGCGCATGCCACTCTCGAAGACAGTTTTTGCTGTTGATATTTTTCTCGACGAGTTGGGTCGTGCCATATGTGAGAGTTTCTTTCAAAGTCAATCTACCCAATCGCGTGTGAAAACGCTCAGAGGAAAGAATATGATCTCCTCTTGAATGGAAGGCGAAACGGGCGCCAAGTCATTAAACAATAGCATTAAGAAGAAGAAGAGGAAAGAAAGCAGGAATGAAAAAGATTAACTTTAAGCTTCCGTAAGTTTTGGGTTGAAAGGGGGATTGGGAAAGAAGTCCATATAATTCTATAGAGAAGCAACCATTAACTTTAAAAGACGACTTCGAATCCAGTTTTCTCTTGGCAGCCTGCCATTTTCGAAGAACGTATAATTTTCTGAACTCCATGCATTTCGCAGCTGTATAAGAGGATATTTAAAGTGGTCTGTATTGAGCTTATGAAATTGGGCTAACCTCCGAATGATCGCATTTTTCGGTCCTTTAGACGTCTCTTGGTTATCGTTTTTTTTGTGAAATTTGTGCTAGATATCGAAGACAGGATACGATATAAGGTATCTGTCAAAAGGTTATTGTTGGTGTAGTGAATATGTATATAAAATATTTATCGTTTCAACTTTCTTTGCATTACGGTTCATTAGAATAAAGATAAGAACGTTGGATAGTGAGTTTATTTCAAATTATAAAGAGTACAAATGCATAAATCGATACAAACCCATACAAAAATGTGATTGACTCTAAACGAATGTTTGCTAATTTGCAAGTGACTAAATATTTCATTTAGATAACAGATTATTGATAGGTATTACTAGTATTAAAAATATTATCCGTATTTAATACTCATTATCATAATCATCACTTCAGCTGATCCTTCGGATTTATATCTACAGAATAATTTGGCTAACAAACCCAAATCATCTACGAAAGGGTCCACACAGGTAATATTATTAAGATGCTATTTTAGGGTTTTTCTGAAAAAGGATAATAAAAAGAGACATGTTAGAAAAAGAAGGAATAAAACAACTTCTTCGTTCTTGAGGTACGAAGTGAAGTTATTAGGATAAGCGTTGAAGTCATATACCAGCACGAAAGTACGAAAATTAAGCGAAATTTGGCACCAGGCAATAATTGTTCATTCGTACGAAAACTAGGACTCTACTAAGTTCTTTATTTTTCAAAAGTTTCTTGCAAATTACCCCTCCATCTTAAGACTTGAATATATCACACAAAGGGGAGATTTTATATTTTCTACTTTTTTCTGCTGAAAGGGGGGCGGGGGTGGCTTAGTCGGTAGCGCGCCAGGCTCGTAATCTGTACTTCCCAGGTTCGAGTCCCAGCTGGGTCAGCGTTGAGATTTATCTCCGCAAAATTTCCCGCCCTGCCCACGGTCAGTAGGGGACACCGATGGGCTTGGAAAGACTACCATCCGTCGGATGGGACGTTAAGCCGTGGCCCCATGTGCGGGAGAGTCATACCCTGTGCATGTTAAAGAACACGCTGGATGACTTTGACGGGAGGCTACCATCTGTCTCCCAACAGCTTTTCCAGTGGGTCCCCTCCCCAACCTTCTCTGAGCCTTCGGGGTCCATGTGACCTGGCCATTTAGCCCATTGTGTGCAAAAAAGTGCCGCTCAGAGGTAAAACAATCCAACTCAAATCTGCTGAAAGGCAATTTTTTAATAATGTAGACAAACACACGAGGTCAAAAAATTAATGGATGCTTCATTTAGGATATAATTTTGTGGATCCCGAACAAATCTTCTAATGTTAATAACGGGATGATTGAATTCCTAAGTTTTTGTAGAGTTATCTATAAAAATGAACAAAAATGGACCTAAAGCGGGTCCAACCACATAGAAATATTAAAACCATATATATTCACATGACGGTCCAGACAGTTTCTCTGGCCGTGGGTTGAACATTTTTGGTAAAGGGTCACTCAATTGCATTCGTGTGAATGCATTCTTCACTAGTATCACACTTCTCGATTAATAATCGGTTTTCTCCAGTGGCAATTGTATTCCAATTTAACGTTAACAACCAACAATTCGAAACTTAACCAGGGTTCTGTAATCAATAGCATTTATAACAACTGGATCGAAGGGATGAGTAGCTGGTTGATTTACACCACTAGCCTGTGAAATTTATATTTTGATAATTTTTTTCCTAATGTTTCCTAGTTAATATTTTTTAAGATCCGCATATTGGAAAACCCTTTTCCTCCACTGTGGGAAACAAATTAGGCATTAGTTCAGGATATTGCAGCTCAGCACCGAAATGGGAATTCAATTAGCCCTAGTTGCACAACTGTTTATTGATCGAAATTAGTAAATGCATTTCTTTAGAAGTATATAATTTTTGACATTATTAATAAAACTGCATTACAAATTATTGATTAAAGTGTTTTATAATGTTTAAAATATTTTATACATTAATTTTAAACTCAGAAATGCAATTTTATCCATGTTTAGGTTGTCAATGTATCCAATATACTCACGACATATACTGAATGTACTGAGACCACTAAATTGAAACCAATTTTTTGCCCAAGGAGAATACAAATGGTTAATGGATGTGCTCTCTGAAAAATAAACCTTTCACGTCCCATTATTTGCTTACATCCCTGTTATTTCCCTACGGAAAGTAAAATTTGTGCTACTAGGAGAAGACACCATAAAGCAGGGCTTACAGTATATGTAAGTGTGGGTCATGGCATCCTACATCAGAAATGTTTTGACATGATGTGTTTTTATGTCAACACACGCGGAATGGCTAATGTAAGCCATCTTTCCCTTGGAAGCTTTTAGCGCCTATTTGCGAAAATGAATGAAGAAAAGCGGGGAACCAAGATAATAGAAAAATTTCCCATCGCATACCCGATAGCATGGTTTGCTATCGGATATGCGATTTAATAGATAGGATCTAGTGTTCCACACTTTTTCGGAGTTGTCGATAACGCAGAAAAATGTTCCTTGAATTTAATCGGGTTGCACAGTTGTTTTATCTCTGAGTGACCCTTTTTGCACGCAGTGGCTAAATGGCCCGGTCACTATGACCCCAAGTGCACAGAAAAGTTTTGGGTGAAGTGATCCAGTAGGACAGTTGTTAGGTGGCAGATGCAAGCCTTCCGTCAAGGCCATCCAGCATGTTCATTAATGTGCATAAGGTACGGCTCTCCTGCCCAGGGAGACACGTTACATCCCATCTGACGGATGGAGGCCTTTCCAATTTCATTGGTATCACCTTTCGCATCGAGGACAGGGTGAGGGTTTAGTGGAGATAAATCAGAACGCTAGAGCCAAGTAGGACTGGCACCCGGAAACTATAGATTATGAGCCTGGCGCGTTTCCGAATGAGCTTACCCCCATCGCACAATTTAACTGGTGAATGATTGTCAACTAGCTTAATTCAAGATCTGCAAACATTAAGGAGTTTATGCGATGAAATAATTTATTTTTAGGAATACGAGATTAATTATCGGCGACATTAAAAGCAGTTATTGTTCAGAAACATCTATGAGAGTCGAAAACAAAGTGTTGCAAAAATAGGTGTACAAATTAAACTCAACAACTTTTTTTCGGAAAAGACGTTGCATTAGGTGAACAAAGATTCGATCAAAATTAATCGTGAAACTATAGTGGTTTTGTTTTACAAAAATTAAGAACACAATAAATGTTTCTCTTTCTCAACTAAACGAGGAGATGTTTTGAAAGCACATTTAAAATTTGCAGTGGTTTTTGGTTTGATTGGTTTACTAATGAGCGGCACTTTTTCCCACTTAATGGGCTAAATGCCGTGATCATAAAAACCACAAGGAATCAGAGAAGGTTTGGGGAATAGGAATCTTTGGGGAATAGGAATCCAACTTTGTAGGGAATAGGATAAAAACTTTGCTTGAAACGGATCAGCGATTACCGCAGGTTTAGCTTTTCCGAAACCGTGGTTGTAAGAAACATGGTAGGAAATTACGTTATTGCGCTGTTGAGTGCGTCCTCCTAGTATGTACATAATTAAACAGTATATTAATAACGAAAAATGTTGGCTGCCCATGATTATGGATATACATAGTCATCGTGATAATAATATCAAGGCAAAACTTGTTTCTGAGCAGCGTCGATTGGATATGCTTAGCAATTAGATTACATATTAATCGATAAAATTAAATTTTTCAGTTCTGAGTTAATTTCTTTTATTTAACATATGCTAAAAATAAAGAAAAAACTCTGCATATTTTCGCCAGAGTATCAAAAAAATAACAGTTTGTAGCATGCACCACGATATTTATGCTAAGAAAAATGATATTCTGAATAGATAATATCTCATTTCATTCTGCAGTTTTTGAATATTTTCAATCCGCTCTTTACAGTTAAAAGTTGATGTTCGCTAAAGATAATTTAATGACAAAATCACCGAACAAAAGAAGAAAAGCGAAACATTGTACAACAAAATAGAATAAGTCACGCATAGATATACTGTATATCAGTAATCATTTTTTACTCAACATGAAAGGTGTACTATTGAAAATCACATACAAGTCTAGGAATAATGACATGGACAAGAAGCGAATCGTTGCCAACGACATACCGTTATTTTTTAATTCTCGAACCTCCGTGTGTGATATTTTGCTTCGCATATTAAGAAACAACAGATCCAATATCTCAATATAACACTCGTGTAAACTTGGCACACTTGTCCAATAGATTGAAACGTGACAGTTATTTCACCTTGAAAGAGTGGTTGCATGGTAAATTTCACGATCTGGAGAGATCTACAATATAGATCTCCAGAGATATTCAAGATTATATTTACACCATCTTTATTCTATAGGGAGATTGAATGTAATTCCTTCTAGATCTCAAAGACATGGCAGAAGTTTGTATTTGATGCAATGTCTGACATCCAAATGTAGTAGAATGTTTACATATACAATGTATTGCATTTTTATCATATTTCATGTCACTGAAAAAGTGACGCCCCACTTTTTTATAGATCAATCTGCATTCCACAGAACTCTTACCTGTACAAACTATAGATACCTTCTAGAAAAATAATTCCGTCTTTCTATGTAATTCGCTTCACATTGAACCTCGTTGCACCACCTCGAAACAAGAACCTATTTGCCTTCACGGCAAAATTGTGGACCTGTAACCGAAAAAGGAGGGCATCTAGAATGTGGTGGGCAGACAATGTCAAACATGACTGTTAATTAGCCTAGAGTGTCCAACTCGTACATAAACGTATAATCGCAATAGCTTGAATATGAAAATTATCATTGCAAGAGTACACAAGATTGTAAGTAAAGATTGTTTAAATGTTCATTTGTAAAGGTAAAATCAATAATTGGTAGATTTAATTCGAACGTTGCAACAATGTTTTTAATCTTTATATTTCTGAAGTTTATGTTATTTATAGGAGTTTTTAAATTAGTTATTGAGATTAATCAATTATTGTCAAAATAGAAAAAAAATACTTTAGCATAGTATTTTAGTACGGTACACGATATGTGAAATTGTATACATGATACGTAATTGGAAAACTGTAAACATCAGCAATATCTAAGAAGAAATATGGAAATCCCTAAGGTAATTACAAGTTTGAATCCGTCACATAAAAGTAATCACATTTGAGGGAAGAGTTAATGCAATCTCTGATGAACCAACAGAATAGCAATTATTTATTTTGAATGATCCTGAAAAAAAACCTTTTAAGAGAATTTTTGAAGGAATGAATTCATATCATAAAATATATTTGTGATAATAAATTATAGCTATCTAAATAGTTTCTTTCGTTTTTGAGATTGCTGATGTGCATTTTTGCTTGTTAAACACATCACTATTAATTTTCCTCTTATTGATTGTTATTGGTATGTGGAATTGGTATGAAATTTTCGTGGTGGAATGTGAAAGTCACGAAGTTTCCATAGGGAACAATGTGTTAACCCTTTAAACCCAGGAATGGGAATGCAACTGTTTAATTAAAAAAAAATGATTTTTTTTTTAGATAAATTAAAAATTATTTTTAGATTGGGTAGGTACTGAAGAAATATTACGATGCGAATTTTCCAAATCTTCCAAAAGCTATAATTGGGTTTACTAAGGGTAGAAAAAAATCGAAAAACTGACATTTAAGAGGCATTAGATATTTAAAAGAATTTTTATAAGTTAAAAACAGGACTCCTGAACATTAAAGATTTTTACTCAAAATACTAAATACTTAAAAGCTTGCTAACTATTAATAGCGAAGAAAGCTGGGATGACTTGGTTTATCATCATCATCATCATCATCATCACCCTCAAGCAGCCATGGGCTATGGAGGTCCAACCAGACCGTGCAATTTAGTTCTCCAAGCATATCTGTCCTGAGTTACCTGTCATGAGAAAGTCTGCCATGCAGAATACTTTGCTGCATCTCGCCACTACACACCAATTCTGCCAAGGTCCTGTTTCACACTATCTGCCCACCGCATACTAGGTCTCATCCTCTTTCTGCAGCATATAGGCACATTGTTCATAATCCTATTCGCTAATCTAGTATTATCCATGCGAGCAACATGACCAAACCAACGGAGTCTCTCTCTGCAAAATATGCTGCTCAAAGAAGGTTGCCGACTCCTTTGCCTAACCTCATCATTAGTTGCAAAGTTGAACCACCTAATGCCTAAGATACTGCGTAAGCATCTAGAATCATAATCATGAAGTTTCCTGTTATCTTGTTTACAAAGCGTCCAGGTTTCACTAATATAACTAACCCTAGAAAGAACCAAACTATTATACAGTCTAATTCTAGTCTTTAGGTGTATTCGCCTATTTCTCCACACTTTCCATAAATTCTTAAAAGTCCCACTTTCGGTAACATATGTCTGTTAATCTCATGCTGCATATCACCAGTATCTTTTACATAGCTCCCAAGATAATTAAACTGTGACACCTGCTCAAGACTGCAACCATTCAGATTAACTGAATCACAGTCAGCCTGACCAATTTTCATCACTTTAGTTTTCTCTCTGTTTATAACAAAACCTACTCTACTACCAGTCTCATCAACACCTCGAATGAAAGAGTTCATCTTATCAACATCATTTGCCAAAAGAGTTAAATCATCAGCATAATTTTTCGTATCTCCAGACCATTTAAGGCCAAAATCTTTCCCTTGAAGTGTATTTCGCAAAACGTAATCAATAACCAAAGAGAAAAAGAGACGAAATACACCCTTGTCGAACACCAGGAATAATGCTAAACCAATTGCTACAACCCTTACCAACTCTCGCACATGACTCATATTATTATAGAGAGGTTTCATTATGTTAACTAGCTTGTCTGGTATACCATATGAGTTCCACAATCAACCACAAATTATGACGATCAACAGAGTCGAAAGCCTTTTGAAATCAACAAAGTTAGCAACCAAAGGTTTTTGAAACTCTAAACATTTCTCAAGAATCTGTCTAAATGAGAATATCTGATCCACACATCCCCTACCACTTCTGAATCCACATTGCTCATCACGCAATTGCCTGTCAACCAGATTCTTAATTCTATTAAGCACAATCATGCAAAGAACTTTTACTGGAACAGAAAGTAGGCTGATGCCTCTATAGTTATCGCAAGAACTGCGATCACAATTTATAAAATAATATCTATAGTTATCGCAAGAACTGCGATCACAATTTATAAAATGAATAATAATAGCTGTGGTAAAATCCTTAGAAACCATGCCTTTATCATAAAAGATATTCAAAATTTCAGTCATCCATGAGGTAACCGAAACCGAAACAGAATATGGAAAGGTTGTGCAAATCTCTAATCTGTTTAATGTCTTCAACTTTATACATCTTCTCTAAGTAAAATAAAGAACAATTATTTTTAATTATATATTTCAGATTTCATTCAGTCTTTTCAGTTACAGCCAATAACTAAATTACTTGAGTTAAAATCTGATATTTGCTTTGATAAAAAATTTCTTCATTTACGATATTTGGTTTAATTTTTTAGGCAAACTAGTTGTCTAAATATCAGTTTGTCTGAAAAATTAAACCAAATATCGTATGACTTTCTAAAACCAACTTTCACCGATTCGTAAATTGATATATGTGTATGACTATGATTTATAGCAGAATATGCTCAATGATGTAGTTGAACATAACAAGCACCCACGCACATGTATTTGCAGGAAACATGAATGTCATTTACATTCATAGACGGCGACGCGCTACCTTTCGAAAAGTACGTTCTAAAGCTTTACGAATGCAAAAACATGCCCATTATGGAAATATCTCTCTCTTTAGTGTTTACCCTTATTATTCGATTTAGTTCACTGAATACTAAATCAGGGAAATAATGTCCCTTTTATTCTTCACGACAGCTGTTATTTCTTCTGAGTAAAAATAAAACATAGTTGTATTATGACAATTTTGTTTTCCTTCATGGGAGACAAACATGTGGAAAACGCTCCTCAGAAAACCATGGCAAAAAGGAACCCATCAGCTTGTGTGAAGGAAAATGCGTATTGCAACTCGTTTCCCCTACTTTTTTCAAACACGGTCATCATTTCTCACCAGAACCACCACGATCACTCACGTGTCTCACTCTGGGCGATCTCTAGAACTCAGTACGTAATTTATTTCTCCACTGCATTGTGTGTTACCGCCGCCTGGGCTCCCGCGAGGATTCTTGCAACCTTTTCATATTCTGATGATTCCTATCTGCATAAACAGTTATAAATATTTCTTCCCCACCCGCGGTCCCCGACGAAGAACGTGTTTACAAACAGCAGAGATACACCACCTATCGGGAAATACAGCTGGGCATTATTGATACGACATCTCTATTTGGAGTGAGGTATAAAATAGTACTGCAGCAATTCGCCACAGGATGTATGGGAGCGTGGGATGTTAGGGATGGGAAGGTGGACAGATGCTCCCTGTGGGAGTGCGTGAGGTGGCACTGTCACACAGGCGGTCCTCGCCTGATAATGGCTTGCAGCAATAGTTGAGGGGGTTAACGTTATATTATACGTCCCACTTTTGCAAATGCTAGTATCTTTTCTCGACGTTCTCAGCATCTTTTTCCTTCTTTCTTTTTTCTCCCTTTCCTCTCAACTCTTCTTCTTGAGAAAAAAAAATACATTTGGAAAAGACAGCGGGGAAAAAAGGCAATTTCGAATGCAAAAAAAAATACAGTTGAGGTATAAGGTTGGTGCTTTTTGAAGGTATGCAGCTCTGATTTACGACTATGTGCAGAGTACATAAAATGGAATTGAATAAAGCCCTCGATGGTGAGCAGGGAAATAGGTTTCTGTCTGTCACAAAGTACAAAGAAACATTGTAATATTTCGAAAATTCGAGAGATACGAAGGACAACTTTGGGTCTGTCAATCTATGAAATTTGATGTTCTGGAATTTTTAAAGCAATCGTTATATTTGTCTACGCAAGCACACTGCTTCAAATACGAATTGTCCGAAATAAAGTATAATAATTAAACAATATTTTTTCAAGCAAAATTTTAGCACTTGTATATTTTTACAAATTTAATATATTAATGACCAAGGAAGAACTAAGTTCGAAAAGGAATACATCAAAATTACATGAATGTAAATTTGTATCTAGCAGTTTCCTCTTACATGATTTCAGATCGTCTTATCTTTACCCTGAAATAAAGTATAAAATTTCGTTACTCTACAGTTGGGGTTTCCGAAATGGAGTCCCTGGATTTCTATGTGTCCAGGAAGAAATTTTAAATAGTTCAATATCCCAGGTCCCGTGACTGAGAAACCGTTACTGGCTAAGTCTAGGTTGAATATCAATAAAATTATAATTAGTTGAATTACTGCGCCATTAACCAACATCATTAACTGATCTTTCATTGCGTGAGAATAATAAAAGTCATCTATGTAAAATAAAGGCGTTCAACACATTGTTTTATAATGAAGATATAGCGTTTAAAAAGAGGCTTAGAGAGTGATTGACCGTGCATAGTTTGGGGACTAGTAATATACTGGTAGTTAATAAAACTATGCATCGGTTTTAAGTGGCATACAAGTATTGAATGAAGTATATATAAAATAGTTTGTGCGTCTGTCAGATTTTAGTTCTACATCTCCTACTAGAGACAGTCAGAGCTAGGACCATCAGACTTCGTCAATAGCTTCATCTCACCGTAACGTAGAGCCCTGCCAAAGTTCGAGCCCACAAAATTATGCTCTCCACCAAACGATGGCGACAAAATGTCTATTCATTGATAACTTGGCGCATCGATAACGTGCAACGCCATTCATAACTTTCAACTTTCCATTCATAAGGTAGGTGACGGAAAGTGCACACAGTGATTTCGGACACTTGCGCAGGTTCAATCTCGATCCATCGCCGCTAGGAACACGATCTCTATACCCTATGCAGCAAGTATTAAGTGGGACCATCATGGGCGCCAGTAGGGGAGGACTTTTATAATGATATATCTAAACTAGCAAAATGCACATCAAAAATGGCCTTGAGGGACCCTGGACAAAATTAAAAGGGGCGGTCGGGTCCCCTGGAAAAATTAAGGGAAAATGAATTTATGTTAAATAATATCAACGGTAATTTTCCCCTTTTTTACGTTTTCTTCTGTTGTCCGAAATATTTTCTTTATTTTTTTTTTATTTCGTTTTCAAAAATAAAGAGTTAATGTGTTCGCTTTGTCGTCTCTCTGTCTGTCTTTCCGTCTGTAGACATCGAAGTTTTTTGTTTATAGAGATAAATTAAATACTGTTTTTGTGTTGGATAGATATTGATGAAATATTGGGATTTGCACTTTCGAATCTTCCAAACGATATATTTAAAGTAGAAATTTGAGATTTCGTCGTGGAATGTGAAGGTCACGAAGCTTCCATAGGAAACAATGTGTTAACTCTTGAAACCCATGGATGGGAATGCAACTGTTTCATTTCGAAAAATAATTGGTTGTTTTTTTAGATAAATTAAAATTTGTTTTTAGATTGGGTAGGTACTGATGAAATATTACGATGCGAACTTTCCAAATCTTCCAAAAGCTATATTTGCGTTTTCTAAGAGTAGAAAAAAATCGAAAATTCCAAACTTTTAAGGAATATTGCAAAGAAGGTCATGAAGTTTTCATTGGTGGCAATCAGGTGACCCCTTAGTCCAAGGTTTGGTGGGGAAAAAACAATTGTTTTGTTTTAAGAGGAAATTGGAAAATTCTTTTCAGTTCGTTGGCGCTAATGAAATATTACAATCCGTATTTTTCAAATCCTTAATTATATTTAATTTATATTGTTAGAGATCACTAATTATGGAAACAGGAGGAATTTTAACTTAATATTGTAAGTGAATGTTTATGATAGAAATTTAAAATTTCGGCGTAGGATGTCAAAAGATATTCCATTTATAGCAACAATATGGCCCCTTTTGTTTCAGAGGGATGTGAATGTTTTTGTTTCAGAGAGGATGATTTTTAATTTAATATGATAAAAGACAAATGCATTTTATTTCGTGTAAATACTAATAAAATGTTACTATTTGCATTTTCTCCATCATCCATTAGTTCGAATTAAAACGTTTAAGGTTTCTTAAATGATTATTCTAATTATTATTCTACTATAATAATTAATTCACATCAAAACCAAATATTATTTTGGGATAGGAATTTGACTGAATTAAGTTTCTGACGAATGATCAGAATTATGTGTGAAAAGGAAACTTGAATGAGCAAACTTTTCGCATAATAAGTTTCAGCTAGGTATATCCTAGAAATTGGATTCAGCAGAAATTTCGCTGTTTGTATATCCTTGTATAAAGTAACAAGATTTTGTTTTGCAAATTTTTCTCGTTTCCTCGTTTTACACATTGCGCGAAATTAAACACATGAACATGAGGGTCATTGTTCCCTTAAACGATTATAACCTCAAATTATATACGGCTCAATCGGTAGCGTGCTAGGTCGTAAAGAGAAGTTCTCAGGTTGAAGTCTCAACTGCGCCTTGAGATTTTTCACCCTAACTCAAGTTCTGCTAGCGGTGAGAAATAGGACACCAATGGGCTTGGAAATACCGCCACACTTCGGAAAGAACGTAAAGCCGCGGCCCCGTGGGCATGAGAGCCACAACCTATGCACGTTTAAGAACACGCAAAGTGGCTTTGACGGGAGGTTTCCATCTGGCTCCTAATATCTATCCAATGGTTCCCCTTTCCAGGGCGATGATCCATGGTGAATGATTCATGGGGATGACTTCCCCATCCAATTGCGAACCTTGAGGGTCCTTGTGACTAAGCCATTTAGCCCATTTACCTCGGTCTTTTTTAACACTTATATAGTTCAAATGAGAACAAAATCGTATGAATGAGAGCAAAATCGTATTATGCTCTCCACCAAACGATGGCGACAAAACGTCTATTCATAATGTGACGCTATCCTAAATGCTATCCTAAATGCTATTCTAAATGTGACGTTGATGCTTAAATGAATATTCCAGTGTGAACCGTTCCCTGGAACCAGAGTACTACTGAGTTTTCTGCAGTTTTGTTAAGCAGGTGATGTTTGAAAAACATAACTTCTTTCAAGCAAATATGAAACGCCACTTTTGTAGCTCAATTGCTAAAGTAAAGTGTGCTTAGCCAACTGATACTGCCTGCTCATAAGAACAAGTGCTGCGTAACCAGCAAGATTCACTTTTGAATGCAGAAGACATTTCATAATTGAGCACCTGTCCCCCTAACAAATTTCTTGAATTCTATGATTCCCATGCCGAGACCAAACGTTGCGGTTTATAACTAACACTAACAAGCATTCATATACATCAAGAACATCATGTAATAACTGATTATTGTAACTTCGTTCCTAAGTAGGAGTAAATAGGACATTAGGAAACTTCAAGAGATTAGAATCCAAAATTTATTACCTTACGTAAGCAAGTGTAAAACGCAGCAGTCTCAGTTCAACTATGCAGTAGAGCAACCAATGCAAACCAGGTGATACAGCCTTTGCATAAAAGAAACAGTTCGATTAGTTATACCGCTCTCCTATTCCCTAATTACAAAATATTCTGATACAGTCTATGGAAGCAGCTGAAACTCGAAACTGTTGTTATTTTTCCATAACAATATATAAATATAACTTTTGTGATTATTTTAAATATCTATGCATTAAATTTAGACAAATTGTACTTATATGTTTTAATATTTTAACCATATTATCCATTGCGTTAAACATTTTCTTAGTAAAATATACACCAAAATATTTTCTTATTATACTATAAAGCATGTAAATAGTTTAAATTGAGTTGCATTATAAGTATTATTCATTTTGAACAATTTTTCCTTACACCCTTATGGATGTTACATTTTTGCAACTTGAGTTGCATTTTTCTACCTGATCAACAACTCAAGTGCAGTATAGAGTTGAGGAAGAAGATGTACTGTCATGCTAGACTGAAATTTCTCATCAAGACCACCCAACATGTTATGTAAAAAATCACAGGATGTATAGAAGCAGACCGGGACTCTGCTTCGTGTTATCCCATCCATGGCAGACATCGTTTTTTAAGGGCGGCTTTTCTCATCTCCACTGAGAATAACTGAGAATAAAGTGGTGATGAGCAAAAAAAACAACCCTAAATTTATTTTCCGACTTGGATAACAGCTAGTGACTAAATCAATCATGCTGCAGCTCAGTGTTCAAGAAATTTCTGAAATTCGCTTTCAAAATGCATGTATTAGGTATACTGTTCAACTTAAAAATAACTGCAGCTATCGCTTTTCTGACGCTTACCTCAAAGTAGTAAAGATGGCCGATAAACATATAATTAATTTAAAATTCAGTATATGCATTTTGTTATGAAAAGCATAAGATTACTTTTTTATTTATTCTGATATATATATATAGGCGACAAGGATGTGTCCAATATAAAAGAAAACATCGCCATTCAGTTCACAATAATTGTAGATGTATTTTTGTGACAATAAGTATTATTCCTGTCCACGGATATGTTTCATGAACAGAAATTTGGTCTGCCAGTATTTTTCAGTTTGACAACTCTGGCTTATGCAGCTTTCCTTTTCCTTTCAAAGTACGAGGTAACTCGGAACTTGATAAACGTAATCCGTTGTTTGCAACACTTTCCACAAGTTATTGGATCTGCTGAAGTGAAACGCCTTTTTATCAGCCTATTTGAAGGTCGATGCCCAAGGCCTTTTAAAGCCAATATCGATTCAATATTTTCCTAACGCTTCTTTAAAAAAGATAAATGAATTATCTGCGTTTCTGCTATCATTGGAGAAACAAATATTCTTTTTTTTTTCCACAAAGAAAATATGCCGCATTATCAAAATATAACAATAAAATTTGACTAATGAATTTCCCATTGTAAAATTCTTCCTACAAATAATTCCACTGCATATATTCCTTGGGAATTAAAACCAAAGCAAAGAGTGAAAAAATAAAAAAGAGATTGGAAGGAAAAATTATCATTGGTAACGTGAACGGGAGTGCGGAGTTTCGATTTACTGCCAAGTCTCAGTGGGGAATACGGTAATGGCAACAGAACAGAAAGAACAGCAATGCACCTTGGCGGGGACTGCATTTCAACTGGAATTGCTAAATCGATAGCTTTATTCCGTCTTAAAAATTGTACCGAGAATTTCAATTCTTATAGGAGATTCATAGTCTTTCATAAAGGTTAAAGTTGGATTGTTTTAACCCTAATAGATAACTTTAATTTCGCAATGGCTTATTTAAGAAAACCTTCGATTTATGGTACAATTAATGAAGGAATCCAGTCTTTGGAATAGACCAAACTTTTTTTCAAGTTCATCAAGAGTGCTTTAAAATATCTAGAAATCTCCATCGAAAAAAATGGCTTAACCTATCATAGGATTAGATGAGATGCAAAATAGTTTCAGATGTTAATAAACATTCGAAAAGTATAGATTCATTAAGTATACCAAATATTCATTGACTGTATTACATTTCTATTATAAAGGACTCTAAAATAATCGATTTTAAGTTCTGTGTTGATGAACCACGCTGGATATAAAGTTTGAATTTGGACATGCAGTGTTTGGTTATAAGTGAAAACAAATCATTTATATTTTTCTCATAACATTCCTACTATGTTTAAGTAAAACATTCTGTAGAGGTGACTCTTGTTTGTGTGCATGCCAGCCTGCAGCACTAACTAATTTCAAAAATTTTATGCAACGTTAGTTATATAATTTGAGATAAAAAATTAAACCACCTTAATGGTAGGTCATAGATGACTAACGGCTGGATCACTATATTTTATCCTTCTCTGAGCACTTAGCAATACGGAGTCTGGTGTAGTAAGAGTAATGATCTAGTGGAAGTTTGTGTAGTAGTAACAATCTCAAGGGAAAAACAATGAGGACTCGAACTTCGAAATTTTAAATTTCAAGGCTCGGGGGTGCTTAATACTGAACCTCGGAGGCTTGTAATATGATACTTAGAAATTCGAGTCCTCAATCTTTCTCCCTCGAGATTATTCTCTGCTAATTATCCGCTCTGATCTCGATGACATGGGAGACACCCATGGCCTTAGAAATGGCGGCATACGCTGAATGAGATATTAAGAATTGGGCCTGGTGTAGGGAAGACATATGCTGTTCATGTTAATGAAACAAAGGATAAACTGGACGAGAGACTCCTAACAGATGACTACCATTTACGGCTGGTATGTTAAACGGTGGCTCCATGTGCAAGTGAGCCATACCCTGTGCGCGGAGTACACGCTGGATGCCCTTGATGCAGGGCTTTCATTTTTCTCTTAGCAGCTGCTCAGTGGATCCCCTCCCCCAAACTTCTTTGGGACCTTGCAACCTGGACATTTAGCCCATTAAGTGTAAAACAGTTGTGTCGCTCAGAGGTAAAACAGCCCAATGACACAGCAACCTGAGAAATGTACAGTGTTCCCTTTCATCCAGTTTTGAGTCCTCGAGGTCCATGTGACTTGACTATTAAGCCCATATTGTATGCACAAAATCCCTTGTCAAAGATAAAACAGATAAACAGCACACACTTGTCTTCATTTTTTAATGGTTCTCAAAACCAGTATTTTGCATCATCAAATACCTAATGGAATAAAAAAAACATTTAAGTTTGTTTTTATTTATACAATTAAATAGAAGCGAATTAAATGAAAATAGTTAGGAATATGCATTTATCTGGTGAATACTGACGACTGTAAATTTTAAAATAAATTAACCCAAAGCACTTTAGATAAAATCAATATATTAATAATACATCTGCCTCTTCTGGTAAACGCTGATATTATAATAAATGTATTGACATCATAACAAATATTTACTTTCAGAAAAATATCGATGTATTTAACTAATTTTCAATTGAAACAGAACGAAATATCGACGATGAATTACGTCAGGATATTTCAAACAGGAATCTCATTAAAATAATGCTTGACACCAATGTAACTTAAGGGATTGTTTGCAGAAAGCTCTCCAATAATCCCGCTCAGAATTACAGAACGAGCGGAGAAGAATTTCGAATAAAATGTAATATTTACAGTGTTCGAAGTTCCCAGTCCATGAACTATGCTGATTATTGTCGCCGGTGGAACAGAAGAGAAAGCATTACACAGGTCATTAGAGGCGTAATTTGATTGCTTCAACAAGTTCTGTCAATAATTCGATTTTCTCCCACTGGCTGTATTCTAATTTGTTTGAGAGCATCGTCTTATAAATTGGTGTTAAAATTGTAAAGTGGAATCGTTTGAGTGCTGCTGTAGTGGATTGCTCATTAGAAAGGAGGTCACAGTTGAATTTTTCCTATTGGAAACGTTGAATAAAGTCCCTGCCTTTTCATTTTGTTCATTTCCTTGGAAATGGGCAATGAAAGTAAGGCAGATTCAGCGAATCGAGAGTAATGTCGATTAAGAAGAGAACTCCTTTTTTTGTTTCATTCGGCATTTTAAAAGGTATTGACAATCATTAAGAAATATTTCGATTTAGAGGTAGAAATTTCTTTTGTGGTTAATGTGCTTGGTTACGATCGAAGAGAACAGGGTTCGGCATGCAGATTTCTTTGCATCTTGCTTTCTGCTGAGATCTCGCCTTCCTCACATATCTACTTTATCCGGTATTATACTGAGAGGCTTTATATCGCATGTTTTGTTCAAACACGCAGAAATGTAAGATGAATGCATTCGTCTACATTTCAGTGTTTTGTTTCGAAATATTGTCTATTTGGATCAGACACTTTTTGATTATAGACCAAATATATATCGTATCTAAACAGCAATTTCTTTAATTTAGAAGGTTCATAAGTTATATATTTCTTAGATACGATATATATGAATATTTTTAAATACAATATATATGAACAATAAGTGAGGAGAATGAGAATTACGTAAGCTTTAAGTTAGAAAAACTCTTTAATATGCTGAAGAATTAAAAGTATTCATGATATTCAGAGGAAAGCTCAGTTTTTGGTACAGATGAAACTTTTTGCTGACAGTTTGATTTCAGATCAGTGGTTATTGATGGAAACGTAATTGGTTTCGTCTTATTGCAGTCTATATTAAAGTATATCATACTTTTTTTCAATGCCCCATAAATTACTTCTACTTTGCCATACGTCAGGCTAGTTTGAAAAAGTTAGCCATACGTCAGGCTAGTTAAAGCACAACAATGATTTGAATAAACATGTTAGTTAAGTGCATTGTGCTAAATACATATAGTGTGCTTTAAACACACTATATGTATTTAACACAATGACATTTAGCACAATTATGCTATTTATCACAATTGTATTTAGCACAATTGTATTTATCACAATTATGCTATTTAGCACAATTGTATTTAGCACAATTATGCTATTTATCACAATTACGCTATGTAGCACAATTGTATTTAGCACAATGGTATTAAACACATTATTTAGCACAATTTTACATTTTGGGTCAGTTAGGTTGGTTTTCCTCTAAGAGGGGACATTTTTGCACATCGTGGTCTAAATGACGAGATCACAAGGATCTCGAAGACTCGGAGAAGATTGGACAAGGTGACCCATTGGACATTTACTAGGAAACAGACAGTTGTCTTCTGTCAAAGTTACCCAGCATATTACTTAACGCACACAGGATATGGTTCTCTGCACCGGTCATATCTTAGCATTTCATACAATGGACGACAGCTTTCTAAGTGGAGACCAAAATCTCATTGCTGGAAGAGTAGAGACTCACAATTGGAATTGCAGAATATGAGCCTGGAACGCCAGGGTTTCAAACCAGGGGTTCTCAACGTGGGGTACGGTGTAAAATGTTTTGGGGTACGCCGTGAAAGCTCAAAAGTCTCTACATACATGTTATTTATACATATATACGTTTTATTTTATTCCCATTGCTATACTATAACTATAGTTTTATCTATCTATACCAGGAGTACGCCAGTTACATACATATTTCCATGTGGTACGTGAAGCATAAAAGGCTGAGAACCACTGCTATAGAGTAAGCCAATCTCCTCCCCTTAATGGTCAGTATTGAAGATGTCCATACTAAATTAGTATACGTACATATTTCACATTAATATATTATGGAAATTTTTGTATTTGCGCCGCACATATTAGGTACAACTTAACTATTTATATTATTAAGTACTATTTAATAATAAAAAGGTTATATATCTTTGATAGCCTAATAAATTTGTTGCAAGCACACTTATGTGCACGGCCAATGAAAGATGAAATTTCTTCTCTCAGAACACAGACAATTCCAGTGAATTTTAATCATTGATATAAATGCCTTACTATCAATCAGCATAAATACAAATTTCCTTTTAAACACAATACAACCAAAGAAGCATGTTGTTAGATGTGTTCCTGGGTTCGAGCCCCGGGAAAGGCATGGATGTTTGTGTTGTTTTTCTGCTGAGGTCCCGCCATCCTAACAGACCTTCTACTACGGCGTATAAACTGACAGGCTCCTGCCAGACCTCTGTGGCAAGCAGCTGCTTAAGGGAGTATTTATTTATTTTTTATTTATTTTATGCAGGTGAATTGCAAAGTTGCGTAGAATTGTGATTCTCAAATGCATCCACCCATCAGATAACTTCAATACGATCATCGTCATTTTTTATACATATACTAAATAGGGTTGTTTTAATTAATAATTCTTTGCTAAAACATTACGATATCTTACCTACCAAAGATTGAAGCAGGGCTTCTCAATCTATAGTACATCTTTTAGATATCCTTGCTATCATTTTGATAATCATCCACTCCATTTTTTCTTGTGCTAATAGATTATAATGATGCAAACAAAAGAGGTAATAACTGCACACTTTCTAAAAATGATTATAAAACATGGCCATTAAAATAGATTACAAAATGTCTAAATCTTCCACCAGTAGTTTATTGATTTACATACCAACTGTTTTCTATGCTTAAGAAATGAATATTTTCTTCACGTTTCGTTGAAACAAATTCAACGAAACGTGATTGAAACCATTTTGTGTTTGGTATAAGCATTTATCGTAGCACCAAAAGAGCTCTCATCTTCTAAATTAAGGAAACGCTATTTTTAGTCACAATATCTCGCAGCGCATTTTAGTTTGAACAGATTTCTGAATGAACCCATCGAAATGTTTCCTTGCCTTCCTTAAGACAACTCATTTTTTTTAAGAAATTCTGATGTAAAATATAATAATAATATAGACAATAATTAAATGAGTCCGAGCCTGACGGTTTGTAACCTGAAGCATATATTTCTTACATAAAATAAATCAATCAGTCATTCAATTGCCTGGAATAGTCTCTAATTTTATCTCCTTTCCTAAACCGTATGGGTTATAGTAGAAGCTACATTATTGAAACTGTAAAATATAAAATTTCAATACCAGAAGAGCGTAAAGTCAATTAAAAAATACACTAAATGATTAAACTTCAATGCAAATTGAAGCTATGCTTTTCACTTCTACTTTCAAAATCCATAGTAAAATATCCTGTTTGACTTTTTCCTTAGATACGATACACATGAACAGATCATTACTTCTAAACATTTTGTGTGTTTCACTGTCATCTGTTCAATTACGTTTCTAAGTTAGAAGCATTATCAGTTTCTTCTAGTTCACATTATTCACTTCGACTGAATGTTGAAACTCGTAAATCCTAAGTCATTTCCTTCAAGCAATGTCTTAGTGAAGCTTCAGCCACCATTTTGAAAAGAAAACAAATACCCTCTTTAAAGTGAGAAAGAATTTCAATAAGACATATTCCTCCCATTGGTATCTTTATATTCTAACAATAATAGCTGAGTATTACTTCGCTTGGATGATCTAAAGCCACATTTAATCGCCCGCGGGATTTGTCTTGCTCCATAACGTCAGAGCTCAAAATTTCGGTTTGAGGAACGCCCCAAGGCAAACGTTACTATCCACCGCAAGTGGCACTAAGCCGTTCCAATGCTCTATTCAACTCGAATCTTTCACTGGCCATGTTCGTGATAAACTTACTCGTTTTATATCCCAGCGATCGCCTTGCTCAACTGCATCAACAGCACATTCTTAAGGAAGGTTTATTCCATTTTTATTGTCCCCTTCGGAGAAAAACGTGGAGATTCATGGGGCGAATCCTTCACGTGCTGCACATGTTGAACACGGGGTTTTGATCGCTTGATATGAAGGATTTTGCAACTGAGGGATTGTAAAACGGAACTCCGAACACACCAAAATAGGATGAATGAATGCTCTCTGAGATCGCTACAGTTGCTAGACACATTTCTATTGGATGCTGCCATAGTATCCATACATATTGATATGTTTTATGTGTACGAATTCGTTGGTGGTTTGTAACGTCTGTAAAGAATGGAGAGACACAGCTGTTGGATGCAGGAAAATGGGCAAAGTTTAGATATATATATTTGGTACACAAAATAATGTTGTTTGTTGCATTTATATTTTTCGATGTGTAAAGTGAAATATTATTCAGACATTTTAACTTAGCCTAATGGTTGCGGTCGCAAATTTCTCGAACATTTCATGCGAAATTTGTGTTAAAAGAAATTTTCAGGACTTTAAAGTATGACTTAAACGATTTATATCGACGTATAATATTTTAAAGTCATAAATGTCACTTCACTGTCTTTACGAAATAAGAAACTAACAGGAAAATATGTACCAAATTCAGGAAAAATCGTTTCCGTATCAATGAGTCACTTTGTTATCATTTAAAAGCTGTAGATCAATGTGTAAATTTTGGGTGCATTACGGGAACATCAGTTATTTGTCATTGGTATCTTTTTTCTCATTTGATTAAAGTTACTATCAGTTTATAATGAATAACTGTTATCATTAAGGATTATCAATTCATAGGTAGGAGTTTCAATTTTTCAGCTTTGAGGCTTGATTCTCTCGTTTGTGTCCTGCTTTCGGAAGAAATAAGATAAATGAAAGAATTTTAAAGTTTGTAATTAAACAATTATCTCCAATGAAGTTAAAGCATTGTTCTGTGAAACATATACAGGGTGTGCGAAAAATAATGGTGAGTTTATAGAACCAATATGTAGGGAAGTAATATACATATTCCAGAAAGTAATACTTTAATTGAAAGCCTACCTCAAATAGGTTTGAACAAAATGTGCACCATTCGTGACCCTCTGTCTAATCGATATTCCATTTCTTGCCACACTATCTGGCTTTCAGATGATACAGGTATACAAAATTATACAGGTTTCAAATGATACAGTATACAATATACAAATACACAGTTCTTTACCGATGAGAAAAACAGGGGTTGTCACATCCTTGATGGCCATAGAATTCAACCACCGCTGTCATTCATCTGTAAGAAAAGTTTGGCAGTAAGAACTTTCGTAACTTGAAACATGTATCAGTGAGACTTCCTAAAGACTCCCGTGAAACTGTTTGAGTAAGGAAATGCACTGGTTTAACATTCAGTGTGATGTCTTTTATGAAGTTGGGGACCATGCTTCTCGAAACCCCACCATTATTTGTCAGACTATATATATATCGACCATGCGTGCATGAAAATGCTGTTGATGACCTTAAATAAGACATTCAGATTAGGATTACCCACATAGTCGTTTTAAATTCTTGTGATCCAAATATAATACTTCGATTAAGGGTAAAACAACCTTACTAATTTTTAGGGCAAATATTTTTCAAACTACGATACCATATCTCTTTTCTGATGATATCAGAAATTGTTTTTCTCTTCTGTTCTGATTAATCTTTGAGAAACAAAGTAAACTCTTTAAAATGCAACACCCTTGTAGATTGAGTGGTTCTAGATTTTAAAATTTTCCGAATTTTAGTGAAATATACCTAGTGGTTGAGTAGTTTTGCAGAAATCTTTCAATGAATTTTACGCATTAACAATCAAACTTATTTATCTCTGCAAACATTAATTAATAACTAAAAGATCGTGCTAGCGGTTATAAACGTAATTCAATATTTTAAATGTAAACAAATGACAATAAACAAAGTCACAGCAGCGAATGTTGTCATTAATATAATGCCAAATTTGAAAGCATGCCTATTACTCACTCTTTGTGTTCACCTATTGTACTTAGGCTAATTGATTATAAAGAAACAAGAGGGCAGCTAAAACGGCATTCAAATATAATAATAACAATATATTCATCCGGTATTACATTCCTGCATATGTTTGATCCTTTTCTCACCAATGTTTAGATTGTTTTAAATAATTTTCTTTTTTAAGTGTAACATACTTTCTCTGGTCGGTAAATGGTAGCTAGGTAGTCACTGGAAGGAGAGCTATGCACCAATCTCCTGTGATGATGCATAGAACCTAGCCTTATACCTACCTAGCACCTACTGTCCAACCCCACCTTCTCGTGGTGCAGACCGTTAGTACCTTTCAAAAGTGATACTCTCTTGTAGAAGTGAACGGAAGGGGAGAGCTGCCAGAGTAGTGGCCTACTAATCTGGACAACTATGGCTACTTTTCTTTTTTTCCACCCTGCTGAGGAGTGGTCAACCACACAGGGTCCTGGTGCTGACCATATATACCAACCTGAACGGAATTATGGCTTTGAGATTGATTAAGGATCCTGATGTTGCTGCACTGGTGGGCTTCTGTAGAGGGAAAATCATCCGCTGTGTTATCTGTTGGTTTGTGGGTTGACAGCCCCAAATGAATAGATTCACAGGATATGTTTATCAGCTGGTGGATAATCCTGAGCAGAGGTCATCGCAAGCACCTGAACTCTTTGCTTCTATTGGCATCGTCAAATTCTACATTGGAGGAAGTCTTCCAGTGTAGATGGCTTCAGCCTTTAATGGTGGGGGAACGGGTCTTTGCCCCATGTCTGTGATTAGAGGGCTGTTTGTCGGAATTTCCTCTCTCAATAAACATAGTTTCTTTAAACATCCCACTAACCATTTTCTCTCGATAGGTAGTTGAAATGTGAGGACTCTGCACAGAGCTTTTTCTCCTGATGTCCTCACACAAGAATTCCACCATTATAATTTAGATATTCTCGGCTTGCAAGAGACCAGTTGGACAGATCAAAGTCAGATTCTTAAAAATAATCTTAAATTTCTCTTTTCAGGGAGGGACGACAACAAGCATCACCAAGGCGTGGATCTGCTTCTCAGCAGACACGCTAGTGATGCTCTTCTAGGATATGAGTGCATTAATGAAAGATTTCTTACAGCAAAATTTCAGACAAGCGTTAAAGACTTGAATATTATCTGCTGTTATGCCTCCACTGAGGATGCCGATGAGGATGAGAAGGATAGGTTTCACGGACAACTTCAGGATATTTTGAATTCTGTCAAGAAATGAGATATTACCCTTGTTCTTGGTGACTTCAATGCCAAAGTTGGTACCTACTCTGACATTTAGGAGGAGTGATAGACCCTTTTGGTATTGGTAGCTGCAATGGCAAAGGGCAACATCTCCTACAGGTAAGTAAACTCAATGGTTTCAGGATAACTAACACTTATTACAAACATCGCGACATATATAAGTACACATGGGTTTCACCTGATGGGCTGCATAAGAATATGATTGATTGCATATTAATTAACAGCAAATGGGTTACTTCTGTTAGGAATACCAGGGCATATTAGGGGAGCTGAAATTGGATCTGACCATTACCTTGTTAAAAGTGTGTTGCAACTTAAACTTAAAAAGTGTTGTACTAGGGTTAAAAATTTTACTTTTAATACTGAAGCTCTGAAAGATCCAGTTATAGCAAAGCTTACCATGATAGGTTACTTAGTCATTATGGCAGTCATGGTTTGCTTACTACTGAAGTTGAGGAAGAATGGGATCATTTTAAACAGGGTTTTTGGACACTAACAGTACTCTTTTAGGAAAAAAGGAGCAGAAGAGCCAGAATTATCTGAGTGATAAGGCACTTGAGCTTATTTCGGAAAGAAAGAACTGCAGGAATGTCCTTAATCAGTACCCTACTAGTCCAAATAGAAAGGATTACAGAGAGCTTAATAAATGTGTAAAAGATCAGTTAGTTGCTGATAAGAATCTTTGGCTTGATGGTTTGGCTGAAAAAGCCGAGGAAGCAGTTAGACAGCACAACATCAGAGAGCTGTACCAGGTAGTTGATGTTTTGTGTGGTAGAAAACGAACAGGTATACAGGGATTGAAGAATAAACAAGGTAAGGTTATAGAAGGTGAGGATTCTGTCATTGCTAGGTGGGCTGAGCATTTCAGTGATGTTCTAAACAATGTGGTTAGTTCTACTCCCATTTTTTGCAATGATGATAGATGCATTGGTGGCTTTAATGTTGGCCCTATAACACAATCTGAAGTTAGTTTGGCTATTTCTAAACTTAAACTTCATAATTCCCCAGGGGTAGATGAAATTACTACGGAAATGCGTAGATCTAGGAATGTTTCGGTTACCACTTGGATGACTGAAATTGTGAATATCATTTATGATAAGGCATGGTTCCTAAGGATTTTACCAGAGCTATTGTTATCCCTATTTTCGAAAAAGGTGATCGCAGTTCTTGTGATAACTATAGGGGTATCAGCCTACTCTCTGTTTCAGGTGAAGTTCTTTCCCTGATTGTGCTTAATAAAATTAAGAATCTGGTTGACAGTCAATTGCGTGAAGAGCAATGTGGGTTCAGAAGTGGTAGGGGATGTGTGGATCAGATATTTTCGTTTAGGCAGATTCTTGAGAAATGTTTAGAGTTTCAGAAACCTTTGGTTGCTAACTTTGTTGATTTCAAAAAAGGCTTTTCACTCTGTTGATCATCATAATTTGTGATTGATTTTGAGATCATATGGTATACCAGACAAGTTAGTTAACATAATGAAAGCTCTCTATAATAACACTGAGTCGTGTATGTGTGTTGGTAAGGCTTGTAGGAATTGGTTTAGCATTACTTCTGGTGTTCGACAAGGGTGCGTTTTGTCCCCTTTTCTCTTTAGCTTGGTTATTGATTATGTTATGCGAAATTCTCTTCAAGGGAAAGATTTTGGCTTTAAATGGACTGGTGATACGAAAATTTCTGACTTTGATTATGCTGATGATTTAGCCCATTTGGCTAATGATGTTGATGAGATGAACTCTTTCATTCGAGCTGTTGATGAAACTGGTAGTAGAGTAGGTTTGGTTAAAAACAGAGAGAAAATTAAAATGATGAAAATTGGTCAGGCAGGCTGTGATTCAGTTAATATGAATAGTTGCAATCTTGGGAAGGTGACACTGTTTAATTATCTTGGGAGCTATGTAACAGATAATGGTGATGTGCGGCATGAGATTAACAGACGAATGGGGATGCTGCCGGGACTTTTAAGAATCTATGGAGGGTGTGGAGAAAAAGGCATATACACCTAAAGACTAAAATTAGACTGTATAATAGTTTGGTTCTTTCTAGGGTTAGTTATGGTAGTGAAACGTGGACACTTTGTAAACAAGATGACAGGAAACTAGATGCTTTTGATTCCAGATGCTTACGCAGTATCTTGGGCATTAGGTGGTTCAACTTTGTAACTAATGATGAGGTTAGGCAAGTGAGTTTGCAACCTCTTTTAAGCAGCATATTGTGCAGAGAGAGACTCCGTTGGTTTGGCCATGTTGTCCGTTTGAATGGTTATAGATTGGCGAATAGGGTTATGAACAGTGTGCCTAAAGGCCTCAGAAAGAGTGGGAGACCTAGGATGCGGTGGGTAGACAATGTCAAATAAGACCTTATTAGAATTGGTGTGCAGTGGCCAGATGCAGTAGATGCAGCTCAGAACAGACTTGCTTGGATAACTAAATTGCACGGTCTGGTTGGACCTCCGTAGCCCATGGCTGCTTGAGGATGATTATGATGATACTTTCTCTTCTGTTCTCTCTTCCCGTCTTGATTTACTTGTCATTGTTGAAGGACGGGGGAGAAAGTTTATGATAAAATAGTACAAACGAACAGAAGTCAATTCTTTGGTAGTGACCGACGATATTTGTTTACATTCGAATGCACCAATGTTTGGTGGTGACAAAAACAGAAAATACTTAAGTCAAACGCAATTGTGCCGGATTGCTTTCTTAATATTTCCGAAATGTGAAATAAAGTGTTTTGTGAAATGTGCTGAATTAAAATAATTCCGATTTATGAAGTGCTGGATTTTAAACAGCATATTGTATTAGTTCTGTGCTGAGACATCAGCAACTTTATCCACATATAAATAATTTTAATTTAATAACATTTTGAAACCATTGCTTTGGGAAGTAAAAATTGGGCAATATTTCACTACAATTTACCGAAGATGATTCTTCAACTTCAGGACTCTGTGTTTCAAGTCAATTTATTATTATATTTCCATACGTTTAAAATGATTTTATTCGAGTTTGCACCTTATAAACGTCTGACAGATTGCAGATTGGTGTGAACGTTTAGCAGATTGGTTTGAACTACCAAAGCAAAACATACCATTTGTATTCAGCGCTGCCTTTGAAAAAAATAACGATGCTAAGTGACTGAAGAAAGTTGTATTGTATTTTCTTACTTCTAAGGAAAGAAAAGTTAAGAAAAACAGAAACGGCATGAAACTTAATATTCGTTCAATTAATCAACTGTGGCAAATGAGAATAAAGTTAGCTGATTCAAATATTCCGGTATATTTAATTCATATTCAGTTCAAGTAGAGTGCAAATATAATCCATATAACTAAGTGGCACAGGAACTATAGTTAACACTTGGACACGTTTTTCGTGACGATAACCATGTTAGGAAATTATGGGCATCCTACACTGATTGATGACTATAACGGCATGCTGCTAAAATTCTGTCACGGAGCCAGTTAGTTGTAACGTATAGTATGCTAATTAAATCCTGTGTGTGAAATATGTCTCTGGGTACAATGCAGATAAAAATCTCGTTAAATAAGTAAAAGAGAAATATAAATCATTTGTTTGTATTCATCTGTATTTTATGGGGATATTATATATATATCATTCAAAAAACAAATCACACTGGGAGTCCGAAAAATAATGGTGGAATTTCTAGAACCAATATGTAGGGAAATAATATACGCATTCAAGAAAGTATTGTTTTAATTGAAATCGTACTTCAAATAGTTCTGAACATAATGAATTTCTATATGTGCACTGTTCGTGACCAATTGGTATTTAATTTTTTTTTTGGCATACATGCTGTAGCATACTTCTTGTTAGTGACTTAGTTTCTTCTTTTATTCTGGCTTTCAAATGATTTAGGTCTCGAATTTTTTCCATGTAAACATAATTCTTTACCAAAGAAATAAAAATCACAGGAAATTAAATCAGTTGTCCTTGGTGGCTATAGAAATGGACCAACTCTGCCAATCCATCTGTCAGGAAGAGTTGTCCTAAGAACTTTCCTATCATCTCTTGAGAAATATGGCCGTGCGCCGTCTTGCTGGTGGCTGCTCGTGAAACTGTATGAGTGGGGAAATGAAATAAATGAAATGAAATATGTATTTGGTTTAAAAAAATATAAATACATACGTTTTAACATTTCTGAATGCGTTATCAGTCTAAAACAAAATTAGAAGCAGTAACCAATAAGAATTCTGAAATCGAAACTGAAATTGAGATTCAATTCAAAATTGAAACGAAGAGGTAAAACAAAGAAAAAAATCACGTTCATTGAATATTTTATAACCAACAGATAAATATGCCTGTTCAGATTTCAGAGATGTTGTCTACAAAATGTTTTTGGCAACAGCTATCGAATAGGTATCATTTATAATTTTAGCATATTTTAAAATATTATTATATCTTACCAAGCAGCAAGAACGAGAACCTAGCTAACCTAACCCAAATATATTTAATATATGATTTTTAGTTACGTTTTAAACATAGAAATAATTTTTTTCATTCCTTATGTCGAAATCTAGGGAATTTAAACAATCGAGGAGCCAGAAACAGAAAATGCTGCTGCAAAATATTCTTATTTGCCTTATTTTTTTTGCAAACAAAGTTCCCTGTTTTCGAGAGTTAACAATTTTATATTATGTGTCAACCCAAGTAGGATATAAGAAAAGTAATAAAATTATTCTATAGAATAAAAGTTGTCTAATTTCGGAAAAAAATATTTGAGTTCATTCATTAAATGTATGTCGCAAGATATATTAAAAACTCTTTTAACAATCTTAGAATAGACATTGTTTAGCTTCTTAAGTTTCACTCCAACCCAATTTTCTGCACCCCAACTACTTAAACCATAATGAACAGCTGAGTAAACCCATGCAAAATACAGGGTGTACATGAAATTACTTAGAACTTTTTTGAATTAAATAAAATCTACACAATATATATTTTGATTTTTACGTTAATACGATTCTTCCATTTTAAATTGATGTCTTCTTCAATACCTAAATATTTATATTTTTCAATCCTCTCTGAAAAACAATCGCAATATGTCCTTTTATTACATTCAAGATCATGATATTTTACATTTGTCGTATAGTTAATGTTACTATATGTAATCAAGAATATGCTAAATTTACTTTTTGTGGTGTTTAACTTTAATTTTTTATATTTATTTATTTACATTTATTTATATATTTATAATTTATTTATATCGTTTTCGATGTTCAGTTTTAGTTCATTTACATCTTTTCTGAGTAAACCAGCACAGTCTCATCTGCATAACATGTGAGTTTACCTCTTAATTTTAGAAAGTACATATCATTAAGGTATATAAGAAAAGTATTGAGGTATATACATCAAGTATTGATCATTGAGGCACTCCTTTTCGTATAGTTTCAAATTCACTAATAGTATTTTCTAATTGCCCTGCCTGTTTTCTGTGCTGTAACTTTGAAACCAGGAGTGACCAACACCCTGGATACCTGCTGAACACAGCTTTCTTAGTAAAATACCGTGATCAATGGAGTTGAATGCTTTGTATATGTCCAAGAATACTGATGCTATTAAATATCCTTTACTGATGCTGCTATATATACATTACAACATTACATACATTTTATACAATATATACAGTAAAACAGTCACTGTGATGACTTCTGTATATCTAGGGACAGTGCTTCCCGAAAATTACTGAAAATTTAATGATAAGTAAATGAAATGAAATATCCCGTTAAGCCTTTGTAAATCAGTAATTGTGTTATTACAATAGCATGACAAAAGTGTATAAGCTGTAGTAAATATATAGACAGGGCCGAATCTAGGAGAATGTGCCAGGGCCCACGCCCCCTTCCCCCTCAGAATGCTAGTAAGGATAATAAAGACAAAAGTTATTAATCTTATTTATATTTTATGCACTTTTCAAGAATGTTTAAAGGCTTGTTAAAATGGAGAGAGAAATGTTATACTGCATTGGAAATCCCGTTTCTTGCGCCACCCCTTATATTGATGTTTACATGAATATAATGTTTTCTTGCCCATCACCCTTATTTTCTAGATCCGGGCATTTACTGTTAAATATACATCTATATTCTTCGAGAATTTGCATCGATACTCACCAGAGACTGGACATTTTTTTAGCCATGCAATAAAATAAATAATTCGACTAATAGAATAAAAGTTCAATCGCAATAATTATTTGAATTGCAAAGGTTTAACAGGATATTTCATTTCATTAACTTATCATTAAATTTGCACAGGAACTTAATGTGATTAGTATAGATATAAATATTCCGATATTTATCTGTGTACTACGTTTCACATAAAGAGTGGAGAGGCAAGTCTTTCTAAAATAGTTTCTTCTTCAATCGTGGCTTATCATATGTAACCACGAAAGTCAATGAATAGATGCAACGCCTGAAAATGTTCTGAAATGAAATAAAAAGATGCAACGCCTGAAAATGTATCAAACCATAGTCTGTGTGGTCACCATAATTCTTCCCATAAAGGGGCTAGAAATCTGGAAAATTGGCAAGAGATTAAGAGTACAATGAGGCTGTGCAGTCAAAATATTAACTCGATAGTTTAATAATTAAAAAAAAAACAGTTTTTGGATGAAACATATTCCTCTGTTCTCCATTCATAGTTACGCTATTCGTAATTTCTAATCGTGAAATGCCTCCAATCTTTGCCAGATCTCTCGCATTACCAAATAAATTATTATATTAAGCGTCCCATTGCAGGTATGAATCTGATTTTTTCATTCAACATGTGGTCAAAGAAGAATCCGCGTACGAAATTTGAGACCATTCTGTCAAATATCTCGGAATTGCAAAGGACCGAAATTTGTTGAAACGGAAATAAAACGATAAATGGGGAAAGAAACGAAGCCACTGGCTACGAGAGCGGGCGCTTACGTCGACAAAGTGTGAATACTCCGAGCAATTCTTATAGTCGCTAATATGCCGATGTAAAAGAAGTTATACTTCATTGTGCACTTTACAATACTCTGGAATGAAGAACGTAATAAACGAATAACGTGTGCAGAATAATAATATATATTAGAAAAATGACTTATTTTTCGCATAAGGTGTGGAACTGTGCTGTGACGGAGTTTCTGAGATATTCTTGCTAGAAGTCACGTGTGTGGAGCATCTTTTCATTTCATGTTGCCTTCTTTGATCTTCAGATTTTGCCGCTCCATTCTTCATCCGAAATGGAGTATAGTGAAACAGTAATAGACCACTATGTCAAGTGTTATCAATTTAAAAGAAATCATACTTAGATTACACACCCTGATGTGTCTACAAACAGCTTGATTCTACAAAACGATTAAAACTCTTGTTATGGTTACTGAAATTATATATTTCCACAAAAAAATCTACGACTGCGACGAATCATAAACAGTGTTGATAATTTTAATAATTTAATCGTAACACTACATCAACAGATTGATCGCTACACAACTGAGAACTAATGAGACAGATATTCTAAAACAAAAGCAAATGTTTCGAAAATGAAATTATTAAGAAAATTATTCAATACATAAAATATATAAAATAGCTGTCTACCTCATTTTTACTCGTTGGAAGCAATCTTGAAATTCCACAAAAATTTTCTCTTTGAGATAGACAGCTCTTTTTTAGGATGCTTTGGATGGTATGAAATCGTTTTCCTTTCATCTTTATTTTTATGAAGATGAACTGCATTGTCTTCCCAGTTGTTGTTTTCGTGAAGTGTAGTCAGACCCATCGAATTCTTTAAAACAATCATTCCAACAATTCCAAATAAAATAGGTAATTTATGGTTCTACGGTATGGAACAAATTACTTTGCAAATGATTCCTCTTGGATCAAAAATTTTGATTAAACTGTAGTCTCATTATTTTTTAAAAGTCTATGTATATAAACAAGAATTCTTTAAACAGCCTAACTAATCACAGATATCTAATAGGAGACTTTCAGTATTTGTCATTGATGAAACTGACTAAAATAGTTGTTTAATATTGCACTATCCGCATGTATATTTCATCCTTAACTGATTATATAACTTGATGTGATTAGGAATACAAACAAGTCCGAAATTAGTTATTATTTTGCACTAAGGAATATATATAGAGAGTAAAATACCTCCTCTATGCATGTCTTTTTGAATGCAATGGTGTTCAGGTGAAAAATATAACGCAAAGATTACGGCATTTATATCACTAACATCGGTAACTTTTAGCCTTATGAAAATCCACTGATAAAAACGAAGACTCCCAAGTGTCTGTTACGTGACTGTGAGCACGTAAGTGAATGTTGACCTACAATATTCATGTCATTGCAATGGGAGAAAGGTTAGCGTGTTATTTCTAGTACCAAACGAAACAAGGATGTTTATGTTGTCTACCGGTTGAAGTCTTGTCTTCTTCGTAGGTCTTCTCTACAGCGTTTCATACCAAAAGATGTGCCCTTTGTTAAACGTATTTCAAAAAGAACGATTCATATTTTTTTTCTAATATCACGAGAATGTTAAATTATACTTATAACAGCAAATGAAGGAAAATATTATTTAGAAAAGAGAAATTCTTCTAGGTGAATTTCTGTTTTTTTTTAGGAAACACTTGGTCAAACAACTTGGTCAACAAATTTTATTTCGACAAAATGATTGTCGAAATAAAATTCATTTTTTTTGCAGAAAGTCACAAGCATACGTTTACGCTTATGACTTTCTGTAAAGTAAGTCTTACGATTTTTATTTAATTAGGTATTAGATTTGATGATGCATATAGTTTTAGGATAGACGAGCTGAGCTGTTAGACGGATGTGAACTGAATTTTGAAATTAGTTCTCTAACTGTTTCGTTACCACTGTTTCAAAAACAAACATAAAAAAACCATTAGATTAGATCCCGAAACCAACGAGAGGAATTCTTTCTTTTTTTCATCAATATAAGAACACTAATTCGACAATATTACCCGTAACAATCGTAATAAATCATACTTTAATAGTTTCACCGTTAGTAAATAGATTTTAGTCTCTTTTCTCTTTAATTCAGCAGTCTTTGATTGTTCTCAATTTTATTTAATATGACCCCAGATTTGATTTGAAAGCTTCTCAAATTAATTAATATGACCTCAGAAACCTTTGATAGCTTCTCAAATTAATTAATATGACCTCAGAAACCTTTGATAGCTTCTCAAATTAATTAATATGACCCCAGTGACTTTTAAATTTTATCATCTTTGTCTGCATATAAATCATAAATATAAAAGCTATAAATCTTGCTCTGGCTGTACACTGTACACAAACGTAACATTCCACATAATAAGGGATTATTATAATTTATTTTGATAATGCATATATTCAGGTCTATTTACAAGAAATGGGGAGAAATAGGGTCATTTGAATGCAGCCTTGAGGTTCTCTAGTTCAGGGTCCTGGACTAGGGAATTTCGATTGTAAGTGTCATTGTCAAATTATACGTCAAACAACTGTAAATAATGTGTGAATTGTAAAACACTGTAAATCATTTTTATTATATAATTTTAAAATTTGTTTTAATAAATGACAGACAATTTGATAGCTTGTCAAGTATATATTAAATATATTTATGTATTTATATTGCTTTCAAACAATGTGGGGGCACCATATTTTTTGTGTGTATAGTTCTATCTCACCTCTCTCAGGGTCTGCATATATCAACAATATTTTCTATTTTACCTAAATAAGTCACAATACCTAATTCGCCTAGATTATATTTATATGACACGGTATCAGATGTAATTTGTACAAATAACGAAACGATTTTGATTCAAAGAACGTAGGTAATCCAAATCTCCCTGTATGATTTGGTAGATATAATAGTAATTCGTTACTGTGCAGTATTTATACGTCGACAAAAATAAATTATTAAATATAACAATAATTCAAGAATTGATAATATATAAGAAATTCAAGCTCAATTTTTTGAAGTTCATTTGATGCCTGACCAAAAGCGGTTAGAGTTTCAGCTTTAAGAGGGGTTACATTTCAACAATCCTTTCCTCTCTGTGACATCTTTCCATGTAAATACTTGGACAGTTATTTTCACATATATATCAATCTGCTTGAAATGTTAAAATTAAAAACGTGCTAGCTCAGTTCTGTTGAATTTTTGTCTTTTGTATTATAATATCACATTGTTTGATTAAAACACAAGACTATTATATGAACTATAACGATAAATTTTCAAATATTCGTTATATACTTTCATACCATTAAGCATTTTATATTACATCCTCTCATCTATATATGTATATACAGGGTGAATCTGAAAAAGTGGGCAAAACTTTACGGGGTGGTACAACGCAGCTATACGAGCAATATTCGTCATAGAATGTATGGTCGGAACGCAAAGGGCGAGCCGCTAGGTGGCGTTGGAAATGGTATAAAAGGGTCGGTCCTCGTACCCAACGGCATTTCCACCGTGGATTGCCGAGAGGATGGCTGGTTATACTAACCACGAAATGGCGGAGGCAGCTCTTTTGAGCAATTTCTTTGAGCATGTACCTCAATTACATTCCTGTTAATAAAATGTTTTCTGAAGTATCTCCTCTCCTTCTTGTGTTCATTCTTTAAATGTGACAGTGGAAAACTACCTTTTAACTTCTCACCGCTTGCGTTCAGACCATACATTCTATGACGAATATTGCTCGTATAGCTGCGTTCTACCACCCCGTAAAGTTTTGCCCACTTTTTCAGATTCACCCTGTATATTCAAATAAAGGGGTTAGCACTCTTGACTACTGAGCACGGTTTGAACCTTGGTTAAGGTATTGATGTTTGTTCTCTGTGTTGTATTCTGTTGAGGTCTCGCATTCTTCACAGATCTTCTCTGTGGCGTATTAAACTCACAGGAGCCTGAAGATCTCTGTGCTAAGCGTCTGCTGGAGGGATAATTTTATTATCTTTAGAATTTTGTCTTTAGGTGACAATTTGTTTTAAACTGTGTTTAGTTTTTTCGCCATCAATAAAAAAGCTGCCAGCTTCAAAAACTGTCTCGGAGTTTCTGTGATACTTTGATTACATTCTAGAGTACTTCAATAAAATGTCCCTTGTTTCTTCATTGTAAACAATATACTGTATAGTAGCTGTTAAAATAATCCGGAAATTTAAATTTGTTTTCAGTTAAATACAACGCTATAGCAGTGTATAAAATCTCCATCAATTCCACACATCATGTTCTAATTTATGAGTTTCTGTAAAGTAAGTCTATTCCGATTACGTTTATATTCATCAATTTCGTTGCAAGTTGGTATTATAAGAAAAAAAAAATCTAACCGAAATTCCTTTTGTCTAAATCAAGATCCAATTCGTCATTATAATGACGATCATCAACAATAATTATTATGAAAATCGTAAAATATTAATTATTATAATCATTACAACAGATTAGCTTTTGAGCGGACAAGAAAAAACAAGAATGCTGAATGAAGAAGCATATTTCGCAATATTTTTTTCTGTTTAAATGCTCTTAAATTAACAAATGTACACTTTTCCAAGATAATTGTTTAGTGAAAGGATTAAAATGATCTTTTGTGTTCTGCATTTCTTCTTTCAGTTCTTTAAATTTCAACCTTTAATTGGATAAGTCTAAAATTCATTTGCAAACGAAGGAACAAATATCCAGAATTAATGTTTTCAGTGAATGCATGCCAAAAGCTCCTATCTGGGAAACAACACTGTTTTGCAACTTTCAATTTCCCACAGCAGGGAAGATCCTGCGACGAATTAATTCCCAGGGGACTTTAACTTCCCCTCACAACATCTTCTGTTGACCAACAGTGTCGCGCACTTCGATAAAGTCACGCAATTTTGACGGCATTCCGACTCCCTATGCAAATTTCACCGTCTCGGTTGCATTTACACAGTGAGATATAAAATTGCGCTGTCTGGTATCTTATGTGACTGGCATTACTTTGGGCCGAGCTTTACCCAAGTTCAAAGCGAGCTCTTTCATCTCACTTTCGTTGCTGTCTCCGTAGGTTCAAAAATATATTCATCAAGTTTCTCTTGAGCTTGTTATATAGTATGACGGTTAACTTTCTCTTGGCAGATGTCATGGCTCTCCAAGCTTATTTCGCACATAAAGCAACGCTCAACACTACCTTTGAGTGGATAACTATGGTGATATCAAATTAAAATGCAGATGCACAACATCTTCGTGCAAACCCGTTTAACAGTGTTTAGATCTACATATATTAACAACAACACTTTAAGAATGACACTAATGATTTTTACTTCTGGCCCAAGTTCGTTATCACGACTTTAACTATACTTAAGACATGAACTAAGTTTTGTAGTTCATATAAAGCAGGTACATGAAAGATATGGGTTATGCATGAAATTTAGATGAGTTCAAAAGTTCAGCTTCAAGCTTACTCGAAAATATTTAGCAATAAAATGACTTCCATAAATGACATTCCATATGTCGGTAAAGCTTGAATTATTGGGTTATTTTTATCTCATTTAAATATGTTTATTATATCAGTACAACTTGTATCTTAGTCACTGAAAATATATTGTTGGTTTGGCTTAAGCCATTATATCCCATCATCCTTATTTGAAGACACAAGTAAGTTGTGTTTTGCCTTTTCCTGATCAAAGCTTATTCGTAATATTAATTAGAGGATATTGCAAGAAATATTGGTATGTATTATATAATCCAGAGCGGGGGTTCTCAAACTTATTGTATATTTTTCTGTAGCGCAAGCATTTTTCGTTACAAGATCCATGTACGAAATAAACATCGGCATATTCTTCATTTCTCCTTGTGGAAATCACTTTAAGAAACATTTTGCATGTCAAAACCCCAGAAGTCATCAATGGCTGCTAACAGACTTAAAATTGAAGCGTTACAGTGGGGTTAATTTTCTACAGTAGCGCTCTGATCGCTGAGCTACCAGCCTCCACTAACCTCAACCCTGCTTTTGGAGAGAAAGGGGACACCGATGGGGTTGGAAAAGCTACCGTCCGTCTGATGATGGGATCGAGATTGTATATTTTTTCTCTTCATTACAGTATTTTTTTCCCTCACTTCGGAAAGAAAAAAAATTGCGGAAGAGTTAGTTAGTTATACACTCCTTGTATGCCATTCCCTGGAAACTCCAACCTCCACCTGAAACTTCAATAAAATATTCTTTAGTTCCAGTATCCTAGATTTAAAAAACTCACTTTTCAGATGGGATGAAAAAAATTATTTTTCTACTTCATGACTATTCTCTATTCACTTTTAATAAAGGTTCAAAGATTTCATATATTATGGCAATACTGTTTATTCGTTGTTTTTTCTTATTTGTTGGTTCCACACAGTTTTTCCCCTGTACTATAGACCAGGAGGGTCAGTTTGTAGCACGCCAGGCTCGTAATCTTACTTTCCCAGGTTCGAGTCTCACCTGGACCAGCGTTGAGGTTTATCTCAGCAAAACTCACCGCCCTGCCCTCGGTTAGTAGGAGACACCGATTGGCTTTGAAAGGCAGCAGTTATATTGGACGTAAAGCCATGGCTCTTGTACGGGACAGCCATACCCCATGCACGTTAAAGAACACGCTAGATGGCCTTAATGGAAGGCTACCATTTTTCTTCTAACGTATTGTTACGACAGAAGGAATCTGGCAACCGAAAGCAAAAAGTTTCAGCCAACGAATAAGAACGTTGGGAGAATTTGGAGAAGAAGAGTGGAGCGTTAACGGTCGTTTTGTATTGTAACGGTCGTTGTGTATTGTAACGGTCGGAGAGTTCGTTCGCGAGCTGTTCTGAGACAGCGCGCGTAAGTATCAAGAAGTAACTTGATGTGTTGTGTATACGCGGAAGGATAAAAGTAGGATCTTTTATCGTTAAGTATCAAGAAGTAACTTATGTGTTGTGTATACGCGGAAGTATAAAAGTGGGAACTTTTATGGCTAACTTCGAATGTCTACACGGACTGTCTTCTTGTTCGGCTAGTGTGTGAAAAGTTATTAGCACAGGACGAGAATTGGTTTACGAGTGAAGATCTTCGGGTGACCTGGTAAATCAAGTAAAAGGTAGTATTTAGTAAAATACACAGAGCTGATGTTGTGTGCTCACGCAGGAAGATTGATGACTTGTGCATGTTAATAGTTAATTTGTTAATAAGATACTTCATCCATATTTCCTTTGTAACAATTTACCTTGTATTGAATTTGGTTTTGAAATATAGCTTTTAATACTCACGCTCAGTGGCTATCCATTTTTGTGATCCGCAACATTTGGTGTCAGGAGTGGGATAATTTAATTGAATGCCGTTAACTAGAAGTATGGATGAATTAGTAAAGTTGATAAATAGCTTGAAAGCCGATATGGCTACGCAGATGACTGATATGAAAGCCGATATGACTACACAAATGAATGGCATTAAAAGTCAAAATAGTGACATAAACAATAAAGTAGATGGCTTGAAAGCCGAAATGGCCGCACAAAATAATGAGTTGAGAACGGAGATAGTTTCTCAAAAAGATGATTTGAAAGTCGAAATAGCCGCACAAAATACTGAGATGAGAGCTGAAGTGGCTTCTCAAATTGATAAGATTTCTGATAAGTGTAAGGACATTATGACCGAACTAAATAGTGTAAAAGATGATCTTGATAGTGTTAAGTTAGATTATAAACATGAAATTGAAATTGTAAAAACTGATTGTGAACGCCAGTTTCAGATTTTGAGAAATGAAATGTTACCTTCTGCTTGTGATAATAATAATTCTAGTGGAAATAATGTTATTACACATATCGCTAAAAATACAACTAAACCTTCTACATATGATGGTCAATCATCTTGGACAGTATTTAAAACACAATTCGAAGTTATCGCTACAGCCAATGAGTGGAATGAATTCCAAAAGGCCAGTTTTCTTGCAGCTTCCTTAAGAAATTCTGCTGCGGAAGTTTTGCAGTCTGTTCCAGAAGAAAAACGACTTGATTATCAAAGTCTAGTTTCTGCATTAGAACTAAGGTTTGGTGATAGTTATTTAAAACAATATTACGTGACTCAATTTAAACATCGCATGCAGAAAAGTGGTGAAACTTTGCAAGAGCTTGCTAGTGATATTGAGCGTCTAGCTAGATTGGCTTATAGTAACTGTCCACCAGAAATTCAAGATAATTTAGCTCAATTACAATTTATTGATGCTATTGCTGACCCTGACACTCAGCAATCTCTGAGGATGTTGGAAGGTGAATCCTTAAAGTCAGCTGTGGTACATGCTATGAAATACGAGTGCTCCAGGCTTTCCTCCCGAGCGAACAAACGTGCAGTGAGATTTGTGAGTGCAGAAGAAACTGTAGAAAAGGATAATGAAATGAAAGAACTAACCAAAGCCATACTATCCGTTTTGAAAGATATAAAAGGTTCTTCTTCAAAACCTACAACAGACCTTCAGTGTTGGAATTGTGGCAAGACCGGACACATTCGTACCAACTGCACTAGGAAACGAATGAGGAGTCCAAGTCCATCAACTAGACAACAAGATCAGGGAAACAGAAATTAGTCAGTCTTGCGGGGCAAAGGCTGGCAGTTGATTGGTTGGCCCCAGGGGAAGTCGCCCACGTTTCAACATTACATGGCGATAATAATGGATTAGTAGCTGATGGAGCCATAAATGGAATACCTTGCCGTATGATAGTCGACACTGGTGCAAATGTAACTTTACTCAGAACGGATATAATAAAGAAAATAATACCTCACCCAAACTTGAATACTACACAGTCTAGAATAAGCCTACAAACGGCCACTGGAGATCGTGCAAAGGTTCATGGAAAAATAGAACTTAATATTCGAGTTGGTAGCTGTCTGGTTCGCCATCCTGTTTACATCGCTGACATCTACGACGAATGCATATTAGGCCTTGATTTTCTTAAGAAACATGGATTCAACATTAGACCCAGTGATAACCTACTCATCTATGAGACAGAAGAGATTCCTCTGCTTAGCCGGACGTCTGATTCTTTATCAAGCGTAACTCCAATATTAGTGACGGAAGACACAGAGATCCCAGCACAAAGTGAAGTTATAGTCCGTGGACATCGGGCGGAGACTTCTGGGGCCTTCCGATTGGCAGTTACTGATGCCTCTGGTAAAGGAGCTTTGGCTCATAATATCCTGGTTGCAAGGACTTTAGTCAGAATAGATAAAGAACAGATCCCTATCAGAGTGATGAACTGTAACAAATCCAATAGAATGTTAAAAAAAGGTGAGGAATTAGCAATATGTGAAGCTGTTACCTGTGTAACAAGTATAAATAAAATAGAAGTTACCGATTCATATCAAAATCATACAGACATCCCGTCTCATCTTACTGAATTATGGAGAGAAACAAGACAAATATTAACTGAAAACCAAGCTGTTAAGGCCGAGAACCTATTAAAAGAATTTTCTGACATTTTTTCTGCCACATCAAATGATTATGGCCGTACTAACCTGACAGAACATAAAATCAACACTGGTGATTCTCCTCCAGTCCATCTGCCGGCAAGAAGGCTTCCATTGGCAAAAAGAGAGGAGACGGAACAACTCATAAAGGACATGGAAGCTCAGGGCATTATAGAACCATCACAGAGTCCCTGGACATCACCAGTAGTACTTGTCAAGAAAAAGGATGGATCTACACGATTTTGTGTAGATTATCGCAGATTAAATGACGTAACAAAGAAAGATTCCTTTCCTTTACCCAGGATTGACGATACACTAGACACTTTATCAGGGTCAGAATGGTTCTCAACATTAGATTTAAAGAGCGGCTATTGGCAAGTTGGTATACGTCCTGAAGACCGTGAGAAAACAGCTTTCAGTACAGGGAATGGACTTTGGCAGTTTAAGGTGATGCCATTTGGACTTTGTAATGCACCTGCCACATTTGAGCGACTAATGGAGTCAGTGCTCAAAGGTTTGTCTTTGGAGGTCTGCCTGGTTTACTTGGACGACATCATAGTTCTTGGAAGAACTTTTGAAGAACATTTGAGAAATCTTCGTCAAGTATTTGAAAAACTTAAGGCAGCCAAGTTAAAATTGGGACCGACAAAGTGTAAACTGTTCCAGCAAGAAGTTCATTACCTTGGTCATGTGATCACTACAGCAGGGATTAAGACTGATCCTAGTAAGATAGAAGCTGTAAGAGACTGGCCTCCACCACAAGATGTTCATCAACTTCGTAGTTTTATTGGACTTTGCACCTACTATAGAAGATTTGTCAAAGGTTTCTCCAACATCGCAAGGCCATTACATCGTCTGACAGAAGAGGGCCAGCGGTTTATGTGGACCACCGAATGCGATATAGCCTTTCAACAGCTAAAGAAAACTCTTTCCACAGCACCAGTGCTAGCGTACCCACAAACTGGAAAACAATTCGTAATAGATACTGACGCAAGTAACACAGGAGTTGGTGCTGTGCTTTCACAAGAACAAGACGGGCAAGAGAGAGTTATTGCATACTTTAGTAAAACTTTATCCAAACCAGAGCGGAATTACTGTGTAACACGCAAAGAACTGTTAGCAATAGTAAAAGCAATAGAACATTTTCATCATTATCTCTATGGCCAGAAATTCCTTATACGTACTGATCATGCTGCACTTAGATGGTTATTAAACTTCAAAAACCCTGAAGGACAAATCGCTAGGTGGATACAACGGTTACAAGAATACGATTTCTCCATCGAACATCGAAGTGGTAAAATGCATAAGAATGCAGATGCTCTTTCCAGGCGCCCATGTATTGACAATTGTAAACATTGCTATAATGCAGAACTGAAATTTGGAACTAAAGAGATAATGCCCATAAGACAAATAGTATCGACACAAACAAACAGTGACACCCCTAACATCTGGAATCCAATTGAAATCAGGAAGGCTCAACTAGATGATGAAGACATAAAACCAATATTAGAATTGATTGAAAAATCTGATGTAAGACCTAATTGGGAGCAAATCTCGAGGTATAGTCCAACTACTAAAAGTTACTGGGCACAGTGGGACTCCTTAAAAATGGAAGACGGAGTATTATACAGAAGATGGGAGAATCCCACTGGACGGCTGATCCGTTGGCAGATAATCCTTCCTCGATCCCGAGTGGAACTGGTGATGAAAGATGTACATGATAGTGCCACTGGAGGACACTTCGGTGTTAATAAGACATTAGCCAAAGCCAGGGAACGATTTCATTGGTTGAAAAGTAGGGCAGACGTTGAGAGATGGTGTAGGCAATGTGAAGCCTGTGCAGCAAAGAAAGGCCCTAAGACTAGGAGTCGGGGTAAGCTGCAGACGTATAACGTTGGTGCCCCTTTTGAAAGAATAGCCATTGATGTAATGGGTCCGTTTCCTAGAACTGATGATGGAAATCGATATTTATTAGTGGTAATGGATTATTTCACAAAGTGGCCTGAGGTATATCCCATCCAAGACCAGGAAGCAACAACAGTGGCTGAGATAATAGTTAATAACTTCATTAGTAGGTATGGGGTACCTTTACAACTCCACTCTGATCAAGGACGGAATTTTGAATCCAATGTGTTTAAAGGCATCTGTCAACTATTAGGCATTCAGAAAACCAGAACAACTCCCTTACACCCTCAGTCGGATGGTATGGTTGAAAGGTTCAATAGAACAATTGCTCAGCATTTAGCATTATTTGTGAACGAGCACCAACGTGACTGGGATCGCCACGTACCACTCCTTTTGCTGGCATATAGGACGGCAGTGCATGAGACAACTGGACAGACACCTTCCATGATGCTTTTTGGAAGAGAGTTACGTCTTCCCTGTGACCTTTTATATGGTCGGCCCGAAGCAATGCCTGTGTCCACTCCACAATACGTACAAGAATTGCAACAACGACTAGAAGAAATCCATCACTCCGTTAGACATAACATCGACATAACAAGTGACAGAACCAAAACAAGATATGACAGTAAAATAAATGGAACTATTTTCAATCAAGGAGATCTTGTCTGGCTATACAGTCCACATAGAAAGAAAGGACTATCTCCAAAACTTCAGAAACCTTGGGAAGGCCCATATACAATAGTTAACAGGATTAATGACGTGGTATATCGCATTCGTCGACGTCCAGCTACAAAGTGCAAGGTGATTCACGTGGATCGTTTGGCCCCGTTTCATCGAAGAACTGAAGAAACTTTGGAATCCAGAATTGTTCGGGACGAACAAGACCTAGGAAGGGGGCAGTGTTACGACAGAAGGAATCTGGCAACCGAAAGCAAAAAGTTTCAGCCAACGAATAAGAACGTTGGGAGAATTTGGAGAAGAAGAGTGGAGCGTTAACGGTCGTTTTGTATTGTAACGGTCGTTGTGTATTGTAACGGTCGGAGAGTTCGAAAATGGACGGCGAGCTGTTCTGAGACAGCGCGCGTAAGTATCAAGAAGTAACTTGATGTGTTGTGTATACGCGGAAGGATAAAAGTAGGATCTTTTATCGTTAAGTATCAAGAAGTAACTTGATGTGTTGTGTATACGCGGAAGTATAAAAGTGGGAACTTTTATGGCTAACTTCGAATGTCTACACGGACTGTCTTCTTGTTCGGCTAGTGTGTGAAAAGTTATTAGCACAGGACGAGAATTGGTTTACGAGTGAAGATCTTCGGGTGACCTGGTAAATCAAGTAAAAGGTAGTATTTAGTAAAATACACAGAGCTGATGTTGTGTGCTCACGCAGGAAGATTGATGACTTGTGCATGTTAATAGTTAATTTGTTAATAAGATACTTCATCCATATTTCCTTTGTAACAATTTACCTTGTATTGAATTTGGTTTTGAAATATAGCTTTTAATACTCACGCTCAGTGGCTATCCATTTTTGTGATCCGCAACAGTATGTCCAGTGGAGCCCTCCCCCAACCTTCTCTCAGCCCCCATGGTCCTTGTGTGCATAATTAGCCCGTTTGTGTGCCACAGTGCTTCTCAGAGGTAAAACAATCCAACCCAACCTAGACCAGGGAACTCCAACTGTGGTACCCTTACCATTAGTCGAAAGCGAAGCTTTTGTCATTTGTACGCGACTTTAGTGCCATCATTCATCCACAAATGGAATTGAATTGCACTATAGCGATATATATATTAATGCGTGAATATAAATTATTTTTCAATACTACCTATTTCATTCATATATTTATTTTAAGATGTTTTTTATCATTAGTCAAACGATGATGTGTAGGTTCATATTTACAGCATTTGGTACAAAAGATTTAGGTATTTAGTTGTACCCGAAAAAAAGACCCGTTCGGAAACCGCTGCTCTAGAATGTTCACATTCTAATATGTAGTTCTTACCTGTGTTTGTTTGCTATTATATGATACATAATATTTATGTATAATTTCAGCCTAATCTCGTAAGGATCCCTGCACTTATTAGATTATTAAATGCAGTAGGTTATGTTCTGGGCTAGTCCAAATAACCCATAGAAAAATGTGCTCCTTTAGTTCGGCCATTATGTCGTGAGATTCTCTTGTGCGTTATAACATAGCAGAAATAAATCGTTACCTGCGATACTCTTGATTTCTCGACAGTCGTAAAATATCTTTTTTAGTTTCAAATCATATATGCTAGAAACTTCCTTCTGCCCCTTTTATGGGATCTACATTATAGATTGTCCCATGACACCAATTTCCACTGTACATTTCTAGAACATATAGATCATATCCCATTGAACTCCTACTAGTATTTGACATTGAACGCCAAATCGTATCCCAGATTTCGGTTCTGCCTTAAGATCTAAAACCTTAGGCAGCAATTTTCACTTTCTATCATATATAGAGCATGGTTAGATCAAAAATTAATTTCACATGAGCTTGATTGTAGTCAGATCTAAATTTCGAACTCTTCCTATGATCTAGGATTTTAATACCCCTTGCCACCAATTTTTGCATTTCTAGAATATGTAGATTATACTTAAATCAAAATTCTGAACTCCATTTGACCTGAAAGGTTAAATCGAATCTCAAATATTTTGTATCCTTTCTGAGATATGCGACCCGAATTACCCCTAAGTGCAGGTAAATGGTGGCTCAGTCGGTATTGTATTAGTCTCGCAATATGGAATTCCAAGGTTCGAGGCCAAACTGTGTTAACATTGATTTTCATTCCTTGTAATCACAACCATTTCCGAGGTGAGAAAAGGGACATCGATCAGGCTGCCTTCTGTCTGATGAGACATTAAGCCGTGGTCAGGGTGCAGGAGAGCCATACGTGGTGCACTCTAAACAACACGATGCATGGCCCTGAAGAGAACTGAAGTTCCCTTAAGTTTAGATTTTGTTACAAATACTTTAGACTAGAGCAAGGTTCTTAACTTGGGGTACGCGGTAAATTTTTTGGGTACGCCATGAGAGCTCAAAAAACGCTAGTAACAAAGTCGCTAAGTTGGCATTTTTATACTATAATTATAGTTTTATCTATCTATATAAGGGGTGCGTCAGTTACATACACATTTCCAGGGGGTACGTGAAGCATAAAAGGTTGAGAACCATTGGACTAGAGTATTAGTTACCTTTTAATAAAACCTTTTTTTACTCACGCCTTACTTTCTCCCTTACTCACTCATTCGACACAATCATCTATAGATACATTAGATATCAGTGCACGATTCACTTTCAGTTTCCTAACACCTTGTTTGGAGATTATTTTCCCTTGGTTTAGGGAAAGGGTACAGTGAGTCCCTTTCCCCCAACCTTCTCTGTGCACTTTACGTCATTGTGACTTGACCAATTAGCCCATTGTGTGCGAAACAATGCCTGGCCTCTTGATGCAAATTTTCAGAATATGACTGGATATGGATGACAATGGTGAGATTTAGACAATGGTCATATACTGGTTGTAATTATTTAGAATTTTAATAAATGATATACTTATATATAAGTATTTCATTTGGTGAAATAAATCTAGGATTTCAATACCTTGTGTCGTATATTGTACTAAAGCAATTTTAGCACTCAACATTACGTTTTCTATTTTGTTTGTTTAGATTTTATTACAAATACGTTTATTGACTAGAGCAGTGGTTCTCAACATTTTATGCTTCACGTACCCCCTGGAAATGTGTATGTAACTGACGTACCCTTGTATAGATAGATAAAACTATAGTTATATTATAACAATGATTATTTTTGCTTTGTTACTAGATCTTGCGACTTTTGAGCTCTCATAGCGTAACCCAAAAATTTTTACCGCGTATACCTAAGGGGTACGCGTACCACACGTTGAGAACCCCTAATTAATAAAACATTTTTCCCTCGCGCCTTGTCTTCTCCCTTACTCACTAATTCGACAGAATGATCTATAAATACATTAAATATCAGTGCACGATTTTGAAATTAAACAAAATCTATAGATATAAAACATATAAACCTAGAAATTTCATCCATGACAGTTTCCTTACGAATTTATTTTTTGCAGCCTTAATCAATTTGTCGTCTTATCCATTTCCAATTGAATACTGATTTGCAAAAAGGAATTCTCGTTTTGTATAACTCAGTAGTTTTTCTTTAAATCGTAGATTGTCTTTCCATTTGTACGAAACCGCTGTACGCGAGATTGTGCAAGCTGTCGAAAGTTTTGCGTTGTGGTTGGGTTGTTTTACCTCTGAGCGGCACTTTTTTGCACACCATGGGCTAAATCTCCAGGTCACATGGACCCCGAAAGCTCAGAGAAGGTTAGGGGAGGGGACCCACTGGAACAGCTGTTGGGAGACAGATGGTAGCCTCCCGTCAAGGCCATCCAGCGTGTTCTTTAACGTGCACAGGGTATGGCTCTCCCGCATACGGGGCCACGGCTTAACGTCCCATCCGACGGCGGCGGTCTTTCCAAGCCCACCGGTGTTTGCGTTGTGGAGAGAATATTCAGAAATTTCTTCCAAAATTATGTTTTACTCTGATCCGGTTGAAGCTTATATTATGTTTCTGGAGAAATCCTTTATTTAAAAACCATTTTGTAAAAGTAACCCATCTCAGTACTATTTCCTGATTTAAATGCAAGTTCGGACAATTGGAGTGCTCGTAGGCCTATGCGACGCCATCGATGTATTGTAGCCAGCTGGATAAATATATTTTCGCCAATATAAGTGTTTGTAGAAACATTTGCTATGATTATCATCAGTAGTAAGCTTTTAGATTTAAGATTTAAACAGAGCATTGGACGTGGATAACAATGATGAGATTTGGACAATGGTCATATACAGGTTTGTAGCATTGCAACAATTCATCATGTTCATAAATTATGTACGTAAAACACATTTTGGTTTAATAAACCGTGTATTGATTATAATATTAGTTATTTTTAATAATTTTTATTATCGAATGATATATTAATATTGTTTGTATATAAGTAATTATACTGTATGTACGTAAGTATACATTTTCTCTACCGATTGTCAACGCATTGAAATGCAGTTTTAATCAAATGTTATGATTTGCCTAAAATATAGAGAAGAAATACTACATAGTTTCTACACACCAAAATCTTTACCATACGATTAACTACGAGAGTTTTGTACGCAAATGCTTTCATTATCAAACCGCTAACAATGCGTATTGATTCTTAAACCACTTTACCTCCATTAGGTGAACTACTTTTATATATACTATATACACACACGTATATTGCACTAAAGCAATTTTTAACACTCAGAGTTACATTTTCCATTTTGTTTGTTTAGATTTTGTTACAAATATATTGTTACGACAGATAAACGTGCTGCAGTGAATTTATGAAAAACGTGACATAAACGTCGCCTATGATTCTACGTGAGATTTATGTAACAAACGAATTTGAACATAAAACCGATCTTAAAATTAAGAATAATAGAACTGAAATGTTAAAAGTTGTGGAAATAAAAAAGGAGGCATAAATAGCTTTAGTCAGTGCACGATAGTCAAAAAGAAGATAGTGTTCAGTTGTGATCAGTTTGTCGTCTTATTCGTTTCCAATTGAAATATTGGTGTGGTGAGTGCTCGTGTGGTTGTTTAGATTTATTAGTGTAAAATCCAGCGACGTAAGAGTAAAATCCAGTGACACATTTAGGCGTAAACAACCGTGTATTGATTAGTTTACGCCTAAAGTAAATATATTCGAGAGACATGGCAATCAAAGTGAAAAGGCAATAGTTTGGTCGAACACACAGAGTTGGTCTTAACTGTTCTGTAGGAAAAAGCTATTACTTTACATACGAGAGTATTTAGTTTATTTATAAGTTATTTCATCCATGCTTTTATAATAATTTGCATTGTTTTATAATTCATATTGTAAAATATATTTATTTATACTAACGCTAAGTGCTCATCAATTTTTAAATTTGCAACAATATTATTAGACTTAATTGTTTCGCGTTATTCTTCATTTATTTTTAAATTTCCTTCCATTTTTACAACATTACGTTGTAAGTGTGTGACATAATAGTTAGTAATCAAGTCAGAAAAAATGAACTCTCTTTTGAGAACACTGTAATTTTTATTATTAATATGACTAAAGCATTCAAGAAACAAAAATTCAGTTAAAAATTAAATTTTCTCTTTTTAAAAGTAATATATATATATTTATATAAAAGAGTTAAATTAAATAGAATGATAAATTTCATCCCCCAACATAATATTCGAAGTCCAAGTTTTTTAAAACTTGAAATTGATAAATTACATAACAGTTTGATTACTTGCAATGATGTTCCAGACCCACACGCGGAGAAGGCGACAATACCTTCATGACTTAAATCACTTAAATATTGTTATCCTACTCTTTTTATCAAATGATTTAATATATTTTCAATCATAGTATTAAAAGGTCGTGTTCCACACAAACTTGGAATCTCTCACATTGGTAGTTGCGTGCTTCCTCAGCATGTTCTTTGGCACACCAGAAGTCTTACTAGCTACGGCCCGAGGCATGTTATCATTCTTTACTGCTTTCGCAGCAGTTAACAAACTTTCTTCATCGCATTTACATCGACCTTTGCTTTGTAGAGAGCAATTGCCGTCCTTATCTGAGGGATGCACAAAACAGATGCTTTTTGTTGCAACGCAAAATACACCATATTTGCAAACTTTCTCTGTTATGTCAATGAGTACCAAATTCAAAGAATCACAGAATATAAAATAAGTTTGTTACTTTAAATTGAGAGTTAGGAACAGAGGTTTAAATCGTATTATAGAATATTTTATTTACAATGTGCTTACATTCATCTTTTGGACTTATGAAAAAATGAATATTTAAAAAGACTTGCGAGTCTTGAGAATTTATCTCGTAGATTACAAGTCAAACATAGATTCTGTGTGAAACACAACTTTAATAACACTAATTTCTGAAAGTTTACTAAATAATGCTTTTTCTATATTTCGTGTTTTAGAGATAATTTCTTTCAGAGTTACGTTTTTGATAAATATTCTATCATTGATAAATATTCTATCGCTCCCAATTTTGCATTTTGACTAAACTTCGTACAAATTGAAGATTTGGTAAATATCTGATCTGCATCTTTTTCTTTTATCAGTACTCTTTTTTTAACTAAGCTTGTTTTATTTTTCAAGCATTTTACCTATCTTCCTATTGCTTTTTGCTCGTCGTTTGTTGATTTGTCGGTTTGTACATTTGTCAAAACAGTTGTTCCTCCATATCATTCGAACGCGAGAGCCGAATACAAGCCACGCGTCAAATTAAAGCTTGTGACACTGGGAGTGTCACAACTATACAAAAGTGACACCTTCCCATGATTTCGTCCTCCCTAAAAAGAGGGGAAATACGAAACGATTGTTCCGCTACATCTTCGGAACGAAGGCCGAGAGGGATAAGTTATGCTTCAAATGAAGGCTTGTGACATGAGGATTGTTACAAATTAAGCAATTTCAACCCCTTATTCTTCCCCCCTAAAACAGGGGAAATATGCAAATTATTGTACCGCTACATCTTCGGTATGAGAGGGCCGAAAGTAACAAACTATTCGACAAATCAAAGCTTGGGATATGGGGAATGTCACAAGTTTAAAAACAATTCTAGCCCCCCTTGTTTCGTCCCCCTTAAAAAAAGAGACATATGCAAACTATTGTTCCGCTACATCTTCGTACCGCGAGGGCCGAAGGTAACAAACCATTTGACAAATTAAAGCTTGTGACATGGGGAATGTCACAGGTTTAAAAATAATTCTAGCCCCCGTGTTTCGTCCCCCTAAAAAGAGGGAAATATGAAAACCATTGTTCCGCTACATCTTTCTAACGCGAGGGCATACAATTTCATGTTAAGTGTCAAATGATAGCTCATATTAGAACTGTAATATACTATTTCGAATTTTGCCCCCAACCGTTCTCTCTCTCTTAAAAGCGGGTGGATTTCAGGGGGTGACAAAGAGTTATATCTCAAATTAAAGCTTCTGAAGTCTCTAATGGAATCTCACAGGACTCCAAAAACAGGGTGAAGGAAAGATATGCTCGATGTTTATGAGTCTTATATGAAATGAAAGACTTTGAAAGTAGGTGTTTTTAATAACAAAGAAAAAATATAAACCAATTAAAAATTGAAAAAAAAAGCTATCTTTCCATATGTGCCCTAAAAAGTAGGAAATAAAACTAAAACATATCGATGTTGTAATCAGTCACTGAATTCGTGTTTTACTTCAAAAGAAGATAGTGCGCCGATTTACTTACTCAAGTGAATACGATTCAGAGACTGATTGCACCATCGATATGATGTAGGTTCATTTTCTACCTTTTAGGACCGATATGAGAAAGAGTTTTTTTTAATTTTAATTCGTTTATTATTTCTTTTACTCATGTAGCATAATAGCAGACGGATAACCCCAATTACATAATGTACAATGGAAATATTCATTTTCATTTCACGTTGCTTTCATCGTTATCATTATTTCTAGGCCTCTGTGAAAATGTCATTATTTAACGCTCACATATATAGTAATGCTTGCATTATAGATGTTCAAGCATATTCTGTTCACATAGTATTTTGTCTTTGAATAACTACTGGTTATTGAGAATTATTTTAAAATTATTTTGTTAATATTGTTGCCTTACATTGTGAAATTCAAAATGAACGTCAGTTTTGTAACACTTTAACTTTAATTTTGAGCTTTCTGATTTCCCAGGTTCGAGTCCTCATAGTGCCTATGTTAAGATTGTCTTCATTAACTCTTGCTTTCCTGTAGATAAGAAACAGGACATCGAAGGGCTCTGAACTGTCTCGCAGAGTACTAAATATTTCAGGTTTTGAATTGCTTTGGGATAGAAGTGTAAAACTAAACACTTCAGAGGCGTGTAATATTAATAAATAAATCAATGCCTCTTAGAGTTAAACGTTAAGCCATGGTCCGCTGTGCAGATTGGGTTGTTTTTACCTGTGACCGAAACCTTTGTGCACCCAACGAGCCAAATGGCCGGGTTACAAGGACCTTAACTGCTTGGAGAAGATTAGGGAAGGGGATCCACTGAAGGTGTTAGGAAACAGATGAAAACCTCTCGTCGGACCATCCAGCATGTTTTTAACGTGCACAGGGATGGATTTTGTGCAGAAAGCGCCATGGTTTAACGTCCCACCCGACGGAGAGCGGATTTACGAAACTAATCGGTGTCCCCTTTATTTAGAGTGAGAGTAGTGGAGATAAATGTGAACGGTTGCAGATATGGAACTCGAATCTGGGAATTGCAGTTATCGAACCTGGTACGCTGCCGACTAAGCTAATATTAATGCAATTAAACAATCCCTCCTCCCTCCCACGCAGGAGAACCATTTAGTGCGAATTACTTTAACAAACTTTAAACAACACACTTGATGAAGGTAAAGGGAAGCTTAATTCCTCTGCCTCGTAACAGCTGATCACTGGATCTCCTTGCTCTCTCAGCTTTCGGATATTGGAATCCTTGTGACCTCGTTATTTAGTCCATTCTGTGCACAATTGCTGCTCAGAGCAAAACAATACAATCTCAACAATCAGTTTTATAACACAAAATGCTTGTTTTTATTTTAAGGGTAGAAGATATTTCCTGCACAAAAGACGGAGATAACTTAGAAGTTATATTAGGCTTCTCATTCAACATACAAACACATACGCAGGGACAAACATGCTGGCTTGGAGTAAGGTGTTCCAACCACTAAATCAGATATGGGCTTGTAAAACTATCCAATCTCTATAAAGAAGTCTTTGGAATTATCTTCGGCGAAAGGCTTACCTAAAATGAAGGAGGCTTTAATAATGACGATAATGCTGAAACTAAACATAGCGTGATTGATTCGCGAGATACTTAAAAATTTTCTACGGTTTTCAGAATCTCTGGTGCCAATTGTTGGACATTACTGCTCTAGCCTATTACCAACCCAATGCGATTTATGGAAAAGAAAAACAGAAAAAAATGGAACAAAATAATCTCCTCTTCTACAGCTCTTTTTTATTATGTACTAGTTGAACGTACTCGGGGCTGCCCGTGTCTAACTTTTAATCTGTATATTCTTATTTTCGCTGCAGTAAAGATAAATTTTGTAAGTCCCCCCCCCCCCGACACCTTAGCACAGATTTTCAACAGGAAGAAATTTGCCCGGTGTTGGCTTGGATCGTTGTTGACGTCAGCGAGCTCTCTCATAGCCCGTGTCTTAGTTCCTGCTTAAGCTATCGAGATTTTTATTTCCGTTATCACAGAATCTGCCGCCCTATGGCTCCCGTGATATTCGTCCTCACGGTCCATATTTCCTGCATAGCTTCTCCCTTGTGTCCCAGTGATTGGTTTAAAAATCAGGTTCCCATTTGGCAGGTGGCTTCGTTTCTACACAAATTGTGACAGCTCATGCTTCACTTTTAATCTGCATATCCTGTTGTTTCCTGCACTACTGGATAGTTTTGTGAGTATCCTCCCACCCCCCGACATTTCATCACAGTTTGAACACGAAGAATGTACCGGTGTTGCAAAGGTCATTGCTGACTCGGCGCGCGCTCTCAGAACCCGTGGCAAACGATCGAGAAATTTATTTCGTCACATTTTGGCATTCTGTTGTTCCCGACGTACTTCACCGAAAGGTTCCAAATTTCGCAGGCGGGTTCATCCTGCCCGACTCCAATTTTGATTACAAAATCAGGTTCCTTGCTGCAATTGGACGTTTCAATAATGACATTGGAATTGCGGGGAATCTGGCAACGGCTGTGGATTTAAATTCTGTTTTAACTCGTTACTTTCAGAATTAGGGATCAGAAAATGGCAACAATAAATTTGACAGCGATTCTTGTTTCCCGTAGGAATAGCACGGTATATATTTTTGCTTCTATCAAGCCCCACTTTTGGCCTTTCAACCTGAAATTTGGCACTGCAATCCGGACCACAACCAGAAACATTCTCTGAAAATGTGGAGTTTGTGCGTTTATTTCCCAATGACTTATGGCTGCCACAGGCAGAAAGACAGACAGATATCTTCTTTTATTATATAGATATTAGACTGAAACCAATATAAACCTAATTACGTAAATCTTATTTTAATTTTTAAACTTTCAACCAAAATATTTGGACATTTCATTATGCGTTCATTATTGGATATTTATTATGCGTGTTAACTTCTTTTATATGAGAGTTAGCAGAATAACATTCAAAGTAAAAATTTACATTTTAGGGAAAAATCAGTCTCATAACTGCATTTTATTTAAAATATGTATATACCTTGAAAAAGATCATAGAATTCTAAATATTTCTTAGATAGGTGAATATTACTGCTCCAGCCTATTACTAACACATTTCATAGGCAAAAAAAAAAGTTAATAGAAAAAAAAATCTAGATTTCTCCTAATCAGGATTGTACCATAATTCAATGCACCGCAGCTCGCTACACTTGGCTCTTTTTACCCGCAATACTAATCTCGAAACTTACATTTATAATTTTAAAAAAAAGTTATTTTCCTACACAATTAACGGAGATACCCTAGAAGCTATATTGGGGGCTGGCTTCTCAAACAACCACTTAAACAAGTAGCACACCCGACGGTCTGCCGTAGTCAGGTACGCTAACCACCATACCAGGTAGGTCTAACTGAGTCGTTATTTTTTTTTAAATAATTACAGTTATAAAGACAATGTAGCTTTTAAACCGCGAGTAATTTTGAAAAGTATCTCCTAAGGAGGAACACATTTTTATTAAACATCTTATAGAGATTAACTAGAAAAAGAAGTGGGAGTTACAGTACTGTGCGAATTAATTGGGACAAGCAAAGGAATGCTAAGTCCCTTCCGCTGCAGAGCTAAACTGCTCAAGTCTAAACTTGTTCGTAACGTTCTGCTGCAAGTCTAAACCAATCTAACAGACGCTATACCCCATTGAAGGAATGATGGACAGCAAAAAGTACATATATAGGCGTTCTGGAGGCGAAAATGGTCCCAACACTGCAGAAGCTGTTTCCTAACGGCGATGGGGTAATTCAACAGAATCTGGCTCTAGGCCACAATTCTAAACTTGCTAAGAGCTTCTTTACCCAGCAACATTTGAAGGCATTGGAGTGGCCAAGAAATTCACTCGATCTAAACCCCATTGAAAATTTGTGGGCCATTATTAAAGCGCGCATATCTAAAATGGATTGCACGACGAAAACCAAAATGATAGAAAGTGTCATGAAAGTGTGGTACCACGACCTTGAAGTGAAGGAGATGTGTGGTAGTAGTAGTAGTAACGTCACAAGAATTGGGAGGTCCTTGTTCAGGCTTTCCCAGAAAAATTATGTTTCACTAATTTTTTTTTTTTAACTCTCTTTTTTTTTTTAAATATTCTTTTTTTTTTTATATATATTTTTTTTTATTTTTTATATATATATATATTTTTTTTTTTTTATTTTTTTTTTTTTATATTTTTTTATATTATATAATTTTTTTTTTTTTTTTTTTTTTATTATATTTTATATTTTGGACCATATATTTGTATCCTGGAGGAAATCAAGTAAGAGGCGATAAATTTTTATTTGTGTGGATAATATTGGGTAGTTTAAGATTGAGTCTAAAGTAAAATCAGTAATTCCTAGTTTTTCAAGTTCCAAAAAAAATTTTTCCCTTTGTGATATGAATTTATCACAATTTAATATTAAATGAGTAGAGTTTTCTTTTAAATTGCATAAAGAACAATTTGGACTATTAGTTATTTTTAATAAAAATTTAGATTTGTTTAGCATGATAGTATCAGTTCTTAGACGCATAAGAATTCTAATTTCTTGTCTTTTGAATGAAAAATTTAAGATATGATTAATTTTATTGGAAAGGAAATATCTAAAGTTTGGTTTAAGAAGTGAATTTGTTTGAAAATATTTTTCTAACATGGTAAATTCTAAGTTTTTTATCTCTTTTTTAGTACGAGCATAAAAATTATGTATTGGAGTAAAAGTGTTTAAGTTGTGAGCTAATTTTGCAATATTGTCCACTTCTTCATTTTCTTTGATTCCAGAATGTCCTGGAATCCAGCTTAGCGTAATTTTATTATTATTTCTCTTTAAGTTTTCAGTATTTAATTTTAAAAGTGTATAAATATAATAAGGATAGTCTGTGTTTGAAGGATGTTGTTTTAAAGTTTGTATTGCTCCTTTAGAGTCAATATATATGACAATTGAATGATTTTTAATGTTTAGTAAAAGCCACTGAAATACAGCAAGGATAGCAAAAATTTCAGCATGTAAAATAGGAGTATAGTTTGGTAATTTAAAGCTCATAGATGTATTGAGTGAAGGAATATAAGCTGCAGCTGTAGCAGATCCTGAGTCTTGTAAGAAAGATCCATCTGTATAAATTTCTAAAAAATTATTAAAATTTTCTTGTTTAAAACTATAAAAAAGTTGTAAAATGACTTCGATTGAGGTGTCTTTTTTTGTATTTAAATGGGGAATCTCAGTGTAAAAGTTAGGTGGAACAGAGCACCAGAATGCAAAGTTTTCTGTACAATCTCCTTTGAGATCTTCCTTCTGAAATTTATTAAAATAATTAAATAGGATGGGTTTATCTTTTAAGATTTTATAAAATGGTAGTCTTTTATATTTTAGGTAAAAGGGATGATCATATAATTTAAGATGAAGTCTAATATAATATTTCAAGATTAAAATGGAATGTCTGATCTCAAAATTTGAAAAAGCAGTTTCTGCCAAAAGTGAGAGTGTGGGGCAAAAACTGGGGAGACCCAAGGCAATCTTTAAGCATTTATTTTGTATAACATTTAGTTTTTTAAGTTTAGGTGGGCTAGGAAAATCAATTAATTCTAGACCATATTCTATTTTAGTTCTAATTAAGTTTTTATATAAAGTTAATAAAGTTTGTGGAGAAGTGCCATCTTTTTTAAAAGCAAAATATTTGAATATATTGAGTAATTTGGATCCTGAGTTAAAAGCATGTTCTAGGTGTAAATTCCAATTAAGTTTAGAGTCCAAATGAAATCCAAGTAATTTGCATTGATTAACTTGAGTGATAATATTATTATTAATTTTTAATATGAATTTTGGGTAGATATATCTGTTTCTGTAAAAATGAATACAATAAGTTTTTTGGATATTGATCTTTAAGTTCCATTTATTGCAATAGAAGATAAGTTTGTTGAGTTGTTTTTGAGTTTTTTGTTGAATATCATACTCATTTTTATCAGAAGTCCAGAATGTCAAATCATCAGCATAGCTTGTATAATTGAAGTTTTTATCAAATATTTTATGTATATCATATAAATATAAGTTAAATAAAATGGGTGATAAAGTGGATCCTTGAGCTAGTCCTTGGGTTACCTTATGAATATTGGAGTAGTTTGTGTTAATTTTGACTTTAAATATTCTGTTTTTTAAGTATTTAGATAAAAAAATAATTAAGTTATGATCAATTTGTGCTTTAGCTAATTTTAATAAAAGATGATCTATAGAAACAGTATCAAATGCTTGTGAAAAGTCTATAGAAACTGCTAGTAAAATTGTTTTCCTTTGGTTTGCCATATAAATGTCAGACAGTAATAAAGAAATACACTCTTTGGATGATCTATTCCTCCTAAAACCAAAAAAATTTTTAGGAAGAATATTGTCTTTATCTAATTGCCATACAAGTCTTTTGAACAAAATTTTTTCAAATAATTTAAGGGCATTTGATAATAATGAAATAGGTCTGTATGAATTAATTTCTGTAGGTTTTTTATTAGGTTTTAAAATAAATATTACTAATATCTCTTCCCAAGATTGGGGAATATCATGGGTAGACCAAATATAGTTAAAGATATTAAGTAGTTTTTCCTTCCACAATTCAGGTAAGTTTTTAAAAAATTTGTTTGAAATTAAATCTGCTCCAGGAGCAGATTTTTGGTTTGAGCCCTGAATAGCTATATTTAATTCTGTAAAAGTGAAGGGTAGATTAATTTCAGTGTTAATAGATTTTAATTTTTTAAGTTGGGTTTTTAAGTAAGTGGTTTGTTTATTATCTAAGACTGGAGCATGTTTTACAATGTTTAGATTTTGAGCAAACAATTCTGCTGTTTCACTTAAAGTAAGATTATTTTGAATGGCATACTGAGCTATTGGAAGAGATTGATTCTTTTCTTTTAAGACAGCTTTAAAAATTTTCCAAATATTTTTTCCTGAATTTTGGGTAGTTAATTGTGATGTAAAGTCTATCCAATCTTCTCTTACTGCTATTTTAAGTTTTCTTCTCACTTGTGCTTTAATTTTTTTGAAGTTGTTAATATCCTGAAATGATTTAGTCCTATTAGCTTTATTTTCTGCCTTTTTCCTAATTGCTACTAATCTATTCATATACCAAAAATTCTTTTTTAATTTTGGAATTTTATTTATAATGGTTTTGAAATTGGAGTTAGTATTTTCTTTAATAAATTCAAAAAATTCATCATAATTTAGATTTTCAGGAGGATTAATGTTATCTAAAATTTTGTAAAAAGAAATCCAATCATTCAGAAAAATTTTTTGCTGAAATTTTACAAATGAGTGAGAAGTGAGCATAATTGGATGATGGTCACTGCCCCTTGTATCAGGTAGCAGTGACCATTTAAATTTATCTATTAAATCAGATGAGATTAATGTAAGATCAATTATAGACTGGTTATTTGCTGGGTTTTCATGTGTTGTTTGTTTACTATTTAATAGTATTAAGTTTGAATTAGATATAAATTTACTAAGCTGGACTCCAGCTGGATTAGTTGTATAAGAAAACCAGTGACCATGATGTGAATTAAAATCACCTACGATTATTATTGGGCCATTTAGTTGTGATAATATATCATTAAATTCATTTTCCTTAATAACTATACCTGGATTGTATACATTTAGAATTGTAACTATGATGTTATTTATTAAAATCTTAACAGCAATTAAATCAATTAAATCTAAATTATAATTAAGTGATATAATGTTATGTTTAATCTTTTTATGAATAATAAGTGCTACTCCATTATTACTTGAAGGTGAAAAATGGTAGTAGGAAACAAAATTAGTAAAATTGATATGCTTTTTTGTTTTTACCTCTTGAAGGGCAAAAATATTTACTAGTTTATATTTTGCCAGTAACAAGATTTCCTCCTTTTTTGATATTAACCCCCTACAATTCCACTGTAGGAGGGTTAGATTTTTAGGTTTTGAATTGCACGAGAATGTCCATAATCAGTACATATATATCTTCAGTAGGACATATGAACTTAAGTAAGTGAAGCACTAGATCGATCAGGAGATTAACAGTTACGTTTTCATCCGACAATTGCTTGGCTATCGAATTAGGTGATAAAGTGTGTTTCGTTTTGTTGGTTTGAACATATTTATTATTTAGTCCTTTCTTTATCATGTTTGCATAATTTGTTGTATTTGGATTTTCCTTTGATTTTTGTGAAGCGTCTTTTTCAAAGGTTGATAAGGTTCTTGAAGTTGTTGGTCTATCCATTTGTACTTCCATTTCATCTCGTTTAGATGCCTTGTTCCTTTCGATCATTTGATCTCTATTATGAAGCTTATTAAATGCGTCCATTCCATGAAGAAGTGGAAAGTTATTCAAATTATATGCAGTTCTTTTATCATTAAATTCATCTTCCAAAAATTGCTGTTTTCTTCGGTCAAAATTCTGTGGAAAGTTAGATTCAAAATTTGTGAAATTTCTCGGATTCAAAGTCACATTTGTGCGGACGTAAGAGAGCGCATTTTTCTCTCTATTTTCATTGGTCTCTTTTTTGGCGATTGCGAAGGCGCTCGTCCAGCTACAGTTTTGCTGGCGTTGTATCTGCATCGCTTTGCATGCAATTTTTTTTATAGGACATGCAAAGTATGTGGCCGGATGATCTTTGCCACAATTAGGACAATTGAATTCCGTATTTTTACATATTTTGTAACTGTGAGCGCCACTGCAGCGTTTACACCTCACCCGGCTTCTGCAGCCGGTTGCTGCATGGCCCCACCTCCAACAGTTACTGCATATAATTGGCGAGCCAAAATGTTCCTTAACATAGAAGTGACTGAATCCTATATTCACTTCTCTTGGAAGTTTATTTCTGGTACAGTATAAAACCACATTTTCAGTGGGTTGCTTAAGAAAGCCATCTTTAGAATTATTTGGTAAATATCGACACATACGTCTAACTTTAAAAATATCATACGGTTTGAGACATTGCAGTAAATACTCATCGGTATATTTAGTATTAACGTTGACAAGTAAGCCCATACACTGATCTTGATCGGGAAATCGATAGCTTACCTCAACTCCCAGGATATTATTTATTTTTTTGATTGCTTCAAGTTCTATGTCGTTTTTTGGGAACATAATAATGTCTCCTCTTCTCGTAAATCTGCCCTTGACGTCCGTCTTAAGGATGTTGAACAGAAGGTCAGTCACCTTTTCATCATCCAAATCACTAAGTTTAGATGAGTCACTAAATAAAATGATGGCAAAGTCCTCTTTTCTTGGTCTAGATATAGTCGGTACATTTCCATAATCATCATTTAGGGTTGGGTCTTCGTTTGGGATTGGATCTTCATCTGTGAATTCATCATCGGCACTATTTTCAGTATCCTGTTTATTAAGTTCTGTAAATGTAGACTTATGAGTTTGAGTATTTGCTGTCACAATTTTCTCCTTGAAGTTTTTTCCAGTCTGTTGCTTATCAAAGATGTCACTAGTCTCAAGTAATTCATTAATTTCTTCTTCAGAGTCGGCATTGTATAGTGAAGCTTTTTGTGCATTTTCGATGTGCTTCGATAGCTTTTTTAGCTGATTTTTCTCAGAGCTTTTGATAGGAATGCCTGATGTCCGCTTCATTTTGTTGTTCAAATTGGTTTGCTTCTTCTTTCCTCCCATTAGGAGATGTGTGGAAAGCTAGTGGCATCAATGGTTGAGAGGGTGGAAGAAGCAATTAAAGCTAAGCGGGGATAGCATTCACTATTAACTACATTATTAAACAAATAAATATTTTAGTTGTGTCTTTGTTACTGTATTTTCCTATTGTCCCAACTAATTTGCACAGTACTGTAGTTTGTTGTGAATTTCCTAACTTATAATGCTGTTCTTAATAGTTTTAGTAGTAGGAGGAGGAGGTCAGACACAAATATGTGTAAATGTATATTTATATACAACAGACTATTTAAAATCCGGCTCTCTTTGGGACGGAAATATACAGGATTTTAATTTTTTTCTGAATCTAGATTGAGCAGTTTTGGAGAAGCACATTTCAATAAATGTTAAGCCCTAAATATTGAACTTGCTTTCATCTGTAAACATTTAATAACGACTGTAAGACAGAGTTAATGATTACAAATGTAAATACCAATTTAATTTGTTTAATGCAAACAAATAACAATAAGCGAAATCGAAGCAAATGTTGTCATGTACTGATATTTGGCTTTCTAAGATTTCCAATTTTTAACTAAATTAAGTGTAACATGCTTTTTCTTCCGTCCTATATTTCCATTCTAAATTTTATTTTCTGTACATGAAGGATCGGATAGAGATTGCGATAAAATAGCACAATAAAAGGAAAACTTTGGTAATGACTGATAATAAATGTTTATATCTGACTGCACTAATGTTTGATAGTGGTAAAAAGGAAATTCTCCAAGACAAATTCGATCGTAGAATCAAGTACGGTATTGAGTTTTCTAATATTTTCGGATTTTAAAATGGCGATTTGTTTTCAAAAATGTACCCGATTTTAAAGATATTTCTCTATATAATATATATGTTGCGGCTCCCCATATATTTTGGCTGAACGTTTAAAAAAAAAAATTCCTTTCAAAGCTTCCTGAGGTAAGTGCATGATTTGTAGGTTAAATGCGAACAACTCTTCCGAATATATCGATTAGGTTGCTAGTCTATGAATCGATACGGCTAATTTATTAATCGTTGATATAGAAGTATTAAATTCACTAATAGATTTTCATAACAGCAAGTAAACAAAATTGCATGTAGTAAAGAAAATCGAGACTTTTAATTAATCGGCAACATTCTTCTTACCATCTGTCTTCCTTCTGTATTAAGACAACAATCTCCCTTTTAAGAATCCTCATACGAACTTTTTTTATCTTGTTTCATTTCGTGATAACAAGAGCTTAAACCTTTTTGCTCATTGCTGTCTTCTCTAATCTTGTTGCTGGTACGATGAAGATTCGGCTGCTGGTAATTATCCCCAAATTGAAGATCTTGGAGCACTTTTTATTTCCCATGGTTGGGGGATAATAAGACCATTTTGCTTTCCTTTTAGTGCAAGAAATACAGGGATTAAAATTTCTTCTCCTCACTGGGCACCCCATTAAGACAGATTTTTTGAATCAGAGAATTATAAGCTTGTGAAATCAATGTTTTAAAATTTTTATTCCAAAAATAGTGATTTTTTTTTCTGCTGGTTTTATCTGAACGTTTCTAAGACAAAATTGTTTAGACCAAATCTTCTCTTTTAATCCAAATCTATAAAAATGTACAAAGGATGCATCAAAACTTTAGTTATTTACCGAGAATGCATCTAATTCTTTCTAAGGACAACTACAGAACTTGTTTTGCACTCTACTTTAACAACATATTTGAATATATAAAGAATAATGACAAAATTAAGTGCCTTGAGAATAGATGTAACAGATTTTATTACAATGCTACCATTAACAACCTGAGGGAGTAGATGAAGGTTTTAATAATAAATTTAAGTGCCTTGAAATAATATAATAATATAAATAATTTTATATTACTATATAATAATATAAATAAATATATAATAACATAATATAATAATATAAATAATAATATAATATAATAATATAAATAATAATATAATATAATAATATAATATAATAATATAAATAATAATATAATATAATAATATAAATAATAATGTAATATAATATAATAATATAAATAATAATATAATAATAAATAATAATATAATATAATAATATAAATATTTTATATTAATATAAATAATATAAATAATTTTTAATAATAAATTAAGTGCCTTGAGAATAGATGTAACAGATTTTATTACAATGCTACCATTAACAACCTGAGGGAGTAGATGAAGGTTTTAATAATAAATTTAAATAAATAAATAATAATAATAATAAAGAATAATTTTAAATTAATGCTAAAAAAATAATCAAGAGTTGTTTTGTAGCAATGTGTAAGTCGACCGGAGTTTGATAAACCAGGTCTGAAAAATGTTTCCACGAATAGAAAAATCCTTGAACAGCTAACCGGATTTCGATTTGATGTGGATTTACTGTTATTACTGTTAATTTAAAAAAAAAACTCGATAAGAAACAGAAAGTTAATTTCAATATTTCTCAAGATGTGAAAATTAGGAAAAAAAATATGAACAGGACCATACAGTTGAGAATATTTGGGAAATAGTATATAAATAATAGTAGAAATATTGATTAATAGTTGAAATCATTGTTTTTTCCTTCCTTGTGTTATTTTTTGTCTTACCTATTTATTTACGGTTGATATAGATGAAGCCCCTTCGGTCTTTTTTTAACATGAAGAAGTGCTGTGGTGTTACAATGCTTGGAAAATGTAGACAAGTCTTTAGTGTAAGGAATAGATAGGAAATTCATGTGATCTATGGTTATAATAGAAGCTAAACACAACAGCAACGGCGATAACTGTGTCTAGCACGCAACAAAAACTGTTTTGATACATTTCACCGGAAACCACAATAATGGTTTTGCTACATTTCACACGGAACCATAATAACTGCTTTGCTACATTTCACTGGAAGTCACTAGAACTGTTTTGCTACATTTCACAGATGTCATTCATTTGATGTGTTTATCATGACAAAGTGCATATAAATCATAATTTCTTTCTTCTGTGTTCCTTTTTACTCTTTCTGAGAATTCCAAATTTCTCGACTTTTGGGATGTTTTATGCATTATAAATAGAAGCTGAAATTCAGTGAAACAATGTTAAAAGTAATTTTCACATATTCTTGTTCTTTTGTCTATAAATAAAGTACATTTAAATGGAAACTTATTTTTTGGGGGTTGGACAGGTTTTGATTTTCCTTCTATAAACAAAAATTCTGGTCTGTAGAGATTAAAGTAAAGTGTGATTTAAGAAAATAGTCGTTACATAGAAGATAAATTAATTTTCTAAAAACGTTTAATACAATATACTGAAATATAGAAAAACATGTGTAAGTCAAATAGTTATTACAGTTCAAATGTGGCTTAGAAAGAAAGAATAAGGAATAAAATATGCATGAAAAAAATATTCAAATATTTATCAATTTCATACATTTATTACTATGTTATTATTTATACTATTATATTTATTACTAATATGGCTACTCGTTATTAGGATTGCTGACAAAGATTTTCTTTTTCTTATAAACAACAAGATAATAAGCTGGAACAAATGCTTAAAAGCGTATTCGATAACAAATTGTTTCTTATTCGTTCGAAAACGCACGCTTATAATGCTGAAATTACAATAAATGACAGCTCAGTTGATTTTTGCTGCTCAAATGTGATAAAAGAAATGATTACAACAGTAAATTCTGCACTCGTTGGCACAAAAACAGCGGCGCACTTAAAGGAAAAAAAATTGCTTACATGATTATATTTAAACTGTTATTTTTTGTGGAAGGCATTCAAAAATAAGGTATATGTTAAAAATATTTCATATGGCCTTGAAGGAGGCTCAAGTTCACTAATATAACTGTTTGAACCAGCCGAATACTTAAGAGTTTTCAAACTTGACTTTTTAGTTTATATTGAGCAGAATACTCTCATTCGGGACTAAATCAACCCAAACACAAGAAAATTCCACTTTCCTTAGTTTCAAACCTTTGAAGAGAATTAAAGGCACCTGCCAGCAGCATGTTCTCGGCACATTTGAGGCAGTTCCCCAATCAAATATCGAATTGCCTTCATTCTTGTAAAGCTCTTGTAACAGAACCATCGTTGCACTTTACAAGAAGTACATTAGAGAAAACGCTGACAACCTGTCTCTAATTCAATAGGTTATTTTGGAGTCTGAAGTTTGGCAGTTCGTACTCAAGCTTGTGTGTGTTGTGTTCTCTTCTTTCGGTTTCTTAACGGAGCAGCAGCTAGGACGAAAAGCTAGTCGACCCTTGGGGCTCAGGAAAGGCCAGGGAGTAAAAGTGTGGAGGCCGGTCGATAGGACAGTGATAGTGCGTCGCATGCCAGTTACCGAAGCGGAGAGGAAGTGTTTTACGATATCGCGACTCGAACTCTCTGCCCTCCGGCGGGAAGCACGTCTTTGCAACCGGTTGGCCATTTCCGACACAATGGGAAGTCCGCAAGAGACATGAAACTCTTAAAAATATTATGTTTATATAGCTTAGCAGAAAATTCATTTGAATTTTAATAGAATATTTCTCAATGAAACTGTCTAAATTTCCTAGAATAGTTACTTTTTCTAAAAATGCATTTCATTTTAAGGTTTAAGAAATGTTAAATTTCACTATTTATAGAACCGAACTGAACTGAAAGGAAACGTTCAGTGTGCACTCCTGAATGCTGTTTTCTCCTGACAACGTACTATGAACCATAACCATTATATATATCATAGCGTACTATAAACCATTTTGTTTGTACAATAAACCATTTTGCAATAACGTATAAATAACCATATTGCAAAAGCCCTAAGGTCAAAAAGAGAGTTGAGAAAGATAACTCATTTGGTAGATGTTCAGGACAGAAGAGAGTCCACCGTCTACATCAGTAGTTCTCAACTACTGTATCTCGAGTCAGGCGCGTATCAAGGATTTAGTTTCGGGGGGGAGGGGGGTTGTCCGAGAATTTTGGTTTGGAGGGGTCGAAGAATTCAGTTTCGGACAGGCTCTGAGAATTTAGTCTAAACGGTGTCAGGGAAAAGACCTGAATAAGATTTCACAATTACTAAAATATTCCACCGGATAGGAAAGATTACAGTAATAATCTATATAGAATAAGATTTTATTGTTGTTTTTATTTTATTATTAGTGCCTGACATAAATTATGAGGCAGAAATAAAATTATACAAAGACAACTGTTTTGTATTTCAAAGAAGGTAGACAGATTTGAGATTTCGTATAAGACGACCGAATTTTTGGAGGGGAGGTGTCAGGTCTTCCCCTGCTGTTACGTCCCCGCCTTGAGTGTGCCACAGCATTCATCACAAAAAAAACTTCAAAATTAAGCTAAATAATAACTCAAGTTTAATGAAGGAAAAATCTTGAAATGTAAATTAAACAAGAACAAATGATATAAATGTGTAAAATATAAAGAATTAGCGGATTATCTATGTCCAAACCCCGATTTAGAAAAATAAATTAATTGGGTAGGGCCAAGCGACATAAACGTTTATTTAAAAGGTAAAAACAGGAGACAAGAGACTAAATTTCCATTGAAGGGTAGCATTTTCCTCTTCTTTTCAAAAATTATTATAAAAATAAAAAACTTGAAAAATTCGCGAAATAAGCACTTTTAATCATTTTTGTCCTCCATTTCGCATACTAGCATTCCCAAAGAGGGAATCAATTTCTCCTCTGTCCCTCACTCAACCCCTAGATTCGACAGTGTGTATGCCTACTTGGAGGTCTATGCACTCTTGATCATAATTTGTCTTGTTAAAAGTTTCTTCTATTATATTACGTATATGTATTTATAATTCTTGAATATTAAAGTATTCATATTAGAGCATTAACGCCTTAAAATGTTCATATCTGAACATTAGCAATAACATATTAAAGTGTCCGTATGGGAACAGTAATATTAACATCTTAAAGTGTTCATATGGGAACATTATCATTAACATCTTAAACTGTACATATGGGAACATTATCATTAACATCTTAAAGTGTTCATATGGGAATATTAACATTAACATCTTAAAGTGTTCATGTGGGAACATTAATATTAACATCTTAAAGTGTTTATATGGGAACATTAACATTAAGCTCTTAAAGTGTCCTTATGGAAACATCAGCATTAGCATATTAAAGTGTCCATGTGGAAATATTAACATCTTGAAGTGTTCATATGGGAAATATCTTTCCATCCGTCACTCTCTGTCTGTCTGTCTGTCCGTTTGTAGACAATCAGCTTTTCTATTTTTAGAGATAAATTTAAAATTACTTATTGATGAAATATTACGATTCGCATTATCCTAATCCATTTAGTTTAATAACGCTCACTAATCTTGAAAACGTAGAAAGTTTCAGAATCTTTAACGAATATCGCAAATCTAGGATCTATTTATTTTAGAAATAGGAAATTTTGGTAGTGTCATAGTTAATAGGTTTATCATTGGCGGAAATAATTTCTTCTCCTTACCTCCAGGGGAAAGGAAAATGTAACTTTTTTTCATATCGTTTTCTTTGAAAACGAGATAATAGTTTCGCTTTGTCGTCTGTCTGTCTGTCTGTAGGCATCGAACATTTTTCTTCACAGAGATAAATTAAAATTTTTTTGAGTTGAATAGGTATTGATGAAATATAACGATATGCACTTTCCGAATCAATCTAAAGCTATAATTACGCCCTCTAGCGGTGGAAAGTTTTGAAAATTCCAAAATTTCAAACGAATATTGCAAACGATGTATTTAGGTTAGATATTTGAAATTTTGTGAATATGAAATATGAAGGTCACGAAGTTTCCATTGCCAACAATGAGTTGACGTCTTAGTCCCAGAGTGGATGGGAAACACACCATTTTAATTTTAGTAGATAATTGTTTGTTTTTATGGATAAATGAAACATTCTTTTGTGGGTATAGATAAGAATTGATAGAATATTATGAATCACACTTTTTAAATCTTCCGAAAACTATGACTGCAACCTCTAACGGTGTAAAAATTTGCAAATTCCAAAATTTTAAACAAATATTGCAAACGACGTATTTAAGCTGGAAATTTTGAATTTTGATGGTGGAATGTGAGCGCAATGATGTTTCCATTGGCAACAATGAATTGAAATTTTAGCCCCATGGGTGGTAGGAAAAGACAATTTTTTTGTTTTAGCAGATAATTATTTGTATTTAGAGATAAATGAAAAACATATTTTTAGGGCAACATAGGATTTGATAAAATATTATGATTCGTACTTTCGGAATCCTCCGAACACTATAATTGTGCCATCCAACGGTGAAAAATATTGAAAATTCAAAAATTTCAAATGAATATTTCAACGATGTATTAATGATAGAAATATGAAATTTTGATGATGGAATGTGAACGTCACGAAGTTTCCATTGGAAACAGTGAAAATGATAATTAGAAAACTCTATTAATTTGATTGGTACTAATGAAATATTATAATTCGGATTTTTCAAATACTTGTAGTTTTATTATATATCTTTACAGATTGCTGAAATTATGAAACGGCATATTATTATCAAATTTTACAAATTTGGAAAATTAGTGGTAGTTTCTAAGAGATATTCCACTGACAGCAATAATCTATCCACTTTTCTGAGATAGGTGTGGGAATTGTAACGAATACTTTTTTTTAAGAATTAAAAGACGAATAATTTTATGTTGTATAATTACTAATTAAATACTATAGTGAATGATGGCAAAAGTGAAAACTTTTGCCATCATTCGCTAGCTCAAATTAAAACTTTTAAGGAATGAAACAGTAGGTAAAGGAAAAACTTCTTTCACTTTGAAAACGAGATTCTGATATGCGCCATAGGCGACATGAGTTCTTCTAGTTCGTCTTATAGGTGCTAATAAAATATTACTCTCTGCATTTTTCCAATCATCAATTCGTTGGAATTGTTATTGTTAGAGAGTCCTAAATCCAGAAATTAAAAATTTTCGTTATCTTTATAAACCAGCATCCCATATTCTCCAAAGGAGATAGAGTTATTCTTCCAGTTTTATTATTATGCGATGCTATTGTGATTAAGTTGTGGAATATTGAAAATATTAGTGTAAAGGTTTTCAAAATGATTTTGCGAGAAGGAGCGTGAATTTCGAAATAAGAGCCAGTCAGTGCTATTAAGAGCAGAGAGTTATTTAATTATTAAAATATTGTTACGACAGATGAATGTGCTACAGCGAATTTATGATAAACGCGTCATGGACGCTCACGTATGCTTCAGCATGAGAGTTACGTTACCAACGACTTCGAAAGAATTGACATCAATAAGAAGGAAATTGTTGTTGTAATTAAAAAAGAAATATAGTGTAAAGGAACACATAGTTTGTCTTTGACTGTGCACAAAAGTTTAGAGAAGAAATATTATTTTTTTGGTGTGTTCGCGGCAGTAAATATACTTAGATGCAGTTTTAGAGTACTTGAAGTCTAAAACCTTAGGAAGAATCATTTGATGTATAATTAATAAGTTATGTAGGAATTGGTAAGGTTATTCTTGAGATATTGCAAGTATTCACATATCTGATTCTCGTTAGATTGAAAATTTGTTCACACATAAGATAAACATTGGTATCTTTAGTTTATGTACATGTTTATTATCTATACTTTTGTATTAAATCACATTATTTTATATTTATTGTTACCATTGTTATTTTTGAACTCACGCTCAGATCTATCCTTTTAATTTGTAACAATATATTGCTTTTGGTGTACGGCCACGAAGGGGATGCAGTACGAGATGTGGCGCTACGTGAAAAATGTTGTGAAACATTGTTCTACATAATTCAAGATTATCTTTAACCCTTTTCAACCCATAATTTACTTTGTTTATCTAAAAGGCAGTACTATAGTACTATTATTTATGCCCAAACGAAACTTTTGTCATCAAAATAATTAAAAATATACTTTTTAAGTGGACGAACATTTCACATTCCAACAATTAAAACATTAATTACATTTCACTATATTTATTGCTTTGATTTCATTATAGTTTCTGAGTTAATGTTTCCATATCAGACTTTTAACATGGGATAGGTTATCGTCAAGAAAGTATAGGTCTTCGAACTATTTTCCACAAATTTGTTTTCAGTTTTTAAGAAATCAAACGGCTCTATTCCTAATGAGAATGCCAGAAATTCAAAGGTAAACAGATTTTAGTATATTTCATTACTATTTGAAAAAAAAAAATCAGATGGGATAGTCCTGTACTCCCAAACTGTCCCCCAGGACTACGAGAATTCTCGTTGGAGGTATCTGTGGAAAATACAGTAATGGCGACTGACGTATATATATATATAAAATAAGCAATTTAACTCTGAATAAAAACGTATAACTTTTTTTTTCTTGCATCAGAGATCAAGGGGTACTGTAGATTGGATCCCAAAGAGAATAATGATATTGTAAGCTGAATGGACAAATTACTATATACACCTACCAAATAACCTGTTGCTCCATCTTTTGTCCTCACAACTGCAGCCAGAAGTCTTGGTAAAGTCTAAATGATGTGTTGAAAACACCAAGATGGTATTGCAGTCCATGAAGCGAGGATCGCCTGTCGTAGAGCATCCCCAGTTGCCGCTAGAGGTTGGTGGGCTCGAACAGGTCTTTCGAATCCGTCCCACAAATTCTCAATGTTAGTTGAGGTCCGGCGATCGAGGGACCATTCGAGTGTGGTAACTTCACTTAAATGCTCCTAGAGATAATTGGTCGCCACTCGGGAAGTATGCAGTGTGACATTGTCCTGTTGAAAGATGGCGTCGTGGTACGGAAAAAGAATCTTTACGATCGGATGTAGATGGTCAGCGAGGATGTTCACATACCTTTTGCCGGTGACGGAGGTCTCGACCGATACGAGGGACCTCAAGGAAGTCCACATAAGCGCATCCCAAACTGTTACACTGCCTCCAATTGCCTGTATGTCTCAACTTGGCAAGCTGAGTCCATCGCTTCGTGTGGTTTACGCCACACACTCACCCTCCCATCGGCATGATAGTGTTAAAACCATGATTTGTCTGACCAGATGATGTGTTACCAGTACTCCGCACTCTAGTTGCAAATTGCAGCCTAATCTTTCGGTGCCTTGCAGTCAAAAAGGTTACACGATGTGGGCATCAACTGCCATAGCCTATTTTTTCCATTGTACGACAATAGTCTTTTTGCATAAATTTATGGACGTGCCCTCATTCAATTCCGACGTTATCTACTCCATGGTCCTTGGTAATCATACGCTTCCTTGTAACAATGTGGGACAGTCTGCGCACACCTAGAGAGTCAATTGCATGATTACGTCCACGTTTCTACTGCTGGTTGGAGGTTTTGCTGTATTACACGTAGTCTTGGTGTGCACGTGCGACGGTCTGACGCGGAAATTCCAACAGTTCAGCAGTTGCGGTGATTGACCTACTATCACACATACTATTTAGCCAAGGTCAAATCACTTACCCCTCTGCCTTTACCCATGATTACTTTTCCGTGACTGGTTTCCAATACGTAGAGCCCTGCTCTATTTATAGGTATTGTCAGTTTCAACGTCCCAGAGTGTATATAATAATTTATCCATTCAATGTATATTCCTTGCAAGTAGGCTTGAAATCCTAAAACATTTCAAATTCTATTTCATTAAGGTATTCTTGACACACAGGCATATCATGCACATAGTAGGGAAACAGGATTGGGGGGGGGGGGTGTAATGTAAAATGGTTTGAGAAATATTGACTTAGTCAATGGGCCCTCTAATGTTGAAATTTCAATGTGCAGTTTGTAATTAGGAGAAATCCGTTTCTGGACGAATCATTACTGTTTAGCCACGGTAAATTTACGTATTACTCAGGCAATTAAATTTTAGTTAAAGAGTCCTCGCCAGAAACTCAGCAATCGCCCTCCAATCAAGAAAAAGCAAATCGCAATTGCCAAATTTTCCTTAAATGAATTATTGATTTTAATATAGTGGAAAATATTGCAGATGAGTAAAAAGATAATGTCTCCTAGAAAGTGGTTGGGTTGTTTTACCTTTTACGAACAACAACAAAAAAAAATTATATAAATAACTAAATATGAGGACCCCAAGGGCTCAGGGAGGGTTGGGGAAGAGAATAGAGACCTGGTCCTGGAGACAGACGGAAGTCTTCCGTCCAATCCATCCACCGTGCTCTTTAACGTGTGCAGTGTATGGATGTTACACACATGAGGCCACAGCAGCCTTCCAAATTGTGCAATCAATGGACAGCGGCCTTCCAAGTACATCGTTTTTTTTTCATTTTCACCGAGCTCAGGTTGAGGATGTTAACGGAAATAAATCTCAACTCTGGCACAGTCCGGACTGAACCTAGGAACTGCAGATTATGATCCGTCATCTACCGACTGAGTCAACCGGAGAAAGAGGTAACTGCTCGTAACATATAGGGCTTTCAGACTTCAGACTACATTTATACCAAAATTTTCCGTCTTTTATATGCAAAAACTGTGTGATGCATAAATAAAACAGAAACCGTGCAATAAAATTTTCGCTATATTTGATAAAGAAAAATAACGTTTAAAATTGAAATTAAAAGTGTAAGATGAATGACAGTGTTATAAATAAACGTTTTTGGCAACGAAGTGTCACTATATTTTTAAAAAAATGCAATGACCCTCGCGTATCAGGGAATTAAAATTCCGTGTAATATGTAATAACTTGTATTAGATAATTAAAATCAAGTAGAGAGCCTCACTCTCTCCGCAGATCAATGAAAATTCTGTTTCTGTTTCGCATTTCTACATTTATTAAAGCTCTAGTTTAAAGCAACATCGTTGCTATTTTGAGCATTCTCCCTGCAAAATGACAACGAAAGCTGCTCCCTAAAATGTCACAGATTACACAACCTTAATACTGCTACTAATTAATGAAAAGTGTTTTAAATATTTAATGAAATCCTGAACACACATTCGTTGGGTTGGTGCTCTCAACACCGAAATGACAATGCGTCAATCTTGACACGATCCGAAAGTAAAGTGGGTTAAAGATGACGCTTCCAAATGAAACCTGCTTCCATGTACTGTGTTAATTCCTGAATAATCGATATTAATATAGTCAGCTTTCTATAGTCTGCTTAAGTATACTCTGACTTCTCAAGACACTTTGTTAGTTCCTACAAACCATCTCTAAAGTTCTGACTATTTCTCCAACGCAGTTCTAATGAAACAGAGGTTACTCATTTACTACGTGCTGGCAAGTTTGACAGTAGCCAATTACCACAAGATAATTCGTGCTCCTCAATGGCCTTTCGCCGTACACGAGAGTGAACAACATCCAACGCCGTTGCCAAGGTAATACCTCCTGAGGAGAAGCTTGCTCTGCCTCACACACACGTACACTTCAAACTGCATTTATACCTGATATAGCAACTTTCCTTTCCCTCCAGCATTTGCGTCATTCACGACGTAGGATCACCTATCATTGTATTCAACGTCCTTTCAGTTTCCTTCTCTGCCTGACCGCGTTGTTCCACAGTTTTCGATTTCCAGATGGAATAAAGATTATGTAGAGCCACGGTGACGTCTTTTAGCTCGCTCAAAATTAATTAAAACCGCTGCCGCTGGCTTCTTCGACCATAAGGTTGAAGCTGAAGTAAAATATCTGGCTTTTCCTTTTCATAGTTTTTCTTCTTTGAGATGTTCATCTGTTTCTCTTAAGCACTGAAAGAGTGATTCTAGTTAGAAACATTTGCCTTTATTGAAACTGAGCATTATAGATGATGGGATATAAAAATCACTGAAAATGACTCAAAATACACTGCAATATTTTTTTCCTGTTCCGTATCCCTTTGAGCTGAATTGAGTTATATTAGTTTCAAATACATGAAAACTAGTTAAATCAAAAATATATGTTAAGAGCTGAAAACATAAAAGCAGTGTTTTGAAGATTTTATTAAAACCAGTGTTAAAAAAAATTAGCCTACAATATGTCGTAACGTAGAACTTACAATTATTTTAATATATATAACGTGCAGGAGAAGCTTTATACTACGGGAGATAATTCTAAATTATGAGATATCTGAGGTTTTTAATACGAAAAACACCTATCAAAAGTGGAAAGAAAAAAATTTCATAGATTTAAAATCAGTTATTTATCTTTAAAATCAAATAATTTGACACTGGAATCAAATAATCGAATCGAATAAAATAATTTTTACACTGGACTTCTAATATCTTACAAAATTTTAAATTGTTTAATATAAATTTTGAATTTTGTAAATTTGTAATTTTAATTTAAAATTTTTATTTAAAAATTTTGTAAGATATTAGAATTATAGTTTTCTATATAAATAAATGCATAATACGTATACAAAGACTGCGACATAATTAAATCGAGTGCAAGGCACACTGACACGTTAATCAGCAGTAAATGCAAGTTGACACAGAAATCAAGAAATACTTTTGCAGAAAAAATGAGTTTCGCCGATGAGAGGGATTCGAACCCACGCCTTCCAGTTACATGCCAGGTGTAACTGACACCTTTTGAAATTACATGTCAAATGTTAAGAAATAACTAAAACTAATCTTATACTAGATTTATACTTTTGTTTATCGGTAATAATTTTGCCTATATATAGGTTGTTTTGTAATGTAAGGCTATGCATTTATTCTCGAGAAAAATATATGGTTTCAATATTATTGTTTTTCAAATATGGAAGTTTACATAAAAAATAATCTCTGAATATAAATTTTCCCCCAACTTGGTAATAGTATTTTCTCCAAAACAAAATAACTATAAAAAACATGGGAAGAAATATAGAGATTCTTAAGCAAATAGATACCGATAATTTACATAGTCTGTGATGTATTAAGAGTCTATAATTAATTGTTATATAGAAAATGTGTTTGTATGTCGTATAGGAAACCAGGATATGCTAGATGAATTTTTTAAGTTTTCTCCTTTCTTTGCATAGGAAATGGCTATTTTCCTGGGGCGGGAGTGGCTCAGTCGGTAGCGGGCCAGGCTCGTAGTCTGTAGTTTCCAGGTTCGAGTCACAGCTGGGTCAGCGTTGAGATTTATCTCCGCAAAATTCCCCGCCCTGCCCACTGTCAGTAGGGGACACTGATGGGCTTGTAAAGGCCGCCGTCTGTCGGATGTGACATTAAGCCTTGGCCCGTGTGCTGGAGAGCCATACCCTGTGTATGTTAAAAACGCCTGCATGGCCATGACGGGAGGTTACCATCTGCCTCCCAACAGCTGCTCCAGTGGGGTCCCCTCTCCCAACCTTCTCTGAGCCTTCGGGTCCATGTGACCTGGCCATTTAGCCCATGGTATGCAAAAAAGTGCCGCTCAGAAGTAAAACAACCCAACCCTATTTTTCTTAAAGAAACAAGAATGCAGGATATAAGATCTACCTTCATCTCACGTTTTATGCCTTAGGGAGGATTGACTGATTTTCGGCAAGGTCGAATCGTCGGATAGAGGGAGGCAGGGAAGAGGCAAGAAAGATTGACGGATAATTTAATATTTCTTAATGTACATTAAACAGAGTGATAGACCAGCTCACAAGAAACCAAAATATGTTTCAGAGAAGGTAACCATTCAATATCTTCGTAATATGACATACATTGTTTGGCCAAATTATTATGAACTGCATCGCGCACGAAGTACCATGAAACATTCCAATGTATGCAAAATTTATTACTGATGTAAGTATTTTGAGTCACTAAGAAGCCCTGTAAAAATCGTAATGGTATGTTGGAAACAGAGGTGTAGCTAGGCTTTTGGCGCCCTTGGCAAATTTGTAATTGTCCGCCCTTGTTCAGTTATTTAAAAAATAAAATACACTTTATTTATATTATACAGGGTGATTCTGAAAAAGTGGGCAAAACTTTACGGGGTGGTAGAACGCAGCTATACGAGCAATATTCGTCATAGAATGTATTGGCGGAACGCAAACGGCGAGCCGCTAGGTGGCGTGGAAATGGTATAAAAGGGTCGGTTTTACATGCAACGTTCCCAGGGCGATTGATTGGTCGAGGTGGTCCCATAGCTTGGCCACCAAGATCGCCGGATCTCTCGAGTTTGGACTTTTTCCTGTGGGGCCATATGAAAAGCCTAATCTACGAGTGCCCCATTGAAACCGATATGGATCTAGTCGCCAGGATCGCCGTTGTTGCCGGCGATATTCGGGAAATGCCTGGTGTCTTCGCAAATGTGCGTCGATCCCTATCCCGCAGATGTGAAGCCTGCATTACAGCTGGCGGCAGCTCTTTTGAGCAATTTCTTTGAGCATGTACATCAATTACATTCCTGTTAATAAAATGTTTTCTGAAGTATCTCCTCTCCTTGTGTTCATTCTTTAAATGTGACAGTGGAAAACTACCTTTTAACTTCTCACCGCTTGCGTTCCGACCATACATTCTATGACGAATATTGCTCGTATAGCTGCGTTCTACCACCCCGTAAAGTTTTGCCCACTTTTTCAGATTCACCCTGTATATATATTTATTGTAATTATTTTAATACAGTTACATGAATATATATTAATTTACACATAAATAACTGCAAAAGAAATTGCAACTAATTATGCAAGTAATTATTTTTTAAAGTAATTTACTTTTTCATTGGTATAATCGTTAATAATCTCATGAAAATAAATTTTTTGAGTCAGTTCTCGCTCGATTGATAAGAAACAAACTGATGATGTACGCTTCTGACCTGATGATCTTAAATAATTTTTAACAAGTTTTAATTTGCTGAAACGTCTTTCGGCTGTAGCCACTGCTGTTGGCATGGTCAAGAATATTTTTAGATCCATTATTATATTTGGGTAACTTTCTTGTAATTCCCATCTGCAAAGTATATTTAATACATCCAAGTGATACAATTTAGATGGATTTTCCTCTCTCAAAATTTGATTTATTTAGTGTTTCAAACATTTTATTTCAATTGTTATTTGATCTCCATTTATTTCAGGATACTTTTTTGATAATGAAACACCCTTGGCTTCCAAATCTTCACTTGTTAATGAATGTAGCGCTTCGCCAGTCAGGAAAGCAATGACAATTGACAAATTATGAAGTCCCATTCAAAGAAAAAGATACCTATCTGACAAAATTTTATTTTGTAACGGCATGAATTGTAAAAGCAATATGAGCAGTTGGAAATTGCGCCCCAAAGCTGTTTTAAGACATGCGCGGTGCGGGCGGCTAACTGTCCGCCGAAAAACAGAAAAAAAAATTATCTTTTGTACGAAGTAACGAAAATTTATAATATGCTGTCTTGACGATATGACGGTATTAAAATTCAACGAAGTACGGGCGGCTAATCATTCGATTTTATTTTGCAAATAAACGTCAGAAATGGTGGAATGCCTCGTGCCGCCCCAGCACCGCCCTGTGATTCCGGCGCCCTTGGCAACTGCCCCGATGCCTACACGTTCCTACACCTCTGGTTGGAAAGCGAAGCCAATTGTGACATAAGTAAAAGGCTTGTCTTACTTGTCGTTGGAGCGCCATGGGACCATCCATGATGGAGGTGATGGAACTCAACGTAAAATCACAGGGAAGAATGTTTCAAGTGTATAGAGAATAACAACGTTCCCAATAATGTCCGAAAATCGTGGCAAATGAGGGAGGTAAAATAATCTGGCTAACATGGCCAGGCGTTTGCTGGTCCGAACTATATGGTAAAACAGAGCTTCTACAGTTCATCAGCTGAGAGAGATGATCGCGAGAACTATGCGCAGAGAATTGAAAACTGAAATTTTGAAACTGTACCATGATATACACGACGCAGTATTAGGTACATGTTCATAATAATTTGACCAAGCAGTGTATGTGTGACACAGAATATAGCAAAAATATAATTGTGAAATCATCTTGCTTATTAGTTGAGCCTTTCCTCATAGTTATCGTACGAAGGTCGCTGACACAACCCTAATATGAGAAGCGATAAGAGGGATTCTAGTGGAACCTCACAATTAGGTGGGTGTCTATGTATGGGAGGAAGGTGGGGGTGATAATCTAGAGTTCCCAGGTTTGAGTCTCATCAACTTTGCCAACGTTTAGATTTATTTCCTCTAAATCCCCACCCTGAACGGGAAGAAATGGGGAACCGATGGGCTTGAAAGGCAATCGTCCGTCGAATGGGATGTTAATCCGTGGCTCAGTGTATATGTTAAAGAACACTTTGACTAATCCTGATGGGAAACTACTATCTATCTCCTAGCGGCTGACCAGTGGGTCTCTTTTCCCAAGGGGCGGGGGTAGCTCAGTCGATAGCGCGTCAGGCTCGTAATCTGCAGTTGCCTGGTTCGAGTCCCAGCTGGCAGCGTTGAGAGTTATCACCGCAAAACTCCCCGTCCTGCCGACGGTCAGTAGGGGACACCGATGGAATTGGAAAGGCCGCCGTCCGTCGGATGGGACGTTAAGCCTTGGCTCCATGTGTCGGAGAGCCAAACACTGAGGACGTTAAAAAACACACTGGATGGCCTTGACGGGAGGCTACCATCTATCTCCTAACAGCTATTCTAATGGATCCCCTCCCCAAAACTTCTCTGAGCTTTCGGGGTCCTTGTGACCTGACCATTTAGCCCATTGTGTGCAAAAAAGTGCCGCTCAGAGGTAAAACAACCCAATCCAACTCCTTTCAGACTTTGCGGCCACTCTAACCACAACATTTAACCCATTGCGTGCAAAAATACTGCTAAAAGGTACAACAATCCAATCCACTTATGACCTTATACTTTTTTTTTCAGGAAAATGTTGCCTTCCTCTTTCTGAATTCGCACATCAGCAACGTCTTGACTTCTCAAATAGGGAAGGCAATGGACACATGCCTTTCTGATTTCTGTTTTTCATATGGGAGTAAAAGTGTTTACAAATGTCATTTAAGTGGAATTCATGGAATAGAGTCCCGTATGTTCATTTATTAATTCATTCAATAATTTAATGTTTCAATGTTTTCAATAATTTAAATGTCACTGATTAAGTGCAATTCATTACGGTATCATGCAGGACCGAGAGTCGCAAATCTGTACGACACAGATAATTCTTTTACAGCTGACCGTCGTGAAAGTCAAGAGGCTTTTGTTACCGTGATCACTTCAAAATGGTTGAATAATTTTATGATCGATTCCATGGAATTCTAAGAATAGAAACTAATTTGAATATTCGAAGCATGCGACCGTTTAATGAGAGAACTGCTCTATCTGGTTTCATTTGTTTTGAGCGAAAAAAACATAAGGGATCCGTGTTTTAGAAAAGATTAAGTAGTTACACTAGAAAATGTTGAAACTGGTTTAAAATATTTTATTAACTATTTTTAAACTTGGAGTTATTATTTTTGCCATCTTACAATGGAACAAAAAATCTCACTGCAACTTAGTTGTAAAGCACCATTCGTTAGCAATTTATATTCGATATCATTACAATTTGTTGTTTTTTATTGGTAATTATTAACACTAGGTCAAGTAAGAATATATTTCTTCAATTTAGATTTATTTAATTAAGATTTAGATTTAGATTTATTAAATTAATCCCTTCGTAATACAGGTGTCAAACAGAACACAGTGAAGAAAGATAATTATATCAAAATATAATTTTAATCCCTCAAACTTATTGAATATATTATAATGAAGATTTGTTGCACTATATCTGGTCTTGTGATTAGCATATCTAACTACTAGCCCATTGGACATGTCCTGTTGTATGGGAAACAAGGACGAGAGCATAGGTTATCGCCATCGTTTAAGTTTTTCAAGAATTCGTGATCAGGCGCGTAGTGAAGGACTATGGTTGGGGTGGGGGAGAAATAAAAAATTTTCCAAACTCAAAATTCAAATTTTGCCAACTGAGCAAATAATGTCGAGATTTTCGCTCCGTGGGAGGAGGGGGAGGGTTGAGGCAATTTTTCACAGCTCTCTTGCATTTTGCCGTTTGACTTCTTGACTTCCAGTTTTGCCACCTAGCCATAATTTCACAGATATTATTCCTATATTTACTTCTCGTCTGAATTGTATCAGGGCAGTGTGAATTTTCCTTGATTTCGCCAACTCTCCTTAATTTCACTAAACCGATCCCAAATCCAATTTTTACATCTCTCCTAATTTGTCAAATCACTTCAAATTTCTCAAACTCCACAATATTCTACCAAATTTTCCCGATTTTGTCAACTATCCTTAATTTTACAAACACGATCTCAATTATCACACCTTGCCTATATTTCACCAAGTGGATTCGACTTTTGCCAATATCTTCCCTGAATTTGCCAAGTCACTTCGAATTTTATCAACTCTCCTTAATTACACATTTTCACAACTCCCCTGTATTTTGCCAACTGCCCTATCTTTATTTTAAATTTCCTCGATTTGTCTAACACTCCTAAATTTCACAAAATAAATCCCAATTTTCACAAATCGACTATATTTTACCAAGTGAATTCGAATTTTGCCAAGAGTTCTCGGTTTTTCCAACCAATCGCTTGTCGAAGACAAGATCAAATTTTAGCTCTGAGCATTTTGAAAAAAATATTCTTCTTGCAGTTTTCTGATAAACGTCAAAATGTTTAACTACTTTCAACTAGCAAGCAAATAGAAATAAACAATGCCAGGTGTTATTGTTAATGAAACGCATTTTGGACAAAAGTTTAGTAAATACATTAGGTATATTTGTCTTAAATTACAGACAGTAATTTATCGACATCATGTTAATAAACTAATGCATAGTTTTCCCTTGTAATGTAAAAGAATTGACTTCTTAGTGCGTAATTTTTGGCTAATGTTGCTACTATTATGCACTTATATCTTCGAATTTACCATGTACCCTTATATATAAAAGTAATTCATTTATTGAAAACTAAACATTCTATGAAATCTTTCGAGGGTTATTGTGGAACAAACACAGAATCAAAATGTAAAAAAGTAAACACATACACAAACGCAAAATTCTGAAAGGTCCAGTGGATTAGAGACTTCACTTCTTTCGAGAAACAATGGATTTTCAAAGGTCCGATAAAGGATGTGCTAATAATAAATTATATAAATAGGCTGTTACATATATCTTCGAAGCATTGTTCAATAACAAAGGAAACGATTGCGCAAAATATCAATGTTAGATATGACAATGACGGAGAATATTTATTGTTAGCTTGAGTATGAAACTTCACTTCGGACTAGCACCTCTGCTCATCTGGAATCTGTAACAGAAATAAACAATGGCAATAAACAAGCATAGTTTCAATCCATCAACTTTCTGAAATATTTCTCAAATGCGAGAAATACATCAATAAACAAATACTTTAATTGCGTGTCGTATTATGATGACTATATTAATTATCTGAAAAGTTAAACAAACAAAGTCAATTTTGATATTTAGTTTTCTGGGTAGATCAAACATAAAGACAGTTAATGAACTTATCGAAATATTTACAAATGATACAATGCTGATAAATTAATATCAGCAATTTAAGAGAAATGTGTTTCGTTTATTTATCCAAAATATTTGTATTAAACAATCTATCTAACGTTATTCATGGCGTTTGTTTGCTTCCTACATGAAGGAACTATCGATCATTATAATTCGATTTCACACCGATAGTATACAGTGATTATCCAACAGAAATGTACTGAAATGTCGATAAAGCTGTGCTTTCTCAGTAATTCATAAATTTTATCGCAAACCGAGAAACAAATAATTTGTTTATACCATTTTCTAATAGTCCCAATTATTATTTCCTTCCCATGCATCGAACTCATTTCTAAGAAGTTGACATTTACTATAATTTATTTGTTAATAGAATACCAGTTATGGATTGTATAAGATAAATATTATTTGAAACGACAATGTGCAAATACCTTTTGTCTAAAAATCACTAATCTGTAATCTTTGTGAACGACGGTTGATTTTTACGCACGTGAAGAGTGTTAAGTGTTCAGTTATTATAAGATTATATAGTTCATTCTTCACTAATAGAAGTCAAGTTTCTAAGAAAAACTAAATAATTAAAAAAGCACTAAATTAGTAAAATATGTCTTAGTTTGAAACTAAATTCCAATAATGAAAACTTTGGAAGAAACTATCAAGCTCTAGAATGTATCAAATAAAATCGGAATAATATAACGACAAAAATTTGGCATCAGTGAATATTGATTGATAATCAGAAATAGTAACGATGCAATTAAATGGGTTGATGTTAAAATACATTTACCAGGATTAAATTATAAGGAAGTCAACGAAAACAAAATATACAATTATTCTATAACATTAATAAGAAAAAAAAAGAGAATTCCTGAAGCAGCATGATTGTAAAACTTCCGTTCTGACCAAACATCATCTATTTGACGAGATTCTGCAAACATAGAATATACAATGATAATAAACGAGAGCATATTTAAATTCACTAATTTTCCTGAACTGTTAGTTCTCAGGTTCGAGTCCCAACTGTTAGTATTGAGATTTATCTTCGCTGAAGAAGAATAAACAAATCCACCCTGCCCTCGGAGATAAAGGGGATACCTATATGACTATAAAGGTCGCCATCGGTCGGATGGAATGTAAAGGCATGGGTCCGTGTGCAGAAAAGCCAAGCTCTGCTCACGTTAAAGAACACGCTGGCTGGATTTGACTCTGTCTAGCTACTAACAGCTCTCAAATAGGTACCTTCTTTTACACTAACTCTGAGCTTCCAAGGTTCTTGTGGACAGTCCATTTAAACCATTGTGTGCAGAAAAGTGTCACTAAGAGATTAAAAAAACAACTCAACCTGACGCAGCCCTCGTCACAGTGACAGTTTAATATTCCATAGAGATGATTTGCGATGAAGGAAAAACTTCAAACTTCAGCAGAAATACAACATACGACGGAGAGAAAGCGTCATGGCCGTCTAGGATTTGAAAGCAAGTAAATAAACAACAACCAGTCTTTTTTCTTTTAGTGTAACTCACGGGATATCGCGTTTATGAAATCATTGTATGTTTCTTCTTCAATATTTCATATTAATATCATCTGTGGCAAAACCAGTTACATATGTAAAATTTTTTAATGAGATGAACCAGATACATATTTTAGAACAGGTACTTTATGACACTTTTCTGTTCTATTTCGTTCAAATTATTTTTATTTCCAGGTTTATTCAACGCAAATAATAAATTGATTATACTGGAAGTAACCCAAAAGAATGCAAACATGGTATTTATATTTTAATAAGTAAATAAAGCTTAGTAAAACTTGTTATTTTATCGATGACTATTAAGTTATTGGTGACTTCGGTTACTAATATTATTAAGTGTATCTGGTGACTGAGCAATGGTAAGAAGGCAATATGTCTGGAGATTGAGCATTTCTTACCATAGACAAAAGATGTATTCTGGTATAAGCTATATATAACCGAGTTTAAGATCGAATAAGTTATATTTGACAAAGCTAATAAGCTACCGGCCTTAAAATGAGAGATCACTAAAGTTCCGATGAAGACCACACGAATTTTTACTCCAAGTAAGATAGAAATCATGATTTTTATCTCCCAATTAATTTCAGAGTAAATAATGTTAAAACTACTTTTATGAAACATTTTAAATATTTTATTAAACTCATAAAATAATTATAATATTCTTAGGTGTAATATATATGTATGCACACCCACATATTAGTATATTATGTTGACCTTCACCCTATCCCATCGATTCTATGTGCATTTAAAAGTCGATTCGCCTCTGAACTGTTAGATGTGACTATAATGATTCTTAGTTAATAACATCTTAATATTAAATCCATTTAATCTGATTCTTTCTACAAAATGAACTACGTAATACAAGCTAGTTATTAAGTCCTGGGAACGAAATGATGGCGGTATCATCAATTACTTTGATTACTTAACATTTAATTCCACTAGTAACTATCATGTTCGCCGTCTCGAGATGTCATCATATTAAATCCTTAATTACTTGCAGACAGTTATTTACTTGAGTACCTCCAACTGAACTGATATTAAATCCAGAGTTCATATCACGCAACCTCACATTTGAAATCATTCCTAACATCAATTTTATACCTCAAGGCATTTTTCCTAATAGTCCGTAGTGGCTGCATTTGTAATGCATTTCCTATCCAACTATTAGAGATTGATCGTGCAGCTGTCATTAAAATAAAATCACTTCTGATTCAAGAATGATGTAGACTTTCAGTTTGCTGAATACGTTGTCTGAAATTATTTACTCCTTGTATATCTAAGAACCTTATGCTAATAAATAATCCCTTGCAAGACATTTTTTTTAATTCTCTTTTCCTCCGAGAAGGATCTTTCAACAATAGGTGCCTTATTCAGGTTAGTAGAATTGGATGGGTTTACTTCTGAGCAGTGTCTTTGAATAAAGGGTGAATTAAGCAGTGTAGAAGATTTGTGAGGTCCCCCCCCACTAGATACGCCATTACATGGATCCTAAGTTTTATATTATGGTTAGGGAACTATATCTGTTATTGTGCATTATAGCTTTCCATTAAGAACAACAAGTATATGTTTTTCTTGAGTAAGTTTTCAATTTCTAAGGACTCCTGACTTTCGAAGACTATCGTTCCTGATTTTATCTCGTTTCCAAAAAAAAAAAGAATAGTTGCACTGTGTCGTTTGTCCGTCTCTAGACACATCAATTTTTTTGTTAGTAGAGATAATTTAAAAATCCTTTTTGTGTTGGATGGGTGTCACGATTTTCACTTTCCGAATATCTCAAAAGCTGTAAGTGCACCCACATTGGAAAACTTTGGAACAAAAATCGAAAATTTCAAAAATTGCAACGAACATGGCAAATGATGTATTTATTCTAAAAATTTGAATTCTTAATGGTGAAATGTGAAAGTAATGACGTTTCCATTGGCAGCAATGAGTTAACCTCTTACTCCCAGGGTGGGCGGGAAACGCAATTGTTTTGTTTTAAGAGATAATTCGAACACTATTTCTTTGTTGGATTGGTACTAAATAAATATTACAATTTTCATTTTTTACATATTAAGAGAGTTTTCATTCATATCGTTAGTGATCACTAAATATGGAAAATGCGAAACTTTTAATGAATGTTGTAAGTGATCTGTTTATTGTCGAAATATGAAATTTCGGTGATAGACTGTCACGAAATGTTCCACTGAGAGCAATGTTACAAATGTAACTTTTGAAATTTATGAAACGAAAGAAAATGCTTGTTATGTTGTATAATCACTAATTAAATCCTCTATTTGTATTTTCCCCATCATCCATTAGATCAAATTAAAAATTTTAAGGAGTGAAAAAGAAGGTAAACGAAAAACTTCATTCACTTTGAAAATGAGATTCCCACGTGCGCCAGAGGTAATATGCATTCTTCTAGTGTCATCTAAGGCAGGGCGTTAGATAAAATCGATGTTGATACAGTTTTATTTTCTGACGTCAGAACTTCAAACTTCAATCCTGACATGTTACCACTTGCATTGTCTCGATATGAATAAAATTAAGATAGGAGCATTTAAAATGTTTTGAGTAATTTTAATTTCCATTGCCGATGCAAATAAAAATTTTTACTTCATCTGTTACCGTTAGTAGTCCTTCAAAAAACAAAAAATAGTTCTTAAAAATGTTTTCAGATTACAGTTTGAAGAATTACTATTTATAATCGCCAAACATTTGAAACTTAAGATAAGATACATAAAGAAAAAGGCCTTTTTCCCTGCGAAAATTAAAATGAAACAATTTCTACTTGAAACGTGCTCTTAGCAGTTGCAATATATAAATTTTTGATTTCTCATTCCGTCTTTTTTGCTGATGAAACAGAAACAAAAGCTAAACTTAAATAGGTGGGGAAATGAATCATAATCCTAATACGAACCTGTCACGAAACTAGACGCAAAGCAAATATTAAAGCATATTTGTTATGTTCTTTCGTGGAAGTAGAATCACCCACATGAGAGAAGTTATCTCTACGTAATATCCGATAACACGTCCTTTAGATTATAAATGTCATTGGAGGAAATATATTGCCTCTTCACTCTTAGTGAACTTGAAAATCATATTTTGCTTCCCACAGCATTGCGCTCTTCAGAACTGAAATGTCTTTAACAGCCTTAAAAGATACTTTCTGATACATTTTAAAGCTTCATTTACGTTAGTGGGGAGCTTTAATGGTTTGAGGCGTCGTCGTCTTATGTGTATATTTTGTTTATTTCTGCTAATGTTAGGAATTTTGTGCATAAAGAATTGTTCAACATCAACAACCATATGGCTTGGAAAGTGTATTTTAAAGTTTTTAATCGACTTTAAACGTTACTAAAATGGATATTTAATTCGTCAAATGCAATTTTATTTTTCTCTAATTACAGTTGTACTCGAATAAAAAAATAACACTTGTTGGCCGAGATCTAGAAACAAATTGAGCAGAAAAAATGAAAAATTGGTGAGGGGAGCAAGAGGCTGGATTTCCAATGCAGTACAACCTTTTCCCCTCCGTTTTACAGTTCTTCAAAAAATGTTTTGAAAAATGCATGAAATATGTATAAGTTTAACATTTCTTTGGCCTCTTTTACCATTACTACGATTCTGAAAAAAAAGGGGGGGGGAGCATGGACTCGTTGCCCTCCTAGATCCGACCCTGAATACTTTCCACTATTTCTGAAATTAACATGCCAAATATCTCGAAAGGGATATCGTGAATCATCATTGTTATACCAAATTGATTCCAACATCTATATTCAGTTTTGAGAATTAATTGAGCTTCTACCTAATGAAAACATTTCTAACTCAATGGTATGTTTTGGGAAAGAAATTATTGGGAAATATTTCCGAAATTTAAGATTTCATTATAAGTAATGATTATAAGCTATCAGTTAGTCAACATGGACCATGTTAATACATTTGGGTGTACCTTTTATTTCCTGTGGAACCTTATGATATTTATTAATATACGATACATGAAAAAAGAAACCAACTACATTTCTTCCAGAAAATAGATATACAAACTATGCTCGCCATTTTTTTAAGATCTGTAATAAAGAGAGGAGCTGATGAACCAAAACGAAATGTTTATACTGTTTCTATTGAGGTCTTATAAAATGGGATTGTATCGTTTACCAATTGCTTGGTTCAAGTTTCGTAACCTTCAACTTTCCATTCAAAAGTAGTCGATTGTAAAGCCCAATTGATTTCGACACTAGCAGAAAATTTAATATCAGCACGCCCCAACTAGGAACCCAGTCTCATCCTATGCCTCAAGACGTAAGTGGGATTACCGCACCACATTCGAAACATATCGTTCAAGAACCTGTGATATTACGTGGAGCAGAAACCAGTGACGTCAGTCACCCCAGACGTAAAGGAGTGTCCCCGCACAGATTCGGTTTACTTCTGGAAGCTTGCTAATCTGAGCCATTTTATTAAGTCTCGAGTATTATTCTGTATTAAATATCTGAATACACTCTGTTAAATTTTTAAACAGAAATTTATTATTTTAGGAATGAAAAGAGGATTGAAATAAAATCAGAGAAAAATTAAAATATTAAAAGAATTTGCAAAATTATTCATGACAAAGGAAGTTGCTTTAGTTCCTCTATGCTCAAGTAATAGCTGACTTGACTCTTTTAACATTTGATATTTTTTGCTGCGTTCTGTTATCAATGGACAGTTTAACTAGTATTTACAGTAGTAAGAATGGGATTGAGAATAAAGGTTCATTGAAAAGTGCTTTGTTAGATGAATCCTTCTATTAAGTCATCAAGCTGACTCTTTTATGTGTAAAGAGAATGAATCTCCTGAGAATACTTCGATCCTGCTGCATCTTACATCCATATTTTTGGAATTTTTTGACATTTGCTTTAATTTTCATTTAAAAGAAATGTACAAAGATGAACAAAGGAAAATATGTTTTATTTCGTTTTGTGAATAATTTAATGCTTAACTAACGACTTTTTGTAGAATTTAATAACCACAAAGTGAAGTTATTGCGTTGCTATAAACAAAACCTGGCTTTACTATTTCAAATATGTATCAAATTACTTTATTTTCCATAAGAAAGGAAACCAAATGGTATGGTATGAACAGATATACCTGAAGTACGCTTTTCATTGATTTGCAGTTGTTGGCGGGCCTATGGAAGAGCTACTGTGTGAAAATCAGAAATGACGGATTACACAAATGCAGAAAAAGCACAATGTTGCTTTAGATTGAAGAAATACATTTAATCCCACTAAATTCCTTTCTGTAGAGTTTCTTCAGAGGTAGAGTACTCAATTGCCATTTCTGCTATGCCTGGAATTTCTCAATCAATCGATGAACTGAAGGAAAGATTTCTATCGTCCAAATAATTCCTCGTGTGTCCCTATAGAGAGGGGAAATAAAGGATTACCTTGGGATGTTTGCCGCATCACCTACGTCTTCTATATTGAGCCTCAGTAAACATGATGCTTTTATCTTTATTGTCAAGTTCTTTGATTTCCTTTCGTGTGGCAAATAAACTATTTGAAGCTCGGTTCTATCTTTATAATTACCGTGTGTAAATACGTGGCAAATTTCACCCAATTGAGTTAAAATTTACATCGTTTATTAAACATCTTTGCAATTTCTCTGTAAAATACTCAGTATTTTTTTTGAGTTACAACTAAATTAAATTATTCATCGTTTCTTCTTTTTCTTTATTTACACTCATATTTTATGGATTTAATATTAAGTTACTAATTTATATTATACCATTAAGTTACTAATTAAATAGGTTTCTTTGTAGGTAAAACATCATAAAACACCCATTTTCTTTGAACTGATTTAAAATAGAACCTGCTTTACGCACAGTTTAATAACTCTGGGTAACATGATATTCTGTAGTGTATTTAAATTAATTATGTTATTGGCATTAATAATTTTAATTAATGCCATGACTTCCTTTTAAATATTACGCAAGAATGTTTTAGATTTGTGATGTTAATTTTTCCTGCAAACAGTCTGCAAATCCTATTAGTATTAATCCATTTACAACTAATACTATATTTTTTTTTTATTTTGTAATGAATGAAAATTCAAAACATCGAATTCTTAATTTATCATAGTTAAAACCTTATTTCTGTTCAATCTGCAAGCATTATTTATTTTTATTTACCTATTTTGCATCCTGCTTACTAATTACATACGAAGATAAATTTCGTTTCTTTTTAAAAATAGCCTACTAATTAAATTTATGCCTTTTCGTGCTCTTGTATCCCTTTACAAATTTTTTTTTTGATTTTGGGAAATATTTATGAGTACATTCTTCGACCATGAAATATAACAACTATTTATTTCAGTTTAACATCTCTATTTTAGGGTATAAAATTAACTCATTCTTTTAAATTCATTTTTTCTAATTTGTAAAACGTGGTACTGACTATGTGTCTAAACAAATAATGTTTAATTGATACACTAAAACAAAATGCTGTAATATGCAGTGGTCATTCTATATTTTTGGAAAGTGAGAACACAGAGTTAAATTTCTCAACTTTGGAAATCAACGGTTCCATTTTTAAATTAAGATAACATCGGCTAAAATATATAGCTATGAAACTATATATTACTTTAGTTATATACCAACTATTTATTATATTAAATTTCATACTGCATATTTCTTTGCCCACAGTTTCCTCGAAATATCTTTGATTTTTAAAGAGAATTTTTATAACCAGATTGAAAAAAATGTATGTACTTTGTAGAAAACGTAGCGATATTTTTTTTCAAAGTAGTCAAAATTTAGTGTAGTTCAGTGGTGTATTTTTAGTGGAAAAATAAGAGCATTTCCAGAAATGCTTAACTATAAGTTGAAGTTTAAAACTTCTCTGTTCATAAGCTTTCGTTGAGATCGGTTATCGACATAGGCAAAGATTCCACACGAAAACTTTTGCATCGAGAAGGTGGGAAAAGAAGTAAGCAAAATAATACAGAAGGTGGGAAAAGAAGTAAGCAAAATAATACAGAAGGTGGGAAAAGAAGTAAGCAAAATAATACAGAAGGTGGGAAAAGAAGTAAGCAAAATAATACAGAAGGGTACAATGTTGGTAACAAATGTTACCAAATACAGTTCAGATCAATATTCCGTTTCTGAGAAAGCACGCATTGAGCAAAGGCAAACGGAAAAAGAAAGAAGTGAAGAAAATATGTTTCATTCAGAGAAGGAACGTTTATATCAGCAGCAAGTTTAAAGAACTTTTAGGCTGCCAGGGGTTAGATCTGAAACGCCATTTGCCAGACAACAGAACGTTTGTCACCACGTCTTGCATCGACAAGAGAAGAGATTTATTGACGTGCAGAAGCTCCAGGAAAAGAGCAGAAGAAGCATCCTTGCCACTTCTAGAGAACACTTTCGGCTCCTTCACTCTGAGTGGAGGCGAGAGAAAATCTGACTTGAAGCGCATATTTTACAACCTTGCAGAAACCAGCCGAGCTCTCTCACTCTTCTTTACAGTGCACTCCGAAATTCTATTAAGCTGCCCTCGCTTTATCGTAAATAAATAATATCTTCAGAATACGTTTTAGTTTTTTTTTAATATGAACAGAGAGAGGAGGTGATAATTTTCTTTGTTTTGAAATGATGCTACTTTTTTTAGGTTCTTTCAAGCATATGTAGCAAATGCAAGAATGGGAATTAAGAATAATATTTTATTTTGCAAGTGCTTTTAATGTTTATCTAATGACTTCCTGTAGAATTTAATAGTCATAAAGCGAGGGTAGTTACTACTCTTTCTATGAACAAAACGTATGGCATGTGGAATAAAATTAAATAATGACACTATCATCTGCATTGATTCCGTTTGCCTTTTTTATGTACTGATTACGTTCATTTTTATTAGTTTTCCAGAACCTCACGTTATGTGAATAAATAATGAAAGTAATTTATAGCGCTTGGCGAAATAAAATTCATAGCTGGGGTCTAATTAGAATGCGAAATTGTGGGTAAAACAAAGCATTTGTTTTTTCACCCGTTTAATACTGGTTTAAACATCACCTTGACTTCATTACTACAATAATATTACTTTATGTAAATAATAATATTATTTCCCGTTTTGAAAGTCAAAATGATTACTTTATTTATCTTTAAATTACATCGATTTCCGGAATAATAATGAATAACAGAACATTAAGTTAGGTTTATATTAATTATTGTTTATTTTAAAGCCATATCTTAAGAATTTTATGACTTATAATTATTGACCGTACGTTAGGAAGATTTCTCGGTTTACGTGGTCTATCAGAGATACTGGCAGGGAGAAAATTTCAATTTTAATGTTTGTTACATTCCTTTCCTATTATGCGATAAAAGAAACAATAATTGAAAAGTTCATTTTTTTACTCCCACGATGAAGAAAGATTGAACAATAAAATCCTCTTCTTTGCCCTGTTAGAGCTCATAGTGCTGCGTTTCCTAAAAATGCAAGAGATGTCAACTACACATATCCATAGCTACAATTATAGCCTAAAACAGTTCTATGCTCAATTATTTAGACTAAATTAATTTTTATACCCTCAACTGCATTGTTTCCTGGAATATCCAGAACTAAAATATTATTACATTACGTTCACCCGTTCACCAATATTATGAAAATGCAAAATATACACTTGTTTTTTAAGTAATATATATTTTGAAATATTCTAACAATTTGAAATCCTTGAAAATGTCAGCATATAAAGTTATAGATCTAGTTGACCTCCCTATGCCTTGGTAATATCCACCATTGCAATCGATGGTCTCAGTTTATTTTAAACCAATGATTTGATGTAATCATTGGTTTAAAATATTCTAAGGCCATCGATCATTCCACAGGTTCCCTATATTGGTCTCCTGCATATAAAATCACTTTTTACCTTCTGTCCGACTGATAGAGATCTTTCCAATCCACTTTCATGAACTTTCTCTTTTCGAGAAAAGCATTGAATTGCGAATCTACTAGGATACAAACTTGACACGCAGTGTGGAATGGGCCATTGACATCTCAAATGAGATAAAGATGACGAAGGCCGTAAAATGAATTGAGTGTTTATATGATATTCCACTTTTTCGGAGTAAGCGTGGGAAAAAATCGGGAGATTCAAGAAGAAGAGTGGAACGCAAAGGAGGTGGAGATACCGTTGTCTAGAGTGAGGTCTTAGAATATTAGAAAAAATTCTAATTTTCTAAGTACCTTAGAATCTAGTAGCGATAGTTTCGATAGTTAGAAATTAGAAATTAGTAGCGATAGTTTTCACTTAAAAATTGCATTTCATTTTGTTATTCGCGTTACACCAATAAAAATAAATTCCTAGCCTATGCAAGTTTTCTCTCTATTAAGATAGAAGTAACGTGTTCTCTGACAACTACATCAATGGGAGCTAACACATATGGTATATTACCGCTAGAATTTCTAGTTATCAGGCCACTATACCTGTTTTAGATGCCGCGGAATTTAAAGCGTAGAGAACAGTGTATGTTTGGCGTTGTTTGAATTAGCTTACAAAAAACCGTAATTGCCGCCTTTTTTTAAGTGGCAAATGTAGAAAGGAAAAAAATGTAGTTTGATTTGGGGTTTTCGTTTTAATGGAGCACTGGCAACTAAAGCTAACAAGATATAAAGTAAAATAAAGTAAGGTAGGCATAAAAAAAAGCCATAGAAAGAAAAGGTCGAAACAAAAGACATAAATATAATAAAACAAGAATAATGATTCAAGGGACTGAAAAATATCACGCTGTAAAAATCCTGATAAAAGAGAAGAAAAAGCAACTAAAGTAAGTTTAGTTGAGTTTGAAACAAAACTGGTAAGTTTAAAAAAAAAAACTTCTCAAGCAGCTGCTTGCCACAGAGATCTGACAGGAGCCTGTAAGTTTAATACACCATAGTAGAGGGATTGTGTGGATGGCTCAGTCACCTTTCCAGGTACTGACCGCGCCCAAAGCTGCTTAACGTCGGTGCTCGGACGAGAACCGATGTTTTCAGCTTGGTACTTCCTGAATAAAATATACATTCTTGAAGTTTGCAGATTTATTTTTCAATATTGAAAATTATGAATGCTTCTTGGAGAATTAAATTGCACTGTCTGGTTGGACTTCCGTAGTCCATGGCTGGTTAAAATGATGATGATGATCCATAACTCTTTAGATACTAAACGAATATTGGAGTCCAATGGACCACATGGTAGTTGAATGGTTAAAGTGTGGTACTTTCTATCAAATAGGCGATTTAGACCGAAAATTGCGTGTTTTGATTGCACATAAATTTATAATTTCAAATGTTTTGCCTTGTTGTACCACCAGTTAATAATTATTATTAAATACCAAGGGATCAAGACCAAATAATAAACTGCTGTTGCTGATTAGTTTAAGTTTTAAGAATGTAAACACACGTGGAATGAAAGAGAAAGGAGCTCGAACAGTAAATAGTTAGTTACTCCCAATATAAATAGAAAGCTCAGCATTGTAGCAAAGACAGATAATTAAAATCTATTAAATAGATAAAAAGGATATCGCAGAACTCGAACATAGTTTGCCAGTCAGGAGAAAAAACAATGAATATAAAAATCTTGACCTAAGCGAAGTCAAGCAAGTACCAACTTCTTCTTCGCTATCGTGCAAAAAAAAGACCCTCACGATTTGATAAAAGTATTCGTATGGAAATATTTGCTCTTAGTCTCTTCTAACCAATATGTTTCTGCCTCTATACATGCAGCTTGGGGCTAAAACTCTGTCAGAAATCCGTATGAGGAACAAGAATATCAAAGGCAATGCTTTGCCTGCCAAAGGCAGTGCATGTATATGTGACATCTATCTAATCAAACATCGACATACTGTATAGTTAATATATATAAGATACTCTGTATCGCTATATCGCTGAGTCATTGTCGCTTGTATAAAACTCTTGGGAAAGACTAAATCCCAATAATGAATGAGTCAAGCTTTCCTCTGCAGTTTATCCTCTTCAACAATCGAAAGCAGAGAGGATCGGCAAAGATCAGAATTACGATAATAAAGGAGACCGATGCCGATGTCGTCCCTCCAAGTTGAATACTCTAGAGCCAAAAATAAGAAAGTTCTAACTCAAGGCATTGTTATCAGGGTGTCAGTGGGGATAGTAGAAAAAGCTAAAACAAAATCAACCTTATATATTTATCATTTTTTTTTAGTTTTCTGAGTTTATATTCCTTATGATTATTTCTTTACAATTAATATCTTTTGCCATTTTTGAAGGAATGAAATAAATAAATGAAAGTGTGTAGCTACGTGTTTATGGTGATGAAAGAGTCCTTCGCATTTCGGAAAAATTAGAGCAATTTTCTTAGTACTGATTTCTAGATTTCAAACGGTAAAAATGAAAGATTTATGTTCTTTCCTATATAATCTACTCCATAATAAAAATTATTACTCAAGCAGTCAACTTCATACAAAGAGACTGCGTAATCACTTTTTTTTTTCAAAAACGAAAGCATTAATGTATGCATTTTGTATTATTTTTGCTATTAATTCAATTTCTTTCTGTGTCACTTCAAGGCAAATTAAAAAAATCCCCTTTTTTTGGAATTAACGAAAATTAAAAAAAATAAAACATTAAAATTTCCAAAGAATTATCACTTTTCCTTCGTTGTTATTTTCTTCATAATCATAAATAATCATTATTCTCGATTATTAAACTATTTCCGTCAGTAATAAAACAAATATTTCTCTTCTTATTGTAGTTTTTAGAGAGTAAGTAGATTAAAAACATTTTTTTTTTTACTTTTTGTAATCGTGTGTTAATATTCCCTTTTTACAATGTCACGATTTGAAAAAAAAATCGAATGCGAATTTATACGAATAATTTCCATTTAACAAATACAGATTGCAATGGAATCGTTTACATGTAAAAATTGCATATTTATCGAAAAACAACTCCATTTACACTTCATTTTGGTAATCCGCTTCATTGGATACAAATAAGCAGGTGCTAAAAATGTAATTTCTAGTTTCCAATTTGCAAATTAATTCCTAAAACTTGTTTCAGAACTTTTTCATTGAAAAAAAATCATAAAAAAATCCGTTATTCAAATCTATTCTGATATTTTCGTGTCATATTTCTTTTGCTAGAGTTTTAGATAACATATAAGAAAATAAATACTCTCGTGATGCACTCTTGAGATTAATTAATAACGTGAGCAATGAAGGAAGGAATATTTTGTTTCTTCTCTTTATATGCCTCTGAAAAAAAAATATCTCATTAATAAATCTCGGAAAGAAATAATTCTTTTTGTTGTGAAACCTGAATTAATTTAACATAACTTTACTTTCAATATATATTTATACATATCTATTTGTATTATTTTCAGAAATATTAATCATATAGATTTTGCAATAACTGAACGCTGATTAGAAAAATAAAAACTTAAATACAAATACAGTAAAAGCTTAATTATTTAATTTAGTTAAGCTTAAAAGGGAAGAAGTTGTGGCCTCCTATAGAAGGGAAAATTTATGTATTGAATTTGTTATCTCCTAGTTTTAATAATTATTATGGGGATTTGCAGGTTAAAGAACCCTTGATTAAAATGATGGGTGAATTTGATGAAAATAATTTTCGTCTGGTTCGCAGGAATCTCACTGCTCCTATTGAAGAATTTTAATAATTACTCTCAATACAAACGCATTTTCATATCGTAAATTAAAAAATCAAAAACTAATTTTCTAGAAGATGTCTATTGTTCAATAACTTAAAATGGTAATTGCAAGGTGTTTTTATTTCATTGTAATGTTCCGACAACTCATATTATTTAATGAAGAGTTTACTACTTGAATTACTATTTTTTCTATGACTTGAGTAAAAGTTTGTTTAACACTTCGTCACGCGAGTAGGTTCCACTAAATAGATCCCATTCAAGAAATAATCATTGTTTTTACCATCTTAATCCTTTTCTTTTCCTAACCCGAAAAAAAATGCAATTTCTTCACTGACTGCCTATATCACCTCCTAGAAAAAGATGTATAAATTTCTAATAAAAAAAAGTATTTTTAAAATATAAATATATTAAGTAATTTAAAAATATCTATCTTTCCATATGCGCCCTAATAAGTAAAAAATAAATTTAAAGCATAGCGATGCTTTAGATTAGTCACTGAAAACGTATTCACTTCAAAGGTAGATAAGGCGTCATCCATCTTGTTCAGTAGGTAAATTCACGTTTTATCTTCCTTTGAAATAAATGCGAACTCAGTGACTGATTGCACACTCAATATGCTTTAGTTTTATTTTCTACCCTTTATGGCAAATATAGAAGATAGGTATTTTTTAATTTTTTGAATTTGTTTATATTTTTTTCTTTGTCACTAAAAACACCTACCTTCTGAAATTCAATTTGATATATGACTCATAAGCATCGACCACATCCCTCCTCTCTTTTTGAAATCATGTTTAATGTATCCCATGACATTGGAGATGTCACAAGCTTTAATTTGAAATACAACTCGTTGTGGTCCACCCAAGCGAAAATCCCCCCTTTTGGGGGGAAAGGGGAGAATGGTGGGGAGAAAATTCGAAACAGTCAACGAAGGTCCACATATGAGCTTTCATTTGACACTTAAATCGAAATTATATGCCTTCGACTTCTGAAGATATAGCGGAACAATCGTTTTAATACTTCCACATTTTTAGGGGGGGAAGAAAAAGAGAGTAGAACTATTTTTAATCTGTAACATTCTCCATGTTGAAATCTTTCATTTGACTCAAAGCTTGTTACTTGCAGCCATCATGTTACGAATCATAGCGGAACAATTGTTTTCATATTTCCTTTTTTAAGGGGGAAAGAAAGAATAGGGGGGAGAAAGAATAGGGGGTCTTTTTATAGCCCCCCCGCGTCAAAAGCTTTCATTTGTCACATAAATTATTAAGTTTGCTGTTTCAAAAGCCACAAACCGACAAATGACGAGCGAAAGGCAATAGGAAGATAGGCAATAAAATCAGTTGGAATCTATATGGATCCAACTTGCTCTAACCCATAAATATTTGTTTAGGGTTCCAACTGTATCCCAAGAAGTCAAATCACTTTTATGACTATGAGTTCTTAAAATGTGATTTACTGCCGATTAAAACAGTTTTAGCTTCGCAATACCAGCCGTATAATTTCGGCTTCGATATTTCTGACCTACTTCCATAAATCTCTGTTTTTGTTTCACGGATGCTACAAATTTTAAAAAGAAGTCATTAATTTAATAACTAACACTGTGTGATTCTGTACCTAACTGGATGTCCAAATAAACCTTCTCAACTGTTATGCCGGCGATTTGGCGTATTGGGTTAATTTGATTCACAAATAAATTGCTTTCCTTGTGGACTTCACCTGCATAAAGTCACTTTATGAAAATTGTTCGTTACTAGTGTTAAAATACTCCGGAGCTTTAAACCCAAAACAATCCTTTTCAAGCTGAAGACAGGGAGCGAAGGAATTGGAATACATATAAATAAATTACAGTACAGGTTGCATCAGAGTAACATAAAGTAGCGATATTTCCAAGAAATCATTGCTAATTTGAAACTAAAGATTTCTGTTAATACTAATTACACAGAATTTACTGTTGACACAGAAGTCAGTAATTCAATAAATAATTTTGTGGAAAAATTAGTTTGCCAATTCGTGGGACTCGAACCAACGTCCACTTGATTCATGCCAGAGAACACTCTAGCATAAGTCTGGAGAAAAGTGGGTTCGAGTCCTACGAATTATCAAACACATTGTTTCCACAAAATTATTTAAAGATTTCTTGCTTATGAAGAGCTGCGTTGGAGTTGGCTGATCATAGCAATCCTTCGTTCATGCAAGAAGAAAGAAACATTGGAAATAAACCAAGTGATGCGGTTTTCAAATGAGGCAAGATCGCTTGGAAAATTAGAACTGAAAATAAAACCTGCATGATCATCAAAACGAATAGCTGTTTTAGGCACACATTTCTACAGAAAAATGTTCCTTTCAGCTTTGAATAACTTAGAAACTACGGAAACTTATTATTTATTGCAAGTATTCTAGCTTCAGGAGGTAGATTTTAGAAAACTGTTGCTATAACTAATTTAAAGATGTAATTTACATATTTTAAACTAAGTCATGACAATCTGTTCACTTAGTCTTAATAGAACAAATAAATTTAGACAAAAAATATCGCTTACTGATAACAACTTTTCCTACGTAGAACCTACTTTTCGTATTCGGTAAACTTCGATAAAAGCTTACTGAATTAAGTTGTCTTCTGGATAATGCTGCATATCTATCCAAACAATCTTCTTTGTTATTGGGAGATGAACCGAGCCTTAGAAAACTGAGGGAGTAACATATTGAAGCGTCAACACTCTGGTGTCAGCTCGTTAACTGTAAGAAGAACGTTAACTTAGTACTTTGCAGTATACATCGGATAATCGACACGAAGCATCCGTCTAATTTTCCGGCTAGGCGCATAATAATACTCGTCTTCCGGTAATATGTTTAAGCATATAAATAGGCCCCGATCTAATATCTGGGTAATATCGTTTATGAAATTGCCTGCCATAGAAAACAAGGAAAGGGGAAAAATGCATACATGAGAGTTATTGAATGACATAATGCACTGCGTATGGAGATTACACTGGAACGTTTTAAGCCCGTTATGTAAGTTTGCCCTACATTGCACTATATTTGTTATCTGAAATCGAAAATAAACGTTAGAAAAAGAGAAACATTAAATACGATTAATATCGTTCAGATTATTTAAGATAAAGGTGATAACATTTTGTTATATATATATATTAATTTACATTACGTATTAAATGTCAAATGATAATTGAGTGGTGTTGTTTTACCTCCAATTGGCATTTTTTGCGCACAATGGGCTAAACGGGCAGGTCACAAGGACCGCGAGTGCTGAGAGAATGTCGAGAAAAAAAAACCACTGGACAGCTGTTAGGAGACAGAGAATAGCTTCCCGTCAAGGCAATATAGCGTGCTGTTTAACGTGCATAAGGTATGATTCTCACGCACTCTCAACTAATAGTAATTGTTATCTTTGTAATGTTGAATCATTGCTATTGGTTAATGTTAAATATATATCTATATCCTTATCAAAACGTGTAAAAGGTTATCTTCGGCCATCTAACAGAAAATAGAGATTTATTTTTCTATGTTTCAGGTTGTTGTGGTTCACTAAAATAATTTGGAAGTAATTTGTCGTTTCAGATTGCTGTGGTATATTAAAACAGCTGCTGTGGTTCTCTGGGATCACAATCTATAGTGTATCAATATTTCAACTCACTCTTCGCAGTTGGTAATTAAATGTAATCAATGAGATGTTTTCTCGGTGTTTTCGTATTATTTTTTTCTGGTGATTGATTACATATTAATTAACAGCAAATAGGCTAGTTCTGTTAGGAATACCAGGTCACATAGGGGAGCTGAAATTGGATCTGACCATTACCTTGTTAAAAGTGTGTTGCAACTTAAACTTAAAAAGTGTTGTGCTAGGGTTAAAAAATTTACTTTTAATACTGAAGCTCTGAAAGATCCAGTTATAGCCAAAGCTTACCATGATAGGTTACTTAGTCATTATGACAGTCATGGTTTGCTTACTACTGAAGTTGAGGAAGAATGGGATCATTTTAAACAGGCTTTTTTGGACACTAACAGTACTCTTTTAGGAAAAAAGGAGCAGAAGAGGCAAAATTATATGAGTGATAAGGCACTTGAGCTTATTTCGGAAAGAAAGAACTGCAGGAATGCCCTTAATCAATACCCTACTAGTCCTAATAGAAAGCATTACAGAGACCTTAATAAACTTGTAAAGGATCAGTTAGCTGCTGATAAGAATCTTTGGCTTGATGGTTTGGCTGACAAAGCCGAGGAAGCAGTTAGACAGCACAACAGCAGAGAGCTGTACCAGATAGTTAATGTTTTTTGTGGTAGAAAACGGACAGGCATACAAGGATTGAAGGATAAACAAGGTAAGGTTATAGAAGGTGAGGATTCTCTCATGGCTAGATGGGCTGAGCATTTCAGTGATTTTCTAAACAATGTAGTTAGTTCTACTCCCATTGTTTGCAATGATGATAGATGCATTGGTGGCTTTAATGTTGGACCTATAACACAATCTGAAGTTATTTTGGCTGTTTCTAAACTTAAACTTCATAAATCCCCAGGGGTAGATGATATTACTACGGAAATGCTTAGAGCTGGGAATGTTTCGGTTACCACTTGGATGACTGAAATTCTGAATATCTTTTATGAAAAAGGCATGGTTCCTAAGGATTTTACCAGAGCTATTGTTATCCCTATTTTCAAAAAAGGTGATCGCAGTTCTTGTGATAACTATAGGGGTATCAGCCTACTCTCTGTTCCAGGTAAAATCCTTTCCATGATTGTGCTTAATAGAATTAAGAATCTGGTTGACAGTCAATTGCGTGATGAGCAATGTGGATTCAGAAGTTGTAGGGGATGTGTGGATCAGATATTTTCACTTAGGCAGATTCTTGAGAAATGTTTAGAGTTTCAGAAACCTTTGGTTGCTAGCTTTGTTGATTTCAAAAAGGCTTTCGACTCTGTTGATCGTCATAATTTGTGGTTGATTGTGAGATCATATGGTATACCAGACAAGTTAGTTAACATTATGAAAGCTCTCTATAATAACACTGAGTCGTGTGTGAGAGTTGGTAAGGCTTGTAGCAATTGGTTTAGCATTACTTCTGGTGTTCGACAAGGGTGCATTTTGTCTCCTTTTCTCTTTAGCTTCGTTATTGATTATACTATGCGAAATTCACTTCAAGGGAAAGATTTTGGCCTTAAATGGGCTGGAGATACGAAAATTTCTGATTTAGATTATGCTGATGATTTAGCCCTTTTGGCAAATGATGTTAATGAGATGAACTCTTTCATTCGAGCTGTTGATGAGACTGGTAGTAGAGTAGGTTTGGTTATAAACAGAGAGAAAACTAAAGTGATGAAAATTGGTCAGGCAGGCTGTGATTCAGTTAATCTGGATGGTTGCAGTCTTGAGCAGGTGTCACAGTTTAATTATCTTAGGAGCTATGTAACAGATAATGGTGATGTGCGGCATGAGATTAACAGACGAATGGGGATGCTGCCGGGACTTTTAAGAACCTTTGGAGATGTGGAGAAATAGGCGTATACACCTAAAGACTAAAATTAGACTGTATAATAGTTTGGTTCTTTCTAGGGTTAGTTATGGTAGTGAAACTTGGACACTTTGTAAACAAGATAACAGGAAACTAGATGCTTTTGATTCCAGATGCTTACGCAGTATCTTGGGCATTAGGTGGTTCAACTTTGTAACTAATGATGAGATTAGGCATAGGAGTTTGCAACCTCCTTTAAGCAGCATATTGTGCAGAGAGAGACTCCGTTGGTTTGGCCATGTTGCCCGTATGAATAATTATAGATTGGCGAATAGGGTTATGAACAGTGTGCCTAAAGGCCTCAGAAAGAAGGGGAGACCTAGGATGCGGTGGGCAGACAATGTCAAACATGACCTTGTTAGAATTGGTGTGCAGTGGTCAGATGCAGTAGATGTAGCTCAGGATAGACTTGCATGGAGAACTAAATTGCACGGTCTGGTTGGACCTTCGTAGCCCATGGCTGCTTGAAGATGATGATGATGATGATGATGATGAAAGAACAGTCATCAACAGGTTTGTAATGACGTCATCGTTTAAGTATTGACGCTTAGTTGTTTAACCTTTAGAATCATATAGAATAGTATAAAATAAATTTTTATATTCCTAGTGAATAACAAATTAAATATTATCTTTTGTAGAAATATACGTATTTTTAGGCGAAACGTTTAATGCATATTAATTTGTGGTTATTTAACTACTCACAGACCTTCCACTATGGCGTATAAACTGACAGGCTCCTTTCAGATCTCTGTGGCAAGCAGCCGCTTGAGAGGATATTTATTTATTTATTTATTTTATTATATAACTGCAAGAATTATTTTGAAAAATTGATGGCGACCACATACAATTCTTCGGAATGCCTGATGTTCAATATTTATTTCATTAATATTAGAAGTTATTTTCTTTATTTGTTTCCCAGTATACCAAGATCATTGATTAGTTCTAAACTGATTTGTGAACCAAATACAAGTGAGTAACAAATCCATAAAAACGCGATTAATTTCTTAAACTAAATGTGGAAAACAACAACACGTAACATGAATGTCAAAGTATGCGCAATATATTAGGTTTGGAGATTAATCCTTTTTTATAGTGAAAGCTGACTTCGGAATTTTTCTATGCAGACATAGAAGAAAAAAGATATTTTAGAGTCAGTTGAAAACTTTCAGCTTTTCTGCGCATTACTACAACATTTTTTGAAAAACCTTTGCCTAAATGTCTTTACCAACACTAATATGAAAAATAACATTAATACTTTAAATAAAATTTCAATTCCATTTATATATTCAAAATTTGAATGGGACGCAATTTATGTTCACCAAATTGCCTAGGCACCCAGCTAGATAAATTTTGCTTGGTGGTGGTGGTAAGGGGAGGTGTAGAAGAAATATTAGTAAAGAATAGAGATAAATAGATAAAAAAAAAAACGAAAAACCCCATTAATTCGTTTTTGAAACTGTACAATAAAATTAGTCAAAATTTTAGTAAAGCAAAGTGTCTACGTGTCAAATTCCCAGTGTTTATTGGTTGTTGAGAAATAGGGTTGTTTCGTTGTATTGCTGGAAATTGATCTCTCTCATTTCATTTCCCTTCAGAGTTATTTTTCTCTTTTCCAGGCTGCTTTTTCTCTCATCTGTCAGTCTACTTACTGTCCTTGAATTCCTGTTCGTTTTTCATCTTAGGATGTTACATACAACACATATAGTTCACAGTATACTTCTACTTTAAATATTATTTTAATCATCATTAACACTCTGATTTATATAAAGTTTTAAAAAAGACGGAAATCTCCATATACTTATCTCACATATCAGATGTCACATAGGATCCAATGGATATAACACATGTATTATTTACACAAATTATATTGGACTGCAAATGTAACATCATACTACTTGCAACTGATATTTGAATAGGCAAAAAAATAAATGATTATGCCATTATTTTCCTCTTTTTTGCTGTATGCACTGTTAGTGTTCCTCGGTTTAAAATCCCTTAGCTCCCACAGTAGGTACTTTACACACACACAATCCTATGGTTAAAACTTATGAAGAGATAAAAAGTTAAATATCTCCGACGTTTGGACGAGACGTGCTTGTCAGGTCAGGCGTAGACACATTTTCTTTTATGGCGTACATTTATGTTAGTCATAGAAACCTTGACGAAATAATCACAGGACGGAGGGGAACTCTAACAGTACATGCAGGAAAAAACCGAAAACAAATGGCATCCTAAATCGAGATGTATACGGGTATTCAAAAACTTTTTAAACTTTGTATAAATAACAATGTTAATAATGATAAACTAATATGTGAAGTTTTTTTACGTTATTAAATATTTTAACAAAAATAAATAACGTATTCCTATGTAGTAATAAATTATCACAGGAAACGTCCTGTAGACAAGAAACACTTGAAATAATGAGTCGAAAAAAATTGGTTGTCCTGACTGGATTTCGAACCCAGGTCTCCCAGAAGAATGACATGTTCTGGGAGACCTAGGTTCGAATCGCAGTCAGGACAACTAAATTTTTTCAACCCGCTATTTCAAGTATTCATACGTTTTTATGTCAGTCGATTCATTTTCTAAAATAATAATGTTGGAATCCATCACATTTCTTAGATCATAGAGTCATTTCTGTAAAAAAAAAACAGAAACTAAAAGTTCACGAATGAAGAAATGTTTTGTTCCCTACTAAGGGAATTCGATTATCACAAAACTGGAAGTTTTCAAACTTCTTTTCTTTTAGCACTTCTAAGAAATACTAAACGCTATAATACTAAACACCAATCATGTTAAATTTATTTATCTTAGAAAATTTGATATTTGCATAAGCAATGAAATATATGATTTATGTTTGAAGACCATTAGCAATTACATTTGCAGTTAACGAATCACAAATAAATAGACTTTTCGTCAAATTGTGTAATCAAATTAATATTCGTTTAATATAAAATTCAATATTTCTCAAGCCCTGCATGGCAACATTAAATTCTAATCACCTGTAATTAAAGTCTTTAAAATGATTTTTCCATCTTCATACTCTGATGCATTTTATCCTGCACAAGTAAAAGTTATATTCGTGCATTTAAATTTAAATATTTGGTTAAATCATTTTGGCTACGAGCATATTCACCGAGGAGAACAAAAATATTTCTCTATCTTATGGAGAAAATTATTACTTAGTTGTTTTCCCCTATTACAGCCAATTTCAGTCATCGTTATATAACTTTTTTCTATATATAGTTATATACACTGCATGCTCAAAAAATGAGAAACAATAGGCGATTTTTCTTAACTACCATGAAAAGCACAGATATGTAAAGATAAAAGTCATAACATATTACTCTCACGTGATATCTGAGCTGTCTTAAATACAAGCATCATAGCAACTGGATAACACTGTACCACAAGTTAGGAAAGATATGTGATTAACAGAGATCAATTTCCATATACTCATTTCCAAATAAGTGTTGTTTTTGATGCTCGACGGACTGGTGCAACCATATTTAAAACTATAAAAAACACAGGATTGTCCAAAGTACGATCTCTAAAGTGCATATAAAATGATTAGTAGAAGGATTCTCGAAATCTGATAGAAGTATTTATGGCAGACATCCGATAGTACAGGATAGGGACTATGAGGCACGTGAGGTCAAATAGACACTCAAAGCGCACCAAATAGAACTTTTTTAAAAAATAAGACAAGACTAATAAATAAAAAATAAATAAATAGCAGAAAAACGACACATACAAGACTAACCGATATAAAATCAAAAATGCAGAGGACATTTAGATATTTTGGTACTTGACACTTTATTCCGAAACCCTTAGTGTCAGCTGAAATTCGGTGTAGAGGACTAAAAAAAGTCTATATGGTCAGATAACTCGCATTATATGCTCATTTGGGCAGATGACATATATATATAGGGTGTGGCAGCAATGACATGAGGTGATGGGCTCTTCATGTGTCACATCCACTATATAAGCTGCTGGAGAGGGGAATCATGGTGTGGGGAATATTCATGTGACACAGACGGTTCATTAATATGTCTGATGTGTGGCCAAAAACTCTGTAACATTTAAACAACCAATCTTTTAATCATGTATTCTACTATGCTTCATTTCTTACTTGGTAGAGACTGACAGTGCTGGGATCATAATGCAACCGTTTATGATTCAAAATCTATCTGGTTGAACAACATGATGGAGAATTCAGTCATCTTTTATGGCCACCACAGTCTCCTGATCTTATCCCCACTATAAAATCGTATAGTGGAACGTAGCATAGGGGCACACATCCCACTTGTTCTTGAAGAAACCACATACTTTATTGTTATAAGAATGACGTCACATCGCACTAGTAGACACCTTCCAAACACTCATCGAATCTATACACATTGATTTCAAGCTTTTCTGATGTCACATAGTGTTCTACAGATGCAAACATGTCAGGTGCTTTGATCGCTGAGATACCTGCCACCGATCAAGATCTCCTCCATTGGTGGCTTTAAAGATTATACCATGGAGTCAGTCATTGGCATCTATCTTGACTGTGATTGAAGACTGAGTTGTATGGCACTTTCCAAATTTGTGCACGACCAATCACACCTCAAGTGTCAAGGGATATGATATTTTTTTAGCCAAACTCTTTTATCAAGTGCAAGATACTCTTTTGAATAATAGAGAAACCCAGGTAAGCAGATAAAGGCTATGTACATTCATTGAATATAGAGGAAATTGTCTTGAGCCAGGTGGTACACGTACCCAGGATCTCTTAAAAACACGTGGTTTCGCAACTGATAACAAGCCGAGGATTCGTATTCCACCCCCCTGAAGGCAATTTTTCTTCGATACTCTCTGAATGTGCATAGCCTACAAGTACTTATATGTGTCTGTCTATTATTAATTTTATAATGTTATTTGTAATTTTAGGTTTTGAACAATGTAAAATATTATTATAATATATATTGTAGGAAAAACCTTTGGATTTCTCTATTTTCTCATGGTGAGATGTAAGGTGAAACAAACCGAATTACTCGAAAGAAAATGCATGCAATGTTAATGTATTTTTCACTTTTAACAAGGATGTATGTTACTTTAGCACAGTGTCTCGCAAACTTTTTTTACTTTGCGGCACACTGAATCTAATTTTTTTTCCGCGGCACACTGAATCTAATTTTTTTTCCGCGGCACACCTAAAAAAAGAACAAAAGCAAACTCTCTATAATCGTCATTATATTTGCGCTTTGTTGAAGTCATCAGCCTGGTTTTACTTGAAGATTTGCTCTCGTTCTTTAATTCATAACTCGGTGTTTGTTTTAAATATTTGTACATTCTATGGCTTGAAATAATCAAAAATTAATATAAAAATTTGGAAAAAGCTTGATAAATACTTACAAGATCCCAGTTGATAAAATCTGAAAGATTTTTTATTAAAGCACGTCGATAGCACGTCGATAGCACGTCGATATTAAAGCACCTCGATAACACAAGTCAAGTCAAAATGAAATCTTTGGAATATCTAGTATCAATTTGAAAATCTCTCGCGGCACACAGTTTGCGAGACACTGCTTTAGCATGTACTGTAACTAAAAATATTTCGCCAAGGAATTGTAAAAATCAGGTTCATGCGTCTATCTTGAAAAAAAAAATACATAAAATGAAATATAACAATACAATTGAATTAACGAAACTTGAATGAAATTCCAAATAAAAACGTTTTCCTTAAAATATCGGCCCCACACATTCTTATATCAGAATTTTACTTAAATACGTAACCACAAATACACCTTACCAACAAAATCTATTGATTTTTGATAATGAGATTTTTGTTAATAGATATTGTTAATTAGAAAGAAATGCTATATTTTTTACAGATCAGTATTTATTCTACAGCAGTTTATATGTAAACAGGTAATCTTCACTGTAGTGTAGTTCTGAAGGGTCGGCGTTTAATTTTTTGCAGATGTTTGCTTGGCCCATTGGCCAACTGTGCTAGGGTCAACACCAAAGATTCCTTACACAATCTTAAGTCGATTGTGGATGTTTAGAATAGTATCCTTTTCACACATGAAGAATTCATTAACATCACATTGCTTTAGCCGATGTTCTTTGGGGCTGCCATGCGTGATTCATGCTACATGTCGGAAGAGGGAGCACTTATTTCACAAAGAGGTAGAATGTTGTAATTATACACTATACAGGTAACAATGCTGAAGAATAAATACAGATCTATAAAAAAAAGGGGGGATATTATTTTTCTGAGTGACCCTTGTATTATTGAACATCAAACATTTTAGACTTACTACGGCATGTGGAAACGGAATTTATGGCTCTTCAGCCTCATAACCTAAAGTTCGGAAGATCGAGCAACAATTGTAAGAGTTGTTTAAACGAAACAATTTGTTCAAGCAGAATAATTTCACATCTTTTTACTTAATATTTAGTCACGTTCTGCGATAATGCACTATTAAAGCCGTAGGGCAGTTTAAAGGTATACATCTGTATTGGTTAAATACAAAGTCAGTGTGCTAATCGGTATCAACCATCAACTGATAGTTGATACCGGTCAGCACACTTAGGAATATTGCAAATAAAAAGAGATATTGTGAACTCCAACAGGAGTAAAGGTTAATTCTAAAACTTTAAATTAATAATAAAAATAAAAATAATTTCAAGGTGTATAAAGAAACATTGTAGTCCTCGAACATTTAAGAGCAAATAAAAAAAAAACGAAAGCGCCAATCTAGCAACGGGAGTAACTGTGAAATAGTGAACTAAAAAGTGCTGTGATAAAACTGAAAAAAGGGAACTGAAAACAAGAAGCCTCCAACTCCACATTTGGTAACAATTCTGCTCTGAAGAACTGGATTTTGTCAATATTCCAAACAGTGTCTAAAGTTTTTAGACAAAGAACAGTGTCTAAAGGTATTTATAACCTTTTCTCTAACTAATGCAGTTGTATGCCTTTAAACTGCTTACAGCTTTAATAGTGCATTATCGCAAAACTTCCCTAAATATTGAGTAGCAATTGTATTAGCTTTGAGATTTTTTTCCGTTTGACGGCATTCTGCTGTCATTGAAATAGGATGTATTAACCAGCTCGGAAATAGTATCACCCCTGGATGAAGAGTTCAACGATATTTGTGAATTGATGAGAGTACTCACAATGCAAAAGAGTACCGTGGAAGGCCTTGACAGAATTCCTAAAAACAACATTGAACTATTTGATCTTTTAGACTACACTTTTGTCACTGGATCAACAAAAAGTGTTATTCTGAATTAAAACCAGTCGAATTCTAGTCAGGTTTTGTTCGTTATAACTATGGAATTTGTAGAATATTGTTTTCTGCAAGAATGTCTGTTGTCAAGAGTATGTGTTACCTGACTCAGTTTTGTGTTTATATATGATACTTTTGAATGCTTACAATTCTAATTGTTGTAAGGAGGAAAGAGAAAAACATTAATGCATCAAGCCAATATCCATTCGTATATAGGAGCAACAGTCTCTCTGCAACACGACAGAAAAGAATTTTGTTACATAACTCAGAGTCGTTTTTCCTTCTTACTGATATTAATACCAGGATCAAGGAAAGCAAATTTTCCTTTCGGGAATTTAATTTAAATGCAAATTTTTGTTCAGTGTTCCAAAGAAGCAAAAACTATGACATTACAGTAATTAAAGAAATGGAGGAAATGGTAAAAAAAAAACACATCTCATTCTAAGTGCATTGCTCTCTATCTTAAACTATCACTTAACCTAACATATTCGATTAATAGTTTAAATGCATATTATTTACCTTGTGATGCTTATGCAGAAAAGTTCTTAATTTCGTCCAATAAAAATAAGGACACGTATCGAAATAAACAATACAGTTAGCTGGTATTCAAAGTGCTTTTTCTGCTTAATTAACTATGTGACTCGGTCTGAAGTTAAAACATAGCGCGTTCTCTACCGTTCATTAAACTAATGCTAACTGAAATAAAAGTATTATTATTTTTCCCCGTTGAGCCTGAAACAACGAAAGTGCGTTATTTGTTATTACTTTAAGCCTTTGTCCTCACACGCAGATTCTTTTAGATTTTATATAAGTCCAAATGTAAAGTTCTGTTAGGTAAATATGTTTTCAGATAGCTAAAAATTAAAAGCATTTACTGTATTTTTTTCGTGTTGAGAATTTAAATAAAAATTTTGAATACGGTTAGTTCCTTATAAGAAGGTAAATTAATGTTTAAAACCTTCACCAGTCATAGCGATCTACTGTTTCTAAAGAAGTTATCACGAACTCTATGAAATCATGTTCTTCAAAAACCAGAAGTATTAAAAATATGCAGTATTTTTGCAGCTGTAGTTCACATTGTAAGATTATTTTACCATCTCAAAAAAAACTTCCGATACGTAATCAGAACTATTTAATAAAAGGCTAAGAGTGGATAATTCGATTTATCTTCATAAATGATTAGGATTCATCTCCACTTTCTATTGATATCAAGGTATCAATTACAGCTCTAATTCTAGACACGTATTGAGAAAACAAACACATTTTGTGACGAATATTTCGAAGATAAATCCGTTATTATCGAAGAGTTCTAGTTCCTGATGTATGAAGATACTTCAATTTAAAACCGAATTCTATATAACTAACATCAAATCTAAAACGCTCCTAGGATTGTGTTGTTCTACCTTTAATTGGCACCTTTTTCACAAAATGGATTAAATGGCCAGATCACAAGGACACCGAGGGATCAGAAAAGGTTGGGGAACCCATTGGACAACTATTGAGAGACAGATGGTAGCCTCCCGTCAAAGCCATCCAGCGTTTTCATTAACGGGCACAGGGTATAGCTATCCCGCACAGGGGGCTACGGCTTAATGCCCCATCCGACGAATGGCGGCATTTTCAAACCCATCGATGTCTCCTACTGACCGAGGACAAGGCGGAAAGTTTTGCGGAGTTAAATCTAAACTTGAGATTACACTGCAGGACTCGAACCTTGGAACTGCATATTACAAGTGCGCTACCGACTGAGCCACCCCCATCCCAATATTCATAGAGTTTATATACATCGTAAAAGTGCTGTTTTTACGAGATTTCATTCGACATAATTTCATGTATCAAAAAGATGAGATGTCATGTTATCAAATGGCTATATACACAGATGAAGTATATACTATATAGTTATTTGATAACCATTAAATCAACCGTCGACTTCATAATTTATTGCAGCAATGTGAGGGAAATAAATTACGACGGTTGGTTTAATGGTTAGAACACTCTGGCATGTATCTAAAGAGTGGTGGGTTCTAATCCCTTACCGTTGACAAACATAATTTTATCCGATAAGTATTTATCGATTCTTTATCTACGAGTAATTTATGGATTTACTATGGCATAACAAGCACTTTGGGCAAAATTATTTATTCGCATTTTGTCCTTGGATAGAGTTTTTAAATCTATACCATCTAATTTATACTATTTTTAAAATACTTGGTTCGTTGTCTGGTTTCGCAAGATAAAGGCCGGAGTAAGTAGAATAATAATCTCGAAAGTTTATCTTCCTATTTCATACTAATGGATAGCAAAACAATAGATTTCGCACAATTGGTCTTATGCGACGAATGCCTTAATTGGACTGAGGTACACGAGGTGTTTTTATTATCGTCTCGACTTTTACACTAGCTCTAAGTATAATTAGTGGCTGCACGAAGCATAGTTACACCACAATAATATGGTAAAAAATACAATTGTTTAATATTTTTCAAATACTACTAAGGGCAATCCCGGTGGCGGAGTGGCTAGCACACTTGGCTGCTGATCAAAGAGTTCTGGTCCAGCACGTATGTTTGTGTTGTATTTCTGCTGAGGTCTGGCTCTCTTCACAGATCTTCTCTAAAGCATATTAAACAGACAGGGTCCTGTCAGATCTCTGTGACAAGCAGCTGATTGAGAGACGTTTTTATTATTACTGAGAGGTAGTTGTGCCTGGAAAGTGATTGCGTCTGTCAATTTTGCTCGAAGAGTCGAATTTTGATTCATCGTTATAGTTGAGACTATTTGATTATTAAAAATTAGAATATTATGTGCACGTTTCGAGAGTTTTAGGGAACAAATACACAAGCTCGTAATGCCGAAAGAATCAGTAGAACAAAAGCATCGAAATTCGATCTCTCAATTATCTTAGTAGGGCTAAAAATATAAGAATTATACAGGGTTTACTGATACGTACCACACATTTATGTATAAAATTTTATGGAACTATTTATTATGTTTATAAATGAATCGCAAGTTCTTTTCGTCATCAGTTAGACAGAGTATTTTATTAAGATTATATTCTGCTTCTTTATCTCACTGCTCTCCCTGTCCCTTCTTTTGCGACTTACATTAAAATCTCTTTTCTCACTCCCAGGCAAGTGAGCTCCTCTAAGAAAAATTCAATTTTTATTCTATGTATAATAAAAAATACAATAGAAACCATTCGCACTTTATTCTCTTAAACGAAATGTGGATCGTTGTGTTGACAGAGAATGATTTGTTACTAAATGATCGAAAGTGAAGAAGCAGGAAAGTAAAATTTGATCGAAAAAAAGAATAAAAACAAAACTCAATGTTATTGCAAAAGTAATATAAAAAGCAAATATTTCATCTAATGATTAGCATCTGCTTTGGATTTATTTTTCTCTCATCCTCTTCTCAGATGCATCATTTCAAACATTTGAATTTTATTCTTGGGCATATTTTGGGATGTGGATTTGAAAAGAAGGAATTTGATTATCATCTCCGTTTAAGATACTGCAGCAACATTCCTTTCAGAGAGTCACAGCTTCATAACATTTGGCGAGGCTAATCTGTGTACATCATTACTCAGGCCTTTAGTATTGATCGCCAGCTCATTCATCTCTCCTTCCTCACAAGACAATAGTTTGGGATGCTCATAGAACCAGAAAGATAAAATTTGCTTCTCCAAACATTACAAGATTATTAAGAAATTCAGAGTCGGTGTTGATTTTATCATTAATGAACCCATGCAGTTGAGGCATAGTATGATAGCATTGCATTTGCTCTATTTGTTTTATGCTGCATATATATTTATGTGACAAACACTAGAATGATTTCACATCTGATAGAAAGAAAATGTTCTCAAACATCATAGATGTTTGTTTAAAATATTTCAAGTACTGTAAAACCCGTACTTATCATTTTTCACGTATGATATGTTCATTTTCATAAATGTCAATAATTTGCATTTATTTTGTTTCAACAGAAAACCTTTTTTTTATCTATTTCTTATTCTCTGTGTCATTAGTTAGTACGTTTTTCAGCCTTAAACTATTAATAAATAAAATTTCTAAACTAACATTTATTAGAATTACAAAAATATATATTTTATCAGAGTAGGATGTACTCTTTATAAAATTAACAAATAATGAATGACCATGTTTTTGTAGATAAAATACCTACATAATATATTATATCAAATATTTATTTATTTACTTATTTTTTTATTTATAGTGTCCACAACTAAATTCCAATTATAGTGGACACAATATATAATTATATATACGTAAAGACAGATATTACATGAAAATTAAAAGTATATTAGTAATATTAAAACTGAAACTTTCCTCATTTATTTTACCAAAAATTCTTCATAGATTAAATAACGAAAAAAAGCTTGCTGATTAATAGTGTTAAGAAATAGTGAGGAAAGTACACGAGATTTAACGAAATAGCGATGCAATATAATAAGCTGTTTTCGTCATAATAAAACTCAATTCTCGTTAGGTGTAAAATATAATATATTTAACGTCATAAAATGAAGGTCATTTTGAATTTAGCACTTAACGTAACAACTTATTGCACTTAAACGATACTTTGTTAGATTTTGAAACCAATCTCCCCTTGCCTGATTAAAATCCCTTAATAATTGATTACGTTTGCAAAATTCAACACCATGTTTCGAAATAATATTGTCTTGCCTTTAATTAAATTTACGTAAAAGATATAAAAATCTAGGATAATTTTAAACAGATGCTCTTTTTGTTTGATTTACACAAGTAATTATGCAGTCCTTATCAGGTTGGATAATTTGTATTCAATTATCCATCTATTTTTTGTCCTAAATATTAGCATTATTTTAGACAAAAATATTACGAAACAGTTGTAGTTAAAGAACATTGTGATAGAGATTTTATACACTTCATATAAAAGAGATTTGTTTATTTTTAGAAACGTGAACGGCACTGTTTCCTCATTATGACTAATTGGACATAGGAGGACTACAGCTTTGAAATGGCCATCTCTATTTCTGAACAGCTCACTAGAGGAGAGGGAAACAGAAAGTTACGTTAAGCTTAATTCATGTAATCTTCTTCGGTCGAATCATTTGCAGTCTTTCTTACACAACTACCTAATGGCTGAAAAATAATCCAAAAAATGGTGTAGTTTCATAAATAAGGAATAGACTCTTTTACTCTAGCTCTTCTAAAGTGTCATGTTGTACTAATTGGACCAACCCATTTAAGAATTGGGTCAAGTTTTAATACTTTCTGCAAAATACAGATCTATAAATATTTCCCTCGAATTTTTTAATAGTTTATCCTCTCTGTTGAAATAAAAACAATAATAACTTGCGTTTGCATAATTATCACCTGAATTGCAGGGAACGAGTATACACGTGTTTCGTAGATAACTTTGGGTTGTTTTATCCCTGCGCCGCACTTTTTTACCCACAGTGGACTAAGTGGAATGGTTACAAAGACTCCAGGGTTTGGAAAAAAGGAGCCATTAGACAGTAGACAGATGGAAGTCTACCGTCAAGGTCATGAAGCGTGTTCGTTAACGTAGACAGGATATGGCTCTCTCTCTTGCACACGGAGCCACGGCTTAATGTCCCATCCGAAGGAAGGTGATTTTTCCAAACCCATCGGTGTCCGCTTTTACACTAAGAGCACAACGTGGGTTAGCGGAGATAAACCTGAAGCGGACACCGATGGGTTTGGAAAACAATTGGAACTCGAATCTGGAATATGCATGAATAGGAGCCTGGCGCTCTACCGACTGAGCAAACCTGAAGATATCAATCGATTCATAGATGATAGTGAGTGAGTTATTTTAGCTCTCACATACACACTTCTCACTGTAACAGCTACTCACGAGTTAATTCGTATCCGCAGCAGCAATGCAGTGTTGTGTTTGCCGATATGTGTATAAAATAAAAATAAAGAAATAATGGAAATGCGCAAAATTTTTTAACTCTGCACTATAATTATGAGAAAAGCAGAGAAGAGAAAAAACCTCACAGTTATATATTTAATAGCATTTTATGTCTAGAGTGAATGCGTTTTTCAAATTGTATATATATTAATTCCTGTGCATGTTTATTTACATTACATCAGAATCTTTTGCTGTACCTATAAAAAATCGCTTTCCAAAATAGAAAGCAATATATTTATACAATATTATTCAAATTATTTTGCCGCGTAATATTTCATTTACACGCATACACAAATATAAATGCGTACGATATCTATATGACCAAATGCAATCGGAAAATCTCTACTTCATAGAAACTTAAATAATTTCGGATGTGATTCAGTAGGAGAAATAAATGTGCATCAACTTTATATCTCTTTAAAACTTCACAATGTAAGTCAGTCTCTGGGTAATCTTCCATGAGAAACACTGAAGAATTCGGTACAGTCATGCAAGATAACTGCATACATCAGTACGTTTGCATGAGTTGTTTGCCACAACGCACCACAACGCTTGACAAGAGCACACTTTGAAGACTCAGAAAACAGCAGAATCAACAAAACCTGAAGCGTTAGACCGTGCCAGGATTACTGGAAGACCTTTGGATAGCAGACAAGGTTTAGTAGCATGCATCCCGGTCACCGGGATTTCTGTTGTCTGCAGCGGTAGGATGACCAAGCATTTCCCAACAACCTCGACAAAGGATACGGCCACACACAAAGCGGTTTGAGCTTTTCGGCTTTATTAACATTTCCACACTTTCTGGTATTCTTAAAACTGTTACACACGACTGACGTGTTCTGCCACAAATTGGAATGCTCCAGCTGAATTCTGCACATGCTCCAGTTTGCTGGGAGACCACTTCCTTTGTTGGAATGGTTTGGCTTTAAAATGCCAGAAAGTTTGCTAATGTTATTATCGCTGAACCGCTCAAACCGCTTTCTGTATGACTGTACCCAAAGCATAAGTTGCTTTCTAGTTTCCAAGCAACACTAACGAAATGATGCTTAGCAACCTGCATCTCCACTTCTACAATACATTCCACAGACTGAACAGCCTCACTTTGCCTAAAGGCAAATGGAGGAGGATACAACAGAACTCCACCTCCCCTCAACTTTCCTGAATATATAATAAATGCACAATAGGTTTAATTTATATTCACATTGCTGCTTTCCGTCACTATATATTATAATGGCGTATTCCATCACTAAATGTCATAGCATGATCAATATTATATATTATATTTTATAAAACGTTTTTAGAAGTGGAAAAAAAGGTATAAAATATTCAATATTCATTCTAGAAAAAAATATTTCTCTCATTTAATGTTCATGATTTGTTGTCTTGATGATAGATCAAACAATTTATTATTTATTTCAATTAATGATTTACTAGGTTATTTAAATGTTTTGTCCCCTAAAAATAGTTCTTGGGATTTAAATTTAAAATTATTTTATTAGATGAATATAGAAAAAAATTATTTATGCGGATGAAAAATGATCCGACTGAAAGGGAGTAAGGGGAAAAGATTCAGCTGGAAGGCCTTTTCGAAGACATATGTTTTCCCATCTGTTTCCCGTTGTTCTTATCTAATTTCTTGAAAAATGCGGAAATTTACATACATTTAAATGTTTTGTATCCATTCCGGTCACTAGCATGATTTGACCCTTTCCTCCTTCTCATGATTTGGCCCCTTCCTCCTCTCATGATTTGGCCCCTTCCTCCTTCTCACGATTTGGCCCCTTCCTCCTTCTCATGATTTGGCCCCTTCCTCCTTCTCACGATTTGGCCCCTTCCTCCTTCTCACGATTTGGCCCCTTCCTCCTTCTCATGATTTGGCCCCTTCCTCCTCTCATGATTTGACCCCTTCCTCCTTCTCACGATTTGGCCCCTTCCTCCTTCTCATGATTTGGCCCCTTCCTCCTTCTCACGATTTGGCCCCTTCCTCCTTCTCACGATTTGGCCCCTTCCTCCTTCTCATGATTTGGCCCCTTCCTCCTCTCATGATTTGGCCCCTTCCTTCTTCTCATGATTTGGACCCTTACTTCTTCTCATGATTTGGCCCCTTTCTCCTTCTCATGATTTGGCCCCTTCCTCCTTCTCATGATTTGGCCCCTTCCTCCTCTCATGATTTGGCCCCTTCCTCCTTCTCATCATTTGGACCCTTACTTCTTCTCATGATTTGGCCCCTTCCTCCTTCTCATCATTTGGACCCTTACTTCTTCTCATGATTTGGCCCCTTCCTCCTTCTCATCATTTGGCCCCTTCCTCCTTTTCAAACCTAGATCGGGCACTGATTGGCGTAATTAGATATCCAAACAGTTAATTCTTTTTTCCCAATATTTTAATTTTCATTTTTTTAACTTAGGCTTCTTTAATGTAGTTTGCTATTTTTATTAATATTGCTACAAATATGCAAAGGATGAAAACGAAAGATCGATATACAAATTTTATTTGCACAATATTGGGTTATTAATTGTAACAACGAGAAATCATATGTTATACAAATAACAGTCAAAATACGAGTTTTTGTTGAAAAGATGTAAAACAAAATATGCAACAGTGTAACAACAACAAAATATGCAACAGTGTAAAACAAAATATGCAACAGTGTGACAAAGCATGCAAATAACTGAAACGTTGGAATATAAAAGGAAAATAAATCTGAAAATGTCTTCTGACACCAAACTGCATCAGATCATCGTTGCACGCTCTACTCGTTAATTTTAACCCTTTAAAGGTCAGGGTTTTTCTTTTACGTATCTTAATACTTAAGGTCCGTGTGACAGCTACTGACTTCTAAATAAAAATAAGCTGCAGAATGATCCCCAAGAGATGTCAAACGCTACTAGCATTTACCCCACAACCATACGGCGTTTGGTTATGTTAAAAGTCTAGTAACAATTAGTTGTCACTTGTCCTGTCGAGAACGCCAAAGGAGAGACAAATAATTGTCTCATGACCGAGAAAGGGCTTTAACAGCCAGTAATGATGTGTATAATAAATGTAAGAAGTGAGATCAACATCGCTCCCTAAATTCATGAGTAATTCAAAGGTGAGTGCAGAAAAGCTGTCCCTGATCTAAAGACATCACAAACAGATTTTGAACGATTTATGCTAAAATAATGCCCCTGATTCACTCAGACGGAATGTATTGGAAAACAAACCAATTTTTCGTGGACAAATATTATCCTGAAATTCATCTTTGATTCCAATAGCATAGAACCTCACCAATAACAAGAACCAAATATGAGATTTCTATGACCAGTACGAGTCACAGACCCCTCAGGGAACAGATCATCGTTGTATGTCATCGAATGAAAATCCTTCCACAGCAAAGCCTCAGTGCCATGGTCTTTTGTCTTTTTTCTTTTCCTTAGAGTCTATATTTAATGTTCCTACTTCTCTCTGAATCAGGACACGCCTAGAGTCCGATTGTGCAGTGAATCTTCATTCATCGATAGTGTACGGACTACCATTTCAGCTGCAATCGAAGTCACATCTTCACGACAAAAGTTGAAACTCGATTCCCAAATCATAGTCTCAGGGGCACACAAACAACAAGTAGCCGAGCTTAAAGACCGCTTTCGTGAATTTACTTGGTGAATGTAAAGAGAGATAAAAACCTCACTGTGGCTGTCATAAATTCTAAAGAGGTGTCACTCTTGATCGTCAATCTTTTTGAAAAATCTTTTCAGGTGAAAACTCTAGCGCAGGCCTGGACAAATCTTTTAGCGGAAGGGCAGCATAGGAAACTGAAACCGAAGAGCGGTCCGCCAAAGAAATATATAATCAATAACAGGCCCAGGTCTGGATAAAAAATAAAGAGGAAGGGGGAGGGGAATGACAAAATTGAGCCGAAAAAAATAAAAGTGGGGAGACCAAAATACTAGGTTTCCATTGCACCATAACATTTTCCTCTGTATTTTAGAGGTATTTAAAAATTTATTGAAAAATGCATGAAATGTGCACAAGTTAAATACTTTTTTCTCTCCATTACCCTTAATAGCATTCTGAAAGGGGGGGGGGGGAGCTCATGCCTCCTTGATCCTGATCAATAACATATGTATAACTATAAAAAAACTTAATGAAACATAAATGGTATAATTTTAATAAAAATAATAATTTTGATGAGAATTTGCTTCGTCTGAGTTGTACTTCTTATTCTCTATACCGTTTTGTCTCTTTTGCAAATTTAATTTGTTTTTCACCAGGAGCTCGCGGGCCGCTCAGAGAGAGGTAGTGGGCCGTAGTTTTCTCAGGCCTGCTCTAGGGCAACCTCCTATTCCTTTTCTTCGAAAAAAAACCTACCAATGATGTGGATTTCATTCCTCAGTCTGCAAACGACGCAGTGATTAACACAGCAGATTCTGGTCACCTCAGTTATTGATTGGTCTGCCTCCAACCGTCCAATGGACTTACATCACCCCGAATCAGTTAAACGATTTTCTCTGAGACATGACAACACCACTGCTATTTGGAGACTTCTCGAGTGGACTACAACATTATAGTTAACTACATCTTCACTCGTACTTATTTTATAGGGATCGTTCTTTACAAGCTGTATTATCACATGCCTAAAATGCATATCAACTGACATTACGAAAACTGTATATTTTTTCTGCTCCTTAGTCATGATATCAACTGTCCTTCTTTTCATCAAATTTCGTGCCCTCCTCCCTTTCCATTTATTTTTAAGATTTTTATATCCGATCGCCGTTTTCAACTCTCATGTAGACGAACACTCGACCTTTCGATTTCTGTGTATTTAATTACATTGCAGATGTTTACTCGTAAACAGCGCCATATCTGGGGGGATAAAGTGTCCATCCCCTTAACAATGAAAATAAAGGCAATGAAGTAAAAAATTATTAACTTGTGTACAGGAACCTATCCGGGGGAAGGGGGAGAGGGATCAGGGACTTTCCCCCCCTCAAAAATCCTGTCGTCTTATACGAAATCTTAAACTTGTCTACCTGCTTCGAAATAATCCAACACAATTGTCTTTGTATAATTTTCTTTTGACTCATATTTATGTCCGACACTAAAATAGATTAATAGATTAATAAATAAAACTACTAAATCTTATTCCATATAGAATATAATTTTAACTTTTCCTGTTCGGTGGAATATTTTAATAATTGTGAAACCTACTCAAATCTTATTCTCAGGACCCCGTCCCCTGCCGTAATTAGGTAGTGCCTGCTTGGTATATTTCAGATGTTTTGAAAAAAAAAATTAAATATTTTTAAAATGCAGGGGAAAATGTTATACTGCAATGAAAAACAGTATCTTGTATCACCCCCCCCCCCCTCCAATTGCATTTGTTTGGCTCTATTGCGTATTTTCCAGATCCGGGCCTACCTGAAACATAATAATGGAAATATGGGGCAATTGGTGTATTAAATATGTGTTAGGCATGTTAATTCGTGTCAGCTTTTAAGCTTATTAACTTCTGATGCATATTAATTTTTAAACGAATATAAATTTAAATACATAAATTATATTTTATATCTACGTGATAATTTTAAGAAAAGCAAATAAATTTAAAGATATTGCCATAGCAGAAATACAATAAGTTAGTAATAAATTTATGCGTCAGCTAACCTAAAACTTAGTTTATCCAAGTGCGAGTTACAAATAAACAAAAACTAATTTTATGAATCTTAAAAATATTTTAGATATAACGTATATTATTGATCTATTGTTACACAAAAGGGAGGACAGGGATTCATGCCTTCTGTAAACAAATGCCTGAAACGTAGTCTTTATTTAGGCACAAACGAAAAGAGGTTATTATTATGTTTTATGAATATTAATGTCTTCTTCACGGTAAAAATATTTGAGCCAGAAATAAAACGGTTAACTTGTTAATTGCACATACACAGAGAATATCTCAAACAGAAATGACTGAAGTTTCCGAACATATGTTTTGTTTTACTCTAAATATCATTTAAAATTATTATTAGCATTAAAATGCTAATAGAGATCCTAATTACAAAATAATTAAAGTTACAGCCTGAATTCAGTTTTTCTTAACGTCTTTTTATTATAAAATACTCGTTTTTAAAATTTTTTAAGTAACATTTTACCTTAAAAAACTTAAACTACCCCTATTTTAAAAACAGTTTGAAGTACTACAAGTAGTTATCTCTCCCCCCCATCTTAATTATTGTTGCAGGGAAGCTAAAATGAGATTAAAGGAGTGAATATTTGCAGTTCTTTAATACCTGCATAAAGTCGTCTTTCAGTTGACTCTAATCAACCGCTGTACCTCTATTAGCTTGTCTACTGATCTAAGGGACCTAAGTTCGAGCCCGGGTAAGGCATGGATGTGTGTGTTGTTTTTCTGCTGAGGTCCTGCCATCCTCTCAGATCCTTCTACTCTGGCATATAAACTGACAGGCTCCTGTCAGACCACTGTGGCAAGCAGCTGCTTGAGAGGCTTTATTATTATTATTATAAAGTATTGTATGTAGAATCTTTAATCATGCTATTCAAGTACATAATAATGACTTGATGCTTCGTGTACATATTAGATCACACTAAATATAACAGATGTAATTCTATTTCTTTCTCATTAATAAGATTGTAAAGATGTTCTAATGATTTTAAGTTCCAAAAATATCTTTCTAAAGACATAGATTTCACAAAACATTTCTTACATGAGGTTTGATCAGTCATTATCCCAGTAAAGGACTCTGATCGAAGCACTCATTCCCTAGGCAATGGTTACTATGTGGGAACATAATTTACATAAGTTTACAGAATTCCGCATCTTAATTAACTTGCCCCAAAGGCCTTGTCGTAGTGCGATGGAAGTGTCCAGCCTTAATGCCTACACATAATTACACCCGCATACAGAATTCCGCTAAGCAACTTCCTGCATCTCTTTACTAATCCTCTTGAATTAACTGGGCAATGTTGGCTCTTAGTGTATTTGGTGTATGTATGTGGTTGCTTCTGTGTGTTCTCGATCTAGCTCAAACCTCAGGTAAAACCTCATATAGTTCGCACAATTCAGAAGAAATCCCTGAGGAAAAAGGTCCATGGTTAACTTCATTTTGTTCAAACTAACGAAAAGAGAGATTCGATTGTAAAATACAATTCCAGCTTTTTGATTCTTTGCATCAAAGGAGAAATTTTGATTTCAAATGTTGTTTCTGTTCAATTGCTGAAAATCCTTTGGAATCTTTCTCAACTTATGGATGTCTGATATGATGAATTCTTCACTATATCTGATGATTGTAGAAAAAAATCCTGCTTTTATTGGCTAATATAGATAGGCAACGACACGTGACTAAACTTTCAATGTTTTGATTATTAATTTGGGTATTATTCTATCGAGACTTTCTGCGGTAATTTTTCTCTAACGGACTTATTATAAATATTTAACAGTGTAGTTAGGAAACATTCATCCATTCGCTGATAGTCGAAGGAGCGATACTGAATAATAATTGAAAGCCACAGTATAAGATTTAATCTGTTAAAATTTAATGATAAACACTTAATTATTTGGTAAAAACATCTGTAGAACAGGAATGAGAAAATTTAGTATACTGTACTAGGTAATACTAGGCTACGGGGCGAAAAACGAGCTAAGCGTGAGGAGCGCAAACTTTTTTTTATATATTTCACTTTTTTTTCATTTATAATATTTCTTATTATTCAGTGGTTATATTCCTATAAGAGGTATTATTACTTTCATAAAGTTCCTATGCTGAACTAAGTTCAACATAGGTTAACGATTCATGCTATCATCGAACTTGAAGCATTGAGCTAGTTACCGTCACCAGGCATGTACTCTGGATTTGGATTTTAACTTTTTTTTTATATATAGGGGCTGAGAATAAGATTTGAACAGGGTTTCCCAATTACTAAAATATTCTACCGGACAGGGAGGGTTAAAATGGTATTCTACATGGAGTAAAATTTTACAATTCTTTTTTTTTATTACTATCAATTTTTAATGATTGACAAATACTTGGATTTAAAATAAAATTATACAAAGACAACTGTTTTAGATTTCAAAGCAGGTAGACAAGTTTGAGATTTAGTATGAGACTATTAGATTTTCTGGGGTGCAACTCGTAAAGTTGTTCAACTACTTGAAAAGAGTCAGTTTTAAAACGTTATAGCGAACTTAATTTTATAAAATTTATTTACACATATCTGACTACATTTGGAGATTCTTAGATGTCACCCAATCACACTTGACAGATCAAAGATTTATCAGTAGAAATTCTTTTATAAAAAAAAACTTCAATATACACAATATTGGCTTATTTATTTAATATGGAAGTGATTTTAAATCAGTCTCTTTTAAACACTAAAAACATTAAAAGGTTATGAGTGGAACACATCGCATAACCTGAATTGGAGGAGATATCAGCAATCTATTGCATTATTCCAAGCGTCACTCAAATACGACATTGTGATGCCTGAAGGGAATTTTGCTTTTAACTTGTTAATTAATCTGACGCAGCATCGCATTATCGATTCATAGTGGCTTCAGTGCAACATAATAAATATTAGTACTCTTAATGTAATACGTTTTAGCATACTGATTTCAAACTCCTTTGGATGAATCTTCTCGATAGCAGAGTTCACTTAGAGTATCTTCCGATCCCCTCTCTCAAAGGACGACAAGAATGGGAGTAAAGAGATTGACCATCCATTTCGCATTTCAAATGTTCAATAAAATGCAAAGCGATGCAAAATGATTTTAAATAACTTAATGAACGTTAAACCTTCTAGTACAATTCCTTTTATGTAATGCAGTAAATTTCAGTTCAGTTTTATGGAAATTTGAGAGGTTTTTGGTTATAAGTGATGAGATGATAGTTTAATTATCTCAGGGACATTTTAACAATTACTGGCGATGTACGGCATGAGATAAACAGAAGAATAAGGATTGTTGTTGGGACTTTTAAGAACCTTGCTAGAATTGGTGTACAGTGACCAAATGCAACAGCTTTAATTCAAGACAGAAATGTTTTGAAGACGAATTTTCACAGTTTGATTTGAACCTCCGTAGCCATTGGCTGCAGAAGGATTTTTTTTGTATGTATGCAGGCCGAAATCTAGAACAAAATCGTGGGGGCGGAGCAAGAAATACAATTAAGCTAGAAAAATGTAAAAGTGGGCTTTGGGGCAAAAATCACAATCGAGCTGGAAAAATGTAAAAGTGAGGGGGGTGGGGCAAGGAGCACAATCGAACTGGGAAAAATGTAAAAGTGAGGGGGGTGGGGCAAGGAGCACAATCGAACTGGGAAAATGTAAAAGTGAGGGAGGGGAGTGCGAGAAACTGGCATTCTAGTGCAATATTACATTGTATTATTATTCCCCTTCTTTTACAAGTTTTAAAAATTATCTTAAAGATTGTATCCCCACCTCCAATGAAAAAACAATAAACAACAACATTAAGGTCAAAACTAAGCCCTAACTGATATAGTGGTTAGGGAGCTAGCGACTATTCCAGCAAGGCAACCTTTGTGTGTTATGTTAACTCTATCTGAAGCAGTGGTCAACAGTAACTTCGGTCTTAATAGGGTCTTGCACGAGAAAGACTGTAAATTCTAGGATTCTTCTCTGTCTTATAATTTGCAAAATGAAAAAAAAAAGATGTTCTCGGAGGGACACAATGCTATATGCTGCGCTTGATGTGAGATCGGCAGACTTCTACCAATCCAAAAATTTGGACATTTGGCGCGAGACATTACATGTGATTCTAACTCCATGACGTCATAACAAAGTAACTTTGAACTGTTTCTAACATTTTAACAGTTACTTTTGTTACCCAATTAATTAATAAACTATCACATTTAAAATATGTTATTTTATAATGACCCTGTATAAGGATGATAAAAATCGTTTAAATGAAAATTTCACTCATCTGGCAGTTTAGAGGACTAGTAGGAGGTATTTTTGTCTTAGATTCTATCTATATCTTTTCAGTTTATATACACTGCTGACCATTAAAAGTGCAACACCAGGAAGAACTCATCAGATTGTCCCGAAATATGCAAGATGCGTAGCCCATGGGAGAATATATAAATGATTCAAAGTGCAGCACATACGCACATCATGTGTGATAGTAACGCCCACGGAAGTGGAATAAGAGGAGATTACAAAGAGCTGGTGTGAGGCACTGGAATTGTGTTTGCCCGCAGTTCTTGCGCACTAAAGGATCAAGTATGCCCAGTCGAAGAACACGGCATCCATACCACAACGTTTCCAACTTTGATCGAGGGAGAATTGTGTAATTACGGGAAGGCGGATTATCATACCAAGACATTGGTGCTCGTGTTGGACGGAATGCTGCCACAGTGATGAGAATATGGCATCAGTGGGTAGAGGAGGAAAGAACTCACCGACGTGAAGGGTCTCAACGGCCCTGTCACACCAACAAACGAGAGGACAGACAATCTCATGCGTATGGCTTTGAATGATCGTAGAGCCATATCAGGGTATGTTCATTAGGGTATGTTGCACATCAACAAGTGTCCACACGTACGATTTGATGTCATCTGCAGCATCGGGGCATCTTTGATAGGCGTCCATTGCATCGGCCACCATTGACTCTACAACACAGGCGTATGCGACTGCAATGGTGTCAAGAACGTCACTCATGGATGTGGAATGGCATCGCATCGTCTTTTCAGACGAATCCCGCTTCAGTGTGCAGACTATGATGGACAAATGTGTATCTGGCAGTACCGCGGCGACAGTCTCAGTGAGACATGCATGATGCAGCGCCGACATATCATGCATGTCAGTGAGACATGCATGATACAGGTCTGGCCCCTGGTGTTATGGTAAGGGGTGCCATTGGACTCCACTCACACACACGCCTCGTACGCATTACCAGTACTTTCAACAGCCATGTTACATCACTAAGGTGTTAGAGCCTGTGTTCATACCTTGCTCTCTGGTGCAATTTACCAACAGGACAATGCCCGACCACATTTGGCATGCATCGTTCAACAATTCCTGGATAGCCACCATGTGACACTTCTGTCTTGGCCTGCGCATTCATCGGATGCCCCCAATTTAACATGTCCGGTCTATGATCTCACGACGACCAGCACACCAGACACCAGCAGCTGCTACAACAAATGAACTTTGGCTACGTATCGAAACTGCATGGACTGACATTCTCCAAACACGCATCCGACGTCTCATCCTCACAATGCTGGACCGTGTAGCATCAGTTATTGCCGCTCATGGTGGCAACCCCCTCAAGCAGCTGCTTGCCACAGAGGTCTGACAGGAGCCTGTCAGTTTATATGCCACAGTAGAAGGTCTGAGAGGATGGCAGGACCTCAGCAGAAAACATCACAAACAGCCATGCCTTACCCGGGGCTCGAACCCAGGTCCCTTAGATCAGTAGCCAAGCGCGCTAACCACTCGGCCATGGGACAGCTCGTGGTGGCAACACAAGATAATAATTTCTTTGTATTCCACAAGTCTAACCGAGTTGTATTTGTAATTACTGATCCTTGTAACATAAGTTTTGTCTTCACTAAATATGGCTTTGCTATCTTTTGTCTTTCCTGGTTGAATTTTAATGGCCAGCAGTGTATATGTATATATCAGTTCAATCAAAAAAGTTACTTTTTTTCTGAATATACGAATGAAGAAATGGATGAATGAGTGAGGGTTGTATTGATTTGCTTCTGAGAAGCAAATTTTAGCACACAATAGACTAAAAGACCAGGTCACAAACACCACAAGGGCTCAAAAAAGGTTGAGGGAAGAGAGAGAGAGCCTTTGGACAGCTGTTAGGAGATAGAAGAAAGCTTCCCGTCAAAGCTATCGAGTGTGTTCCTTAACATGCACTGGATATGACTCTTTTGCACAGGGTCATGACTTTACGTCTCGTCCGACGAACGGCAGCCTTTCTAAGCCCCTCGGTGTCCCTGTTCTCACCGAGGGAACCGTAGAGGTTTACCGGAGATAAAACTCAATGCAGAAACAATTAGGATTCGAACCGGGGAACTCACGAGACTAGCTTTTGATACAATTGGTTTTGGGCGAATAAGAGAAAAAGGAGAAAATATGTAGCATTAATAACTTGAGACAATTATATTTTAGAGTATATCTTCGTTGTATTTATCATGTACAGTCGCTCAAAAAATATCCAAACACTGTGGTTGATTACAGAATTCAGAAAAAATATCGAGCAACGATTTTTTTAGAAATTTATGATCTGCAACCTTCGTGTACTGTACACGCTAATTTACTAAGTAATGCTAAGTAACATTCGTGTACAGTACACGAAGGCTGCCAGATACCTAATTTCTAAAAGAAATCGTTGCCAGATATATTTTTTTTTAATTCTGTAATCAAGCATAGTGTTCGGATATTTTTTTTGATCGACTATATTGCTAATGCATTTTGAACTTCGTTTTCTGTTTCGGAATTTGTAACGATGATCATTGTTGTATGAGTTGGTTGTTTTGCCTATGAGCGTCACTTTTTACACATAATGGGCTAAATGGCCAGGTCACAAAGATTCCAAAGACTCAGAGAAGGCTGGGGGAGGGGACCTACTAAGCAGCCGCTGGGAGACAGATGGTTGCTTCCCGTCAAGTCCATCTAGCGTGCTCTTTAAAGTGCACAACGTATTACTCTCCGGCGTACGGGACCACGGCTTAAAATCCCATCCGACGTACAGAGTCCTTTCCAAGCCCATCGGTATCCCCTATTGACCAAGAGCAGGGTGGGGAGTTTTATGGAGATATATCTCAACCCTGGACCAGGTGGGATTCGAACTTGTGAATGACAGATTACGCGTTTGGCGCGCTACCAACTGAGCCGCCCCCCGTGTCATTATGGTATGATGATGGTCAGTGTAGTTACAATTGTGAAGATGTAGAGTGAAGTCAAGGTGACGATGATAAAGATAAATTTTGGGGCACATCTTTTACTGCTCAGTTGGAACTGCTTTCTGTAAGTTAGGATTGCCAATCGGATGAATCCTTTGGGAACTAGAATTACTATAATTTCAGGATCAGTAATTGCAGTGACCAAGACATGCATTTGAAATCAGCAGTACCTTTGTTGACAAAATCATGCCTAATGAACGAGCAGTGAATTATCATAAACTCATTCTGGAATATTCCATATCGATCAAGATATAAATTATCACCGGAAGCACATTCCCATGCAAATACCTCCCATTGCCATTTTATCCATCACCTTAGCTATTCCACACAAAAGATCTATTTCCTTTTGAAAGAAACATTCCATCGTTGATTCGTGCTGCCTTAACCGTGACCACAGGACAAAACTCATTTATTGCGTTATTATGTTGTTTCCACATTTTTCTCCTTCAATTCGTGCGCATCAGAGCGGAACGTGATTCTCCTGACAACATCACAATGTTCAATTCTTCAGTGTTCAGTTTTGTAGATTTATTTCAGAACTTTTTCCTTATTGGAGTCTGTGAAATGAATAAAATTGATCGGTAACTTTCGTAAGCACACATTAAATGTTTATCAGCGATATGATAGGCAATACCTATTGATATTTCGACAATTACTCACGGTGAAACGATTAATTATCCCTTATAGATTGGGTTGTAGTTTAGAAGTCTTAAATTTAAAAAGTGAATCGCTTGTCCGAGCTGTTTAGTATTGTTCTAGTCATTCAAAATAGCATTTTGATTGGTGAATACAGGATGGTAGAGATGTTAGTCACGTCTTGTACATTAGGACAAGTAAGTCATTTCCTCTTACATGGATCGCTTAATTGTATTTTGACCACTAAATATGGTTAAGTAATCCGTGTAACAGGAAAAAACTTCTTCTAATATACAAAAAGTGATTACCATCTTTATTATCCTGTATTCTCCAATCGAAATGCTATTTTGAATGGCTAAAACGATAATAAACAGCTTGGATAGTGATTCACTTTTTAAATTAATTCAGCTGTGTTAAATCTATCATATGTCTTAAATTTCGGTTGCAGATTTTAGGAAACTTTTTTCTGTACCCTGCTCTTCTATGTAGGTTTATTCAACTCTGAACCGTCCGTTGTCCAATTGATAATAAACTAAGCAAATAACCCGGGGTTATGGTCCAGCTAATCCACAATGATAAACAGAGGGTCTTTTGTTTCGTTAAAAAGTAATGGCTCTTCCATTGAAAACTGTCCAGTAAATGTATTGAAAACCGAATGAATTCTTAGCAACTACATTTGCTGAATGTTAGTCTGATGTAGTGTTAACGTCTATAGTTTAGTCATGTGCGTTTAAGATATGTGGTTTCTTGGGCATAAAAACTTATCTCTTCAACGTTTAAAAATATATTATATACTTATAGTAGACGTCCCGTGGCTGAGTGGTTAGCGCGTTTGGCTATTGATCAAAAGGTATGGGTTCGAGCCCCGGGAAAGGCACGGATGTTTGTGTTGTTTATCTGCTGAGTTCCCTCCTTTCTCACGGACCATCTACTATGACGTATAAACTGATAGGCTCCTGTCATACCTTTATGGCAAGTAGCTGCTTGAGAGGATATTTATTTATTTATGTAATACTTACTCTCTATGAAACCCTATGAAAATAATCATCATATTTGGGTTTTCCTGATATAACTGAAAATATTTCCCACGACCTCCTTAAACAAATATGTGCATAGCTTTATTAAAAGTATTTCTCCATTAAATGAGAAAATAATGCCTTTTTGAAGCAAAATAACTAATATTCAATCAGTTAAATATATATCTGCGATACTCTTTCAGAAGGCAATCCGATTTGTCGTTTTTCGTATTTTACAGCATATTCCTATATTTACTTAATACGGAATATTTAAATGTTTTAGTAAGGATAAAAAAGTTAATTTTTTCGAGTAAGGAATTAAATTTAATTAAGGAAATGCTGATCGAAATTGCATTTTCAGAAATTTTTTTTTAATACTTGAAAACTTAACCGATCGAGGTTTTTATTATATGCGCTTGAATTAGTGTCCTATTCATTTGCCCATCGCGGAAATAACTTGAATATAGTGTGGTTTGAATTAAAAAAAAATTAAATGTCATGAATACGAAGTACCATTTTATATTTAAGCAATCATTACTTGGTAGAATACGTAACACAGTCACGTGAATGACTGCGATGTGTCATGTGATTTGGTTTATAGCATCAACGGACACAATGGATTGAGCGTGTTCCTAATATTGTATTAAACCAATGACGTCACAAATTTTTATCCCTCAAGCGTCGTTTAACTGTTGCATTTCAATTATGTGCTCTTGTAATTTCATTGAAGTGTTTGCTCGTGTGACTTTATTTTACCTTTTTATATAATATTTTATTGAATTGAAATAAGATATAATGAAATTATGCCTACTGTAAGGGCTCGATCAAACTAGGGCGAAGAGGGGGGGAAGCCATGAGCGCTATTGTGGCAAACCTCTTCGTCTTGCAAGGGCATCGGAACCAGTTCCGTTGGGGGCAGGGGGTGAGAAATGTGCCTTAGGACTGCCGTGGTCGAGAAGTTTCGGCAGCGCACAGATGTGGGTTGGGTTGTTTTACCTCTGAGAGGCACTTTTTTGCACACCATGGGCTAAATGGCCAGGTCACAAGGACCCCGAAGGCTCAGAGAAGGTTGGAGGAGGGGACCCACTGGAACAGCTGTTGGGAGACAGGTGGTAGCCTCCCGTCAAGGCCATCCAGCATGTTCTTTAACGTGCACAGGGTATGACTCTCCCGCACACGGGGCCACGGCTTAACGTCCCATCCGACGGGCGGCGGCCTTTTCAAGCCCATCGGTGTCCCCTACTGATCGTGGGCAGGGCGGGGGAAGCGCAGATGTGGACATACCCCATTGACTGACGGACTCTTGCATGACCAACAGACATCACTTGACCGCACTTGGCGGTAGCATTTTCAGCGAAGAAAGAGTTGCGTTTCGGATTCGGTGGGGGACGGTCGTGAAGACGGCGCCCTGTTAGATATACTTCTTTGTTACGGTGTTGGGAATACCGGGAGGCTTGGTTGGTTAAAGCCTTGCAAGTAGGATTGGGAATCCTGCTGTCTGGTATGAGTGACTCGCCGGGCGGCAGTCGCTGTAGTTTATATATTTTGTCTGTTCACTGTATTGTTGCTGAAGGCGAATTAAATGTAGATATTTAAATAAGAAACATAAGAGTCTAGTTATTGAAACGAACGAGTAGTGACATTCTGACGACATAACTATTTCCGAGAACTTACCGACTGGGAACAACTCACACACACGGGAAGGAGGAAGAAAGATCCCTTACACCTACTGTACTTAAAGACTCTCCAGATCATAAATCAGTGAAGAAATCACCCAAGGTAATGACTTTGGCTGAATTAATAATTTTATAAGGGCCATTTGAATATAAAATGGATAATCCGTATTTCTAGGTCTGAGCGACATTCATACAAGAAAATCGGGTATTTAAAAGGAATCAGTTTCAAGTATTGGCTTGGATATGATTGACGTTGGATGGATTCCATATAAACCCTCTCGTGGAAGCAGCCAAAGTTGAAAAATGTGAGTTATACTGACGTTTTAATTTGACTATTAGAGTCTGATGTCGATTGAATTCCTGGATGGTAGTGACACAATCAAATCGCAAAAACTAAGGCGAAAATATGGACACTTCAAGGTACAAACATTGCGAAACTATGGACACTTCAAGGTACAAACATTGTGAAAGTATGGACACTTCAATGTACACACATTGCGAAAACTATGGACACTTCAAGGTACAAACATTACAAAACTATGGACACTTCAAGGTACAAACATTGCGAAACTATGGACACTTCAAGGCAATAATAGTGCCAAAGTGCCCAGAATATTTGAAAAAAAAGTTTCTTTTTATGCATGGCAACGTTATCTACCATACTGTCCAAGTAGCAATAATCGCATTGGACAGATAGGTTTGAGAATGCATGGAACATCCTTCCTATAGTCCTACCATTCCCTCTATTAGATTATCAAATTTTCATGTTATGAACCTCTAAATAAGCTCCATAAAAAGGAAAAACTTGAAGTCAGACGAAGAGGAGTTTATTGATCTAGAAAAGAGGGTGGTGTGTCGCTCTTTTCATCTTGGAACAAATGTCTGAATGAACATGATTATTGCATGGAACAAATCAATAGATGATTTATGCCTCATTTCCGAGTTGCCCACTTTTCATTTGAAAGACCCTTTAGATTAATTACTTTGCATTAGGAGTGCGTAAATGGAATGCAGTGTTACTTCCTGGAGAGCATCAACTGAACGAATAGATCACAGGTAACATTTGTGCTCGTGAGGAACACATACGTCTAGTAATGTTGGTTTGTTGGGTTGTTTTAATTTTGAACAGCAGTTTTTACACACCATAACCTAATGACCAGGTCACAAAAACCTTAGGGTTCACAGAAGAATGGAGGAAGGGGACACATTAGACCAGTGGTGGCCAAATATATTTTGGTTGCTGACAGCAGAGGGTGAATACTTAGGTCTTAATTAGGTTACTTATTAAGGCAACTTAGGCCATTGCTTAATGGCTACTTAGGTCGTGGGCTACATGAGCAGCTCATGGCGTCACTATGATTTTCTTCGTCAGACTGCCCATGTTCTCTGTCACAACCTCTCATATGAGGCCGAGGAGGGAAAACAGATTTTGATTAAAGAATAATGTGAGCCTACACACGAAGAAAGATACATTCAAGGTCAAATTCAGGGGAACCCTTCTTTTGTAAATACAGGATAACTTATAATATTACACGAACTTAATTTTTAGATTGTCAATTTTGATTAATTTTTAGTTATACTTTGTGACTCGCTAGTTTTAAACCTGAGGGCATACTTTGTGACTCGCTAGTTTTAAACCTGAGGGATCTATAACTCATAGGAGAGTCTACATGACTGCAGGTCTCATATTGTGAAGGGCTGGAATGAATGCGGTCCGCAGTTGGACACCCCTGCAGTAGACATCCTATCAAGGCCATCTAGAATGATCTTTAACCGTGCACAGGTTATGGCTCTCTCGCACAATAGACCACGGCTTAGTGTCTCATCAGACGGAAGGCGTCCTTTCCACCCCCACTGGTGTCCCCTTTTTCACTCTGAGGACAAAGTGAGGATTTAGCGGAGATAAATCTCAAAGTTCATCGGCTCTAAGTGCAAAGATAATAAGATATCCATTCATTGGGTTGGGTTGTTTTACCCCTGAGCGGCACTTTTTTGCACACCATGGGCTAAATGGCCAGGTCACATGGACCCCGAAGGCTCAGAGAAGGTTGGGGAAGGGGACCCACTGGAACAGCTGTTGGGAGACAGATGGTAGCCTCCCGTCAAGGCCATCCAGCATGTTCTTTAACGTGCACAGGGTATGACTCTCCCGCACACGGGGCCACGGCTTAACGTCCCATCCGACGGGCGGCGGCCTTTTCAAGCCCATCGGTGTCCCCTACTGATCGTGGGCAAGACGGGGAGTTTTGCGGAGATAAATCTCAACGCTGACCCAGCTGGGACTTGAACCTGGGAACTACAGATTACGAGTCTGGCGCCCATTCATTGGTGAGCCAGGTGTAGAATAAAGCACTGTTATTATTTTGTTTCAACTGCTTTACTCAGACGACCTGCAAAATATATAAATTTTACATTCATATTCCTTGTTTTCGGATTTGTTTATCCACGACTAAAGTACATATATTATTAAGCTGTTATTGCTGAAAAAAATTACCTATTATTCCGTATGTTACATTTCGTGATTGTATATCCCCATTATAGAGTTCTTCATAAAGCAAATCATAAATCCTTTGGCTACCGGGGTCATTTCGGGAAACATAACCTTCCTCCTACCTCCCACCATCCGCAAGGGTTTAGTGTATATGATTTCCTTTTTTCAGTGGTGGAAGTACAATATAGAATTTTATTTCACATCTTGGTATTGACAGGAAAATTTCTGAAATCGATCACTATCTACTTATGCAGATGCTTATTAGTACTTTTTTTTAATGAAACAGGGAATATAATCCTTCGTACTATTTGGTTTGGTAAATGTAGCTTTAGCCTAATAAAGTTTTTCAAGATATCGTTAAACTTCGCCATATTAACGTTGGAAGAAAGATTAAAAGAAAAACAGATATCCATAAATGGGATTACTTGAATAAAAATGAGTAAGAAATTAAAACAACACATGTAGCCTATGGCGAATATGGGAATTTCGTTTTCATAGACAATGAAGATTTTTGTTTCCTTACTTTTTCACTCCTTAAAGTTTTAATATCAACTAATGGATTATTGGAGAAATGAAATAGTAGTGTTTTATTACTTATACAATATAAAAAGTTGTGTACTTATGAATCCCAAAAATATTTGCCTTCTATTCCTTAAAATTAAAAAAGTTGGTTTTCTCATATCTCTCTGAGAAAAGGGTTGTTGGGTTGGGTTGTTTTACCTCTGAGCGGCACTTTTTTGCACACCATGGGCTAAATGGCCAGGTCACATGGACCCCGATGGCTCAGAGAAGGTTGGGGGAGGGGACCCACTGGAACAGTTGTTGGGAGACAGATGGTAGCCTCCCGTCAAGGCCATCCAGCGTGTTCTTTAACGTGCACAGGGTATGGCTCTCCCGCACACGGGGCCACGGCTTAACGTCCCATCCGACGGACGGCGGCCTTTCCAAGCCCATCGGTGTCCCCTACTGACCGTGGGCAGGACGGGGAATTTTGCGGAGATAAATCTCAACGCTGACCCAGCTGGGACTCGAACCTGGGAACTACAGATTACGAGCCTGGCGCGCTACCGACTGAGCCACCCCCGCCCCCTGAGAAAAGGGAGCAGATTGTTACTTCAGTTGCAACATGTCTTGACACTCTACGACTGAAATTTGTAACTTAAACAGATCGTGCAACATTCTTAAAATTTTTGGCCTTTTCTGTATTTTGTGACTTCTAACGATTTAATTAAAACTACCTAAGGGTTTGAAAAATGCGAATTATAATATTTTATTAGTACAAATTCAACTAAAGAAAAATTTTTAGAATTATCTCTTGAAATATAAAAATTGCTCTCTTTCTCACCCTGAAGGTAAAAACCCAACTCATTGTTACAAATGGAAACTTGATGACCATATGAACGTTTCACCACTCACATTTCGACTTTTTAGCATAAATACATTGTTTTAATAGTCGTTTAAACATTTGCAATTTTAAAACTTTTAAAATTGCAAATTTTAATGCTTTAAAAATGCTTGTCCATCGTTAGGAGGCGCTATTAAAATTTTAAGGGGTTCGGAAAGTGCGAATCATAATGTTACATCAATATCTATCAAGCCCAAAAATAATTTTTCATTATCTCTGAAAACAAAATAGTTGGATGTTTATAAACGGAGAGACTGACAGACAAACTGATAACATTACTTATTTTTTTTAATGTTCAGGATATTCATAGCCCATTATTTGGGATGTACAAGAAGGGATAATATATCAAGATATACAGGGTGAATCTGAAAAAGTGGACAAAACTTTACGGGGTGGTAGAACGCAGCTATACGAGCAATATTCGTCATAGAATGTATGGTCGGAACGCAAGCGGTGAGAAGTTAAAAGGTAGTTTTCCACTGTCACATTTAAAGAATGAACACAAGAAGGAGAGAAGATACTTCAGAAAACATTTTATTAACAGGAATGTAATTGAGGTACATGCTCAAAGAAATTGCTCAAAAGAGCTGCCGCCAGCTGTAATGCAGGCTTCACACCTGCGGGATAGGGACCGACGCACATTTGCGAAGACACCAGTCACCCTTTTATACCATTTCCAACGCCACCTAGCGGCTCGCCGTTTGCGTTCCGCCCATACTTTCTATGACGAATATTGCTCGTATAGCTGCGTTCTACCACCCCGTAAAGTTTTGCCCACTTTTTCAGATTCACCCTGTATATAATTGCGATCATCTTAATTTACAAGAAAAATTCTTAAACTTATCAATACACATAGTCTTTTGATTGATTGAAAGGAAAAGAAGAGAAGGAAGTTGAACTAAGAAGAATGGATCTCCCTGAAGGCAAGAAACGAAGCAGCAATCTCACAGAACTATATATATACCCATAAAAATGAGTCATTGGAATGGCAAAGACAAATAAACGAAACTGAAATATTCATACCAAAAAAGTCAGTAACCAGAGGAATCAAAACGGGGAAAATAACAGAATAAATATAGAAAGAAAAATGGAATGTAGAAGAAAAAATATTGAATGCATCAATAAACGTGATCTTATGCATAAAAACTAAAAAATAATTGTTCAAATTATAAATAAATGTTATCCTACTTTGATAGTTTAAAATATTTGAGAGTTTAAAAAAAGTTGAAAAAAATAGTTAAAGGTATCAATAAAGCGAAGATATCTGAATGCGCCAGATATCTTTAAACATGTAGAAAATTGCCCATTACAATATGTATGTTGTAAATGAATGAGGAAATATTATTTACTAATATCTCAGAGGTCTTGTTCATAACATAGCGATAGAATATTTTTGTTTATTTTGGGATTTTACTTCACCAATAAGTCATTGTAACGCGTTTTGTAAAATATCCAGGTACTCTCTTTTCGCAGTTTCGAGAAAAAGTTATAATTAACTGAAAGAAATGGCTTTGTCCTGAGTGAGATGCGAACCCACGTCTTCCAGAAGCATGCCAGGCGTCATAACCATTATACCATCAGAGACTAACTATTTTCTTCAACAAAAGTTAGTCTCTGATGATCTACTGCTTATGACACCTGGTATGCTTTTAGAAGTCCTGGGTTCGCATCCCCCTCAGTACGAAACCAAACTGGTTTCAACAAATTATTTCAAGTGTTTCTTATCAACAGATAGTTTCCTCTGATACTTTGTCACTGAATTATTTATATAATGCTGTGAGCGTGAGTGACAAATATTGCTTACATCATGTGAGACAGTTTGGTTGCCCGATTCCCGACATAGGTGAAGCCAGTGGAGAATCAACAAAATATGAAGGAATACTTATATGTCACATTCATGAATAAAACCATTAGTCGCTGATGGTCTAGTGTAGTGCTGTCCAACTTTTCTAAGACCGCGGGCCATTTTTCCTTTCGCCGATATTTCGCGGATCATTTTTTCTTTCACCAATATTTCGCGGGCCAAAAAAAAATTATAGGATAGGTAATTGAAAAGTCAGTTCGTGTTACCTCAAAAAATTATTTTATTTATACGAAAAATAATAAGTAATAATAAACCAATATAAATTTTCTAAACCATAACAAATATTTAATAAATTTAATGTGAGCATTGTGGCCGTAGTTGTTGGGCAATAGCAATAGAATGAGTAAGTTGAAATAATGCAATAATAATTGCAAATATAATGAGTAAGTTGAATATTGCATATCAAGTAAAGTAATATAAGTTGACAAAAAATTATAAGGTGGATTATAGATATTTATTTAAAATTTCAATTGAAACTTGATTTTGTTCGCGGGCCACAAAAATCCTTGTGCGGGCCGGATGCGGCCCGTGGGGTGCTAGTTGGACAGCGCTGGTTTAGTGGTTAAGACACCTGAGAGATATGTATTCGCCTCCCACTCAGAGCGAAACCAAATTATTTCAAGTGTTTCTTGTCAATAAGACATTTCCTGTGATACTTTATTAGTGAACGTTATAATTATTTTTTCTCTTAACTGCAGCATTGCTGATTTATGTCACTTTCTATCATGGTTTGTGAGGATTTTCTCAGTTAAGGTACTAGGTTCGAATTCTGATGTCGCCAGGTTCGAATCCCCACTGAGCCTGTTTGGAGGTTTTTCATTTCGCTCTCACTCAGCCCTCGATGAGAAATTTACACCGATGGACATGGAAATGATACCAGGAAATTAAATCATGGATCCGCATGTAGGAAACCCATACCCTGTGCAAGTTAAACTATTGATGGCTTAGAAGAGGATTCTTCTATCCGAATCCTAAGAATTATTTGCTTGGTCCCGTCTCCTTCCTAACTCTAAGCCCATGGAGACCTTATGACCTTATTATCTGGTGGTAAATGTGGAAAGAAATGCCTCTCAGAGATAAAACAACCCCACACCCCCAACACCTAAGTGTATTAACTAAAACAAATCAGGTATAATCAATTTCACTATTTCCTCCTGAAAGCTCTGTCATCAGTACGTATGAACATCTCGGAAATAACAACCCTGTTGGATTGACAGTGTCTCCGGTGTATTGAGTATGGTCCAACACATAAAAAAACCATCTCGTTGATGAAAGAGGCTGATGGGGGTCGACGCGATTTGTGCAGTCACAGAAATGCTAAATTCAGTCAAACAAGAGCCGAGAACAACAGTGGTGGCGAAAGAGGCATATCAGAACGCACAATACGTCGTACCTTGTCACAGATGGAGTGTGCAGCTTACGACTCAACCGTGCTACACTCCTGTCAGCGAAATACAAGGAACTGCGCCTTCAGTTAGGCTATAGAACACAAACATTGGAAAAACGTCGCTTGTTCTGATGAATCCCTGTTTCTGTTGTTTCACGCTGATGGGAAGACCAAGAAATAACGAAACGTATGAGTCCATGGATCCATCCTGCCAGGAATCAACATTGCTGTTTTGTAGTGTCGGTATAACGGTGTGAGGAGTGTTTTCATAGAAAAAAACGAGTTCCTTAATACCAGTTGAGCAACGTTTGAATGTCACAAATATCTTAACATTATTGTCGATCAGTGCATCCCTACATAGGAGTAATGTATCCACCTGTGTATATGTTCCTTCAGAAGGGTAATGTTCCATAACACAAGGATAGGATCGTCCAGTAATGGTTTCCTTAACATGACAGTGACTTCAGCTTACTGCAATGGACTCTCCATTCATCAGGTCTCAATTCAATCGAGCACCTGTGGGATGAAATGGAACTAGATATTCGGAGTAAAGATTCATCACTAGACAATTTGCAACACCTATGGGAAGCGGTGGAATCTAAATGGACCAGCAGCCCTGTGGCAGGCCTTCGACACCTCTTTGAATTTTATGCCCGGATAAATTCAAGTTGTAGAGCAAAAGAGGAAACTACTCGTTATAAAACACAATGAAGTGACTACTCGGTGTATAATCTATCATGGTCTCGTGCAACCTATCGGATGAAACCCACTTGTATTCATAAATGCCTCGATGTTTATAGTGTTATTTATTCTCAAGCAGCACGTTTACTAACCTGCAATAGAGTTTCCGATTGCCGTTGCAAACTATCAATGCGAAAAATATCCCTTCACAAAGTTCAGACTCAATAACAACTTTAAAGATGAAGTCACCTAATACAAAAGTAATATCTCCTATGTTGATAAAATTCAAAATATCCTGAAGTTATCCTTCAAACATATCTTTCTCGTTATCATCAGAATACTCTATGGGGACATAACAATATATTAAATTGAAGTTTTTAATCCTAGTTTTAAATTCAGCAGTAAGAAACATTATTCCCTTCTGATTTAGCGTGATAAAAGCCATTGCTTTAGAAATGGGAAAGTAAATATTTGCAGTATTTAATAAATATAAGTCAGTAGCAGAAAGATAGGAAGATAAGCAGGACACGATTTTTTTGCGGAAACTAAGGCGGTTGCAAATTACACAACGCCAGGTAAATCTGCTAATTACTGATAATTATAAAATCAGTATATCTAGAAAAGTTTTAAAAGCTCATACTTTTTTCTTTGTGAAACATATTCTTTTCACATCTTATTAAATTTTACTTTTAGGGAGGTAAAATAAAACGATAACGATTTCCATTAAAAATGCTGAATAAAAGAAGTTTTTTTTTTCTTTCAAACCATTCCCAGCTTTTAAAAATCTGTCCTTAGAGCTTTCAAAGTCAATCTTAATTTTTTTCTAACTTACACTTACGGCCTTTTTTTTACTCTTCAGTTGCAAACTATGTTCGTAGTTGTGTCGTTTTTTACCGAGGGCATGCAAACAAACATACAAATAATAAATAAATAAATAAATAAATACATCATTTCGAAAATTAATCTCAACTGGCACCCAATGATATCAGTATACAAGAACCTTTATCAAAAGGGATTTTTCACTTGCAGCCTCTTTAAATCTGATATATTACAAATGATCTAAGCAAGTACTGTGCATAAACAAAATAGCTCTTTTTTTTGCAATTCGTCAGCGTAAGCAACCGATGCGCTTTGACGCTATATTTATTATTAATGACAGGAGAAAAACTTAGAGTGGATCGTAATTAAATGTCAGAGAGGCCTGATTATTTTTTTCCTCATAGCTCATAGTGGAGAGAATCTCTTGAGCTTCAGTGAGCTTTGATGCAATAAGAATGCCTGAGAAAGAAATGTCGAGGTGTTCGTATGCTCAAAGGATGGACATTAAAGAGGAATGTTCGGCTGTCCTTTCGCTTAGTAGGACTGATCCATCAATGTAGAAGCTCATCTATAGAGGACATTTTTTGCCTTCCTTTTAATGTTATGAGATTGAAGGAGTTGCAGTGCGCTAATAGAGGAGGAAGTTCTGTGTTCACTTAGCTTTTGGGAAAGCAAAAAGAAGAGCACGGAGAACATATCAATTAAGAGCATTAGTTCAATGTTGCCAAGTTAATATGAAGAAAAGTGTGTCTACTCTTGACTGATTTTTTTAGTCGGAGTTATTTTTGCTTAATATCAAGACATTGAAACTTGAATTGAAAGACGTTGAATCAAGACGTTGAAAAGGAAATAAAATGAAGTACGCCTGCACTGATTAAATAATTTGCTTCAAAGATGCTACTTTAGATTTTGAAGAAGTGAAAAATCATATTCACCACTCTCAATAGCTAGATGGGAGGGAATGGAATTTAACTTTAAATACAGGGTCAGTATAAAAATACCCACAGTTTAAAGTGTTATATTTTATATATTTTATTAAATAATTAAGTAACAAAAGCAATTATGTGTCCTGAATGTCAAGAAACTCTTGAAGTTCCATATTCAACAGACTTCAATGTCGGTGCCATTGCAAGCATGATATTCAACTTCCATCCATACTCGGTTCAGCATGTCTGGTGTAATACTTGTAACAATTCCAGTGACTCTTTCCTTTATATGCTGTAAATCGAGATTTTCTCCCGGATTAAAAGATGTTTTCAATGAAGAAGAGATTTTGCGAAGTCCACTGGTGTCAAATCGGGACTTCTCAGGAACCACAGCATCAGTTCACCTCTACCAATCCAGGTGTTTTGAAATTTTGCATTTAATACATTACATGTGATACTAGCACCACCGTTTGACACTAACTTTGAGAGTTTCTTCACATTTTGGACAAACATTTATTTTTAATTATGGGTATTCTTTTATAATGTCCCTGTAAAGCACTATGAAATGCGAATAACAATTCTGGCGCAATGCAATGTGGCATCGCAACGTTGATACAAAGAAAGTTGTTCAATTCAACTATGAACTATTCTAAGTTGATACAAAGAAATGTGACAATTCAGCTACGGAACAAAGAAATATCGTAGCTTTTTGTTGCCACAAAAATAGTCATGTCCCAACACAGAACAATGAAATGCAGATAACAATAAAATGCGATACTTAATTGCTAGCATACCAATATATTGTTGCGGATCACAAAAACGGATAGCACTGGGCGTGAGTTTTAAAAGCTATATTTCAAAACCAAATTCAATACAAGGTAAATTGTTACAAAGGAAATATGGATGAAATATCTTATTAACAAATCAACTATTAACATGCACAAGTCATCAATCTTCCTGCGTAGAGCACACAATATCAGCTCTGTGTATTTTACTAAATACTACCTTTTACTTGATTTACCAGGTCACCCGAAGATCTTCACTCGTAAACCAATTCTCGTCCTGTGCTAATAACTTTTCACACACTAGCCGAACAAAAAGACAGTCCGTGTAGACATTCGAAGTTAGCCATAAAAGTTCCCACTTTTATACTTCCGCGTATACACAACACATCAAGTTACTTCTTGATACTTAACGATAAAAGATCCCACTTTTATCCTTCCGCGTATACACAACACATCAAGTTACTTCTTGATACTTACGCGCACTGTCTCAGAACAGCTCACCGTCCATTTTCGAACTCTCCGACCGTTACAACACACAACGACCGTTACAATACAAAAATGACCGTTAACGCTCCACTCTTCTTCTCCAAATTCTCCCAACGTTCTTATTCGTTGGCTGAAACTTTTTGCTTTCGGTTGCCAGATTCCTTCTGTCGTAACACTGCCCCCTTCCTAGGTCTTGTTCGTTCCGAACAATTCTGGATTCCAAAGTTTCTTCAGTTCTTCGATGAAACGGAGCCAAACGATCCACGTGAACCACCTTGCACTTTGTAGCTGGACGTCGACGAATGCGATATACCACGTCATTAATCCTGTTAACTATTGTATATGGACCTTCCCAAGGTTTCTGAAGTTTTGGAGATAGTCCTTTTTTTCTATGTGGACTGTATAGCCAGACAAGATCTCCTTGATTAAAAATAGTTCCATTTATTTTACTGTCATATCTTGTTTTGGTTCTGTCACTTGTTATGTCGATGTTATGTCTAACGGAGTGATGGATTTCTTCTAGTCGTTGTTGCAATTCTTGTACGTATTGTGGAGTGGACACAGGCATTGCTTCGGGCCGACCATATAAAAGGTCACAGGGAAGACGTAACTCTCTTCCAAAAAGCATCATGGAAGGTGTCTGTCCAGTTGTCTCATGCACTGCCGTCCTATATGCCAGCAAAAGGAGTGGTACATGGCGATCCCAGTCACGTTGGTGGTCGTTCACAAATAATGCTAAATGCTGAGCAATTGTTCTATTGAACCTTTCAACCATACCATCCGACTGAGGGTGTAAGGGAGTTGTTCTGGTTTTATGAATGCCTAATAGTTGACAGATGCCTTTAAACACATTGGATTCAAAATTCCGTCCTTGATCAGAATGGAGTTGTAAAGGTACTCCATACCTACTAATGAAGTTATTAACTATCATCTCAGCCACTGTTGTTGCTTCCTGGTCTTGGATGGGATATACCTCAGGCCACTTTGTGAAATAATCCATCACCACTAATAAATATCGATTTCCATCATCAGTTCTAGGAAACGGACCCATTACATCAATGGCTATTCTTTCAAAAGGGGCACCAACGTTATACGTCTGCAGCTTACCCCGACTCCTAGTCTTAGGGCCTTTCTTTGCTGCACAGGCTTCACATTGCCTACACCATCTCTCAACGTCTGCCCTACTTTTCAACCAATGAAATCGTTCCCTGGCTTTGGCTAATGTCTTATTAACACCGAAGTGTCCTCCAGTGGCACTATCATGTACATCTTTCATCACAAGTTCCACTCGGGATCGAGGAAGGATTATCTGCCAACGGATCAGCCGTCCAGTGGGATTCTCCCATCTTCTGTATAATACTCCGTCTTCCATTTTTAAGGAATCCCACTGTGCCCAGTAACTTTTAGTAGTTGGACTATACCTCGAGATTTGCTCCCAATTAGGTCTTACATCAGATTTTTCAATCAATTCTAATATTGGTTTTATGTCTTCATCATCTAGTTGAGCCTTCCTGATTTCAATTGGATTCCAGATGTTAGGGGTGTCACTGTTTGTTTGTGTCGATACTATTTGTCTTATGGGCATTATCTCTTTAGTTCCAAATTTCAGTTCTGCATTATAGCAATGTTTACAGTTGTCAATACATGGGCGCCTGGAAAGAGCATCTGCATTCTTATGCATTTTACCACTTCGATGTTCGATGAAGAAATCGTATTCTTGTAACCGTTGTATCCACCTAGCGATTTGTCCTTCAGGGTTTTTGAAGTTTAATAACCATCTAAGTGCAGCATGATCAGTACGTATAAGGAATTTCTGGCCATAGAGATAATGATGAAAATGTTCTATTGCTTTTACTATTGCTAACAGTTCTTTGCGTGTTACACAGTAATTCCGCTCTGGTTTGGATAAAGTTTTACTAAAGTATGCAATAACTCTCTCTTGTCCGTCTTGTTCTTGTGAAAGCACAGCACCAACTCCTGTGTTACTTGCGTCAGTATCTATCACGAATTGTTTTCCAGTTTGTGGGTACGCTAGCACTGGTGCTGTGGAAAGAGTTTTCTTTAGCTGTTGAAAGGCTATATCGCATTCGGTGGTCCACATAAACCGCTGGCCCTCTTCTGTCAGACGATGTAATGGCCTTGCGATGTTGGAGAAACCTTTGACAAATCTTCTATAGTAGGTGCAAAGTCCAATAAAACTACGAAGTTGATGAACATCTTGTGGTGGAGGCCAGTCTCTTACAGCTTCTATCTTACTAGGATCAGTCTTAATCCCTGCTGTAGTGATCACATGACCAAGGTAATGAACTTCTTGCTGGAACAGTTTACACTTTGTCGGTCCCAATTTTAACTTGGCTGCCTTAAGTTTTTCAAATACTTGACGAAGATTTCTCAAATGTTCTTCAAAAGTTCTTCCAAGAACTATGATGTCGTCCAAGTAAACCAGGCAGACCTCCAAAGACAAACCTTTGAGCACTGACTCCATTAGTCGCTCAAATGTGGCAGGTGCATTACAAAGTCCAAATGGCATCACCTTAAACTGCCAAAGTCCATTCCCTGTACTGAAAGCTGTTTTCTCACGGTCTTCAGGACGTATACCAACTTGCCAATAGCCGCTCTTTAAATCTAATGTTGAGAACCATTCTGACCCAGATAAAGTGTCTAGTGTATCGTCAATCCTGGGTAAAGGAAAGGAATCTTTCTTTGTTACGTCATTTAATCTGCGATAATCTACACAAAATCGTGTAGATCCATCCTTTTTCTTGACAAGAACTACTGGTGATGTCCAGGGACTCTGTGATGGTTCTATAATGCCCTGAGCTTCCATGTCCTTTATGAGTTGTTCCGTCTCCTCTCTTTTTGCCAATGGAAGCCTTCTTGCCGGCAGATGGACTGGAGGAGAATCACCAGTGTTGATTTTATGTTCTGTCAGGTTAGTACGGCCATAATCATTTGATGTGGCAGAAAAAATGTCCGAAAATTCTTTTAATAGGTTCTCGGCCTTAACAGCTTGGTTTTCAGTTAATATTTGTCTTGTTTCTCTCCATAATTCAGTAAGATGAGACGGGATGTCTGTATGATTTTGATATGAATCGGTAACTTCTATTTTATTTATACTTGTTACACAGGTAACAGCTTCACATATTGCTAATTCCTCACCTTTTTTTAACAGTCTACTGGATTTGTTACAGTTCATCACTCTGATAGGGATCTGTTCTTTATCTATTCTGACTAAAGTCCTTGCAACCAGGATATTATGAGCCAAAGCTCCTTTACCAGAGGCATCAGTAACTGCCAATCGGAAGGCCCCAGAAGTCTCCGCCCGATGTCCACGGACTATAACTTCACTTTGTGCTGGGATCTCTGTGTCTTCCGTCACTAATATTGGAGTTACGCTTGATAAAGAATCAGACGTCCGGCTAAGCAGAGGAATCTCTTCTGTCTCATAGATGAGTAGGTTATCACTGGGTCTAATGTTGAATCCATGTTTCTTAAGAAAATCAAGGCCTAATATGCATTCGTCGTAGATGTCAGCGATGTAAACAGGATGGCGAACCAGACAGCTACCAACTCGAATATTAAGTTCTATTTTTCCATGAACTTTTGCACGATCTCCAGTGGCCGTTTGTAGGCTTATTCTAGACTGTGTAGTATTCAAGTTTGGGTGAGGTATTATTTTCTTTATTATATCCGTTCTGAGTAAAGTTACATTTGCACCAGTGTCGACTATCATACGGCAAGGCATTCCATTTATGGCTCCATCAGCTACTAATCCATTATTATCGCCATGTAATGTTGAAACGTGGGCGACTTCCCTTGGGGCCAACCAATCAACAACCAGCCTTTGCCTCGCAAGATTGACTAATTTTCTGTTTCCCTGATCTTGTTGTCTAGTTGATGGACTTGGACTCCTCATTCGTTTCCTAGTGCAGTTGGTACGAATGTGTCCGGTCTTGCCACAATTCCAACACTGGAGGTCTGTTGTAGGTTTTGAAGAACCTTTTATATCTTTCAAAACGGATAGTATGGCTTTGGTTAGTTCTTTCATTTCATTATCCTTTTCTGCAGTTTCTTCTGCACTCACAAATCTCACTGCACGTTTGTTCGCTCGGGAGGAAAGCCTGGAGCACTCGTATTTCATAGCATGTACCACAGCTGACTTTAAGGATTCACCTTCCAACATCCTCAGAGATTGCTGAGTGTCAGGGTCAGCAATAGCATCAATAAATTGTAATTGAGCTAAATTATCTTGAATTTCTGGTGGACAGTTACTATAAGCCAATCTAGCTAGACGCTCAATATCACTAGCAAGCTCTTGCAAAGTTTCACCATTTTTCTGCATGCGATGTTTAAATTGAGTCACGTAATATTGTTTTAAATAACTATCACCAAACCTTAGTTCTAATGCAGAAACTAGACTTTGATAATCAAGTCGTTTTTCTTCTGGAACAGACTGCAAAACTTCCGCAGCAGAATTTCTTAAGGAAGCTGCAAGAAAACTGGCCTTTTGGAATTCATTCCACTCATTGGCTGTAGCGATAACTTCGAATTGTGTTTTAAATACTGTCCAAGATGATTGACCATCATATGTAGAAGGTTTAGTTGTATTTTTAGCGATATGTGTAATAACATTATTTCCACTAGAATTATTATTATCACAGGCAGAAGGTAACATTTCATTTCTCAAAATCTGAAACTGGCGTTCACAATCAGTTTTTACAATTTCAATTTCGTGTTTATAATCTAACTTAACACTATCAAGATCATCTTTTACACTATTTAGTTCGGTCATAATGTCCTTACACTTATCAGAAATCTTATCAATTTGAGAAGCCACTTCAGCTCTCATCTCAGTATTTTGTGCGGCTATTTCGGCTTTCAAATCATCTTTTTGAGAAACTATCTCCGTTCTCAACTCATTATTTTGTGCGGCCATTTCGGCTTTCAAGTCACCTATTTTATCGCTTTGGGCAGCTATATCACCTTTCAAGCTATCACTTTGTCTAGCAAGGTCACCTATTTTATCGCTTTGGGCAGCTATATCACCTTTAATATCGGCTTTCAAGTCATTATTTTGACTTTTAATGTCATTCAACAACTTTACCAATTCATCCATACTTCTAGTTAACGGCATTCAATAAATTATCCCACTTCTGACACCAAATGTTGCGGATCACAAAAACGGATAGCACTGGGCGTGAGTTTTAAAAGCTATATTTCAAAACCAAATTCAATACAAGGTAAATTGTTACAAAGGAAATATGGATGAAATATCTTATTAACAAATCAACTATTAACATGCACAAGTCATCAATCTTCCTGCGTAGAGCACACAATATCAGCTCTGTGTATTTTACTAAATACTACCTTTTACTTGATTTACCAGGTCACCCGAAGATCTTCACTCGTAAACCAATTCTCGTCCTGTGCTAATAACTTTTCACACACTAGCCGAACAAAAAGACAGTCCGTGTAGACATTCGAAGTTAGCCATAAAAGTTCCCACTTTTATACTTCCGCGTATACACAACACATCAAGTTACTTCTTGATACTTAACGATAAAAGATCCCACTTTTATCCTTCCGCGTATACACAACACATCAAGTTACTTCTTGATACTTACGCGCACTGTCTCAGAACAGCTCACCGTCCATTTTCGAACTCTCCGACCGTTACAACACACAACGACCGTTACAATACAAAAATGACCGTTAACGCTCCACTCTTCTTCTCCAAATTCTCCCAACGTTCTTATTCGTTGGCTGAAACTTTTTGCTTTCGGTTGCCAGATTCCTTCTGTCGTAACAATATATATATTTTATTGCTAGCATACCTATATATATATTATTGCTAGCATACCTATATATATATTTTTTTTATTGCTAGCATACCCATTATAAATGCCTATTTATCATATCATGGTAAAAGAAAAAGGGTGGTGGGAGTTGTCTCAGTCGGTAAACTGCCAGGCTCTTAATGTGCTGCTCCCAGGTTTGAGTCTCGCTTGTATTATCGTTGAGTTGAGATTCATGAAACTGAACATTCTGCCCTTGAACAGAAGGAGACCCAGTGGGTTTATAAAGCCTACCGTTCGTCGGAGGGGAGGTTAAGCCGCGATCCTGTATGCAGAGGAAATTCATACCCTGTTATATTAAAGAACTCATTAATGGCCTTGACGAGACTCTACGATCTGTCTCCGAACAGCTGTTTGGTTGGTCACTTTCTCCCAATCTTCTGCGAGCCCTTAGGGTCTTTGTGACCTGTGCATTTATGCCATTATGTGTAAAAAAAATGCCGCTCAGAAAAAAACAAACCTAACGGCTATTTCACGCAATGCAGAATCTTTTTACGTGGCGTATTTTCAATTTTCTTAAGGGGCAGAAAGCGACCAGATATAATAATAACCTGTTAGGAAGACTTATGATAAGAAAACAGCCTCAGGAAAAATAACGCCCTTGAAGTCCAAAGTAGTATGAGTTTGAGTTTTTATTTAAAACATAAATATGCAGCTAAAATTCCGTGTACAGCATTTAAAACATAGACGCGAAAGCTCATAACAAATCCGTTTTTTTTAACCTAAGTTAAAATCATTCTTTTTTACTTGTAGCAATTTGCATAAACTTATCTGAATTTGGTCATTTTTCAAAATCTTGAATCGCAACTTGCAATTTCATTTAACTATATCAATAAAATGCGATATTTAATTGCTAGCATAATGCAATTTGTTTAAAAAAGGTAAAACACGAAATAAATGCATTAATATGAATGGTTATGACCAATAATTGTAAATTGTTGTTTCTAATCCTAAGAATATTTGAACATTAAAACTTTTTGCATTAAATAAGGGCAGCCATTATTATTATTATTACACTGACTAGCCAGCCTTTGAAATATTTGCAAATTAGAATATATATATTAGAAATCAGTCTGTGCTTTTGGCACCTCTTGATTTCTAGATCGCAATTACGACCCCATTTGATCTTGAACGTAACACCATATCTGATATTCTTATTATTTTATATCATTTCTTATTATTGATGAGTTCCATTGCCCGAAATAGCCTATTTCACAAAATTTTAGCTATCTAGCAATGCTATATAGAAATTTGACCTTTAACCTCGAAGGACAGGCCGCATACAAAATTTTGCAAAGTTTCCGAGAGCTATACTATATGAACAGTGTGCCTAAGGGCCTCAGAAAGAAGGGGAGTCCTAGGATGCGGTGGGCAGACAATGTCAAACAGGACCTTGTTAGAATTGGTGTGCAGTGGCCAGATGCAGTAGATGTAGCTCAGGATAGACTTGCTTGGAGAACTAAATTGCACGGTCTGGTTGGACCTCCGTAGCCCATGGCTGCTTGAGGATGATGATGATGATACTATATAGCCGTCTCATGAACGAGTGGTTAGTGCGCTTGGCTACTGATCTAAGGGACCTAGATTCGATCCCCGGGTAAGGCATGGATGTTTCGTGTCGTTTTTCTGCTGAGGTCCTACCATCCTCTCAAACATTCTACTATGGCATATAAACTGACAGGCTCCTGTCAGACCTCTATGACAAGCAGCTGCTTGAGGGGGTATTTATTTTTATTATTATTCCGAGATATATAACCCGAAATACCCTCATTCACACTTTTTAGCTGTCTAGCTCCGATAGAAATAAATTTTACCTTTGACCTTGAAGGACTCTCCTCATTGGATATTTCATATGGTTTCCTACATCTACCAACCGAAACATCCCCACACGCCAGTTTTCACGTTTCCAGCTCTGATAGATCAAGATTTGGCATATACGTGGCCTCTATTTAACTTTGGAGAACATGTCCGAGATCACATTTCGGATTTTCCCCGTTATCTACGGCCCGAATTACCCTTAAGTACAAATTTTTCAGAGCTCTACTCTTTCATCATCATGGTTAAAATTAGCGTAATCCTCTGTCAGCAATCAATCAGTCAGTCTCTCACTCACTCACAGTAGTCTATCTATATTAAATGCCATTAATTTATTTATCTATATATATTTATATAGCATACATATATCTACACATATACATATATCTACATATACATATATCTATTATGCAACAGAGCTTCCTGTAATATGATATACACTCAGATGCCTCTTTATTAGGTACACCTCCCCACGTCACCTGAATGATTCATTCCAACACGTAATACGTCACATATAGGGGTGCGCGGTAAATAAAATGAATAAGGCAGCGAAGAACACGGAAGCACGTCTCCTGCGGGTACAGGAGCATCGACACTGGATGTTGAGGACTGGAAAAAAGGTAACCTGGTGAGACGAATCATGGTTAATTTTGCATCATGCTGATGGAAGGATCAGAATTTGGTGCAAGCAACATGATATCATGGAGCCACCTTGTCTAGTTTCAACAGTACGGGGTAGTTGTGGCGGTGTGATGGTGTGGATAATATTTTCATTGCACATATTAGGCCCCCTGATATCCATCGAGGGATATCTGAATGTCACAGTGTATTTGAATATGGCTTCTGACCAAGTTCATCTCTTCATGGCTACAGTTAATCCTCACTGGAATGGACATGTTACGCACGATAATGCACCTGATCACAAGGCACGTATCCTAACCGAATGGTTCCAGGAACATGCCGACGAGTTTCCTTACTTCATTGGCCCGCACAATCGCCAGATCTAAGCACTGTCCAGAAACTTTGAGAAGAGGTGGTAAGAGCTGTTCGCAGCGACACTGTCTCGAACAATTTGCAGCAACTGCGCGACACAGTATTTTCAACATAGTACATAATTCCTGCACAACGCATCCAGCATCTTGCAAGTTACACGCTCCCATGCATTCGGACTTTTCTGAAGGCTAAAGGAGGCGTAACAAGATACCACTGAGATGACAGTTTATTAGGTACACCTACCTAATAAACTGGCATCTCAGTGTATAATGACTATGGTTTAAGTCATATATAACTGTACAAAGTCAATAAATTATATTTAAAGCTTGTTAATTAGATGCACAAAGAAATCCCTTTCTTATTTAAGAGATGCTTTATGTTAGAAGAGAGAATATGTGGTTACTACCTTGAAATACTGCTAGCAACAACACTGAGATAAAATATTGCTGAAATATTTTTAAATCCCCATAGAGACTTTTTGGGATGGTAAATACTTCAAATATTTGACTGAAAATTAGATTATGTTCTTATACCTAACTGTGACATTCTGTGCGAAATAAATATATGTTGCAATATATGCTGTACGTATCTAAGTGTAATAAGCTATTTACTATCTTTATTACTTATAATCAGCCATACTTTTTTTTTTATTTGTATGTTCTGCGGATAAGCTACAGTTATCTTCGCGGATTTACTGTTTGCTACAAAACTGCATTTTTAATAAATTTCTAAACACTATTATTATTATACACATATAATCGAAATATTCGAAACACAGTCAATGACACAAAGAAGAAACAAAAAATATTGGCTGGCGATTTCAGTTGATACAAGTTTCAGCCTGAGACCTAAGTATCAACTAGGTATCGTCGTAAGATGTATGTAGTTCCAAGTAGTGCTGTCTTTTGCAGTTCTGAGGATGTTATATCAGAAATCTGCAGCTTCTTTCGGTGGTTTATAAAATTTTTTGAGATGGTGCCAAGGGCCACGATGACAATGGGGACAACAGAAGTGTGTAGACCACAGTCTAGTAACTTCAATTGCTAAATCTCTATATTTAGTCATTTTTTCTTGTTCTGTATCCTCAATTCGGGCATCACCTGGAATTGCAATGTCTACTATCCACACTTTTCTATTTTCAATTACAGTTATATCTGGTGTATTATGTTCGAGATGTCGATCAGTTTGGTTTCTAAAGTCCCACAGGATCTTTGTCATTTTCAACCGCTTTCTCTACCTGATGTTCTCACGATTTTTCTGATACTGGCAAATTGTATTTTTTGCATTAAGACCAGTGGATCAACTTCGCAACTCTGTCATGACTGTTCTTATAATCTGTTTGGGCAATTTTGCTGCATTCACAAATAAGATGAGACACAGTTTCATCTTTTTGCTGACAAAGTCGACATTTTGAATTTTCAGTAATTTTCTGAATTTTAGCTTTCATTGCATTTGTTTTTAATTCCTGCTCTTGTGCAGCAAAAATCAGACTTTCGGTTTCTTTCTTGAAAGTACCCTGTTTCAGCCATGCCCATGTCAAGTTGTTATCACATTTCCCTTCAATATTCTTCAGATATTTTCCATGTAGTGGCTTGTTCTTCCAGCTATTTAGTCTATTTTCGAACTTTGTTTTCTTAAATTCAGCCTTGGTTTCTGCTGTTTTTTATATGTTCTCATTTTAACTGTCTGCAGTAACTTTTCCTTGCTTCTGTTGATATAGTCATATAGGCTTCTTTTTTCTTCTTCTACTACCTATTGGAGTTGTAGTAGTCCTCTTCCTCCAATTTGTCGTGGTAGATATAATCTATCAACATGCTGATTTAACTTCTTCGATGGAGTCCATGATGCATGTTCAAAAGCTTTCGAGTTTTTTGATCCAATGTTTCTAAATGATTTTTTGTCCAGTCAATTATTCCAGCTGTATATCTAATGACTGGAATGGCCCATGTATTTATGGCTTTGATTGTATTCCCACCATTCAATTTGGATTTTAGTATTTTTCGTATTCTGTTGATGTACTCCTTCTGAGTTAGATTTTTTACTTTGTGTGCAAGACATTATCTGATTCCAGAATTCCGAGGTATTTGTAATTTTCATTTTCTGACAGTGATTTCATAATATTACCATTTTCTAGTTCTATTCCATCCATGTTCTAGATTTTTCCTTGGCGCATAGATAATATTGCACATTTTTCTAGTCCAAATTTCATTTGTATATCATCACTAAATATCTGCACTGTATTCAGTAATGATTCGAGTATTAGTATTGCTCAATCTCCTAGGTTTCCTCATACCATCTCCGTTGTCACTCAAGTTAACGCCACTGATGTTTACCAATGCCTTACTATATCGGTTTGTAGCTCTCATATTATACCTCTTTGTTCTATGAAAGCTCATTAGTCAAATGCGACCTTCTTAATTGAGAAGGGAACAAAATGAGTCTGCTCGTTCACTGGAAAAAATTTGATTTTTGCTGTTATACATGCATACATATATACATGCATAATCCTCAAGAAACAGCCATGGGCTAAGGTGGTCCAGCCAGATTTCGTACTATCCTAGCAAAGGTTATTTGTTTTGACATTGAAATAGTAATTCCTGTCTCATATTGGCCGTCCACCACATTACAATATTGACTCTGTTGCTTTTTTTCATCATTTAAGTGGCGCAATATAGCCCTTGTTGCTCTTGCGTCATAAAACCCCAAACAGCCAACCAAATAACCATCATTTAAGTATACTCTTCATAACTCGATTTGTTAATCTATAGTTTTGCATGCAGACACCATGGTAAAGCCAAAGTAATTTGTTTTTAAACAAGATACTGTTTAAAGGTGGTTGATGATAGTTTGGTTTAACTTCTTCATTATTAACATAATCAAGCTCCCTAACACTCAAATTCCTGCTTAATAATTTAAACAAAAATAATCACGTTTCCTGTTATCTTGTTCACAAAAAAGGTTCACGTCTCACTATCATAACAAACATTAGAAAGGAAGAAATTGTTATCTAATCTGAATTTATTCTTTAGGTGTGTCCGACAATATTTCCACATTATTTACTTAATCTTAAAAATCAAAATGAGAAGTCTCAGTAGCAATACCTATTCACTTCATGTCCATCACTAATGGCAGAACTTTAACCATAATGTTCGGTGAAATTACTTTATGATCCTTCATAAGTGTCTCTTGATTCGCTTTATTCGTCAGCCTTCCAACTGTTCATGAAAAATGAGAGTCTTTGGCAATGACCTTCTACAGTGAATGGACCCAAAATTAACATACACAGTATATTTTATGAGGATCATAATGAGAGTATCTGTGCAGAATCTGATTTCCATATGATTAAAAATGACTGAGATAACAGAGCGTTACAGAGATAATCAAAAAGGCAGAATAAGAACTCACTCCTTATCAGCACCATAAACAGCTCTAAAGAAATAATTCAACTCGTTAACATCATTTGGAAAACGGTTAAATCAACAGCATAATAACAGACATTCATTTTAGTATCTTTAGACCACATAAGGCTCCATTCTCTCATCTTAACATAATCGTTCATTAAACTGAAATAAAAGGTGATAAAACACACCCTAGTTCATCTACATATAATGCTAAATGACATATTGTAAGCTTTACTAAAACCGCCTGGTGTTCTTATTGGCAGCAATCATTATACTAACTTTTTCGTTATTCCACAAGACCTGACGAATAACACAATTTATATCGCTGATCTAGTAACTTTCAGGATGCTGAAACTTTCTTCAAGAATATTTATACTCAGTGAAAAAAGAATACTTTTATACAGCCCCCGCCACGCCTATAGCAGATATAGTTAATTTTCACATTTTGTTTTCCTTCTTTTATATTAGATTGTCTAATAAATTTTGTTCCTATCGATAAGCAAATTTGCAATTATTTTCTGTTTCAATAAAAGTAAGAATGATGAAACAGAAAATTTCATACAAATACCTAATTTCTTTATGAAACCTGATATAGTCATTACAACCTATCTTAAATAGTTATATGTATTTAGGTGAATCATTGCACGATCTTTTGAGATCAGACCGAAAATAGCAAAAGTTATTGCTTTCGTCATATGTCATTTCAGCGGATAGGTTTAGAATCATAAACACTCATCATGTCCTGCAATCACATGTCTCTGGAGATCAAATCAGTGATAATGAAGGCGAAGTCTTGACTATTAGGACAAAGGAATCTTTTCTCCTCATTGATTTCTATGTATTTATTTTTTAAGATGTTTAAGCAACAGGATGAAGATGGGTGTAGAGGAAACTTTTTCTTGAGCCGGGTGGGTTCTGAACTTTATGTCATCAGCAGGTGGTAATTTTAGATCCCATCCGGCTCAAGACAACTTTTCGTCTACACCCATCTTCGTCCTGTTGCTAAAAGGGCTTAACATTGATTAAATACTGAGAAAAACTGGAATTATTGGTTACAAAATGCTAGATCAGCGATCATAAAGGGATTATGCCTCCACCTATTTTTTGAACGTAAAAGATAGGGAAGATTGAAGTGTATCATCCCATTAACGTGAATGATTACATCAAATCAAGTCATGAGGGACGGCAAGACGATAAAGAGGAGTCTAAAGAGGAATCACAATTAAAATCACCGAAAAGAGGAAGAGGAACTCTTAACAAACACATCATCGTTTGCAGGCAAACACCGAAAATTGTTAAATATAGATCGTTTTGCAGGCAAACACCGAATATTTTGTTAATATATTAAAATTATACTGAAATACGAAGTTAGATCCTTTCGTTTTAATATATCTCTCAAAACGTTTTGAGAGATATATCAAAACGAATATAGATAGATCATTTTGCAGGCAAACATCGAATATTTGTTAATGTATTAAAATTATTCTTAATTTCAGCTCGATTTCATAAACCAATAGATTGAATTGCTGTATAGATAACGAGAAAGTAATATATTTACTTTATCGTGGATATGTCCGTCTGTAGATATTTAATTATTTTCGTTTTGAGAGATATATCAAAACGAATAGGATAGATCGTTTCGCAGGCAAACACCAAATATTTCTTAATATATTAAAATTACTCTGGAATACGAAGTTTAACAGGAAAGTATTCTGCCTTCTTAAAATGAATTCATCAAATTACATATTTGTAGTCATTAATAAACTGAAGAATTGCGATTTGAGTCAGAAGTTAGCTGTAAACACAGAGATGCAAAGGTGAAAAGATTCGATAAACGATTCCCATCCTGTACATCAATTACCACTCTACAGTAAAACTAAATCAGTGTAGGAAACTAATCAGTGTAGTTAATGTGTAACTTAAATCAGTGTAGGAAGAACCATCACAATCTATGAAGAGAAACACACTTACCGTCCAGTGTCCACTATGGAGAGAAAGGCAAAGTCAAAGAAGTCTTGTTTAATCTAAATACAAATCTTCTAAAAAATGAAAATGGAGGAGGATAGATAGTTTGTTTACTTTTCGTCTCTGAAGTTTCAGGAAGGCAATAGCAAACTGTGGCCAAGGAATATTTAAGTAGAAGTCAGCAAAATACGTCCACTAAATATATTGATCATCAGAGCATGTAATCACATTGAAGCTGGTCACGTGGTCTCTGGTATCCGTGTGAGACGTGAACATTAGACGAATGTTTACACTGTGCACGGAACACGAGGATCAATGTAAAAGGCATCTATCCTCTCACTAGAGATCTGCAGCTATTGATTTCTTGTATTTGCTTTAGTGAGTCTTTGAAATATATCATAGTCAGACGAAAGAACCTACTTACTTTGGAGGGAAGAGAAAAAGTAAACCCAAAGAATTCTTTGAGAAACTTTTCCTCTCGTAGTTTTTATTCCTGATATTACTATTCATCGATTCTATACCATTATTAATCTGATGTGTGCTTGTTATTACCCTTGTTATCCATAAACGAGTATATTTATTTTGGATGAGAGCAAATATAGTCCATCTTATACAAACGAGAGTTCTAATAATAAAAGGTAAACAAAAACTGATTAAAAATACACGATATAAACACGATGTTGAATACTATAAGCATCAATACTGTGTATTCAGTAGTATAGAAAATTCTTATGAAAAGATTTGCTACTTCTGCTTATGAATATTGTAAGTATAGACTGTAAAAAATACTGTATAAGCATTAATGCGCTCTTTAATAGGGTTAACTTTAATAGCATGGTGCAATGGATTTCTGAGCTATTTATGCTTAAGAGAGAGCGTAAAACGTTTCAATGGAACGAATGTGACTGTCTTAATTCGCATCATTTCGCAAATTTATATTAGCAATGTAGATAATTTTTTAATTATCTCAAAATGAGCCAAAAATTACCTAATTTATATGTTTTTGTCTCGATAAATTAAATGTACCAATACATTCATTGTTGAGAATTCAATAATTCCACTACCTTTACGTTTTTCAACAAAATTATACCCATGCTATTTTGCCGGGCTCTCCTACCTTCATACCTACTTGCCTTACCTTATATCGGCTTAGCCTAGTATGAAACACTCTAATGGCTTTCTGCCGTCAGTTCGTTCAAGTTCGACAATTCATCTGAGCGTCACTTTTTTGCACATAATGGGTTAAATGACTAGGTCACAAGAATTCCAAGGGCTCAAAGAAGGTTGAAGGAAGTGGGCCCGCTGCTCCAATCTCCTTATATTCCTTGAAGGGGGTTGGCTCATTCAGTAGCTTGCCAGGCTCGTAACCTGGTACGAGTTCCAACTGGGCCTCCCCGAGTTCAGAATTTTATCCGCCGAACACCATTGTGCCCTCCGTGAGAAACGAGACACAGCTGAACTTGGAAACGCCACCTTCCTTCCGATGGAACGTTAAGCAGTGATCCTTGTGCAAGAGAGCAATACACTGTGCACGTTAACGAACAAGCTGCATGGCCTTGACTGAGGACTTCCATCTGTCTCCTAACAGCTTTCTAGCGGGCCCCCTACCTCATCCTTTTCTGAGCCCTTGTTACCTGACCATTTATCTCATTGTATGCAAAACAGTACCACTTAAGGAAACAAAACAATCACGCTCCCATTTCGTTTCCGCCATGGGCATCTATAGCAGCTTTGGCAGTTCTTTTAAACCACAATTTAACGTGACATAGATCTGGTTATTGCTCTTTCACCTTCATATGAAAAGCTTATTTGAAAAGCTATAAAGTGCACACTGATTTGGCAGAAATGAAAGTTAGATGGTTATGTGGCAATAAACCGATAAATTGCTAATTTTCCGAAAGTGGCATTAATTTCTTCAGAAAATCATCCTCTTTCATCTGCGTAAACCCACTAATGTATTTTTCACAGAATTCAAATATATATATATATGCAATTCTATTGCCCAATTGGATAAAATTATTCTTGTAGAAAAAAACTGGACTGTGCAACATAAAAATAATAATAGCAAGAGATAACCTAGTTTCTCTACTTTTCAAAAACGACTTACGCAAGAATATGCCATTGTAATAGTACCTATTCCAATAAGTATTTTATGTAGAAAATAAATAAATATGAATTTTAGAATCAAGCGAAATAGCTTGTTTTTTTTTAATTTTGCTCAGTCCCGAACTGGGAATTCAGTGGCTTAAGAAACATTCAACAGTCTGGCAAATTTCCACCATAGTGCGCAAAATATGATGCTCAGAGGTAAAACAACCCAAAGCCTTTTGGACTATGAGTACAGAGTTGCCACATTAATATATAGGTATTAAGTTTGCAAAAGGTAACTTAATTTCAGCTCGATTTCATAAACCGATAGATTCAATTGCTGTATAGATAACGATAAAGTAATATATTTACTTTATCGTGGATCTGTCCGTCTGTAGATATTTAATTCTTTTCGTTTTGAGAGATATATGAAAAATTCTTTTTGGAATCGATAAACAGTAATAAACTGTTGCGAATCGCATTTTTCTCACTTTTTCAATATAAATAATTTTATCCGTTAGAGTATAATTTTATCCATTAGAGAGGTTGAAGTACGAAAATGGCAAATGATAATATAACAATATAATTGTAAACAGACTAGTTTTGCCAGAATTTGAAATTTAAGTGGTTTGACAGGAAGGTTAACTGTCGATAGCTATCTGTCTCTTCCCCCTGAAATTAAAATTAAACTTTTTTAAGAGAGAAATTATATCACTTCGGTTGAAGAGGTACTAATAAAACATTACAATTAAATTCTTCCCATCCTGTATTAGCTGGAACTTTCAGCATTAGAAAGCGCTAACTTAGAACTTAATGCTCTTTAAAAACGAGCTTTTTAGGTTCATCAAAAGCGATTTTTCCTTCTAGTTAGATGACTGTAGTAACTGAAAAGTTCATTTTTATACCATACTTATTTTCACAGTTTCAATTAATTTACTTAGTTCCTTTTGGTAGTTGGGTAATCACATCCCTTTCTTGTCAATGGCTGCCTTACATGTTCGCTAATGTTTTCCTGTAATTAAAGGAGTAGGTGGCGATAATTTACTTAACGTTATAGTTATGTTAATTAACTCTATTGCATTAAATTATTAACGTCTATTAGATCAGTATCGTTATAACTCAGAGCTCATTTTCGTTCCAGATTTTGACTCGACTTTAGGATATGTCGATAAATTATGTTACGTTAAATTATAAAAGTCTATTAAATTGATATTGGTGTATCCCTGATATTGGTAATCATCCCCAATTGTATTAAATTGATATTGGTATTCCCCTGATGATGGCATCATCAGGGGAATTATCAACCGACAGAAGTATATTCCATAATCAGTTATGCACATCTTCTAAGACCTATAAAAATTAAAGAGAAAGTCTTCTAAGAAATTCATAACTTTATCTTTTGCAACATACTTTCAAAAACTATACTTATCGGATTATAGAGATTGACATTTAAATCAGATTTCACCTCCAGAAAACAGATTTGGATTGCTTTGTTTTTATATATCCATATAATTACATATGAAGCTATACATCCAATTTTTGTACATGATGGACTAAATGATAATTTCTTTGAGTCTCAAATTCTAATATGTTACGACCATTATTTTTTTCACACCTCTGTTATGTATGTCGATTGTTTTGTTCGTCATAGAGCTAACCCATATGATGTTAGTCTCACCGATGACCTTAATTCCATATATTGGTTATAAATCGCTTCCTTTTCCATTACGTGCTATTTCTTCTAGTATTCTCTTTCAAGAGATAAATTAATCAAATACATTTATGCAAATTAATGCATCTGTTTCTATCAACAAACTCGATCAGATTGTGTTCAAACTATTCTTTCAAAATCATCATCTTCGTACTAATAAAATCGACTCTCTGCCGCTCTAATTAAAATTAAGTTCTATGAAATGATTTTATATTATTTGATTAGTTTAACGTTTAATGTACTTGAAATACGTTTAATTTTGCAATGTATTAAAAGTATTTTGCAGTAATGTGTTTGTGATTGTGAGCCATGAACTATTTCAATTTTTTCTGTGAACTAGGACTGAGCCACGTATTTCCTTCCTCAGCTTCTTTACGTATTCGAGGTGTTTTCAAGAAATTTAACCCCCGCGAATAGCGAGGACCAACTGTCTATAAACTGTCCCATCAAAATATTAAAGAATTTCCATGTTTTGCCAATAGAGAATTAAATTAGATACATCATATTTTGAAGAATAAATTTCTTATGGAAATGAAATTCAAGGTTATTAAAGATCTAATTCATGTATATTAAACTTGAATTTTAGCAGTATTCATTCAGCATTTAAATAGTTATCGCAACTGGAATATTTAATAGATGCATTATTGTTCTAAAAGATTGTTCGTCATATTGATAAAAATTGAAGGAATAAAAAATATACAATAATTTGAGTAAATAGTTATCACTTGTGTTTTAATTGGCTTTGATATTAATTCTGGTAACTGGATTGGATTGTTTTACCTCTGAGCGGCACTTTTTTGCACACCATGGGCTAAATGGCCAGGCCACAAGGACCCCGAAGGCTCAAAGAAGGTTGAAGGAGGGGACCCACTGGAACAGCTGTTCCAGTGGGTCCCCTTCTATACCCTGTTCTTTAACGTGCACGGCTCCCCGCACACGAGGCCACGGCTTAACGTCCCATCCGACGGACGGCGGCCTTTTCAAGCCCATCGGTGTCCCCTACTGACCGTGGGCGGAGCGGGGAAATTTTGCGGAGATAAATCTCAACGCTGACCCAGCTGGGACTCGAACCTGGGAACTACAGATTACGAGCCTGGCGCGCTACCGACTGAGCCACCCCCGCCCTCTGGTAACTGGTAGCTTTTGCTGCTAAATATTTCAGCTTCCATAAACCTTTAAATATTGAAAACATTTTGCTGACAGTCAAGTTTTACATATATGCAATTTATATCTTTAATTTACCTTCAGTTTCATGGCCATAAAAATTGTTCTTCACGATATGCAGTTTTCTAATTTGGCTCTCCATTGGCATAACATGTAAATTCTCTAATATTTTGAAAGGACAATGTATACATTAATATTTTAGAGCAGGGGTGTCCAATTCAAATCTAGCGAAGTCCCACAAGGAATAAATTGTATTCTTAAAGTGCTGCATAAAAGATTCTCTACTTAAAACAAAACATACATTTCCAATGAGTAATAAAAATTTTAAAAATGTAGTTTTAAAGAATCAAGCAAATATCTGAATTAAGAAACAAAAAAAAAACGTATTTTTAATGATACTAAGAATCCGAAAAATCGTTAGTTATGCAGCTAGAAATGTTTGGCCAAAACAATTGGAAGAAATGAGCCAGATTGAGTGCATTGACTATTGCTTTATGTACCTTATGCGACTCTTAAACCCGGGTTGATTGGGTCTGTTTCAGAGTATTGACGGATTTTTTATTTTTGTTACAGTAACAATTGTTCCAAATTTGGCAGAATATGTATCTTAGAAAAACCAAAATATATAGCATGATTCAAAAATATGGGCAAACAATAAAACGCTGCCTTAGTTGTTATTGTTTTTAATATATCAATTTTATTTTGTAATTTAAATGCATTTCTGTTCATAAACACAATAAATAGATTTTGACATTTTTAGGAAACTTGTCCACAATTTTGAATCTTATAGCTATATAGAGTGTTTTTCTCATTTGAAAGCATAGGACAGAGCAGAATCCTAGAAAGTTACTCCTAGTTTTTTTTTAAATAGCAGAATTTAGTATTTTATTGTGCAAAATATTTTCATGTATTAAAAATAAAATCCTTGTCAAATAATTATTTTTCGATCTTTAGATAATCCTTCTATCACATGTCAATGCACTCATATTCTATAACTAACAATATACAATTATAAGGACAATAAATAAACAATGAATAAACCGATCTCCCTTTGCAGAAGCCACGATTTCACTTTTAGACCGTGTTATATTTGGTTTCGGAAGTGTCGCAGAATAATATTTTCATTTCACTTACTCCTCTAAAAGCCACCTATTTCTCTTCAATTCGACTCAAATTCAATGCTAACAGCTGGCGATGGGAAGGGCCGCTCTGCAGATAGAAAAATTCGCTGAAAGGCCACGAGAGGTTGAGTGAAGAAGAGAGCCCCCGTCAGCGGAATCCTTTAATGCAGTGCGCCACACCAGCCGGGTGTCCATTGCACACAGTCGTCACTTTATCTGCTGCCAGTTTTTGTGTCCGGCCAGCTGCTCATCAACAGAGATGATAGAGCGTTCTTGTGTTTCCCTAACTGGCCAATGGCCTGGAACGTGCCGCGCATCTCTTCTGGCTCTCGTCTCCAGAGGAAGCTCGCTCGTGCTGCTCTCGCGCTCTCTGCGTCTCTATTCTTCTTACAGTTCTTCTCTCTCCTGCGTCCACCACCATTTTTTCCCCTCTTTTCTCTCTATTTCCTCTGACCGTGTTGAAGACGGCAATGTTGTTCGCTTCCTCCTTAGAGATTCAGGAACTGGAAGACATAAACACATTTATAAGTGCATAGAAGGAGTCTGCTATGATCAAGAAATATATCTCTGGGAGAGTCTTAGGACGAAAACAGTAGAAACGAATGGCCGTATCACATATTTATGTTATTTATGCGATGCGGACAATAACAAGAAAACACATTTTTATAGCAATATACATAAACAGTGAAGATGGAAACGTGACGCATTTATTTTAGGTTTTCTAGGTGTCAACCATTTCTGCAAGGTAAATATTATTCACAAAAGTATTCCGAAAACCCTCAAAAAGACTATCCATTCAGTTATTAAATGAAGTGTCTTTCACCTGGGTCCTATATTTTTCAGCTGTTGAACATATGAAACGGTTAGCTGAAAAGGAGCACTGACTCTGTATGGAATTCTAATGGACAACGGTTAAAAGATTTATGATTGCAATTCTGAGTCGAAGAATATTCCTGGTGTTCTTAATGTGCATATGGTAGAATTCTCCTGTACGAAGGGGGGGGGGGGTCTAGAGGGTGAAAGAAGGGGGCCTTGTCCCCCCTTGAGAATGCAAGTAAGGGTATAATAGAAGCATAGCATTATTAAACATGCATATTTCATGCATTTTTCAAGAAATTTTTAAAAAACTCTACAATGGAGGAAGAAATGTACTGCAATAGTAATCCAGCCTCTTGCAACCCTTACTTTTTTTTTATATCCCTTACTTTCTTTCTACCCTACTGGGTTTCTTTCTCACCCCCACCCTTCATTTTTTTTTTCTGGATCAGGGCCAGCATATAATAAACAATAGCAGACTATCATATTGAATAGACTCTAAGAGATCGTCCTAGCTAATAAACAGTCATACATTCTATGACGAATATTGCTCGTATAGCTGCGTTCTACCACCCAGTAAAGTTTTGCCCACTTTTTCAGATTCACCCTGTATTTATTTGTCTATCTTATTATTTTAATAATCTATTTATGGATTGTTATGAATAACAATAACTTTAAATTTTTGTTGATATAGTGTGATGTTTTCACTTTCAGTAATAATTTGCTTTAAGAGTATCTAAGTTATTAATATCGAATTCTGAGATATTATTAGCATCAAAATAATTCTTGCTATAATAGTAAACCCTTATTACATGGTACTCATTCCTATTCACAGTCAATGTAAATAGAGCTTGGTAGCTCCTTTAGTTGTTATTAACTTAAGAAACGTTAGATGTGCTTATGGTGTCAAATAATGATGCTTAGTCAATTGGCCCACTTATGAAGCGATGAGCAGAAGAACAACTAGGCCTTTTTTTCGTCACATAACAAGACACTAAAAATAATCGTGGATCGTATAATCATATTCGATGTAGATCGTATGATCATATTCGGGTAATAATTTTACCTCTAACCATCTCCATCATAAAGATATGCCTATTTGGCATGAGTAAGAACAAAATATATAAGTAAACCACCCTTAGGTGGACCCCTAAGGGCACACATAAGAAAAGCTAAAAATAGCAGTAAAATGTTATAAGAAACCTAAAACGGGTAGGTCTCCTTAGAGAACGCTACCGTTTTAGGCCTCTTGTACTTGTTCAAAACGGTATGATCATAAAGAATCAGAGAAGAAATAATCTCATTGGGATTATTGCTTACAGCCTCAAAAATCTTTCTGAGGTGCGTTTTATATGTATATATATGCTCGATGCCCAAGTCTTTATGGAGTTGTCTGTTAGTGACAAACCAGGAGGCATCGACCGCAGTTCTCAAAATCTTGTTCTGTAAGACCTGAATCTTACGAATATTGGTAGGTGTAGTATTCGCCCATATGGGTGAAGCATAGAGAATCACCGGTCTGATGATCAACTAAATATAATAAATTATTTTAGTTTTAAGAGATAATTAAAAATACTTTTGAGTAGGTAGCTACTAATGAAATATTTTGATTTACAATTTGCGAATCTTCTAGTAGTTTTAATTTCTATCTTTACAGAACGGTAAATTTGGAAAATGGCAAACGCTTAAACGAATATTGCAAAAGATGATTTTTGCTAGAAATCCGAGACGTTGTTGGTTGACTATGATGTGAAAAAGGTTCATAGTAATAGTGTGCCTCTTTACCTCCAGGCAGATGAGAAAAATGATTTTTTTTTTCGTTTTAAGGGCGTTAAATAAAATATACGAAAAAACTTGTGTGTTTTTTAGGCATTAATAAAATATTATTTCCTGCATTATCCCAAACATCTATTAATTCACATTTTCACTGCTAGGCTATTTTTAATTGGAGAAAATGGAAAACTTCATTGTCTTTGAAAACGAGTATCTCATATTCGCCTGACGAGATATGGTATTCTTCCGATTTTCCATATTACTGATCAAATAGACTTGGTTAAGTGTTTCAGGTTTTGTATTATTAATCACGTTTGTCCTCACAATAGATGTGGTCTAAATAACCGATGAACGTTAAACACAGCTTGAATTTCAAGAGTCGGATAATCAGTAAAAATTATTAATCTCTTAAAATAACAATAACTTATTTTGTTAAGCCTATTGACGTCAACGGGATAAATTGTTTCGCCAACGACAACTGAGAGTTGAGATAAGGACCAGAATAATGCTGGTTATTCACAGATCCACAATACGAAATAGAAAAGGAGACTCGTTTGAACTGAAAATCCGATAACCAATATTTGATGGTTGTTTCGGAAATGAGAACATTGCCAAAGCGCTCTAATGGTGCTGATGCGTAGCATACGAAGCGCTTAGATTGTATTAAATCTGTTGTTAACGTGAGAGATAAAAATATTTTATAGAGATTCCAGAAAGGGGAGACTCTCCTTGTCAAGTCTCTAATATTCCATTTGCTTAAGCCTATTAGACAGAAAATAAAAATTCTTGTTTATGGTAAAGGTTAGAAAAGAGGGTAATTTTTACCGATGAAGTAAATAATATCATACTCACCAATTTATCAAGCATGATATTTAGTTTTCAAACACTTTGAAGCATAGTATTTTATTGTTCAGTAGTCTTTTCACATAAAGCTACCTGAATCACTAGGGAGTCTCTTCTTACAGGTATATGACAATGATTTAAACTTTAACCGACGTAATAGGCAGCTAGCGAATGTTCCAACAAAGCAAACTTTGTGTGTTCTGTTAGCTCTAACTGAGGCCGTGGTCAGCAGTGTCTTCGGTTGGGTTGGGTTGTTTTACCTCTGACCGCACTTTTTTGCACACCATGGGCTAAATGGCCAGGTCACATGGACCCCGAAGGCTCAGAGAAGGTTGGGGGAGGGAACCTACTGGAACATCTGTTGGGAGACAGATGGTAGTCTCCCGTCAAGGCCATCCAGCGTGTTCTTTAACGTGCACAGGGTATGGCTCTGTGCACGTTAAAGTGCTGTGTGCGTTAAAGTGCTCTGTGCACGCTCTCCCACACACGGGCCACGGCTTAACGTCCCATCCGACGGACGGCGGCCATTCCAAGCCCATCGGTGTCCCCTACTGACCGTGGGCAGGACGGGGAATTTTGCGGAGATAAGTGACTTCGGTCTTAGTAAGGTATGTCCTTGCGTGAGAAGGCATGTAAAAGCTAAGAGTAGCTTCTAGGATCCTTCTCTGTCCTATATATCTAAAATGAAAAAAATGCCGCCTGCCCCCCCGCAAAAAAGGGGGGTGGAAGTAACCAACACAACACTATTTATTTTTAAGTGTGCGCGAAAGACTAAAAAGGCGTCGGGGATGGTCGAAACCTGTAACAATTCAAAGATTTAATTTCTGTAAGCTCACCCTCTCTTTACGTCACGTGGTATTGAAGTTCTAATACCACCCAGCTGAAATAAATAAAGTAAAAACTCGATTACCTTGACCCCAATTATTCGGATATTCAATTATCTGGATAGCACGGCACGTTTTGAAAAATCAGTCACCGTGCATGTATTTGAAGACACCGTGCATGTATTTGAAGACACAGTGCCGTGCGACAATGTTGTCTCCTTCTTGCTGCAAACTATGGTAAATAGCACGTTGCAAGGGTACCAAGCCGTAAAGGGCGGGTAAAAAGACAGGCTGGATTGCTGATGATGAATGATGAGAGAATCTTCTCAAGGGCTCTAAGAGATCTACTTGAATCATTATTGCCACCTGAGGCAAGAAATGACTCCACAGCACAAGGAATAATATCCCGTACTATGTGGGACTGCAGTTAAAGTTGCATCGTTGTCTGCTTTCTCACAGAGGACAAGGATCAAGTTGGAGAAACCTCAAGGTTATACCGATATCTAAGAATCATAAATATGATCCTAATGCCCATCTTTTTCCATGGATAGAAGGGATATGCAAAAGAAAGTCTCCCAAAGAAGTGTTGAAGAGAGGAAGAAAGTTTTGAGCTGAAGATCGTAAAGGAAGCGAAAATCCAGTCTCGCACAGACTACAATGGCATTTCTTCACAACTGCCAAAGAGAATCCATTTTGACGTGCTTGTGGTGTCAAGTAATCGGTTGCTGAGTCAATTGGCCCACCTAAGAAGCCTGACGAGCAGAAGAACAATTAAGCCTTTTTTTGTCCCGTAACAATAAGACAATTGCTTAGGGAGCTTTCTTGGCTTGCACCCAAGGAACGGTGCTTACGTGAAATAGATTCAGTGCATTTGCCAAGAGACCAAAGAAAAAACGAAAACTTTTGCACTGAATAAAATAGTTTCGCTGGCCTCTTTTCGTTTTTTTTTTATGAGGAGTTTTGTTAAAAAGAGAAAGTAACAATCCTCTCGTCTTTTAACAAAACTAGGCAAAATGAAATCTGGTGATGATTCCTCAAAAGAGACTCATTTATTATATTTGTTATTATATCTTTTATTATCAAGAAGGAATAATGGCAACTCTCTTGAACAACGGATCTTTCTTCAACAAAAGATCTCAAATCGAATATGAAACTGAAAACCGAAAATGTCCCAATCATGATTCAAACAAAAGGTAATTTATAAAAAAAAAAGAGAGATTATTAATACACTCAGCGGTCACTTCATTAATTACAGTTATGTCAACAATAATAACTTTTCTTATGAAAAAATGTGATTGAGATAACTTAAAGTTGTTAATGAAATCGATTCCAATCACCATTTTCAGTAATCGTTGTTCGGTATTTGGAGAGTGTTACCTAAATTGGAATATTTAACAGCAACAATGCCAGTTTAAATAATTTCTCCGAAAAGTTAATAAAAATAAGTTTAAAGAAAGCAATAAGCGTTATACTAAACTTGATTTAACCGTGAATAATTATGCTATTTTTTGTCAATTTAGATTTTTTTACAAACGATCTAACTTGCTGATGTTTCAGCTTCAATAACTCTATAAATATTAAACGCGTATTATTGAAACTCGAAATTTAAAATTTTGATTGAGATCGTTAAAATACATTATCTCACATTTTTCGTGAAAAGCTTATTTAAGAAGTTACTGAATTCTATATCTGAGTTATCATTGACCTAACGTGAAACTTTCCATAACAAAGTGGCTGCTGAGCGCAGATGTTTTGCTAGCAGATGGAATAATTTTCAGCGAAGATGATACAAACTAATTTTTCCTTATTTTAATCAACAGGAAAATAAGTTTATCTTCTAATTGCATGCACATTTGATACTTGGAAACATATTTCTTTGATAATCTACGATTGAATTCCATATAAAGAGTGCATAATGCGTTAACTTCTACCTTCCTCAGTGTTCTCTTACGATGAAAACAATGATGATTATTAGATTTTTTTCAGTGTAAAATATTGAAATAATAATTAATTCATCACAGTAACATTCCCCTCCTGCCAAATAATAATTAAGTGTATATAGCTAAACCTTAACCAATCACATGTTTCCTAATAAGTAGTCTTAATCCAATTTAGAATAGCGAGTGACTAAGAGTATCCAGATATTGAGTATCCCACTAGGAAGACTATTTTTAGCGCTTTAGTTCTTAAATCCCGTACATTGAATTTTATAATAGCTAGGTTTCTTAATCTTTTCCAAATTGTACAGCAATAATCTGCTTTTGTTTATAATGTCTTTAAAACTTTCAAAATCGCATTAACTGATGTTTAAATCGCATAAATGTAACCTTCCAAATCCGGAATATTCTATGGTAGCTAGGTAGTCACTGGAAGGAGAGCTATACACCAATCCCCTGTGATGATGCATAGAACCGGCCAGGCCTAGCACCTGATGTCCGACCCCGCCTTCTCGTGGTGCGGACCGTTAGTAATTTTCAAAAGAGATACTGTCTTGTGGAAGTGAACGGAAGGGGAGGGCTGCCAGATTACTGTGGCCTACTAATCTGGACAACTATGGCTACTTTTCTTTTTTTACCCTGCTGAGGAGTGGTCAACCACACAGGGTCCTGGTGATGACCACATATACCAACCTGAACGGAATTATGGCTCTGAGATTGATTAAGGATCTTGATTTTGCTGCACTGGTGGGCTTCTGTAGAGGGAAAATCTTCCGCTGTGTTTACTGTTTGTTTGTGGGTTGACAGCCCCAAGTGAATAGATTCACAGGATATGTTTATCAGCTGGTGGATAATCCTAAGCAGAGGTCATCGCAGGTACCTGAACTGTTTGCTTCTATTGGCATCGTCAAATTCTACATTGGAGGAAGTCTTCCAGTGTAGATGGCTCCAGCATTTAGTGGTGGAGGAACGTGTCTTTGCCCCATGTCTGCGATTAGGGGGCTGTTTGATATTGTCGGCATTCCCTCTCTCAATAAACATAGTTTCTTTAAACATTCCACTAACCATTTTCTCTCCATATGCAGTTGGAATGTGAGGACACTGCACAGAGCTTTTTCTCTTGATGATCTCACACAAGAATTCCACCATTATAATTTAGATATTCTTGGTTTGCAAGAGACCAGATGGACAGAAAAAGGTCAGATTCTTAAAAATAATCTTAAATTTCTCTTTTCAGGAAGGGACGACAATAAGCATCACCAAGGCGTGGGTCTGCTTCTCAGCAGACACGCAAGTGATGCTCTTCTAGGGCATGAGTGCATTAATGAAAGGTTTCTTACAGCAAAATTTCAGACAAGCGTTAAAGACTTCAATGTTATCTGCTGTTATGCCCCCACTGAGGATGCCGATGAGGATGAGAAGGATAGGTTTTACGGGCAACTTCAGGATATTTTGAATTCTGTCAATAAAGGAGATATTACTCGTGTTCTTGGTGACTTCAATGCCAAAGTTGTTACTGACTCTGACCTTTGGGGAGGAGTAATAGGCCCTTTTGGTATTGGTAGCTGCAATGGCAATGGGCAACGTCTTCTACAGTAAGTAAACTCAATGGTTTCAGAATAACTAACACTTATTACAAACACCGCGACATACATAAGTACACATGGGTTTCACCTGATGGGCTGCATAAGAATATGATTGATTACATATTAATTAACAGCAAATGGGCTACTTCTGTTAGGAATACCAGGGCATATAGGGGAGCTGAAATTGGATCTGACCATTACCTTGTTAAAAGTGTCTTGCAACTTACTCTTAAAAAGTGTTGTGCTAGGGTTAAAAAATTTACTTTTAATACTGAAGCTCTAAAAGATCCCGTTATAGCCAAAGCTTACCATGATAGGTTACTTAGTCATTATGACAGTCATGGTTTGCTTACTACTGAAGTTGAGGAAGAATGGGATCATTTTAAACAGGCTTTTTTGGACACTAACAGTACACTTTATGGAAAAAAGGAGCAGAAGAGTCAGAATTATCTGAGTGATAAGGCACTTGAGCTTATTTTGGAAAGAAAGAACTGCACGAATGTCCTTAATCAATACCGTACTAGTCCTATTAGAAAGAGTTATAGAGAACTTACTAAACGTGTAAAACAGCAGTTAGCTGCTGATAAGAATCTTTGGCTTGATGGCTTGGCTGACAAAGCCTAGGAAGCAGTTAGACAGCACAACAGCAGAGATCTGTGCCAGATAGTTAATGTTTTGTGTGGTAGAAAACGAACTGGTATACAGAGATCGAAGGATAAACAAGGTAAGGTTATAGAAGGTGAGGATTCTGTCTTGACTAGTTGGACTGAGCATTTCAGTGATGCTCTAAGCAATGAGGTTAGTTTTATTCCCATTGTTTGCAATGATAATAGATGCATTGGTGGCTTTAATGTTGGCCCTGTAACACAATCTGAAGCTATTCTGGCTATTTATAAACTTAAACTTCATAAATCCCCAGGGGTAGATGACATTATTACGGAAATGCTTAGAGCTGGGAATGTTTCAGTTACCACTTGGATGACTGAAATTCTGAATATCTTTTATGATAAAGGCATGGTTCTTAAGGATTTTACCAAAGCTATTGTTATCCCTATTTTCAAAAAATTTGATCGCAGTTCTTGTGATAACTATAGGGGTATCAGCCTACTCTCTGTTCCAGGTAAAGTTCTTTCCATGATTGTGCTTAATAGAATTAAGAATCTGGTTGACAGTCAATTGCGTGAAGAGCAATGTGGATTCAGAAGTGGTAGGGGATGTGTGGATCAGATATTTTCAGTTAGGCAGATTCTTGAGAAATGTTTAGAGTTTCAGAAACCTTTGGTTGCTAGCTTTGTTAATTCCAAAAAGGCTTTCGACTCTGTTGATCGTCATAATTTGTGGTTGATTGTGACATCATATGGTATACCAGACAAGTAAGTTAACATAATGAAAGCTTTCTATAATAACACTGAGTCGTGTGTGAGAGTTGGTAAGGCTTGTAGCAATTGGTTCAGCATTACTTCTGATGTTCCACATTTTGTCTCCTTTTTCTTTAGCTTGGTTATTAATTATGTTATGCGAAATTCACTTCAAGGGAAAGATTTTGGCCTTAAATGGACTGGAGATACGAAAATTTCTGATTTAGATTATGCTGATGATTTAGCCCTTCTGGCAAATGATGTTGATGAGATGAACTCTTTCATTCGAGCTGTTGATGAGACTGGTAGTAGAGTAGGTTTGGTTATAAACAAAGAGAAAACTAAAGTGATGAAAATTGGTCAGGCAGTCTGTGATGCAAAATCTGAATGGCTGCAGTCTTGAGCAGGTGTCACAGTTTATTTATCTTGGGAGCTATGTAACAGATAATGATGATGTGCGGCATGAGATTAACAGACGAATAGGGATTGCTGCCGGGACTTTTAAGAATCTATGGAGAGTGTGGAGAAATAGGTGTATACACCTAAAGACTAAAATTAGACTGTATAATATTTTGGTTCTTTCTAGGGTTAGTTATGGTAGTGAAACTTGGACACTTTGTAAACAAGATAACAGGAAACTAGATGCTTTTGATTCCAGATGCTTACACAGTATCTTGGGCATTAGGTGGTTCAACTTTGTAACTAATGATGAGGTTAGGCAAAGGAGTTTGCAACCTCCTTTAAGCAGCATATTGTGCAGAGAGAGACTCCGTTGGTTTGGCCATGTTGCCCGTATGAATAATTATAGATTGGCGAATAGGGTTATGAACAGTGTGCATAAAGGCCTCAGAAAGAAGGGGAGACCTAGGATGCGGTGGGCAGACAATGTCAAACAGGACCTTGTTATAATTGGTGTGCAGTGGCCAAATGCAGTAGATGTAGCTCAGGACAGACTTGCTTGGAGAAGTAAATTGCACGGTCTGGTTGGACCTCCGTAGCCCATGGCTGCTTGAGGATGATGATGATGATGATGATGATGATGATGATGATGATGATGATGATGATGATGAAATAGTTTTAAAAAAAAGTTTTGTTTTAACTTTGTCACCTGTGCGTTTGTTGGTGTCTCTTTCATGTGGACCAGAGTGGTTTATGACAAGCGCGCTACCGATCCCAACGTGGCTTTCCGAAATTTGTATTGAGTTTGGCTTCTCATACTTGTAACCGGGGAGCTACTGCCGTTTAATTTCAATCACATGGGAAAATAATAATTTCATTTTCATGAATGAGGCGTTTAGAAAATAATTCTTGGCGAAAGGGGCCGTTTAGTAAAGAATACTAGGAAAAAAAGGCGCATTAGAAAAGAATTTTTTGATAAAAGTGACGTTCGAAAATAATATTTACTTACAAAAGGAGCTTTAGAAAAGAATGCTGAGCAAAAAGTAGTAGAAAAGATTGCTTAGCAAAAAGGGAGCGTTAATAAAGAGTGCTTGGTAAAAAGGGGCGTTCGACTCAAAAAGGTTGCAAACAGCTTATATAGGCATTTAACTTCTTAGTTTTAAGAGATCAATAAAAATTAGAAGGACGCATATCACCTATGGCGCATATGAGAATCTCGTTTTCAAAGAGAAAGAAGTTTTTTCTTTACCTACTGTTTCATTCCTTAAAATTTTAATTTGAGTTAGCGAATGATGGGAAAATACAAATAGTATTTATTAGTAATTTTACAACATAAAAGTATTCGTCTTTTCATTATTAAATCTAAAAAGTTGCATTTCCCACACCTCCCTCAGAAAAGTGAGAATATTACTGCTATCAGTGGAAAAGCTCTTAGCAACTACCACTATTTTTTCAAATTTTATTCCGTACATATTATTTGTAAAACGTAAAAACTGTTATGTTTTGCCCATTTGAGCCATTTGGGGTTTATGCATTTTAACATTTGTTATTGCTAATCAGGCACTGTTTTAGACTTCGAGATATAATCCCTAGGATTGGAGCTTATAAAATTAATTCAAGATATTAGATAATAGTTCTGAAGATTCAGACCTATCAAAATAAGATTCTTAGACAAGCTGAAAATTCTCCATGGTTTGTAACCAACAAATAAATACATGGAGATTTAGGTGTGCAGCATATTTACACTTATATAAAGTAGATATCTAAGAAATGCTTAGAAACTGTGGACACAAATCATCATGAATTTGTTTCAAATATTTTGAAATTTGATAACGATCCTATGAGTAGATTTAAGGGAGCCAGACCTTTGGTTTTCGAACTGGAAACGTTTTCGGTCTGATTCTGAATTATCGTATTTATCACTGTTTTCACTGTCCTTTGGGGCTCACATTTTTGGTGATATTTCCTTGTCTTTTGACTTATACCATTTATTGGACACCTTCAGATGGAAAGGTCATGGGATCCTAAATCCTGGTACTTTGAAAAATCCTAATTACGTTATATGCTACATATATATAACAGTTCTGCTGTTTCATTGTTTCATTAATCTCTAAACAAATACATAAATATTAATCATTATTATATATATATATATACTATGTATTTGAAAAATACGAAGTGTAATATTTCATTAGCACCAATCAAATTAAAATAGAATTTTCTAATCATAATTTTCATTGTTTCCAATAGAAACTTCATGACGTTCACATTCCACTACCAAAATTTTCTATTTCTATCATTAATACATCGTTGCAATATTCGTTTGAAATTTCGACATTTTGAATCTTTTTCACCGTTAGAGTTTTTCACCAATTATAGAGTTCGAAAGATTCCGAAAGTTCGAATCATAATATTTTATCAATTCCTATCTGACCCTAAAAAGATTTTTTCATTTACCTCTAAATACAAACAATTATCTGCTAAAACAAAAAATTGTGTGTCCCCTGGGTCTAAGAGGTCAATTCATTGTTGCCAATCGAAACATGGCCACCAAAAACAATTTTGGAAGTTTAATGTGAACGCCAAACCAATGGCGTTCACATTTGACCACCAAAATTATAAATTTCTAGCTTAAATACGCTGTTTGCAATATTTGTTTGAAATTTTGGAATTTGAAAATTTTTCCATCGTTAGAATGAGAAATTGCAGTTTTTGAGGATTTAAAAAGCCTGAATCATATAAATTTATAAATTACTATCTAATCTAAAATTTTGAAAAATAAAAACAATGAGTTATATGCCAGAACAAAAAAGGTCGTTTTTCCACCCCCACCGGTGTAAGGAGCAACTCATTGTTGGAAATGAAAAGACCTTCACATTCCATCTCCCAAAATTTCGAATTTCTAGCACAAATACACCGTTTACAATATTCGTTTGAAATTTTCAAAATTTCCCAAATTCCCACCGCTAGAGGGCGTAATTATAGCTTTAGAGAGATTCGGAAAGAGCATATCGTAATATTTCATCAATACCTATTTAACACAAAAATAATTTTTAATTTATCTCTGTAAACAAAAATGTTCGATGTCTACAGACTGACAGACAAGCGGACGGCCAGACAGATAGACGACAAAGCGAAACTATTATCTTCTTTTTTAAAGAAAACAGGATAAAAATACATACAAAAACCTGTTTGGTTATATATTACTAAATTATTACTAATCCCATTTTGCTAATAGTTTGAATTCTAGGCTCAGAGAGTGCTGAGATTAGGAAAGGGCAAAAGTTAGATCGAATGTTGAATACAGTCGGGATAATTTAGCTGGAAAAATTTGTTTTGCGCTGAGGGGGATAAAGAACACACATCTTCCAGAAACAAATAGTATGATTACCACTACACCATCAGCAGCTAATCATTTCTTTCAGCAATATGACTTATAGACATTCTCGCTTATTTTTGTTGATGCGCTTCTGGCGTTATCTATGTAGGTAATCGGATAATCAAACTTTTTCGTATAAATATTATTTGTTACTCACCAAACGATGATAATTCGCAGACAATGACATGTGTAGCTCAAGAAATAGAAGGTGCAAGAAGAAACAGGGATGGTATTTTGTTCATGCACGTGAAAGTAGTGCGAACGGTTGAGATTAGGTGGTTCTGATTGGAAATTGTTCAGCAAAGGCCGAAAATGCCTGGTACACGGCGTCGGCAGGTTTATCGCCATTTGGATGCTTTTGAGAGAGGAAGAATTATAGTCCTGTGTGAAGCTGGATGGACTAAATGTCGTGTCGCTGTCCATGTTCATTGGAGTGTACGAACTATTGGACGCTGTTGGCAACAGTGGCGAAATGAATGCTCTAGTGTGCATCGCATAGGGAGTGGTGACGTCCTACAGATGTCAGTACTTTTTGATAAGTGCATTATTCAACATGCTCGTTCGTCACCACAGAGCACTGCAAACGATATTCGACGGGCTGTGTCAGCAGCCATGGCTGGTGACACAGCCCGTTGGTATAACACAGCCTTTCGGTCCATAGCATTCTGACACAACGTAATAATGTGTGGCAATCCCGGTGTTGCGCAATACAGATACTGCACTACACCTTGAGGGAATTGCCACGAAACCACAATCCACTAGCCAGGGTACTTTCTTGGATCTTGCCTTATTAGATCTTACCTTACTGCGGGAGAAGTCCTGTGGAAGAGAGAGACCTTACTTTTAGAAACAAGTCTGATGAAATAATCATTGAGATGCAGTGAGTGGGTATTTTTGAATTTAAAAACTTGACTAGGAAAAAGCCAAAATCACTCACTGATTTTTGTTCAAATACTTTTCCAAAATCATAACAGATGGTACTTTTGAATTTAGAAGCCAAACTTTGAAGAATTCCTATCTTTTTTGGTCTTCCGCAGCAAAGACTCACAGGCGGCCCCATCGATGAGCCACGCCTAATCGGCGCCTCCCAAACCTTTCAGCATGACCCTCAACTTCGTCCCCTCCATAGTGCCGACACGAAGCCCACAGCGAAGCGGACCCCACCCACTTCTGGGCTGCAACCGAGCCCTTTACAGATGCAGGATAGGTCTGCATAATCGGGTTGTCCAAGTCCTATCAACAGACCCTCCCGTTCTAGACATCTCCAGGAGGTTGCCGGCTGTGCGGACGCTAGAGGACCACCAGCCCACACCACTTCGGAGCACCTAGGCCCCTCCACTACAAAAGCCATTTTCTGCCTAAAGATCTCAATAAGTCCACTGGACCGGGCCCCCTCTAAAACCAGTCTACAGGCCTTCAACAGGCCCCCTCCACCGTGGGCTACAAAATATCGTGAACTCCAGAGTGTCAGCGATCCGAACCCAACTTCTCAGAGCCACCGTAGGCCCCCTCCCCCACCAAGACAAGGTGGTCCCACTTCGGAGGGGAGCATTCTGACACAGCCAGTTCGGTACATAACGACCCGAACGGTAAACCGAAGGTTGCATGAGGCACACCTGCGCTCTAGGCAACCGTTACGTCGACTGCCATTGACTGCAAACCATCGCAGCGCTCATCTGGCTTGGAGCCGAAGTCGGGAGAACTGGGGTCACGAATGTAACATTGTTGTGTTTAGTGATGAAATCCGTTTCTATCTGGGTGCTGACGATCGACAGGTCCGTGTATGGCGACAACCTGGCGAGGGGACCGATCCAGCCTTTGTTCGCGACCAGCATACCGTCCGTCAGCCAGACATAATGGTATGGGGTGCTATTGGATTGACAGCAGGTCACTTCTTGTACGCATCATGGGGACACTGACAGCTGCACGATACGTTAGCGCGGTTCTGCAGCCCGTTTTGTTACAGTTCCTGGGAGACATGCAGCAGACCATTTTCCAGCATGACAACGCCCGTGTACACACTGCTAGGGTCTCCAGACATTGTTTGCAACATGTTCAAGTATTGCCATGACCAGTACGATCTCCATATTTATTACCAATAGAAAATCTGTGAGACCACTTTGGACGACGTGTGCAATCCTCTCACCGGCCGGCATGGAATCTCGAAGAATTACAGAAGCAAGTCAACGCTGTTTGGTGTGCAATTCCTCAGGGCAATATCCGTCTACTGTATGACTCCATGCTACGCCGTATTGCTGCCTGTATTGGCGTTCACGGCGGTGCAAACACCTACTGAGGCAGTCACATTGTGCTGCATTATCTCATCTTCTAACTGCTGAAGTAGCTGCAAATTAAATCATGGTATGCCAATATGTATTGCTATGTGTGTGCTACATTTTAAACCTATCACCTCACTCCTTTTGGGTGGGGCAATTTCAATGTCGTGCAGTGTAATTCAATAATAAAGTATCAGAGTGTAATTCAACAATAAATTATCAGAGTATAATTCAGTAATAAAGTATATGCTTGCACGTCAGTGACATATAATATTTACATCATACGAGACAGCTTGGTTTGCGCCATTCCACACGTAGATGGTGTCTAGAGGGAATCAGCAAAAATATGTCGGAATATCTATATCTCACATTGCTGAAAGAAATGGTTAGCCATTGATGGTGTACTGGTTATCATATCCTGCCTGTTTCTGACAGACGTGGGTTCGTATATCACACAGGGGAAAACCAAACTTCATTTCAACTAATTGTTTCAAGTCTTTCTTGTCTACAGGATATTTTCCTGTGATATTTTATTACGGATTTTAATACAGTCTATTCTTTTTAAAAGTTACTAATTTAGGTAGCATATTAATGCCAGATTCACTATCCTCCCATTGTGTTGAAAACCTGCTGTGACACTCCTACTTACCTTGTTGCCACCATAGTACACAGATAGATAGATAATTTTTATTTCAGATAATGTTTTACAGTATACAAAAACTTTTGACGTCAGTCGTCACATTGAAAATAATACACAAAAAAAACGAAAACAACTCAAAACAAAAAAATTTCTAGTATTCCAGAAGTGTGAAAGATAGAAACGAAGAAACATTCAATATCTATGCTACATATAAACAGTTCTAGTAGTTTAATGTAAAAAAGTTTCCATATCATCCAGTTTCAAAATGTAGTTCTTGAGAACTTTAGAAAACAAATGAAAATTCGTGATATTTTTCATGCTGACCGGGAGAGTGGAAAGTGTGTGATCCAGTGACTAATTCCGGTGATAAGTACAAATAATAGTGCCTAAAAATATCCTTATGTAATGAAGGAATTTCAAAATTTATGTTTTTATCTCGTCGTTATTGGTAATTATTCGTATCAGTTTTAATTCTATCATTTCTAAAGTAAAATGATTTAATATTTTCGAAAAAATAATCATAACGTAAAGGCAAAATTCCTGCTTCCCGAAACAAAGGTAATGAAGGTTGCATTTTGGGCTTTTAGTTAATAAGCGTATAAATCCCTTTTGCAGCACTAAAAGTTGTTTAAAATTATTGAAATACATGCCTCCCCAAGATTTTATACCATATGTTAATTGAGAATGGATTAATGCATAATATAGTGTACACATAAATTTAAATGAAACTAAATGTCTTACGAGATATAAGCGGGCCAGGTTATGGATGACCTTCCTTTTAACCCATGTCACATGCACTTTCCAAGTCTTCTTCCCTGTCTCTGGCATACATGGCTTGCGGATGTTGCTGTTGTTTGCACGTCTCATGCTCTCGTTAAAAAAATTCTTAAATTAAAGTAAAAGTCTGTTTACTTTCTTGTGTATGTCGTGTACAAGATGCCTGTTGTTAATTGATCATAAAACCAAACTCCCGAGAAGCTAAGCCAGGAACCATCGATAACAACGAGCGCAGGAGACGCTCGCCGTTATCGATGATGCTTATTAATATCATTGATTTCCGATTAATTTGTTACAATTAAAATAATCCATGTAATTTCTACCACTTATTTCAATATCATAGCAGTTAATGTTTAAAGAATGTAATTTTTTTAAAGAATTTTTTAAGAATGTAGACTGAAACATACCATTATATACAGTTATAACAGTTCTGGAAGTGTGCTAATTATACACAATTTCGCATAACAGTTGTTACAATAGGGAAATTGTTTTACAATTGCAAAAGTTGGATATTGTGATAATTATACACAGTTATAATTGATGTGACAATCTAATAATTATATATAATTATGAATATTTTGACAATGTGATACTTAAATAGAATTATAACTGATGTGACAATTCGATAATTATATGCAATTATAACGGTTGCGATAATGTGACAATTAAAATTATAACTGATTTGACGATGTGATAATTGCATAAAATTATAACTGATGTGACTATAGAATTTTTTTGCAATTATAACTATTGTGACTTGATCCAGCCAATCTGAAGTTTAATGTCTTGCAAATTGCGTACGATTGTTTCTGTATCCCTTCTGATGTTTGGAATGATACTTGTCGTGTATTTAAGAAACTTAAAAGTTGCAATGTGATTTTTGGAATGATATTTATCTTGTATTTAAGAAACTTAAAAGTTGGAATGTGATTTTTGGAATGATATTTGTCTTGTATTTAAGAAACCTTAAAAGTTGGAATGATATTTGTCTTGTATTTAAGAAACAAAAGTTGCAATATGATTTTTGGAATGATATTTGTCTTGTATTTAAGAAACTTAAAAGTTGGAATGATATTTCTCTTGTATTTAAGAAACCTTAAAAGTTGGAATGTGATTTTTGGAATGATATTTGTCTTGTATTTAAGAAACCTTAAAAATTGGAATGTGATTTTTTTGGAATGATATTTGTCTTATATATAAGAAACCTTAAAAGTTGAAATGCGCTTTTTGTAATGATATTTGTCTTGTATTTAAGGAACCTTTAAAGTTGGAATGGGATTTTTTGGAATGATATTTGTCTTGTATTTAAGAAACCTAAAAGTTGGAATGTGTAAATAATAAAATGGTGGAGAAAAAGAGGCATGAAATTTCTGCAATTCTACCAAATAATATTTTGTTGCTTTTAAGAAGTGGTGTTTTCTTTTGGCTTTTTTTCAGGGTGAAAAAAAATATAATTTTAACTATCTCACACTAAACGAGTAAAAAACATTCTTAACCAGTTTGTGAACATAAAACAACTGTTAATTATTTAACACACAAGAAAGGAAAAGCAAAAGTTCAAGCAAGCTGAGTTTTAAATATATTCTGTTCGTTTCTCCCTCAGTAACCAACAAGAACGAAAGCAAAAATTACAGCATGGAAAAATCTCAGTATTTAAACAGCTGCTATTCACATAATGATGCTCTCCTGCTTTGTATATTAAAGAAGTTCCTTATTCTTCTCATTAAAGTTAATTATTTTAAAACTAGGACGAAATACTTTTTAATTTGATAAAAGATGAAACAAGAGCTCTAAAGACTGCTGTAGGATATGTGTTTTAAACAAATGAAAAATTTTAGAAACTTTAAAAATTTCTAAATGTGAAACTGAGTCAGGTGTTTTAAATAAGTTGCATGTTTAAACTTCTTTGTAATTGCTGAATACACTAGTAAAATATAAAAATGTAGATACCCAGTTAGTAGAAAATTAGTTAATCCTAGGTAAAATTTTATCTTAGCCCTTGGTTCCAGTAAAACACTGAAAAATAATGAAAAATACCTTGCTGAATATTCTCAAGAAGAACAGTGTAAATAATTTATTGGATATTACAACAGTATAAAAATAATTATATTATTTAAATTTTCACTATTTCTTGTAAAATTAAAGACTTTACATGTAATAAATTGCATTAATGTGCCTTATAGTGTTTGAATCCTACCTCTGTGTGAACATTTCGAGTTCTAGATGAATGAGAAAAATATGTTCTCCATGGATATTTCGTTCTTAATTATATAAAATTTAATTTGCATTATTTAAACATTAACTCTTGGAAGATTATAATATAGGATAACAAGTACACTGCTGTAATGGTAAGTTTTTTTTTTTATGTGTATACATCAGTGGGGTTACATGATTTAGAATTCTGATCAATGTTTGGAAAACGTATCATTGGGATCTAGCTACCCACTAACGGTGGCAAAAGCTAAACAGCTGCAAAAGGTTGAAAACTGCTGAACATTTTATAGGCCCTCAGTTTGCCTATTAAGGTTTTTACGACATGATTAAGGTAAGGAAATTAAAGGTAGAGTAAGATGAAGTTATTTTGTGATCATCACGGATAACATTTTGCTCAAACCCAAAATAATAATTTCATAATGATTATTTTATTATTTAAAAGAATTAATTAATTTAAATGCAAACAATTATTTTTTCTAGCAATTCAAAGTAATCTACCACGATCCGAATTTTGATAGAATTATTTCATCTCATAACTTAAAATATTAAAATCAAAAGCAAAGAAATATTTGTTAATAGCAGATGCAAATTAATATATGCATATATCTCTCGAATGGAAAATTCTTAATTTACTATTTTGCAGATAATTTTACAGCATCTCTCTTGTTATTCCCATTATTTGTTAATTAGGTAAAGTAACTGCATTTTATAGAAGCAAGGTACAGAAAGATTCTGCGTTTCTCTGTTTTAACAATGAATAATTTATGATAGCAATGATGACTTACAGGCACTCAGCATGTCGTATTATTAAAAAATAAAATTAAAATCTATACTTAACATTTTAAATGCAATGACTCTGAACCAAAGAAAGGAAAAGTAATTAAATTCATTTAAATTTCATTAACTTCAGAAACACATTATCTTATAGTAGTTAGACAAATTCAGCTTTTATACGTAATAAAAGTGATATGAATGCTAAAACTAAGCGTGTAAGCACTGGTAATTAATTAATATGTTCAATAACAAAAGTCTAGAAAATATGGATGAACAAAATTAGATTGTGAAAGAACAGAAAAAGTTCTTTTACATAAATCCAAATATATTTTAATTAAAGAAGCGTTCAGAATTAACATTTTTGTAAATAAGATAATAGTTTCGATGCTTAAAAGAAAAAGAAAAACAATTATTTTCTGAAATACTTGGATATTTAAAATAATAATTATAAAAAATAACACAAAACAGAAATGTCTGAGAGTTAATAAACAATTTTGATTCATATATATATATAAATCAATCTTCTTGAAGTTTAATTTATTAGCGTAAATATACTTAATACAAATTTATTAATATAGTTTATCTACAGTATTATAGAATTATCATGGCACATAAAATGCTTCCCAAAAGTGAATCATTATCAGATTAAATAATTACTGCTTAAAAATATGTGGATACGAAATTGCTGATAAAATTTTGTTTGCTATAGTTTCTGGAAAAGGCGTAAGTTTCTCGCTTTTAAGAAGGACCTTCTTCACTGAGGAATTGTCTGTGAACAAGGTATGGTGCTGAGCACAACATTCAGGTCGTATAATTAAAATTTCAAATTCTAAATACATTTATTCGTTTCATTGCAATTTTCTGGTTTCACTCAAACTATCGAGTCATAGAAAAACAGTTATTTCTCAATTGCCAATGAAGATCCATTGTCTGATAATTACAACTTTATTTTTTTTAATTACTCTGCATTGATAACAGTTTCAAATTATTTACTGGCACTGATGATAGCCAGAAAAAGACTTTGATAGTGTACCTATCATCGTACTATCTATCGTGATAGCCTGAAAAAAATATTGATCGTGTATTATGCTTGCCTGAAAAAGATATTAATCGCGCACTATAATGGCCCAAAAATACAATATTCGTGTACTATAATGGCCTGAAAAAGACATTGATCGTTTGCTATGATTGTCTGAAAATTATTTTGGTTATGTGCTATGTAAGCATGAAAAAGACATTGATAGTGTACTATGATGGTTTGAAAAAGACATTGATCATGTACTATGATGGGCTGAAAAAGATATTGATGATGTACTTTGATGGACTGAAAAAGATATTGATGGTGTACTTTGATGGTCTGAAAAGACACTGATATTTTAGTATAATGATCTGAAAAAGTTATTGATGGTGTACTATTTAATCCTGAAAAAGATATTATCGTGTAGCATTTAATTCTGGAAAAGACATTGATATACTATGATGGGCTGAAAAAGACACCGATATTGTAGTATGATGGTTTGAAAAAATATTGATCATGTACTATGATGGTTTGAAAAAATATTGATCATGTACTATGATGAGCTGAAAAATGATCTTGCACTAATGATTGCTGAAAAAATAAATATGCGTTTTTATGGCTTATTAGATCCTGAAATATCGTTAACTAAGCATCACACCGGTGGCCAAATAGTTGGTGTGATTGTCTTCTGATTTAAGGGACCCGGGTGTCAGCCCCGGCTAAGGGATGAATGTTTCTTTTCTGCGTATCTTTCTGCTATGCTCTCGCCTTTCTTACATATCTTCGCTATGACCTATTAAACCAACAGGCTCTTGTCAGATCTCTATGTCAAGCAGTTATTTGAAGATTAATTTAGTTTTGGTCGATTTATAAGAAATCGAACAGAAATAAATTTTTATTCTGTATTGGATGACAGCTTAAAAAGAATACTATTTTCCTGTAAAAACATTTAAGTGTAATGGATAATAGAAATAAAATTATTTAGTGAATACTAATGAAATCCTAAATAAAATATTTACTCTACGCTGATAATAGAGAAAAATGTAATAATCCCCTATTTGATATACATGCATTCTAGAATACCTGATAATTCATTAACGACCAAATACTTAATCTTTAAAAGGTGCTTTTTTTCGTGTCTCCTGACTTATGGAACCTATAATGGAACGTTTCGTCTTCCTCTGTGCAACTGGACTTTAGTGACTGAATGCAAATATTTCGCAGGATAGATGTGTCTGGATTTCCTCATTATTGTTAGATCTCTCTCTGTAGTTTCAGTGAGCTGTCGGTCCTACGATGCAAAATGATTCATTAATGCTAAGTCTCGGAGGAATAATCGACAACGAGTATTATTAATGCAACGTCTTCTTCACTGAGAGTAATCGAACTGGTTCAGTGTAGGGAAATGTTCTCCGTTGAATTGAGATTACGTGATTGGACGAAACTGATTTTATAATTCATCGAGCCAAGAGAAGGTTTCCTGTTCTACTGAGTGTTTCGCATCTCGCGTTGGTGTTGGTGGGTGTCTTTGGCAATAACTATTTAAAGGTTTCAAGGATCAGTACCGTAGTGCCTGGGCTGGGATGGCCCAGTCGGTAAAGAGCCAGGAAATTTGATGTTACCATGTTAAAATCAGAACTCTGACTGCTTTAAGATTTATCGTCGCTAAACACTTACTTCGTTCTGGTTGAGAAAGGCGACACCGCATGGACTTGGAAAGGCAGTCGTCCGTTGGATTGGACTTTAAGCCGTGGCACTCTGTGCATGTTAAAGAACACGCTTAATGGCTGATCAATTAGCCAGTTAGCAACTGAAATGGCCAGGTATCAGAGTTAGGTAGGGAATATATCTAGGCTTTACAGATTATATGATGTTTTAGGGGGCTAATACATTAATAAGTTTTTGTAGCATATCAGAAGCACTAAAATATTAAAGAAGGTAGAGCACAAGAGTTGTGCTTCATAGCAGCATGCACGAAATTTAGGTGAAAAATCTGAAATCGCTGATATCGCCTTGATTTAAATTTTTACGTGCATTATTCAATGTTATACGACACACAACACTATCCTTAATGTTTTATTCATTAAGAAATCATTGAAAAGTTAGCTTTATTACTAAATAGATGTTTTTTGTGACAGCAAAGTGTGTAATAAGAAATTTTTCGCTTCCGCTTCGCCAACTATACTATTACGAGTCACTTATAAGAACAAAATGCTGATAGAGAGTTACTAGAATATTCTTACAAGTATTATGCTTCCCAAGAAGCAAATAATGTTTCAACGATCGTTATAATTACATCTCAGTAACCTACTGACTTTATAATTCGTGTATTTTGGACATCGAGGAAACAGTAGAGGTGAAATATTAAGGAAACTGTAAAGACACGGAAAGACTGCCATTTTTTTTAGATGGTGTTTCTTTTTACCTACTGCATAAAGTTACGTGTCTCAAAGACCTATTTGCGATGCTATACGTTTCGTGATAGATTGCCTCAATATATTCACCGACGGATGACCAAGAACATTATTCTCGCTAAACAACAATGCAGATTTAAATATTATTGTAACCGACGTGGTCGCCTAGCAACTGGGTGGGAACGGAAACTGCTATCATTTCTGGTCCTTCTGGTTTTTGTTGGGTGGGTTGATGACGGCATTGAAAGATTTCAGGCAGATGCAATGAGTTTTTTTTTATATTGCGCAAAGATAAATGCGTCGCTCATGAAAATTTAGTTACTTTTGTCTTAAATATTTTATGTTAGTGAGTGTGACAATTTTTGTTTGCTTCTTTACAGGCTAACATGAAACAAACAAAATATATTCATTTTTTAAGATCATGTATAAATGTATTGGAAAATATATAACACCTCGAGGAGTATAGCCTATAAGAAGATTCTGTTTTCATATAGGAGGAAGAAAGTTGAGTTTTTGCGTGAGCGGCATTTTTTTTTTCACACACTCGATTGCTATTAGGAGACAGACGGTAGGCTCCCGTCAAGTCTATCCAGAGTTGTTTTTTTAACGTGCACAGAGTATGGCTCTCCCTCACACGGGGCCATAGCTTTATGATCTCCGATCTTTATCCTCTCCGACAGACGGCGGCCTTTCCAAGTCCATCGGTGTCCCATACTGACCGGGGACAGGGGTTTTGCAGAGACAGATCTCGTTACTGGCCCAGGTGGGATATGAACCTGGAAACTGGAGATTACGAACCTGGTGTGCTACCGACTGAGCCACTCCCTGTCTTAGGAGAGATAATGTTTTCGGATGAGAGAGTTAAAAGGAGTTTGTATTGCTGCTAATCTCTGTGTGAAACATCTAATACTTTGCTTTCCTTAAATAATTGTTGTTTCTAATGCAAACATAACTCGTTCTAAATAGGTTCCATTGAAACTGGAAGATAATAATAATTTATTCCATGCAGGGGGTTTCAGTAAATCCAATGTACAGGTAATTTTGTATTTTAATTTAAATGTTCAAGTGGCTTGATGCCCCAGTAATTTGAGAAATTAAAACGAAATATTAAGATAGTACAAAAAATAGAAACATATTTACAGGAATTGAATAATTATTTGATACATAAAAACAAAATGACAAGTTGCGCAGACGAAGACAAACATATGACACAAAATATGATAAGATACGTGGTAAAAATCGAGGGGAAGAAAAAGAAGGTTTAAGACAATGGAGAGAATATTAAAGAATGAACTTGGGGAAAAAAAGGATTACGGATAATTCAAACAAAGAGCAAAGATGGGAAGTGGGAAAAGGGATGAGGAAATATTTTTGGTGAAACATTTCGATACTCTAATAGGAGTGGAGTAATATAATTAGGTGATTTTCTCATAGATGATTTTACATCTGAGTGGTGCATTTTTGCACACAACAGGCTAAATGGTTAGGTCAGAAAGATCACAATGGTTCAGAGAAGGTAAGGGATCTAGCTGTTATGAGACGGCACCCTCTCGTCAAAGCCATCCGTAGTGTTCTTCAGCGTGCACAGGGTATGGCTCCCCTATACACTGAACCGGGCTTTATGTCCCGTCCAACGGAAGGCGACCTTTCTCAGCCATCTGTGTCCCATTCCTAATCGAGGGTAGGGTAGGAGTTAGCGAAGATAACGCTGAATAATGACTCAGTTGGAAACTGCAAATTACGGGACTGAAGCATTACTGACTCAGCCAACCCATCTCCTCCGATAGGTGCAATGTGATGAATGGAAAATAATTCTTTGTCAGCCAAAGTCAGATAAACCTTTCGATAATGACTTACTTTAAGCACTTATTAATAACGACGAACTATCTACAGATTCGAACTGTAGTCCAAAATACACTGTCTGACCAAATTATTAAGAACACGTACCTAATAGTTCATCGTATGTATCGATTTCTTTGAACCATGGTAGAGCTCCCAAATTTCAAAGGTTTTTAGTCCTCGTTGAAATGGGTTTGGTAATATATTGTTAGCGGTCAGCTCTTTCAGCTGATGAACTGTAGCAGCTTTTCTGTTTTTGCAGGTCAACAAACGCTTGTGTCTGTCTGTCAGAGACGTTTTTCCCCGGTATTTTCTGAAATTGGCAGACGTGTTTTGAGATTGTTGCCATTCTCCATGTATTTTGGTTGTTTTAAGTCTCATAGACATTTTTTTACACATTGGGCTAAATGGCCAGGTGAAGAGGACCCCAAATGCTTGCAGAAGGTTGGAGGAAAGGAACCCACTAGACAACTGTTAAGAGACAGCTGGTAGCCTCCCAGCTGCATCGTAATAGTTGTACCGTCAAGGTCACGCAGTGCATTCTTTGATGTGCACAAGGTATGGCTCTCCTGCACACGGGCATACTTTGCAAGCCCAGCGGTCTCCCCTATTGAGCGAAGGTAGAGAGTTTTGCGGAGATAAGTCTCAACTTTGGCCCAGGTGTGATTCTAACCTCAGAATTGTAGATTACGAGCTTGGCACGCCTCCGACTGAATCATCCTCGACCCAGCCATACACTTGGAATATTGTACCGCGTTATTTTCTGCTGAGTTCAATCCGTTCACGGATGCTCCTGTCCATGGCGCTCCAATGATGAGACCGTTTCGAAGTCAATTATCACAGCATTTTATGTCATGTCGCACTTGACGTTGCTTTTCGCCATGCCTTTACGACTTTTACATGATTTCTTAGTGATGTAGAATATTCATGTCAGTAAGATATTTTGCATACGTTGACGTGTTTCATGGTATTTCTTTTACGATAATAATTTGGCCTGCCAGTTTAGGTTATGAATAAAATCATTGGGAGAACAATAAAATATTCAGGAAACAATTTGAAATATAAAGGACAATTGTATTTAATTTTTTTACCCCTAAGCGGCATTTTTGTGCATGCAATTGACTAAATAGCCTGGTACATACGGACATCATTTAGCATTCGCAGGGTATCATATACACACGGCTGAACATGAGAACCATTCGCAGGGTTCTCATATACACACGGCTTAATGTCCCATCCCAGAGACGTCGATACCAAACACTATAAGTTAAATAACTTTAAAACATTTTCCTATTTGCCCTCAAATGCCACCGTTTTACTATCTCAACAAAGGAAATCTTTAGTCTCTTGTATCAAATGCTTTATTAAAATCTAAAAATAAAATTGCCTTTATTCAACGCTTTGTCAACAGTATCTGAAAAGTCCGAATAAAACAATTTTTGCACCATTTTCCTTTTTAAAGACGCATTTTAAATCAGAAATTGCGTTAATTGTGTAAGGAATTTAACAGGAACAGTTAAAATTTACAGTAAAAAACAGTTAAAACTGTCTATTATTTTATTATTTTAAAAAATACAAATGTAAAATAAATGAATTTACCCCTCAAGCATGCCAATCTTAACGAGGTTGGGTTGTGTTACCTCTGAGCGGCACTTTTTTGTACACTATGGGCTAAATTGGCCAGGTAACATTGACCCCAAAGGCTCAGATAAGGTTGGGGCAGGGGACCAACTGGAACAGCGGTTGGGAGACAGATGGTAGCCTCCCGTCAAGGCCATCCAGCGTGTTCTTTAACGTGCAGAGGGTATGGCTCTCCCGCACATGGAACCACGGCTTAACATTCCTTTCGACGGACGGCGGTATTTCCAAGCCCATCGGTGTCTCCAACTGAGTGTGGGCAGGGCGAGGAGTTTTGCGCAGATAAATCTCAACGCTGACCCAGCTGGGACTCGAACCTGGGAACTGCAGATTGCGAGCCTGGCGCGCTGCCAACTGTGCCACGCCGACCCCCAATCTTAACAGGTGTCTGTTAGTATAATACTCCATAAAGAAGATCTATGAGAAAGGCGAGATCTCAGCAGAAAAACAACATAAATAAGCATGCATATCTTACCTGGGGAACAACCTTTTCTTCACACCACTTTTATAAATGGGTCTCATTATGGTTATTGTCAGTCTGGAAGAGATTCATGAAAAGATTTACGTATTTTAATTTAAAAAAAACCTCCTCAAGCAGCTACTTGCCACAGGAGACTGACAGGAGCCTGTCAGTTTAATATACGATTAAATAAAATTTCTGCCAAGTTATCTTTACAAACTTTTTTCGTGTTTAAAATGCATATTATTAATACGACAGATCACTGATTTTATTATATTTATTGTTCCACTAATTGTTCTATGTGGGATATACATAAAAAAAAATCAAAGTGCTCTCAAAGGTAACACGTAAATATCCTCGTCAATCTGGTTAGACTCCCTTACTGTAGTAAAGTTATCTGCGAAATAATTATTAAAATTATTAGCAATTTATAGTTTGTCAAATCTTTAGGCATACGTTTAATTATAGCGTTGTCTAGAGTTTTTCTTTTCCTTTTAGCATTTATTGTTTGATAGATTGAATCCCATGTTTGTTTTGATGGTATTATCTTTAACTGCCATAAACTGATGTTATAAAATCTATATATTTCTTTTCTGATAAGAGTAGCGACAGAATTCCAAAGTTGTTTGATAAATTTCAAAATTAAAATACAATGTTTCTTCTCTATATTTCATTATTTATTGCTATCTGTACTTTTATACCTAACTAAAAGTATTAGCTACCTGCTAAACACAGTGGCCTAACTAACCAACCCATTCTAGCTAAAAAAACCCTATCCCAAAATATTCAACTGAACTGCTATGCAAATAATTAACACATTCTATTTTGCTTCGTTTCTAGCAATCACATATGAGCCATTAATCACCACGAGTCTTTCCTCCGATCAAACTCTGACCAACATCAACATTTCACTCGTAAGATTTTAGAATAAACTTTACACGGGAATTCCATGAAACTACGCAAATCAGATAAAGTTTGGTATCACAGCAAAGTGTTTGGAAATTCGCCAGTTCTCGCGTAAATGGCATCTGTTTCAGGTCGTTGACCTGCATTAGGTAATTGCTCGGAATAAACCGATCTTGCAACAATAAAACGCTTACTTTCGCTGCATTTATTAGCTGCATTGAAAGCTATTCAGAGAAATGCGCAAACTTAAGGAAAAATTGTGCTCATTTAATGAATAAAAGAATCTTAGCTATTGAAAATATTTATGCCACTTATATTAACAAAAATAATGTAAATATCTCATCATTAAATTTGAGCCACAAACAAAAAAGTGCATTTTGCATAAGTTTTTTTATAAAAACAAGTTATGCACAAGAACAAATACTTAATGCAATGCATTTTTACTATCCCGAAAGAGAGGATTGTACCCACGGGACAAATCTCCTTCCTCTAAAAAATGGGGACCCCTTTGAGGCCCCGTGATGAAAAAAGAGGAATGGATGCTAAGTATATAGTTTATAGAAGTTTTATTATGCAAGGTCATTCTTTTTACAGTATTCAGGTTCTCTGAATCCTGCGTTAGAGTTAATGCATATTTTTTGACAATATTCATTCCCCAAAACTTCAAGGGCGAAGGTGGCACAGTTAGTAGCTCTCCAGTCTCGTAATCTGTTGTTCCAAATTTCGTGCCCCAACTGGGTCAGCGTTGAGAATTTTCTCCCCTAACCCCCGTTCTACACTTGGTGAGAAAGGGGACAGCGTTGGGCTTGGAAAGGTCCGTCAGATGGGATGTTATGCCTCGTATGCAGAAGAGCCATCTATACCCTGTGCACGTTATAAAACACTATGGATGGCCTTGATGAAAGGCTATCATCTGTCGCCTAACAGCTGTCCAGTGGGTTCCATTTCCCCAACCTTCTCTGAGCCCTTGGGGTTCTTGTGATCTGGCCATTTACCTTACTGTGTTCAAAAAGCCCCTTTCAGATGTAAAACAAATCAGCCCCAAAACTTGAGGAGACACCTTCAAGAGGCTATCTAAGAATTTACACACTATGGCACTGTCTCAAAGCCAGGTGATTGTGAAGATGGACAGCTCTTAGGGGAAAGATAGTGCAATCCCCATCTGCCTCGAGTTATGAGGTCCAAAAAAACCTTTTTTCATTTTTAGTTGGCGTGCTAAGGATTGGATATTAAACATTCTGAGCACATACGCGTCACCTTCTAAACGTTGCAATATTGGGCTTCATTCTTCGTAATGTTTCCAGATACATGGTTTGCTGAATTTACCTGTTTAATTCCCCTTCGTTAACAGCGATAAGGTTTCATTCACAACAAAAATTATTAAAGCCCTGCCCACGATCTTTGATTGCTTTTATTCGACACACAGACAACGTAAATCTGCTCGGCCTGTGAACCATAAAGGATTGGGAAAACAAGAGCAGTTACCGGGAGCCATCTGCTATACAAAAATTGATACGTGTTCTCTGCTCACACGAAGCGTAACCGGCTTCGTGCGCAGCTGCTACAGATTGCTGCTCATTCGTGAGTCATCTCCATCAACACACGTCGTTCGCGAGATGACAGGAAAACTCTTATCTCGTAATATTGAAGAATAAAATGATGCTTCAATGTGTGCCGTGTCTTATATATATTAACAATATTAACCCAAACTCTTTCTTTTGGTAGAGTAAATGCTGATGTACAATTTAATACGAATTATTGTACAGTTCTTAGTTAATATCGTAGTATATAAAAAGGCATATGCATGTGTCTTCTTCAGTTCTTTTGATCCAATATTTTGAAGAAATGAACAGCGCATCGTTTTAATCACAAGGTGTACGATCGACGGCTAATGGGTGCTCTATGACATTTGGAATCTTAAGAAATTCACTTTGTTCAACTTTCTACTTGGAAGTGCTTTATCAGCGAATGATGAAGGTTATTCTGAATAATGCTGAATTTAATAAATGTAAAAAATAAGTGTTAAATATTACTACTAGTGGTCGTCACTTTGTAACGTTATGACTGTCTCGGTTAGTCGCTTTTTTACATGTAATTCTATAAATAAAATAAAATAAATACCCTCTCAAGCAGCTGCTTGCCACAGAGGTCTGACAGGAGCCTGTCAGTTTACGTGCCATAGTTGATGGTCTGAGAGGATGGCAGGACCTCAGCAGAAAAACCACACACACACACATCCATGCCTTACCCGGGGCTCGAACCCAGGTCCCGTAGATCACAAGTCAAGCGTGCTAAAGGTTTTTTTTCAAGCTGATACTCGTATTATCTTTATATTATTTTTGTAAAATTAAATCGATAGAATCCATTTTGGAAATCTGTTCAGTAGTTATAATTATTGGATCAAATATGGCTTTCAAACCATATATGCAAACTCTGGTTTTAGGGTAGAGAATTTTAAAGATTTGATGGAACACAGTAAGTACACACAACAGGATTTAATCCATAGGCAATCTGTACTATTCAAGATCTTCTCATCTACTAACGGATTATATCATTCCATTTCTGAGTGATTTATTTTGTAGACATGGCCATGTTGGGTTAGGTTGTTTTACCTCTAAGCGGAATCTATTAGTGCATACAACGGGCTAAATGACCATGTCACAAGGACCCCGAGGCCTCAGAGAATACGACGGGAAGGGGACTCACTGAACAGCTGTTATGGGACAGATGGTAGCCTCCCGTCAATGCCATCCGGCGTGTTTTTTTAACGTGTACAGTGTATGGCACTCCCGCATGTGGAGAAACGTCTTTATGTCCCACCCGAAGGACGGCGGCCTTTCGAACCCATCGGTGTCCCCTTACTTACCGAACCAGGGTGCGGATTTAACGGACATAAATCGCAACGGCACTGGTGGGACTCGAACCTGGTAACTTATGATTACGAGCCTGGCGGCTACCGACTGAGCCAACCAATGGCTCAAACTGCTCAGAGCTGGGTAGAAAAAAAGAGACTCGCTTTGCAGAAATAGATTAAAGACAGGTCAAGGCAGTCCAACATGTATTTTAACGCGGCCAAGAAATAACTCGCCTGCACATGAAACCGCGGCTTAATGTCTATCCAACGGGCGGCTGTCTTTAAAGCCCACTATTGTCCCTTTTTTCACCAAAGACAGAGTGGCGGTTATTGGAGAAAATATTAATGCTATATAGACTTGAAATCAGGTTACGATCAAGATTGCTACCGAGTGAGATCCACTTGTCCCAATCTAATAGCAAAAATATGATTCGTTACTTAAACCTATCATTTTAGTACACTAATTTTGTACTTTTTAATGAATGCATGGACAAACACAGATATCTAGATCTATACACATGGTCCGGTCACATGGATTTCAAAGGCTCCAGGTTTCAGAGTTTGGTAGGAGCTTGGTAGCCTCACAGAAACAGATGAATACCTCCCCCAAGGTTATTCATTGTGCTCTTCTGTATACGGGCCCACAGCTAAATATCTCGTGTAACGAATAGCGGTTTTTACCAAGGCCATTGATATCATTTTCTCACCGAGGGCAGAGAGGGGATTAACGGAGACAATCTCAACGAGGGCACAGTGGAATTTGAATCTGGGAACATTAGTCTACAATACTGACACATTATCTACTGAGCTCAGGTTGATAATTCCCGTAACCTTTGGTTACTTGAGGATTGCAAGCAGACACAGATATAGAAAAAAAATAAAGGGGAGGGGAGCAAGAGACACACTGGAACGGGAAAAAAGTTAGAGGGATTGGATTTCCATTGCAGTGTAACATTTCGCCATCCCTTCCATATGTATTAAAATTTTCTTGGAAAATGCATGAAATATACAGAAGTTTAATCATCTCTATTTTCTTTACTAGCATTCTGAAAGTGGGAGGAGGTATGACTCCTTGCACTCCTTTCTCTCTAAATCAGGTGCTGTATGCAGGTATACATATATATAATAAAATGGCAATTTTTATTATATTGTTTACACTTGTGTTAACAACATTTAGAAAATTAGAAAATTTCATGTCAAACCAATATTTAAAAGCAAACTCAGTTTTTCACGAAATTTAAGGTAGTACTTATGGATCAAAAGTGCACAATTCATTTCGTATGTTAAAGCTTTTAACTAATAATGAAAGCAACTGATAATCGTGTATGTTTCTTTACACATCTGTCTCTCTTATAGCTGAATATCAAACTTTGTCGCTAATGATACCACGCATAGATGGCCAGAAATGGAAAGTGGGTGATTTAACATTTGCAATGTTCGGATCCAAGTTCTATTTCGAGGCATCACACGTTCGGCGACTAAAGCTTGTATCTCCTCCATCTGGAAACTCTGTTAGCGCATGAAAATGCATTTGCTGTAACGGTTTGCCTTAGAATGGGGAGATAGTAGTTAATCGATATCGGTGCTAAACAGCTAATATGTTAGTCTGAGCTGTAACACAGGGCCTTAAATTTGGAAACAATGTTTTAAGCAGCTATTGATAGCTATAAACTAAAACGGATTACAAATTTGCTTGCGCGTAAATCGAAGTAAATTTGAAATATGGGATAATGCACGAAGTTATTTGTATAAAAATATTTCGATTTTATTTTTATTATGCAAGAATAGTAGCCGTCGCAATAGCCAAGAGTCTTCAGTCATTTGGCTGCAGAGGAAACGGAGATGGATTCAAACAGAAAATATAGCGTGAAAGTTCTAATGACGTATTGTCATTATCTAATGACGTATTGTCGCTCCTCGCTTTCTAATGACGTATTGTCGCTCCTCGCTTTCTAATGACGTATTGTCGCTCCTCGCAGGCCTTTATCTATGGCATAGTATACTGACATACTTACTTCAAACTTTACATAGATTTTACGCTCAAATGTTATTTACTGTAGATTCCCTAAATTTTTGATCTTCCCATAGGCGCCTAAAAAGTAGAAACTAAAACTAAAAGCATATCAATCGTTCAATCAGTCACTGAATTCGCATTAACCTCAAACGAAGATAGGGCGCCTGCAATTATTGATTGAGTAGGTAGACCGGAGCTCTATCATCCTTTGAAGTGAATACGAAATTCAGTGGCTGATTGCACCATCGATATGTTTTATTTTTATTTTCTGATTTTTAGGACACATAAGCAAAGACAGGTATTTTTATTTTTTTTAAATTTATATATAGTGTATATTTTGTCGGTGAAAACACCTACCTTAAGAAACTCTCATTTGATATATGACTCATAAACATCGACCACATTTTTCCTCCTCCTGTTTTTGGAGTCGTGTGTAAAGTATACCATGGTGCTGGAGACATCAGAAACTTTAATTTGAGATATAACTCATTAAGGTCCACCCCCGCAAATATCAGCCTCCTTTTGGAAGGAAAATGGTGGTGGTGAGCGTCAAAATTCGAAATAGTCTACGACAGTCCTCAGATTAGCTTATATAGTTTTCATATTTCTTCTTTTTAGGAGGGAAGAAACAAGGTTTAAAATTTTTTAACCTGTAACATCCCTTGTGTTACAAGCTTTAGTTTGACGCATAGCATTTTACTCTATTTCGAAAGATATAGAGGAACAATCGATTTCATATTTACCCTTTTTAGGAGAGAAGAACGCAAGGAAGGATATGACATATACAGTATAAGACACTCTCCACATCACAAGCTTTTATTTGACTCATGTTGCTTTTTGTACTCGCATTCTGGATATATATAGAGGAGCAATCGTTTTCATATTTCCTCTTTTCTACGGGGAAGAAATCAGGGTTTATCGATTTTTCATAGCCTATGACACTTCCCCCGTCATAAGCTTTCAATTGACACATCCGTCGCGTTCGAAAGATATGGTGGAACAACTGTTCTGACAAATCCACAAATGGACAAATTGATAAACAGACAAATGAGGAGCAAAGACAACAGGAAGATAGGTAAAAATATGCAGTATATAACAAAATCTTTTACATTCTACAGTTAAGATACTGATGATTTTTAATATAAAGCATCTGTACGTGACCTTAGGTTTGCATGGTTTAAATTCCTCAGCCTATGACACTTCCCCCGTCATAAGCTTTCAATTGACACATCCTCGCGTTCGAAAGATATGTACGTCATCGGTATGTGACCTTAGGTTTGCATGGTTTAAATTCCTCAGTTCCTCTGGCCTTGACGGAAGTCTTAAATCTGTCCCCTTCTCGGGATCTTTGTGACCTGGCCATTTAGCCCACTGTGAGCAAAAAAGTGCCGCTTAGAGGTAAAACAACTAAGGTATCCAATCAAGGTACTCCATCTGGTAATTGTTTTTGCCAGTCATTAAGATTTTCCATAAATTTTACAGTCTTCTCTGCGTAGTAAGATGACGAATCCGTATTTAAGGCATAGAGTCGGGTGCGGGATAGCTCTGCCTTATTACCTTGATATATAGAGAAAAATAAGAGATTTTTATTACCTTTGACTGATATGGGCAATGTATAGCTTTCAAGCTGTATTAGACAAACGAATAAACGTAGATTGATATTTAAGTTATCTTGTGGTTGGATTTATATCTCGTTCAATTTAAAGCAGTTTATGCTTAGTCTTGCAGAAAAACTCCAGAAATCATTCACACTTCTATCAGCACCTTGTATAAACGAGAGATATTCTCGTGGTTCATGCCATTTGTATCAAGAAATGGAGTTTTATACTGATTAATTCCTTAAAGATAACCATAATGATTGACATGCGTTAATATTGATAAGAATGATGACCACTGAAGGTAAAAAAGGCTTTCTTTCACGCCCTGCTCTCATGGGTATCAGAAGAATGGTTTACCAGTGTGTCTCTAAACAAGCCTACCTTATATTTTAAAAAAATAGGAGATGTATCCACATGCAACAGAGAGCAACTTGTTAATGGAGTATTTATTCAATTGCCCTTAAACGTTTCTATGGGGAGACTGAAAGCTTTTGAAATAGAAATATCTAATACCACATAGAGTCAGATGTCATGCATTCTATCAGATTTCGGATCCTTATAACTTGCTATTTAGTGCAAATATGGTGCAACAAACACGTTCCTCGGTAACAAAACAATCTTACATATTTATCGTGCTCTTAAAATCAATAATTAATGTTTTGAATTTTAGTATACACTACTCTAATTTGAATCGCTATTTAGTTGACCGACATTTTTTGATTGTTTTACCTCTAAGTGTCACGTTTTTTGCACACAACGATCTAAATGACCAGGTCACAAAGAACGCAAGGTCTCCAAGAAGACGATTGGGAAGATTGGGAAGGGGACTCGCTGGACAGCAGCTAGGAGACAGATTGATGCTTCCGGTCACGACCATTCCAGTGTGTCCATTAATGTTCACAGGATAGAGCTCTCCCGCACCCTGCGCCACGGCTTTACAGTCCCATCTGACTGACCACGGTCTTTTCAAGCCCATCTATGTCCCCTACAGACGAGCCTGGTGCACTACCAACTGAGCTACCCCCCCACACACACTTAACTGATATCAAACTATTAGTAGTCACAATATTTATAATACTATATATGCAGCAATTCAAGTCATGTGATGTAATTTACATCCAACAATTATTACAATATGCATTGTATCTATTATTTGTTTAGAAATGCACACAAAAAGTACCTTCTAAAATCTTGACAATTTTTTTCTATGTGATTTCTACAAACTACATTTATGTGCATTTTAACTCAGATCTGTCCAACCCACGGCCCACTGAAAAAACATGAAGCTCATAAACGAATCGTAAATATATTGAATCTGGCCATATTTTCCTATTTTTTGATTAAATATTTTAGATGCGCAACAAAACGTTTCTGCCATTTCATAGTATTCAATAAAAAATATATTTTTATTTTTTAATCAAGATATTTTCTTGATTCTATTAAAACATTTTTTCCAATCCATTACTGATTAGAAATGTATGTTTTCGTTTTTAAATAGATAATTTTCCAGCGGCTCTTTAAAAATAATTATTTTCCAGTAGCTCTTCCGTAAGTTTAGAATGGTTACTCCTGTTATAAATTCATTTCACATCTCATATTTCATCCTAAATATTATGCAACTTACTCAGTAATTTATGATTACCTTCCTTTCTTGCAAAAAGAAATTAATTGACCCTCAAACTTTCTCCTCACCTGTCAACATTATATTCAATAATTTAGCCTACGGAAACTATGAAAAAGCTCTTCGCTTTAACCATCTCCGCGGCACTTCCCATCTTGAGGATACGGGTTTCGCTTCCACATTTCCAAAAAAAATCAGGTTTTTTTACTAACTTTTTATTCGTTTTCGGTTTGTGACTTCAACCTATGGTCCAAAAACCAAAACTGAATCCAAAATAATTAGCTGAGAAGCTTACCGTATGAAATACGAGAACTTTGATCTCACCTTGGGGTAAAATCAGAGATTTTAAGAAGAAAATAATGCAAAGGGAACTAAATGAGCACCCGTAACTGTCTGAATAATCCGCGAATGAAGTATGAAAACATTAAAATATAATTAAGGTGCAAAAAACATAAGAGAACGATAAAAGGCATGGGATGTGCCCGGACCATTAGGCTTAGGTTTTCTATCACATTAGTGGTTGATTCGCACCATTACCTAGAGTAAACTCTGAAACACATTGTTTTAGACGATTAACTCCTTATTAGATATCAAAGAGAAAATATTTTAAGTTGATATGCATTCAGTTTGATCTATTAAATCTTTTCGTAAGCGTTTTAAAAACATTTCTAGAGAATTGTCTCATCAAGTATGCGCAAACATTACACTCGTACGTATCAACGCCAATTGTTATCTCAAACACTAAAAATAGTATTTATATATATATTAAAATATATTTAAAAACGGTTCTTAAAACTTGATGTTTAAAAATATTTGACGGTTAAAGAAATTTATCTTCAAACACCTTGAATTTTACGGCAGTTGGCTGAAGGTTACTATATATTATATATTTATAAAGCAGAGTTATTTAACTATTGTTTCGTTTTCTTCTAGGTTTAACACAAGACTTCTGTTTTGGGTCTAAACCAAAAATTTCAGATCTTTTGTTGAATTTTGATTTTGTTCATTATTTGAAAATAAAGATTGAGTTCGTTAATCGGGGCTTTCTCCCGACTAATTCTGTGATTTAACGAACTGAATTTCCAACTGGTTATGCTAGGAACAAGTTTTTTAGCACAAAATGAAACTAATGGGTTCTATAAAAAAATTTTTTTTTCATCTCAAGTAAAGTGTTTTGCAATCATTAATGTCATCCCTTTCTAAATACTTAGTAGCGGTAATTGAGAATGGCAAGGTAGGCATGCTGTTAAAAACAGCTCTTTAAAGGTTACCCTGTACGTGTGCTAAGTTTCAAACTGTAAATAACTTGTAACCAGTTATTTTCTAACATTTCAGTTGCACAAGAACCTAAAGTTAAAGCTTCATTCGAGAGAAACTAATAAAAAACTGATGAGATTTATACAAATAAAACTGCATTCAGTTTGAATACTTAAATAACATAAATGAAAAGGCTGTATATGATTAATTTAAAAATTCTTCTTCTTGCACTTTAAGAGTTAATAATACGATGATAGTTAATCAGCCTTTGGAAGTTTCTAATGAAAGTGATTTTAAACTCTTTAGCGACTCAGTTATCAGAGGGTTTCCCCCCCATCATGTAGGACAGAGAAGAAACATAGAAGCTACTCCTAGCTTTTAGAGACCTTCTCATACAAGGACATACTCTAGTAATACTGAAGTCACTGCCTTAGAGTTAACACAGTACACAACGTGTTTGACTTGTTGGAACATTCACTAGTTTTCTAACCATTATGCTAGTTAAGGCTAGTAAACAACGAAAGTTGTTTTAAAGCAGTTTGAATTTAGACATGTTGTCTCAGTTCTGTTCACTCTCAATTTTTGCATGCCACATTATTTGAGAGACGAGCATTTTCTTGAAATTTTAAATTCATAATATTCGAAATATTATACTACAAATATTCTTTCTTTCAATGCTATAGCTAATAAAATTAATTTTATAAGTCATAAGAGAACACCAGGTATTATAGGTGTTATTAATATTAAAATTAAGTGATAAAGTACGTTATCATTGAAACATTAAACATCATTACGTTTTTGTCATCTGTAGCGTCACAACAGACGCTCAGATGATATTGTGTGTGCGTATCTGCAATGGAGGATTTCAACTTTAAGTAAAAACAAAACACTAATGCGAAGAATTAATTTCCTGCATTAGTTCTTGAAAAGCAGAATTTGTTAAAGACTGACACAACATTCCCGATGAAAAAAAAATCCCCATCATTAATAAAAGTAGTTGTTTAACAGTTACATGAATTTTAGAATTAAATATTTCCCTATCTACTTATTGTTCCATTAGGATATATAATCAATAAAATTAATAAGAAATTATGTCATATTTGATTTTTAAGATAGACAATGAATTTAATTAATATCCGGAGTTAATATTCCTAATATATAATTTTGAGGTTAGGTCGGTAATCAGAGTTGATAAACCAATGGAATTAGTAGCGAGATGGGTGTGTAAGGATTTAAAAATACTATATGGGTGAAATAAAATGTACCTTATATATACAGTATATATACATATGCTGTGATCCTTACTTTAAAATAGTTCATATATATTAAAACTTCGTATATAGTTTTATTGAGTGAACTACTTTGTATCATTACAAGACGGTAAAATTAAATATGTATATTTAACTGTTATATAATGATATACTCTTTACCCATTTGTGGTCTACCTCTGCACATCGTACAATAACTTTTGGATTAGATTTATCAAGGATTTATAATACTCGTCTATATGTATATTATTAAGATACAAAGAGTATTAAAAGCTATAAAATGAAAATTATTCGTAACATTTTGCGCTACACTAACAGGACATTTATAATATTAAAAAACACGAGTTGTTAAGAATAATTCTAAACAAATATATACTGTATATTAAAAAAAGACGATTAATTCAACAGTAAGAGTTTGGAAAATGAAAGTTAGCTATTCCTTCAAAACTTCTCCTCGTAGCTATAAGCCTATACATGCATCATTGTTCTGAAGTGTTCGTATTAAGTAACTTAAATGTTTGTTTTTAAATTTCATGATGTCATCGTAAATTAAATGGGTGTTTCAAACTTGTCAGATTGATGAAGTGATACTTTGCTTAGACTACATATGGGAAGATATGTGTTCAAAAACTGATTAGTTTTAAAACTTTAAAAATCGGTGTCAAGTTAACAAGTAGGTAGAATTAAAAAAAAGGTTAAAACCATGTAACCTCTCTTCAATAACGAAACTGTGACCAAGCCAAACTGAGGAGACAATTTTTAGCATTAAACCTTCAATTCTTTTTGCTTGTCTACGGTGTCACGAGTTGTCGTAAACTCGTGGCGTTTATTGATGGAGATTTTTCGAAAAAGCAGCTTAGAAGTATGGGGAGATTCGAGACAATGTCAGCTGTCCGGAAAGAAATCTTTGAGGTGATTAACACTGGAGAAATAACCGTAAATCACGCAGCTAAAACTTGGCTTCTATCCAACACTAATAAAGTCTGCCATTCGCACAGACGTGCACAGTTAGCCAGCCAGCTTAGAGCCAATTCATATGAACTTGGTAATGTTTTCTAAACATTTTTGTACTTTGGTTTTTCGACTCACATAAGCCCGAATTCTTGAAATAATATTATAACGGGATTACTGTAATAGTTACGGATATTACATATGAGAGCGGGATTAGAAAGAGAAAAAATCCTTTGTATCATGTATAGTGGTATCTTTAGGGTATCGTGAGCGGTTAGACCCTAAAATAAGTCAGCTGAAATTGATTATCGCAAAATCAATAAAGCTTGCCTATTTCATTTTTGTTCTTAGCTAAATCAACTATAATTGAAGTATTATTGGCTAGCGAATATAATCATTAATCCAAAAGGCATGTTCTTGTGTTAGTGTTCTTATGTTGTATAAAAATCAGCTACAGTTAATATCTTTCAGGATATATACGTATATTTATTTGAGCGACTGTGCAATGTTTCGTGGAGTCCTCATTTAAAAAGTGTTCCAAATTGTATTTAAATTCATTTTATCGCCTTACCAAGCAGTGAGGTGACAATATTCAGTAAAACTGACAGTCTCATAAATATCTACCAAGAAGAGAAAAACATTGAAATTTAAAATTTATGTCCTGTTGGAATCAGATACAATGGACTTGTTACTAAGTCATGCATTTCGCAGTAGAGCCCAAAACCGTAAAAGCTGAAACAATAACAAAAGAACTAAGTATATAAGTATAGAAACCTTTATTTAAAAATATTTATACTGGTTTAAATTATAATTAAACTAATGTGAATATTTCACGCATTTTTCAAGAATTCTCTTAAAGGCATTTTAAACCGGAGACGAAAATGTTATTACTGCAATGAAAATCTAGTATTACCCCCCATCTTACTTCTTTGAAGTTCAACTGCTTCACTTGCCCCCCTTAATTGTTTTCTAGACCCGAGCCTGCGCCTCGTGACCTAATGGTTAGCTTACTTAACAATGGTTCAAAGGGAATCGAGTTCGAACCCCGGAATAAGGCATGGATGTTTTGTGTTGCATTTCTGCTGAGGTATCTTTTTCCTTTTAGATCTACTCTATGTCATATTATACTGACAGACTTCTATCAGATCTCTGTACAAGAAACTGATTGAGGAATAATTTATTAATTTATTTATTTTGTTATGTTTGTTGCACAGCGGTCTGTAAATGGTAGCTAGGTAGTCACTGGAAGGAGAACTGTGCACCAATCCCCTGTGATGATGCATATAACCGGCCAGGCCTAGCATCTAATGTCCGACCCCGCATTCTTATGCTGCAGACCGTTAGTACTTTTCAAAAGAGATATTCTCTTTTGGAAGGGAACGGAAGTGATGTGCTTCCAGCTCAGTTTGGCCTACTGATCTGGTCAACTATGGCCACTTTATTCTTTTTTTCAACCTTGCTGAGGAATGATCAACCTCAGGGGGCCCTGGTGCTGACAATTTATACCCACTAGACCGGAGTGGTTTATGGATTTGAGCTTGATTGTGGATTCTGCACTTGCTGCACTGGTAGGCCTCTGTTAAGGGAGAATCTGTCGCTGTGTTTTCTGCTTGCTTGTGGTTTGCAAACCCTATGAACAGAGGCACGGGATACCTTATATCAGTTAGTGGATAATCCTGATCAGTGGCCATCGCAACTACCTGAACCCTCACTTAGCTAGTTGGGCATCTTCAATCCTAAACTGGAGTAATGTGCCTCTGGCAGGCCATATGGCTCTTGAAAAAGTCTACTTGAAGAGGTGGTGCCTGAAGTTCCTACCAGCATCGGTGACTTCAGCCTTTAGCGGAGGAGGGACAGGTCTTTGCTCGATATCTGCAATCAGGGTGCTGTTTGATATTGTTGGCCCTATCTCTCTCAATAAAGCTAGTTTCTTTAAAATTCCTACTAATCATCCTCTGCAGGTACGGGAAACGTGAGAACGTTATATAGAGATTATTGTCTTGATGTCCTCACGCAGGATTCCAGCGTTATAACCTAGATATTCTAGACTTGCAAGAGACCAGATGGAAAGGTAAAGGTGAGATAATTAAAAATAATTTTAAATTTCTCTTTTCAGGCAGGGAGGATGGAAAGCATCGCAAAGGTGTAGGTTTGCTTCTCAGCACACACGCCAGTGATGCTCTTCTAGGATACGATTGCATTAATGAAAGATTTCTTATAGCAAAATTTAAAACAAAAAACATAAGACTTGAATGCCATCTGTTGTTATGCTCCCACAGAGGACTCTGATAAGAACGAGAAAGATGCGTTTTACAGCCAGCTTCAGGATATTTTGAATTTTGTGAAGAAATGAGATATTTATCTTGTGCTAGATTGCTTCAGTGCGAATGTTGGTACTGACTCTAATCTTTGGGCAGGAATTTTAGGTTCCTTTTGCACTAGATGATCCAATGGCAATGGGGAACGTTTCCTACAGGTAAGTAAACTTAATGGTTTACGAATAACTAACACATACTACAAACACCAGGATATTTATAAATATATATGTGTTTCATCTGATGGGTTGCACAGGAATATGATAGATTATATTTTAATAACAGCAAATGGGCTAGTTCAGTTAGGAATACCAGATCATAGAGGGGAGCCGAAATTTGATCTGATCATTACCTGGTCAAAAGTGTTTTGCAGCTGAAGTTTAAGAAATGTTGTGCTATAGCTAAAAATTAGCTATAACATTGAATGCCTGAAAGGTCCAGATATAGCCAAAACATACCATGATACTACTTAGTCATTATGACAATTGTGGTTTGGTTACTGCTGAAGTTGATAAAGAATGAGATCAGTTTAAACAGGCTTTTCTTGAAACCAATAGGACTGTTTTGGGTAAAAAGGAACAGGGGAAACAAAATTATTTGAGTGATAAGGCTATAGAACTTATTTCTGAAATAAGGAAGTGCAGGATTAATTAGAATCAACACCCTACTAGTCCTAACAAAAGGCATTACAGCGAGCCTGATAAACGTGTAAAGGATCAATTAATAGCTGATAAGAATCTATGGCTTGATAGCTTGGCTGACAAAGCAGAGGAAGCAGTTAGACAGTACAACAACAGGAGGTTGTACCTGATTATTAATATTTTATACGGGAAGAAACAGACAGGTACTCATGGATTAAGGGATAAACATGGCAAGGTGGTTGAACGTGAGGATTCTGTGATGGCTAGGTGGGCTCAGCATTTCAGACAAGTTCTAAATAGTGTGATCATTTCTACTCTCATTGTTTGTAATAAGAATAGATGAATTACTGGCTTTAATGAAGGTTCTATATCACATTCCAAAGTCGCTTTGACTACCTCTAAATTAGAAGTGCATAAATCCCTACGTGAGGATGAAATCACCACTTAAATACTTAGAACTGGGAACATTTGTGTTGTCACATGGCTGATTGAAATTTTGAATATTTTTTATGATAAAGGTGTTGTTATCATTCTTGTTTGTTGTTAAGTATCTTGGATACTCCCTATCGATTTTACCTGAGCTATTATTGTCCAAAGTTTTAAAAAAGATGATCTCAGTTCTTATGCTAATTAGAGATTAATTAGTTTACTTTCTGTTCCAGGTAAAGTTCTTTGCAATATTATACTTAACAGATTTAAGAATTTAGTTGATGGACAACTGCGTGATGAACAGTGTGGATTCAGAAGTGGTAGGGGATGTATTGATCAAATATTTTTATTTTGCCAGATTCTTGAGAAATGTTTAAAGTTTCAGAAACCTGTAGTTGCTAGCTTTATGGATTTCAAAAAGGCTTTTGACTCTGTTGATCAACACAATTTGTGATTGATTGTTAGATCATATGGAATACCTGATAAGTTAGTTAGTGTAATGAGAGCTATCTATAATAACACTGAGTCATGTGTGAGAGTTGGTACGTTTTTCAGAGATTGGTTTAGCATTGCTAGTGGAGTTAGACAAGGGTGCATTTTGTCTCTTTTTATTTTTGTTTTGTTATTGATTATGTTATACGAAATTCTTTTCAAGGGAAAGATTTTGGCCTTAAATGGTCTAGAGATTTAAAAATTTGCGATTTAGATTATGCATGATTTAACCCTGTTGGCTAATGATGTTGAGACTGGTAATAGAGTAGGTTTGGTGATAAACAGAGAAAACAGTAAAGTGATGACAATTGGTCAGGTAGATAGTATTCCAGTTATTTTGAATGACTGCACTCTTGAGTAAGCGTCTCAGTTTTAATTATCTTGGGAGCTATGTGACAGATGCTGGTGAACTTTGTAAGTAATGATGAGTTTTGGCAAAGGAGTCAGCAATCGCCTTTAAGCAGCATATTGCGCAGAGAGTGACTCCGTTGATTTGGCCATGTTCCCCGTATGGGTAATTATAGATTAGCGAATAGGGTTATGAACAGTGTGCCTAATGACCTAAGAAAGGCTAAAGGTAGGGGAGACCTAGGATGCGGTGGGCAGACAATGCCAAACAGAACCTTGTTAGAATTGGTGTGCGGTGGCTAGATGCAGAAGATATAGCTGAGGACAGATATGCTTGGAGAACTAAATTGGGCGGTCTGGTTGGACCTTCGCCCATAGCTGCTTGAGGCTGATGGTGAGTTGTACGCCTTTCCTCCATATTCTAGTATTTTCCAATTGATAGATCTGTTACATCTGCGAACTTGTAGTTTAGAGCAGTGGCGCACCACCCTTATTAAAACGCTACCCCCTTTTTTTAAAAATTAGCTTGATGCGACCTGCCATTCTTTTTAACATATATTTATATTGTGTTCATGTAATAAGGGCTTTATTGTTTTTAAATGTCAGTATTGAAAATGGGTTGATTTTGATGGTGTATATTTAACTTTTCCGCGATCCCTCCAATTTTTTCGCACGATTCTCAGAGGAGTTGCGACTCATGGCTAGGACTCGTATATTACGATGGTTGATAGCGAATTTCTATATTGCGAAAATCGTTGTTATGCAAATAATGTATTTCGTTGACTACAGTGGAACCATTCTTCGCTGTAGATAAGCGGAAGTATCTGTTGTGTGTCGTAATGATGATTTTTGAGTAATTATATATATAGATCTCATATGCTGTTATTTACATATTCTGCATTAACCTTTATAATCATAATACTTATCATTAACTCCATTATACATTAACTCCCATATTTGACACATTTCAATCCGAGTCTGAGGAAAGTTTCCATTAAGTTAATGAAGGAGTTAATGATAATGATTTAAAAATTATTGACTTAGAGTACATTTTTTAAATTAAAATAGACAAGCGAACAGAATTATGACGAAACATTAAAACGATCAAAACAACCGTTTGAAGGTTGATTATTTAGCCTCCTTGTTATTTTGGATTTTAATAATGTACTATCCCAGTATTCTTTATAGCTTTCTTTTCTTCCTATTTATTACAACTCTGTACATGAAAAAACATCGTGCTCCATCACACGTATAAAGATAGCATTAGGAGATTTCTAGGGTCAAAAAGTTTGAACTATAAGGTTCGAGTAGACTCAAGCATGATACATCGCAAAAATCGCCATAGCGAGTTAATTCGGGGGTGACACAGCTGGCAGTGTATTGTCCTACAAATATGGGAGCTAATACGGAATCAAACACAAGATAACGGAAAATACCTGAAAGGTCAAATAAAGATAGAGATTCCCCCTTAGTCAACTGAAATACGCATGAAATCTCAAACCGCTTTATCATCTGCATTTCAATCCGAGTCTGAAGAAAGGTTTCCTTGATCTGAGTTGACCAAGGGAAGGTCTCTGGTTTTATTTGATTTCTCCGCATTTCCGTTTATTTTGTATTTGTTTGCATATGCTTTTATTTGCATATTCTGCATTAACATTTAACTCTCATGCTTGAGTACAGATTTTGTACAAAGGCGATATTGCAACTCCATTGTTCCTGTGTCTCAGGTGTGTCTGAATGGTCTGTGGTGACACAAGCATTGCCGAAGGTTTGAAACGTAACTGGTGTGACGTTTGTAGTTATTTAAACTCAGTCCATCACGCTCATTTATGCATTAAATATTGTTAAAGAAAGGAAACTGTTAAATGTTAAAAACATACTTCTTTACAATTTAGATTTAGCCGACTACAAGAGACTGTATTCACAAGGAAAAGACACAAGCTAAATTAAAATTAGGCAACAAAAATTAGCGAGTCTATTATGTACATTAACTGCACATTGCCTATACTTAAATCCAATTATCTTAATGACACACAATAGATACTTCCGCTTATCTACAGCGAAGAATGGTTCCACTGTAGTCAACGAAATACATTATTTACATAACAGCGGTTTTCACAATATAGAAATTCACTATCAATTTACCTGTTTTAAAATTCTCTAGCACTAGGTTCTTAATGAATAAATTATATTATTCACACAGGAAATTATACGGTTGACACTCTTAAATCGCACAGGTTCTTAAACTAACTCTACTACTTACATTATGGATGATAACACTGCTATTTGTCCTAATATTTACGCAGATTCTCTTCACTCCCGTTTTTTGAAAATCGTAGAGAATCCTTGAAGATTTGTTTTGTCCTTGACTGGCGTTAGTAGAGAGTAGTTGTTAATTTTCGAATGCAGAACCGCAGCGTCATTACGGTGAAAATTTTCATTATTCATTTATTAAATTGGCCTTGTTATAGCAATATTTTACAACAAACTTCCCTAATTACGACGACAAACATTAAAAGATCTTGTAGCTCATTATCGGAAAAATTAATTAAAACGGGCATTTATTTTCTTATTTCCGCGGCTAAATCAAAAAGATCCTGAGGCATAGAATGGCACTGGCGGAGGAGATTCTCTGGGTGCAACTATGAATCAAAAGAAATATTTCGATCAAGGCATTCTGAATGCTTTTCAGTACAGCTATGAATATAAAGTGATATTTCCATTAAGGCATTCTGGAGGATTTTTAAGTGCAATTGAGAAAGAATATTCATTGTACGCTGGTTAGGAGTAATGAAATCATTTCATGAACTAGTCCAGCATGCTATTGTAATGAATTATCATGGGATATTCAGTGGACAGCCCTTAGGGTTAGATGGGGCTATCCCACAATGACATCCAGTATGCTTTCGACATGCATTGATATGTGTATTTTAAACATGAAAGTAGTCCTCAATAGATCGAAGTCATATTTTTTTAACTGATCAAGATATCCTTTCCAGTCAACGCCAGAGAGAAGAGAAGTTGAAAAACCATCCACTGAAGAGGGTTTGATTGGAAACTTGGGAAGTTTAGGTTACTAATGCGACACGTCACCATCTTGATGATGAAAATGGCAACACTCGTGTTTTTGGATCACTGCCTATTATTTTCATTGGAATAAATAATAGCTACTGATTTCGACATACAAAAGATTCTCTCTTATCCGTGAAAAAGGATACTGCGATCTTTTTAATTTTAAAAGTACTTAATTTTTTTTTTATGAAGAAAAACACTCAGGGACGCATTTTATATAACACATATAAAAATTATGCTTATGATGTGCGTAACTATACTAAAAACATTTAAATAATAGATTTAATTATCTGAATTGTGGCATGATATGGGACCACAAGGATATGGGCTTAGGCGGGGTGTAGAAGAATGCATTGGCAGTTGGAGGAAGTAGGGCAGGCATGTCAAGCACGCGGCCAGCCGGGAACTGTTCTGCGGCCCGCCAAGATTGATAATCAAGATGTTTCTTTAACTTTTGACAACACTGGATTCTTTAATTAAAATTATAAGTACTTACACGGTACATGAATTAAATAAACGTATTTCAGAAAACATTTCCATTTACATATAAGAGAAACTATTGCGCATAAATGTATATGTCGGAGTCCGATCGTAGAATTGCTCATATCATGAAATGCCCGATCATTTCATGAAATAGTGGCATTTCATGATATGAGCAATTCTACGATCGGGCTCCGACATGTATACACATGTCTCGAGGTCATTCAAATGTACGTACTTTGCGCACGGCAATGAGTCACGAAATGCCAGTAGAGTCGGAAGCTATTCGTTAGCAGTCAGTGAACTAGACTAGTTTGCACATAACAATTTTCATCTGTTTTTTTGTTTTGCGGCCCGCGATTTAATATATAATACTTAATATGGCCCTCGGTGGTTAACGAGTTTGACATGCCTGCTGTATAGGATGACACATAAACTTAGTAGGAAAATTACAGTAAGTGTTCAAATTTTTGAGCAGATACTTGTGGACATTTAAAGGAAACGAGTTATACAAGGCAATATACTACTGCTAATCTTACAAAGCTAATACATTACTTCTGATCTTGCACATCCTGATATTACAGTATTTTGTTCTACAACTCATGCATGATTCTGGTATGGTCAACGAATACAATTGACTTCAGATGACATCAGAGAAAGATATCAAAAGGAGTAAGGTCTAATAACTCTAGTAACCATTTGACTAGCCCTATGTTCCCAGTTCAGTTGTGTGAGAAAGGTCCGTCCTGCTAGAACTATAAATTATACAATTACTCTAATGGGATGATATCGAGAGTGGACATCAGAAATGCTTTCGGTATGTCGGGAGTTGTTTCACTTCTCTCGTTTTGGTCGAAAAGATAGGAACCGATAACACGATCTTTCCATAGGTCCGCCCACACCGTAACCAGGGATCGATTTTGATGTTAGGGTTTTCATTAGTCCAATACTGTGAATCATGTTTTTTCACGTGATTACTGACACGTAAGTTGACTTCTTCCCTAAACATTTTGGACCGAGGAATATTCGGTTGCTGTATAACCGGTGATGAAACGCCATTCGATGAACTGTATTATTGCCGTGTGGTTCCTATACCACCATATACCATATGGATCATATATATTGTTGCGGATCACAAAAATATGGATAGCCACTGAGCGTGAGTATTAAAAGCTATATTTCAAAACCAAATTCAATACAAGGTAAATTGTTACAAAGGAAATATGGATGAAGTATCTTATTAACAAATCAACTATTAACATGCACAAGTCATCAATCTTCCTGCGTAGAGCACACAATATCAGCTCTGTGTATTTTACTAAATACTACCTTTTACTTGATTTACCAGGTCACCCGAAGATCTTCACTCGTAAACCAATTCTCGTCCTGTGCTAATAACTTTTCACACACTAGCCGAACAAAAAGACAGTCCGTGTAGACATTCGAAGTTAGCCATAAAAGTTCCCACTTTAAATACTTCCGCGTATACACAACACATCAAGTTACTTCTTGATACTTAACGATAAAAGATCCCACTTTTATCCTTCCGTGTATACACAACACATCAAGTTACTTCTTGATACTTACGCGCCTGTCTCAGAACAGCTCGCCGTCCATTTTCGAACTCTCCGACCGTTACAACACACAACGACCGTTACAATACAAAACGACCGTTAACGCTCCACTCTTCTTCTCCAAATTCTCCCAACGTTCTTATTCGTTGGCTGAAACTTTTTGCTTTCGGTTGCCAGATTCCTTCTGTCGTAACACTGCCCCCTTCCTAGGTCTTGTTCGTCCCGAACAATTCTGGATTCCAAAGTTTCTTCAGTTCTTCGATGAAACGGGGCCAAACGATCCACGTGAATCACCTTGCACTTTGTAGCTGGACGTCGACGAATGCGATATACCACGTCATTAATCCTGTTAACTATTGTATATGGGCCTTCCCAAGGTTTCTGAAGTTTTGGAGATAGTCCTTTCTTTCTATGTGGACGGTATAGCCAGACAAGATCTCCTTGATTGAAAATAGTTCCATTTATTTTACTGTCATATCTTGTTTTGGTTCTGTCACTTGTTATGTCGATGTTATGTCTAACGGAGTGATGGATTTCTTCTAGTCGTTGTTGCAATTCTTGTACGTATTGTGGAGTGGACACAGGCATTGCTTCGGGCCGACCATATAAAAGGTCACAGGGAAGACGTAACTCTCTTCCAAAAAGCATCATGGAAGGTGTCTGTCCAGTTGTCTCATGCACTGCCGTCCTATATGCCAGCAAAAGGAGTGGTACGTGGCGATCCCAGTCACGTTGGTGCTCGTTCACAAATAATGCTAAATGCTGAGCAATTGTTCTATTGAACCTTTCAACCATACCATCCGACTGAGGGTGTAAGGGAGTTGTTCTGGTTTTCTGAATGCCTAATAGTTGACAGATGCCTTTAAACACATTGGATTCAAAATTCCGTCCTTGATCAGAGTGGAGTTGTAAAGGTACCCCATACCTACTAATGAAGTTATTAACTATTATCTCAGCCACTGTTGTTGCTTCCTGGTCTTGGATGGGATATACCTCAGGCCACTTTGTGAAATAATCCATTACCACTAATAAATATCGATTTCCATCATCAGTTCTAGGAAACGGACCCATTACATCAATGGCTATTCTTTCAAAAGGGGCACCAACGTTATACGTCTGCAGCTTACCCCGACTCCTAGTCTTAGGGCCTTTCTTTGCTGCACAGGCTTCACATTGCCTACACCATCTCTCAACGTCTGCCCTACTTTTCAACCAATGAAATCGTTCCCTGGCTTTGGCTAATGTCTTATTAACACCGAAGTGTCCTCCAGTGGCACTATCATGTACATCTTTCATCACAAGTTCCACTCGGGATCGAGGAAGGATTATCTGCCAACGGATCAGCCGTCCAGTGGGATTCTCCCATCTTCTGTATAATACTCCGTCTTCCATTTTTAAGGAGTCCCACTGTGCCCAGTAACTTTTAGTAGTTGGACTATACCTCGAGATTTGCTCCCAATTAGGTCTTGCATCAGATTTTTCAATCAATTCCATTATTGGTTTTATGTCTTCATCATCTAGTTGAGCCTTCCTGATTTCAATTGGATTCCAGATGTTAGGGGTGTCACTGTTTGTTTGTGTCGATACTATTTGTCTTATGGGCATTATCTCTTTAGTTCCAAATTTCAGTTCTGCATTATAGCAATGTTTACAGTTGTCAATACATGGGCGCCTGGAAAGAGCATCTGCATTCTTATGCATTTTACCACTTCGATGTTCGATGGAGAAATCGTATTCTTGTAACCGTTGTATCCACCTAGCGATTTGTCCTTCAGGGTTTTTGAAGTTTAATAACCATCTAAGTGCAGCATGATCAGTACGTATAAGGAATTTCTGGCCATAGAGATAGTGATGAAAATGTTCTATTGCTTTTACTATTGCTAACAGTTCTTTGCGTGTTACACAGTAATTCCGCTCTGGTTTGGATAAAGTTTTACTAAAGTATGCAATAACTCTCTCCTGTCCGTCTTGTTCTTGTGAAAGCACAGCACCAACTCCTGTGTTACTTGCGTCAGTATCTATTACGAATTGTTTTCCAGTTTGTGGGTACGCTAGCACTGGTGCTGTGGAAAGAGTTTTCTTCAGCTGTTGAAAGGCTATATCGCATTCGGTGGTCCACATAAACCGCTGGCCCTCTTCTGTCAGACGATGTAATGGCCTTGCGATGTTGGAGAAACCTTTGACAAATCTTCTATAGTAGGTGCAAAGTCCAATAAAACTACGAAGTTGATGAACATCTTGTGGTGGAGGCCAGTCTCTTACAGCTTCTATCTTACTAGGATCAGTCTTAATCCCTGCTGTAGTGATCACATGACCAAGGTAATGAACTTCTTGCTGGAACAGTTTACACTTTGTCGGTCCCAATTTTAACTTGGCTGCCTTAAGTTTTTCAAATACTTGACGAAGATTTCTCAAATGTTCTTCAAAAGTTCTTCCAAGAACTATGATGTCGTCCAAGTAAACCAGGCAGACCTCCAAAGACAAACCTTTGAGCACTGACTCCATTAGTCGCTCAAATGTGGCAGGTGCATTACAAAGTCCAAATGGCATCACCTTAAACTGCCAAAGTCCATTCCCTGTACTGAAAGCCGTTTTCTCACGGTCTTCAGGACGTATACCAACTTGCCAATAGCCGCTCTTTAAATCTAATGTTGAGAACCATTCTGACCCAGATAAAGTGTCTAGTGTATCGTCAATCCTGGGTAAAGGAAAGGAATCTTTCTTTGTTACGTCATTTAATCTGCGATAATCTACACAAAATCGTGTAGATCCATCTTTTTTCTTGACAAGAACTACTGGTGATGTCCAGGGACTCTGTGATGGTTCTATAATGCCCTGAGCTTCCATGTCCTTTATGAGTTGTTCCGTCTCCTCTCTTTTTGCCAATGGAAGCCTTCTTGCCGGCAGATGGACTGGAGGAGAATCACCAGTGTTGATTTTATGTTCTGTCAGGTTAGTACGGCCATAATCATTTGATGTGGCAGAAAAAATGTCAGAAAATTCTTTTAATAGGTTCTCGGCCTTAACAGCTTGGTTTTCAGTTAATATTTGTCTTGTTTCTCTCCATAATTCAGTAAGATGAGACGGGATGTCTGTATGATTTTGATATGAATCGGTAACTTCTATTTTATTTATACTTGTTACACAGGTAACAGCTTCACATATTGCTAATTCCTCACCTTTTTTTAACATTCTACTGGATTTGTTACAGTTCATCACTCTGATAGGGATCTGTTCTTTATCTATTCTGACTAAAGTCCTTGCAACCAGGATATTATGAGCCAAAGCTCCTTTACCAGAGGCATCAGTAACTGCCAATCGGAAGGCCCCAGAAGTCTCCGCCCGATGTCCACGGACTATAACTTCACTTTGTGCTGGGATCTCTGTGTCTTCCGTCACTAATATTGGAGTTACGCTTGATAAAGAATCAGTCGTCCGGCTAAGCAGAGGAATCTCTTCTGTCTCATAGATGAGTAGGTTATCACTGGGTCTAATGTTGAATCCATGTTTCTTAAGAAAATCAAGGCCTAATATGCATTCGTCGTAGATGTCAGCGATGTAAACAGGATGGCGAACCAGACAGCTACCAACTCGAATATTAAGTTCTATTTTTCCATGAACCTTTGCACGATCTCCAGTGGCCGTTTGTAGGCTTATTCTAGACTGTGTATTATTCAAGTTTGGGTGAGGTATTATTTTCTTTATTATATCCGTTCTGAGTAAAGTTACATTTGCACCAGTGTCGACTATCATACGGCAAGGTATTCCATTTATGGCTCCATCAGCTACTAATCCATTATTATCACCATGCAATGTTGAAACGTGGGCGACTTCCCCTGGGGCCAACCAATCAACAACCAGCCTTTGCCTCGCAAGATTGATAAATTTTCTGTTTCTCTGATCCTGTTGTCTAGTTGATGTACTTGGACTCCTCATTCGTTTCCTAGTGCAGTTGGTACGAATGTGTCCTGTCTTGCCACAATTCCAACACTGGAGGTCTGTTGTAGGTTTTGAAGAAGAACCTTTTATATCTTTCAAAACGGATAGTATGGCTTTGGTTAGTTCTTTCATTTCATTATCCTTTTCTACAGTTTCTTCTGCACTCACAAATCTCACTGCACGTTTGTTCGCTCGGGAGGAAAGCCTGGAGCACTCGTATTTCATAGCATGTACCACAGCTGACTTTAAGGATTCACCTTCCAACATCCTCAGAGATTGCTGAGTGTCAGGGTCAGCAATAGCATCAATAAATTGTAATTGAGCTAAATTATCTTGAATTTCTGGTGGACAGTTACTATAAGCCAATCTAGCTAGACGCTCAATATCACTAGCAAGCTCTTGCAAAGTTTCACCATTTTTCTGCATGCGATGTTTAAATTGAGTCACGTAATATTGTTTTAAATAACTATCACCAAACCTTAGTTCTAATGCAGAAACTAGACTTTGATAATCAAGTCGTTTTTCTTCTGGAACAGACTGCAAAACTTCCGCAGCAGAATTTCTTAAGGAAGCTGCAAGAAAACTGGCCTTTTGGAATTCATTCCACTCATTGGCTGTAGCGATAACTTCGAATTGTGTTTTAAATACTGTCCAAGATGATTGACCATCATATGTAGAAGGTTTAGTTGTATTTTTAGCGATATGTGTAATAACATTATTTCCACTAGAATTATTATTATCACAGGCAGAAGGTAACATTTCATTTCTCAAAATCTGAAACTGGCGTTCACAATCAGTTTTTACAATTTCAATTTCGTGTTTATAATCTAACTTAACACTATCAAGATCATCTTTTACACTATTTAGTTCGGTCATAATGTCCTTACACTTATCAGAAATCTTATCAATTTGAGAAGCCACTTCAGCTCTCATCTCAGTATTTTGTGCGGCCAGGTCACCTATTTTATTTCTCAACTCATTATTTTGTGCGGCCATTTCGGCTTTCAAATCATCTTTTTGAGAAACTATCTCAGTTCTCAACTCATTATTTTGTGCGGCCATTTCGGCTTTCAAATCATCTTTTTGAGAACTATCTCAGTTCTCAACTCATTATTTTGTGCGGCCATTTCGCTATTTTGACTTTTAATGTCATTCATCTGTGTAGCCATATCAGTCATCTGCGTAGCCATATCGGCTTTCAAGTCACCTATTTTATCGCTTTGGGCAGCTATATCGGCTTTCATATCGGCTTTCAAGTCGTTTAACAACTTTACTAATTCATCCATACTTCTAGTTAACGGCATTCAATAAATTATCCCGCTTCTGACACCAAATGTTGCGGATCACAAAAATATGGATAGCCACTGAGCGTGAGTATTAAAAGCTATATTTCAAAACCAAATTCAATACAAGGTAAATTGTTACAAAGGAAATATGGATGAAGTATCTTATTAACAAATCAACTATTAACATGCACAAGTCATCAATCTTCCTGCGTAGAGCACACAATATCAGCTCTGTGTATTTTACTAAATACTACCTTTTACTTGATTTACCAGGTCACCCGAAGATCTTCACTCGTAAACCAATTCTCGTCCTGTGCTAATAACTTTTCACACACTAGCCGAACAAAAAGACAGTCCGTGTAGACATTCGAAGTTAGCCATAAAAGTTCCCACTTTAAATACTTCCGCGTATACACAACACATCAAGTTACTTCTTGATACTTAACGATAAAAGATCCCACTTTTATCCTTCCGTGTATACACAACACATCAAGTTACTTCTTGATACTTACGCGCCTGTCTCAGAACAGCTCGCCGTCCATTTTCGAACTCTCCGACCGTTACAACACACAACGACCGTTACAATACAAAACGACCGTTAACGCTCCACTCTTCTTCTCCAAATTCTCCCAACGTTCTTATTCGTTGGCTGAAACTTTTTGCTTTCGGTTGCCAGATTCCTTCTGTCGTAACAATATATATATACGATCCATATGAATCAATATTAGTGATTTGCTGTTTGAATTGATGATAATGATAATGATGGTCTTGTGGATGAGCTTATACATTTTTTCGGGCACATTAATATATAATCCACAACATTTCGTGAAACAGACTCGTCCATTGCACTTTTTAGTGGAGTGCTTACACAGTTGTTATGAATATTCTCAATTGCTTTAAAGCAGGCGTGTCCAACCCGCGGCCCAAAAAATCGTAAAGTTGACGTGTTTACGACATAAACTTTCAGCATGATTATGTGATTTTCAGCGAGTTTTTAATATCCCACTAGTTTTATGTTGCCCTTTTTTAATTTTATAATAAAAACATAAGAAAATAAATGAAGTTTTATTATTCATATACATTAACTATATTATATATTTTATGTGCGTCCCAAAACAATTGATCTTCACTCAATGTGGCCCAGGGAAGTCAAATCTTCACTCAATGTGGCCAGGGAAGTCAAATCTTCACTCAATGTGACCCAGGGAAGTCAAAAGGTTGGACACGCCTGCTTTAAAGTGATTAATCAACGTCCAACTCTTCTTTCATCAATGGGAGATGTGTGCAGATGCTTTTCACTGAATTCTGCAGCAACTGATCTGTTTGATGGCATATTTCAACGCATTTAAGATTCACTCAACGATTTCGTCTTGCCTCAATGTAGAAATCAAAATAAATTTTAGTAGCATGACCATTGACTAAGCTATTCGTCGAGGTGCAAATAAGTTTCTAAGAGATTAGAATACTAATTTCTATGAAAAGGAAAATTTAATTTACATCAAAGCCAAAAAAGTTAATTATCTTCATATCAAATTGTTAAACATATAATAGTAATATTGACAATATTATTCGTTTCCTGATTTCTAAAAGGAAAGGAAATTAAACTACAATACACTATGCAAGTTAAAGGTGTAGCAAATAAGCGTCGAACGCATTCTCTTAGCTAAATATAATTATAGTATTTCATATTTCCGAGTCTACAATGGCTGAACCAAAGTGAAATCCCCTTAAATATAAAATGAAGGTAATCTTTAGTGAGCTTATTTATCTAGTTCCTTCAGGGATGATTTTACTTCCGAATTTATCATATTTGTTTTTACACTTGATATTTAACCCTGTCTTTTAGCTTTCTTTGAAAATAATATCAAACATGTTTGTAAATGATCTGAATCAGCTATTAACGCCATGTCTTCTGCATAACGTAGTCGTTAGGATTCTCTTATTATCAATCTCAGAGGCACTAGTCAAAAGGGAAATATTATTGAATACAAAATTTCTGTTCGAAGATTCAATCATTCAGCCTATCATAGATACGTGGACGTTGGATAAACCAGGATAAAGAAATATCAGAAACATAATTCTAAACAAAATTATATATTCATATTTTTTTCATGATCTCATACCTTCCTCGCACTTTGGATGAAAATTTAAAAGTGTAATAAACGAGATACATGACTCTATTTCTTTCACGTTGATACTTGTTTATAATAAGCTTAGCGCATTTCCGGTAAAATTCATCCATATGAATCAATATTTTTCTGCCCCTAAAGTGCTTTAAATAATCAGTCCCAATCGCTTCACTATGTTAAATATATTCAGTACGCAAATGAACTTACGAAGTTTAAATTTACAAGTAAAATTCCTCTTGAAGCACTGTTTTTTTTTATCTTTTCACCCTAAATCTCAATCTCAGTGAAGAATCTATGGTCTGAAAGAACAGAAGCAACGTGAGGAGGCAGAAGAAGACCTATTTACTTTCCTGTCTATCTGTATTACGGTCTGCTTTTCACTCAGAATCCGGTTTCTCTAAAGGGACTAGAAAGTGCACATCGGCACAAAACGAATCATCCTTTACTTAATGCACTGCATCCGACACGTTCAAAGGTCGGCACTAAACAAGCGACTGCAAAGCTTTTCCATCCTTTTCCAGAGTTGTGTGTATGTGTTGCTCTTCTCCCTCCTTTTCGTCGACTCTACTTTGGTTCCCGAATCTATTCACTACGGAGATTTTACTCCATAGATGTGGGCTTACGGCGGATGCTTCGCTCCAAGGACGACTGCAGCACCGTAGCGGATCCGAAGTTTCCGACAAAAGACCGCAGGAAAGTGTCGCTACACGTCTTTTAGTTTGGCTCTCAGCGTGATCGCAGTTTCACATATTTGCTGGAGTTAAAGATCGATATACGGCCCTGGCGGAAGCAACTGAAAGGGACGTCTCGTTGTTGCTCTCTCGCATAGACGAAGCATTGTGCGACACTCTGCCAGAAGCCGCACTCTCCAGAATTCCTGTATTGACTGTGGGAAGCTCTGGAGCGGTCGAGCACATATATATGCATTCCGAAGGTTTGCGATATACTCTTGATTCTATGGCAGCACATATTTCGCCCGCCTACATTAAGTCAGTAATAACGTAGAACATATGGCATGGGGGTTGGGACTGAAGGGTCTGGTTTGAAGGTTTAAAGCTTCTAGTCAATGGTTTTCTTGTTCTCAGCCTCAGACTGTGACATTAAGTCAGCAGAGGGATCGAGACATCGAACGCAAACATACCTACGATAATGGTCTGAGCTGTATGGCTCGTGGGGGCAATCATGGAACTTTGAAACCACTACAAGCAATTCCGAAGCACCAAATTGAACAACCGATAACCTATACGTTTGCTCAGCGGGCTTTGAACATTACGAAGGTGCATTATGCCCAAAAGTGGCGGAACAAATCAGATTTGAGTGAACAGTTTTCGAATGAATAGATCCATAATGTGAAGCTAGATACAGTTGAAATTTATTCTTTCGAAATCTAAACGGCTTCTGAAAAGTGCTGGGTAGAAGTTGAATGCGTAAATTCGATGAAAGGCTGAATTTATTAGAGTCGGGATGCAACTATTATGTACATGTGGATAATTAAATTATCATTTTAATTCTAAAATTCAAATTTCGTCCAAAATTAAACATTAAAAATTTTTTTGTTGTTGTAGAATATTCAAATATTTCTCAAAGTGAGCTTTCTTATTTAATGTTGTAACGTTATTTCCATGTGTGTATATAAAACATAAATCTACTTTGTTTACTTCAAGAATTAATATTTAGTATGTTGCTTCAATGACAGTAGTTTCTACCAGACCAGCGGCAAGGGTGATATGGGCACCCCTTTTGAAAAGCTAGTGACTCAAAGGAGTCGATTGGTTGGTTGGTTGTTTTGGGTTTTATGGCGCATCGGCGCAAAGGAGTCGAAAAAATAATGCAACACACATATGCGCATTTTTCAGGATATGTTTATAGACCTCTAAAATGGAAGGGGACATTTTACATTGAAATTTTATATTTACTTCATCCCCACTTTAATTTCACGGCGAATTAATTTGAGCCAGATGGTGTGGTCATGAGACTCGATGACTGAATCTGTAATATATTTGACAAGTTCGAATCCCAGCTTTGCTAGTATTTTATCTATATATCTGTGTTCAGTCTTTTTATTTTGAGATAAAATATAGTATAGCCATTAGGAAGCAGTTTCAATCTTATAGTGGATTCCACTGTCTCCAATTGCACGATGAAAAAAACCTTGACGACTTTGACAGGCTGTCCCCATCTTTCTCTAATAGCTCTCAATGGAGCTATTTGCTCTTCAGGCTTTGGATCTTTGCTATCGACCACTCAGTCCTTTTCTTAAGAAAGAACTTCCCTCGGTGAATAAAGTTTTGAAAATATGCTTTCGATCACGGTTAAATTTTTTCTCTTTGATTTCCTTCGATATGCGGTAAAAAAAAGGCTTTGCTAAGATTTCTTTAATAGTTTACAGATATTTTTATTCTAATTTTGTATTCCTGAGTTTCAACAGGTATAGAATTTTTTTAAAAATAGAAGTTTTAAAATTTGAGAATAACTGATTGAAAAAACAGCAACAAATATGATTTTTGAGAAAAAAATTAACAACTGAAGATAAATAAACTTAAAAAAAAAAGATCAGTAGCAATTAGGAACGGGGTTTAGTTCAGTCGATAGCGCTCTAGGACAGTAATCTACAGTTCGAGTTCCAACTGTGCTAGGGGCGGAGGTGGCTCAGTCGGTAGCGCGCTAGTCTCGTAATCTGTAGTTCCCAGGTTCGAGTCCCAGCTGGGTCAGCGTTGAGATTTATCTCCGCAAAACTCTCCGCCCTGCCCACGGTCAGTAGGGGGCACACCGATGGGCATGGAAAGGCGGATTGGAAGTTAAGCCGTGGCCGTATGCGGGAGAGCCATACCATCTGCATGTTAAAGAACACACTGGATGACCTTGACTGGAGACTACCATCTGTCTCCCAACAGCTGTTCCAATGGGTCCCCATGCGCAACCTTTTCTGAGCCTTCAGGGTCCTTGTGACCTGGCCATTTAGCCCATGGTGTGCAAAAAAAGTGCCGCTCAGAGGTAAACAACCCAAATCCAAGTGTGCTAGAGTTGAAATTAATTACGCTAACCCCAATCCTGCCCTCGGTGAGAAATAGGACACCAGTTTCCTTGGAAAGACAACCTCTTTTGAATGGGACACTAAACCGTGGTCCGTGTAAAAGAGAATCATACCTTGAGTACGTTAAAGAACACGTTGGATGGCAATGATGCGAAGTTCCCATCACAGAGCTGTCTGGTGAATTCTCTTCTCCAGCCTTTTCTTAGACATTGGGATCCTTGTGACTTGCAATTTAGCCCATTGTGTGCACAAAGTTTGTGCGAACCACCCTTGCCGATACACTTGAGTGATAATCCTTTGACAATTAATGACACCATACAAGATAAAAAAAATACATTGACATTCCAGTATCGAATAAAAATCAATGCTGTTTAATGCATTGGTATACATCATACCCTACCATCATTGTATCCCTTAGCTCTGAAAGGTACATTTTTTTATCTACAATTATGTTTAAAACATGCATACATTTTGTTACGATAAAATATATTGTTGAACAATTTATGCAGGACTGCATTATTATAATATCTCTTGTTGGCACTATGGAGATAAAATTATAGCCTTGAGACAAAACAAACTGATTAACATTCTGATAACATCCAGAAATAAGAATAGTAAATAAATTATATAGAAGGTGAACTTACGTTTATTGTCTGGTAAACATTAAAAGAAGTATTATGTCGTGGCAAGAAGTTAAATGTCATACTCATTACCGTCACAGCCTGTTACGAAGTTTAATTTACTGCCACTGCAAAAATATCACGAAACTATGGATGGTAACACTGAAGGTTTGTTGAGGTACGCTTAAATTGCATTATTCCCAAGAATTCTTACCTCGCATAGCAACTGTGGCAATACTAAAATATACGGTACATTGCTGCACGTTAAATTGAAATTTTTTTTGCCTTATTTATGTAGGATATTCGACGGGGAATCATAAAATATACATAAAGATGAAAAGTATGTTGTTCTGAAGAAAATTGTGACGAGATTTTTGTTGTATAGGCTTTTATAAGTAGACGCAAAAAAGCAGCGCAAGTTGAGTGGACAGAAGGTAAACGAAACCAGATTGTATCTAAACCCTTAGCCACAGATTTCCTCTGGGTATGAGAAAAGCGCTTTTGAATGCATGGCTGTTGGCGTCTTGCCGGCTCCACTCCTTCCCTCTTACTGTTGAGATATTTAGAGACTCTTGGTTACTTTGGCACATAACAGAGAACGAAAAAGTTAATACATGCCACTCATTTTGTGGCGCGATGCTCACTGACTGTTGCCACAAGATCATCTAAAAACGGTTTGTTCTCACTCGTTGGACTGCCACTCAAAGCTGCGGATCTGTTGCTAATATTTATCCCTCTTTAAATAGCTATTTTCCTGAAATAATCCTTCTATAACTTTAGTTGGAATTCAGTCATTAGTTACGGTCTTTCCACGTGTAATAGTAACAACGTTTTAAATACGTTTTGCGTGAGCTCAAACTTATTTGCCGTCTGTATGCGAAATTAAAGCTTGTAAATTTTACTTTTATTTTTCAAATAAGAATATAATTACAGAATTTGATTTTAGGGTGAGCATAGTCTTAGATTGCTAAACGAGTCGTCAAATACGCTCTCAAAAATATCTGGTGTAGGGAGAAATTTTGCTAGTTGAATATGTCTCCATTTATGAAAGAGTTGATATGTATGTTATTAATATTTATCGCTCTTTAAACAGCATTTTTCTGATATATAGCTTTCTATAATTTTAGTTGCAATTCAATGATCCATTATAGTCTTTTCATACTTAAAGGTAGCAATGTTTTAAATATCTTTTACATGAACTTGCAAATTTATTTGGAGACGAAAGTAAAACTTGTGAATTTTACTTTTATTTTGCAAATATGAATACAACCGAAGGATTCCATTTTAGTGGGAATATATGCTTAGATTTCTAGATACGCGGTCACATTCTATTTCAAAAATAACTTCTATAGGGAGAGAATTTGATTATTCGCACTTTTATGTAAGTAAAAGTTGATAAATGTTATCACAGAGTGAGAAACACATACTTGTTTTTACACCTGAATAAATCATGTTTGAATAATAACAATTATTTGTCTTTTGCATAACTTTTTTTTCTGATCCAATATTGTAGGTTATTTCTGAATTGTCAAAATGGTAAACATACATAAAAAACCTAGATGGACAATTTCAACCAAAATTGTTTATCGGAGGCGCGTTAAACTTTCTGAGATTGGAAGGGAAATTTAAATAATGTAATTTAAATAATATATTTTCTAATTACTTACTAAACTAAATTTTTATTTTAAAAGTTTGTTCAAATATTTTTTCCACACATAGCACAAATAGTATATATGCACAAATAGTGCTCAACACAATTTTGCATATTATTTTTAAGAAAAATTAATGCTGATAAATATCCCAACTACAACTCTTTAAATATTAAATGAATAATGTTTATAATAGGATTTAAACACATTATATTAAGAATTTACCTTCCGTCGCGTATATATTAAACCCTTTTAGAAGTTATAGAGCTTCGAATATAGGTTGCCACCAACCTAACATGGTGTAATACATTACCATTCATATATTAGTGATTATGCAACGTGAAATCAATAATCTTCTCTTTTTGAAGGTTCGTTCGATCTAGTTTACACTTGAGTGCCACATTTTGTTGCATATTGAGCCAAATAGTCATGTCACAATCTCATGACTAAATAAATATTTTAAAGGAAACCTGGATAGCTGTTAAGAGCAAATAGGTGTCTCTCGCTAAGACCATTCAGAGAGTAATTTAACGTTTACAGGGTGTGACCTCTCAGCGGCTTCGCATACCAGTAATGAGGGTATCCATGGTGTCCATTGGGAGTAAACGCCAGGAGAAGATAAGGTCTGTTTACAGGAGTTGAAAGGATGTGGGAAGTGGTAAGCGAAACCCAGCACTTTTCCCCAATGTATTTGATTTGTGCACAATCGAGATAATGTCTAGGGAATTTTCTTTCTCTTCTCTCGATTTCGTCGTTCTGTAGAAATCTGTCGTCGTAGTGTAATCTGTATAAACATACATTGTTGTCCACGAGAATGAAGAGATTACCCAATGTGTTGAATTGAAGAATACAATGGGTTCGGTCTCATGGCTATATATTTGGACGTTTAACAAACACCAACTTTTGGAATTATTTCACACAGTTCCATAGACCGTTATTCCACAACCTTCACATTAGTCTCGTTAGATGACGTTCTCATGCAATTTCTCTGATCGCCGATATTCTTTAAAATACTTTTTAATTCTTCTTCTTCTGTAGAATGAATATATATATATAACAATTGCCTCATTAATATAAGTTACAGCCCAACATATTCACCAGCTCATTATTCTCTTTATATCGCAGAGAATCAGGGTCAGCGAAACTCATTCCAGAGCTACCATAGGTTCTGCTTACGAATCCTACGCTCGTTCATTCCTAATATAATTTAACATCTATTGTATCAATGATACATGATAATTCAATCATGTATCATTGATACAATGGATCATTTCAATTTCACATGACAATAGTTTTATACGTTTAATTTTCTGCACTGTATTTTTCTAAAATGCAAAGCTTTTTTGGAAAGCATTGGCTTAAAATAATTAGCAATACATTAGAGAGTACGAAGCTATTCTTAAATAGGGGTGGGCGTGGCTCAGTCGGTAGCACGCCACCCTCGTAATCTGTAGTTCTCAGATCGAGCCCCAGTTCGACTCGTACCTGGAAACTGCAGATTTCCTATTTTATATATATATATTAGCGTCCCGTGGCCGAGTGGTTTGCGCGCTTGGCTACTGATCTAAGTAACCTGGGTTCGAGCCCCGGCTAAGACAGGAATGTATGTCTTTTTCTGCTGACTCCCGCCATCCTCTCAGACCTTCTACTCTGGCGTATAAACTGATAGACTTATGTCGGACCTCTGTGGCAAGCAGCTGCTTGAGGGGGCATTTTTTTATTCCCTGGGCCAGCATTGAGATTTATCTGCGGAAAATTCCCCGTATTTCCCTTGGTCAGTAGGAGACATTGGTCAGTAGACTTGGTTAGTAGGAATCATTTCCAAGATGAGCTTGGAAATGACGTCATCCCTAGGATGGGACGTTAAATTGTGGCTCCGTATACCGGAAAGCCATATTATGTACGTTAAAGAAATGCTAGATGAACTTGATCGGAGGCTATCATCTGTCTCCTAAGAGCTGTTCAGTGGATCCTTTCCCTCAACCTTCTGTGAGCCCCTGGGGTCTTTGTAGCCTGGCCATTTAGCCCATTGTGTACAAAAAAGTGCCTCTCACAGGTAGAACAACATAACCCTGATAATATGTGACGTGCTCTGACCAATGAGCTATTGGCTGCTGATCACGATATCCAGTTACTGATATGAACTATTTTACCTGCTGTACTCAAGTCAGATAGCTCTGTCACTCGAAAGAGATATTTCCTCCGCTTATAAACTCCATTCTGAGGAAGGTGGTACTACAGATAGGATAGTTCATATCAGTAAATGGTAATCTTGATCACCGAGCACTTGACATTTTATCAGGAGGTCGTGTGTTCAGATTGCATTCGGCTTATGTCAATTTTCCCTCTAAATTGGATATCGATGTTAAGACTGACTTCATACTTTTCAACTGAAGAAACATCGAAGAATTCATTTAGTAAACAGTAGGCCCGAATCCTGAAAATAAAAAATAAATGAAAGGGAAGGGGTACAAGAGATACGACTGAAGCAGGGAGAAAGATCGAACACGAATGAACCGGAAAAATGTTCCGGTATGCGTTTTTTTTTTTGTCGTTTTAGTGGCTTTTAACAATCTTCTTTAAAATGCAAGTAATTTACATATATTTATTTTTTTTCGCATCCGTACCGATTACTAGCATTTCAAAAGGTGGGGGCCCTTCCTCCCCTTAATTCGGACCTGTTAAATAGAAATATAAATAGCAATTAATTGCATGTAAATATATATATATTTGTATATAAATAGATATATAAAATATTAAACGTTCTTTATTTTCATAGAAGGTTGCACAATGATATAGCTTTTGGCCATATAATGTCGGATAGATTTCTAATAATTAGGATCCTGTATATAATAAAGAATATTTTGCAAAAGTAAGAGATTTTTTTCCCATTACTTACACCGTATGATTGCAATAGATTTGGAAACAAATTAGAAGAATATATCGCCTCTGTCGAATATGGATGTTTTCAAAAAGAATAAAGTTTTTATTTTCCGTCTTTAGCACCCTCTAACAGTGGGAATTGGAACCAATGGATGATTTAAAAAATTCAAATATTTTACTTGAATTATTCCATTAATACCTATATAACACAAAAAGATAATTAATTGATCTCTAAAACTCACCCATATATATATAATAAATAAATAAATAAATAAAAAGTTAAATGTGTATAGACGGACAGACAAAAGCTTAAGTCAAACAGTTTTTTTTAAAGAGCTAAAATATTTCATTTGCACATATAAAAGTAAATAAACCTTCAAGACTTCTTACTTTCATCTTCAAATCTTCATCTGCTTCTTAGAGAGGTCTGATGGTACTACAGATAGGATAGTTCATATCGGTAAATAGTAATCTTGATCACCGAGCATTTGACATGATCACCGAGCACTTGACATGATTGACCAATGCGATCTGAACACACGACCTCCTGATATCATGTCAAGTACTCGGTGATCAAGATTACTATTTACTGATATGAACTATCCAATCTGTAGTACACTCTGTATAATAATACATAGAGGATATCTGTAAGGAATGCGAGACCTTAGCAGAAAGAAAATACAGAAAAAATTCATATCTTATCCAGGGCTCTAAGCCAGTTCCCTTCGATCAGTAGCCAAGTGCACTAACTACTGGGCAACCGAGACGGTCACATATGCTGTCTATTATCATTAATAATTCAAAAATGTTTAACACACTGGATATTCGAAATAGAATGTATCTAGAAGAATAACCTATCTTCCTATCTCTATATCTAGAGAATGATTTATTTCAGCCTTTAATGCCCTCTAACAGTGCAAATTGGAACTAATGAATGATTGAGAAAATACAATTAGTAATTTGTTTTGTACCTATACGAGTGCAGTACAAAAATAGATTTTCATTTATCATTTAAAACGCAAAAGTTTGGATTTCCCATGCCTCCTGTGGTAAAGTGTGGGTCAGCATTGTCAATGCAAACTCTATTAACCTACAAACCCCTTATTATACAGCCTTATTATACACTCCTCCACCAAACATTCTACCATAAATATGTAGATAATTTGCAATATTCGCTTAAACTCTTGCATTTTCCAAAAAAATTCCGCCGTTAAATGACATTATTGGAGCTATTGCAAGATTCGTAAAATACAAATCTAAATACAAAGTATCCGACAAATAATGATGTTTTTTTTTTCTCGGGAAGCACTGTCTTCAAATGCACAAAAAAAGCATCATAATCGAATGTTCTACCAGTTAGTTCTCCCACTCTAATAGTTTCAAGGCGGTCATCAGAGGATACGCCGTGTTACCATTACATTCTCGCAATCCCCCGTGTAGTATCATATGACTTCCTAACAGATAGAGTGAGAGAGGTGTTTCAATTTTATGACCACCAAAAAAAACCCTGATTTGACACCCTTGTATTTTTTTTCTGGGGGGGGGGGTTGTAAAAAATTATATTTACATGGACAAAATTCGAGACCTGAATCATTTTAAAACCAGAATAAAAGAAGCAACTAAGCAAGTAACGAAAGAAATATTATAGAGTGCATGGCAAGAAATGAAGAACCGATTGGACATTTGCAGGGTAACGAAGTCACTCATTATGTTCAAATTTGCATGAGGTGCACTTTGGATTAAATCATTACTTTTTTTCAAAATGTATATCATTTTCCTACATATTGGTTCACTAAACCCCACCATTATTTTTCGAATACTCTGTATTTCATTAATACCCAGTCAAACTTTAAATACCTCTAGAAACTAAACGGTTTTAATGTATACAGACTATGTATATAACTTTTAAGGTATACTCGTTTTCTGTTTTGAAATTGAGCTAATAAGGTTCATTTTCACTGAGTTTCAATATGTACAGATTATATTTTCCTTTACAGTTTCCTTGCTAGCTGTTTCCTTTTGGAGACAGATACCAAAATCAGACAACTTGACAAAATCTAAGGTAGTTGAAAAAATCGAGGTAACGTGGCAAATCTTGGGCAGTTGGAAAAATGGAGACTGCAAAATCTGGAGCAGTCGGCAAAATTCGAAGCCACTTAGTAAAATACATGTGAGTTGGCAAAATCGGGACAACCTGGCAAAATCTTGAAAGTTGACAAGATTCGGAGTGACTTGGCAAAATCGTGGGAGTTGCAAAATTCGAAATGACTTTACAAAATCGTGGGTAGTTGGCAAAATTCAGGTGATATGAAAAAGTTGGGGGTTTTTTTTCTGTAAAATTATAGCGAGTTGAGAAAATTCTAAGTGACTTGGCAAAATCTTGGGGGATTAACAAAATTCGGAGATACTTGGCAAAATCTTGGGGAGTTGGCAAAATTCAGAGTGACTTGGCAAAATCGTGGGGAGTTGGCAAAATGCGGAGTGACTTGACAAAATCTTGGGGAGTTGACAAAATTCGGAGTGACTTTGCAAAAATCAGATGAGATGTAAAAATTGGTATTTTTTTCTAATTGCGAGTTGGCAAAATCGAGAAAACTTGGCAAAATCGAGAAAAAACAAAAAGGCAAAATCGTGGCGAGTTGGCAAAATCGAGAAAACTTGGCAAAATCTAGGGCAGTTGGCAAAATTCGAAGCCACTTGGTAAAATACAACGAAGTTGTGAAAATTGTATCTTTCTTGTGCAATATAGGAGAGTTAATAAAATTCGAAGTGACTTGGAAAATTTAGGGAAGATGTAAAAATTACGTCTTTTTTTGTAAAATTACGACAAGTTGGCAAAATCTAGAGTAATTGGCAAAATCTAATCCCATTGGTAAAATATAGGTGAGTTGTAAAAATTGGGATTAGTTTGGTGAAATTAAGCAGAGTTGGACAAATCGAGGAAAATTAGCAAAGTCTAGGGCAGTTGCAAAATTTGAATCCACTTGATAAAATACGGGCGAGTTGTAATAATTGAGTTTGGGTTTGTAAAATTAAGGAGAGTTTACAAAATCAAGAAAACTGGGTAAATTTTTGGGGAGTTTGAAACATTTGCAGTGACTTGACAAATTCAGGAGAGATATAAAATTTGAGATTGTTTTTGTGAAATTAATGAGAGGTGGCAAAATCGAGGCAATTTGGAAAAATCTAGGGGAATTGGCAAAATTATAACCATTTTGCAAAATGCAGGTGAGTTGTGAAAATTGGGATTGGTTTTGTAAAATTAAGGAGAGTTGGCAAAATTGAGAAATCTTGGGATAATCTAGGATAGTTGGCCAAATTAGAATCCACTTTAAAATACAGACGAGTTGTGAAAATTGGGATCAGTTTTGTCAAATTCAAGTGAGTTGGCCAAATCGAGATAACTTGGCAAAATCTTCGGGAGTTTGAAAAATTTGAAGTGACTTGGCAAAATCAGGAGAGATATTAAGATTGGTATTTGTTTCGTGAAATTAAGGAGAGTTGACCAAATGAAAGGGAGTTGGGAAAATTCACAATGACTTTTTCTACAATTCAGGCGAGATGTAAATATTGAGATTATTTCCGTGAAATTATGGCTAGTTGTCAAAATTGGAAGTTACATGGCAAAATGCAGGACAGATGTGAAAATTTCCTCAACCCTCCACCCCCTCCCCCCAAACGGAGAGAAAATTTAGGTGTGAACCTGACATATTATTTTCTCAGTTGACAAAATTTGATCTTCGAGTTGGAAAATTTTCTATTTCTTCCCCCCACAACCATAGTCCTTCGCTATGCTCCTGCACATTCTTCATTTACGACTACTATCACCATGCAACACTATTCGTTTTCAACTCTCGTAAAATATGACGAAATTTCGATCTTATTTTTTTATCTCGTTTCTTAAAAAAATAACAGTTTAGCTTTGTCCTCCGCGTGTCTGTCTGTCCTTCTGCAGACATCGAACTTTTTTTATTTATATGAATAAATTAAAAATTCTTTTTGTGATGGATACGTTTTGAAAAATATTACAATTTGCCCTTTCTGAATCTCCAAAAAGCTATACTTGCGTCATAAAGTCAAATTCAAAGTAATAAAATAACTATATGTGCTACATCTTTTGGAAGTATATTTCATCCTTTGAAAAGCGATAAAGTAGCGACTTTCTTTCTTCAGAGTTAGTAGATCAATTATCTGTGGTGTTGTCATTAAGCTTTTTTGACACTTGGTTGTTGCAGGATAGATTAATAGTTCTTCTATAATTTAATTCTATTAAGCAAAAAACAATTATTTATTCACACGCGTTTACAGTGCAAGAAGCACATATGTTGTACAGATAAATCCAAATTTACTAACACTTTCTATTTACTGTATGTTTTGAGTTACGATAAATACGATCGTAACATAAAAAACAAGTAATGTAGACATCGTCAAATTTCCATCATATATGACAGTAAAAAGATGGAACACTTCTTTACAGATGTTTCATGATGTATTGATTACAAGTTACCCACCATCTGTATCAATCGTCTCCTAATTTAACTACATCTGCTATATTCCTGTAGGGCTGCATAATGTATCAACTGTATGATACAAACAACGGTTACCAGCAACTCTAACTTATTCGAAGCCCAAGATCGCTGTTTCCATAAGCGTATCAAGGAACTTATCTCGGAATTGACTCATACCTAACTTTGTTGAATTACTTTTACACCATTTTTAACCAATGGACAAATTATTGCATCAAATGTACAAACATGTTTATTTTATCTACAGCTAGCAAAAGACTTTGGGTGCACAATTTTGCCGCATTCTGGAGGTTTCTCCATTCATAGCACTTGTAACAAACTCATCACAGAAATGGAACCATTTAGAGCAGAGAGCTTAGAAACACCGTTGCAAACTGGTGTTAGATCCCTAACTGATGCTATATCTCCCCACAACCACAAAGCAATTCCTGGTTCTAAACCAATTTCTGCTATTAGGAGGGATTCTATTTTTTATCACAACAGAGAAGAGGAACCAAAGTGCGAAATTTGGGATCCGTTGATCAAATATCTTTAGAACCACAGGGAGCCGGAATCTGTTAAAATAAGACAAAAAACACTTTCAACAATTTACAGTGTAATTGAGTCATCACCAAAAATGAGCCTCACGCTGCAGAAGAGCTGACGTACGCAAGTCATAGAAGAAAGACATTCATTCCCTACTACTTTGCGCCTGCAAGGCCATGTTAATTAGTTATATCAGAAATTTCAGATTATTTTGTTTGTGACTTACGTGGAGTCTTATAGAAGTTATAAAACAATAGACGAAGTTTAGATTATATGGGATTATTCGGATGAGGGTAGTGAAAAAGGAAATATTTAATTTTAAATATGTCATGGCACTACCAGGCATTAAGAACTATAAATTAATATTTTAGGTATAATATGTAAACAATCCAAAGCAATTACATTTTGCTGAAATTAAGATACTTAGGCTTAAATTATTGAAACGCAAACAACAATTATTGGAATAGAGTGCTAGGAAATTTAAATAGTTCTTTGATAATTTTAACAATGCTCTGAAGTTAAAGCTAATTAACTAATAAATCCAAGTTAATGGCAGTAATAAGACCTGATTTAATCACATAATGTATTGATCATTAATTTTTGCTTTCCGACCGAAGTAAAAACAATAAGAGAACATTTGTCTTCGAATATGATTTTGTCACCGAAAGATGGAAAATTATTCGCAATTTGAGAAATTATTATTCGCTCTTTTTGAAGAAGGTGAAGTTTACTAAATATTAAGTCTTGTGCATTCTGAAATTTTAGAATGAACTGAAAAGTACTGTTGGGGTGGCTAACAAAAACTTAACAATGCTACACTAAAAAAATGATATTATTGAAGAGCGATAGGAAAATATTATATACTTAAAAACAGAAGTATATATCTAATGAGAAGTAAAATGAGATAAATCCAAGTTAAGTAATAAGACCTGATTTAATTACATAACATTAAAAAATGTAATAATAAGCCACAGATTCGCCATGCTTAACCAACATGATTCATAAGTTGCTCCTCTGATACAGAAAAATAGGATCATTGAGAAGGATCAATGGTCATAACTGTTCTTCTGCATGAATCTATCCTTCAGCAATGAAGCTTCAAAATTTTATTCCTTCTTCAAGTTACTACAATTATTTCCTGAAACATTATAGCGATCCACTAGGCAAAAAGGAAGTCTCTTTTTTTGAACCAGTAAGATAATTATTGCATAAATCCAATGATCGCTTCTCACCATTTATCCTTCACGTTTTTCTCATTTTAAACAAAGATTCTGTGAGCAATGGTGTATGTAATTTATGAGAGGTAGTCTTTGGTTAGAGAATAATGACAAATGAGTTCAAAACGCAATGATGGATTTGTCTTGTCTTTCAGTGAAGGTCTCACCTATGTCATAGATTTTCTCTATGATGATATGCAACTGCAGCCTCCTATGACATTTGTTGCAATGGTCTCACAGAGAGTCAAAAATTGGTATTACTTCTATTGAAAAAAAAAGGTACTTCTATTATTATAAAATTGGTATTATTTCTATTTATTCTAGCTTTGCAGATATCATTCGATTTAAATTAAAGAACTCCAATTCATGGCTTTCAAATTTGCACATACAATCACTTTTTGGTACGATAGTATTCGTTTGGCTGTAGATAAACTTACTTTGCTAAACTCTACAGATTGATTGTTTACTTTTTTGTGTGTCTTTCACATATTCAGCCAGAGACGTTATAGAAAGAGGGCTGAGCACTATGGCATGTAGTTTTGAAATAAACAGGAAGATATTATCTTTTTGCCTTTCTGGAGCCCCTTTAAGTTAACATTATATTTGTGTTTATAGGATTGCATATTAGACTTATGGCTATCATATACATTTCCTGGAGCAAAGACATGACCTGGAAAACAATATACACGAGAGGGAAAAATGCCAAACTTTGAAGTGTACTAGCAACAATGCCAGCAATAGTAATATTATTCAATGCTTCTGCAAAAACGTTGATCTGGGAATCGGCAATCACTTGTTCTTTTACAGTCATTACAGTTCATCTTAAAGGGAGTAAAGGAAAACGCATTGGGAGTTTGAAGCTAGTGATTGTTATTTGGCATCACATGAAAAAGGAAGACACTGCCGAATTGTTTGTACGAGGTTGAAAGATCAGAACAATGGTGTCTATGGTCATCAATAATTATGATGAAAGCTCCAAATGGTTTGAGAACAGCAAAGCAATCGTGGAAATGGGAAACTGTTTCCTCTTCGAAAAGCCAACGCAACGACTTTCGATCCAGGAACCATTCTTATTTCGTAAATCGACTTTAAATCTTTGTAGCATCAAAATAAAAACGATGAGTATGGCGCGGTTCTGTTTATCGGTGTAAAACAATATATAGTGGTCCATTATATCCCAAACACTGCCTATATTTCTTTATTAGCAATGTTATAGTGATCAGATACTTATAGTATATTTTTGGGTTTGTTCGAAAAATAAGTTTTTAGTACTGTTCAAAGCTTTAAGATAATATTGCTCCGAAGGACATACTCAACGAGAGGGTGTCAAGATGTTCCGACCCCCCCCACGAAATCTCGTCGTCTTGTACGAATTTTCTAACTTGTGTACTTGCTTTGAATTTCGAAACTAGTGTCTTTGTGTAATTTTATTTAAACCCACGTTGTTAAGGCCGATCTGAAAATTGATTTAAAAATAAAGAACTTTAAAATTTTATTCCGTGTAAAATATTATTTTAACCTTACATGTCCGGTAGAGTATTTTAATAATTGAGGAAACCTATTCAAGTCTTAATATACTCTGACCACCCTCCCTCCCCCAGACTAAATCCTGGGTACATGGCTGGTGTCTGCAGAATGTTGCTACAGATACTATTTAGATATCTTATGTCGTATGGGTTTGCCTCATATCATTTTCATAGATTTTTGCAAAATATAGACGAAATATGAAACAAGAGTTTTAATCTATTACCCCTTTCTGTCAATATATTCTAGAATCGGTAAAAATAAATCACTATGTGTACTACACACTTAGTTCTATAGAATATAAATATATATATTGGGTTATGCGTCGACATTAGTCATTATCTATATCATTGGTTCTCAACGTAGGGTACGCTTGCGGTAAAATTTTTAAGGGTACGCCATGAGAGCTTAACAGTCGTATATATGTATGCTTTATTTTATTCCCATTGTTATACTATAACTATAGTTTTATATATCTCTATAAGGGGTACGCCAGTTACATGCACATTTCCTGGGGGTACGTGAAGCAGAAAAGGTTGAGAACTACTGGTCTATATCTTACATACAGTATGTTTTAAAAAAATAATAATTTACTACTTCGAAATAGTTATCTTTTGTTTTCTTTTAGGGAAGCTAACACATCACGATGCATTCAAAACAATTGCCGCATTTGATCGCTGCCATTTCTCCTTGAATTTGTTATCCATTAGGTGAATCGAATGTTTGTCTGAATTTTTGTTCTATATGATTTTCTGCATCTTCCATTTAAAAGATTTTCATTCCATCTTGCATTTTTAAAATGTCATGATTATTCACATTAATGAACGGATCTGACCAATTTACGGATAAATTATTTAAGAAGTACCGTTCTTACAGCTTATTTTCTGGTTTTAATGATCAATAATTTCCTTTAAAAGTGAAATTATCTTCATGTGAGAAATATATATTTCAGGGGATTTTACAATGAAAACTTGATCATCATTATTTATCGACCATATCTAAGTGAGGTTTTAATTACAGTATATATAATTATTTACTCTATTATCATAAGCATGCGAGTTTCCTCTACCGATAATGCTTGTTACAGGACAATGACGTTTGAAATCGAATCCTTGAAGAGATACTAGACTAAGATAACTGACGCAATGAGGACGGAAAACCTAAAATGAGAGGACAATAGACTGCAATTCCTTTTGCACTATAGCATTTTTCTCCTCCGTTTTAGAGGTTTTTTTAAAATTCTTGAAAAACGTGGGAAATATGCCCAAGTTTAAACCTTTTTTGCCTCCATTACGATACACCCATTGATAATAAATTCAAACAGAAATGGGAGTAAAGCTATTTTACACAGATGTGCATGTACACAGTCGTATCAGAATAATATGACCACTTACCATACATATACTATGGTAGGTGGTCATATTATTCTGATACGACTATGTATACAATTATTACACAAAATGATCGTCGTTTGAGAAAATTGGACCAAATGGATTTAATGTTCAAAAAGGAGTACAATACATTATGTAGATTTAACAGATTTAGCATTCTCAAAGGACTAAAATAGTGTTAAAACATACCATTGCTATATCGCTCTGAAATGCAAAGGTTCTCAAACATTTACTAATTAGAAAACCTCCCTTTACCATTGACGAAAATTTTCGCGGTTCATGATATCACGAAGGAATTTGTTTCCCCTTCAACGTATTATTGAAGGAATTTGTCTCACACACCGTTTACCATTTACGAAAGAATATTTTCACAACAGTCTCTGTTCTCATTTGCATCGACTTGTAGAAATCGACTCCCACACCGTATTACACCTTAAACTCACTCGTTGCAGAGACTCGCAAAGACTGATTTCTCGAGTGAGCTAATTTCCCTTACGTAATTATATTACATTCTAGAAGTATAATGATGCACACAGTAGTGGACCACCAGAGCTCCAGAAAGTTTTAGCACACTAAGAAAATGACGGTAAGGCTGTCGAGGCTGGTAGAATACTCTCGGTCTGGCTCCATGACCCAGAAAGGCTAGGGTAAGTAAACCCTAGCCACTAGATGGATAGTTATTTCATTCGGTAGCATTATTTAGTTATTTTTAATAGTGTTCTTCAGAGCTTTTCGACAGTTTTCAAAGCTACTCACAATCTACACCTTTATAAATGTTTCTCTAATATATTGAAAACACGTGCCTTTGAAAGAAAATGATTGTGGTAAAAAGCGCTTATAAACCATTTAATAATACGTTTCGAAATAACTTGATTGATATAAATAGAAAATGGATTATTTTCCACATATAAAAATGATTTTTCGGTGAATAAAAAGTAACTTCAAACTATATGTCTTATTGCGGCAGTCTATTTTTTAAAGGTTATATAGAATAATGTCTTAGATTCAATTACTAAGATAAATATCTTAGTAATTAAAATACACATAATCATATTCAGTAACTAAATATTTGAATCCTCCTTACGTATAGATCAACAGATGAAATTCATAGAATAATCTGATATCTCACAATGTGCGAAACACGATGTCGGTTTAGCTTCATTATACTGTATTACTAACACTACATAAAAATTAAAGAAATGGACACATTTCTGCATATGAGCTTTCTTGAATCACTAGATAAACATTCACTGACGTTTTCACATTTGATAAAATAGTAAAAGTGTCACTGTCTGGAAATAATCCAAGTCGAAAATTTAACGTTTTTTTTCGTTCACGCCCATTTTCACCCATGCAAGATCACCTACAGATTTCGCAATCAGTCATGACGCAGACAGATTAACTTTGGTTCAATATGAGAAGCGAGTGCTACCTAAACGACGAAGACCGGCAGTGTTAAAGGGGCAAAGCAAATGTTCCTAAGGCAAACTGCCAAATGTTTGCGGTTTCCACTAATGTGCTCACGTTATACGACCATTACCTTGGGACAACCACACTTTCACACTACAGCGAATTATGATGGTGACTGGAGAACCTTTCTCGTTGCACATCGTTAGCTACGGTTACAGCAACACAAGGAATGACGACCCGCAATGTGAATGTTGCAACTGTTCAGAAGAGGTGGAAATTAATCAGATTAATGGGTAAAGCATGTCGTGAAATGATCCCAGAATAATAACTTCCTTTCAGTAACAAATATTTATTATAGAAAGTTTTGTGAACATATTCAACACTTCCTGAAATGTCTTAAAGAAAATCACGATTTTTAGGGATCTGATAGGTTAAAACCTCATTAGGAAATATCTTGGTAAATTTAATTCTTTAATGATGGCAAAACATTTGATGTTCATCGAACATCTTGATTTACGAATACATTTTAAAAAACCTGATTATAATTGACGTACTTCAAACGGCACGTGCTAATAATTAGAAATTTAAATAAATAAATATATAAATACCCTTTCAAGTAGCAGCTTGTCACAGAGGTCTGACAGGAGCCTGTAAGTTTAATGATCTAATAGGTCTGTGAGGATGGCGGGACCTCAACAGAAAGCCAGCACAAACATCCATGCCTTTCCTGGGTCTCGAACCAGGTCCCTTTGAACAGTAGCCAAGCGTGTTACCACTCAGTCACGGGACGACTAAATATTTATTTGGATTAAATTAAAAAAAGTAAATATTAGTCTTCAAGTGTACTGAATATTAAATATTGGCTCTAGGTTACGAAATAATAAATATTGTCTTGAGACGAGTCAGATCATATACCTGTAGACGAGTTAAATGGTAATCTTCTCTTTTACGAGTCAAATGCTAAAATTTCTTCTGTTTGTGCAATAACAAATTTTGCCGTAAGATTCCTTAGATCGCAGATTTTTAGATGAGTTAATGACAAACCTCTGTTCTTAATCGAGCAAAATGCCAATTCTGGTTCTTTTAGAATGCCAAATTACTTTGTCATTTGCTTATAGGTGAGTCAAAGGGTGACCCATGGACTTTAGGTGAACAGAATAAAGAATCCTCGGAGTCTATATATCAATTAAAGAATAAACCTTGAGTTCTGGATGAGCCGTATCGTAAACTACAGTTTTTAGAGGAGGAAAGTAAAAATAGTGGGCTTTCATGTTACTATGCAGTAAATTTCGGCCAGCGGTTATTGTATTTAATTTTTTTTGTTCATTTTAATAATGGAAGAAGTTACTTCCCTACACCAAGGACGGAGACAGTCCTAGAACAAACAACAGCCCTGATACAACAAACAAACACAGAGATCTCTTCCTTCGTTTAGTATTCAGGTATGCTAACCACTAAACTGCCTAATCAATCTATAGTAAATATACAAATTACCTGTAGATATAGAATTCAATAATTACTTGTGTGGGAAAAAAATATTGCCAATGGTGACTAACCTGATCTAATTTCGTATCCCGTATAAATGGTGATTGCTTATTTCTGGTGAATTTGTATTTTGTATGAGAGCTTATCTTTGTCATAAAACGTTTCTATGGTGTATTAAATTGAGAGTGCCCTTGGTGACAAATGGACTGATACTGAAGTAATTTTTTGGTTTCCTTAGCTGACCCAAATAGAAAACATTGGCTCTGAGGTGAGCAATACGATAGATGTAGACCTTTAGGGAGAGAAAAATAAGGAACTTTGGCATTTAGCTTGTAAAATAATGAATTTGTTTATTTGGTAATCCTGATAATGGGTACGGCTTTCATGAGGAGTGGAGCAACACGGTTAATAACCATTAGGTTGGCAACACGGTAAAACTTCTGCTTATTTTGAGTAAGTAACCCTCATAATTTACGGTAAATCGAGACTTACTAATGTTTCTTAAACATGTTCTTGCGTAGTTTGTCGGTACGATTTATGAAAAAAGAAATTTCCAGCCCAAAGTTTAATGTTCCATATATATATCTGAATTATTATTGTCTACTAGGTCCACACAAATGTAAGAAAATAATTATTTTAATTGTTGATAATTCCAGTATCGAAACATCAGATTTTTTTTTTTATTTTCCTCTTCGTTTTTTTCACGAAACATGTTACTAATCCTTATATCTATTACTAACATACTCTAATTAAGAAAGATTGATTTAACGAGACAAAAATTAAATTGGTTTTTTGCAAGCCCCCTCCCCCCCAAAAAAAAGCTCTGCAGGGCGCTATACATGTATTATTTTGGTATTTCAGTAGAATTTCATTATAAAACCGAATTAGAAACAAAATTGGTAACCATAGAGAAAATAACAAATTTTAAATTAACTACGCTGAGGTAAAAATTAACTAAACTGCGCTGAAGTAGGTGTCCCTTCAGCGACACCTATTGGAGACTATAAATCCATCTCATTGGCTATACTTTCCCTCATTATTTAAAACTGGGATGACGCCCTCGAATGAAATAGTTGATTGGAATTAACAATTAAAGGTGCCTTAAAAATAGCCAACGAAACTTATTAGAGATTTTTCTCATGGTTCAAAAGTGACTTGTAATTGGATTTAAAGCAGGAATGGGAATCTCCCGCCTTCGAGATGATTTTTTTGTGGCTCGCCTGCAACTGAAGAATATTATTATTGACCACAGTCGAAAACAGAACAAACACCATCCATTTAATTACAACATGAGCTTAATTATGCATGTTCTTCAAAGGTAATTTTCCTTACCATTGTTTAATAAGTAGTTCAAGATCGATATTATTATAAGATCGATAATGTTAATAAATAGTTGAAGATCCATATAATTACTATTTTATTATTTCTCGTAGTTATGTATAATACATGGTTCCATTGGGTTATCAATACGACAAACTTAGTGTCTAATATTTATAGTGGCTCGCACAGAAAACAATTCCCACACCCGTGAATTCAATAGAGAACATTACTAACTTAATCATTTGTAAAATTCATTTGTAAATAAAACCAACTTTTCTTAATACAAGATGTTTATTTTAAACTTGAAACATTGCTTTGCATTCCACAGTGTATCCAATTTACAACGATCCTAATGTTCAAATAAGGTGGATTAATAATACTAAATGGACAATTGGTATAAATAGTCGATGCACAATGTTGAAAGTTGTCTAAGAAGTTCTTTACAAAGTGGTGGTCCTTGAACTAGTGCCGGTCCGCGAGCCATCAGTCGTCGGTCAACTGCGGAAGCTGCCAGGATAGAAATATGTTTTCAAAAGCATAACATTGATATTCCATAGTTGGTATGTTCCAACACTCCAGATGAAGTCATGTCGTGAGGGATGAGGAAAATATCGTGAGCATAGACATACCTAGTTTCATGAAGAAACAGGTGATCAGAAGCTGTAGGTGCAATTGCAGCCAAATGGATCTCAGAAACAGTTTCTTGCCTGTCGGCCAGATGAGACAGTTTGAGAAGCACTGACCTAGATTGCTTTTAATGTTATTTGTACCTCCTGTATAAATCATCAAAGTTTAGTTCGCTGTCCCACAAATATTTTTTAATCTTAGCCTTTGCAAGGTCATCGATATATCCTTTCACAGGGAAATAGAGTTACAATAATGGAAAATCTTAGTTTCAGTCATGCTAGAGCAACGGGGTAATTTTAGAAATTTGGGGATGGGGGAGGGGAGTTTTCTCGAAAATTTCTGTCTAAATCTAAATCGATTAAATTCAATATCAAATATTTCGTAGATTAACACAGCCTTTCATGAAGTGGAAGGTATTTTGGGTTGGATTGATTTATCCCTGAGTAGCACTTTTGCTTCACAAAGTGAGCTAAATATCAGGTCATCAGACCCCAAAGGCTCAGAGAAGGTGTGGGAAAGGGGAGACACTGTAAGATATCTATATACATCTATTAGCAAACAGATGACAGAATACAGTCACGCTATACACCATGTTCTTTAACGTGAACATGGTATGGCTCTCCTGTCATGGGCAACGATTTAACGTCCCATTTGGCGAACTGCGGCCTCCAATCACACAGGTATCTCCTTTCTCATCGAGGGCAACGTGAGGATTAACGGAGATAAATTTGAACTTCATCAAAGTTGGGACTCGAACCTCTGAACTGCAAATTATGAGTCGACTGAGCCACTCCCACCCTAAACGGAAGTATTAGAAAAATAATACTTTTCAAAAGGGGGCGTTCATTCAATTCAGAATGTTCGGCAAAAAAAAGTTGGAAATCACTGTTATAAATACCTATACATCTATCCTTGTTTCTTTGAATGCAATGCAATATTCGCTGCGTGTTCCGGATTGAAATACAAAGTTTGCGTTCATGGTTAAAACTACTAAATCTTCTCATTGTTCAGTCTCAGATTATGTAATTTGTTACCCCATTTAGTAATATTCCTGTGGTTTAATAAAACGGAAAAGAAAACTAGCCTGGCTCCTAACATTGATAAAATCAAGTTAACGGAAGCTGTCATTGTTACTGCTGTATCTGTCAAACTAAACGTGTAGACATTTGGGCAAGCATCCAAATTGAAATATTTATGGAGCTCTGTCACGAATCCAAGTTCTTTCATAGTAGGCAAGCAATATTCTATTAATAATATTTAAATATCACATGGAATATTTCGAAGTATTTTGCTACTGTATCAGATATCAATTAGAATTTTATCCTTGAAGTTAACAACTTTTACAACTTTTGTACATCAAATTTCTTTTAAACTTTGAAATTTACAAATCACTACCTTCAGTTAAAAAACGTGAGAGAGAATGTTTTCAATTATTGGTGAAATATGATCTTTGTCAAAATCATTCATTGTTCGAATTAAAACAATCACATTAACGTCAAGAATCTGATTAGGAATTCCTCAGATATTCCATCTTTTGGTACAGTTCTGTAATATTTATTACTGATTGATAGGAGTGAACCCAATACCTATGAACATTAACATTACTCTGAGTTAACTATTAGGAAGGAAAATGTTTATTCATTCATTTTATTATTACTTTATCATAGAAATGAAATTTTGTGATACATCAAAAATCAGAATTACCAATTACTTTTGAAAAAACCGAAATTCAGCCAACAGACACACATAAATAGTTTTTAGAAGCTAAGATTAATCGAAATCAAATCTATTTCTTTCAGGAATGCTCACAAATGCATGGTTATAATCATATACAATATATACAGGGTGTCTCAAAAATATAGGTACAAACTTTTAGGGAATGTCGATAACATCTAAAAGAATGAGAATTGCATAGGAACCCATAACCGGAAACCTCATGGCAAAGTAGTAGCAGAGGTATAAGATCTGAAAGGACACAAGACAGTGATTAATGGGAAAACATTTATTGGACATAATTATTACAAATGGCGTACTAGATGATACATTTCATAATGTTACAGCAGATGCTCGAAGTTTACACAATGAGACGCGATGAATTGATGCGCACGCGCAAACAAACGATGGCCCGGTACATGTCTGTGTGGGAAGCGTTCTTGATGCATTCGTTGAGCGGCTCGTCCGTTGTCCTCAGCTATTCCATACACTAGGTGCATGTCTGCCAGCTCCCTGTTCGAATACCTTTGCATGCCCTTCGTCAGCCGACTACCGCTCGAATGAGGAAATCCGAAATTTCCCCTCTAGCGCACTGATGAACAGCGCCGCCTATTGACTTACGGTGACGTTTCCGGTTATGGGTTCCTATGCAATTCTCATTCCTTTAGATGTTATCTACCTCCCCTAAAAGTTTGTACCTATTTTTGAAACACCCTGTATATCCATATATGTATTTCGTTTACTTATCTGCCTATTTATAAGTCACAAAATACATTGTTCTCGATTATTATCTTCAATAGATAGGGACATATCTCTACTTAACTGAATACGTCATTATAGAAATTTCTCTCAATAACTATTTGAATAAGGGTGTAGCTTTTTATTTAACAGTTCAGAATCTATAAAACAAATATTGAGTCAAACGGAGAGTATATAATCAAAAACATTTATTTACTGTTCCCGTAATAAATCAAAGGTACAACAATAGTTGTTGTTACAATTATAATAATAATAATTCATACAACAACATTTCATGTTGTTACAATTATAATAATAATAATCACCTTGAGTAATACACAACGTTTGCAGTCTGGAGTGTTAATACATGCAAATCTCGAAAATACTTATATATCTCGAAAATTTAATATATCTCAAGAAATTAATACATGTGTGGAATTCGGAATGAATAGATCCACTTTCCCCATCAATGCGCATATGTACGGATAATAACGGATACTTGCAATGTTAATTTTAGTCTTAAAAACATTAGTATCGTGATTGTTCGTGCTGAAGAGCAGGATCTTGTAGAATTCTTCGTATCCCTTGAATTGGTAGTTTCTCCTCCTCTCTTCTGGCTCTACGTGATCAAGATGCTGACATGGGTCAAAACGCAGCAGTTTCAGAATGGAACATAAAACATTAATCAGTGCGAAAGACTTTCCCCTTCTATGTCAGTAAGAGAGAAGACTGTCAGTCGTGATGGAGTGGAAGCTTCTAGCAGCTGTTTCAAGATATCTTGTCAAGTGTGCAAACAAGATAGCATCGCCAAGTGTCAACATTCATATATTGCTGCAGATTTTATGAAGCTATATTTAATATTTCATTACTGTTGAATCTTAGGATAAAGGAGGGTATTTTTCTGTCTGATTTCGTAGATATGCGTGGTTATAGTGGAATTGATGCCGCTCTAGGAATAAGAGAATGATTTGTTAATAGGAAATAGAAAAGAAAAAAGCAATGCCGGAAAAAGGTGTAAACAAGCTACACTTTGAAATAAAAATTATAGACCGGGTTAGTCTGTGTAGAATTGAATATATGTGAAGTGGTGCATTTTTAAACTGATTAAAGAAGAGAAGGAATTGTTTGATCGAACCACAGAAATTAATCAATGACATTAAAGGGTATAGATTAAAATAACCCATAACACTACCAGCTTTTGATCTTTGTGAAGGCATATGTGTTGTAATCGTGACCTTTTTTTGGAAGTGCATGTCAGAAAATTTATATTGAAATTTCCATTTGGATTATTATTTATTTTATTTTAAAAGCTTCAACACTTTTATATAGATTAAAGTATATAGATTTTTCTGTTTGTTATTCTTGTTGAATAGTGAAAGATATGATTTCCCCTCTGTTTTAGTGTATTTATAATATTTAGAACATCTCATTCGTGTTCTTAAAATTCTACAGTTGGACGCCATGATACGTTTCTCCTCCACTTCCACTTCGATACAGTCCTTGCTGAAATATCGGTTTTGTTCACTTTTCAAAACAATTGATTATATTTTCGGCTCTCTACATGTCTTATATACTGTTCGTCATTGGATTGATCCATATACAAGGAGTGCCTTCTTTGAACACAAAACACGTGGTGTGACAAATAGCAATGTAGATAAGAATATGATTAGTTTGTGCATCAAATCAGCGATATTTACTTATGAAAATGCAACGTACATAAGTAAGACGTATGGTCTCCATGAACAGCGATACAAGCGGACAAATTTCGCATTTGCGAGTCGAAAAGGTGGAGAATATCATCCTGGTGAACATAAAGCCATGCTACAAGTACCTGTGTCGTGAGCTAATCAACAAGGGTAGCAAGTATAAAGGCGATGGTCAGTGAACTTCCCATCATATCTCAAACGTGTTGGTGAGCGACAAACGTGTTCTGGGGAACGTGAGGACCAAGAAAGCATAAACACACCACATAGCAACTGTCAGGAATCGGGGTATGAGGACTGTATGTGGGCAGACATTGTCCTGCCGAAAAACAGTATTTGGAATGGAGCATAGAGAGGGCAGATATAGTAGCCCTAGAATGGTTTCAACATAATGTCTTACTCTCGATGTGTCATCAATAACGTCAAGACGTGAACGGCTATTGTAACTGATGGCTCCCTATACCACGATTCCCGGTTTTGGTATCCTAAGATTCAACAGTATGATGCACGGTGGGTTACCTCTGTCCCGGAGTGTCTCCAGAAGCACATATGGCAGTCAATGGATCCTAAATAGACACGATTCCTTTCTAAAGAAGACACAATACCCGTATTATCCCCAAGCAGTTCTCTCCCTGCTGCAGTACGATATAGATGACGATGGGATAGCGTCATAGGTACAAGAGACAAAAAACAAAACGAATGCAGCTTTGATTCACGCAGTCATCTTCTAATTATGCTCCCTGACCCAGATATGGACAGGGATGGAGTTATGGTACTGAAAATCTGATGACATGTGACAGATCTCTCTCCTGTCCTAGTCGGCGGATTTATCGATCCTCCCACAACTTAAATAATCATTTATATAAAAACTCTTATAAAAACAATAAGAGAAATCACCCCTCAAACAATTTCTTCTGATGCCTTTAGAGTCTTGGCAGTGCACGGGTCCACCAGTACCCATTGTTGCCAACAGCGTCCAACTATTCGGTCATTATGACCCACAACGAATGGTAATTTGACGTGTTGACCATCCTGCTTCTGACAATCCGACTCGTTTCAAATTCCGTCAATTGTACATAACATCTCCTTAGACATGAATGTATTAGTTATGTAATAAAAGGCATTGTTGACACCCCAGATCATTCTCTCACCATTTGTTTTGCCCGCTTAAATTTACTTTAGTTTTTATAACCTTTTCGGATCACTGTGTGCGCTTGGTACCGTACACGTTATTGGATAGAAATCTAGAACGTTCACATCGTTCATCCTCACCTCTGCAGGCAAATCGTGAAGTTAATTCGCTTATATTTTCTAGATGGGATAATTTTGAAGACAAACAGTGTATTTGGTGGTGTTTAAATAATTAAATATAAACTGTAACGATTATCATTATGTTGCACAAATCCTATAACTTCATGTGGAAAAAAGATCTTGTGATCAGTACAAAACACAGGAAAATTAAAAGAATAAGAAATTATTACTGATAAGATTATTCCTAAACATAAAGGGAAAAAAAAGGGAGGTTGGCACAATCGGTAGCGCACCAGGCTCATAATCTACAATTCTCAGGTTCGAATACCATGTGTGCCAGTGTTAAGATTTTCTCCGCTAAACAATCACCCTGCTCTCGGTCAGTATGGGACAGCGATGAGCTTGGAAAGGCCGCTGCCCTTTGATGGAACATAAAGCTGTGGCCCCATGTGCAGGAGAGCCATACACACTTCATGTTAAAGAACACACTGGATTACCATGATGACAGGCTTCCCTCTGTCTCCTAACAGCTATTAAGCAAACCCTCTTCCCCCTACTTCTCTGAGCTTTTGGTATTCTTGTGACTTAGTCATTTAGCCTGGTTGTGCAAAAAAAGTGCCGCTCAGAGAATAAACCAACTCAATCCAAAATTCCTAAGAAATCTGACATTTATTTAATAATGAAAAAAAATCACAAATGTTAATCTACCCGTTTCCTACTGAGGACGAATCCTAGACAAAGGCCGGCGGTTTCACCTATCCCTTTTGTGTTCTCTTTCACTGACGATAAGTTCTATCTACTGATGTCAGTATCATGTCGCTTGAAATAGATTCAAAATCAGTCGCAGTTGTATTCGCTTTCTTACTGAGGGCATATCCCATCAAATGGATGATGGTATTACTAATCTCAGTTGTAGTCTCTCTTTCACTGGGAATTTTGATGGGCAGCAGTATTGCTAAACTATACTTTTTCACCGAGAACACATGTCATCCGCCCGGCACTGATATTACTTCAACAAGTACATGTCTCATCCAGTGGACAGAATCCCCAACCAAATAATGTCTCCCTTCTCACCGAGAATATATCCATCCAACGGATGGTGATATCTGCAACATTTCTCACAGAAGACAGAGTATCGGCTAACGCTAAAATATCAAATATGGGATAATTGGTATTCAAACAATAAATATAAATACGCATTTAAAATAATAGTTTCCATTGCACTATTTTTTTGCTTGTGGTAATTCGTATATTTATTGTACAAATTAAATATTCATATATATTGGTAATAATTGAGACTGCTAAAGCGTTTTACGGAGATAGCATTTTTTTTAAAAAGTAGAACAGATATTAATTTTCAGTTGATGATAATTCTGATATCTCTTCATGATAATTCTTTGACAATTTTTTATAATCGTTTGATGATTCGATTGATGATAATTTTATTATGATTCTATTGACGATAACCTTTTGTCTCCCGTTTTCCATTTACATTTCTGTACCTTTCCATTTAAACGTAATATTTTGTTATATATAAAAGCTAAATTATGAAACATGCAAAAACATGAAGAGATATTCCTTTCACTAAATACAATAAGATTTGCATCTCTAATGAATTTGACAGTAACTTTTCGTTCAAATGAATTGAAACAATCCAGTCAATTTATTTTATATTAAATATCAAGAACAGTTCGGTACTTAAATTCGCTGGATTCATTTGAACTCGTTTCGTTTGATTTCGTTTTAAAAATTCCTCTTTATAGTAAACTGAATTTAGTTGGGATAAATCATTAAACAGAACTGAATCTTCATATATTTAACACTTAAACAGATTCAAGTACTGGGTGTTAAACAAAATTCAATGTAGGGTCAAAAGAAATTATTTCTTTAAAAACTCTTATATAAAGAGAAATTACCCCTCAAACAGTTACTTGCCATAGAAGTCTAGCATGACCCTCTTAATATATACGACATAAAGTACGAAGATTATCAACGACTATGATGAAGACAAGACCACAGATTCACATCCACTTCTCGAACCCAGATGCCCGTGTTCACTAAACAAGCACACTAACCACTCGGTCACCAAGATATAAACACCAAGATGATCTTATATAAATATTCATTAAAATTTTCAGAAGATTAACATTCAGGAGATTGATGGATCTATGAATATTAAATTTACCTTGCTACTGGCAGTTTATCGAATGTCGTGCACAATTCCAGATGAATCACCCTATCTTTTCGCATCCAATCGTCACTCTTCTTCGGTGAACACCTTTCCTCTTCCTATAAAGATATTTGTTTCCCAAAATTGGGTATTTGCTCTCGGTATGATTAGAAATATTGAAACTTTGGGGATTTCAATAACAATCGCGAAAATGAAGTAGTCAAAATTCCCTTCACTGTCTCACCATCTTCTTTTCTTATTAAAGGCATTCAATATATTCTCCACCGGAATAAATTGAATTTTCTTCTCCTCCTTGCGTTCGATGATCATCTGATAAATCCCATTCGCACAAGTTATCAACTTACTGTTAGTAGCTAATGTAATCAGTTATTTCATCTCGAAAATTCGGAAAACGACCATTTTGCCAATGTTAATCTGCTGAATAGGGTTTTTTGCTCTTGTTCGTAATATAACGTTATTATTTTATCATCACAATTGAATTTTCTTTAGTAGAAAAGAATTAATAAAAGGATGTAATAAAAGGATATAAAAATGGAAAAAGAAAGGAATTCGGCTTTTTATAGTTAAATATAACATGACAACTGATATTAAATTGCAAAAAACATAATATACTTACGAAGACCATAATTGATTTGATGATTAATACAACAACCTACCGTTCAGACGGACTGTTTTGAATGGTAAATAGATAGAACCTTTTGCACTGAATGATTGGAATGACTAGCAGTTTGAAATCCTCGTTACTATATTTAATTCGCAGTTTAAGGGCATATAGATTCTGAAAGCAAATTTATTAATATGCTTGAAGAGTAGAACATGCTCTTTCCGATGACGGGTTTGCAGTTCCACGTTTCATTTTTAGCAGAAAATATTTCAAAGCAAACCTGGGAGATTGGGCCTTAGAATCTTAAGCATTCGTAGTCTGACTTTACACGACGTGATTCGCTTGTGTTTGTGCGTATGAAAAATGTTCTGAAACAAACATTGACACAATAATTATTCCCTTACTCCAGGGGAGGAAAGGGACTTTCTTTGTTTTAGGATATAAATTATATTTTCGCGGGGGAGGATGATTAGATAGGTTATAAATGAAACATTACTATTATTGTTCCGACTCATTCATTGATTCGAATTTCCACCGTCAGATTGAGAGAAATGTGTTTCAATAAAATAGAATGACGTCATACACACCCTCTATGTATTTAAATATATATATAGACGATTGTGAGTGATTGACTGACTGAAAGGGGATTACGGTAATTCTAACTATGAGGTAGAATTGATAGAGCTCTGAAAATCTGCTCTTAGGGGTAATCCGGATCTTAGATCTCGAGAAAAATCGGAAATTTTGACCTTCGACATTTCCTTCAAGGTCACATAGAGGTCACGTGAAGGTCAAACCATGATCTTCGATTGCTAGAAAAGTGGAAAAATGGTGCCTGGTGGTTGTATGAAATTTTGGATGCTATGGGTCCTTTGAGGTCAAAGGTCAGATTTAGATCTACTGGTACTAGGAGGGCTAAAAATTGATTCCTGGAGGAATTTTGGGTCGTAGATCTCGGAAACGTTTCAAATTTTGGATCCAATGGGTCCTTAGAGGTCAAAGGTCAAATATTGATATACCAGTGCTGGAGAGCTAACAATTAGTGAATAGGTCTATTTTAGGAAGTAGAATTGAGAAATAAGAGTTATTTTCAAATGTCGTGTCACACTCTAGGTCAAATAAAGGTCGAAGTGACGGTCTAGGAATCGAAAGGTGCCGAGGTCAACAATTGATTTTTAGTATGCATATATAATGCAACAAAATCTAAATTTTGTAATTTTCGAACAACTCTGCTATTATAGACACTATCCATCAGTGTAAGAGTGTTATCTGTATGCCGAGATTTTGATAGTTTGAGGTCTTGTGACGCAAGAGTAACTGAGGCCATGCTATGCCAAACACAAACTTAACTATGACTTATTATCACAATAAATTGCAAATAGATATTAAATCATTTCACTGAATTTTACGCTGAATATAATAGGTCGAGGAAATTTTATTGTTTGATCAATCATTTGGACAATTATAAGTCCATGATGTTATAGCACATAATAATATTACTACTGCTAATAATTTATTAGAAGAATGCCCAAATGAAACAGCTAGAGCAGACACACAATAATATGAACAAAAAAATTAATATTCATTTGTAAACAAATATCACTAATATTTCGAAAAAGATTTCATGTATCCCACAATTGTTAATTAGCGGTTAACAAAATTTTATTTTAGTTATCCAGTAGTATATTTCTGTTTCAGGTTTACGGTTTAATGATGTATTTTCCACAACTAGTATAATTTAAAATGCAATTAATGAGTTTCAATTGTTTATGAAGAGAGGTTTGGGATAGCAGGGAGCCTTCCAGGCTGCCAATATTACTTTCGTCTCCAATATTACTTTCGTCTCCTTATGAGTGAAGGGAGGATTGAGTAATCATACCGCATTCCTAACAAAAAAAGGCAGAAAACTTGAAGCCTTATGAAAAAAAATTGTCAATATATTATTTGATTAAATGTGTTTTTTTTAAACAACGTTTATATATTCGCCAGAGGCGATAAGATATTACGTTTGTTCCCAAACATATTCCCAAAACAATGACAAAAATATTAAATTGCAAACGGCCCAGTTTGAATGAAAAATATTAAGAAAAGTTTGAAAGAAATTAATTTCTATTGGATTAGTATCATGATTTCATCTTCCGCAGTTTGGTAATAGGGCTTTAGTGCTGTTGGATCGTAAATAAAGTTTTAGATAACGTACATTGTACTACCAGCAGACATTATGCTCCTTTTTTGTATATAGATACGGATTTATGTGTTTATCTTATATGCATTATACTTCCTAACACATTATACTGCTGTTCATAATTAAAGGAAGTTGAACAAAAATGCAAATATCTCAAGAAATACTTTTTAGAATTTAACGAAAGTTTCAGATGATATTGAATGATTTGGATGATATATTTATTGATACATTTATTATTATTATTACATTTAAAATAAATAACATATAAAGAACACTTGTACATTTATAAACTTAAATTTCTAATCAAGGAATATATCGGGAATTTTCCCAATTATGAAAAAATATAGTTCATCGCAGATATTAAAATTAGAGTTAGTTAGTAAGGAATATGATTATCCCTAACAGCGATGCAGCTTGCACAACGAGATCTAATGCTTCTAATAAGTTTTTCCAGCAATGAAGAGGACAGCAAATCCCACTCCTCTTCAAGAGCATTTCTCAGCTCATTAAGGGTCCTTGAGGGAGGTTGACGACTTGTAACTCACATTCCCAAAACATCCCATGCATGTCCAATGGGATTGTCAGTGGACCTCTCTGGCCAATCCATTCTATGGATGTATTCACATCCAAGGTATTCCTCCGTCATCTGATCCCTATATGGACAAAGGTTATCATCCATAAAAATGAATTCTGACCCAATTGTACCTCTAAAAAGTATGACATAAGGCTCTATATCTCTATTCTTAGTGCAGTTAGAGACCCTCCTGCGAAGACATGCAGGTGAGTGTTGACATTGATAGTGACACTTCCCAGACCAACAGACCACTCCGACCAAAACTGTCCTTTCCACAATATTTAGAGGGTGATAATGTTTATCATGTTCTCTTCGGGTGAATTGGTGCAGAGAATCACTACTTACGCTATATCGTGATTCATCCAAAAAGAGAACCTGTCCCCATTGATCATTAGTCCAATTAAGGTATTGTCTGCTCCATTTCAGTCTTGCGCTTCGATATGTTGAGGTTAGTGGTATACACACTACAGGTCTTCTAGCATATAACCCACTTTCTTCAAGTCGTCGGGATACAATTATTCTGGATATTTTCCTTCCTGTGGCAGCTGGCAGCTCCGATGTTGGGCACTGAAACCATTCTATTGAGCCTCGCAGTTAGGCACAGGAAACGATCATCTTAGACTGATATTGGTCTGGGCCTACCCTGGCTCATTCTTGTAGAGTATATTTTAGTGTGCTGAAAACATTTCCAGAGTCTGGAAATTACACTTTCCGTCTAGGTAACTGTCACCTCTCTAGGTAACTGTCCTACTTCCATCTGTCCGATGTCTTTCCACTTCTGGCTATCATCCAAATGGTTCCTCCTTTGCATTTTAACAAAACTGTAAGCCGAAACACTCGATAAATCCGCTCTTAATCTGAAATGAGAAGCGCCAGTCCCAAGCTGTTTTTATCGCCAGGTAAATTTCATATAGTAGAGTCTTTCGCAATGGGAAATGCACATTTAATAGTCAATAAATGTCAGTTATTTCACTCTAAATATTCTCTGAAACTTTCGTTAAATTCCGAAAAAGTTCTTCTTCTTCGTTATTTGCAATTTTTTTTTAAATTACTTAAATTATGAACAACAGTGTAGATACGGACATAGATACACTACTGATACTGCATATGGATCCTAGATACGGCATTAATATCAGCATTATTACGGAGAGTATTTGCAATTTTTTTTAAATTACTTAAATTATGAACAACAGTGTAGATTACGGACATAGATACACTACTGATACTGCATATGGATCCTAGATACGGCATTAATATCAGCATTATTACGGAGAGTATTTGCAATTTTTTTAAATTACTTAAATTATGAACAACAGTGTAGATACGGACATAGATGCACTACTGATACTGCATATGGATCCTAGATACGGCATTAATATCAGCATTATTACGGAGAGTATTTGCAATTTTTTTAAATTACTTAAATTATGAACAACAGTGTAGATACGGACATAGATACACTACTGATACTGCATATGGATCCTAGATACGGCATTAATATCAGCATTATTACGGAGAGTATTTGCAATTTTTTTTAAATTACTTAAATTATGAACAACAGTGTAGATTACGGACATAGATACACTACTGATACTGCATATGGATCCTAGATACGGCATTAATATCAGCATTATTACGGAGAGTATTTGCAATTTTTTTAAATTACTTAAATTATGAACAACAGTGTAGATACGGACATAGATGCACTACTGATACTGCATATGGATCCTAGATACGGCATTAATATCAGCATTATTACGGAGAGTATTTGCAATTTTTTTAAATTACTTAAATTATGAACAACAGTGTAGATACGGACATAGATACACATACTGATACTGCATATGGATCCTAGATACGGCATTAATATCAGCAGTATTACGGAGAGTATTTCCAATTTTTTTAAATTACTTAATTTATGAACAACAGTGTAGATACGGACATAGATACACTACTGATACTGCATATGGATCCTAGATACGGCATTAATATCAGCATTATTACGGAGATTATTTGCAATTCTTTTAAATTACTTAATTTATGAACAACAGTGTAGATACGAACATAGATACACATACTGATACTGCATATGGATCCTAGATACGGCATTAATATCAGCATTATTACGGAGAGTATTTGCAATTTTTTTAAATTACTTAAATTATGAACAACAATGTAGATACGGACATAGATACACTACTGATACTGCATATGGATCCTAGATACGGCATTAATATCAGCATTATTACGGAGAGTATTTGCAATTTTTTTAAATTACTTAAATTATGAACAACAGTGTAGATACGGACATAGATACACTACTGATACTACATATGGATCCTAGATACGTCATATTATCCTAGATACGGCTGATATTATATATATATATAATATCAGCATTATTACGGAGAGTATTTGCAATTTTTTTAAATTACTTAAATTATGAACAACAGTGTAGATACGGACATAGATACACTACTGATACTGCATATGGATCCTAGATACGGCATTAATATCAGCATTATTACGGAGAGTATTTGCAATTTTTTTAAATTACTTAAATTATGAACAACAGTGCAGATACGGACATAGATACACATACTGATACTGCATATGGATCCTAGATACGGCATTAATATCAGCATTATTACGGAGCAGTACATTACATACATTATATTAGGAGCAGTACATTATATACATTATATTAGTAGCAGTACATTATATACATTATACGGATTTATGTATCAGCATAAAACACCAAGCAGTAGTGTTTTATGCTGATGTACCTAGATGAGGATTTGCATTATCTAATATTTTTTTTATATTATGTTGCTACCATATCTAGGTACGGTAAATGCATACTGCAGCTAGATCCTAGATAGGGTTTTCGATATTGTATATTATACTGCTGCCAGATTAACTAGCATCAGTGCATTATACTCTATTGTATCTAGAAACGGATTTATGTTATCTATCTCATCTACACTTACTTGTACATTATACTGCTGCTATATCTAGATACAATACATTTATACTGCTGCTATATCTAGATACGATATAGTATTTATACTGCTGCTATATCTAGATACGATATAGTATTTATACTGCTGCTGGATCCTACTACAATCTTAGACACGGTGCATTTATACTGGAGATGGATCCTAGATACAATTTAGATACAGTACATTATGATGTTGCTAAATCTTACCTAGGAGCAGTACATTATATGCTGCTAGATCCTACCTAGGAGCAGTATATTATACTGCTTCTAGGTTGTATCTAAAATGGTTGTATCTAAAAATTCATTTAAATACTATCCTGCTGTTGCATCTAAATACGGATTTATGTTCTATCTTATATCTTATCTACATTATACTGTTGCTATATCTAGATATAGTCTTAGCTAAAATATATTTATACTGATGCTGGATTCAAGTTAGGGTTTTTCAATCTCATCCTTTGGATGAGTGGCCTATTGTAGGAAAGAATGAGTATTAATGGTTGGGTTGCCAACCATTACCTATAAATCCCACATTTTGAATTATTCCTCGTGCATTTTTTAAAAATATGTCGGTTTCATTCAATTATCATTCAACAGCTTGCATGGAAGTTTTCAAGGGAATTCTAAAGGATATTTTTCATAGATTCTTCCCTTCAAAGGTAGGAATTATTAAAAAGAAGTCTGTATCATGGCTGCTAACTAAATCCAACTATGGATTGTTGTTCTTTTCGGCACAGTTTTGTTTCTTAGAAGGAGATAAAAGAAATTGTCGTTCTTTTATACATCTCTTACAATTTTCGCACTGGAATTGAAAGTGAGATAATGAAAGTTAAAAAAATATATAGTTCTTACCCAATACCAGAAAAATAGTTGCTATAAGTTTACAATGAATCGCATCACTCACTTCCCGTGATATGAAATGAAATATTTTTCATCTCACCTTTTTTTGACTCCATTAATCATTTATGCTTCATTACTCTACACTGCTGTTTCTCCCTTCCTTGTTCTGAAAATATACTAAAACTATGTTCCAGGAAATATTCTTTGAAATGCTTCTCTTCGTTTAAAGAGCCAAAATTCTCATCATCTTAATTACATTATGCATCCCTCAAAAGCCTATTTACCTACTTGCGGAAGGTAAAAATCACAGTACTAATTAAATTAACAAACAACGATGTACCTCTTCTTGTGGCTGATGATGAGCTCCGTAACTAAATATTATATCCTCTTCACAAATAGTATGTGAAAAGATAAGTAAGCAAAAGAAGTGGAAAAAAATTAAAAAAGCAAAAACAGTAAGAAAGAGAACAGCGAGATGTAGTGTGAGCTTTGTGTTATAATATGTTTATAAAATTAAAAAAAATGGAGCATGAATAATTGACTGAATTCGAAATTAATTTATTTGTGCTTGTTTATTATAAATACATATACATGATTTAATGAGCACTGCAGAATTTCTCAGAAACTGATTAGTATCATTGTATCTGTGGTATGATTAAATTATAATATGTAACAGTAGTAATACTTTGTTTGCAATTGCCTCTTTTAGGAAAGAGCTTCTGTGCTGCATAAAAAAACCTCGTGAATGAATTCTTTAGCCTAAACGCTCCGTATACGCTGAAGATCTAACTTGAATACGAATGCGGAATCATTCTTATTGCAGTATCTGCAATAAATTAAGTTGTCCGGCAAAAATTTATGTAAAGTCGAATTTACATGCTCATCGGTGTGTGGTATCTCAGAGAGTGTAAGGATGTTGAAACGGAAACAAATTGACACATTAGCACAGCTGGATAATGGGAACTTGCACATTTCAATTTGTGGATAATTAAACTATTTAAACTAAGTGCCTGATATATTTTTATTGGGTGACACAGGCTGCGGAGACCTATGAACGTCAGTAAATGCTTTACATAATTTTTCAGTCATGGAACCTGAGCCCACGGGTATTTCATAGTTGGACCCTATAGTTATCACAAGAACTACGATCACCTTTTTTGAAAATAGGGATAACAATAGATCTGGTAAAATCCTTAGGAACCATGCCTTATCATAAAAGATATTCAAAATTTCAGTCATCCAAGTGGTAACCGAAACATTCCTAGCTCTAAGCATTTCAGTAGTAATTTCATCTACCCCTGGGGATTAATGAAGTTTAAGTTTATAAATAGCCAAAATAACTTCAGACTGTATTATAGGGTCAACATTAAAGTCACCAATGCATCTATCATCATTGAAAACAATGTGATTAGAACTAACCGCATTGTTTAAAACATCACTGAAATGCTCAGCTTACCTAGCCATGATAGAATCCTCACCTTCTATAACCTTACCTTGTTTATCCTTCAATCCCTGTATACCTGTTCGTTTTCTACCACACAAAACATTAACTATTTGATATAGCTCTCTGCTTCCTCGGCTTTGTCAGCCAAGCCATCAAGCCAAAGGTTTTTATCAGTAGCTAACTGATCCTTTACACGTTTATTAAGTTCTCTGTAGCGCTTTCTATTAGGACTAGTAGGGTATTGATTAAGGACATTCCTGCAGTTCTTTCTTTCTGAAATAAGCTCAAGTGCCTTATCACTCAGATAATTCTGTCTCCTCTACTACTTTTTTCCTAAAAGAGTACTGTTAATGTCCAAAAAAGTTTGGTTAAAATTTAAAAGTTGTTTAAAATGATCCCATTCTTCCTCAACTTCAGTAGTAAGCAAACCATGACTGTCATAATGACTAAGTAACCTATCATCGTAAGCTTTAGTTATAACAGAGTTTTTCAGAGCATCAGTTTAAAAGTAAATTTTTCAACCCTAGCACAACACTTTTTAAGTTTAAGTTGCAAGACACTTTTAACAAGGTAATGGTCAGATCCAATTTCAGCTCCTCTACATGACCTGGTATTCCTAACACAACTAGCCCATTTGCTGTTAATTAATATATAATCAATCATATTCTTATGCAGCCCATTGGGTGAAACCCATGTGTACTTATGTATGTCGCGGTGTTTGTAACAAATGTTAGTTATTCTGAATCCATTGAGTTTACTTACCTGTAGGAGATATTGCCTATTGCTATTGCAGCTACCAATACCAAAAGGGCCCATTACTCCTTCCCAAAGGTTTGTCAGTACCAACTTTGGCATTGAAGACACCTAGAACAAGAGAAATATCTCCTTTCTTCACAGAATCCGAAATATCCTGAAGTCGTTCGTAAAACCTATCCTTCTCATCCTCATCGCAGATTTTCTTTCAAGTCTTTCATTCAAGTCTTTAACGCTTGTCTGAAATTTTGCTGTAAGAAACCTTTCATTAATGCACTCATATTCTAGAAGAGCATCACTAGCGGTTTGCTGAGAAGCAGACCCACGCCTTGGTGATGCTTATTGTCGTCCCTCCTTGAAAAGAGAAATTTAAGATTATTTTCAAGAATCTGACCTTTATCTGTCGATCTGGTCTCTTGCAAGCCGAGAATATTTAAATTATAACTGAGGAATTCTCGTGTGAGGACATCAAGAGAAAAAGTTCTGTGCAGAGTCCTCGCATTCCAACTACCTATGGAGAGAAAATGATTAGTGAGGTGTTTAAAGAAACTATATTTATTGAGATAGAGAATGCCGACAATATCAAACAGTCTCCTAATCGCAGAGATGGGGCAAAGACCCGTTCCCCCACCACTAAAGGCTGAAGCCATCTACACTGGAAGACTTCCTCCAATGTAGAATTTGACGATGCCAATAGAAGCAAAGAGTTCAGGTGCCTGCGGTGACTTCTGCTCAGGATTATCCACCAGCTCATAAACATATCCTGTGAATCTATTCACTTGGGACTGTCAACCCACAAACAAACAGAAAACACAGCGGAAGATTTTCCCTCCACAGAAGCCCACCATTGCAGCAAAATCAGGATCCATAATCAAGCTCAGAGCCATATATCTGTCCAGTCCAGTAGGTTTATATGGTCAGCACCAGGACCCTGTGTGGTTGACCACTCCTCAGCAGGGTAGAAAAAAAAGAAAAGTAGCATTGTCCAGATCAGTAGGCCACTAATCTGGCAGCCCTTCGCTTCCGTTCACTTCAACAAGAGAGTATATCTTTTGAAAGCTACTAACGGTCTGCACTACGAGAAGGCGTGGTCGGACATTAGATGCTAGGCCTGGCCGGTTCTATGCATCATCACAGGAGATTGGTGCATAGCTCTCCTTCCAGTGACTACCTAGCTACCATTTACAGACCTGAATACATTATATTCCATAAAAATAACATTTTCAATGAAATAAGTTACAAGTTGGAAGATGTTTAACGTAATATAATAATCATATATAAACTTAATTCCAATGCTAGACTTTTTTATTTGAACAAAGTTTTGTTCTGCAGAACGTTTGTGGTAGTCCGAGATAGTTTCAAATCACTGCAGAAACAAACCTATAATGCTTCAAACATGCACATGCTTGTTGTCACAGAGGAAAAATATATTTATTGTTTAAGGCGCCAATACAGATTTTTTAGCGCGAACCACCAAATGGGAACCACTGGCTTAATGGATAAAACATCTGGCATGAAACTGGGAGGTGTGGGTTCGTATCTTACTCACCGGCGAATCAATTTTTTTTCACAAAACATTTTTTTTCAAAAATTGCGCGATTGTTTACAACAGATCTCTTATTTTGAGAGCAAAATACTCTTGCACATTGGATCGAGTAAGCAATACCACGGGTGGTTCGTTCATTAGGCCACCTGGAGCACAGCCCCCCAAAAAATAATCACAAAAAAATAAGCGAATTTCAAATTTAGTATTCATTACTTTGTTGTATCTAAATCAACATAATATCCTTTTTAATATTTATTTTTTTGTGTTACGTAGGCAATCACAACATTCATCTTATGAATTAGGACTACTTCGGCTGCTTTCGCATGGTCAATACGAATTTTAACATTACGGTCGCCTCCCAGAATCTTAGCGTTATTTATTATAGCGATAACATAAACGGCATGTGCTGAAATACAATATCGCTGAATTACATCAAGTAGTCCTTCATTTTGTAGTCAAAAAGACGTGATTGGTTTCACGTGATTGGCTGATTCTACCAGTGCAAAACAATAGTCGAATATTTTGTTACTTAACGAATATTTTCGACTGTAGAAGGCTCAACGAGCCTAAACTTTCCTGATAGAACTGTTTGAACTTGATTGCCAATTTTCTGTTTTGCCAAGGAAGGATATTTATATATGAAAATTTTAAGAGCAACAATAGATATGAAAATATAAAATGTGTTGAACGTATGGGCTAGATGGAAATACTAATATGATATTTTAACATACTCATGGACAGCAATTCTTATCTCATTTGGCTAAATGCAGTTTTTTTTTTGGACTTGGAACTTAAAGGTCTCCGGTTCCTCTCATCCACTGTTAATGCAGAGTGGTTGGTCATTGTTTAAAAATTAATCTCCTTACTATAATACTTTTTTTACAATTGGTTCTAAAATAAATTAATATAAGTAATAATATGTTATGCAATAAATTGATATTGCAAATTAAATATAACAAAATGGACAACTTTTCAAGTGATAATTTACAACGGGTAATTCAGTTTATAATAATAAATATAAATTTTTAATCACAAAGTATCACAAAATAGTAAACCTACATATTAGACATAACTTCCATGAACAGTTTTTTAAAATACTATTAGAGCAGAGAGGAAAATACATATTTACATATAAGAAATTTATTTTAGTGGAGGGGCAAAATATTAAATTGCGAAAAAATGGCACTAATCCCTTTTTGTGTTTGGGTATTGTTTTCGAAATCTGTTGTTAAATAAATTTTTTGAGAATAGCTGAAACATATACATATTTTTCAGTTATTCTCAAAATCATCTTTACATAAACCTCTTTTCAGTCCTAGTAGGTTCAACTGAATATCAGGCATTTCCCTCATATTTTTTTTTCTACTTGTCCCACCAAAACGTTTAGTCACGAGCCGCAACTGCGTAATACATATTTATGATTTTTACGTTGTCTAAAATAATTACTACTAACAAAATTGAAGCAGAGATTATATGATCACGAAAGCTGAATTGCTTCAGCATTCAGAATCGAAATTACGTTTATTCCTATTGCTCCTAACGTTAATCAGGACTTGTTGATGATTTCCAATAAAATCTCGGAGAAGTAAAGGCTATGCCACCTGCAGGTGTAAGGTTAACACAACTCCAGCCTTTTGCGAATGACTACGGCGGATCAGCTAATCAAAGAACACTGTGCATTGATTAGTTTATCCCCTGCAAACAATGGCACATGTACTGAGGAAGACGATGTTCAATAATGCATTCTTTTACTTTATTTCCCAAATTCGAAGTTCGTGTGTACTCCAAGCCAGAGCATATTTATTCCATTAAACATTCAAGTTCTTAACTATAAACAGAACCAGATTTCAATATTCTTTTTAGTTTCAAAAAAGCTGAACTCAAGTAGGTAGCTGAAAAAAGATATTCTGATTTTTTTTTCAAAATTCAAACAATATTTATTAAAAATATCGTAAACACATTTATTAAAACAACATTTATTAAAAATATCGTAAAAATATCGTATCGTTGGTCTGTAAATGGTAGCTAGGTAGTCACTGGAAGGAGAGCTATGCACCAATCCCCTGTGATGATGCATAGAATCGGCCAGGCCCAGCACCTAATGTCCGACCACGCTTTCTCGTTGTGCGACCGTTAGTAACTTTCAAAAGAGATACTCTCTTGTGGAAGTGAACGGAAGGGGAGGGCTGCCAGATTAGTGTGGCCTACTGATCTGGACAACTATGGCTACTTTTCTTTTTTTTCTACCCTGCTGAGGAGTGGTCAACCACACAGGGTCCTGGTGCTGACCATATAAACCTACTGGACTGGACAGATATATGGCTCTGAGCTTGATTATGGATCCTGATTTTACTGCACTGGTGGGCTTCTGTGGATGGAAAATCTTCCGCTGTGTTTTCTGTTTGTTTGTGGGTTGACAGCCCCAAGTGAATAGATTCACAGGATATGTTTATCAGCTGGTGGATAATCCTGAGCAGAAGTCATCGCAGGCACCTGAACTCTTTGCTTCTATTGGCATCGTCAAATTCTACATTGGAGGAAGTCTTCCAGAGTAGATGGCTTCAGCCTTTAGTAGTGGGGGAACGGGTCTTTGCCCCATGTCTGCGATTAGGGGCTGTTTGATATTGTCGGCATTCCCTCTCTCAATAAACATAGTTTCTTTAAACATCCCACTAACCATTTTCTCTCCATAGGTAGTTGGAATGTGAGGACTCTGCACAGAGCTTTTTCTCTTGATGTCCTCACACAAGAATTCCACCGTTATAATTTAGATATTCTCGGCTTGCAAGAGACCAGATGGACAGATAAAGGTCAGATTCTTAAAAATAATCTTAAATTTCTCTTTTCAGGGAGAGACGACAATAAGCATCACCAAGGCGTGGGTCTGCTTCTCAGCAGACACGCTAGCGATGCTCTTCTAGGATATGAGTGCATTAAGGAAAGGTTTCTTACAGCAAAATTTCAGACAAGCGTTAAAGACTTGAATGTTATCTGCTGTTATGCCCCCACTGAGGATGCCGATGAGGATGAGAAGGATAGGTTTTATGGACAACTTCAGGATATTTTGAATTCTGTCAAGAAAGGAGATAATACCCTTGTTCTTGGTGACTTCAATGCCAAAGTTGGTACTGACTCTGACCTTTCGGGAGGAGTAATAGGCCCTTTTGGTATTGGTAGCTGCAATGGCAATGGGCAACGTCTCCTACAGGTAAGTAAACTCAATGGATTCAGAATAACTAACACTTATTACAAACACCGCGACATACATCAGTACACATGGGTTTCACCTGATGGGCTGCATAAGAATATGATTGATTACATATTAATTAACAGCAAATGGGCTAGTTCTGTTAGGAATACCAGGGTATATAGGGGAGCTGAAATTGGATCTGACCATTACCTTGTTAAAAGTGTGTTGCAACTTAAACTTAAAAAGTGTTGTGCTAGGGTTAAAAAATTAATTTTAATACTGAAGCTCTGAAAGATCCAGTTATAGCCAAAGCTTACCATGATAGGTTACTTAGTCATTATGACAGTCATGGTTTGCTTACTACTGAAGTTGAGGAAGAATGGGATCATTTTAAACAAGCTTTTTTGGACACTAACAGTACACTTTTAGGAAAAAAGGAGCAGAAGAGGCAAAATTATCTTAGTGATAAGGCACTTGAGCTTATTTCGGAAAGAAAGAACTGCAGGAATGCCCTTAATCAATCTCTACTAGTCCTAATAGAAAGCATTACAGAGACCTTAATAAACTTGTAAAGGATCAGTTAGCTGCTGATAAGAATCTTTGGCTTGATGGTTTGGCTGACAAAGCCGAGGAAGCAGTTAGACAGCACAACAGCAGAGAGCTGTACCAGATAATTAATATTTTGTGTGGTAGAAAACGGACAGGCATACAAGGATTGAAGGATAAACAAGGTAAGGTTATAGAAGGGGAGGATTCTGTCATGGCTAGGTGGGCTGAGCATTTCAGTGATGTTCTAAACAATGTAGTTAGTTCTACTCCCATTGTTTGCAATGATGATAGATGCATTGGTGGCTTTAATGTTGGCCCTATAACACAATCTGAAGTTATTTTGGCTGTTTCTAAACTTAAACTTCATAAATCCCCAGGGGTAGATGAAATTACTACGGAAATGCTTAGAGCTGGGAATGTTTCGGTTACCACTTGGATGACTGAAATTCTGAATATCTTTTATGATAAAGGCATGGTTCCTAAGGATTTTACCAGAGCTATTGTTATCCCTATTTTCAAAAAAGGTGATCGCATTTCTTGTGATAACTATAGGGGTATCAGCCTACTCTCTGTTCCAGGTAAAGTTCTTTCCATGATTGTGCTTAATAGAATTAAGAATCTGGTTGACAGTCAATTGCGTGATGAGCAATGTGAATTCAGAAGTGGTAGGGGATGTGTGGATCAGATAATTTCACTTAGGCAGATTCTTGAGAAATGTTTAGAGTTTCAGAAACCTTTGGTTGCTAGCTTTGTTGATTTCAAAAAGGCTTTCGACTCTGTTGATCGTCATAATTTGTGGTTGATTGTGAGATCAAATGGTATACCAGACAAGTTAGTTAACATTATGAAAGCTCTATATAATAACACTGAGTCGTGTGTGAGAGTTGGTAAGGCTTGTAGCAATTGGTTTAGCATTACTTCTGGTGTTCGACAAGTGTGCATTTTGTCTCCTTTTCTCTTTAGCTTGGTTATTGATTATGTTGTGCGAAATTCACTTCAAGGGAAAGATTTTGGCCTTAAATGGGCTGGAGATACGAAAATTTCTGATTTAGATTATGCTGATGATTATGCCTTCTGGCAAATGATGTTGATGAGATGAACTCTTTCATTCGAGCTGTTGATGAGACTGGTAGTAGAGTAGGTTTGGTTATAAACAGAGAGAAAACTAAAGTGATGAAAATTGGTCAGGCAGGCTGTGATTCAGTTAATCTGAACGGTTGCAGTCTTGAGCAGTGTCACAGTTTAATTATCTTGGGAGCTATGTAACAGATAATGGTGATGTGCGGCATGAGATTAACAGACGAATAGGGATTGCTGCCGGGACTTTTAAGAACCTATGGAGAGTGTGGAGAAATAGGCGTATACACCTAAAGACTAAAATTAGACTGTATAATAGTTTGGTTCTTTCTAGGGTTAGTTATGGTAGTGAAACTTGGACACTTTGTAAACAAGATAACAGGAAACTAGATGCTTTTGATTCCAGATGCTTACGCAGTATCTTGGGCATTAGGTGGTTCAACTTTGTAACTAATGATGAGATTAGGCAAAGGAGTTTGCAACCTCCTTTAAGCAGCATATTGTGCAGAGAGAGACTCCGTTGGTTTGGCCATGTTGCCCGTATGAATAATTATAGATTGGCGAATAGGGTTATGAACAGTGTGCCTAAAGGCCTCAGAAAGAAGGGGAGACCTAGGATGCGGTGGGCAGACAATGTCAAACAGGACCTTGTTAGAATTGGTGTGGCCAGATGCAGTAGATGTAGCTCAGGATAGACTTGCTTGGAGAACTAAATTGCACGGTCTGGTTGGACCTCCGTAGCCCATGGCTGCTTGAGGATGATGATGATGATGATGATGATGATGATGAAACACATATTGCTAATATTCCACAAGAATTAAAATTAAAAATTTAATTTGCTAGCTGGTAAATTCAAATAATTAAATCGCTTAAATATTATCAATATATAAATTGATTAACACTAATTTCACATATTTAGTATATTTAGTATAAACAGAGCCGTAAATTGTAAAAAGGAGGTGGGGGAGTGGCTGGATTTCTAGTTCAGTATTACAATTTCCCCCTCCGTTTTACAACGCTTTAAAAATTTCTCGAAAAATGCATGAAATATAAATAATAATAAATATCCCCTCAAGCAGCTGCTTCCCACAGAGGTTTGACAGGAGCCTGTCAGTTTATATACCATAGTAGAAGATCTGAGAGGATGGCAGGACCTCAGCAGAAAAACGACACAAACATCCATGCCTTACCTAGGGCTCGAATTCAGGTCCCTTAGATCAACAGCCAAGCGCGCTAACCACTCGGCCACGGGACGGATTATGAAACATAAGTTTAATAATTTTCGCCTCTATAATAGTAGCCCCCATTTCCCCCTTCTCTACCCTAGTATTTGATACACTTGCAGTACGAGTTTTAATTTTTATATCTGTTCAATGCTTTATAATTTTTAAATCTATAAACTCTGGCTGGAACGATCACATTTTTTTATATATAATTTTTTAATAATATTTAACATTTGAATTAATTGGTTGAAAATGTTACTTACTGCTCATCCCAATTAGTAATTGAGTTCTTTATTCGGGAATATGCTAATGCTCAGTGCCGTTCCTAGCTCTTTTAGCGCCTTGGGCAAGAAAATATTTGGCGCCCTCTCACCCTTGGTATTTACTGAACAGAAAAATGGCACACACGCAAATTTAAATTTAGTCCTTTTAATCAAATAAGGCTATTGGTTAACAAAATAAATATTATCATAAAATATATTTTATAATACAAAGCCATTTAGTCATAAATATTTAAAAGACAATTTATAACCATTTCAATTGGCAAACGGACTAAGTTACAGTCCTAGTGATCAAGATAATTATGATTTTATATTTTAATATATTTCACAAGTTTTAAGTACCGGTACCATATAACTTGAATTATGATTGTAAAGTCTAGTAAATAAAAAATAATGAAATGAAATTTTTAGTATTTAATTAAGCCCGTCGCTGCGCCTCTCTGTCACTGGCACCCTTGGTGAGCGCCCGATCAGCCCCTGCCTTGGAATGGCCCTGATAATGGGAAATATACAGTTAATAACATTCAAATATCGGTTATTTCTCCTACCGTATAAAATTTTGGGAATGACATGTTCATTTCTTTAATTGCCATTTTCATAGAATATTTCAATTTAAATGATTATCAGTTTTCAATCCTAAGTATTTAATTGCATTGATGTATTAACATCACAAAATGGTGGGCAATTACGAATAAAAATGATTGTTAGTTTTAAATTGAGAACATTTTTGTTTGGTGATATATTAAACTACCGATATGTTTATGAATTCTTCAAGTAATAGAATGCATAAACAGACTTTCCTAGTTATTCGTTAGAGTCACGTTGTTGAAAAGTGCAGCAGATAGCGAATCGAAGAACAAGCTTCACAAAAGGCTTAAGGTAGTTTGGATTGTTTTACCTCTGAGCGACACTTTTTTTTTGCACACAATAAGCAAAATGGCCATGTCACAAGAACCCGAAGGCATAGAGAAGGTTGGGAGAGGGGATCCAGTGGATAGCTTTTGGGAGATAGGTGGTAGCCTCCCGTCAAGGCCATCCAGCGGAATACACGGAACAACGGCTTTAAGTCCCATCCGACGGGCGACGGCCTTTCCAAGCCAATCGGTGTGTCCTACTAACCGAAGGCAAGGCGGAAAGCTTTGCGGATATAAATCTCAACGCTGTCTCATCTGGGATTCGAACCTGGGAATGTAGATTACAAGCCTGGTGCGCTGGCGACTGAGCCTCACCCCGTCCCTTTTAAGGCAGTTGAGTGCGATTAGATCCAGGACTTTGAAATACAAGATCGTAACAATTGTAAAGAAAGTAGAGTTTACAATCAATTTCAGTTTTCCACTTCAATAAGAAGATTACGGTAATGTTTGCGAACACATCCAATTTCAACTTACTGTCGTTGAAACATCGGAAAATTAAAAAGATATCGTTTTGCATTGTATACATCTGTTTACTATATACATATATTATGCGCATTGATTAACTAGTCACAATATATTTAAATATAACTATTTGTCCATTAAATACAGTGCTAAAATGTTTGTAAAACACTGAATGTTTGCCTATGTAGCGCGGCTTAGGAGTTAATTAGCGCGGCTCATGGTTTGTTGCCCATAAGCCATACTTTATTGTAACAAAAACTTAACGCAACACAGTAAGTTTTCGTTAGCGAGTGTCAGTGCAATGGATGCGCGAAGCATCGATAATGAAAAAAGTTTGGTATAAGTATATAAGCAACTAATAAGAATCAACAAATAGCAAGGAATGGTTGCATGATGTATTTTTTTAATTTTAATTAGCAATTTATTATCAGTTTGCAAAAACACTTTCATCAAATAGATACATGGTTTTTACTTAACAGATTACTTGGAAATATTAATAAAACTGAAGTAATGTGTATGAGTTCAAGAAATATGACTAAGAACTTTACAATTAACAATATGAAGTAAATTATTATATTGGCTAGTACAGTTGACAGCAGTGGAATCTGTAAGACTGAAGTTATTGACTGCATGATTGACACTGCTGGGATCTGCTAACTTGTGATAAGGTGACTGTCATAGTAATAATATACTGCCAAATACTGATATTTATAAATTTCTAGGTGTCTATATAGACTCTAAATTAAATTGGAGCAAACTACTAGATCATGCCTGCATCAGGGGGTAATAAGTTATTCAACTTTATCAAATGTCTTGCCTCCAGAAATTGTGGATAATCCCCTACTTCTCTTATTCAACTTTACTGAAATTTAATTAGACCAAAGATGGAATTTGGGATTGAACCTATTGCCAGCGATGTTGAAAATAAATTAAAAAAGCTCAATATAATTCAAAATAAATTCATCAGATTCGCTTTGGGCTTGATGAAAAGCTCTCTTAATCTAGATTTAATTGCTGAAACCTCTATTTCACCTTTCCAGATCAGGGCACCATATTTACTACTTAATATTATTTCAGGACTTCATCTCAAGCACCATGATCATTTTCTAATCAATCTATTTAAAATTTAAAATTCCTTTCACCCTGCAATTAATTTTGTGAAGGAAAAGCTGCTTTTAATTATATTCTTGATAAAAATCATAAAGGAGACATCATATGTAATGAACCCACTTGGATGTATCATTTGCCAACCATCTTCAACAATATTCCTCACATATCCACAAAAAATATAGTGAAATTTCTATTTTCAAAACTTTAAGTGATTCATATATTCACAATTCCTATCAAGATTTTACTGCTATTTATACCGATCGAAATTTTTTTTCCTAACTCATATACTGTCACAGCAGCTTTCTGCATGCCCAAATTAAACATTTATAAAGCATTTAAATTTATAAAAGAATGTAATATTATACAAATAGAACTCTTTACAATATATTCTTCTTTACTTTGGATACAAGAACAGTATATTTTAAATAAATTTGTTATTTTGACTGATTGCAGATCTGCTTTATATTCGATAAAAAAAAATTTTGAAAAATAAATATCCTAGTTCAATCTGTGATATATTGAATTTATGTAATTATTTATATAAAAAAGGAAAAATTATTAAAATTCAATGGCTACATAGTCACTGTGGAATTGAAGGAAATGTTTTAGCTGACTCATATGCCAAAGATGCAATCAATTTAACTGACACTACTGATATTCCTATATATAATACACAAATTAAAAATTATCTTAAGTCATCAGAAAAAACAGAGCTCAACAATTATTTTAAAGTTCAGCGTTCTGTTAAACATCATTTTAGATATCAACTTGATCAAAATATATGTTCATTGCTAAAAATTAAAATGTCTAGAAAGAATTTTTGCAAAATATTAAGATTGAGAACTGGTACTTCAAAGTTAAACAGCTACTTGTACAAGATAAAGAAATCAGATAGTGCAAATTGTATTTACTCTAACTGTGAAGAAACTATTTCACATATTTTAATGAACTGTTCCTATTATGAAAAAGAACGTAAAATTTATTATCAGCAATTATTTCAACTAGGAATAAATCAGTCTACATGATATGTTGAATTTTCTAGTAGATGACGTCAGAAATGCAAGCTACAACTTTCTTATTAACTTCCTGCTCGCGACTTCTTTGTTTAACAGGATATAACCGGATTTCCCCTCAACAATGGGAAAGCTCGACCAATCAGATTTCAGTTTCTATGGTTACAGTTCTTAAATTCAATCTTTCTACTCTAACGTTCTGTAACGGAAATTTGTTCCTTCACAGCCTGACTTTGGTAGTGAATACGTGTAATATGTATGCACATATTAAATATATCATTATTACTCAGATCTTTATTTTCAAACTTCAAATTATTATTTATTTTACTAATAAGCATAAAACTGTTAAATTACTATGACATTTCATTGAATAATGACAGCTAATATGTTTGATATGTATAACATTTAAAATATTCTCTCCTTTTTCTTTATACTTTTCATATTGTTTTAACTGAACCTGGTGTAGAAGGGCCTGGCTCTAACTAACATCACCATGGTTGTTGGGTGTATAAATAAATAAATATATAGGGAACGCTGATGTAACCTGTTAGTCTGCTATCATGTTAGTCCAGGTTTTTTGCACAACACAACTACAGCTGGTTGGTGGTTATTTAGGCTAATATCTGCATCAGATAGGGCTTGAAAGAAAGATGCCAAAATTCAAAGCAACTCACAATTGCGTTTGTGCGGTGTGTTTCATGACTTTTCAGCCACAATCTGTAATTTTTGCGAAACCCACCATCTGAAATTTTTGCGTTTACTGAGAGTATTGAGTAAAACGATCCTTTTGCAGAGATGTTTTAGCCACAAAGATTGTGTCGTAATAATCTGGTATGTTGTATTTGGGCAGCGAATTTGTTCATCATTGCAAAAGTGAATATTTGATGATCTGAAACAGCAGATCATTTTATATTATGGATATTGTCCAGCATTAGTGTGGAAAAAGGAAGGATTTCCGTAAAATGTTAAGATGGTTGATACTAAATAACAATGCATTTCATGTTATAAATTATTGCTCTCCAATGATACGAGTTCATGAATTATTGAAACAAATCAACAATAAGAGCTGCGAAAACATGGTCAACATTACCAATAAACCATATGTCTTTGTGAACTAAATGGTCGATCGCAAAAAATGTATTTCGGTATTTGAGAGTAGGTTCAAACAGGACTGAGAGTAAAAGGAGATAAGAAGGAGTAAAATATACAGCAACAAATGCTTCGATTGCCGAACTGTTTTGGGTTGTTACACAACAGTGAATTTTCAGTTCATATATGGATACGTAATAATTAAGAGGGAAAATGAATTCAATTCAGTAGCAGTGAGTGAATAGCAAGCTAAAACTCTTTCACGAAAATGGGTAGCATTATGCGTGTAATTATATAAGTAATGTAATGAAAAATTTTTATAATGTAAAATATAATTGCAAAGTAATACGTTAGAATGTCCGAGAAGTGGGATAAATTTAATACTTTTATATAATGGATGCTGCTACAGATTTTCCAACTCTACTTGTTTAGCAAAAAATAAAACAAATTACCCTTCAATCTGCTGTGAGACTTCTAGGTCAATCAGTGTAATTTAAATCTCAGTATAAAAGCCAAAAAGAAAATCTGCGAGAATGGTAAGTCCTCAGCAAAAGGACAACACAGGAGAGAAATCATCCATAACTTATCCGGAGATCGTCACCCTGTCCTTATGATCATCAGCAGGGAAACATGCTAACCACTTGGTCAGCAACAGTAAAAGAATCAAATAAATGAAAATTATATTAGCAACAAACAGTGGTGAATCCAAAAAAATCCAGTGGTGATCCCAAATCTCTAGCTTCAGCCATTACAGTAATTACATTAGCCTTTTACCAATTAATGTCAGATATCATATCGCTTTTTTTATTTCATTTGATTTTTTTTTCTTCGGAGGCCTCAATGTACCCGTGAATTCCCCCCCCCCCCCCAATACACACACACAACTCGTGCTTTGGACTGCTACTGACAGCAAGGGAACTAAGATTTATGAACTGCGCTGAAACCCAAAAATCTGAAAAAGCTAAAAAGGATACAATACAGCGCATTAAAATTTACATTTGTTATTGAGTTGTCAGAAAAGGCATGCTGCCAGAATTAATTTTAGTATGATATAACCACAAGAATAAATCACTTATTAGCATAATAAATGCTGAGGACAATTGCTGAGATTTGAGGGTCACAAACTAAAACATATTATCGACTGATCTTTTGTAGTCTTATTCATTGGTTTGAAGATCATAAACAGGGCCTCAGGCTTATGATCACTGGTGTGCAGCTCAAAAAAGTGCCGCCCGTCTTTATTTTGAAAGAGCCTCGGTATGCTCTGAAATGAGCCTAGTATATAGGCCTGTATAGTAGGTATGCTTTAAATGATAGTATATAGGCCTAGTATAGTAGGTATGCTTTAAATGGGCCTAGCTATTCTCTGAAAAATCACATCCAGATACTCTAATCACAATTAATTGTAATAAATGGTTAATTCATTTTTATAAAAATTACTGAATCAATTTTATTAATTAAAATTATTTCATGATTTAAATTGATTAATATAAACATTATTAATTCATTTTTAAATATGATGAGGATCAGATTATTTCCTTTTCAACCTAAAAAAAGATAAAAGTTTATTAGGGGGTGAAAAAATAGTAACTGTCTGTAGCAGCCATAACTCATCGGGAAATCATGGTAGAAGCTTCAAATTTTCAAAAGTGTTGTTACTTGTTGTCCAGATTGGAGTGCGAATTTCAAGGCGAAAATCCCAAAGGGGGTGACCATCACGCCTCCTCGAGACTGACGATTCTTTGAGAACGGAAATTCTGCGGACCCAAGTAGCTGACACAAACGTACATGGGGATTAGATCAGTTGTAGTTAATATTGATTACTTCACCATTTTATATTCAACAAGAAAAAGGTAAATTTAATATTTCTTATTAAAGTTTAAAAAATAAATGTAAATTTAAAAATAAAAAATACTTATTTTCCTATATGGGCCATAAAAAGTAGTGAATAAACCTAAGCTTGTTGCGATGGTGAACTTCAAAAGAAGTTAAGGGCTCCGTTACTCTTGTCGTTTAGGCAAATTAGCGCCCTATCTTCCTTCGAAGCGAATATGAACTCATTGATCGATTGCGCCATCGACGCTTTAGGTTTATTTTTTACTTTTTAGGGCCCTCGAGGAAGATAGATTTTTTCAATTTTTAAATTTATATTTTTTTCACTAAAAACATCTACCTTCGAAACATTTGATATATGACTAAAATATCGAGCACATTTCCCTCCCTTTTGGATCTGATTTGAGGTAGCACATGGCATTGGAGACGTCACAAACTTTAATTTGAGATACAACTCGTTAAAGTCGAACTTTAACGAGTTGTATCTAGAATTAAATTTATTTTTATAAAAATTACTGAATCAATCTTATTAAATAATTAATTAGTATAAACTTTATTAACATATTTAAAAAAATGAAGATCAGATTATTTCCTTTCCAAATAAAAAAGAGGATAAAAGTTTATAATGGGTGAAAATCATACTGTGGCGGGAAAAATAATCCGCATTCCCTTTTTATGAGGGGGTAACAGTGGGTGCATAATTCGAAAAAATTTACGATCGTATTATACAAGCTTTCATTTGATACCTACTCATAACGGTAGGCCCTCGCGTTCGGAAGATATAGCAGAACGACTTTCACATTTCCCGTTTCTAGGGAGGGAAAGCATGGGGGGCAATTTTTTATAACCTAGAACACTCCCTGCGTCACAATCTTTCATTCGACACATACTTCGTTACTTTATGCATTCGCGTTCAGTAGATATGGGGGGACAATTATTTTCATAACCCCCCCCCTTTTTTGGGGGGGTGGAAGAGAGCATGGGGGTCAATATTTCATATCCTACGACATTCCCCCTTAAGAAAATTTCATTAGACATATAACTTGTTACTTTCGGCCTTAGCGTTCTGGAGATATAGCTTAATCATAGGTTTCACATTTACCATTTTAAGGGGGGTAAAAAAGCACTAAACAATGGAATGGGTCAATATTTAGAGCCTATGACACTCCCCGGATCACAAGCTTTCATTTGGCACGTAACTCATTAAGTTCCTCCATCGCGTTAGAAAGATGTGGTGAAACAACGTTTTGTCAAATTAACAAACCGACCAACAGGCAAATGTCAAAGCCAAAAGCAATAGGAAGATAGGTAAAAAGGAATTGAACGAGGTTAAGGAAAAGAGCATCGTTTGAAAAAGCCAATTCAGATATCAAAAATCAACTTGAGGACATAAGACAGGAAGTCTCGGACTTGCAGCAGTATTCTTGAAGTACTAATTTAGAGATAGTAGGAATCCCGGAGAATCCAGGGAAAAATGTGGATTCCACTCTTAACAAAATAGCTGATAAGATTAGCGTTAAAATAACAGAATGTGATATAGTTGTAGCGCATAGAGTTCCGTCTACCAACAAAAATAAAATTAAAAGCATATTTCCAAAATTTAAAAGTAATTAGGCACTATTGGTTGGAAGGTAAGACCTTCAATAGCTATTTTCATGATACCATAACGAATTGATATTAAACCAAACTGAAAAATTTCATGGCAAATATAAATATCAAATTGAGTGCATAGACCAGACATTTTGTGTCATGCCAATTGTTACTCAAGAGATCTGTAACATAGTGAATGATCCAGGTATAGATGACATAAATATTAATGTAATTAAAAAGGTTATACATACAATAAAAGAACCTTTGTGCTATATATTTAATTTATCAATAATAAACGAAGTATTCCCGGATAAACTGAAAATTGCCAGAATTCTTTCCATACATAAATCAGGTGATAAAGAAAATATTGAAAACTACAGACCTATTTCAATTTTGCCAATCTTCTCGAAAATCTTTGAAAAGCTAATTTGTACACGTATTACTAAATTCCTAGATAATATGAAAATTATCACACAAAAACAATATGGCTACCGCCCTGCTGCCTAAGCACCATTTTCCTTGGACTGGGAAAGCGCGTTAGGGCGTCCATGGTTGGCTGGACAGACTCGCTGGCTGGCTGGCTGGCTGGACAGAGTTAGTGGTTGTCTGGACAGATTCGGTGGGTGGCTGGACAGATTTGTTGGGTGGGTGGTTTGGTTGGACAGACTCGCTGGTTGGGCAGATTCATTGGGTGGGTGGGTAGAGTTATTGGTTAGTTGGATAGAGTCGCTGGCTGGCTGGATAGATTCGTTGCCAGAGTAGTAGCATAAATGAGAGTTCTGGCACAATGTTAAATTATAGGGAATCCCATGTTAACCTATGGGAGACATTTGGGAAGATGAGGTTTAAACTAATTTCAGTGGTCGGCTGGTTGGATCGATTTGGTGGGTGTGGGTGAATAGACTTTACTGGCTGGCTGGGGGGTGGACAGAGTCATTGGTTGTCTGACTCGGTGGGCGGGTAGGGTAGATTCGTTTGGTGGGTGTTGGTTGGACAGACTCGGTGGCTTGCTGGGTGCACAGAGTCAGTGTTTGTCTGGAGAGATTCGGTGGATGGCTGGACAGATTTATTGGGTGGGTGGTTCACCATACGTTCACTATACGTGGTGGTGGAAGCACTATACGTTTAACGTATTGGAAGCGGTCTCGAGCTCTTCGTTTTTGTTTTCTGGGTTCCACATTTTAAGATTTTGTCGAATTGTAACGTCCATTCTAATTCTATGGATCTAAGGATCTTGGTTTCAATTCTAAGGATCTTGGTTTCAATTGTAATAGATGGGGTTTATCAAGTTCTATAATATGACGAAAGAATAATCGGTCTGAAACCGTTTTCTAGCCGACAAAGTGGGGTCGAACCCCTCTTAACTTTGCGGCTTCATAACTCTGCTTCTAATAAAGTTACAGAACTCAAACTAATATCATTGTGTTCCATTCGGCAAATACTATACGTGTTTTGTATTGGAAGCGGTCTGAACCCATTACTTTAAGTTTTGCAGGTTCGATACTTTTAGATTTTGTGTTACAATAACATTTGTTCTAATCTAGCTAGAAGCTTGGTTTTTAAAATTGATAGTTATGATTTATCAAGTTTTCTAATCTGACAAAAATAGTACGTGTTGACCAAAAAAAAAATATTTGACTTTAGTTAGATAAACTACTCGGATATTTAATCCTTTGCCGCTTGTAGAAAGTTGTTCTAAACAGTTTATTACCCTAATTTTATTACAAAGGGTTACAGAACATAGGATTTCACAGAAATTGAGTCGAGATCACTTAAGTTTGAATCTCTATGTCACCTCACATGAAACACCTCGGTTTTTTCTGATTTTCACAAATATTTTCAGAAAAAAAAAAACCACAACTAACACCGATTTACATGGCTTTTACAACCGAATAATCCATTGAGGTGTACGATAACTCAACAAAACACATCATTTTTTCTCATATACACACCACTCTCATTTTAACCTAATTCATTTAAACTAATTCACAAATTAATTTAACATTTTCTTTAACGTCCAACGAATCTATCCACTCTGCCACCGACTCTGTCCAGCCAACCAACAACTCAGTCCTCCCCACCCAATGAATCTGCCCAACCAACAACTCTGTCCAACCTAACCACCCACCCAATAAATCTGTCCAGCCACCCACCGAATCTCTCCAGACAAACACTGACTCTGTCCACCCAGCAAGCCACCGAGTCTGTCCAACCAACACCCACCTAACGAATCTACCCCACCCGCCCACCGAGTCAGACAACCAATGACTCTGTCCACCCCCCCAGCCAGCCAGCGAAGTCTATTCACCCACACCCACCAAATCGATCCAACCAGCCGACCACTGAAATTAGTTTAAACCTCATCTTTCCAAATGTCTCCCATAGGTTAACATGGGATTCCCTATAATTTAACATTGTGCCAGAACTCTCGTTTATGCTACTACTCTGGCAACGAATCTATCCAGCCAGCCAGCGACTCTATCCAACTAACCAATAACTCTACCCACCCACCCAATGAATCTGCCCAACCAGCGAGTCTGTCCAACCAAACCACCCACCCACCAAATCTGTCCAGCCACCCACCAAATCTGTCCAGACAACCACTAACTCTGTCCAGCCAGCCAGCCAGCCAGCGAGTCTGTCCAACCAACCAATGACTCTGTCCACCCAGCCAACCACCGACTCTGTTCACCCAGCCACCAAGTCGGTCCAACCAACCAACCAATCTATCCAACCATCCAACAACTTTCTCCAGCCAGCCAGCTTAACAAAACACATCATTTTCTTTATCACACGCACACACCTCACTTCAACCTAATTCATTTAAACTAATTCACAGATTAGTCTAAACCTCATCTTCCCGAAAAAAAAAACTTAAATTAGTTTTTCACATGCTAAAAATCACCCCCGTTTTTTCTAATTTTCACACATATTTTCACAAAAAACCACAAGAAACATATTTTTTACCTTATCCCCCATAACTTTTCCCATCGATTTTCATAGAATTCTCATGCCCCATTTACTGTGCCAGAATTCTCATTAATGCTACTACTACCATCTGATTTTATGAATGAACTAGAGCATATTATACAGGGGTTAAATAGAAGAAATATTATCACAACTGGTGATAAAAATATAGATTTGTTAGCAAATACTTCTAACATTGTAAATGAATATCTAAATTTAACTGCTATGTATGGATATGAATCAATGGTAAATATTGATACTAGAGAGGTCCATAATAACCAGTCTTGTTTGGACCATGTACTGGTTAAAATTCATAATGTACAAGCTGCAATATATAAAATACTGATTACGGATCATTACCCTATAGTAGTTAAAATTAGAGATAAGGAAAATAAAACTTTTGACAGAAAAAATGCTAGTATTAAATATTACGCACTCAGAATTAATTATGAGCTAATAAGGGATAAATTAAAAGATTCTAAATGGGAGGGTATAACACAGAAAACTAAGGTTAATAATGTGTACAAAACATTTTCAGAGATTTTGTGTAAAGTAATTAAGGATTCCTCTTCCTATGGCAAAAATTCAGTAACTGAAAAAGCCTTGAATCCCAAATGAAATATGTGATATGATTAAGCATAGATATAAGCTATATAAAAATTATAAAAATACCTATATAACGAAGACCATGAGAAGCAATTTTTAGAACATAGGAATAACCTAAAGTCTAAAACCAAGGAGGCCAAAAATAAATATTACATGGAAAAATTTTTAAAACGTAATGGTGATATAAAAAACAATGGAAGTTCATAAACAATTTACTTGGGAATAACTCAAAAGAGAGAGTTTTGCCGGATAAAATGAATAATATTGAGGACTGTGACACTAACGAAATTTGAAATGCAGCAAATGAATTTAAATTTATTTTGTCGATTTACTTAACAAAATACTTAAAGATAAACCTACTGAATATGAATGTTATAAAACTATTATAAAACAGATAGCACTTTCTCTTTTATTCCTACAAACGTATAAGAAATCAATAAGGCCATTGCAAATCTAATAGAAGGCAAATGCCCAGGAATCGATGAAATATCAGTGACTACAGTAAAAAATAAAAATTTCGAGCTTTAACCTTTCTCTTCAAACTGGGATTTTTCCATATGATTTCAAAACCTCTATTGTACTTCCGATTTACAAGAATGGAAATAATAATCGCCTTTCAAACTACAGATCGATCTCGCTTTTGCCTGTTTTTCCAAATATTTGAAAAACTAGTAAAATTCAGAGAACTGCATACAAACGGCATTTCAATACGGTATAATTTGTTAGAGTGGAACTCATGTCTCGGTTTTTAAACCTCTGGTACTCAGCAAAACGAAATTATTAAATTAATTGCAAAAAATAACACCGATGTGTTAAGCAATTTTAGTCGTTACTCTATGCTAAAAATTCTATCTATTAGACATATATTTGGTTTTAGAGTGATGATATTTTTAAGCAGAATTGCTTTAATTTTCACAATCAGACGGATTTATACAACTTCAGAGAGAAAGGTCCAAAATATTCAGTTCCTTTGACAAAAAGATAAATTACCCATAAGCATTATTCCTATATCGCACCTAAAATATTCAATCAGTTGCCTCTTGAAATTAGAAATGAAAAAAAAAAATTGTCAAGAACTTAAAAAGCTTTCTCTTTTCTTTGGAAGGTGTTGCACCTATGTTAAATAAACAAGTGTATAACGTAAATTTATTGTACATATATTGGAAAAATGACATATAAAAATGACCCCTCTTAGTGACGTAGAATATTTACGTCAGTAAAAAATATTGCATACACTGGCATAATTTATGGTACTTAACGTACGATGCAGTGTTTATAATACTTTGACCAATCAGTGTATATTTGCCTTCCAGCATGCTTTTACGACTTTTATAGCCCTCTCTTAGTGACGTAGAATACTTACGTCAGTAAAAAATATTGCATACACTGGCAAAGTTTATGGTACTTAACTTACGATGCAGTGTTTATAATACTTTGACCAATCAGTGTATCTTTGCCTTCTAGCATGCTTTTACGTCTTTTATAGCCCCTTCTTAGTGACGTAGAATACTTACGTCAGTAAAAAATATTGCATACACTGGCATAGTTTATGGTACTTAACGTACGATGCAGTGTTTATAGTACTTTGACCAATCAGTGTATCTTCGCCTTCCAGCATGCTTTTACGACTTTTATAGCCCCCTCTTCGTGGCGTAGAATACTTATGTCAGTAAAAAATATTGCATACACGGGAATAGTTTATGGTACTTAGCCTACGATGCAGTGTTTATAATACTTTGACCAATCAGTGTATCTCCTACATTATAATTTTGATATTCAGATGTTTTATCTTTTATTTACCCTACCTGAAAAAGGGGAGAGAGGTTTGTCAGTTTACAGTGAGCTTGACTGATCATGAACAGTTCCCAGGTTCGAGTTCCAATTGTCAAATCCCCGCTAACCTCTAAGATGCCTTCAGTAAAAGTTTGTAAAGGACACCGTCCGTAGAATGAACGTTAAGCTGCAGCTATGCAAGTCCATGAGATCCATAATCTGTGCACGTTAACAAGCTGAGTAGCCTTGAGGACATCAATCCAGGGATTTTCATTCTCCTGCATAGTTCTGAGCCCTTCGGTTCCTTATGACTTGAACATTTAGCTCATAATATGCACAAAAGAGTCGGTAAAAGAACCCAAACAAAGAAGGAATTTCCTGATGCAATCGAATTAATTTGAGATGCAAAACATTTTGCTACAAAGAATGTGAGCCTCCATTCTTCAAGTGTTTGGATATTTAGAATAATATTTTTCCTTCACAATTGGCCACAGCAAAGTCACAAAAATACCAAAGTTTAGAGTAACGTTTAGGAATAGAAAGTCACCGTACATCCATTAAACAAAACGAAAAAATTCATTCCTTAAAGTAATTGGCTATTTTTTAACACTTTGATATAATCTGATGTGGAATTTCCTCTTCAAGTCTTAGCGTTTTTTCTTTAACTCTTAACGCTATTATGCTCATAGTAGAATTACATTTCGTAGTCTTCACTTTTATTCAAACAAGGGCGACATTAAGCTTTATTACTGCCACTGTAATATGAACAAAACGTTTAGTGAATAATCATAAAGCATTCCCCATAAACCTATTTGGATACAAAACTTTGTAATGTATTTGCTTAAGTGTTTTTATGCAGATATACCGAGCAATACTCCTGAAATATTTAAATGCATGTATTATTGTCCTCAAGTCAGAATTTTTGGGACTCTGATAATCAACTCATTATTATCAGACTCGTCAACAACTGTTTTACAAAATATTTCACAGTTTAAAAACAATTTTGTTCCCTTTTATTTCATAACATTTAAGTGCTGCAGACAAAAATAACATTGTTGTACAATTTTTGAACAAAGTTTATTACGTAAATTTCAAATTCTCTGTATTAAATCGAATTTCTTTCACTAACACAGGACCTCGATAATTTTTCCACTGCAATACTAGAATTAATATTTTCCATAACTAATTATTAAGTTTAACGAATTTGTTTTCATTTTCCTTCATCATAATCTTTAATGTTATTACCTAAATCCAACTGGTTTTCAGCATGGGCGCGATATCAGCGGTATCGATTTCATGCATCTTTAGTATGAGAGGCAGACAGCTGTTTTGCATTTTCTGTATCCTATTTATCTTCTCTATTGTCATCCTGCTTGTCTCCCTGTGCATTTGTGTAATTGTTTAAACATGCTATTCGCTGCACGAGAAAAGCAGTGACGCACTTATGACACTGAAGGATTATCTATGACACAGTCACATGACGCATCTGTTTTGCGCTGCTCTTTCAAAATTTATACTCTGTACAAATACAAAGAATAATCCTAATCTGGAAACACGAAAAAAATAATTCACGTTTAACATTATTTAAACAAATTTTTAATATTCAATCAATTGTTAATTTTTTCATAAATATTTCTATTTTTTGCATAATGTATTTTTTTAACATTTAAAAAAAAATTTTTTTCAATATTTCAAACTCTTTGATTCTCCACTTAGACTCACTGAACTCAAAGTAACTGCACGTGAACATATTAATATATGCGCTTGAAACAATTAAGTTGGCCTACGGAAGTAGTCCTAATACTTTTATAGAAGGGAAGAGGAAAAGTTCCTTCCCCCTCCCCCTGCAGGTTCGCTGGAAGTTTGAGAGGGCGTGACTAGATTTTTTTTTGTTTTGTTTTCTTTGCAATATTGTTTACTTCCCCCATTTCTTCCCCTTAAGCATCTAGCATAGAAATAGGTTGAGAGAAGTTTCGCTAAGTTTCTGTTGCTAGGTAGACTTCCAGTGGTGTCCTAACTTGGTCTTCCACCATCGGTGAAGAGTTCGGCATCGAAGGATGGAATTACGAATTTTATTGGTTGGCTGTTTAGGAGGGGTGTGTCCGAAATGCATCGTCGCTGTGTGTTCTCTGGATGCTTTGTGTTGCTAGGTTTCCCTTCATTGATGCCCTAGGAAGAGGCTACGAAATTTTTTGGTTGCCCCCTTTACCCCTTTACTGGCGTTTGGAGAGATGGGATTCCCATGAACGCTTCACACAGGTGGTCTCTAAACGCGATAGCATCAGTGAAAATGTCAGTATTGAAAGGTAGGCTAACGGACCAGGTTCTATCGCTCTTATTGTTTCTTGAGTGTCATACCTATTCTGAGAGGTCCTCTCATTTAAGAGCGAATTGTTTCGAGGGTGGCTCTGTTGACAAAATAATTATAGTCGATGTGTTACCTGTTACTTAGAGAGGTAAGCCTAATAATAGGGAGGGTGACAATGTCCTTCGGGGACCCAGAAGTAAGGATTGCATTGTTCAACTCGTAAACGTGAAAATAAGTGTGAATGTAACAGCCAAGGAGGTGTGTCTCTGAACTGTTCCCATACCTGTTAGCTAGTATCTGATTGTTGACGAAACAGTCCCGTAACTCACATCACCAAAGGAGAGGATTCGCTGGAGGCTGGGTGCAGTAGCTAATACAAGTGGATGCACAATAAACAGGATGCTGAATGACATTATGTGAGAGCGCTAAAGGAGGTGTGTCAGAAAGCCTGTTCTGTCGAGAAATAATTATAGGGAACTGACACTTAGCCAGGCATGTGCACTGCTAACAATGTCCTTTTGGGACGCTTCTTAGATGGGAGTCCTTTAAGGGGGCGTAACATCCACTCAGAAGGGCCATTACTTATTAGCGAATATTACTTAACCATTTAACAGAATGGTGCGCAAAATGTAAGGTATGCCCTGTTTTTAATCTTGAACAGAATTTCTATTTCGCGTACCTTACATTCGGTCGTGCTTTTTTCCAAAAGATTACTTTATGCCTATTTACTTTATTGGGTAAACGTTTCCATCTTTTGCATTTGAGTTATGACTTTTGTCCTTTGCACATATTTTGAAGCATTAGGTGAACCTATTAATCGTTCTAAAAGCCTGATTACAAATGAATTTTTCATAAAATGCGTAAGTATATTCCATTTTTATTCTATACATTTGTTTCAAATTTAATAAAAACCATCTTCGGCTTGAGTTATGCAAAAATCTCCTTGTCTGATGTTTAAATCGGTTTTGAAGTGCCTTGATGTGACCTTCGTACGCTACGGAAGCAGTGGCATCCTTCAAGGTCATTATCATGCTCCCAAGCCCATAGCTGTTACGTAGCTTCTATCGCGTTCGTGTTCGTATTTACAGCTTTGAACCCACCTCCTTTACTACAGAATGTTCATTTAATTCACCTAAGGGCATTGTCGACCCCTATCCCTTCAACTTTCCTATCTAAGTAATTGTCAATGCGAGAGGGCTATTAACCCGCCCTCTTTCAGACAGACTGCACCTCCTCAAAAACGAAATTCTCTTTCTCTAACATTAGCATGACATTTCGCTGGAGATGCTTCCATTGTCACTAGCGTCCCTTCTGTTAAATGGAACATGCCGTTGGGAAGATTCACTAACAAGTAATGGTATTTCCGAGTGAACGTTACGCCGCCTTAAAAGACCCCCATCTAAGAAGCGTCCCGAAAGGACATTGTTATCAGTGCACATGCCTGGCTAAGTGTCAGTCCCCTAAAGTTATTTCTCAACAGAACAGGCTTTCTGACACACCTCCTTTAGCGCTCTCACATTATGTCATTCAGCGTCCTGGTTTATTGTGCATCCACCTGTATTAGCTACTGCACCCGGCCTCCAGCGAATAATTCCTCTCTCTCCTTTGGTAACGTGAGTTACGGGACTCTTTCATCAACAATCAGGTACTAGCCGACAGGTATGGGAACAGTTCAGAGACACACCTCCTTGACTGTTACATTCATGCTTATTTTCACATTTACGAATTCAACAACACAATCCTTACTTCTCGGTCCCCGAAGGACATTGTCGCCCTCCCTATATTACGTTTACCTGTCTAAGTAACAGGTAACGCATCGACTATAATTATTTTGTCAACAGAGCCACCCTCGAAACAATTCGCTCTTAAATGAGGGGACCTCTCAGAATAGGTATGACACTCAAGAAACAATAAGAGCGATAGAACCTGGTCCGTTAGCCTACCTTTCAATACTGACATTTTCACTGATGCTATCGCGTTTAGAGACCACCTGTGTGAAGCGTTCATGGGAATCCCATCTCTCCAAACGCCAGTAAAGGGGTAAAGGGGGCAACCAATAAATTTCGTAGCCTTTTCCTAGGGCATCAATGAAGGGAAACCTAGCAACACAAAGCATCCAGAGAACACACAGCGACGATGCATTTCGGACACACCCCTCCTAAACAGCCAACCAATAAAATTCGTAATCCCATTCTGCGATGCCGAACTCTTCACCGATGGTGGAAGACCAAGTTAGGACACCACTGGAGGTCTACCTAGCAACAGATACTTAGCGAAACTTCTCTCAACCTATTTCTATGCTAGATGCTTAAGGGGAAGAAATGGGGGAAGTAAACAGTATTGCAGAGAAAAAAAAAAACAAAAAAAAATCTAGTCACGACCTCTCAAACTTCCAGCGAACATGCAGGGGAAGGGACTTTTCTTCCCCCTTCTATAAAAGTGTTATGACTACTACTTACGGAATATGAATTTCCACTGAATATATATGGACAATTTAGATGTTATTTTCCCCCCAGGAAAAGTAACTAGTGGTTGGACTTTTTTCCACTTGTAATTACATTATTTTTCTATATAATGATTTGGAAATGGGGACAAAATACCAAGACTAAAAAATGATTAAGTTTATCCTATTTATCAGCAGTTGGAGACGCATGTTATCTTCAGTGAGTTCTCTCTAGCGTGCCTTTTCATTTAGTTTTTACTTCAATATTGTTAGAGGTTATTGAGCATTTTTACATCAACAATATTGTAGCGTATGACTTTTAGTATGTTTCGTCCCCATTTTAAGAGTTCTTGCAGTATATTTATTAAAAACATGAAAGTCAAGTGTTTTATACGAAGAAAAATATTTTTTGGTATCATATAATTCGATTCGGTTGTGCAGTTTTACTTTCGATTGGGACGGGGGTGACTCAGTCGGTAGCGTGCCAGGCTCCTAATCTGAAGTTCCCAGGTTCCAGTCCCAGCTGGGTCAGCGTTGAGATTTATCTCCGCAAAATTCCCCGCTCTGCCCATGGTCAGTAGGGGACACCGATGGACTTGGAAAGGCCGCCGTCCGTCGGATGGGACGTTAAGCCGTGGCCCCGTGTACGGGAGAGCCATACCCTGTGCACGTTAAAGAACACGCTGGATGGCCTTGACGGGAGGCTACCATCTGTCTCCCAACAGCTGTACCGGTGGGTCCCCTCCCCAAACCTTCAGTGAGCCTTCGGGGTCCATGTGACCTGGCCATTTAGCCCATGGTGTGCAAAAAACAAACCAACCCAACCAACAACCCAACCCAACTTTACTTTAATATATTTTTATTTCATAAAATGGCCTAAATTTCCGAAATATTAAATCGCTGGTGCGCCAGGCTTATAATCTGCAGTTCCTAGGTTCGAGTTCCAAATGTGCCAGGATTGAGATTTTTCCTTTTAGCCCCCACTCTGCCAATAAAGGGGATACCAATGGGCTTGGAAAGGTCACCGTTTTTCGGATGGGACATAAGTCCGAGCTCCATGTTCAGGACAGACATACCTAATGCACGCTAAAAATGCGCTGTCTGACGTTGACGGAACAACTGTCCAATGGGTTCCCTTCCCCCTACTTACTTAGAGTCCTAGATGTATTTGTGACCTGGACATTTAGCCCATTATGAGCAAAAATAATGCTGCTAGGGATAAAACAACCCAACTCAACAAAACTTATCGAGTCACAAGAGCCAGAGCAACTGTTAGGAGACAGATGAAAGTCTCCATTTAAAGCCACCCAGCATGTGCTTTAATAAAATAATCTGTCTTTCGATTCGAAGTAGTCGAAGGAGTCCGATCTTTTCACCTGTTTTTCAACATTGATTAAAAATATGCATCAAAAAAGGAGAAATTTTGCTAATTTAGAAATAAAAGCAGATTAAACGACAATATATGATAAATGCATGTTTTTTAAACAAGTGGAAATTTTTTAGCATTTTTGCTGAAATCCAAATATTTTTCTGTAATTTTGAGTCATGTCTAACTTTAAATCATTTCTACGGATGGATTGTAACAGTATAATATGAGAAAAAAAATTAATTTATGCTCTCAGTCATTTGTAAATATTTCATTTCAAACAAAGAGCACATTAAATTTTATTGCCTTAAATTTTTACTTTCACGTTCCACACTCAGTGCTTGTTCAATTATGACCACCTCCTTCTATGTTATGTCAGTGGTAACTAATTTTCGAAGTTCCATGACTTTTAAACCAAGTGTTTTATGAGAAAATGTAACAGAAGATAAATCAAAGATCTCAATCAAATCTATTTAAATCTAGATTTTCCATAATGTTAGCTTTGTACTTAAAGAGTTATGGACTTTGAACATTTAATAGCAACAATGCTAGTCTTTAGAAAATTGAAAAATTATTTATATTAAGTTTTCGAATATGCATCTGTTGCATTAAATACAATGGTGGAAATTGAAAAAGAACACCATTAACAATTGAAGCATAATCTAAGAGATTTATTTAGTGGAAACAACTTGTTGAGAACGGACAGTGATAACACGTGTGATGTGAGTCAATGTTTATTTTACCTTTTAATGAGTATTGCATTTTACAGAAGGCACATTTTAATAACGTATTGAACCTCCTCGAGCAGCAATACAAGTTTTTAATCTGGCATGCAATCGGTCGTACAAATGCTGGATATCACGCTTGGAGATACCATTCCATGCACTTTCAGCTTGAATCAGTAATTCAGCGATGGTCGTGGCCTTTCGCGGTCCGTCTTTGTCCGATCCAGTCCCAGATATGCTCGATTGGAGACGTCCGGAACCCGGTGGCCAAGGGAGTTGGTGCCCTGCCTGAAGAGCATGTTGAATTGCTTGCGCGGAGTGTGGGTGGGCGTTATCCTGCTGGAATATCGCATTTTAGGATCACACTCAAATATGGCAGGATGAACGGCTATATGATGTTGGTGACATACGTATTGCTATTCAGTGTACCCTGTACAAACACCAGACACGTACGAGAGTGATAGCTAATCGCTCCCCACAACATGATGCCTGACCTGGGTCCTGTATGTCTTTGGCGGAAGTTTGATGTAAGAAGCCTTTTGCGGTCCGCAGAAGTGTCTTTGTCCTATCCTGTCCCAGACATGCTCGATTGGAGACGTCCGGAACCCGTGCTGGCCAAGGGAGTTGGTGCCATGCCTGAAGAGTATGTTGAATTGCTCGCACAAAGTGTGGGTGGGCGTTATCCTGCTGGAATATCGCATTTTTGGGATTACACTCAAATATGGCAGGATAACCGGCTGTACGATGTTGGTGACGTACATATTGCTATTCAGTGTACCCTGTACAAACACCAGACACATTCAAGAGTGATAGCTAATCGCTTCCCACACCACGATGCCTGGTGTGGACCCTGTATGTCTCTGGTGGAAGTTCGATGGAAGAAGCCGCTTACCTTGTCGCCTTCGAACGCGTAAACGACCATCAGACGCTCCTAAGCAGAATCGGCTTTCATCACTGAAGACCACAGACCGCCATTCTTCCTTCCAATGAACTCGTTCTTGATACCACTGCAAACGTGCTCGATAGTGACGAGATGACAGTGGTAATTGTGCCAGCAGCACACGTGCACGTAGTTCTGTTTCGAAAAAACGATTATGCATCGTTCTTGTAGACATCCTTGGTACGACAGACGATTCAATTTGTGACACCGTAGCCATTCACTCCCTCCCCGCCGCCCTCCTGATATGCCGATCCTCTCGTGCGTCCGTAACTCTGTGTTGCGCAGAACCACGTCTGCGAGTGTGCGAATGCTCTTCTGACCATCGTATCACTGCCGATACCTCTCATCCAACGCAATGTGCAATTTGATGAAAAGACCAACCTGCTTCCTGAAGACCCACTATTGCGACCTCGCTCAAACTCTGCTAACTGAACAAATGTTGCGCACCTGCGTCGTCCAGGCATGGTAGCATCTTCAAAGAGCACTGAACAACACGACACACGACGATTAGCTTCTTTCTTCACGCACTAGTCGTTAAATACGCACTGCATACATTTGCAGGTTGTCGTCCTCAGTGACGTCATTATTTCATCCAATGATTCTCAATCTTGGGTCACGGTTTCTGCTGCCCTTAATTTTTAACCTTTTATAATATGACGTTCCTAAATGAATTTCTTCTGAGTGTTCTTTTTTCAATTTCCACCACTGTAGTATGAAATAACACTTCTTATTACAAATTATATTTATTATAAGAGTTAAATTCTAACGTTAGACAATGTTGTTAAATAGTCAAACCTTCAGAACTCTTTAAATATTAAGAGAGTTTTGTGGAAAATCCAGATTTAGATAGATTTGATTGATATCTTTAATTTGTCTTCGGTCCCATTCTGTCACAAACGCTTAGTTTAGAAGTTATAGAGCTTCGAAATTAGCTTCAACTGACATAACATGAAGGGAGTGATCATAATTCAATGAGCACTGAGTGCATATTGTTCTAAGGATAAAGGGAAAAAAATGAACGAAGTAAATTTTAGGATTCATTTCCTATAAAATAAAAATAAGAGCGAAAAAAAAACAAATAAAAAGACTTCATACTTACCGATGTTTGATGGCACTTCGTAACGGTTTTGGCAAACTGAAACTCTTTAAAGGGGAAACGTTCGGAGTGAAAAATACAAGATGTTCGGTCTATTTACATAATCCCATTTATAACTGGTCTTAGGAAAGCTGCAAATGTCTTAGAATAGGATCTAAACGTAACAAAAGAAATTTCTGCAGATTTTTATCATTTTATTCCTTTTCTATATATCTTAAGTGTTTCAGGAAAATAAGAATGGACTCCATCACAGAAGTAATTTTAAAAAATCATTGAGTTACTCTCAATCAGTATTATATTTTGCTTATAAGAAAAATAATTAATCTACTCGTAATGTTGTAAGGTACTCTAAAAATATTTCTAAACGTTAGCTGTTGTATAAATTGAAATCCATTGGCTAAAATAATTAACGTTTTTATCAAAGAAGAAATAAAGTTTTCAAAATCTGTGAATTTAGAACAGAAAATACACGAAAACTATCTCTTCCCCAGATTCGTTCGAAAATCTCAATTTAAAAAAATATTAGTCGATATTTTGTTTTTCCTACGCTTTGCTTTTGCATCAAATCTTATCAAATACAGAATTTCATTTTAAAAATAAACTCTTTGAGAATCTAGAGAAATCCCTAGAAAGTTTCCAACTGTTGAAGGCCGATCTTTGGACTATATTGTAATGGCTTATGGGAATATTTTCGTGACGTACAGGAGCAATCTAGATTCAAAGCCCCGAATAATACATCTTTGAAGATGTTTCAAAAACTTGATAACTACATATATATTTTCAAACCTACGTGCTTTAATAGATTTTTCAATCAAGCGAGGTCCACATTCTGACAGAGAATAAAATACTGAACGAAAAAAGAATAAACTTACAGTGAATAAAATAGTGAAATGGGAATCTCAAATTTTCTCAAAACATATTTTAGGGCTTTTGACTCTATGACTTATACAACACTACAATTTTTATTTTTCTAAAAAAGTTCACATCGTAGGAAATCTCCGCATAAGAAAGAAACCCCTGCAGATGGTTATCATTTGATTTCTTTTTATATACCTCCATATAACACAATTGCTGATGCATGACCATAAAAGATTTATTAAACACCTCATGAGAGATTTTTATACTTTGGACCGAAATTGAAAAAAAGAAACGTCAGCCTGTTAAATTGGATCCAACACCTTCAATAACAAATTCTTATTTTTCTGAACCTCTTAAGATATATAAAAAAAGGAATAAAATGGTAAAAATCTTCAGAAGTTTCTTTTGTTACGTTTAGATCCTATTCTAAGACATTTGCAGCTTTCCTAAGACCGGTTATAAATGGGGTTATGTAAATAGACAGAACGTCTTGTATTTTTCACTCCGAATGTTTCCCCTTTAAAGAGTTTCAGTTTGCCAAAACCGTTACGAAGTGCCATCAAACATCGGTAAGTGCGAAGTCTTTTTTTATTTGTTTTTTTTTGCTCTCTTTCTTTATTCCTTCAAGATGTGAACTGGTGTAGTTGCTGCAAACTTGCTTTTTTTGTTGATCTTATCCGAGAAACATTTGCCGACTTAGTAACGAAAAAAAGGTATAATGCTAGGAGTTTTGTTTTTCTTCCCCTTCTTTTCCTCTATGGCTCTCCCAAGAAAGGGAAAGTTTATGCCATTTCCATAAGCACTTTTTTTTTCTGTGTATATATATATGTGTTCAGTTGCTCGACTTTGATTTGCACCTTTCAAATCTCCATCTGCTGCTGGAAATCGTCACTGGCTATTTTCTTTTTTGGAGTCATCATCATCGGATATTAAACATTTTCAGAGAAACGTTCTGCTGTCTTCCTTCACAATCCTTAAAGGAAACTCTTTGCTTAGGGATACCCCAACAGTTTTTTTTGTGTCTGATAATAGATCCGATACATTGAACTATATCTTGCATTAGTAACATTATTAACTACAGTTGTAGATTCAGTTTCCTGTTTCGTTTTGGCAGTGTCATTTTAGTTGTTTGGGTTGGGTTGTTTAACCTCTACGCGCCACTTTTATTTTTATTTTTCACACAATGGGCTAAATGGACAGGACACAAAGAATCCAGTGACTCAGAGAAGGTTTCGGGATGGAGACCAGCTGGATAGTTGTTAGGAAATAGATGGTAGCCTCCAGTCAATATCATCCAGCATGTTCTTTACACATGCACAGAGTAAGACTTAGAATCTTTATACTGAAGTGTTAAGAAGAGATCTATCTGTTGTTTTTTTGAGTTGAAGAAAGAGACCTATTTGATTTCATCATCTTCCCAAGCTCACTCTTGTCCCTTTGCGCACCGAAAGCAGGGAAAGGGTTACTGTAGATAAATGTCAACGATGACATAGTTGGAATTCGAACTGAGAATTACAGATTACGAGCCTGGCTCTTCAGGATCGTAATCTCCACTTCTCATGTGGTAGAGGAATTACACAATGATTTTTTGTATGTTCAGGAGCTCATTGGTTCTTCGTGCTTGGCACACTCTTCCTTTTGCAGCGACTTGATTTTCTGAGTATTGGCAGTAGTATACCGTATTATTGCTCATCCTACTACCAGTTAGTCAATAATATACTACCAGAAAATGTACCAAGTAAGACAATGATTTAACTTTAAGAGCCTCATAATGAAAAACTGCTGAACTTTAGAATATAAATGAGACCTTACTTTAAAGGTCATACACACAGTTCATATTCACCATTTGAATAGTGAGATGGGAATCGGAGAGATTGTGAGGCAGCGCAGTTCATGTTTGGATTTCTCACAGGATGACTGGCAGGTGATTGATAGTTCGTTGACCTATGATATGTGAGAAGAGTTAAACAGTCTATCCTCCAGGTACGATTTTTCCCTACATTCCAAGCATTAAATTTAATGCGAAAAGTATGTCTTCTCTCTTTCAAAGTTATCAAGAATTCTACTTTACGAACAAGCTACAGTCATCATTTAAATGACATCAGGGTGCTAATTCCCTACAAATTTATGCATAAAATAATGCAAGCAGCAGCCGAGAGTAGAAATATATGGGCAGCAATAAACAGAAAATGTATATTCCTATCTGGAAAATACTAAAAGAAATTGGAAATTGGATTCAGCCCAAATATCTGCTCTGTGTATATTTTTCACTGTAATAATCTTTATATGTTATATAGAAATACAATCATTATACGGAAGTGGCCAAATTCCAAAGCAAACAGCCTAAATGATACTTTCTGTCAGTAATTAAAATAGGCATCACATTGTATTTTTTGAACATTGACTTATTTGGTAGAACCTTTGCTTGGATTGTAGTTTACACATAAAAAACATCCTCGATTTCTTTTTCTTGATGAACGCTGTTGACCTTTCAACTTAACATCTCTCAATGGAATTTCTTGGCTTATTAATTTTTTTGGAGTTCTTGTGACATGACAATTAATTGCTTTATCTAAAACTAAAAGTGAACCTTTCGCCAATTTAAAACAAGTAAATATATAACTGCGAAACCAATTTTCCTACTGCTACATATAATATCTCTGCTAAGGAATAAAATCTTGGAATATTCAAGTTATGTAGTTAACATTTCAACATCATATCTTAAGCTGTCTAGAAGTTATACAACAAGTATATATCGGGGACTTTCTTATATGCTTTGAGTGCTTCAGATAGTTTTATTTTGTAGACGATGTATAGCAATTTATTGTGCCTTCCTTCAAATATTAATGTTTTTATCGCGTGCATTTTTGGAGTAAGTGTTTACACGTAACATCGCTGTTACCCCGGAGGAGCACTTCATGCTATTGGAGATGAACACATTACCTACTTATTTACCTTTTGCCCAGCATTCATGTGCCGGGACGAGTGATGTGCTTCTTTCCTCCCTAATGGACTCTTTTAACTTTTCTCGTAGGGAAGAAGAATTCATGTTGTACCAATAAACGTCTGCTTGAAGTCAGGGTAACGGACAGTTTGGTAATAATGACCTTAAGGATGAGAGAGAAAAGTTAAAATAGCGTTAACAGCTTAAGTTGTGGAAAGGATGCTCTTTGCCTAACAGCGATCATTTTAGTCTTAATTGGCGCAACCGCATGTGTTGCTTTATACTGTAATAGCTTAGACGTATCTCGGTGCTGATGTCATGTTATGGTGGATTCAAAGTTCCATAGCTACATATGCAGTCTGGTTTAAGGGGGTCTAAAACTGTGTTTAAATATGAACAATTCAGATCTTACGACCTAGGTTTTGAATTTTATTTATGATGAAACTAAGTTAGTTTTTTCTACATTATATTAATATATAAATTACAGAAATACTTATTTTCTGCTAAAACATCCCGGTATAGGAGTGGTTAGTGCACTTCGATATGATAACAGGGGATCTGAGTTTGAACCCCATAAAAGGCATATATGTTTCTTATAATGATGATGTCTTTCTGAAGAGATCTTACCTTCTTCATAGATCTTCTCTATGGAATGTTATACTGACAAACCTTTGTTATACCTCTATGGCAAGCAGCTGCTTGAAGGAAATTATCTTTTACTTTTTAACATATGCAGCGTAACCCTTTAGATTTTAAGCGTCAATGCGAAAAAAAAACTGTACAGTGAAAAAACACGCTGTATTGATACAGGAAATTTCAAATAGTTTTTTTCTTCCAAATATTGAAGCTGAATTTCGTTCCTTTTTACGTCTCTGTACACATCAAAGCAGTATTCAAAATTCCCTTCCTACGTTATGACTCATATCATGGTAAAATTCTTCAGATAGCCTCACGCACCCTTTCCTTTGAATTATCGAAAACTGTCGACACTGGTGAAACAAATACTTCATTTCTAACAAAGCCTCAGAACAAAACGTCAAGAAGAGAGGAGAAATGTGAATGCTCTCCCCACACTATCCAATAATTTGGCAATTGTTTATTCAGGAATGTTGTAACCTCGTGGAAAAATGAGGCGATGCACCGTCTTGATGGAAAAAAAGCATCGAATTTGTTCTCTAGCAGCTGGGGTATCGCCTCAACTATATAGCATATCTCTGTAGGCTGATACGGTTTATTGATCGTTCAAGAAAGACGGATGGACCTTACATAAAACGCTTTTTTGGGTTGAGATGCCATTTTGAAGACTGGACTATCAGTGCCCCACACGGAAGAAATCTGTAACTGTCAATGGTTTGTAAAATGCTTGTCCTTCGGCTATGATGTCATGTCTCTACGCAGAGGAGAGCAATACGCTGCGCATGTTGGATAGCCTTGAAAGTAGACTTTCATCTGTTTTTTAATAACAGTGGATCCTCTTACACTTCTAAAGGCATGGAAGTTTTTTTATGGTCATTTAACTCATTGTGAGCAAAAAAAATGCAAATTAGTTGTTTTACACCATCAAACAAGTTTTTGTTTTAATTTTCTCTTAGTATATTATTTGATTAGTACTGTACCTTAAATATTGTAATCTTAATACCATTTTTAAAATAAAAAAAAATGTTGTCACCTTGTATAACAAATCATTTTCGCACTTATCGTTTTCCATAAGCACAAACCTATTTATCTGTTTACATGTTATTTTTCATGTTGGTTTTTGTTCCATAATATTTATAGATTTATGTATATATATATACTATATAATATACAGGACATTTCAAAAGTATATTTACAACTTAGAAATTATGTATAGATACATTAATAAATGGTAGATACAAATCAAATACATAGACATGTAGCCAAACACATCAATTTATGCCCTTGTTATCACTGATGTTATTTGCTTAAAAACATTCGATGATTTTTTCTACCCACAATTTGACCAATTTGAATTTGGAAAGGAGCATATGTTTTCAGCTGGACGTCACCCTTATCATTTCTAAGTTGAAATGATAAGATATCTCAACATATGTTTTCCAAATCGATGGGTAGGCCGAGCGAGTCATGGTTACTTCGTTTTCCCGATTTCATTTCAATGCACTTTTCTTAAAGGGTGTTTGTTAAGGATAATGTTTAAATTCCACCTTTACCTACATAAGTTGTGACAGACCTGGTAAGAATATCATTATAGGTGGGATATTTATGAAGTCACCTCGAACTGTTACTGTACATCTGACCAAGAGCGTCTCGTCCATTAGGCCAGCTGGAGCATGACCCCATCAAAAATAATTACAATAAATAATAAAGGAATTTTAAATTTAATATTCATTGTTTACCTTATTCAAATGAACACAATGTATATCTAAAAATATATCTAAATCAACATAATAAACCAGTCATGGCCGAGTGGTTAGAGCGCTTGGCTACTGATCTAAGGGACTTGGGTTCGAGCCCCGGGTAAGGCATGGCTATTTGTGTCGTTTTTCTGCTGAGGGCCTGCCATCCTCTCAGACCTTCTACTATGGCATATAAACTGACAGGCTCCTGTCAGACCTCTATGGCAAGCAGCTGCTTGAGGGGGTATTTATTTTTTTATTTAATATTGCAAATATAATCAAAATAGACAACTTTTCAAGTGATAATTTACGACGAGTAATTCTGTTAAAACAACAAATATAACTTTATAATAGGTAAGTAGTAATAAAATAGTAAACATGTATATATAGTATATTACACATAATTATCTCGATTACTTTTAAAAATAAAACTAGAACAGAGAGAAGAAATACATACACATATATATATATACTGTATAGATAATTGTTACAGTGGAGGAGCAGTGGAGAACAGCTGAAGTAAAAATAAAAGATATATGCATTATGGAACGTATTTTCAGTCCAATTCGGTTCAATTCAATATCAGTCATCTCCCCATTTTTTCCCCTTACATACGGGCTTTGATTATGTTGCATCATCAATTTTGATTAATTTTGAATGGTCCATCAAAAATTTTAGTCACCATCTGTCACTGCATCTAACAAAACTTTATGTGCTTGGCAACATATCCATGCATTTGATTTGCATCTACCATTTATTAATAAATGACTACATCCTCTCAAGTTGTAAAACTACTTTGGAAACACCCTGTATATTTTCTTTATGATTATGATTACCTATGATAAATAGATCGATGAAAAGGTAAAAAAAAACCCTCAAATGTGGTGTGACAGTTAGCTCATCACACGTTATTCAGCTGTTATTAATGAAAGTATGCATGTACTGTATTTAGATCTTCTAAAGCTGAGCCTGACAAATTCATAAGTATTAACACATACTGGATATATGCCAAATTTTCATCAGCTCGTTCAGCTGAAAAAGGGCTTGACGTGTAAGCAGATGTGTCTTACACAACATTAGCAAAACAATTTATCATTTAAAACAATGTTTGGGGCTTTTAAAGTAAAAACTCTCCAAATGTTGCAAGGCAAATTTGCAAAAAAGTCAACTTTCGGAACTTAAAATGCGATTAAGGTGTTGCTCACAAATTTAGCTTCGGCCAAGATATACCAATAATTGTAACGAAACTACAAGGTGCAATCGCTGTCAACAGCAATTTTATCTTCGTTTTTTCATCCTTTAATGTAACACTAGGTGTTGATTGCTGGAGATGTGCACAGTCATTATCTTTCTTATCACCAGTTTCCATCTTTTACGTACATTACTGCCTGGAGGGGAAATGGCGTTTTTCTGCTCTTATTGTTTTCGGCTGGGGATGGAGTAATTTATAAGACAGTGGCAAAAGAACAATAGTTAAAAATGGAGATTCAATTCTATCATGTGATGAGCTGACGTCATATTAGGGTTCCTGAAATGATGACCGGCAAAGAATATTTAGCTTCCCATGAAAAGCATGGGGTAAAGAAATTATTTAAAAAAAAAGGATTTTTTTTCGAAATAAATATGGAACACAAGTAAACTAACCGGTAAAAATGTAGAACAAACTAATATACGAGTCGGATCTAGCTGTGGGGAGGAATTTTTAAAAATGATACTAATTTTTTTAAAGAGAAGGGACTTTTTAAAATGCTAATGCTAAAATGCTAAATGCTAAAATGAAGAGTAATGGGGGGCAAAAAAAGGTTAAACTTATGTATATGTCATGCATTTTTTTAAGAAATATTTTAAAGACCTCTAAAAAAAGGGGGAAATGTACTGAAATTAAATCCCGGTGTCTTGCCAACTTCTCCACTTTTTTACTACTTTTCTGTTTGATCTAGTCGCTTGCTCCCTTTTCCCTTTTTTTTTTCTCCAGATCCGGGTCTTCCACGATACAAATGTAATTTTCTGTGTCTTTTTGGTCTTTACTTTTATACAATCTTTTCTTTATTTCACTTTTGGTTTCAGGTGCTTACGCATTATCTTGGGCATTAGGTGGTTCGACTTTGTAACTAATGATGAGGTCAGGCAAAGGAGTCGGCAACCGCCTTTAAGCAGCATATTGTGCAGAGAGAGACTCCGTTGGTTTGGCCATGTTGCCCGTATGGATAATTATAGATTGGCGAATAGCGTTATGAACAGCGTGCCTAAAGGCTTCAGAAAGAGGGGAAGACCTAGGATGCGGTGGGCAGACAATGTCAAACAGGACCTTGTTAGATTTGGTGTGTAGTTGCCAGATACAGAAGATGTAGCTCAGGACAGACTTGCTTGGAGAACTAAATTGCACGTTCTGGTTGGACCTCCGTAGCCCATGGCTGCTTGAGGATGATGATGATGAATTTTAAAAAAAGAAAAACGTTTGAACTTCTTGTAGTACACATATTTTTTTGTTAAAGGCAAAAAGTACGAAGCACAGCACAAATGTATATTTTGTAGAATATTGACCTGTAGGTAGATATGCCATTTCTAACGTATCGCAATGTATGAATTCATCTAGGAAATAAAATGGCGATTTAACTAATGGGCAGTCTAAAAAATTTTAATAAAGTATAATACTTTATGGAAGTGAAAAATGGATTTGGATATCATTAATTCTAATATTAATGTAATATGAGAGAGAACTGGACGTTGAAAGGAAAGCAGTAATTTTTTTAAATTATGGTAAAATTGTATACCATTTGTTATGCTAACAAAGTGTATCATTAATATTCGCTATGTAACATAAATATCCATAACACAACCTGGAATAGTTGAAGCCAATCACCAAATGCTACAGTTGTACAGTTATACACTCTTACCAAATATTAGATAATTTCCACGTTATTTTTTACATAAATTCCACGCTCAATAGCTTCTAAAATATGCATTTAACTTAAACTGTTGAAACAATAATTATTATTTAAGTTTTAATTAACATTTCAGGTAAATTTCAATGACTCAAAACTGTTGTGAAACATTCTAGCTTTCATAACACTTTAAATACTGAATGGATATTACTGGAAATAGAAATTTAAACAGATTTGATTATGATCTTTATTTCATCTTCAGTTCCATTGTTTTATTATATTCATATTTCATAAGCTATAGAAGGCACGAAACGTAAATGGAAGCAATTGAGACTTCGAGACTGCGTAGTTGAGACATTTATGATTCTTACAGTGATTGATTTAGAGAATTGTCATTTACTTGTCAATTAGCCAATAGTATCATGAATCAACAATGCTATCGTAGATTATTGGTTGATTGAGAAGTGACTATGTCAGGCTAGAGACCTTTTTAGATTTTTTTTTGTTCAGGCTGTGTATATTTATTTTGGATTTCGCCAAAATAGTCATATGCTACGAGGAGGCCCTCTGTCCCGCATCTGGAAAGTTAATTGAAGGGGCAGTGCCCCGAGGGGACGGATGTCGCCCAACTGCTAGCGGACTGCCCAGATGGTCAGGCAGAGAAAGAAAGGAAGAAAGGGTTTGGCAACGATGAGAAGAGGAGAGCCGGTCGAGTTTCGGAAGGAGACGGACGAGAAATTGTAAAGCTGGGAAATGCCGACTGGTAATAGCGGCATTGGCTCTGTAAATACAGCTGAACAGGCATAGTAAGCTGGTGTTGTTGTAATCTATGTAATTGAGCATATGTCCTCGTCCAGCAAGTATGTTTGGAAGGTTAAATAAATCTTTGTTATTTTTAAGTAAAGTCTGAAGTTGAACTAATTTATGTGGGAGGAGCCTCAGTATCGAGTCTCTGCAATTGTGAATAAACCGTTGATTTTATCCGAAAGACTCTTTCACCCATCGCGTATAGCGATCGAACCGAGGGAACGTCCTAAGTGGTCCCAATAGACCGACAAACGAAGAGTTAACATCACAAAGTGGCGCAGCCGCCAGTACGCAACAGAGGTGAAAGTAGCGGCGAAGGTGACGGAAGAGGTCCGACATCCATTGTGAGCTGACCAGAGCAAGGCTGATACTACCAAGAGTGTCCTGCAGTGTGCTTCAGGCGATAGAATAGCTGTGAAGGTACCGGAAGAATCGTGCATCACGTTCGAACTGTGGAAAAAGCTGTGAAGGTGACGGAAAAGTTCAACATCTACTGGGAGCTGACCGACGCAAGGCTGATACTGCCAAGAGTGTTCCGACTGTGTGCTTCAGGTGGCAGACTGACGAGGCGGTTCGTTCCTGTCATCACATCGGAGGTAAGTATCCTCTTACTCTAGGGGCAAGTAGTTAGATACGGCAGAGGCCTGTACGAGCTAAAATGGAGCTTAGGAGCGGTCGCGATAGGGAAAGGGATGAGTTAAGGCGAGGCTACACAGTCACAGAGAGGGATAGCGCGCAGGGTGGTTATTCAGGGAATGCTCTGGGAGGCGAGGAGGTGACAATAGACAGAGAGTCTGATGCTGCGATAGACATGAGAGGGTTGAGGGATTATGGCAATGACAACGATACGGATATGCTGCAGAGCGGGACCAGAAAGCAGAGAGCTAAAGAAAGGATTGGATATGATTTTGAATTAGAGAGGATGAGGTTAGAGATGCAACTGAGAAGGGAAGAGAGAGAGGCAGCAGAAACGGAAAAGGAGAGAGAGGCAGCAGAAAGAGAAAAGGAGAGAGAGCACGAGTATAGAATGCTGGAACTGCAAATGAGGAATGCAAACGAGGAGAGGGGTGATGTGCGAACGGTGGCAGTTTCTAGTAATCCAGCAGATGCGCGGCTGGCTAATTATATAAAATTATTTTGAAATATGTTAGCTGGAAGCCCTAAAAACCAAGAAGAGGTGATAAATCTCTTTGAGACAGCGGAAAGGGGATTTAAGATATATGAAGCACCAAAGGAATTTCAAGGCAAAGTCATCATTTCTTTTTTAGATGGTAATTATGCAAATCACGTTTTTCGAAAATTAAGTGCAGAGGATTTTGTTTATTATAAGAAAGTTAAAGAGGCCGTATTAAAAGAGTTTAAGCTCACTCCCTCTGCGTACAAGAGAAAGTTTGAAACTATCGCGAAAGATCCGAATGAGTCATATAATCAGTTAGCCTCGAGACTCAGAAATAGCTGCGATTACTACGTCCGCAGTAGGAAGGTGACAAAATTTGAGGAGCTTATGGACCTGATAGTGTCGGATAGGCTACGTGATAGCCTTCCTCAAGACACTCATGCTTACGTAGTACAGAAAGAGGCGGAGTCATGGGCAAAAGCAGACGAAATAGCAACGTGGGCAGAAATCCATCTAGCCAGTGTAAACGGAAGGGAAGAGGTCCTAACTTTTAAAGAGGTAAGGCATAGACAATATGCAGAACGTGTTGTTTCCCCCCAGCAGAGGATAGACTCAGAGAGAAATTACTCGAGCAGAAGGTATCAATCGGCAGTTAATTTAGCTGAATATAGAAATATCCCAAAAGTAAGGAGGTGCCATAAATGTAGATCTGACGAACATTTGATGAAAGATTGCCCACTGAGAACTGGGAACCGTGAGAGTCGAACTCAGGTATACCAAGTTAGCACCTTGGATCAGAATTCTAAAGATGTTTGTGAGGCAACAATAGGAAGGGTTACGACACATTCAAAGCCAAGTCCAAGCAGTCGAGTAATGGGACAGGGAGAGATACGTATCCCAGTAGATTATGAAGAGGTTCGAATCAGATGTGGCAACCAGACAGCTAGAGCAGTCGTGGATTCGGGGCCAGAACTGACAGTAATCGGAAAGGGGATGCTGAACGAAGAAAAGCACCCGGTAAAAGACCATCTGTTGTTGCATGGGCCGTTTGGTGATGCCATAAGGGCAGAGGTAAAAGAACTGCCTTTAAGTTTGATTGATGGTACAGACAATAGCACTGTGAGTGGCAGAGAAAGTAAAGTGCTATGCGCAGTAGTAGCAAAGCTGCGGAAGGAGGTACTTCTGAGTGTGGAAGCATATAGTAAGTTACTTAGAAAGAAGGAGAAAAGGCCTGTAACTGGTATCCCCAGGAGGAAAATCCACGAGCCGTGGGCCAATAGAGGAAGCTACTATGAAAGAGGTAGAGAAATTCCAACTAGAAAAAGGGAAATGTATGCTCCATGGAGACCGTCCAATCAACGCCGTCCTATCTCCCAGCCCAAACATGTGCAGCAATCTGTCAGACTCGATGTCTACGATGATCAAAATTATGTAGGGGAGAGAGAGAACATGGCAACTGGAGGTAACAATAGGTCAGGCCGACGCCAATCTCGACGACTTTCAGCCCGTAGAGTCTGAGGGTACGTACGGGAAGGTGATATCTAGGTAGTCACGAAAGGTGTGCATAGCCTTTCACATGGGATGTCACCTGTGGACGAATGAACACCGCCAGTACGGCATACCTTCGTCAAAGACAGTTATTAGTGAGATAATTAATTTATAAACTGTGTACTCTCGGACAGCTACTTCAGTCACCAGGTTTTTTTTTGTTTGAAGCAAAAAGACAATATTTAGACTCAGTCACCGGAAGTATACCTAGAAGTTATTTTATATGTAAGTGTAATGTACATAGATGTGTAAAAGAGGTGCCAATTCGCAGAGAATTTATAGAATTCATGAAGCGAATTAGAACTCTGAATTTTATGGCATTGAACTCTAAGATTAACGCGAAAATGAACACTGATTTTCAGCATTCAACTTGACTTTTTAGTCAGCAGTTAAGAGGACTAACTACTGACTTCTGGCAGGGAGGTGTCAGGCTAGAGGCCTTTTTAAATTTTTTTTTGTTCAGGCTGTGTATATTTATTTTGGATTTCGCCAAAATAGTCATATGCTACGAGGAGGCCCTCTGTCCCGGCATCTGGAAAGTTAATTGAAGGGGCAGTGCCCCGAGGGGACGGAGGTCGCCCAACTGCTAGTGGACTGCCCAGATGGTCAGGCAGAGAAAGAAAGGAAGAAAGGGTTGGCAACGATGAGAAGAGGAGAGCCGGTCGAGTTTCGGAAGGAGACGGACGAGAAATTGTAAAGCTGGGAAATGCCGACTGGTAATAGCGGCATTGGCTCTGTAAATACAGCTGAACAGGCATAGTAAGCTGGTGTTGTTGTAATCTATGTAATTGAGCATATGTCCTCGTCCAGCAAGTATGTTTGGAAGGTTAAATAAATCTTTGTTATTTTTAAGTAAAGTCTGAAGTTGAACTAATTTATGTGGGAGGAGCCTCAGTATCGAGTCTCTGCAATTGTGAATAAACCGTTGATTTTATCCGAAAGACTCTTTCACCCGTCGCGTATAGCGATCGAACCGAGGGAACGTCCTAAGTGGTCCCAATAGACCGACAAACGAAGAGTTAACATCACAGACTAATAGATCAATCAGCCAATGATCTACGAGAATCATCGTTTCGCCAACTGCGCAGTCCCATTGCCTCAATTGCTTCCACCACGCTTCGCCGTTGAGCTATAGCGCTTCGAAGCTAGACTTCCATTGACCTAACATAGAAATTCTCTAATATTTTGGCAGGGCAGTGTATAATCGCGATGCAGCTAAGACGACGTGGTGAACACAAACATAATTGCAATAATACTACTGCTGAAGACTGTTTTCTGAAATAACTGATGTGAGCTATATTTATTGAAAACAAGTCAACAAACTGTGCAACTGTGACAAGTTATGATAATCTGAAGCTTGTATACCGATATACCAACTGTGAGAATAGGGTGCAACAGCGTACATTTCAAGGACTCTGAATAGTCTTGTGTATGATGGTCTTGTGTAATTCAGACTTATGAAATGGACAATTAGGGTCCTTGTGACATGAGCGTTAATCTGATTGTGTAGTAAATAATTTCTCAAAATGAGAACGACAGAAATAAGTAGAACAGCTTTTATAATACAAACGTATTAAAACAAATTGCCGTCCCATGGCCGAGTGATTAGCGCTCTTGGCTGCTGATCTAAGGGACCTGGGTTCGAGCCCCGGGTGTAAGGCATGGCTGTTTGTGTCGTTTTTCTGCTGAGGTCCTGCCATCCTCACAGACCTTCTACTCTGGCATATAAACTGACAGGCTTCTGTCACACCTCTGTGGCAAGCAACTGCTTGAGGGGGTATTTATTTATTTTTTTTATTTTATTAAAACAAAATCCTTTTTCCATCAAAGACTGTAAAACAACCAAATACAATCCCAAATTTCCAGAAATATTCTTTTACAAATGTATTAAACCAATACATTGTAATTATATAAATTGTAACTTATACCTTATAGAGTTCGGTGTTTCAGAAACCATAGCGTAAAAGAGGGTCGGTGTCGAGTGGGTAGTTTCTCCTTTGAACGGCACTTTTTTGCACATAATGGGCCAGGTCACAAGACCCCGAGGGCTCAGAGGAAGCTTGGGGGACCCCACTGGGTACCTATTAGGAAGCAGATGGTAGCCTCCGGTCATGGTCTTCCAGCATGTTTTTTAACCGCAAAGATATGGCTCTCCTGCACAAGGACTGTATCCCCTAAAAATCTTTTCGTCTTATGCGAAGGACCGTGGCATTTCCAAGCCCATCGGCGTCCCCTTTGTCGCCGACGGCAGAGTTGTAATATAAAAGCTACAAATTGTTAATCTCAAAGCTGGCGCAGGTGGGACTCGAACCTGGGAACATCAGATTACGATCCTGGCGCTCTTTCTACTGAAATACCCCAGGTTCAGCATGTACATACTTTTAAAAATGGAAAAAAATATTTATACATATCGTTGCAGATTTTTGCATATATCGGTGTTCAGAGGTCTAAAAAACAATCATAGAAAATCTCCTACCAGAACCAAAATAAGGTAAACAATTTAATACTTATGGCATATACATATATCTGATATAATAATAAAATAAATATCTTTTGAAACAGCTCAAACTATTGATCCTTAGAGATGTAACGCAATAATCAATGATTTAGCGTTTTAGTGTGTCCGCTCTGAAAATTTAGGATCGATTGGCTTTAGTTTCTCCCCTGCTGAGGAATAGACACTTCACAGGTCTTGTCAATGGCCATTTACACTGATGGTAGTTTTAGTGATCTTGTCAGATCTCAGAGACATCAGGTTGCTAGAGGAAATAGGGTTATTTTTTTTCTCTTCTAGGCATGGTCGGGAGCAAATGTATAAATGACAACTTCTGAGAAGGAAACCAACCACACATTAAATCTTTATGTGGAGCTTGAATGATGATAGCAATTCAGTGTGTGATTTCGTTTTATCTTTAATAAACTAGATATATATATATAGTGTATAAATATTTCTATGTTCGTAACATCTGACTGCTGGTTATTAACGCATTAACTATTCTACTGCTCTTACAAGCGTATTATGACATACAAAGTCGTATCAGAACAATATGACCACCTACCATAGTATATGTATGGTAGGTGGTCATATTATTCTGATACGACTGTGTATATTAACGATGTAAACAATTAAACGGTTAATATTATTAGGTTATGATTTTCCTTCAACAAATTGCAGTGAATGATAGAGATATATTCACATTTCTTAGTAATCATCTCTTCTCCGAATTTTTGGGAAAAATACTACAAATAATGAAATAATACAAGAAGAATTAAAAGACCCACAAATACAGAGATCAGTTGTTGCCAAGTCTTCTGATGTCACGAAACAGATTTCATGATGTAGTGAGGTAAATGTTTTTTTAGATTTAATAAATGCACTTTGCTAAGATTGTTTTTTGTGAGTTTGTGCAACTTTGATATTCCTATATTTAAACATGTAGATACCGAGATATTGCAGTATTAGTAGTATTCTGAAAGATATCTTGCTGGTATATAACTACCTTTCACTGTAATGATTAATATTAGAGCTTGGACGTGATGTTGACTCTATTCTAGTGTAATTTTTTGACGGTGAATAAGTACATGTTGGATTTTTCTACATTATATACGTTGCGTATTTGTGATGTTTCGTATGAATTAGATTGTTGCTCTTGTACGGATTATTGTCGTCAGTAACTTATTAATTGATCTGTTAATTAATTATCATTGTTGTCTGTTAATTAATTATTATTATTTTGTGTTAATTATTTTTTCTCACTCTTAAAATTTATTTTAAATTTATTTTCTGTATTCTCAATGTAATATGTACTATAACATCCTAGTGGTCTTGTGGTTGAAAAATATAAAAATAATTATCAAATATATTCGTATACCGAGCTCATGGGATTGAATGATTATTAACAACATTTTAAATGAAGCAGGAAATGCAATTTTTTAATACGTTATTTTTCCTGATTACAATGATGAGTACGTTTAAAGACAAATGAATTGGAGGTAAAATGTTTTAGCAGTCATAAACAGAAAGACGGTGACGAGAATTCCACTTCTACCTCTTAGCAACGCCAGTTATTGCCAAGAGTTATGTGATCAAGGCTCGGCTCCCTCAGCAACTAACACGCTCCACTGAAATATCGAATTATTCCAAAGAATCTTTCGCTTCACCGCAATTTTTTAATTAACTTGCACTGAACCATATCAACAATCATCAACGCAATGAAATGGCTATTTATGGATGAGGTTCTAAAGGCCCATAAACTGCACAACTGCCACTACACATCATCTGCCCTCGGCAGTGCACAACTTAGCAACACATTTGCTCATTCACCTAACATTACGAAAAATTTATCTCTAGATTTATTGCTTAACCTAATTTGGGTAACTAAAAGTTTAACCATCCATTATAAATCGCATTTTTTAAAATATCGTTTCCATTTATAAATATGTTAAGGCATGTCGAGGAATACCATAAAGCCCGTTGCACAAGAAAGCGGATCACTATGAATCACTATAAGCGGATCCATTAGACAGCAGTTAGGACCTTCCATCAAGGTCACCAAGCATGTTTTTAATGTGCATAATGGAAATGAGTTCAATATTTTGTCAGATAATTACCGAGCATGATCAGCCCAAGCACTGCGAATAAGGTTTAAAAAAAAGAAAAAAAAGGCACATTTGCAAAATTTATATTTCAATAAAGACAGCATATTATAAACTTTAATTATAACCATTCGCAGAAAACTTATAATCATTCTAAAATATGTTCATTGAAACTAAAATTTCGGAAAGAATTCGTAGAAATTTAAAATTATTGATTTGAGTTCCCTTGGCTTTAAATAGCACTTTTTTCGCACACTCCCACAAATAACAAAGTTACAACGACCCCTATGTCTTAGGAAAGATTGGGGAAAGGGAATTCACTGCTCAGCTATTAGGAAACAGATAGATGTCTCCCACCAAGGGCTTACTTTTTAGGCTTGTTCTTTAACTTGCACAAGGTAAAGCTCTCCCGTATAAAGGGCCACGTTTAACGTGCCAATCGATGGACGGCTGCCTTTCCAACCCCAGGGTGTCCCCTCTCTCACTGATGGTAGGGTGGAGTAGCGGATATAAATCTTGACGTAAGCACAGTTGAGGATCGAACCTGGGAACCACAGATTACGAGTCATGCGCACTGCCACTCAGCCAACCTCTCCTCGAATTTATTGAGTAACATGATCATAAACACTAATGGCTATTCATTAAATGAGATAAAAAGAGAAACAATGAAGAAATTAATTAAAACATGAATAGTGGTTATTAATTTTAATTGTTATATATTGATTTTAAAGGATTAAAATCATAAACAAAAGAAACTATTTTACATTTTTCACTTATTTGCTTTCTTTAATTGCCTCAAAACTGGAAATTTAAATTACTGTTAGCCCAGATTATTGATCCCAGCTTGGGTTCGGTTGTTGTTTTACCTCTTAACGGCCCTTTTTATTTTTCATACAATACGTTATATGACCAGGTCACAAGGGCCCCAAGGATCAAAGAAGATTGGGAGAAGGAGACCAGATAGGCAGTTGTTACGAGACAGATCGTAGCCTTCCGTCACGAGCATCAGTGTATTGTTTAATATGAACAAGGTATGGCTTTCCTTCACACTGCCACGGATTAACGCACCATTCAATGGGCGGCGATCTTTCCAAGTCCCTTGAAGCCCCTTGGAGCCCCTTGGCGCTCCCTTTTAAAACAAACATAGGAAAAAACATTGAAATTTTTCATCATAAAATGATTTACAACGTGATCTTTATCACTACGAGGTTTTTATAATATAAGGAATATTCAACTGTGAAGGGACAATTGAAAAAAACAAGTTTATAACTATATCGTAATAGAGCGTTGAAGATCAAGTTGGTAGAAAAAATGCTTAATGAGAAAAAAAAAATGAAAAAAAAGAAATATATTGAATGATTTTAGAGGAATATCTCTCTGTTTAAATGATCTTACGTCTCAGAGTGTTCGATTATATTGCATTTACGACGATCTGATAGATTCTGTCACCTAAATGGTCATCAGAGATAGAAAACTTCAGCAGACATTCGGCATACATTTATAAATCATCCTGAAGTTATATTTTGTTCTGTAGTGAAAGACGATCACCAATCAGTTATTTAGATCAGGAATACGCAACATGTCGATCCTGAACGGACTCGGTGCTCGCGAGCTACGCTCTTTCACACGAAGAACATTTTCGACCAAATTCAGAATGATTGAAAACCCGTCCAATCGTTATTGCGTATCAAGGAGTAAACGTACAACCGAAATTCTGAAAAATCAAATGGAATCAGAAACCTTGTTTGCGTTGGAGATGACGCTCTTTCAAACATTGTTCATTGCCCCGTTATAAGGCAGATGGTGGATATTTGCACATGTGCGTAGCAGCATCCCTCTCGGGGGTTTTGTATGCCCATGCTTCGCTAGTTGTTGAATGCTCACATCGTGTAAGTTGGTGGTGATTTATTGCTTCACTAGCTTAAATGCTTATCAAGAGCAGTCCTATCTGGTCTTAGTGGTTAATGCACCTGAGTACTAAGACAAGCGGATATGTCATTGTGTAAGTGGTTGTATGAGAAACCAGAACAAGCCTAATATAACTTCTAGGATGTCTCCTACTAATGAAGTACCTTCTACGTTTAAAAAAATGACGGAGTGCAATTTATCTATTAAACTTTATTTATTTTTTTTCTACTTTTATGGAATTTAGAATTCAATCATTAAAACAACACACTCATTTCAAGATATTATCGCTTTCATTACATTAATGTTTCAATCATTTCATAGTATAAGTGTCTTCGTAATTAGATTACAGTGTTTTTCATCATATCTTAAGCACCAAGCAAATTATACCTGTACTTCGTTAATTTAATTTAATTAGCTTAAGTGAATAGAAAGGTGTGATTATTTTCAACGGATCAGAGGCAATGAAACTGTTTTGGAATAAAGTTATCAATGTATTTTTATTACTTTTCTACAATTTAGCATGCAGTGTTTCTAACAGTTCCCAAGCGTTTTGTCACATGCAAATATTTCTGATACCTACACATTACACGTACAACTAATTGAAACCTGATTTATTTTTGTTTAGTTCTCATGAGTGAGTACATTTCTCCCAACAACTTACACACTTTAATGAGCAAACGTGCTTCGTTTAGCATAATTTCAATTCAGATAGTGATTATTAGGTATACATTAATCAAAGTTCCCATGCAAAGCATTAAATTTGAAAAGAGGGAGGGCGTCCAAATCCCCTCTCCAGAATGTTAATTAAACATATTTTACAGGGAAATATTTTAAAAGGGTAAAACATTTTTGCAGGGACGAGATCTCGACTCATTCGGGCTCGATCTGATCCCTTGCTTTTCCGTAGAATATTTTCTAGATCATTCATGCTGCATACTAAACTGGGTGAATCCGTTTTTCCCAAGGGGACTCTCAGTGGACAATGAAACGGGACGGTAAACAGTTACACTGCACTATTTCTTTAATTCAAAAATGATGCTAGTAATTAGATACCATAAGAGTGAGCTTAAAAGATAATTTCATGTTTTAAAATTGCAAAACTAAAATAAATATAATTATACATTTAAATAACAGTGAACTCTAACCTTCATTCTATTAGTAACGATATTGTCAGTTAATCAACTCTCTTTGAGTGCCTTACCATTTGATATTTGTGTAAACTTATTAATATTGTGGCTTAACTCATTCAGCATTAATAACACACGGTCCGTTTTAACAAACTTAACGGTCCGTTAAAGTGCAATTTTGAAATCAGAAAAAAATTGAATGAGTCGGGTGATATATTATAAGAACTTTCTAACAAGTTATGAGACTTAGGTATTAATCAATATATTTGCAATCAAAGCTTCCTTACTGACTTTTAAGTTTGAGCTGTGCTTCTATCCATCACCTATGTCAGTAGTTTGGTAACGTAGAACTTGATTCAAGGCTGCTGACTAGCTCATATTGGACCAGTTTAGAGTCAAATTACTTCATTAACTTTAAAAGCATTACTCAAGTTAATTTTCGCAAAGGCAGAATATTAATCAAGATCAATAAATTTGCGTTTGACAAAGGGATATTTCTTATCTGCACTATGACCCTGAGTTTCTAAGTAAAATAAACTTAAAAATAAACAAATAATATTTTTTTTACCCAGTATAGTGCTAAAATAGCCTTTTTACTTGATAGTTTTTATAGTAAAGTGATATTATTTTTTTTGTATGCTAAGAAGCTTTCACACTTTTATTGCATTATATCTACAACAAGTAGGAGAAGTTGATCCATGATACTTTCAAGCAGCAGACTTGTAAAATGCGAATTGAAAACTACACTTTCAAAAACACAGACTCTCATGTATAGCCTATAAAAACTTTGAGCCTGCTTCTTTTCTTCTGATTTTAAAAAAATGTCTTGTCCGTATCACGTCTCGCCGGATATTTCACATCAACTGCGAAGCAGTCACTCCCTATCAAACCTAAGCAAAACAAAACACAGAATCCCATGCTGATATTACCGTTCCCAGAAGCATTGTAAAGACAACCCGGAAGCAGAGTCCATGTACATACAAGTTTCTTCGTCGTATCCAAGTAGATTCATATCTAATCTTTGCTTCCAGAATAAAGAAAAACGCTCTAAAAATTCACTTTTCCTGAGATTAGTTTATTCCAAATGCATTTTATATTATCTGTTATATATTTTAGTTAGTTTGTTTCTCTGTTCTTTTATTTTTGGGTTTCACCAAGAACCCCTCCTAAAAATACTAAGAATACGAAATTCGATATATAACTTCTTGTAATGTCATAGAGCAATGTAAAGATTTGGACTCCAACCTTTCTTATCCCTCATCCAGTCTCTACTTGAAAAAATAGCAAGAACTTAAGAACTTATCTTAAGTAGTAAGATCTATGATCATCAAATTCGTTATCAGTACTCATGCTTCATAATAGAAATCAACTTAAAAGTTTGTGAAATGATTGAATAGTTTTAACAATATATAAGTATACGTGTTATTGAAAATTTTACTTATTTAATACAAATCTTGATATTCTAGTTATCCAAGTAGAATCATATCATAATATATGCAACGTTAGATAACGTATTTGGATACAATCCACACCTCCTTGTTAGCAGCATTCTAGTATCGAGTTGTCTCACAGTGACACAGTAGCGGACATCATCTGGTTTTCAATCCCATATGGTTGGCATAGTTCTTTGTGTCTGTCATAATTTTTAGATAACTCATTAGAGAAATAAATGTAGACCATTTTCACAACCTCCCAGATGTCAATTTTAAAAGTCCTTGCTAAGCTATTATACTTCTTGGTTATACGAGGGAAATTAAAGAAATATATTAAGTATAGATTTTAATAACGTGTTTCTTTAAACTGACATAAGTTCGTATTTATTTCGAAGGGGATGTAAATTGCAAGGACTTTATTGAGATAAAGAAATCCCGTGGTTGAGTGGTTAGCGAGCTTGGCTACTGATCTAAGTGACTTTGATAGGAACCTCGGGTAAGGCAAGGATGTTTGTGTTGTTTTTCTGCTGAGATCTCACATACCTTCTACTATGGCGTATAAACTGACAGGCTCTTCTCAGACTTCTGTGACAAGCAGATGTTGAGGGGAATTCTATTTTTATATTATTTTATTTATTAATATAAAAACCACTGATGACATCAAGGAAATGTGTGTGATAACTTCAAATTCTCAACGCTCAGTTATCAGCTCATGCATTTTTTTTTCGAGTTTATAAGAATATAGGATACAAAGAAAGTAATTACCTTTTTTTGTATATATCAATATTTATTCTGCAGAATTTTAATTCATTCATTGTAAAGGTACATTCTTCCCATCTCTTTTTATCATCACATCATCTTTCCTGCTGTAGGATTAATCAAACCTGGCAGACCTCATGTATATTGGTCGAAGCATTAATGAATTCTTGGTGTGTTAGAAGGAGACTTTTCGAAACATCTTCAACCGAATGTAGAGAATGTACATCGGGTCGACGATGTTTGACTGCAACACAGTTGGTCGGAGAGCCAAGGAGACATATGCAAAAGACGGGCCTTCACTGCTACTGTTATAGCTCTCTGTTCTGAGATGGTGTAAGTGTGTTGAGAGTGACAGGGATAATAAAGAAAAATAGGATTTTGTTCCTAGTTTATATGTCTACATACTGTACAAGTAACAGTGCTATATAAAGAACATTGATCTGTAAAAATTTTTGGGTCGTTACTTTATGAGTGACCTTCATACTATATACAGGGTGTCTCAAAAATATAGGTACAAACTTTTAGGGGAGGTAGATAACATCTAAAGGAATGAGAATTGCATAGGAACCCATAACCGGAAACGTCACCGTAAGTCAATAGGCGGCGCTGTTCATCAATATGCTAGAAGGGAAATTTCGGATTTCCTCGTTCGAGCGGTAGTCGGCTGACGAAGAGCATGCAAAGGTATTCGAACAAGGAGCTGCACTTAGTGTATGGAATAGCTGAGGTAAACGGAGGAGCTGCTCAACGAATGTATCAAGAACGCTTCCCACACAGACATGTACGGGTCACCGTTTATTTGCGCGTACGCATCAAAATTTGTGCGATTATGGATCAATAAGAGGTAGCAAAAGTGAGGGCAGACCACGATCGATGCTACTCCCGCCATGGAAGAAAGTGGATGCCGTGGAGGTTAATCCTAGTACCAGCGCAAGTGCCGTTGCTTCTGCCTTAGGAGTGTCTCGTTGCAGTGTACAGCGTGTTTTGCACGGCGAGTCCTTACACCCCTTTCATCTCCAAAGGGTTCAGTTACTTCTCCCCACAGATCATCCTGCACGTGTGCGTTTTGCGCAGTAGTATCTCCAAGAAAGTGCCCAAGATGTGAATTTCCCAGCTTATGTTTTGTTTACTGATGAGGCCAGTTTCACTCGGGATGGCGTATTCAATCAACACAATGCGCATTTGTGGACTCACGAGAACCCCCATGGTGTGCGCACCCATGCTGCACAACATCGATTCGCAGTAAATGTGTGGGCAGGTTTGGTCGGCGACTGCTTAGTCGGGCCATACCTTTTACCATCCCGCATGACCTCCGCGAAGTATCTGATCTTTCTGGAACAGGTTCTACCAGGCTTACTTGCCCATGTTCCAGCAAATGTGAGACGCAACATGTGGTTTCAACATGATGGGGCGCCTCCCCATTAGGGAAGGTGTTCGTGAGCATTTGAACATGTCTTTTAGGCAACGATGGATTGGGCGTGCTGGACCAGTTGCCTGGCCTCCACGCTCACCTGATTTAACGAGCGTTGATTTCTTTCTGTGAGTGGCCCTCAAAGCTACCGTGTATGAATCGCCTGTGGAGTCTGACATGGATCTCGTGGCAAGTCTCGTTTGACAAGGCTCGTGGCAAGGCTCGTTTGGCAAGGCTCGTGGCAAAGCTCGTTGAGTTCGTCTGCGCTGCTGCTACTATCAAAGAAACTCCAGGTGTGTTCGACCATGTCCGGCAATCAATGCTCCGTCGGTGTCACGCATGCATCGCGTCTCATGGTGGAAACTTCGAGCATCTGCTGTAACATTATGAAATGTATCATCTAGTACGCCATTTGTAATAATTATGTCCAATAAATGTTTTCCCATTAATCACTGTCTTGTGTCCTTTCTGATCTTGTACCTCTGCTACCACTTTCCCATGACGTTTCCGGTTATGGGTTCCTATGCAATTCTCATTCCTTTAGATGTTATCTACCTCCCCTAAAGGTTTGTACCTATAATTTTGAGACACCGTGTATATGGTATATGCTTATCGTATGAATGGTTTATAAGCCCAGTTACAATATCATTACCGTCCATTTCATTTAGCTAATACGCCGGAGGTTGTACGAAGTTGTATTCGTTTGTCCTTCTGCCTCTTGGCAAATGACATCGGATAGTAGAAGAAAAAAATCTTCTTCTGTACGCTCTAAATAGTAAAAAAGAAAGCCAAAAATAATGCCAAGGATGAAACATTTACTCAATTTTATTAACTGCAAAGGGAGATAGGGCAATGATAGAAATCGTTTTTCAATTGGTAAGGGAAACTAGTTTTGGTACTATATCATCTTCTGAAGTTAATATGAATTAAGTAAGTGATTTTACCATATGTGTTATATTTTATTTATTTTTACTATTTAGGACACGTATAGTTGATAAGTTTTTTTATTGGGAAAATAAGTTCATCTTGTTATTTAAGTACCTTTGTAGATAGAAGATGAAAAAAATTATTTTTTTAGTCAGAATGAAATGGACACTCACTTTGTAACACACAACACACTCACAACAATTAAGAAAAAAAAAATTGTTAATGGATTTTCAAAAGATCGGCTGGGAGAGCAATGGTGACAATCTAACCCGGATTCAAGACCTTTGGGATGAATGAGAAGCACTAGACATATACCAATAACAGATTGAAATTTCGCATAAAAGCCATTCTGCTTATTATTTATTATTCACAAAGTACGGTTCTTCATTTAAGAGACGACGTGCTTTAAGTCTCATGAGTAGATAAATAATCTTTGGAAGTCACATGATTTATTTTTTTAAAACGGTGACACGCATCGGATAAGAGGGTTGGGCCGGGTTGCTTAACCTCTGAGCGACACTTTTTTGCATATGATGGGCTAAATGGCCAGTCACAAAGACCCCGAGGGTTCAGAGGAGGTTGGGAGAGGGAATCCACTAGAGAACTGTTGGGACATAGATGGTAGCATCCCGTTAAGGCCATCCAGCTTGTTCTTTAACGTACACAGGTTAACACAACCTTGTGTACGGACCCATTCATCTTGGAGTGGCCGCTCAGAAGTCAGCTCTGAGGGACTCTGAATAAACCGCTCAGAAGTTAAGCAAGCCAACCCAACTCTCTTATCCGATGTGTGTCATCATTTGAAAAAAGTAAACATCTGACTTCCAAAAATGAGTGGGTCCTGCACACGGGGCATGTCTTAACGTCCCATACGACAGACCGTGACCTTCCCAAGACCATCGGTGTCCTCTACTGACCAGAAGGTCAGATGGGGTTTTTTCGGAGATAAATCTCAAGCTGGCCGAGATGGGACTCGAACCAGAGCCACCCCCGCCGCCTCGGATAAGAGGCGTTAGTTACAAAGATATAAAGACCAAGGGTTGGAGGAAAAAAAGTGCTAACGAATATATTTCGGTAAATTTGCGAAATAATATATATATTATGAATATATTGATTGTATATTTTATAATCAAAATCTAACTAAAAAGACAACAAATAAGTATCAACTGTTAAGAAGATCAAAATGAGGCACCAGAACATTTCTTCAAAGTTTTTTGTCACAAAACGCTAGTCACTTTCACTAGGAAAGTGACTAGCGATATTCGAATTTTAAGATAATATTTTCTTATGGGCATCTTTCAGTTATTTCGATGAACAAGACAAATCCCGTCAGCATGTTGCAGTCGGAATCTTGATTCGCCGGACCAAGCTGGGGCGAGGGTGGCTCAGTCGGTAGCGCGCCAGGCTCGTAATCTGTAGTTCCCAGGTTCGAGTCCCAGCTGGGTCATCGTTGAGATTTATCTCCGCAAAATTTCCCTGGCCTGCCCACGGTCAGTAGGAGACACCGATGGGCTTGAAAAGGCCGCCGTCCGTCGGATGGGACGTTAAGCCGTGGCCCCGTGTACGGGAGAGCCATACCCTGTGCACGTTAAAGAGCACGCTGGATGGCCTTGACGGGAGGCTACCATCTGTCTTCCAACAGCTGTGCCAGTGGGTCCCCTTCCCCAACCTTCTCTGAGCCTTCGGGGTTCATGTGACCTGGCCATTTAGCCCATGGTGTGCAAAAAAGTGCCGCTCAGAGGTAAAACAACCCAACCCAACCCAACCGGACCAAGCTACCCGTTTCTAGTCTTCCACTGTCCATTGTAAATGTTCTTTCGCCAACTGCAGCCTCATAGTCCTTGACGTGCTGTTAACAAGATACTCGATGTGGGCATGGCTGCCATAGGCCAGTCAAGTTGAATGTCACATTATCAACTGCACCTTGCCTTCCATTCTGATGTTACAATATGGGAGAGGTGGCGCTCACCTATAAAATCAACAACCTTGTAATGGCCACATTTTTCCCGGCGGCTGCAGGTTTTGAGGTAGTCATGTTACACGCGTATAACAATTGTACACGGAAATCCTAGAAGTTCTGCTTTCACAGATATGGACACCACCACATCTTCCTTGCACTGACTATCTGTCTACGATCAATCTCGCTCAGGTCGCCGTGTTTACCCATCATAATAGTCGCAAGTGCGCTATACAGCAAGTAGATATCTGACCCATTTATATAACCCGAAAGGAGTTTCAGTTAGCCGCATTATTGTGGCGGAGTGCAATGTGTGGATGAGTGCAATGCATATAATTAATTGAGCTTTCAGTGTAGTTTTCGTAATTTAGCTAGCCATTTAGCCCATTATAGATATAAAGGTGGCACTCATAGGTAAAACAACTCAACCCTAAATATAATGATAGTATATGTATATCAGAAATGCAAGGATTTCAAAGATTTGAAAAGTAATTTTTAATTTTAAATTGATACTGGTAACAAAGAAATAAAACTTAAATCCTTCAATCGTTAATTTTACATAAGTTAGTTCATTTTGCATATATAACCTGTGTGTATATAAATATATCCTATTTATTAGGGGCAGAGGTGGTTCAGTCGGTAGTGCATCAGGCTCATGAACTATAGTTCCCAGGTCCGTATCCCACTTGTGACAGCGTTCAGATTTATCGCCACTGCTCTTTGTCAGAAAGGTTAAACCTATGGGCTTGTAAAGGCCACCATCCGTCGGATGGGCTTCAGAGTGTAGGAGAGCCATACAATCTGCACGTTAAAGAACAGGTTGGATGGCCTTATTCTAAAGCTACCTTCCGACTCAACAGCTGTCCAGTGTTTTCCTTTTCCCAATCTTCTGGAATCCTTGTGATCTGGTCATTTATCCGATTGTGGACAAAGAAGTGCCGCTGAGGGGTACAACAAGACAACTCTAATTACAATGATGGTATAGGTATATCAAAAAAACAATAATTTGAAAAATGGGAAAGTAATGTTTAATTTTATACCGATACTAAAAACAGAAAATGAAAGCTTAAATTCTCCAATCACTAATTTAAAATAAGTGTACGTTAGTGCATTTTGATGACGGTTTGTTACTTTTTTGAAAAAAAAAATTAGCATCCTCGGTTTTAAAACTCCCTTTTGATTCTTCGAAAAACATTCCTCTCTTCCTTTAGCTCTCCCCAATCGGAGCCTTCCGAGAAACGTAACATTATAGCATGCGCAGAAACTTTAGTCCATTTTCGCATTTACTCTGCACTCCACGTCGCTCTGTCTCTCGCCATCCTTATTAAGGTACTTAAAAGGCGAATCTTTGGCCAAAGAAGTAGACGCTACTTAGACGAAGCTGGGAGACGTTCCATCTTCGCCTCTGCCTTTTGTCTCCCCGGTACACAGCGTGCTCTCGCGCAGCATCACCTAACTATCCGACTTTGGTGCTTCTCTCGTGATGACGGAACGCCTCGTGATAACGTGCAGCCTCTACACGCTCTCTCTGTTTCTTCCTTTTCGCGGCGTTGAGAAGGAAACTTATTTGTCAACTTCGAACTTCTAATCCTTTCAGACTAGATTTCTGGTTCTTTTCTTCTCTGCTTTCTTTTTTCCTGATTCAACTGTCTCCATTATTTTTTTTTCTTGCTTAAAGTTTGAATGTCTCAGTACGGGGATGACATTCTCTTCACTAAACTCTCCCCAGTAAGTCATGAACTGATAAAGCAGAGGAGAAAGACGAGGATGAAAAAGAAGAAGTATAATTTGTTTGGAGGCAGTCCAAGTATATTTCGGAAAAGATAAATTCGTCCAATGTTCCGAAGCTCTTCGGCAGACCGCAGGATCAAAAGAAGAAAGAGGAGAAAGAAGAGAGCTACCGAATCTAAAGAAACACATTTCTCTTTGTTTTGTGTTAATAAATTATGATCTATTACAAACGAGTGGTGAAACTATATATTTTCAGCCCCAATATTTTATATATATATGAAACTGTCTTCTGAGAACCCTGTTGCGTATTTAATCCTATGAAATTAAAATGCAGGTTTTAAAAAATCGTGTAACATTAAAAGAATATTTCATTTGTTAAAAATTGTATCTGGTTTCTAAAAATTCTAAACTATATATATATAGACCACATGTTTAACTAACATGTGAAAAACCTACTTCATTTCCGAATGCATTTGCCAGAAGTTTCATTTTATAAATCCTATTCGCCATACTATTTCTCTAAGACCCGTTCTCATTTAAAGCAGGCATGTTAAACACGCGGCCCGCCGGGAACTGTTCTGCGGCCCGCCAAGATTGATAACCAATACGTTTATTTAACTTTTGACAATACTGGATTCTTTAATTAAAATTATAAGTACGTACACGGTACATGAATTAAATAAACTTATTTCAGAAAACATTTCCATTTATATATAAGGGAAACTATTGCGCATAAATGTATATGTCGGAGCCCGATCGTAGAATTGCTCATATCATGAAATGCCGATCATTTCATGAAATAGTGGCATTTCATGACATGAGAAATTCTACGATCGGGCTCCGACATGTATTTGCGCATGGCAATGAGTCACGAAATGCCAGTAGAGTCGGAAGCTATTCGTTAGCAGTCAGTCAACGAATACTGCGTTCTAGTCTAGTTTGCACATAACAATTTTCATCTGTTTTTTTTTTGTTTTGCGGCCCGCGATTTAATATATAATACTTAATATGGCCCTCGGTGGTTAACGAGTTTGACATGCCTGATTTAAAGGTATGCAGGCCAGGATCTAGAAAAAAGAAAGTAGGGGAGGGGAAAGAAAATCAGTCGAGGTGTAAAAAGTAAAAGGTCAAGAGATTCTATTTCCATTGCAATTTCCTCTCCATTTCACAGGTCTTTAAAAATGCATTGAGAAATGTATGAAATGTAAATAAATTTAAGTAGGTTTTACAAATTCTGGTAAAAATTATGTAACTACAAAAACATAGCCGTTAAGTAAAAATTGCATCTGGTTTCGTAAAATTCTAAACCGCGTATAACATATTATTTTTAACTAACGTAATAAAAACCTATTCAGTTCCTAAATAGATTTGTCAGAAGTTACATTTAATAAATATTCTTTACCTGGATACATTTTTTTTTAAATTGTAGTGATCACCAAACTATTAGTTTAGTTCTAGTATCCATGAGTATATGAGAAAAATATAGACGATAACCTTGCCGAATAAGTAGAAAAACATTTTTCGAAAAAAGTGTTTAAAAACAACAACTGAGGAGCATTAAGATTTTACGATCAGTTGGGCAATAATAATTAATAATTAACCGAAACTTCCTAAGAATCAAGAAAAAATTTACATTTTTAAATCTTTTTGTTTTGTTACACTCGAAGGATGCTAACATCAAAACGCTTTAACAACAAGCAGCATTAAATTAAGTAAAACAAAAAGGACAAAGAGAAAACCAAGGTATCGCTGAAACAAAAATCGTGAAAAAATACGAGTCTAAGCAATGTATTTAGTTTTGTAAATAAGAACTTTTTTTCGCTTTATCTCTTCATGGTGTTGTATAACTTGAATCTAGCAATCCTAAGAACTGTATGTGTTGAAAGAATTCCCAATTCTTTGAATTAATTATAAATCTCTAAAGGGAATGCAATAGACTGAAAGTGCTGCTTTTGTTTGTATACTGACGTTGTCTCGAAAACAATTCCCACAGTGGACGAAGCATGTTATACACACATGACTGATCACAGGGTTTTGAGACTATGATATAGGATGCCTTACAAGCAATTAGGATTGAAAGTATCTATTTAACATTTAGTGTCTGTCTTTGTGAAATCTCCAGTACAAGATACTTGATCTTTGCAGATGGAAGATGTGGAAGTATTCTTCTGTTTAAGAAACCTAAAAAATGCAGACACAAACTTATTCATACTAATGCAGCAAAAGCGTAAATTATTTCACCCGATATTTAGAACGATCACATACACTAAACGTATATATTTAAATGCAAATCTACACGTACTAAGAGTTCATTATTACCATAAATGCTCATTTGCTTTCTAAAGTTATGGTATTTTAAAAAAAAAGCTTAAACATGAAATACATCATTTCACAAAAAAATGGCATAGAAAAAACTGTTGAATATTTCTGCATCAAATTCTGAAAGTTTATAAACTAATTTTCCTTAGCAATTTATAGAGGACACATATTTTCAATTGGTTATTAGACAGAAGTACATATTTATATAATTTTGATACGGAATTCTCTGTAATAGCTTAACAACCGAAAAGGAGGTATCAAAAAATGAAAACGCATACACTGTTTGGACAACTTATTATGAACAGGGTGCAGTACCATGAAACAGCCAATGCTGCGAAATATCTTATTGAGATAAGTATTCTACGACACTATGAAGGCCTATAAGAGCCTTAAAGGCATAATGGAAGAAAAAGTGCAGAATGGATAAAAAGGCTGATCTGACTGACTTCAAAAGCGAATGCATATTTGGAGCCCGATGGGCAGGAGCATCCGTAACGGAGAGATTGATGGAACTCAGTGGAAAATCATGGATGCAGTTTCTCAAGTGTATGCAACAACTTAAAAATGTCCATCAATTGTAGCAAATGCGAGAGGAAAACGTCTCTGACAGAGAGGGACAGGCGTTTGTTGACTTGAATTGTAGCATCAAAACAGAGTTGCTACAGTTATCAACTGAGAGAGATGACCGCTAGCATTACTTTAAAATTCATTTCAACGAGAATAAAGCGCAAAGGATTGAAAGCTGAAATTTGGTAACGGTACCATAATGCATACGACGAAGTATTAGAAAAGTGTTCATGAAAAGTTTGGCCAGACAGTGTAAATTGAACATATTTTTCTGGAATACTTTCTTATGGATACTGCTAGAATAGGTGAAAACATATATATTGTTAAATGTCAAAGTTTTTTTAAAGACATTATACAGCTGAAAGACGTTCCTGTCCAGGGCTGGATCTAGGGAGAGGGGAGGGAAAAGGGAAGCATCACCTCTTGTTATTTTTTTTCCACACCTGGGCCTGTACTTGCACTTGTTGATAAATACTGTCTCCTGCCTCCATTCCCTTGATTTTCCTAGATACCACACTGATGCCAAGATGGCCTCAAAATGTGTTTACCAACCAAGACCGTCAATGGGTTTAACGAACCTCGACACTTGTAGTGGTAGTTGGCTCAGTCGGAAACGAGCCAGGTGCGTTAACATTGTCTAGTAACTTACATAACCTCACATTATATAAGTTTAAACAATCTCAACTTTATTCTGTACAGTGCTAATATTTACAAAAGTTTATTCCTTTGATAACTCAAACTCAACTCTTAAACACCACCGGTATGTTTTACATTAAGTTTATCTTTTATTGCCCAAAGCTGTGCCGCTTAATGTCAATCTTAATTATGAAATATAGAATTTGCACATACTGTCGGCCCTCGATGATCCCGGTGGTTATGTTCCTGAAGATCGTAGATAATGGAAAATGCGCTAGACTAAAGGCTTATAAAACATAAATAGCGTTATGAAGCAACACTGCATCACATGAGAGTACATAATGTTTATTTTATCTTTTGCACTAAAATTTAAACATAGTTGTTTAAATACGTACAATATACAGTAGTATTTGAAATGAAAATTAAACTAGATATGATATTTTAGAGGGAGTTAACTATCAGGAGGATCATGCCATTAGGAGGATTAGGCTATCGAAGAGAGGTTTTTGGAAGGGATTATTTAGAGTCCCGTCCAAGATCATCAAGGGGCAATAGAAACATCTCGAAGCCTAGAAGGGTGTGCAGAGAGATTAAAACAGCAAGGTGATAGGAAGTTTACTGAGCTATAAAGAAATTTAAATACTTAGCATTGTCCACATTGTTTAGCAAGTAAATCTTGCATGAGCTGTTACGTTTCGCGAGATGTGTCGAGATTTAAAGCCTACAAGAAAAAATTAGAAGTAGCTATTTTCCCACAGGTTATCATTAATTTAATCTATGCGACATTCACCTTTTAGCAATAATATTGTATGATTTTATGCTCTCCAAAAGGTGAAATGAAAATCCTAATTCGGAATGATCAATGTTACTTTTAAAGATATGTTTTCGCTTACATTTTTACGAAACATTACTGCCTGACTTTTCTTGGTGTTATCTTGTTTCGTTTTAGGTATAAAGACACTCTTTCAAATTTATTTGTATTCAGGTATAAAGATACTCTTTCAAACTAAATTTACATTCATTGGTATGTAATGCAAAAAAATGAATGTTTCAGAAATATTATTATACTCCAATAAACAACTATATAACAGCTGTATCATAACATATAAATACAAAAACAGAGGCATAATAACATATTATATAACAGTTATATAATAACATATTACATAACTACATAATAGCATATAAGTATAAAACAGCTATATGATAACATAAAGTATGCACCCACAGCCATAAGCTAAAGGTCAGTTTATTAAACACAGCCATCTAATAACTTGAGAGTCTGCCTTTCGTGCTCACAACAGCAGCAACACGTACTGACATGGACTCTACCAGTTGTGGGAAACGTTTGGCTGGTATTGCAGCCCATGATTACAGGTTGGGTTGGGTTGTTTCATCTCTGAGTGGCACTTTTTTTCACGAAATGGGCTAAATGGACAGGTCACAAAGACGCCAAGAGCTCAGAGAAGGTTGAGGAAAGAGGGCCACTGAACAACTATTAGGACACATGGTGTCCTCCCATCAAGGCCATCCAACGTGTTCTTTAACGCACACGGGGTATCAGGCCGCCATCCGACAAATGCGCCCTTTCCAAGCCCATCGGTGTATTATACTGACTGAGGGAAATGCAGGGAGATTTGGGGAGATAAATCTAATTCTGGTCAAGGCGAGACTCGAACATAGTAACTGTAGGCTTCGAGCCTGGTGCACTCCGACTGAGCTACCCCCGCCTCCATGATTCCAGGACAGTTACCCGTAAAGCCCCGAGAGTTGCTGGTGGTGGGTTTCGGACTTGAATGTACCACTCCACCTCTTCCCATCGATGCTTAATAGGGTTTATATCCGTAGAGTGAGAGGGCCATTCTAGGATTGTGAACTCACTGGAAACAGAAGCGATTAGATGAGGCGTTGTCATATTGAAAGCGAGCATCTTGCTGTGCGAAAAGGATAGACATGAAAGGATATAAATGGTAAGTAAGTACGTCAGCATAGCCTTATGCGGTGGTCTTAATAAGTATAAGGAGCCCCAAGATTGCTCATGTAAACATACGCCAGAACATTAAATCTGTTCCACCGACCTGTAAAACCATGACTTGACAGTTGGGGGCACTGGACTCCTGTGGTCTATACCACATACTCAACTTTCCATCGGTGTGTTGTAGTTGGAACCTTGAATCGTTTGACCAAGCTACCAGTTTCCAGTCTTCCATGATCCATTGGCGATGTTTCATTGCCCACTGCATTCTCATAGCCCGGTGATAATTTAACAAGATTGCTCGTTGTGGGCGTTGGCTGCCATAGCCCTGTCATGCCATCATACGTCAAATGGTATTTGAACAAAGGGTTTGAAGCTTCCCCTATCATTAAACGCAGATGTTATGATCTGCACTGTGGCACTTCATTCCAACGTTACGATACGATATGGCACTTACCTCTAACGTCAATGGACAGGTTACGGCCACTTTCTTTCGACAGCTGCGCATTTTGCCTGTTTTGATGTAGTCCTGGTTCACACGTGCAACAATCACATGCGGAGATCCCAAAATCGTTGATTTGGAACACCCCATCTTCTTCACACCGACCATCTGCCAAAATCGACTCACTCAGGTCTCCATGTTTATTCATCCTAACTGTTGCAGGTACGCTATACAGCAGGTAAATTTCCAACTCATTTACAGACTATAAAGGGTTTGGTTGACCGCATTATTATGGCAGATGGGTGCGGTGTGTATAATAAATTGTGCTTTCAGTGTTTATAGAAGCAGACATAATCAATAAACATATTATGTGCTAGAAATCAAACAAACATTAAAGAATGACACCTCTCAGGTAACAAGTAGGTTTGCTTGAATTATTAACTGTAGTATTCCACCTCTATGCCTGTCGACTGGACCAAAACTGAACTGAGCTTGATCTGTTCACATGAACATGGCAGATAAAATCGTTACGCAAGAGGTAACAAGTTTCAGTAGTAAAGAATCGCGGGATGTCTCCTGTGGACATGGAACTCATGAGATCTTAGTCTCTTAACGATAAAAGGCAGCAGAAATAACATTCAAGAATCAAGACTAAGACGAATTAATCTAGGATTGAAAAAATTTGGAAAATAATATTTAATCCATAATATATCCATTTTAATGCAAAGGCATATTTAATACAATAGAACTAATTCATTATACTTTGAAATTAGGGAAAAGGGGCAAGGGTTCCATTTTGAGAATGCTAGTAGGGGTAATCGATGCGAAAAATTATTAAACTTTTGCATATTTCAAGTATTTTCCAAGAAAAAGTTTAAAGAGCTCTTAATTTAATGGAAAAATGTTAAACTGCAATGGATATCCCATCTCTTGACCTTTTACTTTTTTGCGGCTCGATTAAGTCACTTGCCCCCCCCCCCCCCCCATTTCTCCTCTTATTTTATTCTAGATACGGGCTTGATCTGAAATTTTGCAAATTATCCCTCCGGGAGTAATTGCCGGAAGGTTGAAGACCACGACTCTAGTTAGAAAGTACACAAACGTAATGGGGCGGAGTGGCACAGGTTCGTAATTTCCAGTTTCCAGGTTCGAGTCCCACCTGGCAACTGTTGAGATTTATCTGCTCGAAACCCCTACCCTTCCCTCTGACAGTAGAGGGACAGCGATGGGCTTGGAAAGGCAGTCGTCCGTCGGATGTGACATAAAACCATGGCCCCGTGTTCGGGAGAGCCATACCATATGTACGTTAAAGAACACGATGGATGACCTTGATGAGAGGCTACCTTGTGACTTGACCATTTAGCCCACTGTGTGCAAGAAAGTGCCGCTCATACGTAAAACAACACAGCAGCAAAAAACTTAATAATGTTAACTCAATAACATTAACTTTAACATAACTCAAAATATACGCAAACTCAATTCAGTTCCTCAAATCTAAAACCTTTAATTTTTCCTTCAACGTCTCAAAAGTTCTATATTTTTTTACTAACTGATAGTTATTGTGCAAAGAGTGTTAGTCTTTAGAATGGCAACTTTATTGCTATTAACTATGGCTGTCTTATTATATGACACACTTAGTAATGTCATAAAAATTAAAAAAAACTTTCACTGAAAAAAAAGAGTAACATTTTTACTTATATTCACTGGGTGTTTTTACTCATCATTGATGATGTAAGAACAAATTGCCCTAAAATCATTTCTTCACAAAATTCACAAAATACTTGAGAGAACCTTTAAATGTTTAGCGTAAACCCGTAAAAAATGTAAATTTTTTTTAACTTAGTTTAAGTTCATCATCAGATGAAAATCCCATTGATTCCATACACTCCGTTTGATGACGAACTGAAAAAGTTTGGGATTTAACATGATCTATGTTATCACAAACTATTTCTTCTACGTATATCTCGTAGTTCCTGAAAAGTAATTTTTTGAATTCCTTTTTATACTTTATAATGAAACAAATATGCAAAATTTACATACTCGAATTCTTTTATAATTTTTGCGAGTTTTTTCGAAAGACTAGCGACGTTCAAGGGGAAAAAAAACTCCTTAGAAGTTTGTTTCCCACAGCAATTATTGCATAAAAATTGCATGTTTGAGTCGTAGTTTTTATTTTAAGACTGCGGCTTATTTTTCTCAACGAAATAGGTTGAAGTTCATTTTGACCTATATTTGTGAAATTTTTTGAAAGTTTTATAAATAACGATATATTTGTCAGGATTATTGGGTTTTAATAACTGACACTCCCGAGTTACTCGGTAATGCCTATTTTTCTATTTCCATCAACTGGATTTACCAGGCGATTGTAAAATGCTAGAGGTTTATACTTTCTTCACCAGAGGAGATACATGTTTCCGGAGTGTTTTTTTTTAAACATTATTGTAATTTTTTCATGGTAACTCCAAGCAATAATATTTTCTGGTCAGAATAGTCTGTTTTGAAAAATGATGCAGAAGAGTATGTTTTGAAAACATTCTTGATAAAAATAAAAGCCTCACTATTTCTTTTCTTTCAAGTTCAAATTATTCAAAAAATATGAAAAATAATTTTTTGAAAGACGAATGGAAACGGCGTGTCAAGAGAGTGGATCGTAATAAAAAATATTCTTCACCATTTACGACAGCAGGATAGATTTAATGAAAACACAAATAAAATAGAGATAAACATGACTACATGGTGAAAATAATCAGCACAACGGGAAGAGCTCTCCCATATGTCTACTCCCAAAGTATTTCAAAACAAAGAACTATGTTTAGAGTGACAGAGACAGAAAACAATTAATAAAAATGCATGGTTTCTTTCCGTATTAATTGAAATTAAGTGAAAATAAAGAAAAATATAGTTTATATTCAATAATCAAAAAGTTAAAAAAAAACGTAAGATTTTCGATAATTATAAAGTTTGTGATATAAATTTTTATCGTCTTTTTTTCTATAAAACAACTGATTTTTTTCTAACAAGCAACTGAATATTTAAACAAGAAAATTAGGCACACCGATTCCTCGATTTAAACGGTTTTGGCTTTACGGGATCAAGAAAATTCAACCAGTTTTCTTCTACAATGATAGACTTTTACACTGTTAAGAAAATGCAAACAGTTTCGTTTTGCACCGTGATAGACTCAGTTTTACACGATTATGGACCGTTGTACACGGTACAGAGTGTTTATTTTATCTACTTAGATATAAACGCATGTTATGAAACGGCACTCGCATAGCATTAAGGGAGATTGTCATTCCAAAGTAAAATATCAACCAAATGGTTTTAGTTGATATAATTTATTTCAAAGAAGAAATGGATAATAGTAAATTCCTATATTAACAAAACTGTCATCTGTAACAAGTTATATTTTTATTCCTTTGCTAAAATTAATTTTTGACATTGAAATGCAATCTGTCTCGCGACCGCGTAATGATATAAAATCTCTTCCGGATCAGAAACGAGGTATGATTTTTCTAGACTTAATTATTTCAAACTATCAAAATGTGTTTTGTGTCCTGTATAGTAGCAGGTTAACTTTGTAGACATTATATGAGCTAAATCGAATGATTCGTAAGTATACTATCATAAAAAAAAATAAATACCCCCTCAAACAGCTGCTTGCCACAGAGATGTAACAGAAGCTGCCAGTTTATATACAGTAGAAGGTTTCTGAGGATAGCAGGACCTCAGCAGATAAACAACACAAACTTCCATGCCTTATCCGGGGTTCGAACCCAGGGCCCTTAGATCAGTAGCCAAGTGCGCTAACCGCATAAAATATCATTAAATACTATTTTACAAAACAAAGCTTTAGGTATTGATAGAAATGCTTCATTTCACATTTATATTCAGTTCATTAATATTCTTCTTTCAAATTTCGTTTTAAAATTCGATAGTTTACATCTACATTAATGATGGGTATTTTTCGTTTATCAAAACGAAATGTATGAGAAATAAATATAAATTATACGAAATAGTGCAAATAAAATACAAAATAATATTACATAATGTTTATTATTACTTATGAACATGCACTGATTGAGAGAAGTGATTAATATGATTTGAAATAAATAAATGAAAATAAAACTTTCGATTTAGGTTTTATTAATATCAAGGAAATTTTTAAGTTTATTTTCCCCGTTTCTCCATAAATGTTTGGTCACGATTTGCACAGTTTTAATTTACGCGGTTATTTTTCGGAATCTATATTCGTATACATCGAGGAATGGGTATATATTATTCCAGGATTTCGAACAAAACTATTTTTGTGAGTTCTGTCCAAAATACTTTTGTATAATGAATTTAAACCGATTTCTGTATAAGAAATTGCATTAAAAATGGATTTTTACTTCCGAGAAAATTTCGGTTCCAACATTTCAAGCCATTTAAATTAGTATCAAAATGCATATTATTTATTAAATTATTATTCAAACAGGAAATATAATTCAAGGGAAGGTGCGAGAACATAATTACTCTCTGCATCTAAACCTATTAAATCTTGGGGACGTCACTCGCCAATGACCTAAATTAAAGGAGAAATTTCTCCTGAAGGAATTGAAGGTATGGCTGTTGAAGTGTTTTATTGGCCAATAAAATTAGATTTAATGGGATTTATTTGGGATTTGAATTGAGCTGTTAAATTCGATTGGGAAATTGCATGTGTGTTGTAGTTCGTTTTCTGTTTTAGAAATAGCGGATGTAAAATCTATTTGATTTTTTCCTTTTTCCGTTTAAATTTTATTGTTCTTTATTGCCCCAATATAATTAAGGTTATGCAGTTTTTCTCAGATGTTAGTTTTTACAAGTAATATAAAGTGAACATGATTTATTAGTCATATATATATATCGCATATCCAAGTCGCGAAATCGAGAAACATGATATATTTAAAATAAAAATATCATTACCCACAGTGTTGATGTAAAAGAAACCTTAGAAATGGTGGATTTATGACAATCTTTTTTAATACGCTTAAAAAAAAAAAAACCAGCAACTGTTTTTACTTTGCCATCCTTTTATAGGGATACAGATTTTTTGTTCTAAGAGATAAATTAAAAATTCTCTTTGGGGGTAAGTTGTTACTGAAATATTACAATTCGCGTTTACCGAATATCCAGACAATTTTAATCTCCAACTTTAGACGACAAATTCAGACTCTAAGAAGGCTTTTAGCGATTATTGTAAGCCATTTATTCAGACTAGAATTGTACCAAAGATTATACCAAATGATGTAATCATCTAGTAGTTGATTCAATTAAAAGAATTAAATTTACTAAAGTAAAATTTTAAAAACATTTGTTCAAATGATAAAACATATCTTAAATGATTCTGATCTCTGAAGTCAGAGGGAATATCCTAGAATTATTTTAAAGTAACCAATCCATATTTAATTCACCATTCTCTGCATATGAAAAGAAAACTTTAAAATTGAAATGTTCTGGAATAATTAACTGTATGCATTTTATTTCAAGATCCTAATTTGGTATCCAAAATAAAGGTAATTTCACCATAAAAATCTTTTTTTTAATGCGTTTTTAAAATTAGGAGCTGGTAACCCTACACTTCTTGGGGAAGTGGGGGAGGCTCAGTCGGTAGCTTGTCAGTCTCGTAATCTGTAGTTCCCAGGTTGGAGTCCTAGCTGGTCCAGCTTGGAAAATTATTTCCGCAAAACCCCCACCCAGCCATCGGTCAGTAGGGACATAGAAGATGGGCTTGGAGAGGCCGCCGTCCTTCGGATGGGACGTAAATCCGTACTCCGTGTGGTAAGGGAGAACCATACACTACGCACGTTAAAGAACACACTAGATGCCTTTGACGAGAGGCTACTAAATGTCTCCTAACAACTCACCTGTCAACTGCTCGTTCCCCCAATCTTCTCTGGGTCTTCGAGGTACTTGTGACTTGGGCATTTAACCCATTGTGTTAAAAAAAGTACCGGTCAGAAGTAAGACATCCCAAACCTACACTTGCTACACCCTGTGCTGTCGTTTATCAGAACCAGATCTACTGTCATTGCACGTTATTTGGCAGAATTTTGAATTTTTAACCTAACTTTTATTATTTCTGTAAAATTAGTCCACTGTTACGCGAATTATTAGAGAAACAACTTTAACTTATTGAATTATATCAATAAGAAAGAAAAGAGCTCATTAGCTTATTTTGTTTCTGGTAGATATTCGAATTATCGTAAAAGACAAACTATAGGTATTTTTAAGCAGTGATTCATTTGACGTACTTCTATCTAAAAATCTTATATAGCACAGTGAATTAAAATTATTTTGTTACTGCTTTATAATATAATTTTTGTTTCATTATTCTAAGGCTTTGAAACTTTGGCAGATCATTGTTTAATAACTAACTTTTCAGATGTTATTTTCACTTCTTGTAAAAAGGTAACCGTACTACCGAAAAGGTAACAATTTGATTTCATTCTATAAAATCGTTTGAAATAGAAAGAGCAAAGCATTTATTTTCAAATATGAAATCACAGGGAGAAAAACAAACAAAGCATTTTAACGATGTTTACTAAAAGTATTTCTGACTCGAAGGATTTTTTTTTACTGAAATTGAATCTTTAAGACACGAAGATCTATCTACCCTCAAAACTCCATTGGACACGGCTCTCTGAAATACTCTCATGACCCATAAAGATTAGATGTAGTTGATAAAATAACCAATGACCATTACAAAATATTTCTACTTCTTTTGCCAAAAACAGAAATAATCTAATGTATCCTCTATAACAGTAGTTCCAATTTGGTGGTTCACAAACCCTTAGGAGTCTGCGACAATGATCCAATGGGTTCGCGCTAAATATTCTGTAATGGCGCCTTAATCAGTAAACAATTGTCCAATTATGTTACAAATGTATTTTTCCTCTGTGACAACAAGCATATGCATAGTTGAAGCATTTTAAGTTTGTTTCTGTAGCGATTCTAAATTATAGGGGTTTCATAATTATAGGTAGCAAAATTTATGAACATGGGATTATATAAACAATTTACACAAAGATGTTCCAGTTTTTAATATAAATATTTTAGAAATTTTCTATGTCAAATCAAACACTTTCTTACAGTAACTGTACAGTTCCGATGTCACTTAAAGATAATCCAAAGAAGACACAAGTTATATGGAATTAGATTGAACAACGAAGATTTCTTTAGCAAAGATACACACGCATAAACAGATGTTTTAGCTCATTACATAAGAGATAATACTTGCTCAATAGGAATGGATTTCCCTGGACATTTGAAGATTGGTGGGGGATGCGGGAAGAATTAATGATCAGCGCGACAGTAACGCAGAATCTGGGAAGTCTGGCATTCTTGTCTGAGAAGTGGTGACTACTACAAATTCTCGCTATAAGCTACAATTCAAGTATAGACTACTACACAGGACTACTACACAGGTTTTCCATAAATTAACGAAAAATTAGAAAAATCGCGATAATTCGTCAAAAAATTGTGCAATTTTCACCAAACTTGTTCATGTAACCAGTAAAGTATTGCAGAGTTAGTATATTGTATGCAAATTAGTCTAGTTGCGTCAATTGCGTAATTGGATGACGGCATAAAAACGGGTGTTTTGGAGTGGGTCGTTATTTTGTGTTATAAATGTGAGTAAAGAAATTCGAAATAGCCACTTTGTACGAATAACCTCGAGACATCAGTTGCCAAATGAACTACAGTGGAAATCTATTGGCCGGCTCGAAGCAGGACAAAGTCAGTCAGACGTGGTATGATAGCTAAATTTGAGTCCTTCTGTGGATCATAGACTGTGGAATCAATTTAGCACGGATTCCACGTCTCGGAGGTTTAGCCGAGGAAGGGCTAGAGTTATGACCTCTGTAGCAGACCGATATCTGCGATTGACAGCACGAAGGAGCAGGACATTTACTCCCTCTCAGCTACGATCTTCTCTTGCAGCAGCCACTAGGAGGGTTGTATCAGCTTCTACTGTGTGTAGATGGCTTCTTGTAGGAGGTCTGTAAGCTAGAAGGCCAGTAATTTGCATAACCCTCACATCACCTCAGAGGAGAGAGAGCGATTGAATTGGGCACGCTCGCATATTAACTGTACAGAAGAGAAATGGAATCCTTACTCTTCACAGATGATTCCAAATATTGCTTGCCGAGTGATTCCGGGTATATTTGATACGGTGAGAACGAGGTACAGTCGCTCAAAAAAGTATCCGAACACTATGGTTGATTACAGAATTCAGAAAAAATATCTGGCAACTATTTTGTTTTAGAAATTAGAGATCTGGCAACCTTCGTGTCACGTGACACGAAGGTTGCCAGATCACTAATTTCTAAACAAAAATAGTTGCCAGATATTTTTTTCTGAATTCTGTAACCAACCATAGTGTTCGGATACTTTTTTGAGCGACTGTACCCTCTATCATCCCAGTAACATCCATCAAAGAGGCAGTTACGACGGAGGTAGCGTATGTGTTTGGGGTGGCATTTCCTTAAGTGGACGCACAGACCTCTGTATCTCAACGAGTGGGAGCCTCAATGCTCAAAGTTGTAGAGATTACATCCTGGACCCTTACATACGTCCTTACGCTGGTGCAATAGGTGAAACATTCATCTTACGATAATGCTCGTCCACACAGAGATCGACTAGTTAAACAATACCTTCAAGATATTCCATTATACGCATGGAGTGGCCAGCTCGATCTCCCAACCTAAATTCGATTGAGCATGTGTGGGATGCTCTAGGGAGACCTGTTGCTGCCTTCAAACCGCCGCCTGAAACGAAGAGGGAGCTTATTACTGCTTTAAGGAACAATGGTCGGTTCTCCCTACTGAACTTATTCACATCATAAACAGCATGGAACATCGCTGTCGAGCCTGCATTGCTGTAAGGGGTGACCACACTCCTTATTAAAGAACTTTGCCCATTGCATTCTGACACCTCATTTTTAGACAAGTTCCTGTAAGTGTTATATTTTGACTAAAAATGTTTCAAGTGTAAAATATTTTATAGAATTCCGAAACTAGCATTGTAAATCACGTTTCCATCAAATTTCACTAACATCATTCATATAGTTTTTTGTTTATCATAATTTTTCTGAGTTTTCCTTAATTTTTGGAAACCAGTGTATTTAGGTCCTGGAGTTTAATGCCATTTATGATGTATGCAATATACTTAAATTTTGAAAAAAGGATATTTATGAATTGCGTTAAATTCGTATTCAGTGTAAACACTCAGTGATCACTCCATTAGAAACAAATCAATATTTTGTGAATAAGGAGTGAAATTAAGAGTTGTTTTACTTTTCAATGAGTTTTTTATGGAAAAGTGTGACTGAAGATAAATTAAAAAGAGCAATATAATCTCTCTAAATCTATGTGTTCGAAAATTTTTAATTTAGTGTTAAAGATTGAGGAAACAGAAATAACTTAGCTTTTACCTCCAAGAACTTTAAATTCGCAAAAATCGAAATGTTACACCAACTTATAAAATATACTTATCGATTTAATGGATTTTTATTGAATTTGCTTTCGCATGTTTCAATTAACTTCTCATAACATTTTTATTGGAATTTCAAGTATATGATACAGCTTACAAAATTATGCAAACAGCTAAGAAATATTTCCTCAAATAAGGGTGGTTGAATATATACATAGGAAACGCTAGAAAATATTTATGCATTTATTTAAATTTCACCGTAATGTTTATTTTTCTTTTAATATATATAGTAGAATGTAGAATGTGTCCAAAGGAAGACCCGGGTCTCGAAAAAAAATCAGAGGAGTGGGGGGCAAGAAATATAATCGAGCCAAAAAATATAAAAGGGGGGACAATAGACTGGATTTCTAATTCAGTGTAACATTCCCTCCTCCGTTTTACAGGTCTTTAAAAATGTTTTGATAAATGCATAAAATATAATAGGTTTATTAATTTTATGCCTCTATTATACTTACTAGCATTCTGAAGGAGGAGGGAAATCCCTCCCTTGTAGATCCAGCCCTGGTGCAAGGTAATAGCAAAAATAACTCTACAACTTGAAACCTTCATTTACTGCTTTGTTTGTCGCATGGAAAGTAAATGCCATTGGAAAGAGATTCTTTTAATTTAGAAATGATTAATACGGGGTCCGTGAATAATGTTCCGAAGGCATTCCTTCCCAAAATCTGTGGAGTGAACCAGGAATTATTTGCTCGATACTAACAGTAATATTGTTCTTCAGTCCCTTAATGAATAGTTTTAATAGAAGGTGATAAACTGTATCTCGATAAAACCCCACCGAGAGAATTCATGTGGATGAACGAGGAGTGCCCTTAAGCGGGAATGTAAGGGTCAAAAGGCTTCAAGAGCAGGGAACTGCTGATTTAGAGTATTTCACTTGCAACACGTAGAATGGAAGGGGAGAAAGGTGCCATTGTTTTAGGGGGGAGGGGCGATATCATTCTCGTATATGTCTGGATCTGGAGGGTTCTTCGATAAAACCCCACCAAGAGAATTCATGTGGATGAACGAGGAGTGCCCTTAAGCGGGAATGTAAGGGTCAAAAGGCTTCAAGAGCAGGGAACTGCTGATTTAGAGTATTTCACTTGCAACACGTAGAGTGGAAGGGGAGAAAGGTGCCATTGTTTTAGGGGGGAGGGGCGATATCATTCTCGTATATGTCTGGATCTGGAGGGTTCTTCGAGAACCCTCCAGATCTGAAATTTGTAAAGTTAATGATATCTATTAACTTAAATTATGGTGCCTAGTTTAATAATTAAATTATTATTATTGTTATTAATTTTTACTTTCTATAGCACTTGGATATCAAGATTTGACCTCTGCTTGGCTTCGAAGGCCACTGGAGGTCAAATGCCTGATGTTTCTTGAGATCTACTATACGAAAATCCTCTAGATGCAAATTGTCAGAGTTCTGTCACTTCTGCGGTCATAGTTAGAATTACGTTATACCCTTGTCACTCAGTCACAATCATCTGCATATAACTGGCGGAAATTGAAAAAAGAACACCATTAACAATTCAAGCGTTATCTATAAGATTTATTTAGTATAAACAACTTATTGAGAAAGGACAGTGATCACACATGTGAACTGATTCAATGTTTATTTTACATTTTAATGAGTATTACATTTTACATATGGTACATTTTAATAAGTTGTTGAACCTCCTCGATTAGTAATAAAATGTTGCGAATCTGGCCTGCAATCGGTCGTACAAATGGTGGATATCACGCTGGGGGATACCATTCCATGGCTTTCAACTTGGATGCGTAATTCAGGGATGGTCGTTGCCTGCCGCAGTCCGCAGAGAGTCTTTGTACGATCCTGTCCCAGACATGCTCGATTGCAGACAACTCCAGAGCACGTGCTGGCAAAAGGATTTGGTGCACTGCCTGAAGAGCATGTTGAGTTGCCTGGGCGGAGTGTGGGCGGGCATATCGCATTTGTGATTATACTCAAATATGGCAGTACGACCTGCTGTACGATGTCGCTGACGTACGTATTGTTATTCAGTGTACCCTGTACAAACACCAGACACATAGGAAAGTGATAGCTAATCGCTATCACTTTCCTATGTGTCTGGTGGGTGTCCTATGTGTCATCATGGGTGGGGAGCTAATCGCTCCCCACCCATGATGCCTAGCGTGGGCCCTGTGTGTCTCTGGCGGAAGCTCGATGGAAGAAGCCGCTCTCCTTGCGGCCTTCGGACGCGTAAACGACCATCAGACGTTCCTAAGCAGAATCGGCTTTCATCACTGAAGACCACAGACCGCCATTCTTCCTTCCAATGAAGTCTCATTCGTAATACCACTGCGAACGTGCTCGATAGTGACGAGGTGGCAGTGGTAATCGTGCCAGCAGCACACGTGCTTGTAGTTCTGCTTCGAAAAGACGATTGTGTATCGTTCTTGTAGACATCCTTGATACGACAGAGGATTCAGTTTGTGACGCCGTAGACATCCCATCCGTCACCGCCGCCCTCCTGATATGCCGATCCTCTCGTGCGTCCGTAACTCTGTGTTGCGCAGAACCACGTCTGCGAGTGTGCGAATGCTCTTCTGACCATCGAAGCCACCACCGATAACGTCCAACGCTGTGTGCAATTTGACGAAAAGACCAACCTGCTTCCTGAAGACCCACTATTACGACCTTGCTCAAACTCTGCTAACTGAACAAATGTTGCGCGACTACATCGTCCAGGCATGGTAGCGTCTTCAAAGAACACTGAACAACACGACACACGACGAAAAACTTCTTTCTTCACACTCTAGTCCTTAAGTACGCGCTGCGTACATTTGCATATTGTCGTCCTCTGTGACGTAATTATTTAATCCAATGACTGTCAATCTTGGATCACGATTTCTAGTGCCCTTAACTATTAATATATATTAAATATGATATTTAATTATAATATTATATTATGTCGTTCCTAAAGGAATTCCTTCTGGGTGTTCTTTTTTTCAATTTCCGCCAGTGTAGTATGATAATTTTATATCTACTGTAAATACAGGAATCTGAACAACAACACAGGTTTTATAAGAAAAAGAAAGGCGAAATCCGTCTATTGATACGATAGTCAGGAGAAGGCTTCAAATGAAAGTGGAATAAACACAATTATACCCTAATACTTAACAGTGCAATGCATATTAATATCCTAAATTTTCATAATAATTTGTGTAGTCTTCATCCGTTATCGATATTGAAATCAAATTGCTGTCAAAATAACACAAATTCTCCATGAACACATTTACATTATCATACAGTAAATAAGTATGTATAATACCTTTAATTTATAATGGGAACAAAAATTGAAAATTTATATTTAAATTAATAACACGAATAATTTATTATTTATATTTTTCAGAATTCCAGATTCTGCATTTTTCCAAGATGAGGAAATTTATTTTTTGAGAGTCACGAAGGCTTAATTAAATAAAAAAATAGGAAACATCTTAGAAATCTTATTAAATATGGAAAAAAAATTCATCTTGCTCAGACAAAAGAAAAACATACAAATATTAATATTTTAGTTTCTAATTTTGGGTTGGTATAAAAGACAAAATAAATGCACCGTAAGGAGGATTTAATTATTACTGAACTTTTCTTTGCAGAAGCATAATTATGAATTTAGCAAAAGGGACAGAAAATATTGTTTTCTGTTTTATAAGGGCATTTTTCCTATTCACAAACAAAAAAATGAAAATATTGCAATTATTCAATTCCTTTTCAGACTTAAGTTTCATTTTCTACCTAAATTAAATTAACTAGTACCTGCTTCAATTCATTAAATTTGCTTTCACCCTGAATATGAATATATGATTCAATCTAAACTCCAGTTGGTCAATCATGTAATAAGGAAAGCGATACTTATAGATTCAGAGCAAAATCAAAGTAATGTCCGTATTATCGGATTATCTGTATTTTCCAAAGTTGTTTTTGATTTTTCAGTGTAATGCAAGTCTTTTGCTATACTGAAACAAAGGGTGAATGGATAAAAAAAAATTGCAGGAAAAATCTTGATCAGAACATCGTTTAACTGAAGTTAACAATGGGCGAAATCATTTTTTAATCCGTCTACTCTTGAAACCGAGAGTACTAGTTTGGGTAAAATCGAGCACAGAATACAGCGCCATTTGATTGATAAGGCTATGAAGCATATTTCTTAAAGGGAAAAGTGCAGATTGTTGGTTGCCTTACAATTGTCAAATTGTTTTCATGATTTCATCGAACGGGAAAGACTAGGGCCTAAGATAGAGATAGGGAAATTGTAACTTCGATTATCCTAATGGTTTATTCCTTTTGGTAAATATTGGGAACGAGATGAATTGAAACTGTTCATGAGATTGGTAATGATAAATGAAGAGAAAAGTAAACTGTTGACAACTGATTAGTTAGTTCCCGATGAGAATTGGTTTCTGTAGTGTTGAATATATTCTGTGATAAAGTAGTTGTTCCTAACTTTTTTACTATAGGCATCAGTGCATGCTTTTGTTACTACCTGTTACTGGTAATATGAGACATCGGATAAACAGGAGAATAGGCATTCACCTGGGACCTTTAAAACTATGAGGAGATTGTTGAAAAATAGCATATATATATGTTAACACAAAAATTAGAACATATACAGGGTGATTCAGTTAAGCGTGTACAAACTTCTGGGAGGGGTAGGTTGCACATAGACGAATCGGAATCATATAGCAATGCAGGGTCGGTAACAGCATCATCATGTGCTAGTGTACAGAGAGGACGTGAATCAAAGAGCAGCACGTAAGTGAACAAAATGCTTTTTATTAACCACAATAGGTACATTTGCGAAACGCACAGAGGTCACAGAAGGTGTAAGAAGTTGCGGCCACGAGCTGTAACACAGGCCTGACATCGTCGGAGCATGGAATCACGTACATTCTGGAAGATACCTGGCGTGTCTCGGACTTCCGAGGCAGCTATGGAGATGTGTGCAGCAAGGTCCTCAGCACTTTCAACGGGGGTGTCGAACACCAGTCCTTTGATGTAACCCCAGAAGAAGTAATCAAGGCATGATAGGTCCACTGTTGTCCAAATGTCACGTTTAAGTGTTGACGAACTTCATGGCTGAAACGGGCGGGGATCCCCAAAAATTTCTCCAAAAATCAAATCAATCAAAAAATGCTTTATATTAGGATCGTTTAGATGAGACACTAGAAAATTTTTATTTATAAATATTGATATGAAAAGAATATACATTTGACCACATTTTCTTTAATTTTCCTTTTGGGAAATCGGTGCCTTGTGTTTTCAAAACAATTTTTTGCCTTTCTTTTATGCATTACTTCTGTAGCGTTATTGTAACATCCAGCAATAATCAGCCATCTTGCTGATGTTCCACCGTCGCTTTCCATTTCATTGATATTTTGATGAACCCATCACCTTGTGCCTTGCTTTCGCTTTCAACACTTGCAGATGAATGAAGTGTGATCCGATTCCAGTGAACATGTCTGTTAATGCAACAGTAATCATGACGTTCTGTAGAAACCCAGTACGTGATGGCTAAAATATGCTATTTTTTTACTTTTATACAATTTAGCCATTTAGCCGCAGGAATTACTATAGAACATATAAAATATTTAAGATGATAAAACAATCGCTGTGTTATTTGAGTAATTTGCTTTGGCAGAATATTTTTAGCATAAATCATATAATTTTTCGTAATGTACTGGCAGTACTTAAAAAATAAACTTCGAAAAGTGTTAAGTATAGAATGAAATTTCTCTAATAATTATTCATTAATGGTTAAAATTGGACTAAAGAATTCGATTCCACTCAAAGTACTTCAAACGGCTTATTCCATGGTATAAATTTTAAAGCTGTTAATAAAACAGATTTTGATCGTTCGGATAAATATCTGAAATGACGATAAAGATGTCAGATACCATTAGCTATTTAATCAATTAACATTTTAATTACATTTCTACTGAAAAATAAAGATGTACTAATTAATTTTTCTCTATATCGTAAATTATTCGCTTTCGTTGATACTACAGCTGAATTAACGTCCTTGTAGGCCTTAGGCACTTTTGTTTCGTAGTCCCTGTGACGGATACATTTTATGGGCGTATCGATTTCGATGAGCTTTTTTTTTTGTAAACACGGTTCAGTAGCGTGGTCATTTAAATAATATATTCATTAAAAAACATATTTTTCTTGCAGATTTTATCATAAAAATGGGGAAAAACAAACATTGTCAACAATAGTTCGCTAAGCTCTTTAGTTTCCATACGCCTTAGGACTACTGGATAATACGGACCTGGCTGATACATTCGAAATCGTTAAACTAGACCAATTGTGGGAGTTAATAAAAAAAACAAGAGATATTAATTATATTCAAATGAAACAGAAACGGATTATTCGAAAAAAATTCATATCTTTAGTTATATTCGATCAGATTGAATATTTTGCAGTGGTTTTATTGTTGTCTTTCTTTAAACGATGCTTCTTTAATAACGGACATCAGCCGGGCTAAACGCTGAAAGGTTTAACCACACTTTGGGGAAGAGCCGGATTTCGGTCTTTAGCAGGGATTTTGTCCGAAACGTTGCAAAATTGCCTCTCAAAAACTTTTTTTGAGCTTTAATTCATTTTCAAATATCCACATGGCTGCAGGTTGAGCGGAATAAAACAATGCGACCATGTGCACTGTGACCTCAATGAGAAAACAGATAGCTATGGGCAAGTACAAAAAATTTCATCTTTTTTCTTTCCCAATGGATCGTTGTGATATGACGGTTTCATGTTAGGCACACGGCCAATCTCTGTACACGTTAAAAACACGTTGGATGTCTTTGAAGAGCGACTCGCGTCTTCCTTAACATCTGTTGGCGGATGCTCGGAATCCTGCTCTTAGCTTCAGAATTCCCATCACCCGTCAGTTGGAGTATTGTGCAGCCTAAAAAAGGAAACACTTAGAAGCAAAACACACGAATCGTATAAAGTATAATCGGTACTGATTCATTTTTCGCCCAATATTAAATTTCCTTGTAGGAATTTGTTAATTTCTTGCGCAAAGTGTGGTTTTGAATAATTTAGGATATTTTAGAAAAAAGTTTCTTATTTGTAATAAAGGGACAAATAAATTCATGTGAAACTGAATTTATTTTTGAAGTTCTACATCAATGTTTCCCAAAGTGAGCGATACCGCCCCCTGGGGGGCGCTGGAACGATCTAGGGGGTCGGTAGTAGTCTCGGGTACAATTGGGGAGGGGCGGTGGAAGTATAAAGAAAGAAGGGAAGATAAGGAAATTTTGAAAAACCGTTCGTACATATTTCATCTGTTGTGTAACATAGAGTTAAAGTCGTTGTGTTTATTTTATTTTCCAAATCAACATATAAAATGCAAGTTATCCGCCGACAGGTCTTATCAAACAAGTGTTGGCAGGCGAGCGTGTCGCGCATTGTCCGGAACTCCAGCATGGAACGGCAGGGATATGTGTATCTTTCTCTTTGTCCGCTTAAAGAAGGTAGATATCCAGGGGGAGGGGGGGGGAGTAATTATATTTCTGAAAACGGAGCAGTTGGACAAATGAGTTTGGGAACTTCTGTTCTATATGAAGGAATCACGGGTAAGCAATTGCAAGGCTGGAACAATATTTTGGGAAAAATTGTTTTCAGCCGAGTGAGATAAGATACCCGACCTCGATACACTGGGCAACAAATTTTCATAAAAGTCATGCCTCTGAGATAAAAGAAGCCATTTCTTAAAGAGTTCTAAGTATTGAACACGAATATGACAATGAAAATGCAAAATTGGCTACGATTTCTGAGAAATCCGCAATAGCTTCTTATAGAATAGAGTACATACATATGACATGTATCGGTAAAACCCCGCTGCTATTTCCGACGTCGCTTTGCCCGTCGCTTGTACAGCTGCTCAGGATCATCTCTGGCAAACTTCCAACAGTAGTCAGCCAACATTGAAGTGGACCAGTTTCCCTTTTATCTTTTCTCCAACGTTGCAATGTCCTGGTGAAAACGTTCACTGTGCTCATCACTAACAATGACGGAGTTGTCAGGAAAGAAATCTAAGTGGGAATGGAGAAAGTAGATCTTTAAGGATATATTGCAGCCAAGTGTGTGATACAGAGACAACATGTCCTTAACCAGTTTCTTGTAGTTGCCTTCCCTGACATTCCTGAGGAATTTAGTTGACACCAGATGAAACGCGTCCCAAGCCTTTTTCTCGTCACCCTGAAGCAGGTTGTACAACACCTGGTCTCTAAACAGCTCACGGATCTTTGGACCCACAAAAATTATCTCTTTAATTTTCACTTCGATGAGTCGAGGGAATTTTTCAGCCAAGTGCTTGAAAGCTAATGCAGTCTGGTCCATGACTTTTATGAAGTTTTTCATCACACCGAGTTTGATGCGTAGGGACGGCAGCAGGATTTTGTGCATTTCTGCCAGTGCTGGATGTTTTACATTCTTCTCTCCAACCTTCGGAGATTTCCTCTGAGGCCAGTTTCTCTTCACATAGTGCAAAGTCTTTGCTCGGTTGTCCCATTCATATAAGAAACAGTAGCACTTCATATATCAAAGCTGCAGACCCACCAACAGAGCCACTACTTTCAAGTCACAACAGAGATGCCAGCCATACTCGCTGTATTGAAGACAGTTAAACAGCTGTTTTAGGTTGTCATAGGTTTCTTTCACGTAGATAGTGTGTCTGACAGGAATGAATGGATGGCGATCTTCATTATGCAGCAACACCGTCTTGAGATTCAATTTCGAGGAGTCTATGAATAGTCACCATTCTTCAGGGTCATGTTTGATTCCAAGGGCATTCATCAGGCCATCTACATCGGAGTAAAACATAAGGTTATCTTCCTTTCTGAAGTAAGGCGCAAACTGCTCATGACAAGTTCGAAACGAAGTCACTCCGACATTTTCCTTGAGAAGATTCCATTGTTTAAGTCTTGATCCAAATAACTCTGCTTTGGCTTTGGACAGCTCCAATCCCGAACAAGATCGTTCATTTCTTCTTCGATGGGAATGTGTGGCGCAGATGACACACCGTGGCAGACGTATGGATCATCATTAGACACCGAAGGCTGCAGAGAACCTAACGTCGGTTCGCCTCCCTCCTCATCGTCTGAATCGATGAAAAATTATTTTGGAAGTTCGGGAACGGGTAGGCCTTTGCCGTGCAGCACTGGTTGGAGAGCAGATTGTATATTCAGGTTCGCTATTGTCCGCTTTTTTTTCCTTGTGATGCCTCCAGAAACAGGTGGAACCATGAACAAGCAGCAGTCATTTGCGTGATTGCTTGGCTCTCTCAAAACCATAGGAACAGCAAACGGCATTGCCACTTTTTAGCCTATCAGCCACTTCGGAAGATTTCTTGTACACGTACTGCAGCATACGTTTGGGGCCCAGGTCTTGTCCTTGTCCCCGATCTTGCATCCAAAATAAATCTCATATGTCGCTTTCACTATTGGAGTGATGGCCCTTTTCTGGCTTGCAAACGTCACTTCTCTGCAAATGTAACAAAATTTATCTGCACTATTAACCCAGTTACGATGCATCACTACTGCTGGATTAAAACTTCAAGGATCACTTGTGTTGTACTTATGACTCAGGGGTATATGGGAGTCGCTCAAAATACTTGCTCACTCTACGAGACATCGCTTATAACTAACGATTGCATCATCTTTTGTCCACGATCGTAAAGTCGCGATGTCATGACTCATCTACATTGCATCAGACAATGATTCATTACCTTCGGGAGTTGTGTGTATGGAGGGATTATGCATACAACACAATACGTTGCAATCTGGAGTTTGCAGGGTTGCGAAATGGTAACCTGTGTACTCAATGCAGACTGAGTCGTTTATACATGACCATCTCATTCTCTCCTAAAGAAGAGCCAATCGACAAATTTTATTGTCATTTTCGTGTTCAGCACCTCGAAATTAGTAAAGAGTGGCTATTTTCATTGCAAATCCTTTTTGTGTGTTGCCCAATGTAATAGGTCAAGTGATCAACCATTGAGTTGTGGGCCGCCAAGCAAAATTTTCTTTTTTAACAACTTGTGTTATTAACGTTTTTCATGGAGTCAATCATTAGAAGAATCTTCTTTCTACGGGACATTCGTTAGGAGAGATAGAAGTCTCCCATCAAGGCCGTCCAGTGTATTCTTTAACGTTCACGGGTTATGGCTCTCCTGCACATGGTACAGTCGCTCAAAAAATATCCGAACACTACGGTTGATTACAGAATTCAGAAAAAATATCTAGCAACGATTTTTTGTACACGAAGTTTGCCAGATCACTAATTTCTAAAAACACGTTGCCAGATATTTTTCTGAATTCTGTAATCAACCATAGTGTTCGAATACTTTTTTGAGCGACTGTACCACGGCTTAACATCCGATCTGACGGACGACTGCGTTTTCAAGCCTATTTGTGCACCCTCGCTGACTGAGGCAAGATGGGAGTTTAGAGGTGAAAAATATCAACACTAACCAGGTAGAACTCGAACCCGGGAACTTCAGTTACGAGCCTGGCGAGCTACCTGTTAAGCCATCCGAAACCAATAACACAATTACGTTTCAAAATGTAAAAACAAAATCGCTCTCAGTTTCGTTTTTTTTTAACAGACTTCAAATTGGAGACTATTAGTTGCATGATATTTAACATCTATCCTTTCTCGGCTCAACATGTCTGCTATAACAGTTACAGCAGCTACAGTGAGTGATTCTTCCCTTTAATGCCGTAAATTAGCTTCTTTCTTTTCTTCGAAATAAAAAATGCATTTAAATGCATCCCTGCCAAAAGAAGTATAATGGTGTCAAATAGGGCGCTCACGGGGGATACAGAATCCAGCGATTCTGAACAGTCATTGCAAGGAAAACAGGAGAGTATCTTGACATTTTGAACACACAATTACTCTTTTTACTTAATTCTTTAATAAAATATAACACTTTAAAATATGAGTATTCTTTTATAAAGACTGTATTTAGGGGACTGAAATGCACAGTCTTTTTGGATCTGTTTAGCTTACGGATGCTTTCGTATTATGCATGTATGTTAGCAATGGTATAAAGTTGAAAAAATGTTTATTACTCTATTAGTTTATGATTGTACACTCTTTAACTACTTAACTTTCAAAAAGCGCTCAGAGGTAAAACAGCCCAACCTAACTTTCAAAAGGAACTTATTTTTTTCATTTCAGAGTTTAACACTCATGATTAAATAATTCGTTTAGTGTGATAACTGTCTTCAAGTTCATAACGTTTCATGGCTTACACTATCTTACATAACTGATCTTCTGACTCACGATAAACTATTTACCTTGAACTAATACATCACAAGTTGACTTGCTTAGTTTCTGTAATCTTTTATATAATAAGTCATTTTGCATATTTATATAGCAAAATTCCGTATTTAGTCTACTATACAGCAAGTAGGAAAATTTTGGATTTAATGTTAGAAATTTACATCATTATAGGTAAATATTTTCACTTCATCGTATTTAAAATATATATGTGCTTTTGCAAATTCATAAAAGTAAAAAAAAAAATCTCAATTTGATCAGTTGAATGCGGTTTTGCTTTTTCTGGGAATGAATAATTTAACATTTGTTTGGATTGATTAACCTGTGAGCGGCATTTTTTGCACACAATGAGGTTAAATGACCAGGTCACATAGACCCCAACGGATCAGAGAAGGTTGGGGAAAGGGATCCACTGCATATCTGTTAGGAGACAAACAGAACCCTGCCATCAAGTCTATCATATTCTTTAAAGTAAACATGGTATGACTCTCCTGCACACAGAACACGGTTTAAAGTCCCATCCGTTGAGCAGCGGCCTTTCCAAGCCCATCGTTGTCTCTTTTCTCACAGAAGAAATGGTGGGAATTAGCGGAGCTAAGTCTCAACCATGGCACAATTGGGACTAAAATCTGGAGACTGCAGATTACTTTCCTGGAGCGTTACTGACTGAAAAAACTCTCACCCCCCCCCTCCCATTTAACGTTTCAATCCTTTATGAAACAATATTTCGGTTTATCGAGCACTTTATAATGATTAATTAAAAGGCATTGAATGAAACTGATTGATGGACAATGCTCATAAATGCGCAATAATATAGTTCCACAAAGCTAGAAAAAAATATTAAACACGCTACTTCCAAGAAAATGTGAATCTCATATACATCACCCATCACTTTCAGATCGCCACTGTTTCCTTTCTTCAGCAGCTTTAAGTAATGTTTACCTTTCACTCCTGTCACATATAATTTTATGTCTCAAATTCCAATACAAAGACATTTCCTGTTGCACGGAGTTTAAGTATTCTGAATGCAAAGAAGTAATCAGTAGCTATCGGGTACATATTAAAGGCTCCGTTGTGAAGTAGTATGAGAAGCACATTTAATGGCAGATGCTTATTCTTGTCATCTCGTTTTCAATGCTTGCGCCAAGCATAATTCCGCAAGCGCGTTACATAAATGAGCGTTACTTTTATTTATTACAGCATCAAATTTGCATTTAATTGTTTAAGATAAACGCACACTTATCATTAACGACTTTTCCAAAGCGTTATTCTTTACCTCAAAGAGTACTGTTGCTACTAGGGTGTGATATTCAATTTGTCTTTGCAAAGACTGTGAATATTTTACTGTAAGTTAATGTTTCGTGAACCATGCATGATTATATTGTTATTTTCACTGCATATACCTTACTCTAGAAGTAAATAATCGCCCGGAATTAAAAATCAACGTTTTGCTATGCTAATTTATGTTGGATTTGTTGTCTAGCAAGTAATTACCTAATTAATTCTAATTAATTTTTCAAGCGCAAAATTTATTTCCTTCAAACTTATGTTCGTGTGTAACAATTATATTTCTCTTGGCTATCTCCTACGTAGCAAATTGTTTCTTGAATTTTGAGAAGTAATGAATTTAAGAATGCTTTGAGCTGGATAATAATTAATGATTCTAAATTCGTAAACACTCATTAAACTTTCTGATTTCACATAAGCTTTGAAAACAACAGTCGTTAATATTGCTTCCTCGCCAGGTTTATCGTAATGGCTTTGCAAATTATAAGTTTTCGTAATTCAACTAAACAGAAAATCCTCATTTAAATCTTACTCCAGTTACTAGAATTAAATCGCCTTAAATTGGAATTCCAGAAGTTTGCTCTACATAAATATCATTTGTAAAGACAATATTAAGACAAATTATTCTGCCCCGATTCAGTTTCAATGAAGATTAGAGATTCTTAATAATTCGGAAAATATAAAGTTTGTGATACTTTTAGCATATTTTCGTTGGATTTTCACTACTGTTATGTTACCCTCATAAGGTATACATTTAACTCAATATTTTTATTTATTACGAAAGAGCGGAGGACAGGTATATTCCAATATAATTACCAAGGCTGATATAATATACATGATAAATCATCATCTGTCATTTTTTTCTTCGAATTTGAAAAGAGATATGCACGGTTACATTTAAAAAAATGACATATTCCGTGAAAAATTATCTTAAGGTGAAGAATTCACATGAAACATTTCACGTTGTGACCTGGCCATTCGGTCCTTTGTGTGAAGAAAAAAGGGTCGCTCAGCGATAAAACAAAAATAAAATAATAATGACAAATCTATTTATTTTTATCGGGACAACATTTCTATGTAACATAATACGTATATTTTTATATGTTCTTGGCATTCATCTTTGAGTACATAGCATCTTAATACTCTACATCGTTTGGGTCACCGCATTGGCACTAGTGGAAAAGAAAGATTTCCTGCAGAATAATTAGCGTAATGTTCTTTAATTTTTCAGTTTTCTGACTCTGAGAAGTCTAATTGGAATCATTCCACAGGGAATCTCTAATGCTCTGGTGAATGTCTGGTGATTACGAGTAAGAAAAATCACACATATATAGCAATTATTAAATGGTAGCATTGAAGCACCGAACTTCAAGCTTAAACAGGCGTAATCAACATCAATGTAGAATGTCAATAAGATCAGGAATTTTTGTTGTTTTTCTGTGGTTACGCACAGAGTCTATTAACGGGAAATTGGCAGGTTACCTATTATATTAAATAAACCAATGTAAAAATGCTTCATTACAAGTATTTTTTTCTGCTGCTTTTCGATTACTAGATGTTAAACCTTATTCTAGTTGAGATAGTGTCAAGCTAATAGCAATTATAAGGCATACATTTGCACATCACAATCAATATTTATTTATTATTTTATCGGCGCAATCCTATGTAAAAGAAGTTGTTATCGTGGATGGTTTTGTGATTCTATATATGTTTATTAGCTAACCATCATCTGTTGTCCATTTATTGCCCACAAATGGAAATGAAATAACATCCCCAGGCCTCAGTTTGGTCGCCAACAGTTACCGTAGTTTATTATATTAGCATTGAATAGTGAATCAGAAATTCTACTGTCCATATTTGAATAAATGATCGGAACTCAAAGAACTTTCCCAGGAAATGCTGGTGGCCGATAACACTAGGCAACAAATTTTCGTAAAAGTCATGCCTCTGAGACAAAAGTAGCCATTTCCTAAAAAATTTCAAGGCGCTGAACACGAATATGACAATGCAAATGCAAAATTGGCTACAATTTCCGAGAAATCCGCAATAGTTTCTTATATGATAGAGTAATACGTACATATGACATGTATCGGTAAAACTCCGCTTCTACTTCCAACGTCGCTTTGCCTGTCGTTTATACAGCTGCTCAGGATCATCTCTGGCAAACGTCCAACAGTAGTCAGCCAACACTGAAGTGGGCCAGTTTCAATTTTATCCGTTTTATCAATGTCCTGGTGAAAACGTTCACCGTGCTCATCACTAACCATGCCGCAGTGGTTGGGGAAGAGATCTAAGTGGGAATGGAGAAAGTGGATCTTTAAGAACATTATTGCAGCCAAGTTCGTAATACAGAAACATGTCCTTAACCAATTTCTTGTAGTGTCTGCCCTGACATTCCCGAGGAATTTAGTTGACACCAGACGAAACGCGTCCCAAGCAATTTTTCTCGTCACCTGAAGCATTTTGTCGAACATCTGGTCTTTGAACAGCTCGCGGATCTGAAGACCCACAAAAAATTCTCTCTATAATTTTAGCATCGCTGAGTCGAGGGAATTTGTCAGCCAAGTACTTAAAAGCTTATCCCAGCTGCAAACCCAAAAACAGAGCCACTGCCTTCAAGTCATAACAGAGATTCCAGCCATTCTTGCTATATTGAAGACAGTTCAATATATCAAAATTTATTGAAGCCAATTTTCATTATGCACCAACACCGCCTTTAGACTCAATTTCGAGGAGTCTATGAATAGTCTGTTTTGGCCTTGGACAGCTCCAGATCGCGAACAAGATCGTTAATTTCTTTTTCAGTGAGAATGTATGGTGCAGATGACACACCATGGCAGACGTATGAACCGTCATTAGACACCAAAGGCTGCAGAGAATCTAACGTCGGTTCGCCTCCCTCCTCATCTTCTGAATCGATGGAAAATTCTTTTGGAGGTTCGGAAACGGGGAGGCCTTGTGATGCCTGCAGAAACAGGTGGAACCATGCAGAAGTAGTAGTCATTTGCATAATTGCTTGGCTCTCTCAAAACCATAGGAACAGCAAACGGCATCGCCACTTTTTCGCCTTTCAGCCACTCCGGAAGTTTTTTTTGCATACGTACTGCAGCATATGTGTGGGGTCCTGGCCTTGTTTTTGTCCCCGATCTTGCATCCAAAATAAAACTCATAAGCCACTTTCACTATTGGAGCGATGGCCCTTTTCTGGCCAGCAAACGTCACTTCCCGGCAAATGTAACAAAATGTATCTACACTATTAACACAGTTACAAGGCATCACTACTGCTGGTTTAAAACTGCAAGGATCATGTATGTTGTACTTATGACTTAGGGGTAAATGGGAGTCACTCAAAAGACTTGCTCATCCAACAAGATGTTGCTTACAATTAACGATTGCATCATCTTTTGTCCGCGATGTCATACTCAACTACGTTGCATCAGACAATGATGCATATATCAGGGGATTGTGTATATGGTGGGCTGATGCAATAAAATGCAATATGTTGCAATCTGAGTTTGCAGCGTTGCGAAATGGTTATCTATGTAGTCAATGCGGACTGTGTCGTTTATATATGACTATCTCTTTCTCTCCTAAACAAGAGCCAATCGACAAATTTTATTTTCATTTTCGTGTTCAGCGCCTCGAAATCAGTAAAGATTGTCTATTTTAATTTCAAAGCCGTTTTGTGTGTTGCCCAGTGTATTAAATATTTTATAGTGTATTACATATGCAGCGAAAATGGATGAGAAATGTTGTTATCTGTTCTTGACTTCTTGCATGTGAAAGATAGAAAAGGTGAACCACTAAAAGAATAGAATTAAATGGTAAAAATCTAGCAAGACGTAGAAAGTCGGAATCTGTAGATATAATAGGGTGATAATCGATAAAAATATCCAAGTGTAAAAGGTTCTGACTTTACTGATTGCCGAAATATCAAAAGCGTTTAGGCATAAAGCACGGCAGTCAAATGGAATTTTGGTGAATAGTTAAAAATGTTGTGATAATGTATGTATACAGGTTTGTTGTCCAATTGCCTGCTCATGCGACTGCTAAAACGTATTTTAACATTCAGTTCTGCATCGCGGAAAATCTACTTTTTTCATTCTTATTTCTTTGCACTGAATTATCGTTTACAGTTATTCATATATTTAATTTACATTTATAGTTCCAGGTAAAACATTTGTTAAAAACTTTTATTTTACGACCGATCCAACGACTTATTGCTCGTAGGCATATAAAGAAATCATCTTCTTTCCAAAAGAGCATTTCATGCACGATAACTGTTTATGTTCTTTTCCCTGTCGTATTACAGCACGCATGCGGAGAAGAAAAATTCTATCACAGAACTGTATCAAATACTTAGTATAAGTTTCTACCATTAGCGATTTTTTCCTCCGCTTTCTGAATGCTTCCATTGCAGTGACGTTAACGTAAACTCATCATCAGAAAACGATACTTGGCTCACAGCAGTAACAACATCAACAGAGATTCAGAAATAGACGTCTAGCCGTTCCTCGCTGTCGTTTTCATTCCTGTTCCTTTCTTCCACAGATTGTAAGTAATTCGGAGGAAAAAAGAAATTTATACTGAAGAAACAACAATGTACAGAATTGAAAAAAGGGAAAAGAAAAAGATATAAGATACCCCAGACTCTTTTCGTGAATAATAGCTCCTTTCGCAATAAGATGTTCTCTGTTTCTTTTTCTCTATTCTTTTCATTCCCTTTACTTTTTATTTATTTTATAGCATCGTGCACAATCAGATTACGTTGATCGTTAATGGCACGGCAAGATCTTGCAATAAGCGTTCTGCCATCTTTGTCTTTGAAATGATGCTGAATTCTACTAGTAGTGTTGAAATTATCGGCTCCCGCGGTAAATGACTGTCACACTCGAGAACTTGCAAATCCATAAATCTCGAGTCTGGGTAAAAGAAAAACGTTTGTCTTTCTAAACCTGTTTTTTCTTTGCCTAACTCCTAAGAATTATGTTACGTATCTTTGCTTACGTGTTTTCCCATCTTTTTTGTAACTGAACCTGTTCTTCATTTTCAAAACAGAAAGCAACAGCAGTGATCCCAATTTGCTTATTAATACGATCTAAGAACTTAATAAAATGACAAAGTTAGACTTATAGAAAAGGACGTTTCTATACTGTATATTCTGAATTAATAAAATATTCCACCTAACAGGAAAGGTTAAAACGATATTCCATATGGAATGAGATTTTATATTTGTTTATTTTTTAATCTATTTTTTTTTGTCGGACATAAAATATGGGGATAAAATTATACAAAGACAGCTGTGTTGGATTTCGTTTCGGATTTTCAGATTTCATATTAGACTGTCGGGGGGGGGGGGGGATACAGGTATGTACCTACGGAGCCCTCGCCCCACCCTCTGGGTACTTCTCTGTAAGACACCACTATTCTCAACTATGACTATATGAATAGAATATATAAGAATGTAATATAAGCTATAACAATGACTATATTCTTTCAACTATGTTTCTTTGAGCTCCACCAGCTGTTTATAAATAGAGGTTTGAATTTTTAATGTTATATAAAAATATCGATCCTGAATTTTGTTCTACAAAATACGGAAAGAATAAGTTCTTACAAAACTAAGAAACACTACTAAGAAACAGTTCTACAAGAACTGTTCTTCAAATTGAATAAGTTTTGTCCTTTAAAATACAAAGCGAAAGAGATTAGTTCTCCAGAATATAGTTTGTTTATGAAGCCTGTATTGAGCTTAAATGGTCTAGAGATCGAAAATGAAATCTGATTGAGCTGATGATTTAGCCCTGTTGGTAAATGATGCTGATGAGATGAACTCTTTCATTAGATCTATTAATGAGACTGGTAGTAGAGTAGGTTTGGTGATAAACAGAAACAAAACTAAAGTGATGACACCTGTGATTCTGTTAATCTGAATGGTTGCACTCTTGAGCCAGGTGTCTCAGTTTAATTATCTTGGGAGCTATTTACAGATACTGGTGAGGAGCGGATGAGATTGACAGACGAATAGAGAATGCTGCTGGGACTTTTAAGAATCTTTGGAGAGTGTGGAGAAATAAGCGTATACACCTAAAGACTAAATTTAGACTGTATGATAGTTTGGTTCTTTCTAGGGTTAGTTATGGTAGTGAAACTTGGACCCTGTGAAGTTCTCAGTTAGAAAGGTAACAGGAAACTTGATGCTTTGGATTCTAGTTACTTACCCAGTATCTTGCGCATTAGGTGGTTCAACTTTGTAAGTAATGATGAAATTAAGCAAAGGAGTCAGCAACCTCCTTTGAGCAGCATTTTGTGCAAAGAGAGACTCCGTTGGTTTGGCCATGTTGCCAGTATGCATACCTATAGATTAGCGAATAGAGTTATGAACAGAATGCCTTAAAGGCCTCAGCAAATCAGAATATCTTTTCTAAAGGCGTCAGAAAGGAGTGGAGACAATGTCAAACAGTTGTTAGAATTGGTCTCAGTGGCGAGATGCAGCAGATGTAGCTCAGAAGATATATATTTGGAGAACTAAATTGCATAATCTGGTGAGATCTCTGTAGCCCATGGCTGCCTGAGGATGATGATGATGATTGAGCAATAACTGTATCAGTGGTCATTGAAGGCCATTAATACAAAGACTGACTGTCCATTTTATTCTCCACTCACACTAATTCCACCTTCCTTTAGAAGCACAACTACTAATTGCATTTTCTGATCTCTTATCATAATTCAACATATCTTTAAAATCACAACAACTAACTACATTCTCTGACCTCTCAAGTCCTGACCTGACAAGTGGGCAATGTGGTCATAATAGTGACTTGTTATAAAAGTATACATTACCTCTTATATTTAGTAACATTTTATATCACAGCACCTCATAGCAACAAGGTTTTGAACACTATTGTGCTATATATTAATGTGGGCATAGAGGAAAATTGTTTTGAGCTGGGTGGGATCTAAACCCACGACCTCTTGATTACATGCCATGTGCTCTGCCCGCTAAACTAACGGTTTCTGTTTATTATCCTCTATTGCTGATGTTAAAGCCGACATTGTATATCAATCGCTGGTTGCTGCTTTATAACTGTAAGTGAGATATATTTTATTGCAGCTCCCCCAGACTCGGACTTAAGACAAAATACCCTCCATTAGACAATTGATTGGCTTTTTTATTAGTTACCCTCAATTCTCATGCGCAGCTCTTAGTTATTTCTAGTACATGGATCAAGTATACATCATCTGTTACATTAGTAACATTTTGAATCACAGTACTTCATAGTAAATCCTTTTAACATTATTATGCTATATATCAGCATGGGAATAGAGGAACATTATTTAGAGCCGGACGGAATCTGATCCCACGATCTCTTAATGACATGTCATGTGATCAGATACCACTCGATTCATTTCAATTTTTCTCTATGTCGACATTGACCTATAGCATAACAGTGTGGCAAAACGTTATTCTTACACTTTCATCTGACTTCATGTTCGATTAAAAAATGGAACAACTCACACATACATAAAAAAAGATGTATTTTAACCATAACTTCGTAATTTCTATTATCCAATATTTTATGATGAAATATTGCACCATAATCTGGTAAATGCCTACACCAATAAGATTGGATGTAACAACTGTTTATATCCATACCCTACACAGAAAATAATCTGACTAGCTAGCTATGTTGATATCATTGCAAAAAAAGATTTAACACAGTGGTAATTTAACAGTACTTCTTACGCATCCTCAAATCAAGAAATATGCTATTGCAGAGAACTACTATTACACCTCTTATCCAATTTCAAATTCTTCATTTAAAAGCTTTGCAGATAGCCTGCAAATTAAAAATTATTAAATTTAAAAATTTTAATTTGAGATAAATTGAGAAAAATCTTCTAAAGTCATTTTGAGTTCACTTTTATAGAACTATACTTTCTTTTGTTTCTGGTGCATCTTACAACATGAATTTAAGTTTACAAATGTCTTTAGCAAGTAACGGTATATGGTGTGAAATTACAATATTTGGCCAACGTCTAAAAGAAAACATTCAACTTGCATTGGAAGTAGGAAACTTAAATACATCAGAGCAGTGACAATAAAACTTTTTAAAAAGATTAATATATATCGCATTCAATCATGCACTCAGTCAAGAAAAACCATTGTAATTTCTTGTCCATCTTATATAAAATTCTCCCTTATCCGTAGGTTATCTTACAGCTGAGATAATTTCCAAGCTAAATAGGAAAGATGGCTAAATGTAGCTGACTCGAGTTGTAATAAAAGACGGTTTTGACAATATGAAAAAAAATATTTGTAATATACTATTAATATACAACTTTTATACAAGTAAGAATAAGTAAATCTTACATTTTGAAAAACTTTAGCAGTGTAGGGTATTATTAGTATTATTATACATATTATTATATATTTTATTATTTATTATATATATTATTATATATTATACTACTAATAATATATAATACTAATAATAATATATAATACTAATAATAATATATTATATATTTATATATAATTTATATTATAATTTATATATAATATATATTATATATATTATTATTATCCTTAAATTATTAGCGCTAAACGCGGTGCCTGTATCGGTGTTTCTCAAAGTGGTGGTCGACGAGCCATCAGTTGCCGGTTCCTAGCGAGCTGCCAGGAAAGAAGAAATATGCTTCCAAAAGCATTACAGTGATATACCATAGAGCCACAGTTCGTACATTTCAGCACTCCTAATGGCGTCATGTGGTGCGGGAGTGAGCAAAGTATCATGCACATAGATATACATTGTTTCCTGAAGTAATACTTGACCATAGCTCCAGGCGTATGCAAGGCCAGCTGATCTCAGAATTAGAATTCCTGCCGGCAGATTGGGCCACCACATCAGACAGTTTGAGATGCCTGGTCTATTTGATTCGACTTTCATGTTATTGAAGTAAAGTCCGTATACTGATACATATTATTTTAGATCTAAAGGTCAGCTTGAAATAACTTAAATCCAAATTACTTCCAATGAAGTTTACATTGTCACTGCAAGATAAATTAATTTAAGGATCGCAGTATACACGCAAGTGATTCTAAAGGAAGATTCTAAAAACCAAAAGGTGGAATAGGGTGGCAAAACAGATACTTGCTGAATGATTTGAATTAAACAATCCGTTTATTCAGAGCATTTTTGAAGAAAAAAATTCAGAACTCTTAGAAATAACAAGAAAAGAAACAGAAAACAGTTAAAACTGATATTCAGTTGATGAAAATATGAATTACAAACTGCGCAACTGTAAGCATGTTATAAAATTGTAAATAAATTACCCCTCAATCAGCTGTTTGCCACAGAGATCTGACAGGAGATGATGAATTTAATATGCCGTAGAACAGTTCTGTAAGAAAGGCGAGACCTCAGCACAAAAAACACAAATATCTATGCCTTAACCAGGTCTCGAACCTAGGTCTTTTTCATTGCTGAATGTCATGCTCAAAACCACCAAAACGCTGATAGCTCTTCCAGAGCTTTAACTTGAAAAAATATTTTACGGACACTAATGATATATATATTAATATTGCTTCCAACTGTAAATTATTCTTCAGAAGAGTGTTAAAAGTCGATTAAAACTGTGAATTTAGGTCAATAGAGAGTGAACCGTTCCTCTCGTCCACTTAGCATCGTATGTTGCTATATGTGTTCTGTGACTCAAAAATAAAATCCGCGAAAATTTTCGTGTTAGTGCCTCTAGTGTGGATTAACACGTGTCTGAAGTGCTTCTGAAGGAGATGTCTTTGTTTGCGTGACTCGATGTCGGAACAGATGCTGCCTATCACTGATGCAGTATCCGAGTACTTCCCCTTTCCTTTCTTGGATATCTTACCATTGTTGTGGAGCTTACATGTTTCTTTGTTGCGTATCTGTTTGATGTGTAGCTAGGGCAGGGAGCTTTCGCCCCGACATCTTCCTTTTCCTAAAGCAGCGAAACACTGATAAAAAAAAATCACCTTTATGGAAAAACCGTCGACCATTAAAAATCTCCCCAGTGTTCAATATATAGAATTCTTCCATGCAAACTCTTATCTAGAAAAAGAAAAAAACAAGAAATTCAATTGACTCAGAAAAAGGTAAAGATAGGTGCAAAGAGACGGGATTTTCCTTCAGATAATATTTCTCCCTCCGTTGCAGAAGTTTTTAAAACTATTTCTTAAAAATACATGGAATATACATAGTTTAACATTTTTTTGCCTATATTACTCTTACTAGCGTTCTCAAGGGGGAATAGTCTCATTACCACTCCCCATACCCCTACAATTGCCATCCTTCCATAAAAGCAATTTCTAAATCCGCTACGGCTCTAACTACGCAAAATAACTTTCACTATAACCTTTCGATTTCATCTCGGGCTAATTCCTAAGGTAGTGAAACATTAACATGGGTTGGGTTGGCTCAGAGCGACACTTTTTTTGCACATTATGGGCTAAATGGCCAGGTCACAAGGACCTGAAGGCTCAGAGAAGATTGGAGGGAGGGGACCCACTGGAACAGCTGTTGAGAGACAGATGGTAGCCTCCCGTCAAGGTCATCCAGCGTGTTATTTAACGTGCACAGGGTATGGCTCTCCCCACACGGGGCCATGGCTTAACGTCACATCCGACGGACGGCGACCTTTCCAAGTCCTTCGGTGTTCCCTACTGACCATGGGCAGGGTGGGGAATTTTGCGGAGATAAATCTCAACCCTGACCCATCTGGGACTCGAATCTGGGAATTTCAGATTACGAGCCTGGCGCGCTACCGACTGAGCCACCCCCATTAACATGGTGATGAAAAATTATAAGTGTGGTAGATATGTTTACGCAGTTGTAAGGAATAAAACTTGTGAACTTGTCTTGTTGGAGGACTGGAGTTGACGCAGTGGGTAGAGTGCTAGACTCATACTGATGTTTCCAGGTTCGAGTACCAATTTTGCCATCGTTGAGAATTATCTCCGCTAATATCCACACTAACTTCAATGAAAAATAGAACACGATGGGATAGGAAAGGACCCCGTCCATAGGATGTGTCAGCTCAGTTAACAGTGGACTAAAACATAACTTAATCCTTCATTGATAAACAATATGACAATTTTTACAGATATTTACTGATATGGCTTACTTCTCCAATGAACGTATTGCTACAGCTGCTTTTGACATACCAGCCAAAAATGTTTCGAACAATTTAAATTTTCAGCAGATATTACTATTTTGCTGGCTGAATTGTTTGTCATATACAAGGCAATTACATGGGTTAAAATAAATTTACTTAATGAAAATGTGATGTTGTTAACAGATTGCAAAGCAGCCTTGTTGGCCTTAGAAATAGATATTTATAATAATAATCATTATAAGATCATACTAGATATTTCCAAATATATATTAAATCTGTTATAAAAGGTAATTATATTATTCTTCAATGGTTGCCTAGCCACTGTGCAGTGACAGGCAATGAGAATGTGGACAAAATAGCTAAGGATGCTATTAATTTACAAGCATCTACAACTTTACCTACATTTTTCATATGTCTTAACCCTTTCAGGACCATAAGGTTTTTAAGAGTAAATATTAGTATGTAACTGTTTATTTTAGTTTGTTTAGACGTAAAATAAATAAAACTCATAAGAAAAATACATAACAATGTGTAGTTTTTTTGGAATTTTATGGGAAATATTTTTCCCAATGGACTATAAAGGTAACACAAATTATAGTTAGGCTTATTATGCAATGTCTTTTATTTATTGGTTTATTAGAACACAATGTTAACTAAAATAATACAAAATTATGAAATAAAATTAATATACAAAATGATGTGCTAATTATGATATTCGGAGAAGCAATTCTTTTGGTAGTGAGGCAAAGATGGACATTGCACATAGTACGTATATTATGCATCCTGACAGTCCTTTTTTTTTTCTAAACGTTCCCGTTTACGTAATTGCGTTCGGCATACGTTCTATTTTGACATTCTGTATAAAAAATGCAGATAAGGTTATAATTAAATACGACAATCACCAATTTTAAAATGGGAAAAATGTTTCCCTTAGTCGTGAAAGGGTCAAAAGGAAAAATAAAGAAAAAGAAATTCAAGAACTTAATACATATTTCAAATTTCATGCTTCAATTAATAGTAACTTTCGATATTACCTTGATGAAAATACTTCCTTTTTTTAAACAATATAATGTCAGTAGACAAGATATTAGTAGTACCATAAGGTTGCATGTAGGTACTGCTGCACTTAATAACCACCTTTTTAAAATCAAGAAAAGCCACTCCGATTTGTGTAATATCTGTCAAGTTAAAGAGACTTTTCCCATGTTTTGCTAAATTGTGAAAAGTTTGGTGAAGCACTTCGTTACAAAAGCAATCTAACTGAATATGCACTGCAAAATATTTTGAATTCCTATAATTCTTCGAAATTGGCTATCTTCGAACTTTTAATTGGTTTACTTCGAGAATCAATGCTCTATAATAGAGTATAAGTATAAATTTGGATTTAGGATATAAATATCTGATTCAGTGAAAGAACTTTTTATAATGTTTTGTCATATGTCTATATAATAATTTTCTTCCTTGGTATATTTTTTTGTCATATATATATATAAGATTTTTTTCATTGTGTATTTTTCTAAATGTATATGAAATGTTATCAATGCATTAACATTTTCTAAGTATTTCAATTTTTTAATGACTTTTGGATAGAAGTGTTTAATTAAACACCCCAGAGGCATGTACTGTTAAATAAATAAATTAAATAGTGGACTAAAACTCTATCAACAGTCGACCCCGATAGCCAAAGAAAAACACCAGCACACAACACATTTTTCAAGTTTGGACACTTCTAATTCTGGGTTTGTCTGGAATTCGTACAGCATCTACTACATTGAATCCAAATATTTGAGATTGATTCTGATGTTGATGAATTCATTCTATTTATACCGTTTCCACTGGGCACCGTTTTCCACTGGTCAAATTATTTTGCGTAGTTACAGCCGTAGCGGATTTAGTTTACTTGAAAAATAGATCGAAAACTTAATTTATGTTAAATAATATCGGGTGTACCAACTGAGGGAGGGAAAAAGTCAAGGGGCCACCCTCACCCCACTTCAGAATGCCAGTAAGTGAAATTGAGACAAAAATTTGTTAAATTTATTTGTATGTTCATGCATTGTTCATGAAACTTTTTAGAGGCCTGTAAAACGGAGGTTGAAATATTATACTACATTAGAAATGTAAATCCAGTCTCTTACCCCATCTTTACAATTTTTTTTTACACTCGACTGTAATTCTTCCCTCCTCCACCTCGATTTGTTTCTAGATCCCTGCCTTCTACTAGTAATGACCCTAATTATAATCTCATAAAAAATAAAAGAATAATAATAATAAAAAAATCAAAAACTGAAAGAAAATCGTCACCACAAGTTTATTAAAGGTTTTAACCCAAATATTGTAATTATTCAAAAAATTAATTAAAAATAATTTAAATGAGAATAAAGAATGACAGCATGTCTTGATGTCTTGAGAACAAAGTTTTTTTTCTTATTTCGTCGTTATCAAAGTGATTGACTGACGCAGTTAGAAGGATTTCTATCTCGTAATCTATCTCAGCAACTTTTTTGCGGTCAATGTTGCGGAAACAAGAATAGCGTAGAGCACAGATCTATTTCGAAACCAATCAATTAGCTCCTTAATATCCTTTTATTGTCTGCAACGATTAGTAGGATCATGTGGTTTATGCTCAACGTGTACCCGTTTGTTAGAGGAAATTTATCCTTTTCAACACTAGAGTGAAAATTCAAAAAGTAAAAGTATAAATAAAATGTCGCTAAACCTCGAGTTTAACAATATTTTTATTAACTCGGGACGTTAAAAGTTTTTAACTTTTGACGTCTTTTAATAATTATTTGGACTTTTTAGCTTGCTTATATAATCGGTCTTGTTTACAAAATAACAGGTGTTACGTGCGTTCCTGTTACGGCAAGTTCAAAACATTCAAATGGACTTACCTTGATGATAACACCCTAATGTACATCCGAGGATGAGGAACAAACACGGATTGTTGATTTACTGCTGACTATAGCAAATTCATTCCATTGACTTAGAATGCTAATATACAACTCTATACCGTTAAGGCACACGAATTTGCAATTTTCTAAGATTCCATATAAGATGGATTAAAAAAAATTATTATTTTATGCTTAACAACCGTATAGTGCCTATAATACCAATAAGTAAGAGTATCATTGCTAATTCATTTGTAGTGTTTTCGTGCAGAGCCTAATCTAAGAGGGGTATGCCCCCATCTTTGAAAATGCTACCAAGGGTAATGGAGACAAAAATAATAAATTTGTGTATTTTGACCTTTTTTTTCAAGACATTTTTAAAGACTTCTAAAACGAAAGGAAAAAATGCTATACTATAATGGAAATAGAGTCTCTCCCCTACATAATTATTTGTGAACGTAGTAGTTTGTAAGGGAAGTTTCGAATAAGTGGACTGAAAATGAATTATAATTCGCTTCTAGCGACTGACTGCATGATACAAAGTTCATAACTCTTAATCAACAAAACCTTGATCAGCGGCCGGTGGCTTAGCAGTAGAATACTTGATGATGTAGAACAACCCTGAGTATGACTGTATTCATATATACACTGATGGACTTGTGCTATCCGAAGTTATCCGAAGTTTCAAGTTCGTATCCTATATGCTAAAGACATTTGTTTTCCTCTACATTTAAGACGATTAAACAATTTAGCTCTATTACTTTTTCATTCGAAGTTTCAGTCAATTCTTGAGATTATATCGATTTTTTTTCATTTAGACATATATGTCAGAGAAGAATCCTTGAAGCTACTCTTATCTTTTACAGACCTTCTCATACAAAGACATTCCCTACTATGACCAATGCTAATCACTTCCTCAGTTAGAGCTAAAACAACACACAAAGTTTGCCTTGCTGGAACAGTCGCTATCTGCCTAACCGTCATGCCAGTTGAGGCTTTTTTCGATTATTAATGCATTTAAGGGTTTTCTGAAATCGACAAAGGTGGTTTCTCACTACCAATAATCGTCGATATTTGTACCTCTAAGTTCCTCAGCAGTTCAAACTTTCGAGTTTAAATTTTACTTTTAGGGATACTTGAACAGTATCAAAAGGTTTGTCTATTTTGTAATGGCTTTGTTTCCTCGTGTGATATTAAAGAATATCACATACTTTTCAACAGAGCCGTATCTAGGGGAGAGGGGGCATGTCACACTCCTTTTGAGGTAGCTAGTAAGAGTAATGGAGGGGAAAATATTAAACTTTTGAATATTTCTCACTTTTTAATAAAATTTTAAAGACCTGTAAAACTGAAGGGAAAATATTATACTGCAATGGAAATATAAAGTCTTGCCCCCTTCCCATCTTTAATCTTTTTCAATTTCTTCATCTTCCCCTCCCCCTCTTGCTTTTTTTTTTAGATCCGGGCCTGCTATTCAAGAACGTAACCTCAGAAAATAATGGTCATGAGCAGTAGTGTGCTGGAGATTGTTCGGCCCACCTCTCGCGAGTCGGATTGAGTTATCTTCTGAAGAGCAATCATTTGAAAATCGGAGTATCAGTGGGACAGAAATTAGAGTTTGTCAAAAGGAAGGCAAAGATATATCAATTAATCAATAAGCTATATGAAATCTACATTGAATTAAATAAATATATTGTAATATTTTTATAATTAGTTACATATTTTCAACGAAGAAAGTGCGATATTTCTAATTTAACTTTTTTACAATTATCAACATAGTAGTCTGAAAGGTAAAGTTTCGAATAAGTGGCCTAAAAATGAATTATAATTCGATTCTAGTGACTGATTACATTATATAAGGTTCATAACTCTTAATCGGCAAAACCTTGATTAACCACATCAGATTTCCTCGGTAGAACTAGACGGTTGTTAATCATTTAGCAGAACAACCCTGAGTATGACTGTATTCACATATACGTATATACACTGATGGAAACAAGTTAAAACCATATGTTAGGTAAATGGAAAGCTAATATATATATTTAATGTTATAGCAGACAAATATCTGAATCAGATATGTCAATGTCTAGATTTTTAAACAATTGGGTCAGTATTTAATGAATTATGAAAGTTAGAATATTTAACAATAATAATACCAGTCATACATAAATAGGCTTAACAAATATTACTATTCCGAACGATTTAATTATTTGAAATAAGTGTATATTTTAGAAGTTCGTGCAAATTAATCTTTTAGTATTGGTCATTTTTTTTCTCATTTCTTAGGACTGACACTGTTATTGTTAAATATTCAAATTCCCATAAGTCATTAAATACTGAACGAATATTGCTTAAAAATTCAGATATTTATGTATTTGATTGAAATATTTATTTGCTATCATATTTAAAAAAAATTATTTTAGAAGCTATAGAGTTTGAAATTAGCCCCCCTTTGACATAAGTTGCAAAGTTTGCCACAAGTGTGTACATGTAGAACCCAACAAATCATTAAAGAATTTCTATGCTATGCCAATGGAAACCACATATTATACCAATGACTTGGAGAATATAATTTTTATTGAAATGAGAAAGGATTAAGCTAAATAAAAAAGACAAATCATGTTTTATCTAACTCTTGAATTTCATCAATTCACTATTCGAAGAATTAGAGAAGCTAGAAAAATTAGCAACACAATTTCACAGTCACAAGAATTTATATGAAAAACTAAACAAGCACAAGCAATAATTATTTATATGAAACATTTTGTGCATTAAATTTATATTACGAAATTAGTTTAATATTTATTTCAACTTTCGGTAATTTTGACGAAAATTATTTAAGGAGGCGATGATATTTCTGTTTAAACTCCCGGCTGACATAACTATATAAAATAATTAAATACTGAATGAATATTGCTGAAGTTCATTTTTAGATAGTCTTGATTTAGTAAATTAATTTACTTTCAGTCTCATTCTCATACAAACTCATTGTTCAAGATATTGAGACTTTGACTTTCCAATTGGATCCAGATGAAAATTCTCTAATAATTTGGTAGGGATATATATAAACAGAACCTCTCGCAATAATCTTTATATCTGATAGAAGAAATTAATTGGCATCTTTGGCACCTCTGATCCATTTTCTGTTTTTAAAAATCGCTGCAATGAATCCATATCAGATAGGACACGTTGGCAAAAAAAAAAAAAAAAAAACTGGGACAGGGTCTGAGCTGCCTTACACCAGGTCTTTAGAGTGCACTAACAGAAAAAATATATTGTAGCAATAAATAATTAATTTAAATAATTTTAAAAAAATATATGGCAATTATTTTTAAATTTAATAACTAATTTTAAATATTTATAAATATTTTAATAAAATCATAATAAATAAATTATTACCATTTATGATATTTTAAAACAAATATCTTATAGGTAAAATTTCGATCCATATTTAAATTCCCTCCTTTCGTACTACTTTTGTTAACAGTTGTCCAGACTCGGTATACCTGGGTGGTTCTGGTCATAGAGCCACCCTGTACGGATGTTGTTACTAGTTGTTGTCTGCTACGGTGGGGGCGGGGGTAGCTCAGTCGGTAGCACGCCAGGCTGGTAATCTGTAGTTCCCAGGTTCGTTCCCCGTCCTGCCCACGGTCAGTAGGGGACACGGTTGGGCTTGGAAAGGCCGCCGTCCGTCGGATGGGACGTTAAGCCGTGCCCCGTGTGCGGGAGAGCCATACCCTGTACACGTTAAAGAATACGCTGGGTGGACTTGACGGAAGGCTACCATCTGTCTCCCAACAGCTGTTCCAGTGGGTCCCCTCCCCCAACCTTCTCTGAGCCTTCGGGGTCCTTGTGACCTGGCAGTTTAGCCCATGGTGTGCAAAAAAATGCCGTTCAGAGGTAAAACAACCTAACCCAACCCTGCTACGGTGATTGTTATAACAATGTCTTCAGAGTATATAATAAAACAAAAAATCAGGTTTCTACTGAATGTCCATGTTATACACTCGACCGAGAGGCATAATCAAAGAGAATTTGGAAACAGCGATCTGTGTTAAGTGGGTACTAACTAGGCCATGATCCTAGGAAAGCCGATGCTTTACTCTGCACACTCCAAAAATACTCCGCAGAGACTTACTATTAGGCGCAAGTATTGATTTAGGCTGGTAGCAAACTCGGCTCGTAATCTGATGTTCTCAGTATCGAATTCAAATTGTGACAGCAATGAACATTTTCTCTTCATCCTCACCCTGTTCTCGATACGAAAAAGTGCACTGTGGGCTTAAAAAGGTTGCTGTCCATCGGCTGAGGAATTAAGTCCTGGCACTGTGTGCATGAAAGCCATACCTTGCGCATGTTAAGAAAATGTTGTATGACTTAATGGGAGGCCTCAATCTTCTTTCTAATAGCTATCTAATAAATTACCTTTCCCAAATCTTCTCTGAGCCCTTAGGGGTCTGTTCATTTTGTCCGTTCTGTGTAACAGTAAATGCTGCTCAGAGAAAAAAAAAATATTTACCTTGACATTCAAACTCCCACCGCCCCAACATATGTGCGGCATCTTCAGCTCTTAACTCGATTCTTGTGGTTCTTGAGAATACGTCAGTGAACCCACTACGCCGTGAAAATATTCTATCAGGGTCAAAACTTACCAAAACCGTAAAACACACAGAATCAGGAAACACTTTTCGTTTCATTTTCACTAAATATGTCGCCGATAGCAATTTTCCTATTTATCAACTCAAAAGAAAGACTATGCTCAATATCACGACTTGAACGATGGAAATGATGCGTCTGACAACCGTGACAACTAATGCTTTTTCTTCGACTAACTGGTGCTTGTGATAAATTTCATCAGATTGATGTATTTGTGGAATCGCTCAGAATTAGCTTCCCACTGTCGATTCCACTCCGAATATTAGACTACACTTTGTGTTATTACAAATACAACGATTCAGGGATGGATGGAATTACAGCAGCATCGCTAACAAATAATTGTTTAAAATTTTTATCAATCACAGCCAACTGTTAGAGAGTATTGATTTCGTTGTTTAAATAAATCTGCAGCCGAAGTAAAATTGAGAAAATGATTCTATCGAATAGCTATAGTCATTACCAGGTGCAGGTTGCTATGTGTGATGGCATTATTTTCCTTTCATGTTATTGCTTCATTATGAAACTATAGGATCATTAATAATAAACCACAAGTCCAGACGAGGCTCTGAGTGATCTTTATTTGATATTTAATAAATGTTTTGTCAATAACAATAGAGGTCTGAACCTATTTTTATATCATGCCATTAAACAATGACTTTGGAGAAAATTTTGGGTTTATATCAATACTTTTGTATGGCTCTTTATTTAACAAATCGCATCCATTCAAGGTTATGTTAACTGTTAAAATAAATCGTATAAAATGTTTTGTTACGTAAAATTCCTATCGTTGGTTCATTTTATACGTAAAGAAGAGACGTGCACTGGAGCAATGGCTATGAAATGGAAATCACAACCTTGAAAGTGATCTTAACACACAACTGCTGAATCGCAACGCAAAACAAAGCTCGGTAGACCTAGTTAAGGATAGCGCGACAGATAGACCTCTTTGACAAGCAGCTGCTTGAGGGGGTATTTTTTAAAACTAATCCTATTTGGAGCACAAGACAGCTGAGGCAGTGCCATGACTGACATATAGAGCTTTCTGCTTCTGAGATTTTCACACTTTGCAATTTCCCTTTCCTTTATTTTTACCTCTAATTCGTCATGGCAGCAGGCACCTATTAGTTTAGCAAAACTGCTTTTCATCACATTGAAAGCTAAGTTATGGTTGTACGTGAAGTATAAACCATAACCTGTATATATATATTAATAATCATAAATGAGCACTCTGATCTGAAGTTTCCAGTTTAAAACATTCAAATGGAAACTTCCAGTCAGGTAAGATTATTCTCGCACCTGTATATTCTTCTCTAAACCATTCTCAGTCCTGTGATTCTGCAACACATATTTTTAATTAATTTTGTAGAAGGAATTGTGTCACTTAGTGAAATAGATTAAGATCTTTTAAAAGAGGAAATGAGCTCCACACGCTTTGATAAGCACAGTTTGTTGTTGCTTTTAATATCGTCGTTACAACGATACGAATTGATGACAAGAGGAAAAATTCGTTTTCCAGAATCGAAAGGATTCAAAGTTGCGTACGGGGAAAAGGTATCACTGGACAACTGTTAGAAGACAGATGGAATTCATTTAGCAGGGCCTTCTAGGGTTTTCTTTAACATGTTCATGGTATGATTCTCCTGCACATGGTTCTATGGCATAATGTATCAATTACTGTATGCAGATTTCTCTAATAAGCAGAGTTTGTTGTTACATCTTATATGTCATTACAACGATACGAATTGATAAGAAGAGGAAAAATACGTATAACACTACGTATTACGAAATAGCACTTGCTGAAATAAAATGCATACTACGTGTTCTGATTTATGCATGGGGTTGAGTCTCTAATCTCTGAATTTGCTCCATTTTTAATTAAATTAATTAATTTGTTTAGACTTTAACACTGATTTTAATTTTAACTGATTTATTCAGTTATGCAAGATTCCGTATAGTTTTGAAGGTTTACAGTAGGTTACCATTGATTAAAGAGATTATGCATGATTTTGAGCATTTGCTTTTAGATTCAATTGAAATAAGCGATTAAATTGCAAGATTCTAAGTGATTCGGTGAATTTACTCTCAAAGTACGTAGTTATGGCAGCTTAATTAACAACATTCTGCCTGGCAGTTCATGTGCACTGTTCAATATGTAACAATAATTAAATATCTCATGGTTTTGCAAATTTACTCTCGAATTCTGTTGCAATTGCCTTACTTTGCCATAGTTGAGATGTTTTCGACTGCACTTCCTAAGACATTGGAAAAAAAAAGTTTGACATAACTTTAAATAAAATCATATTGATTTTAACAGCCGTTCATTAAGTCTTCAATTTCACATACACCTGGATTTTTCAACCCAGAAATTTAACTATCTGGTCAACTAAAGGAGGATAAAAATGACCTCACCCAATTATAACTCATCTTGAAGGAAAACAAAAACGTCATATTCATCCAGTCGCTCTTCAATTCCGCGTAAGTGGGAATTAAACCAGATGTGAGGTTTAAAATGAGCACTGTTGCAGCTCATTTTTATAGGTCATTCGCATAAATTGCCTGCTCCAAATGCGTTTTATATGTTTCTCTCTAAATGGGTTCTTGACATTCCTACAGATGCCACACACCCAAATGTGAAGCAATTGCAGATCTGAAAGACTGCTGAATTGCCACATAACAATCTCAAAATGCAGTTCTAGCACCAAATGGTTATGTTTGGATAGTGTTAAAATCTTCATTTGAATTTCGTGTTTCAATCGCCACCTTTCTGCCAAAGCTATCCTTGCGAGGTTTGCTTTTTGACTCCCCCCTCAAAAAATTTTATATATGTATGTATGTATATGAAGTGACCAAGTGATCTTTTCCCCGATTTGTTAAACGTTTTTCGTGAGTAATATTTCTTTTGAATTTACTAGAGAAACGGCAGAATTCTTATATCCATATAAGGTACGTAACTTTAAAAAAATAGAGTAATGGATTAATGTGACTTAAATCTAAAATAAAATTCATTGCAGAGATTATTTTGCTTTTAATTTAATATAAACATTCAGTATCCATTCGATTATAATCAGTTAATGCTGAGTTGGGCGTCCTTAGGCTCGTTAACTACTAGAAAATGATATGGAACTTATATTACTAGAATATGATATTTCATTGCAGAGATGATCAGCAGAGCTGAATGTTGCATTGTAACAGAAAGATGCTATTATTATATGGACTATAAGGATACAACATCATACCATAGGGAGTATTCGAGTGGAGAACATAGGGAATATTGTGTTCCTATACTCTTTATGGACTCCATCAATCCATAGGGAATATAGGAACACAATATCATCTATAGGGATACAGCATTTACATTAAAGGTAGTGTTTGATCTATAACAATGTTGAAGCAATGCACACCCTTCATAAGTCATCAGATTTTAAAAAAATGTTCCAATGCAAACTAACAGAACAATCCTCCAGACCGGGTCAGCATTGTCTTAAAAATGCATAAGACCATTGCATTCGTCAAATGCATAGCTCTTCACCTGCATGGTTCAAAAGTAAATATTCGTCATCCGACCAGTAGATCATTTTTTCTCATCTTTGTTCATGCTTGATGTTCCCAATAACATCCAAGCCAAGATTTTCGATGTTGTAGAATTAGTATCTGGTGTGGTTTGGACGTCTACTCTTATATCCAAAACCAGTGGTCCCCAACACGTCATCCAGTGACCCCTAGGAGCTCGCGAATGGGAAATGGGGTCCCGTGAACTAATTTAATATTTAAATTAGCTCTAAAGATAATTTTACATTATCGAGATTACATAACAGCGTCAAATTTTATTTCCTTTTGCTGGAATTATGTCAATTTAGTATGGAACATTATCTGAGCAGAAGCTGTGATTGGCTGATGATGACATAAATTTTCTAGCGTATGGAAGTCTTCCTCTCAAATGTTTATATTTAAATTTCAAATTCTAAAAACAGTGAAAGATATCTGTGTGTCTGTCTCTATATCTGTGGCAGCCATAACTCATCAGAAAATCGTGGTAGACTTTTTAAAATTTGACATTGTGTTTTTGATTGTTGTCCAAGTTGCAGTATCCAATTTGAAGTCGAAATTCCCAAAGGAGACTTCCTAGAAGCAAACATGTTTACCATGCTAGTCCTACGGGAAACAGTAATCGTTATTAAATGCATTTTTGTCATTTTCTGAAGTGTAGGCGTAACAATTTTGCTTCTTCGTTTTCCATTCTCTTGATTTCCTCGCTTTATTTAGCATGTTGAAAAATTATTGTAGAAAAATATAAATTAAATATCCTCTGGGGTTTAAATGTTTGCAGAACTTGGAACGTCTCGTTAAACCTGTATAGTAGAATAATATCCTATACTACTGAAAAGCATGTTAGAATAACTTAAGAGACTAAAATATTCCTTTATATTAAAAGCAGATCCTCACTTGCAGATAGAGAGCAGTTAAAAGAATAAAATGGATCTGCTATCCAAAAAAATGCCCTAGAAACGTTCAGGTGTTCTTCCGATTAAATCAATGTACAAAGAAAACTAAACAGGCTTAAAAAATAAGTATCAAGTGTTGCTGTCATAATATAAGGAAATTTCTATGACGAAGGCATTGTTTTTCTATGTGAAGACATTATTGGGCTAGAAGTAAAATGACCCAGGAAAATTGCACAACAATAGGGCAGATCACTAAATCAGTTTTAAGTGGCGCAAAGTCAGAGATCTTTCACATCATTAAACAGCAATGAAAAGAAGGTTATGAAGCAATTATTTCCAGACAGCTTAAACAAATTGGACTACCATCCACAAAGATGTTAAGAAGCTGCTATTAAGCGTAAAACGGAGACTTGTCATATTGAGGTGAGTTAGAATGTACTGTCCGTTTACTCCAGAACAATGGAGCAAAGTTGCCTTGAGTGATGAAACTTCTGTGAGACAAAGCATTAGAGATAGATTGAAACTTTATTCCCTGTAACTATTGTGGAGCATCCTACAAAAGTTACGGTCTAGCAGAATAGTAAATGTTATCTTCTCAATTTGGACATTTGCATTTTGTTTGTGCAATATGAACAGAAATGCACACTGGTATGATGTAAAGAGATTTGTACTACTTTCTTCCGTTAGCCTATTTTCAGATGTACAATCTGTATGCATTCCAGGATGACAATGATCCATGTCAAAATTCAGGTACAGTGAAGACATTATTTGCGAAAATGCGATTCCATATTTTAGAGTAGTCTGCACACTCACCCGATCTCTATCTAATATGGAAATATTGAATGATATTTATGAAAAAAAAGAGGTTAGAAAATGCCGATCAATGATGAAAGTTGCCTTGAAGCAGTGATTAGTTAATGGCATCATATCATTACTGATAATGAAATGAGAAAATCTGCTAATATTATGCTTAAGAGATGTGAAATAAAAATGAAAAATAATGGCTACCTAATTAAATATTAATTGAACATTTACATCTGAATGCTTAATTTATTATACGAATTACAATACATATGAAATAATATATATGTAGATATTATAAATATAAATCACATTGAAATTTATAATTTGACAAGTCTTCTATGAGGTTTGAAATATTAGCGTGATTTTTTAAAAAATATACGTATATCTTAAGATGTACTCATGATATTGGGAATTTGCAGAAATTTGTGATTTTAGCATTCGCTTTTCATTCAAACTATACATAGATTTAATATTAGAATGTGTTTTATGACTTAAAGAGACCTGAAACACAATAATAGCGCATTAATAAAAGTGTTAGCTTGGCGTTTCTAAGCAATTGTACATTTTTCAATTCGGAGAATTTTCATTAACTTGTTGAATTAGGTGTATCTGATATATAGTCAAGGAAAGGTAAAACAGTTCTTTGTGAGATTCGAACACATTAAGACGTAAATCCATTCTTTTATTTCTATCACTGGTAGGTATTAAAGGACCATAACTTTTCTATCAGAATATCCCCTGTGACAGATGAGTGTGATCTCGCACATAAAAGCTCAAAGGTGCTCCCGTCAAGAGTGAGTGATTGATTTCTAACGCAGGCGGGAATGCCTGTTCATGGATCACATCGCGTTTTTTTTTTTGTATCTCTTTTATATGGCTGCAAGCATTCAGTTCTTCAGTCCAATAAGTTATTTCTTTCGATGTTTGTAGCAAGAGGGAAAACACTAATAATATGTGGCATTCAAAAGGAAAAGACCAAAGGCTTCATCTATCACATTTCACACTCTCCTTTTCTAGTACAGAATTGTTTGAGAGTAACATATAAAAATGAATCTCTGAAAAGGTTGGGTTGTTTTACTTCTGAGCCGCTTTTTTTTGCATACAATGGACTAAATGACCAGGTCACAAGGCCCCCAAAAGCTCAGAGAAAGTTGGGGAAGAGGATCCACTGGCTAGCTGTTAGAAAACTGATTAAAGCCTTCCCATCAAACACATCCAGCGTGTGACGTGCACAGATTATGTCTCTCCTGCACACGGAGTCGTGGCTTAATCGAGTGACGGCGACCTTTTCAATCCCAAAATTGTGCCTTTTTATACTGAGGGCAGAGTGGGGGCTAAAGGAGAGAAATTTCAATGCTGGCACTCTTCGGACTCGAATCTGGGAACTGCATATAGCCATACCCATAGCTAGAAAGAAATTTTTGAAGAACCTCTGCCAATATTTCAAAGGATTTCAGGTAAAGCTTTTCTCTAAGTATGTGGGCAAATTTTAAAATTTTAGGTCGAAGCTAGGTAAAAGAGAAACTGTAATCTCTTCGGAAAATACAGTCAAAAATGAACTATTCGCGATGTGAAAACAAATCTTTGATTCCATGTTTAGGGAATTAAAATTTTAAAACTGACAATTGCATTTATTTAAATAAATTTCCGTTCAAGATTGCACAAATATTGCATTTCTGAAATACAATAAAACCCATTTGTTTATGGTCTCAGTTTTACGGAATTTCTGTGATTTTTACCAAAGTAAGGAAATACAGATGAGCAAGGAAAAAAAACGATACCTCGGAATGCACATCTTTTCCGATTTTAAAAAAAGCTTAATGTTTCACAACGTGGACCGCTTATCTCGGGATAAAACGTTTCATCATAGGACTCTAAACGACAAATGTCATGCATTAGTTTAAATTTGTGTATCCATCCACTCCTCTGTTCACGTAAATCTTCAATCTACAAATCAGCATGGGGCTGTTATCTTCACCAATGAATGTAAACCAGGAAAAATAAAAGCACATTACCAAGACTGTAGCAACGAACCATGAAGCATTTTGTCATGAGAACGTTTGCACTTTCAGTAACTTAATTTGAATCACTTTTAGCATAAATGTTGAAAGCTTTTCGCATTTCATAGATGGTAGAGGAGCCGACGCCATATATTCAAACAGGACTTGCACAATAATTCTTTTATCAAGCTTTTGCAGCATATATTTTTCTTGTATTATTGAAAGTGACACATGATTACGCCTAGTACAATAAAACTGCATAATTGCAGTTTTATTGATGATTTAATTGCAGTTTTATAATTGCAGTTTTATTGTTGATTTAATTGACACCTGTCATTCGCATGACACCTGCCAATTAAATCATTTTCTGCAGATAAAATCATTTTTCAAGTCTTGGTGACGCTTAAATAACTAATCAGCTAACAAATTTGATAAGAAACAAGAATGACAACAAATACCAGCGACCGTTGCCATTAAACTGTGTATGAATTGTATCATTTCATTTCTACACAAATTTTGCGCAAATGATGGGCCAAGTGATTCAGAGGTTATTGCTGTTGGTTGTTTTACTTCTGAGAGGTACGTTTCTGCACGCAATGGTATAAATGGCCTGGTCACAAGGACCCGAAGGGCTCAGAGAAAGTTGAGAGAAGAAGACCCACAGGTTGCACGGAAGCCTCCAGTCAAGGTCATCCATCGTGTTCTTTAACGTGTACAGGGTATAGCTGTCCTGCATGTGGTGCCAAGGCTTTACATCCTATCCGACGGCAGAATTTTCTAACCCATTAATGTCCCCTTTCTCACCACGGATGAATAAGAGTTAGCGGTTCAGAAGATTCAAATTCTGACGAAAATCTATGACAACTTTAAGAGCCTGAAATATCTCTGACAAAATGATATCTTTGTAAACTTTTACCAGTTTCTGACAGTCTGAATTTTCGAAGCTCAATACATACTCCGTAACATTGAAATTGCAACACCTAGAAGAGGTGGGAAAATTTAGCTGATATATTTACATTATTAAATTTTCAAAACAAATGGACAATTTTATTAACAGAAAAATAAGGCACATCAGTAGGAGGTGCAACTACCGCTATTGGCAATACATTGAGAAATGCGTCATGGCTGTGTATCGTAGAGACTACTGATAACCGCCTACGGCACTGGCCACAATATTTCCTGCACCTAGTCTTGCAGGGTAGTCATTGTCTGCTTTGGTTGCGTGTGGGTATTGAGATGGTATCCAACTATATCCCATACTTGTTCTATTGGCGCTAATCCAGAGACCTTGCTGGTCACTCCACGACTTTGATAGCGCATAGACACTCCCTGGCACTGTTTGCGGTATGTTCACGTGAGTTATCTTGCTTAAACATGTTTCCAGGCACTCCTCTTTTGAAAGGAATAGAAACAGTATCCAGGATATACTCCACATACCGCTGAGCTGTCACACTACCTGGAAGAAACACTAGAGGTGTTCAGCTGTTATAGCTGATTGACCATGACACCTGCCATTCGCATGACACCTGCTATTTACCATATTCATGACACCTGCCATTTATCATATTCATGACACCTGCCATTCGCGCCGTATGCTGCTCGACAATTACTTTTGAATTAATCCATTCTCCACGTCTTCTCCATACGTGAATCTGGAGATCAACAGACCCCAAACAAAAGCCATATTCGTTACCGAACACCACACGATAACATTCTGTGCTCCAGTTCACTCGAGAACAGCACCATTCCAAACACAGGTGACGTAACAGAGGCCGTGCATGAAGTCCTGCCTCCGACAGTCTTCGAGATATGGTTTGTCTTGTAATGGGATGCCTTATAGAATCAATTACCATTCTTCTGATGGTAGATAGAGTGACTGCAGGGGTGGCATAAGCTTGTCGCCTGATCAAACGATCCTCCCCTGGTATGTGGTGTGATCGTTCTGCATGCTCCTGATCCTGGCCGACCAGAGCTCATATCGTCTCTCAAAAACTGCTGCCAGAATGGATGCACTATTATGTTGTCACGGCCCAAATGTTCCGCAATACAGCGAATCGACCACCCAGCCTCCCTGAGGCCAATAGTCCGCCATCTCTCAAATTCGCCGAGCTGGCGATATGGTCGGCGAAACTGTTGCCAGCGTATTCCATATAAACTTCACTCACTCCTAAAACCCGCAGCTCGAATCCCGAAGTCTCTTCTCACGACGAAATCTGCCTTAGTTCTAACGTAATGGCAGAAATGTTCTTGCGGATATCAGCAAACGCTGCTGCCGGATTGGTTCAATAGTTTAATCATTTGCATATCTCGGTATAACTCAACCGTTTGCTGATTTGTATACATTTCCGATCATTCCTTTGGTGTTGCAACTTTAATGTTACAGAGTGTATACAACGATATATCCATGAAAGCACACGAGATTTTCATTCTGTTTTATTCAGATCTATTTCCTTTTTTCTCTACAGCTTAATCAGATTTTTTTATTGGTACATTTCGTTACGTTAAATATAGATGGTCGTCTGTTTGTTCGTTTATGAATTTAGTCTCAATGTCTAAGTTCGCTTATGACTAAAGACACTCATCTGTCTGTTCACCTATAAGCTAGTGCATGAGCAAAAAACTACAGAAACACCGGTGTTTGGCTCCTTACGAGACCTAGGTTGAGAATTATTCTACGTGTAAATAAACTGAACAAAAGTGATGTTATTCGAAAGAGATTGATCCTTGATTCTCTTTAGTGTTAATGATTTCATTATAACATAAAATCGTAATATTCAACTACCATTCTCTTAGAGTAAGCATAAATCCTACCAAATTTGATGGATATCATTTCACCTATTCGTGATACTTGATATTAGGGACACCCGTCTCTTTCAAATGATCTATAATTTTGATTTTTATTGTATTAAATTCATCTTGGAATTTAGCGACATTTTCATAACGCTGAAAAAGAAAACCATGTTCAAGTTTATTAAAATGGTGCAGACCTGCTATATGAAACCATTGTTCCAAAGGATTTTATAGCTTGGTAACGGAAACTGCATGTCACTTTAAATTTTTCCCATGTGGATGCTCGGCATTGTAACCTGTGTTTTTCTTTGGTGATTTGAGCGGGGGTGCTGTCAGTAGCGCGCCAGGCTCGTAATCTGCAGTTCCCAGGTTCGAGTCCCAGCTGGGTCAGCGTTGAGACTTATCTCCGCCCTGCTCACGGTCAGCAAGGGATGCCGATGGGCTTGACCTGCCCACGGTCAGTAGGGGACACCGATGGGCTTGGAAAGGCCACCGTCCGTCGGATGGGACGTTAAGCCGTGGCCCCGTGTGCGGGAGAGCCATACCCTCTGCACGTTAAAGAATACGCTGGATGGCCTTGACGGGAGGCTACCATCTGTCTCCCAACAGCTGTTCCAGTGGGTTCCCTCCCCCAACCTTCTCTGAGCCTTCGGGGTCCTTGTGACCTAGCCATTTAGCACATGGTGTGCAAAAAAGTGCCGCTCAGAGGTAAAATAACCCAACCCTCTTGTGATTTCGGGAGTTAAAAATAAGTTTTGGAATATAATGAAAACAATTATAATATTGCATTATGTTTAAATATCCGAGAAATAAAATTCTCTCGTAGGCAATGTAAATTCCCTAAGTTTCTCCCTCATTCTTGGTCATATACATAAGGATTTTCCACTTTGTTTCTCTCTTAATATAAATGTTTAATATTTTTATTTTATCATTCTCAGTTGCTTTGTGACCGATGTTTGCAACTAACACTTCCAAAGTAGTGTAACGTTAAATAAATAAATATATTCGTTGATGAAAGTGAAAAGTGGTGGCTCGTGACTAAAATATTTGGTCGGACACTTTGACTAGGATAAAGAGGGACCAGATGTGGGGGGGGGGGGGGGAGAAAACGTTGGGGAGAAGCCTGATATAGAGTTAAACGAAATCGGTTTGGAACGACGTTCCGTAATGCATTTATTTCCGCTATTTTCCAAGCGCACTATTTAGAGCAATATTTTGTGAAAACAATCCGAAAAAAATAAACTGTATCGGAAAGACGTTCGTGTCTTTTCCAGCTCAATTTAGCATTTTTTCCTCTTCTATAATAATTACCTATATATATATATCTTTGTGTATTTTTCCTCTCCATTTTAGTAGTATTTTAAAACACCTTTCGTGAAAAAATGTGCATTATAAAAATATGTATTTTTTTTATTAACTCCGTTCCGATATTAAATTTATATTTCATTTTTCTGAACTGATATTATTCGACGTAAATTATCACTTCGGATATTTTTGGTTATGATAATTAATTTATAATATTAATTTATTATATATTTCATTACCTATATTGATTGCAAAAAAACTGAGTCGGTTGGTGTTGAACCAGAAACCTTAACATTGCAAGTCAAATGATATTGCACTTAACTAAGCTCCGCTGGTGATATGTTTGTTAAAACGCATTATTTGTATTCTATTATAAATTAAGTGTTGAATACATAGTTTTATTTTCAGTTCTAAATGTCCTTCCCAAACTGTTATTATATAAATTTACTCTTCTGGCAAGATAAAAGTTGGGAGTCTTATTGGGGCTGTCAAATGAAAGTGTTTGGCTAAGTTAGAAGACCTTGGACTATTTGTTGCATTGGTTTAATCAGAAGATCAAGTGCAATGGGCCATTCTGAACAGCTGGAATCAGTCAATCAAATGTGACGGGACGCTCTAAATTAAAGATTTGCCATCAGTAGCAGTTCATTGCTGTTGTATTTCAATACATGCGCATTGGTGTGGTCACTATAATAGATAATGTCAAGATTCCGAGACGATGTTGTTATTAGTGATCTGGCAACCTTCGTGTCACGTGACACGAAAGTCACTAATTTCTAAAAAAATCGTTGCCAGATATTTTTTCTGAATTCTGGTAATCTACCATAGTATTCGGATATTTGTTTGAGCGACTGTACCCTTTCAAACAAGTTGCATTTTACGATATATTAAAACTCTTCCCTGCTTTAAATTCCTAAAAACGTATGCGCATTTTTGGCAATGTCGCCAAAATTCGAAACCTTGTCTGCTTCATGCACTATCTCATCACATTATGTTAAATTACATCCCAATACTAGTGTTCAAGATTTCCTTAATTATCCTAACCAGCGTTTTAACGAGTTAATTTTCGGTATTCACTGTTTCATTTAACCTTTTCTAATATGCATTCCCAGCTAATGCTAGATCTAATAGTTGTTACATTCCGCAATGACCCTTTCGTCGTATAAATTATGAGAGGACTCCATAGTTTAAAGACTCCATCAACAAGTTGTTCAAATGTTACCTGCTTATTACTGCTCTTACGTATTAATGCAGTCCGCTGCATGATAATCCACTTCCGCATATCAGCTATCGTGATTAACGTTTTCTGCATGCTGTCTTTGTTAATTCATTACTCTTTTAAAAGTCTCTGTATACGATTAAAAATCAATGTGACTTTTCTTTTTATGTACAGTCGCTCAAAAAAGTATCCGAACACTACGGTTGATTACAGAATTCAGAAAAAATATCTGGCAACGATTTTTTTAGAAATTAGTGATCTGGGAACCTTCGTGTTTTTTTGCTGGGGGAGGAGGGACGAAGTTCATTTTAGGAGAAAAGGTCACAGTCACTAGTTACATAAAATGTACTTCAATAAAATATCTATTTTAGTACGTTTGAAAAAAGGAAAAAAAAAAGGCGAATATCGTTCATTTTGGCATTCGTCTATTCATCTGTCTGTCGGTGGGTAGACATTCAACGTTTTTGCGTTCAGAGCTAAATGACAATTTCTTTTTTGATTAAGTGCGAATAAAATATTATAATTCCATTTTCCGAATCTAGTAATAGTTTTAATTTATTTCATTATAGTGCTAAATTTTGAAAGAAGCAAAACTTTAAGCTGATACTATAAACCAGTGCTGCACAATCTGTCTGTCAGCGCAGGCGCAGTAAGAAAACTTAACGTGTGAAAGACACTGAAAGGGTAAATTTATAAATAAATTTACGTCATTGGAAAATTTTACAGAAATAATTGCATTATTTACAAATTTGTAGCAATAGCAATAATAACAAATAATGCCCAATATCGTTTGCATTTTTGGTATCAACATAAGCAATCGCGGGCTGCACCACTGCTAAAGAAAACTATCTATTCACACTATGAATTTGAAATTTAGGTGATCAAGGGACTGACACCAGCGATTAACCTCCATAAACCTGGGAAGATTAGTAAAGATAATTTCTGTGTTTTTTGAGAAAAATGGAATTTTGCTTTTGGATTTGGTTGGTTTTGATAAAAGATTACCTATCATATTTTTCGAATCGTCGTTTGGTTTGAGCTTTCGTCGTTAGAGGATGCTAAAAATATTAATCTTCTTTGAAAAAAGACAATTAAATATTCACCATATGCCACTTGCAATTCTTCTGATTCTGTATTTGATTAATATACCCTTTTGATTCCAAAAAATCTGGTTGGGTCGTTCATCTCTGAGCATCACTCTTTTGGCACTTTTTTTTAAATGGCCAGGTCACAGGACTCCGAGGGCTCAGAGAATTTTGGGGGAAGGGAAGCTCCTGGACAGCTGTTGAGAGACAGAGGATAGCTTCCAGAAAAGGCCATCTAGCATGTCTTTTAATGCTTTTGCTTACATTAAAGGCTTTCAGACGTGAGAGGAAATGAAGACGATTCATAGATAAACGCCTTTGAGGCGTTCTGGCAGCGGTGCTCACGTCTTCAAATATCCTCCTCTCTGTCAATAAATGGCTGGCGTGTCAGATCCCGTTCCGTTTGCAGAGTGCATGCAGGGATTGTTTTTATGCATCAGCTGCAATTATCAGATACAGTTGCGTTGTAAAGATCGGTAAAATCTGGAATATTGCCAGAAATACTTTAGTGGGCCCGAGTTAAAAGATTTTTACTTCCCCTTTTCGAAAAAAAATAAAGAATTTTTTTCGAAATTCACCAAGCAAGAAAATTAGTACAAACGTGCTTCCTTCCACTATTCGTAGTATTTCAAGAAGTTCTATCCCGAAAGCCTTTTTTAAATACCACAAGAAATCTTTCATCCTTTCAACATATTGCAAGTAGGAATTCAATAGTTTTTTTTTTGTTCTTTTTTATTCAACAGTTTAGCTGTGATTTGAATAAAATCAGACATTATAAAAATAGCTGAAAGTGCATATTATAAATATTATGTGGTACTGGGTATAATGAAAATAAGTTGAAATTTCAGATTATGCACATTAAGCGAAGTTCTATTTTATAAAATTGTAATTCTGGACAAGTTTAGTGAAAACCATTCGTGAAAGTTAAAACACTTTAGTGAAAAACATTCGTGAAAGTGAAAAACATTTTAGTGAAAAACATTCGTGAAAGTGAAAAACACCTTAGTGAAAAACATTCGTGAAAGTGAAAAACACTTTAGTGAAAAACATTCGTGAAAGTGAAAAACACTTTAGTGAAAAACATTCGTGAAAGTGAAAAACATTTTAGTGAAAAACATTCGTGAAAGTGAAAAACACCTTAGTGAAAAACATTCGTGAAAGTGAAAAACACTTTAGTGAAAAACATTCGTGAAAGTGAAAAACATTCGTGAAAGTGAAAAACACTTTAGTGAAAAACATTCGTGAAAGTGAAAAACACTTTAGGGAAAAACATTTGTGAATGTGAAAAACACTTGCATATGAATGACTCGGCTGCACATGGAGTCCCATGTTTACGTCCGGCGTGACGTCCGTAATGACGGACGGCGTCTTTTCCAAGCCATCAGTGTCCCTTACGCACCGAGGGTAGGTTGGGTGTGGAGAGGAGAAATTTCAAAGCTGGCATATATGAGACTTGAACCTGAAAACTATAAATTACGAGCCTGGCACTCCACAACAAATCTGGTAACGTGGTCCCGGTGAGCAGAGGTTCTATATCGCACTTTTTTTACGTTAGAGTGGAGCTGTAATTTTTACAGTATGCTTTGTTGTATTAAACAGAACACCGTGTTGAGTCATTAGCAATTAAAATAAAAGTTACAATTATATTCCTAATTTCAAAATAAGCATAAATTTGTAAAAAATTGAGAATGGTGCATTCTGTGATTCGCACACGCTACAAATACGAAACTACGACTTACTTTATACTACAAGCAAGTTGCTAACTACCTTATTTATTAACAGTCATAGCTTACACATAGCAATAGCAAAATAATACAAGAAGTTCATTGCATGGTTCTTTAGATGCATTTTCATCATAAGTAGCTGTTTCTATCATTATACCGCAAAAAATTCTATTGTAATTTTTTTCACTTCTTTCCCTTATTGAAATATTGCTATGATACGAAAGCAACGCGAATTATCTAAAAATCCAATTGTACAATTATACAAGTTCACAGACAACTTTTAAAGCTACCCATTCAACAGCTCCTCAATTCATTACAACAGCTCCTCAATTGGATCAGAATATCCTGTCAAGACATCTACTTCTTAAAGTGCTTAGAAAGAATAGGACCTTCTGCCTAGGAACTGTGTTTCGATATCTCATTAGGCTCTCAATGGCCACTGAATCTGGCCATCACTGTCACCGTCCTCTTAAAATGTGAGCGAAGGATTACAGAATAATCCTTTAGCATCTTCATGAAGCATACTTTGGGTAAAATTCAAACCTATTAGCACAGAATTAAGCCTGCGATCCTTGACTTACAGTTCAATCAAAGGTTTTTAAAAATATATATATTTTTCTATGTACGAAACATTAGAGTGTTCTTTTTACTATTCAATGAAAGGTAAAAAATAAAGTTCACTCCTAGAATTTAGTGTTTTATTTTGCCTTAGCACTGAAAAGGCCAGGATGAAGAAAAAAAATTTAGTAGGTGGAGGAAGGGAGGGGGCAAAAGACGCAATCTATCTAGAAAAAGCTAAAAGAGGAGCAAGAGACTGGATTTCCATTGCAGTATAATATTTTGCCCCTCTCTTTAAAAATTATGGAAAAATGCATGAAATATGCAGAAGTCAGGGACGGATCTCTGGTATTGGCAAAGGTGTATGTCCCTTTATCTCCCTCCCCGCCACGATACGGCCCTAACTCTGAAAAATACCACTCGTTTTCAAATCAGATGCATGCATATCTTACCGGTATATTTAATTTATATTTGTTTAACATAATCTTTAACGATTCCGGTTATAACTCCTTTTTTTTTGGAATTAGAGAGAATATAATTTATTGTTATGGTTACTTTTGAGCCATCTTTCTGCTGAAGTCTCGCCTTACGCATAGATCATTCTTTACGACTCACTCTACGAATAGCTTCTATCAGATCTACGTGCTAAGCGACTGCTGGAGGCTTAATTTATTCATATTTTTATTCTATTCATATTTTTAGTTTACAAAATATATCGTAATCCCCCTATCGAATGAAACGTATTTTGAAAACATACGTGCAATTTTTCGAATTGAAAACATTTATTTCGGAACATTTAAGCTGTCGCATGCCTCAGAAGTTAGTCGGTTGACACTTCTGGAGTTTACAAGATACCTCTTTTTTTACTTCATTGTTTTTCTGGATATCAGGTAGAATTCATCTGTGAAACACAACGAAACATCTTGCTAACTATCGTTCTGCAAAGCATTAACTTTCTGGCACAACTCTGAGCCTACTTGAAACTAATTGGCACTTGTTAAAGAGTTGGAAGCACTTCCTGTTAAATATTCTCCCTAAACTGCTACCGTACATTAATATCTAGCTTGTTTGTCAAGCGGCATTTGAGCGCAACGTATCCTTGATGAAGCCTTCGACAGTCCGCCTCTAAAATACGCTGCGAGCACCTATTGTAGGATTATGGCGTCTTTCTGACAAATGACAGAGTTAATGGCATTCACGAGAGGACTGTGCATCCTTTGTGCCTGTGGCATTTGAAGCTGCTTCAAAATGAGACTGAATTCCTTTAATCACCCATCGATAGTTTCTGAAGATATAAGGAGCAACCGAAGAGCTTGGTACGAACGTAGAACGAGAAGGAGGAGTCAGGAGACAATCACCGCTGCAGCTTATTCTGGCAGAAATCTCTTGCGCAAATGTCATGAAATTTTACGAAGAATTATTAAGACGATTCGCAACCATCGCTTCATTAATTAATCATAAATGCATAGAACGTGAGTAATTGGAATTGTTTAGTTAAGTAGGCAATTAGCACGGGGAAATTAGAGTTAACAAGTAGTTCAATTATGCAGCCCGTGTAGGTTTTTCATAGCAATCATCAGTACAAGTTGGAATTATTACCTAAAGGAGAAGCAAAAGACGTAATGACACATAAGTCAAAATGTAAGATGCCCAAGCAATAATCAAACGTGGCACGTTGGTAACCTAGCGTTTGAAGGTTTAGAGAACTTTTGATATTAAGTTTTACATTTCAAAGAATATATTCCTTTGGTTAGAAATTAGATATCAGTAGGTATGTAAACGATATCGCCAGTTGAATGGGATATCAGGTATGAGGAATTGAAGAGCAACTGGATAAGTATGACGTTTTTATTTTCCTTGAAGATGACTTATAATTGGGTGAAGTTATTTTTCGCCTCCTTTAATTGACCAATGAGTTTAAATTGCTAGGTTGAAAAATTCAGGTATAAGTGGAATTAGAAGGCTTAACGAGCGGCTGTTAAAACAGGTAAGATTTTATTTAAAGTTATGTCTAATATTTTTTCCAAAGTCTTAGCAAGTGCATCCGAAAAAATCTCAACTCTGACAAAGTAATTGGCAATTGCGACAGAATCGAGAATAAATTTTTGAAACATGTGTAAATTAATTATTGTTATATATATATGTTGAACAGTGCACATTAACTGCCAGGCAGAATGTTGTTAATTAAGCTGCCATTATTTCATACTTTGAGAGAAAATTCATTGAATCATTCTAGTATTCCTACAGGTTCTAAAAGCAAATGTTCACAGTCACGCATAACCTCTTCAATTAAAATTATAAAGTAGACAGCTGTTGTAAACCTTAAGAATGAATTTTCAAAACCATACGGAATCTTATGAAGTAATCTGTCAGTAAAGCATATTCGAAGATCAGAGGCTCCACCCCATATACAAATCAGAACATGTAGTATGCAGTAGTAAAGAATCGCAGGATAAGTCCTGTAGACATGGAACTCATGAAATAATGAGCTGAAAAAAATTGGTTTTCCCATGAGTGGGATTCGAACCCGTGGTTAGCATAACAGGCATGTTTCCTGGAAACCTAGGTTCGAATCCCACACATGGGAAAAACAATTTTTTTCAGCTCATTATTTCATGTAGTGTGCATTTTATTTTAGCAAGTGCTAATTCGTAATACTTAGTGTTATACGCATTTTTCCTCTTGTTATCAGTTCGTATCGTTGTAATGACGTATAAGATGCAACAACAAACTCTGCTTATTAGAGAGATCTGCATACAGTGTTTGATACATTATGCCATAGAACCATGTGCAGGAGAATCATACCATGAGCATACTAAACAAAACCTTAGAAGGTCCTGCTAAATGAATTACATCCAGTGCTACTTTTTCCCCGTACCCAAATCTGAATCATTTCGGTCCTGGTAACCTGAGCATTTAGCCCATTGTGTACACATAAGCCCAATCCAACGACATAGCCATAGAATTAGATCACAGTGGGTATGTAAACGATAGCGTCAGTCGAATGGGACACTCATTTCGAACAAGGAGAATGCATTGTACGAATGGGACACTCATTTCGAACAAGGCAAGTGCATTGTGAGAATGGGACAATCATTTCGAACAAGGCAAATGCATTGTGCAAATGGGACACTCATTTCGAACAAGGCAAGTTCATTGTGAGAATGGGACAATCATTTCGAACAAGGCAAATGCATTGTGCAAATGGGACACTCATTTCGAACAAGGCAAGTGCATTGTGAGAATGGGACAATCATTTCGAACAAGGCAAATGCATTGTGCAAATGGGACACTCATTTCGAACAAGGCAAGTGCATTGTGCGAGTGGGACATTAAGTCCGGTCCCAATTTCAGCACTGTTAGTTGTATGAGTATGTTCGTGTGTACCTAATATTTAGATATTCTTAAGTTCAGATTTTTCAGAATTCTGTGGATCGCTGATTATATTAATCATTAAACGATGAAATATTGTGTGAGGGGTTTACAGCTTTGTCTCAAAATCACTCAAAATAGTACCTTAATAGGTGATATTTCGCAATTACCTTTCTTTATAAGTAATCAATATTTATATCAATATTTGTGGGGCATTCAACCATTTTTTTGAATAAGGTGAGAAAGAAATGTAATTCTTGAAGTCGCGGCCATCTGAGTAACCCTGAGTAAATCATAACGCAGCTATCCACAGAAGCGCATGACTGCTTGCGAAGAAAAGCTATAGTCAACCCAAATAACAGAAATAAATCGATTATGATTCATGTAACGTTCATTTTTTGTGAATAACGTTTAAAATATAAATACAATCAGTACTTCTTTACTCTTGTTAAATAGCAAGCAGTCGAAAGCAGTCGCGAGACTCTTATAATGCGATCAGTAAAGGTGTGCGTTTTCCTTTGAGTAATCATCGCTGAAGGCTAGATGCTGCTGTAAACTTCTAGTATACTTCACATGAAGAATGTAGCGGTAAGTCCCACTAGAAGAATTCCTTGTCCAATGTCACATTAAAGAACACGCTGGATGGCCTTGACAGGAAGCTTTGTTTTCTAACAACTCCTTCAGTGGATCGCCTTTTCCAATACGAGATATTGAGGTCCTTGTGATCTGGCTATGTAACCCATTGCGTGTAAAACAGTGCCGCTCAAAGGTAAAATATTCTATCCGTTTGCTTCTTCTGGGTAGAGACGTTAAATGAGAAAAACATAAATATGAGTTTATTGTAATATATATATTAGGATTTAAATGTACATGTTCGTTTTCCTTCTCTATATAGGAAAAGAACTGATAAAAAGTTCTTTTCCAATTTCATTCATCTTATTTTTCAACTCCAACATGTAGCCACCAGTGATATTTATGTGCAAGACCAAACTGTGACTTCTCTTGCAAACCACTTTACATGTCTAGGCGTGGGAATGCCACGTCGCAATGCAAGGGCCATCTGTCACCAGAAAATGATGATCTGCCCTATCCATTCCCAACTGATGCTCTGAGATTCTGTTATACTCCAGATGGCAGGTTATTGACGGCCTTCAACCCTCATGCGCTCCGTCGTATAGGCAACGGCACTCGATCTGACCGTCAAGATCGATAAATAACAGAACTTCGGATGAGAAGCTGCCATAATCCCATTTATATTTTCGGTAAGGTTTCCTTCGATCCCTAACATCTTAAAACATTAAAAAGTCTGTTTGTACATATGGGTTGGGTTATTTTACCTCTGAGCGGCACTTTTTTGCACACCATGAGCTAAATGGCCAGGTCACAAGGACCCCGAAGGCTCAGAGAAGTTTGGGGAAGGGAACCCACTGAAACAGCTGTTGGGAAACAGATAATAGGCTCCCGTCAAGGCCATCCAGTGTGTTCTTCAACGGGCAGAGAGTATGTCTCTATAATACACAGCGCCACTGCTTAACGTCCCATCCGACGGACGACTGCCTTTCCAAGCCCATCGGTGTCCTCTACTGACCGTGGACAGTGGGGGGGGGGGAGTTTTGCGGAGATAAATTTCAATGCTGACCCAGTTTGGACTCGAACCTGAGAACTGCATATTACGAGCCTGGCCCGCTACCGAATGAGCCATCCCCACCCCCTTCAACACATACTAATATTATTATGTCTAAGATAATTTCCGTGAGTTATTTTGTACATTTTAATTTTTCGAACGAAGAAGTAGTTGTCTTAACGATTAGTTAAAATGAGAGTTTCTTATATTGTATATTGAATTAATAATAATGGTAAATTTAATTATACATATGAATGAATAAAACATATGACATACATTATACTTAGTATCAGTACAGCCTCAGATATTAAAAAAACGAAGTGGGATGGACTAAATAAATAAGAATGCGATACTATCGGAGAGGAATAATGTAAAAGGGATTCCATTCTAATGTAACATTATCCCGTTCCTTTTAGTAGTTTTAAGAAGCCAAAAGTTCTTGAAAAATGTACGAAATATGCACAAGATTAATTATTTGGGCCTCCATTACTCCATTGCTAGCATTCTCGCAGGGGGGGGGGGAGGTGGCATTGCCTCTCTAATCCAGACCCTGTACATGCACACCAAAGAGCCAAAGCATTGTGACCACCTGCCTAATACAATATTGGTCCTCCACGTGCCGCCAAAACAGCTCTTACCCGGTAAGGCATGGACGCTACAAGATTTCTAAAGGTGTCTTGTGGTATCTGGTACCAACACGTTGCCAGCAGATTCTTTAACTCTTAAAAGTTATGTGATCGAGCCGCCACAGATCGGATATGCTATTCTAACACAAACCACAAATGGTCAATTGGATTAATGTCTAGGGGAATTTGGAGGCCAGGGCAATATCTGGAAGTCTTCTTCATGTTCCGCGAACCATTCTCCAACAATCCGGCAGTGTGACATGGCGCATTATCATGCTGAAAGAAGGACTACTAGAGGGATATACCGTTGTCTTGAAAGGATGTACCTGGTCTGCAATGATGTTTAGGTAGGTGGTATACATCATAGTTTCCTGCACATGAATTACTGGACCGAGAGTTTTCCAGCAGAACATTTCCCATACCATTACACTCCCTCCACCGGCTTGTTTTCGTCCCAGTGTATCCTAGTGCCAACACTTCCACAGGTAATCGACGTAAACGTACGCAGCGTTCCACAAGGAGCAACAGGAAACGAGATTAATCGGACCAGACGACCTACTTCCAATCATTCAAGGTCCAGTTTTGATACTCATATGCCCATTGTAGGCGCTTTCGATGGTAAAGCGAGGTTAGCATGGGCACTCGGAGCGGCCTGCAGCTACGCACCCCATTTTCAGCAGGGTTCGATGTACTGTGGGTTGTGACACATTACACTATCACCAGCATTCAAATTACGGGCGAGTTGCGCCATAGTATCCCTTCTGTTGGCTCGTACCATGCGGGATAGCCTTCGCTCATCTCTAGTATTGATGAGCAGTGGTCGGCCCACACCTTGTTCGTGGTTTTTTTCTCCTCGGATCACTTTTTGAAGGTACTAACTATGGCTGACCTTGACACCCCACAAAACTTGCCGTCTCGGAAATGTGCTGACCCAGTCGTCTGGTCATTACAATTTGGCATTTGTCAAACTCACTTAAATTCGCTGGCTTTCCCATCTGAAGAGCAAGAATAACACTGATTAACAGAGCTCAGTATCAGATGCTATTTATACCGTTTATGATCTTCACATGCGCCGTCGTTCACCTGCAGTTGCTTCGATTTGCATAAATAAGTGCTGGTCATAATGTTTTGGCTCTTCGGTTTATATATACATATATTATTCTTCCGAAATTAATATAATTTTCAAATCTCGGTAGAGAAGATTGTAATATAATAAAGCTAAATTAAATGTTTAATTTAAATATGTCAAATTTTAGAAAAAAAAATATATCTACACAGATATCAAGTGATACGTGAATCGAGTTTTTTCTTGTAATTAATGTTTTAATCTTACGATTTATATCGATCACAAATTTTTCCTTTTTTCATGTATTTCGATAAAAATCAAAGCAATAGTAAAAAGAAAATGGCCAAGTCACAAGAATCAGAGGTGGATACGGAGACACACTGGAGAGATACAAAGGATACAGATTGGAGAGATATCAAGGAGGCACACAGTAGAGATATCAAGGAGGCACACTGGAGAGATACTAAGGAGACACCTTGAGAGATATCAAGGAGGCACACTGGAGAGATATCAAGGAGGCACACTGGAGAGATATCAAGGAGGCACACTGGAGAGATATCAAGGAGGCACACTGGAGAGATATCAAGGAGGCACACTGGAGAGATATCTAGGAGGCACACTGGAGAGATATCAAGGAGGCACACTGGAGAGTTATCAAGGAGGCACACTGGAGAGATACTAAGGCGACACCCTTGAGAGATATCAGGAGGCACACTGGAGAGATACTAAGGAGACACCCTTGAGAGATATCAAGGAGGCACACTGGAGAGATACTAAGGATACAGATTGGAGAGATATCAAGGAGGCACACTGAAAGATATCAAGGAGGCACACTGGAGAGATACTAAGGAGACACCCTTGAGAGATATCAAGGAGGCACACTGGAGAGATACTAAGGATACAGATTGGAGAGATATCAAAAAGACAGATGCATAGGCGCCTACTCCACGGTGTAACAGGAGCAATTTCCCCCGGCACGTATTTAGGAGTGGGGGCAAAAAATACATTTTCTCCTCCGTGTCATTTTATAATTTAAATAAAAAAATAAATAAATACCCCCTCAAGCAGCTGCTTGCCACAGAGGTCTGACAGGAGCCTGTCAGTTTATATGCCATAGTAGAAGGTCTGAGAGGATGGCAGGACCTCAGCAGAAAAACGACACACACACACATCCATGCCTAATCCGGGGCTCGAACCCAGGTCCCTTAGATCAGTAGCCAAGCGTGCTAACCACTCGGCCACGGGACGGCTATTTTATAATTTAGGAAACGAAAATGATACTTCAATCATTTGTCGAGCAAAAATCATGTGTGCAAAAAAATATGTGCATAATCGACACGCGTACAATAGTGTAATGTGAAAGACAATAATTTTACAGCAAAGTACGATTTTTGTTTTAGTTCAGTTTGGCAAATGGCTTCATAATTTGAGGTAGTGTCAGAGGTCAGCTTCATTGGTTCGCCTGTGTTTCGTTAATTGAGTGCAAGCCCAGATAAACGCAAATATATTTCTAAAACAACCGGAAAAAGCTCACACATTTTGTTATGTCGAAAAGTAAAAGCAGTATTTTAAAACAACAGATATTGCCATTTACTGAAATGCCTATATTTGAAGACTTGCGTAAGCATTATTATTAGCTTGTGAGATATAATTTTGAACATGAGGGAAAGATGTAGTCAAATATTTTGTCTGGTTTTCCTCGTCGTAGATGACCTTGATGTAAGCTAAAACTCGAATATTTGAGCTATAGATATGATTCTAGAACATTACGGACTCGACAATAAGATTGCTTTACCATTCAAGATAGCTAAATTTTAAAGCCCCTTGTCTAAATTCCTCGTCATAGTCCATCAAAACAAATGGTCATTTTTGCACTTTTTTTGTAAACATTTCATGTAAAGAATCGGAGATAATCAATTTCAGATATAGAAAAAATAAATGGGGGGAGGGCAAGCGACGCAATTGAGCCGGGAAAAGATAAAGGGGCCACTGCTTCTTGTCCCCCTTCCCCCCGATCTGGATATAACTATCTCTGGATATAACTATTCTATCCCCGTGGTAAAATTTAAATGTTGGCGCCTATAGACAGATGACAGTCTCTTATGTTGGATGACGGTTGTCATCCAACATGTTCATCAACTTACGCAGGGTATGAGTCATACCCTGTGTATGTAAAACACACGGGGCGGATGGACCACACGGAGACACACGTCGCACCCAAAAACAGCGCGCTTTCCAAGCCCATAGGTGTCATCTTTCTGACCGACATCAGGGTGAGGGTTAACCGAAATGAATATCAACGCTGGCACAGCTTGGGACTCGAACCTGGAACTTGCGGATTACGAGCCTGTCGAGCAACTTATTGAACCAACCCTCCTTCTTTAAAAGATGATTGAAGTTAGTGAAATTTCTCCAAATTTGAAAATTCCTTTTAGATTTTAGTTCTCTTGAATGGCAAATCAATCTTATGGTCCAGTCAACAATGTTCCAATCTCATATCTATAGCTCAGATATTAGAGTTTTAATTTTACTACAAAGTTTTCTACGTATTTCGGTTGTCAGAATTCGTTGAGAAAATGAAAAAAGCATCTGTTTCATGGGTGTCATTCCTTGATCCCTTTCGCATCAGAATAGCCTTCTGTGTTTTGCTGATATCGTCACTGGTGCCTCAGATGCTTTCAGTATGAATGACTTGTATTTCTACTTCAAGAATCAGTCAATCATTTATTTGCTCTAACATAGACATTAGTCTGAGAAAATTGAAAAAGTTAAAACACGATGTAGAAGGTCTATGATCAGATCTATTGAGTCGACAGGGTGAAATTTACGGAATGGAAAATAAAATGTCAGCACGTAACACAAAGCATCGTTACTGCTGACGTGCAAAATACATTAGTCGAAGAAACGGCCACATCGCAGCAGCAAAAGGCTGTAATAGTTATCTGCAACGGTTGTAAGATGGTGAAGACAAATAAAGTGTCCATAAAGAAATTGCGAATTTCTTTCAGTAGCATTAGGAAAATAAAAAAAAAACAGCCATTACCTTTTTCGATAATTGTGATTTGTTGCTTTATGACTTGCATCGTCAGACACCAATTTGATTTATTCTTTCGGTCAGAGTTAATTGCACCAAAACATTTAATTGTGATGGAGCTCTTTTGACCAGAATTTGGTTAATTAAATTATTTTAATGGTGAAAGTAATACTTTGATTTCGCGTATTTTCTCATCTAAAAACAGTTGTTAAACTCTCTTGTGACGACTAACGCAAAACGCGTTAACTGATCACATAGATGATGATATACTTCTGATCAGGCTTAGATTTAACAAAAATATAAAGTAGGAGAGGAAGTCTGATTCGAGTGAAAGAATGATGTAAATGAATCAAGACGAGATGGAAAGAATGGGAACGATATTCCGGATATTTTTTACTCTCCGTTTTAGTGGTCTTTAAACAAATTGTTTGAAAAAAAATAAAAACAGTGTTATATGTTTGTTTAATATTGTTTTCGCCTCCATTCCGGTTTAGTAGCATTCTCAGGGGGTGGTCATAGCCCCTTGCCCCTCCCTCCTTTAGATCCTATTACGTTAGTGATTTCGAACACAATACATTGGAGCTGCGAGACTTGTTCAAATCGCTCACACAACAAAGTTTGTGTCATTGTCGAAGTAATAGCTAACTAGTGTTCAGGGTAGAATTAATTGCTAGCAAGGCAAGAGAGCTTCCATGGATGCCGGGTGACTAACAACCAACGTCGTAGGTACGTGAAGTACAGTGGATTGTAGGGGCGGCCGAAAGTAATGTGCCTATACATACATCCCTTGGGTGACTTGCCAGATGTTGTGAGACCACAGATGTAAGGGAAAGCTGAGTAATGGAAACTTGCGAGTGGATGGCCATTGTGGGTGGGGGATAAACTCTGAAAAAGGGGGGGGATAAATAATACAAAAAGTTGGTTTTGTAGATGCAGCACTAGAGAGAAAGAATGAGATTGGAGGTGCTTAAGAATGGAACACATGCAGGTGGGAATTGCAGAAGAGAATGAGAAAACTACGGAAACAAATAAATAAATTCATGAAAAAGAGAAAGGTGAAATGTTCACGTTTAGGTGCCTCACTCCAGTAGTGTTTCTGCGATATTCTGAAGCTGTTGGAAAAGAGCTTAAAAGGAAAACTTGCTTTGGTGAAACATTTAGAATGCATAAATCACTTTTAATCAGTAATTTCGTTATTAATCGGCTCGTTATGAGGGTAAATCAATATTTATTTTTTTTTAAAGAAACAAACTCCAATCTCCTAAATAGCTTTGGTTTTTGCTCTGATAATGTTTATGTGCATTTAGACGAATCGATTTTGGCTCAGGAAGCATTTGTATAAAACGTTGCCTATGGGGAAAAAATTCACCCTTAGATATCTAAATTTCATTCATTTCTTAAGGACGGGAAAAGCATGCGCAATAAATAGCTCCTGATGATTTTAAAGTGGTGGGATTGAAATGCGCATTAAATAGCTCCTCAATATTGCAAATTTTGATAATCGAGGTGTGCTAGAAATGAGATTTACTCCACTCTTCGTTGAGAAACTGACATTAAAAATTTTAATAGAAAAAGAGGTGCCGGTTAGAATCGGTCTGTGAACTCAAAGTAGAAGAGCCATACTGTGACGGATGCATTAGGAATTAGGAAAATGCTCGAGATACGAGCTTTGTGGTCATCAAAAGACAAAATCGAGAGACGTAAAATAATCTAGTTAAGGATATCGCTTGATAGACACACTTTGTATACTTAAGAACAGGCTTAAATACAATATTATATGCATGTTAAGGAAATGGCTGAATAGCAATGCTTTATAACGTTAAAAAGCACACTCGATAGTCTTTCTCTGGGCACGTTGAAGAAAGCACTGAGTATGCGTTTTCTGCTGATATTATGAAATGGATTAAATGACCATAACTTATTTCTTTAAGAAACGCACTCGGCGTTAAATGGACAGCACTAGTCGCCTATTGAAAATTTTTCTTCCGATGGCGATACTAGGGGAGACAAATATACTGTGTTGCTTTAAGAACAAGTTAGACAGTTATATACTTATACGTTTCTTAAGAATCAGGCTTGATTACTAGGGCTGTGTGTTCAATCGTTTCGAATTTTTCATTTCCTCAACCCGTATTGAACAGAGGAATTCACGAGACTTTTGGTATTAATCCCACCACCCGTAAAGAGCGCTTTTGAAAGATAAGATAGGACAACCTGTCGATGCACATCACGTGAGTATCACAAGATCTAGGCAGAATAATCAACTTTATGATTTAATTCATGAATGTTACATTATCATGAGGTAAAATAAATTTCATGCAGTGAAGGTTGGAAGTTAATCAGATTAATCTGTTTACAATTGTGGACTAAACGATGAATTTAAAAGTGGGAAGATGTTTTTTTTAAAATACTTTAAGATATAAATATGAATTATAATTTTTGCTTATAACAGATTTTGGCAAAATGAGTTCGGTGACTTCCGAGGGATCACAAAAGAATTTTACGAGTAGCGACAGTAAGGAAAAAAAAATTAAAATGTTTCTCTATCTCACTAGATATTTTTAAATTTACATTTGCTTTCGAAATAAAATACAATTTAAAAAGAATCCTGTCGCAATTTGTTATACGTCATGCCGTTTGTTCACAAATGCATTGCCAAGTATTTAATACCAACGGGGGTGCCAAGGTTCCCAACGGGAGCACCATCAGCCCCTAAGGGTTGTTTTGGGAGTTTTTGGGCGCCTTTAGTTAGTGAAACAGAAAATAGGGTGCTACAGCCATCTAGTTTTCAATTAGTCTTATAAAAGAAATATTATTTTACTTGGACGTCCATAATTGGTGAGGTCCATAAGCGAAAGCTGGTAAAAGAGAGAGTTGAAAATAATACTTTGCAAAATTTGGAGTTAGAAAATAATACTTTGTAAAATTTGATGTTAGAAAATAATACTTTGTAAAAGTGGACGTTTAGAAATAATATCTGGTATAGGTGGGTGTTAGAAAATAATACTTAGTGAAAGGGGTCGTTTAACTGAAAATGGTTAGAAACCGCCACCTGTTACACATTTCAATAATCCGCAAATATAATAATTTGTAATTATGAGTATATTTTGATACCTCTGAAGTATTTCAACAATATTTCCGATTATGATACATTTGATGTTAAAATTATTTTCAGTATCAAAAGTTTTTCAATTACTAGCGAGAAATACTTCGAAAATAAATGAGCTCGAGTCCAGCTAGAGAATAATCATTACCTCTGAAGCATTTGCAAAGCAAACAATTTTAATGCCGCTAAGCCTTTTGGGTTATTTCTCGAATTAAAAGTTACTTAGAATTTAGAACGATGCAAATTTTAAATTGTCATGATGCAAGATGAATATGCTATAGTACATTCTCTTGTAACAGTACAACGTTCAGCTGCACATGTGGCTTTGATTTTTGTAGGAATCGTACTGCGTAATGCAAAATATGATTAATAATATCATCAAGTAACGATAATCATCCATTTGTAAACGAAACGTATTTTGTAGCTAAAAAAGATTTTTTTGACGTATACGTTATAGTTCTTAAACCACTCTGCAGTTATCAGGTTCGAGTTCTATTTGTGCCTGCGTTGAAAATGTTCTCCTATCTCCCATTCTGACCTTTTCAGAAAGGAAACGTCGATAGGGTTGGAAACATCTCCATCCATCACATGGAGAATAGTAAGACGTGGTCCCGTAGGAAATCCGTACCCTGCATATGTTAAAGAACACTCTGGATGGCCTTGACGGAGGCTTCCATCTCTTTCCTTACAGATGTCTTATGGCCACATTTCGCCTAACGTTCTTTGAGACTTTGGAGTCATTTTGACCTAGTCATTTAACTCATTGTGTGCAAAAAAAATGCTGCTCAAAGGTGAAACAACCAGCCAATCTTAAACCACTGATGTGAATGGAACTCGATGACTTAAAAAATGATAAGGTGTGATCTCACGGAATGTCAGACTGCTGTAACGTTCAACTGTTAATGGTTTGGTGGTCTTCGATGTTCAGATGAGGTTACTGATTCAGAACAACTATAAAAAAATAAAATAAATACCCCCCTCAAGCAGATGCTTGCTACAGAGGTCCGACAGGAGCCTGTCAGTTTATATTCCGCATCAGGAGGTCTGTGAGGATGGCAGGACCTCAGCAGAACAACTATAATAACTTGAAAATTTTTATCCAAAATATTTATCTACGGTCACATCTCAGCTTTTAAGATGGGACTTTCATATTTTATAAACGAATAATATATATTATAATTTAATATTTAATATACTATATAATGGATTATCTCTCATGAGTTTATTACAAGAGGGAAATTAGTTCTAAACAGAGAAACAATTGAGAGATAAAAACACTTCGGTTGTCACTTATAAATTAACATTTTTAATGGAATGAACTTCAAACAATGGCTATCATTTTTCAAACAGTTGTTGACGCTTTAAAGTGTTTTGTAGCTTGTACACGAAGGCAACATGATCTGCAATCGGAGATCGGAGATCAATACCCGATCTGCAACATGCTGCCAAATACTTCGGATGTCATAGCAAGTATTATGTCTCTCAGACAATGATAGTCATTGTTCAGTTTGCAAATCATTGCTTTCACAATTGAAGTCTTGTTGCGTTAAGAGCAGCCCTTCTCAGAAACCTGTAGTATTGACTTGCATACTGAAACTTTCATCACTGAAACTATTACGATTTATGTTAAAATATATTTGTTTTGCTGTTGATAACAAGGGTGATAATTTTATTATGCGTGAGGTTGTTATATTCAACATTCTGTGCTTCTGAAATTTTTAATTCAAATTATTTTGCACTTTCGACTTTTCGCGATATGTGCAGTACATAACATAGAGAAATATACACTTCTGTTCACGAAAATCAGAACATCGAGAAGGAATAGAGTAAGGTCTGTAACTTATACGGGACATGTTTATCACCTATTACTGAAGTGGTGGTTTAGAATTCCAGGGTCATCGGTGCAGTAGTGTTGGCTGCATGGCTAATGAGCAGATTCTGGAAAGGTTGTGACTGGACCTTTCTCACAGGTATTTAAAGCTGTCGTAGCAGTCAGTTCTTATGTAGGTGTTAAGATATGCAATGTAGACTGGTGCGATCTCCATATATCCAGATGAGTGAATTCGACCGATAGCATATTGGTGGGATGAGAGAGGGTAATCTTTCGTACCGAGAAATTGTCTCTCATGTGCTATGCAGTGTATCTGTTGTGCATCGAATATGCAGAGAATGGTTCGAAGATGGGCAACGAACAAGTCGGGAAGGTTCTGGACCTCATATATAGAAAACTCCATGAGAAGATCGTCATCTTCAGAGACTGGGTATAACAAATCGCTCTGCCCCATCTACAGCTTTTAAGGCCAATAATACATCTTCCAGTATCAGCAGTGACAGTTCGACGACGTTTATTGCAATTCGTACTGCATGCTCAGTGACAAATGCTAAGAATGCCTCTAACACTCTGATACAAAACAATCAGAATACAGAGGTGCATCAAGCGATGGCAGTGACTTGATAAATGTTATAACATCGTCTTTTCTGATGAACCCCGCTCGTGTCTATTCGAATCCAATGACAGAATACTCGTCCACCTATGGGTTTGTGATAGACACTACGATGAGTGTATTCGTCTGAGTCATAGAGCACCAACATGCGAGATTATGGTGGGGGGTGCGATTAGTTCTGAAAACTAATTCTCCTTACTATGGATCAACACCACCAGTGCTCGTTATATTAAGGACACTGTACAGCCAATAGCTCTACCATCGCGCCACTGCCATCGTCACTGCCATTTGTCACTCCACTGCCATCGCTTGACGCACCACTGTATTCTGACTGTTTTGTATCAGAGTGTCAGAGGCATTCTTACCATTGGTCCCTGAGCATTCAGTCCGAATTGCATTAAACGTCGTCGAACTGTTTCTGCCGACACTGGAAGATATGTTATTGGCCTTAAAAGCTGTAGATGGGGCAGAGAGATCTGTTATACCCATCCTCTGAAGATGACGATCTTCCCATGGAGTTGTCTGTATATGAGGGGGCGTTCAATAAGTTCTTGGGATGCATCTGCAGAACTCTGCAGTTCTGAATGAATGCATTTTGCAAATCTTTCACCCTTAAAACAGGCTTCTCGGCAAGTAGAGTTATAAATTTTTGGAAACAACCAAAAATCGCATGATGCAATATCGGGTAAATCTGCAGGATGGGGTAGATGCTTGATTTTTTTCCTGCTCCAGATAGACCATGACTTGCCAGAATTTGTGAACACTGGCATTGTCATGAAGAAGAACCCTTGACACGCCTGTTGTTGGACCCTGCTCCTTCATCTCCTTAACCATTTTGGGAAAACAGTTTTGATATAGTATTGACCATTTATAGCCATTTTTTCAGGTTAGGTGTCCACGGCTACCACTTCTTGGGAATTAAAAAAATTGTGAACATCTTGTTTTTTCAGCGAAAGTATTTTCGGAGGATTTGAGGACATGGTTTATCTTCCTCAACCCAAACATAGTTGTCGATCTTTCTGAGACATGTATAATAATAAAACCTGAGACATGTATAATAATCTTTCTGAGAGATGTTTATTAAAGAAAAATATTTTAGTGCCAACGATGACCCTTAAAGCAAGAATTCAAATACTTGCAATGGCTACTGATCAAGATCAGCTACAATCTGATATAAGGCAGCAGTTACACAGAACCTGATCTAGGTAGGGGGAAGAGCAAGACTTTCCTCCTTTTAGAATCCTAGCAAGAGGAATGGAATAAAAAATGATTAAAAGTGTATATATTTCATATAATCATTTTCAATAAATTTTAAGGACTTTTAAAACGGAAAGTAAAATGTTATACTACCATGAAAATCCGTTCTTCTGGCCCCTCCCTTTTTTTTTTCAGATCAGAGGCTGCATGTGTATATATTCTCTTAGATCTGTACCCCATAAATAAATGAAAATCTTACATAAATTTCTTCTTCAATAGAGGACCACAGGGCAGCAGATACAGTTTCCATAGTTAAGATCAAAACCATTATGCAGTATAATGTTTAAATCAGTGGTTTTCAACCAGTGTGCTGCGTCACATTGGTGTGCCGTAATAGGATCTTAGGTGTGCCGGGAAAATCTTTTAAAGATCATTAATTAAATTATTTTCGAAAGAAGTCCAAAGCAAAATAAGTGTACATATCAAAACTAAAACATTTTTAAATTGATTATACGAGTATATCATTGTTATAATAAACGCATACATAATATCATCATAATTTAAGTGTGCACAAAAGTTTAACTATAGGTTCAAGTGTGCCGTGAGATAAAAAAAAAAGGTTGAAAAACACTGGTTTAAATGAACAACACCAGATTTCTCTGAATTTTATGATTTTTAAGGCTTAAAAAATACAAAAAAAGGCTTTAAATAGATTTTTAATATTATACATAGATATATACAGAGGTATATAGAGAACCTATCAATAGATTAAACTGATCGAAAATGGTTTTTCCTTCAGAAGAGATTATATATTCTTTGAAAGGTACTAACCACTCTCACCACGAGAAGGCAGGTCGACTTTAGTACTATTACTTAGTAGGTTCTGCACATCATCATAGTCGAATAAAATATATTCTCCTTCTAGTTTCCCTCCCCAGATATTGTAAAAAAAGGTTAACCTTCATTTGAAAAAAAAATCCAATATATAAACGCCTATTTGCTGCAAAATAACACTGATTATACGAACACTACAACGTTCTCTATTTCTTATAATAACATTTTAATGAATGAAGTACCTTAATATCATCATTGTTATTGCTACACTTACTTCTCATGGGTTTCATGAAATCTTAAAAACTTGTCATTGACACATATTAATTACTCACATTTATTTCAATATACCCTTTGAGATCTGATTCTTTTAAATCCGCAACCATTTTTCAGAAAGGTTTTATTTTAGGTTTTCACTTATCTCACTTCTTATTTCAAATGTCCCGTTTCGTTTGAGAAACATATTTCGCTATTTTCTTCAAATTTAGACGAAAATGATCTTTGGAATCTCAGTGGCGTTTCTTACCTTATGTAAATCACGACGTGAACAAGCGAACAAATACTAATGATGGAACAGAAAGGATGCGATTCTGAGAATTTCAGATTTACGATCCAGTTGTAATTAAAAGTCGAAAAAAGAACATAATGCAAATAAAATTATTGTCTTATCAGTAAGATAAGTTGTAACCTATCTTGCAAAAGCATCGAAACCCTTTTTTATTCATAAAAACTTATCTCTATTGAATAACTTGAGAATATTAGTTTGGGAAACTCTATCCGTAATCTCGCAATTTTCTACTTGCGGATCTGGGTCGTTAACATGTAACTGAAAAAAACCAATAAAAAGCGACATTAAGACTGAGCTGTCTGTTGTATTTTTTTCTTCTCACTGCCCTGCATCTAGTCCTAAGAATAAAACTGATTGCCCTTGTACAACTCAATTTATATGCTAAACAATGGCACTAACAATTACTTGGTCCTGACGCAGAGGAATGTGCATGCAAGAGCCCCCAACGTGATGTGATTGCTTATTGCTCCTTCCCATGCGACTTGCCGCTCTGCTGCGTATTCCACGAGGGCACTCTTTCGTAAAAGGAATGTTTATTGAGACCATTGTTACGTTTCTATCTTCCTGATACTCAAATTACAAAGGAGTGGGCTCTGCTCTTTGTTGGTACTACCGAGGGAAACATCGCTTCATTCTTATGGTTAAGGACGGAGTCAGGGATTCGTAATTTAACGGTCTCAGACCTAATGGCGAGGGTCAAACGTAATCATTTGTGTGATGGATGCTGCAAAGGGTTGCATCTTTGTGTATTAAATTTACCATGTTGGTATTTCCAGCAAATTAGACTTATCTAACTCCAGTCTTCAACGGATGTATGAAGTCGGTTAATATGAGGGCTTGATAAAGTCATCTCTTGGTGCAAGTAATTCACTTCCTAAATAATCTGACATTTCATGTCGTAAATCGTAAGTTTAGGTAAATAATAAAGATGCCTTACTAATTATTTTGCTTCGCTGTTTCGCTTTAATTCGCAAAAATTCCTGCGCTTCTTTCGGAAATATTATTTAAATGCCTATTTTAAAAACATAATTTATTATTTATGTTCGATGAAATTCAACATATACTGCTCAATATTTAAATTGTTCTATTCAAAATAAGTGGACGGAAGCCTCTGAAACTCATGACAAACACATATGATTAGAAGGGTATGATGTGATAAGCTGAATGCAGCGAATTAATGATCAATATACAGCAAAATGTACATACTTTAGTAGATAGGGGAAACGCCGTGGTTCACGATACATTCAGTTGATGTGTTTCAGCACAGAGGTCTAGAGATTTCTGATGGTATCTTGAAGCACACTAAAGTGTGCATCAGTTGAGGGTGAGCATGCAGACGACGTCACATCTGTCCCAAATACAGGGTGGGGCGTAAAAACTTCCTTTTTTGAAGGCGAATGAAAGAAAAATTGTTGCTGATAAATAAAATTTATTTTTTGATAATGAAAGAACATAATTTCAAATTTCAAATCATGCTGTCTTAAACAAAATATCCTGAAGGTGGTGACCACCTTTATGCACTGATGCAACCGATTTCTGACGTTTCCCTCTGCACGTTCCAACATGTCCAGAGGAATTCGGGCTATTTCCTGACGAATAACATTCTTCAGCTGAAGCAGGTTTGTGGGGCGATGTTTAAAAACCTCTGCCTTGAGGTATCCCCATGAAAAAAATCACAGGGCGCTAGATTGGGAGAGCGCGCCGCACACAGGATGTCACCTCGAATCGTGATGAGCCGTACGGGGAACATTGCCCTCAAAACTGTCATCGAAGCTCGGGCTGTGTGGGCCGTGGCACCATCCTGTTGGAACCAGACATTTCCTAGGTTCATTTCTGCAAGAGCTGGTTCGAAAAAGTTTTGAATCATGTCCACATACCGCTGTGAATTAACAAGTAAGTGCTCGATTGTCCTCCTCAAAAAATTAAGGACCAATAATTCCAACTCTCGACAACGCACACCATACTGTCACCTTATCCCTGTGAAGTGGCCTCTCATGGAGCTCTCTAGGGTTGTTACCACTCCAATAGCGCATGTTCTGTTTATTGACACATCCGGATAGGTGAAAATGTGCCTCATCACTAAAGAAAACAATTGCCTCAAGGGAACAGTTTCCAATAAAGTTTGTCACGCCGTTATTTGGTTCTGGAAATCACGTGGTGACAATTCTTGCGCAATACACATCTTGTAAGGATGGAAATGAAGATGTTCATGGAGAATTTGACACATTGATCGATTGGATATTCCTAGGGCGATTGCATGTTTGCGAGCGGAGCGTCTCGGAGATCTCAAAATCGACTGTCGAACTTCCTACACATTTTCTGGCGTTGTAACGGTCCTTAGTCGTCCTGGGCTTTTTTTCACCACACTCCCGGTTGTCCTAAAGCTCCCTACCCACAAAACAATCGATTTCCGGTCAGGAACCGGACCTCTGGGTTGAATTCCGAAGTGAGTACGGAACGCACGCTGCATCGCCACATAGGTACGGTTGTTCGAAAAATAGGCTTCGACCGCAAACGCACGCTGCTCCTTCGTCCACCTCATGTTTTCTACTGAGGGGTACTAGACAACAACTTCCGTGACTGCTGCGTTCGCCAAGCCCATCCCCACTTTTCTACGACCTTACCTCCCTTCACAATGTGCCGTCAGGAAAAGGAAGTTTTTGTGCCCCACCCTGTATGATAGAAATTCTTCTGTTTCACATTTAAATGTTCCTATTCCATCTAATACACAAACTTATTTACAGTCATTATGTTTCACATTATGTGTCCGTTCAGCACATTTATGTGTTTTGGGTCTGTTTTCTTCCTTTATAGGCTTTTAGGTCTATTTCGCATATTTTTATGTTGTGGATCAGTTTTCCACATTTATATTGATACGAATTTAAACAGATGAGCACTGAGCGTGAGTTCAAAACAATACATAAATTAGTATTTAATAATTATTTATACAAGAAGTATGGGAATTTAAATATTGGACTAATTATGCTTATGACTAATTATTCACTATCTTCTATTGACAAATGTTAAAAGAACAGAACATTCTAATATCCTTAATACGACATTCAAATTAACAAGTCTTAAGAGCCGAACTGTCGTAATTGAGTAGCAAGCACATTATCAAGCAAATCTCTGCTTAGCAACAAGAGGTTACATAAATCAATTATTATTGAAACCTACTTTACTTTGTTTACAAGAATACCAAGTATTTTCTTTAAATCATAATATGACCTTATGTCTTATTCATACCACCTCTGCCTTCTATTATGTAGTAGTTCAAGTTTGTAAGAAAGAACATAACTTCTGTCTGCTAGTCTTGAATACACTCAATTCGCTATTTGACACTGACTAAAACATCTCCTTTAAGATAAACACACAATAGTAATTATAAAACAATACTCAAGCCGACTAATCGCGCACAATACCAATTCAACTATTTTCTTCTTTTTAATTCACCGAACTCACAACTGAATATCCTTTTAGTCAAATCAGGTTCCAAGTCGTTGTTGCTATAATTCGCACGCTGATGCACACACGAGATTCAAAACGATACATCATATCACGAGTTCATTGTAGCACGTTCATCTGTCGTAACAATATATTCTAGATCTGTTCAGTAGAGCCTCGGGTAAGGTATGAATGCTTGTGTTGTCTTTCCGCTGAGTCTTCACGTTCCTCACAGACCTTCTAGTATGACATATAAACTGATAGGTTCCTATCAGACCTCTGTGGCAAGAGCTTATTGACGGGGGTATATATATATACTCATTCAGATTATTTGCACGTTCAATCTCAGTTATTTCCCTTACACGTTTTTCACCTAAGCTGTCCATGTTCTTGGATATTTCATAGTTTAAACCTATTAATAATTCAGAAATTAACGTACATTGTAAAAGACTTAATTTAAAACATTGTATAATATGCATATAATGACAGAAATAAAGCGAGATTTATCTGGAGATGAAGCCTATCCAAAAACTAATGGATAGATAAATATTTAAATCAAAATGCATACACATTCTACCTGTTAGATGTTATAAAATGAACGTTGAATCTGCGAGGAATCCATTTCGTGTTTATGCGATATATTTTCCTATTCCAGGTTCGACTAGAGATTCTATAAAAAAATTTGTTTTTTACAGAAAAAGTTTCACATTCAACAGGCATAACATTGCACTATATATCAAGCACAGAACAGACGTTGAATTTTCATTTTTTATCTTTATTTTTTCATTGAGGTGAGGGGAAGGGGCTCCTATAGGTTAGAAAATCGCAATGCCATATGCATGAGGAGAGGTGCGATTGCTATTGGATTCGTTGGCAACACACAGCATTAGAGAAGAACCGGAAGGTGTCACACATCCCTGCCGCAGATATTTGAAAGTCTCCGTAAAAACGAGCTTGCGGCGGTCGACTTGTGAAAAGAGGATATGAGAAAGCCTTAGAGTTTTGTGAACCGAATACTTCGACTTCTTGTTGAACTGAGCCTAAGCTCGTATGGCTAAGGAACAAGCCGCTGCTGCAGAACTCATTTCAGTGTAGGGATAGCTTGTGGCTCAAAGCATTTCCTGGTCTTCAGAAAGGTTTTAGTTAAAAAGTAGTTTTGAGCTGCTGTAGATTATTTTACTACGAATGATGGTGTAGGAAATTCAAAATATGTGAAGGTTGTAATAAAAATGTAAGTTTAAAAAAAGTAAAAGAAATGTTAAGGCACTTTTTTTAATATATTTTTGTAGATAAAATTTAATAGTAGTATGTGCATATATCATAATAGAATTTTTTCGCGAGTGTAAGATGACACGGAGCATCAATCTGAGGTTACTGCCTCATTGCAATAATTTTTATTAAAAGCTTATAAAGCTGAATTCTAGACAGAGCTTTTTTGCATCGTTTTGAATCTCATGTGTGCTTCAGCATGCGAATTACGGCAACAACGACATGGAAACCTGATTTGACTAAAAGGTTATTCAGTTGTGAGTTCGGTGAATTAAAAAGAAGAAAATAGTTGATTTGCTATTCTTTTCGTGTCTCCACTCTTTCTAAATATTTTTGCATCAGTCTAATTTACATCACCATGGACATCGCCAGGATGGAGTAGGACGGGGCAGTTGACCACTCCCACTGGAAAAATTTATGGAAAATTTTATTTATATTGAATAATGCAGGTATACCAAAAATAAATGTCATTTTTTCCTTAACGAAATAGATTATGAAATGAATTATCTGTCAAACGATCATAGATCGATTGACAGAACGATCTGTCAATCGATCATAGATCGATTGACAGATAACTGATAAGTCATTGACTTGTGATGAATGATGACTGTTGAAGAATCAACTGCTCAGTCTCCCGACCACCATTCATTCTACGCCACTGCATCACCTTTTTCTTCAATTGGTATTTTTTCCTCAATATGTTTGCTATTAAAGTGATAGATTTTAACTTTGAAGTACAACATAATTAGTTGACTGCGAACTTCTCTCTTGAGATATTTGAAGATTAATAACAGTAAACTTTAACCCTCATGGTGATCCACATTTATCCTTCTCTCTGCTTTGTAAATTTTTGAGCAAGGCTTCAGCAATGGTTGTGTGGAGGGACTGCCACGTCAGTACCACTAGAGGACCACTTAGCTGTGGAGGGGAGAGCACGTTCCAGCTATCTGGAGGGTTAATCAACCTAATGATAAAGTTTGCTTTTCAATACATTAGAAAATGCTTTATCTTTATTAGGAAATTAGAAGTTGCAAAATCTGTCTTAACCAATGTCATCTAAAGCTTCACAAACAAAAAAAATTAAACCGGATTCTAGAACATATTGTTTCAAGGATATTTTCATAAATTGGAAATATTTTATCATTGCACTCGAAAGACGGTTAAGTTTAACACTCGATACGAAATGGGTTATTTTAATTAATTCAAATGCTAATTAAGATACTGATGTAGGTTATCAAAGTTTAAATTATATTTTCAATGATGTCAAGCCGTCCCATGGCCGAGTGGTTAGCGCGCTTGGCTACTGATCTGAGGGACCTGGGTTCGAGCCCCGGGTAAAGGCATGGATGTATGCGTCGTCTTTCTGCTGAGGTCCTGCCATCCTCTCAGACCTTCTACTATGGCTTATAAACTGACAGGCTCCTGTCAGACCTCTGTGGCAAGCAGCTGCTTGAGGGGGTATTTATTTTTATTTATCATTAACACCGTAGACTAATGAATATTCCATTACACACCATGCGCTCAGTGAAATTTCAGTAACTTGAATTTCATGCCACATTTTCCTTAAGATAATTAGCCGACTTTTTTCAGAATCAAAAATGTCGTTTATGCATCCAGTCGTTCGGAAAATATACACTGGCCTACCAAAATTTTAAATAATTTCCATGTTATGTTAATGGCAGTCTAACTTCGAAGCTCTATAACTTCTCCAATATATATCTAAATGAAAAATGAGACTGAAGATATATTAACGATCCTGGTCAAATCGATTTCAATCTCGATTTTCAACAGTATTTGCTAAATATTTAAAGAATTAAGGAAACTAGATTATTTCGCAATAGTAATGAGTCAAAGACTTTACCGGAGATATCAATTAAAACTTGAAAATAAATATTGTTTCAAACCATTAAACTACACATATGTTTTGAAATTTGTGTAATGATCATTTCAATCTTAGAAAATATGAATGATTTTTTTTATAAAGCATGATAATTTGTTGTTTGAAAGAGTTAATATTCCAGATTCCATAATCCTGTAAATACTAAACAAATATTGTTGAAAATCGAGATTTAAACAGATTTAATTATGATCTTTAATTTACCTTTAGTCGCATTATTTCGTTACATTCATATCGTATAAGTTAGAGAGCTTAGAATTTAGATTCCCATTGACATAACATGGATATTCTATAATATTTTGGTAGGGCAGAGTATAAGGCAAAATGTACAAACAGACAGCATATTACAGCTCAAAGGTCATTGTTTGAGTTTTATCAGGTCATTGTTTGTTAAATTAGATAAATATATTAAAAATGCTGATTGAAATATGTTAAAGTTATATTAATTAAAGAAAAAAGTTTTTAATTGAAATATTGCAGTGAAATAAGCTATACATTTTGTTCATTCAATATAATAATAAAAACAAGTATATTTCAGCAAGAAAGGATTTCCATTCTGACCTGACAGGGACTGGAACATAAGTGTATGATATCTCTATGTTTTGGCCTCCTTAAAGAGCAGAGCAACACGTAGCTGATTAAGAACAACATAAGTTGATAAGCTTTCTCTGCGACAGACAGAACATAACTTTAAACATCAAGTTTAAAATGAGTATACTGGCGTATACAATTATTACCAAAGGGATACAATTATTACCAAAGGGAATGAACGGGCAAAAGCTTATTTGAAACTTCCGCTTCACCTAACGCATTATCTGCTCTCCAAATCAAATTATGGTGATTAAGCGACTTGTGCAAAATGTCACGCATATAGGCGCACTAAAGAAAATATAACAACGTGTACGAAAAACAGCTTCACAACTCAGCAGAATAGTATTCCTGAATAGTGATGATGAAAAAGTATCAGTTTTGCATCTGTATTTGTTACGTTCTCCCCAAAGAATAAATGCTCGATATAGAATCACGATTTCAAGTTAGCTTAGTTATGCAGCATATAATCGGGAATTCCTAAATTGGCCTATGAAATGGGCCTTTGAGGAAATCTTTGAAAGCTCCCAAGACACAGTTTATGCTTTGTTATTAATTATGTCCTTTGGTTGCATCACATCGATATCAATCGTATTAGACATGCTGAACATCAATTTTAATAATTACTGAACTCGTATCATGCACTTAATTCCATTTATACGTAACCTGGGTTTACATGCAAACTATTAATTAAATCTCGTTTTGCTATGAAAAATAGAAATTGATAAACATTGATAGCAAATTTAAATAGATATTCATTAAAGTGTGAAACATGTTTGAATAATAAGCTGCAAATGTTGCTCTGAAAGATAGAGAACTTCACATTATTATCTTTTAATACGAGAATATACTTTTGAATTTTCAATACATGATATGGTTAATAATTAACTTCTATCTGGTTCTATCCTGCTCAAGTTTTCTTTAATTTTTGTATGAAATAGCTTTCGCCTCATATGTACTAATTATGTAATAGTCCCCTTCTTTCTTTATCATTTTTTTGTTCTCTGTCTTTCTTTACCAGTTTTTGTAGGACTCCCCTGTTTTTCTTTACCAGTTTTTGTAGGAGTCCTCTGTCTTTCTTTTCCATTTTTGTAGCAGTCCCCTGTTTCAATTTACCAATTTTTGCTTCTAACATCATTTCAAGAAATAATACCTTGCAACGTTTTCATATTAACGTACAATCGATCAATTTAGTATTACTGCAATATTCCTTAAGAATGATCTTTTTTCCTGAATCCTGCATAACATTTCTTCATTAAATTTGCATTCTTTTTTATATGTTTGATCATTGTTATCCGAATTCACATTTCAAATATACACAATTTTGTTTTTACACGGTATATAGGTTCTCGAAAAAACCGTGCAAAAAAATAATACAGTGCATATGAAAAATTAGAAGATTGGTTCCAGACGTGAAAATCCAGTACAAATAATAAGTTGTTTTCAAACAAATCATATCAAAATCTTTAATTATATCTTTATTTGATTTTTATTCATTTAAACACTTTTTTTTTTAATTTTATAAACTTATAAAGATAATTATATGTACATATGTAAAGTAAATTATCCCTCATAAAGAAAATAATATGTCACTAATTCAAGAATACAAAAGTGAAAAAAATATGATTTTCATATGCTTATTAACTAGATTTTATTCGTTGTTACTTTCTGACAACAGACGCTTTCGTTTGCGTAAGACTGGAATGAAATCATTTTCATCGCTTGAAACATTTTTGCCATCGTGTTCATACTCCAATGGTGAAATGCTTTTATGTAGAATGGGGAACCAAATTATCACCTGTTTCCAGCGATTCTGAAGTTTGATCAGTTTTGACAACGAACTCTGTAATCAATCGTTGAGATCCTGCTTTGACTAGATCTTTGTATAATTCTTGATAACGCGCCATACATGAGTTGAGTTCATGTTTAAACTTCTCAGCTCGTTCGACAATGGGATCATGTGTAAGAAAATGACTTTCCAATTTACTAACCATTTGAAGCCCTTCTTTAGTTAAACCTGCAGGAGTCTCAAGGACACCTTCTATTATTTCATCTTCGCTAAGAGCTTTGTCAACCAGCAATTCATCAATATCTGGAAACGATAAATCATCGAATCCGTCTCAACCAACTGCATGTTCTAAAGTGATGGTATTACGATATTCATTCGAATTTGGGGGTATAGGATCTTTGTTTTTTACACATTCTGGCCAAATAGCTTTCCAGCATGCATATAAAGTTCATGGTTTTAATTCTGATAACGTCAATCCAACATGTCTGATCCAATATAAAATAGAAAATTTATTCCACAGATCAATAACTGTTAGTGCTTTATCCTTATCTAGTTTATCCAAAATGTATTGCAATGTTTGTCTTGTGTAGTAAGTTTTAAATGTGACAATTATACTCTGGTCTAGTGGTTGTACTAAGGATGTCGTATTAGGCGGTAGAAAACAAAATTTAAAAAAAAGCCCGATTTTCTAATATCGTCTTCATTTTTCTTGATGGTTCTTACGGTAGCTTCGTTCAAACCAAAATATTTACCTATTGATGTTGAACCTTCTCCAGTTGCAAGACGATCTAAAATTTGGATCTTAGCATCCAAAGAGATAGCATTTCTTTTCTGCTTTTATATAGTTTAGGCGTTCTCAACGTGGGGTACGCGGTAAAATTTTTTTGGGGTACGCAGTGAGAGCTCAAAGGTGCTAGACCTAGTAACAAAGTAAAAATAGCCATTGTTATACTATAACTATAGTTTTATCTATCTATACAAGGAGTTTTATCTATCTGTACGCCAGTTATATGCATATTTCCAGGGGGTAAGTGAAGCATAAAAGTTTGACAACCACAGGTATAGTTGAATTATCCGACATCGTGGCAAGGCTTACGAAAAATATTTGAATTGTAGTTAAAAAATATGATGATGAAAAATTGTAAATTACCTATTAGCAGAATTTAATAAATTTATATTACCCGCACAAAACTTCAAAAAACAAAACAATTGTTTTTTTTTTATTTCTCTATTAAACATCTGAACACTTCTAACTTTAAACACGAAATGAGAGACCAAGACTAACGTATGTATCGAAGATAAAATTAAGGGGAATTCCCAGAACTCAGTGTTGTCGCTTTATTCCGAATGAAGCAGGTTTTGTACAATTTTTCAATAAAATAGAGAATAAAATAGAGAAAACGTGTTGTGTAGTTATGTTAGTGTAATTTTTATTTTGGGGATTTTAGTGCGCAAAATGCGTATCTATAGTGCATTTTCAAAGTTATAAACTACTTAGAAAAATGTGACCATAAAAGCGGCATCTTTGTTATAAATGTAAATTCTAGGAATTTTTTCTTGAATAGGAATATTTTTTCAGAATTAAATTCAAATGGAGATTTTTTAAAAGGCGCCATTTGAACCGTGTTAAATCAAAATAAATCGTGTAAAAAGAGAATTGGAATTTTTTTCTAAACCGTGTGAAATGAAAATTGTGTAAAAAAAATCCGTGTAAAAACAGAACTGGGTGTACTTCTTTTTTTTTTTTTTCGTTTTTTAACCCAAATGTCCTGGTGTAAAATGTGTATGATACCCAAATGTCCCAAAAGACATCAGATAACAACGTTTTACACATAGACGTTTGGGTTAAAAATAAATATCACTGTCTAAATTAATGCTTAAAAAATATTTGCACTATTCAAATTTTGTAGGTGAGCTTTTTTTCTGCCTCTTTTGTTTGACCATTAACAACAATTTCAAAAAAATGTTTTCTATTTTCTTTCCAGATGAACAAAATAATTTAAATGAAAAAGTTTATTGTTCTCGAGTGTAGCACTGTCTTTTCGTTTCCCCTCAGTGAAATGCAATATTTAATAAAATCCTTTGTGATAATACATTATTAATCATTAATGTTTCTTTTACGTAATAAATCCGTACGATATTCACCGTACAGAATGGTAACTGTAAAATTAATAGTGAAAAAAATCCTCACCGAAATATTCATTAGAGAATAATTTAGACGAAAATTCTACTTATTGATGTGCGGCCTGAGTTAAACAGAAAAATATGACTGATGCTGGGATTTGTTAAAAACCTACGGAAGGTGTAAGTATCGTACAACCTAAAGACTAAAATTAGGCTCTCAAATAATTTGGCCCTCTCTAAAAATAGGGTATCTTGAGGATTAGGTGGTTTGATATTGCATATAATGAATGATGAGTCTAGGCAAAGGAATTGGTAAACATCTTTGAGCAGCATATTTTGCAGAGAGAGACTACGTTGGTTTGGTATTTATACATAGCAGTTGATTAATAATTGATTACATATAAGAATACACCACAACAATAAAAGCACAAATTCCATTCATTTTTTACGTTCCGAGTAAGTTCACCACCAGCCTTACATACGCAACTTTTGAAAGGTCAATATAAAAATATAAATGAATTATCCCTCAAGCAGCTGCTTGCCACATAGGTCTGATTGGAGTCCACTTTAGTTAATTAAACTAATTATCAATATATTGAAATTTTCTATTTCAATATTTTAAACGTGCTTACCGTTTAATAATCATTGAACAAGCTGCTGAAACTCTTATTTACCTATAGCAATTTGAATATAATTTTTACAGATCATTTGAGTTGTTTTACAATTTAGTGATCTCTTTTCCGAATATTTAAAATTGCCATGTCAAAAGGACCGCCGTGATCAGAACTGAATTGGAAATGAGAGAACCACCTAGACTTAACGTTAGGAGCAACGTGATGAAAGAAAGATAAATGTTTTAATATTAGAAAAAAAAAAAATTATATATATTTAACTGCCTCCGAATAATATAACACATTAAATTAACTGTAATTAATCATAATTTCATGGGAAAATATATACTGATTGAATTTCTAGTAATTTTTGTTCTCAAATCTTAGAATTTTGATAAACTCTGTTAAAATCTGGACATTTTTATTCGTTCTTTCGCAATACATCATAATTCAAGCAACTGTGTTTCAAAAACTATTGCTAAGAAAATTCTTGTTCTCCAACAATCATTATGCAACCTCATTCTAACCTAATGTTATCATATTGTTTTAAATTTTTAGTTATATCTGAATATTAATTAACAGAGTGTGAATTCAACACAAGCAAAACTATGCATGAACTGATTTAATAACTAGGGCAATGAATTGCATAAATCATAACAATTTTAAAGAAATGTAATCAGTGATACAGATACTTTGCTGATATACTTCAGAGTTTGATTAACCTTAACACCTTTATACTTAACACTCATCACTCCGCTAACACTAACTCTAGAACTTCTTCGTGATCTACTTATAATTCATTAAACTATTTTCACAACTCCCGTGCACACTGCAATAGAGAGTTATTTCTTTGGACTGAGTACACAGACTAAAGCAACTAACTTTCTGCTCCCCATAGATTCTTGAGAATTACTGCTGATCTATAAGTTTTTTTTTATTCTTCATCGTTCGAACTGGGTAGTAACGCAACTCTCACTCCGAGGCACTTTTCGAGCTCACACGGTATCACAGTCCCGGCTTTATGGTTGCACGTATTCGTTTCGTTACACTATCATTGATGATCTTACAATAATATATATTATTACACCTATTTGTTATTTATTAATACATATATTAATTCAATGTGATTCAATAGTTGTATAATGTACAAAAATAAGAATCGTCCTCTAAACGATGAGGCAAAACCGTATGAGCCAACACAATACGATTCTGACTGTTACTAAGAATCAACACAATAACATTTGGTGTTGCAGTGGTATTGCGTTGTGACTGCGAACTCTGCTGTAATCAGGGAGTGTTTACGATGCTATTTCCTTTCCATGATCCAATCAACGTAAAAATGCTTTTTTCTTAGTTAAATGTTGTACAAACATCACATTATTATACACGATGTAGCAGTTAAGAGGCGGAATAAGAGTATCTCCATATAGATGAATCATTGCGTATTTAAAAAATATAATTGAATAGTTATCAACTATTAAAATTACGACAAAATCAGATTTAAGATTTTTCACCTTAAGATTAACCTGAAATAACTCCCTAATAGCCTTCATAATCAGCAATTCCCCGGTTCGATTGGCAACTGTGCCAGAGTTAAGATTTGTCTTCGCTAATCCCACCATACCCTTTGCGAGAAAGGAAACACGGTTGAGCTTGTAAAGACCTCTGACCGTAGGGTATTGAGTTCAAGCCGAGCAGCTTTTGCAGCTATTGGGATGTTGTTTTAACAACACCCCAATAGCTGCAAAATAGCCGTCCATCGGATGGAACGTTAAATCGTGTCTCCGTGCACATTCTATCTGGTAAAGGAGAGTCATACATTTTATCTGGTAAAGACACGCCGAATGACACGCCCATCTGTCTACTAAAAGCTGTCCAGTGGATCCCCTTCCCCAACCTATGTCCTAGGGTCCTTTTATGACCTAATCATTTAGCACATTTTGTGCAAAAACAGAACCTCTCAGAGGTAAAACAACACCCCAATAGCTGCAAAAGCTGCTCGGCTTGAACTCAATACCCTACAGTCAGAATCCAAAGTCTTAACGACTGAGTAAATCGTGATGTGCCCTGCCTTTTTCCCATCTCCGCATGGGTTCGTGAAACTAAACATCCATTTCATCTGCATAAATATTCCCACTATCTCTAATAAGCCTTACGGACATGGCTCTTAATAGTAAGAGAAAATGTTACTCCCTTTCGAAGAATCTGAAATTAGATACTTGATCGTTTTTCCTTTTCTCTTTTTAATATAGCGAATATTAACGCTGTGTCTGAAAATGTAGTATCTTTGAGTCTTACAAAGCATGTCATATGCGAGTCCCGTATATATATATATATTCACCTCTATGCGTTAGTTTGCCGTTCCTGAAATATCCTGCTATAGGCAAAGCAGAGAAAGAAGGGTTTTATGACGCAGACATGTGAAATATGCGTTACACGGGAGAGGAATGCCAATAGAAGCGAAGAGAAGGGATAAGGTAGGAGCAACGTCCCTGGAGGAGATTGCATTTTGTTCCGTCTCTTATAACGACCAGTGCCGGAAATAGAACAACAGACTTCATTGCACCTTGCGGGCATGAAGGCGATTTTTGAACATCATGGTTTTATTGTTTCAGTTGAAGGAAAGAGCTGAGAATCTGTAGAAGTTCATAAAAGATTGTACCCGGTCATAAAGCACAAATGATTTTCGATGGAGTTTTTACATCCCTTTTATATATTTCAATTACTCTGCGGAACTCAATCCACTATCCGCTGCATTTTTAATATTTAAAACTAATCTTTAAAGAATTCGGACAAATGTTTTTAATTCAAAGCAGTTGATAGTTAGAGCCCGGAGAGGATGACAAAAGTTATATTTGTAGCCTCATCCGCACTCGCATCAGCAATTGTTTTATCAGCATTCGCGTATATTGACTACTTAATAATGTCACAGTTTTGCAAATGCTCGAGATCCGATGTATGTTTGCGCATAAAAGAACTCACTCAGATGATTAACTAAAACTTCAATTAAAATTTATGACTAATAATTAACTGAAAATATATTGCGATAAAAAAAGCCTTTATTTCAGAAAATATACCTTTCTAAATAGAGGAATTTTTTAAATCATATTTTGTAAATTATCCTGGGTTAATTTTTCGCTTTTAAATGCAGCAGTCATTCGCAATTATGGAAAGACGCTGTTATTTTAGTAACTCTCCTCTATATTTAACTACGCAAACTTCGTGATGTTCACTACTGAAATTTCCATATATTTAATCCCACTTTTGTACCTAACACTGCAGTAATTTTTTAAACTTATATTCTACTTTGAAAGCAAAAGGATCGCTTCTTTCACATTGCATAAGTTTTTTAAAACTGTGTTTTATCCCAATGCTTTGTTTCCTTTCTGAAGTGAACAGCATCACCGAATTTTCAGATAAAGAGTTTTTTTTCGTTATCCCAAGTATTTCTTTCAACTCGTGTCATCTATCAATAATACATCAGTTTTGTTCATGTTCCTGCATATTTTACCCGCTATTCGAGTTAGCATCACGTTTTTATCTGCGATATTATCCAGATAAAAATCCGTTATCCGCGACAGCATTAATCTTTTATCCGCCGTGATCTATTATCCGTTATCCGCGACAGCATTAATCTATTATCCGTTATCCGCGACAGCATTAATCTTTTATCCGCCGTGAGCTTTTAAATGAGGATATTCGCTGATGAAAAAGCGGATATCCTCATCAGCACAGGGTTCTATTGAGAGTTTTAGCTACGGCTCAATGATTTAATGCAAAAAAAAATAATATTTATTTGTTTAACTATAAAAGCAGCTGACACTAATGCTATAATTTAGATCTTTAATTATTTTTTTCTAATTCGAAATACATAAGACTATTATCGATATCCTGTGGCCGAGTGGTTAGCACGCTTGGCTACTGATCTAAGGGACCTGGGTTCGAGCCCCGGATTAAGGCATGGATGTGTGTGTCGTTTTTCTGCTGAGGTCCTGCCATCCTCTCAGATCTCCTACTGTGGCATATAAACTGAAAGGTTCCTGTCAGACCTCTGTGGCAAGCAGCTGCTTGAGGGGGTATTTATTATTATTTTATTATATCGTAGAAATAATTCTTCTGATCTCCCGACATAAAATATTGCAGGCATAAAACAATCATCGAAAAGTTTATTAGAATGAAGTAAGTGTTACATCAACAGTGGCTCAGGTTTCCTCTGTTTGGAAAAGTGTTTTTATAACATAACACGGAAATATATGCATTAAAATAATAATACTAAATATAGCGAATTCACCTCTCTCCATAAATAAATGAAAAACAGTTGTTTGCAGTCGAGGTAAGTTTAATTTGTTGCATTTAATTTGTCCCATATCGCAGATTAGTTTCATTCAGCTGTCAATATTTTGGACCTCTATTATTATTTATTTTTATTTAGGGCCTACTTTAATGATTTTAATGATCTTAACTTTAATTATTGTTTAAGTGTTTTTTTTTTCTTTTGGGGTATAGTTTAGATGTTGTAAGTTGTTTAGGAAATATATATATTTCGATGCTGTAAAAGTGTTTAATAAAGAGTTTTTCTTTCTGGAGACCTCTAATATTATTTATTTTTATTTTAAATTAGCAGCATATTTTATCCGTTATATATATATTATTATTACAATCTTAATAATATTATTATAATAATAGTATATATTAGTAGTGTATTACTACGATCTTAATAAATGTGAATTTAATTACTGAATTGAGAAGTGGCTATGCCTTTATCAATCACACTATATTTTTATAAAATAAAATTCCCTCTCCTCACTCTACCAACTGTAATGCTTTCATGCAATATCACACATCTTACTGAAATGCTCTCTTTATGAAAATCAACGTTATAATTTACTGAACAATTTTAAACATTGTGATATCATGAATTTACCCTTCACACATTTCTGGATCCTTATGATAATTTAAAACCTTTAGGTTACAAATATATTATTACCTTTTCATAACCTACCAACTTTTTCACTACCTAGTAATCCTTTCAAGTCCTATTAATAACTTTATGACGTCTTGGGCCGTTTTCCGGTCTGATATATTTATGAATCCAACCAGAAATACGTCATTTCTTCATTCTTACTTGAGTTTTAAGAATTGTAACTGACATCTAAAGCATACTGAAAACTTAATTTTTCGTTTTAAACATTCTTAAACATTTAATTCTAAATTTAAGAAACCATGTTTTACATTACGTTAATTTCACTCTTATTAATAATGAATATAATAACACATTTATACCTAAATTAATTAACACTTAACTTTTATTTAAGAATATATTAGTTCTTTAAACTCAATCAACTTCCTTTTAATTATTGTTTAACCAACAATTGTTTTAATTTTTTGGATACTTAAATAACTATATCATTTTATTTCTATTTATATTTTATATCTTATTCTTATTCAAAAATAATTTATAATGCTTTGAATAAATTTAAATAATTTAATTAATAAAATTTAATTAATTTTAATAAATCTATAAAGTAAATTTCTTAATGATACTGGGCGAGTCAATCATAACATTGAAAATATCTAAAAGGAGGGTGTTATCATCACCATTTTTTGCAGTGTTATGAAACCTATTTGACTCAATCTGCCTTAACGATGATGAAATGTGTTTTTACGCTAAAACAGGATTGTAGCTTTTTAAGAACGATTAATTTAAGTAAATATAAATAAATAAATTATTATATTTGTTTAAGTTATTTTTTTCTTTTGGGGTATAGTTTAGAGATGATGTATTTCAGCTGACAATGTAGACGCATAAATATTTTGCTGTAAAAAACTTTCGCACCTGATACATAACTGTTATATTTGATGCGAAGCTACAACAGTTCCATATGGGGAGGTCAGAATCACGAATGGTGAACGGAAAGAGATACCCTTAAGCTAAAATGATGTACAAATGAGCAATGCTCAAGGGAAGTTTTTTCAATTGATGACAGAAAGATAATCAGGTGATCTGACTATGAAATTCGAACTGTCTGATTCATCGCCTCTTCGGCCCTCTCCAAATCTGATATTTTTCGGGGGACCTCTCGAAATGTTCTCTTTTCGAGACAAATATTTCACTTTCAACATGTCCCTATCCACCCTGGCATGGGACATTTTGCTAATCGAGTCTTCAAAAACCACCCTCCTAACGGTCTGTCGGTTTCATTCCCACGTAATCTTAATGCGCATGCCTAACTCGCCACCTTCAAGGAGATCAATTACTACTGTCTCGTGCATTCATCATTCACACCTGGTAGTTCTGACGCACCAACTTCTACCTCACCGATTTCTGTACTTTAAAGATTGCCTCGGCAACACTTCAAGGTGTTTCGCTCAAGGTCCTTATGAAATTCGAACTCCCAAAACAGCAACTTGCATCGGCGAGAAAACTCAACCACTGCGTCTACGGAACCTTGACAAAAAGAAACAACGATTCACTTCTATGTATGATTTTGTTTTCATATTTCCTCTACATCATTTGGGTTGGGTTGTTTCACTTCTGAGCGGCACTTTTCTTGCACACAATGAGCTAAATGGCAGGGTCACAAGGATCCCGAGGGCCAACCAACCAACTCGCAAAAAAAAAAGGTTTGGAGGACACAGTGAGGGTTGGAGAAGGAGAACCATTGGACAGCTGTTAGGAGATAAAGGGTATCACAGCGTCAAATCCACCCGGCGTGATCTTTAGCGCGCACACGATATAATTCTCCCGCACACAAGCCACGGCTTTACGTCCGATCTGACGGATGACGGCCTTTCAAAGCCCATCGGTGTTCCGTACTGAACGAGGACGGGTTGAGGGTTTAGCGGTGATAAACCTCAACCCTGGCCCAGGTGGTGCCCGAACCTGGGAAGCAGACTGGAAGCCTGGAGTGCTACCGGCTATGCACCCACTCCCCTCTAAATCAGTGGTTCCCAATGGGGCAATTTAGAATTCTGGGTGTGAAGTGTTTTTGAATTTTTCGATAGAAAAATATTAAACACAATATCGAATAACATTTAGATTAACTTATCTATGAATGCTTTATATAGCTATGTTAGAAATTCATAAATACAAAATATTCGTGTATTTGTATTCAAAGTAAATATTATTGCAATTAATTTTATACAGGAAAAATATTAAAATTTCATGAAAGTATCTGTTAGAAGGAGTAAAGGAGCGTTATAAATTAAGAATTGTGAAGTGGTTACTAATCTCAAACGGACTGGGAACTACTGATGTAAATTAACAGTTTGTCCAAGAAATATTGTACCGTTTTTTCTTGACAAGAAAGTCAAAAGAATTTGGACACTATTCTTTTTGATGAAAATATATCGCAATACTTGTAAATTATTCGCTATATTTTGCATAAAAAAGTTATTTTAGAATTGCATTGGATTGAAGTGCTTTATCAATATCGGGCGAAGTTGGCTAAGTCGGTAGCGCGCCAGGTTCGTGATCTGTAGGGTCTAGGTTTGAATCCTATCTCTAAATAAATACCTCCTCAAGCAGCTATTTGCCACAGAGGTCTGACAGGAGCCTGCCAGTTTATATGCCATAGTAGAAGGTCTGTTAGGACCTCAGCAGAAAAACAACACACACACCCATGTCTTATCCGGGGCTCGAACCCAGGTCCCGCAGATCAGTAGCCATGCGTGCTAACCACTCGACCACGGGACGGCTTCCTATCTCTACCAGTTATAATATTTATCTCCTCTAAATCCCCATCCTGCACTCGGTCAGAAAGTAGACACCGATAGGCCTGGAAAGCCTGCCTTCCGTCGGATAGAACTTAAAGCCGGGGCTCCGTATGCAGGAGATCTATTCTCTGTACCTATTAAAGAACACGCCGAATGGACTTGACGGGAGGCTTCCATCTGTCTCCTAATGGCTGTCAGTCGGTCCCTTTCCACACCTTCTCTGATCCATTGGGCTCTTGTGACCTAATCATTTAGCCCATTGTGTGAGAAAAATAAACTACCGTTCAGAGGTAAGACTCTATATAGCTATTCGCTATAGGGTATCCTATTAGCGCGTATAGGGTTTAGGGTTAAGAGATTGATAGGGCAATTGGCTCTATATAGCTATTCGCTATAGGTATCCTATTAGCATGTATAGGGTTTAGGGTTAAGAGATTGATAGGGCAATTGGCTCTATATAGCTATGTTCTATATAGCTATTCGCTATAGGGTATAACCTATCCACGCTGGATGGATTTGACGGTATGATATCCTTTATCTCCTAACAACCCCAACCAATTGCCCTATCAATCCCTCCAACCCAAAACCCTATCAATATGTATACTGCTGTCTCATCTAACTCGAAGTTCAATCATCTTAATGGTCGAGTGTAATAAAATAACTATGTACTTGTAAAAATGTGCTCACCAATACCATAAATACCACGCAAAAATTAAGTAAATATAGAAAATCCTACAAAATTATTTAAGGCTTTGCAAGTTGATTGGTGGGTGAAACCGACTACCTTCCAAAATCTGTAACTTCAAAAATAAGCTTTTTGCGGGAAAATGTGATTAAAGATAGTGTTACCATAAGCCCTCCAAAAGAAGAACATGTCTTCTTTTTTCATCTTATGTCCTCCCAGAATTTTGAAAAAATATGAAATGTCCTCCTTTTTGTATAAATTCATAGAATGTTTCAAACTAAAATTAAAGCACTCTTTTTTGGAATTTCCTTTTTCTAAATTTCTTGTACCCATAACTATAACATTATTTACTGCTAACCGTGAAAATAAATAAAATAATACTCTAAATGCAAATCGTTAATGCTAAATTAACTCTGTTAATGTTGTAAAAGTTACTATTTCCTGTAATCTTAATATGTGCAATTTACATGCCAGATTGGAAAAGTATGAGCTTTAGTAAACTGCCAAAAAAATTTGCCTCCGCCCATGGATAAATGGAGCTATGAAATATGAAACAGTTTTTTTGCAACCAAAAATATTCTTAGTTCGTAGGAACCTTCTCTACAAGAGCACGCCCTACCAAGACAGAAATCACTGATGACCAATACCTCAGTCAGAGTTCATAGAAACAGAAATTTACTTTGTGCAACAGCAGATAATTACAAAAATCATACCACTTGCAACATAACTCGTTATTGCTTATCAAGGAGGAAAAAAATCATGAATCATATATTTTTAAAATATATGTATAATGTCTTTTTCTGACTCAACTGTTAATCGGCACTTGAAATAAAACATAGTAGGAAAAAAACTTATTTTATTTCAAATATTGAAACCGTGTCCTCCTTTGTCCTCCGTTTTTGTTTTATTGTTCTCATTTGTCCTCCATTTCTAGCTTTTTTGTTCCCCTTTTAAACCACTTTTAAACCCTAATTTAAGATAATTTAAAGCTCGAAATTATTTTTCTCTAAATCTTTATTTTTCAACAATTTTCACTTTGTTTCATTTAAAGGTCAATATTGATAAAAAAAAGTTAATATTTAAAGACTTAGCATGAAATATTTAATAGCAGCAATTCATCCTAAAAATGAAAAAAATGAGGAAACTTGGAAGAATTATTTCCATAAACTCAGTGTGAAACAATATTTATTATTTAAGCTGTAATCAACTTCTGAGATTAATTATTGTAACTGGCAATCCTGTTAAATATTTGCATTTCCACAACTCTTTAAGTATTGAAAAAATATTGGTGAAATTCGATTCTTTATCTTCAGTTACATTTTGCCACATTAATCACAGAAGAAGCGTTCAAATTTACGGATCAAAATATTCATTATTTGTATAAACGGTAAATAGTTTTTCAACTAATTTTCCACAGGGAAAAATAAATCATTTCACTTCCATGAAGGGGGCGTTAAAAATAATACTTGTGAAAAGGGGGACGCTTGACCCAAAAGGGTTGGGAATAGGTGACTTAAAGGAAAGACTCACTGCAGCTGTTTACCAGATAATAAAGGGGCCAAGGCCCCTTTTACAAAGTGGTCCAGGTAAAGATTTTGAACACTGCAGTTGTTGCCAGTGTTGCAATCAGACATGCTGGGCCGAGTATGGAAAGAAGCTGAATATCACGCCACCAATCACTCTCATAATGAAGTCTGTTGAACATAAAACGATATTTTGACAGTTTCTTGACATTTTTTGCGCATAATTATTTTTATTGCTTAATTATTTAGTAAAATATAGCAGTTTAATTTATAGGTATTCTTTTATACTGACTCTGTCTACAATGATACTAGAAAATAAAAATCAAACTCCCTTAGTGAGTTTAGCAGAAGCTTTGATATATCTGCAAACCGAAAATCTACTACCTAGAGAAGGAACCGAAAGAATACAGAGATTTCAGTCTACGGTAATCAGTTTGATTGAGTTTTATGATATTTGTACTTAAACTAATCATTTTTATTCGGTACCTTGCTTAGGGATGAACGTCTGGCGAATTTGGCGAAGTGATGCCACTAAACAGACGCAACCAAGAGGAAAAATGGAATTTAGTTCTTCCATTTTAAGTCATTCTTATCCCTTGAATGCAACGTGAAATATTTATTGACCAATGTGAGCTATACGCACGCCCAGCTAACCGTGGTGGTCTTTATGGCAGCATAATGCACGTCGCTTACTCATTCGTTTAAATTATGGACGAGACCCGTGCCTCAGGAAAGTTGATGGGAGGAGCTCTAGGGGACGTATATAAATGCAAAAAAATATTGATTACTTCTTTTGTATCATCACCGAAAAAAAGTTTCGTTATTTTTTCCTGATGATTAAGAGTTTATTAAATATGGAAAAAGAAGGATGAAAGCGTGTATAGAGATGTAATTTTTCTGAAGGATTATTTATTTCTTAATAAATATATGAATCAGCAAGGAATTTTATAAAGAATGTTATTCAGATATCGCTTTTGTGTGTGTGTGCATATTTTATTTCGGGTGTTATCTGTCCGATATGTTTCGAAACATAATGGGTGCTTTTTAACGGACACGTTTCATACTCAATGCATTTATTTAGTGTAAAGTGAATAATAATAATAACAATCAAATTTTGAATAAAAGATGAGATTTCGTTCTTGTGTCCTATTGTTGAAGCTTCAAATTTGGAAACGCTTTATTTCTTTATTTTCTATATGTTAAGGCGAAAACTTAAGTTAAAATTTAAAAACTTTTCTTCAAAATTATAAGTGTAAATTGTGTCAGAAGAAACCTAATTCAGAGTTTCCTAACTTGCAAAATAATTTTTAAGGGAAAATTTGTTGGGTTGTGAGCAGGGCAGAATTTACACTTCTTGTGTCCCTAGGCACACGAAATAGTATTGCGACCTTATGGGGAGTAGCTATTTTATTTCGTATAAAAAATATTATTTACTTTTTTGTTTCACAACCATGAAGAAAGCAAATAATGCAATTGAAATGGATGTAGGAATGTTGATGATAACACAGTTTTGTTAGTGAATAGTGAAATTAATAGAATAAATTCAAAGTATACATGGCATATAACTTGCAACAATAGGTAGGCAGTAATATTTAAAAATTGAATTATTCACTTGAAATTTAAATGTTCTTCCTCGTTTTTATTGATCTGGAAATGAACAAATTACACTGCATTGTCAAAAATATTGGGGCATTTCCATGTTGTGAAAATGGAAAATATTATTCAAAGGATCTCTAACTTTTAATTAAGCCTTCTGTATCAAAATCTCATAAGAAATTAAGAATCTTAAAAAAATCCTCTAAATATAGATTTTGAGGAAAATTTTCTACTAACCAGTTGCTCCTGATATTGAAGCATTTAACGTCATTGTTGCTGCTCTTAAGAATGTACCTTAAAATTATAACAAATTGGTAAAATAAATTTAATTTTAGAAGTGGTAGCTAGGCATAAACTGAAAGGAGATCTATATACCAATCCCCAGTGATGATCCACAGAACCAGCAAGGTCTAGAACCTGATGTCCAACCATGCCTTCTCGTGGTTCAGGTCGTTAGTATCTTTTAAAAGAGATATTCTCCTTTGGAAGGGAACAGAAGGGGAGGGCTGCGAGATTAGTGTGCTCTACTGATCTGGTCATTTATGGCCACTTTTTTCCTTTTTCTTTCAACCCTACCGAGGAGTGGTCAATTTCACAGGGTACTGTCCATTTTTCCAAGTGTCTCAATTTAATTATCTTGGGAGCTATGTAACAGATACTGATGATGTGAGGCATGAGATAAATAGAAGAATAGGGATTGCTTCTGGGACTTTAAAGAATCTGTGGAGAGTGTGGAAAAATAGGCGTGTACATCTAAAGACTAAAATTAGGCTGTATAATAATTGGTTCTTTCTAAGTTTATTAATGGTAGCGAAACAGCGACTCTTTTTTAAAAGGATAACAAGAAACTGCATGGTTTTTATTCTAGATGCTTGCGCAGTACCTTGGACATTAGGTGGTTTTACTTTGTAAGTAATAGTGATTTTAGAAGAAAGGGTCATGAACTCTTTTGAGCAGCATATTGTTCAGAGAGAGACTGCATTGGTTTGGACATGTTGTCCGTATGCATAGCTGCAGATTGGCAAACAGGATTATTAATAGTATATGTAAGGGTTTCACAAAAATGGGGAGATCTAGGATGCGATCGACAGACAATGCCAAACAGGACCTTGCTAGAATTGGCCTAGAGTGGTCAAATGCAACAGTTGTAGCTCAGCACAGACACGTCTGGAGAGGAAAATTGCACAGTCTGGTTGGACCTTCTTAGTTCATGGCTGCATGAGGATTTTGTATGTATATATGTATGTATGCATAATGATTCTTCACGTTTGCATCAATTTTGAAACAGTGTTTACGATGAATATAACAGCAGTTTGTGCTGTCGAATATTACAGCTTCAATAACTCTTTTTGATATTAAACGACTATTGTCTAAAATCGAAATCTGTATAAATTCGATTGAGATTTACAATTTACCTTCTGCAACATTTTTCAGCAGGAATAGCTTATTTTCAAAATTAGAGAAGTTTGAAAGTGGATTTCCATTCAGATAGCATGGAATAACAATGTTACGAAATCCCAATACACTTGGAAACAGTGTATAACCTCACAATCCATATTCTTTAAAAATTTCGTTTCGATTGTCAAGAGATAAAATACATTGAAGAGAAAGTAATTGATCTCTGTAGATACTTGCAACTAATTAAAATAGGCATAATTCTGTTGTTTTTTAAATAAACAAATCATAGCATTTAAATTCATCTTATGTTGATGACCCTAGGCTATTGCCTAACATGCGTAATGGAAATCTGGGCCTGGTGATGAGTTGTTTTACGTTTGAGAGGCACTTTTTGATCACAACAATGGACTAAACGGCTAGATCAAAAGGACTCAGAAAAGGGTGGGGAAGGCGAACTACTAAACATTTGTTAGGAGAAAGATGGTACACTTGCACACGTAACCAGGGTTTCCCACCGGACGAAAAAAGCCTTTCCCTTCTCATTGGTGGTCCCTTTCTGACCGTGGGAACAAGAGCTATAAGGGAAATAAATATTAACGCTGGCACATTTGTGACTCGAACCTGGGAATTGCACATTACGAGTCTGACTCACTATTCGTCCCCACCCCTGGAGGAAAATGAGTAAATTTAAAATAATTATCTAATTTAACTTTACCTACTTTTAGATTTTCAATAATATTCTTTCAGTTTTTTTAAGTTATGGAAACTGGAATAAATATTCAATAACAGTGTCAAGCGTCATATACATATTATCGGAGATGATCAATGTTTTGATAAATTTGATAGAGAAAATTTTAAGTTTTATTTCAGTCTTATTCTTCCAGAAAATTTTGTTTTAGAAGTTACAGAACTTTGAATTCGGTTTTCTACCATTTAGCGCGAAAATTATCTCTAATGATTTGCTAGGGAGATGTACGAGTATACAGCATGCATTTATACATCCAGATTGTTGTGATGAAAACACCTCTTGTTCATGCTGTAATTTGATTAATTCTTATAAAAGAAATAAAATATAAATTAATTAAAGATATACTGCTTTCAAATCCTTAAAAATGCATGGACAGTCTCCTTTTGATGTATGTTGTCTTTCTGCTGTGGTTTCACCTTCCTCATGGAATCTTCTTTATGGTCTGTTATTATTAGAGGATCTTGACAGATCTCCCTGACTAGTAGACGGCCTGAAAAATAAAGTTATTCATCATATCTATCATTCACGTGGAGGATGATATCGTATATAGTCATTATATATATATTTTCCCTACGATTAATTTTTCAGAAGAATGTCCTGTTAATGAAACATACGATTTAAAGTTAGCGAAGAAAATTGTCAGTGGACTGTTAGGACACTTCTCATAAAAAGTTGATATCGCAGCTGAATCAAATAGCTAGGGGGAGCTGGACATTAATACCATATAAATTTATTACTATGTAATATTTCAAAAAGCCATCCCGTGGCCGAGTGGTTAGTGTGCTTGACTACTAATTTAAGGGATCTGGGTTCGAGCCCCAGGTAAGGCATGAATGTGTGTGTTGTTTTGCTGAGGTCTCGCCATTCTCTCAGACCTTCTACTAAGTTCAGAAAAAAAAACTTAGTGATTAGTTCGGTAAAAAATTAATAACCATTGGAAAATAGTACGAAAACTTTGCACAGAGCATACAATAATTCATAGCTAAAATATGTGTAATAAAATTATTCAAGTTCACTTTTAGGTATCAAATTAGAAGGATGAAGAATCTTGGCTGTAAGTTACATACTTCAGATAGATTGTTGAGTGATGATAGCGAAAACTGAAATTTCGAATTAAATAACTGTACGATATCAACAGTAATCTATGTACCATGACAGAGAATTTAGGAAGTGAGTAAAAATCATAACTGTTGCGAAATTGGAATAGGGACTTAGTTAATGAACCTGTTATAAATGGGTGAAAAAAAGATAACACTGTGCAACACTGAAAATGTTTGGGAACTGAAAACAACAATTTTTGTTGCAATTTCGAGGAGCTAAACACGATTATGATAGTAAAAATTGCTGATTGGCTCTTGTTGTGAAAATATAGGAGGCTGTGTCCACATACAGTGTATACCGATTTGAGTGTTTCGTGCGCTGAAAGAAGCGCCGACGTGACACAATACCAAGGAGCTATTGCATCATTCGAGGCAACGCAATACCTTGGAGCTACTTCATCATTCGAGGCAAATCAATACCCGTGAACTATTGTGTTATTTAGGAGTTACCCTTCCTCAGTTATCGTCCATTCATGATTGTAAACGAGTGCTGTAAGTGAGCGATATGCCTCATTCTTGTGTAAACAATGCAGACCATTATTGTTATATTGTACGAAGTTACTTTTGCATCACAGAAGCGTGAAATAACGCCTATCATCAAAAAGGCCTACCACCTTTATTTAGGTTGTAAAATGGAAGTTCAACAGAGGAGATGTGATCCGCATATACTATGTAATAGTTGTACAACATATCTTTGCAGCTGGCTAAATGGCAAGAAGCGGTCGAAGCCATTTGCCATTACTACGATATGTCGTGAACCATCCAACTACGTGAGTGACTTACTTTCGTATGAAATCTCCGTTGGGAAGTGGTATTACTAAAAAAAAAAGAAACAATAAACTACCCCCAACATACCGTCTGCCATCCTCCCACTGTCACATTGAGAAAACCTGCCTGTTTTGGACCCACCACAACATTATGATGTGGACTCAGAAGAGCAAGAAAAGGATGCAACAGGAACCCAGGAATAGCATCTGTAGTTCCCGACTTCACACCCACAACGTCGGATTCACCACTTAGGATCATGCAGAAAGAGTTGAATGATCTTGTTACAGATCTGAAGCTATCAAAGAGCAAGGCGGAACTCCTAGGATCTAGACTGCAGCAGGGAATCTCTTTGATATTAATGTGAAAGTAAGTGCGTATCGTAGCCGTCGAAACGATCTGGTATTGTTCTTTACCATGACAGTTAATCTGGTTGCTTGTAAAGATGTTGACTGTTTATTCGCATTCCCCCACATGACACATACTCCAGAAGATTATCACTGGAATGTGATTCGAGTTTATCCAGATTTGGTATATAAGTGGCAGGCGAAGAGACGGCTGTTGCTGTAGACCGATATGCAACCTTCAGAGAATGATGTAATATAGGTAGATGACTATATCTCGAAAACCGTAGCCAATCAAACATTTCTGCTGTCATTTTCGTGTTCAGCACCACGATTTACATAAGAAACGGCTGTTTGCACTTCCGAAACACACCAAAGGTCCGAAACACACCAAGGTCAACATTCGGAAAAAATTCCGAAACACACCAAAGGTCAACATTTGTTGTTCAGTGTAATTGTATTGACCAGATAAGACGAGTAAAGCAGTGGTTTTTGTCACATATGGCGAATATAATGAAGATTTAGACCAGATAAGACGTGTAAGGTAGTGGCCACCAATGGTGAGTATAATAACAATGCTTTCAATCAGATATGACGAGGAAAACAGTGGTTTGTGGCCACATATGACGAGTATAACAAGGATTTTCAGGCATTAACTTACGTTTCAATAGATGGAAGAATCTCATAACTCTGTAGGACATCCTATAGTATCAATGGTAGCATTGGGGAAAGTCGGGAAAATATACGTATTCTGAGCTCAGCCGGAATCTAAAGTTTCGAAGCTCAGGTGGATGATATGGTAGCTTTAAGCCTTACGTGTCTTTGGTACATCGGGATTGAATTTGAAACTGTAAAGCGCGAAGTGTGCGCTATCTAAAGCCTTCTCTTCTTAACTTCTGTGGAATAGAATTAGATCGGTTACTCCATTTTCAGTATACTTTCCATTCATCTACGATGTTAATAAAGAAAACATTTATAGAACTTCAATGAAGCTGCGTTTTCTATTAAGTTATACCCTTTTTAATATCTAATGAAAAACTCTTTTTTCGTTTTTCTCATTACAGCGAAAACTTGATAAATTGTTCTTTCATGTCAAAAGCCAGCAAAAGACAGAATCCTAATTTATGCCCTGTTTCATTTCCCTGTTAATTAATGGACACACAATATTCACTTAAAAAAAAGACTATGGCGAAGAATTCGAGCGACAAAAGGTTAATAACTGGAAAATTTGCCGCAGATAAAAATAATAATAACGGTAGACAAAAAAAAACCCGCCAGGTCGACGGAACCACTTTCATAAGGAGTGAACAATTTTCAGTAAGCTCGTCATTAGAAATCAATGGAAGATTCATCGATTTTTCAAGATCGTTATCGCAGTCTGCCTTTTTCACAGGCGCTGGCTCTTACACAAGTGCCTCGAATATGAAAAACTATTAACGGCGAAGCTATTTCATTGAAATACCCCATCAGATTTCAGGAATGGAAAGGAGATAACTGTTTTTTTCTTGTGTTTTACAGTTAGACTGTTTTACCTTTTGAGTGGGAATTTTTATGCCCAAAAACGGACTAAATAGTCGGATAGTAAGGAGCCCAAGGGTTCAGAATTTGGTAGAAGAAGATCTATTCAAAAACCGTCATAAGACTTATGGAAGCCTCGCGACAAGGCCAACCATTGTTTTCCTTTATTTGAGCAGGTTGCGATTTTTCTGTACACAGTGTGAAGGAATTAACGTCCCACATGAAGGACGATGGCCGTTACAAACCCTTTGGATCATTTAAGGATTTTCAATTACAAATAATGAGAAATTTCCAGTATTTTCTTTCAAGTTCCCAAAATATTGTATAGATATTTATTCCTCTATACACTGCACTACCAAAATATTGCAGATTTTTTGCCATGTCAATGGGAATCGAACTTAGAGGCTCTCTATACTTCTAAAATATGCATTTAATGGAAAAATATTAGTGAAGATAAAGATCATAATAAAATCTAAGGGAAATAATCTATAGAGGAAAATGAAATCACCTATATATACTTTTCTGTAAATTTATATTCAACTATAATTGAAGATCTTTAAGATTGTACACAGTCGTATCAGAATAATATGATCTAATAATACGAATGGTAGGTGGTCAACCACTTTTCGGTTTAACAAACTAAACGCCCTTACAAACTTCTAAAACTATGAAAAGTTGAGAACTACTGGTTGGAGCAATCACTTTTATAATTATATGTTTATTTAGTTTTTAAAAACTCATTTTTGTTAAAATACGTTTTAAAAAATCCAAAACTAGAGACTAATAAAAAAAATTAAACAAAAATTGGACCACTGAAGACTCAAAAACTATAATGATGAACATTAAATAAAATATATCGTATACAGCTAACAGTTTTGAGAATTTTGCGTGGGGTTCTCTTTGTCAAGAAGTTTAGTTACCCGTGATAAATTAGGTAATGTCTTATTTATCCTTTAATCGCCTCTGTGAGGACTAGGTAAAAGAGAGTCGCTGGACATCACTTAGTAGCAGATTAAAGCCACATGTCAAGGTAGCGCTGACGTGTCTGTACCGTGTACGTGATATAGCTAGCTCTCTTGCACACAAATGTAGCCAGGACTCGACGTCCCAATTAATGAATCGTGTCTTCTTGTCCCAATTAATGAATGATGTCTTCTTTCTTCTTTCTCTACGAAGATAGCTAGCTGAAAAAAAAAACTGGTCGTTAATAATGGGGAGCTGGAACCAATTACGGTCACTGGTGTTACTAGTGAAATAACATTCCAATATTTCTCATAGTAACTCTAAAGTGTCCTGCGATAAATAATTTCAGCACTGTTGTTATTCAGAGGCAGGCCAGGAGCTAGAAAAAAAAGAGTTGGGAGGAGGGTGACGAGCAGAAAAAGTTCAAGAAGGCGGCAAGATATTGGATTTATTTTTGATAGATAGACATTTATTCCTACTGCATAGAAAAATTTATATTTAATCAAAAGTATTTATATATAACATAATTTCTAAAATTATACATTCAACTTTAGGAGTACTGGAAACATCCACAAGAGTCAAGTAAATCGCATGTAGGTTTATGCAATTTAGTAAAATATTTCTGCAAAGGCAGAAAATTTAATACAAAATCAATAGATGTGATATTATTTCGTATTATAATATATTCCATTTCCAAAACAATGAAAGACAGGATTTTTATTGCAGTCTAATATTTTTGACCTATTCTCTGGCCGAGTGGTTAGCGTGCTTGGTTGAGCAAAGAGATATGGCTCGAGCCCCGTATAAGGTATGGAGGTTTGAATTGTCTTCTGCTGAGGTCTCGCCTTTCTCTCAGATCTTCTCTATGGCATGTTAAGATATCTGTGCCAAGTAGCTGCTTGAGGGGATTATTTATATTCTATTTTAGTATTTAGTTCCGTTTTAAAAGGGGGCGGGAGTGGCTCAGTCGGTAGCGCGCCAGTCTCGTAACCTGTAGTTCCCAGGTTCGAGTCCCAGCTGGGACAGCGTTGAGATTTATCTCCGCAAAATTCCCCGCCCTACCCACGGTCAGTAGGGGACACCGATGGGCTTGGAAAGGCCGCCGTCCGTCGGATGGGACGTTAAGCCGTGGCCCCGTGTGCGGGTGAGCCATACCCTGTGCACGTTAAAGAACACGTTGGATGGCCTTTACGGGAGGCTACCACCTGTCTCTCAACAGCTGTTCCAGTGAGTCCCTCCAACATCCTTCTCTGAGCCTTCGGGGTCCATGTGACCTGGCCATTTAGCCGATGGTGTGCAAAAAAGTGCCGCTCAGAGGTAAAACAACCCAACCCAAATCGGTTTTAAAGGTATTTAAAAAGATTTTAAAAATACATGAAATATGAACAAGTTTAATAATTTTGGCCTTCATTACCCTTAATAGCATTCTCAAGGGAGGATGACTTCTCTAGATCCGGTCCAGTTCAGAGTATAAGATATGGCGCATCAGGATTGAACGAAATTAAATTAGTAATTTTTAATATTCTTCATATAGAGCGAAAGTGTTAGATAATTCCCATATTATGATAATGAAATGGGAAATTTAAACTACATACAATAAGACGAAAAATTTTTTAAACTGAAACTGAAGGTAAATTAAAGATCTAAATATTAAATTTTACCAACTGTCATTCGCTATCTAAAGAAAAGTTGAATTATATATGAATGTAGTTAAATTATAGTTGAATTATACATGAATATATGAGTAACAAAATAATGCACTCATATATTTTTTTATATGAAGCATTTTATTAAAAATAACTGAATATTTAAAAGTTCTTGAAATATTAGAATTTCTCAGATATACCTGGTAGTAATTTGTTACATAGATATAGAGGAAAAATTGTCATTAGCTGGGTGGGATCTGAACCCACGACTTCCTGATAACATGTCAGGTGCTCTGACCGATAAGGTACCGGTCGCCGAACAATCATAATCTATTAGTGGCTTTATGCATTATACCACAGACTTAGTCATTGTTGTCGTAGTTGATTGTAATTGAGGAATCTGCTCCACAAGACACTTTCCAGTTTAGGGCACACGGCCAGCCCACATTCAGTGCCAAAGGTTATGATATTTTTATTTTTTAAGCCAAGCTCAGCGGTCAGAGCACTTGACATGTTATCAGGAGGTCGTGGGTTTAGATTTCACCCGTATAATGAAAAAATTTCCTCTATATCTATCTAACAAATTGCTACCAGGTGTATCTGAGAAATTCAATACATGTTTCAACAACAATGCCTACGCTCGATTTTCGGCGTATTAGCTTAAAAGGCAAAAATAGCATGGGGTTTGGTGCTTGATTCGTGTGCACTAAGGGGCGGGGGTGGCTCAGTCGGTAGCGCGCCAGGCTCGTAATCTGCAGTTCCCAGGTTCGAGTCCCAGCTGGGTCAGCGTTGAGATTTATATCCGCAAAATTCCCCGCCCTGCCCACGGTCAGTAGGAGACACCGATGGGCTTGGAAAGGCCGTGTCTGGGACCGTGTCTGGGAGAGATACCCTGTGCACGTTAAAGAACACGCTGGATGGCCTTGACGGGAGGCTACCATCTGTCTCCCAATAGCTGTTCCAGTGGGTCCCTCCCCCAACCTTCTCTGAGCCTTCGGGGTCCATGTGACCTGTCCATTTAGCCCATGGTGTGCAAAAAAGTGCCACTCAGAGGTAAAAAGCAAACAAACGTGTGCACTAAACTGGAAAGTGCCTTGTGGACTAGAGTCGTCAAATACAGTCAACTACATTTCCAATGACTAATTCAATGGCATAACGCATAAAGCCACTAATAGAGGACGATTGTTTGGCGGCCGGTAGTTCAGCGGTCAGAGTACCTGGTATGCCATGGGTTCAGACCTTGCCAGGCTCAAGAAAACAATTTTCATCTACGTCCAGTTGACCTGCAGCGTTTAAAAATTTGTTACCATGAAATGCTGCGATTTAAAATGTTACTAATATAATAGATAATGTTTAGTTGTAAGTCGAATCTGCAGTCTTATGAAGAAAGAATAGACTACTGATATTGAATGCCTTCGTACAAATATCGCTAAAGTGGTTTCAAAACATCATTCGTTTTCTGTAGTTCTCACTCTTTTAGGAAATGTATTCCTTTTATTTTGTTTTAATGTATATGGTTTAGGAAAAAAAAGAATCTCCAATCGGTAAAAAATGCTTATACTGCATTTAAATTTAATTTACTCTAGGGTCTTAATAATAGCTACGTTAGCGCTCTTTTACTCCTGATTAGTAAAAATGGTGGAGTTAATGTCAGTAAGAAGAAAAAATTGTAGAACATTTTGGGTGAAAATTATCCACTTCTTTTAGGAGCTGATGGAATTCTCCTATCCCAGTGAAGCAATTAATATTTAAACTTTAAAGGGAACTTCACGAGGGATTGGTCGCCTGATGTTTTCGGATGAATTTAACTAATAAATATATGTATATATATATATACTTATAAATAATAATAGCCGTCCCGTAGCCGAGTGGTTAGAGCGCTTGGCTACTGATCTACGGGACCTGGGTTCGAGCCCCGGGTAAGGAATGGATGTTCGTATTGTTTTCTGCTGAGGTCCTACCATCCTCTCAGATCTTCTACTGTGGCATATAAACTGACAGGCTCCTGTTAGACCTCTGTGGCAAGCAGCTGCTTGAGGGGGTATTTATTTTTTTAAAATAAACAATAATAATAATTATTATTATTATTTATATATACTTATTATTTACTAATATGTATATATGTAGTATATACTTATTATATATTCGGTGTGTATATTTCTATTTACATATATCGAAGAGCCAAAAATTATGACCACCTGCCTAATATGATGTTGGTCCTCCACGTGCCGCCAAAACAACTCTTACCCGGTGAGGCATGGACTCTACAAGATTTCTAAAGATGTCTTATGGTATCTGGTACCAAGACATTACCAGTAGATCCTTTAAACTCTTGTAAGTTACGTGGTTGAGCCGCCGCAGATTGGACCTGCTGTTCCAACACAAACCATAGATGCTCGATTGGATTGATGTCTGGAGAATTTTGAAAGCCAGGGCAACATATGGAAGTCTTCCTCATGCTCGGCGAATCATTCTCGAACAATCCGGGCAGTGTGGCATGGCGCATTATCCTGCTGAAAGAAGGCACTACTAGAATAGAATACCATTGCCATGAAAGGATGTACCTGGTCTGCAATGATGTTTAGGTAGGTAGTAGGCGTCATAGTTTCCTGCACATGAATGACTGGAACCAGAGTTTCCCAGCAGAACATTGCCAAAAGCATTACACTTCCTCCACCGGCTTTTTTTCGTCCTACGTGCATCCTGGTGACAACACTTCCCCAGGTAAACGACGCACACGTCCCCATCGTCCACATGGTGCAACAAGGAACGAGATTCATCGGAGCAGACGATCTTCTTCCAATCATTCAAGTTCCAGTTTTGATGCTTACGTGATCATTGTAGGTGCTTTCGACGGTGAACCGAGGTTAGCATGGGTACTCGGAGCGACCTGCGGCTACACAACCCCATTTTCAGCAGAGTTCGATGTACTGTGTGTTGTGACACATTACTACCGTCACTTGCATTCAAATTACGGACGAGTTTCCCCACACTATCCCTTCTGTTGGCTCGTACATTCGACGGAACCGGGGTTTGTCGTGGTTGCTGCGTTATGCGGAAACAAATAGAAGAATTTGTTGGCTCGTGCCATAAGGGATAGCCTTCGCTCACCTCTAGCATTGATGAACCATGGTCGGCCCACACCTTGCTGGTGGTTCGTGGTTTTTTCCTCCTCAGACCACTTTTGATGGTGTTAACCACGGCTGACCGCGAGCACCCCAGAAGCCTTGCCGTCTCAGAAATGCTGAGGCCCAGTCGTCTGGCCATTACAATTTGTCCTTTGTAAAACTCACTTGAGTCCGCTGCCTTTCCCATTTGAAGAACAAGAATAACAGTGATTAATGGAGCTCAGTATCAGGTGTTATTTATACCATTTCATGGCTTTCACATGCGCCGTCGTTTACCTGCAATTGCTTTGATTTGCTTAAAGACATGCTGGTCATAGTGTTTTGGCTCTTCGGTGTAAATATCAACTTCAACATTCAGATTAAAATTTAATTCAGAGCGCTATTTTCTGACAAGTTTGGAGAGATTAAGAAGCATGGTATACCACTTTCTAGATACATTTCAGTACCTTGAACGAATCAGAAATGTAACACCTCTGATCTTAAACTTCAGATCATTTCTTAGCTTTCTGATTTTCTCTTACACTTCTTATCTGTTTACACTATCGACCACTTCTTACACTTCTGATTTATTCTTACACTTCTGATTTGTTCTCCAGATCAGTTCTTATACTCTGATTTGTTCTCCAGATCAGTTCTTATACTTCTGATCTGTCGTATTTAACCCGAAGACGTTCCCTGTGTGCAGGAAATTCATATCCTGTGCACGTTAAACAACACGATGAATGGCCTTGACGGGAGTATATTATATATATATCATAACAGCTGTCCCCGTTCTGTGAACCCTTCGGGCCCTTGTGACCTGGCCATTTAGCCCATTGTGTTACAAAAATGCATCTAAGAGATAAAACAACCCAACCAATCACCAGGCGAAAGGTTACTTTTAAAAGTCCTTTGGTATCCCCTTTCTATTCGAGAGCACATATTAGAAATACGGATGACGGAAAAATATCTCAACGTAAGTACTGTTGGCCTGAATAATATGAGCCTGGTGTGTAATACTAACTGAGCCAATACCAGTCCCAGAATTTGAAATAAATAAATTGTAAATTCTTTTTTCAATAACGGCGTTATCTGTTAAATACGCTTCGATTACAAAGGGTTTATATATATATCTAGCACAGCGCATGCGAGGAGATCGAAAACCAGATCAATATTCGTTGTCAGTCCATTTTGCAGAAAATGAAAAATCCCACCCCTCGAGAAGAAAGCTCCTCGAGAAGTGACAATCCCAGCTTTACGCCGCAGAAAGCTCATCTTTCTCTCTCAAAGAATCCCGTAGAGTAACCAACGAGCCACAACTAAATATCTCATCTGGCCACAGCAGGGACACGCTACATTAAGCATTATCGTCGGCAGAACCGCTTCTTCTTCTCGAGGCATCATGCGAGAACGTGCGCCTTCATTTCTCTCTCTCGGTACGTACCTCCGTTGTTTTTATCTTCGCCTCTCCTCGCAGAGAACAGCGGACACCGCCCTGAGCCCAACAAAAGGACATGTTTCCCTCGGCCAACTTGACATGCACTCCCATCAGACGTCCATCTGCCACTGACAGCTAGGCCGAGTGGGCCTAGCACGGCCATGCCTCTATCCCTCTTTCCACCTGCAGCCCACGCGTCGCCACTATTGATGCAGAGAACCAGCAAGGGATTCTCTGAATGTGTTGCCGAAAATATATAAGACACCGAAATCTACCAGTGTAAGAGAAAGACTATGACTTTTTTGTTAATATTTAGACGATTTGCATGTTTACGTTGCTGGAACTGTTCTCAGTCTGAAGCTTTTTTTTTTAATTTTTGCTATATTAAGAAATGTTTCAGAAGTATTTTATTTTTGCTGTATTAATAAATTATTCAAAAGAATTGTGTATTTTTGCTGTAATTAACAAATTATTCAAAAGAAGTTTTTTGCTGTATTAATAAACGATTCAAAAGTTTTTATTTTTTATTTTTGCGATATTAATAAATGAATTAAAAGTGTTTTTTTTTTATTTTTGCTATATTAATAAAATTTTATTTTTTATTTTATGATTGATTATTATTAGTATTTTTATTATTACTATTTTTTTATTATTTGTTTTTGTCGGAATGTGGGAAACTCGACATCTCGAGATGATCCGAATCTTTTGATTCAAAGTTTTATATTTAGGTACCGGAATCTCGTGGCTTCAGAGGCTTTCTAGCATAACCCAAAAGCTAAGTGAAGTTTTAGTCCAACCCGACGCAGACTTTCAAAAATTAAAGGGGAAAAAACGCCAGCTGCACTAGACGTTTTTTTGAAAACCGACTCGTTTCGGCTTGAATGGTTTTCTAAAGCCCAGCTGTGGCTTTATCATGACTTATTTTCGCTTTTAAAGAAATATCGAGTCTGCTGTATTCGACCTAATAATTTTCAGTTTTCAAACAACAAAATAAGATTATATATATAGTATATATATGTAGACATACGTGATGCAGAATGTGATTGCGTATATTAGTAATTAATTCTTACGGATGTATATTTGTATATTTAATGATTTTATCACTATGTAAAGAAATCATACTTAAAGATAAAACGTATATAAACAATTTGTTAATCAATGACGCTTACGAACGTAGAGTTTATACGCCAAATCCTGATGCATACGTATGTATATGCATAATACAGGGCTCGTTTGCAATAAAGCTCATGAATGCATATATATCAGTTACGTCAATAAATAATGCTGACTGACGTTGCCTGCATAATACGAGGTTTGAATCTGTATATGAAGCAAATAACACTGATGAATGCATGAACCCAATGCAAGATTCGTACAAGTAACCAGGCGAAATACTACGGATATATATAAATGCATGAAATGAGGTTTGAATGCTAAATGATTGAAAATAATTACTTTCGGTTATTGATGTGAGAGAGCGGGAATTATTATCTTCTCCACCTCAGGACCAGACCCTTTTTTCTGTCTGATCCATATGCTCATGGAATGATCTAGGGGTAGGGTGAAAGGAAGCCATACCCACTCTATTCCTTTCAGAAGGAAATGAAAAGAAGGCAATAGAGGCAAAAAGTATTAAACTTATCTATATTTCATGCATTTTCCAATTTTTTTTAAATAACTGTAAAAAGGAGGGGGAAATATTGCACTAAAAATCCAGTCTGTTGCCCCCCTCCCCTCTTTATATTTTTCCAGCTCGATTGTGTTTCTTGCCCACCCACCCTCTCTGTTTTTTCTAGTCTGACCATTCTGCAGCAAAATTACATCTTAAACAGTTACTCTAATTTTTTTACTCTGCCAGTTCTGTGTTAGATGTTTGCTTTGTTTTTAGTTCTCTTTTGGATATTTTGCATTTAGATTATCTTAATATGATCATTACATATTATTTGACTCCTTAGTTTTATTCTTTCTTTTTGGATTTTTCACCTGCTGCTAACGCAACGTTATTTACAATATTATTAATATTATGATTATGGAAAATGAAGAGAAGGAGTGGACAAATTAATTGAAATGAAGCTTACTCTTTTGAAGTGATGAATCTCTCAACAGTTTAATAATTCAAAGGACATCGGAGAAGCCTAATCCCCCAGAGATGTAATTAGCATTTTGATGCATTCCTTACATCGTGATGACTCTCTTAAGAAATTAGCTTGCAACATCTAGTTCAAAACATTCATTGGGGTATGATATAAGAATTTCTAAGTATTAAATTTTATTAAGTAGGAAATAAGAAAGAGGAAAATCAAAAAGTGAAACATCTTTGCTGATGCATATATTCTAGCGTGACTTGTGGGGAACGAAGAGAAGTCTCGGTTCATATTTGAAGTATTCAGAATAGGAAACCTCTTTTGATATTCTTAGATTTGTTTCGTTTCTACATAACTCGAACTTAAGAAAAAGATACAAGCAACGGTTTCTTCGTTTGCAATTTTTTTTTTATTTTGAGAAAATCCATCGTGGATGCGGGGTAAAAAGCGTAAACGAATCTAGAACCCAAATTAACGTTAGGAATCTAATTGGGTAATTTTACTATAATTAGTGATTTACTAATTTGAGTACTTAAATCAATAACGACAGCTTTTGGAACTACAATCACAAAGAATTAACTTCGAAAGGGCAGGTTTTTATGAATAAAATACAATTGGCACTTAAGGTGGTAAAATTCGGTGAGTAATGTAGAGTCCTAATTTAATGTGAAATTGTAAAACAATATCTAAAATTTTATTCCTAATCTACTTGGATAAATAAACGCTGCTTATCAGCTCCAAAAGTTTTGCCACAGTTAATTAGAGCAAATGTAGGCCTGAACTTATACGTATATACAGTATATAAGGTTTGTGTGCGTAAATGAAGCAAATGACATTCATTGATGCATAAGCAATAAAGTCTACCAAACATTTTATGTTTATCATATAACTAGAATATCGAGTTAGGGGACTTAAAGTTTAACTTCATTTTGAACGTTATGTCTATGAAGAAGAAGAAAAAACAATTATTTTTCAACAACTATTTCCGCAAATTTTTCTCATATGTTTAAGTATGATATATGGATATATGGATGTTTAAGGTATGACTCTTTGGACAAGAGACAGATGATAACTTCCCGTCAAAACCATACGCATCGTTCTTTAACATCACATGGTGTGATTCTCCTGCTTGCGGGGTCACTGTTTTACACCTAATTCGACTGACGATGACCTCTCGAAGTCCATCGGTATCCCTTTCATGACCGAGAGCTGGGTTGAGGTTTAGAGGAGATAAATCTCAACACTGGCACAGTTGGAATTCGAATCTGAGAAAAAAATGCTATTTAACTGAAGAAACTGGAAGGTATTAAAACTGAACTGGAGGCCAATAGACCAGCACCCCAAACAGATCACTTGAGTAGGGTTGTTTTATCTCTAAGCAGCACTTCTGTACACAATGCGCTAAATGTTCAAGTCGTAAAGATTCATACTTCGCCGCTTATATAAATCGATGTAGTATCTATGCATTTATTCTCCACACTTTTCTTTATTAAATATTAACCATCAAATCTGTACATTATAGCTACACTACAAGAAACCTAAATCGAAAAGTTTACAAGATAACACCATCCCCATTATATTTTGTGCTGTAGCAGATATTTGTAAGTGATTATTGTAAAGTGGTCTACTTTGGAATACTGAATGACACTAACTAAACCGATGAAACCAATATCCTTTTAACCCTTAATAAAGGAGTTTTCCATCGTCAAAACCACAGAGGAATGCAGAAATTCAAGGTTATTTTACATAAGGGTGATATTAGCCTCCACGTGGGGCTCCCTCCCACAGAATTACCCTTGCTCACTTTATTGGGGATATCCCAGAACACGTCACGTTTCCTCTCTACCTAGGGAAAATATAAACAGCTGCAGGGGAAGTATTTGCCACATAACGCTGAGTCACAGGAAGCGCAGCTGAGAGTGGCTTCATGGTCGGGTTGATCGTTGGCTCTCGTCTACGCAGGGATATCATTGCGGAGAACAGCTTAGATCATCAGTTCTTCAACTCAGACAGAGTGGTGGACTGACAAGCGGATAAGAGAGTCATGCCACAAGAAAAACTACTGCCGGTAAATGCAACAATTGGGGGGGGACAAGGGTGGCGTTCAGAAAATGGATTTCTGGTCTTGTACAAACGAGTAGCTAGTCAAAAAATAAAAATCTATCCTCATATTTTAAAAGGCATAGACCAATGGAGTCACAGATACTCGGCGAGATGTTTATTCACAATAAGGTGACAATTCAGGAACTATAGAAGATCCGCCAATAGTGGTTCTAGGAAGAGAACTAGTTCCTAGAACAATGGCAACAGGTCATGTGGTCTGACGAAGTTTCGCCATGATGGAAATCCCATTGTGCTCTCTTCAAAGTCAAGCACTATCATAAATAGCTGGTTTTATCATCGAGAGAGGGATATGCCCATCAATCTGAAGAAATCTGTAACTTTAAGAAAGCAATTGATATTCTTTACAACCAGGTGTAACCAGCGATATTTATTCTTTATATTTAGGCAGTCATCATGTTTCAGAAAGATGATGGTACAGACCATAAAATATTTCAACTCTCTCGAAAAACATAATTATATTTCACAAAAAGCTTTTGGCAGCCATAGATCCAGGGCGGGAGTGACTCAGTCAGTAGTGCGCAACGCTCGTAATCTGTCGTATCCCAGGTTCGAGTCCCAGATGGGCCATCGTTGAAATTTATCTCTGCAAAACTCTCAGCCCAGCCCTCGGTCAATACGGGACACCGATGGGCTTGGAAAAACCGCGGTCCGTCGGATGGGACATAAAGCCCTAGCCCTATGTGCGGGAAAGCCATACGCTGTACACCTTAAAGAACAAGCTGGATGGCCTTGACGGGTGGCTACCATCTGTCTCGTAACAGCCTGTCCAGTGGTTTCCCTCCCCCCATCCTTCTCTGAGTCCCTGGGGTCGTAGTGATCTGGCCATTTGCCCTTTGTGTGCTCAAAAGTGACGCTCACAGGTAAAGCAACCCATAAAGCTGTGACTTTCATCTAACATACTTGGATCAGGTTCCAAATTGTGGCTTTCATTAAGGATACTTGGATCAGACGATTAAATATGCAACCATTATACGATAATATGCAACGATTTAATATGTTCGTCACGAGAACGTTAACTAGATGGCTACCTTCAATATAGATCCTGGATCTGAATCGCTGTGGTCCGTAAAAATTTCAGTGATAGCCCTAAAAGTAGTAGTTCACCTGTCCACATTAAATTTTTCTGTAGATACTATCACAAACTCCTACAAAACATTTGGCCTCAATATTTTTAAACTAATAATTAATTACAAATAAAAGTTAATTTCTAAATAGGGAAGACAGTACCCTCTTGCACAAATGACGGAAAAACCTAGAGGCGCTATTGGGCTTGTGAAGGTTTCTCATACATATATAGGGACAAAATTAAAATAAATTCACATGTGAAGTTATTAGGTTCAGTATTTTGAATAAATGTGAAGGAGAATAATAAAAATGTCTATGATGGTCGTCAATATTAATATTAACCCTTTCCAACTCAAAGAGGAAAAAGATTATTATGATTTAGCTCTTACTTGAGACCACAGTCGAATCTTTTCGTTAGTCCAAGCTGAAAACACGGGTTCTCGTCTTTCCATGGTTATGCTTTCAAATGAAATGCTTTATAGGATACGGTTTGAGAAAAGAAACGAAGTACACGTGACAATAAAGACAGAAACCATCGCGTATAATATTCTTGTATGAAAGAATATCACACTCTACAGAGATTTTAGGATATTAAATTTGTTTTATCATTAGGGATCATTTTACTATGCCATTACTGAATATTGTTACAAATGCCAGCAGATAATTATTAATTTCTAACTTAAACCTTTTTAATCTAATAAAACATAAAATCCCATTAAACACCTGGTTTCAAATTGTGACTTATATTAAGCATATATGAATAAGAAAGGATTAAATATGTCAGTTGTTCCCCACAAGAAGGAGGATCTTATCGGGGAATTGATCAAATAGTCTCTTATGAAGTTAGATTTATGTTTATTATATTAGGTTTATTAATTATTACAGGAAATTATTTATTATGTATATATTTTATTAACAGGAAACATTAACTAGACTGGTTGCTTTCAATATAGAAAGAGATGTATATATCAGGGGCCACTAGTCACATATACAATTTTAGGTCAATAAATTGTTGCTATATACAGAGTAAATGGTAAAAATCCAACAACAACCTATTAATAATAATGGAACACCACAACGTAGTTAGGAAAGTGTATCAGATAGAAGACAACGTACTCCGAGTACTTTATAATATTATTATCCACTGAACAATGTATTTGATCCCCTTGTCAAAAGAATGCACGAGCTATTCCGGGACTTATCTGAAAGAGGGATCAAAAGCTTTATGAAACTTTAAATAATAAATGTATGTGGAGTGTTAAAGTGTGTGTAATTGACTTTCTTTCTCTATTTTCCATATGTGACGTGGCACAGGTAGACGACTGAACTCTACTACTTGCTGCCCGACCTTTAGTAGCCGTCATAATTCTCATTTTCCCGTCAACTTTCAAAGTGTATGGACGTCTTTCTTAGCTACCGTTCCTTTCTCTGTCTTACTATAACTGCTTTGATCATATTTTTGGAAATTCCCCGGCGACCGTATTCGTCCATTGTGACGCAGTATTTTGTCAGAATACTTCACTTTTCGCATGTCAATATTATTTAAAGTTTCATCTGATTAAGAAACTCAATCGGTTTCTTTCAGTTATTAATATTGTTACGACAGGTGAACGTGCTACAATGAACTTGTGATTTGATGTATCATTTTTATGCTCGCGTTTACTTCAGTATGAGGATTACGTAACTAATCACTTCGAACGAACTTAACTTAGAAATAAGGAATAAGAGAGTTGTAATTAGGAAGAATTTGTGTGAAAGAAAACGCAGTTTGTTTTAGTCTGTGCACTATAGTATAAAGAAGAAATGTTTTTATTTGGTGTGTTCGTGGGATGATTTATTAGTGTGGATCTTATTAGTGAACGAGGAAGAAAAAGAAAGAAATTCATCGTGTTCTGCATGGTGATCAACGTTTGAAAAGAATTGGTTCTGATGAACCAATATACTTAGCTGCAGTTTTGGAGTACTTGTTGACTAAAACCTTAGAAAGAAGTCATCTTGTGTATAGTTATTTAGTTATTTAGGAATTGGTAAGATTATTCTCGACAGATTGCAGGTTTGTTCACAATATGATTGTACCACTTATTAAATTATGCAAAAAGCCTTATTTTATTCTTCGAATGTAGATAGTAAGAATTATAGAGGGAACAACTCTCTGTAAGTTGTTCTCCATTACCATAACATATTTCCAGTACAATAACATATGTTCGTCGGATATTCCCAAGTGATTTTGGTTTCAAAGAAACCTTCATACTTTCTGGTACAGCTGAACATCATACCACAAAAAAGAATAATTATATTAAATATTACTGGTCAATGCATTGTGTAGCAAATACGGTTATGAACAAATCCATCCTTTTTTAGGCCATTTCTTTAATATTCAAATTGTTGTATTCATTTTCTTTTTTTTCCCCTTCTTTTATGAGAAAGTTGATTATTTTTGGACTCAATGCTCCAAGTAAAAATTTCACGGTTCTAAACCAGACGCTTGGAAAACTTTCACATAAAATCTAAACGATATTTTTTTCTGAAGATTCGATGGTCATTACGATTGATATGGTCAAAAAATTACCATCACTCGAGGGTTTAAAGCTTGAAAAATCAAGAAAAAAGTACCTTTTTTTTTCAAATTTCAATTTAACTCTGCTTCACATGTTCATTTTTAAATGTTTGTTGGGCTCAAAGTGGAATTATTTATTTTTGACTTTTCTCACATGAGCTTTCTGTATCAAACCTATAGGAGTTTATTATTAATAAAAAAATATATATGCTTATGCCAAAAAAGTATGTGCTTATACATTTTACATTTAGATGTTTTGGTTTTTTTTATTTTTATTTTTCCACCACTATTTATCGTAACGAAATTACTTGCATATTTAAAAAACAACTCACTATTAAATTTATTCACGATCTAAGGGAATGTAAATGCTTTCGATCATACAGGATATTCGGTGTCTGTATTCAGGGTTTAATCTCCATTAACTCTCATTAGATAATGCCGAAACTATCGAAGTTTCAGTCATAAAGCACTAATAAATATATATTCTTACTATTTTTTAAAATGTTACTTCGCGACATTTCCTTACTTTATTAGTCTGTCGTTTTGCCGCATGAAAGACTTTATTTTTGCCAAAGCTTTAAAGATCAGTTCTCTGCGGAGGCGCTTTCCCCCCATCAAAGCTACGACACTCAAATGTTCTGAGATGCATTCAGCAAAATGATGACGTCATTTATTTGCATATCAAAGACTTTTCAGTTGATAATTTATTATGAAAAAAGTACGTCATTCAGTGTAATTGGATTCCTGCCTCGTTTGCTTGGTTCCACCACGTGAAGAGCACACTGCTCTCTTTAGTTTAGTCTATGCGAATCTCAATACCGACCATAGACTCAAGTAGTTTACATAAGGTTTTTTTGGGATATTTTTTGCTTTTTTTTAAGTCGGTAATTTTTTTTATCTTTTTACACGTAACCTAAAAATTTAATAATTATTCATAAATTTTTGTTTGAGAATTTTTTTGCAAGAAACCACTGTGCTATTTTTCATACTGGAAACGGTTAAATCTTCAGCGTTCGATACAAATATTGCTACGTCAAATGCTTTTTTGAAACAGTTAAATATTTTTAGTCACATAATATTCAACACAAGAAAAATATCATTTATAATATTTAGGAGGCGCTATTCCAATTGAAAGGTAATAATTAGAGAAACAATTGAAATATAATAAGGCAGAGAAACAATTGATCATTGTGTAATTTTCTTACGCAATAAAAATTGTTTTATCTGAAAAATGTTTTTTTTTATCTAATTAGATTGCATGGAAAGAAACATTAAAAATAATTTTAATCAGTCGTTTTTGGTTATGTTTTCTAAAGTCTGATTCAATATAATATTTCAGTGTATTCACAGAATTGGTGTTTCTTTTACTCCTTTTTCAGTCTTGTATTTTTTATCTGTCTTTTTTTATTTTATTTTTGTGGTCTTGTCAAAAGAGATAGATCGATATATCACTCTAACAAAAAGCTTGTGATGTTTAATATCTTTATATCATATGCATACAAAAGAACTATTTACATATTTACTTTACTTTTACTCTCTCTTCATAGTCCAAAAATGTTGCAATTGTCGTTGATCAAAATTATAATAAAGTAATTTAGAGGAATGTTTTGGAAGGTGAAAAATAATAGATAACGGCACATCCGAACGGGCGACATATACGGCAGGCCCCGGGATAACGGCAGAGAGAATCCCGTGTTTCGTCTACGCCTTTCTGATGTCAGAGCCTGCACTAGCTTCAGACTTTTGAACTCTTATTAACATACGGTATATCGCCCTTTAATGCCCAGTAATTCCCCAGATACCTGACCGATTCGTACCAAATTTCGTATGCTGCTGCCTCTTATTTGGGCCCGTATTGAGTTAAAAAGATCGGGTCCCAACCTACCGTGGAGCTGGGATAATCCCTCTGCGAATGTTGGGGCACTGCTGTCGACTCTACTGCATTATGAAAGCCATGAGCGGAGAACAGAAATACGTTGCGTAACAAACTTTGGACTGCAACTGTGAAATTTATCAATGGACTTTCCAGAGGACATATTCATTTGCGCCAAATATTTGAAGGGATATGGCTAACCATATATACAGGGTGATTCAGTTAAGCGTGTACAAACTTCTGGGAGGGGTAGGTTACACAAAGACGAATCGGAATCATATAGCAATGCAGGGTCGGTAACGGCGTCAATATGTGCTAGTGTACAAAGAGGACGTGAATGAAATTTATAAGTGAACAAAATGCTTTTTATTAATCACAATAGGTAGATTTACGAAATGCACAGAGGTCACAGAAGGTGTTCGAAGTTGCGATCACGAGCTGTAACACAGGCCTGAAATCGTCGGCGCATGGAATCACGTACATTCTGGAAGATTCCTGCCGTGTCTCGGACTTCCGAGGCAGCTACGGAGATGCGTGCGACAAGGTCCTTAGCACTTTCAACGGGGGTGTCGAATACCAGTCCTTTGATGTAACCCCAGAAGAAGTAATCAAGGCCTGATAGGTCCGGCGATCCTGCAGGCCAATGAACGGGACCACTACGCCCGATCCATTGTTGTCCAAATGTCACGTTTAAGTGTTGACGAACTTCATGGCTGAAATGGGCGGGGGCCCCATCGTGCTGGAATCACATTGCACGGCGCATCGACTGAGGGACCTATTGTTCATCCAAAAGTTCGGGCAAAACGTCCTCCAGAAGTATCTGGTAACTCCTTCCGTCCAGACGAACAGGCATGAGATATGGGCTTATTAAGTGGTCCCCGACAATGCCGGACCAAACATTTACAGCAAAACGGTTTTGTGCTGCACGTGTTCGTGTAGCATGGAGGTTCTCCACCGCCCATGTATGTGCGTTATGTGCATTGAAGCTACTTTCTCGTGTAAAGCATGCCTCGTCTGTGAACAACACAGATGCAGGAAATTGTGGTTCTGCCGCACTCTTCTGCAGGTATCATTGCGCAAATGCAATGCACTGTGGGTAATCCTCAGGCTTCAGTGTCTGGACGCGCTGCACATGATATGGATGCAATTGGTTATCGTGCATAATCCTCCATTCTGTGGATTGGGAAAGACTGACCCGGTGGGTGATTGCTCGAGTACTGGCACTTGGAGTGTCCTCTGTATGTCGTAGCACATTCTCCTCCATGTCTGGGGTCCGTTCCCATCGTTCCCAACTCCTGGCAGGTCTCTCGAAGGAACCAGTGTCACATAACCTCTGATGCAGCCGTGCAAACATCTGGTGGTTGGGAGTACGCCTCATCGGGTACCGTTCCTGGTACACACGCACAGCGGCTCGCCCGTTGCAGTCCGCACCCTTGTATGCGAGATGCATATCGGACAACTCCGCGTTTGTGTAATCGCCCATCATACTACCTCTGCGGGCGGTTCGCGAATGACGGTTACCTGCGAGGGCGTTGTGCTATCCCGTGGCAGTACAATGCCATCTACCGAGTGAAGATGTCGTTACCGACCCTGCATTGCTATATGATTCCGATTCGTCTCTGTGAAACCTACTCCTCCCAGAAGTTTGTACACAGTTAACTGAATCACCCTGTATATACTGTTATTACCAAGATGCTTTTACACAGTCTGTTCTCGTTAATAAAAGTTTAGTAAATTATTTACCCATGAGCTGAGGCACAATCGTAATCGAATTCAAACTTTGCATTTCCTTTTTTTGTTCATTTAACCATTTATTGCCTTTAAATTGATGGGTATATGAATGCTTTTAAGGTCGAACATAGAGTCTGTATTTCTAGTTAGTTAATTTTTGACACATGGCGTAGTCTCTTGGCAGCGTGCATAAAAGTAATTCACAATGCAATACGGTTTCAAGTGTAAAATAATGCCCTGAAATTCTAACTCTTCACTCTGCTATTGCAAGTTATCCAGATCTCTGTGTATTGTAGATTCTGTGTATTGTAGACTTCTACTAAAACATTAGAGAATTTCTTCCGTCTTATGTTAATGACAATCTAACTTCGAAACACTATAATTTCTGAAATATGCATTCTAAGGAAAATATATGACTGAAGATGAAATAAAGTTCATTATGAAATCTATTTCAATCTCGATTTTCAACGATTTTCCTTCAGTATTTAGAGAGTTATGAAAAGCTTGAACAACGCCAATGCGTCATAAGAATTGCTTCACAACGCCAATGCGTCATAAGAATTTGTCTCAGAAATTAATTGAAATGTAAATAATAGGTATCATCAGTTTCAAGCCATATAAGTGTTACCATATTTCAAGCTATTTAATGAAATAAATACACACTTCAAAAATTTGCTACATGATGATTTCATTGCTAGATAATTTTAAATGATTTTTGGAAAACAAGATAATTCGTTGCTAAATATTTCAGTTCGCAAACTCTTTAAATACTGAACGAATATTAGTTGATATTTGAGATTTAAATGAAATTGACTACGATTTTTAATTTATCCTCAGTCATGTTTTTCCATTAAATACATATTTTAGAAGTTAGAGTTTTGAAGCTATATTCCCATTATCACAACACGGGTATTTTCTAATATTTTTGTAGGGTAATGTACTTTGTAACTTTAGTTTTTTGCAGACATCTAATATAGTCGTTTCTTTGTAAATGTAACGTAAAACAAGAATAATTTGATTGTCTTATTTATATATTAAACCAATCGAAATAAGATATGGTAGATCATGAATCTACCATATCTTATTCCAGAAAAATTCCAGAGATCATGAATCTACCATTCTTATCCAAAGAAAGTAACCAATCGAAATAATCTAAATGTCCTCTAGTAAGATGATGATATACCATATTCCGCAGCAAAACAAAACGAATGTTGGTTGCTATGAATTTTGCAAGATGCTGTCATGACTATTGCCTAGTCCTTCCAAATTCTCCTGCAACGATCATCGCCTCTTTGCCGAATGCAGTAACGATGGTGACAATTATATCTGTGATTTAACAGCTATGGGAACAGGAATTGACAGTAAGTGCTAAGCTCATATGCAGTGAACTCTCTGAAACTAAATTAATTGTCTTCAGTTGTGTGATAGCAAAGTCTACGTCGAGACGTTGTCCGTTACGACTTGGACAGAACAGGAAAGGTTAAATATATATCAATATGGAATAAAATTTTATAGTTGTTTCTAAAATCTATTTTTAGTATTGGATATGCATCATGGTGCTAAAATAAAATTATTCAGAGACAACGGTTTTTCGAATTTAAATCAGGTAAAGAATTTTGTTATTTCCTATAAGACGACCGATTTTCGGGGGAAGGGAGTTCGTACTACTAGATACATCCATGCTTGCAGGCAAAAGAACCTAAATCTGTTATGCTTACGGAATATGTTGGGTAACCTTTAAAAGAAATTTAAATTTGCTATGATAGTTGTTCCTTCGGTGTCTTTATCCCCAGTATCTTGATCATTAACACATACGGAACTATCGGGTCCCAAAATTCATAGGGGTCGCAAAATATCATTATACAGAACAATTAACTTTTTCGACAATTAGCATCATTTATTTTCACGCGTGATTAAGCCATAATTGTGCAAAGAATTTTAAGTTCTGCATTTGGGTTAATCTATTTTAATATGAGAACTTTTTTTTTCATTTTCAGAAGGGGTCCCGTTACTATTCTTGCTTAGGGAACCCTAAATAGCAGTTAAACCACTGATCATTAGGCCTCTAGAGCAGGGAAAAACTGACGCTTGTGAATGAAGCCATATAAAAATAAGACAGTCAAATTATTATTGTTGTTTCCCCACTGAGCGTCACTTTTGTGCACACAACGTGCTAAATGGCCAGCAAGGAATCCGAGGACTCAGAGATGATTCGGGGAAGGGTAAAAATTGAACAGCTGTTAGGAACAGATGGGAGCCTCCCATCAAGGTCATCCAGTGCGTTCTTTAACATGTACTGGGCACGACTCCCTTGCACACGATGCCACATATTTACGTCCCATCCGGAAGACAGGAGCCTTTCGAAACCCATCGGTGCCCCCTTTCTGATTGAGGTAGGGTGCGGGTTTAGAGGAGATAAATAACGAAGCTGGCGCAAGTAGGACTCGAATCTGGGAACTGTGGATTACGAACTAGGCACGAGTATCTTATCCAATTCTCGCCCTTAACCAAATCGAACTACCCCTTCCAAAACGATTAATAAGTGTAATATGCCGGATGTCTGCTTCAAACCTGATGAATAATAACTGCTAATAATGTTTTAATAAAAACAGTTTAAGCAATTTTCTGCAGTTTCTCAACTAATATAGCGAACCATTGGAATCTAAATTAAATATTCACATTGTTTTACAAGTATCCTGCGATTGATGAAATATGATGAATTGGTGAAAATGGTTGATGAAAATTATATACAAAAATAACAAATAATAAAGAGTCTTTGAAATCAATGTATCATTTTATTCAACGAAACAAAATCTATCAGGATGAAATCAAATTATTTATGAAATGATAAGGATCAGCGTGCTTTTAATCCAATGAAAGGGAATTTATCGAAATATTATTTTTATAAGATGCAATTCTTTATAGTTAGTAAATCTATTACAGATAAAAAGGATACCTTGCTCTTAATCCAATGAAACGGAATTTATGGAAATGTTATATTTTCAAAAGTGGTAGCTTAGAAAATGTTGTAATTTCTTTTTTTCATTTCTTCCATTTTTTATAGTTAGTATAAAAGGCATACCATGAGTGAAAACGAGAACATTGAATTCCTTCGGATTTCTTCTGATCAAATAGATCATATTCTTAATTACTTTAATTTTAAAATCTGGTACTGATCCCGTTACCAGAACTGCAAACTTAAATTAAAGCTCTGGTTGATAAAGTTTAATGTTTTCAAGTTATATAAATATCACTCAAGGGATCGCTAAAATTGCTTTCTACTAAACACAAGTCTTATCTTTCCATAAAACACCAACACCACATGGGATTGTTGGTTTACTATGTTTCATACAATATAACAATATATAAAATATTTAAATTTCAAATTGAAAGTCTTGGAGATTTTCGCTGTTCTTTCGCAACCTGCCCTCAGTAAAAAATAGTTCATTTATGAGCGCATAAAGGCATCTTTCGAAGACAGTATTATGGTATTTTTGTCACTTTGGCAGCGGGGGGGAGGGGGGGGGGGGTCCCACATCTGTGCATGAAAACTATTCAGGATGGACAGATTTACGAAAAGTACTCGGTGCTGCCCATTTAACCTCTCCTGCAACAGAAAAAGTGTGCATTGTTCGAAAAATATTCCATCAAGCTTATCATGAGATATACACTCAGTAGTCTTTGAATTATGACCACTCCCCCTATATTTTGTAAATGAGAATTTAATTACGAAGATTTATAAAATCTGAAAGCGTTTTATGAAAAAATTCGGCTGAAGATAATTTCAAGATCTCAATCAAATCTATCTAAATATCGATTTCAACAATATTTTTTCAGTATTTAAACAGATATAAAATTTTAAACATTTAAAAGCTCCAAAGTTAAAAGAAAATTATCAAAAATTCACACGAATCTTAAATGGATTAATTGCACACACTAATAAAGCATTAATTATTATCAAATCGTTTGAAATAATGCATCTTAGTTCAGTTTCAATTTACTTCAAAGGTAAATTATTTTGCCTACCATTGCTCTTGTTAAATATTCAAATTTTCATAACGTTTTAAAATACTGAAGAAATAATATTGAAAAATCGATATTTAGATGGAATGGGTTGATATATTTAATTTTCCTATAGTCACATTTTTCCATAAAAGGCATATTTTAAAAGTTTAAATCGAAGGTTAAAAGTTAACTTCGAAGGTCCGGGACTAGGAAAAAATAAAGGTGGGAGGGGTAAGAAATGGATTTCCATTGCAGTATAACCTTTCACCCTCTGTTTTAAAGTTCCTTAAAACATTTTTTTTAAGTGCGTGGCATATGTACAAGTTTTATAATCTTGTTTTGTCTCCATTACCCTTACTAGCATTTTTAAAAAGGGGGATGTGGTATATCCCCTCCAGATCGGGTCCTGGTCCCATTAACATAATTGGTGTGAGCTGGTCATAATTCACTCATCACTCAGCGTGTATACTTATATTTCTTTACAAATATTCGCACCACCATTATTTTTAATATTAATATACTATTTTTAGTGATAAAATCTGATAGCTAACAAAATCCAGTTCATTTCCAGATACTTGATTTTTTGCTCTTGAACTTCGCAGTCTTGAAACCGATAACAAAGTTGCATTTTGTACCTCTGGCTAATCTATACTCGTCTTCTTTTGCGGACATTTTATGTCTTCAAGAACAACGTCGATTGTCGAGCCTGCGGTTGTCGTCGTGTTTCATATCTTTTGTCGACGTCGCCGGTTTTTTTTTTTACCTTGCCTCTTCTGATCGATGGAAGCGGATAGTTGGCTGTCTTCGCTGCTCGCTCTCGCTCATCAACCAAAAACTAATCACTTCCGTATCTCGTGTCCCCGGAGAGCACGATCCAAACAACAGCAAAAAGAGGTTGAAGACTGACATTGTCTTCTTTACATGGTTGCTGATATTAGAATTCAAGCCACCCTAAATTGTAATTTAATAACTTTTTTTAAGGATTTGCGGGAAAACGGGGTCGACAATATTTCATGAAGCTTTTGTTTACCGAAGTTTGATTAATATTTTAAAGCTGAATAATACTCGATTCATGTATGATTGCTTCGTTCTTTTTTACCTCTCAACGGTTTCATAGCTTCTAGAAGATTGAATCCGTGAATGCTGATGAAAAGTGAGTATGGGCTTTAACAATTGTCAATACCATTAAATATATTCATAACCACTGTGTCAGTTCCTGCAACACAATGCAATAATATAAATAATTCATTTGCTGTCCCATAGGAAACTTAGCTATCTGTTATACTGGCTAAATGATTAAGTGGCAACAAATTTAAGATTTAATATGGTGTTTTTAGGAGTAATAGGTTTCTCAATCCCGAGATTTAATACAGGATTTTAGGAGTAATGGAGATCCTTCTCTCAAAACCGTATATTTTTAAAGCATTCCGTGAATGCAAGACCGCAACTTTACTCTAAAAATGCGATAGAAAAATTTCCTTCGTGTTTCAAGTTCGATCCTTTATTGCAATGGGGAGAGCCCAGACTAAAGATCAAATTCTGAACGTTATTCGGACTGGAGCCTAATGTAATGCCCGATGCGTTACCTATAGTGCCACTTCACACACCCCAAAAAATCCGGATAGCTTGAAGTTCAGAACAATGGGGAGAGGATTTAAACTACCGAAATGAATGTCTGATTCTAATTCGCATTTCATTTTTCGTTTCATAGGCTATTTGTCTGTTAGTGAGACAGTTCGAGTCACAGTAGCTTTTATTTTGCGGAATGGGTTTTTTTCAGTTTCGATATAGAGAGTTTCATTGAAAATATGAATATCTGAGGTTCGAAAATTAACTAGACCCGCTCTTAAACTCAAAATAGCGGCGACAATTAGTAGTCTAATACGCAACAACCAATCAATGATTAATAAAATATAGTAAAATAATTATATATATATTAGAAGCATATCATATTTTCTTTTCATATATTCATAGTCCAGTCTTGTCCAGTCATAGTCCAGTCTTAGTAGTGAGAACAACTAGTCGACAAGGCCGTTTGGATTAAGTTGATTTTAGAATGAATAATTTTATTTGCAGCTGACGACACACTACCAGTACTACGAAAAATAAAATGTTATAAAGATTTACTACAAAATAAATGAGTGCAAAGAATGTTCATCATAAACCCATGGCATCGTGTATAAGGTGCTAAATACTTCGCTGTGTTCGAATTTTCCCGATGGATCGGCTCTTACAATATGCATACTATACACAGTACTCTTGATTTCTTTGATCACTAACATAATATTTACTTAATGAACTGCAATAATCTCAACAATTTTTACAGGCTGATATCTTTCTCCAGAATTCAACCCTAGTTAATATTAGCGATAAAATTACTAGGTCATATTAATTATATTACATTATTTTTTATTTATTTTAGAAAATATAATATGCGCCTAGAAAATATATAAACATCCTAAGAGTTGTGCGGATTCAGGCTGTTATAAAAAAATAAATATTCATTATATATTTGTATTATGGAATTTAATTAAGCTTTACACACACACACACATAGTCAAGTTTTGAATGGTTGAAAATTTCGATTTTAAACAATAGCATTTTATTATTTAAACAGATATATAGATTTAAGCATTTAAAATAAGAAACGTGTTCTAAGAAATTTATCAAAAATTAAACGAATATTGAAGGAATTATTTGCACATACTTTTAAATATGTAGTTCTCTATAGAACGATTTGAAAAAAAATTATTCTTGTTTCGGTTTAGATAATGGTCAAAGGAAATATTTTTGCCTATCATTATTTTTAAATATTAAAACTTTTATAATGTTTCGAATACTGAAGACATATTGTTAAGAATCATTATTTAGATGGAACTGGTTGAGATTTTCAATTTACCTTTAGCCACATTTACCCAAAACAGTTTTATTTCAAAAGTTACAGAACTTTAAAGTTTAGAATTCTAATGATATATGGAGGGGTGGTCATAATCCATTGATCACTCACTGTATATATGAATATCAGGTTGAAGCCACTGATTTCTTAATTTAGAATGACTTTAGTCATATTCAATCATAGTTTCTTGATATTCACAAGTTGGATCTGAATTCTGCGTCATTGCACCTACCTTGACTGTTTTATGTCGATTCGTCTGACCACTCGGAAGTAGTCGGTTGAATGACAGGAAGTTTCTGAAAACAGCACAGAGGAGTAATCTGTAACTTAAAATTTCTTTATAGCTTTTCCCTCGCACTGCTCTAAACTTGGAGACTAATTTACACATGGGCGCTGCGAAAATGAAATTACTTAGGGTTGTTGAAGCTCATTTAAAGGAGAAATTACATTCCTGATACGCTGTTGGAAATTCCATGCAACATCGGAGGACATGCAAAAGGCAGTTAGAAGTGTAGTCATAAAACTCCAAGGTCCACCAAGGATAGCTAGGCAACCACGGCAGGGTCGGAAAATCCCATTTCGGCTTTTACGGCCGATAACAGCCAGGCGTCGCCAAAAGCATCACAATCTTCTTCTTTTCAGGCCGAAACATAGCAGCAAAGAGAAGACTTAAAACCGGAGCACCCAGACCGGCTGTCGTGACAACCTTGTTAAAGCAATATCAGGGGCCCGTCTGGAATACCTGTCACAAAGAAACGCAATAGCTGAAGAATTATACGTGTATTTCAGGATGCGATGGACTTTGGAAAGAGGATATGTGACTACAGACGTAGTTTCTGACATGCGTTGATTGCTGCGTTTAATGCAGGCTACGGGGCTTTGCTGCACGTGAATATCATGTGTCTAACCTCGTTCCTAAAATGGTAGTGGTAAAAACAGTAGGTATATAAGGAACGGAATGCATTCAATCTTAAACTTATAACATGTTGCTATCGTTTCTGTCGGATGTCAAATTTTGGGTTGTTATACTATATCTCACTTTTAAATATTTTTATCATCGGCAAAATTTTAAATGCTCAGGTCGCATGAAAGTGTCGAATAAAAAGATCATTTGACGTCTGTAAGGGAAACTTGTTAGCTGTTAAAGCTATCTTGTACGTTTTTAACCTACACCGAGTTGGGATCTTCTGCATAGTAAGGTTTTTATTGCCTTTCAGATCTTTCGGAATCTTTTGGTGCTTCCTTCTTTCTTTTTCTAAGGCTTGTTAAGGTGAGTCCTTAAAATAAGGAATAAAACTTAGACACAATGAGATTCGGACTTGCTAGCTTCAGTTAATGAGATTGAAACAACTTAATTCTAAGATTAAACTATTTGATGCAAAGGTATGTAATCTATGCACTCTCGTGGTGTTTTAAGTGTTCAGGAATTTCCATATTTTGTTGAAAGTTCATGTTTCCCAATTCTTATTTATATCTTCATGATATTCCACTTTTGTACACTCACTTATTTGCACTTTCTTTGCTTTGTGAGGTTTTCATAACCTATCACACTTTTTTATTATTCCGTTTTCAATGCTTACTATCATGCGTTTTTGTTCTCCCATATTTATCCTGATGTCGTGATCTGTCATATTATTATTATACACATATTAGAAACAAAGTCAAATGACACAAAAAAGAACTAAAAAAAATCATTGGCTGGCGGTTTGAGTTGATTCAAGTTTCAGCCTCAGACCTGAGTATCAACTAGGTATCGTCGAAAAATGCATGAAGTTCCAAGTAGTACTGTCTTTTGCAGTTCTAAAGATGTTATTTCAGAAATCTGCAGCCTCTTGAGATGATTTATAAATTTTTTTTAGATGGTGCCAAGTGCCCCGATGACAACCGGAACAACAGAACTGTGTTTAGCTCCAGTCTAGTAACTTCAATTGCTAAATCTTTATATTTAGTCATTTTTCTTGTTATTTATCCTCAATTCGGGCATCACCTGGAATTGCAATGTCGACTGTCCACACTTTTCTATTTTCTATTTTAGTTATATCTGGTGTATTATGTTCGAGATGTCGACCAGTTTGGATTCTAAAGTCCAACAGGATCTTAATTTGGTCATTTTCAACCACCTTCTCTACCTGATGTTCCCATGATTTTTCTCATACTGCCAAATTGCATTTTTTGCATAAAGCCCAGTGGATCAACTTTGCTACTCTGTCGTGCCTGTTCTTATAGTCTGTTTGTGCAATTTTGCTGCATTCACAAATAAGATGAGACACAGTTTCATCTTTTTGTTGACAAAGTTGACATTTTGAATTTTCAGTAATTTTCAGAATTCTAGCTTTCATAGCATTTGTTTGTAATGCCTGCTCTTGTGTAGCAAAAATGAGACCTTCAGTTTCTTTCTTGAAAGTACTCTGTTTCAGCCATGACCATGTCAAGTTGTTATCACATTATTATTATTCAAGTACCATGGGCTACAGAGGTCCAACCAGAAAGGGCAATTTAGTTCTCCAAGCATATGTGCCCTGAGCTACGTCTGATGCATCTTGCCACTGCACTCCAATTCTAACAAGGTCCTGTTTGATATTACCTGTCCACCACATACTAGATCTCCCCGTCTTTCTGAGGCCTTTAGGCACACTGTTCATCTCTATTCCGTAATCTATAATTATCCGTACGATCAACATCGACAAACCAATGGAGTCACTCTCTGCAAAACGTGCTGCTCAAAGGAGGTTACTATTTCTTTGCCTAACCTCATCATTACTTAAAATTTGAACCACCTAATGACCAAGATATTGCATAAACATCTAGAATCAAAAGCATCAAGCTTCCTGTTATTTTGCTTATAAAGCGTCCACATTTCACTACCATAACTATCCCTAGAAAGACCCAAACTATTATACTTGTAAAAATAATTCTCAAGAATCTGCCTGAGTGAGAATATCTGATCTACATATCCCCTACCACTTCTGAATCCACAGTGCACTTATCATCCGCATGCCTTTATCATAAAATATATTCAAATTTCAGTCATCAATCTGGTAACCGAAAATTCCCATCTCTAAGCATTTCCGTAGTAATTCCATCTACCTCTGGGGTTTTATGTAGTTTAAGTTTGGAAATAGCCAAAATAACTTCAGACTGTATTATAGGGCCAACATTAAAGCCAGCAATGCATCTATCATCATTACATACAATAGGAGTAGAACTAACCACATTGTTTAGAACATCACTGAAATGCTCAGCCCACCTAGCCATGACAGAATGCTCGCCTTCTATAACCTTACCTTGTTTATCCTTCAATCCCCGTATGCCTGTCCGTTTTCTACCGCACAAAACATTAACTATCTGGTACAGCTCTCTGCTGTTCTGCTGTTTAACTGCTTCCTCGGCTTTGTCAGCCAAGCCATCAAGCCAAAGATTCTTATCAGCAGACATATTACATTTATTAATATAATGTATATTTATTTAGCCACTAAAATATTTAATAGGTTGCCAAGAATAATAAAAACTTAAAGTAAAATATATAAATATTCAAAACTATTAATATTATGGATTGATAAATTTACTGGTTTTTGAAGTGATCTTTACTTTAGAAAAATTATTAAAATAGGGTGCATTTTCTGCTACGTATAATTTATATTTTTAATGATATTGGTACTATTTTGAACCAGCAGTCATTTTAAATTGTAAAAATTAAATTTCGCATTTACAAATAAAATGAACGTTATAGATATTGTTAAGACAGATGAACGTGCTACAATGAATTTATGATAAACGAGTCTTGAACGCTCGCGTATGCTTCAGCGTGAGAGCTACGTCACCAACGATATCGAACGAACTTGATTGAAAGAACAAAGAATAAAGTTGTTATGAAGCGCAGTTGACGTGCAAAAGAAACTGTAGTTTTGTAGTTACTCAAAGTTTTTACGTGACAAAATAATCTAAAGAAAAAGTATTTTATGTGGTGAGTACGGGGGAAGTTAAAAGAGTTAATTAGTGTAGATTTTTGTTAGTCTAGTAAGAAAAGGCAAAGGATTGCTTATGCTGAAGTGAAGGTTATACAAGAGTTGGGTTGGGTTGTTTTGCCTCTGAGCGGCACTTTTTTGCACATCATGGTCTAAATGGCCAGGTCACATGGACTCCGAAGGCTCAGAGAAGGTTGGGGGAGGGGACCCACTGGAACAGCTGTTGGGAGACAGATGGTAGCCTCCCGTCAAAGCCATCCAGCGTGTTCTTTAAGGTGCACAGGGAATAATAATATAATATAATAAATAATTCTGTCTCCTCTGCTCCTATTTTCCAAAAGAGTACCGTTAGTTTCCAAAAAAGCCTGTTTGAAACGGTCCCTTTCTTCCTTAACTTCAGTAGTAAGTAAACCACGACTGTCACAATGACGAAGTAGTCTTTCATGGTAAGCTTCAGCTATAACTGGGCCTTTTAAAGCTTTCGAGTTAAAGGTAAATTTTTTAACCTTAGCACAACACTTCTTAAGTTAAGTTGTAAGATACTTTTAACAAGGTAATGGTCACATCCAATTTTAACTTTCCTATATGACCTGATATTATTTCTAATAGAACTAGCCCATTACAATACAATACAAACTTTACGACAGAATGGGAAGTCCTTCCTCAGACTTTCCCAATAAATTATTTTAATATAGATTTTATTCCTTTTTCTTTTTATTTTTTAAATAAAATTTAAATCAAAATAAAATTAAAATTGAATTAAAATCAGAATTAAAGTTAAAATTAAACTTAAATCAAAAACTGCAGAAAATTAATTAAATTCCATAGATTTGTCTCTTTGAGAAAATTCAAAATTAGAATATAGATTTTTAGTTTTGTATAATCCAAGGGATGATTCAAAATAATATTTATTTGAAATTCTCGTATTCCGATTTTCTGGAGTTTATCAAAGAAAGTTTTTCTTAAATTATTTAAATTTATTACAATTTAGTAAAATATGTATAGTGTTTTCAGGTAAAAGACATAAGCTACAGTTAGGAGAATCTACTAGATTTATTTTGTATTTAGTGTTATTAAGCATTATATTGTCTGTTCTTAATCTGTAAATTATTTTTGCTTCATGTCTTGCAAAAGGAAGTTTTTGTACAGAGTTAATTTTATTTGGCATATAAAATCTAAAAGAAGGTTTAAATAATGAATGAGATTGAAAAAAAATTTCAGTAAGACAAAATTCTAATTTCTTTAATTCTAGTTTTGCTGAGGAATAAAAAGAGTAAGTTGGCGAATATTCAGTTAAATTATGAGCGGTTTCGGCAATTGAATCTACAAAATCATTTTCCAAGATATCAGAATGGGCTGGAACCCATTGAATAGTAATTAAATCATTAATTTTTTGATTTTCAAAATAAGTTCCAAAATTTGTTTAATATAGTAATTATATTTTGAGTAAAATAATTTTTTGATGAAGTTTGAATAGCTCCTTTGGAGTCCGCAAAAATAACAATTTGTATATCCCTAATATTATACAGTGTCCATTTGAGGCTTCAGTTATGGCGAATAATTCAGCTTGAATTATGGGAATATGATTAGGTAGCTTAAAGTGCAGATGCATTTTGTCACTGGAAATATAGATTGCTGCAGCTACAGATTTTGGATCAGTCAAAACTGAGCCATCAGTACATATTTATAAAAAAAATAACAAAAAAATCATTCTTATAGGTATAGAACAGTTGAGCTATTGCTTCAGAAGAAAAATTGTTTTTTTTTTTAAATAATGAGGGAATCTCCGTAATAAAAGAAGGTTCAGAATAGCACCAGGTTGGGATAAGATCTGGGATGTCACCTTTAAGTATAAGATTAGAATATTTAATATAAAAGTTTAAAATAGCTTTATCATTTTTTATAATAGAATAGTATGGGGTCTTTTAAATTTAGTATAAAAAGGGTGAGTGGGAAGTTTGAACTAGCCTATTTGCTGTTAATTAACTCGTGTATTTTTTATTCACTTGTATTTATAAACAAATGAATGACGAACTACCAACTTAATTTGAATTTAGGGAATAAAACTATTTTAAACGTTTATACTATATTGAAAACTAAACAAAAATATAAACAATGCTTAAATTGAAACAATAAACTGTTCATCAAGCACTTGCTTTACACTGAAATCTAACAGACGACTATTAGTACGATAAAGATATGTGAGGAAAGCGCGACTTCAGCAGAAATGCAACGTAAGGAAAGTAATATCCATGCTTTATCCAGGGATCAAATTCAGGTCCCTTTGATCCGCAGAGTTTACTTATCATTCTACAAACAACAAGGAAACAATCTTTAAACAATTGCGGTGTTTAAAGCATATTCTATGGCACTTTTGACTTCACTACAGCCATTTATTGTGTTTTGTCTTCTCATTAATTTCATTTGGTGTTATATATTCTGTAGTTTTATAGATTTATCAAAAGAGTTATTCCATATTTTGACCCTGGAGCCATTGAGAACAAGTTAGATATCATTAAGAGATAAATATCATATAGAACTCCACTTTCTTCCTCACCAAAAAGAAGAAAAGTACATTGTTCTTCCAATCCCGCAAAAACCGGCTAGTTGTAACAAATTATAAAACATATGAGAAGGAAGTGATATAAACTGCATGGAAATTTACTCAGCCTCCTTTCTATTCATCATCATCATCCTCAAGCAGCCGTGAGCTACGGAGGTCCAACCAGACCGTGCAATTTAGTTCTCCAAGCAAGTCTGTCCTTAGCTACATCTGCTGCATCTGGCCACTGCATACCAATTCTAACAAGCTCCTGTTTGACATTATCTGCCCCCCGCTTCCTAGGTCTCCCCCTCTTTCTGAGGCCTTTAGGCATGCTCTTCATAACCCTATTCGCCAATCTATAATTATCCATACGGGCAACATGGCCAAGCCAACGGAGTCTCCTCTCTGCACAATATGCTGCTTAAAGGAGGTTGCTGACTCCTTTGCCTAACTTCATCATGAGGTTCTGTTCATCCAATTGAAAGAATTCGGATGTGACTCACTATCCGATGAACATAATTTATTTAAATAACAACCCCCTTACCAAATCATGAAAAAAAAATCTTATGTGAATTACAAAAATTTAATTATACAACAATTACCAAATATTAAAAAAGTCTAAATAATATTTAAAGATAATTTGTACCAAAAAACATCAACACACAAAAAATTTCTTTTGTGAGTTCTGAAAAAAAATAATTTTTCTCAATAATTACCGAATATTTATCCTTTGTTGAGTTTCATTTAAAAGAAAAGCAAATTGCTGAAATTAGTTTCATTTACACATTAAAAAATTTTAATTTCCTAATCTTTCTTCTTTCACATTAATTTGATTAACGGAATAAAATGATAATACAATTAATTTTATTAATTGATTAAAATGATTATCAAACTAATTTGATTCAATTATTAAATGATTATGAAATTAATTTTATTAACTTTAATTACATTTCACTTTTTAGAAAACATATCATAAGACATTTTGTTCGTTCTTTTTTCTAGAATTAATATTTTTTAGAGGTGAATACGTTTCAATTCCTCGAATTATTTGCCAAATTTCGAAGAAGATTGCCATTTTCAAACTTAAACGATTTCCCATTCAGACCAAATAGCTGCAAATAATCTCCTAGTCCAGAAAATAATAATTAGCAAATAATCCTCCTCTTTCAGTTAGAGCCCTACGCAGATAGCGAAAATCCTATCCGCATCCGCAAGATCTCATCCGCACCATCATTCCCATCCTCAAGGTCTTATCCTCATCCGTAAAACTTTATCAGCATCGGCGTATATTTCCTGCTTAATATCCGTCAAGATTCTGCGAATGCTTGAAGTCCGATATATGGATGTACATTTGCGAGTAAAAGAAATCAGTCTAATGGTTTATTAATAACTAACTAATTAATTAAAAAGTATACTAGGAAAAATAAAAGCCTTTTCTTCGTAAAAATATTCTTTACTAAATTTAGACAAAAATTTACTTTGTTCTAAATTTGCAAATTTCTCTGAATTAATTTTGCTCTTTTAAATGCAGTTGTCTTTTAAATGTAATTGTTGGCGATTACGGAAAAACACTCCGCTTTATTACCCAGTAACTCTCTTCTAAAACTTGATGATCTTTCCGACTAAAATTTTCATTCGACTGATACTTAATACTCGTTTACTACATAACACTCCAGTAATTTTTTGCACTTATATTCTGTTTTATCAGCAAAAAGATTTCTCCTTTCGCATAGGATAAGTTTCTATAAATTGTGGTTTCATCCAAATGGATTTTTTTCTTTTTAAAGTGATTTTCAAATCAGGTGTTTGTTAATATTATCTGAAGTAGTTCTATCACTCGTTCCAGCCATCAATAATTATGTTTGCTCGTTTTTCTGCATATCTTATCATATACGATATTTTATCCGCTATCCACGTTAAGGTTAATCTTTTATCCGCCGAGTGCTTTTCATTGCGGATATCCGGGAATAAAACGACGGATATCCGCATTCATGCAGGGCTCTAGTTTCAGTCATATTAGTCGTATAGTTTCTCTGAGAAGTAATTCTGCTCTATGTAATAAACACATTGAATCTTTTCTTGATATATAAATATTTTATTCCCTCTGCCTTATCATTACTTAATTCTGGGACAATTTTTCAAAGATAGACTCGTCGCTTTAATCATTTGTGTAATCGGTTATAATGAAAAAATTGACCTCAAATTAGAAGGGAAAGCATGGATGAATTGTTTTTACTTCTGTATAAAATTTATACACAGTGAATGAAAAACAGGGACGAAACATGAATGGAAGTAATAGAGACAATGAGATTGCGTAGTTAAAGTTATTGGTTAATTAAGCTATTAAACTCTTGTTAATTATCTAAAACACCACGCATTTCTCTCACAAACCTTATAATGCCAGAAGAATCTTTAATATGATTGATAACACATTTCTAACCTTTCGGGACGAAAATAATTTAAACTTTAAATTTATAGAAAATTTATAACAAAATTTTAATAAAATTATTATCCACGGAAGAAAAATAAAGACAAGTTTCAGATTTCATCTGTAATATATGTTAATGATAATTTCTAGATATTTTTTTCATGAAGCTCGTTAGTTCTAGTAAAACTCTGATCCATTTATTTCTTTGCAGAAATTGTGCGGTTCCGGTTCATTTAGACGTCGAAAATGTTTCGTGATTTGATTTTAAGGTTTTTTTTAACTCTTCCAGGCAGTAATTATATTTCTTTAAAATGTTTGAACTCTGGTAACTTTGCGGGTCTCGTCGCAAATTGAAAGGAAAAGTGTACGAAACAATGATTGGCCTTTTATGGATACTACTTATAATCACAGTAAGTGAGGGATAAAGCAGGAAGTAAGGAGGGATGGGACTCCGCCGTGGTCCAGGGCTAGGGGAAAGCTCCATGTATGTTGGAATCAAGAGTAATCTTGATAACTCTGATTGTTCAAATTCCCATTTTTACTTTTTTAGAAGCACCATACAATGTTTTAAATCTGGTTCAATAAATTAAAACTTCTGTATGAAATTATGTTCCGAAAAATTAGTTTTAATCATACATTAGGTAATTACAAATGCTCCAGAATGTATGTCATCAAATAGTAAATAACCTGCAATACAATGAATGTCTACATAGCTGGACGATTCAAAAGTTTGTGCACAAGTTATATACATGTAACTGAATGGCTGTGACAAAACATAGATTGGAAGCAATTGAGACAATGAGATTGAGTAGTTAATTCATCGAAGATTCTCATAAGACATTGGGTAATTACGCTATCAATTTCTTGTCAAGAATCTAATTATCTCGTAGAACAAAGATCATTGGTTGATTGACAAGATATTGATAGCTAAAATCAATCATCACATTATATAATAACCGTAATTCTGGGAGAACGAAAGGACTGACGGGCGGCTGAAAGCAATGGCGAACACGAGTGGCGTCATTAGTGGCAGACATTGCCACCAATGACGTCATATCGTTAGAGATCACTGAATATGGAAAGGGTGAAACTTTCAACAAATATTGCAAATGATATGTTTATGGTAGAGGTTTAAAATGTCGATTGTAGACTAACTATCGATATATATTCAATTGATAGCAAAAATGTGTCTCTTTTTCTCAAAGGGGTGTGAGAAAAGAAAAGTTTTAAATTTAAAAAGTAGAAGACAAATACATTTTATGTTGTATAATTACTAATAAAATACTACTATTTGCATTTCCCCCCATCATTCATTAGCTCGAATTAAAATTTTAAGGCGTGAAAAAGAAAGTAAAGGAAAAACTTCATTCTCTTTGAAAACGAGGTTATCATATGCGCAGAAGCGATATGCATTCTTCTAGTTAAATTGTTTTGTGCTTAATTCCAAACTTTATCTGTTGTGATGGACAAACGATTATCTTTTAATAACGTTTTGCGCAACATTCGAAATTTAAAACATTGCATTACCCGCCCTGTTGGCAAGGAGACTGATGAGTCACTTCTATAGAAGGAGCGAGTGAAATGCCCCAACAATAGGGATCCATGGGGATAGGGCACAAGGGCGTAACCCCTAGTATACATATGTTCAATATTTTGTCGCCCTGTTACTAGTATTCTAAAGGGGAGGAGGGTTTTGTCCGCTTTCTACCCCACCCAAGATCCTGCCATGCATATTGTATCAATCATATCGCATTCCCATTGTAGTGTGATCATATGAAGCATTAGTCATCACTATAAGGAAATCATACGAAACACTTGGTCATTATTGTGCAGTCATTCATAATAATTCATACTATTATTACAATAGAAGTAATCGCATTAGAATACAAAAATCATATATTTTATTTTTCAGTAAAACCATTCTCCAGTGAAGTATACTTGAACAAACATTTTTTTTAACCTTCATCCATATGACATTATTGCTCTCCAATCGCACAAGTAATAAAAATAGGCTGTGCAATACCATAAAAATAAACCGATAGTTTTGTTAAGCAGTAGTGATGATTTCTGCACAATAATGCGCTTGAAATATTTCACGCAATCGTTTGGGATTTGTTTCACGTTACAAGTCGTCGTCAAATAAAGAATTGGAATAAGCATATATCAAATATTCGTTAATATTAGTCATAAGCGTTTACCAACTTAAAAAAATCTATTCACATTTCATAAAGGCTTTTTAATAAGTTGGGTTGTTATGAGCCTGACGCGTTACCGACCTAGCCACCTCCGCCCGGTAAATATCAATTGGGTTGGGTTGTTTACCTCTGAGCGGCACTTTTTTGCACACCATGGGTTAAATGGCCATGTCACAAGGACCCCTAAGTCTCAGAGAAGGTTGGGGAGGAGACCCACTGGAACAGTTATTGGGAGACAGATGGTAGTCTCTCGTCAAGGCCATCCAATGTGTTCTTTAACGTGCACAGGGTATGGCTCTCCCGCACACGGAACCACGGCTTAACGTCCCATCCGACGGTCGGCGGCCTTTCCAAGCCCATCGGTGTCCCCTACTGACCGTGGGCAGGACGGAGAGTTTTGCGGAGATAAATCTCAACGTTGACCCAGTGGGACTCGAACCTGTGACCTGCAGATTACGAGCCTGGCGCACTAACGACTGAGCTTACCTCTCCCTACTTTTTAACTTTAGCTATCCCGCCCCTGCTTTTTAATAATTAAAATGATCTAGTTAGAGCACATGACAGAAATGAGTTCAATAACTGTTCTATGATAATGACTTCACAGATGTTTTGAGCCATCTTTATTTCATACGTGATTCCCAAATAGTTATTTCCCCATCTAAAGATATTTATTTAGTCAAATATAGATGTTTGATTTTTAGTGTGCCTAAAATTAGAAAAAAATAATAGCTATCCCCTCAAGCAGCAGCTTGCCACAGAGGTCTGATAGCAGCCTGTTAGTTTATACACCATAGTAAAAGGTCTGTGATGATGGTGGGTCCTCAGCAGAAAAACAACACAAATATCCATGTCTTACCCAGGGCTCAAATCCAGGTCCCGTAGATCAGTAGCAAAGCGCGTTAACTACTCAGCCACATCCTAAAATGATGCTAGATATTGACTTTCAAGAGATACCAACATATCGCAGAAACTACTCTTTGCTTCCTCTTCTGGGCGAAAAATGTTTTATTTATGCATATTATTTATTAAAAAATGAAATTCAAAATATTTATAAAATGACTTTTATATGTAAAATAGCTTGGAAAAAAAACAGATTTACTGGACAAAAATATTTTTAAAAAACGTTACAATTTTAATACAAAAGTTTAATAAATTCCGCATTTAAAATATAAATTTATTATAAAGGAATTACGTAGCATATTCTTTGTAGGAAATGTACTATAAATTTCTAAAAATATGCAGGTTATGAGGCAATATGTAGCAACAGAAATATGCGAACTCCGAGTTAACTGCTTTAGCTTCTTACAAAGAGAAATATGCGTCATAAATGAAAAATATACTTTTTTTGCCAAAAGTAGTCTGCGATTCTCAAAATGATGGCAGTGGTCATTGATAATCATGCATTTCGAAAATTGTGGCTTGAATATAGTAAGATAAAATTACATACACTATCTGCTGGATTGTGGTGTAATTTATGGACTAAAAACCGTTCCAGGATTTAAATTAAACTTTATAAATAGCACTACTTAAAGTAATCGATTTTGCTCAATGTAATAATTTCCTGGTTAAGCATTGTTAATCTGGTTAAGCATTGTTAATACTTATTATGATGTGAATCCAGATAAGACAGTTAGTGTAAGTGGTTTGGAAGCTTGATTAACATAACGTGATTTTTATCATTCATTCATTCCCAACACATCAACTCTTTTCAGAAGGGCCCACTTATTTCATTCTTAACAATTGTGTAAGATGAATCGTAAATATATTAGTTCCCAGAAGTAAATGCTTATGGGTATATTCCACATTTATTCCGTTCAAAAAGGGGTAAAAATCTAGGACTGAGATTCGAGTGATTAAATTCAATTTTTGGTAAATCATTCAATAGATTAAATATTCAAATAAAAGTTATTTAGAATTATATCGAATAATATATATAGCTCAGCTTAATACGGGCATAAATAATTTAGTCTTGGATGAGAACTATTCACTAAGTTCAAAAATTGTGTGTATGTTTCAAATAAAAAAAATCTATTTAACACAATCAGTGACAAATTTATAATATATTAATTATTGCGCGTCAGTCTATTTAATTTCAAATCCCAAAAACTAAAATCAAACTCCATGGAAAACTTGTTAAAAAAAAACAGTAATTTTCTTAGAACCCACAAACTTAAACTCATTCCAAGTCTGATTAAAATTTTTCTCATTTCCACAATATTGACAGTATTACAAAACCGTTCATTGTGTAAAATATTCTCCTTCAATAGCATAAGTATAAGTTATTATCAAGTTAATGTTGCCACACAAATTTAGTTAGTAGGTTTTTAAAACTGCAAATTATTCGCTCTTCAACCGAAACCAATCATAGTTCTGCACAATATCAATCACTTCTACAGAAAAGTAAATTAATAAAATTTAATAATATTATGAGCACAGGGATAATTAGGTGATTTCTCCAGGTCTTGCTCTAGTTTGAGCTTTCCTTCAATGCTATACGTTCTCCATCCTCGGATATACAGCGCGGCAGACGAATGTTTATATAACCTTCAGCCAGGGAACATCAATCTTTACCGAAGCCACACTTCCCTGGAAGTGGTGACATTTTAAGTTGCTGAAATTAATACCGCATGTTGCTCCACGCACAAATGAAAATATCTCCTCGTAGTTCATTAACCCAGGCGTATTTTCCTTACCGCGCACGTAACAATGTGTTAATGCGAGTTCTCTATGTAAGGAATGGGAAGAACGCTCGATTCCAGGGCGGCATACCAGGGCACGAGGAGATGCTGCTGCTCTTGTCAACCGAGAGTGCGGCTGCTGGGCTCGAACACACCAGCGGCACGGCCTAATCAGTGGAGCGAGGGCGAAAGGCTTCGAAAGAACGTTTGCTCTCTCATATGATCAAAAAAGCCTTTGTAGCACCTTTTCGAATGAAGAGAAAATAATAATAAAGGGGAAAATCCTCGCTGTTTATCGATGCATAAAGCGCCGTGTTTACTTTTAACTTTGTCCTGCCGGCGTTAATGGGAAACGAACGTGGTTTGCATTGCCACTGAAGTAAGATAACTTCTGATCAAATGCGAAATATTGCCAAAGCAGCAGAGTGTAAATCCTCAATTACTGCGGAGTTAACTTTCGAGAAAGGAAATTTCATCCATTGCATTAGATGAAATTTACCTTCCTTATTGATACAGTTTTGATCCAGAAATGAACACCGGGAATATGATGTAACAAATTTTGGATAAGGATTTACTCTTATAATTATCGTTAAGAACACGAACATATTTTCACGTGCCGATAGGCAACAGAACCGAAGAAGATCCTTTTTTTCCCTCATATTCTCGTTATTCTTTACTTTAGCCATCGAGATCTGAAATAATGCTGAGAATGATCGCATGGGTTGTTTCGAAAAAGATTTTAGCTTCGGATTGCATCCTCTTCGCTGAGCCTTAAGAGATAACATTCCATTGGGATTTGTATTTCTCATCTCATCCTCAAAAGCTTTGGCTTTAGAAGTTTGGATGTCTTCTGATAATAACACATAAATGGAGCAAGTCAGATGTTAACGTTTTCAGAGCGTGAAAATATCTGAGACAGCTTAACGTGCTTTTAGGTGTGACTGAACGTGTTCATTGATGTTCTTTAACATTTCATTAAATCTAATGGCTTATATTCTAGGCTTTGATGAGCCAATCTTTGATGATGATTTTTATTACATTCACTTCAGCTAAAATAGAAATAGGATTGTGATTTAGAGAAAACCATAGCTATTTCAGAGACATTCAAGCGAATGAATACTTTGAGAAGAAATATCGTTATTATGGGTCTCTTATAAGTAGAGCGTAACAGAAGCATCAACGAAAAAAATAATTGTGGCGTTACCATATTTCGTGAAGAAACATAAAGTGATATTAAATATAACTTTGAATGTCCTAGAAACTTTTGATTGGTTGGGTGGAAATATTTGTATGTTTGAATATTCAACCAAATATTAGACTATCCAGTTATTACTTAAATTCCTAACTCTTAATATGATTTCAGTTTCAAATTTTGAAGAACTGAAACTTTTTATCATGTGCTAGCTCTAGTGGAGCGGTATGGATAGTCTCCCCCTGAAAAAACAAATAAATAAGAGATTAGGAAAAGGATTCAGAGGAAACAATTGATCAATTCCAATGAGTTCCATTTCTGAGAGTTGCTCACTTCCCGGGGGGAGGAGCAGTTATATATACGTGTTGATGCCAGATACCACAAGACATCTTTAGAAATCTTGTAGCGTCCATGCCTCGTCGGGTAAGAGCTATTTTGGAGACATGTGGAGGACAAACATCATATTAGGCAGGTGGTCATAATGTTTTGGCTCTTCGGTGTATAATACTATTATCAGCAACTCAGTGACTTTTGGCTACCGCAATAAAAATAGAAGAAAAAAATAAAATTGGTTCCTGGTATTACGCCGGCTTACCCTTCTCTTGCCTCGGAACAAAGTGTAACACCGTTTTCACTTTCACAAATACCAATTCTTTGAGTTCCAGTCTTTGCCTTACCACTTCAGTCTACTGCATGACTTCAATGATGACTTCACTGAGTCCCATGACCTTCACTGAGTCATCAGTTTCAATTATACCGATGATTCAGTGGACTATAGGTGATAAAATGATATCCTAAAAGACATCCTGGAAAAAGATAAACTAAAATCAACAATTGAACAAAATAATATCCTAAAAATCAATATTTGTTCAAATGATTATTTTATTAATTATTGTTTGGTTTTCGCCGCACTAATTTTTGATAGATTTATACTTTTTCGAAATTGATATATTTTTTTTAATATATAATTCATTTATCATATATAAGAATGATCCATGCATTCATTTGACAAGTATTGCTGAACAAAATAAGAGTGTCGGTAGTAATTATGAGAGCACTCTTCACTCGAAATGATATTCACAAACGTTTTGTGCATCATTTTACTTAATGCAAGTTCGGAGAGAAGTTTTCGGTGTTAGCAAATACACCGTATATAACATAGATATTAAAAACTTCAGAGCTAAATATATATTTAAAAATATTATATCAAATCTTTCATGAAAGGCTACATACAATACTAATATTTCCATTTAAAGTCAATATTTTAAGTGTAATCAAGCATCAATATTAAAAGTTCAAGAGTACATAGTACATTTCTCAGTAGAACGATATTAAAAGAATATTTGCATTTGATAGAAAATTGTCGATGTTAGACCGAATTGGACGATCAATTACACAAGTCCTAATCCTTCCTTATCATTATCTATTCGTAGGTAAGATTAAGCCATGTATATTATTCAAAGGGAAAATTTCCTGATTTGCAGTTTCGAGGGTATGTCAGAAAGTAATATATATATACGCACAGTTGTATCAGAATAATATTGTAACCTATCATACATATACTATGGTAGGTAGTCATATTATTCTGATACGACTGTATTAGTAAACTACCATTTGATCGGGTTTTTCCCCAACAAACTAGCAAATATTGTGGGCTGTGCCACAAATTCATCTTACTAATAAATAACGTCACTAAGTGGCAGCAGGCATCAACGTTATACACTCGTGTTATGAGGATTTGTTGGGCTGTTTTATCACAGAGCGACACTTTTTTTCCCCACACAATTGGCTAAATGGCCATGTCACAAGGACCCCGAGGGCTAAGCGAAGGTTGACGGGAGGGGATCTATTAGGAGATAGATCGTATCCTCCCATCAAAGCACCCAACGTGTTCTTTAACATGCACAGGGTATGGCTCTCCTGTAAACAGGGCCACGACTTTAACGTCCCATCCGACAGACGTCTGCCTTTCCAAGCCCATCGATGCCCCCTACTGACTGAGGGCAGAATTTTGCTTGTTTAATCTCAAATTTGGCCCAGGCGGGGTTAGAACATGAAAACTGCACATTATGAGTCTGACTCATTACTGACTGAGCCACCCTCGCCCTCATGCTACGAGGAGCGAATATGAAGAAGGTAATGCATATGTATACGAAGCTCGAGATTCGAATAGTAATTCTATTTCTTTGGGTAATGAAATGCCCAACCGATGGAAATCCATCGACACCTTGTGGTTGTGTACGACTCGTATTCCCTACCAATGCAAATTGTTAGGAAATGGTGCTGTTCTTTGGAAAACGGATGTCACTGTAGTGGATGAGAACAGAAACTCCTGGTGATGAGCAACTGTTCAGTACCCACTATCTTGCGGCTCCAAGTACAGTCCGTAGTTGGAGCCGCAAGATTTTCACTTGTTTGGGAAGCTGAAAAAATACTCCGAGGGGACTCTTGCACCGGATGACACCATTAAAAAAGAAGTCACAAAATGAGTAGGACGCATCGTGCGCCTGATGCTAAGTGAAACTTAAGCTATCGACAAGACGTCCACCGTTACAAGTGCCTGAACAAGTCAGGTGACTACGCAGAAACGTATACACATATATGAGGACATTTCCTGTACATTCTATTGGGCTGCTCTCCAGAAAAATTAAATAGGCAACCTTATTTTCTGACTTACCCTCGTACATATCGTTTTGTACTACGGCAATTCTTTTCGTAAAACTAACACATTTATTTCTAGAGAAGAATCTGAAAGTGACCTTGAAATAAAACATATTTATATGTTTTTCAAACTTGAATTTTCTTTTAATAAATAAGTTTTTTAAAAATATTTTAATATGCGTAGTTAAGATAACTTATAAAATCTTCGGAGCATATTTAAAAAAAAAAGGAAATATATGAAAACAATGCGATTTATTTTTAAATCCTTAGGAAAATTAAATTTTATTGATTAAGCAATTAGATCTGAGATTAAAACTGCCGAGAAGATGGTTTCGTTTCATGCTATTCCTGTTTAGGGGGGGGGGGTGCAGTCTTCAATAAGCTAATAGCGTGTCTGATTACGTCATCTGAGATGTCTTCTCCTGTTTCTCATTTGACTCTCGCCCTCGATCAATAACCTCGCGCGACGTCTTCCTCAAAGAGATGCAGAAAACTTGCACCGCAATATTTATTCTGAAGAAGAACGTGCTATCGATTTTCAGCTGACGGAGGAAATTCTAATTTTAAAGTAATATTATGTGGTCCTTTAGACTTTGAAACAAATCTAAAATCAAATACTATTGTGATCTAAGTAGTCCCTATTAATGTACATTCTGGTATAAATAGTAAATGCTAATTTTTCAGGGTAAAAATAAAATATACACTGGTTTCCATAAATTAAGGAAAATCCCTGTGTTAAGTCAATGGGAAGCTAACTTCAAAGCTCTATAACTTCTAAAATAAGCTTTTTTTGTTTTGAAAAATATGTTTGCAGATAAAGATCTCAATCAAATAAATCAATATCTCGATTTTCAACAATATCCGTACATTATTTAATGAGTTATGGAAGTTTGAATATTTAACAACAGCAATGCCAGCCACAAAAATTGACTTCATAAGTTAATTAAATCTTAGTGATAAATATTGTATCAAAGTGTTTAATAAAATAAGTTTGTATTTTAGAACTTTGTGTAAAGAATTCTTTCCCTATTCTTCAATTTTGCATAAGTTTCTTAAGACTGACATTGCTGTTGTTAAATATTCAAACTTCCATAACACATTAAATACTGAACGAATATTATTGAAAATTGAGATATTGATTTATTTGATTGAGATCTTTATCTGCAATCACTTTTTTTAAAAACCAAAAAAACTTGTTTTAGAAGCTACAGAGCTTTGACGTTAGCTTCCCATTGACTTAACATAGGGATTTTCCTTAATTTATGGAAACCAGTATATATATATTCTAATACCTTTTGACCCGATGGACATTCCAGCCTTTCATAGATTGTTACTAATTTCTTGATGGATGTGCATGTACATCATTTTAGTGAGTTGGTAAAACTTATTAGAGCAAACGTATCTCATTTTTGAGACAATTATTTGTAGTATTGTTTTCTTATCACTAGACAGAAGCACTTTTTTTTATTTTAAACACGAAATTCTTCTGTAGCAGAAATTAATCAACTTTCAGTTGTTAATAAAACGGCACTGAGTTTTTTTGTGTTCAGGTACAAGTAAGTGATAGGAGAACTGTGCAATAATGAAATAAATTAATTTTTTCTCTTAGCGATCATGAAAATCTAAAAAAAATAATCGTCTAATTAAAGTGATAAATAACGTGGAATTTATCATGTATAAAAATATATGTTGGGATTTATATGAAATAACTGGTAAAAGCGATAGCGTCAAATTTATCAAGTTTGCTAGTACATATTCTGAATTTCATTAAATAATAGGTAAAAGTGAAAAATAACTTCAAATGTTTTGCTCTGGGGATTATGCATAACTACCTATTAATCTTTGTACAAAAGCATATGCGTATATATATATATCTACTGTAATGCGTGAAAACACCCCCCCCCCCTCAATAAAACAATTATAATTTCTTTATTTTTGCGTTTTGCTCTTTAAACGACATATTGGGCATGTACAAAGCCCTGCCCAAGATTTGGGTCATTACGTTTATGATTCCATTAATATTATTCTTCGTTATTGAAATATTTCATTTGAAAGTTCTCTATCTATACAAATGCTGAATAAATTTAAATTTTTTAAACGAAAAAAAAATACTTGTTGAAACTATTTCTGAAACATTACAGTCATTGATCATTGAATTACGACCATCTCCCCTCCAAATCGTGTCAAATGGGAAGCTAAATTCGAAGCTCTATAATTTGTAAAATAAGCATTTTATGCAAAAATACGCTATTTATATAAATATTTAATTTACTTTTACATTTCACGCAGAAACGCTCTTTCAAGAAACAATTTTTAAATCTAAAATATTATCCAACACAGGAAATTCTACGAATCATTTTTTCGAAAATGCGCTTTTTTCACTGATAACGTAGGGTGATTTGAATAGCTATATTTTATTACAAAAAAAACTCCGTCTTCATAGCCTGTTGATTTCTAGACTGTCATAACAACTGATTATTTAACCTTGAACACCACGGAGGTCTGAAATTTTTTTATGTTTCTAAGAGAGATTTTTCCTGAAATACCCTTTCGCACTGATCTCATGTTTCTAGTACAGGTAGAAATTTGACATCTGACCTCGAGGGATCCGTCGGATTATAAATCCCGTAACGGTTCTAAGATGCACAAAAAGGAAGAACCTCCAGGTAACGATTTGCAGATTCGTTGCACACAAATTTGATCTCTGATCTCGATGGACAAGTCAGATTCAGAATTCCGTAACGTTCTTAAGATGTGGGAACTGAAATACACCTTTGTACATATTTTTAGATCTTGACTTTATATATATTTTTGATTTGATCTTTAGAAATAGAAATTTGACCTTTGACCTGAAAGGGCCTGGCAGGTGCAACATTTCATAAATGTTTCTGAGATTTACAATCAGAAACATCCCTAGGTACAAATATTCACGTAAGACATAAAGATCAAGATCAAATCTTTATCTTTACGTGACCTTTTATTGAACTTGAAGATATGTCAGAGGTCAAATTTCAGATTCTTCTCTAGATCTACGATACAAGGTCAAATTAATATTAACTCACGATGAATTAGTCTGCGATATGTGGGGCTCTTGGTTCATATTTTAAGCGCTCTATCGCTTCTGCATCAGGGTTAGAATTGGCTTTATCATCTGTCACAATCAACCAAGGCCGGATCTAGGGCAAGGGAGGGGGAATGGAGATACACCATCAATTCTTTCAGAAGGACAGTAAAGGTGAATGAGGCAAAAATTATAATACTTATTTATATTTCATGCATTTTCAAGAATTTTTTTAAAGACGTGTAAAACGGAGGGGGAAATCATATACATATAGACATCAACTACATATAGACATAGGGTATTATTGATATATATCTATATATGTATTATTGTACTATTTATATATACAGGGGGTTTCAAAACTCTCTGTACAAATTTAAATGGACAAACCTTTTTCGCCAAGACAAACCTTTTTCGCCTTTAAATGTGTCTGCTGACGAAACCCCTCGGTGCTAGAGGGCGCTGACAAAAATATCGGTGGAGTTGGTACATAAATGAATGGAAACAAGTGTGAACAACATGTTTATTTAAAGAAGGTGCTCAAAGTTGTGACCGGCAACAGCATTGCATGCATGATAGCATCGAAGCATTGATTGCTGTGCATGTTGAAAGATTGCTGGAATTCGCGAACAGTTGCAGCGACGACAATGATTATTGCGACAAGGTCTTCATCTGAGTCAATGGAAGTCTCGTACACGAGGTTCTTAATGTGTCACCAGAGGAAGAAATCGATACATGCTAAATCGGGCGATCTTGGTGGCCAGGCGACGGGTCCAGCCACCCTTTCCATCGTCCCCCAAAAGTAGCGTTCAGATAATCCCGCACATCATTCCTGAAGTGTGCTGGCGCTCCGTCATGTTGAAAACACATTCGTCTGCGAATAGCCACAGAAACAGCTTCCAACAGTCCCGGCGACGTTTCTTTAAGAAATGCCCGATAAATCTGCCCGTTGAGTCGGGGAGGCAGTAGGTATGGCCCAATCAAATGTCATGGACGATACCCGCCCAAACATTGACGGCGAACAACTGTTGATGACCATGTGCCATTGTGGCATGTGTATTTTCGTGCGACCAAACGTGAGAATTGTGCACATTAAACACACCCTCAAGTGTGAAAGAGGCCTCATCTGAGAAGAACACATGAGCTAGAATATCGGGCTGCACTGCAGTCTGCTGTAGATACCAACGCACGAATTCCGCATGAAGAGGGTAATCTTGAGGTTGCAATGTCTGGACTCTCTGATAATGAAACGGATGTAACTGCTGCTCGAGCAACACTCTCCACACGAGGGTCTGTTTCACAGCGAGGCTATGTACAACAGCTCGCTTGCCTGTGTCTGGATTGTCCTCAGTCCGCTGTAGGATCTCTTCTTCCATGTAAGAAGTGCACATGGTTCTTTCCCGACCATTGTTATGCACGTTTGCATGGAATGTTCTAGTTTCTCGCAGTTACTAGTGCAAACGCGAAAATGTTTGATGGTTTGGCACACTTCTGTTTGGGAAGCGCTGTCGGTACAACCTCACATCAGCTCTTCCGTTTCCATTGTCAGCCCCATATGCCAGACGCATGTCAGCCATCTCAGCAGTCGTGAAACACTCCATGTTACACGTAATGTGTCTGATTTACCAATGCCGACGAAAAATACAAGTCCGTTTTCTTTTCCCACTTCGCCCCTCTAGCCAATTGCAAAGCCCTCTAGCACAGAAGGGTTACGTCAGTGTACGTACATTCATAGACGAAAAAGAAATTCCTATCTCCCATTGAAATTTGTACAGAGAATATTGAAACACCCTGCATACTAGTTTACTATTGATAAACATGGTTTAGAATGTCTGAATCTTTTCGTAGGTTGATAAATCCTATTATATTAGAAGATAGTTTTTTAATTTAATTTTAATTATTTATCCTAGAAGGAACTTGTATTTGACAGCATCAAAAAAAGCATGATCAGCGAGCGGTATAGTTTTTTATTTAAATATATTTCAATAGACAGTTCGATACTATTCTGAAAGGAACTTTCAAAATAACGGATTTTTGATAGAAAATGTTGTTTGGCCCACGAAATTCTATGAGTATAAAAATTCGTTTAAATTAAGGATAGATATTTCCTTTTCAGAAAAATAAAAAAAGGACAATCAAATACTAGAATAAAGCCGGGGAAATTTACTTAGAAGAAAAAAAAAATTATTTAATGTAACTCAGATTTTTTTCTGTTTTACATAACTCTGTTTTCTGCGTTACATAAGTGGGGGAAGAAAATCCCTCGCGGTTATCTTATGGAATTTTATTGAATTTTATGCAAAATGGAAGCGTGCTTCGTTCAGTCATTTACGTCGGGTAATTCTTCTAGTAATCAATATTTAAACTTAATGGTTATTACCACAGACAAGCAGAGCAGGCAGCTAGATTTGTCGATTGGATTGAGTTATTTTATCTGTAAACGACACGTTTTTAAACACCATGGGCTAAATGGCCAAGTCACGGGAACTCCAAGGCTTTAAAGCTTTATTTTATCCACCAGATTAAAAACCCATTGCGATGTATCTTCTTTAGTGAATCTAGTATAACTTTGATATTATCCTTGAATGTTTTTCTTGCTAAGAAGCGATGAATTTCGAAGTCTGTTGGAAATTAGAGATATCGTGATAAACTTATAAATGGGAATTTCCTTTAGGATTGTTTCATAAATCGGCCTGTAAAATAATACCACAATTATTAGACGTGTCACTGGGTGGGATGTGGGTGTAGGATTCAGTCGGTAGTACGCCATGCTCGTATCCGCACTTCCCAGGTTCGAATCCCACCTGGGCCAGCATTACGATTTATCTCCGCAAAACTCTCATTCCTGCTCTCGGTCAATACGGAACACCGATGGTCTTGCAAAGGCCGCCGTCCGTCAGATGCGACGTAAAGACATGGTTCTGTGTGAGGAAGAGAGTCATGTCCTGTGCACGTTAAAGAACTTGTTGGATTGCCTTGACGGGAGGCTTCCATCTGTCTCCTAACAGCTGCCTAGTGGGTCCCACCCCCAATCTTCTCTGAGCTCTCGGGGTCCTTTTGTCCTGGCTATTTAGCTCATTGTGCATAAAAAAGTGCCGCTCAGAGGTAAAACAGCCCAATCCAACATATCACGGATTTTCCTTTGGACCACTCTTTCTCTTCTATTCCACTACATGATGGTCCTCCTTTAATATTTGCTTTAATTTAGGAGCCTTTTACTTTGAGTCACGTTTAGCATGTATCATTAGTACGAAGTTATAGAACTATAGAAAATGTCTATCACCAGGAAAAGCGCAAAAAGAGCTCAGGGCTGGTTACGGAAAAAAGGATCCACAGAACAGCTCTTACCAAACAGGAAGAAGCATCTCGTCAAGACTATCCAGGGTGATCTTTATCGTGCACAGGATATGGCTCTCGGAGTCTGTACTCTGGGTCTAGCTTAATGTCCCATTCAACGCACTGTCGACTTTTTGAAGCTACCAGGATTTCCCTTCTCAGAAAAGGCAAAAGAAATGACTTAAAGAAAATTTTGACTCTGGCACAGAAAAGATTCAGACCTGGGGATATCAGATTAATACTCTGGCAAGCTACTGACAGAACCAAACCCTGCTCCCTCGAGTGAGGATAAAAAAGTTTATTTTACATTTATTCAAAGAGGAAATGTCATGCTAATGTGCGTAAGTTCAGTGTTTCTTACAGTTTCGTGGTATTTTAGTTCGGGGTAGAGGTTGTAACCAATGTTCTCGTTGTCCTTACCATCTAGAGGACACTGCTACATATTGCAGATTTGATCCTGAATGTTTCTGTGATTTAAAAATATATAATGAAAGGAACTTTTTTGTGCTTTTCGCACAGAACATATTCGCGTTTGGTTACATGTATTAAAGCACATCCATTGTTTCATCCATTCTAAAACAAATTCAGACAATGAGACAAATATGAGTAATAAAGACTGTTCTTGGTTTAATAAGAGTTGCCCGCATCCAACAAATCAATCAAAGCAACATTTGCTATTTTTATTTATTTTATTATTAATCGTATTGTATATTCAGAGTCATGCATTTTAAAAGGTTTCCGTACTCTGGGTAGAGGCTAATATTTAAATTAACTAATGTGTCATTTATGCAAACTTCAGTTGGTCTCAACTGAATTTCAAGTTAAAGCAACGATACTTCGATATTTACTCAGATTGAGTTTATGTTTTATTGTTTTGTTTTGACCTTTTATGTATATTATTTTCTATTGTTTTGTCTTGAACCCTAATTTTAGATTATTTTATATTGTTTTACTCTTGTTTTCTCCGATTATTTTTCGAAATTTCCAAATATATTTTTCATTTAGGAAAATATCATTTTGTTTGTAACGCAATTTATTTTGCAAAATGACCACATTCAATGTATTTTAATGAAAAAATTATTTTAAATTTGCTCTATAATAATATAAAATCAGAACTATAAAAAATAATATATAAGTTCTGAATATTTTAATTATTAACACTTTAATAATTGTAATATTTCTGCAGGTTTCCTTGCTTCTTTAATTCTCTCCTTTACAAATTTACGTTTTTTTACAATTTATCCCATGTTGTATTGGACCTGTACTTAACCTAATTATAACAGCAAAAATAAATATTCCTAAATTTTTTTTTATTCCTTGTTATACTACAATTAATTCAACTACGATCCAAAACTGTTTACTTGTCAAGAACTTTTCCATTTTGTAAAACAAATGTACAACAGACTAGGTTTAGTTTCCTTTACCTATTCCAGAAAATGAGAAAATTCTAATGTTTTTCGTATATTTTTTTATACTTCAAATAATCTTATTTTCCTATGTATAGGTTACTATCAGATTATTTCAGAACCTAAAATCAGAAACCTTCCGACCTGGCCCGGATCTATAGAAAAATCGAGAGAGCATCCAGAAACACAATCGAGCCGAACAAATGTAGGGGGGGGGGGGGGGGGGGCAAGAGATTGGATTTCCGATGGGGTATAACATTTTCCCCTCTGTTTCACAGGTTTTTAAAATTTTCTTGAAAAATTCATGAAATGTAAAAAAAGGTTTGATATTTTTTCCTCGTTTACCATTATTAGCATTCTGTAATGAATGGCATCCCTCAAACCAGATCAGGCCTTGTTTCCAACTTACCACTGAGGGATCGAAAAATAAAACTGGTCCCGTTTTCTAATAAAAATTTGATCAAGGCAATTAAAGTTACCTTTACTAAATTTAGTATTCAAATGTACATATTATTTGAACTCATACACTGGTATCATATGTTAATATTCATTTATATCCTTTGTATTAATAAGGGAATTAAAATTCAGATATACATTTAAGCGCCTGGAAAATGAAAATGAATTAAGAAAAAGTTCAAATAAACATATTTCTTAAATGATAACAGCAACTGCAGATTGAATGAAACTTTCCCTTTATCTGTTTCAGTGAAGAATGGGCATAATTAAATCTCGACGTAAGCTTGAATAGTTTCATTATATAATGAGGTGAAATAATGCCATGAATAATAAGGAATCTTTCAGCACCGTCAGTTAGGGGTCTGTGATAAAGCATCTGTTTAAAGCAGTAGTTCTTAAGAGCGGCTGGCGTGGTCTCATGAGATCAGTAGACAATTTAGATGCGGCCACCAGAAAATTTCAGCAACTGAAAGAAATTAAAGTTTTGTTTTGTAGTAATACGAAATCATAGGTTGTCACCTGTGATTTCACCTGTTGGTGGCATGTTGAATAAATATAGATGAATGGTTATTTAGTTATTGCCACATAAATTCTGACACGAAAAGAACGTTTTCAAACACGTCTATCAGTATATATTCAAATTCATGGTCTACATTATTTTCTTATAAGATACTTTCCTTGAGCGAAAGCTGAGACATCAGACCGTACACTAGTCTGATGTCTATTTACTAAGAATTGACAAATAATGTGAAAAAATATATATAGTTATATAGTCAAAAAAATACTTTTCTATTGCGAATTTACCTTACAAATCTGTACAAGTATGCCTGGCATTTCACTTTATTTAATTTTTAGCGGCCTCAATAATATTATGCATAATACATGAGGACTAAATTTTTATTTTTGCCGGTAATGCGACCACGAGAAAAATATCTCCTGAGAACCACTAGTCTAGATAAATATACACATAAAAAAAGCAAACGAGATTGACAGGATTTCAGGTCCTCTCAGGAGGGCGGATTTGGAAAAAACCTTTAATCGGAATATAAAAATATTGGTATTTTCTTTTCCGAAAATTCCGTGATCGTACTAGAAAGCGAAGTTTTTATTTTATTACCATTTCCACAAAAAGGACACAATTATTATATTTTCTTTCCAAGAAGTCTTTTATGTACTCCATTCTATTCTCAAGAGGCTGAATATCAGGGAACAATACAAACAGCCAATGTGACGTTTTATTACCGAATTGTGCTGACGAGGCTATTCGCATCTTACGGATGTCATTTGTCAGCAACTGACAGATGGAAATTTTCCTTTCAATGGTGACTTTTATTGGAGTCGGCTATTGCTGGATCGTCGACATTCTTCGATACCAAAGTCACCGCTAGACGTGGATTTCTACCAAGCTATTTGCTGCTATCAAACGTTACAGTTGATCTGTTTCAGCCATCGGGTGAGCTACCTTACAGCACATGATCGTAAGCTGAAGTAAATCTCTCACTCACGTTATCTTCTACAACTTTCCTTAAAGGAGCCACCATTTCATCGAGAAAGTAACGCTGGAGCTAACTTTAAGCCTTGCCACTCAAAACTGAGGTATTTGGTAATTGGATTTGTGTGATATCGCGGATGACGTCAATCTGATTAATCTCATCCATGACGTCATAAAATTGCATTGTCACAACCATAATTCTCTAAAGCTTTTTAGAAATAAACACAACTCTAAACTTTGCTGCATTTAAGTTAACCCTTTCATACTCGAATTTTTGTTTACAGAAAAAAAAAAATTCCATTTAAATGTACTTTTATTTATAACCAAAGGAGCAAGAATATAGAAAAATTATTGTTTAACATCATTTCACTGAAATTCAACATGTGCATTATAATGTTGAAACCGTCCCAAAAGTCGCAGAATTTTGAAATCTCAGAAATCAGTAAAAATGAATATGAAGGAAAAGAATTATTCTTTAAATGCACTTTCTGATGATAAATACATCAAATGAATGACACCTGTGAAATGGACGAAAATAGTTATTGTTGCTTGTCATGTATAGTTTTCTTTGATGCTATTGTATGTAGTTTATATTATATTCATGGATGGCACCAAATTCTAGTTCATTCGTGTATACTAAAAACTGGTCTTCACTTTGCTAGCAATGCACGACCACAGGTACCTCTTCCCTTATTGAAAAAAATATATATAAAAGTAATCTGTATGCAGTGTACACAATCGGCAGAAGTTATATAAAATCAATACCATTTGTGATATTTTGTGCTAAAAAAGAAATATCTAGAATAATGAAAGAACTGTACGTCTTTGTTTAATTTTGATTTAGATATTATAGGGAGGTAACTTTAAATTTAACAAATTAATATTAAATAATTGCCCCAATGCAAACACTAATCAATCATCCAATGCAATCAAAATAATCAAAATAATTGCCCCAATGCAATTACTAATCAAAATAATTTAGTTACTACAAAGCCCGGATCTAGAAAAAATAATTGCAGCAATGCAATCAATAATCAAAATAAGTTAATTACTACACAGCACGGATCTAGAAAAAATAAAACGGAGGAAGCCTAACCCCCGGAAAGCCAGAAGAAAGTAAAAGAACTAACATTTTTTCTTCCGTTTTAATGTTCCTTAAACATTTCTTTAAAATAATGAAATATACATAAGTTTATAACAATTTTTTTCTGCATTACCTTTACTAGCATACTCAAAGGCCCATGGTTCCTTGTCCCCTCCCCTGATCCGTATTATTAGTTAACCCTTTCATTTTTCATAGATCCGTATTTTTAATTAACCCTTTCATTTATCCTAGATCCGTATTTTAGTTAACCCTTTCATTTATCCTAGATCCGTATTTTAATTAACCCTTTCATTTATCCCAGATCCGTATTTTAGTTAACTCTTTCATTTATCCTAGATCCGTATTTTTAGTTAACCCTTTCATTTATCTTAGATCCGCATTTTTTGTTTACCCATTCATTCTCTCCCCCCCCCCCCCCCCTCCTACATCGCATAGTTTAGAGCAGGGGTTACGAAACTGAGTTGCGTAAGATAATGACAGAAACAGACAAATATCGGTGATTCCACTCTTATTTAAGGACTTGTATACAAAATTTAGAAACTATTTCTCACCTGGAACAGAAGTATTAGTTCGGTTTCAAAATCCTTTTGTTGCATCTTAAAAGTTTCTGAATTATCATTCAAAGAAAAAGTTAAACTGTATCATACTTTAACTGATTTCATATTAAGAGCAAAATTTTATCATGAGGAAATTGCGATTTTCTTGACTTTGCTTTTGAAAACATAACCCGACACTGTCCTTGATCTATTGAAATGTCTTCCCCCATCTATGTCTGTGACAGATCCATTGCTCTATATGCAGTGCAAAAAGCATCTGAAGAATTAAAATTATTAATGCAGATTTTGTTCGTTTTCAATTAACAACGATTATTGTGGATATTGAATTCATATGTAGGAAAATTCAATCGTTAAATCCAATCAATAATGATTGCAAATTTTGAATCATTTACATTTCATCATCATCATCATTCTCAAGCAGACATGGGATGGGGAGGTCCAACCAGACCGTGCAATTTAGTTTTCCAAGCAAGTCTGTCCTGAGCTACATCTACTGCATCTGGCCACTGCACACCAATTCTAACAAGGTCCTGTTTGACATTGTCTGCCCACCGCATCCTAGGTCTACCCCTCTTTCTGAGGCCTTTAGGCATACTGTTCATAACCCTATTCGCCAATCTATAATTATTCATACGGGCAACATGGTCAAACCAACAGAGTCTCTCTCTGCACAATATGCTGCTTAAAGGAGGTTGCAAACTCCTTTGCCTAACCTCATCATTAGTTACAAAGTTGAACAACCTAATGCCCAAGATATTGCGTAAGCATTTGGAATCAAAAGCATCCAGTTTCATGTTATCTTGTTTACAAAGTGTCCAAGTTTCACTACCATAACTAACCGTAGAAAGAATCAAACTATTATACAGTCTAATTTTAGTCTTTAGGTGTATACGCCTATTTCTCCACACTCTCCATAGATTCTTAAAAGAATCACTCACCTTCTATAACCTTACCTTGTTTATCCTTCAATCCCTGTATACCTGTTCGTTTTCTACCACACGAAACATTAACTATCTGGTACAGCTCTCTGCTGTTCTGCTGTCTAACTGCTTCCTCGGCTTTGTCAGCCAAGCCATCACGCCATCAAGCCAAAGATTTTTATTAGTAGCTAACTGATCTTTTACACGTTTATTAAGTTCTCTGTAATGTTTTCTATTAGGACTAGTAGGGTATTGATTAAGGATATTCCTGCAGTTCTTTATTTCCTAAATATGCTCAAGTGCCTTATCACTCAGATAATTCTGACTCCTCTGCTCCTTTTTTTCCTAAAAGAGTACTGTTAGTGTCCACAAAAGCCTGCTTAAAATGATCCCATTCTTCCTCGACTTCAGTAGTAAGCATACCATGACTGCCATAATGACTACGTAACCTATCATGGTAAGCTTTGGCAATAACTGGGTCTTTCAGAGCTTCAGTATTAAAGGTAAATTTTTTAACTTTAGCACAACACTTTTTAAGTTTAAGTTGCAAGACATTTTTAACAAGGTAATGGTCAGATCTAATTTCAGCTCACCTATATGACCTGGTATTCCTAAGAGAACTAGCCCATTCGCTGTTAATTAATATATAATCAATCATATTCTTATGCAGCCCATCGGGTGAAACCCATGTGTACTTATGTATGTCGCGGTGTTTGTAACAAATGTTTGTTTTTCTGAATCCATTGAGTTTACCTACCAGTAGGAGACGTTGCCCATTGCCATTGCAGCTACCAATACCAAAATGGCTTATTATTCCTCCCCAAAAATCAGAGTCAGTTCCAACTTTGGCATTGAAGTCACCTAGAACAAGGGTAATATCTCCTTTCTTGACAGAATTCAAAATATCCTGAAGGCGTCCGTAAAACCTATCCTTCTCATCCTCATCGGCATCCTCAGTGGGGGCATAACAGCAAAGAATTTATTCAAGTCTTTAAAGCTTTTCTGAAATTTTGCTGTAAAAACCTTTCATTAATGCATTCATATCCTAGAAGAGCATCACTAGCGTGTCTGCTAAGAAGCAGACCCACGCCTTGGTGATGCTTATTGTCGTCCCTCCCTGAAAAGAGAAATTTAAGATTATTTTTAAGAATCTGACCTTTATCTGTCCATCTAGTCTCTTGCAAGCCGAGAATATCTAAATTATAATGGTGGAATTCTTGTGTGAAGACATCAAGAGAAAAAGTTCTGTGCAGAGTCCTCACATTCCAACTACCTATGGAGAGAAAATGGCTAGTGGGATGTTTAAAGAAATATGTTTATTGAGAGAAGGAATGCGTCAATATCAAACAGCCCCCTAATCGCAGACATGGGACAAAGACCCGTTCCCCCACCACTAAAGGCTGAAGCCAACTACACTGGAAGACTTCCTCCAATGCAGAATTTGACGATGCCAATAGAAGCAAAGGGTTCAGGTGCCTGCGATGACCTCTGCTCAAGATTATCCACCAGCTGATAAACATATCCTGTGAATCTATTCACTTCGGGCTGTCAACCCACAAACAAACAGAAAACACAGCGGAAGATTTTCCCTCCACAGAAGCCCACCAGTGCAGCAAAATCAGGATCCATAATCAAGCTCAGAGCCATATATCTGTCCAGTTCAGTGGGTTTATATGGTTAGTACCAGGACTCTGTGTGGTTGATCACTCCTCAGTAGGGTAGAAAAAAAGAAAAGTAGCCATAGATGTCCAGATCAGTAGGCCACACTAATCTGGCAGTCCTCCACTTTCGTTCACTTCCACAAGAGAGTATCTCTTTTGAAAGGTACTAACGGTCTGCAACACGAGAAGGCGGGGTCGGACATTATGTGCTAGGCCTGGCCGGTTCTATGCATCTTCACAGGGGATTGGTGCATAGCTCTCCTTCCAGTGCTACTTAGTTACCATTTACATTTTGCTTATCCCATCTTGGTTAACGTTCCGGATAAAAGAGGTAATAACCATGTTCCGTGGCTTCAGAAGGTTTGAAATACCCTGGATTCTAGAACTTCATATTATTTTGTGGACGACAGAGGCTGGATCAGTTTCCTGCAGTTCTCTGGTTCGAGTGCCAAGTGTACCAGCGTTGAGATATATCTCTGAAAAAAAAAACCCACTTTTCCCTCGGCAGAAAGGGCACATCGTTGGTTTCGGATATGCCGCCTTTCGTCGAAACGTGGTTAACTATGGTTCCGTGCAAGGCCGGTCTAGAGGAAACAAGTGGACCATACCTCTCCACTTCAGAATACTAGTAAGGGTAAGAGAGGCAAAAATTATTAAACTTATATACATTTCATTCGTTTATCAATAATTTTTTAAAGACTTGTAAAACTTAGGAGGGAATGTTATACTGCACTGGAAATGCGATCTCTTGCCTCCCCTCACTTTCTACATTTTTCCATTCGATTGTATTTCTCGTCCATCCACCCCTCGATTTTTTCTATATCCATACCTATTCCCCTATACAGCAGAGAGCCATACTCTGTGCGCATTAAAGGACACGTTGAATGGCCTTGACCTGAGGTTCCATATGTCTCTTAACAGATGTCCAGTGAATCCCATTTCCCAGTTTTCTCTGGTCCCTTGGTGTTCTTGTGACCTGGCCAGTAAGCACATTGTCTGCAAAATGTATGGCGCTCATAGGCAAAACAACCGAACCCAATCTTTTTAGTAGACTAGGTTTTATGTGAGTAAGACGTCGTGGTTTCAGTGAGAATCAGTGGTATAGCGTTAAGAAAGCCAGTTTTTTTTTTCATGTTCAGTGGTTACATTTACGATGGGAAATGCAGAAATAAAGTTGCTGACAAAATTTATTAGGTTCTAAATTATCATGTGGACAAATCATAACTATTTCAACTATATATCTAAAATAAGAAATTAGTTGTGTCATTAATTGTGTTTCCAATATGTCTTAATAGTACACAAGTAAAATAAATGAAATTGAAGCTCCCATTGGGGTACAATAAATTTGCTTTATATATGTGTATAATTGACCTGACAGTAACTATTTCCGGTAATAAATTTCAATGCTCAGTAATTCCGTAATTCGTGATTTTATTGGGTGCACAAATAGTCATTTATTTTTTACTGCGTTGATATTTTCTTTGATAAGTGTATTAAGATGAAATGAAACTATATCAAAAACGAATATTTTAAAATTATACTAGATTTTTTATGAAATGCAAGATGTGCGATATACTGTTTTGGTAAAATAGATGTTTCTAAAATATATGTTGATAATTGATATGCATGTGATAAAACTGCACAAAGGATGAAAAAAATCAATTTCCTGCTACATTTCACTTACCGTGGCTTATTAAAATTTTCCGAACAGAATTAAAACCATTCAATGTCTTTGCTATTTCTTATTAATTACATAATTACGTTTTTTTTAAAGAAATAATCGTGATAAATTACCACACAGTGTTGGTATGCATTCGCAGTATAAATGAATTAATTAATGTAATAAATCATTACGGAAAAAACTAAAAGAAACTTCAAACGAAAGAAAAAACACCTGGTATTATTAAAAAAACACAGGAAATGCAGCTTTAACTGGAACAATTGAACACAATAAATATACAAATCTTTTTGAACGAATCACAGATGACCACTCATGATATACAGCAATCAACAGCTGATGAATAAATAATAATTTATAGCAAAAAAACATCCTGCAATGATGATTTTATTTTTGCCACCAATGCCATAGAGAATAATGATCAAAGATTACAAATTTTCTCAAAATCAAATCTACACGTATCAACATGACAAATCACCTTAAGATGCAACTAACGCTACTGTGCGTTCTAACTATCATCAGATGCTGATAAGTCTCTCTGTTCAATGAGAGATATCGATCGTCTTATAATATCTTATTATATTATCTATATATATTAGATCTAAACTTATCTACCTGATTTGAAATCCAAAACATTTGTCTTTGCATAATTTTATTTCAGGCTCATATTTTATGTCCGAAACAAAAATTAAATATATAGAAACTCTACAAAGTCTCATTTCATACGGAATATCATTTTAACCTTTCTTATTCGGTGGAATATTTTAGCAACTATGGAAACTCTACTCAAGTTTTAATCTACTCCCCTTCTCTATTCCCCCCTCCCCCCGAAAGGAAATTCTCGGAATATCACAAAAACTGAATTCTCCGAGCCCCCAAAACAAAATTATCGGAACCCCTGAAACTAACTCCTGGGTACTAGCCTGCATCTCAGTAACAATAAAGTTACTCTAATACATTATGCACTCTTCGTTTGCAAATGTATGAACATTTTCTGAGGGTTTCATCTAGAAAGGATGCAAATTTTTATATTTCGTTACTCATTTTGAACTTCTATGGGAACTTAGGATAGGAATATGATTGTTTACATGTATAATCATATCACTTGTTAGTAGAGATCTTGATCAATGGGTGGTGTTCAGAAGTCAGGAACCAGGAGGTTGTGAGTTCGTATTGCCCTTTGCAAAAGTCATTCTTAGTTATTACGATATTATATATCGTTTAATTATTTAATATATTGTTCCTTGTCATATGCACACAATGACTAACCATGTGTGACCCATTACTGGCCAGGTCACAAGAACACCAAGGGACATACTGTCATCATGGTGACTAACCATGTGTGACCCATGTTATTTCAATAACGATTGGTATTCCGCGCTCGGTATCATTTTAAACAGTTAAACAGGCGCTTTGTGATAATTATTCATCGAAGATAAAACTTCGAATGATATCTATCTAAACATCGATTTTTCAATTATATTCATTTTGCGTTTAAAACGTTATAGATACTGAAATGTTTAACAATAGAATAATTCGTTGTGTAAATAAACATTCAAATTTGACGTAATTTAAATAATCATTAATAAACTAGTAAAATGCGTTTTAGTAAAGATTAATATAATGGCTATCTATGTATCTTGTTTCAACCTGTTTGAATTAATTTCCTTTCAATTATTTCAACTGGCTTTGCTGATGTTGAGTGATCCGGCTTTCACAACTCTTTAAATGCTGAATAATATTATTGAAAATCGAGATTTACACAGCTATGATTGGGATCTCTACGTTACCTTCAGTTTGATATCTAAATAAAAAACTTCATTTAAGAGAATATTGAATTCAAAATTGACTCCAATTGACATAAAAAGAATGTATCTCTGAAAGTGAGAGAAATTTCTCAAGTTTGCCATTTCAACAATGAAATGACGCATTGTTATTATATCCTGAACGATATATTTACCTAAAATTTATTCTATCCCCAATGGGCAATTTAGATGCCCCAAATGTTTGCAACTTCCAGGAAAAACGCGTGTTTTAAAGGGCGATATGAACTTATATATCGATCTTTTCAAATACTGATATATATATATTGTCTAAATACTGTATATTACTACAAGAATACACTGAACGTCAAATATGCTGTGATGCGTTACGTTTAAAACAACATCAATGCCTGCCTTTCTACTTTTAACCTAAATTGCCACGTATCTCTATACGTCCTTTAACCCGCATGAGAATATTAGAGCTGTTTTCCATGCAAAGCACATCTGCCCACTCCTTACCCTTTTATTTCCTCTCTTTCTCTGCTAGTATTAAGCACCAACTTATTTTCAAAGCACGCTTCCATCAATGGGGGAAAAATAATCCGCTTTAGTACAGACCTACTGCAATGTTTCAGTACTGATAGCAACCAAATATACTATACCCATTTGATGTACACTTAGCACATGCTGTTGCCAAAATAAAATACATCAAAAATAGGCAATATTAAAATGATGAACATGTCCAAGTTCAATGTAATTTTGTGTTAACAATTTCCTACCCAATCCGTCAAAAGATGTGTTTAAAATGATGATAAAGTGTCCACCTTTAAATCTTTGACATGCACTATGTGACATCCGTGATTATATTGAATAAGCTGGCGAATTCAATAATTATATTCTATATGTATATATGAATGCTGCAAAATCATAGTGAGAACTAACGAAGAGTCGACTGGAATAAAGTTCAAACTAGCAACTTGAGTGTGGACTAAAAGACAAGGTACAAATTGACTCCTCTAAGCAAAATTTCTATTTTTTTAGATCGCAGGAGTGTTCTTATTGCCTTAGTAACTAATCTGCTGGCAGAACGAAAAAAATAAAATACCAGGCTCAAGACAATACTGCTGTGTTATTTTAGAAATAATTATCTGATATTTTAATGACAATCTGATATTAAATGCACTTATTTTAATAGATGAAACAAAGTGTTTTTTGAAAGAAGTATGAAAATTCAAATAATTTATTTAATAAATAAATTATCAAACTACACTCATCTAAAATCACAAAACTGATTAAACCTTGTCAACAAATGCAAAATAGAATAGTAAACTTCTGTTATGCGGCACTAAATCCAACTAGAAATAAGTTTAAAACATTTATATGAGGTTCATCAACCCGAGAAATACTTAATAACAAAAATTCACTTCAATTATTAATAACCAATAACATATTACACTTAAACATACGAGATAACTATTCTTAGTATAAGACAACCCTATAATTAAATTACACTCTATGATTATTATGCTGTCTTCTTATCATTATCACCAATGGAACAAGGATTCTTCTTCGAAAAAACCTACTCAAACTTTTCACTTTGACCAAACTTTTTACTCAAACTCACACAACAACTAAAGGATGGCTGTTAGTCATAAATTCTTCCACAGGGCAATATAACCTTACTATCTACAAACTTTTTACATAAACTCGATTACAGTTCAAACTCAACTTTCTGTTCCATTAGAGATATGAGCTTATTCCACACAGTTTGTGAAACACCTCGTGATGCAACATGCACGCTTTTATAAGTAATTGTTGTACGTTAATGTCTAGTTTCAATATTATTTAAATCTTTAATCATTGCGCTCGTGACTTTCTTCGTTAATAAGCAATACCAGTTTTTTTCAGTTATAGAACATATAAAATTTTCTTATGTGAAACCGTCCTGAACTTTTTCTTTCCTCTCTGCAGTTGTCAACAAGGAACTGAAAGTTTTAGGAAAATGTGACGTTGGTAATTTTTATGTGTTAAATAACTTAAGAAACAATATTAAATGTAATGGTAGAGTGTGAAATTTTCAGCTGGTTGATAATTCCATGTTTCTTAACCACTTGGACACCAAATCTCGAATTTTTTATAAATAATTCCACGAAAAGAGAATTTTATTTTCCTTATTATTATTACCTATTTTCCTACAGCTTATCCATTGCTTGACATTTATCAGTTTGTGGTTTGTGGATTTGTCAAAACAGTTCTTCCACCATATCTTCCGAACGCGATGGAAAAACTTAATGATTTATTTGTCAAATGAAAGTTTGTAACTTGGGTAATGTCATAAGCTTTAAAAAATTGACTCTCACGCTTTATACCCCCTAAAAAAGGGAAAATATGAAAACTCTTCTTACGCTATATCTCCAGAACGTGAGTGCCGAAAGTAACAGACTATACGTCAAATGAAAGTTTATGACTCGGGGGTTGCCATAGGGTATGAAAACGTGACTCCCCGTGCTTTTTTCCCCTTAAAAAGGGGGTAATATTAAAACTATTGTTACCCTACATCTCCTGAACGCGAGTACGGAAAATACAAGCTGTATGTAATCTTCAGTTCCCAGGTTTGAGTTCTAACTGTGCCAGCGTTGAGAGTTATCTTCCCTAATCTCCACCCTGCCTTCGATGAGAAAGAAGAAAACGATCTGCTTGGAAAGTAGACGTCCGTCCGATGGGATCTTAAACTCTGGTGTCGTGTGCAGGAGGGCCATACGCTGTAGATGTTAAAGAACACGCTGGGTGGTCTTTGACGGGAGGTGGTCCATCTGTCTCCTAACAGCTGCCCATTGGAGCCCTTTTACCCCTGAGCTGACCGAATGGACTAGATGCCAGGTTACAAAGACCACAAGGTCTCAGAGAAGTTATGATCTCGCCATTACCCCATTGTGGACAAAAACCAGTGTCGTTCAGAAGTAAGACAATCTAAACACCTCACCCTTTCCAATGTTGTCAAAGCCAATGTAAACAGACAAATACTAGACATTTTTTAATGTTTGGAACTTATTCAAAATATTATTTTTTTATATAATACAAATTATGTTTTGCGGTGACGTCAAATAAATGAAACTCCTTTTAACTGTTCAGCTTCGTGTTTTCCGAAAATCAAGGTGCGCGTAATGTGAGGAGAAAAGGAAGCGAGAACAATGATAATTTGCAGTATTGTTCTAATGTCTGCAAAAGTGACGCCTGCAATGGTGACGCTTCATCAGTTATAACATTTCCCAAAAGTTCCTTATAACGTGTGAGATCAAAGAATAGAAAATTTTAAAGAAATAATCGAAAATTTCCTCTGGAAAATTTAATATACTACAGGATTGAAAATGTTTACAAGTTTGATATAGAAGTCCCTTATTTTAAAATATACCAAAAATATCACCCACGTAGCTTTTGTATTAGCATCAGTCATCAACTCTGAAAGGAAATTAATATCTACGTTAATGCCTACGTTGCAGGAACAAAGATTAGATTTCAGCCTTCTAGAACTAATGCACTCTACCCAAACCGCTAGAATTTCGCCAAAAATAAAAATGCTTAAAGTACAAAAAAAAATCTGTCTTTCAATTTAGGTTATTGTCTTGTGAGAAACTCTTTATAATTAATACATTGCGAACCTCCTCTCGCACTTCATTTAAGCGTCTTGATTCACCCAAAGATTCAAGGAAAAGAAATGCTTATATTTGACATTTAATAAGCCCTGGCCCTTCCAGTCACCTAAGGCCAATACACCTTGTGTGCTCTCTAATCCAAATAATTATTTTTGCCTGCTCTCGAAGATAGAAAAGGGTTAAAGAACTCGTCGCTAGGAACAGGGAATTCTGCAGCTGCTTTAATTAAGTGTGTTCGCACGAGTCGCTGTTGGAAACTGGAATATGCTCTCTTGTCTTCGCCGTAGATAATCCCTGGGATATTAATAACCGAAATTATGCTGCAGTTCCATCTGGCAGATGATGAGTACGGATCGTGGGCTGAGATAATCGTTTGCATTTCTCTTCCTTTTTTTTTTCTCTTCGATGCAAGAGTCTGTGAAATCAACAATGTAAATGAAAAGATGAAAGAAAAACGCAGAAAAAAAACCCCAACAACATAAATAGTGAAGTGGCTATGCTTATACATATAATAATGATTATAAATAGTGAAGTGGTATATGCATAAATAGTGAAGTGGCTCTGCTTATACATATAATAGTAATTATAAATAGTGAAGTGGTATATGCATAAAGAGTGAAGTGGCTATGCTTATACATATAATAGTAATTATAAATAGTGAAGTGGTATATGCATAAATAGTGAAGTGACTATGCTTATACATATAATAATAATTATAAATAGTGAAGTGGTATATGCATAAATAGTGAAGTGGCTATGCTTATACATATAATAGTAATTATAAATAGTGAAGTGGTATATGCATAAATAGTGAAGTGGCTATGCTTATACATATAATAGTAATTATAAATAGTGAAGTGGTATATGCATAAATAGTGAAGTGGCTATGCTTATACATATAATAGTAATTATAAATAGTGAAGTGGTATGTGCATAAATAGTGAAGTGGCTATGCTTATACATATAATAGTAATTATAAATAGTGAAGTGGTATATGCATAAATAGTGAAGTGGTATATGCATAAATAGTGAAGTGGCTATGCTTATACATATAATAGTAATTATAAATAGTGAAGTGGTATATGCATAAATAGTGAAGTGGCTATGCTTATACATATAATAGTAATTATAAATAGTGAAGTGGTATATGCATAAATAGTGAAGTGGCTATGCTTATACATATAATAGTAATTATAAATAGTGAAGTGGTATATGCTTAAATAGTGAAGTTCCAGTCCGAAATTTAATTACTCTAAGAATCCTCGTAGTTAATATTCAGAAGAATGTAAAAGAAAACGGTTATTCTTAGCGTGTGAATATTTATATTATTCCCAAAAGAGTCTTGTTTGAACTAAATATATGTTATTGTTTGCGTAACGTTTTTTTTAGTTATATTCCTTGTGATATTTCGTAATAGGTCGCATTCATTTTAAAAAGCTCTGCATTAATTACTATATACAGATGCTATGAAAATGTATGTGTTTTAGAATACGAATCGATAAACGTAAAGAATAACAAAACTGATATTTAAAAAATAAAAATTAAACGACTAGGCAACGTCGATAAAAATATCTCTCAAGTTATTCCATAATAAATAGTTTTTATGGGGAATTGTGTTATAACATTCGTAACTCAACGGCAAAAAAGTTTCTGCAGATCTATTTTACATACACAAATGTAAGATTTAAAATTACGCTGAATCAACAAATTCATATTCAAATTTCTACATTATAGCACATATCTCTTAAATGGCTAGTTGTATAAATACTTGTATACTTTATTTTGAACGATATGTTTAGAAAAGAGCACCAAATTACTAGTTTAAAGCATTTTTCCAATTTATCTTTTAATGTACGTACCAGGAAAACGAAAAGTTCAGTTATGATACACGGATTGTTTGAACAACGATTTAAAGCTTCAATAATATCGTGCCCGTAACACTTAATTATACAATGAACATGTATATTTTAAACAACACATTAATCAAGGTTTCTTGATTGATGAATAATGCATTAGTTATCAAAACTGATTTTTATTATATTTAGTTTAGTTTGCGTAGGACACGGAAAAATATTAAATTTCATACTTGCAGCTTATTCTCATCATAATTAATGAACTGATGCATATTCACTAATATAAAGATCGACACTCTTTGACCTTGAATAGTTATAAGCTAATGCATAGTCAGTTTCTCCGTCATCAATGTCATCATCACAATTAAATTAAAATTTTCTGAACTAAGAGAGGCGAATTGTAATGATAAGATGTAAATTTTCACAGCTGTAGAATACTTTGATCATGATTATTGTACTAATGCATTTCTGTTGTTCACTTCAAAAATGAAAATGATCGCAATTTTTAAAGTCTCTAATGTGAATTTTGTAAGCGAAAAAATGCATTTTTTATGTCCTGGGTAGAAAATATAGTTACATTCCTTAACTACATCGAAATAAATCAATCTAATAATTTGATACAGATTCAATTAAAATTTTATTTTTAACTTGTTAAACTTTCCTCTGAATTCAATGAGACTACGTTACTTAAGGATACATAAGTTTCATATTTCGCTACGTCTGCTTTTCAGTTTTTGGGTTTTTCTGATGGCGAATTTGTTATCGCATTTGTTTTATAATTTGTATTAGGGAAACTAATGTAGCAAACTAATTTAACAAAACTATTTAAAAATAGAAAAAAAAAACGGGTAAGAATCCAATCGAACTAAAAAATGTCATTTACATTTCAAGAATATAACTCACTTTTTATGATTGTTACGATAAACATCAGATGTTAACAACTACACAAATGTGAAAAAAAAACCTTCTTCCGCACTCGATCTCGAGAACTTCTTGTTATACGCCAGTTGCTCTACCAGACGCCTGGTTATTTTGTTCCCATTGTTTGGAAAGAATTAAACTATTTAAGTTCCACTTTTACTTATTTATTTATGCAAAGTATATTATTTACTAATTTATTTGGAGTTCATATTTATTTCTTTGTTTGCAATACATTTATTATTGCAACACATTTATTAATTTGCAACACACACAGAGAAGAGTCCTAGAAATTCCTCCTAACTTGAATAGGCCATCTCATAGAGAAGCATGCCCTACTAAAATTGACGACAGGTTTAGCTTAACACTGCCTCAGTTAGCAATGATACATTAGGTATGCCTTCGGAAACAGTAGTTAGCTCCCTGTATCTGAGGTAGAGACCGTTAGTATTTGGTTTATTTTTAGTAAGTATTCTTAGATCGTATATGTATACCCATTTTTGCACTAGAAGCTGGAAAAAAATGTTCAATGATTGTATTAATTATTCTTATCATATTAAATTCAAAAGATCATATTAAATACAAATTTAATGTCTTTTAAAATTAAATAATGTAACTTATAATTTAAAAGAACACCCAGTGGATTTTTGGTGTTCTGTCTTCCTTTGGAACTAATAATCCGAATAAGCGATATAATCAGTGGCACTATTTTAAATTTTTATCGAACAATAACGAATTTATTTATGTATTTATTTATTTACTTCGTTTAATGTAAACTTTCATTTATCCCGTACCTTATTTAGCTTGCTCTAACAGCGTATTTCCAAAGCGTTGATTGCATTTCCTTCCTCTTCTTATGTAATGGCGTATTCTCCGCTTCATCTTGTATCTCCGAGTTCGCAAACTGGTCACTAGGGGAGCTGCACTATCGCTACAATAATAAGCGTATAGTTATTCTAACAGCAGAGTCTAATTCTTATACCTGCCGGATGATTGAGAGTTTAGTGTATTATATTCTAAATAGAATTTTAACTGTCACATTTAAATCACGTATTTTTTTTAAATACTCTTAAGTGACGAAAATATTTTACAATTGATTATAGCTGAAACATTTTAGCTGATGTGAATACTGAATTGTTTTACTGACTCTCAGGACTGTGGAAATTCCGTAATTAAATGCACATTATTAAAAATTCACTTTTATTAGTTTCAACATACAAACTTATAAAATAAAACGCCAAATCACGAAAATTTTGAAATTACAATATATTATTATCAAATATGAATCCTATACTGGGTAAAATGTAGCTGAAAAAGTGCGCATTATTAAAATTTTGCTGTTTTTTTCTGTAGCAGGCAAACTTATAAAATGATGCACATAAAATTTTTAAATTTCAAGCTCTTAGTATCAAATACGATTTCTGTTGTGTGTCATATATGTCAGGTAAATTCTCTCTACATTGATGATCAGTTTTTGGTATATTATCTGCAAGAGCTGATTTATCTTATCAGGTTTATGACTTATCTATAGGCTAGGAAATAGGAGAATCCATCTAACGATCGCCATTACATTACCTTACTGTCCTCTTCTAGCTTGGGCATCGGAAATAAAGAAAGAAGAAAACACCTTGAACTTGTCGCCGCAGTTGCCGAACTGATGCGAAAGACAAATGAATTAGCGTCGCGAGACCTGATACGTGCCAATACGTTCCCCATAGCGTCACGCGCACAATACTAATCGCCTCATGGTTACAGATGCCTCTCCTGCGTTCTCTACTTGGCGCGAGGTAACAAACAAGTCACTGGTAGCAGGTGTGCACGTGTGTCAACAGAGGGGACCCTCAGATGCTGAAGAATGGCTCTTCTGGACCCACGTTTCATCGAAGAAGCTGAAGGCATTGACGTAGGGTTCCCCTGGTAAGGCGCCTAAAAATCCTCTTTCACGTGCGTTTAGGGTTGATAAAGTAGAAACTATTCGTTTAGCGACTTTCTCTGGAAAGTGCTGTTAAATGCAAAGAACTGTGAGGTATACACATACTCAATCATGTTAGTTAAAAATAAAATATATTAGTCTGGATTCAAACTAAAATGATACGGTTTAGTAGTTTGCAATTGGAATCTTAAAAACAATCCCAACAATATTAGATATCCAGATTAATCTTATTTATTTACTGTTTTACTAAAGGAAAACAAAATGGTATTGTATATAACCCAATCATTAAATAACGCGATAAAATTATTTTATTCAATTCAGTTTAATTTTCTATTAATCTAATGATCATTGTTAATCAATTAAAAAATAAGAAAAAATAAAGGTTAAATTCCACCACTGAAATCTTTACTTAGATACGCCGCATTTATTATTTTTATTTATTTTAAATAAAAAATTGCATTGCAGAGAGCAGGGTTCAGCTAAGGCGAAATTCTCAAACATATTTATTTGCTTAAGCATAAGAAATTGTACAAAGGTAGCTACATTCATACACTATATGTACCCAAGAAACGATTTAAGTTTTCTGTACTGGTAAAATGGCTATTAGTGACCCTCTTGGCCCCAGCATATTTGGCTTACGATTAAAAATAAATATTTTAATGGAGTATGGTGAAATATCCGCATATATATATATATGCTGAAATTATTTAAACCATGTTTAAAAATTATTGAGCTGTATTTCTAAAAGGGTAATGAAGAAAACTGAAAGATCAGTAGTATTCGTATTTCCACGAATCCCAGCTTTTATGTATATTTATTTATCCCAGCTCATACGTTTTGAGTCTCATTTTTGAGTCATCTTTTTCGGTCTTACGTTTCACATTCATTCATTTCCCCTTTCGTGCAAAAGTTCAATTTATAATGTATAAAATTATTATTCACATGAAACCTAATTTCATAAGTCCGTAAAATATCGAAGTAATGGTTGTGGAAAATAAAGTAAATAATGTAGATTATTGCAATCTACTCATTTTCAAATGCATATTTATCAGGGTTCCTCTTTCGATTGATCTGTAAAGTCTTCTATGAAAACAGTTAGGATTATGAATTATTATAGAAATAAATAGAAACGGAGAAATAAAAAAAGGGGAGCGGGTCTAAGTTGATAGTGTGCCGGGCTCATAATCTGCAGTTCCTAGGTTCGAGTCACTAGTGTACCAGTGTTTAGTTTGAGCTCGAATAAAACCCATCCATCCTACCTTCGGTGAAATAGGGGACTTCGATGAGCTTGGAAAGAGCGCCATTCGCCGGATGGGACATTACGCAGCAGCCTCTTGTGCAGGAAAACTATTCTCTTGCACGTTAAAGAACACTCTGAATGGATTTGACAGGTGATGTCCATCTGTCTCCTAACAGCTGTCCGGTGGTTACCCTTTCTTCAACTCTCTCTGAGCCTCTGGGGTTATTGTGACCTAGGTATTTATCCTATCGCGTGCAATAAAAGGGTCTCTCAGATATAAAACAATCCAACTCAAAACAAATGAATTACTTTTCATTTTACTTAGGAGGAACTGCCTATCGTCAATGAGGCTCTTTCCCAGAGAAAGACAGGAAGAGGTCAGCTATCGGATAGAGAATCACTGACGACAGAGAATAGGATGAGCAAGAGAGCTGGGTTCTGCTTAAGGAGAAGAGGAGAGAATGAAAGATGAGAAAGAGAAACAAGAGACAAAGCTGGAATCATCATGTTTAAGTTGTTTCTGTGTAAAGTGAGAGGAGTACAATCGCTTCTCTGCCAACTTGTAAAATAAAAGATAAACTAGTAGATTTTTAGAGCGTGAACTGAAGAAAACAGCTTTCGTGCCAAGCGTGTTAAAACTCTAGTGAATGGTTTCGAAATAAGAAACAAAAAAGAAAGTCAAGAAATGTTAAAAGCGAAGAAATAGCTAGACAACAGAAATTGTCAATTAGCATTTACAGACGATCATTTAGCGAAGATTTCGAAATACATCTTTCTGAGAGATCTCATTGGCTAATCAATATCTTCGAGCTTTATTGCAGCGATGTTCAATCGTATGTGTATCAGGGATATTTTTGATTTTTTTTCGACAGCGCGTTTAGCTAAAAATAGCATTTAAAACACAGAAAACTTGATGCTTTTGATTCCAGATGCTTACGCAGTATCTTGGGCATTAAGTGGTTCAACTTTGTAACTAATGATGAGGTTAGGCAAAGAAGTTTGAAACCTCCTTTAAGCAGCATATTTTGCAGAGAGAGACTCCGTTGGTTTGGCTATGTTGCCCGTATGGATAATTATAGATTAGCGAATAGGGTTATGAACAGTGTTATGAAAGGGCTCAGAAAGAGGGGGAGACCTAGGATGCGTTGAGCAGACAATGTGAAACAGGACCTTGTTAGAATTGGTGTGCAGTGGCCAGATGCAGTAGATGTAGATCAGGATAGACTTGCTTGGAGACTAAATTGCACGGTGTGGTTGGACCTCCGTAGCCCATGGCTGCTTGAGGATGATGATGATGATGGTTTGTTTTTCCTTAACGTAATATCTAATAACTTATTTTTAACCCATAATGCACTTTTTCCTATTTTTTTGGTGACAAAACATTGTGCCTTCATAAAATTATCGTTAGGAAGAAAAGGTAAAAATTAATATTCGAATGATCCATAGATCCCCCTATAACGCGCATAAAAATCCTCCATCACATTATCTTAGAGTTGAATATTGTTTTATTCTTGGATATTAACTATTATAAACTATAATTAATAAAACTCTGAGCCCTGGAGTTCTTGTGACCTACCATTTAGCCCATTTTGTGCGCAACTATTTGCTTCATTTACCAGATTAATTTTTCACTCAGAAGAAAAGCAACCCAATCCAATTATCTGGTCATAGAGTGATGAAGACTATTTTACTTGATTAAGCAGTGCTGCTGAGATTTTTAAGAATCTATGGAGAGTATCAAAAAACAGGCGCATACCCTTAAAGATTAAAATTATGATGGGCCTTTCTAAAGCTTGTTTTATAGTAAAACGTAGGCGTGTTGTAAGCAAGAAAACAGGAAACTTGATGCCTTTGATTCTAGTGCTTCAGTATCTTGATGGTTTAATTTTGTAATTAATGACGAGGTTAGGCGAAGAGTTCAGCAATCACCTTTGAGCAGCATATTGTGAAGAGGTAAACTGCATTGGTTTTGGTCATGTTGCCAATATGTTTTCTACAGATTAGTGAATAGGATTATGAACAATGTGCCTGAAGGCCTTAGAAAAAGATGAAGACATGTGGTTGCCACACAATGGCAAACATGACTTTATTAGAATTGGTATAAAATGGCCAAATTCATGAGCTGTAACTCAGGACGAACATGTTTAGAGAACTTAATTACACATATGTTTTGGACTTCGGTAGCTCATGAATGCCTGTGGTCTATATATGTCTGCATTACTTTAAAATAATCGAAGGGAGAACATTCCAGTTGACTGGTAAAATTCGCATATTGGCGAAGTTATGAATGATGAAAATATTCTTTTCCACATATAGGATATAGGAAACTAAACTCTGTTGTAACCTGTTTTCGCCAACGAATGAATCCGCCACACACGGGACATAACACTTCACAATTATCCATTGGTAGCAATGTACTAAGTTTGCATAACATTTCTTAACCACTCCTTTCGTCTTTTCGCTGATTCGGTTATTGCAATTCAAACTCGCATAAGAATAATATGAAACCATTACCGACTCTTCTACTGTTAAAAATTTAAGAAATCGAAAAATTATTTCTAATACCAATTGCTTTTACATAAAGTTCCAATAGTCCCAATAGTTTATTTTTTATATTAGCAACTTTTTAGTTGTTTCCAATCTATTTCATATCAATTATTTGTTAGCTGCTTTTTTTATCTCTCTTTATACACCAACTGCTTTGAACTGTTTATCAGTCATATATATCATACATATCAGCCGACTTTCAGATGCTTTTAGCACTTTATTTTATGGCTGATACATTTAAAAGTTTTTCCCTCTGGTCAACATCCAAGCCTCTTCGTTTCTAGATGGAATTTTGGGTAATAATAATCTCCGTTATGTCTGTTTCTCCGTAATCTCCGTTATGTCTGTTTCTCCGTAATCTCCGTTATGTCTGTTTCTCCGTAATCTCCGTTATGTCTGTTTGATTGTCAGAAATCGGTATTTACGTAGAAATAAAATGAAACATGAGAATCATTATTGTGCATCAATAATATTTTTGTCTTATTGTTCGCTATTCGAAGAAGTAATATGAAACACTCAATAATTGATAAGAAAGAACTATAATAGTCCCGTTTATTGAGCAACGATAAGAGAAGAATTCAGTGCTCCTTCTTAGAACCATTGCTAACAATTATTAGTATTCTGTGGCAAAGAAACAGAATTAATTATTGTTCGACATCGAACGTCTTATTCGAACGTCTTATTGTTCGACATCTGTCTGAAGCAGCAACATGAAACACTCAACAACAAAATAAACGACCATGCACAGATAAGCTGTTCTGGGTTAAGCTTTGAGCAAGAAGCGAAACTAGACGTTCATTGCCACGGTTGGAAATTTAACCAGAATAATGCGTTTACAATATACCCGTTATGAGATTCAGTAGGCAATGATGTTAAATTAGATATTAAACTGTTAATACCTCCGTGATATATCAAGCAAGTGGAATCCCTGAGATATATTTTTGTATATCAATGTGAAAAATTAAGGTAAGTAAAATTAAAGTAAGTAAAGTAAGTATAATTAAAGTAAAGTAAAATTGCATGAATGTCAAACCCTGACTTACCTCTGTCTCCGAACATCTCTCCAGTGGATCGCCTTCTCTGAGCCTTTGGGGCTTTGTGATCTGTCCATTTACCCCTATTGAACGTAAAAAAGCACCGTTCAGAGGTAGAACAACCCAACACAACCCATGAGCGACATAACCAAATTCTCTTAACTGTGTCTCAATAAAGGCCAACTGGAATCGTCACGAACGATGTCAAAAATGGACCTTGAAATCGTCATGAGCGACACTCTTCATTGTACAGTAGCTGAAAAAAATATCCGAACACTATGGCTGATTACAGAATTCAGAAAAAAAAATACCTGGCAACGATTTTAAGAAGTTAGTGACCTGGCAACCTTCGTGTCACGAAGGTTGCCAGGTTGTTCGTGTCACGAAGGTTGCTATTTTTTTCTGAATTCTGTAATCAGCCATAGTGTTCGGATATTTTTTTCAGCTACTGCATATTAGAAATGACACTAAAAATCGCTATGAGAAACGAAATATTCTGATGATGTTTCGCTGTATATCGATATAGAGACACATATGCATATTTTATTTTATTCTATGAATATCAGAAAAATAGTTTATTCAACACGACTGACTGACTATGCATAAATCGTGTCTTTCAGGAGGACCATTTCGTTCTGAAAGTTAAAACCACTTCTGCGCAGCTGAACTACATGATTCATTTTTCGTTCCCTCTGAATAAGTAAATTATATTTCTCTGCAATGAAAGCATGTTTAACACATAACGTTCACATGTAATTAGTCTAATAATGTATATCTGTATATTTAGCTCCTTTCTGAAGAAGGAAAAATTTTCGTTTCGAGAGTTTCTGTTCACAAAATTCCTTTAAATCTTTCCTTTTTTTAAAGAATAATATGATGCTCGATTGCATCCGGTTTCATCTTTCTTCCTTTCATCTTTCGGGAATTTAATTGTTTCCTGAATACTTCTGTTTCGAAAAGTGATTTTTGCATTTGAATAATTTAAATTCATGTTTGTAGAACAAAATGATGACTTTCCAGTTCTCGTAATAAGTTTTAAAACCATCACTAAATAAAATAATTCTTGAAGATTACAAAACTAATTAAGCAAAGAAGCCAATTATAGATCATGTCCCTATTCTTGGAATGCAATGCAAATGAGAAGAAAAGGAATTTAATTCCATAGATGGATTACAATTTAAACCCTTACATTGTTCCTCACTGAAGAATGCGTTGTCGCAGTACTAAATAGACAATATCAATAGGATGTGGTACAAGAGATCTGACTCAACATGCTTTGATCAGAAAAGACAGACTTTTCAAAGGTTTCCAGACATGCAGCAAGAATCTTCAAGAAAATTAATTTAGTGGTCGTAACATAAGCTCAGAGGTTTAACCTCATGCATTTATCAGTTAAGATTGCTTGTATTTAATAAGCGCGTCCCATTAACGTTGTGTGTAATTGTTGCTTTTCTCCTTGTTGCAGGCGTTGCGTGGAAATGTACTGTTGTATTCTGCGTTTACATTTCCTGAGAAACGTGAGCAGCAGGAATTTGTTGTCGATTGTCTTGTAAACTCTTCGATAGCTTCTGTAGTAAAACGTATACATCTTGAACAACTCGTTGCTACTGAGATCTAAGAAGAGCTGTCAAAATAATGTCATGTAAAAGTTTTATTTGGAAGACAACACTTCAGACGTAAAAGAATAGAAAAATGAAAGAAAGATTCCTGATTTAATGGAATTCGAATCCAGATTCTTTATTTTGCAGGAAAAAATACAAAGTGCTTTACATGTATGCAAATACACTCAGTGCTCACCAAATTATGACCACTCCCTCCATGCTATGTCTGTAGAAGCTAACTTCTCAAAAAAGAGTTTTGTGATAAAATGGGAATGAAGATAAATTAAAGATCTCAATCAAATCTATCTAAATCTCGATTTCCAACAATATTCTTTTTGTATTTAATGAATTATGAAAGTTTGAATATTTAACAACAGTAATATCTAACGTTTAGAATTTAACTCATAAGTTAATTATAATTTGAATAAGAAGTATTATTTCACACCATTTAATACAACAGTTGTATATTTGAAAAGTTAAAAATGATTTTTCGATATTTATCAATTTTCTTAAGACTTGCATTATTGCTGTTAAACGTTCAAAATTTATAAAGTTACAAAGTACAGTCGCTCAAAAAAGTATCCGAACACTATGGTCGATTAAAGAATTCAGAAAAAATATCTGGCAACGATTTTTTTAGAAATTAGTGATCTGGCAACATTCGTGTCACGTGACACGTAGGTTGTCAGATCACTAATTTCTGAAAAAAATCGTTGCCAGATATTTTTTCTGAATTCTTTAATCGACCATAGTGTTGGGATACTTTTTTGAGCGACTGTACAAAGCGAACATTATTGCAAATCGATATTTAGATAGATGTGGCTGAGTTCTTTAATTTATCTTCCGTTACATTTTCTCTTAAAACGCTTAATTTAGAAGTTATAGAGTTTAGAGGTTAGCTTCCACTTACATAACATGAAGGGAGATTTGGTTATAATTCAATAAGCACTCAGTGTACATAGATGAAAAAAAAATTCCCCTTAAAGAGCTGCTTGACAACGAAGTCTAACAGGAGACTGTCAGTATAATACATCACAAGGAAGATCTTTGAGAAAGGCGAAACCTCAGCAAAAGACAAAATATATTTTCATATTTTTTTCTAAGAGTTAAATGGAAAATTATTTTTAAGTTTTATAGGCACAAATAAAATATTACTGTTTGCATTTCCCCATCATCTAATTAGTTCTAACTCCATTGGTAGAAAGTTCTAAATTCGGAAATGAAGGACTTCGTTCTCTTTGAAAAATGAGCATTCCATATTCTCCCGAGGCGGTATTTGATTCTTGTAGTTTACTGATACGTACCGAAATTTTTATCTTATTAAAAAAATGAGATTGCGTTTTCCGTTTGTCGTCTGTCCGTCAGTAGACAGCCAGCTTTTTTTTTCGTGTTTTTAGAGCTAAATAAGAATTTTTTTCTTCGGTTCGATAGGAGTTAATGAAATATTTCCGCACCTTCCGAATCTTTCAAATGCAATACTTGCACCCTCTAACAATGGAAAAAGTGGAAGATTGCAAACTTTTAAAAGAATATTGCAAACACATGCCAATTTATTGGGTAAACCACCCTTCATCACATAAATAGTTCATTCCAATGTGTAACACGTCACATGAGCGTGGTGTGCGGCATATATCAGGCAGACCAGTTCTTCGAGCATCAGTTACAGTAGGATTGAGCTTCAGAATGGGCAAAATGAGCGACCTGGGCGATTTTGAACGTCGCGTGATAGTTAGTGCTAGGCATGTAGGTTCTCGCATCTCCCATATGTCCATCTTTCTGGACTTATCACGCACAACTGAGTTAAAGAAAATTATACTAAAATAAAAAAAAAACTGCCAGTGATAATCGATCCTGTGGACGAAAACAGCTTGTGGATCAGAAGGGTGAAAGGAGACTGGTGAGAATCGTGCAAGCGAACAGACGGGCCACAACTAGGCAAATCATAGCAGATTTAAACACTGGTGTACAGAAAGCAAACTGCGAATGCACCACGTATTTAACCTTGTCCCTAATGGGCTACAGCGGTCTCCGACTATGTCAAGTGCCAATGTTGTCAGCGTAGGGCGTGTCTCCAGTGGGCACAGGAGCATCGACACTGGGCTGTTCAGGATTAGCAAAATATAGCCTATTTCTTATTTGGACGAAGCAAGATTCTTTTTTCATCATGCTGACAGAAGGATGAGAATTTAGCGCAAGCAACATGAAGCCAAGGAGCCATCTTTCTGGTGTCAACGGTACAGGTCAGTGGTGGGGGTGTGAGGGAATGTTTTCCTGGCACACATTAGGCCCCCTGATTTCCATCGAAGGACATTTAAACGCCATATCGTATTTGAACATCGTTGCTAATCAAGTAAATCACTTCATGACTAAACTTATCCTCACTCGGATAGACACGTTCAGCATGATAATGCACCTGCTCATAAGACACGTATCATCAGCGAATGGTTTCAGTAACATGCCGAGGAGTTTTCCTTGCATCATTAGTCTGAACAATCCCCAGATATAAACCCTATCGAGAATATTTTAGATGAGGTGTTCAGGGATGTCGTAGCGAGACTGCGCTGTCCTCCAATTTGCAGCAGCTGTGCCATGCAATCATTTCCGCATGGTACAATATTCCTGCACAACGCATCCATCATCTGTAAGTTCCATGCCCTGATGAATTCGGTATGTTCTTAAGGTCAAAAGAGGCGCAACAAGCTACTAGGTAGATGTACCTAATAAACTGGCATCTCAGAGTATACATGCTACAAATTTGACATTTTGGTTGTGGGGGGGGATGCAACTTCTTTTTTTTTGCTTTAACACTTTTTTAATTTTAAAGATAAATTTAAAATAATTTTTGTACTTAAAATTATTTTGATAGATATTGATGAAATAATACACAATTCGCACTTTCCAAATCTCCCAAAGCTTATAATTGCACCTTCCAAAGGTGGAAATTTTGAAAATTGTCAATTTTTTAAGAAATTCTTCAAACGATGTTTTTCAATTCGAAATTTTCGTGATGAAATGTGGAGGTCGCAATGTTTGCATTGACAACAATGCGTTGGGCCCTTACATTTTGGGTGGATGAGATAAAAACTGTTCAGTTTCAACGGATAATTGTAAAACTCATTTTTTATTTGAATTAGTACTAATGAAATATTAAAATATTATAATTCGCACTTTTCAAATCTTTAGGTAGTTTAATTTACATCGTTTAGACGTCACTAAATATAGAAACGGCGAAACTTTTAACGAATATTACTCCTGATCTATTTATCATAGAAGTTTGAAATTTTGGTGGTAGCTTATGAAGATATATTCCTCTGACATCAACAAACTACCCCCTTTTCTCAGAGGGGTGTGGGAAAAGCAACTTTTTAATTTTAAGGAATGAAAGAAAAATAATTTTTATGTTGAAAAAGTGCTAATAAAATACTACTCTTTGCATTTTCCCAATCACTCATTAAATCGAAACAAAACTTTTAAGGAGTGGAAAAGCAGATAAAGGAAACACTTCATTCTTTTGAAAACGAGATTCCCATATACGCCAGAAACGATACGCGATGTCTTCAAGACTTTGATCTTGGGTGATATACACTGAGGTGCCATTGAATTAGGGATAGCAACCTAGTAATGTGTTGGACTTCCTCTGTCCCTGATAACGGCCGCCGCACGACGAGACAAGGACTCCACAAGCTTGCGCAAATGTTCCACAGGTATGGCAACCCAGAGGTATGCGAGAGGTATTGCAATGACAGCAGCACAGGTATGGAGACCCAGATCCCCCAGAGCTGTCCACAATTCTCTCAAGGTTGTCGCTGAATGGGACATGGGCCCCAAACATTTCACGTGTCCAAAACATTTTGGACACGGGCTAGAGATTTTCTATGGGATTTAAATCTGGGCTTCTAGGTGGCCAATTCATTATTTCAAAGTCAGCAGAATGCTCCTGCAACAATGCAGTAGCCAACCTGGACCTGTGAGATGAACAGTTGTCTTCCTGGTAGACGCCATCTCCATTGGGATGCATGATGGCCATGAACGGGTGTAAATGGTCAGCCATGAGTTCTACGTACTGGGACGCATTGAGAGTCGTTGGTACATGTACCAAAGGTCCCACAGACGTCCAACTGAAGACACCCCAGGCTATCACTGAGCCACCCCAGCTTGTACTTTTCTGACCTGACATGCAGGATTCATGGCTTAATGGAGTTGGCGCCATACCCTCAGTTTCCCATTGGCGTGATGAAGTTTAAATCGGGATTCATCATTCCAGGCTATACGTTGCCAATTTGCGATGGTTCAGTTTCGATTTTCTTTAGCACAGGCAAGGCGTTGAGCTCGGTGTCGTGCCATTAGAAGTGGGACTCTCGTAGGTCGACGGCTCCCGAAGACGAGATGATGAAGTGAGCGTTTTACAGTCCGTGCACTGACTTCCCAGCTGGAACCGACGTTCAGCTGGGAGATGATTTCAGATAATGTCTGGCCCCTATTGATCTATACGATGCGGGTCAGATGGCGAAGCCCACGATCATTCAAGGCTGGTAGTCTTTTGCAGTTTGTCTGGGTGCTTTTTTTTGCAGGAATTTTCATATTCCCGGAACACGCTTGAAATTGTCATACGAGAAAATCCAAGTTCGTTGACAATTTCGGAGACCGAGTGTGCCATCCGTCGGGCACCTACGATCTGCCCTCTGTTAAATGCATCTAAATCCCGTGACTTTCCCATTACCTTTCTCACGACGAATGCTTGGGGAAACCATAGCTGACAGCTATATATGACCAGAGTTTCAGTCACGCATGAGCACATATGCGGGACTTGGGTATTGAATTTGGAAACGTCTCCTTCCCTAATTCAATGGCACTTCAATGTAGAAACCAAGGTAATACAACATCTGCAATGAACTGAGAATAAATTCTAATTCAGATTCGTTGGTAAGGAATCCGTTAGCAGAAAAGATAGAGATCTTTTCTCCTAACGGATTCTTAAGATTTAGATATGAGAATTCAATATTTATCATATTTAGACTATATCTATGTATCTTTAATAAGGTTTTTACTGAAAGTGAAAATAAACAAAATATTTCTAAAATATTATAAATCTAGACTTATTTAACTGCCTTTATTGTACCATTTATCTCTACTTTTTAGAAAACAGTTTTTTTTTAACTTTTCCAAATCTTTTACTTTTCGGGGACACATTAAAACTTTTCTGCACCAAAGCGACATCTAATGCGCATATTTTACTGTGCTGTATATATATTATAGAGTTAAATCCGCTATTTTGTTATAGACATTCCTCAGCACTCTGCGAAAACACTATATTTTTTTGGCTGAAAGAAATATCATTTGTCAAAGATTCCTCTTATTTCTTATTTTCCTTTTCTTCTTTGTAGGGAAAAGGCAAAAGAAGTCTTACAAGTTGCCACCTGCCTCCACTCAATAGCTATCATAAACTGGGTGGTTTCGTTTTTTCCCCATCTGTTATCCTTCAGTGGTAAGGTATAAGCGAAAAAAATGTAGGGAAGGGCTTTAGTCCAGTCGTGAGAACTGATAATCATGTACTGTGTACAAGCGGGGAAGAATCGAAGCTCTTCTTCAGACCACACCCTCCCTCTTCTGGTCTACACGCATCTGGCACCCCCTGCTCCTGATACAGCTGACTTACAAACTCACCTTCAATGCCTCGCAGTCGCTATCGGTAATTTGTTAATGCCTCTGAGAAACAAAGTAAAAGAAGTTAGGAGAGGAGTGACTTCCTTTCGAACAGTGTATTCGATGCTTTCAATCGAAAAGGCTTACACCAAACACACACAAAAAATTGTTTTTTTTTAAGAAACCAAAGGAATTAAATATGTAGCAGCGAAATATATTTGAAACGACAGCAAATACATTTATTTACATTTAGTAAATAAGTAATACTGAATATGTTTAAAATAAGAATGTAAGTGAGAATTTCTGCAAGAAAATTTTCGAAAGAATTGAGGTAAATATATTTATGCTGAGAATATTATGAAGAAGAGATTAGGTAACTACCAATTGTTAAGGAAAAAGGAATACAGAGTTTAAATCTACAAGGGACTATTTCTTTTTTTGTACGTTTGCTTCATCATCGGTTACGTATGATACAATGCGTTAAAACAACGTTCAGAAAGAAACCTTACGTTTAGAACACATTACGTATTAGACTGTAAAAATCAGCCTAATATCAGGAAACACTGGAAAATTTTTGTTTAAGAGTAGAATGTAGCAACAATGCATTGATTATTTATGTGACGTAGAAGGGAAAGTTGAGAAATTATGTATAACTAAAAAAGTGTAAAAATATAAAAATAATAACGAGAATAAACATTTTCTCTTGAAGGAACATATAAGCATTTCAAACCTATGAATTGCGTTGTGATTTGGCTAATCTAACAATCTTGGGAGCACGATATTATTGTTATTTTAGTCAAATAATTGAAGGTTTTTGGTAAAATAAAAATAAAAAAACTTTTAATAAAACATACAAAAAGAAAAAAAAAAGAAGAAGAAGAAGATAAATTCCCATTTTAATATTCTAACCAGGGTCGGATCTAGGGGGTTGCCAGGTCCATGCCCCTCCCACTTTTTAACATGTGACAAAAATTGTTAAAATTACTTCTATTTCATTCAGTTTTCAAGAAAGTTTTTAAAAACCCGTAAAATGGAAGTGGAAATGTTATATTGCATTGGTAAAATTCCTTATAATTTTGTTCTCGATTGTGTTTCTTGTCCCCTTCCCTCTCTAATTTTTCAAGATACGGGCTAGATTGTAATTATATTACATGTTTTCATAAGGGAAGGAATTTTTCAAAAAAAAATGTCCTTTTACTTAACGTTTTATATCGATTAAAATATTTTGCAGTTAATTTCATACTATCTGGGGACGTAAGGATTGAAAAATTCCCGTTTGGAACGTAAAAAAATGGAAAGGTTAAGGACACTTCAGTGCTTTATCCTATAATGACTGCGACGAGAATAAGGTCACTGGAGCTTTGTTACAGGATTTCTTTCACTAGAGTTTGTGTAAAGATCAAATTTTGATGACAAGTGTGACAGATCGTGATAAAATCGAAAAATAATCACAGTAGATTCTGAGCTGATGTGAGTGAAATAATCAAGAAAAGTCATAAGACGAAATGAATGACGTGAGATTATTAATTAAGTGTTAAGCGAAGAGAAAGGGGACTCGGGTTTTAGTCTTGTATAAGACAAATGAATTAGGATTGTCTTTTTGCTGATATCTAGCCATATTCAATGGACCCAATAGCATATTATATTTGTAGGTTGTTATGAAAATTTTGTGAAATATGGACTTCGTAAGGAGAATTTTGCATTTATTAGTAGAGTTTATGTAGAAACAACTCCTCAGTAAATGAAGAGCTTCTGTGGAAAAAATCGGACTTAAACTCGTAGATGTACAAATTCAGAAAACCTTATGAAATATAAAGGTAGTCGATTTACGAAAGAATTAAATTCCTAAAAAGTTTGGCCGAAAAACTATTTTTGCATACTTGACCTTATCTCCCCATTGTACAATACTATTGTATAATTGATAGATGCGTTTTTACAGAATTTTTTTCACATTAAACACTTTATATATGTATATTATATATCTCTGTGGCACATTTCACCTGCAGGTGGTTATCAAATCTTAGTAGCAAATGGATTCTGTAATGATGATTTTGTATTTATTTATTGAGTTTAATGCAAGGACAATTGTTCAGTAAATTTAAAACTCACTAAAAATTAGACAAAAGTGAGCTTTGGTGGAAAAATACAACTTACGATCGTAGATTAAAAATTTGCAAAAAACCTAATGAAATATACTGTTAATACTCGATTTGTAGAAGGGTTACGTTGCGAAATTCATGTTACGTTGACCGTAACACGAATTTCCGTATGACGGATCCTCTTTCTCAATTGAATACCGTTATGTAATGCACGTATATAATCACAGTTAAGGCTCACAGTCAAGTACATTCTCGCAGTGTTTATACTCAGTATGTTCAATGAATATAGAAAATAAATATTCGTGTGGTCCCCTACATATTGCAGTGAATATTTGCTTTATTACATCGAAAAAACATCACCTCTAAACAGCGGAAAAAGCGTATGGAAGCAATTGAGACAATGGGACTGCGCAGTTCACGAAAGAATATCCGTAGATCATTGGCTGATTGAGCTATCAGTCACTTTTCAATCAGCCAATGATCTATGACGCAATTGTTGATTCATGACACAATTGGTTAATTGACAAGTAACTGAGAATTCTGTAAATCAATCACCTGAAAGAATCATAGATATATGAACTGCGCAGTCTCAAGATCTGAATTGCTTCCACCCATTCTTCAAGCCTTCCTCTAAAGAACACCGAAGCACGACTATAGCAACTCTCGTATCTGTGGCTTCACCTATAACTACGGATGATGAGGATCATTAAATAAAAGCAATCATTAAATAATCAAAATATAAGACTCGGGAAGTCATCAGTCCGGAGCCATGACAACATCCTTGTTGTCTGTCCATTGTTATATTTGTAGGTGTAAAATCAAAGAAACTGTTCAGAAAAAATTCCGCGATTGCCAAATGTTTGCGGTAAAACGAAACTGGATGCTGAAATATAATTTCCGCAATTGAGAAATTTCATAGATTGAGAGATTACCTGTTAAATTAAAGGTTTAGACGGTCTTTAAAGAATAATTAATAGCTGATTATTTTTGCGATTGCATTATCTTGCTTTAAGAAATCGTGATCTCAATATCTGGCTCCGAGATCGTCACAACGCCAATATCTGGCTCCGAGATAGATACAACAGCAATATCTTGCTCTGAGATTGTCATATCACCAAACGTGCCGAAAGCCACACCATCATAGTCGGAACCGCACAAGGAACCACGCCATCAGGTCCGTAGAACATTTAGTACTACCGATCTATGATGATTTTTCCAAGACTCTCGGTGTCCCCTTCCTCATCGAGGATAAAGAGAAAAAAATTATCAACTCAGCTGGGACTCGATTACATGGAACATCGATTACGATTCTTTTGTGATACCCGCCGGGGTTCGAACATAGGTTCCTTGATCAGTAATGAAGCAAACTAATCACCCAGCCACGGGACGGCTTCGAAAACAGCCAAAAAAAAAAAGATTATAAAAACTTGAATACGTAATAAATATCGAGGTTAAATGAAAATGCAACGCAGCTGGGCGATTCATCCGATGTTTCAGAAACGTTGTCTTGTGATCGTGTACATGGTAAACTTTACGTGAATTGCATTTCGATCAGCGAAAAAAGATTCATGTTCACGACTTATTTATGACTAAAATTTTGCAATAGAAAAGAATAGGAGTGCGTTATTTCGATAACGCCATAAAGGAAAACGTTGTGTAAGGTTTAACCGTAAATTGCTTTTGCAGCGAGACTCTGAAAAAAATAAATTGCAAGAGCAATAAAGACTTAATAGCTGCGCAGATAAGAAAATAATTAAAAGTTCGGAGGCAATTTATTTATGTTTGAGAATTAATACAATCTTCAAACTGCAGATCTGCTGCTCCCCTAACCTGTTTGGTTTGTGGAGTTCTTTCTCACTTTAAATCATGATCGGATCAATAAATGCTAAACGATTTTTTTTTTAAATTCCGTTAACAGATACATACGTGAAACTTTGAAATATCTATTTCAGTTTGTTTTTAAATGGTATATTATTTTTTAAACTTTAATAACTACTGATCTGAGTTAGAATAACATTTTTAATACCACATTATCTTCTCATTCTTACGAAATATATGAGATATGTCAGCATTTTCCTTTTTGAGGGAATGATATACAGCAATTCATCGTTTTGTGGGAGTTGAGTTTATAAAAAGGAATTTCCTAATTTTGAAAGAGATGTTATATGAGAGTGTATAGATCAGGATACGGAGGAAAATGGAGGGGCTATCTCCCTCGTATTTAATCCAATCATATCCTGTCCAAAGTGTATTCCATGTTTTGTGTTCCGTTTTTGATATGCAAATATTTAAATGGTACATAGTAGCTGTTGACGTTATTGTCATTACTACTTCTACTATATATTATCTCAAGCAAAAGTTCCTTATGAACTAACTTACAATGAGGATATGAATTTTATATTCATTGTCTATAGAAATATTTATTTATCTGGTTGATACCTTAAAGAGATATTTTTTATAATTTACAAAATGTAAAAGGGGTAGGTCATACGAAACTCTAAGGTCTTAGCTGACTTTGGTTATAATGTCCTTTAAACATTTCTAGCGTGTTAAAAGGAGACTGAGCAAAGTTATCGTGTGTATTACTCTGCACAAAATCTGTTTTTCTACAGAAGACTTGCTTTTAAATTCCCTCCTGTTTTTGAAAGCCATTTATTCACAGTTCTTTGGAAGAAGAAAAAAACTTTTTTTTGACTGATATAATTTTATATCAATTATATATGTACATATTTCCTTTCTGCTAATTGCTGAAAATGTGACATTTTCTTTATGGTCTTGGGAACTTATTCTTTCTCAGAACTTGAAATGTCTTAGTTCATGTTACGGCTGAGGAAGCTCAGTCAGTAGCGCGCCAGGCTCGTAATCTGCAGTTCCCAGTTTCGAATCCTATCTTTGTCAGCATTGAAATTTTTCTCCGCTTTGCTCTCGGTTAACAGGGGACACCAATCGGCTTGAAAATGCCGCCGTCCATCGGATGGGACATTGAGCTGTGTCCCCATGTGCTGTAGAGCATACCCTTTGCACGTTAAAGAATACGCTGGAAGGCCTTGACTGGAAGCTACCATCTATCTTCTAACAGCTGTCCAGTGGATCCCCTCCCTCCAACCTTCTGTGAGGCTTCCGGGTCCTTGTGACCTGGCCATTTAGCCCAGTGTGTGCAAAAAAAGTGCTGCTCAGAGGTAACACAATGCAACTCAGTATACGTTGGAATGCGCTTGGCTACTGATCTAAGGGACCTTGGTTCGAGCCCCAGGTAAGGCATGGATGTTCGTGTCGTTTTTCTGCTGAGGTCTTGCATTCCTTTCAGACCTTCTACTATGGCATATAAACTGGCAGACTTCCGTCAGACCTTTGTGGCAAGCAGCTGCTTGAAGAGGGATTTATTTGTTATTATTTATTTTTTTATTTATCTTTTCTGATACATCGGGAAATAAGTCTCATTTTAATTATAAACTGAAGAGTTTTCCTAATCGTGTTTCCTCTGTGCATTTCTATGCACAGCAAAACACATAATGTGTATCGAAAATTGAACAGACTCACTTTATTGCTGACCTAAACTGAGCAATAGAGTGAAGCTGCGTTAACAATCCTCCTGTGTTCTAGCTGAAGTGATTACTTTGTTAAAAGAAAACGGCAGCCTCCGAATTAGCTCAGCCAGTCTTAATAACTAGGGTAATGGGCCGTCTTCAAGGTTATTGGCCAAAGCATTCAATCAGTTTATTAGTTCCTTGTTCTATTAGATGGAAGTGAAATAGCCATTTCCTACAATTGTCGTTCCGAAGAGTAATGGATTTGCCAAGTTCAAAGGATATTAAATTAAGGGACTGTAAAACGGAACAGGTTTTCTTATCGATAGAACTGAAATAAGAACGAACGTGGTAGTGTGTGAAGGAAAAAATAAAACAATGGGAGATTAATTTCTCAAATAAATTTAAATCACTGAAAGATAACTTTGGGTTGGGTTGTTTTACCTCTGACCGGCACTTTTTTGCACACCATGGGCTAAATGGCCAGGTCACATGGACCCCGAAGGCTCAGAGAAGGTTGGGGGAGGAGACCCACTGGAAAAGCTGTTGGGAGACAGATGGTAGTCTCCCGTCCACGCCATCCAGCGTGTTCTTTAATGTGCACAGGGTATGGCTCTCCCGCACACGGGGTCACGGCTTAACGTCCCATCCGACTGACGGCGGCCTTTCCAAGCCCATCGGTGTCCCCTACTGACCGTGGGCAGGGCGGTAAATTTTGCGGAGATAAATCTCAATGCTGACCCTGCTGGGAGTCGAACCTGGGAACTACAGATTACGAGCCTGGTGCGCTACCGACTGAGCCACCCCCTCCCCGAAAGATATTTTGAAATAATAGGATTTTAATTAATATAACTTAAAGAGTATGTTTAACTAAAATGCAATTTGACATGTGCTTTACCAAGTGATTTACTTCAGTGTAAGTTAAGCAGCGCCAGACGGAGGTATCTAGACTTCAACCATTTCGGATCTTGCCCAAGAAACAAACATATTTATTTGTCATTACAAGATATATGTGCTACAAGTCAGTTGAAAATGTTAGTATAATAGCGTTTTTGCTTTAAGAAATTGAATGAATTTCAATAATTGTCTGAACAATATTTCGGGAAATCTGTATGTGAGTTTCCCTATATATTTCCGTAAAGGTGGCTTCAGAATGCACCTGTAGCAACAATGTTCATCGCTCTGGTAGCCATCAGGAACCACCATTCTCTCCTTTATGCTTGGAAACTGAATTTGGTCACCTTAAATAAGAAATCCTGATCGCACTGTTTATACCATTGAAAAAAATAAGAACGGCATACAAATAACTCTAACAAATAGTGATGAAACTGAATAAAAATAATTCCGCATATCAAACGAATAATTCTGATTTGAAACATCCTATGCAAATCATCATATACATTTCGTTTAATATGGATTAGACGTTGTCCCGTGTGTGGGAGATCCATATCCTGCGCACATTAAAGAACACGCTGGATGGCCTTAACGGGAGGTTCCCTCTGTCTCCTAACAGTTATCTAGTGCAGTGGTTCTCAACTTTTAATGCTTCATGTACCCCCTCGAAATGTGTATGTAACTGGCGTACCCCTTGTAGAGAAGGATAAAACTATAGTTATAGTATAACAATGGTTATTTTTACTTTGTTACTAGATCTAACGACTTTTCAAGTCTCACGGCATACCCCCAAAACTTTTACCGCGTACCCCACGTTGAGAGCCCCTAATCTAGTGATTTTTCTACCTCCAATCTTCTCTGAGCCATCGGGGTCATTGTGACCTAAATATTTAACCCATCATGTGCAAAAAACGTTACGTTAAGGGGTAAAATAACCCAAACCAATCGTTTAATATTCAAAACGCTTAAGCCCTAAGAAAGGCGTTCTGAAGCGCAGAGTCCATTTAAATCGTGATCGGCAAACTAGGCATACAAAATATTCATTGAATTGAAAATGAAATGGAATTGAATATGCGAAATATTACAGACACCAGTTATTTAAGGTTGCTCTCTATGATGAACTCTGTAACAGTGCATTTCGTAATTTTTTTTCATCCTGATACGAAACTTGCACTGACATAGCTAACTTGGACGAAATAACTTTTTTTGCCATTGAGCTTAATTAAAGTAAAAATATAAAATATATTTTCATCACGGATTCAAAACTGTCAAATTGGGAATTTGTATAGTTTAAAAAATTTCTCAATTCGACAGTTTAATTTCGTGATGAAAATAAATTTTATATTTAGTTTTTTCACTGAGTTTAATGACTTCAAAAAAGTCATTGTTAAAAGAATATAAATTTTTAGCGAAGTAATACACGTGATTATACTATCAAATATACACCGATCAGTAAATACATTAAAACCAACTCTGCGTTATGCAGTGACGCCCGCGTGCAGCCAATCAGAGTCACGTCCCAAGGTCTAGTACAGTGCTTACAGCAGGAAGAGAGTAAGCAAAGGCATCCTACATAAAAATAAGTACATTGACACTTATGATTCCTTTTTCTAGAACTTACGAAAAAGAGCCGTGTTAATGGTGATTTAAATAATATAAAAAAAACTCTCAACTTCGATAAAAAAAATACAAGATTAAATGTAAAGAAATGTATTCAAATTTTATTTTTATTATTTGGTGTTCATATATATTAATATTTTTTTGCTATTTGATCATGCCTCATGATCAAATGCATGTGACATTTAATTGCATTTTAATAGAAATATTTTTCCTCTCTGGAAGTGGGGAAAAAACTGTATTTCTTTAAAAATTCGCTAATATTTCTGTAAAATTACATAGCAATGAAAGTAACGTTTAAGATTTACTATAAGTTGAACATAACCTATTAGCATATACATAAAATATAATACCAGAAGTTGTTTGTAAAATTTTATATTTTTTGAAAAACATTCGGTCTGATTTTAATCCATATTTGAAATATAAATTTAAATATTCACACGGAAACATCTTTCAATCTGCGAATAAAAGATTTATTTCTCATTACCATGCATCAAATATTCGTTATTTAATATTCAACTATTTTTAAAAAGTTTAACTTTTATGCTTTTTTATATTTTATACACATCAAGCAGATATCTTTAACAGTCCTTAAACAGTGTTTTTAACTCCATTAAGTAGGAAGCAATTCTGAAGATGCGTCACGTGATCAAATCAAATCTGTGCGCTTCTCCATACATTTGACACGTAAAAAAGAGGAAAGAAAAAAACAAATTCAGAATTGTTTAATAGTATTTCCTAACCATTTGGGTATTTTTATTGTTATGTTCGCTCTTCTACATCAGCATTTATTTTTCCGCGTCATTTTTTTATTTCCTTCATCACAAAGAACCGCTCGCGATAAAAAAAAATAGCGTCTTGATAAATATCCTTCGATCCACCCTCAGATAATAAGAGAGCGTTAAAAAAATGCTGTGAAGAGAGCCACTCTAATCTTTCTGCAAAACGACCCATTACACAACCACGCGGGCGGACACTGGAACAACAAGTAATTGGACCTCAGCAAGTTGACAGGATCGCAGGCGCGCGGATGACGGGGTCTGCTCCAGAGAAAGATGGTTGTCCTCTCTCCCAACACCGGCGTTGGTTGACACAGTGAGGCGGGGACTGTGAATAATGGATGGGACGATGACTACGGCGACGGACCCCTTCATTAGCAGAGGCCCGCGGGAAGGGAATTCTGTGAATGGAGGGAGGGATGGTCCTATAGGCACCCCACATGGGGAGGAAAGTGCCAGTAGTGATGAGAAATGCATTGGCTATAATTGCAATTTGATACAGCCCTTAACAGCAGCACTGCAACACAGAGATACAGGCTTTGCATGGATGCTGAAGAACATAACACTTTGGGACGATTTATTACTTCATTTGCTGCCTAACACCTTCGTGTTTATGTTAATGTAGTTTCCACTAATGTTAAGGCATGCAAAACTGATTATGTTTCCTCTAGTTATTGTTTTTCACATTAAAACCAACCTTAATGTTATATTCTCATAACGAAAAAATACAGTATTATCAAGGGGTAGTATGTGAAAAGACCTTGAAACTGGTGACTGGCACTTTTCAGAAGTTATTTTGGGTTAAGAATTTTATTAATTATATTCGCAGCTCATACTTCGGTATTTGCATACTTTTTACGCATTGTTATGCTTTATTCATTCATATGATAACAAAGGTATAAAGGAAAAATTGTCTTTAGAATGATGAGAGCCGAACCCCCGGCCTCCTAATAGCATATCAGTGGCTCTGACCGCTGAGCTACCGGCTGCTGAACAATCATCCTCTGTTATTGATGTTATCTCAATGGTCAGGGCATCTGACATGTCGTCAGCAGATCGTGGGTTCGGATCCCACCAGGCTAAAAACAATTTTTCCCCTATACATCTGTCACCATATAAATAAATGCAACATAAAAGTGTGTGAAAAATATGCAAATATCCAGTAAAAGCTTATCAACTTTGGATATAATTAATAACTTTATTGTTATAAGTAATGTGCAAAAAAATTAGAATATGAATTGAGATTTGCTCAAAAGAAAAAGCCAGGTGGGTCGCTTCTGAGCGAGCCCATGTGACCTTGCCTGGATTAATGTTGAGAATAAAGCCTCCAAATGCAGTCAAAGACGTCTTCTTGTGTATAGTGTAAGGCTTAATATCAATAATAGAGGATGATTGTTCGGCGGGGCGGCAGCTCACGGGTCAGCGCACCTGGCACGTTATCAAGAGATTATGGGTTCTGATCCCACCCGGCTAATGACAGTTTTGCCCTATATCTTTGTCATTATATGAATAAATGCAGCATAACAGTGTGTGAAAAATATGTAAAAAAAGTCAAGCAGTTTAGTTTACCACATGTACATCTTTCGGTAAATGGGTTCTTTTTTACAAGTGTCCCAAAAGAGGTACACTCGCTCAAAAAATATCCGAACACTATGGTTGATTATGGAATTCAGAAAAAATAACTGCCAACGATTTTTTTTAGAAATTAGTGATCTGGCAACCTTCTTGTACAGTACATGAAGGTTGCCAGATCAGTAATTTTTAAAAAAATCGTTGCCAGATATTTTTTCTGAATTCTGTAATCAACCGTAGTGTTCGGATACTTTTTTGAGCGACTGTAACATGAAAATAAGATACCCCCCCCCCCACCTAAGATTACAATATAATTTATTTGTTATAGATGGTAATCGTTTGGTCTTTTCCTAGCATCTCGACTTCCTGTTCCAGTCAAGAATTATTTCTCTAAAATGTTTTTAGTATCATTTTTATATAATGTATACGTTATATATTTCGATAGAATGCACAAATATACAGTTATATGCTTAACGTTTTTAGCAAAATTATATAAAAAGTTAAGAAATTAATTAAAGATATTTATTAAGTCTAATTATAATAAATTAACTGACGACAATAAGGATGGTTAATCATCATACAAAATAATTAATCAGTAAATAAATGGAATGATCAGTATAAAAACGTGACAATCTAACACAGATCCATATGAAACGTCAAAAGGAGATAGTATACATATAATATGGAAGAGCAGATATTCAGAACAAAATAATTAAAATTATGTATCTAAAAGTAACAAACATATGTTCAAAACTTCTTATGTCAAAGAAGTACATTTTTAGTATATTTTTATGCAAAACATGCTCCTTCATGATTTCTTAGTTCAAGATGTAGGTCACAAGTAGCCCCAAAAGCTCAAAAGTGTTTGGGGAAATAAATTCAACTGTGCAACTATTTGGAGTAAGTTGAAAATTTACCATCAAAGCCATGCAGAGTATTCTTTAACGTGCACAGGAGAAATGACTACGACGACTTCGAGCTCGGAATAATTTAAATCTCAAATATTTCTTGAAATTGTGAAGGAAATGAGCAAAAATGTAAATTTCTTTTGCTATAATTTCAACCTTGATATCAGATTTTAGTAATTGAAAATAAGCGCCACGTGGTTTTAATTTTTTTTACGCATTCTTTTTCTTTAATAGATGAATGGTCCTTTGCGTTTGTATTCATGTCACCCAAAATTTTTAATTTCAACTAGAATTTCTAATGCTTTTTTTTGCTCCAAACAGCACTAAAATTTCAATTTTGTCATAAAGTGATTATAATTGATAATATAAGAATTGAACAAATAATCAGCTACATGTATATATAGCTGATTATTTATTCTTATGAAGTGTCGGATGTTTTTCTCTTAAATCGGGCTCTGGCTAAACAATAGTTCAAATCGTTCGGGCTCGGACTCGAAATATTGAGCCAGATCTCTACGCTAGTACATAGGTATATCTGTTCTTCACACGAGATGTATAGGTTAAAGTCTTATTTGATTGACTTTGGCCTTTCCAAAATAATTGGTTTCCCTTTCTCAGAAAGGAGGTTAGAAAAGGAGAGAATTTCAAATGTGGAAGCTGAAACCTGAGAACATCAGGACATGATCCTTGCCTATACCAATTTATCTAAACCTCACCATTCATAAGTCACAGAAATGTCCATCCCATTTTATAGTTGTTAACTGCGGTTTGTCTAGGCGAACTGCGCCTAGTATGAACCAAGAATCGCCAAACAAGACTTTGTTATTTGGACTAAATAAAGACTAAGATTAAAATGATTATCTAGTAAAAAACAGCATTGTTAATAAAAATTTAACTCTTGAACAGCTTTAAGTCATATATAATAGTTATAGATAGATATAGATGAAAATCAGATAGATAAAATAAGAATATTAATTGAAAATTCCTCTGCGTTGAACATTTTTCCATTCCTCTGCTTTACACATTTTTCCATTCTCTCGAATTATACTTTTCTTGTTTCTATCCAGGTCTTAATGTGGGCGAATTGGACTAAAATCGCCGAGTAATTCTATCCTCATGCTCCTTAAGTTTTCATTACAGTAGTCAACTATCCTAGAATGAACAAGTACTCTGGCAAATTACAGTAGCTAACTATCCTAGAATAAACAAGTACTCTGGCAAGCATCGTTTACTGCAGTATAAACCTTTCAGTTTAACTTTCAACTCCATGGAGTGTCTAAGACTGTTTCAACTATATATGTGTGTAACTCAGTGGCGAAGCATGGATGAAAGCAGTTGAAATAATGGGACTGCCTAATTGACTCATCGAAAAGTGTCCTAAGTCATTGATTGATTGATTGATTGAGACAACGATCCCTTGTTAATCAACCAATCATCTTACAAATCAAATATTGTATCATTGGTTTATCGACAAGTGATTTATAGCTAAAATTAATCAATCACTTACGAGAGTCTGCGATGCATCAACTGCTCAAGTCTTATTGTCTCAATTGCTTCAATTCAGTCTTCGCGCCTGCTTCAAACGTAGTTTTTAACATGAATGGGATATACCTGCTCTGCACAGAGTCATGGCTAAACGTGACGAACGGTATTTACCGTGGTAAAGATACCGTTAGTCATGGCTAAACGTGACAAACGGTATCTCCTCACGTAGGCACAATGCGTGTTAGCAGAGATAATGTCAATGAGGCATCGAACCTGGAAACAAATAAAAAAAGTCCTTAATGTTCTGTACACAAATGTTTATCATCTGTGGATATTATAAAGATATTGAGAACATGTTTACTAGAGATAAATGTAGGATCGAAATAACACAAACTACTTCTGGGTTAGTCAATTAAATTTCTCTATTTCTCCTTATAATAGCCAAAAAATAACTAAAACAATGCTCTTGATTATAATTTTGATATTTTAATCAATTTTTGGTATTTAAAGATAGATGTCATTCACCTTTTTTCATTTTTTTTTCCAGGTATTCTCACTTTTTCATTAGTGAATCACTCTTAGCTTTTATAATATGTTGCACAAGAATTTTCAGTTTCTACGAATTATTTTTAGCGTTTCTCGTTCATTATTACATTAGGATTTTAATTTTATCATTAAGTTATTGTAAATATTTCCAGTGACAAAGCTTGAATGGAAGTAATTGAGACAGTGAGACTGCGTATCAGGCGTATCCAAGATTGCTTATAAATCATTGGTTGGTTGAGTTATCAATCTCTTGTCAATCAGCCAATTATCTCATAGAACAAAACTCATTGGTTTAGGATTGACAAGTGTTTAATGGCTAAACTTAATCAGTGCCTTTGATTAATCTTCGATGCATCAACTGAGAACGTTCATTGTCTCAATTATTTCCATCCACGTTTCGCTGATCAGTATCTTAAAGTTTCTGATAGTTTATAATGCGAAGAATTTGAAAATAATTAGAGGCATGTATTTCTGTACATATATTTATATACTGAAAATCATTCGTTACCTTCGGCACTTCTTGATTTCTAGGCTGTCACTCTGACCCTTATTTGACCTTGAATGCAACACCGGTTCTGAAAATTCCTCTTATTTTCGAGTTTTACTGTCTCTAATAGCTCTCCCTATTCGAATTTGACGTTTGACCTCAAAGGACCCATCTCATCCAAAATTTGGCATTCTTTTTGGGATCTACGACTCAAAATATACCTAGACACCAATTTTAGCCCTCGATATGCACCGATAGATCTATATCTCGCCTTTGACCTCTATGGGCACAGCACATCCCACATTTCACAACATGTCTGAAATCTACGACTCTAACTCCAAGAACCAATTTTTGTTCTCTAGCACCCTACAGATCTAAATTAAACATCAGAGATCAAGGTTTGGTCTCGGAGGTCAAATTTGGATTTTTTTGCACAGATTTTATAAAGAGAGACCCGATTTACCTCTAGGTGCAAGTTTCAGAGCTCTACCATTTCTTCATCATAGTTAGTTTAATTAGTTATAATTAGTTAATATAGTTATAATTAGTGTGATCCCTTGTCAATCAGCCGTCAAGTCAATCGCTCACAATCGTCTATATCAGGGGTTCTCAACGTGGGGTACGCGGTAAAATTTGTTGGAGTACACCGTGAGAGCTCAAAAGCCGCTGGATCTAGTAACAAAGTCGCTAAGTTAGCAACACTGCTACTGATTGTAGAACACTGTTACTGGTGTTTCATCTTTAACTGCTTTAAAAAATAAATATAGGAACAGGATGGATGTTGAAGATGACTTGCGACTCTACCTTAGCAAGATAACCCCAATCATTGATGAACTGTGCAAGCGTAAAACGCAACCATTTCACTGATTACCCAGTAAAATGCTTTTAATTTTATAAAATTTGTTAAATTATTTATGTCATTATTTGTGCCTTATCGATATATTGAATTTATGAATACAAAATTTAATGTATATATATAGGTTTTATTTTATTCCCATTGTTATGCTATAACTATAGTTTTGTCTATCTATACAAGGGGTACGTCAGTTACATATACATTTCCAGGGGGTACGTGAAGCATAAATGGTTGAGAACCACTAGTCTACATGTTAGATGCTCTAAGCAGTGGCGAAGCGGGGTTGAAAGCAATTGAGACAAATGAGACAGCGTAGTTGAACTAATCGAAGATTCTCCTAAGTCAGATAAAAAACTTATTGAGTCCTCTTATTTCTTTCCATAATAGTATGTAAGTTAAATAATGAGGATTTGCTGTTTTATTTGACTTATCGAGTTTTCCCAGCAAGATAATTATATATTATAGTGAAACAAATATTTTTGAGAAAAGAAATTTTTATCTATAGGGTTTCTGAAATATTAAAAGATCAGATACGAATTCAGTGATATTCTTAAAAGAAAAGTCATTTTTAGCTTTTTTGAATCACTATTATCACAACTCAATACATTATTTATGATAATTCCAGAGAAGCCGATATCACAATAAAATGCCTAAAGGTAACACTAAAGACGATTTAAAAGAAAATTTTTTGCTACTAATGAAATGGATCATGATTGGGTTATTTTGCCTCTAAGCGGCACTTTTTTGCACACCATGGGATAAATGGCCAGGTCATATGGACCCTGAAGACTGAGAGAAGGTTGGGGGGGGACCCATTAGAACAGCTGTTTGGAGACAAATGGTAGCCTCCCGTCAAGGTCATTCAGCGTGTTCTTTATCGTGCACAGGGTATCGTGCATGGGGTCACGGCTTAACCTCCCGTCCGACGGACGGCGTCCTTGTCGTAGCCCATCGGTATCCCCTACTGACCGAGGGCAAGGCGGGGAATTTTTCGGAGATAAATCTCAACGCTGACCCAGCTGGGACTCGAACCTGGAAACTACAGATTACGAGCTTGGCGCGCTACAGGCTGAGCCACCCTCTCCAATGGATCAGGGACTCGAATCCAGATCTATTTGATTAGTAGTCAAGCACGCTATTCACTCTGCCACAGGGGCTTGTTTACAAAAAATAAGTAGAAAGTATACAACAATTGTTTTGCTACAATAATTATTGAAAAAGAACATATCGTTAACTCACAGGGGATACAGATTCTAAAAATTTGAAAATGTGATTATTCACAATTTTTACCATGAAAAGATTAAAAGTGCGGAATTAAACTTTCCTCTCTGCATTACTGAACACGCAGGAGTCTTTCGACGATGTTCTCTGATCTTTTCCTAAGCAGGTAAATGCGCTTGCACACAGTCTATTCTGAGATTGGAGGACTGCGTTGACCTAATCATTTTAGTTCCTTAAAGAAGCAAATACCTCCTCTCAAGGATAGAACCAAAACAGTGTACAAACATTTTATTTTCGTTTATACCACATTAAAAATACTCGGATTTAATTAAACTTTTACATTGCTATAAACGCCCAAAAATATTTCGAATTAACCTCTCACGCATTTCTTCGCAGCTAAACAAATGATTTTGACTGTGCATAATTTCTCATCGTGTGATAAGAAAAGGCAAAAGGAAGAAACAAAAATGAAAATATGAATGTTTAAAAAAGAACTGATCATCACAGAGCGAATTCTCATTCCCATAGCCGAGCTGTCGTGACGGTTGTTTGCTCGCGTGCAGGGGCTGGACGTGGGTGTGGCGCTATGAGAGGTTTAAATAGCGTGAAATGCGCTGATGAAATGGACGTTCCTAATGAAAATAGTGCGGAGAATGACAGATGCTCACAGGTTGCCTCGAAAGAGGAATGCATCTGAATTTAAATTTGCGCTAAGATTACTATGTCACATTTTTACGAGCATATATTAGTTCGTGTAAGAAGCGAAATAGATGTGCCAATGAATATGCACTTTGTCAGGAATGATTGAAAGTTTACTCACTTATTAATAAGGGCGTGTTTTTCTGCCGCTGAAAACTTCAACGTGGTTAAAGGATCACGTTTCATATTATGAGTCAAAATAAGGTATGTTAATTTAACTTTATTTCTTTTTTCACGAAAGTGCGATCCTAAAAAATTAATATGCATTTAAAATGTAATTAAATGCACGTCATAACAAACTGATGACTAATAAGATATTTAACGAAAAGAATTATGATTTTCATGGTTATTAATGGGATGTACATTTCAAAATCATCATTATCATATATTATATAATAGCCGTAATACCTGGACGGGCGGGCGGACACGTGTGACAGCATCGGTGGCAGAAATTGGCAGTTTTCCTGTTGTTCCGTGGCTATTTGAGCAATCGGTCCCGAATTTGGTGGGGTGGTCACACTTAGTTTTAACCCTGTTGTGGTGAAAGATCGGGTTCCTAGCTGCCGTGTGTCAGGAGTGATCCCTCGAAAAGCGTCCGACATTTATGGGAGGGGAGGCTACTGTCGATTACCTTGTGAATGGAGGAGTACGTTGTGAGTACATCTGGAAAGACGGAAATGAAGTTATCAATGGACTTACGCTTGACGATAAACTTTACGCGCGATTTAATGGTAACTGATATGTTAAAAAAACTGCGAATGAACTTGTTGATGGGAAGAGTTTTAAATAATTTTCGCGCCAAACTTTGGTTTGAGTTTAACTAGCATAATAAATAATCCACGAAAGGGAAAAACATTGTTTTAGTGAAAAATAAGTAGAATAGAATTTATATTCTTCAGATTATACATAGCGCTGGGTAGAGAATGAGAAATCCTTTCAGAATATATTTTTCACTGTCTTAAATATATAAAATATATCACTAAAGTATTGGGAGCCTTGGGCGTTAGGTGAATATGAAAAGCTATATTAAAAGTTCACTAATTTAAAAATAAATTTTATTGAGGGAAATTTCGTTGCTTATAAAGCCAACTCCTCCGTTATATCTCTCCAAATCTTGGTTTTCAACAACACCCGTTTAATATTGAAACAGTTATTGACGCTGGAACATTTAACAACATAATCTGCATTATGTTTGTTCTAAATATTTTTCTTTAAAATTCACAAGGAAACTTAATCATTAAACTTTTTAAATTGCATTTATTCTAGTAAACAATTTTTTCATAATAGTTCAACAGTTTTGCTTGCATGAGCCTGTGAGATCAAATCATGGTTAACAGTGTTGCTGTGATATGTTTTAGATTCAATAACGCCTTTAACATTAAATGAAGATCGGTGAAAATGAGTTTATAGAGAGATTTAAGTGAACTCTTTGTTTGCAGTGATATATTTCTAAAGTAAAAGTTTTTTTAAGATAGGGAGCTTTGAAAATTGCTTTCCATTCAAATACTATGGAAGTATTTTAATACTTTAAGTAATATAGTATGTAGCCGTCCCGTGACCAGTGGCCAGCGTGCTTGATTACTGACCAAGGGACGTGAGTTGAATCCGGATAAGACGTGAATGTTTGTGCTTTCTGAGGTATCACTTTCCTCACAGACCTTCTATTATAGTACATAAACTGACAGGCTCCTGTCAGACCTATGTGACAAGCACCTCCTTGAGGATTTTTCTTATTTTTAATATAGTATAATACTTTTATTAATATAGTATATAAACATATAATTTGGATATATATATATCCATTTCACACGCGAATGGCTCATAATTTCAGTATTGCCCGTTCCATGTTGAGCTTTGTCTTCATCTCTATCCTAGCCCTAATTTTTTAAGGAGTCAACGATGGACGTAAATGAAGGACATCATACGGCATATCATCAGCGGGACATTGAGAGATGGCTTTAACCATGCCAAAGATCACGCAGATGGCCTTGAGAATAAGCTTTTCCCCCAAAAGCAGTCTGTCTCCTTTCAGCCTACTTCGTGAGCAAAGCACAATTCATCCCATTGTACTAAGAGGTAATACAGCTCCGATAACACTGTACTGTGACCGAGTGGTTACCGGACTTGGTACTAATCAAAGAGCACCGGAAAAGCATGAATGTTTCTCTTCGGATGTTGTCTTATTGCTAAGATCTCGCCTTTCTCACAGATTTTCGCTATCTCGTACTATACTGTCACGTTCAAGTCAGTAGCAAGCAGTTGTTTGTGGGATAATTTAATTTCTTTTGTTATTCTTTTCATGAAAATTTTACGTGAGCAAAATAAATTATTTTAAATATTCAATTGATTTATGATTATTCCTGGTGTTGTTGTTCAGCTTTTCTCTGGTATAAAGTTAATTTGTACCGGGGTGGCCATCATTGTTTTAGCTCAGAGAAAAACTACGTTGGTTCAAACCTCAATTATTTTTTTATTGGATTACCTGTCGAAAAATTGGCGAAAAATGTAGAGCCTACGGTTAAAGATATTGAGATCTCATCTCTACATTTTTTATCCTTTTACTTTGAGGTTCATTTTTTATTAAAACACAACGGGCATAAAATAAAAAAATTCCTGGAAGACGGAAACGCAGTTTTCAAGAGGAAGAATCCATTTTTTCCACAGTTCTAAGAATGGGTGTCTATGTTAATAAATGTAATTTTATCTGGAATTGCATGTATCTTGAATTCAGAGGTACTTCAACGGATACTTTTTTTTAGTCTTTTTGATACTCATTTTTAAGAGTTCCAACCCAGGCCACATTTTACACCCAATACCGCGGCCAACCATTGTCAACATTTTTGGATATCAATTCAAAACTGAAATTTTCAACAAATTATGGGAAATACATCTATGCTAAGAATTCTGTATTTAGATTATTATGAATAGAAAGCAACCCAGGCTGTCTTGGACCTATTCGTAAGGTAGATTTGGCGTTTCATCACTTTCTAATTTGCACATTGATTCACTTGAACTATCAAGTAAGCTGAAACTTGCAATTTTGGAATCAATTGTTCGTATCAAGGCAGGTAGACGATATAATTAACACCATTATCTATTCAAGGACATAATATAATGACCCTAGTTAGCTATATAAGCACGTTCCTCTGTCCGTCTAATTGATACAAAGCGTACCACGATATTCCATCACGAAATGGGCAGGATATTTAACCTTACTTGAACACGTGTGATCCAATCTGTTCTAGCTTAATATTTAACAGAGTAAGTGGTTCTATGGTATCCCATGTTCCGTCCGGATAATGGCGAATTTTCACGTGGCCAATTTCTCCTTTTTCGGGCACTTTAAGTATCAGTGAGTTATGTCATCAACACAAAATCAAAATATAAAATTATTTCTCAGTTTGTTGTCATCATCACAAACACATACAGTTATAAAATCCGAGTTTACAGATTCTCCTGGTTTACTTTTTGAATCAGTGAAGTCAAGATCCGAAATGTCCTATAGAATATACCCTGTACCATCAAGTGTATATGTAATGCTTGTCTTGAACGATTGTCCCATTGTTTTTTCTCTAATTTTCTTCCGTGCAGCTGAGACTCATTCTGCAAGTTTTGAAGCAAATGTTCTCTTGATCTTTCCAGAAGTAGTCAAAAGCTTTAAGATAACAGCCAAGTCTAGTATTAATTCCTTAAGTAATCTTTAATCGGTTTATTAATTGGTACATCAAGCAGACTGGCACCCCGCCAAACACCACGACAGAAAAATGAACACTCACAATCCCTCTTTTACATGGACCAGGTATTAGCTATTTTCTTTACTATATATTTAGCGTGCAGTTTATTCTTTCAACATCGATTCTTCGATGCCATCGAATGTAAGACGCACCCTGATTTCAAAGCTATTAAAAAGTAAAATAAAAATATATGTGCCTCTTGTAATCGAGGAAATGCGATGTTTCATTAGTATCAAATATTAAAGAATATTAAAATAACTACTATAAATTTTAATAAAAGATTTAAAGTCCCCCACATTAATTCTCGATTAATAACCTATCTTGGATTACTTCGAACTTTTACCATTATCTCTTGTGAAAATGAGTTTTTCAACTTTATATTATTAAATGTATTCGGACACTTTTGTTCAATTACCCACACATGTCTCTCTCCAATCCCTTAAAAAAAAAAAGAGCATCGGTAATTGGTTTTATCGATGTTTATTTTTTGCATCCTTTACTATTTTCTCACACCGCACTCTACTCGAATATTCCTATCCCAAAAGAATTCACTCAAACTGTTTGAAGAATTTGATTTAAATACTGACATTCACTATTCCAGTCTCTTTTTGATAATACTACTAATGTCGTTTTGAGAGATGAAATATTCTTGAGGGAACTCAGATTCCCTAATCATTGTTTTCTTCTTTTTGATACTCCCATATCTATATTTTTAACGTCTAAAGACACGCCGTAAGGATAGAAGTGTCTGAAAGAAATTAAAAGCGTGAAATTTTAACTCTTTAGAAAACACATTATTTTTTAAAATTAAGAAAGCGTTTTAAGTTCTAAAATGAACTACGTATTGAAATTCTAATCAGTGTTGTTTTCAACAGTGTTCGTCGATATTAAACGACATTGTTCGCCGACATTAAACGATATCGTTGACATTGTTCTCTGACAGAAAACTTCTGTAGCAGTAGTTCCTTTCTTTATGGAATTTGAATATTGGATATTGGGATTTTTATGGATATTGGAACTTCTGTAGCAGTAGTTCCTTTCTCTATGGAATTTGAATATTGGATATTGGAATTTTTATGGATATTGGAACTTCTGTAGCAGTAGTTCCTTTCTGTATGGAATTTGAATATTGGATATTGGGATTTTCATGGATATTGGAATTTTTGACAACACTGAGAGTGAAGAGAAATTTCATTTATAAAAAAATTAAAGCACAAATAATAATTATTATATCAAACTGTTTACTCTAAATATTTATTACTACAAAAGGTTTCACTGCGTATAAAACTACCGTTTAATAATAATATAGCAATGATTCTACTCCATATTCCTAATCTGAATATCAATAGATTTTATTCACATCATGGTTCTTCAGTTACAGGTCTATTTTATTTTTAATATCATAATCTTTGTTTTGTTCATTGAATCTACGATATTTCTAATTTGTCTTTAAACTGATATAAAAGCGAGCCGATAGTTAAGTTCGAAAATATATATTATGGATTAGTTTTTCTTCGTTTATCTTGAGAAATTTGTCACTCTGAGACATTTTTAATGTCTCAGAGTGGGAGTGGCAAATTTTCTCACTATCCTAGCTTCATTTATGAATATTTTATTATTATTAGCTTAACAATAGTTTCTCATAATGATGCATAAAATAAGAGTAAACAAATACCCTCTCAAGCAGCTGCTTTCCATAGAAGTCTGACAGAAGCCTGTCAATTTAATACTGCATAGATGAGAATCTGCAAGGAAAGCGAGACCTCAACAGAAAGATATCCGGGCTCGAATCCAGTTTCTTGTCATCAGTAGCCAAGCGCCCTAATCACTCGGCACGGAACGTATAATTGCACAGCCTGTTCTTCCGGCCATCGAATCATAGATTAGGCCATGGTTTCATGCAGGGCTAAATCTAAGTGGGGGGCAAGAGGTAATGCCCCCTCTCTCTTTTAGAATGCTAATAACGATAATTGAGGACAATAATTATTAATGTTCTGAAAAGTTCAGGCATTTTTAAGAAAGTCTAAAAAAAAACTCTAAAATGAATGGGAAAATGTTATACTACAACGGAAATCCAAAATATTGTCCACTAACCTTTCTCCTGATGGAATTCGATTTTTTAGATCCTAGCGTGGTTCTATATGCAGGAAAACTATGACTTTAAAGGAAACAATGATGACCTCGACGGGGAAAATACACTTTGCCTCTTACAACTGCTTAGTGGATCTTCCTCAATTTTGGTCCAATTCTTGTCCTCTTTCCATTTTTCATCCTTTCCATTTTCTAAATATCGAATTCTTTCAAAATAAATTCTCCAGATTTGTTTAACTTCATTTACGAGAAAAAATTAAGAATTTATTTTCGATTTTCATCACTAATATCAATTATTTTTGATCTTTGTCTTCTTGAATATCTTGTACGTTCCATTTGTGCAGAAAGAATGTCAGTTCTAGAGACTAGGTGGAAACTATGAGACTGCGCATTAGACATTTCGACAATTTTTTATAGGTCAGTCAAAAAACCTATCAATCATTTGTCAATTCATCTATGATCTGGAAAACTATCGAAATATCAACTAAGCAATACCCTAGTCTTCCCCATTTTCTACTCACGATACGTTAATAATGTATTCATATAAGTTTTAAGAACATTTTGTAAAAAAAAGCTAAAACCCATATTTGGTTAGCAAAGCGTAGCGCGGAAGACAGAAACTCATTTCTTTCAAACACCTGTCGCTCTCTATAAATCTATAAAATATTTGTCAATAGCTTGAAGCAAAAATGTTCGTGTAAACATAAAAAAAAACATTAGCAAATGAAGTTATATATGTTACTGGCAATGTCTTCAGACTCTGAGTGACAACAAAATTAAAAATGAAATGAGAAATGCGAGTCAAAAATTAAGGCGAGTAAAGTAAAAAAAAAGAAAGTAGATCTAATATTTCAAACTGGTTGAAAGAAACCGAACGGAGTTTATTTCGAATATTTCATTTAAAACGCCCAGAAAAAGCTCACTAGGTACAGCTCATTTTTTGTAATTCTTTTGAGGGTACCTAGGGATTAAAAAGTTTAAAACCTAAGAATTCGGCTAAAGCCAACCGAAAATATGTCTGCTCGAAATTTGGAACCTCGCTGGCTTCTAAATTGCATTCAAATAAATTCAGTCATCGCGATTAAAATAAATATATTAAGGAAATAATATAGGCAAATATAGTGCAATTATGATTGATGATTGTTTTAACAGATTAATCCTGAAATCGGAATGATGGAAACAAATATCGACCTTTGTAACATTTTCTCTCTGACAGAAAACTTCTGTAGCAGTAGTTCCTTTCTCTACAGATCATTTCGATTTCAAGCACGTAAAAAAAAACATTTGCTTTCTTTTTTCTTTTGACAGACCATCAATATCTTTCTCATATTTCAAATGTGAACAATACAAGTCTTATTGACCATACAACTTGAGTCCAATTGTACATATTCAGAGCCGGATCCTGAAGTGTGGAAGCAAGAGGGCCATACCTCCCATTGCTTTCCCTCCCTCTAAACGCAATGGGGCCATCCCTCCCTTCAGAATGCTAATGATAATAGAGAAAAAATTTTATTAAAGTTATTTATATTTCATACATTTTTCAAGAATTTTTTTATAAACATGTAAAATGCAGGAGAAAATGTTATAATTCATTGGAAATTCAGTCTCTTGCCCCCTCCCCCCCTCCCATTACATTCTTCGGTGTTTCTTGCCTTCCCCCCTCAAGTTTTTTCTAGATCCGGACCTGTACATATGCATGCTATTATATAATGATTTATGTGTTTACGTCGTACGAAGTGTTCATATTTTATTTACTAAACGCGTTCTAAATATTTTTTTAACATATTTAATTTCGAAAATATTTTTTAATATATTTAATTGCGAAATTTTTTTAATATAATTGATTTTGAAAATATTCTTTTCAATATATTTAATTTTGAAATTTTTTTAATATATTTAATTTCGAAAATATATTTTAATACATTTAGCTTCGAAAATATTTTTTTAATTTTCGAAAATACAATACTTGGTACTCAACTATTGATTGCACAGATCGTAGACCACTGGATGAGTGACAACAACAAATACATGTTTTATTTACTTCGATAGTGAAATCTGATCAAGGTAGAAGAAACGGCATTGATGACGTATTTTTCAATTGGTTGCGAGTGCGGTTCCCAGTCATTGTAAATTTTAATATTATTTTCAATGGATGGAAAACTTTTACTTGAGGGAGAAGAATAAGGTTTGAAGCATGTCATTCAGTGGTGAAAAATATTACGTCAATGTTAGAAAAAATACTGTTATTCATGTGGAAATCAGCAGTACTTTAAATATGGTGCAAAATACTGCTTTCAGGGCCAAGAAAAAATAATTTTTACTCTGTACGTGTATGACAAATATGACATTTTTCAGTAAAAAGAAACAAATACTAGCATTGCAGATGAAAATATTATTGTTATTCACTGAGAAGAGAAATCTTGACATTGCCGATGATGAAAATCCGGCTTACTCATGATAACGAAAACAACTTACATTCCATATTCAAAACTGGGTGTTAGTAATAACAGAGAGAAAAAAATAACATTACATTGCATATGGTGAGAGCACTTATAAGAAAAAGCTTTAATAATGATCCAAATCTTGTTATTCACTGAAAGGAAAAAAGAATACGTTGTGACGATGCAAAATTTGGTATTCAGTGATAAAAAATAACGAAGAAATATTGCACATAATTTAAAACATGCATTCGTGATAAGATTGACGAGCAGACTTTATACATCAGATTATGCGATCTTGTTATTCAATGGTAAAGGGAAAAAATGTTTTACATTTCCAGTAGTTTGTAAATCCGGATAACGGTTATTCTGCAATAACGATAAGAGCACTTTACATACACAGATTAGGTCAATTTAATTATTTACCTGATTCTACTTACAGGCGTATAAATAAAAACAAACAAATCAAATGTTCTGGATCATTTAGGATTACTCACATTTAATTAGTTGCGAAAAGCTAGAAAAAAAAGGCAAAAAGAAAGGTAGAAGAAAACGCGTTAATTAAAAAAAACTTTCGTTAATAGTCTATAAAAATATATCAATCGGTTAGAATATTCTCTAAGTACATCGAATTATAAAGATTACTTGCCATTCGTTAATAGTTAAAAATTTAAGACGACGTTTCCTTTGCGGATGATGTGATGTTGAAGCACTTAAGGAATCTCATCGAAGGGGACAGGAAGAATATTGATATAATAATATTATATAATAATAATTGATGGAATTGCCGAAGGAGCTTTGGAGATCAAGTTTCGAATAATTAGCAGATTTCGAATTGCTAACATACCTGCAGTTGAAAATTGTATTATTTATCCGATTCGCTCACAGAGAAGAAATTAACAAACAAATTAAGTATTATGAGGCACTTATGATCATTATCAATCAATTGATAACGGATGGAAGTCTTGACACATGTTTTAGTGGTTTGTTTGTCGAAAGCATTCCGGATGAAGCTATCGCATAATTGCGATGCATTTAATAACAGGAGCTTGAAACCACTTGTAGAGCTAATTTCAAATGCTTGAGGCTTTCTCAGAGTTAAAGACAAAGAAAACGAAACCGAGACTAAATTACCATGTCATGTTGCAACAGCCTAGGGTGAAAAGAAGATTTCTCCATTGTAGAGACCAGTGAGATCCGGTTGCACGAATTGATCTGCAGACAGACCAAAATGAACAAAATAATTAAGGCTTTCTTAATTAAGTCAACAGGAGGATTTTGGAGAATAAGGCGAGACAAAAATTATCCTAAAAATAAAGTCAACATATTTGAATTTTTGTGTTACCTGGGAGAAACGAGTCAACGAATAACATTTCTGCAGCACAGAAGTCTGTATTTTCAGCCACTCTTAAAAAGCTTTGAATCAAAGGAAACTAAGATTGTGACATCAGTTGTATCACGTATAAACATTATGAAATTTTTCGATTGACATGTTTGTTAAGGATTAATAATTACTTTTCGGATCCATCTTTCTTCCACTCAGATCTAAACCATAGCCTTGCAGTTCCAAATAGAGTATTTTGGAAATTTCTTTCAGTCTATTTATTGTTTATGAGAATACATTTTGTGCTGTTCATTATATAGACTACTGTAGAATTAGTATTGCTTTTTAATTAATGCCTATTTCTTGATTTTATGTTAATAATTAAAATTTAACTCTGAAGAGTTAAAAATTGAATCTTCTCTTCTTCTGCTTGAAAGTTTTTGTATCGGAAAAAATGTAATACATTTATCAAAGAATAGAGTTTGGCAAAAGATTTGATAATTTCATTACTGAAGTCACTCGACATTCATTGTTCTTAATTTTAGTATTCCACATCATTGCAATAGCTGTCCTTATTGTTTTCATCTAGTCTTTATAATTTCTAAAAATAAATAAATTTAATGGATAATGCAATTTAATTACAGTGAATTTGGAATAGGGCATATATATATATATTTCTACAAATTAATGTATTTAACAACCTAATCAATAAAAGATTGCCTTGCCCCAAGCTTTTTTCTCTTTGTTTTACTGTACAGTTTAAGAAAATACGTTTTTTCTAAACACCGATTTAATGAAGGTCAAATGTTACAAGCATCAAACGTCTTTATTCGAATAGGATCATTTCTAACGCAATATGTTTAAAAATAAACTCCCCCTCAAGCATCTGCTTAGCCAGAGAGGTCCGGCAGGAGCCAGTCAGTTTATTTATGAGATAGAAAAGATCTGTTAGGAAGACTAGACCTCAGCAGAAAGACAATACAAACATCCATGCCTTACCAGTGGCGCGAATCCTGGTCATTTTATTTAGTAATTTAGAAGCAAGAGCGCTAAACATTCGGCTACTGGGAAAATATGCAGTACGTTTAGTCCGAGTAATATTTTTAAAAGGACAATGTTATATATCTGTGGAAATTATTTGCTAATCTAGTCGAAATTTCACATGCTTAACTTCTTCTATTTGACCAAAATTATTGTAATTTCTGGATAATAATTAAGAACAAAAAATATCATCGGAAGCATCTAATGAAAGATTGGTAGAATGATATGACTGAATTGTGATTTCATTTCTTTCTTATGACAAACCGTAAAAGGAAGTGAAATAGATGTTCCATATTGTAAATTGCTTATTAAACAGTGCAGAATCCCAAAAATGATTTTCTGTTTCATTCACATCAGTTGTTAGAAATTGGGACTTAATCCCAAATAGACCTGTTGAATTCTATGCAGAAACATCAACGAAAAATAAAAATGTAGAATCCCAAGAGTGACTGATTTATTTATCATAAAATCTTCAAAGACTGATTCCATATTTAACTGGAATCAAACTTTTATGCCCCTCACCTCAAGGATAAATAGTACCATTGTCGTAATGTGACTTGAAGGGACACAATTTCTTAAAACAACACTACAATTAGTACCTTTCGTACACATATTAATTAGAAAAATACGCATTACCTCTCTCCACTCAACTTTGAATTTATTTCTGGCCGAATAGTAAAAATTAAAACTCCCAACAAACCCAGATGTAAAATATTTTGAGGTCCTAACAATAAATAATTATTCTGTGGACTAGAAAGTTTTGTAAACAGGAAAGTGAGGAAAAGAACAGGAAGGTTTAAGAAATGTGGGGGGGGGAAAGGCAGTCATCCTCACAGTCCAAGAGAAGAGGTCTTCCAAGCATGCAACCTAAAAAAAGTTCAAACTGTCCCAAAAGTTGGGATTTTTTTCATTTTTTTTAAATTGCAGTTATGCGATGAACTACTTTTGCTAGAGATAATTCAGTACTATAGTTTCGATGTAGGGGGAGGAGATCTTGAGGTTTTCCAAGTCTTCCTGAAAGCAAATTTTTAAATTAGAAGATACTTAGTTCTTTGGATTTGAATAAGCAGGAAACAGGAAAATTAAAAGATTTCCATTTTGAAACAATATTTGGGGCAAGACTTATAGTAGGAAGTACAATTTAAATCTTGAGGAGCATATTAATGTTTTTTTTTAGGAAATAATTTTTTATGTATGCGATTTCCTATCAGCATGAAGGAAGTGTAAATTCTTATATGTTCTAATTGCTTTTGAAGGTTTCGAAAAAACTTTTTTTTTTGTCCTCATGCTGCCTGCTGTTAAAAACAACATGAGCCACCGGTCTTTTTAATTGCAGCGTGTGCAATATGGTGAAGTTTTGATTTTATAAAAAAAAGTTTGTCAATGAAGAGGCAATGAACTACTATTTCAATATTTCACGTCCATTATCATTACGATCATATTTAATACTTTTGCCTACTGTTAGATTCATTAATAGAGAATTAAAGAACAGCTTCATTCGCTCTTCTGATGTTCTTTGCTTCAAAGAATACTTCCCCTTATGAATAGTGCATATGCACTATTCAGTGTTTTTTATTAAGGACATACGCACTATTCAGTGCCTTTTATTAAGGGAGTTTTACATATAAATATTATTTATTTATATTTCAAAGAAGGACGGATATAACCTAGGAGCTCATTAAGGATTGTATTGATTCCTCATACCTACAGGGACTCGAACCCAGTTCACGACACCTGCAGTATTATTAATATATATTAGGCCAAGGTCTTATATTAAGGTATCGTCCTCGCACTTGTGTATCTAAAGGAAGTGAGTATTATAATACCCGCATTTAGGGATTGAATTACTTATACTTTCTACACCGATGCACTTGGAAAGGCCACCGTCCGTCGGATGGGACTTTAAGCCGTGTCCCCGTGTTCGGGAGACTCATACTCTGTGCACGTTAAAGAACACGCTGGATGGTCTTGACGGGAGGCTACCATCTGTATCCCAACAGCTGTTCCAGTGGGTCTCCTCCCCCAACCTTCTCTGAGCCTTCGGGGTCCTTGTGACCTGGCCATTTAGCCCATTGTGTGCAAAAAAGTGCCGCTCAGAGGTAAAACAAACCCACTCAGCTTATACTTTCTAAACCAGTACCTAAAAAATTTAGAGACTCAAGAATAATATCAAACCCCTCATTACATTTAATACTTCACACACACACACCTAAATTGAAACTTTCTGGGTACACCACCGCGTCTTCCTTCCGTTCCTATTTCATGATTGCACACTGGCTGATCGCTTACAGTGTTGCTTTATTTCAGTAACAAATAAGGATCGACTGTGTGTGCATGGATTTTTAAAGCGTTTGTTTACTCTTAAAGCATGTCACAAGGGACATAAATTCTTCTAAGTACAACAAGCAAGTGTCGAAGCTGGCCACACTGTTATTAAAACTCCAATTAACATTTAAAATTAAGCACTCTAATCAATCAAAGTGTAATTAGCAACGTGTATGTTAGTCAATGAAGGAGACGAATATGTCCTGAACTTATAATTTAAACTTCTTCGTATTTGTTTTAGGATAACGTTTCAAACCTTTTAAGTTTGAAACTCTCTTTGAACTTCGTGATTTTTCAGACTTTTTATGCTTTGAATGGATTAACCTCCCCCCCCGCTATCCAAACCTTAAGTTTCAATCATCCATTCCCTATAACCACTTAATCTCTGATAGAGAGCTTTCCTTAAGTTTAATAGTTCAATCTCAACATCCAAATCCAACCTGATCGCATTATTCGTTACTTCATTGCAGGTCTGGAGTGGCTTGTCGTTTTATGTTCGCAGTCCCAAACCCTCGCTTTCCCTACACTGAGATTTTCTATGCTGCCCCAGGCTGCCCTCGGTGATTCAAATACGTAAGCGGTGTAAGCTATTTCTATGTGGACGTAATTTTCAGTTATCAATAGCGTGTACATTGGCAGGCAATGTTCTGGCAGTTAATAGTTAAGATGAATTTCTAAATTAAATAAAGTTGTCAAAAAGAATATATTTTCTATACATTTCTGGCGAAATACATTTTTTTAACAAAGCTTAATGATCTTTATACTTCGTAAGGATAAACTGCTTCTGAAAATCAGTTGGGTGCTAAATGTAAAATAAAAGAGTAAAAATTAGAAATAAAAAGATAAGAATTTTAAGAAGCAGGCCTTGTCAAATCAGGCACATACCCAGGATTTAGTTTTGGGGACACTCCGAGAATTCAGTTTCGGGGAGGGGAGGAGGGAGGGAGGAGGTGTCTGAGAATAACACTTGAGTAGGGTTTCCCAATTACTAAAATATTGTATCGAGCAGGAAAGATTAAAATATTAATTATTTTATATAGAATAATTTTTAGAGTGTTTTTAATCTATTTTCAGTGTTGGATATAAAATATGGGCTAAAATAAAATTTTAGAAGGACAACAGTGCTGGTTTTCAAAACAGGTAAAAAGTTTGAAATTTCGTATGAAACGACCGGATTTTTGGGGAGGGAACTGTCTTACCCTGGGTACGTCCCTGTTTCGAACCTTCGGCTCATTGTGTATAAAAGAATTTACTATTCATAAAACAAATAACACTGGGCAACACACAAAAAGGCTTCGAAATGAAAATGGTCATTTTTTTTTTTAATTTTGAGGTGCCGAACACGAAAATAACAATAAAATTTGTCGATTGACTCTTGTTTAGGAGAGACAGAGATGGTCATGTATAAATGACTCAGTCCGCATTGAGTACACAGGTAGACAGTTTGCAACGCTGTATTTAAAACTTCAGATTGCAACATATTGCATTGTATTACAACAGCCCGCCATACAGACGACCCCTGGAGGTATTGCATCACTGTCTGATGCAATGCAGTTGAGTCAAGCTTGGCATTATTATGCTATAACTATAGTTTTATCTATCTATACAAGGGGTACGCCAGTTAGAATACACATTTCCATGGGGTACGTGAAGCATAAAAGGTTGAGAACCACTGATATAATGTATATGTTAACTGTATGTTCATATACATATATATATATATAAAGTACATACAGGCAATGGACAGAAAATTTTGAAACATCCCCATCTTATGTCAATGAGATGCCAATGAGAATGATGTTGAGTCAAGTCTGATGCAAAGCTTTAGATCGCGGACAAAAGATGATGCAATCGTTAGTTGTAAGCGACGTCTCGTCGTGTGAGCAAGTCTTTTGAACGACTCCCATTTACCCCTCCGTCGTAAGTACAACACAAGTGATCCTTTCAGTTTCAATCCAACAGTAGAGATGCCTCATGACTGTGTTAATAGGGCAGATACATTTTGTTACATTTGCAAGCCAAAAAAGGACCATCACGCCTATAGTGAAAGCGGCGTATGAGTTTTATTTTGGATGAAAGATCGGGGACCAGAACAAGGCCTGGGGTCCACACATATGCTTCAGTATGTGTGCAAGAAATTTTCCGAAGTGGCTGAAAGGCGAAAAAATGGCGATGCAGTTTGCTGTTCCTACGTTTGGAGAGAGCCAAGTAATCACGAAATGACTGCTACTTCTGCATGGTTCCACCTGTTTCTGGAAGCACCACAAGGGAAAAGAAGTTTAAAATAGCATACTCGAATATAGAATCTGCTCTCCGACCAGTTCTACACAGCGAAGGCCTTCCCGTTCCTGAACCTGCAAAAGAATTTTCCTTCGATTCAGACGATGACGAGGGAGGCGAACCGATGTCGGGTTCTCTGCAGCCTTTGGTGTCTAATCATAATCCATATGTCTGCCACGGTGTGTCATCTACGCCACATATTCTCACAGAAGAAGAAATGAACGACCTTGTTCGCGATCTGGAGCTGTCCAAGGCCAAAGCCTTCGTGTATTGTACACGAAGGTTGCCAGATCACCAATTTCTTAAAAAATCGTTGCCAGATATTTTTTCTGAATTCTGTAATCAGCCGTAGTGTTCAGATATTTTTTTAAGCGACTATACATCGGAGGAAATAAAAAAAAAATTAAATTTTTGCTAATGCTATATATAGAGCCCTGTACGGGTAGTAAAAGTTTTTTCTGCATCCGCAAAACTTTATCAGCATCCTCCTATATTAGCTACTTAATAACGGTCGAGATTTTGTAAATACTTGAGGTCTGATGTATGTTTACGAGCAGGGGCAGATTTAGAGGAGGTGGCAAGGGGACATGGCCCCTCCATTTCAAAATGCTAGTAAGGGTAACAGACAAAAATTATTAAATTTATTTTATATTTGACGCATTTTTCAAGAACATTTTTAAAGGCTTGTAAAACAGAGCATTGGATTTCCAATCTCTTATCCCCCCCCCCCCAAACATACACACGCACACACACACACATACACGCGCACTTTTACATTTTTCTTGCTCGATTGTGTTTCTTGCCCCCACCACCGATTTTTTCATCCAGGACTGCTTATGGGCAAAAGAAATCAGTTTAATGATTAATGATTCATTAATGGCTAATCATTAACTGAAAAAAATAAGCCTTTATTTCGTAAAAATATGCCTCCCTAAATATTAAACAAAAATTAACTTAAATATAATTTTGAAAATAAATTTTCCTGAGTTACTTTTGTTTTATAACTTCTTTCACATATGATTTGTTTTTAATTTGTGTCTTTATCCCAATGTATTTTTCTTTTTCTTTATAAAATAGATATCATCATTAGATTTTTAAATCAGGTTTCTTTTTCCATTATCTCAAGCAATTTCTTCACTCATGTTAGCCATCAACAATGCAGAACTCTTTGCTCATATTCCTGCATATCTTACAAATTCGAAATTTTATTCGCTATCAGCATTAACATTATTTATTTTAATCCATGAGAGGTTACCATCTATCTCCTAACAGCTGTCCTGTGAGCCCCCACACTTTATGAGCCCTTGGAGTCCTTGTGTCGTGACCATTTAGCATATTCCGAGTAAACACAATGCCACTCAGGGATAAAAAAAAATAACCCTCTATCCGCGTTATCAGTTCTCTTTTATCTATCGAGACTTTCTAAATCAAGATACCAGCGAATAAAGCCATGCATATCGGAACCCACGCATTGCTCTAGGTATACACTGAGATGCCAGTTCATTAGGTACACCACCCCTCGTCACATAAATGGTTCATTCCAACACGTAATATGTCATGTGATCACGTTGTACGGTATAAATCAGGCAGTCAAGCTCTTCGAGCATCAATTAGAGTTAGATTGAGTCAGAATGGGCAAAACGAACGACCTGAGCGACTTTGAACGTGGCATGATATTTGGTGCTAGGCACGCCGGTTCTAGCATCTTCCAAAAGGCTGTCCTCCTGGTTTTTTTCACACTCATCAGTTTTAAGGGTTTAACAAGAATAGTGCAAAAGGTGAAAAAACTACCAGTGAAAAAACTACCATCTTGTGTGGATCAGAGGGGTCAAGGGAGACTGGCGAGAATCGGGCAAGTGAACAGACAGGCCAGAACCAGGCAAATCATAGCAGAATTAAACATTGGTGTGCAGAAGGTCATCTCCGAAAGCATCATATGTTGGTCCTTGTCGCGAATCGGCTACAACAGCAGCGGATCATGTCAACCTTGTCGAGTTTTCAACGAAAAACACGAAAGCACGTCTCCAGTGGGCATAGTCGACACTGGACCGTTGACGACTCGGCAAAATAGTCTGGTCGGACGAATCAAGGTTCCTTTTGCATCATGCTGATGGAGGGATCAGAATGTGGCGCAAGCAGCATGAGGTCATGGAACCATCTTGTCTGGAGTCAACAGTACAGACCAGTGGTGAAGGTGTGGTAGTGTGGGGAATGTTTCCTGGTACAGATTAGGCCCCTGATATCCATAGAAGAACATCTGAATGCTACAGTGTATTTGAACATCGTTGCTGACCAAGTTTCTTTTTCGGTTATCTCAAGTAGATTTTTCATAAATGCCAGCCATCAATAATGCAGAACGGTTTGCTCAATTTATTCTCACTTTGATACGTTCAGTACGATAATGCACTTGCTCATAAGGCACATATATCGTCATCAAACAAGTTCCAGAAACATGCCAACGAGTTTCCTTTCTTCATTGGCCTGCACAGTCTGAAGTGATAAGGACTGTTCACAGAGAGAGTGTGCTGCCGTGCAATTTTCAACTGCGCGACACAATCGTTTCGGCATGGTACAACACTCTTGCGCAACGCATCTAACATCTTGTAAGTTCCATGCCCCTACGAATTCGGGCTGTTCTGAAGGCCATAGGAGGCGCAGAACGCTACTAGGTAGATGTACCTAATAAACTGCCATCTCACTGCAGATTTTACAATGGTAACACTGGCTATGTTAAAGTAAAGATTCATTACGGTTGGGAAAAAAAATTGTAAATGCTTGAAAACTCTTGGAATAGAAGTTCTGTGAACTCTTAAGACTTAGGGGTTGGGTGCAAAATTGAATAAAATTTTGAATAAAAATTGAATAAAAATGTTTAAAATTTTGGGATTGAGTTCGAATGAATATCAAAAAATAACAAGAGGAAGCGAGAAGGCTGTCGAGTTCTGTTGCGTGGGTTTGGGTTAGGGAAGGAATGGAGTGATTTCGAAACATTTTGAAATCAGTTCTTTAATCAAATAATATTTCTGAAAAATATATAGATATCATGGATTCAGAGCTGCGATTTGTGTGATTTTTGTTTGCTAAAATATTGCTTAAAAATAAAAAGCTCTGACATTTGGTTTACAATGGCATAAGAAAGAACTTGACTGGGACGTACCACAATATATTTTACACATGCAGTGACAAACGTAGGGCAAAAATGTACCTTTGCGTGCATGGACAAAACTTTAATGGCATCTCTTGTAATGGTTCAAGTCAGTGACAAAGTGTGGATGGGAGCAGTTGAGACTAAGCAGCCTATGTATCGAAAATTGCCATAAGTGAATGGTTGGTTTTACTAATCAGTTCCATGTCAATCAACTAAGTTCTTTGAAATACGAGAGATTGACAGTAGACTGTTATTAAATCAACCAACGATCTATCAGAATCTTTAACGCTCCAACTACGCAGCCTCATTGTCTCAATTATTTTTATCTGCTCTTCGCCACTAGTTCAAGTGCGATTTCTGGACTTCATATATATTCTCTTCATATAGTCGGGATTCATTCGTACGTAGCTACTTTAAAACTGACCTATACAGATACTGGACAAAAAAAATAATGGAAACCTTCTCATATTAGGTCAATAAATAATTAAATTGTAGGAACCGTAATTTCGACAGTAAGCTTTTTATAGTAATGTAGGACTAAATACATTTAAATCTCATTCAAATATATCCAAATCTCGATTTTCAAGAATATTTATTGGGTATTTAAAGAGTTATGGAAGCTCAAATGCTTAACAACAGCAAAGTCAGACCTAAGAAGGGTAAAATTGACAAATATTAAAAGAATTATTTGCACAAAATTCTAAAACATATATTTGTTTTATTAAATGGTTTGATATAATACTTATTTTAAAGTTACAATTAACTTCTTAGGGGATGCTTATGATTGACATCTCTGTTATTCAATATTCAAACTTCCATAGCTGTTTGGGGAGGGGGTGGCTCAGACGGTAGCGCGCCAAGCTCGTAATCTGTAGCTCCCAGGTTCGAGTTCCAGTTGGGTCAGTGTTGAGATTTATCTCAGTAAAATTCCCCGCCCTGCCCACGGTCAGTAGGGGACACCGATGGGCTTGTAAAGGAGGCCGTCCGTTGGATGGGACGTTAAGCCGTGGCCCCGTATGCGGGAGAGCCATACCCTGTGCACGTTAAAGAACACGCTGGATGGCCTTGACGGGAAGATATCATCTGTCTCCCAACAGCTATTCCAGCGGGTTCCCTCCTCCAACCTAATCTGACCCTTCGGGGTCCATGTGATCTGGCCATTTAGCCCATGGTGTGCAAAACAGTGCCACTCAGAGGTAAAATAACCCAACCCAGCTGCTGTTTAAGTACTGAGCGGAAATTGTTCATAATCAAAATTTAAAGAGTTTAATTAACATCTTATATTTATCTTCAGCTATATGTTTCCCAAAAAAAAATATCTGAGCAGTTACGGAAAATGGAAAATGTTTATCCATTGACATAAGATGGGGATGTTTCAAAATTTTCTGTCCATTGCCTGTATGTACTTTATATATATGTATATATGTATATGAACATACAGTTAACATATACATTATATCAGTGGTTCTCAACATTTTATGCTTCACGTACCCCATGGAAATGTGTATTCTAACTGGCGTACCCCTTGTATAGATAGATAAAACTATAGTTATAGCATAATAATGCCAACTTAGCGACTTTACTAAGATCTAGCGACTTTCGAGCTCTCACGGCGTACCCCAAAAATCTTACCGCGTACCGTTGAGAACTACTGCATTATATGATCAAAAGTATCCTGACACTCGCTCATCCACAAACTTCAGGTAATAAGGACGGAATGAATATCGAGTTAGTCCACCTTTTACTGCTATCATAGCCACCACTGTGTAGGGAAGGCTTTCGATTAGATTTTGGTATGTTACTGAGGGGATTGCCTACCATTATGCCACAAAAGCATTAGTGAGGCCGGTCACTGATATAGGGCAGTTCGACCTCCCTCACAGTCGGCATTCCGTTTCATCCCAAAGGTGGCTCTGTGCATACATTGGAAACCAAAGGCTTTGTGCAGGCCAGTCAAGTTCTTCCACATCCATCTCATCAAACCATTACTTCACGGTACTCGCTTTGTGGACGGGGACATTGTTATCCTCGTACAAGAAAAGGTCTTAATCAAATTGTTGCCATAAAGTTGGGAGCACAGATTTATCGAGAATGTCATTTTATCTGCTTATTTTTGGCTGCGGCGTTCAGAGTCACGTTCACTGGAACTAAGAGACCCAGCCTGAATCATGAAAATCAGCGCCAGAGCATGATGACTCCTCCAGCAAACTTCACAGTTGGCCCAATTCAGTCAGGCAGATAATGTTCACCTGGCATCATCTATAAGCAAACTCGTCCGTCGGACTGCCAGATGGTGAAGCGTGATTCATCATTTCTGAGAACATGCTCAGGAGTTCACTGGCGCCGTGCTTTACATCACTTCAACTGGGGCTTGGCGTTGATCTTGTTGATGCTAGGCTTGTGTACCGCTGCTCGGCCATAAAAACCCATTCCCTGCAGATCGCGACGAACTGTTATGGTGCTAGTGTTGCTTCCAGAGGCATTTTGGAACTCGGTGGTGAGTGTTGCACCGAGGACAGGTTATTTTGTCGCATTTCTCGCTATTTTGTCACTTCAGCACTCGGTTGTCCCCCTCTTTCTTTTTACGTGGTCTACCAGGTTGCGATTGCATTACTGTTGCTCTTAGGCTTTTCACTTCACAATAGGATCACTTACAGTTGATCGGGGCAGCTTCAGCAGGGCCTAAATGTCCCAAACTGAATTGAGCTCTGATGTATGGTCCATTCTCCTGTTCATGCGTCTCTTTGATATTTACCAGGCCACGTGCTTCCTTTTACATCTGTTTGGGTCATGGGTATGGCGTATATGAGCGAATCCACCACTCAGAAGGACTGTGCGGATACTTTTGATCAGATAGTGTACTTATGTAAACTCTAAAAGTACAATAAAAATGCAATCCTAAATACTTCGAATTTAACATGCAGCATCCATTCGCCCCGAGCCAAACTTGTTTGATCTGATTTTGTTCAGTGAAACTCACAGTTGTCTCTTAAATTTTAGTTGGCCTTCTCATAAGTGTAACAAGTGTCGCTCATAAGAAGGATCTCTTCGCCAGAATTTTCTAATTTAAAGGAATATAAGATTTTTCTAGAAGTAAGATGCCTGGGAAACATGACTTTTCAGAATAAAACCTTTAGTGTACGCAATTGTTTATTGTAGTGCTTTTACTTGCATTTCAGGTTTTAGACATGTATTAGGGTGTTTAATTATATTCTTAATCATGATGGATCTATGAAAAAGTGAAGGCGAAGGAATGAAATTGAACGAATTTCTAGGATAATGTTTCCCTCCGTTTTAATGATCTTTAAAAAATTTTCTTGACAAAATAACTCTGTTATATGTATATTTAGTATTTTTCGGCTCTCTTCCAAATAGTAGCATTCTCAACGGGATGGCCGTGGCCCACTTGCCCACCCCCTCTGTGTCCGGCCCTGTTTCTAATGTACTAGATCGGTTACCATATGGGATATTGTCATGTACTTTGTGAATCGTTATATAAACATTCACGTTTAACAGACTTTCGACATTAACGGACACCTCTTCACCTCCATTAGTCCGTTAAATCGAGGGTTCACTGTATATCGAGTGAAACTAATACTTCTTCTTTTAATGATCTTAACAATACAACTATTAGAAGCATACATTGATCATTAACTCCGATCTAATTGTTTTCATTAAAAATTCCTGTTCGAAGCGGGTAAAAGCAGCCACTTATCGAAATTCTCGTAATCAGGGAGAAGCAACGATATCTCGTTTCAGATATCTCTGCGCTCCCATGTTGATTTGAGGGCGAACCTTCTTCGGAAAAGAATCCCGGGAGAAATTTATGCACATATTGCTTTGATGCAATGAACTGATCAAAAAAAGAAAGGGAGAGAGAAAAGTGCATTATTAAGAGAAAGAAACATCACAGAACACACACATTTGTGAGTCGCGTTTGCTGAAGATTCTCGTACATGACTCGGAACACGAAAATGCCATTACAAAGCAAACAAACCGGAGTTATTTTGGAAAGAAAGCTGCTTTATCTAGAGAGAAAGCTTCTACGGAAAACCGACGAATGAAACAGAAATAATTTATGTGTTTGCCGAGCATTTTTCATTCCCAAGACTATTTAATTATGTACATTTTTGCACGAAAAGTCAAACTTAGGGATTGTTAAGAGTCACGGTAGCAGAAATTAAATTAAGAGTGGCAGAGTTTTCTTCAGAAATAACTTGTTCTTCAAAAGCGGCATTTGGCGCCACAACATACTCTAAAGTGCCTCGGAAAAGTATTTGAAATTAATTGCTCCTGCGCCATTTTTATTTCCTTTCTTTCAAACCGAAAAAAATTGGTTTGTTACATTTCCCTTTCAATCAGTTGAAATGTTCAAACACCGTGTCGAATTCCGAGCTGCACAAACGTAGGAAGCTATTCGCGAAATTTAATGCAGTTTTATTTTGCTGTTAAACACTAAGTTCGAAGTGCAAAAATTCCTTCTAGGCAAATTATTGAAGTGACAACTGCGTAACAGCAAATATACAGCAGGTGCTTTTAGCTAATTATCTTTCTTAACGATATAAACCACTTTCGCGTTATTTGAGAACCATTTGTGCTTAATTGAATAACACGGATAACCTCAGCCATTTATGTTCCTGGTCATTTCCATTTTCATCAGTGGGCATCTAAAGAAAAATATACAATGTAATCTGCAATATGTAATGAACTTATATCGAATGGTATAAATGGGACTGAATATGTTAGGGTTCCAAATACCTAAAGGGTTCCAATATTTCTAGTTTCCAAATCTTATTTCTTATTAGCTATAATTTTCAAATGGACACTTCTTTTGTATTTATGATAGTTATCGTAGTTATAAACAATAGATTTTAAAATATATAGTTTGTTTTTATTAATTTTCCAAAATTATTTAGGCAGTTGACTGTAGATTTTCGAGCTAGAACCCCTTGTTTGCCTATTTGTTTTAAAGCAGTTTTCATCAGTCGGTATTCCGAAAAGTTCATTCAAGTAATTCAAAATCTAGTGTCGTTGTTTTACCTCTGAGCGACACTCTTTTGCATACCATGGGCTAAATAACCAAGTCACATGGACCCCGAAGGCTCAGAGAAGGTTGGGGGAGGGGACCTACTGGAACAGCTGTTGGGAGACAGATGGTAGACTCCCGTCAAGGCCATCCAGCGTGTCCTCTAACGTGCACAGGGTATGGCTCTCCCGCACACAGGACCACGGCTTAATGTCCCATCCAACGGACGGCGATCTTTACAAGCACATCGGTGTCCCCTACTGACTGTGGGCGGGAAATTTTGCGGAGATAAATCTCAACGCTGACCCGGCTGGGACTCGAACCTGGGAACTACAGATTACGAGCCTGGCGTGCTACCGACTGAGCCACCCCACTTATCTAGTGTCGAAACAAGATATTATGAGAAACAATGGTGAAGCGTGGATGCAAGCAGTTGAGACAATTACGCTGCGATTCTGATGCATCGAAGATTCTCCTAAATCATTGGTTAATTGAACTATTTATCTCTTGTCAATCAACCAATAAACACACAGATCAATGATGACTTGTTAATTTTAGTGCCTGTTAGCTGAAATCAATCATTTCTTCCATCAACATTTCACCACTGATAATAAAAAGATTATTAGTAACATCAAAAGGACTAATATTTGTAATCGCTGTTCCGACACAACTCTCAGGTGTTCAGCGAAATGCTTTTACTTGTCTATGCAAAACAAAAAAGGCTTTAATTTCAACTCCCATGGTTTATCAAACTTCTTCATTATTTATTAAATGCACCATCAAGAGTTACACCGTTGAAAAAAGGTTATAAAATTATAAAATACTGATTTAGACATTTGCATCTTCTACAAATATTCCAATGACGCTGTGAAGCTATATAAATATACTATATGTCCATTATTAGCTAATACAGAATATCTCTGCAAACAAAATGTTGTGCACATTTTTTGTCAAGAAACATTTCATAATTCCCATTTAAACTAAAATATTTTAATTAAAATTTAGTTTCAGTTTTAATATGTTTAAATTTTAATTAAACTTTTTTCACGTTTTAAATGCAAGCCTGAAAATTATTGTAATTGTTATAAAATTATTTATTATTTAAAATTAATTAAAAATAAAATTATTAAAATATGTTGCATTTTGCAAAGACCGACTGCGTTGGTTTGGACATGTTGCCATGAGATCTGTTGGTTTCACCATGAGCGACTACATTGGTAGGCGTATACATAGCTGCAAATTGGCGAATAGCTCCATGAATGTCTAAAAGCCTCAGGAATTGGGGGGAGACCTAGGATGCGGTGGGAAGACAGTGTACAACAGGACCGTACTAGAATTAGTCTACGGTGGTCTACGGTGGCCAAAAGTGTAATCTGGTTGAACCTCCTTAGCTCATGGCTGATTGAGAATACGCTCATAACTATCTAGAATCCCTCATGAAAATCTATAAAATCTAATAGACATTACAGGTCCACTTGATGAAGATATACATGAAGCAGAAGGAGAGAAAACGAAAAAAAAATATAGAGACCTAACTGTTTAACTGAAAAAATTCTTGTATTAATATCGGTTACAATTACTGTAATGGCTATACATCATCCAACTGTTTGATCACAAGACCAGTGAATAAATATATAGAAAAAAAATTTTCTGGAAATTCTTAACTCAATAGGCTTTTTATAGTTTTTCAAGGAAAGTTAACAATAACCGGAAAAAAATTGTGTATGACCCAATTTAGCTTATATATTAGAGCATATTTGACATTAAAATAAAAACCCTCAAGCAACTGCTTTCCACAGAGGTCTCACAGTATTTTATCAGTTTATATGTGCCATAGCAGAAGGTCTGTGAAGAAAGTGAGACTTCAGCAAAATATAATACAAACATCCATGCCTTACCAGGCACTCGAACATAGCCGTTAAAAATCGTTCGTCATATTATGTTTTTCAGTAGCTTCAAGGAAACACGATTTTAGTTATTTTAATCTTCTGAATATATACCACCTTCGGAAGGAAAACAGAACCTTTGGTTGAAACTTTCTTGAAGGCCATATTACGAAAAGCACCATTCACAGCATTCAGATTTCTCGATGATTGCAGTTTCTGTGTCTCACCAACAGGGAAGCTCATAAGAGCAGAGTCGTAAGGAACTGCTTCAAATCGATTTACAATAAGACAAAAGAAACTTTTCAATATCAATATTTCTAGTTTCCAACGTTCACTCTTTCTGTATATCCGATACGTGTTTGTTGAGAAATATTTGCAGCATTCAGAAAAATCACAACAGTAGTCACGTAGCTAGATTCATTTCTATTTTCGGAGCTTTCCACACTTTTTATTCACTTGAGAGGATTTGGCCGACAGCTATCATCTCTTTGCCTCTTCTTGGCTTTCCCTGGTGAAAGTAATAGGATGATTTTTGCCAAATCTCTTTCGTTTTTGTCCAGGTAGTTTTAGTCTTCTGGATTCTTGGCTTCTGCGTTCAAAGAGCTCAAACAAATGCTAAATTTTTTTGTGTCACATTTACTATTTGTTTGGTATTAAATCAAAAAATATTCGAAGAGTGTTCGTATCTAATCAAATATATATTTTTAGTTTAAATTTTTATTAATTCGAATTTAAAATGGGGGTTATGAATCAGAAAATATTTAAGAAAGAAGCGTTCAACTCGAGCACAATGAAGAGGTGAGATATCTCTGTCGAAAATGGACTTCTGTTTATATTCCCATGATGTGACTCATTTGTGATTGTTTACTAATCTCTCGCAACAATCAGTTCTCTCAAAATCTGTCTAATTCGAAAATTCTCACTGGGATTCAAAACAACGTTGTTATTAAGTAAGTTTCTGAAAAAAAAGAAAGAAAAGTCAAGTGCTTGAAAATGTAAAGTGATTTTAGGACGATGCAATCATTCAGTATTTAGAGCTCTTGAATGTTTTGGTGTTGGGAAGTCTTTAAGTTGGGGAATTATTCAGTTTCGAAATAAGCCTTTGGAAGTTGAGTGGGTTGGGTCTTTTTATCTCTTAATGGTACTTTTTTGCACAGAATGAGCTAAATGGCCAGGTCACAAGGACCACAATAACTCAGAGAAGGTTGTGGGAAGGGTACCCACTAGACAGCTGTTAGGAAACAAATATTAGCCTCCCGTCAAGATCATCCAGCGTGTTCTTTAACATGTAGATCAGGATGACTCAATAGGTAGCGCCCCCCCCCCCCCCGTCTCGTAATATGTAGTTCCATGTTCGAGTCCCAGCTGGTTCAGCATTGAGATTGATTTCCGCAAAACTCCCTATTCTCGGTCAATAGGGAATTGCCTATGCGTTGGGAAAGGCCACCGTCGTCAGATAGAACGTTAAGCACAGACTTATCTGACGTTAAGTTTCTTTTGTCTTGTTGCAAATCGATTTGAAGCAGTTCCTTACGACTCTGCTCTTATGAGGTTCCCTGTTCGTGAGACACAGAAACTGCAAACTGCCTTGCCGTGTGCGGCACAGCCATACTCTGTACACTTCAAAGAACATGCTGGGTTGTCTTTACGTGAGGCTAACATCGTCCATCCTAACAGTCGTCCACTGGGTTCCCTCCCCACAAACTTCTCTGATACCTAGGGGCCCTTGTGACCTGGTCATTTAGCCCACTGTGTGCAAAAAGTGCCTCTCAGAGATAAAATAACTCACTACAACTCTCTAAGGTGCAGAAAGTATGTCTCTCCCAAAAAGGGCCCACGCTTAACGTCCTGTCTGACGGACGGCTGTCTTTCCAAACCCATCAGTGTCTCTTTTCTGATAGAGGGTGACGGTTAGAGGAGATAAATCTCAACACTGACCCAGGTGGGACTTGAATCTCGGAACTACAAATTACGAGACGTGAGCTATGAAAGTTAGAGTGTTCGTTACATGCAACCACAATTCGAATTTTCACATCTCGGTTTTAAAGGTAATGGATGGAGAATGAATGCAAATGTACGAGTCGTGTAAAAAATAAAGATTGGTAACAAATTCTTATCAGTAGTTACAGTAAATACCGATTCCGTGGAAACTCTGTTTGCATTAAGAAACTATTTTACTTGTACATCTGCATTGGACTTACTAATCTAACAAACAACAGACTGCTAAATTAGACGGTTAATCTTTATTTAAATGACTATGAAGAAACGAAAATACGAAAAAATTATATGGAGATAACGATGTGCATACAAACATTCCTTTCTCTTAGGAATATTACCCATTTAGTTTCTCGTTCCTTTTTCTTTTTTAAATTATATAATGAGAGTGAATGCATGCCGCAGAATATTTATTTTTGCAAAATATTTAATTGCATTTCATATTAAAATATTTTAATTATTTCTTTTGACACCGCAGTTGAAAATGTACGGTTGAATTGCTGCAAGACTTGAAATTAAAATAATCCTAATTTTTAAATTCCCTGTGAGATATCTGAGCTATGCTATAAACAAGATGCTTTCTCTGTTTTTATATACTAAGCATTCAAAGATGAAGATTGCCAAATCGCTCCGGTTTTCCTTTATTATTGTAATTTTACTTTTCCTGGATGGTTTGTGTGTACTGTTCAGAAATTATTGAAGTAAATTAACGATATTTTCTAACATATTTATTTACTGTAGAATCTTAATTAGTTCACTGATTTTCAACATACAGCACACGCCATCTAAAATCCAACTTTAAATTCTACTCTAAATTCCGACAGTTTTTGGAGATATTCTTAATGAACAATTCTCGAATTCTGTTATTATTACTATACGCAAAAAAATGCGATTTCTTTCTAAATTTATTTCTTATCTCTTTATTATTTTCAACAGTTAATTAATAACGAATTTTTGTTTTTAATTGTTGGGCGGAGTTGGTTCAGTCGATACGTGACGGGTCATAATCTGCAGTTCCCAAGTTCGGATCCCACCTGTGCAATCGTTGAGATTTATCTCCGCTAACACCCCTTTCCCCCAACATTCACTGACCTCGGTCATAAAGGGGACACCGATGAGGTTGAAAAGTTCACCGTTCGCCGGATGGGACGTAAAGCCGCAGCCCCGTGTGCAGGAGATTCTTATCTTGTTCAATTTAGAAATCATTCTGAAAGGGCTTGAAGGGAGGCTACCATCTATTTCCCAACAACTGACCAGTGTCCCCCAATCTTTTCTGAGCTGTTGTAGTTCTTGTGATCTAGCTAGAGGCAAAACAACCGAAATAAGTTCAATTTGTTACAAGAACGCACGGCTATAATACATAAGCAAAGAAATTTTTGGTCCTCACGCATCTAAATATTCCAAAGTCTGCCAATAACAAATTCTGTTAATTATCTAGAAATGCTACTGACATTGTTTCTGTTTGTTTCCCTGACACCTAAAAATTAATATTCCAACCGATGTTACTGAGATTGTTCTTAGGCATTTAGGGAAGCTTACTGATGAACATGGCCGGATCTAGAGGGGGAGTGTCAACAACTTGAGAATGCTAGTAAGGCTTATAATTTATTTCATGAAGTTTTCAATAAATTTTTAAAAACTCTGAAACGTAGAGGGAAATATTATACTGCAATGGGAATCCAGTCTCTTGCCCCACGCCCCACCCCTCCTTATTTTTTTTCCTAGACCTGGGCGTGCCTGCGAATACTTGATATTAAGTGGGAAGTCTCTGGCATCGTAAGTCAGTTTTATACAAGACAACAGAAAATATGGAACCTTGATTCTTCACTTAAAATTCAAAACTCAAATCACACCTATAATATTCTTGGAACAACACATGCCATTAAAAATGGAAATTTAAAGCAATTGAAACTAGGTAAAAAGCGATTCTTCATTATACGCTCCTACGGACAGCTTTTAGATGATGGAGTTACATCATGACCGTGCAATTGGAAATATGAAATGTATGCGTGGTTCCCTTGGTTAGGCTTTAGTAAAATGAAACTACTATATTATACATTTTGATATTAATTTTGCGATATTTTTGCTATAAGGTATTAACTTTTACAAATAAAATGGAAATTTAAAGCAAATTGAAACTATGCATATAATATATATGTGTGTGTACATGTGATTGCTCAAAATCCGAAAAAAAAAAAATCAAATCTGCCAAATCAAAGTCCCTATGAAGCCAGATTTGAGTCTTTGTATTGCTTCTAGTATGAGTGAATGGAAGCAATTGAGGCAATGAACCTGCCCCGTTGATGGTAAAATGGTGTTCAGTGGTGAGGAACTATTAATTATTTGTAAATAGACCATGGTTTCGTAACTCAGCGACTGATATTGAAGCGAAACGTGCACGTACAAAAATGAAAGCGTGATTCTTTACTACGCGGTCCCCGAGACACAGCACGTAGTGTGGATTATATCATGATCAGAATAGAACACAGGTTATTTACAAATAGAAGAATTCAGAATAGGAGTTGTAATAGTTGTGGAAAGGATTTTATTTTGTGAGTGCCGGTGAAAACTTAGGTTGTCGATGTTTGTTTAGTAGAAGTTTTTTGAACAACAGGGCATCTTCAGTTATTGTAAGGGTATAATTTCCTGCAAACGTTTTATATAGTAAGTAGAACAAGGTGATTGGAAAGAGTCGTATCTATGAATTATTTTATGATTCGATTTTCGAATGATGTAATCCTTTATCGTTTGGTATTTGGTGAATGCCAAAGGTAATTATTTATTAGTTAGTTAGCTATTGTTATGACAAGTAACTAATACTTAAACTTTCACTTATTGATGTTTAATTGCCTCAGGTATTAAATTGTTTCATTCACTGTCTCTTTATACATTACGAATTCACTCACGGTTCTGAACAAATAATATTGTTAAAAATCTTTAATATTATCATAGATTACTAATTCATTAATAGCCGATTGCTAGCAGAATATAGCCGTCTCATGGCCGAGTTGTTAGCACGCTTGACTACTGATCTAAGGGACCTGGGTTCGATCCCCGGGTTAAGGCATGGTTGTGTGTGTTTTCCTGCTGAGGTCCCGCCATCCTCTCAGATCTTCTACTAAGACATATAAACTGGCAGGCTCCTGTCAGACCTCTGTGGTAAGCAGCTGCTCGAGGGGGTATTTATTTATTATTTATAGCACAATAAACCAAATACTTGTGAGGACCACTGATGTCTCAATTGAGAAGCATCTTTGTCTCAGTTGCTTCCTCTCACGCTTAGTCACTGTTGTATTATATGTATTCAGGGGCACAATAAAAGAATGGCCATATTTTAAAGTTCTTTTGTTTTCGAAATGTCAATACTCTCTAAAATGTTTCTTGTCTTGTCGGCGTGGAGTTAATACCACATGGTGACGCTAACAAGAACGTACCCATCTGATACCGAAAATGTTGGTAATTTACAGCATATATATAAGAAAGAATTTCTGGAACTGTTACAAGTTTTACAACAGAATTGCTGAGTTGAGTATGTTTGTCACCGGCAAAGTTTGAAATCCGGCATTGTATATAATGCCTAAAACTAGCCGGCAATGTATGAAACGATTCATATTTCACATATTTCCTAGGCATTCTATAGAATGCCAAAAGGCAAATCGGCAAAGTATAAAATATTCCGGGCAGTGATGTTTAATGTCTCAATGCGAGTCACGTGACTCTCGACGCTCGCCTCAAACAGAGAGCCAGAGCACTCAGTCCAATTCGAATTGACCAGTAAATGTTCCCCTGGGTCCCCTATAGGCTCACCCTGATTGCCAGATCCGCCAGTCCCTAGTTTCGGTAAAAAAGAGCGCCGTAGTTGGTCACTTTGGACACCAAAAAGACACCCTTCCATTCGTAAAAGCGCCCCCTAGCGTTGTAAGAGTGTAAAAGAGGGTTGCCTCAATAGGGATCCCAAGGTTTGAGAACCCTAGCTTCCATAGAAAGAGAGTTAAGGTCAAAAAACAGATTAAAAAAGGTCATCAAAAAACGACATATCACAAGCATCTCGGAACTCCACTGAAATAGATTTGACAAGTAGTAAAGTGAAATACGAGTATCCTAACTCGAATTGCAAACTTCGAATATTCAACATTTTACTGATTCGTTCTCACTTGGCTTTACCTCATTTGGGGCGTTTTTTATAATGCGGACGACAGATTCATTACATGTTATGATGTTAATATTTCTGGCGGTAGTTCAGCAATGGTATTTTTGTCTTTTTGTAGAAAAATCCCGTATCTTATATTTTGTACTTCTTACATTTTCACATGCATCTTTTGAATAAAAGCCTTTTTCATACTTTGCCGAAATAGTATTTGTCATTCTATATAATGCCTAGATATTCTATACAATGCCTAGGGAAAGTATGTAATAATTCTCATATTTCATACATTGCCTAAAAACGCCGGGTATTCTATAGAATGCCGGCTTTTCATACATTGCCGGTAACATGTACATAAGTTTGATACTAACAATAGCTACCTCATTGAATTCTGTCCAACAAAACTTTGCGAGTTTTTTTTAACAATTTGGACACATAATTACTTTTGTTACTTAATTGTTTAATAAAACATAGCACTTTAAAATATTGGTATTCTTTTGTAACACCTTGTATATACTTCCAATATAATATACAAGCCCGGATCTAGAAAAGAAATGGTAGGCGAATAAGAGTGAAAGTTTGGTGGGGAGAGGGAAGGGGGAGTCACGAAGGGACCGTGAAATATCGTTTCATTGGTCATCATCAAAACTAACATTTTCCATCCGTCTGCAATATGATAGAACTATATTTTACCTTATTGCTGCCAGGAAAAGCCGAAACTAAAGTGCAAGTACAGCGATTAATTATTTTTTCTGTTAGAAGAAGAAATACGATTTATCGCATCATAATCCCTCCTTTTTTTGTATTATTTCATAATAACAACGTTGACTGTTGATTCAGGCTTTTGGTCAGTTTAACGTAAAACTACATCCAGGGCTTCTTGGGGACTGCATAAGCAGTTTTTGACTCTGGATTTGACCCCATTTCTTCTTCGTCTTCATATTTAAATCATCTGTTTCTCTCACGGCATGTACTGTATGATTCCTGCATCCTCCATAATTTCGTTTTCAAACAAATCGTCACCATTAATCTATTATTGCATTTCGTCTTCCTTTAAAATCGTAGGAATCTTCAATTTGTCTGATATCAGTTAATACATTATGTTCTTCATTACCTTTCTCTTCAAGATTTACTGTAGCGTTGTCAACCTCAGGCACAGTTTTCTCCAAGATTTAGTAAATGCTGAACTGGGAATTTCTAACTGAAAAACTTTCGCCTGTTTCGGCTCTTTAAACATTCCAGGATCCCTTGATCCATAAGTTGGGTCAAGACTGTTATTTTCGGTGGTAAAAACATGGCCTTTATGTTGCCTTTATAGTTCCTTAAGTCCTTCTTTAAGTTTATGCGTAATATTGTTTAATATTGCACTGATTTATTGCAGTGAAAGCTTACGGATTTGTACATGGAATAAAACTGTAAATGAGCACAAATCTTTGAGCTTTGAATGACACTATTCTTGCTCTAGAATAGGCGCCATATATCGCTAAAGACTCTGTTGTGCTCTGTCCGAAAAGTAGGGTCTGGACAGGGGGTAACCTCAGTGCTGAATCCCTAATCGTAATCTACGAAAAGTTAGAAGATGCAGTAGAAATGTATATTTTCGTTTATATATATATGATAATTTTTCTATTAGAAAAATTATATATATATATTGATTTTTCTAATAGAAAGATGATATTATTTCGATTAGAAAAATTATATATATGTATAATTTTTCTAATTGATACTAAAGAATCTCGGTTTTCTTTTAAGATTTTAGTGTCTTTAAACAGTAACAATTTTGTGACTCATTTGCGAAAGATATAAAAGCAAAGAGTTTTGTTTTAATTTCCTATTCCACATAAAAGGAAATAAGGCATTCCTAGTAAATTAAACCTACCGAAGGTAAGTTTCCGTCACGATAATGATGTGAGTGATCATTTCTGGTATGATTTTCTTCGGCGAATATGGTTATCGCTCCAAGCGCCAAATCAGTTTAACTGGCAAAAATCACGGCTTGCTATTTTTAAAGTTATATAACCTTAGCGTAAATAAAGGATCATAAGTTTATTAGGAACGTGTTTAATATTGTACTGCTTTATTGCAAAGAAAGCATACGGATTCCTACATAGAATAAAATTCAATCATAGCACACATATTTGAGCTTTGAATGACACTACTGTTGCTCTGGAATAACTGCTACATATCGCTAAAACTCTGTTGTGCTTTGTCTGCAAAGTAGGGTCTGGACAAAAGGAAACCTCAGTGCAGAATCACGAATCGAAATCTGTGAAGAGTCATTTTGTATTCCCGTTGCAATACCATTGGAGTTTTATGCTTTTGCCTACAACAAATGACTACGGAACCAAATTGCAAATGCAGTGGCTGTTATTACAAATGTAGCATTATCAACGCTTTCAATATATTTAATTATCTTGCGGCTTCATGTCTTATTACAGTCGGTCGCATCACTTGTAGTCAATACTCGAAGTGTTGTGGTGTAAAATAATAGTTTCTTTGCCATAAATCAACGTAGTTTTAAATAGATTTATGAATATGATGGTGTAACATTTAACATTTCATTCTATAAACTGGGTTGGTTAAATCGATAGCTCGGGAGGATCGCCATTGATATGTTCAGATTGTAGTCCAGATGATACTACAGTATTTTGCCGCCAGGATCAAAGGTCATCTACCGTCCCTTTGACCAGGTGTACTATTAGCTATTATTAATATTAGCTATTATTAATAATAGTTAATAGTACATTTTTTTTACCTTTAAAAAATAAAATAATTTATATGTAATGATCCTGCGATGCAAGGATCGCAGGATCATTTAATTTATGAATTATTTAATTTTTTAACTGTAGGAAATTTAATATTAATGTACAATTCTATTTTGTACCTTGAAATAATCTACAATCACAAATAGTTACGTAATGTAGAAGAGTAACAAATAAAAATAAGTAGAGAAAGAAATTTGTAAAGAAAATTGGTCTGTAAATGGTAGCTACGTAGTCACTGGAAGGAGAGCTATTCACCAATCCCCTGTGATGATGCATAGAACCGGCCAGGCCTAGCACCTAATGTCCGACCCCGCCTTCTCGTGGTAGCAGACCGTTAGTACCTTTCAAAAGAGATACTCTCTTGTGGAAGTGAACGGAAGGGGAGGGCTGCCAGATTAGTGTGGCCTACTGATCTGGACAACTATGGCTACTTTTCTTTTTTTTCTACCCTGCTGAGGAGTGGTCAACCACACAAGGTCCTGGTGCTGACCATATATACCCACTGGACTGGACAGATATATGGCTCTGAGCTTGATTATGGATCCTGATTTTGCTGCACTGCTGGGCTTCTGTGGAGGGAAAATCTTCCGCTGTGTTTTCTGTTTGTTTGTGGGTTGACAGCCCCAAGTGAATAGATTCACAGGATATGTTTATCAGCTGGTGGATAATCCTGAGCAGAAGTCATCGCAGGCACCTGAACTCTTTGCTTCTAGTGGCATCGTCAAATTCTACATTGGAGGAAGTCTTCCAGTGTAGATGGCTTCAGCCTTTAGTATTGGGGGAACGGATCTTTGCCCCATGTCTGCGATTAGGGGGCTGTTTGATATTGTCGGCATTCCCTCTCTCAATAAACATAGTTTCTTTAAACATCCTACTAACCATTTTCTCTTCATAGGTAGTTGGAATGTGAGGACTCTGCACAGAGCTTTTTCTCTTGATGTCCTCACACAAGAATTCCACCATTATAATTTAGATATTCTCGGCTTGCAAAAGACCAGATGGACAGATAAAGGTCAGATTCTTAAAAATAATCTTAAATTTCTCTTTTCAGGGAGGGACGACAATAAGCATCACCAAGGCGTGGGTCTGTTTCTCAGCAGACACGCTAGTGATGCTCTTCTAGGATATGAGTGCATTAATGAAAGGTTTCTTACAGCAAAATTTCAGACAAGCGTTAAAGACTTGAATGTTATCTGCTGTTATGCCCCCACTGAGGATGCCGATGAGGATGAGAAGGATAGGTTTTATGGACAACTTCAGGATATTTTGAATTCTGTCAAGAAAGGAGATATTACCCTTGTTCTTGGTGACTTCTATGCCAAAGTTGGTACTGACTCTGACCTTTGGGGAGGGGTGATTGGCCCTTTTGGTATTGGTAGCTGCAATGGCAATGGGCAACGTCTCCTACAGGTAAGTAAACTCAATGGTTTCAGAATAACTAACACATATTACAAACACTGCGACATACATAAGTACACATGGGTTTCACCTGATGGGCTGCATAAGAATATGATTGATTATATATTAATTAACAGTAAATGGGCTAGTTCTGTTAGAAATACCAGGGCATATAGGGGAGCTGAAATTGGATCTAACCATTACCTAGTTAAAAGTGTCTTGCAACTTAAACTTAAAAAGTGTTGTGCTAGGGTTAAAAAATTTGCTTTTAATACTGAAGCTCTGAAAGACCCAGTTATAGCCAAAGCTTACCATGATAGGTTACTTAGTCATTATGACAGTCATAGTATGCTTACTACTGAAGTTGAGGAAGAATGGGATCATTTTAAACAGGCTTTTTTGGACACTAACAGTACTCTTTTAGGAAAAAAGGAGCAGAAGAGACAGAATTATCTGAGTGATAAGGCACTTGAGCTTATTTCGGAAAGAAAGAACTGCAGGAATGTCCTTAATCAATACCCTACTAGTCCTAATAGAAAGCATTACAGAGAACTTAATAAATGTGTAAAAGATCAGTTAGCTGGTGATAAGAATCTTTGGCTTGATGGTTTGGCTGACAAAGCCGAGGAAGCAGTTAGACAGCACAACAGTAGAGAGCTGTACCAGATAGTTAATGTTTTGTGTGGTAGAAAACGGACAGATATACAGGGATTGAAGGATAAACAAGGTAAGGTTATAGAAGGTGAGGATTCTGTCATGGCTAGGTGGGCTGAGCATTTCAGTGATGTTCTAAACAATGCGGTTATTTCTATTCCCATTGTTTGCAATGATGATAGATGCATTGGTGGCCTTAATGTTGGCCGTATAACACAATCTGAAGTTATTTTGGCTGTTTCTAAACTTAAACTTCATAAATCCCCAGGGGTAGATGAAATTACTACAGAAATGCTTAGAGCTGGAAATGTTTCGGTTACCACTTGGATGACTGAAATTCTGAATATCTTTTATGATAAAGGCATGGTTCCTAAGGATTTTACCAGAGCTATTGTTATCCCTATTTTCAAAAAAGGTGATCGCAGTTCTTGTGATAACTATAGGGGTATCAGCCTACTCTCTGTTCCAGGTAAAGTTCTTTCCATGATTGTGCTTAATAGAATTAAGAATCTGGTTGACAGTCAATTGCGTGATGAGCAATGTGGATTCAGAAGTGGTAGGGGATGTGTGGATCAGATATTTTCACTTAGGCAGATTCTTGAGAAATGTTTAGAGTTTCAGAAACCTTTGGTTGCTAGCTTTGTTGATTTCAAAAAGGCTTTCGACTCTGTTGATCGTCATAATTTGTGGTTGATTGTGAAATCATATGGTATACCAGACAAGTTAGTTAACATAATGAAAGCTCTCTATAATAACACTGAGTCATGTGTGAGAGTTGGTAAGTCTTGTAGCAATTGGTTTAGCATTACGTCTGGTGTTCGACAAGGGTGCATTTTGTCTCCTATTCTCTTTAGTTTGGTTGTTGATTATGTTATGCGAAATTCACTTCAAGGGAAAGATTTTGGCCTTAAATGGGCTGGAGATACGAAAATTTCTGATTTAGATTATGCTGATGATTTAGCCCTTTTGGCAAATGATGTTGATGAGATGAACTCTTTCATTCGAGCTGTTGATGAGACTGGTAGTAGAGTAGGTTTGGTTATAAACAGAGAGAAAACTAAAGTGATGAAAATTGGTCAGGCAGGCTGTGATTCAGTTAATCTGAATGGTTGCAGTCTTGAGCAGGTGTCACAGTTTAATTATCTTGGGAGCTATGTAACAGATAATGGTGATGTGCGGCATGAGATTAACAGACGAATAGGGATTGCTGCCGGGACTTTTAAGAATCTATGGAGAGTGTGGAGGAATAGGCGTATACACCTAAAGACTAAAATTAGACTGTATAATAGTTTGGTTCTTTCTAGGGTTAGTTATGGTAGTGAAACTTGGACACTTTGTAAACAAGATAACAGGAAACTAGATGCTTTTGATTCCAGATGCTTACGCAGTATCTTGGGCATTAGGTGGTTCAACTTTGTAACTAATGATGAGGTTAGGCAAAGGAGTTTGCAACCTCCTTTAAGCAACATATTGTGCAGAGAGAGACTCCGTTGGTTTGGCCATGTTGCCCGTATGAATAATTATAGATTGGCGAATAGGGTTATGAACAGTGTGCCTAAAGGCCTCAGAAAGAAGGGGAGACCTAGGATGCGGTGGGCAGACAATGTCAAACAGGACCTTGTTATAATTGGTGTGCAGTGGCCAGATGCAGTAGATGTAGCTCAGGATAAACTTGCTTGGAGAACTAAATTGCACGGTCTGGTTGGACCTCTGTAGCCCATGGCTGCTTGATGATGATGATGATGATGATGATAAAGAAAGAAAGAAAGAACTTTCTATTTGTAATGTATAAAATCAAATTATTATTTTATCCTGATTTTAAATAACAATTTTTCATAGTGATATAGCTTTTAATTTGGAATAGATATCGTGTCATTGCATTAAAGATTAAAGGTTTTGGGACGCTCATAGTTGTTTGTGATTTTGGACAATAAACAATATATTGAAATTTTGAATGATTTCTGACCATTAGTGCTCAGCATTGTTATTGGACGTAGATAACTTTTTTTTTTCAGTTTTGAAGTTTTACTTAAGCTAATCTTACTTAAAAAGTGTCTAATTATCTAATTTAAGTAAACATTATTTTAAAAGTTGAAATTGAAGAGGTATTTTTTCGACGTATTTAATGAATGTTAAAGATAGATATTACTCTGAAGTTAACGTCGATCAATTTTAGAGGAAAAATTGTCTTGAGCAGGGTGGGATACGAATCCACGACCTCCTGATAACATGTCAGGTGCTCTGGACCACTGAGTATCTAGCCGCCAATCAAGATCTCCTCTAATTGATGCTATGAACTATCTACCAACAGTACACCATTCTCCGTGTCTTATGCAAGTATTTGTCCCCGCTGCTCTCAGCCTCAAGAAACAATGACAATATGGTAAACAAATAAGGTAAGTACATTCTGAGTGTGCAATTGTTTGAATTGAAGAGGTATTTTTTGGAAGTATTTAAAGAATGTTAAGGAAGATAGCACTCTGAAGTTAACGTCGACCGAAAGTATTTTAAGATCATCTGTTGAAAAACAGGCCATACCCCGGTCAACCTTAGTGCAGCCAGGCCGGAATCTAGGACGGAAGGAGAGGTAAGAAATTCAATGGAGCTTTAAAAATGTAAAATAGGGTCCAAGACTGGATTTACATTAGAGTATAGCATTTTCCCCTAGGTTTTAGAGATCTTTAAAAACTTTCTTCATAAATTGTATAAACAATTCTTAAGTTTAATAATTTTTTATTTTCATTACTCTTACCAGTATTCTCTAACGGATGTAGAGGTCATGGCTTCATCCCCCTCCCCCGATACACACACCTTGATCCGGCCCTGAGCACAACTACGATCGTTAGTTTATTGGCAAATTAGCCACCCCTAGAAAATACCTCTGGGTGCGGTGGCACCAGTCGACGTGAGATAGTGCCAGCCGGCCCTGTTAATCTCAAATCAACTGCGTTAAAATCTGCGCCGTACTCTCTCCTCGGTGAGAAAAAGACATTCGATGAGCTCAGAAAAAGTCATCGTCTTTCGGTTGGGATCTAACTTGCATAAAAAAGCCAACTTGTGTACAGGACCGGATCTAGGAGGGATGACCCCCCCCCCTCCCTTTGAGAATACCAGTAAGGGTAATGGAGGCCAAAAAAATATTAAACATGCAGATATTTCACGCGTTTTTCATGAACATTTTTGAAAACCTCTAAAACAAAGGATAAATTTTACACTGCAATGTCAATCCCGTCTCTTGACCCAGCCATTTACTTTGCAGATTCGATTGCATCGTTTGCCACCGCCCCCCCCCCCTTATTTTTTCTAGATCCGGGGCTGCTTGTGTACATTAAAGAACACATTGAATGGTCTTTGAGGCTTCAATATATCTATTGATAAATGTCCTAAGGGTTTGATGAGCATTTGGATTATTTTGGCCTAGCCATTGAACGCATGATGTAAATAAAATAAACAAAAAAATAAAATACCCCCCTCAAGCAGTTGCTTGCCACAGAGATCTTGATAGGAGCCTGTCAGTTTATATGCCATAGTAGAAGGTCTGAGAGGATGGAAGGCCCTCAGCAGAAAAACGACACAGACAGCCATGCCTTACCCGGGGCTCGAACCCAGGTCCCTTAGATCAGTAGCCAAGCGCGCTGACCACTCGGCCAACATATATGTATCTTAAACGAAAAACAATCCAACTCATATGTATTCTGCATGCTCTATTGACTGCCTATGGACTTATACCAGTTCGCGATAAAAAGAACACAAAGCGTCCTGGTTGAAATCGCATTGTCACGATTGTGTTGCATAGATGTCGTTCGTATGTGTAACCAATGTACAAATCTATATATGCTAACAAAATTTCTACATTTCTCCTTCTTTAGAGTAAGCTGCAAAGGAATATAGGAATGACAAATGGATGCGAAAATAAACGTTAATCCTGCACAATTGCAATTTTTTTCCTAACAATCTGTTTCCTGAAACCAATGTTTGTTTTAACGTTTCTAATGAATAGAAAACAACTGACCTCCTTTTTTCAAAACAAGACGGAGAAAAATATTCTCTCATCTACTGTTCACTCTAAAAAATCTAAGTCTTCGACTGATGATCAGTGCAGCAGTTTAAATTGAGAATTTTATATACGAAAGAGAATATATAAGTCAAATATTCTAACAAAAATATTTTTTTTATCTCATGGGAATCAAAAGATTCGCGATTAGCTAACCAAAATTTCCTCTTCGTTTTTCTTCTATTCCATTTGTCCATCATTCTACATTTTTAGGCCTCAATAATTTCTTGGCTCGTTTTCGAGTGGATACAAACCTTTCTTATAAAGACTTCTTTGTAAATTTTAAATGGGATTCTCTCGAAAATATGTCGCAATTATTAAAACACTAGCTAATGTTTAGTTAATTAGCAATTATTAAAACACTACTAAATTTTATAGTTTTCAATTGTGTGAATATTGTTGCTTCAAAAGAAATAAACGTCGACAACATAGAATTATGTTCGAGAGAATAGTTATATTATATATTATACAAGCAATAACTGTAATATTTCGTAATGAAAAAAAACCCTATATATTTATTTATTTATTTATTAACTTCTGTTCCAACAACTGTATTTGCTGATCATTGAATATTTAATTTTATTTATTTCTCTTTCCCTTTCTTCTTCCGATACATCTTGTAAATATGTATCTTCTGAACATAATGGACGACTCACAAAACATGTTATTCATGCAGCAAATAGAAAAGGAAGTATCGTAAAACGAATAATACTATACTACCAGAAATCAGTCGGGGCTTCGGTGTCTCTTGATTTCTACACTTGATCCTCCGACACCTACCTGACCGCGAACGCGACACCAGATCTCAAATTTCTTAACATTTCTGAGAGCTACGATCGTAAACAACAACATGAATCAATTTTTAACCCTCTAGCACACGTATATCGAAATTTGACCTTGGTCCGATCGGATCCACATTTCTACAACGTTTACCAACGTTTATGCGATATACGAACAGAAATATCAGGACCAATTTTCAAGTGATGAATTCAACTGATTTGTACATTATCAGGACCAATTTTTAACTCTCTAACACCGTTAGATATAAAATTGACTTTTGACCTCGAAGGACTCTCGGAATCCGAAATTTCGTAATGTTTTTGGGATATACAACCCGAAACATTCCCAGACGTCATTTTACGTTTCTAGCAATCGTAGATCAAATTTTAGCTTTTATGTGCTCTCTGTTTGATATTGAAGTACACACGAAAGGTCGAATAACATATTTTCCTCGAGATCCACCAATCGGATTACTCTTGGATGCAAATTGTCAGAGCCTCTGCGATTTCTGCATTATGTTTAGAATTAGCATGACCCCCTGCCACCCAGTCGTCACTCCATCGATCAATTACTCCCAATCGTCTATATACATCTTAGATGTTCCACATAAATGGAGCAGCAAGTCCCTCTCAAAGAGTTTCTTGTCCAATAGTGGCTTACTTCGCTTAGCAACGAAAGCCGATGAAAAAGTTAGATGCGACACGTCTGAAAATGCATCAATCTCACTCGTTCGGGAGCTCCTATGAGAAGTGTTTCCATTAGAAAATCAATTGGTGTATGAGAAATTAAGTTTCATTGTGTACTTTAAAATATTCCAAAATAAGAAACAGCATTTTTAATCACTCACTTCCACGACAAACAATACATAATAATAATTTATGTTAGGAAAAGTACTTAATTCTTCCATAAGACATGAAACTATTTGCTGTGGCGGAGTATTACACCTGCCAGTTGTTTTTGTTAGAACTCATGTGGGTGTGGCATAATGTAATGGTTGTTCCTTTTTAATATCCGTTTCTTCTTTATCTGAAATAGAGTATAGAGTATTTATACAGGTGTTGACTTATAAATTCTTGGATGTCTCTGAACTGAAAACCTTTGAGAAACAGTATTTTCCCGCAACACAAATAAATATTTCGTTTTCATAGTTTTTCGTTCATCACTACTGAAAGAATCTGTAGCATTAGTGGATTTTTTTTTTTATATATACAGTCGGCCCTCCAAATTCGCGGGGGTTACGCGTGAGGGACCGACGCGAAGGTGGAAAAACGCGAATATCTCTAGACCCCCCCCCCCAAACCTTAACTCTTAATACTGTTGTTCATATTTAATACACAAATAACAGTAAAACAATACACTATATTGCAACAGAATGTTTTATAAATTTAAAATTACAGTATCAACAATGTAGGCTAATACAGACACAGAGAAAGAGAGAGCCTGAGAGAGAGACAATACAGTACACGTACAGTATGTGATGCAATACATGTAGAGTATTTAGATAGCAGTAAAATTTTTAATGTTTATAAAACACAGTTATATACAATGCAGTACATTACAGTAGGTACAGTATTATACAGTACAGAGAGAGACAAACACGTGAGTGAGGTTGCCTAGTACCGAGCCAAAGAGCGTGATGTCACCAAACAGAGTGCGAAGTCTGCAGTTCTCTAGTTCACTGTAATTTTTTTACAAAATTTAACTTTTTATAATACGTTTGTGTATATATTTATGGTAGTAAATTATAAAATAGATTAATAATATATATATTTTATGCATTTAAGACTTACTATTCTTTTTTAGTTTTCCTTCCATTTGCTAGTCTACGCCCGTCGTCTGTGATTTTCCGCAGTTGGCCGCAAAATCCCCAAAAAATTCCATTTTATTATTGATGGCAAACTCGCGAATAATCAAATCCGCGAAAGTTAAACCCGCGCAAGTCGAGGTTCGACTGTATTTCGTCTGAGCACTGTGCAGTACGTACTTACAGAAATTGCACTCTTTAACCACGACTGATGGGTTTCGAATTCATCCCTACAGAGAAAAATACCAGATTTTTTATATTTTTTGTTTACTTTCCAAGTTTTATGGCTAGTCAAAACAAATTATTATTTAAAAGCTTTCTTTATTTATTAAAATCAAAATCATAAAATTTTAAATTAATGATTTTTAAGTTTTTTCTATGTTTTAATTACTTTTAAATATATAAATATAGCATTAGCGCTTTTAATAAGTAAGATTTCTATGTTTTATTGAATGTAGCATATAGGTTAAAACGGAAAGGTTCATAAACGACAATAATTTCTAATATTTTTAACAGAAAATATTTCGGAAGCTTCGGATGAACTTCCTGATTCACTAATTGAAACTTCTTTAGAATCACCCGGGCGGGAGTGGCTCAGTCGGTAATTTCCTGGTTGGAGTCCCAGCTTGGCCAGTGGTGAGATTTATTCCGCAAACCTCCCGCCCTGCCCTCGCTTAGTACTAGACACCAGATGGGACGTTAGGTCAGCGCTCTGTGTGATGGAGAGCCAAACACTGTGCACGTTAAAGAACACGGTGGATGGCCTTGATGGGGGGGGGGCTACCATCTGTCTCCTAACAGCTGTCCAGTGGGTCTTCTCTTCCCAATCTTGTCTGAGCCCGTGGGATCATAGTGATCTGTCCATTTAGCTCAGTCTGCACAAAAAAGTGCCACTCAGAGGTAAAACGACACAACTTCAGAATTACTCAAATCGGAATAAAAATCCATTTCTGAAATTGGAAGGGTTTTTATAAAAAAATCCTGTATTTATTTTTAAAAAATTTAGAAGAGGAAATGATTTCAAGAAAGTAAATGATAGAAATTATATATATGTATAAAAATCTTTGTAGAGTGTGGAGAAATAGGCGTATACACCTAAAGACTAAAATTAGACTATAATAGTTTGGTTCTTTCTAGGGTTAGTTATGGTAGTAAAACTTGGACACTTTGTTAACAAGGTAACATGAAACTAGATGTTTTTGATTCTAGATGCTTATGCAGTATCTTGGACATTACGTGGTTCAACTTTGTAACTAATGATGAGGTTAGGCAAAGGAGTTTGCAACCTCCTTTAAGCAGCATATTGTGTAGAGACTCCGTTGGTTTGGCCATGTTGTCCGTATGAATAATTATAGATTGGCGAATAGGGTTATGAACAGTGTGCCTAAAGGCCTCAGAATGAGGGGGAGACCTAGGATGTGATGGGCTGACAATGTCAAACAGGACCTTGTTAGAATTGGTTTGCAGTGGCCGGATGCAGCAGATGTAGCTCAGGACAGACATGCTTGGAGAACTAAATTGCACGGTCTGGTTGGACCTCCGTACATGCTTGGTGCTTGATGATGATGATGATGATGTGTATAGTATACTCTACTATATACTCAGAGCAAAGATTTATCGGAAGTTATATATTATACAATAACTATTGAACTAAAATGAACTATATAACTCGATCAGTAAATACCTGCACGTGTTTCAACAAAAAAGCTGACGAAAGTGAGGAATGACATAGGTATAAATATGAGAACATAATTACAGAAAGCTACACTGGATATCACTAGTGAATACTATGCTAGAGACACCTACTGTGTAAAATTTGAACTTCTACAACATATGAAAAGGAACAACGAGTCAAGACAGGAGCGTCAAAAATTACAGTGCCCATATGTCTTACGGGCAAGTCAATTTCGGTAAGATGAGGAGACCGGTATTTGATACGGGAAAGTCAGGCAAGTGGTTAACTTATGATGATTAGGGAATGCTGGTGATTGTCAGTCAGGGATGATTGTCGCACCCAGAGACCACTGTTGCCACCTAAAATGGCACTGCCTGTGAAACTGTGGTAAGTGGAATGCCAAAAATTATATATTTAATTAGAAATTTGCCGTGATTGGCTGTACAATATACTAGAAATCATTCGGTGGCTCCTGCGCTCTTTATTTCTAGATTATCACTCCTACCCCTATCTGAACTTGAGCATGGGACTAGATCTCAAATTTCTTAACATTTCTGTGATCTTAGTTCCGAAATACTTCTAAGAAGCAACATTTAGTTCCCTACCATCAGTGTATCAAAATTTGATTTTTGATCTTAAATGCCCTGTCGGATAAAATTTTTCGCAATCTTTCTGAGATCTAAGACCCGAATCTGAGATCCTACTCATCAAATTTTATCTCTCTAGTACCAGTAACTAAAATTTAACATTTAACCTCAAAAGACCCTCGCATGCCAAATTTCGCAACGTTTCTGAGATCTACGACCCGAAATACGTACAGTCTCTAATTTTTAGCCCATTAGCACTGATAGATCTAAATTTGATCTTTGACCTCGACAGATCCTCCAGATCAGAAATTTCTTAACATTTCCGAACTACAGTCGCTCAAAAATGTATCCGAACACTATGGTTGATTACAGAATTCAGAAACAAATTCGTTGCCAGATATTTTTTCTGAATTCTGTAATCAACCATAGCGTTCGGATACTTTTTTGATCGACTGTACAACCTAAAATACCTCCACACACTAATTTTCACACTTTTAGCACTCATGCATCAGGGTTTGATCCCTATGTAACCACTATTCGACCTCGAACGACACGTCAGAGGTTACATTTAAGAATTGTTGCGAAATTTACGGCCCAGATTGCGCCTGGTGAAATTTTTCAGAGACCTATCATTTCTGCATCATAGTTTGATTTAACATGATCCCTTATCAATCACTCAGTCAGTCCGGCAATTAATCAATCACTCACAATCGTCTATATCAATGGTTCTCAACTTTTTATGCTTCACGTACCCCCTGGAAATGTGTAACTGGCGTACCCCTTGTATAGATAGATAAAACTATAGTTATAATATAACAATGGTTATTTTTACTTTGTTACTAGATCTAGCGACTTTTGAGTTCTCACGGCGTACCCCAAATATTTTTACCGCCTACTCCACGTTAAGAACCCCTAGTCTATATCTGCCAGATGTGACTTCTTTCCCTAAGTCATTTAATTCCCTATCTCGTCGGTTTTCTCCTTTATATATATTTAAAAGTTCCTTGAAAAAGTTAATTTAGTCCGAAACTTTAAGGTATGGGTGCTGTGGTTGCATATACTACCAGATCTAAGAGAGGAACAAGAGAGCCCCCCCCCCCGAAAATGCTAGTAGCTGAAACGGAGACGACAACAATATTAAACATATATATATTACACGCATATTTCAGAATTTTCTGTAAATACCACTAAAACGGAAATAAATATATTATAATGGAACGTGTTTCCTGCTCAATCTTGCCCCTCACCTCCTTACTTTTTTTCTATATTGGGAGTGCAGAGGAATCCAAAATTTGGCTGAAATCAATGATTTCCCTACCTAAAGTTAACTATAACAGAAAAAAAATAGTTATCGCGAACCATCAATATCGTCCACCTTGAATTAAACAATGATTCATTTTAATGGAATTTTGAAGATATAAAAATACCATAGCTCTACTACGTGAATCTCGCGTTGATCGTAAACTGTGTGCTTTTCAAAATCTCATGCAGGATAAAATCCTATTTTATCCCCTTTTTCGCTGATAAAAGCAGCGAAGTTAAGAATTTTTCTTTCTGACTTCGGAGCGAAGTAAACTCGTGACCATTCGTCTTGTTCCAAATTATATATTCCTGCCAGATAAAATTCAAAATTTATTGGAAACCTTTAGAGTCGTGCGCTTCTAACCAAATAATACGTTTCTGTAAAAGATAGCTCATGGTTTGGAGAACGTTAAAATCGTTGTCAGCAAAAATCTTTTTCTACTTGCATTAAAAACGTAATGCTGCGTCATGAGATAAATGCCTGCTTGGTCTAAAAGTTGGTGATTTTTTTTTTATCGTGTCTACTATAAACAGGCATTAGGATTTATTTTTTGTATGGGAGTTTGATACAGAAAAATTGAACTTGCCAGGTGTTTTTGTTCGGCGTGTTAAACCTGAAAGCAGAGTAGAGCGTGAAAATTATGAAAAGGAATTCCCGATTTATAATAAGAGAGCAAAACAAAGAATGCATATCATCGGATATGCATAGATTTCATCCTTCTTTTCATAACAAACGTTTTCTTTTTCCTTTATCCCTCTCTGCAGTAGATTGAAAAAAAAAATAGTATTTTGCTTTCTAAGGACATTATCTATCGGATGAAATCTTATTTTAACAGAACTTATTCCCTTTATGTCTTGAGATTTGAAATGCTTTGGCGAGTATTTTTCAGTGTTTTACTACCATGATCCTGCAGATAGCATCAGTGATATTTACGAACCCTCCCAAGATACCTTAACTGGCATAGTGGTTAGGCAGCTAGCCACTGTTCCAGCAAGGCAAACTTTGTGTGCTGTGTTAGCTCTAACTGAGGTTGTGCTCAGCAGTGACTTCGGTCTTAGTAAGGGCATGTTCTTGTATGAGAAGGTCTGTAAAAGGTAGGAATAGCTTCTAGGATTCTTCTCTGTCCTATTTGTCGCAAATAAAAAAAAGAAGTGTTTAAAAATGTCCATCTATTGGGTTGTTTTACCTCTGAGAGGCATTTTTTCCTCACAATGGGCTATATGGCCAGGTCACAAGGACCCCGAAGGTTCAGGGAAAGTTGGAGGCAGGGGTCACACTGGATAGATGTTAGGAGACAGGTGCTAGATTCAGGTCAAGGCCATTCAGCGTGTTCTTTAACGTGAACAGATGGCTATCCCGCACACAGCACCACCCCTTAATGTCCCATCCGACGATCGGCAGCCTTTCCAAGACCATGGGTGTTTCCTACTTCCCGAGAGCAAGCTAGGAGATTTGTGAAGATAAATATGAACGCTGGCCCAGCTGTGACTCGAACCTAGGAACTGCAGATGCCATACCGACTGAACCACTCCAACCCCAAAATTCGGCTTACTGACTTGCATTCGCATACCGACTAGAAGAGGTAGGCAAAAAATACGCTTTTTTTAGAAATAAAATCGCAGACATTATATATCAATCTGCAGATTACACAAATTGAGAAAAGAATATTCGTGGTTTCAACTCATTTTCTGTTGAATTTGGGTGAATTTTAAATGTGTGAATTTTTTACTAAATAGAAGGTATCACAAGTGGAAACCCTTGTACGAAATTTAGATAGTGTGGACAAGTATTATCTAATATATACAGCAGGCCAGGCGTTTGAGTGGAAGTGATTGAGACCATGAGACTGCACATTTCAGACATCTATGTTTCTTATAGGTGATTGATTTACCGAATTGTTAATTAGCCAATAGTGTCAGGGATCAGCAATTCCAACATAGGTCATTGGTTAATTGAAAAGTGACTGATAGTTCAATCAGCCAATGACTTGCGAGAATAATCGTTTCGTCAACTGCGCAGTCTCATTTATCTCAATTGCTTTACTATGTTTAGCTGCTGATATGTAAAGGATTGTGAGTGATTGACTGACGGATGACGGACAGCTAACAGCGGATCACGCTACTTCTAACTATGATGCAGAAATGGTAGATCTCTAAAAAACGTAGGGGTAATCCGGATCATAAATTTCGGGAAAATCCGAAATTTGACCTCCATTATGAACTTTTAGGTCAAATATAGGTCACAAAGAAGTCAAACCTTGATCTATGAGGGCTAGTAACGTGAAATTTGGTGTCTTGTGGTATTTCTGGCTGTAGATTTTGGAAATGTTACGAAATTGCGAATCCGGAATGTCCTTTGGAGGTCAAAGGTCAGATTTAAATATGTCGGTGTTAGAAAGCTGAAAATTGATTCCTGGGGATATTTTGGGTAGTAGATATCAATAATTGTGACAGATGTTGGATACGATATGCCCTTTGATGTCAAAGGTTAAATTTCGATACACCTGTCCTGGGGATTAGTGAATAAGGCTGTTTCAGGCATTGGAACTCAGAAATAAGGGGGATTTTCAGATCCGGTGTTGAAATCAAGGTCAAATAGAGGTCAAAGTGACGGACGCGCTGGTAAACGAATGGACGAACAAACAAGCTGACTCGTGTTCTTTGTTTCAGCGGTATGATAATCATATGATTTTCAGCGGTATAAAATCACCGGTAGCACTTCATCTGTGGCAAAAATTTTCGGTTCCTTGTGGTTCCGCGGGTATTTGGCGATCAGTTTCAATTTGGTATGGTGATCGCACTTAGTTGTAACCGTGAAAGTTTAAGAGAACGGTTTCCTACAGTTTCCTAGCTGCAGTTGGTCGGGAGTAAACCCTATAAAAGTATCCGAAATTTCTGAGAGCGCTGCAGTCGCCATCTGGTGAATGCAGCGGTACTTTATCAGCAGCAGTTGTGAGCTGATTAGTACGTTAATTGTTGTGGAAAGACTTAAATGAAGTTATCGATGGGAAAAGTTATCAATGGACATGAGTTTCGCGCCAAACTTTTGGCAGGGTTTAACTACTATGGAGTATTTGGAGAAATGCATTAAAAAAGAGCCAAAACTTTTCAACAGTTTGTGAAGCAATTAAGTTTTCATCAACAGTAAACGAAGAAGTGGCATATTGGAGTAGGGACAGTTCAAGCAATTCTAGAACCTGGGGAATATCAGAATTTTGAGTCCCTCCTGCTACCTGAAATGAAACACAAATTATATATCATTTCTTAAAATATACAAAGAAGTAAATTAAATATTGTTAATAATGCGTATTTTGCCTTAATTAGCATTGTTTTTACGTGTAACCTTAGGTGTAACCCTTAAGATACTTTTATTACGTTGCACTTTTTTACGTGTAGCACTTTTACACAGGTATAGTTTTGTTACGTGTAGGACTTTTTTACGTGAACCCTTAAGACACTTTTATGTTATTTAATATTCTAAATAGCGAAATAGATAAAAATAATTCGTAGACATTACAGCTAGTAGTTAATTCATTTAATTAATGTAGAACGGGTTTTTAAATTTATTTCATTGTTACTAATTTCAGAAGTTGCATAAATGGAAAATATATTCTTAAAATAATACACCCTACTTGGTCTGGTGGTTAGCGTACTTAACTACTAAAACCAGCAGGGCGTGTCCTGGCGCTACCACCACTAACTAACTTATCAGATATTCCATATGATCTAACAGTCAAAAACCTTTTTGAAAATTTTATAAAGCTAGCAACCACAGATTTCTAAAACTCTAAACATTTCTCAGGAATCTGCCTAAGTGAAAATATCTGATCAATAAATCCCCTACCACTTCTGAATGCACACTGTTCATCATGCAGTTGTCCATCACCCAAATTCTTAATTCTATTAATTATAATCATGCAAAGAGTAAAATCCTTAAAAAATTTCGGATCGGAGGGTTCTTCGGTTTTAAAGGTCAAGTGTAGATGTATCAAGGCTAGATATCGAAAAATTTGGTTCCTTGAGATATTTTGGGTCGTAGATCTCAGAAATATTTTTGATTTTTTGTTGCGATGGGTCCTTCAAGGTCAAAGGTCAAATCCCGATATACCAGCACTGGAGAGCTAAACGTTGGATAATGATTGGAGAAAAAATTATATTTCTGGCGTAAAACTCAGAAGTGAGAGGGATTGCTAGATCCCGTGTTGCTTTCGATGTTAAACGGTTAAACAGGGGTCGGAGTGATGGTGCAGAAATCAAGAAGTGCCGGAAACGACGTTTGACTTCTAGTCTACATACATTGAGATGATGAAATTTCTCCTTTGGCCAAACTACCATTCAAATTGGTTATTGGTTTTTAGAACTATCACTTATTTTTCAACCAACCAATATTCTCAAAGATCATCTAATGATATCAAGGATCACTGGTTGATTGATAACTGAATATAACGGAATGAAACAAAAGCACTCATTCTTCAACTGCACAATATAACTGCATCTGTTGCTTCCACTAAGTTTAGCCATTATATATGTAATAATAAATTTATCACTGAAGCAGTGGCTTTGCAGAGTTCTGGGAGTAAACTCTCAGTTTACTCCCTATTGAGCGTAAACTGAGAGTAAACTCTCAGTTTAAGCTCAATAGAAGAGATTTGTGAGGAAGGTGAGACCTCAGCAGAAAGACAACAGAGAAAAGAAACGCCCATGCCTCATTCGGGGTTTGAACCAAGACATTTTTAATCAGAGCCAAGCACGGTGACCTTCCAGTGACCACTCGGTCACCAGGACACGATATATATAAATATGTAGATTATTATTAATAGTTCTTTTTAAATTACAAATACGCAGTCTTAGAAGAAATATATCATTTTCTTTTGAGAACTTTCATGCCGTAGTCTAATTTTGTTGAACGTTAAATGAAAAGTAACATCAATGTGAAATTTTGTGAAAATGTCATAATGAATGAATGTGTCATAATGAATGAATGTGTCATAATGAATTAATGTGTCATAAGAATGAAATGTCATAATGTGAAATTTTGTTGAATGTTAATGAATGTCAGTTGAATGTTAAATGAAATAGATCTTCTTAAGCATACTCACTGCCTGATCTAGGAAGGGAGTCATCTCCCCCTTTCAAAATGCTAGTAAGGATAATAGAGGCAACAATATATTAAACTTATTCGTATTTCATGCATTGTAAAACGGAGGGAAATGTTTTATACTGTATTGGAAAGCAAGTCTCTTGCCCCGTTTATAATTTTTCCTGCTCGATTATATTTCTTTGTCCCTTCGATTTTTTTTTCTAGATCCGGGCCTCTAATCATTATTCAATAAAACACACATTATAGAGGAAACGTTTTTACTAGTAAATAACCGATTTCGTAAGCCAGATAACTATTAAAGTATCAATCTGTCAGAAAGTTATAAATAACATATTGTTGCGGATTACAAAAATGGATAGCCACTGAGCGTGAATATTAAAAGCTATATTTCAAAACCAAATTCAATACAAGGTAAATTGTTACAAAGAAAATATGGATGAAGTATCTTATTAACAAATCAACTATTAACCATACACAAGTCATCAATCTTCCTGCGCAGAGCACACAACATTAGCTCTGTCTATTCCACTAAATATTACCTTTTTACTTGATTACCATGTCGCTTGAACATCCGCGTACACATCACATAAAAGATACCAGTTTTATACTTCCCGCTTACACAACACATAAAAGATACCACTTTTATACTTCCCTCGTACACAACACATACAGATAATTCTTTATACTTAACGCGCACTGTCTCAGAACAGCTAACCGTCCATTTTCGAACTCTAGACCGTTACAACACACGACCGTTACACGCTCCACTGTTCTTCCTCAAATTCTCCCAAAGTTCTTGTTCGTTGGCTGATACTTTTTGCTTTAGGTTGCCAGATTCCTTCTGTCGTAACAATATAAATAACCGACATATAATATGCTAAAAATATTTTGTTCTGAGCGGACTCTTTGCACACAATGGGCAGATCACAGATACTCCGAGAAGATTGGGGAAGAGACCCACTAGACAGATATTTCGTTTCCTGTGTTGTTCTGCTGATTTTTTCCCATATCCTCTCTATATAGTATTTTACTCAGAGGCTTTGTCAGACCTTTATGGCAAACAGCTGAATGAGGGTTAATTAACTTTTTTTGTTTTTATAATATGAACTATAATGTCAATCATTATTGTGTTAAAATTTGTAATTTTTTAATATATGGTCGCTACATGACCATATATTGTAAAGTAATAGATAATTACTGATTTTTACGATGCAAATATATCAATCTAACGCTAATTTTCAATCATTAATGCTCTATATTCTCAGAGAAATGAAATATCTTTTCCGAAAGAAATAAGCACTTGAGTTTTATAAAATTTGACGAATGAAAGAAATATTTTTCTTCCACATCAATTTATACGCAGTCTGTACCAGTTTCTAGAAACTCGACGTTTCAACAAACGCCCTACGAATCTCCGAGCTCTGTGTCTTTGTGTCAACAGTTAACAAGTTTGGCGTCACTAGGTTTGTTGGAAAAATGTTTGCGCAACTCGACATTCTTGCAGAAATTTGTTGATAGTCAAAGGAGGGAGACAAAGACATTCACAGAAGATGAAACTCGCGAAGTTTGCTAAGGACAGAGAAGTCCAGAGTTCTTTGACGTCATACGTGAAGGGAAGACGTCAGTGACGCTTTCGATCTGTTTCGATTGCAACCTATCAAATATCTACATCACAGTTTTCGACACAATTCCCAGGAGATGTTTTTTCAGTGAATATCTAAAAAGAAATATGTATCAATCACATATTCGGAACTGTAGCAATTGCGATTATTTAATGATCGATGCGTTTTATCCTTATTTGCGCCTTCCTGTATGTACATATTTCTGGTGTTCGATGACTTTAACTCTAGTTTCAGCACATATTTGTTAATAGAATTATTATTTACAATAATGTTTTCCAATCGCTGATTGATAGTACATTGTAAAGTAACGTGCGATGAATTCAAATGAGGCTTATTATTAATAATAAGAGTTATTTTTAATAATCATTATTGGAAACTAAAAGATCGTTCTATGATATTAGAATCAAGTTAAAAGCATTTGAAATTTTTATATCATCTTAGAAACGTAATATGTCATTTGGTTTTTTACGCTGCATAACTTAAACATTTTAGAATGAGTTAAAATTTGGTGTTTCGGTGTACTAATTTTACTAATGATATTTATATCGTTAGTTATGCTCCACCAATGTGTTGGGTCCACTTCTAGCTATGGTATTTTTTGTCACAATTCTTATGGGAGATTATTTCTTGTTCCATTATATTGCATAATTTTAACGACATTTGAATATTTATATTCCTTTATATGAAATGCTTAATACTTCACTTTACTGCTCGACATTGAAAGAACACATAAATATATTTTTACCACAGATATGTGCGGGGAGGGGATTATTTCTGAAGTCTGTCACCAAGGGAAAATGTTTGAGAAAAACTGCTCTAGATTATCATCTTTTCAAAAATGAGCATTGATATTAGATGATGCATGTGATAGGATAGGAATAGGATGTCAGGAAACGCTTTTTTGGTAACAAAAACAAATTTTCCAATTTCACACAATGAGGTCAATTAGGAAAAATACGTTCAAATGCTGTTCAAAACAAGAGGTATATGTATAATATGTGTTAAAAATATTGTCTTGACTTCTAAAGGACAAATGTAAGATGTCCCGTGTTTTTTTTATTTTAATTTTTATTTATTAATTTTTAATTTTTATTTTATTTAATTATTTTGAATTAAAGGGTAAACCTATATCCTTGTGTTTGGGTAAATGTGATAAATATATTTAAATTAGAAATGTTCATGTTTATAAACCAGCATTTATCACAGTTTAAACCCTTGATCTTGAGTAAATTTAAAATATTTTTAGAACACTCCATTTTTTTCTTTCCAAATTGTTTTTCCATGCTACTGACCTCATAATTTAAATTTTGAATCACAAAATATAAATTATTGATAAAATGTAAATGATCCGCAGTAGTGTTTTTTTAATTCCTATTCTTAGAGAAATATTTAATATATGTTATATAGATTGTATTGTTTCTAAAATCAATGTAAATTTAAAATCATCATCATCATCATCATCATCCTCAAGCAGCCATGGGCTACGGAGGTCCAACCAGACCGCGCAGTTTAATTCTCCAAGCATATCTGTCCTGAGCTACATCTGCTGCATCCGGCCACTGTACATCAATTCTAACAAGGTCCTGTTTGACATTGTCTGCCCACCGCATCCTAGGTCTCCCCCTCCTTCTGAGGCCTCTGGGCACACTGTTCATAACCCTATTCGCCAATCTATAATTATCCATACGGGCAACATGGCCAAACCAGCGGAGTCTCTCTCTGCACAATATGCTGCTTAAAGGAGGTTGCAGACTCCTTTGCCTAACCTCATCATTAGTTACAAAGTTAAACCACCTAATACCCAAGATACTGCGTAAGCATCTAGAATCAAAAGCATCTAGTTTCCTGTTATCTTGCTTACACAGCGTTAAAGTTTCACTACCATAACTAACCCTAGAAAGAACCAAACTATTATACAGTCTAATTTTAGTCTTTAGGTGTATACGCCTATTTCTCCACAATCTCCATAGATTCTTAAAAGTCCCGGCAGCAATACCTATTCGTCTGTTAATCTCATGCCGCACATCACCAGTAGCAGTTACGCAGCTCCCAAGGTAATTAAACTGTGACACCTGCTCAAGACTGCAACCATTCAGATTAACTGAATCACAACCTGCCTGACCAATTTTCATCACTTTAGTTTTCTCTCTGTTTATAACCAAACCTACTGTACTACCAGTCTCATCAACAGTTCGAATGAAAGAGTTCATCTCATCAACATCATTTGCCAAAAGGGCTAAATCATCAGCATAATCTAAATCAGAAATTTTCGTATCTCCAGCCCATTTAAGGCCAAAATCTTTCCCTTGAAGTGAATTTCGCATAACATAATCAACAACCAAACTAAAGAGAAAAGGAGACAAAATGCACCCTTGTCGAACACCAGAAGTAATGCTAAACCAATTGCTACAAGACTTACCAACTCTCACACATGACTCAGTGTTATTATAGAGAGCTTTCATTATGTTAACTAACTTGTCAGGTATACCATATGATTTCACAATCAACCACAAATTATGACGATCAACAGAGTCGAAAGCCTTTTTGAAATCAACAAAGCTGGCAACCAAAGGTTTCTGAAACTCTAAACATTTCTCAAGAATCTGCCTAAGTGAAAATATCTGATCTACACATCCCCTACCACTTCTGAATCCACATTGCTCATCACGCAATTGCCTGTCAACCAGATTCTTAATTCTATTAAGCACAATCATGGAAAGAACTTTACCTGGAACAGAGAGTAGGCTGATACCCCTATAGTTATCACAAGAACTGCGATCACCTTTTTTGAAAATAGGGATAATAATAGCTCTGGTAAAATCTTTAGGAACCATGCCTTTATCATAAAAGTTATTCAAAATTTCAGTCATCCAAGTGATAACCAAAACATTCCCAGCTCCAAGCATTTCCGTAGTAATTTCATCCACCCCTGGGGATTTATGAAGTTTAAGTTTAGAAATAGCCAAACTAACTTCAGATTGTGTTATAGGGCCAACATTAAAGCCAACAATGCATCTATCATCATTGCAAACAATGGGAGTAGAACTAACCACATTGTTTAGAACATCACTGAAATGCTCAGCCCACCTAGCCATGACAGAATCCTCACCTTCTATAACCTTGCCTTGTTTATCCTTCAATCCCTGTATACCTGTTCGTTTTCTACCACACAAAACATTAACTATCTGGTACAGCTCTCTGCTGTTGTGCTGTCTAACTGCTTCCTCAGCTTTGTCAGCAAGGCCATCAAGCCAAAGATTCTTATCAGTAGCTAACTGATCCTTTACACGTTTATTAAGTTCTTTGTAATGCTTTCTATTAGGACTAGTAGGGTACTGATTAAGGACATTCCTGCAGTTCCTTCTTTCTGAAATAAGCTCAAGTGCCTTATCGCTTAAATAATTCTGCCTCCTCTGCTCCTTTTTCCCTAAAAGAGTACTGTTAGTTTCCAAAAAAGCCTGTTTAAAATGGCCCCATTCTTCCTCAACTTCAGTATTAAGCAAACCATGACTGTCATAATGACTAAGTAACCTATCATGGTAAGCTTTAGCTATAACTGGGTCTTTCAGAGCATCAGTATTAAAGGTAAATTTTTTAACCCTAGCACAACACTCTTTAAGTTTAAGTTGCAAGACACTTTTAACAAGGTAATGGTCAGATCCAATTTCAGCTCCCCTATATGCCCTGGTATTTCTAACAGAACTAGCCCATTTGCTGTTAATTAATATATAATCGATCATATTCTTATGCAGCCCATCAGGTGAAACCCATGTGTATTTATGTATGTCGCGGTGTTTGTAATATGTGTTAGTTATTCTGAAACCATTTAGTTTAATTACCTGTAGGAGACGTTGCCCATTGCCATTGCAGCTACCAATACCAAAAGGGCCTATTACTCCTCCCCAAAGGTCAGAGTCGGTACCAACTTTGGCATTGAAGTCAGCAAGAACAAGGGTAATATCTCCTTTCTTGACAGAATTCAAAATATCCTGAAGTTGTCTGTAAAACCTATCCTTCTCATCCTCATCAGAATCCTCAGTGGGGGCATAACAGCAGATAACATTCAAGTCTTTAATGCTTGTCTGAAATTTTGCTGTAAGAAACCTTTCATTAATGCACTCATATCCTAGAAGAGCATCACTAGCATGTCTGCTGAGCAGCAGACCCACGCCTTGGCGATGCTTTCCATCCTCCCTCCCTGTAAAGAGAAATTTAAAGTTATTTTTAAGTATCTCACCTTTACCTGTCCATCTGGTCTCTTGCAAGCCTAGAATATCTAGGTTATAGCGCTGGAATTCCTGCATGAGGACATCAAGAGAATAATCTCTATGTAATGTCCTCACGTTTTACGTTCCTGCAGAGAGAAAATGATTAGTAGGATTTTTAAAGAAATTTGGTTTATTGAGATTGGTAGGGCCAACAATATCAAACAGCCCCCTGATCGCAGGCATGGGGAAAAGACCTGTTCCTCCTCCGCTAAAGGCTGAAGTCACTGATGCTGGTAGGAACTTCAGGCACCACCTTTTCAAGTGGACTTTTTCAAGAACCATATGGCCTGCCTGAGACACATTACTCCAGTTTAGGCTTGACGATGCCCAACTAGCTAAGTAAGGTTCAGGTACCTGCGATGGCCTCTGATTAGGATTATCCACCAGCTGATATAAGGTATCCCATGCCTCTGTTCACTTAGAGCTGGCAACCCAGAAGCAAACAGAAAACACAGCGGCAGACTCTCCCTCAACAGAGGCCTACCAGTGCAGCAAGTCCAGGATCCATAATCAAGCTCAAATCCATAAACAAGTCCAGTCTAGTAGGTATAAATGGTCAGCACCAGGACCCTGTGAAGTTGACCACTCCTCAGCAGGGTTGAAAAAAAAGGAAAAAAGTGGCCATAGATGACCAGATCAGTAGGCCATACTGAACTGGCAGCCCTCCCCTTCCGTTCCCTTCCAAAAGAGAATATCTCTTTTGAAAGGTACTAACGGCCTGCACCACGAGAAGGCGGGGTCGGACATTAGGTGCTAGACCTGGCCGGTTCTGTGCATCATCACTGGGGATTGGTACACAGCTCTCCTTCCAGTTTACGCCTAGCTACCATTTACAAGCCAATTTAAAATACTGGGTATAAAATAGGTTTGTCCTCACAAAACTATTCCTTTCGGGGTTTTTCCTCAAATAATTTTTCATACATAATATTTTTATTTATTAACTATGACAGAGCGATATTTTTCGAACTTTCAGCTTGACGTAACGAATGCAGCATGTTTTTTCGAACAAGATAAACAAGTAAGCTTTTAATCCGAAAGATTCCTTCCACTGATGCATTAAAACTTAGAATGATGTACGTTAGTTATTTTAACACAACATCACAAAGGATGTAACCTTCAGTAGGTAAACAAGTTTCAGAATCAATATAAATTTTAAAAAAGCAAACTATTCAGTCTTATGTACTAGGTTATAAAAAAGTTAGGTGCGGATAACATGTTGTTTATCAATGTTCGTTCCAAGAAAAATTCTTAGCATATTGCATTTTGAGTAATAGCTCTTGAAAAAATAACTGGTGCTCTGAAAATCAGTTGCAGATTTTGCTTACATAAACCTGATATAGGTAAAAATATTTCGCTACAAAAATATTTTAAAAATGAACTGGATTAGAAATGTAATAAGTTTACAAAGTTTATTAACTTTTTTGTGTTAAATGTTCAAAAGTTATTTCAATTACTGTTTATGCACATTGATAAAGATAGAAAAGGAAATGTTCTTCCTATCGAAAATGATATTGTATATTCGTAATGGAACTGAAGTAATAATGATTTCTTTCCTGACCGGAAAAGGCCAAAGATTAAAACGTGACAAAAATTGCTATTAGGGGTACGCAAGTTACCGAAATGTTTCGGATGCTAATCGTAGCCACGTAAGTCAAATGAAACATTTAACTTCCTATTATGATTCAAATCGTTAAACTTCAGGAATCAATGAAAACATACCAAAAACCTTCTGAAAAGTTGAAAAGTAAATTTACCAGATTTTTATTATAATTTTAATATTAATTTAATATAATAACAAATTTTTCAATACTTCTAGCACTCTATTCTTCCTCTATTTCCTATTAGTCCTATATGTTCTATTAGTCTCTTAAAGCATATTCTAAAAGAAAAAAAAACACGTAATATGTGTTTACTATTTTTTCGCTTCGATACCTGTTTTTGACTCGTTTCCAGTGGAGATCACTGTGAGAAAATGTACCTTGGTTTTCACTCCTTAGATACTTCTAAAAACTATTTTTTTTTAAATTATTCAAAAGAATTGTTAGAAGAACACAATAAATTATATTAATACAGGAAATAAACATGTCTATTCAGTCACGTGAAAACCGTAAACTTTTAAAATGAACGCTAAAGGTTTCACTAGGGGTATAAATTTTCAGTAAAGTTTAAAAGATTTCATACATTTAGGATACTAAATCTATCTCTTGGTTAGTTCAAACCGAATGAAAAATGCCGCGAAATATATATGTATTATTTGGCTCCATTCGAGCTTTTGCATGTTTCTTTAGGCGCATTGCTTGAGGGCTAACTGCAAGTGAGGAGAAAAACAGCAAGCTCCGTTGAACATAAGTGGCAAAAGAAAGAAGCAAGAGTAAGCTAGATAAATTTAGATTTCGTCAGCTTCTGCGAGCGAAGCCGAAAGAGATTTCAGAGTGCCGCTCTCCAGTGTTCGCAAGACAGTCCATCAATTCTACTGGCATGGAGAAGACTGTTATTGATAGCACCGAGAGGAAAGTCATTGCTCACATTGACCACTATCAAATGTCACAACGAGTGCGACCAAGAGATGTCGCTGGATTCTCCAAGCCCTGAAGCCAGATTGTGTGTCACTTTTAGAGATTTCTTTTTTTATTCTGTTCCCTCTCTTTTCTTTGGCCCGAGGTACCAGCGATGGTCTAGTGGTCGAGATGAGTTTCAAGCCAGAGGGTATCTAGTCCGAATCGCGATAACGAGAGATATTCCCTCAGCTCTTGCAGGTGCGTTAGAGCAGTGAAAGCGATTCTTGGGAAATGGAGAGAATGCTCTAGATTAGGAGGCAAGAGTTTGAAGTTGTACGAGGAAAAGTGTCGCGGTCATTGCTGAGGCAGAATATGTTCTGCCTGCCGGTCATTGCCAATTGGAATTGCTTATAAAGCTGGGTGATTCATATTGATGAATTGGGAGCTTTAAAAGAATTTGGAGCAATTTTATTTGTTGGATATCAATTACAACTAGAATAAAATTTTATGGAATATCAAATAATGCAGAGAAAGTAAAATAATAATAACTAAATCAAATATTTTGCCATTGAGCTTAATTTAAAGCTCTGCAATTTATAAAATGTCAAAAAAGGTTACTATATAAATTTTAATTTTTGTATCGTAAGAAGGTTTGTTCAAAACATCTTACATCTTACACTAGCATCTCTTATATTAAATATTTTATACTCTAAAGAGAGATTTAATGACTAAGCATATATTTTAATAGGTTTTTGACAAATCTTTTACGGTGGGTCATAACCTTATTGAAAGTTTCGGGTTCCATAAATCTGAAAAAGCTGAGAAAAATCGATTTTAAGAAGTTTTATCTGAACATCTAAAATTATATTATTAATTTTTTAATTTTTCTTTTAAATTTGATATTCTTAATTTGTTTTCCCCAGCACGTACACATTGCGCGTAATTGGAAATAAAGTGGACATCAAAAATGTTAATAATTCTAATTATTCTAATTATTCCTCATCTACGTTTAGTGCCCTCTAATGATGTAAACAAAAACTATTTAAAGATTTGAAAAATGAGAATTATAATAGTTCGTTAATAGTTTTCTAACTAAAAATAAATTTTTCAATTATCACTTAAACCAAAAAAGTTGAGTTTACTACTACCGCCCTTTTGGGGTGGTAGTAGTAAACTCAACATTTTTGGCAACAATTGCAACAGTTTACAACAATGAGTCGCCCTTACCCTCTGGGGGTAAGGGCAACTCATTGTTGCAAATGCAAACCTCGTGACCTTCACATTCCACTGAAAAAAAATTCCAATTTCTAGCATAAACACATCATTTGGAATATTCGTTTAAAATTCTGCAATTTCAAAAATTTTCTACCATTAGAGGACGCAATTCAAACTTTTATGAGATTCAGAAAGTGCGAATCGTAATATTGCGTCAATACCTATCCAACCCAAAAAGAATTTTCCTTTTTTCTCTTAAAACAGAAAGAAGTTGAGTGTTTACAGACAGAAGGAAAAGTGGAAAAGTTATCTTGTTTATTTATTTATTTATTTATTTATTTTTGGAAACGAGATTAAAAGATAAAATCCAATTTAAGCAATTGCTTACCACAGAGATCTGACAGAAGATTGTTCAATTTAATACACCATAAAAAAGTTTGATGTTAATGATCAATCGGGAAGACAACACAAGAAAGGAAATTCCCATGTGTTCTCCAGGATTTTGAACCAGGTTCGTTTGCGCCGCAGTTAAACACGTTAAAACGCTTGTCCGTTGGGATTGCCTATACCACTTAATAGACTGGTATTTTTGAGGTTGATATGATATTTTTGCTTATTAGTTACTCGTGTTATGTACTTATTCCACAAAAAATTATAGCATATATTTTTGAATGTGGAAAATTGATGTGATATATATATATATAATTATGTATTTCTTATTCTTAGTAAGAAAATATTATTTCATGTAATAAAAGAATATTAAGTTAAAGGCATGGTGCAACTATGGAACAAAATTATAACTGGTATTACGTAAATTGTTTATGCATCCTAGTTGCAGCAAGTAGCATCATGCGACTTACCAGCATCGTGTAAATTAGGCTTCATTCAGAGCAGTCAGATCCCATACGACATTCGGCCCAACTAATGCGATAAATAAGAAAAGCTCTGCGCGCTTTCTTGCTTTTGTGCCTGTAGTGTATGCAATAATATCGTTAGATTAAGACACTTAAAAAGAAGACTTCTACAACAGTTTGACCAATAAGAAAACATGTGAAAAGGATGAGACTGGTATAGCTCTTGTACCAGCTGGTTCACTTCCAAAATGCAAGTTAAGAATTATTTTTTTCTAAAACCCTATTTTAATGAGGAGGAACCTTGACAGGTCCTAGAGCTCCATCAGAATAATATTTACAAAAACAAAAGTATGGATATTTAATTTGGCTCCAGTTCGGCGTCCTTTAGAATCAGAAATTGCTACCAGAGAAGTCTCCAGTAGGTTCTAAAAGTAGTCCGGATCAAACTAGTAGAAGTTCAAGAACTATCGGACAAGTAAACACTAAATGGTTTATTTTTTGTTATCAAACTACTCGCAAAACTTCGAGTCAACTGTGTTTTGATCATAAACACAATTTGTGAGCTTATTTTGCATAATAAATTTACACTTACATGGGTTAGAGAGTAATATTTTTTCTGGTGTAGTTTATTAAGTTGTATATATAATTCAACACTTATAAAAATTTCGTCTGTTTAAATTGATTGAAGATAATACCTCGTCGGTAAACCGTCGAAATGTTGTATTTTGACAAATAACTATATTATAAAAAGTCATCGCAGATTTACATGTTATTGTGAAAAGAAAACTGCATTCAAAGCCTCGTAATTTTTAAAAAAATAATACTCTACGTTTTTCTAAGAAACTATCAGTGGATAAATTTAAGATCACGCAAATCTCTCTAAATCTCAGTTTTAAACGACTTTAGTTTAAAATTTCGAGTTATTAAAGGTACCCTTCGTAAAAGACGCTTCCTGTTAACGTTTCATCCTGAACATTTTTTTCTAAAAGATAATTAAGTGTAACTTATAGAATCATTACACAAACTTCTAAAATTATATTTTTTCAGTGAAAGATTTTAGTGTAGGTTTCAAAGCTCTCTAATGAAATGTTAGGGAGTTATGAATGCGGTTTTATATTCGCATAACACTGAACTGTTACTTTTTGCGAACATTCTTTGCAATATAGTGTATTCTGTTACACTGCATAACCAATACTCATGGCTTCAAGATTAATCTCTAATTATTCAAAATCAGAGAAGTTACTTTATGTTCTGAACGTTTAACTTCATATATTTAAATTTAAATAACAAAGGCTAGCCAAAGACCGAACTTTTATGACTACATAAGTTTTGCATTTGGTCATTAATCTTTCATAAGACGGCTTTCTTCTGTACGATGAATTTATACAAATGTTTCTGCATTTCTACAAAAGTGAGTTTTCTTGTAATGATTGGAAGCGAAACAAAAGCAGCAGAAAATATGCATTAAAGTTGCCGTTTTCTCTCTTTATATTTTTTATGCATACGTTTGCGTCGTTAGATAAAAAAAGTTTTTCATTTTTCTGTCGTAAAATTATTCTATAAAATGGAAAGGAAGTAAACGAAACGCCTCCTAAAAAGACAATAACTCCTTTTGGCCTTATTTGAATAGTAAGATGATTTTTTGCTGCAAATCAACAGTTTATCCAAAGTTTAATAATAGAAGATTCGCTTTGTAACTCTTGAAGAATTGCCTTTTCTTGGGTGAACGTTGTTTTTTAAGTATATGTTCTTACTGTACAATGAAGTCAAACAATTCGATTCTGAAACCCAGCAAATTGATTTACTCTTGTATCGAAAAATGTGTTCCACACTCAAGTTTGAAATGTTTTAATTCAGCTTCAAATTTAAGGAAGGAATCGACCGTCATTCTTTAATGTTACTAAATTTCATTTAAATTTATGAGTATAAGATATTTACTGCATAAATTAATAATATTTTACAGCAAGATGAAAAGCAAACGGAAAAATCGACGTTTAGAGGAAAGTCATCTTTACATCTGCAAAATTTCATTTTTTCGCATCTGCTCTTCAAAATAGTGTTTGTTAAATATTCATTTTTTTTTAAATGACATTCACTTAACTTTCATACTTTAACTTGTGCACTGCTTGGGATAAAAACCAGACTAATTGCATTGGTTGCCATCAGGGACGCTTTCAGATATTTTTGGGCCCTAGGATAAAAGGCATATTCGGGGATGCTCCCTGCATCTGATCCCTGTGCACAATAATCTGACTCAGATTTGCGGATCCTAGGCTCATTCCTAGTTTGCCATTGTAAAGCCGAATTTTAATCTCTATAGTATCTAAAAATTTTTAAAGTGCTAATAGAATAAAATAAATATCTAAAAAAATCTATTTAAACTTAATTTCAGCAATATTTTTTCAGCACTTGACGAGTTAGATAATGTTGTAATATTCCACAGTAATGTTCCCAGTCCTTTATATTAAAATTTAATTTAAACGTACACGATAATCACAATATCAGATCGCTTCCCAAAGAAAATGGAGTGGCAAAGCTTGAGTAGAAGTGATTGAGACAATGAGACTCAGCAGTTGAGGCGTATGGTTCTCATAGTTTATTTACAAATCAACCAATGGTTTATTCCAATGTTTCTTATGAAAATGTTTGTCAACCTTATTTTGTGATGACTCCCCTAATATTCTGATAATTCTGAAATTCGATCTCCGCAAAACTCTTCACCCTGCCCTCTGACATTATCCGATAGGTTTGTAAAGGTCGCCGTCTTTCGGATTAAGCGGCACCACCGTGTGAGGGAGACCCATACGTTGTGCCAGTTAAAGAACATGATGGATGGCGTTGACGGGAAGCTATCATCTGTCTCCTAACAGCTACTTACTGGGTTCCCTTCTCACAACCTTCCCTGAACCCCAGGGTCTTTGTGACCTGGTCATGTAGCCCACTGTGCGCAAAAAAGTGCCACTCAGAAATAAAACCACACAACCCAAACTCAGCAATTTCGGAATATCTGTGTGTGGTCTTTAGCTCTTTTCTAACGAATCTGCAATACTCGCCCTTTCTGATGTAAGAAAAGAAGAATAAATATAAATGTCAGAGTACGAGGGGCATTCAAAAAGTTCTTGATATGCATCTGCAGAACAAACCCAATCGCACTTACCGGAACAAAACTTTTTACTTTCCATCAAATTGCTCCCCTCTAGCATCAATGCAAAGTTGCAGACGTTGGTGATACTCCTGTTGGGGAATACTCCACAACTCTGAATGAAACCATTTTGCAAGTCTTGCACCCTTGAAAACGACTTCGCAACAACAAGTTCCTCTGTAACTTTTGGAAACAACTAAAAGTTGCATGATATCGAGTGAATATGCTGGATGAGGTAGATGTTTGATTTTTTCCTGCTCCATATGGGTTGTACCTTGCCGGGTTTTGTGAACACTGGCATTGTTATGAAGAAGGAGAACCATTGACACGCCTGTTGTTGTACACTGTTCCTTCCTCTCCTTAACCATTTTTGGCCAAACAGTGTTGGTAGACCGAACTACCATGTCCATGACTACCACTCCTTGGGAATTGAAAAAAATTGTGAACATCTTCCTTGAACGAAACTCTTGGTGGAGGATTTAGGGACATGGTTCATCTTCCGCATCTCAAACGTAGTTATCGATCTTTATGGGAGTTGTATAGTAATACAACCATGTCTCATCGCCTGTGACAATGTCTGTTAACCGTTAAGGGCTATTAGATTCAAATATTGCCAGCATCTCCTTGCACGAGTCAACTGTAACCCTCTTTTGTTGTCCTTTCAGTTTGTGGGCAACCCATTTAGCACAGATCTTTCGGAAGTTTAAATATTGTTGAATAATTGTTTCCACATTGCCAGTCGGTGCACTGACGTGTAAACCTATTTCCTGAAAGGTAGTGTGTGGGTTTTCGTAAATGAGTTCACGAACAGCAGCGAATGTTCTCTCGTTCACGGTCTCCTTCGGTCTTCCTGCACGAGCAAGGTTTTCGAAGCTCTGCCGTCCTTCTTTGAATCTGCGCATCCAATCCGTAATAATGTCGCATGAACAGGCATGATCTCCATATACTTTTGATGAATCGGCGTGATTTTTTTCACGTTGTTCCGAAGCTGCATCATTGCGAAAATGTAAAAGCAATCCCCTTCAATAGTAGGTCCCATAGCAACAATGCACATATTTCACAGACCAAGCTTTACATGCCGCTAACGAAGAGAGAAATGATGATACGTCATTTGTTTTAATATGTAATGACAAGTTTAGACAAGCTTTCAAACAAGTCATAACTCGTTAACTTCGGGGGATCGAGTATAAATCTACAGGCACGTATGAAGTACTTTTTAACCCCTTCCGTATTTATGTGGAAGATTCCTCTTATTTTAGTGAAAAAAAAACATATCCCAGCCATTCCTGGATTTATTTCGCTTTCCACCGGTTGAGAAATAACGGTCGATGATATCATTAGTTGAGCTATGAGACCATTAGTTTATTGATAACTAATTTGATAGTTCAATTAGCAAATATACCTATGAACACCATCGTTAAATCAACAGATTAGTCTCATTGTCCCAACTGCTTCCATTTCCACTTCGTCGCTGAATAAATATTTTTATGTTTGTTAATTTCGAAAGAAAAAGATAATGAGAAAGATCGAAACAGATAATAAAAGTTTTCATAATTTATAAATGCTACACGAATATTTTTCGAAACTGAGATTTATGCTGATATAATTTCGATATATATATATGATTAGATTTAAATAAACCTGATATGATCTTCATTTTCATTTACATATTAAGCCTAGTTTTTAGAAATCAAGGCACTCCAAATTTCAGTTTTGGTTGGCATAAAATAAAAAATGTCTCCTTATTATGTCTAGGCGGTGTAGTTGGTCCAAATGAAATATTCCCCGTATCCATTAGGTCATAATGAAAAAAAGCTCTTCCTTCGCTGCGTCAGATACGCGGGAGTATTTTGTACTTGTTAGTAAATCAGACTCCAGCGAGGAGAATGTGTAAATTGGTCCGTGGTGTCGTAGTCTTCGCAATTTCTCGCATGGGCGATTACAGATGTGACAACAAATCTTTCTATTCGGAAGATAAGCTAAGCTCTGGTAATTGAGGAAGATGCTGTTAGCTAAGCTTACTTCCTTCTGGGTCTTAGCTCCAGATACCCGGGATCGAGATAATATTAAAGCGAAATGTTTGTTGTCAAAGGGGACACAACGATTAGGAAGCAAGAGAACACGTGGTGAAAAATTTCGGTTTTGACTCCTAGAGCAGCGTTTTACAAAGTATTGACCATGACGTCTTTGGAAAGGGCCGAAGCCCATAATATCATAACTTCGTTCTGTACGTAAAAGAATAAAAATTTATGTTTTGAAATACATTCATGCCATAAATGAATAATAAAATAGCTCGATTAAACGAAAATTGAAATGAACAGAAATTATTTTACCCAATGCTGAAATTCATGTCATTTTATTGCATAGGCTTATTCGCTCATTATTTTAATACTTCGTCGAAATTAAATCTAATTACATTGCATAAAAATATGATGAATTAAATAAAATGTATGAATACTAATATTTTTGTTTTTTATCTCACATTTAATGTATCTAAGTTTCCTTTCTGAATTTTTCTGGTCAAATGGCATTAAAATTTTTATTATATTTTTTTGGCAGAGGAGCGGTTTCTAAGAGTTGTTTTACCTCTGAGTAGCATGTTTTTTCACACAACTGGCTAAGTTGCCAGGTCACAAGGACCCCGAGAGCTCAGAGAAAGTTATCGGGACCCCCTGAGTAGCTGTTAGGAAACAGATGGCAGTCTCCCGTAAAGGCCATCCAGAGAGTTCTTTATGTGACCAGGCTATGGCTCTCCCGCACACGGCGCCACGGCATAACATCCCATCCGATTGACGGTATCTTTTCCAAACCCATTGGTGTCCCCTACTGACAGAGGACGGGGAGTTTTGCAGATTACATGTCTGACGCGCTACCGACTGAGCCACCCCTGCCCCGTAGAACCAAGAAAAGTGCTTGAAAAACCGGACAGGTGCCATTACTTTGTGTGCGTTCACAATTTTTTGATTCGTATTATTTTTAGTGATGGAATGGTTATCGTGTTTGAATACAGAACGAAGAGACTCTGTGTTAGATCCCGGAAACTGCATAATGCTCTCCCCTCCCCCAATATATGATTTCTTTCTTCTTAGGTATCGACTTATTAACACATTATGTTTGTGATGTATGACGACAAGTTTATGACAATCTTATGATGGCTGACAAATACTTACCAATGTGGCAAGTGGGTTTGAGGAAAAAAACTAATCTCTTTCCATGGTTCTGTGTTTTGAAAGTTTAACACAAAAAAAGATTCAAAATTATTCAGACTAATACTAGGCTCGTCAGAATTTATTCAGTTGCCAATTTATTCAGTTGGGAACGCGCCTCTCCCTAACAAAAAAAAAATTCTTGTATGATTATGCACATAGTAATAACTTTTATCCATTGAACAGAAAGGTGATTCTAGCTACTCACTTACTGTTGTATGATATATTACCTAACTTCGTAACGTTCTCTTGCACAAACTGCATAATTGTATAAAAATAAATTAAAATTAGCTATCTTCCCATAAAGCCCTAAAAAGTAGAAAATAAACCTAAGCATATCGATGGTACAATCGATCACTGAGTTCGTATTCACTTCAAAGACAGATAAGTCGCCGGCATTCTCATTCAGTAGGTAAATCGGCGCCTATCTTCCTTTGAAGTGAATACGAACTCAGTGACTGATTGCACCATCGATTTGCTTTAGATTTATTTTCTACTTTTTAGGGACATATAGGAAGACTGATATTTTTTAGTTTTTTTTAATTTTTATACATTTTTTTCACCAAAAACACCTACCTTCAAAAAATTTCATTTTATATATGACTCATAGATATCGAGCACACTTTCCTCCCTTTAGAAGTCATATTTGAGGTAACCCATGATATTGGAGACGTCACAAGCTTAAATTTGAGATACGACTCGTTAAAGCCGAACCTGGCGAAATTCTACCCCTCCCCCCCGCTTATCAGGGAAAAGTGGATGCAAAATTCGAAATAGTTTATGACCGTCGTTATACGAGCTTTCATTTGACACCTAACTTGTAAATGTAGGCTCTCGCGTTTGGAAGATATAGTAGAACGCTTTCATATTTCCCGTTTTTTGGGGAAGAAGAAAATACGGAGGAGTAATTTTTTATAGCCTGCGAAACACCCCCCGTCACAAGCTTTCATTTGACACATAGTGTTTTACTTTCCGCACTGCGTTCAGGAATATAGGAGAACAATCATTTTCATTCCCCCACTTTTTTAAGAGGGGGAAAAGGCAAGGAGGGTCAATTTTTCGTAGCTTATATCCTTCAGAAGCATTCATTTGACTTATCGCTTGTTACTTTCGGCATTCGCGATCTGGAGATATAGTTTAGGAATAGTTTTCAGATTTCCCCTTTTTAGGGGAAATATGAGGGGGTCAATGCAATATGAAGTCAATTTTTTATAGGGGTCAATTTTTCATGGCCTATGACAATCCCCGCGTCACAAGTTCTATTTGGTACATAAATCATTAAGTTTTTCCATCGCGGTCGAAACATATGGTGGAACAACATTTTGTTGAATCGACAAACCGAACAACGGACAAATGTCAAAGCCAAAAGCAATACGAAGATAGCTAAAAAAGACTTAATAGTTTCACTTTGTCTCTCTGTAGACATCGAACATTTTTGTTTATAGAGATAAATTAAAAACGTTTTTCGTGTTGGATAGGTATTAAAGAAATGTTACGATTTGCACTTTCGGAATTTCACAAAAGTTATAATTGGCACCCTCTAACGGCGAGAAAAGTTGAAAATTTCCAACCAATATTTCAAATGATGTTTTTGTGCTAGAAATTTGAAAATTTAGTAATGGAATGTGAAAGCCGTGAAGCTTCCATTGCCAACAATGAGTTGGCCACTTATCCCCGGAGGGGAGATGGGTTAAACACCCAACTTTTATATTTAAAGAGATATTTTTGTTGTTTTTTAGGTCTTTAAATGGTAGTTAGGTAGTCACTGGAAGCAGAGCTATGCACCAATCCCCTGTGATGATGCATAGAACCGGCCAGGCCTAGCACCTAATGTCCGACTCCGCCTTCTCGTGGTGCAGACCGTTAGTACCTTTCAAAAGAGATACTCTCTTGTGGAAGTGAACGGAAGGGGAGGGCTGCCAGATTAGTGTGGCCTACTGATCTGGACAACTATGGATACTTTTCTTTTTTTTCCTACCCTGCTGAAGAGTGGTCAACCACACAGGGTCCTGGTGCTGACCATATAAACCCACTGGACTGGACAGATATATGACTCTGAGCTTGATTATGGATCCTGATTTTGATGCACTGCTGGGCTTCTGTGGAGGGAAAAATCTTCCGCTGTGTTTTCTGTTTGTGGGTTGACAGCCCCAAGTGAATAGATTCACAGGATATGTTTATCAGCTGGTGGATAATCCTGAGCAGAGGTCATCGCAGTCACCTGAACTCTTTGCTTCTATTGGCATCGTCAAATTTTACATTGGAGGAAGTCCTCCAGTGTAGATGGCTTCAGCCTTTAGTGGTGGGGGAACGGGTCTTTGCCCCATGTCTGCGATTAGGGGGCTGTTTGATATTGTCGACATTCCCTCTCTCAATAAACATAGTTTCTTTAAACATCCCACTAACCATTTTCTCTCCATCGGTAGTCGGAATGTGAGGACTCTAAACAGAGCTTTTTCTCTTGATATCCTCACAGAAGAATTCCACCGTTTTAATATAGATATTCTCGGCTTGCAAGAGACCAGATGGACAGATAAAGGTCAGATTCTTAAAAATAATCTTAAATTTCTCTTTTCAGGGAGAGACGACAATAAGCATCACCAAGGCGAGGGTATGCTTCTCAGCAGACACGCTAGTGATGCTCTTCTAGGATATGAGTGCATTAATGAAAGGTTTCTTACAGCAAAATTTCAGACAAGCGTTAAAGACTTGAATGTTATCTGTTGTTATGCCCCCACTGAGGATGCCGATGGGGATGAGAAGGATATGTTTTATGGATAACTTCAGGATATTTTGAATTCTGTCATATTACCCTTGTACTTGGTGACTTCAAAGCCAAATTTGGTACTGACTCTGACCTTTTGGGAGGAGTAATAGGCCATTTTGGTATTGGTAGCTGCAATGGCAATGGGCAACGTCTCCTACAGGTAAGTAAACTCAATGGATTCAGAATAACTAACACTTATTACAAACACCGCAACATACATACGTACACATGGGTTTCACCCGATGGGCTGCATAAGAATATGGTTGATTATATATTAATTAACAGTAAATGGGCTAGTTCTGTTAGGAATACCAGGTCGTATAGGGAGCTGAAATTGGATCTGACCATTACCTTGTTAAAAGTGTCTTGCAACTTAAACTTAAAAAGTGTTGTGCTAGGGTTAAAATATTTACTTTTAATACTGAAGCTCTGAAAGAACCAGTCATAGCCAAAGCTTACCATGATAGGTCACTTAGTCATTATGACAGTCATGGTATGCTTACTACTGAAGTTGAGGAAGAATGGGATCATTTTAAACAGGCTTTTTTGGACACTAACATTTTAAATTTTTAACTCTTTTAGGAAAAAAGGAGCAGAAGAGAGAGAATTATCTGAGTGATAAAGCACTTGAGCATATTTCGGAAAGAAAGAACTGCTTACTAAAACTACGTAAATCCCCAGGGGTAGATGAAATTACTAATAGAGCTGGGAATGTTTCGGTTACCACTTGGATGACTGAAATTCTGAATATCTTTTACGATAAAGCCATGGTTCCTAAGGATTTTACCAGATCTATGGTTATCCCTATTTTCAAAAAAGTTGATCGCAGTTCTGTGATAACTATAGGGGTATCAGCATACTCTCTGTTCTAGGTAAAGTTCTTTCCATGATTGTGCTTAATAGAATTAAGAATCTGGTTGACAGTCAATTACGTTATGAGCAATGTGGATTCAGAAGTGGTAGGGGATGTATGGATCAGATATTTTCACTTCGGCATATTCTTGAGAAATGTTTTGAGTTTCAGAAACCTTTGGTTGCTAGCTTTGTTGATTTCAAAAAGGCCTTCGACTCTGTTGATCGTCATAATTTGTGGTTGATTGTGAGATCATATGGTATACCTGACAAGTTAGTTAACATAATGAAAGCTCTCTATAATAATACTGAGTCGTGTGTGAGAGTTGGTAAGGCTTGCAGCAATTGGTTTAGCATTACTTCTGGTGTTCGACAAGGATGCATTTTGTCTCCTTTTCTCTTTAGCTTGGTTATTGATTATGTTATGAGAAATTCACTTCAAGGGAAAGATTTTGGCCTTAAATGGACTGGAGATACGAAAATGTCTGATTTAGATTATGCTGATGATTTAGCCCTTTTGGCAAATGATGTTGATGAGATGAACTCTTTCATTCGAGCTGTTGATGAAACTGTTAGTAGAGTAGGTTTGGTTATAAATAGAGAGAAAACTAAAGTGATGCAAATTGGTCAGGCAGACTGTGATTCAGTTAATCTGAATGGTTGCAGTCTTGAGCAGGTGTTACAGTTTAATTATCTTGGGAGCTATGTAACAGATAATGGTGATGTGCGGTATGAGATTAACAGACGAATAGGGATTGCTGCCGGGACTTTTAAGAATCTATGGAGAGTGTGGAGAAATAGGCATATACACCTAAAGATTAAAATTAGACTTTATAATAGTTTGGTTCTTTCTAGGGTTAGTTATATTAGTAAAACTTGGACACTTTGTAAACAAGATAACAGGAAACTAGATGCTTTTGATTCCAGATGCTTACGCAGTATCTTGGGCATTAGATGGTTCAACTTTGTAACTAATGATGAGGTTAGGCAAAGGTGTTTGCAACCTCCTCTAAGCAGCATATTGTGCAGAGACTCCGTTGGTTTGGCCATGTTGCCCGCATGAATAATTATAGATTGGCGAATAGGGTTATGAACGGTGTGCCTAAAGGCCTCAGAAAGAAGGGGAGACCTAGGATGCTGTGGACAGACAATGTGAAACAGGACCTTGTTAGTATTGGTGTGCAGTGGCCAGATGCAGTAGATGTAGCTCAGGATAGACTTGCTTGGAGAACTAAATTGCATGGTCTGGATGGACCTCCATAGCCCATGGCTGCTTGAGGATGGTGATGATGATGATGTTTGTTTTAGAGATAAATTAAAATTTCTTTTTTGATAGATATTGATAAACTATTACGATCTACACTTTCTAAATATCGAAACATCTATAACACTGCTCTCTAACACTGTAAAAATTCGAAAATTCGTAACATTTTACCTGTATTGTAAATAATGGATATTAATACTAGAAATCTGAATTTTTTCTGGTGGAATGTGAAGGTCATGAAGTTTTAATTGACATGAATGAGTTAACCCCTTTAGATTGTTTTAATTTATATCGTTAGAGATCACCTAAATATGAAAATCAACTTTTATCGAACTTTACAAGTGATCTGTTTATTGTAGAAATTTCCAGTTTTGGTGGTAAGGTGTCAAGAGATATTCCACTGACAGCAATAATCTATTTACTTTTTTCAGAGGGGTTTGAGAACAGCAACTTCGTTAATTATATGAAACAAAATAAAAATATTTTATATGTCGTATAAATATAAAATACTACTATTTGTATACTTCCCATTATCCATTAGCTCAAATTAAAACTCTGAAGGACTGAAAAAGTAGGTAAATAAAAAACTTCGTTTTCTTTGAAACCAGAATCCTATATGCACCAGAGGCGATATGCGTTCTTCTAGTTAATTATTTCTTCACCAGGCCTTCCGTAATTCAACATTCCGGATGCTCTGTTCATTTCGAAAAAAAAAAAGGATGATCTGCATTTGCTCAATTACCAGAAATAAACGTGAGTGGTACAGAAGATCGATACATCATTCAAGAATTCATCTGTAATGTTATCCTGTTGAAATATACCCTGCAGTAGCTTGCAAGATTGAAACAGAGTAAAAATAAAGTGCAATTGATATCATTTGATTTTCGGAATATGATGTATCCGCAATAGAGATATTGTGATGTAAGTAACAGAATCTTGAAAAAAAAAAAACTATTGGAGCTAGTTCAGGTTGTCGTGCTCGTTGATATGATGTGACGTAAAAGAGAAATCACCCCTTACATCAGTACTGTACCTGATATTTTATACAGCTCGAGGATAAATCCATAACAGATTGTTATTCTTATCTTCCTCTATCTGCACAGATTAAATATCAGCTTTTGAAAATCTTCTGTCATCGGTAGTAAACAGAACTTACAAAAAGAGTTGATAATGGGGTTAACTAAACTTTTCCTTTAAATTTTTTGGGTTATTGATAGTAATTGATCCAGAGGTTGATTCCAAACAAAAACGTTTGATTCGATCAACGAAACGTTTTGATTCGATCAACACTCTTTCCCCTATCGGCTATAAGAGAAAACTATTGAAATGAATTTGTCGTCCAGTGAATGTTTACGACTCACAGCGACGTTCACGTTGCAATGAGTCAGAAACATTGCTGCCCAATCGAATCATCGTTTTGAAGTTTCGACCGAGAACAGCTGTTTCGTCTAATGGACATTCCAACCTATCGAAGACCATAAATTAGACCTATCAAAACACGATTAATATCTATATTTTGCTCATCGTTTGCAGCAGGGCATCTCTGATTATCATTCGTACTGACTTCAATGATAGTACAATAAAGTTGCATTAATCATGTGCAAAACTTTATAGAGTCTTACAATATATCCGGTCAGTAGGCTAAATTAGTAGTATTCCGATCAGTACGCTTAAGTAAGTGGTTATTTGCAATCAACTATATTTGTTTACCATGTTTCAGCTAAAACCTTTAATTCCCATATATAGGCTCAATGTTCTTAAGCATTAGAGTATATCACTTCAGAATACAAACTAGTTACCTTCTTAAATGCGCCCTATTTCAAATCTAGTAATTTACTAGAGGAGTAGCATATCGCCTCTGACAAATATGGGACGCTCGGTTTCAAAGTCAGTTTTTATTTTCTAACAGTGGAAATTCGAACTTAAAACTGAATTGGAAAATGCAAATAGACTATTATATTATTGCTTATAAAAATTTAAATATATTTATATTTTAATTAAAATATAAATATATATTATTAATATCATAAATATTTATCTCTTTAAAAAAGATACGTTTTCTCATCTTCTGGTGTTAATGTTAAATCGTTGTTGTCAATTGTAAATAAAAAAATAAATGTCTACTATGAAAATTTCGTATTTCTTGAATAAAATGATAGTTTGCTCTTAAATATAAAGTTTTGATATTTTTCAATTTTTAATGCTCTGTAACTATGGAAACTGAAACTACTAGAGGATTCGAAGATTATAAATCATAACATTTCATTCGTACCCATCAACTAAAAAAATCTTTATACATTTTTATTTATCATTATCAAGCTACATAATCGGAATTTAAATACATATTAGCATAAATCGGCATTTCAGTGCTGGATAACGCAAGTCATTATAACATAAAATAATCTATATTGACAACTTTCAATACCAATATGCTAAATTTTAACTGTAAGACCATTGTCCAATCGTTAAACTCCCTTTTAAATATTTGAATGGGTTAAATACATTTAATTTCATCAGGAAGTTCATTATACAGTCTTCGATCTATAAAGTTTCTATTTCGTACAGAAACTGCTCTCTTTAGAGGCGGTACAAATAATTTTAGGTTAATTTGTCTTAATGGGATAGAAACATTATTAATTGTGAAAGAATCAATGTTTCAATGTTTTTGTGGATATCTTCTTACCTTAAATACACTGGTTTACATGAATTAAGGAACAACTCTATTATATATATATTACATGCTTTATATATATACATGATTTTAGTATATATATTACATGCCATGTAAATAGGGAACTAACCATGAAGCTATGTAACTTCTCAAATAAGCTCCGATTTTCAACAATATTCGTTCAGCATTTAATGTTATGAAAGTTTGAATAATTAACAATAAGAATGCCAGTCGCCAAAAATGACTTCAGAAGTTAATTTAAACTTAGTTATAAGCATTTGTATCAAACTGTTTAATAAAATAATTGGGTATTTTACAAGTTTGCATAAAGAAGTATTTCACTATTCATCAGTTTTTTTTTATAAGTTTCCTAAGACTAACCTTGTGGATGTCCAATATTCAAACTTCCATAACTCATTAAATGATATTTGAACGAATATTGTTGAGAATCGATATATTTCTGAGATTTGACTGAGATCTTTATATGCTATCACATTTTGCAAAACAAACAAGCAAAACACTTATTTTTGAAGTTATAGAGCTTCAATATTAACTTCCCCTTGACATAACATAGGGTTAGTCATTAATTAATGGAAACGGTGGTATATACTCTTTTGTTACAGGTAGTATTCGTAGTGTTGAAAATAGGTATTGAACTGGATGTTCTAGAGACATTCATCATAATTCTTAGTGAGAACCTTTGCAAGACTATTAATCTGTATATTTTAAAACGATTTATTGCCTTTTTCCCTCCCCCTGGATGTAAATGGTCAAATAACTGCTACCAATGTACATCACTTATACCTCGCACTCCACAACCCAAATTTCAAATTTCTGGAATAAACGGATCGTTTACAATATTCGTTAAAACTTTTTCCACCATTGGAGAGTGTTACAGAAGCTATTGGGAAATTAGGAAAACACGAAACGTAATATTTGATTAATACCTATCCAATTCAAGATTCAGATATGAAATTCCATTCATATCTAAAGACAAATCAATTGAATGAGGGACGTACCCAGGATTTAGTTTCGGTGGGGGGTGGGGTAGGTCCGTTGAATTTAGGTTTTTAGATATTTAGAGGGAAGTCTGAAAATAAGACTTGAGTAGTAGTTCCCAGTTACTGAAATATTTCACGGGACAGGTAAAGTTAAAATCATATCCTATAGCAGTTGTCTCAAACTCGCGGCTCGCGGGTTATGTTCGCCCCGACAGGCACTATTAAAAAAAAACGTTTTTCAAGTAATATTAAAAAAAATCATTTTTAGAACCAAATTTAATGCATAAAGTATTTTCTTATTATTACATCGGGATGTCTATGTTTGAAACAACCCATTCATGAGAACAATTATTTTCAAGAATGAAACAAGTAAAATCTGTGGAAAGGAACAAGTTAAGTAACATTCACTTGTCATCAGTTTTAAAAGTTGCATGTGCCAAGGACATTTTTCCTAACACTGATAATTCGGTTCCACAAAAGTGTGCCCAGTTGTCTGGTCAGAAAACGTAAATAATTTTTCCTAATATATAAAAAAAGAAACCTATAATCTGCTTTTTTTATTTTAACTCTTTGAATATATAAAAATTATAAATAATAAATAAAACTAGTTTATATAACTTTTTTTTTACCTAATTTATCAATACTTGGCCATCTGTTTAAAGTGGTAAATCACTTTAAATCTTATGTATTGAACAAATGAAACAATTAGCACAAACATAAGTAGTGTTGTGCTAAGGTTAACAAATTGTATTGAAATTCAGTAAAATTTAGTAGTTTTTGCAAAGTTGAAGTTGAAGTCTCGCATTAAAAAATTATATCATTTACAATTTTTTTTAAATTTTAAACAGGAATTGAAACATATCATTAAGGAAATTAAAATTTAAATAGTTAACATAATCAGCCCTTCGGGCTATTTACCTCATGTATAAATTTTTCCTTCTTCCCGTAAGGTGTTAACCTTAAAAAGGGGCCTCCAATCAACCGAAGATATCTAAAGTGGTCCTTCGAAGAGAATGAATTTGAGACCACTGTTCTAGAGGCAATAAAATTTTGTAATTGTTTTTTAAATCTATTTTAAGTGTTAGACTAATCTGCAATGGGGCTTAAATAAAATTATAATAAGACAACTCGGGTAAAGGTAATGGAAGCAAAATATTATTAAACGTTGAACTTTTCATGCAATTTTTCAATAATTTTTTTAACATATCTAAAACTTTAGGGAAAATGTTACACTATAATGGATTTTTAGTCTCTTTCCCCCCCCCCCTCTTCCTCATCTTACATTTTTTTCTAGATCCGGGGCTGTACTAGAGAATAAATCAAAATTGATATTGATGATCTGTCAACATAATATTTCTTTTCTATTAATCAACTGTACGAAGCTCTAATTCTGACTTTTGAATGGCGGAATATTTCAGTATGAAAAGAAATTTATTAAAAATATGAACACTAATATCGAACTCGTTTAAATTTTCAGATAGACCATGTGACATTGTTATCCAATATAAAAAATGGTGTCTTGGCATTTTCATTACAATCAGCTTGGGTATTTTCCATCAAAGATTTTTAAAATTCTACACATCTATTGCGCAGTCTCATTGTCTCATTTGTTCTCATCCACGCTTCTTCATTGGTACAAAGCAAAACTCCTGCCATAGGATACAGCATTTATTTTCTGTGTGCTTTTATATGTGCGTTGTGTACTTTTATTCAGTTTAAATAGTGAATACCTCGGTTGTAACATAGATCGATAAGGGAAATATTTGTTTCTTTATATTTACCATCACTTATCAGAAATAAGTAGTCATAGTCACTGAACTGACTATAATTCTCCTTTTCAGCTGCTGAGAACAAAATTCAAGGAAGGTATATTCTTGTTTTTCTAAATTCTAGACAAAAAAATATGCCGCGCCGCATTCCATCTCTTGGCTAATGATTTGTTTACTTTCTGGAAGTCTTTGTAACGCATCGTTCAGCACTGAACATGACGTTCAACAAAACGCTGTCTTATTCCAAGAAACTCGAGCACGGTAAGTTGCTGGTACACATCACTTGTAGCAAACGTGCTCTAATACTGAAAATTTGACTTTGTGTTTTGAGAACGGATGAATGCATCGTAAAAGAATGCGTGCATTTCCTCTTTTTCTACTCTGTGCGGAAAGAGAATGGTGATGTTTACAGTTTTAAATCAAGTTTGTTTCGGGAAAACAATATAGAAGACAGAATGGCTAGCAAAAGAAAAATTCTTAGTATCGAAAAAGAAATGGTTGAAATAAGAAAAATATTGAAGTTAGGATCACTCAAGGAAATATTTGTAAGAAGTACTACTTCTTCCAATTTTTTTCCCGTTGGATTATAAGAAAGACTCGCGTCGAATATTTTTGGACATGGGGATACCCGGATCTAAAAATATAAATCAAGGGCAGGGAGGGGTGTGTGGAATCAAGAAATACAATCGAGCTGGAAAATATAAAAGTGGGGGAGAGACTGAATTTCCGAAGCATTATAACATTTCCTTTTCTGTTTTTACAGGTCTTTGAAAAATTCTTTAAAAAAGTTCATTAAATATAAATACGTTTAATACTTTTTTGTTTCTATTAACCTCACTAGTATTCTGAGAGAGAGAAGCTCCCCCCGTCCCTAGATCCGACCGTGCATATGAGCATGATGAAAGAAAGAAAAATCTTAATATTCATTTATCTAGTGAAACAATAGCTAGGTAGTCGGTAAATGGTAGCTAGGTATTCACTGGAATGCTTTGCACCGAACCCCTGTGATGATGCACAGCACCGGGCAGTAATAGCACCTCTCGCGGTGCAGACCGTGTAGTACCGTTCAAAAGCGATACTTTCATGTCGAAGGGAACGGAAGGGGAGGGCTGCCAAATCAGTGTGACTTACTGATCTGGACTGGACAACTTTGGCTATTTTTCTCTTTATTTCTACCCTGATGAGGAGTGGTCAACCACTCAGAGTCCTGGTGCTGACCATGTATATCAACCTGGTATATAATAATGGTTCTGAACTTGATTATGAATCCTGAATTTGCTGTACTAGTGGACTTCTGTTGAGGGAAAATCTTCTACTGTGTTTAATGTTTTGTTTGTGGGTTGACATCCCCAAGTGGAGAGATTCATAGGATGCGTTTCATTAGCTGGTGGATAAATCAGAGATCATCGCAGGTACCTTCGTGTCACGTGACACGAAGGTTGCCAGTCACTAATTCTGAAAAATTCGTTGCCATATATTTTTTCTGAATTCTGCAATCAACCGTAGCGTTCGGATACTTTTTTGAGCGACTGTACCTGAACTCTTGTTTCTATGGGAATCGTCAAACCTCCATTGGAGGAAGTCCTACCAGTGTAGATGGCTTTAACCTTTAATGGTGGGGGCACAGGTCATTAGAGAGACCACTCACGGACACAAATCACAGACAAGGAGACCACCACGGAGTGGTGGTACTCCTTGTCTGCGATTAGGGGGTTTCTTGATATTTTAGGCAACCCTCTCTCAAAAAACATAGTTTCTTTAAACATCGCACTAACCATTTCCTCTCCAGGGTCTTGAAATGTGAGGACTTTGCACATATATTATTCTCTTGATGTCCACATGAAATAATTCCAACATCACAAAATAAATATACTCTTGGCTTGCAAGAGACAAGATGGATAGATGAAGATCAAGTGATTAAAAATTATCTTATATTTATTCTTTTCAGGGAGGGATGATGCAAAGATCTCCAAGGCATAGCTTTGTTTCTCAACAGACACGTTAGGGATGCTCTTCTATGATATGAGTGCACTAATGAAAGGTTTCTTACAGCAAAATTTTAGACAGGCATTAAAGACTTGAACGTCATCTGCTGTTATGTCCCCACTGAGGATGACGATGACGATGAGAAGGATAGGTTTTACGGACAACTTCAGGATATTTTGAATTCTGTCAACAAAGGAGATATTACCCTTGTTCTTGGTGACTTCAGTGCCAAAGTTGGTACTGACTCTGACTTTGGGGAGGATGATATGCCCTTTTGGTATTGGTGATATGCCCTTTTGGCAATGGCAACGGCTCCTACAGGTAATAAAGTTAACAGTTTCAGAATAACTAACACTTATTACAAACACCGCGACATACATAAGTACACATGGGTTTCACCTCATGGGCTACAGAAGAATATGATTGATTATATATTAATTAACAGAAAATGAGCTAGATCTGTTAGGAATACCAGGGCATATAAGGGAGCTGAAATTGGATCTGACCATTACCTTGTTAAAAGTGTCTTGCAACTTAAACTTAAAAAGTGTTGTGCCAAGGTTAAAAATTTTACCTTTAATACTGAAGCTTTGAAAGACCCAGTTATAGCTAAAGCTTATAGCAACCATGATGATAAAAGCTTACCATGATAGGTTACTTAGTCATTATAACAGTCATGATTTGCTTGCTACTGAAGTTGAGGAAGAATGGGACCGTTTAAACAGGCTTTTCTTGAAACTAAAAGTACTATTTTATGTAAATAGGAGCAGAGGAGGCAAAATTATTTCAGTGATAATGCACTTGAGCTTATTTCAGAAAGAATAAAAAGCAAGAATGTCCTTTATCAACACCCCACAAGTCTTAATAAAAAGCATTACACAGAGCTTAATAAACGTGTAAAGCAGTGGTTTTCAAACTTTTATGCTTCACTTACCCCGTGGAAATGTGTATGTAACTGGCGTACCCCTTGTAAAGATAGATAAAACTATAGTTATAGTATAACAATGGGAATAAAATAAAACCTATATATGTATATGCACATTATTAGCGACTTTTGAGCTCTCACGGCGTACCCAAAAATCTTTTACCGCGTACCCGACGTTGAGAACCCCTAGTTAAAAAGGATCAGTTAGCTGGTGATAAGAATCTTTGGCGTCATGGCTTAGTTGATAAAGCCGAGGAAGCAGTTAGACACAACAGCAGAGAGTTGTACCAGATATTAATGTTTTGTGTGGTAGAAAAGGGACAGGTATACAGGGATTGATGGATAAACAAAGTAAGGTTATAGAAGGTGAGGATCCTGTCATGGCTAGGTGGGCTGAGCATTTCAGTGATGTTTTAAACAATGTGATTAGTTCTACTCCCATTGTTTGCAATGATGATAGATGCATTGGCGACTTTAATGTTGGCCCTATAACACAATCTGAAGCTATTTTGGATGTTTCTAAACTTAAACTACATAAATCCCCAGGGATAGATGAAATTACTACCGAAATGCTTAGAGCTGGGAATGTTTCGATTACCACTTGGATAGGTCGAGCATTTTAGTGATGTTCTAAACAATGTGGTTAGTTCTACTCCCATTGTCTCTAATGATGATAGATGCATTACTGGCTTTAATGTTGGTCCTATGTAACACATTCTGAAGTCAATTTGGCTATTTCTAAATTTAAACTACATAAATCCCCAGGGGATAGATTAAAAATGGTGCCGAAACGCTTTAAGCTGGGAATGTTTCGGTTACTATGTGGATGACTGATATTTGAATATATTTTATGATAAAGGCATGATTCTTAAGGATTTTTTCAGATCTATTATTATCCCTATTTTTAAAAAAGGTGATCGTAGTTCTTGTGATAATTATAGGCGTATCAGCTTACTTTCTTTTCCAGGTAAAGTTTTTTGCATTATTGTGCCTAATAGAATTAAGAATTTGGTTGATGGACAATTGCGTGATGAGCAGTGTGGATGCAGAAGTGATAGGGGATGTGTAGATCATATTTGTTCACTGAGACAGATTCTTGAGAAATGTTTCGAGTTTCAGAAACCTTTGGTTACAAGCTTTGTTGATTTCAAAAAAGGGTTTTGACTCTGTTGTTCGTTATAATTTGTGGTTGATTGTGAGATCGTATGGCATAGCAGACAAGTTAGTTAATATAATGAAAGCTTTCTATAATAGCAATCGGTCGTGTGTGAGAGTTGGTAAGGCTTGTAGCAATTGGTTTAGAATTGCTTCTGGTGTTCTGCAAGGGTGCATTTGGTCTCCTTTTCTCTTTAGTTTGAAGATATAGATTATGTTACGGATTTTAGTCCCAAGGTAAATAATCTTTGACACCTGTTCAAGTAACAAAACAAGTACATAAACAGAGTATATTGATTATGCTTGGGATTTAGATATCGATTATGTTATGCGAAATTCACTGCAAGGAAAAGATTTTGGCCATAAATGGCCTGAAGATACTAAAATTTCTGATTTAGCCCTTTTGGCAAATGATATGCAAATGATGTGATATTTGGCAAATGATGAGCTGAACTCTTTCATTCGAGCTGTAAATGAGACTGGTAGTAGAGTAAGTTTGGTTATAACCAGAAAGAGAGCTAAAGTGATGAAAATTGATCAGGCAGGCTGTGATTCAGTTAATCTGCATAGTTGCAGTCTTGGACAGATGTCAAAGTTTAATTATCTTGGAAGTTATGTAACAGATACTGGTGATGTGCGGCATGAGATTAACAGACGAATAGGGATTGCTGCCGGGACTTTTAAGAATCTATGGAGAGTGTGGAGAAATAGGTGTATACACCTAAAGACTAAAATTAGACTGTATAATAGTTTGATTCTTTCTAGGGTTAGTTATGGTAGTGAAACGTGGACGGTTTGTAAGCAAGATAACAGGAAACTAGATGCTTTTGATTCCAGATACTTACGCAGTATCTTGGGCATTAGGTGTTTCATCTTTTTTAAGTATTGATTAGGTTAAGCAAAGGAGTCCCCAACCTCTTTTAAGCAGTATATTTTCTTTAGAGAGACTTCATTGGTTAGGCCTTGTTGCCCATATGGATAATTATAGATTAGAAATAGGATTATGAACAGTGTGCCTGAAGGCCTCAGAAAATTGTTTCATTTTTACCGTTACCAGATAAGGAAAAAAATCAGGGGGAGACATAGGATGCGGTGGGCAGATAATGTCAAACAGGACCTAGTTAGAATTGGTATGTAGTGGCCAGATGCAATAGTGTATCTGAGGACAGATATGCTTGGAGAACTAAATTACACGGTGTGGTTGGACCTTCATAGCCATAGCTGTTTTAGGATGATGATGACATAAGGAAAGCCAGTATTATTATCATCGCGATTTTTTTTAAAAAGGTGATCGCAGTTCTTGTTATAATTATTGGAGTATCAGCCTGCTTTCTGCTCCAGGTAAAGTTCTTTTCATGATTGTGCTTAATAGATTTAAGAATCTGGTTGATGGATAATTGCCTGATGAGAAGTGTTGAAAGTAGTAAGATATGCATATTGATCAGAGTTTCTCACTTAGGAAGACGCTTGAGAAATGTTTACACTTTCAAAAACCTTTGGTTACCAGTTTTGTAGATTGCAGATAGGCTTTTATTTTTGTTGACCGTCATAATCTTTGGTTGATCCTTAGATCCTATGGTGTACCAGAGAAGTTAGTTAGCAAAATGAAAAATTTTTCTTTTTCATGTGTGAGAGTTAGTAAGGCTTCTAGTAATTGGTTTAGCATTGCTTCTGATGTTCGACAAGGGTGCATTTTCTCCCCCTTTCTCTTTATTTTGGTTATTGATTATGTTATTTGGAATTCACTGCAATGGGAAGATTTTTGGCTTAAATTGTCTAGAGATCTGAAAATGTCTGATTTAAATTGTTCTGACGATTTTTGCCTTTTGGTAAATGACGTTGATGTGGCTCTTTAGGAAATGATGTTGATGAGATGAACTCTTTAATAAGAACTGTTGATGAGACTGGTTGTAGAGTAGATGTGGTGATAAACAGAGAGAAAACTAAAGTGATGAAAATTAGTCAAGCAGGTTGTGGTTCAGTTAATCTGAGTGGTTGAACTCTTGAGCTAGTGTCGGAGTTTAATTACAATGGGAGTTATGTAACAGATACTGGTAATGTGCGGCATGAGACAAAAGAAGAAAAAGGATTGCTGCTGGGACTTTTAAAAATCTATGGATATTGTGGAAAAATAGGCTTATACACCTAAAGACTAAAATTAGGCTGTAAAATAGTTTAATTTTTTCTAGGGCTAGTTATGGTAGTGAAAATGTATATTTATTTTATTAAATGGCTTGAAACAATGCTTATTTTTTAAGTTTCAATTAATTTCTCAGGGAAATTATTATGACGCATTATTGTTGTGATATATTCTAGCTTCCAGCATATTTAAAACAATTTGAGATTTAATAGATTTGATTACAATATATCTTCAGTCACATTTTTCCATTAGCTGCATAATCATGTCCATGCAATCCCATGTACAAAACATGAGAATTCTCTAATATTTTGGTATGGAAGTGTATAGCGTTCACATTTTACCATTCCCACCAGGTTCGTCATAACTATATTGAACAATATTTATTCTAATTACTAAGGAAACCTCTTACCTAAGGTATGAAACACGTTCACAGTTGCGCATGAAATTTTTTTAGTTCAATACTATAACAGATCAGAAGAGCCAGCTTGTTCTACCATTCCACTCTCACATGATCAAAAACATTCCCTTGTTGCTCTACACTTTCCAAAATTACTTTAATCAATCATCCTGTGCTTCCAAATCTTGTTTTAATTTATATCTCCCAAGTGTCAGTGGCACAACTACCAACAGACTAAATTGAAAGACTTGCTCTCGGGCGTCGCTCGTTGGAGTGACACGTGAGCCACACCCTCTTGGTGTTGACCTAACTTTCGTCTCCACTTTATTACTCACTCGTAGTCGAGTGGTTAGTGCGCTTTTCTACTGATCTAAGGGACCTGGGTTCGAGCCCCGGTAAGGCATGGATGCATGTGTCGTTTTTCTGCTGAGGTTCTGCCATCATCACAGACTTACTATGGCATATAAACTGACAGGCTCCTGTCAGACCTCTGTGGCAAGCAGCTGCTTGAGAGGGTATTTATTTATTTCTTTATTTCGTTTTACAAAAAAAAATCAGATGTAAATTTTATCTCAATATTAATCTCTTTAATCAACCATTGCGAGGTGATTGAAATATCTATAATACGAAAATGTCAGTATAACGAAAGCCAGAATAACGAAATATTCAGTGTAATAAATTTCTTTACCATCCACGGCCAATTTACTGTGTATCTCTAAGTAAAATTGCTTCATTTTTACCTTTACCAGTATAACGAAAAAAAATCTGTTTAAAGACAAATACAAATTTATCCGGTGATACGCAAAAAGACCAATATCACAATTTTTTTTAAAGAAAAATCCTTAAATAATATGTGGAAAGTACATTTTAGCATCTGGCAACGTTGCCAATCACGTGCTGTTTTATATCGCCCTGCATGCATTTTTGTCAATCTCATTGCATGGCCTAGATGCTCTCTACACGAGCCGCAATAATGCTTTAAAGCGGAGTGGCCACATTTTCCTCGCATAAAAGAGGATTTTTAAACTTGGAGATCTATATGAATGATTGCATTGCATTACAAGTAACGGTGACGTCGACGAAAAGTTATTTTAAAGCAGTTTCAGTCCAAAATTTTATTATTATCTTTAGTTAAATTTAAGTTATTGTAATATTTGTTCGTTTTTATTACTGTTTTAATTAAGTTCATTAATTAGGTTAGTTTCGCTATTAGCAGGCAATATGGCGCGAAGTCTTCGCCGTTTCCTAATGAAAATGAGGTTTATTCTGGGCAATATGTTGGAGAGTTGGGAAATCATTTAAAAATTCGTATAGAGATATTTGTTAGAACAGAACAGTTAAAAAAAGCAAACTTTTTAAGTACAAACTCTAATACACGGTAAACGGTTTTTTTAATTGCATTTGAGTATAACGAATATATTTCGTTCACCCGGTCGATTTCTTATGCTGACATTTCACTGTAGTTGGAAATAATGGTGACCAAAAACTCCATGAGCAATTTAATTCAAAGTAGATTCTTATCCCTTAGCTGCATTTTAGGAATATGTTATGTGAAAAGTTTCAGCCAATGTCGGGTGCAGATTATTATTTTCCGTAACTGCGTAGGTATACTAGTGCTTAGAAGTAAAGGATAATGGGCAAAAATTGTTTTCGATAAATACAATTTAATGTATAGAAAGGTATTGTTCCAATTCCTAAAGCAATTGGAATGATGCGTTGAAGAACACCTCCACTATCACAACAGGAGTTTCCATATTAAAGGTATTGGTATTAAAGAACAGAAGATGTTAATAATGCCTACTATTAACGCAGAGAGTTATAATTCATGCAACACGTTCATGTACTCTAGACGAAGTCATTGATAAGTCTCTGTGGTAATAAGTCTACTTCTTACAAGAATAGTTCTAAACATTTGGAGTGTATTAGAGATGGTGTGGGGGTGGAGGTGGGGGACTGGCTTCCTGAAATTCCCTTCCCTAGGGCTTAGTTGAATTCAGGGCTAGGATCAGGTAGACCACTCCATATTACTAACGAACTGGAGTTACTCAGTCGGTATCGCGCCAGGCTCACAATCTGAAATTCCCATGTTGGAGTCCCACTTGGGCCAGCGTAGAGAGGATATCAGTGATCTTGAAAAGGCAGTCGTCTGTTGAATGGGACGTTAAACCACTGTTCCGTGTACGGGGAAAGCTATACCCTCTCACGTTAAAGAACACGCTGGATGGCCTTGATGGGAGCCTACCTTTTATGTATGTTTTACATCGCATCCAGTAAGCATCCAGTCTCCTTTTCCAAATTTCTGCCACAGAACTCCCGGCCCTGCCCACGGTCAGTAGGGGACACCGATGGGTTTGGAAAGGCCGCCGTCCTTCGGATGGGATGTTGAGCCAGTGCCCCTTGTGCGGGAGAGCCATACCCTGTGCACGTTAAAGAACACGCTGGATGGCCTTGACTGAAGGTTACCTCCTGTCTCCCAACAGCTGTTCCAGTGACTCCCCTCCTCCAACCTTCTATGAGCCTTTGGGGTCCTTGTGATCTGGCCATTTAGCCCATTGTGTGCAAAAAAGTGCCGCTCAGATGTAAAACAACCCAACCCAATTTTCTGAGTCATTTGAGTCCTCGTGACCTGGGTATTTAGCACATTGTGTGTCAAAAGTTCCGCTCAGAGGTAAAGAAAACCAATCCAACCTGAAGAAAGGGCAGTATTATCTTCTCAACTTCATATGTCACATTAAAGTGACCTAGCCTTTAGCTCATTGTGTGAGAAAAAAGTGCCACTCAGAGGTAAAACAATCCAACCAACCCATCCTATCACACCTACGAAATCTTTCACTTTCCACTGCATAGTCTCAAATGATGACTGACATTATTATCCCTAAAATGAACTAGGAAGCGCAATTAAAAATTTTCAATATGGTGCAAGAATTTAATCTATGTATCACTTAGCAGTCTGAGTGTCTCTCTAAAAGAAATTAAGCTCTTTGTAGACAGTCATCATGATGATTTGCCAGACCTATTTAAATTTAAGATCTTCGCGTCATAGAGATCCAGGCAAGAGTCTAACTTCTGGCTAGTTTCATTAAATAAAATAAAAGAACTCAATGTAATAATACAACATTCAGTACAAATGTGAATATCGTAATTGTATTAGAGAAGGGTTACAGTTTTGCAAGTTAAAATTTTAAAACCATCTTGCAAGAACTTTTGCTAAGATGAACACATTAAATATGTAAATCCATTAACGATACACATGAAATACAATATTTCTATACATATGAGAGAGTTTTTTTTAATCCCGTACATAAATTCAATTTTAAGAAATCACATTTTTTAACTGATTATTTAATTTCGTATGGAATACATTTATCATTTGACACGCAAAGCTAAACACCTTAACTGCAGGAAAATGAATAAATTCAATATAACATAAGTCATTCGGTTCTTCATCAGTTCATCGCGGTCAATTAATCGCATGTTAATTCATCGCAACATCAGTTCATCGCAGCGTCAATTCATCAAGTATCAATTCATCGTAACGTCGGTTCATCGCAGCGTCAATTCATCGCAGTGTTAGACATGTGATTTCATTCATTTTCTTCATCTTCGCACACATGGATTCTCTAAAGACAATAGTTTAGACTTTGGAAGGTTAAACATGCGTCAAAAGAATTTACCTCAGAAATTAATTAAAAGTGAAATGTCAAGTATTATTTCAAACCATTTAATAAAATATTCATTTTAAATCTTTGCGTAATGATTTTTTTAATATTAGGCAATCATTAATGATATTTATGAAAATAATTTATTGTTAAATATTCCAGCTCCCATGCCTCATTTAAATACTGAATGAGTATGTTAAAAAAAATCGAGATTTAAATAGAATTGATCATGATCTACAATTTATCATCAATCACATTTTTCCATTAAATGCATATTTTAGGATTATAGGGCCTCGAGGTTAGATTCCCATTGATGTAACATGGTAATTCTCTATTTTGGTCGTGCAATTTAGTTGGTATTTTGGATAGCTATTTTGTATGTTGACCTATTTTCACTTGAAGTAACTAAAACTAATATATTTTATGCCCCAACTTAGTAACAGAGGGTTGTGTTATTTTACCTCTGCGCGACCCCCTGGACAGCTGTTAGGATACAGATTGAAGCCTACCATCAAGGCTATCTAGCATGCTCTTTATTATACACTAGGTATGGCTTTCCTGCACATGAACCGCGGCTTAATGTCCCATCCGACGGTGGCGGCCTTTCCGAGCCCATTGGTGTCCCCTTTCTGTCCGAAGCCAGTATATCAATGCCTATCGAACCCAAAAACAATTTTTAATCTATCTCTAAAAACAAACAATTATTTCTTAAAACAAATGAATTGCATCACCCACTAAGTGTAAGGGTTAAAAATCATCAGTTCAGTTTCGAACAATTTACTTAGAACAGCGCTGGGCAAATTACGGCCAGCCATTTCTTTTTGTCCTGCCCCAGAGCTACTGATGACAAATTAATTAATTTTGCCAAAGAGAAAAAGAATATATATATATAGGACATGAAGTACAAATTCGACGAAGCAAATTATCATTAAAATAATTAATTTTAATAGAATGGATATGGTTTATGAATCATATGGTTCATGTTTTTTTTTGCACTGGTTATACATACGTTATTGATTATACATATATTTCTTTGGTGGTCTATAACTTTTAAAATATGCATTTAATGGAAAAATGTAACTGATGATAAATTAAAGATCATAATCAAATCTATCTAAACCTCGATTTTCAACAATATTTGTTCATAAAGAGGCATGGAAGATGGAATGTTTAACAATAAATTATTTTCATAGAAATCGTTAATGATTGCGTAATGATTATTTCAATATTAAGCAAACTTTAAAATGTATAATGGTTTGGAACAATCCTTGCTATGCTAGATTTAATTAATTTCTGAGGTAAATTCTTGTGATGCATGTTTAACCTTTTAAAGTCTAAATTATTGTCTCTAGAGTTCATTTGAACAATCTACAGATGCAAAAAGTCAATAAAACCAGATGTCTAACACTGCAATGAATTGACGCTACGATGAACTGACATCGCAAGGAATTGATGCTGCGATGAATTGATGTTGCGATTGATTGATGCTGCGATGAAATGACGTCGCGATGAATTGAACGCGATGAACTGACATCGCGATGAATTGAACGCGATGAACTGACATCGCGATGAATTGAACGCGATGAACTGACGTCGCGATAAATTGAACGCGATGAATTGACAGGACCCCAGTATATAGTTTAAATATATTATAAATATATTTAAAAAATAATATATTATAAATATATTTTTAAAATAATGTATTATAAATATATTTTAAAAATAATTTATTTTAAATATATTATATTATATCATATATATGTATAGAGATATTACGGGTTGGGTTCTTTTACCTCTGATCGGCACTTTTTTGCACACCATGGGCTAAATGGCCAGGTCACATGGACCGCGAAGGCTTAGAAAAGGTTGGGGGAGGGGACCCACTGGAACAGCTGTTGGGAGACAGATGGTAGCCTCCTGTCAAGGCCATCCAGCGTGTTTTTAACGTGCACAGGGTTTGGCTCTCCCGCACACGGGGCCACGGCTTTACGTCCCATCCGACGGACCGGCGGCCTTTCCAAGCCCATCGGTGTCCCCTACTGACCGTGGGTAGGGCGGGGAATTTTGCGGAGATAAATTTCAACGCTGACCCAGCTGGGACTCGAACCTGGGAACTACAGATTACGAGCCTGGCGCGCTACCGACTGAACTACCCCCGCCCCCAATAGAGATATTACAAACTAACTGTTACTAGAATTTCTCGATGTTAAAATATCAGTTTTCTGTATTCCAAATTCTTCGTTGATAACATCTGGTCACATCGAGGGCAGGAATAAATGTCCTCCTGCAATATTTTTAATAATCCTGATCTAGATCTACTATAGGTTATACTGGTAAAGATTTAAATTTATCAACTGTAAAAAAAGTATCTCCTTTCAAATATATTTAATGTCAATCCTTTCTGAAAATGATTTCTTATTTTAAAAAGGTCGATGCTTCAATATCTATATATTGTTTTCAAAGTAAAAGATGAGGCAAATAATTGAGTGCAGATAATTCGTTACATAATCCAAATTGGTTACGCAGTACTCCGGCACATGTGACATTTATTGACGATTGGTCATATATCTGGCTGCGCTGTCACGCTGAAGTGGAACTAGGCCAGCAGGAGCGGACTTCATCCAACTCGTGCAAACAGTGTCTTCGTTATTAGTCGCAGAGCAAGGACAGAGGAGCTTGTCTCACTAATCACTGTCTCCCCACTGTTGTAGTGAGGCAAACTCACTCCTATTGTTCGTGAGTTGATTATATTGGAAAAGCAATTACAAAGTAGTAGTTATCGCTAAGGGAAAGAAACAACCTTCGTAAAAATTGAGCATATCATGCGTTCAGTAATTTAGAAATGGAAGAAAAAAAGGTGCATCCATTCATTTCCAGTTTTTCTTCTTTGAATTATTCTTTCTTCTGCGTTGCTTCTTCGTAGTCGTGTTGAGAAAGACGACAAGCTAAAGTATCATTACAAGTGGTAATTGAAATATATGGAATTGTAAGCAGAACTGAAATCAATGTCAATAATCAAATGAAAAAGGATTTTGATTAGTATTTGGTTTATAACAATGCATGATGGACGCAGAAGAAGTGGAAAGTGTTCAGTTAATTAATCTACTTGACATCAAAACTGCGTCACTGGATTCCAGCGATTTTTTTCCCTACTTATGGTTCGAAACGAGGAATTCGTTATGAATATGCTAATCGAGTAATTGCTTGCTGGGTTTTTGATGTTTCTAATTCTTTTACTTTTTCATCTAAGGATGGTACTTAATTATTTGCTGGTAATTTATTTCGACAAAAGTTTAATTTATTCCACTTTTATTTAAGAAACTTTTAAGCTAATTATTCACCGAAATGCTTTTCGAAGTGGAAGCGGAAGCGACCACCAAAGATTAATTTTTAGTTCACCTCTTGAAATTGCGCACAGGAATTTATTACGGTGTTTTTATTGGTTCCACACTTCAAATTATCATTTGTTTTCCATTAGATATTTTCAATTAATTTGAATTCCCAATTATGTTTGTTTTTGTTTTGTAATTTGTATATGGAGCAAACCACGTGGAATCTGAATAATCACAGCCAGAGAATTGATGATACCACGCCCAAGTTCGAGGGATTTTTTCTTTTACGTTCAGTAAAGTTTGTATCTTTTTATAACCACGAATCGTGTAAAAAAACTTACTGACCACATTAATAGGACCATTCTCATATTATGTCAATGAAGATTCAAAATCTAAGCTGTGACTTTTTAAATAAACTCGTTTTGGGAAAAATGTTAATAACGATGAATTTATCAGTTAAATCAAATAAATCAATCGCGATTTCTCAGCAGTATTCGTTCAGCATTTAAAGAGTTATGGGAGTTTTAATAACTCAATATTATGCGAAATTCATAAATATTGAAATAACTATTGAAACACTTCTAAAATATGCTCGTATTGTAAACAGTTTCATAGGTTACTTTTAATTTTAATTAACTTAGGAGGTGTATTCTTATGACTGACATTTGGGTTGTTAAATATTCACAATTCAATAAATATTTAAATACTGAACCAATATTTGGAAAAACGAGATTTAGATAGATTTGACTTAGCTGATTTATTTATTATTAATCATCTCTTCTATGACAGGTTTATTTAGCTGTTACCATCAGGGCCAGGCCAAAATATTCCAAGAGGTCTCTTAAGGCATCATAATTTTAAGAATACACAATTTTAACTGAAAAGAAAAGTGCTATGAATGTAAAGCGATAAGGTCTTGACATAACTTTTTGAGGGTAATGATTTTGAAATCCAGTTACTAATTAGGTGGTATTTTTTTAATGTAGGCAAAAAAGCATACTTATAGCCCTAAAAATCGTAAGAACGTTTGAGACGAAAAAAATTATATGAGAAAAATGATATGATCACTTGAGGCGCCAAAAAGTAAAATCAGTTGTTACTGCGGAAAAAATAAATTCACTTGAGGCGACAAAAAAATACTCTTGGGGCCGTCAAAAGCAGAATTACTTAGAGTGGCGCTGATTACAGGGCTTTGAATTTTACCCTCCTTTGACAAAACTTGAGGATAGTCACAAGTTGTCCTATTGTTTTTAACGATGGCCACTTAATGGACAGCAATGGTTTTTAATTTTTTTACGAAACAGTTTTTAAAACAAGTACAACATAAAAGGGGCGGGGGTGACTCAGTCGGTAGCGCGCCAGGCTCGTAATCTGTAGTTCCCAGGTTCGAATCCCAGATGGGTCAGCGTTGAGATTTATCTCTGCAAAATTCCCCGCCCTGCCCACGGTCAGTAGGGGACACCAATGGGCTTGGAAAAGCCGCCGTCCATCGGATGGGACGTTAAGCCGTGGCCCCGTGTGCGGGAGAGCCATACCCTGTGCACATTAAAGTTCCAGTGGGTCCCCTCCCCCAACCTTCTCTGAGCCTTCGGGGTCCTTGTGACCTGGCCATGGTGTGCAAAAAAGTGCCGCTCAGAGGTAAAACAACCAAATCCAAAAAGTACAACATAAAAATGTTTTAAAATATTTCTGGACACCAAGATAAACAGTTTGAAACCGGTTTGGTCAGCTTATATATATAGTAAATAAACTTGTTCACTTTCCTGTAGATATGATACTTAGCTCTGATAGTAAATACATTGTATTCTTTAGTTCTGTGATTAAGGTCAATTAAAATGTTGTTCTTGTGAGAATTTTCTTGGGTCTGGTGTTTGACAACCTCTAAACATTACACCTCGCATCACAAACCTTTTTTTGTGGGATTTCACAAAGAAAGAGTTTGAATAATCCACGAAGCCTGGAGTAACAGAACCACAGCATTGAACATGGTGGTGCCATCACTGACATCAAAACACTAAATCAATTCGCACGAAATACACTAGAAAGGGTGGACACTTGACTTCGAGAAGGTGGTAGACATTTTGAGCATTTATAAAATATTTTTCCTAGCAAATAACTCGTTTATCTTATTATTTTGAGGTCACCTGTAAGCCTGAAAATATTGTTTTGGTTTGGGTTGCAGTTTAATAAACATAAACAATACCTCACCGAACTTAATATTGTCACGCTTCATAACTGTACGAAACAGTGAAGTATTGTTACACATGGATGTACAAAAACCAAAGGACAATTATTTCGAATTTCTTCTGCTCTGAGGGGAAACCAATTACACCTGTTATTCTCTTGGAGAAATATTTGATTGTCAATAGGGACACAAGGAGAAATCCACTTTCATACGGTAAATTTATAAATGTGTTCTTACTTGTGGAAATATGGCTCTATTATTCGTTTTTATTTTTTTCAGCAAGTAAAATTTTGATTTAATCGTAATTTGCTTGAATTCTTTAGCCTAAATATTCTCTAATCTTATCTGTCCAAGTGAGGTTACTGCCCCTGGTCCTAGGTTCTCCCAAGTGCACGGATATCTGAAGCGTGTTTTTCATGTTAATAAAACAATTTGTGTGATAATATGAATTTTACTTTTTTTTAATTCGTTGTTTTTACTAAATGCTATCCAAACAACATTTTATACACACTAACTGTATTTAAAAACAAAAAAAAATATTACAATAGCGATATTTCCAGTTGTTTATTACCGAAATATTCGCAGCTAATTTGGGTGAGTCCGAAAAAATATTTGTCCCCGTTCACGAGTTAGCTCTTAGTACCCCTATCTTCACTAAAATATATAGCATTAAACAATTAAAAAAATTGCAAACTTCTTCCTAAAAAAATTGCTATTTAAATTAATTTTTCGATAGCGTGCAATTTATTTCCTTTTGAGTGATTTGCCTCTCTGTTCATCTTTTGAATTTTCTACTGATTGATCGACGAAGAGACAATCTGTCTCTCATCGACCTGTTTCTGCTTTTCCCCTCTCCATGATGATAACAAATTGGCAATTGCGCCGTGAAATAATATCACTAGCACCAGGCAATGCAAATCTAATGCGATGTGATGAGATTAGAAGAGAAACTAACCACCGTACAAGGTCAGAAGACTAACGCCAAGCTGCATGAAAAAATGCGCAGCGATACCTTGTCTGAATTTTGAACCGTACCAAGCTCATAATATTGGCCCCAAATTCAACCTCTGACAGTGCTAAATGATTTCTTCTCCGCAATACGAGCTCTTCTGTTGAAACTGTGGTCTGTGGGCGGCTGAGCAATATCTATGCACATTAATGAGGTAGCTGAAAGCTTTGACGTTGAGCTAACAGCCGTCCAGTGGACACTGTGTATTGTGAAACACAATAGGTTCTAGCACACAATACAGATGTCCGCTGTTCAACAGAGAAGTGTGTTTAGAAGTCAACTCAGCTCAAATCCTCAGTATATCATGATACGTTACAATTACTACCGTTTTAGCTTGTGTTATTAATGAATGTTATTTCTTATACACGACTATTTTGCAACATATATGAAGCAAAATGAACAAATCATAAATGGGACACACTTTTGCACATCTGAGGTTAAAGGTTGATCCACAACTAGAAGAAAATGCGGGAAAAATGCTACACCTCGCTTTAATTAAAATTCCAATGTGACCGAGTGGTTAGCACGCTTGGCTACTGATCTACGGGACCTGGGTTCGAGCCCTGGGTAAGGCATGGTTTTGTGTGCTGTTTTTCTGCTGAGGTCCCGCCATCCTCACAGACCTTCTACTATGGCGTATTAAACTGACAGGCTCCTGTCAGACCTCTGTGGCAAGCAGCTGCTTGAGGGGTATTTATTTTTTAATGTTTTATGATTATACAAGCAAAAATAATTTTTCATTTATCTCTTAAAGTAAATGTTATGCTTTCTCACCCTGCTAGGGTGAAATGTGAGAAAATAATTGTTGACAATGTAGAACGTTTGATTATCACACTACCACAAATATTTCAAATTCCTACCATCAATAGAACATTTTCAATATTTCTTTTGGTATTTTCCAAACTCTTCCATTGTTAGATGGCGTTATTAAAGCTATTCGGAGACTCAGTAAATGCGAACTGCAATATTCCGTCAATACATTCTAGTGTTCCTCAAACGGTGTGCCGTGACAGTAATTTTAGGTCTGCCGCGAAAAAGTCCAAAAACGTCTTACATACATCATCACTGTTAACAAAAAATAAAATAATATTAACTTGGAATTCAAAATTGTCTGTTTGGATCATTCTGATTTGAGTCAATCCTCCGAATATAGAAAAATCAAGTGAAATAATTACTATCAAATATCGTATCATGTTTTTTCCTATCTAGAATACCAATTCGTGTTGTGATGTTTCTACCTGCTTTTTTCTGAACATCCATTTAATTTATTCCTCAAAGATAGATAAGATTTTAAAGTATATTCTAATAAATCCCCACTATAAATTTTAATATTTTCTTCGTTCACGGAAACAGGGAAACAATTGAGTTGCGTTTTAAGCAGCATCTGGAACGGTGTTCCGTAGGCAAAAAAAAAAAACTTTTTTGGTTAATTCTTTTTCATTCGTATTGTGCCGAAAGGTTGCTTAGTATTTTTTTACTGTACAGTGAACAAAAAAACTTTTCAGACCACTAACGGATCCAAACCAAAATAATATTTATCTTATCTTTAAAAACAAAAGGAAGAAAAATGTCTACTGACGTCAAAGCCAAAATATTGTTTTGTTTTGTTTTCAAACGAAATAAATTATATAACATGTGTTGTACTCTTATCTTCCACTTGGAAAAGAATGCTTAGTATTTTTTTACTGTACAGTGAACAAAAAAACTTTTCAGACCACTAATGGATCCAAACCAAAATAATCTTTAGCTTATCTCTAAAAACAAAAGGAAGAAAAATGTCTACGGACGTCAAAGCCAAAATATTGTTTTTTTTTTTTTTCAAACGAAATAAATTATATAACATGTGTTGTACTCTTATCTTCCACTTGGAAAAGAATCCTGATGTGGGTGAAACAAAATCAAGTTAACTGTGAAATTACAAAAGCAAAATTCTGATACGGAATTATCTGTCTGCCATATTTCAGTTCTCCAGCAATGAAAGAAATAAAAATTAATTCATTTTGGTAATATTTCAGAAACATGATGAGCTCTTCCATAATAGAAAAATCAGAATAATTTCTCAAAATCCACAAAAATAAAACATAATTCTAAAAAAAATTAACAATCTCATCACGAGAACGAATTGAAGCGTTTCCATAGTCATTCTATGTTTTTCTGTTTGCTTAAGACACAATTATAATTCTATATGCGAAAACGTTTGAGTTAGATACATTCTGCTACCTTCAATTATAAAACGTATTTCAGGTGTATGGAACAATAGTGAGCAGTTATGTGTTTTTCTTATTTATTGATTATTCAAAAATGAGCTTCCCATATTCGCCAGTGGCGATATGTTATTCTTCTAGTGTAGGTCGTTAATACGTTTTTTCAATTATGCATAAATTAAAAATTCCTGGATAGAAGTGTGAAGGTTACTTGAATTATTTTTGACCTGTAATACACTAGTGGACAAAAGTAAAGTTACAACCCTATGTTCTTCAATGCGAAGCTAACGTCGAATACTATAACTTCTGGGACTTTTTTTTTCTTCTACAGAAAACTTAAAACTTATACAAAACTGGTGAATAGTAAAAAAAATTATACAAACTTCTAAAATACACATTTATTTTAATAAACACTTTGATACAATACTTATTATTAAATTTTAAGTTTCTAAAGTAATTTCTTGTGACTTCATTGTTATTGTTAAATGTTCAATCTTCCATTACTCATTAAATACTCAACAAATATTGCTGAAAAATCGAAATATTTATATTTTTGACTGACTTTTAGAAAGGAATCTTATCTGTTATCATTTTCGTTTTTCAACAAAAAAGAACTTATTTTACAAGTTATAGAGCTTGGCGTTACCTTCCTATTTACATAACTTAGGGTTTTAATTTCGCTTTTGTTCCCCATTGTATATTCATATAATATTAATATGGAGAAGAATTATATTTTACTAATACTTATGTTTTCTAAATTTAACAAATTGTGTAATTATTAGGCTTTGTTTGATCCATTAAAATTAGCCACAATATTTATATCTGGGACTATATCAAGGGTATTTATCAAGTTAAAACACGTTCATTAGCTTGATTCATAAATACATTTCAAAATTTCTTCCTTGTTTCTTAATAAGAGGGGAAAGGAGCTAATACCATATATCATGGCTAAGAGCTAAAATATATGTCGATGACTCTTAATGTATAAATATTACTTAAAAGAGTATAAGTATTTTAATCTTCTCAATATGCACAAAGGAAAATGGTTTAGTAAGACAGAAAGTTAATGTAATGGGATGCCGAACCGAGCTAAATATAGCCGTGGCTTGATTAAAGTCGGTGGGCTTTATTATCAGAGGAAGATTAATTAGAAGAGATGGTCTTCAGCAGCACATGCATCACGTTCATCATCCCGGGGGCTATAGGCTTGTGTACTTAACGTATTTTGTATAGAGCAACAAAGTCGAAGCTGCAGAAGCATTTGGCTTTGAAGCCTTACGATTCCTCTTAATCATACGAAATTGTTCTTGCAGTTGTAAACATATTAATATTGCATTTAATTTAATCATGAGCAGAGAAGACATCAGAACGTTGGTTCTTTCTCATTCTAAATTCTTTGTATATGATCTACTTTTTCTTCTCATCGTAACTAAATATAACCTTTAGTATTTATTCAGACATTAAATACTGGAAGCTTGCTCTTTTATTGTCATGCGATGATTATAGAGCAATCGATGTTGAAGAAAATAATGTTTTCTCTACTTGATGATGGAAAACGTTTGTTGTAAGGTGATGAATGATCAAATAAAAATAGAATAAATAACCTTATCAAATAAAGTAAGCTGTAAAGTATGATGATAAAAAGGAATCATTCGATGAAGAAAACATTAAGTTTTTTTCTGTTGCTACCTGATGATGTAACGGAAGGTGAAATTTGTTAGGTTAAGAAAATATTAAGTACTATTTCTAGTTATGCGATGATAGTAGTAACAGTAGTGTCTAAAAAGGTTGTTAAATGAAGGAAAATGTTAAGCACCTTTCTGCTACGAGTGATGGTGTGGATATAAAATATTGTTGCTAAGATGATGGTGGTGTTGATAGTGACTAAAAACGTTATGAAATGAAGGAAATAGGGAATATTCTTTCTTGCGAGATAATGATGTAGGATAAAAAAAATCTTGTTAATAGATGAAGAAGGTATTAAGCACTTTTATACTGAGCAGTGATGGCGGTGGTTGATAAAAACTTTGTTACTAGTTTCAGCAAGTATTATTTTTTCTGCTACGCAATAATGGTGATAATGGTGGTAGGAGTGTGTAAAAAAATTAGGTAAAACAAATATTAATTTTTTTCCTGCTACTCAACGATGGTGGTAGTCGCAATTGTGAATAAAATCATTATTTGATGAAGAAAGTATTAAGTATTTATTATTGCTATGGGATGATGTAATGGTGGGTGGAAAGTTTGTTAGATGAAGAATATATTGAGTTTTTCTCTTCGTGCTATGCAATGATAGTAGTGGTAATAGTCGCTATAAAGGTTGTTAGATGAAGAAAATATTAGACATTTTTATGCTACGAGAATACGACGTGGGTAAAAAGATCTTGTTAATGGATGATGGTGAGAGTGATGAAACATTGCTAATAGATGACGGTGGTGACTATAGTGTCTTTTGAGATGAAAGAAATATGAAGCAATTTTTCTGCTGCGAGATGGTGGTGTGGATAAATAACCTTATTTGTAGACGAAGGAAGTAATAAATACTTTTATGTTATGCAATGATGCCGACGAGTGGAAAAATCGATTTTCTAGATTCAGCAAGTATTAATTTTTCTGATACGCACTGATGGTGATAATGGTGGGAATAGTTGCAAAAACATTTCTAGATAAAGAGATTTTTTTTCTGCTAAGTGATGAAGTTGATGGTGGTTGAGTACCTCGTTATATGGAAAAAATATTAAATGCTTTTCGCTACCGAATGATGATAGTGGCAGCAATAGAGTGAAAAACTCTTGTTAGATGAAGAAAATACGAAGTTTTTTCGGTAACCAATTATGGTAATGATGAGTAAAACCCAGGTTGTTAGATGGAAGAGCATATTCACGCACAGTGGTGGTGGTAATAATGGGTAAAAACCATGTCAGATGAAGAATATATATATATTTTAACGAGGTGGTGGAGTAGGGAAAAAATCATTGTTGTTGGATGAAGATATATTTTTCTTTCTAGTGCGCACTGATGATGATGTACTCTAAATAATTTTGTGCTACGGGGTGATAATGGCACGTTGTTGGTTACAGAATGATGATAATGAACGAAAGTTTGTTAAAAATTGATGAAAATAAGTTTCTTCTGAAATGTACTATAACAATATTAAGGTTAGCCATAGCGTCTCATTTTGTCCACTTAAATTCTACAGAATCATCACAATGTCACTAGTGCATTTCAAATTGCAAATAACAAAATAACATCAAACGGCTATTATAAATAAATTTATTTCGAAAACACAATTATTTCTTACACAAAGTCTTTGTAAATATTGCATTCATAGTAAACACGTTATTTGATGCAATATGGTTTTTATGCATCTAACAAAGAGTTTCAATTTCTAATTTACATTTGGGTTATGGTCATTTTACTTGAATTCGTAAAAATAACTTTACATTTCGGTAAGGTCATTTTACTTGAATTCGGGAAAATGGTGCTATTGTATATCTGCATAATGTTTATAGGAATGCCATTTAAATTCGACTTCGTTTCTTCATCTTTAAGGTTGCACTTCAATTTTCTTAATAATTCGATGAATAATGTAGATAAGTACCTTAATAAAGGTTTCGTGTTCCGAAACTTTGTTAGAACGTTTTATCAATTAGTCTATAACATTAAATGTCTGTTACTCACATTTAACAAGTAAAAAGAATGGGTTAAAATAATACATATTTATATATAATATAGCTATATAAATACATTTAGGTATATATAAGTATATAGCTGTCTTATACTGAGTGATCATCTCTTATCGTGTTGGGCCATCCTTCTCACGGTTAAAGGCCCTCAGTTGGCTTGGCATCGTTTCCACATGATATCGGAAGGGATCTGTCGCCATACTGTATGCAAAGCATCCCACAGTTGGTGATTGGGAGACGGCAACATCTATGTCTCACATCACGTTCCAGAATGTCCCCAAAAGTGTTCGACCAGATTGATAAATGGTGAATCCAGTGGCCTAGAAGGAAGAGTAATGTCTACTGTGTGTTCTTCGGACTACTAGTGTACAGTTCGGGCCCTATGAAACGACGAATTTTCGTCCTGAAATATTTAATTCTGTCTGGGAACGGATATGGCATTGCAAAGTTCTCGTGATGTGTTAAGAGCTGCCAGTAACTTAGATCTCTAACATGTCAGTCCATATGCAACAAAGGTCATAATTCGGATCAACAAAACATGGCTCATACCATGATCCACTGTCATCGGTCTGGACAGTGGACACACCACTGTACCTAGGGTCCATCAACTGTTGTTTCTGTGTCCACCTACATAGGTGATTCTTTTCTGAGTCGAACAATCAAATGAGTTGAACGTTTTGCTGAATTACATAATGCAGCAAAACCTTCGACTCATTTGATAAGCACACTTTTCTTTTGCTGTTGCCCAACAGGCACATTCTGCTGGAACAAAACCTGCTCTTCGGGATGATGGTCTCCAGCAAGGAGTGGGCCTCTTACAGGTCTTCGACCCCAAAGAACCCATACATGCGACAGTGTGGTGTATCGCAATTTAAGATATTTTGTCCTAGTGCTCTACACCCCACGAGATCTGGTTCACGCGGAGTGGGAACTAGGGGCAACCGATAGGTCAGGTCCCTAAAGTATTGGCTGATAACTGCGTTGTGTCTTTTCTTCAATTAAGAGTAAGGAATTTATCTTACTCTCACAGTTGGTAAAAATCGTCTCTTCCACTGTTTACCGGCGAACGTGAAGACGTTAATGAAATTCGCACTGCGAAGTCAGTAACAAGCTTTGCAAGGTCAGCTGTTTTTATCGGGTGAAGAAACACGGCAGAATGCTAAAAGTCGAATTCACACGTTTCCGCTTGCGTAAAAAATGCAACACCAATGCGTGTTAATAGGGGACAATAGTCAAATACATAAGTCTCACTCGAATGTACCCTTCTCATCATACCTGGACTAATCCAGCGAAATGAGAAAGCTTCAGCGCAACATAAAAATCCATCTAACTAAAAAAGTACAAACCTCACCAATGAACTTTGATACCTATTACTATTCAGTCACACTGGTGAAAACGAATTTTTCCCTTGTGCTGAAAAGTGACACTGATATACCTTTCATGCAAAAGACTTGATTAATTACCGTGAACGGTTCGATCAGCGAAGGATTCCCACACCCACACGTGCAGCAGCCCCCCAACCACGAGACGGAATGGTGAATGGTGTGCTTAATAGTACCTTTCACGAATAATACCTTTTCACAACCGCAGGCACATCTCGAGAATTCACAGTGATTCTAAAGAAATGCAGGGAGACGTGTGCACAGGTGGCCCACCAGGTGATAAAAGGTCACGGGGCAACTCAAGCGCTGACCTATGGAAAGCTGATAACCGAAACATGTCTAATTTCTTGTGAGAACCGCTCATTGTTTTATCTTCCTCGAGGGTGCCCTAATGAGAAAGTTAAATAATGACATGATGAAATGTAGCAATTCAAAATAAGGGATTCTCCTGCCGATTCACGTGATCTGCTGAAATGACACATCACGGCAACAAGCTGGACAGCTGATGACATACAAAGGTCACGGACCACTCACCCACGCCACTAGCACTGACGTATGGAAAGCTGATAAGTCGATGCAAAAGATATGCTACTAATCTTTTACTCGTGAGAACCGCTCCGTGCCTTTATCTTCCTCAACAATCTTTCGAACAAAGTTAAATAATTACTGTTTCCTATCGAAATGCTGCATTTTATCAGGTCAACGGGGGCTCCATGTATGCTCCCTTCGGACGTTTTGGAAGTACACAGCGGTTTTTGAAACTCCAAGCGGTCGGTGATTTTACAAGATCAAGGTAGTCTTATACTGTTCATCAGAATTGAAGAAAATATGGTTACAGGGAGAATATGGTTTGACCTCTACATTGGAAAGGGAACATACAGAATAAGAAATGTGCGATGTATAATTCAGTGTAAAAAATGGAAAAAATACGTGTTTCGCAAAATGTGTAAAAATCCCAGTGTGATATAAAGTAATACGAAAAGCATTATTCCCCTGCATCCTTTGTTCGGTGGTAGTGTTAACATTCACGAATTTACAAATGACATTCGTGGGGGGGGGTTATCACTTAAGTTTCAACTTTTATTTTTTTCCAACCAGATAATGCACCGTTTCTATGGAACGCTGGTGACTTCGATGAAAAAAATGGTGCAGGGGGCGATATTTCTCACACTAGCGATAGGACCATGCACTTTCGTAAAAACAAACCTGGTTCATGCATTCCCATAGACAATAAATATTTGAACTAAAAAGTCATTAAAACCGTGAATGGACTGATCTGATTGATAAAAATATGTGAAACGTAATGTACTGAGTTTGAGGGTTGACAACATTAATATAGATAGGGATTGACTTCCACACCTGTTTTCTCCATCATCATCATCATCATCATCATCATCATCATCATCATCATCATCATCATCATCATCATCATCATCATCATCATCATCATCATCATCATCATCATCATCATCATCATCATCATCATCATCAAGCAGCCATGGGCTACGGAGGTCCAACCAGACCGTGCAATTTAGTTCTCCAAGCAAGTCTATCCTGAGCTACATCTACTGCATCTGGCCACTGCACACCAATTCTAACAAGGTCCTGTTTGACATTGTCTGCCCACCGCATCCTAGGTCTCCCCTTCTTTCTGAGGCCTTTAGGCACACTGTTCATAACCCTATTCGCCAATCTATAATTATTCATACGGGCAACATGGCCAAACCAACGGAGTCTCTCTCTGCACAATATGCTGCTTAAAGGAGGTTGCAAACTCCTTTTCCTAATCTCATCATTAGTTACAAAGTTGAACCACCTAATGCCCAAGATACTGCGTAAGCATCTGGAATCAAAAGCATCTAGTTTCCTGTTATCTTGTTTACAAAGTGTCCAAGTTTCACTACCATAACTAACCCTAGAAAGAACCAAACTATTATACAGTCTAATTTTAGTCTTTAGGTGTATACGCCTATTTCTCCACACTCTCCATAGATTCTTAAAAGTCCCAGCAGCAATCCCTATTCGTCTGTTAATCTCATGCCGCACATCACCATTATCTGTTACATAGCTCCCAAGATAATTAAACTGTGACACCTGCTCAAGACTGCAACCATTCAGATTAACTGAATCACAGCCTGCCTGACCAATTTTCATCACTTTAGTTTTCTCTCTGTTTATAACCAAACCTACTCTACTACCAGTCTCATCAACGGCTCGAATGAAAGAGTTCATCTCATCAACATCATTTGCCAGAAGGACTAAATCATCAGCATAATCTAAATCAGAAATTTTCCTATCTCCAGCCCATTTAAGGCCAAAATCTTTCCCTTGAAGTGAATTTCGCATAACATAATCAATAACCAAGCTAAAGAGAAAAGGAGACAAAATGCACCCTTGTCGAACACCAGAAGTAATGCTAAACCAATTGCTACAAGCCTTACCAACTCTCACACACGACTCAGTGTTATTATAGAGAGCTTTCATTATGTTAACTAACTTGTCTGGTATACCATATTATCTCACAATCAACCACAAATTATGACGATCAACAGAGTCGAAAGCCTTTTTGAAATCAACAAAGCTAGCAACCAAAGGTTTCTGAAACTCTAAACATTTCTCAAGAATCTGCCTAAGTGAAAATATCTGATCTACACATCCCCTACCACTTCTGAATCCACACTGCTCATCACGCAATTGCCTGTCAACCAGATTCTTAATTCTATTAAGCACAATCATGGAAAGAACTTTACCTGGAACAGAGAGTAGGCTGATACCCCTATAGTTATCACAAGAACTGCGATCACCTTTTTTGAAAATAGGGATAACAATAGCTCTGGTAAAATCCTTAGGAACCATGCCTTTATCATAAAAGATATTCAGAATTTCAGTCATCCAAGTGGTAACCGAAACATTCCCAGCTCTAAGCATTTCCGTAGTAATTTCATCTACCCCTGGGGATTTATGAAGTTTAAGTTTAGAAACAGCCAAACTAACTTCAGATTGTGTTATAGGGCCAACATCAAAGCCACCAATGCATCTATCATCATTGCAAACAATGGGAGTAGAACTAACTACATTGTTTAGAACATCACTGAAATGCTCAGCCCACCTAGCCATGACAGAATCCTCACCTTCTATAACCTTACCTTGTTTATCCTTCAATCCTTGTATGCCTGTCCGTTTTCTACCACACAAAACATTAACTATCTGGTACAGCTCTCTGCTGTTGTGCTGTCTAACTGCTTCCTCGGCTTTGTCAGCCAAACCATCAAGCCAAAAATTTTTATCAGTAGCTAACTGATCCTTTACAAGTTTATTAAGGTCTCTGTAATGCTTTCTATTAGGACTAGTAGGGTATTGATTAAGGGCATTCCTGCAGTTCTTTCTTTCCGAAATAAGCTCAAGTGCCTTATCACTCAGATAATTTTGCCTCTTCTGCTCCTTTTTTCCTAAAAGAGTACTGTTAGTGTCCAAAAAAGCCTGTTTAAAATGATCCCATTCTTCCTCAACTTCAGTAGTAAGCAAACCATGACTGTCATAATGACTAAGTAACCTATCATGGTAAGCTTTGGCTATAACTGGATCTTTCAGAGCTTCAGTATTAAAAGTAAATTTTTTAACCCTAGCACAACACTTTTTAAGTTTAAGTTGCAACACACTTTTAACAAGGTAATGGTCAGATCCAATTTCATCTCCCCTATATGCCCTGGTATTCCTAACAGAACTAGTCCATTTGCTGTTAATTAATATGTAATCAATCATATTCTTATGCAGCCCATCAGGTGAAACCCATGTGTACTTATGTATGTCGCGGTGTTTGTAATAAGTGTTAGTTATTCTGAAACCATTGAGTTTACTTACCTGTAGGAGACGTTGCCCATTGCTATTGCAGCTACCAATACCAAAAGGGCCTATTACCAGATGGACTGATAAAGGTCAGATTCTTAAAAATAATCTTAAATTTCTCTTTTCAGGGAGGGACGACAAAAAGCATCACCAAGGCGTGGGTCTGCTTCTCAGCAGACACGCTAGTGATGCTCTTCTAGGATATGAGTGCATTAATGAAAGGTTTCTTACAGCAAAATTTCAGACAAGCGTTAAAGACTTGAATGTTATCTGCTGTTATGCCCCCACTGAGGATGCTGATGAGGATGAGAAGGATAGGTTTTATGAACAACTTCAGGATATTTTGAATTCTGTCAAGAAAGGAGATATTACTCTTGTTCTTGGTGACTTCAATGCCAAAGTTGGTACTGACTCTGACCTTTTCTCTATACTATCATAAATTGAGAAACCTCTATTCTTGAGAAATGATTCATTCAACTATCAAAGATGAATAGACATCTGTAAAGTTTAACTCTCCACACAATCTTCTGAGTTCATTCTGTTGTAGATGTCTAATTCTGTCAGGATCACAAGGGATGTTTTACACATTCTATCAAGGACTTTCTATTTTTCTGACATTCGTCAATCAAAGGGTCTATCTACAAAAGATACTACGCATCAGACGTTAATGACTTATCATTACACCGACAAACTACCTATCTGGTTCATATGTTGTGTAAGCATCTAGAATGAAAAACTGATTGCAAGTTTGTTTCACTGTCATAGAGATAAACTAACTCTTCAGAAGCATGTTTCTCATTATGTATTCTTTGTTTTCTCTCATACAATACCCCTATCTCAAACACTGATACATCTACCACCTATGTGTATATATACTTTCATAGCACCATTTGCCGAAAAAGGTAAAATCGCAAGCATCTGAGTCAGATTATTATTTTTTCCATATATCTGCTAATTCTTTATGTTTAAAATCTTACAAAAGCCTGAAATGGACAATACTTTACCTCCGATACAGCTATAAGTTATGATGGCCAACAGGTTTAAATTTATCTCATAGACAGTAGGATAGTTACTTCTGATCTAACAAAGCCAAGGTTTGAGATCCATAGTAAGACATGAACGTTTGTGTTGTTTTCCTGCCATGATCTCAACAGCCTCTCACACCTTCTACTGGGTCGTATGAAAAAATCCTGTAACTGTTACGACAATTAGCTGCCGGAAAGCGTATTTATTTTTAAAGCAAAGACACACTAATTTCAGACTCGCCAGCTAGAGAACGAATATTAACTTGCTAAAGTTTGAGTTTAACGATCAGATAGTATCTGATTGATAAAAATATGTGAAACGTAATGTACTGAGTTTGAGGGTTGACAACTTTAATATAGATAGGGATTGACTTCCACACCTGTTTTCTCTATACTATCATAAATTGAGAAACGTTTTTAGTTCATACTAATAACTTCCAACTTTTAAAGGAAATATTGTCTCATTATAAGCGATTGCATACAAAGAGATACGCACTCTATGCTTTACATTTAAATCTATAGAGATAACGATCACTACCCATGGAACACATCTGTGAAGAAACACGCTATGATCGGGTTTGAGAAAGATTTTTAGCCCATGGGGGTGCTGCACTGCAAGAAAGCACACCATCGTTGATATCAGAACCTACATGAAAGATATACTGTTTGGGTTTGAGAAAGATTCTTTAGTTCACAGGGCACCGCATTACAGTAAAGCACACTGTCTTGTGCATATGTCTGTCTGTATGTTTGTTTCTCTCTCTGTGTGTGTGTTTGTGTCTATGTGTAAATATGTATGTTTCTACGAAATGTGTGTACGTATAGGTGTGTGCATATATGTCAAGATGTAACTCTGTCTTCATGTTTGTTTCTCTCTCAGTGTGTGTGTTTGTGTTTCAGTGAATCGTGTATGTGTGCGTATGTGAGTGTGTGTATGTTCATGTATGTTAATATGTTTGTTTCTCTATATGTATATGTTTTCGTGCATGTGCGTATGTGTTAAGATGTCTGTATGCACATAGTCGTTTCTCTGTATGTGTATACATCTTCATGTTTGCATGCACATAATCGTTTCTCTCTATGTGTATACATCTTCATGTTTGCATGCACATAATCGTTTCTCTGTATGTGTATATGTCTTCATGTTTGTTTCTCTCTCTCTGTGTGTGTGTGTGTGGGTGTTAAAGTGTCTGTATGTGTTTCATCTTTATGTGTATATGTTATCGTATGTCTGCGTGTGTGTTTGTTCACATGCAAGAACAAACATATTGTCTTATGGATACTTGCTTGCTACAGAAGAAGCTAACACTTTAAAACGAGAGTAGTGGTTATACAAAATATTTCATCACAGATCTTAACTTGAATACTCATATTTCAGGAGGTGTACGGATTTTTCTTCAACACGTTCTAATATTTTTTGAGCACGACTGACATTCAGACATCTTAACACATATGCACATACACAAAAACATACACATATAGAGAACAAACATTTTAACATACATGAACATACACGCACTCACATACGCACACATGCACGATTCACTGAAACACACAAACACACACACCGAGAGAGAAACAAACATGAAGACACAGTTACATCTTGACATATATGCACACACCTACACGAACACACATTTCGTAGAAACATACATATTTACAAATAGACACAAACACACACAGAAAGAGAAACAAACATACAGACAGACATACGCACAGGACAGTGTGCCTTACTGTAATGCAGTGCCCTGTGAACTAAAGAATCTTTCTCAAACCAAACAGTATAACTTTCATGTAGGTTCTGATATCAAATATGGTGTGCTTTCCTGCAATGCAGCAACCCCATGGGCTAAAAATCTTTCTCAAACCCGATCATAGCGTGTTTTTTCACAGATGTGTTCCATGGGTAGTGATCGTTATCTCTATAGATTTAAATGTAAAGCATAGAGTGCGTATCTCTTTGTATGTAATCGCTTAATGAGACAATATTTCCTTTAAAAGTTAGAAGTTATTAGTAAGAACTAAAAAAGTGGTGATGTATACACTATCTGATCGTTAAAATCAAACTTTAGCAAGTTAATATATCGTTCTCTAGCTGGCGAGTCTGAAATTAGAGTGTCTGCTTTAAAAATAAATACGCCTTCACGCAGCTAATTGTCGTAACAGTTATATGATTTTTTCATACGACCCAGTAGAAGGTGAGAGAGGATGTTGGGATCATGGCAGGAAAACAACACAAACGTTCATGTCTTACTATGGATCTCAATCCTTGCCTTTGTTAGATCAGAAGTAACTAACCTACTGTCTAGGAGATAGATTTAAATCTGTTGGCCATCATAACTTATAGCTGTATCGGAGGTAAAGTACTGTCCATTTCAGGCTATTGTGAGATTTTCAACGTAAAGAATTAGCAGATATATGGAAAAAATAATAATCTGACTCAGATGCTTGCGATTTTACCTTTTTCGGCAAATGGTGCTATGAAAGTATATATACACATAGGTGGTAGATGTATCAGTGTTTGAGATAGGGGTATTGTATGAGAGAAAGCAAAGAATACATAATGAGAAACATGCATCTGAAGAGTTAGTTTATCTCTATGACAGTGACACAAACTTGCAATCAGTTTTTCATTCTAAATGCTTACGCAACATATGAACCAGATAGGTAGTTTGTCGGTGTAATGATAAGTCATTAACGTCTGATGCGTAGTATCTTTTGTAGATAGACACTTTGATTGACGAATGTCAGAAAAATAGGAAGTCCTTGATAGAATGTGTAAAACATCCCTTGTGATCCTGACAGAATTAGACACCTACAACAGAATGAACTCAGAAGATTGTGTGGAGAATTAAACTTTACAGATGTCTGTTCATCTTTGATAGTTAAATGAATCATTTCTCAAGAATAGAGGTTTCTCAATTTATGATAGTATAGAGTATATTTATGATAGCATAGAGGTTCTTGTTGCCGTGATGTGTCATTTCAGCAGATCATGTGAATCGGCAGGAGAATCGCTTATTTTGAATTGCTGCATTTCTTCATGTCATTATTTAACTTTCTCATTAGGGCACCCTCGAGGAAGATAAAACAATGAGCGGTTCTCACAAGAAATTAGACATGTTTCGGTTATCAGCTTTCCATAGGTCAGCGCTTGAGTTGCCCCGTGACCTTTTATCACCGGGTGGGCCACCTGTGCACACGTCTCCCTGCATTTCTTTAGAATCACTGTGAATTCTCGAGATGTGCCTGCGGTTGTTAAAAGGTATTATTCGTGAAAGGTACTATTAAGCACACAATTCACCATTCCGTCTCGTGGTTGGGGGGCTGCTACATGTGTGAGTGTGGGAATCATTCCCTGATCGAACCGTTCGCGATCATTAATCAAGTCTTTTGCATGAAAGGTATATCAGTGTCGCTTTTCAGCACAAGGGAAAAATTCGTTTTCACCAGTGTGACTGAATAGTAATAGGTATCAAAGTTCATTGGTGAGGTTTGTACTTTTTTAGTTAGATGGATTTTTATGTTGCGCTGAAGCTTTCTCATTTCGCTGGATTAGTCCAGGTATGATGAGAAGGGTACATTCGAGTGAGACTTATGTATTTGACTATTGTCCCCTATTAACACGCATTCGTGTTGCATTTTTTACGCAAGCGGAAACGTGTGAATTCGACTTTTAGCATTCTGCCGTGTTTCTTCACCCGATAAAAACAGCTGACCTTGCAAAGCTTGTTACTGACTTCAGAATGCGAATTTCATTAACGTCTTCACTTTCGCCGGTAAACAGTGGAAGAGACGATTTTTACCAACTGTGAGAGAGTTTGTAGATTTTTAAAAAATGATTACTCCCGTAGCTCATTTTTCTTCGAGTAGCGTTATTTCCAATGCATCATGTACTGAGGATACACTGGTAAAAAGTATTTTTATACCATGTCGCGTAACGGTGGAGAGTAATTGAGAAAAACGTAAAACCACTTTCCAGGACAAGTGCTGATGCGGAAACACAGGTATCTGATGACATCAATCCGATGGAGACTACTAAGCTCAGCTTTTGAAGGTTTAGGGGCTCGAAGGGAAATTATACCGTTAACAAATACCTTACCTGTCATAAATGGGATGTTTCGAGAAAACATTGTTTCCATCTCCTGTGATGACCTAAAATGAAAGGAGATTGAAATGAGGATGGGGTTAGTCAGAGGGAGGTGTCATCCGTCTCTGGACTTGGAAAAATTTCGAGACCTAAAACAGTGGTCAAGGCTGCGAGTCGATTTTCATGTTGTAAGACCCGATATGGAAGCAAAGGTGTATCGACAGTGCAGGAGGTGGTCCACGATTCATCCGTCAATAAAACCCTTGTGAATCCCCATTTGGAATAATAATTTTTAATTTCGCAGGACTTTTGTTAAAACCATCCATCAATAAAATGCGGTCCGGTACTGAACGCTTGTTTTAAAGCGGTTCTTTTATGTTACCCATACAGGTTTCCGGACCATATTACCCCTCAATATTTTTCATAATTACGAATAAAATCAGATTTTTTTCCGTTTATTACTTTTTTTACCCAATAGCATTTTTTCATTTTCTGCGGGACAGTTAAACAGTTACTGCGGGATAGTCCTTATTCTAGTGAAGGTCGAATTCGCAAAATACGGGGACCTTGTAAATATTCTGAGGATTGCATAATCCGATCGTTGCCACCCATAGTTTAGTTGGACTTGGGAAATGAACGTGGATACCAAGGGAATTTGTGATCAGTGAAGTTTTAATAAAGGGAACTTTTGATAAGGGATGTTTTAATGAGGGGGAGTCTGGGAATAATTTCGGTTAAAATCTTACTAAAGTATACACTAGATGACACCACCAAAAATCTTTTTCAGGTGTTAGGAAATAAGACATAGTCGAGTGCGATAACGTCTGGCTATTGACACCAATGATGCCACGGGGGTTAAAAAGGGGGAGTTTTTTTAATGGAGGGGAAGTCAAAAATCGGGAAATTATAACTGAAATTGGGTTTTTTCTAAGTACTCATCCTATAAACTAGATGGCGCCACAGGTTAAAAGGGGGGGGAAGGAAGGGTGTTTTGTAATAAAGGGGATGAATTTTTGATAAAGGGGTTTTTTAATAAAGGGGGATTAATTATTTTTAAATAGTTATTTATTAATTATGAATTATGAATATTAATAAGGTGGAAGGGGGCGTGGCCGGAAGTGGGAGTGGTCAGTAACGTAAACGGGGGAAAGCACTGTGCAAATGGTGATCCGTATAGTGGGACACCACTAATTCCCTCTCTTTCCCTTAAGTCTGCATTCCTTCAAGGCAGTCAACGTTATTCATTGCTAGGTGCTACTTCCTGTATTCTCTTCTTTCTGCTAGAGGCCGTACTTTCACCTTCTCTGGCCTTTTGTCTCTTTGCACCCAAAATACGGGGACCTTTAAATTAACATCAGCAAAAGTCGAGGAAAATTCTTCCTCGACTTTTGCTTATGTCCGCTCGCTCTCTAGCAACTTTTTCTTCTCTCTTTGGTCGCGCTTGTTGATTCAAAAGGACCACACTTGTACTCCTTTACAGTGTTGTCTGCCGAATGTGTCTTCATCTATTTGGCGACATTTTGTGAACACTTTAACCACATGAAAAACCAACAAAAAATTCCGTTTCTGAGACTGAGGTCACTGAATCTCGAGACCCAAATACCATGTCCTTTTGGGACTCTATGATTATCGCAACTTTTCTCATGACTATAAAGTTCACACTCTGGCTTGCATGACCCTATCTCTGAATATACCAAATTCGCGTGCGATGCTTCACGTCCTTTATATTGAGTTCTACTGGGTTTATTCCATTCTGGATTGGAGTTGCCATAATCCAATGATAATTCAGTGTATAAAGGTCTGACAGGAACCTGTCAGTTCAATACGGCATAGAGAAGAGCTGTGAGGAAGGCGAAACCTGAGCAGAAATTATAACACAAGAATATTCATCTATACCCCATCCAGGTTTCGAAGCCAGGTTCCTTGATCAGTGGCAAGCGTGTTAAACACTCGGTCACCAACGCGGTGTATACATGTATTATTCCTTTCCACCTACTGTAGATTGAGACCTAATACTACAGTAAAAGAAACTCTACGGCAGAAGGAAGCATTTCCTGGCATCTGTGGGCACAGAAGTAGTTGTTATTGGTTGCATTCTGAAGCCTCATTTTTAAGCACATGATAAACATGTTTATATAAAACACAGCACCAGAAATCAGAAATGCAGACCTTGCACCTCCAGTGCTAAATAGACACCAGTGTCAATATATGTTAATACTTATGAAAAAATATGAAATAATAAATATATTATCGATTAAACCTTTCAATAAATTCAACTCTAAACTGAAAACGTTATTTCAGTCCGCGATTGTCTGGAAATCTTTTAATATTGCCTAAGGTATCCTCACTACTGCTGCTTTGTAAGTCAACAAGTATATTTTTAAAAACTTCTTTACTTATTGCGTTGACTGCCACAATTGAGAAACTGCTTGGCCTGAAATTACCCAAGTTTCATCTAAATATTAATCCTTCGTTTGCTTCCAAGAAGGCGCGAAGCGTGAGTGGAAGCAGTTGAGACCTTGAGACTGCGCAGTTGAGATATATGATTTTTACAGTTGATTGATTTTCGGAACTGTAAGTTACTTGTCAATTACCCAATAGTATCATAGATCAACAGTTGCATTAGATATCATTGGTTGATTTAAAAGTGTTTGATAGTTCAATTAACCAATGATCTACGAGAATCATCATTTCTTCAACTGCACAGTTTCATCGTTTCGGTTGCTTCCACTAAACTTCGCCGCTGCTTCCAAGATTGTTACTTCCAAAATATATTTACAGTAAATAATTTTATCTCCATTGCTATTACATATATCGTATTGTTCAGTTAAAGCAACATCGCGTTTACGAGTGGTAATCTAGAAATATGCATGTATAATATTAAACCGAAATTAGACAAATTAAGATATGAGTTTATCGATATTAACATTTTGTTTAAATGCAGCACTTTATTTCTGATGAAGAATTCTTAAAACCTTTTCCTGGTAACTTACCAAGGTAAATTGATCACACTCTTGTAACCGTTAATTACTTGCCATTGCTTACCTGCAGTACGGAATGTCCTACTTCAAGAAAAGTCACTTCAGACAAAAACACTTTCAGACATACTATAAGGTTCACTATCCTCCCCATACATATTTTAAAAATTTCTACTTGCGTTTCCACACGTCTCTACATTCGACTTTAAACTTTATATGTTGTCTGCGTCATTTTGACTGCACACATATGCGTCATTGATGTCATCATATCTCCTTTGAATGTTGTTTTTTGTTTCGCATTCCATGTTCAAATTCATAAATCTTCTGATTGTTAGTTTTAATTGCTAATAGCGTTTAAGTAGGTCCATCATATAGCAACCAAATAAAGAATCACTTGAAATATGAGTTGAGAAAAAATTGGTTGTCCTGACTGGGATTCGAACCCAGGCCTCCCAAAAACATGCCAGTGTTTCTGGGAGATCTGGTTCAACTAAGTGATATGTCACTTAGTTGAACCAGATTAGTTGAAGGATTGACCATTTCTTCAACTAAGTGACACATCACTGAGTTAGGTCAGATCCTCGGTGGTCTAGTGGTCATGTCGCCCGGCATTGGTGAGTCAGATGGTAGCCTTCCGTCAAGGCGTGTTCTTTAGCGTGAACAAGATATGACTCTCCCGCACACAAGAACACGACTTAATGTCCCATCCGACGGACGGCGGCCTTTCCAAGCCCATCCGTGTCCCCTACTGACAGTGGGCAAGGCGGGGTTGCTTTGCGAAGGTAAATCTCAACGATGACTCACCTGGGACGCGAATCGGGGAACTGCAAATTACGAGCCTGGCGCGCTATTGAGCCGGCTCCCGCCCACATAATGGGAGTTAAAAATATGAAAAAGAAGGGACATAAACACATACACATAAGCTAAAAATAAAGTCGCGTATATCTTTTATAATATTTATGGTTTCCAGTCGTGTTATAAATTATTATTCCCTCTTAGAAAATTAATTAAAGAAACTTTATTTTACTACCAACGACGTAATTTATCTCACTTCACTTCCATTTTTCTCGTCATCGTTAGCTTTTCTTTTAAATTAATATTTATCATTCAATTAGTTTGAGATTTAGTTTAGATTTAGTTATTTTAAAAGTTAAGATTTAGTTATTTTAAAATATGGCAGGTTAACTGCAATTAAAAAACTTACAAAATAGTTTAAAGTAGGCTCCTGCGTTTCCTTTTTTAAACACATTTAATGCATCATTCTTCTGAAAACCAGAACACAAATGTACGTACCTAAATGCCAATATAACCTACTAATTATAAAGTTTTAATATATGAATGAAAAATTTCAACTTTCTGAAGCTTGTTTTAGGGCAACCTTTGTGCTTTGTAGACTTATGAACTAATAAAAGTATTTCTCTTATTTACTGACGAAGCACAGCATATAACTTCAAGAGCTGGATATTTTCAGAAGCGATGTCTTCGAATTTTCCTGATTAAACTCAAACATTCCTTTACTCAGCAGTATTTTGGTGGCAATTAACTAAAACATCGTTGGTATTTAAAAATGTGATTGTTTACAAACCTTTTCTCTTATACTGTAGAAAGTGTATATTATTATAAAGCTCGTTTCTTTTTCCCAGTTTAACTCTTTTTTTTTCATCGTTGCTATGAGGCTAACAAGTTATATAAAGCATGGAATGCGAGCGAATCACGAGGAATGCATAAGTGCTACTTATATGATTAAGATATGAGAGTGCTACGTTTATTCGTATAAGCACCTCAACAATTTCATTCAAATGTATGGGGGAAAACAATAACCACAAAAGTATACGAGATTGTTGTTCCAAAACAGTAAAAAATATTGCAATTTGCCATAATCGGTGGCACGAGAGTATCAGATACTTACAAACCATTGGCGAACTTAAAATATTAAAAGACAATTACCGAAATTTACTCAAAAGAAGACAAACTCTTTGCACTTCCAGTATTTTGAGTCTATTTCCTAAAAATTTTCAGCGAAATTGTGCCTAAATTAACCAACTTTTATCTCATTCGAATCATATTTTTCTTATTTAACTAAATAACAAATATTTCTGTTCAATTGCTTTGCGACAATCAAAAACAACTAAATGAAAAAGAGTAGTTGGGAAAAATATGCTAGAAACTTTGCTAACGAAATTAATGCATCCAAATCATAAGGAGAGACCATTTTCAGCAGATGTGCTGAGACCTTGCGGAGAAGAAACCAGAGCACTGAGTAAGAGAGGTACAGGCACTTTCCTTCTTTTTATGGTGTTGTAAATTAGGAACTGATTTGCCTTAACGACTTCTGACTAACGTCGACTGCATGCTGCAAAGAGACCAAAGGCAAAGGATAATTTACTTAGTTAATACTTATTGCTTAGGTGGAAGCTACACGTTTTTTCTCGCGAAAACAAACTGTTTCCGGAAACTTCGGCTTTCAGTAGTAAGTAAATAAGTGCATGCAACTGTGACGAAGCGTTTGTAAACAACCATCTTTTTTAAAAAAAAACGGATGTTTTAGTTAACAGCCATCAAGAGCTTGCTGAGTAAAGAAATGCATACCTTAAAAGAAAGCAATTTCAGTCTCCGCGTTTGCAAACATCCAGGATGTTGTTGCTACATACCACACGTAGTCAAGAAATAGGCGAATTTATTATTGCTTTGGTCAACAAATGATGACAATTACCCGAAGATAGAAAGTGGAAGTTATCGTCTCTTCACTCTCTGTTGTCTTTGATTTTTTATATGCTAAATTTGAATTAAGGTATATAAATATATTCTTGTTTGTTATATACAGGCTTTTTCCATTTTGTAAAAAACAGATATGTATTTAAACTATTTTAGTGTTGTTATGTTATAGAGTACGACTGTCTAATTCCGTGATATGTTTATTTTAATTTACTTAATTGACGTTTTTTATGGTTAAAAGTAAATATAACTCTTCAAGAAGAAACACTAAATGAATTACATATTCATATAGTTTTTTTAATTAAACAAATGCTCCATTTTGTCACAAAAGTTTTTAATACATGTTCCGCGCAACTGTTTGTAAATCTGAGATATCATTCCTTATTTCGGGATAGTGGTGTATAAATGTCAACCATAAAAATATAGTGACAAGTTTCCTAATATCGTGATACTTAAGCAAACAACAGAAACTATTTAACATACGTTTTCTTTAATTTTCAACTTAATTGTCATAAGTATAAAAAAAAAGGTGTGCCACACAATAGGTTCCTGCAATCTCGGAACAAGCTTGGAGAAGATGCCATATATTATTATTAAACTCACTTTGATGCATTACTCTTTCCACATAGCCATATAAACGTCTTTCTCAAAATCATCACAAGTTTCTATCATTTTTTATGATATCACTAGATTTTTGAATTAGTTATCGCAGAATTAGAATTATCACGGAAATAGGCAAAATTTTAATAATTCAATTTGAATGAAGTATCCCAATAAAGTTCTGTAAATTCCTTGTAGAAATCACATGAGTATATTCACATTCTAGTTACTTTGCCACCCTGAAAAGAGCACCCCTGGGCATCGATATATTTAGTCAAACGAAATTCCCACTGCTGAAATCGTTGCTCGAACTCCTTTTGTGAAATCCCATTTAGGGTTTCCATCACACATTTTGAATGTCGTCAATGTTTGCAAATCTACGGCCCTTCAATGTCCACCTTTGCTAAAATCTTCTTCAAATCCAAATGCTCTGCTAAAATATTCTTCGCAGTTTCTATGCCTAAATTTAATTCTTCTACCACCAGTAGATAACATAAACATCTGTCTGACAGAATCAAATTCTTCAGGTGTTAAAAAGAGATATTTTCTGATCCTGCTAGCCACAATAAGAAAAGTTAACATGCAGAACACAATGAAGGCGCATAACTTCAAACTAACGTAAAAAAAACATAGAAAACAACATAAGTTGTCGCGGGCCTCACATAAAGCCCTAACGGGTCACATGTTGTACACCACTGGGGTAAAGAAACCCGCAATATAACAGCTCTTATAGGGAAAGATTAGATTTTGAAGAAAAAGCCATCCAACATATACTTCAACGTAATCTAAGTGTTTGATTGGGTTGTTTTATCTCTGAACGATTCCCTTTTCCATGCAATGCGCTTAATCGCCATGTCACAAAGACCAAAGGATTCAGAGAAGGTTTGGGAAGGGGATCCACTGAACAGTTGTTAGGAGATTGACGCTCACTTTCAAGGACATTCATCGTGATCTTTATCATATACAGGATATGACTCTTGCACATGGGACCAAGCTTTCCAAGCCCATTGATAACCCATTTCTCACCGAGGGCAAAATGAGAATTCGCGGGAATAAATTTCAACGCTGACAAAGTTGAGATTTGAATCTGGGAACTGCAGACCATGAGCTCGGTGCGCTACCTACTGAGCCAACCCTGATCCAGCAAGGTTTCGGTTTCCTAATTCGTGTATGTTCCATGCTACGTAAAAGATGAATGTATTTTGAAGATTGTCATTTCTGTTAATTTTCATTGGAGTCTTTCTGTGTTAGTTACTGGACAGTCTACGTCGCGTTCAATGAGTGTTAGGCTATGTGTTCAGAGGGTTAGAACCAATTCCCAGCTGAGATTTGAATGTCTACGTTTAACTATAAAACTAATTAGTAAGAAGAAACTTTCCAAACGCATAATGCTTTAAATACGTTCCCTATGATATGACTAAAAATTATGATTTTATTTTTCATCATTTCCCTCAGCGAACACGAACATTTAGATCAGTTTGAATTAAACGATCCGAGACCTTTGCAAATTTGAAAGGATTTAGTCCCTTAAAATGTTATGAATTTGAGTGCAAAAGGGACGAAAAAGTCGCATTTAGATTGGATTTTATCTTTACAAACATTTGGTAGCAATGCAATGGTCTCTCTTTTGCCCTGCAATAACAGGTCCTAATTAACGTTAAAAATTTTCTTCTATCGTTCAGAATCTTCAAGAAACATTATCTGTGAAATGTGTAAGCTAACAACCAGAATCAGTAAACAAAACCATCCGAGATCACAATTCTACAACTCTGTCCTTTGCAAAGAAAATGCAGATGTTAATTAAGTGCGTCTAAGTAATTACAGTGTAGATCCTTCGGGAATGTGGAAATGATAACATCGTCGTAGAGAAATAAAGAAGCAATATTTTACAGAAAGACACTTTGCATTCGTGAATACGACGAACTAGCAAATTGTGTTTACATTTCATACATCTGTAAACAGCTACCTGTATACAATATATATATGCAGTATATGTAATCAATAATTTCAGATATAGTTTAAGCCTCATTGCATAAATTCTAAGTGTATTACTTTATTCCCATTTTTATGGTTTATCAGGACATTTTATGTACTTCTAGATCCCTTTAGCATCCGTATTCTTATCTTTGACTATTTAGCTGTCATTGAAACTTTAGTATTTATCTTACAAGCAAATATTGAAACTGAAAATGATTTTCATGTCATTGATGACTACTCCACGATTCTGTGGATGAAGATATCCATCATATATCACATCCACGATTCTGTGAATGTGATATATGATATGTAAGGTTTTCCAAACTACAGTATTTGTAATCTTCCGTTTAAAATTGCCATTTGTTTCTCATTTAAAGGCATTTTTCTTTATCTTTTAAAGTGGCAACTTTTGTGATTTTTTTTTAACTTTTAGCAATGAAAAATCAAATGTTAGTTTAAAATTCTTCAGCTCTATGTTTAAAACGTTCGCTGGCAACATGCTTTTTTTTCTCGAAAGCTTTCTCCTGCTCTCTTTAAATACGCTGATAAATTTAAACCTAAACCACGCCAATAATTTTGAATCTTGATATTTAAATATTATATAAATAATACCACTAAAATGCCATAAAGAACAATCACGTTGTTGAATACAAATTATGTTTAAATTGAAGAAACAAATTATGGAAAAAGATAAGTAGATAATTTCAGCATTTATTAATTTTAAATATATGAAATTGCAGAAATAAGTATATAAGTAAAATAATGCAGAATATAACGTTATATAACCAATCATATAATATATATTTACATAATATGATAAATATTATATAAAATTCAACGGTGAAACGTCGTGGAAGCAGTTGAGACGATGAGACTACACAGTTGATGAAACGATGACCTCGTAGGTCATTGGATGATTGAGCTATCAGTCAGTTTTCTCTCAATCAATGATCTACGATGCAATTGCTGATTCATGACGCTATTTGAAAATTACCAGGTAACTGATAAATCTGTAAATCGATCAGCTGTAAGAATCATAAATGTCTCAACTACGCAGTCTCAAGGTCTCAATTGCTTCCACTCAGGTTTCGCGCCTGATAAAATCTGAGGGAAAATAATAAAAAATATGAAATGATAACAAAGAATAAAAATGCTCTATGTTTTCTCTGTTCTATGTGGGGCACAGATAAAAAAACATAGATTTTATAAATGGAAAGCAAATGCTTAAAATTCTGAGGTAAAAGCGCTGCCAAATCATCAGAAATAATAGAAAAAAAAGAGAATTATAAAAAAAAAACTGTTATTAAGAGATGGCACCACAGCGCCTACTCCTTCATTCTGATTGGTTCAATGAGTTGGCTGTTTGAATTTGTCATCAATAGTTTTATCTCACTAGTATCCCGACTGGTTTTACATATTATTACAATGGTAAACGTGCAACAATGAAGCCATGGATGTGATGTCGTCTTACGCTCGAGATGCGCTATAGACTGTGATTTACGTCACTTACTTGGTCGAACAAGGAATTAACTTTAAAAAGGAGAGATAATTCCGTTAGTTTGTTCTCAGATTACTTGTGATATTTTACTGAGCTGTTATTTTCGGAAGAATTAGTGTGAAGTAGAAAGTGATTCATATTTGACTTTGTGCGCGTTAGTCGATAAAGAAATGTTTTATTTAGAGTGTGCGCGAGAGTATTAAAAAAAATGTATTAATATAGTTCTCGTTAGTGAACTGGTAAGAAAATGTAAACTAAAAATAAAAAGCAATGTACCTCTATCGCTGAAGGAATTTCTTGTACTTAATTTTGCTAAAGAATCAGTTTTAAAAATATGTGATGGGAAACAATTAGTCTGGTAATTGTGATTATCAGGATAACTTCATACTGATAGAGGGTTGTTGATGTTTAGTTGAAATTGCTATTTATGTAATTTCATTTCTCTTGCAATTAAATTTGTTCATTATAATTTAATTGTCCATTTTGAATTCAGGCTCGGTATGCTAATATAAATTTGTAACAATATCATATTACAATACAGGTAACCTCGTTTAAGACGGTTACTTTTCCTTTTTTCTTCAGTGAAATGTCTTTTAAAAAATCTTGTTTAACGCGGGTGACCAGTAAATGGAATGTTACAAGCAAATATTACGCATAAAACGGAAACAAGCAAGGCAAACAAAACTATTATTTAATTATTTAGAAATAAATTGTGAAAATAGCAAATCGTTCATACATGTAAGCATTTACGAAGTTTTTAAAATGAAACTGAGAATTATAGTTATTTTTGTTTAAATGTAACTTACATTATAATACAAAGAAAAAATGTGAATAAGATACTTAAAACACCAACAAATAAAAGAATATTACCTCTAACGCCAAAATTTGTTTAACACGGGTCGCCCCGGGAACGCAACTCCCGCGTTAAACTCGGGCGTTAAACGGAGTTTATGTAATCGTAGCGGTTACTTTACAAACCTTTGGGTTTCAGATGTGTTACATTTAAATAACACAGGAAAAATTATATAAAGCAAAATTCCATGAAGTACACATTACAATTCATTATTTATTTTATCTTTTCAAAAGCTACTAGATACATTTATTAAATTATCCATTACTGAAAGCTTTTAATAACCTCAGTCTCCAACAATGCTTTTGAAACGGTAATAGGGAAATATTTTATTCTACTCTTTAGTTGAAAAATAAAGTTTTCCTTAAATAAATAATAGTAGTATGGAACTATTATGGAAAATGTTTTTTAGAAATTAAATACATCTCCCAGAAGTAGCTATTTTAGAGTAACCAATTACTTGCGCAGCTAAATACAATATTATTCGCAAATAAATGTTACGTCCGAAGACAGTTTACCTGATAACCAGGTTGCTTATTCCATAACAGTTACATTTTGAGACAGTATCACTGTATTTGAAATAATATATTTACGAGATGGGAAAAGAAAATTCAACGCGATTGGTTTGGATGAAAAATTACGGATGGAATATTCAGCAAAATTAACTCTAAATATGATGATTTCCTATGCAGTGTTCCACTATTTTCAGGTTTTAAAACTATAGGAAACAATATACATAGAAACAAAATAGTAACCATTTTACTACATTAGTGAAAAGCAAAATATATTGCTGATACTTTTAGAGCTGCATTTTACAATTTATGATTAATAATAATTGAAAGCTCGGTTAATTAATTTTTATCTACGAGAGAATAGAAAATTTATTTGCACATCGGGTCATGACCCCTAATTCAAGTGGTGGCAACACTAAAAAAGCAACTCAAGCACTCGGAGATAAAATACATAAAATATTAAATGCAAATAAATAGAAAACGACATTGCGATAAGATTATTCTAACATTTCATCCAATATATATTGTGGTAATTTAAACAAGAAATGAAAAAAAAGCAGAAAGATAATATTTTCTGTAAACAAAAAATCTAAAAAAAAATTTAACTTGTAACGAACAACAAAAAGAATATTTTTTTCTACAATCATTTTAAATGGGGCAATAAACAGTAACAATTTCTCAGGTTCATAGTTTGTTAGTGTTACGAAGACTACATGTACAATCAGGAAAATTTGTAAATATCTTACCATTTACAAATATTCTGTTTGATTAAAATGGAGCTGTGTTAGAAATCTTTTCACGTACAGTAGAATTGCTGAATCAAGATAATTTTTAATAAAAACATCATTTTTAATTTATTTATACGAAGAGGAGAAAATAATATTTTCTATTAAAGAAAGATCGTTCTGGGTTCCCTGATGATGAAACACATTCAAGATAAAAGGAAGATATCGCCTATCAATGTCTAGGTCCTGAGAAATCTAAACTAGAAGAACGCATATCGCCACTGGCGCATATGAGAATCTCGTTTTCGAAAAGAAAGAAGTTTTTCCTTTACCTCTATTTCATTTCTTAAAAAATTTAATTTGAACTAGGGGATGATGGGAAAAATGCAAATATTATTTCATTAGTAATTATACAACATAAAAACATTCGTTTTTTAATTCTTAAATCTAAAATGCTGCATTTCCCACACCTCTCTCAGAAAAGTGGGTTGATTTTTACTATCAGTGGAATATCTCTTAAAAACTGCACTAGTTTTTCAAAATTTTTATATAATATATATTATTTATAAAACTCAAACACCTCTGCCGTTTTATCATTTCAGTGATCTATAAAGATATATACAGGGTGATTCAAAACTTATCGTTCAAATTTCGTGGGAGGTAGGGAATACGTCAGGAAACCGATTTCACATAGGAAAGTATGTCGGCAAACGTCATCTACATGAACAAAATGGACAAGTAAAGTGAACACAAGGAAACAGTACAGCTAAGTGGTAACGAATGTGACTTTTATTCCAACAAGGTAAAGTACAGATTCACAGTAGGTGCTCAAAATTGCGACCATTTACACGGACACAGGATTCACAGCGCCGTTGCATTGACCGCCGAACATTTTCAAAAACGCCTGGCATGTCACGGACAATGCCTGCGGCGGCCACTATTCGTGCAACAAGGTCCATTTCACTGTCGACGGTGATCTCGTACACATGGTATTTCATGGCCCCCCACAAAAAGAAATCCATGGGCGATAAATCAGGTGACCTGGGTGGCCAAGCGATCGCTGATGATAGCGGGAATGGTCGGGCGAGCTGTACACTGGTTGGGTACACACAGCGCCCTCTATATACGCATGCGTACATTTGCGGACATACTTTCCTATGTGAAATCGGTTTCCTGACGTATTCCCTACATCCCCACGAAATTTGAACGATAAGTTTTGAATCACCCTGTACATTAAAACTACTAGGTATTTGAAAAATTCAAATTATAATATTTCATTAGTACCACTCAAATTAAAAAGAGTTTTTTAATTATCATTTTCATTCTTTCCAATGGAAACTTCATGACTTGTACATTCCACCTCCAAAATTTCCTATTTCTATCATTAATACATCGTTGCAATATTCGTTTGAAATTTTGGAATTTTCAATCCTTTTCACCGTTAGAGGGCACAATTATAGAGTTCGGAAGATTCCGAAAGTGAGAATCATAATATTTTATCAATTCCTATTTAATCCTAGGAGGATTTTTTTTCATTTATCTCTATATACAAATATTTATCTACTATAACAAAAAAATGCTTTTCCACCCCCTGGGTCTAAGAGGTCAATTCATTGTTGCCAATGGAAACATCATGGCGTTCATATTCCATCATCAAAATTTAAAATTTCTAGTTTAAATACGTCGCTTGCAATATTTGTTTGAAATATCAAAATTTGTAAAAAATTTCCAACTTTAGAGGGGGCAATTACAGTTTTCGAAGGATTTAAAAGTGTGAATCATAATATTTTATCAATTCCTATCTAACCCAAAAATAATTTTTTCAATTATCTTTAAATGAAAACAATTATTTGCTAAAACTAAAAAAAAGTGTATTTTCCCACTCCCTCTGGGTCTAAGGGTCAACTCATTGTTAGCAGTGGGAATTTCGTGACCTTCATATTCCACCATCAAAATTTCAAATTTCTGGCATAAATACATCGTTTTCAATATTCGTTTGAAATTTTGGAATTTTCAAATTTTTCCACCACTAGATGGCGAACTGTACTTTAGAGAGGTTCGGAAAGTGCATATCGTAATATTTGATCAATACCTATCAAGCACAAAAATAATTTTTAATTTATCTCTCTAAACAAAAAAGTTCGATGTCTACAGATGGACAGACAGAATACAAAGAGAAACTATTATATTGTTTTCTTTGAAAATTGAAACCACTATTCTCAAATTTTGCTCAATCGGAAACCACTCAATTATATCTATAATTTTTGGAAAAGAAAGGCCGTGAATAAAAATAAAAGTACCATAACTAAGGAAATATTTTATCGTTCATCTCCAAAAGCTTCCTCCAATATTTCAAGATTAAGGAAAACCAAGAGAGTCTAGGTTAGCCCAACTCCAATCTCAAAATATAACAGGGAACGCTGCGTTAGACTTTCTATAACTTCCGTACAAAAATGCAGAAGCATTTCTGAAGTTCAGCGAGATAATGAATTGACCATACTGGTGAGCCATATTTTTCAATAAATATTAAAACTATTTATTGTAGAAATTTGAAATTTTGATGTTATAGAGTGATAGTCAGGATATTTATATATTGACAGCAATGATTTGCTTTCTTACCACAAAGGGGTGAAAAAAAATGCAGGTTTTTTTTAAGAGAAAAAAATTGTGTTGCATAGGTGCTAATAAAATGTTACTGTTTCATTTTCGAATCATAAATTAATTCGAATTACCCTTCTTAGAGGGTGCTAAAAGCAGAAAATAAAAAAAAATATTCTCTTTGAAAATGAGAACCTCATAATGGTATAATCATCAATCGCACCCTATAAGGCGATATATCATTCTTCTAATTATCACTTGTGTTTCATGGACATAATTTACATTTCAATATGCATTATAAGCCGTCCCGTGGCCGAGTGGTTAGCACGCTTGGCTATCTGATCTAAGGGGCCGGGTTCGCGCCCCGGGTAAGACATGGATGTGTGTGTCGTTTTTCTGCTGAGGTCCTGCCATCCTCACAGATCTTCTACTATAGCATATAAACTGACAGGCTCCTGTCAGACCTCTGTGGCAAGCAGCTTCTTGAGGGGATATTTATTTATTTATTTATTATATGCATTATAACGTCAAAATTACAAAAGGGCTCGATACTATAGACTACTGGGGCTGGTAGCGTGTCAGGATCGTAAGCTGCAGGTTCCAGGGTCGAGTCGCAACTAGTCCAACGTTGAGAACTTGCTCCGCAAACCCTCATCCTGTTCTCGGTGAAAGAGCGGACATCGATGTGCTTGGAAAATCTGCTGTCCATCGAATGGGACGATAGTCCATGGAACCGTGAGCAGTAAAGCTATACCTTTAAGGAACACGCTGAATGGTTTTTACTGGAGGAATCCATCTGTCTCCTAACAACTATCCAATGGATCCCGTTCCCCAACCTTCCCCGAGCCGTTGTGTCTGACCTGACTATTTCGCACATTGTGTGCAGTGTAATAAATGTAAATAAATGGAGTGTAATAAGTATAGTACAATAATAAAAGAGAAATTGACTCCGTACCTATTGTCGCGTAGGCAACCATATTGAACATATTTTGAAGGAAATTTATAGTCCTTAATGTATACGTAGTAGCTAATAAAACTTGATGCAGTATTTAATATTATTTGATTACATTCCTTATAGCTAAAAATTGATGTTAGGAAATAGCCTTCTTCGTAGAGTCATTTACGCAAAAGGTTAATCTCGAACAGCAATTTTTAGCTAGAATGAGGCTGGAACATTGTTGAACGTCGTCAACAACTTGACTTCTTTGTATAATCATTTCTTCATAGAGTAATTATGAAAATTGAAATTATTATAGTCTTCATTTGCAAAGCAAGTGATATTTATAGGATCATCTGCATCAGAGATAGTTGAACGAGAATCTGTGCATTTTTTGCAACGTTTTCGTAAATAGATCTCTTATGTCTGTTGGCTTCATTGATAAGTTATCTCTTCCTAAGAAACTCATTTCTCTAAATTCGCAACTGAAGGATTTCTGCATCAATATAATGAGAATCTCCTTCAGCTGATGTTTCCCAATGCTGACCTTTCGGTGACCTGTCGTCTGTCTGTCTGGTTGTAAGGATTAAACTTTTTTTTTTGTTTTTAAAGATAAATGCTAGATTCTATTTTGGGATGGATAAATATTGACGAAATATAGGACTTTCCCTTTGCGAAAATCCCTGTGATTTTAATAGTAGGGCTGAAAAATATTCGAGAATCCCAATTTTATAACGAATATTGCAAACGATCCATTTTTGCGAGAAATCTTTTAGCTTATATTACTATCATATTTCATAACAATCCCGCTAATAAAGTATTCATAATTAATTATAGCTTTCTCTAAGAAGTTAACAGATTGAATTATTCCCTTCACTATAGCCCACTAAGCCCACCAAGAAGACACAGTATCCCTGTGATTTTGCAGATCAGTAAATGAATCCCATAATCATCTGAACCTTTTGGTTATGTAACTAAACTTTGAGCAATGGTTGATTCTCCTGGCTCCGTAAAATTAAATTCTTCACCATACTGTTGAAATAGAAAAAATGGGCGACACCATCAGTGATACAAACTTGAAGTCAGATTTGAGCTCTGGCCGGTTTTAATATACATCACAGTTCTTCAAAATAATTCAGTCTGTTTAATATCAGTATCCCGATTGACATGATCAAACTGATTAATGACTACGCCTGACTAGGCCTGTTTCATTTTCGTACTACTTTTATATTTCTGCTTAAAAAACTCATATTTTGAACAGTAGACAGACTATATATTTCCTGATATCAATGAGAAATCCATGCAGCATCACACTCATGGATTTTTGATTACGAGGCCCACTACTGAAAGAACTTAGACGCTCCTGCGACATATCAGAGTCAGTGACTTATCAATCACATTTCAGTCAGCCGATGAGCTATGATAGCTGCGGAAGAATTAACTCCGCAATCTCGTAGTCTCCTAATGTTTATCCGTTGCTATTCACACTTTGCTATTGTTACACAAACACGTGGATTTCTGAGAGAATTACAAAATCCGACTATTGCGTTTGAAACATCCCGCATAATTAATTTCTTGCGTTTTCCCCAAAAATTCATAAATTTGTGATTCCTTTTGGAATTGCCTTTTCATGTAAATTCTACCCACCGTCGTAGCCAAAAAAAACATAGCAAATACGGATAAATGGAAGTTCGAATTTTATTAACTTGTGACTAATATTTGACTTAGTAAACGATACCCCTAATATCTAGGACTAAGTAAACCTTAATTCTACTTTACCAAAATGAACGTGCATTTGTTTCAAGTTTCTCTATATGTAGAATAGAGAAAGGGAAACAATTTTAAAGCAAGCTTTGTGACTAAGAGCTGCTTAGAATGTGAATCAACAAAAATGATTCACAAGTACGTTCCTTAAAAGCTTTGGAAATAGTAAAGTCTATTACGTTAAATGTAAGCGCGAACCTTTTCCGAGGAACTGTAATCCTATTTCGTTTCGACTTCGGTCGCTTTACTAATTTTGCTGGTGACACGGTCTGCAGGGAGTACGACGATGCGACCTAAACACTCTACGACACGCGCGGTAATTTCCTCCCGAGCAACTGTCTCCATGCAAGACGCAAGTTGTGGGGGTAAATGCCATTTTAGCAACTAACCGGGTTAGGACTGTGTTTGTGTCGGGATGGGCAGGATACTTTTCTCCCTTTTCGTCCCACCCTACTCATCCGACATGACATGGATACCGAAACGTTGCTTTATCGATTCCTTACACTGCAGTAATGATATTATTGTGTAAGTGAAGGACTCATCATCGCAACGAAAAGCGCTACGGGTGATAAGGAAATGATAGGCTTTTGAATTTTACATCGTCGAGACAGAGGTTAGGCACATCTTGAGAAAGGTTTCGCCTTTCGTAAAATCAACTGGTAGTTCAGTCTTTTCTCTCTGCTTTGGGAATTTGATAGTATCAGAAAACAAGCTTAAAAAATATAAATCTGAAAAGTGCATGTTGATTATTTTGCTCTTTGCCTTCTTCGTACAGTCAGCGATCTGTTCAAAAAGAGGAACAGGAAGTTTTCGCAAACAAGAAATGCAAAATAACTCCATTATCATGCCATTTTTTTTTATTTATCTCTATCTAGAATATACGGATACTATACTAGGTAATATTGCTACGAATACTATAATATTAGGAATCTAGAATATGGGGAAACTGAAAAATAACGCTTATTGATTGCAAGCCTTAAGTGTTTGCACTGAATGATGAAAAAGACAGAGGCTACGAATGAAGTAGGTTGTTTACCCCATGAACAATTTTTCTTTTCTTTATACAGGAGACTAAATGACTACGTCACACATACGAGAGGGAAATTTAAGAAAATAACAATGCATTCATTACTGAACGGTGATACTCATCATTTTTTTGAACGTGATACGTTTTATCAACTTATTATTAATATTATCAATGATAGCGACTAATTTAAATAGCAATTGACAGAACTGTATTTAATTTTAACTAAATGAGAATGACCTATTTTTACATCCTTTAAAGAATGTCAATTAATTTTAAGGGATTATTAAAACCTCGTGATTTGTTTTAAAAACAATTAAAGCACAGTGATTTGTTTTAAAACCATTTTTAAAGTACCGCAATAAATTTTAACAACTGTAAAAATGCAATTCGTTTAACAACCTTTTAAAAAAATACGATTAAATTTAAAGAAATTCAACGAACTGCAATTCGTTAGAAGCATCTATAAAAGGACCATATTTTGATATTATAGTTATTAAATTCTAGCATCTATCTAGGGGGTGGCTCAGTCGGTAGCGCGCCAGGCTCATAATCTGTAGTTCCCAGGTTCGAATCCCAAATGGGTCAGCGTTGAGATTTATCTCCGCAAAATTCCTCGCCCTGCCCACGGTCAGTAGGGGACACCGATGGGCATGGAAAGATCGCCGTCCGTCGGATGGGACGTTAAGCCGTGGCACCGTGTGCGGGAGAGCTATACTCTGTGCACGTTAAAGAACACGCTGGGTGGCTTTGACGGGAGGCTACAATATGTCTCCCAACAGCTGTTTCAGTGGGTCCCTTCCCCCAACCTTCTATGAGCCTTCGGGGCCCATGTGATCTGCCCATTTAGTCCATGGTGTGCAAAAAAAGTTACCGCTCAGAGGTTAAACAACCCATCTATCTAGCATCATTGTAGCATCCGTTTGAATGACCGCAATTTGTTCTAATGGATAATTTAAGGAGCGCGAAGCATTTTAGCATCCAATAAAGTATCCCAATTTGCTTTAATAAATATTTCAAGAAGTGTGATTCATTTTAACATTAAATTAAAAGACTACAATTCGCTTTATAGCTATTTAAAGAAGCGTGATTGATTTTAATATCCGTTAAAAAAACCACAATTAGCTTTAACAAATACTTAAAACAATAAGATTCCTTTTAACATTTATTTAAATGAAATTCGCGTTAACTAATATTTAAATGAATACACTTCATTTCATCATCCATTTGAAACTCTAAACTTCACTTTAATAGACAATTAAAATTTTCTAAATTGAGAATTTCTTTAATATTTTAATGGAATGCGAACCATTCTACCAACCGTTAAAACGTCAACAACTCATAAAAAAAAACGATTTAAAATAATGCGTCCCATTGTAACAAAATTTTAAACAACCACGACTCATTATTACAACAGCAATTCATTTTCATAACTTCTTAAATGAGAGTGATTCAATTTCTCAACGATTAAAAAACTCGAGAGCTGTTTTAAGAAGCATCCAAAAGGATTTTTCTAGTTCCGGACCTACAAGAGCTTGTGACTACTAAGGTTGTTGTCACCCTTACCTACAAAGATTGTCATCAAAAAGCAAGGAATATCAATCAGTTAAAAAAAACTGTAAAAAAATTATAGTCCCCAAAATTCTAGAGTGAAAATAAAAGTAAAATCCCCTATGACTATATGTATCACTTACCAAATCCAATAAAAAATATCAAAAATATAAAGAATAAAGATCGACTGAACAGGGTTTGTTTAGGTCATTTCTCATTGTTTTTGCAAATTGCCATCATTTAATTTTTTTTTGAAATACCCCTTTTCATAAAAGAATTATGGAATATTAAATACCCCAAGTACCTAAAATTTGAAACGCAATTTTTTCTACCAGTGCAACAAATTTCTCTAAATAATTTAATCATAACTACACTTTATATAAAAAAAAACCCACAAAAAACCCTATAAAACTTAAAATCAAAATTTCAATTTTGTTCACGTACCTTTCACACTTCTCTCAAGGGGCCCTTGATGGTACTTGTACCACCAGTTGAGAAACAAATTTTCAAACCATTGGATAACTTATGGCTCTCTACTTATTGCTGAAACGAATATATTTTAAGTAAATCAGGAGTTGAGAACCGGTGGTCATTTTGTATGTTATGGTACGCTATGGTTTTATCTTTCTTATGAAATAATTAGGGGCTCTCAGATTTATCTTTGTATTATAGTTCTTGACCCATAATTTGTGACACTTTGAATTCTTTCTTCTTCAGTTTTCTTCTTTTTTGCTGTTAGGTTCTTATAAAAATAAAGGTTCCCGACTCCTAGAATAAACGAGCAAAAAACAAAATCATTGAACATTTCGATTTGTTTAATTTCCACATTTTAGAGCACATAATGGGAAATGTTCATTTCTACTTTATTACACTCTAAGTGCTTTATGCTTGCTAGTATACATTTCGAGGAATGCTTCTATTCGAGAATGCTTCTTTCTGCTATTAATACATTTCGTGGAATACAGTGTACATGTATCATTTTTAATTGGCGGCTTCAAATGATTTATTATTCGACTCAGTGGATAAGACAATTACTGATATCGGAATTAATTTTCGCAGTACTTCACAATTCTGAATTTGGAATTACTTCCAGATATAAATTTTGCTTATCTTTGCTAACTATACTTACTTAACTGTGGGATCATGACCTGCTATGGTGTAAATACAAAGCATTAGGGGAGTTGTTGAGTGTTTAAAATTAAAGGAGGAACGAAATGCGATTAGGTTTTCCCTTTAAAGTTCAATCCCCTTGAGATTTGAGGAACACGTGCCGAAAGTCAAGCTGAAATGAGATTATGACATGGAAAGGTTTGGGAAACTCTGTCCTGACCTAATTGCATCATAGTTAATGGACTGACTTCTGTAGGGTCACTAATAAGGTCAATAACCTGACATTTGACTTTCAGAGAACTGCACGATGATAAAATTGGGATTTCTCTGGATTTGGTTTCATGAACTACTCTTAAATGCAAAGTTCCATTAGCTGTAATATACCTGCTCATTGACAATGTTATGGGTTTATTTTACTTGTGATATATTTTTTTTAGAAATTCTTTGAGATTAAATTCGAAAACGTTTCCAAACAAATTCAGAAGAATTAACCTCACAAGAAGGTCCCGATCTAGAAAAAGAAGACGTGGGGTGAAGTGCTTGCTATAAAACTATTCTGGCCTATACACCGAAGAGCCAAAACATTATGACCAGCGCGTCCTTATGCAAATCGAAGCAACTGCAGGTAAACGACGGCGCTTATGAAGTTCATGAAACGGTATAAATAACACATGATATGAACTCTGTTAATCAGTGTTGTTCTTCATCTTCAGATAGGTGAGTTTGACAAAGGCCAAATTGTAATGGCATTTACGAGACGGCAAGGCTTGTGGGGTGTTATTTATACCGTTTTTGGTATAAAACATATTTGGTTAGTACCTTCAAAAAGCGGTTCGAGGAAGGAAAAACCACGAACCGCCGGCAAAGTGTGGACCAACCACGGCTCATCGACGCTACAGGTGAGCGAAGGCTATCCCGTATGGTACGAGCCAACAGAAGGGATACTGTGGTGTAACTCGCCAATAATTTGAATGCTGGTAACGGGAGTAATTTGTCACAACATACAGTACATCTAATCCTGCTGAAAATGGGGCTGCGTAGCCGCAGGTCGTTCCGAGTGCCAATACTAACTTCGGTTCACCATCGAAAGCGCCTACAATGGGCACCGAGCATCAAAACTGGACCTTGAATGACTGGAAGAAGGTCATCTGGTCCAATGAATCTCTTTTATTGTTGCAACATGTAGACGGCCGGGTACATGTGCGTCGTTTACCTGGGGAAGTGATGGCTCCAGGATGCACCATGGGACAAAAAAAACGGTGGAGGAAGTGTAATGCTTTGGACAATGTTCTGCTGGGAAACTCTGGATCCAGTCATTCATGTGAAGGAAACTATGACGTCTAACACCTACCTAAACATCATTGCAAACCAAGTACATCCTTTCATGGCAACGGTTTATCCCTCTAGTAGTACCTTCTTTAATCAGGATAATGCGCCATGCCACAGTGCCCGGATTTTTCGAGAATGGTTCGCGGAACATGAGGAAGACTTCCAGGTATTGCCCTTGCCTCCAAATTCCCCAGACATCAATGCAATCGAGCATCTGTGGTTTGTGTTGAAAGATCATATTCGATCTGCGGCGGCTCAACCACATAACGTACAAGAGTTAAAGGATCTGTTGGTAACGTTTTGGTACCAGAGCGTACAGTCGCTCAAAAAAAATAACCAAACACTCTGGTTGATTACAGAATTCAGAAAAAATATCTGGGAACGATTTTTTAGAAATTAGTGATCTGGCAACCTTCGTGTACAGTACACGAAGGTTGCCAGAGCACTAATTTCTAAAAAAAATCGTTGCCTGATATTTTTTCTGAATTCTGTAATCCACCATACTGTTCGGATACTTTTTTGAGCAACTGTACTTTGTAGTGTCCATGCCTCGCCGGGTAAGAGCAGTTTTGGCGGCACGTGTAGAACCAACATCATATTAGGTAGGTGGTCATAATATTTTGTCTCTTCGGTATATATATATAGTTAATAGTAAATTATTACAGGAGATGTCCTGTATATATGGGATTCATGAATTAGTTTGCTGGGGAAAAATCCTTTTTTTTTTCCTTTGCACTGAGTTGGAATTTATTTCTGCCAGGTGTGCTAATCACTATGTCACCAGTAGCTGACTTTTTTTTGTCAGCTAATGTACCTTATACACTTTCCCGCATATTATTTGATTCGCTCCGGGCGCCATCTATGTCGGGAAACGGAAACCAAATTGCCTCAAATGGATGGCAATCAATTTAGCGCCATGAGCATGAGTGACAAATATTAAATTCCATCATATGAGGCAACATGGTTGTTCATTTATTGACATAGATGGTCCCATGAGCGAATCAAATAATATGCTAAAAAGTGCATAAGTCATATAAAAGCAAATTTTTGAGTCGTAGTGTTTTGCATGCCTGGCATGTTAATACGATATATGATCTCGAATCCCCTCTCCAGCAAATATATATTGTTGCTCATTTTTGAGGTTTAGAAAAACACTGCCTGTAAAATTATGTGTAATATATTTGTTAATATTTTTTCGCCTCCGTTCCCATTATTAACATTTCCATTACGGGATTCAGAAATATATTATTAAAAAGCATTTTATGCAGTTGCTATTAATCAAATACACCCTCCGAAATTGCATCACTTGCAGTAAAAAATTAAAAATAAATTTTTAGTTTCATGAAAAGATTCAACATATACGGAGTTAACATTCTGATAAAACATATTCCTTAAGGTAATGTGATGTCTGTTAATGTAAAAATATGCAAAGAAGTTTCGGGTGTTTCACATCTGAGCAGTACCTTTTTGCATACAATGGAGTAAAACAGAAATTCACAAGGATCCCAAGGCGTCAGGGTTGGGGATCCAGTGTGCATATATTACAGTACATAGAAGTAGCGTTCATGGCCATCAATCGTAATATTTAAACTGAACAGAGTATGGCTCTACTGATCACAGAACTACAACTGAATGTCCATCCATCTGGCCGAGATCTTTTGAAGTCCATCGGTGTAAATGAGGTATACTACGTTCTTGATACCAACGAACTTTAATGGACATTTAAAATTATTTTAATACTATACAGAAAAAGAAGTAATGCCTCTGACTGAATTCTCCGAATCGCTAATATTTGAAAAAATCATTAGAGTCAGTTTTGCAAAAATTATTATTGCATAAAATGGTTCTATATTACATATGTATCGCTAATTATTGTGTTTAAACATAAAATTTCAGCTAAATGTCTTGAAACATTCAGACAGCTCGTGAAGACAGACCGACTGTGACGTGGGAAGAATCGGAGGATATGTTAAAATAAATTTCTTACTTTCCAGCATTTAAAATATAGCGAAAGTTCTGAATCAATTCCTAATAAAACCTGTACAACGACAAGCACGATTCTGAGTGACAGAAAGCTACAGGGTTGGGTTATTTTATCTCTGAAAGGCTGTTTTTCACACAATGTGTTAAATAGCCAGTTAAAAAGGATAGTGAAGGTTGGGGAATGATATCCATTGGACAGCTGTTAAGAGATAGATGGAAGCCTACCGTCAAGACCATTTAACGTGTTCTTTAAAGCTCCCAGTGTGTGACTCTCCTACTTACGGAGCCACAGCTTTACGACTCATCCGACTGACGGCGGTTTTTTTAAAGTCCATCGGTGTCCCAAATTCTCACCGAGGGTAGAACGGGTATTAGCAAAAAATATATTCAACACAGACACACCTGGGAACTACAGATCACGAGTCTGGAGCGCTACCGACTGAGCCAACTCCCATCCTGGAGAATTACAGGGTAATTACAAAGTAATCTTACATCTTCAAACGTATGAGTAAACAATTACTTTATTTGCCACAAGAAAAAAAATAAATGATATGGCATTTTAACGGTTTGCAGTTGTTGTTTTTATTTGACCAGGGAAGGGTTGCCTTAGGAAAATTAAAAATGTCAGATTAAACTGGTGCAGAGGGAGAAAAATGTAGGTTTTGACACAAGGAAATCAAACTAACAACACAGATGTAACAAGTTATTTCTGTGCGGTTTCATTGAAGATGCAGTTTAGCGCCTTTCGTCATAACAATGCATCAATGGACTAAAGGACACGATTAATATTCCTATCGCCCAAAGTGAATACTGATATGCGAAATACAAGGAAGAAGGAAACTGAAAATTGTTGAAATGTCTGCTGCACAGGCGCGGAGCGTGAGTGGACGCAATTGAGACCTTGAGACTGCGCGTTTAATAATTCTTCATCCTTTCCTGGACCACTTTGTAAAAGGGGCCTCGGCCCCTTTATCATTTGGTGTAACCTTGAGACTGCGCTGTTTAGATATCTATTATTCTTACAGGTGTTTGATTTACCGAATTTCAAGTTACTTGTCAATTAGCCAATAGCATCGTGGATCAACAATTGCATCGCATATCATTGGTTTATTGAAAAGTGATTGATAGCTCAATCAGCCAATGATCTACGAGAATCATCCTTTCATCAACTGTGCAGTCTCATTATCACAATTACTTCCACTATTCTTCGCCGCCGCTGCTGCATCATCTCCGACGTCCTTAATGGGCATGTATAATCTTAATTAATTTCTCTTATTTGTAATAACATTTGTTTTATCTTCGTGTAACAAATAATTCAAAAGTTTGAAATTGCAAAGCTGCTAAAACTCCGCAATTTATAAACATTCTGTATATATAAATTGAAAGCGTTTGACTTGGGTAGCACAGACAAATAGAGAGCAAAACCAATTTTGCGTGTTAAAATATCGAAACCATTTTCATAGTTGTAAAACTCAAAACCAAAAAGTTATTAATTTCGAAAAAAATAAATGAATAAGGGAGTAGCATTTTTTTCCAGTAGGTGAAAGATACTCACTTTAAACCCATTACCATCGTTCATAACTAATATAATCTGTATAATTAATTTCATCATTTGTTTTTGCATTTGTATTTCAGTGCTCAATACTACGACAATTTTTTGTTTGTTTCGTTTATTGCATTTTAATGACAACTTCATAAGGGCGTTTTATTTCTTTTTCTTTTTACCTGCTTTAAAGGAATACTTCCTTTGTACCCTATGTCGCTTTGAAATTCTTCAGCCTAAATTTGATGAATAGCTTATTAAAATCGTTTCTCGTGTTGGACAGATTTAGTGAAAGAAACAATTACGAACTTGTCCCCTTTTTTGTACGGTGGAAAATAATATCAAAACATTTTTACATATATCCCCTTATTCTTTAGACGTCATAAGATTTTATTCCATTGACTTTCGTGTTGGAGAGATATACTAAAATAATTGTTTCCACAAATTCATAAAGCTAGAAAAGTTTGAATTCTGAGCGGCACTTTTTTTTGCAAATGATGGACTAAACGAACAGGTGAGAAAGAACCCAAGGGCTCAGAGAAAGTTTGAGAAGGGTATCTACTGGATAGCTGTTAAGAGAGAGAAAGATTATCCCATCTAGGACACCCAAACGTGTTATTTTAGCATGCACAAGCTACAGTTTCTTGCATGCGGGACCACGGCTTTACGTTCCATCTGAAGGACGGAAACCTTTCCAATCCCAACGATATATCCTTTCTTATGAGGGCACGGTACGAGAGACAAATCTGAAAACTGGCACAGTTTAGACTTGAGTCTGTTAAATGCAAATTAGGAGCCTAACGTGTTACGGACTGAACCAATACTCATCGCAAACAACAAATGACAGAAGAAAATCAATACAGAGATATGTAACGAATAATTACTTTCATTTTCCGAATAAAATTTTAATTCATAGTATCGTATTTGTTTTAAATGTAAAGACACTCATTTATTGCAATACGCAATGCGCAGTTACTATGCACGCGTTTAAATGATAAAGCAGTTAAGAGACGATTGTAATTTTTGAAAACTGTGTCATATGCCCGAATTTAATTTTCTATCAACCATGTGAATGACAAACCAGTTTTCTGCTCTCTAATAAATTGTTCAGATAGTCACAATGCGATTTTAATAAAGGGTCAAAAATTGAGGTAAATGCGAAAATGATTCTTGAGTGTTTAACATCTTAAACATATTTCTCCTCAAAGAGTAATTCATCTCCCCGTATTTAACGAAGATTACATTTTGTCAGTCAAGCAAACCTTTAAATGTGGATTTCCTTTCACAGCATTCTAATGCTTTATGAATTAATAAAAATTGTTCTAATGTGCTATCTCGTCAGGAAATCGGCTCTGAGTTTCTATCCGTTTGCCGTGACTAACTTTCATGTTTTGTTTTGCTTCCCATTTGGACAATGCAGAACGTAATCTTCGTTGAATTGATTGTGTTATTATCTGAATTTACAAAAAATAGTGGGCAACATGGTCAAATCAAATCAGTCGCTTCCTACATAAGATATTACTCAAAAGTGGTTTACTCCTCCGTCTGTGTGCTAATTGTACTTTCCATATATTAATAACATAAAAACTAGTCTACAGCCAATCAAAACAAAATTGGCTATAGAATTACTACCAGAAATAGATCGTTTGCAATATTCGTTTAAAATTTGGAAATTCTCAAAGTTTTCCATCTTTAGGAACTATTTACTTAGGAACAGCCTTAACTTTTTCTTAGGAACAGCCTTAACTGGCACAGTGGTTAGGCAGCTAGCGACTGTTCCAGCAAGGCAAACTTTGTGTGTTGTGTTAGCTCTAACTAAGGCAGTGGTCAGCAGTGACTTAGGTCGTAGTAGGGCATGTCCTTGTATGAGAAGGCCTGTAAAAGCTAGGAGTAGCTTCTAGGATTCTTCTCTGTCCTATATGTCGCAAAAAAAAATTAAGATTGATTAAAGCTATTGAGATAGTCTAAAAGTGTGAATGATAATAGTTTATCAATAACTATTCAACCGAAAAATAACTTTTATCTCTAACAAATCGATTTTCGCTTAAAACACAAAAAATGGAAATATTTTTATCTCCTCTGGGGGGTACAGATGAAAATCATTGTTATCAATGCATATTTCATGATATTCACATTTTACAACCAAAATTTCTAATTTCTAATATAATACATCGCTTGCAACATTAGTTTGAAATTTTCAAATTTTCAAATTTTCAAACTTTTTCACCCTTAGAGGGCGCAGTTATAGCTATAGAAAGATTCTGAAACTGCGAAGAGAAATATTTCATCCATACCTATAAAACCAAAAAATTATTTTTAATTTATCTTTAGAAACAAAAAAATTCGATGTCTACCTACGAACAGGTAGACGACAAAGTGGAAATATTAGCTCGTTTTTTTTCTTCTGAAAACGAGCTAATTACCATGAGAATAATTCCACTAATGACTTATTTATTTAATTAAATCCATCATTTTAACACCAAGTTTTCAACACTTTTCGTCATTTTTTTTTACAAATCCAGCGTTTTTATTCTCATAATGGCACTTCCTCAAGCAATATGTGCACAATAACAGTTTCGCGAATTACTTAAACTGAGACTTTACTATGCTTCATCCATTGCCAAAAAATCTTAAAGCATCACTGATGTGACTATTAATCACCATAGCATCGGCATCGATTATCGAAACTAGAAATCTCACCAACCCCACTAATAAATGAAACTATGCTGGGCGTTAAAAGAAAACTGCAGGAATAATACCAGATTTTGGTATGGTACAAGTCTGGAAAGTTATTTTTTTATGTTCAATCTGAAGTTTTCGTAGTTTCATCCAAGATTTCAACTTGCAAAGAATGTTTATGCAAGCCACTACAAAGAAGCATTACAACCTGTCTGTCGGGGTATACTTAGAAAGGTATTTTTATAACACACTACGCTTAATAAGGCGGCATAGGTAAGCTGAGGGTACCTAACATTTCATCAATGGATGACCTTCTAGACATGTTTGCATGCAGTCAGATTTACCGTAGATTGCCCATCCCTATATTTTTGAATATGTATATATTCCTTATATTTTTTAATATGTATAAATGTATTATAATTTAAATTTACGAATATATGTATATATATAAATTAGTATCATATTTACCTGTCGTTGCTTGGGTGATTAACTCAATTACGCAAACTCCCTAAACTATATAGTAACTGATGCTGCTACGTCCCAAGCTTTCAGTTGCAATATAACATGTTATGGTCGATTAAAGCGAAATTCCTCTTCTTTTGTCTGAGGGAGAGACAAAAAATAGTAGGCATAATATGAGTTTCCCCATAATACATTCCAGGTCAAACACTTTCTTTTGAGATGTGCTGAAAATCATTAAGCTGGACAATCGTTTATGCATTTTACCTTTTTAAGGTAAGAGAGTTCGAGAGAAGGGAAGATTGGAAGATGAACATTGGGTTGTTTTAAGTTGTAAGATGAAGAAATCTGTATATATATATATACTGAATTAGATCGTCCTATCTAACAATAAATACCCCCCTCCCGCTCGTTTTTGGATAAAGAGAGGAATTCGGGAAACCAAAGCCTTGGGTTGCTTAAAATTATCTTAACAGAGATTAGAATGCGTAATTGAAGGTCTTAGCTCTTACCATTTTAAAAGAGCTAAGATATATACCACATACAGATAAACTCTCTAATATATAAGTATGTTACAAATTTATGTATATATATATATAGAATATAAAAGAAGATACGGCAGTCATAGTATGAATCAAACCCTTATTATTTAGAAAAATATCTGACAGGAAACGTACTGTGATGCATTTTGTTTTGCACCATCATGTGTTCCTTAAAAGTTTTCTTCAAGCAGCGAACAGCATTCCTGGCTCACAATAGAAATGCATTTTCCAGCAGCATAACCTTTCAAATTCAACTTAAAAGAAAGCGTTTCAGCATTTTTTTTCTTTAGATTTCTATCAAATATAGCTTTTTCTTACAAGCCTTTCCTTCTTCCTCAGGGAGGGTTTTTTCACACTCTGACATCCATTGCCCTATTGCACCAACTACTGATGATATCTGAGCTAAAGAAAAAATAAACACGTTATATATGAATATCATGGAAACTCATACGGCAGATGATGATATAAAATATTCAATAAAGTTTCACTACAAAGGAGCAAGGATGACTTTCGGGGGGGGGGGAGTAAAAAATCGCTTTCTTTTATGCATGCCTGAGTATTCCCAGAGCATTTCGTTACTCAGATGCAAAATCATAACTGAGCATCTACCAATGAAAATGTCGTGTTGTTTATTTGTTTCTGTATATAAATTCAACTGAAAGTGCTAAAGATTCAGCAGGAAAGGCTGTTAGAGGGAAATTCGTATGGAGAATTCAGAGAAAAAAAGGCACAAATGTGACTAAGAAGAAAAAACTGGACTGAGATGAAACAAGAGAAACAACTTAGAAGCAAATTGTCTTGACTATCTGAAACGGAAAATATGATGCCGTGGATGACGAAATGTGACGATTTCTTCTTTAGGCTCAAGACTAACGAAGGAATTTTATCAATATCTCACACTGGTAGAAGCGAACGAACGAATTAGCATAAAAGGAGGAGCAGTCGATTATCCTTCGAGATCATAAAATGAGATTTCCTGGTTCGGATTCTAACTGCGGTAGTGAGAGGTGGAGAAATCCGATGCTCCAGAAAATCATATTTCATCAACTGCCAATCGCAAGCTGTTATCAGCACTACATAGCCAGTGTTGTCATACTGAAATAGCTCAATTCTAGTAAAAAAATAGCAGAAATGGTTATTCAATCAGGGAAAATGTACTATTTCTATTAGAGCTTTGTGAAATATTAAAGCTAGTTCGAGAACCTTCATTACTATCTTCGTGAAATCATGGTGTCCTGGGGCCACAGGTTAGGAACAACTGTCCTAGATAACCCGACGTGACATAAAGATAGTTCAAGAACTCTCATTACTATCTTCGTGGACTCATAGGGGTCCTGGAACCACTGTCCTGGATAATCCGACCTGACATCAACGATTGAAACCTTGATCCAACTCAACTTGTCATCAGCAACTAAAACGATAATCCTATCTGGCCCAACCCAAACTGTATCAGACCTAGTTCAAATTTCAGTTGAAACTAAGACCTCGACGAACATTATGTGATATTGTATAGAACAGAAAAGAAACTCAATTTTATTGACAACACATAAGTTCATGTAATAAGTTTTTTTCCACACTTGCCTATTTATATAAATTGCGTGATGTTATTTCTTTTATCGGATGAATATATATATATATAGAACTGTCATTGAATATTCCCATTTTACTATTTGCAATGGAATTGTTCAGGACTAACAATTAAGATGTATGAACTTCTTTAGAGTAGAATCGTCAACACAAGCCATTTCTCGAAATAAGTCCCACCTCTCTTAACTGTGACGTCACCCCTATTTATCTTCGTTTTTCTCTGCCGGCAGGGATCTACTGTTACTAGTTTCTGCCATGGAATCAACGGCCCAGGTTTCTCCCAAGGTGACCGTTGGAGCAACGAAATACTCTCCGAAAGGGAAAAAAAAGTCCTTTCCGGGAAGTCTCCGCTACACGGCTTAGATAATTAGAGCAGCAAATCGTTCCTTTGGATCGGATTTTCCTCAACGCTCTGAGAGTGGCACCAGAATAATGCTCTTTTACGGCTGCATATCCATTTAGTCACTAAGCCCACTTTTTAATTCTTTATCTGACGACTTGTAGTGACTTTTAGGAAATAGACTCAGAAAAGATTTTTTTTAACTTCATAAATGATGTTTTTAATGTTTTCGATTTTATATTCTTGAAATGAATAGGACTTTTGATACAAGAAGAGTAACATTTCTTCTCAGGAGAATATGAGATGTTCATTTTCAAAGTGAATGAAGTTCCGTATTTTACGCTTTCAACACCAACAGTGGGATTTCGAACTAATGGATGATTGATAAACTGCAAATAGTAACACACCCATCCCTCGATTTAAACGGCTTCGGTTTTATATACATACATACATACAAAATCCTCATGCAGCCATGGGTTACGGAGGTCCAACCAGACTGGGGTAATTTTAATCTCTTAAGCTTCAGCTACAACACACTTTTGATCAGGTAATGGTCAGACCCAATTTCGTCTCCTCTGTATGATCAGGTATTCCTAACTGAACTAGCTCATTTGCTGTTAATTAAAGTATAATCTATCGTATTCCTGTGTAACCCATCAGGTGAAAACCATATATATTTATAAATGTCCCGATGTTTGTACTATGTGTTAGTTATTCGCAAACCATTAAGTCTACTTACCTGTAGAAAACGTTCCCCATTGCCATTGGAACAACCAATGCTAAAGGGACCTAAAACTCCTGCTCAAATATTAGAGTCAGTACCAACTTCAGCATTGAAGTCACCCAGCACATGAGAAATACCTCCTTTCTTCACAGAATTCAAAATATCCTGAAGCTGGCTGTAAACGTATCCTTCTCGTTCTCAACAGAGTACTCTGTGGGGATATAACAACATATGACATTCAAGTCTTTAATTTTTGCTTTAAATTTTGCTGTAAGAAATCTTTCATTAATGCAGTCATATCCTAGAAGAGCATCACTGGCGTATTTGCTAAGAAGCAAACGTGCATCTTGTAGATGCTTTCCATCCTCCCTCCCTGAAAAGAGAAATTTAAAGTTACTTTTAAGTATCTCATCTTTACCTATTCCTCTGGTCTCTTGCAAGCCTAGATTATCTAGGTCATAACGCTGAAATTCCTGCGTGAGAACATCAAGAGAACAATCTCTATGTAATGTCCTCACGTTCCACGTTCCTGCAGAGAGAAAATGATTAGTAGAAGTTTAGATTAAGAAAATGATTAGTAGTTTTAAAGAAACTAGGTTTATTGAGATAGGTTAGGGCCAACAATATCAAATAGCTCACTGATCGCAAACATGGGCAAAGACCTATTCCTCCTCTGCTAAAGGCTGAAGTCACTGATGCTGGTAGGACTTCAGGCACCATCTTTTCGAGTGGACCTTTTCAAGAGTCATATGACTTGCCTGAGACACATTGCTTCAGTTTATGATTGGCGATGTCCAACTAACTAAGTGAGAGTTGAGGTTCTCCCACTGCTAAAGGATGAAGCCACCCATGCTGGTAGGAATGAGGCCCACCTTTACAAGTGGATTACAAGCCATAGACCTGCCTGAGACACATTACTCTAATTTAGGACTGACGATGCCCAACTAGCTAAGTGAGGTTCAGGTACCTGCGATGGCCTCTGATCAGGATTATCAATCAACTGATATAAGTTACCCGTACCTCTGTTCACTTAGGGCTGGAAACCCAGAAACAAACAGAAAACACAGCGGCAGATTCTCCCTCAACAGAGGCCCACCAGTGCAGCAAGTACAAGATCCATAATCAAGCCTAAATTCATAAACCAGTCCAGTCTAGTAAGCATAAATGGTCAGCACCACGACCCTGCAAAGGTGACCACTTCTCAGCAAGGTTGAAAAAAAGGAAAAAGTGACCATAGATGACCAGACCATTAGGCCACACCGAACTGCAACCAGTTCGTGATAGATTCGGTTTTACACGATCAATAATATGCAACCAGTTTCGGTTTTCGCTATTACACATAGATTCGATTTTATACGGTACGGATTTTGATTCATAATTTCTGAGATTAATAACGTAAAATATTCCCAGGCACCAGCCCTCTAACACTGGCGGATTTATATTTTATCTTTGCCTCGAAGGATCCATCGCATCCAAAATGTTCGACTTTTCTGAAATCTACAATTATAGGTTAAATGTCGCCAGGAACCATTTTTTAGCTATCTAGCACTGATAGATCTAAACGACCTTTAACCTATAAGGACAGTCTGAATCCTTAATTGCGCAACGTTTCTGGCATCTACAACTCGAAACACCCCCAAGCCACAATTTTCACGTTTCTAGTACCCGTTGATCATGGTTTGACCTCTAGGTGACCTCTATTTGACCTTGAATGAGAGGTCGGAGGTCAAATTTCTAAATTTGCTTGAGATCTACGACCCGAATTATCAGTAGGTGCAAATTTTCGGAGCTCTACCATTTCTGCATCATAATTAGAATTAGCGTGATTCCCCGTCAGCCATCAGTCAATCACACACAAACGTCTATACATATTAGATAATTAACGTAACTAATATCATAACGCTAACGTTATGGACCTGGGTTCGAGCCCCGGATAAGGCATGGATGTTTGTGTTGTTTTTCTACTGAAGTTCTGCCATCCTCACAGACTTTCTACTATGGCATATAAACTGACAGGCTCCTGTCAGACCTCTGTGGCAAGCAGCTGCTTGAGCGGGTATTTATTTTTTTATAACGTTATGGAATTAAAGCAACAGAACAAATTGATGGAATAAACGCATTATAAGCATCATTGTATATAGTATAATATCAGTACCCTCAACATTAATGAGAAAGATCGAAATAAGAATTCAGATTACTTCTCAACACTGATGGTAATAATAGAACATTATCCTCTTTTTTTTATCTATCATGCCTCATAGTGTAGCTTAATGGACGTACGGCATCCAAATCAGTGATGAAGTGTCTAAGGAAGCAGTTGACACATCAAAGTTTCCCAAAAGTCATTTTTGATTGAATTATCACTTACTTGTCACTCTACTAATGTTCTTTCATCTATAAGATCATTAGTTGGTTGAGAAACGTTTGACAGTTCAATTTGACAATGAGTTATGAGAATATTCGATGCATCGACATCATAGTGTATAAATATAATAAAAATACCCCCCTCAAGCAGCTGCTTGCCACAGAGGTCTGACAGGAGCCTGTCAGTTTATATGCCACAGTAGGAGATCTGAGAGGATGGCAGGACCTCAGCAGAAAAACGACACACACATCCATGCCTAATCCGGGGCTCGAACCCAGGTCCCTTAGATCAATAGCCAAGCGTGCTAACCACAACTGTCTCAAATTTTTTCCATTCATATTTGGTCGCTTATCCAAACTATATTAATGTATTGGTGGCAGCTTCAAGTCAATGGCTTTCCAAGGTACCATTCGTCGGCACCTCTGATGAACTTTACTGGAGGAAAAAATTTCTTATCTATTTTTTTTTCCTTTTTTAGCGGTATAACAGTTCGTTCTTTCTTTCTCCCTATGTGTGTGTGAGCTTTTACCTCTGGGTAAGTTTGCTGATAATGTATGATGTGAAAATGGCACTACTCGGTTGCTTCAATAACTGGACTCAGCAATATGCATACTATATACATTATCGGCGCGAAGCGTGAGTGAAAGCAATTGAGACCTTGAGACTGCTCAATTTAGACGTTTATGATTCTTACAGCTGATTGATATAACGAATTGTAAGTTACTTGTCAATTAGCCAATAGTGTCATGAATCAAAAATTGCATCGTAGATCATTGGTGGATTGAAAAGTAACTGATATCTCAATCAGTCATTGATCTGCGAGAATCATCGTTTTGTCAACTGTACAGTCTCATTGTCTTAATTGCGTCACTATACTTCGCCACTGACATATATATAATATACACCTTTATTTCAGACTAAGTGCACAATCATATAAAGGAACAGCGACTGCCGCAGGCCAGTCACTAACTACAACAGTATTCCCAACCTCACTAGCAAGGCTTTCACCATTGCCGGACATTGACCTTCTGAGGCTCTATGCTAAGGCATATTTAAGAGGCCCTAAGCTATTCAAATTTAAGAGGCTCCAAATATCCGAAAATCGAAATATATATATAATTATTGTGATTGAGGGGGAACATCGAAAATAAACACGAAATTGATATGGTGAAAATATTATTCTAACATTGGTAAGCAAAAGATGAAGTGTTTGCACAATAGAATAAATATAAAAAAAATTCCTAATGCAGGAAACTTGAAATGCATTTCTTTGAGGCCTCTCATATCTCGAGGCCTTAAACTGTAGTTTAGCTTATGCGTAAGTCCGGCCCTGGCTTTCACTAAGTCTTCAGCTGTACCCAACACCTATACAACAAAGGAAAACAGTTAATGCAAAACTCAGCGACGTCTTCACGACCGTTCTCGACCAGAGTCCAAGACGCAACTGTTTTTCAAAGTTCGTTTCCTTTGTTGAAAATACCGTCAGTGTGGTCACGTGATGTATTTCGGGGAGTGTAAGACTAACTTGACCCAATCAAGTACATCCACGTTCCAAACTAGTGGGGACTTTTCTTCCAGCTCTAGCGCTTTCTCTCCCGTCCTGGAGCTGCTCTTCTTGTTGCTAGGCAAAACTCTGCAGGAAAATGGCGCTTCTGTCTTACCCTAGACGATAGAGTCCTTACAAACGGGATACGTATAATCGCTATCCTGTGACTACTGCACAAAAATTAAACCTCATCCTGTCTACATATACATCTGACATCGAAACGTTTTCAAACATATATTGTAAACTTGAATGAGATTCGAAAAAAGAAGAAAAACTATTCATTAATAAAGGAACTAAAGCAAGTGATCATTTAACGCAATTTGTAGAGAACGCTAAAGAATTCTGATTTTTCATCTTCATTCTGCATTATCATCAGAGTTCGTACACTTGATTGGATGGTTGTGGATCATTTGCTCTACTAGTTAAGTTAGATCAAAGCAGTCACTTGTCTAATAATAGGATAAGATCTAGAGGGGGAGCAAGGGGGCCATGATCTCCCCCTCCCCACTTTGAGAATGCCAGTAAGGATAATGGGGCCCAAAAATATTAAACTTCTGCATATTTCGAGTACTTTTAAAGATTAAAAAAAACCCTCTAAAGCAAAGGTGAAAATGTTTCACTGAAATGGAAATCCAGTCTCTTGTCCATACTTTACCTTTTTTCTGCTCGATTGCGTCGTTTACCCTTCCTCCCACTTTATTTTTTTTTTCTAGATCCTAGGCTGTCTGATAATCAAGAAATAAATTTGTCGAAATGGTAAACCCTATAGTTGAGAATAAAATCCTTTAAAATTCATCCTGAATTTCTTTAGAATCTCAAAACATTACATTCATTTTCGAACTTTAGGATTTTGATCTATTTACCAAATTCGCGTGTTTTTTGTTACCATTATCGCAGCTTTAACAATATCCAAATAATGGTTTTGCAATTTCAATCATTGTGGACATTTATCGAAGTTTCTCGAAACCTTTTCTTGATATCTGCATTATTATCCTCTGGAAGCTACAAGGAAGAGAGAAACGTGTATAAGAGGAAAACACCAGATATTCATCCGTTCTGGGAGAGTGCGTTGGTAGGTGATGAGAAGGTCGGATGAACATACAGATGAAATGGATTGAAGCACTCTGGTGCAAGAAATATTCATCCTATCTTGAAGGAAACATCATGATGATGGATTTGAAAAACATCTTTCAACGCGGAGAAGTAAATCTTTTATTTGAAAGGATATACACGTCGTGTATGTCTATTTTCATTTATGAAATGGATCTTTTGCGAAAGGGAATCCGCAGATGCTTTTATAGTGACATATTTTGCCTGAGCTACGTGTGATTCTAAATGAAATAGTCTATTGGACGTTCTGTTAAACGATTTGTTTTGATCTCTTTAGTATAAATAAAAGTATTCTGTTTCGTTTCTATGAAAATGCTTTACAGCTACCAAATTCAAGAAAGATTTCTACTTCCATTTAAATTTCAGCTTGGAGAGGAAAAACAATCGCTTGTACAGGTATATTCTTACTTTCGCAAAAATGCTCAAATCTCTCAATAAAAATAAAAATTTTACATTTAAAAATTATGCATTTTTATAGGGGGGAATTCGTGAATTGCAGTGGTAAACATCATTCGTTCGTAGCAAAATTAAATTGAAACCTGAATCAACATCGTGGTTGACGGATGTGAGCGAAGTTTTCTGATTCTGATGGACATTCTGACATTTGATATCATTAGATTAACGCTCAGACGATTCAAATACTCATCATTATTTTAAACTCTCTTCCAACTGATTTCCACATCTCATTTATCGGTTTTTCGGTTATTATGTGGATTTTCCAAAGGAGTTAGTCCTCAATATCCCCTCAGTCCTAAGGAACAGTCTGGAAGACGTCATAGATTAGCGTGGTAAACGAAGCAGACCATCCTCTAGTTCTGAATTCTTGGGGTCCTTGTGACTTGGCCATTTATTTGGTTGCGTGCAAAGTAGGGACGATCAGAGATAAAACCATCCAATGAAACCACCCAATCAAGAAGCTAATACTAACCAGTTACATATTATATGGAATATTGCGACGAGAGGAGTGTCATGGGCTATAAAATATATATAATATTTCCTAATTCCTCCCTGCTGCTCACCTAAAAAAGCAAGACTCAAGATTACTTTTTGTGTGTTTTCACTTTGCACTATAAAATATTATTTACTGTGTAATAAAATTGATATTACTATTAGCAAAGGTTGTTCTATTACATCTGTACAATGCCAAGTTTTATTCTTATAATTTATAAATATAAATGTCAAATAACAACTTCAAACTAGATAAATGACAAAAGATATTAGTTCTCGTTCATTAAACCAGAAGAAAGTCAGCCGTTTTAAGTAAATGAATTAAAAGAAAGTTTTCTCTAAGAAGTGATGAAATTACTCCTTACAAGTTTTTTACAAGAATAACAAAAATTTCCAATAATTAAATCACTTTATACTATTCGTACTAATTTGCAAAAAAAAAAATCGAAAGCATAATTTTACGCTTTGGTATAAAAAAATTACTGCACCAGTAATATCTTTTGAAAGTAATATGAATTAATTATGTAAAGTTAATCATATATGATTTTTATTATTTTTATTTATTTGCTTAGTGTTTTGGAACATACATAAAAAAACTTGCGTTTATTCTTTTATTTATTTACTAATTTAGTAGCAGTTCCATTTCATTCGTAAATAATTAATTTACAATTATGATTAATAATTCGTATTAATTAATAATTAGTGTGAGATTTTCGAGGACAGCCTTAGAAAATATATGCTATTGAAGCTCTCATTGAGCGGACTTCAATAGGATACTCCTGAATACATTTTACTCCTGGAAACACCACTGACCCAAACAACAGGCTACATACTGAAATGTTTCTTTTTTCTTGCACATAAAGTCTCACCCATGCATAATATTAGCTGCCAATTATTCTCTTTTCATAAGGACACTTAAATAGCTTAATGATTCATTGTCTTTTTTACTCGTCTTCTTTTTTTTTTGTCAAAGCGTTTATCACTTCAAAAATTATAGCTGAACAATGATTCGCTTGTCACGTAATAATAAACCGTTTATTCTCGCTCCGTGAATCACTTGAATCGCGTCCTTGTTCCCATGCCACTTATCCGGAGAATCCAGTGTCGGTCTAGTTAAGGAACCTCTCTCTCTCTCCGCAAGGGATGCTCTATTTCTGTTTGCGCTTAGCGCTCTGATGCCGCTCGCCGATAACATTCAGGCTCCATTACGCAGCCTCAAACAAACGACAACATCATACAGCATGCCAGTCACTCTGCTGCGCACTCGCATTAGATCCGTGCTTTGCGGGGCAAACCTGAAGTATTTTCGTGCACCTGTCGCTACCAGTGTCTCCTGCTTTCTTCTAATATGCAGAATATCTCTGTTGGATAAATTCCCAAGCAAGAAATAAATTATGCGTCATAAATCATTTCATAGTCCAGCATTAAGCTTACTTTAAGGTGATGACAATGACATATTTGAAACTAGGGCAAACTATGAGAAGTATTTGTCATTGAGTATTTCTTGTAGATGGATGATTAAGGAAAGCGTTTCTTTTTTTAAGAATCTATTTCAGTTTCTTTTTTTTAAATGACATAATGAATTTTATTGGAATTTTCTTTTTTGTACTGTTCGTTTGTGGAATAGTTTGATTATTCTTTTTTTACTGCAAAACATCTGTCACAATAATCTCGATATTTTCCACAGAGATTATAGATATAAAATTGTGATTTAATTTAGAAGATTATCTGGATACATTAAGAAAATAAATATTTCCGACAAACCAATTAGTGGTATAAAAAAGGAAAATATTTGTTTTAATTACTAAACTACTGGATATATTTGAAAACGGTTTTCTGTATTATTTGAGAAGTTATTTTCTCATTATTTTATTCGCACCCACTTTTGGATTATCTTATTAAATAAGCTATTTAACAACAGATGGTGCATTTCGTATTCCAATTGCAGATATAAAAGTATATTGTTACGGAATGGTCGTTATAAAAATTGTTCGTTATTCCTCATCAAGTATCAAATGAGGGTCTAATTAAGGAGGAATTGCTGCAGTTGTTGAATTCTCTTTCGATGAATTTTTTTAGATAGTGGAAGGAGGGTAACTGTTGGTATATCAGACATTTAAATTATTTTAAAATGAAATATATTTGCATAAATTATATTTATTCAGAGATAATTTGGAGATATCTCTTCTGGTTTGTTGAATTGGGATTTGCTTTTAGGGAATTAAGTTTTCATGATTCTGGTCATTACGTCATATTACAGATGAAATCTAATAACAGAACAAAGTTTTTTTTTTACAATAATTCGTTAAAATGCATTAATCGAAAAACAACACAACAGGAAATAACGATACTTGAAACTAGTAGCGCAACAACAGGATGTGGGGCCTAATATAAACATAAGTAACAGGCTCGTGTATTATTTCCCAAATTTATAAATGTAATAATTATACAATTTTATGAAAAAAAAACGCATTTATTCACTGTAATGTTTTTATTTTTTCGCAAGAGACACTTATAAAAAAAAACTAAGGAAACCCAAAACAAATTATATATTTTTAATAATGTAGTTAAAATATAATGTTCTTCGAAAAGAAATATGAATTACAAATATTTAGCTGAAATGAGTTTCATCGTAAGTGGGACACGAACCCACGTTTCCCAGGTACAGGTCGGGTATTCTGACCACTAAACTGTCAATGACTAACTCTTTCTCAGCTCATGTAACTGGGAGACGTGGGTTCGAGTACTACTCAAGGCTAAATTAATTTTTTTACTGAGATATTTGAAATTTCATTTTTAAAATTAAAATATTGAATTTTTTAAATATACTAATTTTATAAATTAAAAATATGAACTGTTGCATTTAATTTTCCATTTTAACTAAGATAGTTTTAAAAATACTTTTTACAAAAAAATTAAAAGTTTAAATAAAAAAATATATATTTTTCTAAAGTTTCAGGCCGCAATATCCATGTCCGCAAATATCGCCGCATTGGCTCCACAAGCACATTTAGACCAGTTCTTGAAAGTATTCATGTTTTAGATCACATTTAAGGCAAATTTTTCAGGACTGTTTTGAGAAAGCTTGACAAGGTTACGGAATAATCAAAATTTAATTATTGTATTGTTATTTAAATACCGAAGGAATTAACAAAAGTCTACCTTAAACTTTTTTGGAGATCAATGTAAAATGCAATTGATCAGTTGAGTGTCATCACTAATGCATATTTTATTTGAATGCCGAAAGCAATTTGGAAATATATCCAATTAATGAATCGCTTAGACCTAAGTAGTCATAACGTATCATGACTACTGACCTATAATCACACATGAACCTATAGTTTCAGGAACCTCGCTAAGTTCACAAAACTAATTTTCCGTAATTTAGAAAAACTTGCGTATTTATTTATATTTAAAAATCTTTTTGTCTTTGAATTAAACCTGTAACGTGAAAAGTATTTCTTCATAGGTTTATGGTTCAATTTTCTAACTGTGCTAAACAGTTAATGCCTTTATTTTTTTTGCAGCGGTGAAGCATAATAGAAGCAATTGAGACAATGAGTTGCGCAGTTGACGAAACGATGTTTCTAGTAGATTATTGGCTGATGGAGAGTCAGTAATGTTTCAATTAACCAATGATTTGTATCTTTTACTGAAACAACTGAAAAAGAAAAGAAAAGCATGCCTGGGCTTACTAAATCTGGAATACTCTACTGTCTCTCATATACAGCTAAATCCAATGGATAAGATATCAAGCATATTAACAGCTTGAATAAATTCTTAGCATTTTTTTTTACTATAAAATTACTTTCATAATAAACCTTTTCGTTAGAACACTTAACAGTGCTTTTCGTTTTACTTCTCGTAAAAATGCTCAGCGTTTACAAACATTTTGAAAATACTTCCAGTTGAATGTTTTGCTTTCTTCTGCAGTTAACCTCAGTGCTTGTTTATTAACCCGCACTGATTTGAGGGCTATCACAAAAGAGTAAGTGATTAAAAGCATAAGAGATCTGAACGATAATTAGTTGAATAATCTCGATTAGGACATTCCAAACGGTTAGAAAGCAGACTGTTCATGAATTATTCAAATATCTTAATTGTCGAGTCACTACAGGAAGGATAACCTCTCACTAGTTAATCGAAATATCCATCGCTGTGGAAGGTAATGTTCCTGTCAAAATAAAATGGCCTAGGATACTGGAGTGCGCTATCTGAATTGCAAATTTAGATCCCATACTCTATTTAATCACAAGCTAGCAGCTGTTATATTTTGGTGGGCTTCTGCAGGAGTATTCCGGAATAATAAAATATAGGCACATATACCCAGTCACGGAAGACAGTCATATTTGTATTGGTGATATGCAGTTAAATATTCATGTTACCCTTAGAAGTAAAATATGAGTTAACAGAGATTCTTCGGATTTTAATTATTCAAAAGTAGCTAACTTTGATGACTTGGTCATCCATTGTACAACGATATCGATCTATTCGAAGAGATCCCATCTATATTACAAGGCAAATGCACCTGTTTAAGTGAACATCTTGGAGTGCGCAAGCCTCATTATGTACCACTACTGATTTCCATAAGTTTCCTCTCATGTTATAAATATATATTATTTACTTGATGAAAGCCACATACAATTTTCGCACATTTTGTGCATGCATTGAGTTTCATCTTGTCTGTTGCTTAAACTGATAGATGTCACCTGAAAGTGAAAAAAATAGAAGTGATATGCATGCAGAGATTGAAGCTCACTGACACGAAGGTGAAAAAGAACTGACTTTGCGTGGCTTGCACGAAATGGTCGTTTCCTCTATGAATGCAAGTAGGATTGCAAGGTGACCGGGTTTAAAATGAAGAAAAAACTGGATATAATATTCCATTTTTGTCTTTGTGTGGTTTTCAAATAAATGAAGGACTATTATACCTTCATACAAAGTTGAGTAAACTCGTCCAGATGAACTTTATGATGAATCTGCTCCTAACATACTTAAAATTGTAAGATATGTCATGCCTACTCACATTTTATATGCTTCTGTCGAGAAAATATTAGCGTGATGAGAAATGTATTGACTGTTTGAAGGAACAGGATAAGTGTAGAGTCTGAAAAAGCCAATAATATGTATTTTTCAATATTCCATATGCATGTATATTTCTCTTCAGATGTGGAAGGATAAGGAGTGTCATCTAGCAATATGTCCTGTTCTCTTTGAGACGTCACGTGGGAACACTAAATGCAAGTCAAGCAGAGCATGCCATTCTTGATAATTCATCTGAATAAAATATATTTCATGTCAAATGATTTGATTTTGGAGTGATAATCAAAGCCACATATACTGTGTGGAAGCAGATGGAGGATGGAACTGGGACTTGATAGTTTCCTTCAGAATAAAAATTATGAGAATTGTAATTTGAGGAAAATAAAAAGCAATTCCATCAAGCAGCTGCTTGCCACGGAGATCTGATAGGAGTTAGTCAGTTTATACTGTCGTAGTAGAAGGCCTGTGAGGAAGGCGAGACCTCAGCAGAAAACCAACACAAATATCCATGTCTTACGTGGGGCTCGAAACCAGGTTCCTTTGATCAGTAGCCAAACATTCTAAAAACAATATATTAACTTCAAGCAGTTTCTTATCACAACAATACTCCACAGAGAATGTGTTTGACAAGGCTTCATAGATAAGGTTTTGAGGCCTGAGCAAAAGGACAACATAAGAAAGTTTACATTCATATTCGATTTTTAAAACCAGGTCCCGTTGATCAGTAGCCAAACATTCTATAAACAATATATTAACTTCAGACAGTTTCTTATCACAAAAATACTCCACAGAGAATGTGTTTGACAAGGTTCCATAGATAAGGTTTTGAGGCCTGAGCAAAAGGACAACATAAGAAAGTTTACATTCATATTCGATTTTTAAAACCAGGTCCCGTTGATCAGTAGCGAAGCATGCTAACTACTCCACCACCGGGACGGAACAAATTTCAGAATAGTGCATAAAATTAATTTGATTCAACTTTTTTTTCTCTAATTAGCATTATCTCATTTAAAAGTTTATATTCATTTTTATCTTAAACAGAAAGTTATGAGTAGCGAAAACTTGTCATCCCATCTTACTAAAGATGTCACTTTTTTCGACTTTTGTCTGTTCCCCGGGATACGCGACTGTCGTCCAGGTTTTATACAAAGCGGCACAAACACAAAGACTGCTTAGTGACTGTTCGTTAACAGTTCACGTTGTCACTTTTTTCACTTTTTGACAGTTCACTTTTTGATTGATGCATAGTGGAAAGCCAATTAGACTTAAACTTTTTAATTTTGCCTCATTGTTCAGAAAGCGAGAAGACATGACATTGTGAATGATTTGCTCTATTTTTGCTAGATGTATCAGTAGTTGTAAATGGACGCCATAGTAGGGTATAGGTAATTATTTTTTTTTTTGTTATCTTTACCAAGTAACATAAATGTCTCCAAGATTTTGATTCCCCATGTGGGAATGGCAAAATTAGAAAAATTGAATTGATTTTTTGTTGATTTTGTTCAGGGGAAACCAGTTGTTTCAGTACACAACTGTAAATTTGGGTGATTAATATATTATAAACACAGACGCGAAACGTGAGTGGAAACAATTGAAGTCTAGAGGTTGCGCAGTTAAGATATTTATGATTCTTAAAGGTGACTGATTTACCTAATTGTAAGTTACATATCAATTAACCAATAGTGTCATGGATCAATAATTGCATCATAGCTCATTGGTTCAATGAAAAGTGACTGATAACGCAATCAGCCAATGATCTACGATAATCATCGTTTCATCAACTGCGCAATCTCATTGTCTCAATTACTTCCACTAGGCTTCACCACTGTAAAAAATGGGAAGTATACATTTTTGCCGACCTTATGGTCATTTAGGTCCTGTAGGTATAGTGTTTGAAAACATAGGTAAATATTCTTAAAGCTTTACACACTTATTCCTTTAGTTTTTCTGAATTGTACAGGTGTCCAAAAACGAATAGATGCATTTCAAACATGTATCATGAGGAAATAAAAAATATTAGGAAAATACAGTTTTCACAATATGAAAAAGCAATTCAAAAAAATTATTTCACTTCAATCTGAGAAAGAATGGCTGGATTTCGAACATACTTCATTAAGAAATAAAGACTACCTCATTCTATATATATATATGGACATTGTTTATATATCATTTAACATGAAAGACAGAGCGCCAAGATGAGTGTCTGTTGTGCCATAACACAGAGCGGAGTGATTGGTCCCTTCTTTTTTTTCGGAGAACACCATCACCAGCATCGTCTACCTTGACACGCTGGAAGTGTATGCAGTTTTACAAATTCAGGTATGAATCCAATGACCATATCCCAGCAATATAAAGTACAACCACATTTGGGTCCATCCCGCAATTTCTGTACACAACTTTTCCCTATAGATGGATTGGAAAATGTGATCTCTTTCCATGGCCACCAAAGTCGCCATGAATTTCTTCTTGTGTGGAGTACATAAAGGACCAGGTGTACCGCACACCAGTCACATCTTCACAAGATCTGAAAGACCGCATCGTCCGTGCTGTAAAAGGCATCGCACCTCAAATGCGTGCGAACCCTTTACAGGCATTTGAATAACGGATGTACATTGTAAGAATGACAAACAATGCTCAGGTTGAAATACTATAATAAACTTTTTGAGTTACTTGTTAATATGGTGAAAATTGTATTCTACTAATTTTCATTATTTCCACGTGAAACATGTTTGAAATGTATCCAATTCTTTCTCGGACACTCTCTATTAGCAATGAAATTGCCCACTAAGGTAGAAAATAGACGAAGAAGAATTGAGTTTGTCTTTAAAATGTTCAACAATAAGGGTTTTTGCCTCAATTCTAATTTTAGAAAACTGAACATGATAAAGTGGATAAGAGCAAATTTCATGTTAAGATAATGATCATACCAATGGTATTCAATTGAATAAGTATGGAATTAAGATATTTTTCGCAAATAATTTTCATTATCTGAATATATTATGCTATATTAATTATATATTTAAGACGTATCACTAAGAATTACTTTAAAAATGAATATAAGAAGTAAGATCTGAATATAATCATTTTATCGAACCAAGTTGTCATAATAATTTTGGCAAAGTACGGATATCATCTCAAAAATTCAAAAAAATTTAATCTGTTGCTACTGAGAAATATTTTACGATTGAATGATTATTCACAAATTAACGTAAGATTTTAAAATGGTTATTCGTTACAAATATTTGATAAACATGTAATCTGTATCATCTGCTATTGTCAGTAAAATAACATTGCGCAATGATGAATTTCTACGACAGGTGATAATTTTTTAGTTACATACACTAGTTTGTAGCATTGTGCTTATATATGGGAGTGTTCAGTTATCATTATATATGTCTTCTGTAATTAACCAGTTATAGGTATGATAGGAATTTTACAGGCAAGTCGTAAGGCTTCGAGCGTATTTCACGTATATAACAATGCTCTACGAATAAATATAACTATTATCATTCTGTCAGTGTAGTGAAAAATAAAGGCTAAAAGTAATTGAGAATTATGAGGATGAAAAATATGGCTATCGTGATATGAATTTTTCTCTAATATTTAATAAAAAAGTACGTATACTTAAATTATCACACACACTTTAAACAAGTCTTTAAAATAAATATATTACCCGCTGAAAACAATTTTTCCCCAAATATTTCACCGGATTCGCCAAAACTGTGTCTCGAAAATTAATAATGATTCCTATGATATTAAATAACAATATCACTTTTTTTTATCGCCATCCATTTGCTGTGGAGTTCGCTGCTTTCAAGAGTTCTGCATTAAAGGATTAAATTGCATTCATCTCGTTTATGATTTAGCTGAATAAACCATGTTTTATTGCAGTATTCATATCGGTATGAAACGACAGATATAGAACAAAAGTGGAACTTTGGTTTTAGAAACTGCCCTGAGCAACAAACAAAATTACCTTTACTTACAAGGGAATATTTTATCATCATGTATCCCCAAATTATCAATTTTTAATACATACTAAATACAGGACATTAGGCATAAATAAGAAAAACAAAGCGCCGGGTAATGCAATGTGTTTCTTTTCATGACTAGTTGTCTGAAAAAAAATTGTTTCGATTATCTCCTGCGTAGTTTTCAGGTGTTTTAATCACTAAACTATCAGAGGTTAACTTTTCTTTGGCTGATTCAGTTACCTCTAATGGAAACCTATATTCGTTTATTTGTCATTCGTTTTATATGCGAACATGTGCTCTATAAATATAGGTGATGTTAGTTCTATTCCTATATATGCTGGTATTCCGTTACGAATATGTAATGTTTATCATATATACAGAGAGAAAGAGACAAGTTATGTAGTTATGAAAGCAAATAAAACTTATCACAAAAGACGTTAAATATTTTGTATCTGAAAACTTATCACAAAAGACATAAAAGATTTTGTACCTGAAAAATTTGACTTTTATAAAAATTTTCATTACATTCATTTCTGAACGTATTTTAAGGAAACCATAGCACATATCTACGGACATTTACTTTGACATCACTTCCATGGCTGCAAACACGCGTGATCTTCTTCGCTAAACATCAAAGATGACCAGCAGCTTTTCGATGAAAATTTGGCAAACTCTCATCACATACTTTATGTCTTGTCACTTGTTGGAGGTTATATTAAAAGGTTGGCGAAGAGGAATTCATCTTAAAGCGCAAACGAAAGTATTGGTTGGGCAGAATTCTGGGCAGCGGCTGACTAGTGCCTATAAATGTCAGTCAGAGTGGGAAAGAGAGAAGCAAGAGACGTGAGTTATTTGTCTTGGTGCTCGCCACCTTTATGAAAACCATAAATTTCTCCCTCTGGTGCTTTCAAAATGCTGCCAATGATAGCGTTACTGTCAGGTTACAACGTTGCTGTGTAACAAACTTCTCAGAGAACTGCGACACTCCCGCTTTTTTCATTCTTTCTTTCTTTTGAACTCTTAATATCTAAAGCACATCTATTTTCGTACTCATCGATTAATCCTGATTTACTCCTAACATTTTATGGTAGCCCTATACGCTGTTGTTGTGTTTTTTAACTCTTTTCTGTTTCATGATAGCAGTTCCTGAATATGCTCTGTTTTCACCCTAGAGTTTCGCACGTTTCTCGAGACAAGGATCTTCTTCCTCTTAAAGTGCGATGTTTTCTTTCTTTTGTTTCGTTTACGTATCCGTTGTCTTCATTAGAGTAATGGAAACTGCACTACGCCTTGATTAAAAAGAAAAATGTTTTTTCTCTGCAAAGTTTTCACTAAGACTAGAAGCGTATAATTAGTGCTAAAATTACATCTTACTCATTTAATCTAAAATTAATTACGGTCCGCGTGATCTTTAAGACTGTCTGAAAAATTTTATGCCGCCCGTCGGGGAACGAAATCTTCATTAGCAGTTACGTACTAATTTTAAAGACGTACAGAACAGTGTAAAAAACTTTCCCTTTTTTGTTTCACCATTTTTAGTTTTGCCTCCTTTCTTTATGACCTTAAACGGTAATTTTAAAACCAAATTCCTATAATTTCATAACTTAAAGAATAAACGTTCAATGAATTAGTGCCTTTTATTATTTTAACAAAGAATTTTTTTTCTGATCTATGAACACATTTGTTAAACATAGAATATATATAAAGAAAGTAATTTTCAGTTCCTCACGATACAACTGGAGAATTTGGAACTAAGCTGTAATCTAGGCAACATCTAATCATACCTATTAAGTAACCTATTTTCATGATGTCATTTTTTTTTCGAAATAGAGAAATGGCTCTTAATAATTTATTTCAAAAGAAAAAAAGAAGCAAAAAAACCAGCATTACTAGTCAATAAAATAAAATCAGTTCTCTCTTAAGTCCTGATAAAGGGACGGTGAAATCCTTCAAATGAGGTGCAATTCAAACAATAAAAATAATTCGAGGCGTTGAAAGGACGAATGCCAAATATATACTCAGTTTTACTTTTTTTCTCATTTTGTCTTTCTGTTGAGATATCCCCTTCCTCATAGATCTTCTCTATGGCGTATTAAACTGACAGACTCCTGTCACATCTCTGTGGCAAGCAGATGCTTGAGTAGATATTTATTTTATTAGCCCTAGATATATTGTACCGCTGCTTCAAATCTCTGTTTACAATTCATTTAGTTATATTTATAGGTGACAAATCAGGCAAGTTACATTTATTTTAGCTGAAATTCTCGTTTCTGAGAATTAACATTCATTCATAATAGAATCAAAAGCTTTTTCGAAATGATTGCTGTAGTGGATTGAAACGCAAGTATAACACCACATGCAGTTGGTGTTTTTTTTTTACCTTGGCGTGGACGAGAAGTTAGCGCTCTTGGCTACTGATCAAAGGGACTGGGTTCGAGCGCCAGGTAAGACGTGGATGTTTGGGTTATTTTTCTACAGAAGTCTCGCCTTCCTTATAGATATTCTACTATGGCGTATAAACTGACAGGCTCTAGTCAGACCCATGTGGCAAGCAACTGATTGAAGGGATTTTTTTTTATTTATCGGAATATTATTGCTATATTACCATATATATAATATCATTTCGTAATATTCGTAAACATTCCATTTGAAAAGTCAATGCATAAATTTGTCCTTTCGAAACCCGGAAAACTTGGGATTCTCACCATGCTGTATTTCGCATAAACACATTGTTTGTTAATATCAGAGGCGAAGCGTAGTGGAAGCAATTGAGGCACTATGCAGTTGACGAAACGATGATTCTCGTAGATCATTGGCTGATTAAACTATCAGGGAATTTTCAATCAACCAGTGATATATGATGCAATTCTTGTTCTACACACTATTGGCTAATTGACAAGTTACTTACAGTTCGGTAAATCAATCACCTGTAAGAATCATAGATGTCTGAACTGCGAAGTCTCAAGGTCTCGATTGCTTCCACTCATGCTTCGCACCTTGTTAATATCGAGTTTAAAAGATAGGAGAAAAAGATTTTTAGGTACTGTATTAGCTATCCTGTAGAGAAGGGGTTCTCAACGTGGGGTACGCGTAGCCGTTGAGGGTACGCGGTAAACGTTTTTGGGGTAAGTTGGTAGATCTAGTAACAAAGTCGCTAAGTTGGCAACACTGTTGTGCAAAAATGTCATTTTTTTCTGTTTATCGATATATGTAATTTATGAATATCAAATTTAATGTATATATATATGTTTTATTTTATCCCTATTGCTATACTATAACTATAGTTTTATATATCTATACAAGGGGTACGCCAGTTACATACACATTTCCAGGGGATACATGAAGCATAAAAGTTTGAGAACCACCGCTGGAGGGTATGTAACATTTTTCATTAAACATAAATGAAAATATCGGGAAAATTGATATTTCATTGAATAGTGATAACAAAATAATTCATATGTAACAGAAATTAACGTTAACTGACAGACTTTGAGCGATTATGCGTACTGAAAACACAAGATAATTATGTATGGTTACATAAAGATTTTACTCTAGATATATATATATATATGAATTTTTTATCACTATTCAATGAAATATCAATTTTCCTGATGTTTTCATTTCTGTTTGTGGAAGTTTTAATGCTCAGCAGCATTTTTTAGAACTAATTGGCGAATCTAAGGTGGTTTGCCTGATTTAACAATTTTCCTTAAATATTCCGAATTTTAAACTGATGAATTTGGAGTATCGACTGCATACGATTAATAAAACCTTCTGACTTCTCAAATCTAATCTAATTGATACAACCTGAGTCTAATTGAAAGAAAGAGCTAAAATCTAATTTCAGATTAATTAAATAAAAGTCAATAATTTGATTTCTTAATAACTAGCAAGAGTAGACACGAACCAGAAAAGTAGGCATATATAAATCTGTATCTGAAATAATGCTAATCTGTGTTGGTTGATTCGTCAGTGCTAGATGATTTTTCAGAACAAAAAACTCTCTTTCTGGCTCAAATGGGAATTTATATAACCACTGGTTATTTTGTGGCTCTTAAACTATGTAAATCAGGCGGAAGCGTGAATGGAAACAATTGAGGCCTTGAGACTGCGCAGTTGAGACATCTATGACTCTTACAGGTGACTGATTTACAGAACTGCCGACCACTTGTCAATTAGCCAATAGTGTAATGGATCAATAATTGCATCATACATCATTAGTTGATTGCAAAGTAACTGTTAACTCATTCAGCCAACGATCTACGAGAGTCATCGTTTCTTCAACCTGCGCAGTCTCATTGTCTCAATTTGCTCCACTATGGTCCGCCGCTGGTATAAATAATCGAATTTCACAATATTTTACCATTACTATGACAAGAATGGTAATTTCAATATCTCTCTGATGCTTTTGAAATAATTTAGATTTGTGCAAAAAAAGCGCCTCGGGGTTTTTCTATAGTCAATACCTGAAACGTCTCACAATGATCTCAAGTTAACACCAAAGAAGAAAAACAATCGGGGAATTAATGATGACGTTTGAAAATTCTCACACGGTCATTAAACTCTATAAATTTTATATACATTATGTAATCATTAATGTATTAAGTAAATATATTGTTTTAGGGCATCTATGTAAATATTCATTTCGACTGAGAGATGTTTGCAAGTCTTACTAGTCACCCTTGTCAAGAAGGAGAGGACACAGATAAGAGAAAAAAAAACTGAACAAGCTGGCAAGATCAAATATTGAACCTTCCGCATTGAGGATCATTGTTACGAGCCTGATAGGGTTACACGACTGGGCTATTTCCATACTTATTGTTTCTGGAAACATTTCGAGAAGTTATTCATGCTGAACAGCGATCTTTTTCATGGCGGTTTATATTTCTTTTGTTGTTATCATTTTAACCGAATGACCGAGTGGTTCTTGTTTCCTAAGCAAAGGGACCCGGTATCGAGTTTGGATAAAGTATAAATGTTTGTTTTCCGTGTTGCTTTTCCCCATTAGGTCTCGCCTTCCTAACAGATATCCTCAATGGCGTATTATATTGATAGGGTAACTAATAATAATAGTAAACTCATAATAAAGGTTCTTCACTTTCCATTGTTTTTGTTAAATACTGTATATTATTTACATCCTAAACACGAAAATATTTAATTCAACTTTGATATGAATTATTCTTTAAATATTTAGGTTTTTTTTTCTTTTTCTCAAATTAAATAAGGACTAAAGGAACAAAGGAATACTTGGAGTAATTTCACACTCGAATGTTTATTAAAGTGACTTAAAACAGAGAACATGAAGAAATATTAGAGGAATTGCGAAATTGTGTAAATATCGTGGTCAAACTGTGGAATCCTTTCCACAGAATCTAAATCATCTAATAGCTAGCAGGTTTTTAAATACCTCATACCAATCTGAAAATACCAGTTCCCGTCCGATCCCTGAAGTTAAGCCTCTTTGGGCGCGGTAAGACCTGGGAGAGCGACCACATGGGAATACCGCGTGCAGTTGGCAATTGTTGGTTTTTTTATCGTCCCGTGGCCGAAAGGTTAGAGCGCGTGGCTACTGATCAAAGGGAACTGGGTATGAGCCCAGGTAAGGCATGGACGTTTGTGTTGTTTTTCTGCTGAGGTATTGCCTTCCTCACAGATCTTTTACTATGGCATATAAACTGACAAGCTACTGTCAGATCTCTGTGGAAAGCAGCTGCATGAGGGGATATTTACACTTATTTTTATTTATCAGAATATTATTATTATATTAGCATATGTAGAATATCATTTCGTAAAATTCGTTTCGATTAAAATGCTTTCTACTCGAAATATTTATACGTTGTTTCGCAATAAATGACGCAATAAACTGTCAATTTTGCACCGTATTCTTTTTCTTTAGTAAATACATAATGGGCAGTTTTCCTCAGTTGAAATCCAGTTGTATGTTTATAGTTAGTGTATACCAGACGCGAAGCGTGATTGAAAGCAATTGAGACCTTGAGACTGCGCAGTTCAGATATACATGAATATTACAGTTGATTGTTTTTCCGAACTGTAAGCTACTTGTCAATTACCCAATAGTGTCATAGATCAACAATTACATTAGGTAATCACTGGTTGATTCAAAAGTACCTGATGGTTCAATTAGCCAATGATCTACGAGGATCATCGTTTCTTCAACTGCACAGTCTCATTGCCTCAGTTGCTTCCACCATGCTTCGCCGCTGCTATATACTACGTATATTCAGAGAGAGTAAAACTCGTTCATCCGACTATTAGTTTAACCGAACGGAAGTTGCTTTACCATTTTAATATGGACGAATCTGCCTCGTAACAGGCGGTGGTTGCGCTTCCCATAATCCCGCAACACAATTTGACATCTTCTTAGTAGTAAATAAGTAGATTTATTCACTAAATTTCTCTATTTTAGCATTTTTATTAAGTTTCTAAATTACATATTGTTTGTTGTTGTTTTTTCTGTTGCCCTACTTTTATTCCACCGATTATTGTACTTTAAAACGTTTTCTAATAATTGTCATCACGGAAGTTTATGCGGATATTTTTCAGCGCGAAATTGTTAGTTTTTTAAAGGAGACTATTTGACTGTATGAAACTAACAAAGTATTTTATTACATTATCTCCTAGCAGTTTTTTCACAGTGTTAAAGTGAGGTTAGCTATCTCTGAGCGATGTTCACTGTGGATTATTTATCTGGGTATATTTATATATTGAAAATCAAGTTTTATGTTTTTCGTACAATTTCTTTATTGTTCATAATTAAACGGTATTTCAACGCTTTTATCGACTTTTTCTTCTATTGTATTGCATTAATGGTGAGAAATTGGCAGTTAGATCCAGAGTATGGTTCTTCATAGCCAGATCAAAGTAGAGAAAGCTCAGGTTATATCTTGAAGAGAAAAAAAACTCAGAAAGCCTGACTAAACAATGACGACAGTAGAGTAACAAAAATAGAAAAATATACAAGAAACAAATTAGGAACGATCTAAAGTTTGATACTTGTTTGCTTAATAAACGTAGACGAAACTGTCCACGTTTTGAAGTTAAAGTTGTCTTTTGTCCACCAATCGAGGTTGCTTGCCACTGTGGGAGTACTAATTCCCATAGTATTTAGCACGCGCGAAGCGTGAATGGAAGCAATTGAGACCTGGAGACTGCGCAGTTGAGACATCTGTGACTCTTACAGGTGATTGATTTACAGAATTGCCAGCAACTTGCAAATTAGCCAATAGTGTAATGAATCAATAATTGCATCATATATCATTCGCTGATTGCAAAGTGATTTTTAGCTCATTCAGCCAATGATCTACGAGAATAATCGTTTCGTCAACTGCGCAGTCTCATTGTTACAATTGCTTCCAGTTAGGTTATTGACAAGTAACGGATGAGTTACGCTTCGCCGCTGGAAAATTATAATATTTCATTAGTACCTATAAAAGAGGGTTGGATTGTTTTACCTCTGAGCGGCACTTTTTTGCACACCATGGGCTAAATGGCCAGGTCACATGAACCCCGAAGGCTCAGAGAAGGTTGGGGGAGGGGACCCACTTGAACAGCTGTTGGGAGACAGATGATAGCCTCCCGATAAAGCCATCCAGCGCGTTCTTTAACGTGCACGTGGTATGGCTCTCTCCCAAACACGAAGCCACCGCTTAACGTCCCATCCGCAGGACGGCGTCCTTTCCAAGACCATCGGTGCCCCCTACTGACCGGGGGGAGGGAGGGGAGTTTTGCGGAGATAAGTCTCAACGCTGACCCAGCTGGGACTCGAACCTGGGAACTACAGATTATGAGAATGGCGCTCTACCGACTGAGCCACCCCCGCCCCACTATAAAAGAGGAAATCAATTTTTCAATATCTCTTAAAACAAAACGTTGCGATTTTCCACTCCCGTAGGTTAATGAATTGGGTTGTTTTACCTCTGAGCGGCACTCTTTTGCCCACCATGGGCTTAATGGCCAGGTCACATGGACCCCGAAGGCTCAGAGAAGGATGGGGGATGGGACCCACTGGAACAGCTGTTGCGAGACAGATGGTAGCCTCCCGATAAAGCCATCCAGCGCGTTCTTTAACGTGCACGTGGTATGGCTCTCTCCCAAACACGGAGCCACGGCTTAACGTCCCATCCGCAGGATGGCGCCTTTTCCAAGCCCATCGCTGTCCCCCTACTGATCGTGGCCAGGGCGGGGAATTTTGCGGAGATAAATCTCAACGCTGACCCAGCTAGAACTCGAACCTGGAAACTACAGATTACGAGCCTGGCACGCTACCGACTGAGCCACCCCGTCCCATGTTTAATGGGTATAAATCATTGCTTTTAATGCAAACCTCATGACCCTCAAACTCCACTAGCAAAAATTATTATTTTTAGCCTAAATACATCGTTTAAAATATTTTTTCCAATATTCTGTTTCATTTAAAATTTGTTTAATTAAAACAATAAAGGAATATTTTTGAAAAAAATAAAATATCGAAGCTGCTTAACCGCAACTAGTATTATACATACACACAGTCGTATCGGAACAATATGACCACCCACCATTCGTATTATTAGGTAGGTGGTCATATTATTCTGATACGACTGTGTATATCTCAAAATCTAATTATTCCATGAATAGTAACTTTTTCAGCAAAATCATTTAATAAAATAAATGTGAATTTAGGACTTTTTGTTTAATGATATTTTTAGTTTACCTCAATCTCAATTAAAAGTATTTCAGACGAAATTAACAGCAATGCCTAGTATTAAACGTTCCATCTTCTATAACTCTTTAAATATTGAATTGATATTGTTAAAAAAAATCGATATTTGGAAATGTTTCATTGAGTACTACAATTTATTTCCATTCATATTTGTTCATAAAAGATTAATTTCACGGTTAGGAAATTTGGAATATGGGCTTTCCATTCAATTGTCATGGAAGTGCCTGAAACGTACAGAAATATAGTGCAAACAGCTTTGGATAGTAACCATGGGGGGATGGGGGTAGGCTCCCCCCAAAAAGTAACTCGGAGTTGGCAAAATTCAATGTGACTTCGTAAAAATCTTGGCGAGTTGTGAAAATTTGTAATTTTTTTTTTCTTGGAAAATTAAGTGGAGTTGTCAAAATCGAGGCAACTTGGCAAATCTAAGGCAGTTTGGAAAATGGAGAGATGGCAAAATATAAAGCAGTTGGCAAAATTCGAAGCCACTTAGTAAAATACAGGTGAGTTGGCAAAATCGGGACAACTTGGCAAAATCTTAGGGAGTTGGCAAAATCGGGAAAACAAATTGACGCTGCATAAATTACGTTGCAAAAGCTGTTTCAACTGACCTACACTGAATTTTTAAATAGCATCACTAGCAGAGAATCGTATGTGTTAAATCCTTCTTTAATAAATCGAAAAAAAATATTTTTTCTTCATATTGTGAAATTATTCCACAACAAAAATACAAATTGAAGATGCAGTGATACTAATGGGGCTTTCCTTTTTCGATTGTAGCGATTTGGTAGATGTAGTCGAACATTTAAACGAAAAAGTGGCGGTTTGTATCAGCACAATAAAGCCTATCTCATTCTGTTGGTCTCTGGCCTACCTCATTTTACCATCAAAATTTGTGATTTCTAGCATGAAAAGATCATTTACATTATTCGTTTAATTGCTTTGCCATTTTTAAACATAACGCTTCCCAAAGGCGAAAAATAAAACTGTCGGGATATTTGAATATTAATATTTCATTAGTAGCTATATAAATAGAAAAGAATGTTTCATTTATCTCTAAAAATAAAGCAAACGTTTCTGCAGATGAACTGGTTGATGTGATGAACACACGAACATAATGGAAATTGTATACCTTGGTCGTAAGAAACGTAGAGGATGATACCACCTGTATTAATAATTGTTTCGATTCAGATAACAATGAAGTATCTAAACACTTTTAATTTTAGTAATTCCTACCTCCCACCGCGATCTCCTCATTGAAAAATAAGGAAAGAGGAAACGATACGATGAAACAAAGCTTTGAACTCGCATATTCTACACGCAATTACGGCAGATAACTTTTCCTTTTGCATCAGAATCCCGCAAAACGAACAAATGCAAAAATCTTGCTGATTCCGATAGGGTGCAATTTTCATCTAATTGCACCGTAATTATTATCATGGTGACAAAGAGATTAACGTGTCTTCTACGCCCATTGAGACTGCAACCAATAGTTTCCCCGAAGCGTTACACGACTGTTCTTCTTCGAAATCTCCCAGGTATCTGTGCTCTGTTGTTGCGTGATTCGTTTGTGGCAGAGTATAATTCGAAATTACCACGGAAAACGATGACTGATTATTTAAAGTCTTCACATAATGGATTTTTTTTCCCTTTTGTCGTGGCGTGTAATTTGCCGCGCCCACTTATTATGGACGGAGTAAATGTAGCAGAGACAAGTTTTACAACTTTATTCACGTGACCGAAAACACAAGGACAAACGTACATCTCTGTATCCTTTCATCAATACACGAATTTAAATTGTAACCATGAATGAAGAAAAGTGCACGATATCGGAAAGAGATAGTTATAGTGTGTGTATCTAATACACTTATGCAAAGTTGTTTAAATTTTTAGCTGATGCATTACTATTAAAATAATAATTTCTGAGTTAAACGTACTAACTTCAATAACAATTGATTTTATGCTTGTCTAAGAAAAGTCATTTAAATTTTATTGTGGGATAAACTTAAGAACGAAATTTACTCACTTTTGAACTACCTTATTTCTATAGAAGTATTAGGATTAGCTCTCTTATTTGATGGTAGGAAACTATAATAGGTATGTAGAAATAAGAATAAATCTATAAATTATAGAAAGAAACCTTTCTTCTTTACTGCAGTGGTCTAAAAAAGGGAAGGGTCGATCTTTTTTAAACGCTCACAATGAAACCATATTTTTAAGAGAACAATTCTTCATTAGAATCAATGAATGAGAAAAAAAAAATCAATATCTATGATTTGAAATAATTAGCTGAAAACATCTAATTTTATTGTGAGTGGGATTCGAACTCACGTCTCCCAGAAACATGCTAGATATGATAATCATTACACCATCACACAATGTCTCTAATGGTATAGTGATTATCATACCTGGCATATTTCTGGGAAACATAGGGTTCGAATCCCACTCAGGGCAAAACCAGATTTTTTCAGATAATTATTTCAAGTGTTTCTGGTCTACAGAACATTTTATCTGATACTTTATAATTTAATACGTATTAAATTCGCTCACCGTATTGTTATTAACTTTTATGAACAATATTGCTTTTTTAATTTCGATTAAAAAACACTTTTAACATCGATATCATATTTAGAGGAAAACTTGCTTTGGAGGAGGGATATGAACAGATGACTTCCTAATAACTTATCAGGTGCTTTAACGGCTGAGCTACCGGTCGCCGATCAAAAACACGCAGATCACGGGGGCATGTTATCAGGAGAGCTTGAGTTTGTATCACACCATGTTACAGACAATTTTGCCTCTAACTCTGAGTTTTATAGCTAAGAGAGTTTTCATAGAATCAGAGTTAATTATAAATGCATTTCAACCTTCTTTTTTTCCCCTTCGAGTGTCGCTTTCAAAGAAAATATAATATAGAATACTTACGTAGAATTTTCGTCAGATGTTTTTCTGGGTACGACAACTGCTTTTTTTTTTCGTTCGTAGGACACATCAATTCATTCTTTTCATTTCTTGTTATACCATTGTTTCTAGTACTTGATTTATACTTTTGAGACAGCATTAAAACCTGATCTAATACAATGGCGACAACAATAGTTATGTATATCATCTACTCTAGGTTGTCGTTAAAGAAATTAATATATATTAAAAAAGAACAGTTTTTAATTCAGAATTCATTGCCTTGAGGGCTGAACGTGTCATTCATTATCCTTTCTGAAGTTGGATTCGCTTACGATGCAATTCCACCCATGAGTAAAAATTTAACAGGTTTGTTATTTCGGCAACTAACAGTTAGTGTCATCATTAATATTACAATAATATAGCATTTCTACTACATTTTGTTATAAATTTTTATTTCATTAACACAAAAAGGGAAATTGAAATTAGTATCAACTTTAACGCCAAACGGATAACCATAATTAGAACCAGAAACGGATCTAAAATACAATGAGGGGGGATGGGAAGAAAAAAAAAATCGAGCAGCAAAATGGGGAGGGCAAGAGACTGGGTTTCCAATGCAGTATAACACTTCTCCCTCCGTTTTACAGATTTTTAAACAAATTCTTGAAAAATGCATGAAATATAGATAAGTTCAATAATTTTTCCTCTGTTACCCTTATTAGCATTCTGAAATGGGGGAGGGTTTTTGAAATCCGGCCCTGATCATAACTAGCATTAATAATTAGTATCATTGTTCAGAAATCTAATTTCTTATAAAAAATTACTTACCTAGGATTTATTACGATATTCTTGAAAATTCTGATGCTAGAATTAAAGGATCAGCATATCGCTTCTGGCGATACATCACGCAGTTGTCCATCAACCAAATCTTAATTCTGTTAAATATAATTATGCAAAGAAATTTATCTGCAACAGAAAGTAAACTAATTCCCCTATAATTATCACAAGAACAAAGATCACTTTTTTAATAGGGATAATAAAAGCTGTACTAAAATCCTTAGGAACAATACATTTATCGTAAAAAAATATTAAAAATTTCAATTAGTATGTGACAACACAACTGTTTCCAGCTCTAAGCATTTTATTGATGATTTTATCTACCCCTGGGGATTTATGCAGTTTTAATTTAGAAAAAGTCAAAGTGACTTCGAAACGTGGTATACGGCCAACATCATAAAGACAGTAATGCATCTATCCCCATTAAAAAGGGGCGAGGGTGGCTCAGTCGGTAGCGCGCCAGGCTCGCTATCTGTAGTTCCCAGGTTCGAGTCCTAGCTGGGTCAGTGTTGAGATTTATCTCCGCAAAATTCCCCGCCCTGTCCACGGTCAGTAGGGAACACCGATTTGCTTGGAAAGGCCGCCGTCCGTCGGATGGGACGTTAATCCGTGACTCTGTGTGTGGGAGAGTCATACCCTGTTCACGTTAAAGAACACCCTGGATGGCCTTGACGGAGGCTACCATCTGTCTTCCAACAGCTGTTCCAATGGGTCCCCTCCCCCAACCTTCTCTCAGCCTTCGGGGTCCATGTGACCTGGCCATTTAGCCCATGGCGTGCAAAAAAGTGCCGCTCAGAGGCAAAACATCCCAACCCAACCCCATTACAAAAAACATATTACTATCATAATATATATAAATAGTCCATCATCTATCTCGAACAGAATTTTTGATTTTTTTCTAAAAATAAAAATGTTGAATGACTACAGACAAAATGAAAACACGGCTCTTTTTTTCTCTTCCGAAAATGAGCTAAACATAATCTAACGGTTTATACCTTTGCTCCACCAGCATCGGTATGACCAGAAAGTAGATTCTCATATTTTTTTGAATACATGTGTAGCATTCAGCACACCAGACGAAAAGGATAGAGAAACGTATGTTAGGATAACGAAGAAATGCGTGTGTTAGGTTATGGGTGCTATTTCAATGAAACAGAAAGAAAATACCTGCATTTTTTTATGAGAATTAGGATATTGAGATATTGGTTCTAATATATATTACTTTCTATTGACGATATATTTGCAAACGTGTCATACATTTTACGCAACGATTCTTCTCTTTTCAATTATGCTAAACTCATAAAACTCAAGGACAGGTTAGAAAGGGGGGGAATATTGTCTCTGGAAAATTCGCCTGACTTAATCTAAATTGAAAGCCTATTTTGATTTCGAAAGAGAAATTTGAAAGAAAATCACAGAAAGAAACATTATTTCGAGAAAGCTGTTTTCGAAAGTCTGGAAATTACGTTTTGAGAAATTCCGTCTAAAATATTATAGTGTTCTATGTGAAATCAGTATCAGAATGAACTAAAAAAAAGAGATAATGTCACGTGGATACGTTATCTACTCACACAGACAGCAAAAATAAAAATTCAAACAATTGTTTCAATAGGAAAAACGTGATTCCTGTTATTTCTTCAAACACGAATTTAATACTTTAGTTTTTTCTGATGGTTTTTCTGATAGGAAACATGAACAGCAACAGTAGTTCGCGATTTTAACTAGCTTTGAGATCACTTTGAATATGGAAAATATTTATCAGTCAGCTTTACGTTAAAGTTACAAATGTTAAAAATGAATATAAAATTTTTAAAGATAGATGATGTTTTGAAACGCAGTGTATATCAAAATCATATATTTTGTATAATCTTAAATCTTTTCAAGATGTAGTTTGTTTCTGCATATTTTTTTCTCATAAAATGCTTAAAATGCACACTCACATATAAGTAACTAGTCATAAAGGGCATTACGATTTCAGCGCATGTTTAAATATTTCTGAAAATTTCCATCAGATTTGTAGCTTTATAGCTGAAGACTATTTCCAATTTTCCATTTATTTCCACTTTCAATCTTTTGCACCTTTTTTTTTCAATCCACATATAGTGAGATGGAAACCGACAGTTTGGAAACCACTGATGTATTTGACATCAATAAAAGTATCAACTTTTAATCACGAAGCTGAACAATTTCTTTGGTTATCTTCTACTAAACTTTTGGTATCGTACAGTGGCTGAACTAAGCTGGAGCAGTACCCCAGGGCCCGGAGCCCGTAGGGGCCCAGTGAGATGCCATGATTGGATTTCGAGAAACATTTTTCTTAAAGGATATTGTCAGATGAATATAAGTCAAACTGGATTGGAAGTTGTTGAAGATAAGAAAGGTATATTCCTAGTACTTGCTCTCTTGGTACTTTGGCTGTGATTTCTAGAGTCACCACTCTATCACTCGTATTATTCCTTCTTCTTCTACCCGTATTCTGTTATACATTTCAATAGTATACAATGTCATTGTTCATTAGTTTTCATTGTTTATATACATACGTTTTTGATTGTAATAAAGTGCTTTCGATTTGTAAAGCCATACAAATGAAGTTGATAGAAAAGCAACACGAGAGCATTATTGAGGTCCTTTGACATTCAGATAACTTTGTAAAAAAGTAATATATTTTACACCATCAAATCTTTCCCCATCAAATACTTCTTCTTTGTCATATTTAGTTTCAAGTTCGCATCATATTTTAGCATAATATTTTACTTAACATTCAGTCTTCAGCAATTGCATCTTGACTGAAAAGATTTTACACCATAATATTAGTGCATGTTGTTAAACCAATATTGGTCTTAGCAACTTAGCAGTAGACAAAATTACTGTTATTAAAAACGTTTGGGACCCGTATAAAAGTATCCTGTCCAGGGCCCGTGGCCTGCTTGTTCCCCTCCTGGTATTGTACATATTTTAATAAATATTTCTATAAACATTTCTAGTAACATAAAAAGATAAATACAATTTTCAAAGTATTAGACTTAAATCCCAAACGAATTAAATGGATGCAAAAAAAAATCATAGTATCAAAGAACTGTTTATGTAAACATTACCTCGTACTGAAAAATGCTAAATATTTACTTATGTCTCTTAGTACAGATTGTAAAATTTTTATGATATTTGCTTGTAATAAAATTTATTAAACTCTCTGTTATAAACTGTAACATTATTGATTAAACCCACATAATCAAATGTTAAGTTTTCCTTCTTTTTAAGAATATTCTTCACATATGAATTAAACCCATTTTAGTATTCTTATAGTTTAAAACCTACAAAACGAAATATTAAATTTTTTTGATTGATTTTAAGAATTTTTTCACAGAGTAAACTAAATGTATTTTATTAATTTTGCAGGAGACCAAACTGTTGTGACTTCAACAATCAGCGATGTTGCGATGCGACAGATTTCATTGGGTAAGCTGTTTCTTCTTTAATTTTTGTGCATACTGACGATGAGACCAAAGACAAGCTAACATAATCCGTATGAAATCATCTTACCTATATCTACTGCATCTACTTATTTGTCAAGATGTTTACTAATCCACAATTACTGGATCGTGCAATAATACCACTAACTACTGAACTGCATTTCATTGAGTTTTTAATATTTTTTTTTGTTTCTCTAGATACACTTTGAAATTTACACTTTGATATGCTTGAAATAAAGATAAATAATTTATAACTTTATCTTCTACGTTTCCTCTAATACAGAATATTTATTCGCACAGTTCTAGGGTATTTATTCTTTAAATTTTCACAATAAAATTTAAATCATTCTTTCCATTTGCACCAATTTGTTTTTAATTATTTTTAAACTAAAATACAATACAATCAACATGACTTCACAAATGTCGAATAAGCAAATGCACCAATTTAAAACTAACGCATATATATTTTTACATGATTAATATATTAATGAATATTGTAACTAAACCAAAAACACCAAAATACGGAAAGCGACGTGTATGTAAGTAAAGGATCATCTTTTAATGTTTAAATCATATATTTAGTGTTTTAATAGTTGAAAACTAAAAATCCCACTTTGAGAATAACCCCCAAATATACTTACTAGAGATGAGTTCGTGCTTGAAATTTTGAGGGCGTGTCTCTTTAGTAAAACATTCTGTCATAATATATATATATTCTCTCTCTCTATATATATATACAAAGGAATGTATGCCATTAAGTACTCTTTTATTTTTTATGTTATAGTTGTTATAAACTTCAAAATAATTAAAATTAGTTTAAAGCAAAATTAAATTCGCACAGTTACTTAAAAGTAATTTTACTATAAATAATTCGTAGGAACTAAAAGTTATTGATTAGCATTATTATAAAGGTTAAGGACGATTCATTAATTAAAGAAATAGAATACCTTAAAGAAATAATAGAAAGCTGAATAATATAGTGTTGATTATTTTTGATTAGTAAACGTTTATTAAAAGATTGAAAGAAAAAAATTATAAATTTAACTAATCGCTGAGCCAGAGTTCGAAGGGCAGTGTCCTTTGAAGCCTTAATTTGGTGTGGCAGAACTATGTAATTCAGCTATGGCAGGAACTCTTCTCTAATATTCATTTTTTCTTTTATAATACAGTGGTGAGTACACTATGAGATGGAAATATTTTACGTCTTCCCTAGTTGTCCGTTTATCGGAATTGCCAGCACACAGAATGCCTGAAAAACGAATTTTAGTGTATTATATATACATAAAGAGAAAACAAAATTGGCAAAATTTACATAGCAAGCACATTTACATTCTTAAACCACCAAAATTGTTTTTGTAATTCTGACGCTATGTAATATATTCATAGATGATCTAGAAGTTTTTGAAATGATTTGATCTTCAAAAAACTCTCAAGTTTACTACATATGAATTGAATTTATCAGTTTTTATAATGGATATTGAAACCTTAATATATTTCTAAAAAATGTTAGTTAAGGTTTCTATCGCCTATATTTAAAGTTAATTGTTAATGAAGGATTTTCTGCAATAATTGGTTTTACAAATAATTGAATATCATTAGCAAAGCTAAAGGTTTCGACTCAGACTATAATTCAGTTTTGTTCAATTTCGAATAATTTTCGAAATATGGAAATTCAGGATATTCTCAAACTTATTTCTAAGTTTGAGAAAATTTAAATTTATTTTAACATTTTATGGAGATTTGAATTTCCTTGTTAAGACTGAAAGAAACTCAAATGAATGGGAGTAAAATTACCAATCTCTGCGCAACTGATTTCATAAAATACATTTTAGTTGTTTTAGTTAGTGCTTAATTAGCTTGTACTTAGTGTGTAATAAAAATAGTTTATATAACTTGTAACAATAAAGTACATGTTTCTGATGTATAATTCTAGTACTTTTGACGCATTATGTCAAAGAGTTTTTCAGGTTTTCTAAAAAAAATGTTTTCAGGTTTCTTCACAAACAATCAGTTATCCAAAGTTTCATCTCAGTATTCTATATATTATATTTATATAGTACTTACAGGACAAAACTGTTATATATTTTACACTGAAAAAATTATTCTAATTACGAGAGTCGTTTGCAGTTATTCCAAATCCGAATAGAATTTCGAATATTTCAATTCAAACAAATGTTCCTGCAAGCATTATATTATAGCAGATAATTATAAATGCTGATAAAATCCTTCTTGCGAGATTATATAAATTCACAGCACAATTATTATTTACTCCCATCCCCTGTCGAAATTAAGAATTTTAAAATATAACATTTTCTTGATTCATATCTTTTTCTTCAGAGTTTTTCCATACTCAAAATCTTCATAACTTGATTAAATCAATGGCACAAATAAAATTAAAAACCTGACACTCCTTGTAGACAGTAAAAGCTTTGAAGTTGGTTAAGAGAAACTGGCAGAACTCTTATAAAGTACAGAATTCTTTCAACAAACTACCAATTTATAAGAGCTTTCGTCGTTAATTATGGCTTGTAAAACTGTCTTTTTTATTGACACTTGGATTATACCTCTGAAGCATTATTAATTTGGTTTTTGGATGTTGTTATGAAAAGATTAAAAAGTAAGTAATTAATATTACAGCCACTTCGAACGACTTTGTTTGCTTTAACGGCACTTGGAGAGATTTTGCTGCCTTTTTTTGCCTTTTAATTCCCTTTTGTAAAACTGATATCTGTTCGCAAAAGACAAAAACAAACTTGCTGATTAGTTCAGTTCTCTCAGTAGATATATCAGTTAATTCTGAGTAATATTTAATTGGACAAAGACAGGAAACGGTTGTGGTTACTTGAATTGGTATAGAAAGCGAAAAAAAGACAAACAGCTGTTTTCACTGTCCCATGGAAAAGATGATTTCACATATTGGATCCGTCGAAGACTGTGGATTTCTTTTGAAAATTTAGCGTCTTCTGACATTTGAAACTTTTACAAAAGTAATTAATTAGTTGCCTTTTTTTTCTTACACTTGTTAAAGAAGTGTATGCAACTAATTTTAAATTAGGGAAATATGTCTTTATTGAGGTAAAGAATAACAAGGTTTTTTAAATGAAAATTGGAAGCAAATTTTTAATATTCACTGGTGAATAAATACATCTGTCGAAAGTTATTAATTAATATACTTAGTGAAATATATAGACGAAATCTGCGCACCTGACAAACTTCGAAAATGTTTTAGCAAAACTGTTTTGCATTTTTAAAACGTACTTTTCTTCAACTCATCCTTGGTACGTTATTTGAAGCCATTCTTCTATAATTAATACAGATAAATGAATTTCTGATTAACCAGCTTTTATTGATGGCTTAGTGGCTGGCGTGCTTGACTACTGATCAAAGGAACCTGAGTTCGAGTCTCCAGATAAAGCATGGATGTTTATGTTGTGTTTCTTCCGAAATTTCGCTTTCTCACAGACCTTCTACTATGGATATAAACTGACAGGTTCCTGTCAGACTTCTGTGGCAAACAGCTGCTTCAGGAGCTATTGAATGTTTCTCCTTAATTGATGCATGCCTTGGAGTAATAAAAACAACTAATCTTTAATTAAAACTAACCTAAGTTTTAAACTTTTTAATTGAATTTCAAATGTAAGTGACTAACCAAACGTTTGCAGTCATGATTTAAAGCAGTGATTTAAATATATAAATAAATAACCACCCCTCAAGCAGCTGCTTGCCACAGAGGTGTGACAGGAACCTGTCAGTTTATACGACATAGTATAATGTCTGAGAGGATGGCAGAACTTTAGCAGAAAAACGGCACATACATTCATGCCTTACCCGGTGCTCGAACCAAGAACCTTTAGCTAAGTAGCCAAGCGCGCTAACCACTCAGCCAAAATAAAATGTTTTAAGTATTCTAGTAAGTAAATATTCTCTGGTGAATATATATATCTGTCAAAGGAGCCTAAATGAAGTGATGAAATAAAGGCAACTAAATAATTCCTTTTTGCAAAAGATTAAAAGATACAACACACAATGATTGTGTTTCACAAAGATAAGAGTACATTATTTTGCGGTGTACTGAAATGCAATATTTATTTACGTACTGTTTTTTTATTTTTCATGATTTTTGATGTAAGAGTGTTTATTATTAACACACTGCAATTCTTGTCATTATTATGATTGTTTTCAAACAGATAAAAATTCCTCGAGTGTCTACGATTTTATTGTGGGTGTCGAAGAGGAGAAATATATTTTTTAGCCTCCTAATGATTTGGAATACATATATATATCAGCTGATCAGAATTATTGGATGTAAATTTCAAAATCCTGTTTCTCATCTTCCCATGGCGGTCGCTCAAAAATTGCGCGTCACACCACAAGGCGGGATATATGAGTTGTGGAAGAAAGGGAGTAGGGAATTTTCTTAATTTCATTTATTTCATTTTTCATTTTTATTTTTGTTACTTTGAGTTACATGAGGCTGATCGTAGTGTTACCAATTACATGAGGCTTAACGTAATGTTACCAACTATAATAACACTCGTTTCTCTATAAGTAGTATCTCCTTTTCTTGTATTCTCATGACAAACATTTCATTTAATATACTGTGTCCATGTCTTATATTTAACTACTACTACCACAAAAGTCACTTTCTGTCTTGATTTCCTCAAGAAAAATATACGTTAACAAAAATAAAAGGGTTACGTTTACAGAGTTTCGTAAAACTATATGGGGATTAAATGTTAGGTACTAAATTTGGTCAAAACAACGTTAAGTAATTTATGGACGGCCCATATTAGTCAAAAACAGCCTTTTCTTATATTTTGCCGAGATAAAATTCATTGAATATTCCTCATTTTTAATCATATCGAAATATTTTTTATTAAAAAAAAACAAAGCATTGCATAGTCCCTATAATTTTATTTAAAATAAATTTATACATGTTAGGAATGCTGATTCCAATTACTACTAATTCAGCCTTTATATCTGCGAAAGATTATGTTTTTCTAAATTATAATTTTTGTTTATACGATGGTGATGATCAACAATAAAAATTTGTCAACGATTTCATTTCTAAATAATTAATATCTTACTACCTAGAATGATAAGAATTTCTTTTTCAGAAAAAAAAAACATTGATTTTCATTTATTTCCCTGATATTTTACATTAGTAACGAGCAATAGTATTTCACTTCCAGTCGCATTAAATTGTTCCTTTCTGAACAAAGAGAATATTACCTAAATGATATTTAAAATAAATTCCCTGATGAAAGGTGAAATTATTATATTCTATCTCAATGAAACGTCACACATCGTTCATATCACAAGTGTTACATGTAGCTTAGTAATTGACGTAATAATATATATCTATGCAAATATGTCTTTGTGAATAAGTTAAACTTATCCTTCAACGCCATTAACTTCCACTTCATTAATATTCACTGCATATTAAAGCATTTTAAGCATTAAAATCGTCAACACGTTTACCAACAGATTTTTCAGTAATAATTATTTCATTTCAAAATTCGAAAAGAACTGAACAATACTTGCTGTAACAAACATTTTACTAAACGATATCTAATTTTAGAAATTTGTGCACAGATTCTTTAAAATTTCGAGTAATATATATTAAATAATCGTTGAAAATAACTGCTGAAACAATATTGTTGAAATATAGATTTTGTTGAAATGAAAATAGAAATTGAAATGTAGTCAGATTTGACTAATATTTTAATTTATTTCCATAACTATTTGTTTCTTAGAGACATATTTTCTAAGTAACACATCTTCCAATCTGACATCCCATTTTTAATCTTCATTTCTTTTTATAATATTCAAAATATTCAATTTCCTAATTGACAGGATTGGCATTAGTGTACTTGCAAATGTACGTCGAGTACTTTCGTTGCTTGGAGTAAAATACTTAAATTATTTTAAGATTGCGTACTTGGTATTTCGAGTGTTTAAGCTAAAGATACCTGTATTGCTTATTTGTTGGGATAGCTGGACAATACCGATAGATATATTTCATGCGCCTCAAATATCTCAGTGACTTGAGGCGTCGTATGTTTTCGCTTCAAATTTGTGATTTTGAGTTCTCGGCTGTGTCAAAACAATTAAAATATATTTTTATTCCAAAAATTTAATAACACGTTTGAATATTTCTCACATGAAAATGTACTACAGAGGAAGTAATATGAGCTATAAAAATGTTTGCTCAGTGGCGTAACGTAGTGGAAGTAATTGAAACAAAATGAGACTGCGCACTTGACGAAACGATGATTCTCGTAGATCATTGTCTGAACATTGGAAGAAGGAATTTCTTTAATTTCTTTTATTTAATTTTTCATTTTCTATTTCTGTTACATTGCTTTACGTGACGCAAGTAACATTTCATGCTACATTGTGTTACATGAGGTCATTTTTCAATCAACCAATGATCTATGATGCAATTATTCATCCATGGCACTATTGGCTAATTTACAAGTAACTGACAATTCTGTAAATGAGTCACTTGTAAGAATCACCGATGTTTCAACTGCACAGTCTCCAGGTCTCAAATGCTTCCACTCTCGCTTCGCTCCTGTATTTGCTTACCCTGTTTCTTCTTCAAATCAAGGAAAGTTTTAGCTGTAATGCAGTTTTAAAGTATTAGCTTTGAATACGTAATTAATAAATAGTAATCAAGATTACAAGTTTTTAATTCTTCTATTTCTTTCATCATCCATCCTCTCTTTCAACTACACGGGAGAGGAAGTTTTAATTCTTCCATTTTTTTTTGTCTTTAAAAAATTGTTTAAGGCATAACATATTTTTTCCACCTTTTCTTAATAAGAGAACGCTTTCTTTTACAATAGTTATTAATTCCGCACGACATTATGAATTGCAGGATGCGAATTTTGAAACTCTAACGCTTCTGAAAAGAAATACCTGAGAAAAGGTTTTTTTTCAGAAGCAGTGAGCACTGAACAGTAAAGTTTAATTAATTCTTGACTTAGATGCTAATAGTTTTTTCTCGTCATACATTTTAATTCTTAAAATATTTATTTTTCTTCATTTTGCTATTAAATTTGTAGTTTTCCAAAGGACAAATTTGTTGTGTTAATTTATATTACAAAGATTCTAAGAATGCTCAGAAATGATGTCATTTTAACTATTTTAATAATAAAAAAAATGTATTAACAAGTATCATTCAAATAGAATGCGAAATGTTTTTAAGGTGTTTACAACTTACAGGAAAACTTTACAAATCGTTATTTTGCCGATCACGGATTTGATTATATGCACTTAAATATTTGCCCAACGCGGTAAAATTCGATTAATACGCGATTTTGATGACCAACATGAGCCATGACAAGAAATCGGGTTCAAAAAATATTAACTCAATATCCTTCCTCAAATTCGGATTGAAATAACAATATTCAGTAATATTTTTATTATTTACATAAAATAACATATGCATTGCAAATTTTTCTTCAGCGAGATTATTTCTGCATAATTCCTTCCGTCCACAGCATCGAAGCACTGTTTGGAAATAACCTTAAACTTAGTAGGAAAGCATCCAATTTGATAGGAAGGAACAAATTCCACTATTAGTTTTCAGTCATTTTGCAGTAATTTGGCAGGTGTGGAAAAATCCATCCATCTGCCTCCTACGCTGGATATCTCTTGGTTCTTGTTTCCGCCAATTGATTTATCATTTAAGATAAGGCTGGGACAGTTCACCACTGCTTAAGGAAGGCTATTATATAATAGCTGATCATGCTCTCTTGAAGGTTCTACCAACTACATAATTCGAAGTATCAAGGTGCTATTTATACTAACGGTATATTAAGATTTTATAACCATACATCCAGGACTGGATATAGGGCGGGAGTCCTTGGTCCCCCACTTTGAGAATGCTAGTAAGCGTAATAATGGAGGCAACAAATTAATAAACGTTCATATATCAGACATTTTTCAAGAGTTTTTTAAAGACTTCTAAAACGGAAGTGGAAATGGTATACTACAACGAAAATTGCCTGACTCCCTTTTTACTTTTTTTTTCAGCTCGATTGCCCCCTCCGCTTTTAAATTCTTTTTCAGATCCCTACCTGCATACCTTGGGTTACATAGAGGCACAGCATTGAAACGCTGGTTGGAAATAACCTTATACCCGTCGGTCGATAATCAATTGGGACCATGAATTTTTTTCACCCCTACCTAATTCTTGCAAAATGACTCTCACTGTGAGATTTATTCCTTCTTATCAAATTAGGTGCCGGTCTACTGCGTATAAGGTTATTTCCATTCAGTGATTCGATGCTGTGGGTCTGAATAACCCAAAAGTATAGTAATACTTGAAATATGGTTGTAAATATGGAGTTTATCAATATTAATAGCTCATTGGAGTCCCGACACTTCGAACTAGATGGCAGAACCTTTAAGAGAGCGTGATCAACATTCATAACTTTCCTTAATGGAGTGTGAGTTACTCCAACCTTTGCTCAACTGGTAGAGCAAGTGTCGCATCATCAGAAGATTCTGCTTTCGAGGCAGATGGGTGGATTTTTTTCACTCCTCCCTTATTACTACACAACGACTGCCACTCTTAGTAAGATCTATTCCTTCCTATCTAATTTCACTCTATGCACAAAATTCTAAATTCGTTGAGAAATGGCTATTTATTTACAGTGTGTTTTAATTAAAATAAATAATTTACAACATATTTATGCAATTTATTCAAAGCCCTAAGCGATCATAATAAAACCGTTATTCTGTCTGTAATCATAGTGTTATTTATCTACGTAACAATAATAACACGATGTAATCGCGGATTTCTGCTTTGATAATGTTTCAATTAGAGTCCCTTTAGAGAGAGAGTCTGGCTAGCTCATTAACTACTTTATGTTTACCGGGGGCCATGTTATTCCCAAATGGTAAACGATGTTGATAGCTCCAGTGCCGTGTTGTGATCAAAATAAAAAGTGTTTTGAAGTGGCTTAAACGTTTACTTAATATATTTGCTGACTAATCATTCAAAACTGACTGCATGCTTTACTTAGCTTAACATGCTTAGAGTAAATTATATTACTGTTTAAAGTTGAAGTTGCAATTTATTTTTTCGTGGTTCAGTGGAGTGCTCCAGTTGCGAACAGAAGCAATTCGCAGCTATTCAGCGTGTTAAAATATCGACATTCACATTACAATTAAGAATAAAGGAAATTTGTGCTCATCCCTTTCCTAGCACTGCTACCATTAATTGAAACAACCCAGTTTTCTTTTTTAATTTGACGTGGCTCTCTTTCTAAAAGTATGGTGGGATTGGATAAAAGCACAGCTGTCAGGAGATAGATGAAAGCCTCTCGGTTGGAATTCTGGGGAATCCTCCCTGAACAAGGGTTCAGGGAGGATTGTGAAATTTAGGCATCATAATGTGTACGATTAATGAGCTTTAAAACGTCCTATATTTGTGGCAATCATTAATGCAGGACACGTAGCGTTTCTGTAAAGTAACTTACGCGTTCGATTACCAGATGAAGATTCGATATTACGTCTAGTGTTCTCTATCATGAACCCAAGTGTTACCAAAATTATGCGATGATAGTTCTTTAAAAAAAAAATGTTGCCATATCCTTTTGCTATGGTAGGGTTTGAAATATTGATTTCAACAAACCAGTTAATTACAGTTTGCAATTTAGATTCCGAAGCTGAAACGTAAAAGGAGCTTAGGCGCCAGTTTGTTTCAAGGACGCTGTTTAAAAATCGTCTGCTTCATATCACAGGTAAAAATATTTCATTCATGTTGTACTATTCCGAAAAAAGTTTCACGTTTGGGTACCTTAATCTGTCATTTCCTATATTGTGTGTCGGAATGAAACGATACCATTAAAATGAATCTTTAGTTAGGCATGACTATATTGCAGGTACTACGGGGGAAAATTGTTATGTATTATATTGCGATTAAATTGCTTTGTTGCGCCGAAGTTGGGTGTGGGTAGGGTTAGTATATGTTCTCGAAAAGGATGACATGTCTTCTTTTTTATCTTATGTTTCCCACAATTATGTAAAAAATATGAAATATACTCCTTTTTTGTATACACTCCTACGAACGAAACTTACTGAATAATTAGAATTATGCCTTTTTCTAACTGAACTCTTAATTAGTACTTTAACTTAATAGGAAAAAAATTATTTAACAAATTGAAAACATGTCCACCTTTGTCCTCCATTTCTAACTTTTTATCCTCCTTTTAGAGCACTGACATCTGGTAACCGTAGGTGTTGGTGACATTTGTTACTAATAGCAAAGCTAAGTTTTGAAATGATAATTTTTGAATAGGCGGTTGTTAGCTGAAAAACTGTTATCAATATATATATTTAAGGATGTAATATTTTTGCGGTAATTTCCACGTGGCAGAGAAATCAATTATGAAATTAGTATTGCAGATATCGATATTAAGGAAAAGTTTTTACGTTGTGCGAAAGTCGTAGTTTCAGTTATTTCTTTTCACTGAAAAAGAGAACATAAACCAACTCCCGCTTTTGGCGATTATGTGATGTTAATTTTGAAAGAAATTTTAGTTTTTCCTTGTACGAACTTCACTCATTACGAGTATATCGTACTCGATGATTATTGGCAAAGGCAGGCAATTATTAGCTCTATACCACCGTCAGCACAATTCTGATTCATTTGTTATAGTATAGAAAAAAAAAGTCGATTAATAAAGTCCCTTTCCTAGGAAAATAAGACACTGTTTAAAAAAAAAATTAATAAAAATTGAAGAAAAACATAAGTAATGTGACAATTCGAGCATTCGAGTTTCCAATACTAAATTCCAAATATCGTTTGCGATATTTGTTAACGTTAACATTTTCTCTTCCAGTATACCTAGTGCCTTTTTGCGGTTTATGTTACACCTCTTCTCTAGGATTTCGAAAATTCTCGGTATCCATTACACACAAGAAACATTTTTCCCACTTCTCCCCCCGACCCTTGTTCCTGTTCTTGTCTTTTTTAATAATGACAATTACTTCTTAATATGTGTAGTAAAGTGCACATTAGTTCTAGAATCAAGAATCATTAAGCAGATTAGTAGTCCCATTACGACTAAAGCGTATTATTTCTTCTCTACAGGCTACTTAGGAGAGACGTGAGTCACGTCTCCGTGAATTAGAAGGTTGAGTCGCTGAAAAAATAATAAAATAAGTTTTCATTTCGAAGCATGGATGTTATAGATTTATTTTTCGTATCATGTCCCTGAATGATATGTTATAAATGGAAATTTTATGATATTGCTGTTTTGACACGTGATTCAGACTGAGTAAAAATTTCCAATTCTCCCGGGAATGGTCCAGCAAATTCAAATAATTTGTTTAGTCTAATTAGGACAAGTAATTGATAATTATACAACTTAAGAAATGCAAGACAACAAGTTGGAATACAAGCGTCTGACATCAGTGAGGTACCCTTAAAATAATAAAGGTAAATTACCTTTCAAGCTGCTGCTTGCCACAAAAGTCTGAAGGAGCCAGTCAATGTAATATATACCACAGAAAAAACTGAAAGGAAGGCAAATCCTTGGTAGAAAGATTGAACAAGAATAGGAACATGCATGCCCTATCTGGGACTTTTGAGTCCCTAAAAAGATAATAAAACAAACTTTCATTTTCAAGCAGTGTGTTGTAGAGATTATTCACGTTTTTCTCTGCATCCTTTTTGCCAGAGCTTTGATAAAATGTAGTTTCTTGTGCGTATTACTATACATATAGTTTTAATTTTTGCGTTAAACATCTTAGTTTCTCACGTTTCACTCAATTTCTTGTCTGAAAACTTATAATACATTTTACATCATATTCTATTCTTCAAGTGAATGCGAACTTGCAAACCATATTATATGTGATTTCACTAAAGCAAATAACTTTATTTTTTCTTATATTTTCATGCTTTTTTCTTAATCTCTCGCTTCTTTTTAACCACCTTTTTTCCGCTTAAAGGAATCTATAATGTGCTCGGCGCTAAGATTTTAAATTGCTTTTTCCCTCGCCTGTCATTTAGTGCTCTGTACCGAACACGCACTTCTCAGAAGAAGACAGTAAAAAACAACAGAATTTTAGTTTTATTTTGTTCCCTGCTCTAACCAAGCAAACACACTGAATGAGAATGTCCTGGTTTTGTCTTATTTTCACCCAGGTGACAGGCTAGAGGGCGTTCAAGTGTGACCAGTAGGCTCTTGACAACTGTCTTTCCCGTGTAGCTCTCTCTTTTTCCATGTAGGCAAAGCTCACAACATCTAGCTTGAGAAGGGCTTTGTACGAACGGTATGAAATATTTATTTCTAGGCTTGTCTTTATTCATGACAGGAAAGAGGCAGAGGTGGTCGAAATTGCCCACGCACTCGAGCGAACAAAACCTTGTGTATTGTGTGCGCTGCCTTGCAACACTTGATCGCGTGTACGCCATTTGCATGGGTATCCCGTGCTCTGTTTGCATCGCTCCACGAACACAACTCTTCTGACAGCTTTTTCATGACCAAGAAGGGAAAAAAATGAAGAGCGGCACCAGAGGAACTCGTATACGGAGTTTAAATATTAATGCGTCGAAATATGCAACAACATATTAACTACCTAAACGACGCTCCACCACACAACTAAAATGGAATAAACAACACGTGTTCAACGTATTTTAGTCTCCCGGAATAATAACTTTTCTTTACGTGCAAGAAAACTGGAAAAAGAAGCAAAAGAAATTATGTTTTGAAGTAAAATTATGAAATTGTATAAATAAAAATGAAGTTATTAAAATATCGATTACTACAACGAACATTATTTTTATCGAGAGATCTAATTTTACAAAAACAAATATATCAATAATTGCATGTTCTGCTAAAATATTATGGCGGTAACAATATATAACGATACGTTTCATGAGCGGAAATTTTAGATACCTCTTGTCTCCAAATGCATAATTTGAATGTCATATTTGCTGTATGTACAATGTAATTAGTGATGGAGTTGATAAGCAGAAATTTATACGTGACCAGAGCTTGAGAGAGATGAATGGGTCCCCGACCAGTCATTAATGGAACCCTCATCTCACCGCAAATGCCGTTTAAATATATGGACGTATTGAATAACTTTTAAAATATTTTTTATCGTTAATTTTTTTAAATAATAAAGAGTAAAATCGATTTATAGTGTTTTACAATATACGCATAATCTACGTTGATGCGACATAAATTTTAAAAAGGACATACATATATAGGAGCTCCTAGGTAAGGGGCATGGCAAAATGACCCTGTTGCACACACCTCTCCTCTTATCTTTCTGTGTCTGTAAGTGACACAGGATATTTGGCATACACAGTAATTATAATGCACCATTTTCCTACAGCCAATGAAATCTCGGTGTAAACACGACTATTTTAATATACGGACACTGGCAATTTTATATAATGAGGCGGCAATAAAATTAAAGACGACTTGCAGAATGCAAAATAGACTAAAAATCGCTCAATAATTGCTATTTATGTGTACTTATATTACAAACTGTGCATGGAAACTTGAAAATGTGACTACGAATAACATAGCAAAATGCTTTGTGAGCTACATAGTACACATATAAAGTACATGCCTAATTATGCAACAGAGTTCGCTGTCGTGTTAACCTATTAAATTATTAATATTTATATTCCTAACATCATTAACGATGCATGCTATCTTAATTTGTTTCATATGCATGGGTTAAGTGAGGTACTAGGGAAAAACCCATATATAGCAGCGAAGTGTGAACAGTTAGTTATCGTGATTAATGGGAAGATGAAAGAACCTGAAAAGTCAACTTGAACTCTGACCTTTTGCGCTCCAGAGTCCTTTTCCGTCATGATACACAACTTGCTGATTAATATTCCTTGTTAATGACAAGTTGTGTGTGTAGTTAATATTATGTATTTCCTTTAGTGGACCATTAAGCATTATTCCTTTATAGCTTTTTCTCTTTTATGGGAACTATTTTGGGCGTCTGGCCTACGTCAAATCCAAAGAAGGAGAGTAATAGCATGTTTTGGAAACGATCCCAATAACTCAAAGTTAATTTCTTAAAGGTTTGCGCAGAAGAAAAATCGACAAAGTGTTTGCAAAAAAAAAAATCATTTTTTGGATAAATCACTAGTTGCAATAAACAGACAAGTGTGAAAAAATTGTTAAAAATAAATATCTATTGGGACTATTATAGAAGAGAATTACATGTCATTGCACCAGTTGCGTTTTTTGCTTTTAAAATCTTCTCAGTAGTCGAAAACTCAGGAACGTGCAAAAGTAATTTCTTGGCCAATATTTCTTACATTGGCATAGTCGGAGGCAAACATTCCGCAAATCTAAATAATTTGAAACTTTATTATCCTTTCCTTCTGTAAATAGAAGGTCTCATTTCTCAATTACATTGGTTAAATAAAATAAATAAATAATCTCTCAAACAGTTTTTGCTGTTTGCCACCGAGGTCTGACATGAACCTGTCAGTTTAATATGCTATAGAAAAGGTCTGTGAGAAGGCGAAACTTCAGCAGAAAGACAACACAAACATCCATGCCTTACCTGTGTCTCGAACCCAGGTACCTTCGATCAGTAGTCAAGTAAGTTAACCTTACATTAATAAAATTTATTGCCATGTAAAATATTTTAAAATTATTCCCCTTCATATAAAATATTTAAACTACACTATTTATCGTCGCTATGGCAGAATAGTTATTAGGCCACTGATTAAAGGGACCTGTTTCAAGCCTCAGATAAGATATAACTGTTTCTTTTATGTGTTGTTTTTCTGCTGTGGTCTTGCCTTCCACACAAATCATTTCTATGGGGAATTATACTGACAATCTCCTATCAGAGCTCTGTGGCAAGCAGCAGCTTGAGGTATACTTTTTGGCAAATACTACTTTTATTGTTATGCTATATCTGGGAGAGGGGGTAAGATACTTAGCCCCCCACTTGAAAAATAAAGGTAACCAGAGTGGAGGTGAAAAATATCAAATATCATCATATAGATTAATAGTCGTATTCTGAACGAATGAACAGGAAAGCGGGCAGGTGGACACGGACTACTGATATACGTGTGTTTCTTGAACAACCGTGTTGACATCAGAGCAAAGTATTGAGTGTTAGTAGAATTCGGGCCTCAAATGTGGGATTCTGATTCGCCCTCTGCAACATTGCGTTGGACTGAAGAATCGGATCTCTATTTGCGTGGATTGAGGATAATCCTTTTGCTAATGTCAGGACTCTCAGGGGACGCTGACTTATACCTCGGCTATTGGTGAAAGTTATCAACGCGTCCAGACTATTGGCTGGAAAAGGTTTGGATGGAACGTTTTGTCCCAAACCTCTGCTGGCAATTGTGAAAGTTGAAGAAGAAATGTTTCCCCCAAACTTTTGGCCATTGTACCTAGTAAATAAATATTATTAAAAGATCACTCAAATGCAAGGAAAATCATACATTTGCTCGATTTTGAGAAAAATCACTTCTGATAGTAAAAAAGGCGTTGTAATTAGTTCTGATTCAATCCAGTCATATCGACTTATCCTCCAATTTAGACGTTTCCTTTCTATTAACATCAACAGCTTTTTCTTTAGATCGATTACATTGGAATTGTAAACAGTGAAACGTTTTCTTTCGTGAATGAGTATAAATGTCAGGATCATGGATGATATAGTTTTCAAAGGATCAGTGGGATAATGTGAACTCATCATGCTTGCTTCACAACCTTGCTTCTGTTGAAATTTCTGAATTTCTTTGCGATTTGTTTTCGCTGAGACAGAGTGCAATGATGACTTTTTTTGCCAGATTTTACAATGGATTGAATGTGATCATAAACCGTGATCATAGAACCAGGCCCTGCGCACATTACATAACGTCACTGATGGTTTTAACCGAAGTTCCCTGCTTGCTTTAACACATTTGTGTGAAATTCTGTATTGCAGCGGCGAAGCGTAGTGGAAGCAATTGAGACTGCGCAGTTGACGAAAAGATTATTGTCGTAGATCATTGGCTGATTGAGCTATCAGTTACTTTTCAATCAATCAATGATCGACGATGCAATTTTTGATGCATGACACTATTGGTTAATTGACTTACAATTGAACTTGCACTTCGTTAAATCAGTCACCTGTAAGAATCACAGATGTCTGAACTGCGCAGTCTCATGTTCTCAATTGCTTCAACTCACGCTTCGCGTCTGCTGTATTTTGAGTTCTACAATCGATACTGTTTCGAATCTTTCCTCATATTCTCAGTATCATTAGTAGATCTTGAGTTATTTGTAAAGTTATGAGCAACATTTGGTTACAATTAGTTGGAATTGAACTACCTTTGGAATATACATATATTTTGGGAAAATATTTATCTATACTTGAAAGCTTATTAGTTAATAACATTCACTGTGCTTAATTTTATTAATCATATAGTAGAAAATGTTCTGTCTTATATAACGATTCAGAGTTATTAAAATCAATCTGTACCTTGTAAGATGATGAAAGGTATTTGATGACGTGTAGAATGTTGCCATAATTTACTGAAAGCCAACGTCGCAGTGTTTTGAACAATAGCAGTGAGAAAAACACTGTTAAAGTTTTGAAATATATAAACCATTCTCCTAGATATGAGAGAAGGTTGTAGTAATATATCCTGCTTAAGCTGAGTTGGGTAATTTAATGATATATGCTGTCAAAACTGTAATTTAAAATCGTTTTATTTTTAAAATCTAAAATCATCATTTAAAAATAAGTTTAGGGCTTTTTCACAATTTTTATTATTCAGATCTTCTTAAAGCATTTTTAAACAGTTTTAAAAATTATTAGAATTCACAACACTATTGTGATATAGATCTTATTATACATATTGTTACAGTTATTCTAGCATAACCATTTAGTGCAGTTTTTAAGGATAATTTTTCGAAAAGGTATACTCGTACGTTTGCAACCATATGGTAATATTTAAAAAAATCTTACCGTGAAGAGTTTAAGGACAGGCATTTTAAATAGTTTACACCTAATTTTGCTAAATGCAAGACACGAAACTATTTATAAGGAAAGGAAGCAAAGCTTAAGTTTCAGATGAATTATAACAGAGATACCAAACGAATCTTGTATGCAAACTAAATCTTCCCAATGCTATGTGTGTCATGTTCTCGTTTATTGGTTCACGTTTTTAAATGTGCTCAAAAATGAGGACCCGAAACGTAATCAGTGATCATTACTTCCCCCATCATTGATACTACAAGATACAAACACTTGTATAATACGATTTCTTTATGTTATTGGAAATTCGGAGAGGAGGGCGGGGGGGGGGGGGTGTATGGGCTATGCATGTTATTTTAGTTTCTTTAAAAATGCAAACACTTATATTTTATCCCAATCCATTTTGTTTGAAACAAAAAAATTAATGACATATATGTATACTATGGCATGCAGCAAATGTAATACCGTGCTGATATACGATTTATTTCTATGAAAATATAATCATATTTTGAGATGGGAACATTAAACAGAAATTGAAGTTAGCTTATATATTAAGCTCTTAATCCAAGTGCCAACAATATAATAAAGTTATACTCTACATCAAACTCGATTTATACTATAGAAGTCTAATAAGGTTTAAAGAAATGTACTTTGTAAGTTAGAACTTGCAAATAGGATTTTGCGTAAAATAGAAGTTTTGATTCTATTTCAACACAATCTATTGTTTATGTAAATTGCAACTTTTTTTCGTTTTTCGCTCATGTGGTTCTTTGTGCTTTAAAACAAAAATATATATAATTCAGGAAACCGCGCTGTTGTTTTCAGAGAGAAGTGGAAAAGATTACAGTGTGCCGTCATTACTTTTGTTTATTGATATAGAATAATTTAAATACATGGCTACAAGTTTTAGAAATGGTCGTTTCTGGCAAATGCGAAACGCAAACCAAAAAATTTGAATGAAATTATATGTTGAAATACATATCCGTGGCTTTGATTTTTCTGTGCAGATCGGCTCTGTAGCTAATGGAAGTTTTTTTAACGCAGCTGTGCCCCTAAGTACACCGATGCAAATTGAATTTGCAAAAATCATTAAAACAGGTCATGTGGTTTCTGTTTGTATATACTGATGAAGTGTCTGAATGTTCACCTTGCTTTTGAATTATTGCAAATGGTTTTTGCTTTTTATGATAACTATTTAAAATCTAAATTGTTTTTTTTACATCTTTTATTAAGTATAAATAACAAATATATTTATTATCATAATTTCTTTTAGGTTGCAATAATCAACTTTTTTTTCAGAAGTAGAAAGGAAAAAAAGCCTTAAATTTGAGTAATAAAAGTTAAATAATTTATGCATCCAGAAATTATAACGTTTCAAAAACAATTCAGCTTTTTATGCTTTTCACTTGTATAGATATTAACAGTTCTCTTCAATAAGAGGAAGTCCAGGTTAGGCCACTTTGAAAAAAAAACTGCAGAAGAGGTTTTTTTAATTTATAGGCAATGGGAATATTGAAGCAAGATATGTTTAGCAATTGCGTTTCATTGATACTTGCTATTCTCTTTCGTTTTTATATAATGACAAAATCTAAAATGAAAACGAAATTCAAAATAGGAAAAAAAGGAAAATAGGAAAAAAGGTTTACTTCCATTATAACGGGTGTTTCAAAAAGGACGCAACCCTCTAGTATATTTTTCTATTTAAACTTGACAAAATACACAAATTTCAAAAATGCAAATTAGACATACATCTACCTTTACAACAGATGTTGAAAGTGATTTTCTGCAACCTGGATGCAGGTTCGTACCCGTTTCATGACATTTACAACCACCTTTCGTAATGTTTGTTTTCTTATGTTTAAAATCTCTCTTTCAATGTTTAGCCTTCAAATATTCAAGGGTTTGAGGATTTTTTTGAAATACTACACATTTGAGATATCCCCAAGGAAAAAATCTGGAGGAGTAAGATCTGGGGATCTTGAAGGCCACAATTTTTTTTTAAATCAAATGATCACCAAAATATTCCTGCAACATGACCATTGTGTCATTTGCAGTATGTGCGGTCACGTCATCTTGTTGAAACTAACATTCTTGTTCATTCACATTCAATAGTGCAATAAACTGTTGGATGAGGTTACGATAAACTTCACCAGTTACAGTTGAGTCAAAAAATAAATGCCCTATCACACGACGACGGGAAATTGCACACCAAACACCAATTATACGTGTCTACGTAATGGTCGTTCGTGAAAAGTGTGAGGATTTTCACTGCTCCATATTCTACTGTTTTGACTGTTCACATATCCATCCAAGTGAAACCAAGCCTCGTCACTGAACTAAACACGGTCCAACACCTCAATTACATTTTCATCAACAAAAGAAAGAAACAAACGACAGTACCGTAAACGTTTTTCATGGTCTGGTTCTTTCAGTTCATGGGTTGGGTTGGGTTGTTTTACCTCTGAGCGGCACTTTTTTGCACACCATGGGCTAAATGGCCAGGTCACATGGACCCCGAAGGCTCAGAGAAGGTTGGGGGAGGGGACCCACTGGAACAGCTGTTGGGGGACAAATGGTAGCCTCCCGTCAAGGCCATCCAGCATGTTCTTTAACGTGCACAGGGTATGGCTCTCCCGCACACGGGGCCACGGCTTAACATTCCATCCGACGGACGGCGGCCTTTCCAAGTCCATCGGTGTCCCCTACTGACCGTGTGCAGGGCGGGGAATTTTGCGGAGATAAATCTCAACGCTGACCCAGCTGGGACTCGACCTGGGAACTACAGATTACGAGCCTGGCGCGCTACCGACTGAGCCACCCCCGCCCCTCTTTCAGTTCATGAGCGACACCAATGCGGTAGGCATAGAATTTTAACTTCTCTGTAGCCCTGAAAACAGTAGCTGAAGACAGTCCAACATGTGAAGATAATTTTCTAAGAGATTTTCTGGGTGAGCATGTTAAACGCTGAGACACACCATCAAGAACTTCGGCAGTTAACCGTGATGACCGGCCTGAGCTCTTTCGGTCTTGTACAGACCCAGTATCACGAAATTTATCAATTAACTGAGATATTGTCGATTTGTTGGGAACTGCAGACTGAGGAAACTTCAAATCAAACTCCTCTCTCAGACGTTTGTAAGATTTGTATGCACAATAAGTCTCAACAATAAATACCCGTTCGTTTTTGGAAAACGACATAACTGACACAACACAAAGGAATGGATGCTTGAGGGAGACTAGCGCGTGACAAGGTCATTTCAACTGCTAAAGGCTGTTAAACTTGAGTACAGTAATGCCAACTGACTAATATTATGGCATAAAATGTACGTGCACATAAGTTCTTCTTTCTTATATTTAGAGTTGCATCCTTTTTGAAACACTCTGATTACAATGGTATATGTGTAAAAGAACAACTACTATCAGGAAAAAAAACATCGATTGTTCTTTTCGAAAAGTTGGTAAACAATTTCCATATTCAGCTACAAGAAACTTAATAATTAATGGGATTTTTTACCCCACTTAAATTTTAATTTATCGTTTTAACAAATGAGGATAAGTCATTTACAAATTCAAGCTAACATAATTACACACTGGTTTGGGAGCGAAAGAAGCTTTTTTTGCCGAATCTATGCCACGGCAAACTCAACATATTCTGAACGAACATAGAGAACCTCTACGATATTTTAATAAGATTTATAGCGTTTTTGCAACGCAGTGTACTTACGCATTTATGTAATGGTGATTTAGGATTATTACAGACAAAAGGAGCTGTTAAAAATGACGTAGAAAAAATAATCAAACGAAGCAACTGAATTTTGATTAAATATATATGTATATATTTAGAATTTGCCACATATATTGTATATTTGTTTTCCTTTTTTTAATTATAAGAAATATTCGTCAATGGATTTGAGAAAATTTCTCGAAGTTTTGGTTCAAATATAAAGGAAGGCGTCATTCTGAGCTTAACGCAGATATCAAATTTAAAGGAAAATTTTCTTGAGCCCGGTGGGATACGACTCCCCCCCTCCCCAACTTCCTGATGACATGTCAGATACTTTGATTGCTGAGCTGCCAGGATATATATAATGGAAGTATACTTTCCATGGACATTCACCACTTTTTTCTGAAAAGTGTTAGGTACGAGACTTATATCTCTTCATTAGTCTATTCGCTCATTTCCTTCATGTGTTTGAATTACACTAATAGTATGTAAAACATTTTTCTTCGTAAAATTATGCAGAATAAAATTATGCCAAATTAAGGTGGCCTATGGCGCTTAGGCTCCGGGCCTCAAGAAAGATTGAGCTAATAAAGTCTAATAAGATTGCAAACAGAAGTTAACATTTTTTCAACATATACAACCTTTGGGATTAGTACAATGAAACAAATTTAAGAAACCTTTCTAATCTGATAAATCTGAACTAAAACTTATTGTATTTTTTCCCTCAGATCGCTATTATACGTATTAAGAGGCATGTTAGTCTCTTAAAAAGAGAGGTACACGTAAAAATGAAGTTTGTTTACGTAAATCAATATTATTAACATCATTAATGTACTTATTTACCAATATTTTAATGATTAATTTCTGGTAACAGGTTGAGTTGGGTTGTTTTACCTCTAAGCGGCACTTTTTTGCACACCATGGGCTAAATGGCCAGGTCACATGGACCCCGAAGGCTCAGAGAAGGTTGGGAGAGGGGACCCACTGGAACAGCTGTTGGGGGACAAATGGTAGCCTCCCGTCAAGACATCCAGCGTGTTCTTTAACGTGCACAGGGTATGGCTCTCCCGCACACGGGGCCACGGCTTAACGTCCCATCCGACGGACGGCGGCCTTATCCAAGCCCATCGGTGTCCCCTACTGACCGTGGACAAGGCGGGGAATTTTGCGGAGATAAATCTCAACGCTGACCCAGCTGGGACTCAAACCTGGGAACTACAGATTACGAGCCTGGAGCGCTACCGACTGAGCCACCCCGTCCCCTCTGGTAACAGGAGTGGCGCCAAATTCTTGCGATTCCCTGAACCTAGAATTGGCAGAAACGGACTTGTGTCTGATGTAAGATTGAACCTTTGATTGAACCTATTCGTTCAATCTGCTGTCTTGAAACTGGTGATCAGGTAATTGTCGAATGACTTTTGAAATGCTAAAGTATCGCATTTTTTCTGGAACAATGCACATTAATACCCGATTGATAGTCAATTGACTTGAGACTCATTCGTCCAATCCACTGTCTTCGAAACTGGTGACGAGAAGGTTTTGTAGTCTTTTGAGGTGCCGAATTGCGATGTCTTGCTGAAATGATATAAACATCAGGTTCTATGCGAACTAATGAAAAATGACATTCTCCATTCCACAAAAGCAGTTCAGCCGGTTAGAACTAGAAGTTACAAATGTGTTCAGAAAATGCAACTCAACTGACTACATTTCTTCTTTTCTGATTAACTCAGATACATTCGCCTTCCCTTTCTCGCGAGTAAGCATTTATCATTTGAGTTTTGTTAAAATAAAATAAACAGTTTCTCCCAGTGGTTGAGCAGTTATCTTGACTGTAAATCTCAGGTGTTTGCGCTTTCTTTCTGCCCATTTCCTTTTCCATGGAATTTTATGCTGAAAGACTCCTACGAGACTTTGCAGCAATGTTTGCTTCAAGAGAATTGTTTTTCTCTTTCTTTCTTAATAATAATTCGTATTTAAAATTTCTGTTGATGCGTTTGCATTAGAAGTGTATTTACCTAGACTTAAACATTACAATACGATTTAGTATTTATCATCGCACGTATAAAGTTATATTTAATAAAATATCGAGACAGAGTTTGAATTTAATCTTATTTCTTCACGGAACGGTAGAATAAATAGTCATTAGAACTGACTCTAAGTACAGAAAACCTCCGTTTAATATGAGAGATGAGTTCCGGGGAGACCCGCGTTCAACGGGGATACCTTTTTATTTTATTGTTTTCTGTATATTATTAATAATTTTTTATCTTTTTTTATCTTTGTATTTTAATATATGTTTCATTTCAACAAATATAATTCACAGTTTTCAATAAAAATTATATAAATAGATAATTACCTAAATTTCTACATAGATGATCGATTAGTTAATTTTAAAATTTCATTTTTAATAGGGTAAGAATCTAGCGTGGTTTGCTTTGCTTGTAACTACTGTTGCTACTAATATACGTAATTAATTAGATTATTTGGTTTCTATTGTTTTCCGTCGAGAAAAGTTATTTTCCAACGGAATCTTACTAAACTGAAACGAGAAATTTTCCACGTTCGATTCCGTACTTCACTGATTCACTTATTACATGGCTTTATATTTTTTGGTGACTTTTTTTGCAACGAACGGATAAGTCTGAAACGAGAATTCATCAGTGTACGATTCTACACTTTACTAATCTCACAACAACCGAGCTGACCGATATAACAAATATTTATGCATATTTATCTTTGTATACGATTTCAAGATTTTTTAAAGGCGTATTTTTAAAAAACAATAAAAGGAACCGTATTATAATGAATCCTCTTCGGGAGTTACCTGTACAGGGGTTTACCTGCATTCACATTTATTCATAAAACACGCACATACATACGCACATAGTCCTCAAGCAGCTATGAGCTATGGAAACCCAATCAGATTGTGCAATTTAGTTCTTCAAACATGTCTGTCCTTATCTACAACTGCTACTTTTGGCCAACGTAGGCCAATTCTAATGGGGTCCCGTTTGACATTTTCTAACTATCCATCCTAGGTCTCTCCCTCTTTCTGAGATCTTTAGCTACACTGTTCATAACCCTATTCGACAATCTTCAGTTATGCATAAGGGCAACATGTCCAAACCAACAAAATTTCTCTGCACAGTATGCTACTCAAAACCTCATCATTATATACAAGGTCAAGCCACCCAATACTCAAGATACTGCGTAAGTATCTAGAATCAAAGACAGCACACCTTTCCTGTTATCTTGTTTACAAAGGGTTAATGTTTCGCCACCATAACTAACTTTAGAAAGGGTCACACTATTACATGGCTTAATTTTGTTTTTTGTTGTAAACCTTTATTTTCCCATACTCTCTACAGATACTTAAAAGTCCCAGCTGCAATTCCCTTATTCCGTTCTCATGCAGAAGATCACCAGTATCTGTTACTTAGCTCCAAAGATAATTAAGCTGAAACACTTGCTCAAGGATATTTGAAGAAAACATTCAAATAGCTGAGTTTACAACCTGCCTGACCAATTTCCATTATTTAATTTTTCTCTGTTTTTCACCAAACCTATTCTACTACCACTCTCACCAACACCTCTATTGAAAGAATTCATTTCATCAATATCGTTTGCCAAAAGGGCATAATGTAAATCTGAAGTTTTAAAATCTCTTGATCATTTAAGGATAAAAACTTTCCCTTTGCAGTGAATTCTGCATAATATAATCAATAACCAAACAAAAGAAGAAAAGAGGTAAAATGCACAGTTGTTGAACTCCAGTTGCAATGCTAAATTAGTTTCAACAATCCTTACCTACTCTCTCACATGAACAGAATCATCGGTGAAGCGTAGTGAAAGCAATTGAGGCAAAGAGACTGCGCAGTTGATGAAAGGATGATTCTGGAATATCATTGGTTGGATCAGTCTCTTTCCTGCTAATCAATCAACTAATGAACTACGATGCAATTGTTCATCCATGACATTATTGGCTGCTGATTGACAAGAGTTTGTTAATTCGGAAAGTCAATGATCTGTAAGAATTTCTGATATTTCAATTGCGCAGTCTCAATGCCTCAATTACTTCCACTCATTCTTTGCACCTGCCCAGTGTTATTATGTATAGAGAGCTTCCAATATGCTAATTAACTTGACGAATATGCCGTACGATCTCGTAATGAATCACAAATTTTAACGATCAACAGGGCCAAAGCCTAAAACTTGAAACATTTCTCAGCAATCTGCCTGGCGAAAAATTTGATGTATACATCCCCTACCACTTCTGAATCTCCACTGCTGAAAACGCAGTTTACTGTAACCAAATTCTTTATTCTATTAAATGCAATTTCAAACTTTACCTCCTACAAAATGTAGAACCATCAGTCGAACTGATGGCCTTATAGTTATCATAAGAACTGCGAGCACTTCTATTTAAAAATATTAATAATAATAGTACAGGCTTTCCTTAGGAACAACACCTTTTTCATAAAAGATAACAAAATTTCAATCAGCCATGTGATAAAAAAATATTTCCAGTATTAAGTGTTTCAGTAGTAATTTCGCCTACTCCTGGTGATTTAGGCAGTTTTAGTTGGAAATAGCCAAAATAACTTCAGACTGTGATAGAGAGCCAAAATTAAAGCCAGTATGGCGTCTACCCTATTTAAAAATCACGGAAATGAAACCCTCCACATTGTTTGGAACATCACTGAAATGCTTACCTCTACTAGCCATGGCAGAATCCTCAGCTTCAAACACTTTATCAAGTTTATCCTTCAATCGCTGTGTACCTGTCTGTTTCTTCCCATAGATAACATTAGCTACCTGTTATAGATCTCTGATGTTGTGCTGTCTAACTGCTTCCTCTGCTTTGTCAGCCTAGTTATCAAACCAAAGATTATTATCAGCTGTTAAATGATCCTTCACACATTTATTAAATTATTTGTATGATTTCTGTTAGGACTAGTTGATTAAGGTTATTCCTGCAGTTCTTTCTTTCCAAAATTAGCTTTATTGCCTTATCACTCAATTTTGTCTCATCTGCACTTTTTTACCCAAAAGAGAGTACTGTTGGCTTCAAGAAAATTCCCAACTTCAGTAGTGACTAAATGACCTATTATACTAAGCTTTGGCAATTACTGGGTCTTTCAGAGCTTTATTGTTAATTTTTTTTTTTAAGTTCGCACACTTCTTATAAATAAATAAATAAATAAATAAATACCCCCTCAGCAGCTGCTTGCCACAGAGGTCTGACAGGTAGGCCGGTAAATGGTAGCTAGGCGTAAACTGGAAGGAGAGCTGTGTACCAATACCTAGTGATGATGCACAGAACCGGCCAGGTCTAGCACCTAATTTCCGACCCCGCCTTCTCGTGGTGCAGGCCGTTAGTACTTTTCAAAAGAGATATTCTCTTTTGGAAGTGAACGGAAGGGGAGGGCTGCCAGTTCAGTATGGCCTGCTGATCTGGTCATCTACGGCCACTTTTTTCTTTTTTTTCAACCCTGCTGAGGAGTGGTCAACTACACAGGGTCCTGGTGCTGACCATTTATACCTACTAGAGTGGATTTGTTTATGGATTTGAGCTTGATTATTGATCCTGGACTTGCTGCACTGGTGGGCCTCTATTGAGGGAGAGTCTGCCGCTGTGTTTTCTGTTTGCTTCTGGGTTGCCAGCTCTAAGTGAATAGAGGCATGGGATACCTTATATCAGCTGGTGGATAATCCTAATCAGAGGCCATCGCAGGTACCTGAACCTTACTTAGCTAGTTCGGCATCGTCAAGCCTAAACTTGAGTAATGCGTCTCAGGCAGGCCATGTGGCTCTTGAAAAAGTCCACTTGAAAAGGTGGTGCTGAAGTTCCTACCAGCATCGGTGACTTCAGCCTTTAGCGGAGGAGGAACGGGTCTTTGTCCCATGCCTGCGATCAGGGGGATGTTTGATATTGTTGGCCCTACCAATCTCAATAAACCTAATTTCTTTAAAAATCCTACTAATTATTTTCTCTCTGCAGGAACGTGGAACGTGAGGACATTACATAGAGATTATTCTCTTGATGTCCTCGTGCAGGAATTCCAGCGCTATAACCTAGATATTTTAGGATTGCAAGAGACCAGATGGACAGGTAAAGGTGAGATACTTAAAAATAACTTTAAATTTCTCTTTACAGGGAGGGAGGATGGAAAGCATCACCAAGGCGTGGGTCTGCTGCTCAGCAGACATGCTAGTGATGCTCTTCTAGGATATGAGTGCATTAATGAAAGGTTTCTTACAGCAAAATTTCAGACAAGCATTAAAAACTTGAATGTTATCTGCTGTTATGCCCCCACTGGGGATGCTGATGAGGATGAGAAGGATAGGTTTTACGGACAACTTCAGGATATTTTGAATTCTGTAAAGAAAGGAGATATTACCCTTGTTCTTGGTGACTTCAATGCCAAAGTTGGTACTGACTCTGATCTTTGGGGAGGGGTGATAGGCCCTTTTGGTATTGGTAGCTGCAATGGCAATGGCTGCAATGGCTGCAACGTCTCCTACAGGTAAGTAAACTCAATGGTTTCAGAATAACTAACACATATTACAAACACCGCGACATACATAAATACACATGGGTTTCACCTGATGGGCTGCATAGGAATATGATTGATTATATATTAATTAACAGCAAATGGGCTAGTTCTGTTAGAAATACCAGGGCATATAGGGGAGCTGAAATTTGATCTGACCATTACCTTGTTAAAAGTGTCTTGCAACTTAAAAAGTGTTGTGCTAGAGTTAAAAAATTTACCTTTAATACTGAAGCTCTGAATGACCCAGTTATAGCTAAAGCTTACCATGATAGGTTACTTAGTCATTATGACGGTCATGGTTTGCTTAATACTGAAGTTGAGGAAGAATGGGGCCATTTTAAACAGGCTTTTTTGGAAACTAACAGTACTCTTTTAGGAAAAAAGGAGCAGAGGAGGCAGAATTATTTAAGTGATAAGGCAATTGAGCTTATTTCAGAAAGAAGGAACTGCAGGAATGTCCTTAATCAGTACCCTACTAGTCCTAATAGAAAAGATTACAGAGAGCTTAATAAACGTGTAAAGGATCAGTTAGCTACTGATAAAAATCTTTGGCTTGATAGCTTGGCTGACAAAGCTGAGGAAGAAGTTAGGCAGCACAACAGCAGAGAGCTGTACCAGATAGTTAATGTTTTATGTGGTAGAAAACGGACAGGGATACAGGGATTGAAGGATAAACAAGGTAAGGTTACAGAAGGCGAGGATTCTGTCATGGCTAGGTAGGCTGAGCATTTCAGTGATGTTCTAAAAAATGTGGTTAGTTCTACTCCCATTGTTTGTAATGATGATAGATGCATTGGCAGCTTTAATGTTGGCCCTGTAACACAATCTGAAGCTAGTTTGGCTATCTCTAAACTGAAACTTCATAAATCCCCAGGGGTAGATGAAATTACTACAGAAATGCTCAGAGCTGGGAATGTTTCGGTTACCACTTTGATGATTGAAATTTTGAATATCTTTTATGATAAAGGCATGGTTCCTAAAGATTTTACCAGAGCTATTATTATCCCTATTTTCAAAAAAGGTGATCGCATTTCTTGTGATAACTATAGGGGTATCAGCCTACTCTCTGTTCCAGGTAAAGTTCTTTCCATGATTGTGCTTAATAGAATTAAGAATCTGGTTGACAGGCAATTGCGTGATGAGCAATGTGGATTCAGAAGTGGTAGGGGATGTGTGGATCAGATATTTTCACTTAGGCAGATTCTTGAAAAATGTTTAGAGTTTCAGAAACCTTTGGTTGCTAGCTTTGTTGATTTCAAAAAGGCTTTCGACTCTGTTGATCGTCATAATTTGTGGTTGATTGTGAGATCATATGGTATACCAGACAAGTTAGTTAACATAATGAAAGCTCTCTGCAATAACACTGAGTCATGTGTGAGAGTTGGTAAGTCTTGTAGCAATTGGTTTAGCATTACGTCTGGTGTTCGACAAGGGTGCATTTTGTCTCCTTTTCTCTTTAGTTTGGTTGTTGATTATGTTATGCGAAATTCACTTCGAGGGAAAGATTTTGGCCTTAAATGGGCTGGAGATACGAAAATTTCTGATTTAGATTATGCTGATGATTTAGCCCTTTTGGCAAATGATGTTGATGAGATGAACTCTTTCATTCGAGCTGTTGATGAGACTGGTAGTAGAGTAGGTTTGGTTATAAACAGAGAGAAAACTAAAGTGATGAAAATTGGTCAGGCAGGTTGTGATTCAGTTAATCTGAATGGTTGCAATCTTGAGCAGGTGTCACAGTTTAATTATCTTGGGAGCTATGTAACTGATACTGGTGATGTGCGGCATGAGATTAACAGACGAATAGGTATTGCTGCCGGGACTTTTAAGAATCTATGGAGATTGTGGAGAAATAGGCGTATACACCTAAAGACTAAAATTAGACTGTATAATAGTTTGGTTCTTTCTAGGGTTAGTTATGGTAGTGAAACTTGGACGCTGTGTAAACAAGATAACAGGAAACTAGATGCTTTTGATTCTAGATGCTTACGCAGTATCTTGGGTATTAGGTGGTTTAACTTTGTAACTAATGATGAGGTTAGGCAAAGGAGTCTGCAACCTCCTTTAAGCAGCATATTGTGCAGAGAGAGACTCCGCTGGTTTGGCCATGTTGCCCGTATGGATAATTATAGATTGGCGAATAGGGTTATGAAGAGTGTGCCTAGAGGCCCCAGAAGGAGGGGGAGGCCTAGGATGCGGTGGGCAGACAATGTCAAACAGGACCTTGTTAGAATTGGCGTGCAGTGGCCGGATGCAGCAGATGTAGCTCAGGACAGATATGCTTGGAGAATTAAATTGCGTGGTCTGATTGGACCTCCGTAGCCCATGGCTGCTTGAGGATGATGATGATGATGATGACACTTCTTAAGTTTAAGTTGTAATATACTTTTAAGAATGCAATGGGCTGATCGAATTTCAGCTCCCCTATATGACATGATATTCCTACACAGGACTAGACTATTTGCTGTTAATATATAATATTTCATATTCTTAAGCAAGACATATGTTGAATCCCACGTGCATTTATATATGTTACGGTGTTTGTACTAAGTGTTGGTTATTCTCAAAGAATTTAATTTATTTAATATTGATTACATAGATTAATTTTAGCTAAAAGGTGTGACATCATAAACGTCCCGAAACTAGAAAAGAAGATATTTGTTTGGAAATAATACATTTGGCAAAATAAGGCTCCTGAGTATTTAATCTGCGAATTTTATGAGTTGCAAAATGACCATTAAATAATTTAAACATTTATTATAACATCGGCAATACTTAAGGTGATAAATTGCAATCTACTTTATCAAGCTTTTCGGCATTCCCTTTCTTATTCAGGACACAAAGACGCTGCTAAATTCAGTAGTGGAATATTCAGAATTGAAAATTGAGAATTTCAGGCTATAAACTTCTATATATAACATTTAGAAACTTTTATGCTACATCGTGGCATACATGTAAGCGACAATTGCAAAAACATCCAAGTGTTTAATCTAAGTTTTAACATTTTTCTGTTTAATAAACTATTAAATTGAAGTGTTTATTTAAAACTTTAGTTAATGTTAAAAAAGACTTTTTTGTTCCACGGCTGGAACAGTAGTGCGAAAAATAGTTAAAGCATCAATCCGTATTTATACATAATCCATATATTTTTTCATCCATGAAAATATGTTTCGTACTGAATACATTCCGATAAGTTTTCAATTTTTTTATGTAATATATTGGAAAACAAGTAAAATATTGCAATATTTGTCTATGAAACTCCAATTTCTAAGAAAATGGCAAAATATAGAACGAAATAGGATGGCATGCATTTAATTAATATTTCGAAGACTATAATTTCAAAGGCTTACACAGAAGCGAGGCTATAAATGGAAATATTGAGCCAACAAACTCTATTAGGCGTAGAATGCTCTCTTCATTCTGGAGAAAGATGGATTTATCAGATTTTAGGATGAGTGTAGAAAATTAAAAGAAATGACAGCTTCCCGTCATCCACCATGAATAAAAGGTACCATCGACCCAACAAAGAAAAGTCCAATATTTTTCAGATTCAAATTTTCAGTGTTTATTGACAGGTTAAAATGAATACTCTGAGAAAAGAAGATGAAAACTTTATTTACCGTTATGGTCAATAAGGTTTCAGAATAATACCATTCGATTTAAGACAAAAAAAATCACTGAAAGAAGACTGATTAGTTACTAGCTAACTTCTCTGATAAATATTTTTTCTTTAATAAAGCTTAATAGAGAGATGAAAACATAATGATTCAATGTGAAATTCTTAAAGACCGAAATATAACAATTGGAAATGCAGGTGATCACGCATAAATTTTTGATTCTTAAAGCAAATTAGTGACAATCGGAATAGCAATTGCAAAATAGAAGCCCAATGTGAGATTGTTATTAATGAATTAGTGACAATATGGAAAGCGATCTGTTGGTCTGCTGTTTAATTATCAATTGTTAATCGCTAATTGTTGATGGATACAGGTGCTCAATAGAGGCCTGATTGTGAATTGATATCAATAAAACAGACAATCGTTCAACAGCATGTCCAGCTTCTGCATAAAGCTTTACCGTTTTTTGCCTATCAGTTTTTTGCATCAATCATGTATGATGCTTATTATCATAGGTTCTTTTACACGTTTCTTTATTCAAAGAAATTTCGTTGGAAGCTTTTTTTTTCAGAGAAGTTAAAAATTTCCATTCTTGATAATATCAAAATATAAATTATTATATATGTATTGTCGGAGGTGGTTCAATCAGTAAGCGCACCAAGCTCATAATTTACAGTTCCCAGGTTCGTTGGGTTGGGGTTGGGTTATTTTACCTCTGAGCGGCACTTTTCTGCACACCATGGACTAAATGGCCACGTCACATGGACCCCGAAGGCTCACAGAAGGTTGAGGGGGGGGGGGGACCCACTGGAACAGCTGTTGGGAAACAGATGGTAGTCTCCCGTCAAGGCCGTCCAGCGTGTTCTTTAACGTTCACAGAGTATGGCTATCCCGCATACGGGGCCACGGCTTAACGTACTATCCGACGGACGGTGGCCTTTCCAAGCCCATCTGTGTCCTTTACTGACCGTGGGCAGGACGGGGAATTTTGCGGAGATAAATCTCAACGCTGATCCAGCTGGGACTCGAACCAGGGAATTACAGATTACGAGCCAGGCGCGCTACCGACTGAACCACCCCCGTCCCTCCCAGGTTCGAGTACCAATTGTGCCAGAGCTGAGAGTTACATTCACTACACCCTACCCCTCCTTCATTGAGAAAGAGGACTCCGATAGGCTTGGAAAGGCAACCGTCATTCGAGTGGGACGTTACGCTCCAATCGTCGATTAGTACTCTTAACCACGAAATTCAATGAAAGCAACATGTGATGCATGAAAATGCATCAATCATCAAATCAGTAGAGCCATTCTACGCCTAGTATTTTATATCACTAATGTACCAATATAAAAGAAATTATGCTGCATCGTGTACTTTATATTATTCCGAAACTAAAAGCAAATAAATTATTCAATTGCTCATTTCATAAATTATATATAATAATTTGCGTTACCGAAAACACTAATTTCGTGCTCAGAACACGGACCTATTTGATGTAGCGGAGTGTTACATCTGAAAGTTGTTCGTGCTAGAACTCACGAGGACGTAGCATTTTCCACTGTTTGTTGTCTTTTTCTATATTCAGATTTTATTCTCCATTCTTTATGCGAAATAGAATATAGAAATTTTAATAATATTGTCATCAGCAGATAAATATTAAATATTGTTGAAGAAAGGAAACATATGGCTTTAAGAAATTTTAAGTTTTCCTTGCATTAAATCTTTCTTTTTTTCTACGTATATGGTGTTACGTCTCCAAATACCGTACCACAAAGTTTGTGTTAGAAACATCCTTTCTCCTTTTCCACCTTTAAAAGCAATAGCAGAGTACTGAGTAAAATAAAACTATTTAGGAAATGCGTCTGTGATCACTAAAAGAAGTTAACACAAGATAATTCTGTTAGGCTTTAGCAAACACACGAAGCAAAAGGGCGAAAGGTTACGGGGAAAAAGGGAGAAAAAAGAAGTGGAGACGGGAAGACGATTTAATTAAAAATGAGGCAATCCCAATACGAACGACGATCCAAGAGATAACGGTATAACTAATTAGCTCCTATGGAATTCTCACAAACGCAGAAAAAAATCTTCAGATTATCTTAACACTGCAGCGTTTCGAGACTTATTGTATCTAAATATATCATGAATAAATGAATCGTTATATTTTGAATTTCTTATTTCAGGCTTAATTTCTTAGAGTGCACGCGACTACAAAAAATTAAAAAAATATAATATTAATCATGAAGATGTTTTAATATTAGTTTAAAAATATTGTTTGTTTTTCTCCTATAACTAAGCAAAACTAGAATTAAATATATCCAAAAATTTCCACGATCTGAAAATAAATATTTTTTTCAAAATTAAATCCAAATCCGATTATAACAATTATTTGAAGCTGGCAATCGAATGTGTAGTTTAATTATTGAGTTCTTGCAGAGAATATTCAAACGAAATCGAAACTGCAACTCTAATATTCGGTAGAGTAAATTTCAAATATTTTTTCGTTTGAAATTATCATGAAGATGCGTGGTGTTTGAGCCATTTAACTGCTTTCATTAACCTCAATAGTAACGTCCCTCGAGAATTTCAGTATGATATGAATTTAAAATGCTTCAATGATAAATGCCAGCATATGTGAGATTTAATTTTTTAACTCCTTAATTTATTCGGAGGAAAGAAATTACATCGAAAACGATATAGAGGAAATGTTCCAGCATATGTGTATTGTTTTTTTTTCCATAGTTACTAGACTTGTTGAAACGCTTATCATAACAGTCGATTAGCTTATCATAATTATGCCGATAGAAGTACGTGTCCTACCCCTGAAGCCCCTTTGTGACTTCCACTTTGATGACATCATCCAATGGAAAGCGTCGTCCTCGGAGATGCTCTTCAGTTTCACAAAAAACAAAATTCCGAAGGCACTAGGTGTAGACTCAATTGTGGGTGGTGAAAAGTGGCTCATTGCTGGTAGAGACAAGAAGTAGTAAATCGATGAACGATTTCATTGCAATCAACGAAACACCTTATATTGTCAGTTAGGTTTATTAACAACAGACGGTTGACAATTTAGGCACTAAAATGTGCTTAGCAGAATATGAGTTAAGCTGAGTGCTTTCGGTTGCTCCTTTTCGATGTAATTTCTTTCCTTCATCCATAGTTCCTTGGAGATAAGAGTTCAACTGCAAAACTTAGTTGCCAGTTGCAGTTGGAAAGAGTCATTTAACGGAGTTGGGTTGCAGTATATTGGTATTAGATTCAAAGATCCTCCGTCGTGAAGATCATTGAGATAAAAATGAAACAAGCCTTAACTTAATGTTTAAGCACTTCAAAGAGATCTGACTTGGAGCCTGTCTCAAAAGGTTCAGAAAGTTCCAAACCAATACATTTATTCCTGACGATCTTTCGAAAATTTATTTCCCCTCTCGTTTACCCCGCCTAATCTGCATTTTTTCTAAAATTATAACACACAAACTTATACAACCTTTCTAACACCTTATTTCCAAATATCGTGCACCTTCATTATTCTGTAAATAGGGTTATTAAAATTCTTCCAACCATTCTTTTGTCCTGATTACAGAACGTCATTGAGAAACCTCCTCAACTGCTGACTTCCTGTCGAAGATCCGGCCGACACCGTCCTCTGAAACCTTGAAAGACACGTAATGAAATGACAAACATTCAAAACTCTCTTCTTGGCCAGGATTGTCGACGACGTCATACTCATTTGACACCATTAAGAGCAAGAGCTAACCAAATTCTTAAACGATCTCAGCTCATTTTAACTTACCAATTATTTCACTCAAGAGAATGAGTTAGACAGATTCATCTCATTTCTGGATTTCAGCAGTCAGTGATCATCCAGGGCACTCTGACCACCAACCTCTTCAGAAAGCCAGGATTTTTCCCCACTTTAATTCCCTTCGACATCTTTGCCTCACAGAGTTTAAAAGCGCATTTTTCAACCCTCCTTTCATCGTGCTTTGCGCGTCGGAGATTCACCAGCCGGAGCCTACAAAACGAAATTAACTTTATATTTTCCTTCAGGTGCAATGCTGGATTCACAAACGACCTTATCAGCAGAATTCTTCACAAAGCTAAACTTAAATTCCACCCCCAACCCCTTCAACCTCGGCATAATTCCACCACCTCTTTTACCTTCTTACAATTGCACTCCTTATATGCAACCTCCTAAAACTCTTTAATTTAAAAGTTCCATTCTCAACACCATCTAATCTATTAAAAATTCTTAGGCATGTCAGAGATTCCAGTGAACCCATTGAGAAAGGTGTAATCTACTTCATTCTCTTAACCTCTATACCTCCTGCCGATATCACCTCTTTCTATATTGGCTGCACTACACGTAACCTAAAAACAGAGAATTCCCAAGCATAAAAGGATATTCAAAGCCAAATCCACTCACCGTCCTTTCCAAATTGATCCTTGAAGATCTGGAAGTCCCACAGTTCGACTCTGCATTCATTGTGTTGCACTTTTGGAGTTGCAAGTAACACTTTCAGTTGCTACTTGCAACTCCAAAACCTAAGTTGCTTTCCGAGAATTAAACGAAATCTATGCCTTCAGAGACAGATGTAACTTTAATATACACCTTCTTCCTGTTGACTGGCATATCTTACTTCGTGAGTCTCCCCCCTCCCACTAGATAACTGATATTATCCTTCCTCTTCGCAGCACAAGCTTAAATCGACACCTCAACAGCCCAGTTATTGCTCCCTGGAGCCTCTGATTTGGAACCTAGTGACTGTCAGTTGTGAGTATGGCTATCTGCTCTGCTGACACGATCATTTCGGCAACACTTTCAAGTGCTACTTGCAACTCCGTGACACAAGACCTTCGAATCCAATACCAGGATACTGCAATCCGACTCTGTTACAGGACTCTCTCCAACGGCAAGTGTGAAGTTCAATTCAGTTTTGCCTCCGATGTTCTATTAAGCACATTTCATTGCTTAAATTGTCAACCGTCTTTGATACTTTGATGCCCATTGCTACGTGTGAAGTTCCCTCGTGGAGCGAGCAGTGTGTCGGCAGTAATTATTGTGTGCAACCGAAAACATGTACAAACTGTTGTTGAATTTCCACCAGTTTGGGTCTTCTGTGCCACATAAACCAAATTACTTCTTGAATCTCCAGTTTCGTATACACGTGGAACACTCTGCCATCTTCAATCCAACTCTGCACCTCACATTACTGGTGTGTAACAAGTGATAACTACTACTGCTTATGGTCACTATTCAATTCCAACTTGTGGTGGCAGCACAACCCCAAATGTTTGTTAATTAGGTGAAAAATTAAAATGGGAGCCTTATTTTTTGGATTACTCTCGTACTTTGTATGAAAACTAATATTTATATATGATATTTTACATGTATTTTAAATAAGAAACAATAAACGAAATTTCAGAATTGAAGCAAAATAACGTTACGAAGTTTCATAATGTTTGTTCGAAAATGCTTTGTAGCGCGTTCGAATTAAATCAAACTGATTTAATGAATGGACTGATTTAACGAAAAAAACAATTTTTTAAAAGAAATAAGTGAAACATGAATAATTCACTTAATAAACATATGGACTAATTACTCATGGCTAATTAAATAATGATTATCTTTATTATATAATAAATGCAAAGAGTAGAAAGAGTTCCAACTTTTCCATTACATAATACTCTAATCAACAATCTTTAAGTGTCGAAATATCTTAATTGAGGTTTATCAGTTCATGAATTATCAGTTCAGGAATTATTCAATAATAGGATTTTGCAAGTCAATTCTTAAAAATGTATTATTTTTGAGCTTAAAACACACATTTTTCTTTAGAATAACACATCTTTATGAGTTATCTGTATCATCTGTGTCTCCGAATCTACCTTTGCACAACTTGTATAAAGGAATTTCACCTAAAATTCTTTACACTTTATAAAAGCACTTATTACACTGTTTACCGGAATGATATTTTCTTCAACATGTACAAGAAGACATTGAAACTCGAACACCATACTAAAATTGATACTTGTAATATTCTCCTCTATAAGGAAACACGTGTCTACTATTCGAGCTTCGTATCAACTCAACTCACTCTTTTAAGTCAAATTAGATACGATATATTCTTCACAGTACACAGACCACTTAGTGATGCAATGCACGTGTTTCATTGGGCAATTGTTGTAAGTCAACACGTGGTTTCAATAATAATGAAAGTAATAGGTCTTAGTTTAAATTTCAAAGAAATTGTGAGATACAAATTGTGACATTAAGGGAAAGGATTAAAAATCTATTGAGCCGATTTTGAGAATATATATATATATCCTCAATTCTAGCGGAACACATTTATTTTGGAATTTTGTTAATGGAATCCGTAGCAAAATCGAAAAAGCTAAAACTATCGGTTTGCTACCTAGAATAGTTGAGTAGTTTTCTTAATTTCAATTTTTTTTTGAAAATGGACAGAACAACTCTATTTTTATTTTGCCTTTTGATTCGTGTTAGAAAAACTTTTTTCGTTCTTTGTTGCAATTAATTCAGTTGCAAGATATGTTCAAAAAGAATTTCGTATTATAAGAATTGATGATACACGAGTTGATAAGCACTATTATACAGTACTGAATTATTGAAACGAAATAACTTAATTTGGTGTCAACAAATTTTGCGTAAGGAAAGGAAAAGGCTAACATTTGGCATTAGTGTCTTTTACAAGATTTATTTGCAATCAAAGAGAAATTCGTCTTTTTATATCTACACATACACAAAGCAAATGATAGTAATGCTAATGACACAACAATTTCAAATGCAAAGAAAATCGGATATTTAGAGAATCCAAGGAAAAGTTTTTTTTTTGCGAAAATGGCACATAGGAAATTTTCCAAGAAAAAATTTAAATAATCAAAAGGAAACTAAATAAGGTTATAATTCAAGGATTTGTTCTCATTCTAATTCGGATTGATTTTGGGCTAATGATATCTTGGTTTATTAAGCGAATTATTCAAGTTTCACCTATTTCTTATTAGAAAAATTGCTTTATTCATTAAATGAGTCCATGTATTTTCACTTTGGTTAATTCGAACGCGCTACAAAGCATTTTCAAATAAGCATTATGAAACTCCGTACCATTATTTTGCTTCACTTTCGAAATTCATTTTTTCGCTTCTTGGTTAAAACATGTGTATGATATTACATGTCATACACATGTTTGTGTAAAATATCATACACATATAATAGTTTTCATGCAAAGTACGAGAGTAATCCAAAAAAATAAGACTCCCAGTTTATTTTTCACCAATTTATTATTTTATTGCAAATTTATATTGAAAAAACTTCGAATTTTTCAGAAAATATTGCAGTAAGGATATGTTACCGCTAAAGCTCGAAAGCCGTTAATGTGCACATTACCTAGATAATCTGCAGATTAACTGATTTGCTCCGTTAACTTGCGGAATCAAGAGTTTTCCGCATTTTACCTAGGTAATGTGCACATTAACGGCTTCCGTATCGTTAAAGTTCAAAAGTTTGTTTCTCTCATAGTGGTGAATCTCTTGAATATGAATCTTCGTGTCACGTGATTCACTCGTCTGCATTATAAAAAACGCCCCGGATGAGCGGAGGCCAAGTGAGAACGAATCGGTAAAGTGATTCATTCTTGATAACGAATCACTAAATGATTCGTTCTCACTTGGCCTGCTCATTTTGGAGGCGTTTTTTATAATTCGGACGACTGAGTCATGTTGACAGAGGGATGACCCTGGTTTCAACTCTACTCTCGGACACTAGATAAATAGCATTATGTTAATTTAAGCGTACAGAAACGTTCCTGTTGTTCCAGCAAAGATCTTATTTTCTCATTAACGAGTGCCTAGTAGGTAATGTGCAGATTATCCAGGTAATTTGCAGATTACCTAGGTAATTTGAGAAATGAAACAATTTTCCGCACGTTAACGGATCACCCTAGTTAATCTGCACAATACCTAGATAATCTGCAAAATAACTGATTTCTGCACTTTAGCGGTAACAGATATACTTTATTGGTTTAAAAAAATAGGAGAGCAAGAAAGTTTGCTTTTTCCCTTCACTTGCCTCTAGCGAATCGTTTTGCAATCATTGTGTCGCGTGAAAGCTTTTACTGTTGCAAGGTATTTAATGAAATGGGATACGAGCAAGCTGATATCTCATATTATTTTTGGCAAAAATATCTCAAAATATCAATTTTCAACAATATTCGTGGAGTATTTAAAGAGTTATGCAAGTTTTAATACTTAACAGCAACAAAGTCAGGCCTAAGAAACTTATGCAAAACTGACAATTATTGATAGAATCGTTTGAAGAAAATTCTAAGGCATACAATCATGTTATTAAATAGTTTGGGAAAATAATTTTTTTTAAATTTTTCAATTACCTTCTGAGGTGAATTCTTATGACAGCTATCGCTGTCGCTCAATATTCATACATCTATAACTTCTTAAGCACCGAACGGATATTGTTCAAAATCGAATTTTTGGAGAGATTTAAATGAGTTTAAATTTATCGCGTCGTCGTTCGTTCTTGTAAAATGCTTCTTGTAGAAATTAAGAATCTTTGAATTTGAAATCCATTCATTTAATATTGGCCTGTTTTCGTTTTCTGAGAATTATCAATATGTTTTCAGATGACACAAAAAATTTAAGCAAGCATCGCCTTATGAAAAGAATATTACATAGTAGAGACCAATCGGTGCCTGACTCTGCTTTAGATGCACCCGACCAATGAAGAAAATTATCAGTAGTAAATAATCACAGGATAAGTCCTGTAGACATGGAACTCATGAAATTAAGAGCTGGAAAAAATTTGGTTTGCCATGAGTGGGATTCGAACCCACGTCTCCAGGAAACATGCCATATACCATCAATGGCTAACTTTTTTCTCAGCGTACACATGCATTTCTTTTACATCGCAACAAAGTTTTTAGACTCTTTTAAATGAATGTTTAAATAAAACAACGTAAAAAAAAATTTGGAAATTTGATAGAAACTCTAAAGTAAGATTTTTTTGCTATTCAAAATTATCGAAATTATGTTAGACATCAAAGTACAAATTAATATTTTCAGGCGCGAAGCGTTAGTGTAAGCAATTGAGACTTGAGACTGCGCAGTTGAAATATATGTGATTCTTACAAATGATTGATTTTTCGAACTGTAAGCTACTTGTCAATTACCCAATAGTGTCATAGATCAACAATTGCATTAGATATCACTGGTTGATTCAAAATTGCCTGATAGTTCAGTTAGCCAGTAATCTACGAGAATCACCGTTTCTTCAACTGTGCAGTCTCATTGTTCCAGTTGTTTCCACTACTCTTCGCCGCTGAATATTTTTATTCATCTGTGTATAGTCCTGTGATTTAATTCATTTTTCATACAGACCTCAGCTATATCTATTGCAATAGTTTGTTTCATTTACAGGCGAGAAGCATGAGTGGAAGCAGTTGAGACTTTGAGACTGCGCAGTTGAAACATCTCTTATTCTTACAGGTGATTGATTTACAGAATTATCAGCTACTTGTCAATCAGCCAATAGTATCATGAGTCAACAGTTACACCATACATCATTGGCTGACTGAAAAGGGACAGATAACTCAGTCAACCAATGATCTACGAGAATCATCATTTCGTCAAGTGCGCAGTCTCATTGTCTCAATTTCTTCCACTATGCTTCGCCGCTGTTCTTTTACTACTACCATGAAGTTTGTCCATAATGATGGATATTTTATGTTCAAAATATTATAAAGGCTTCAATGAATGTAGAGGAACTATTTTTATTTAAACGAAATTGTTAATGTTCACAATTTATGTTACTGAAAGAATATTTTAATTTAGCCCAACAATTTATACGCCATAGGTTTAGTTACTTAGCTCTTAGTTGTTAGCACATGATCTTTTTTAGATTTCGTTTTTCTCAGACCTTCAAGCTCTGATCAAAAATGCGAATGACTGAAGAAATGCGAAATCGTTTCAGCTGTTACCAAAAAAACATTTCCTCTTTCTTAATTCGCTCCTTAATTCAAGATAAAACGAAAATTTCCTTTTGAAGCGTTTTTACGACTAACGGGTTTCATCAGTGGGTTTAAGATAAACATAAACGCATAATAAATTAGAAGAAAAAAAACTAATTTAGGGTTATTTAAATTGCGATACAGAAGAAAGGAAACTGGGAATGTATCAGCAATACACTTTAAAAACAAATTATTGTGAACTAAAAAAGTAATTAGGAAAGAAAACTCCGTAGAGGAACACGAAAACAAGTGATTGAAAAAACGATTCCAAATTAAATAAGAATTGAAAAAAAAAGGGAATGAAACTAAGGAAAATTAAATTGAAGTAATAAAAACATAAAAGAGAAATAGAGTAAGGAATGGTTTTGGGCTATTGATTACACATTTTCTATTAAGGCAGGTTTTTTAGACTTTAGGATTATTGGATCAAATATTATTGCAACAAAATTTGTTACAAAGGATGTATCCATACAAACTATAAATCAAGACATTATTTCCCTGCAGTTTTATAATAATTGATCATTTTCATTTAGTCATTCATAAAAAGCAGGACTGGATCTGGAAAAGAGTAAAGGGGGGATGAAAACGGGGCTGAATTTCCATTGTAGTATATAATTTTCCTCTCCGTTTCAGAGCTGTTTAAAAATGCATGAAATATACATAAGTTTAATGTTTTTTGCCTCTCTTACCTTTACTGCATTCTCAAAGAGAGGGGAGCTGCCCCTTTCCCCCTAGATCAGTCTCTGAAACATAGTAATTGCTCACCAATTGCGATTCCGAGTATCAAGGTTATTCAATTATACATCATTTCACCAACAACGTATCAAGGATACGCTTTTCTTTCCAAACTGTGGCTTATTTAATCACATTGCAAAGCGATGAGTATAGCAATAGCAGGTGAATAATTATATTCCCAAAACACGAAATGGAAAATACCCTGGGTTGGGCAATGTGATCAGGGATCACAAAATCTATTGAGGTGCTTACTGGTAGTGTTCAAAAACAATTCCATCACTCGTCATAGTCATTGCACAGTTTGTTAAAAAGAAATTGTTTGTTTCATTTCCATTTTTTTTAAATCAAGGAAAGAAATATAACAAAAATTTACAAATATAATAATTTGCTAATAAAGCATAAAATAACTTTATGTTAACTAAATTTTATAACCATGTCTCTTAGCAGGCGCGAAGAATCAGTGGAAGTAATGGAGACCATGAAACTGAACTCGTTTGAGATAGGGGCGGGGGTGGCTCAGTCGTAGCGCGCCTGACTCGTAATCTGTAGTTCCCAGGTTCGAGTCCCAGCTGGGTCAGCGTTGAGATTTATCTCCGCAAAATTCTCGCCATGCCCACGGTCAGTAGGGGACACCGATGGGCTTGGAAAGGCCGACGTCCGTCGGATGGGACGTTAAGCCGTGGCCCCGTGTGCGGGAGAGCCATACCCTGTGCAGTTAAAGAATACGCTGGATGGCCTTGATGGGAGGCTACCATCTGTCTCCCAACAGCTGTTCCAGTGGGTCCCCTCCCCCAACCTTCTCTGAGCCTTCGGGGTCCATGTGACCTGGCCATTTAGCCCATGGTGTGCAAAAAAATGCCACTCTGAGGTAAAACGATCCAACCCAACTCAATTGAGATATTTATGACTCTTACAAACGATTGATTTACCAAATTGTCAGTTACATGTTAATTAGCCAATAGTTCATGGGTCAAAAATTGCATTAGGATCATTTGTCGATTGAAAATTAACTAATAGCTCAATCAGCAAATCATATATGACACTCATCGTTTCATCAACTGCGCATCTCATTATCTAAATTGTTTCCACTGCACTTTGACGCTGTCTGTCAGACATCTCTTCATCTAACCACAAATTTTAAGTTGGTTCTGGATCTTGAAATGTCAAAAAATACATAAAATGAAATTTTAAATTTTAGGTATATAAAAAAGTGGTGCATCGCTGAAATCTTGGCAACTCGATCATTATTGTCGGCAGCGCCTCGCGTTACTGTGTCTTCAATTAAATGTACTGTGATCGATTTTTCGAAACAGTCCGGATATTCGAATATCTGGATGATTGAGTTTTTACTTCATGTGGTGTCGTGCAGAAGGAGCACGAATTTTCCCAAGGGGGGTGAGTCATTCGGGACCCACCCCCCTGATCGAAATATATAAATATTCTTTTTAACAAACTGTGCAATGACTATGACGAGTGATGCAATTGTTTTTGAACAATACCAGTAAGCATCTCAATAGGTTTTGTGATCCTTGATCACATTGCCCAACCTAGGATATTTTCCATTTCGTGTTTTGGGAATATAATTATTCCACCTGCTATTGCTATACTCATCGCTTTGCAATGTGATTAAATAAGCCACTGTTTCGGAAGAAAAGCGTATACTTGATACGTTGTTGGTAAAATGATGTATAATTGAATAACCTTGATACTAGGAATCGCAATTGGTGAGCAATTACTATGTTTCAGAGACTGATCTAGGGGGAAAGGGGCAGCTCCCCTCTCTTTGAGAATGCAATAAAGGTAAGAGTGGCAAAAAACATTAAACTTATGTATATTTCATGCATTTTTCTCCTCCCATCCCACAACAGAGGACTTGTACTTCTTATATGCGTAAGTTGGAGTAAATGATGCTTTGCCAAAACTCTATGGAAAACAATCTCATGCAGTTCACTGCTAAATGAACACTATCCTATGATAGTTGTAGCTTAAATCGTTATCGATGCTAAGATAAGTTTTGGCTTCTTTTGTCAGTATTGTAAAACAGAATTTTCCCTAAGTTGTTGGGTGATTCGTTCAGTAGTAAACAATACTATGTCCCCAAGTTCGAGTCCTCGCTTTAATCTGCACCATGGTTTCTTTTCCCCACTAGTTATTCTGCCCTGCCCTTGGTAAGAACGAAGATACCTAACAGCCTGAAAATGCGGTATATATCTGTTGGGATGTTAAGCCGTGGTCCAGTGTGCAGGAGAGAGTTACATTTCTGTACCACATCGAAGAACAAACTGCATGGCACTGATGAGAGGATTTCACCTACTATTCAGCAGTTGTCAGAGGGATGGCAGCTGTCAGTATTTCACCTTTCCTCACTGATTTTTTGCGTACTTATGACGTGGCCATTTATCCATTGTTCGTAAAAAATGTCACTCAGTGCAAAGCAGAGAAATTAAACTGATTTTGCTGAAACTTATTTCTTTCGATAACAGGAGAGAAGCGTGAGTGGAAGCAATTTAGAGCTTGAGACTGCGCAGTTGAAAAATCTATGATTCTAACAGGTGACTAATTTACAGAATTTTAAGTTACTTGGAAATTAGCCAATAATATAACAATAATATAATAACAGTTGCATCATAGATAATCAATCGGTTGATTGAAAAGTGACTGATAGTTCAATCAGTCAATGACCTACGAGTAGCATCGTTTCGTCAACTGCGCAGTCTCATTGTCTCAGTTGCTTCCACTACTCTTCACCGCTGTTCGATTAGTACTTTTAATCCACAGTAGACTAAATAATAAAATCCCAAGAAACCAGAAGGATTAGGACAGGGAGGTGAGAAAAGAAACCTCTGAACAGCTATAGATGAGAAAACACGATATGTTTCCATGATTGTCAGCTGCAGTAGTCCTAATCGGGTGGTGGTTCCTGCGAAGTGTTTTTGATGGTACTGTGGAAATGACTGCGCGTAATAACATTTTTGCTGTTGCTGACTTTTCAGCATTTTGCATTTGTGTGTTCGTTTTGCAACGTCTCAAATAGTTCATGAATATTTTTATTACAATAAATATTTTTCTATATGAAAAAGTACCTTTTAATTTCGTAGGTTAACTAGGTCTGAATTTGGAACAAAATGGCTACGATAAACAATTGAACGACGCTCAACAATATTCTTGGCAAGTTAACTAGATCAAGAATATTGATGACTCAAACCAGGTATGAAAGCCGGAATGCTTATCTGCGCAATAAAACTCCATAAGGATTCCAAGCTGCAGAACTTTCAATGACTTAAAAAGATGCAAATTACTTTTCCATTAAAAATTAACGCTTCCCGACACGTAGACTTCTAAAAAGTGGCATATCAACGCAGCTCTTTAACAGCTTTGCGAGTCCAGGCTGCTACTACAATCTTTTATTTCTTTCACATGGTAAGTTTTCGTTTATCGTACTGAAATGGAACCACAAATTACAGCCATATCGTCTGCTTTTAAATGAGTTAACGCTTTCTTTACTTCGACATTTTAAAGCCGCATTTACGATGCAAATAAGCGGATTGTTCCCTAATAATCAAATCTAAGACTTCCGTCGATCTCCACGAGGGATGTAAATGAGAATCAGACACATCGAACGGAAGACTCAAACAACTTTTGTTAACGGAAAAATAAGAAAAGAAAGTATAAAAGGGAAAACAGGTCGATGCAGCTTGTACACTTGCCATCAGTCCAGTCCTGTGGAAGTGAATAAAACCTTTGGCAGTCATTTGCTTTACAAGTTGGCAATGCTCACTAAATCGAATCATGTACCGACAGAGAAAATTCGTCGCGGTGGGCATTAAAACCATTGATTGTCGGTCACCCAAAGCATTTATCTACGACGTCATGTTTAGGACTCGGGTGTTATGCAACAGAAGATACATAAGGGGAAAAAAAACGCGACAGATTTTGAATTAGTTTGTGACCACGACGCGCCTGCTGCTGCCACTACCGCCCTGTTTAATTCTGCATTTCTTTTCTCCTATGTTCCGGTGAGACCCAAACGCCATTGTGTGTTTGGAACGTGTAAAGTAACTGGTCTGTACGTGACTGCTAGCGCAGAACAGAAGAGAAGGAGCTGAGGTGGCGGAAGAGAATCAGAAAATAAGCGAGAAACGCAAACACTTATTTGTTTTCAAGACTTTCTTCTTTCTTTTGCGTTTTTCTTCTCCTCTGTGTTCACGTCAAGGGCATCTGACTCACGTGATGTCCCTACAAAAAGGAGCATTAGCATTTCTAACCTTCATCGTGTTAATGACCACTGCCGAACGACAATACCACTAACCGTACTCGGTTCAATTTAATCGCATTTTTAGCAGCACACGCAGCCGTGGAATTTCCTTACAACTTTTTTCTGCATTTCTGCACAGAACAAAACTTATTTTTGTGCCTCTTATTTGCAACTGAGATGTAATCAACCAAACTGAGTTTGCCAGCCCTCTGAATACGAAAATTCTTTTAAGGCACTTTCCTTCCTAATTTCCTTTGCAGGTAGTGTAAAGTGTAATAAATTCAGTAACAAACTACAAATAATGAAAATCAACATGTAAGTTGAGAAGGCGCTGGAATACCGTTTTTTCGTTTCGAAATATCGTGCTTTCTGACACGTGGAACTCTTTCTCATGTACATCCTTATCGTTCACATGAAACAACGCTTCTGTAATATTCAGCATATGGGCTGGATTACCTACTTCTGCTTTTCCCTGTTTTCCCATCTAGCAGTGACAGCAATAACTGATGCTTTCAGATTTCTTAATATGTTCCCCACACAACTAAAATATCCATAATTTATCCAGAAGATATTTAAGACAACAACGGATATCCACTGTTCATCTCGGATATCTTAGGGATATTTTCTGGAGATTGTGGATGTGTGGGTTTAGATCCATGGGAAGAATTGCACATTGCAAAACAATTTGTGGTGCAAGATAATATGTTCCCCACACAACCATAATATCCATAATTTATCCAGAAGATATTTAAGACAACAACGGATATCCACTGTTCATCTCGGATATTTTAGGGATATTTTCTGGAGATTGTGGATGTGTGGGTTTAGATCCATGGGAAGAATTGCACATTGCAAAACAATTTGTGGTGCAAGATGTGAATTTTTACATTCCGACTTATTATCTGATCATGATATTGTTTAGCTCGGTAAAGTTATTTAAGTTAAGACAAACGTTTTTAGTGCATTCAATAAATTTTATTACTCTTCATATTTTCGGACATTGACTGTTTGTGAATGATATTTATTTCGTATAAAAGACTGAATGTGTGTGCGACTGAATATATCATTGAGTGAAAGTGGTTTCTTAGTGAATTAAATTGAATGCCATGCAAAACTTAAATGTAGGATACTTATCAAAAATTAATATTTGAAGGTGAAGATGAAGTGTTCATCACAAGCCAGTTTGGATTTAATGAAACCATTTTTTTTTGGTACGATACGATCTGTTTTCAGCTTATTAAAAAACAAACAAAAACGAGATAATGTTTTCACGTTGTCATCTGTTATAATCATTTTTGTGTGTATGTGATTTCAGAGGAAATGTAAAAATTATTTTCGGATTGGATAAGTATTGACGAAATATTACAATTCGCATTTTCCGAATCTCCTAGTAGCTTTAATTACGTCTTCCACCGATAAAGTTGTAAAATGCAATTTGTAATGAATATTAACCAACGATCCAGTTATACTAGAAATTTTACATTTTAAGTCTAGAGCGGCGCGAGGCGTGAGTTGAAGCAATTGAAACCTTGATACTGCGCATATCATTGATATCTATGATTCTTACAGTTGATTGCTTTACCGAACTGTGTTATTTGTCAATTATGCAATAGCGTCATGGATCAAAAATTTCATCAGATATCACTGGTTGATTTTAAAGTGTCTGTTAGTTCATTCAGCCAATGATCTACGAAAATCATCGTTTAATCAACTGCGCAGTCTCAATGTCTCAATTGCTTCCACTGCGCTTTGCCGCTGTTCTAGAGTGTGATTGTCAAATGGGTTATATTGGCAGCAATGGTTTTGCCATTTACCCCCAGAGTACGTGGGAAAAATTCGTTGTACAGATAGCAATGAAACATTTGCTATGTGTGTTTTCCAATCATCCATTAGTTTGTATTTTCCCGTTAGAGAGCTTTAAATTCGGAAAATAAAATGCTTTTATTCTCTTTGTAAACGAATATCCCATATATTCGCAGAAGCGATATGTTTATTTTTTTAGTTATTCTTACGATGCCCTATTTCAAACGCCCATTATATTGGTTTTCACTAATGGAACCAAAAGCTATGGAGCATTGATTCCTCTGCATAAAGCAGTGGTTCTCAACCTTTTTCGAATACAGCGATGCCTTTTCCCTTTCTAACGCCCCTTTACTCTTTCTAAAGCTCCTTAGAATGCTTTTCCTTGTATAAAGCTAATGAAATAATATTCACCCTGTACACAAATTTATGAGTATTTTGATTCCGCATTAAAGGATTTCTATGGTTTTGCTGTCGAAAAAATAGATGCCTAAACATGTTAATATTAGAAATATTGCATATTTTATTTAATCTATTTCTATGGAAAATGTCAAGAAAACTGCTTCCTTCCCAAATTACTAAAATGCTACCTTTGGGTTCGGTTGGGTAGTTTTACCTCTGAGCGGCACTTTTTTGAACACAATGGGCAAAATGGTGAGGTCACAAAATATCCCCGGGGGCTCAGAATAGGTTGGAGAAGGGAACATAGTAGACAGCTTTTATAGACAGATTTTTAAGAGCTAGATTAGTCTTCCATCAAGACCATCCGGCCTGTTCTTTAAAATGCACAGGTTATGGCTCTTCGGCACACGGAACCACGGCGTAATGTCCCATCCGACGAACAGCGGTCTTTCCAAGCCCATTGCCAGATAAATGTCAACACTTGTCCAGGTGAGATTCGAACCTGAGAACTGTAGATTTATAAGCCTGGCGCACTACCGACTAAGCAATCCATGCTCCACCCTCTTTGAGAACCACTGGTCTAGAGATACAGTATATTGAAGTACAAAAACCTTTGTTTTTATGAAGACCTTCAGCAGAAAATCCTGTCATGATATTGAAACTGAAATTCGATTCTGCAGTCTGATATTTATTATTTTACCTAAATATTTAATCCCTGTTAAGGAAATAAGAAATGCATCAAAGAAACTTTTAAAATAATATAATCGACAATTAATGTGATCATCATCATCATCATCATCCTCAAGCAGCCATGGACTACGGAGGTCCAACCAGACCGTGCAGTTTAATTCTCCAAGCATATCTGTCCTGAGCTACATCTGCTGCATCCGGCCACTGCACACCAATTCTAACAAGGTCCTGTTTGACATTGTCTGCCTACCGCATCCTAGGTCTCCCCCTCCTTCTGAGGCCTCTAGGCACACTGTTCATAACCTATTTACCAATCTATAATTATTCATACGGGCAAAATGACCAAACCAGCGGAGTCTCTTTCTGCACAATATGCTGCTTAAAGGAGGTTGCAGACTCCTTTGCCTAACCTCATCATTAGTTACAAAGTTAAACCACCTAATACCCAAGATACTGCGTAAGCATCTAGAATCAAAAGCATCTAGTTTCCTGTTATCTTGTTTACATAGCGTCCAAGTTTCACTACCATAACTAACCCTAGAAAGAACCAAACTATTATACATTCTAATTTTAGTCTTTAGGTGTATACGCCTATTTCTCCACAATCTCCATAGATTCTTAAAAGTCCCGGCAGCAATACCTATTCGTCTGTTAATCTCATGCCGCACATCACCAGTATCAGTTACATAGCTCCCAAGATAATTAAACTGTGACACCTGCTCAAGACTGCAACCATTCAGATTAACTGAATCACAACCTGCCTGACCAATTTTCATCACTTTAGTTTTCTCTCTGTTTATAACCAAACCTACTCTACTACCAGTCTCATCAACAGCTCGAATGAAAGAGTTCATCTCATCAACATCATTTGTCAAAAGGGCTAAATCATCAGCATAATCTAAATCAGAAATTTTCGTATCTCCAGCCCAATTAAGGCCAAAATCTTTCCCTTGAAGTGAATTTCGCATAACATAATCAACAACCAAACTAAAGAGAAAAGGAGACAAGATGCACCCTTGTCGAACACCAGACGTAATGCTAAACCAATTGCTACAAGACTTACCAACACATGACTCAGTGTTATTATAGAGAGCTTTCATTATGTTAACTAAATTGTCTGGTATACCATATGATCCCACAATCAACCACAAATTATGACGATCAACAGAGTCGAAAGCCTTTTTGAAATCAACAAATCTAGCAACCAAAGGTTTCTGAAACTCTAAACATTTCTCAAGAATCTGCCTAAGTGAAAATATCTGATCTACACATCCCCTACCACTTCTGAATCCACATTGCTCATCACGCAATTGCCTATCAACCAGATTCTTAATTCTATTAAGTACAGTCATGGAAAGAACTTTACCTGGAACAGAGAGTAGGCTGATACCCCTATAGTTATCACAAGAACTACGATCACCTTTTTTGAAAATAGGGATAATAATAGCTCTGGTAAAATCTTTAGGAACCATGCCTTTATCATAAAAGATATTCAAAATTTCAGTCATCCAAGTGGTAACCGAAACATTCCCAGCTCTGAGCATTTCTGTATTAATTTCATCTACCCCTGGGGATTTATGAAGTTTAAGTTTAGAGATAGCCAAAATAACTTCAGATTGTGTTATAGGGCCAACATTAAAGCTGCCAATGCATCTATCATCATTACAAACAATGGGAGTAGAACTAACTACATTGTTTAGAACATCACTGAAATGCTCAGCCCATCTATTCATGACAGAATCCTCCCCTTCTATAGCCTTACCTTGTTTATCCTTCAATCCTTGTATACCTGTCCGTTTTCTACCACACAAAACATTAACTATCTGGTACAGCTCTCTGCTATTGTGCTGTATAACTGCTTCCTCGGCTTTGTCAGCCAAACCATCAAGCCAAAGACTCTGATCAGTAGCTAACTGATCCTTTACACCTTTATTAAGCTCTCTGTAATCCTTTCTATTAGGACTAGTAGGGTACTGATTAAGGACATTCCTGCAGTTCCTTCTTTCAGAAATAAGCTCAAGTGCCTTATCACTTAAATGATCCTGTCTCCTCTGCTCCTTTTTTCCTAAAAGCGTACTGTTAGTTTCCAGAAAAGCCTGTTTAAAATGGCCCCATACTTCCTCAACTTCAGTATTAAGCAAACCATGACTGTCATAATGACTAAGTAACCTATCATGGTAAGCTTTAGCTATAACTGGGTCTTTCAGAGCTTCGGTATTAAAGGTAAATTTTTTAACCCTAGCACAACACTTTTTAAGTTTAAGTTGCGAGATACTTTTAACAAGGTAATGATCAGATCCAAATTCAGCTCCCCTATATGCCCTGGTATTTCTAACAGAACTAGCCCATTTGCTGTTAATTGATATATAATCAATCATATTCCTATGCAGCCCATCAGGTGAAACCCATGTGTATTTATGTATGTCGCGGTGTTTGTAATATGTGTTAGTTATTCTGAAACCATTGAGTTTACTTACCTGTAGGAGACGTTGCCCATTGCCATTGCAGCTACCAATACCAAAAGGGCCTATTACTCCTCCCCAAAGGTCAGATTCAGTACCAACTTTGGCATTGAAGTCACCTAGAACAAGGGTAATATCTCCTTTCTTGACAGAATTCAAAATATCCTGAAGTTGTCCGTAAAACCTATCCTTCTCATCCTCATCGGCATCCTCAGTGGGGGCATAACAGCAGATAACATTCAAGTCTTTAATGCTTGTCTGAAATTTTGCTGTAAGAGAACTTTCATTAATGCACTCATATCCTAGAAGAGCATCACTAGCATGTCTGCTGAGCAGCAGACCCACGCCTTGGTGATGCTTTCCATCCTCCCTCCCTGTAAAGAGAATTTTAAAGTTATTTTTAAGTATCTCACCTTTACCTGTCCATCTGGTCTCTTGCAAGCCTAGAACATCTAGGTTACAGCGCTGGAATTCCTGCATGAGTACATCAAGAGAATAATCTCTATGTAATGTCCTCACGTTCCACGTTCCTGCAGAGAGAAAATGATTAGTAGGATTTTTAAAGAAATTAGGTTTATTGAGATTGGTAGGGCCAACAATATCAAACAGCCCCCTGATCTCAGGCATGGGGCAAAGACCTGTTTCTCCTCCGCTAAAAGCTGAAGTCACCGATGCTGGTAGGAACTTCAGACACCACCTTTTCAAGTGGACTTTTTCAAGAGCCATATGGCATGCCTGAGACACATTACTCCAGTTTAGGCTTGACGATGCCCAACTAACAAAGTAAGGTTCAGGTACCTGCGATGGCCTCTGATTAGGATTATCCACCAGCTGATATAAGGTATCCCATGCCTCAGTTCACTTAGAGCTGGCAACCCAGAAGCAAACAGAAAACACAGCGGCAGACTCTCCCTCAACAGAGACCCACCAGTGCAGCAAGTCCAGGATCAATAATCAAGCTCAAATCCATAAACAAGTCCAGTCTAGTAGGTATAAATGGTCAGCACCAGGACCCTGTGAAGTTGACCACTCCTCAGCAGGGTTGAAAAAAAAATAAAAAAAAATGGCCATAGATGACCAGATCAGTAGGCCATACTGAACTGGCAGCCCTCCCCCTTCCGTTCCTTTCCAATAGAGAATATTTCTTTTGAAAGGTACTAACGGCCTACACCACGAGAAGGCGGGGTCGGACATTAGGTGCTAGACCTGGCCGGTTCTGTGCATCATCACTAGGGATTGGTGCACAGCTCTCCTTCCAGTTTACGCCTAGCTACCATTTACAGGTGATAGCAAATTAAAATTTCCAACAATTTCAAAGAATCATGCAATTTGCGTCACACAATATTATCAAAAAGCAAGTGCAACTGAATAATTTAATTGCTCCTTGTGAGGAAGATTTTAATCCAGACAGTTTTAAAACTCTCTTATAAATTTTATATATAAATGCATTTTTCCCGTGACTGATTTATTTATGAAGATGAAACTTAAGCTGTCTATTTTAAATGACGATCATTTATTAGTGCGACTCGTGATCAAGCATCTTATGCCATAAGGTCTCAGGGCTTTCATGCAACTTTAATGTAGCCACACACCTTCAGAGACATATCTCAGATAATTAAATATATTTTAGCCAATATTATGGTGATACTTTAGTAGCAATATAATAAATTTTGGAATAGGTACATATACATCTTGTCATTACTGTATTTCTTGACATATGCATATAAGTAAAAAATATGGCCAAAGAAATGCACTAATGACACGATATATATGTACCTATCTCGAACTTTATTAAATTTTTACTATAGTGTCACCACCATAGTAACTAAAATATGTTTAGTTGTCTGAGACGTTTCTGAAGATTTGTGGCTATATTAGAGCTTCACGAAAGCACTAAGACCATATGGTATAACTTGCCTACAATCACAAGCCACATTAGCAAATGATCGTCATTTCAATAGAGAGTTTCCGTTTCATCTTATATAATATATGAATATTAATTATATATGAATATTACGTTTTATTGATAAAGAATCTCCACTTCTCAGTACATAAAAAGTCTCATCTATCAGAATATTTAAAGAACATTAGTTTTTCAAAAGTTCGCGAAATTTATGTTAATAGTATCAGAAATAAATAATGAGAGAAAGTAAAGTTTTAGCATTCTCGAAGAATTAATTAATAGTACTGAATTAAAAGTTCAATAGTCCACACAGGAAAGAACCGTGGGAAAATTTTAGTAATAATTAAAATACATTAATTATTTCTGAAAATCACATAGATATTTTAGTCGTACTGATATTTGTTTCTCCCAGTCTTGCAAGAAAACATCTTTTATCTTACGAGAATCTAAGTAACCTGATCTGTGGTTTATCATTGTGCACAAACAAAACTTGAGCAATCTTATTTAACCTGCATCGTTTAACAATAATAATGGATTCAGATTACTCGATTATGTTGTTTGCTTCGTGAATTCATAGAACGCGTTGTTTAGAATGGGATGTACAACTCATTTAGAAAATTGAAACACCTGCCTTTTCACATCTTTTGCAAATGAAATATTTCCTCAAAATTATCTTGCGTTTAATTAACCTCGTAGTTTATCTTTCTGTCTTCTTCCAGACATCATTATTGTGTTCATTTTGCTGTATCCTTAACATCTGGGAGAAAATAGAACATTAGTTCTAACGACAAGCAATAATCTTTCTAGCTGATTATTATATAGGTGTCATTCCCATCCCATTACCTACAGTTCGGATCATAAAACATAATTATCTTGCCATTCTTGAAATAACGGCTGCAATCACTGTCGACTTTAACTGTAAACTTAAAATGTCTACCGTACATCATTGTGAACGCTTTTACTTAATTCACGACACATGAAAATATGGATCAGGTCTGAAAACGTTTTTCGCAGCATTTTATTCAGAGTTGTTAAAGTTCTTGAATAGCAATAAATTAGTTCGCATGCTAACATATAAAAGCATAACTTTTTCCAAAATTCAAAATTTATATTTTTACAATTTAGTAAATTTCTGTTGAGATATATTGTGTTAATTTCATAACATGAATTAAAATTAAAAATAGCAAATTTCTCTCAAGCTATGTATTTGCCACAGACGTTTATCAAGAATCTGTCAGTATAATATATTTCACATTTTAGAGAGTTTGTATCTCTGTCTGCTTGTCCGTCTGTTTATTGTTCGACAATTGCTCCTAAACAATCAGAGCTAGGACCACCGATCTTCGTCCCCAGCTTGATCTCATGGTAACTTAGTGCACAGTAGGATTTCGATCCTCCCAAAAATGGGCTCTCCCTCAAACGCTTGGCATGAAAAGTCTGCCCATTGATAACTTTTCAAATTAATGATGTAGTACTCCATTCATAACTTTCAACTCTCTATTTTTAAGGTAGGCGACGATAGCGACCTCAAAGATTTCGGATATTTCCAGCGGATTTAGTCCCACCCACCACAGCTAGAAACCCGATTTCTAAACCCTATGCAGCAAGCCACACGTGGGAATACTACACCGAATTTGGGACCGACTGGTCAAGTACCTGCGGAATTAAAAGCATCCGAAAACGTCCACCACCGGTGATATCACCACTGACTAACACGACACGACTATCCGGCACACCCGTTCTGAATACACTTGGAAGCTTCCTACTCTAGATCATTATATTAAGGCTCGAGCAACGTTGGGCAATTCTGCTAGTACCTCATAAACATGGTCATGGAGGAAGGCGAGGCCTTCGTTGAAATACAACACAATAACCGTCTAAGCTACGTGAGCGTGCGGTTGTTTTACTTCTGAGCGGCACTTTTTTGTGCATACAATGTGTTAAATGGCCAGTCCACAACCAAGGGCTCGGAGAAAGTTAGGGAAAGCAGACGCACTGAACAGCTGTTAGTAAACAGATGATAGTCTCCTGACATGATCATTTAGCAGGTTCTTTAACGTGCACAAAGTTGGCTCTCTTGCATACGAGACACAGCTTTACGTCTCACCCAACTGATGGCGGCCGTTCCAAGAGCATCAGTGTTCCTCTACTGACCGAGGTCAGGATGGAGTTTTGTGGAGATGAATATGAAAGCTGGCCCGAGTGGGAGTGTAGTCTGGGAATTGTAGTCCCGAGTGGGACTGTGCTTAGTAAACCCTGCTCCCCGTGCTGACTAACCCTCTCCCAGAGTGAAGAGTTTGAACCGATGAGTCTCTTTTACATCGTAGCCAACATGTTGACCACTATGCTATGGGACAGCTGTTTTAAGTGTACGTGTTTACATGCCATTACATCCATACATCTTTTTAGAACGATGCATGGAACATAATAGTCTACTTCCAGATATATTCTTAACATATATTAGGATACAATTTGAAACGTAAATGATATATAACTGTGGATTGCTACCGAGTAATATATCATTAATAACTTACATTAGATTAAATAATAACTTTTAGGTTAACTGGGAAATCGCGTTTAGAAGCTGGAATCTTGCCTTTTTGTGAAATGAGAATGTTTCGGATTTCAGATCTTAGTCTAGATATTGATTAACGGCAGACATTATAGTGATCAGAGCATCTGATCCATCGACGATAGTTGTGGGTTCTAAAGACACTTTTTTCTTCTGCAAAATTAAGACCATTAAAATATTTTCAAATAAGGTAGAACATGCATAATCAGGTAGTTGTTAAAGCTTAAAAGAAATCATTCAGCAGATTTTAGTCACCGAAATATACCTATTTTTATATCGTACAGGTTTCTAAATTGTCAAATTTCTTTAAAATATTTAAAATATTAAATCTATAAATCTAAATTTCATTGAGAACACACAGAATTTCTTCAATTAATCATGGCATATTTTTCAACATTTTGATTATTTTTGCAAGTCTTTTCAATAACTTTTAAGCGAAGTCCGTTGTTTTTAACACCGTTTGGTAACGGACGTGACATTCAGTGGCAAAATGTAGATGAAAACGATTGAGACAATGAGACTGCGCTGTTGACGCATCGAAGATTCTCATGAGTCATTTGTTGATTAACAAAAGCGATTGATAACTAAAATCAACCAATGATTTATGAGAATCTCTGCATGATAAATGTGTCAATTGCAGTCTCATTGTTTCAGTTGCTTCCATTTACGTTTCACTGCTGAAGACATTCTAATAAAAAACTTATTATTACAAAAAATATTATTCATGTGACTAACAGAAGATATCATGAGATATTTTATTAAAATGTTTATAAAAGTAATTCTAAGGAAATCCATTTGCGATGGAGGTCGGACATTATCCTCTCGGTACAATAAGCCTTGGACAACATCTCAGTAGAAAGACAACATACATCAATTACAAAATATCCATCTCATCTGGAATATCTATTGAGCCAACCCAGCCACAAAGATGGCCGATTTCTCTTTTACATCGTAGCCAACGTGTTGGCTACGATGTAAAAGTGTTGAAAAGTGACTCATACCTCAATAAGCCAATGATCTACCAGAATCATCGTTCAGTTTCACATACAATCAGTACGAGAATCATCGTTAGTTTTCACATACACAGATGTATCGAAACACGCCGACTAAAATAAATGACTGTCTGTGGATGGGGGAGGGGATGGCTCAGTCGGTAGCGCACCAGGCTCGTAATCTGTAGTTCCCAGGTTCGAGTCCCAGCTGGGTCAGCGTTGAGATTTATATCCGCAAAATCCCCCGCCCTGCCCACGGTCAGTAGGGGACACCGATGGGCTTGGAAAGGCCGCCGTCCGTCGGATGGGACGTTAAGCCGTGGCCCCGTGTGCGGGAGAGCCATACCCTGTGCACGTTAAAGAACACGCTGGATGGCCTTGACGGGAGGCTACCATCTGTCTCCCAACAGCTGTTCCAGTGGGTCCCCTCCCCCAACCTTCTCTGAGCCTTCGGGGTCCTTGTGACCTGGCCATTTAGCCCATGGTGTGCAAAAAAGTGCCGCTCAGAGGTAAAACAACCCAACCCATAATGTCTGTGGATGCAAATCATATAAGCCAATGCTTCTCAAACTGTGTGATGTGGAGGACCTGCTAACTAGCAGCAACTCTGCTTCTGGTCACGAAGCTCCAAGAGCACAAAGCTCCAGATGCTCCAGGTTACGAGTCTCTTGTCTGAAGAAGCAAGGTATGTCTGTGCGCATGGTTGTCCTCACCCAGTGCAACATGACATCATGTGAAGTGTTGGAACGCAGAAAATGTGACGCTATAACATAACAATGTTATGCTTCTGAAAACATGTTTCTTCTTTCCTGGCTGCTCGTCGCGGACGGGCGATTAATGGCTCAAATTAGTATTACCAAAAACATTAGTTGAAAATAAATGCCCTTGGACCACCATTTTGAGAAGCACTGATATAAACAATATGCACCAATATGTAATAATAATCGTTTATATATATATATATAATTGCACTTTTCATTTTATTATAGAATTCAGAATAAAATTTTAGTACAGTGGACCTTCGTTATAGCGCTGCTCGCTATACCGCGCACTCGGTTATAGCGCGGGCGATGTTCGCGATAAGTTATAGATAGTGTTTGTTTTTACATATTTTCAAGCGTACCTTATGTACGTAAATAAAATAATAAATATATGTACTTATTAAGATGTATAACTATGTTATGTGAATTTTAATAAAACACTTAATAAATAAATTGGTTTTTTTATTAAAATACATAATATATATAGTTGATGGAATGTTTCAGTATATAGCTCAAATCGTTCTGAGTAAATTTATTGTGTCGCCACCGCGCCGCTCGGTATGACGCGGTTCACCTTATAACGCGGGTGTTATTTCCCGCCCGACATGCGCGTTATATCGGGGGTCCACTGTATTATCAAATGTTTAAACTTAATGCAAAGTTATGCAATGCATTCTAACATTAGTTTCATTCTTTAATTCAACTAGTAGAGTGTTAAATCAATTGGTTTATGAATAACCAAATACTCTGTTGCAAAATTTGTGATAATCGTGATCTGAACTAAGCATAATTACCTGAAGATGCTGATCTTTGCCTATAATTGTATAATTTGAAAATTATGCAATGTTGATTTTTAACTTTTATGTATACTTAAACTTAAAACTTTTAACTATATAAAGTCTTAAGATTTACAATTTAGCCTACATATCCGTTGGAAGATAGAGTTTTCTCATCTTCTGAAACCATCTGATTACATGAAATTTCTACTTATTGAGTAGTTTACAGTGTGCAGCGATTATCCATTCTCTTATGGAAGATCATACATCATATTAAATTTTATCCGTTCATTGTATATCATTTTCAAAGCTGTTTCATCCACATATTTTTAATGCAATAAATCTTAGGGATGATAGAAAGCATCTTTTAAATATTTAATTTGCATGATACTTCAAAGTCAATTTACTATTGCTATCGATAAAGCCTCCTCCCTCTTCCCAAGTATTTGATGTAGTCAGTGCTTCCAATTTCCTCAAATGTACAAAATTGCACTAAATGGTTTACATCAGCGCGAAGCGTAGTGGAAGCAATTGAGACAATAAGACTGCGCAGTTGACTAAACGATGATTCTCGTAGATCATTGGCTTATTGAGGTATGAGTCACTTTTCAATCAACCAATGATGTACGATGAAACTGTTGATCCATGACGCTATTGGCTAATTGACAAGTAACTGACAATTCTGTAAATCATTTTGGACCAGATGATAAGGGGCCTCTTAGACCCCTTTACAAAGTCGTGAACGAAGGATGCTTGACAGTAAATCATTCACCTGTAAGAATCATAGATATCTCAACTGCGCAGTCTAAGGTCTCAATTGCTTCCGCTTCCGCTTCGCGTTTTTAACTCATTGTAACATCAATTTTAAATAGAAAATCCTTCTTTACTCTCCCTGATTCTAAAAGTAAAATTATAAAGTAAAACTTTAATATAACTAAAAGTAATATTCAGTTTAACCTGTGCTTCCAATTAACATATTTTAAATTTACAATATTCCAAATTGCTCTAAAACATTATTCATAATATTTAAGTTATCTTGATTGCTATCTAATTAACATTGAGCTGTGTCATCCAAATGATCACTATATCAATTAATCAGTGGGTTTTTTTTCCTTTCTACGATGCTAAACTTTTCAACGATACACAAAATATTTTCTTTAATTCTAGATATTTTAAATTTTTAGTAAAGATTTTTTTCCCCGAAAATGAGTCAGAATCATTTGGCAATATATAAAATTATCAGAGTTGATTATCATGTAATAATGGATAATAAGAGGCGCGAAGCGTGAAGGAAACAATTGAGACCTTGAAACTGCGCAGTTGAGACATCTATGATTCTTACGAGTGATAGATTTACAGAATTGTCAGCTACTTGTCAATTTGCCAATAATGTCATGAATCAATCATTGCATCGTAGGTCATTGGTTGATTGAAAAGTAACTGATAGCTCAATCAGCCAATGATCTAAGAGAATCATCGTTTCTTCAACTGCGCAGTCTCATTGTCTCAATTGCTTCTACTACGCTTCGCTCTGGATAAGAGTAATAAACCGGATTATAATTATCTAATAATTTTTTTTCGCTTTTTATAAATAAGCTTGACAATGATTGTCTTTAAAACATCCGCAAAAACAACTTTAACTAACTTTTTTTTTCATTAAATAGCATCATGCATCCTTAAATCCTCGATAAAAATTTACTTATTATTATAAGCAGAGGTATTAACAGGCCTGTCAGTTTTTCAGTTTCTATTTGACAAATTCTGCAATGAATTTCTTGTCCAATGTGCCTTTTCATTCATTTTCAATTGTCTTTACTGTTATTTTAATTTATTTAAGCAATAGAAGAAATGGACGAATGACTTACTGTGTTTCTTTATGGAACAAAGAGACTATGTTTCAAAGCACGGAGAAGGAATTAAGTTTCTGTGTCTTCTTGTTGATGTGTGTTGTCAGCACTCTGACATGAGCGCTCCTTGAGGATATTTTCTTTAATCCCACTACAATCTCATTAGATTATTTTTTTCTGTGCTAACTTTTATTTATTTAACAGTCTTTTGCCACATGTTTTGTTTTGATACTTCACACAAACTATCTTATTTTATACCCGCATTTATTAGTTTGTACGAAATATCAGACTAAACTGTGTCACAATGTTCGACAAAACATTAGTTGAAAATGAATTATTATCATTTTTATTATCAGTACTTTGGAGCAAGGCGTGATCTGTGGGGAGAAGGGGGACAAAGAGCCATCCTACCTTTGAGAATGCTACTAAGGATAAGAGAGCCCAAAAATTATTAAACTTGTGCATATTTCACGTATTTTTCATGATTTTTTGAAACCTGTAAAACGAAGGGGAAAATGTTACACTGCAAGGTAAATCCCCCCCCCCCTATTTGTTTTGGGGCCTGTTTTGGAGTATTGATGAGATAAATCGTCAGACGTATTTTTATGTGGAATTCGGTCCTTATACTAAACTATATATATTTCAAAAATTACAAATTTCCCCCCAACTGCTGCTTGTAACAGAATTCTGACAGTATAAATACACCATATAGAGAAGATATGTGAGGAAGGCGAGACTTCAGCAAAACGGGAAATGCAGGAAAAATATAGAAAAGTAACTTCTGTGACTTGTCCGGGTTTCAAACCCAGGACATTTTGTTCAGAGCCAAGCACGAATCATTATCATTTTAATTTTTAATAGTTTGGAGTTTTGAAGAGGTCTAGAACGACTGATGCACTTATATGCGCAATTTCATACTTGTACTAAACTATATATATCAGCGGCGAAGCATAGTGGAAGCAACTGAGACAATGAGACTGAGCAGTTGACAAAGCGATGCTTCTCGTAGATCATTGGCTGATTGAGCTATCAGTCACTTTTCAATCAACCAACTGATTGTCTGTAAAATATCTGTAAAAACACCTTTATGTGAACAATTCAGTAATAAATTATGACAGGAAAACATCCTGTAGGCAAGAAACACTTGAAATAATGAATTAAAAAAATTGGTTGTCCTCTCTGGGATTCGAAACCAGATCTCCTAGAAGGATGCTGGGCATCTTAAACGATATAACACCTCAGGGCAACCAATTTTTTTTCAACCTTTATGTAAGTTTATTTATGTATATTATATTATCTACTTTATGTAAGTTATTAGTATTACACCTTTAGTTAAGTTTATGAACGATCTATAATGCAGTTGTTGATTCATGACATTATTGTCTAATTGAAAGCAATTTAAAATTCTGTAAAATCAATCACCTGTAAGAATCTTAGGTATCTCAAATGAGCAGTTTCAAGGTGTCAGTTGCTTCCACTCATGCTTCGCGCCTGAAATATATATGTACACTGAATGGACAAATTATTATATACATCCCGGTAACAATGTGCAAAGCAGAGCTATCATGTCCAGTCATGTGGGACGCTGAAACTGGCAACGTCTGTAAATAGAGCAGGTCTATACGCATTGGAAACTAGTCATGAAAAAGTAATCATGGGTCAAGGCGACGTAAGTGAGTGTGACAATGGCCAGATAATAGGTGCGATGAAGACCGCTTGTTCACTCACAGCAACTGCTGCACTGTTGAGATTTTCCACATCATACCATGGCACGTGTATACCAAGACTATGTGAAATAGGGCAAAATTTCTAACCAGTGGGAGAAATGTGGATGTAAACGTGCAATGACTCTCGAGGTGAGTGCAGACTGTCCATCTCGTTACAAGGAATTGTACGGTTATCGTGGAGAAGATAACGTCGGAATTGAATGAGGTCTATCCCACAAGCTTATGCTCAAAGGTTATCCACAGAAAAAAATAGGCTGTGGCAGTCGACGTCTACATCGCTTTCCCTTTTGACTACAAGGCACCGAAAGATTAGGCTGCAGTTTGCAAAGGCCTATCCCTATCACAACTGGAGTGCAGAGGACTAGAAACACGTCTTCTGGTGTGAAGATTAACTTTTTCTATTCTATCACGCCGATGGAACGGTGCGTGTGTGGTCTAAACCTCACGAAGCGATGGACCCAGCTCGTCAAGTTGGGTCATACAGGCAGGTGAAGGTGGTGTAATAGTTTGGGGTGCGTCTATACAGGCTTCCTTGGGGCCCCTCGCACCCGTCGAGACCTCCATCACTGGCACAAGGCATGGTAACATCTTCGCCGATCATCTATACCCTTTTGTAACAATTCTCTTTCCGCACCACGACGCCATCTTAAAACAAGACAATGCCACACCGCATACTTCCCGAATGGCGACCAATTGGCCCCAGTAATATTCCAGTGAGTTTACCACTTGAATCACTGGAACTCAGCCTCATTGAGAATTTGTCGGCCGAATTAGAAAGATCTGTTCGAGCCCGCCAATCCCTACCGAAAACTGTGGATGTTCTACGACAAGTGATCCTCTCTTCATGGGCGGAAATACCACCTCCGCGTTTTCAACACCTCACTGAGTCCTTACCAAGACGTCTGGCTACTGTTGTGAGCGCAAAAGATGGAGCAACAGGTTATTAGGTAGGTGTACATAATAATTTGTCATTTCAGTTTATATGTAGTTTCAATGAATAATTTCAGACTCTGGTGACCAAACTTATAAACTGAAAATTGAATGTCTGACTTAGTATTTATTACATGAACTTTCGGATAATTCAGCATTCAGAAAATCAAATACTTTGCAAAAAGATATGCATATAGAACTAACTTGACTGGAACCGTTCACGTAATCGCATCATAATTTTTCCAACTAAACAAATAAATGTGATAATACACGAACTCAGCAAAAGATGTGATAATAGAACAACTCAACAGATAGATGGAAAACGTTTTATCTTCCTGATTGTTTGGGTTTTATGTCTCATAAATTTTATCTCGTTAAGTGCTGATAGAGAGAGAAGCCCGGAGATTTCAGTCTTGAATTAGACACTGATGAACTCGCGGCCCAAAAAGTTATTAAACCTTTTTATATTCAATCATCTTTCAAGAAAGTTTTTAAAGACCTGTAAAACGAAGGCAAAACGTTTACTGCACAGGATATCCAGTCTCCTGCTCTCCCCCCCCCCACCCCGACCCTCGATTGTTTTCTGGATCGGTCCTAGTACATTATATAACCGAGACCAAGAACATGCAGAGCGAAAATACGACTGTCGTCTCCTCCGGTATGTCCTTGACGGATAATAGCAGTTGTTTGGGTTATTTTACCTCTGAGCGGCACTTTTTTGCACACCATGGGCTAAATGGCCAGGTCACATGGACCCCGAAGGCTCAGAGAATGTTGGGGGAGGGGAACCACTGGAACAGCTGTTGGGAGACAGATGGTAGCCTCCCGTCAAGGCCATCCAGCATGTTCTTTAACGTGCACAGGGTATGGCTCTCCCGCACACGGGGCAACGGCTTAACGTCCCATCCGACGGACGGCGTCCTCTCCAAGCCCATCGGTGTCCCCTACTGACCGTGGGCAGGGCGGAGAATTTTGCGGTGATAAATCTCAACGCTGACCCAGCTGGGACTCGAACCTGGGAACTACAGATTACGAGCCTGGCGCGCTACCCACTGAGCCACCCCCGCCCCGGAAAATAGCAGATAAAGCAAAAGTTATATAAAAAAGAATGCAAATACTGATAAAGTCAATATCTATTATCTAACGTCAGCACAGGATTTCAGTATATTTCCACAGGGCAAGCACATATCCACGATTTAGTGTCGGGGGGAATGGGGTCTGAGAATTTAATTTCGGGAGTCCGAAAATTCAGTTTCAGGGGTGGTGGTGAGAATAACACTTGAATAGGGTTTCCCAATTATTAAATATATTCCACCGGACAGCAAAGATTAAAATGATATTCTATATGGAATAAGATTTAACAGTTTTTTTTTATCTATTTTTCAGTGTCGGATATAAAATATCGGGCTAAAATGAAATTTTGCAAAGACAACTCTTATGGATTTCAAAACAAATGAACGGGTTTGATATTTCCTATCAAATGACTGAATTTTCGCACCCCTCCCCCGAAATTCCTGCCACAAAGCTTAGCGTTAATAGTAAACTACGTACAGATGTATTTTTTATTTCACTGCATAGAATAAGAAACTCAGCAGCCCCAAGCATAAAGTTGGTAAAATGTAGTGATCAGCAGTATCATATAATTTCTCTGCCATATCTGTATCACAACTCAGGTAAGGCATAATGTATATTAAGCCTCCAAGACTCATAGCAAAGCTCGAAACAGCAATGCAAGAATTCGGCCGTCATCTATAACTTTTGGTCGCCGCTCTATGTCTTACCTCATATGTCATACATCCAGCGTTGTGTAAACTTGTAAAACGTTGTGTAATGCATCCAGCGTTGTCATGCATCCAACGTTGTGTAAGCCAGCGTTTGTAAACTTAGTCTTTATCGTGATATGTGTTGTACGTTCTCAGAATCAAATGTACTGTTTTGAACGTATATAAACTATTAATTGCACCGTGAAAAATTATTGGAGTCAAAAAGTTTTAATTAAGATATTTGTAACTGGAAAAATAAAAAGCATAATTTAAATCTCTTAAAAAGTATTGACCAAACCTGGTCAATACTTTTTAAGAGATTTAAATTACGCTTTTTATGAGTCTAATTCTCTAAATATCTTTTTAAAGATCTAAGTCTCTAAATTCCCCTTTGTCAAGGTTTTTCACTCTTTCTTGGCAGTCCAAAAGAAAAATAGTTTTTTTTTTCGAGGTCCTTAGATCCTAAAAAAATCGAGAATTGCAACGTAGATGCATTAAATCGAAATTTTAGCGTTCATACATTTTACATGATTTAGTATATTTGCTACTTATTCTAAATAGATTAAACTTTAATGAGGTACTCACAATGATGAATGAATAACTACCCCCTCAAGCAGCTGCTTGCCACAGAGGTCTGACAGGAGCCTGTCAGTTTATATGCCAGAGTAGAAGGTCTGAGAGGATGGCAGGACCTCAGCAAAAAAACGACACATACATCCATCCATGCCTCACCCGGGGTTCGAACCCAGGTCCCTAAGTTCAGTAGCCAAGCGCGCTAACCACTCGGCCATGGGACGGCTATGAATGAATGAATAGGATTATGAAACAAAAATGACATAAATTTAAACTTTCGTAAAAAAATTTGGTTGCTTTCATTTTTCACTGAATTATCTAAATATTGATTTATTTTAATTTTTAGCTATAATTCATTAATGACATAAATACGTTTCGAAACACAAATTTTTTTCTTAAAATACGAAAATCATTCGAAGTTATAATTTATGCGCTGAAATCTTTTCCAAAGACTTTGCTGAAAAATCCTGCTCTACGGTACCCATTGAAAAACGTTAATGTACATGTAACGATAAGAATCAGTCATGAACCAGTAACTTAAATAAATACAAAATAGGTATATTACATTCCAATTTTTATTTCCCTACAGTAGCTAGTGCAAAATAATTTACAACATTGCATTCATGTTTCTTGGTAAAGGAGTGGGAGAGATTACGTCACAGCTTCATCGTCACCTCAAAAACAATCATGTACCACGTGATCTGGTTTTAACTTGAAAAGAAATATGGATTAAAAATACCTCAGTAAAAGCTGAAAAGTATAATTTGAAATTCGAGAATGAAATGTAAATTTTGTTCGAATCCTGCTTACAATTTGTCGACCACAGAGTTACCATTTTATTCAAATATGGTCAGAATCTTGAAGTTTTATTATAGCTCTGTGGCACATTAGCTTTTATCGAGAATGTTTGTCCTTTCTTTTTGACTGGATTTTCAAAGCCCGGTAGTATTTTAAAAGAATATTAAAAGTTAAAATTTCACGGACAGTGATGCTGGGTAAGGAGAACAAGAAACGATGCGTGGTCCCGTTGAATAGAGAGTTTAAGCAGGAGAAGAGTAATATGGCAGCTTGAGTAGCATTTGGAGTGAGTGCTTGAAATGAAAGGTTGGATTACTGTAGACAAGTTTGTAGAATAAGAGCAGTTAGAGCTGTATGGAGGTACTGTGCTTGAAAGGAAAGAAGGATTACGAATAAGAAGTTTCTTCATTGAATTCACGTTTGAAAGCAGTTGATGCTCTCTAAGGATTTGAAAAGAATTAAATGCTTTCTCAATGACAGAGTACTGCTTTGCATTGAAATATACTAGTATCGATTTTTTCTTCGTAGTTTCAGTTTTCCAAGTTAAATATTGGATTCAGGCGACTTCTGAATACGAAACAAAAATAGGCTAATGTTGTTTAAAAATAGTAGATGGAATCTAAAGAATGGGAATTGATTTTAAAATATAATAAATAAATAAATAAATAAATAAATAAATACCCCTTCAAGCAGCTGCTTGCCACAGAGGTCTGACAGGAGCCTGTCAGTTTATATGCCATAGCAGAAGATCTGAGAGGATGACAGGACCTCAGCAGAAAACAACACGAACATCCATGTCTTACCCGGGACTCGAACCCAGGTCCCTTAGATCAGTAGCCAAGAGCGCTAACCAGAGGTGCAGAACAGTATCCCACTTAAAATATTACTACATATTTAAAAAAAAAAAACAGAAAGATCAGAAAAAAATTTGGAACCAGTAGGAGCTGCATAAACTGTGAAATGAGACCGAACTCGAGCAGAAATGAACTAAAAACAGCACCAAAAAAAAAAGGCCTAGCGCACAAAAGCAAGGTGCGCAAAAGCGGGCCTGGACACACGTTGAGCAAAAGGAAGGAAGAAAGGGAAGAAATTAAACATGAATGAAATTTAAAAAAATTGTCTAAATTTAAGTAAAATCTATTTAGTTTTAACTTACATAAAATAAAATAATTTATTGTTTACGACTGTATTAAAATATTTAGTAGGAGTATTTTAAATATGGTTACCAGAATTTTTAAAATTAATACTACCAGCCATGTGTGTGTATATATATATATAAAAAAGTGGTCCTATGGCCGAATGGCTACTGATGAAAGGGATTTGGGTTCGAGTTCCAGGTAAGACATGGATCTTTGTGTTGTTTTTCTGCTGAAGTTTAGCCTTCCTCACAGATTTTCTCTATAGAGTATTAAACTGATAGGCTGCTGTCAAGACATATGTGGCAAGCAGATACTTCAGGTGTATTTATATATTTAAAAATTAATTAATATATTACTGCACTATCTACCATGCTTGGTATCATAAAGTATGCTATGATGAGAGTCGATCTTCGAAAAGGAGAAATATCTAACCGAAATATTTTCAGGTTCTTTTTTAATTGTTATACGATAGATAATTTTATTATTTTCCCAAATGTACAATATATAACTGACCTGACAAGAAATTGATGTTTGATGATTTTTTGTGCCGGTTATTCACTTTCAGTTAATATTTTCCTCTTTTGCACTTATTCATTTATCGTAACAATGCAGATTTCATTTTTCGTCAATTTTTAACCGCATCAATTCTGATGTCGGTGACAACTTTGAGATTAATTAACTGCAGGAGAAAGAAATACAGAAATCGAGTTTAATTTTGAGGTTACGTTCGCGATTTTATCGCGACAGGTCCGATCTATTATTCGGCTCCGATAATAGATCGGACCGATTATTTTTCGGCTCGATTGCGTCGTTTGCCCCCTATTTTTGGGGCTCGATTGCGTCGCTTGCCCCATGTTTTTGTGCTCATTGCCCCCTCATTTTTTTTCCTAGCTCCGGGCCTGTATCAAGCCATTATATTTCGCAACCTAAGAGTTCGGAGGGCGGAGATTAATAAAAACCACAGAAGTCAAAACATTAAAACAGAATGAAAAAATATCGTGCTTTCTCGTGGATTTCAGGATTTTTGCACTCGTATCGTTAATCATGCAGATCTTTATCCATAACTTTTCGAAAGGTTGCGTAGCTAAACGAAATATATATTGACATTGCTACAATTTCTTATAGTCTGTAAACAAAAGAAAGATTAGTAAAAATTTTCAGTATTGTTTCCCAGGGTAAGCTTGCAAAAATCACAGCAGCCTGCAATTACGGTTCATAAATGCAGTAAGTAGCATTTTGCAGCTTTCAGTCAGGCATGGTTCATTTATCAATATGTTGGGCTTTTCGTGTCATGGTGTTTTATGTTTTATTAAAACCAGTGGCGCATTATTAAGGGTTTTTAATCACTTTCTTTAAGCTCCTCCTTCAAAGCGTCTGTCAAGGCACTAAATATGTTATTTTGCCACATGAAATTTACCAAGGTTGTTTTTGCTTTCGTAATTGATTACTTGCGAACTGGCTTGCGAGTCTCTCAACGATGCTCAAAATTTCGATTCTCTATGATGCTCTAGCATCAATATTCTTCTGTAAAATTCGCACTCCAAATTCTTTACGAAAGAAAGCCGTAATGTAATCGAAGAAGTCGCCTTATACAAATACTTTTAGTTCCTACTGAGATGTCATGAGGATTTTCTCCTTTAACCTCCGTTCTGCCTTTGGTAAGAAAGGGAACAACTTTCGGATGGGAAAGACCGCCGTTCTTAGGTTGTGACGTTAAGCATTAGACTGGTATGCAGCAGAGAGCCGTATCTTGCATGTGTTAAATAAGTGTTCTTGTCAGTTTCTTTCTATCGCCTAAGAGATATGCAGTGGATCTCCTTCCTATACCCTGATCTTGATACCTGATCGTTTCGAGTTCTTTGGACCTAGTTATTTATAAAACTATATGCAAAAGTCCTCTGAAGTATAACAACCCAATCCAACTAGATACTTTTAATCTGTGTTTAGAACACAAGTATATGCATTACGGAGAGCAATAAATGTTTGACAACATAAACCAACACAAAATTTGATTTTTTAAACAGAATATAAAATCCTACTAAAGAACATCCCTGATAATTGCCTTAAATTTAGGCTTAACTATCAACTCGTAAGTGCCTAAGTTTTAATACCGATAATGGTGCTCTGTACTTTTAGCGCATTATAAGAAAGTGCCTTTTCTGCTTCCAAGGTTTAAACGAGTTCATTCCCTGAAGACATGCATTCAAAACACCCTTGAAAGAAGAGGTGATAAAATACACGGCTGTTTTGTTATCACTCCTTCTTTATCGTACGTTTTTCCGTCAGTTTCTTCGAGCAAAGACAGACCATGAAGACATTACAGAATGAAATCCGTTCTCAGTTTTCTAACAGAAAGTCACAATCTAGAGCCAGCCCGCATTTGTCACAGGCCAATTATCAAGCGCAGTGACGTTTAAAGCCGATCTCACTTATTTCGTCAGTTCTTTTATTTTCCGAAGAGTGCCCGACCATTCCTTCACACAATTAGAGGGAGAGTTCTAAAGAACAAATGGAAGCAGCAGCTTCTTCAGTAAGGAGGCAATCAGAACAATGGCAAGCACGTTCAAGAGGCCAATTTACAAGGAACAGCACACAAACACGACGAGCCTCGTTTTTCATGCCCTCCTCTCCCCCCTCTTCGTTACTAGCGACACAACGGCGCGTGGGTAGAAGACAAACTTTAGAAGCGGAGTCCGAGGCAGGCTTTGGGGAGGATGTGAGCTGGGAAGCATTTAATTTTGGCACGCGTTGACAAAAGAAGTGCATCACCAGCTTCTCGCGTCCATTATCTCGTCACTACACTGATCCTCCATCTTGCTCTTGCTCTCTTCACTCCCCCCTCAGAGGCAACTGCAGAAGCAAAGGTAAACAAGAAGAAAATCTCTTAAAAGAAACTGAAAACAACAACTATCGCCTAACTAGAAACTGGTGTTGTACCGAGGAAAAATTTCCTCCCCACACATGCTTGCCCCAAGAATTAAAAACTATCAATTCGCCTTTGGGTGCCTACGGTGGTGCGCATTCCCCATGGCTAGGAGGCGAGGGACCGTATTTCACTCACCCTGACAGACGGATTGCATTCCATCGCTTCCCCAGCGATGCTGCGTAGCATACATCATATATCACCCCTACGGCATGTAATCACGGTTGAATGTTGTCCCCAATGCTGAGCTTGCCGCCCAAACCACACCGCTGGCCACGAAGCGGCAGCCTGTGCATGTGTGTATGTACAGATGTGCGTGCGTGCATTTGCCTCGAGGTGTTTGCTTCTGTTGCCAGATTCTCGCTGTTGGTGGTACGGTCAAAATTCTAAGACATAGCAGCCGCTAAACAGTCCCTGCGGCCATTGAGAAAGGCAAAGAGAACGTTACACTGTTCTGGCGGTGTCACTTCGAGATGTTTTCTTAGGAATGTAAACACGTCACGGGCGTCTGACTCGGCTTAGAATGCACTGCTGTTTCCTTTGATGCACATCAAAGGCCTCTCCATCAAGTGAAAGTGCCGTACTCTTCGCTTTAAAAACGTTTTCATATATATGTGTAACGGATGTGTGCAATGAAACGCCGAACCCTTTGTAATGACCTGAATGGAAGGAAAATATGCTTGCATTTGGAAAATATTAGAGCACTTATTAGAAATTCTCCATACGTGCGTTTAACATTTGCATTACTGAAATTGTTAAATATATATGCTGCAATAAGTGAATTGCAGTCAAATTCGAAAGTGTGGGGAGGTTTTATTTCGTACATTTTTAAATACTACCAAAAAAAAAAGGTTTTTCGACGTTTGAAGAAATTCACTATATTTATTTAAATTTAATTTTATACTAATATACTCTGTTTAAATTTTCAGTTTTATTTCGGCTTTAAATGTTGTAATAGAGTACTACATGAAGGAAAATTCTTCAGTTAGAAATATTTATTCGGCTTCACTCTAGGAAATATGAGCATGATGTAAAAAATCGCATGAAACTCTGAGTAGTGAGCTTTTTTGAGATTATTAATTCTTTCACATTGTTTATGATTGGCTACGATTCAGGAAGACTGCGAGCGCCATTAAACTCACTAAAGATACATAAGGAACAACGGAAGAGAAAATATATCTAAAAGTTGATGTCAGAAAAAGGGCAAAATAAAAATGATGAATTTAAATCTCTGCGAGTCTAATCCTGTATATTCAGGAAATTGTAAACTAAGAACAGAGTTCAAAAAGGCTGAAAATGTCCTCAAGTTAAAAAAAACGATTTGGGGAAAAACACGTTAACAAAGGTAAACAAATCTACGATAAAAAATTGAAAAAATATATAAGTCCAATCTGCATTAATCTATTTACCAAGATCTCATCTAATTGTTTTTAAAGTCTCATAAGAGTGTTTTCTGCTTTTATTTCTTTCGAAATTTTCTTTTATATATAATTTAATTTAGGACTGATATTTGAAAGAAAAAAATGCTTAGTTGAATAATTCGAGAAAGTATAATTTTAAACATCATAATAATTGTGAGATTGAAAATCTGGTAAAATTATATGTTACTCTTGTATTGAAAATTGTTTATTTATCCAGTGTTATGCAAAATAACACGTGTCTGAAACATATAACTATAAATTTTATTGACAAAGCGAAAAATAAACTAAATAAATTTTAAAATATTTCGTTTTGGATTTGGCTGTATGATGTGTAGTGATAACATAGTGTTCATGAAATCAATATAGCTGAGGAAATAGTCAACTGAGAAAAACCTCGTTTTGCCTTGAGCGGGATTCGAACTCACATCCCCCCAGTACATTTGCCAGGCGTGATAATCACTATACCATCACCGGCTGACCTGTTCAATGCCTTTTTTTCTATCTAACTATTTCATGAGTCCCATGTCTACAGGATATCTCCTGTGATGCTTTACTACTGAATTAAGATAGCCGATTTTGAACTTTTTTGGTGAATTAGCAGAAACTGCAAATTCGGGATAAGCTTACATGAATGATAAATTATATAACCGAGAGACCTATTGATAGTGCAATATTAATGTTATGATTGAGAAAAGCAATGGTCTCCTTTTATAGTAGGCCTTTTAAAATTTTACATTTCCTTAAATAATGTGCATTTATTGGTTTGTTCGGTACCAGTTATTGAGCACTGTAACTATGATTTTCATTTTTAATGATTTGATTCTTCGTATGAAATAGAGGTGATTTTGGGCTCAGATTTTTGAGTCCAAGCCCATTAGAGAAAAAGTAATTCCAGACACAATCGTAAAATATATGCAGAATTGCTTAACCGTTTATTTATGCACTAAAATACAAAATATAAAAATATCCTCCTCAAGCAGCTAATTGCCACAGAGGTCTGACAGAAGCCTGTCAGTTTAATAGCCATAGTAGAAGGATCTGTGAGGATGGCGGGTCCTCAGCAGTATGCACTAAATAAGTTCAATATCGTTTTCAACAAGTTCAATATTATCTTAAAAGTCTTAATATAAATTTATCTATGAGCTCTAATGGTAATAACCACGAGAACCAAATCTGTACTAAAAAAAATTATTTCCTTTTGAAAATCAAAAATATTTCAGAGCAAAGACTAAATAACACCTTTTAACTTTCAGCGCATAAATAACACGAAACGAAAAAACAAACCTGGAAGTCAGGGCAAGTCAGTCGCGAAGCGAGTGTGGAAACAATCGAAACATTGAGACTGCCCATTTGAGATATCAGAGTTTCTTATAGGTTATCGACTTACCGAATTGTCAAGTACTTGTAAATCAGCGAAGAGTGTCATGATTCCACAATTGCATCCCAGATCATTTTTTGATTTAAAGTGATTGATAACTTAATCATCAAATGATCTACGAAAATCATCGTTTCGTCAACTGCGCAGTCTCCTTGTCACAACTGCATCCACCACGCCTCGCTGCTGCTGAAAGTTGTTTCTCCACGAACGAGGGCAATTCATTAATGAGAAAAAAGATAGAATCCATGAAGAAATGAACGAAAGCCAAATACTGCTTTATTCAAATCAATTGTTAAAGGCTGATTATAATGTTGAAATCGTACAAAAAGATAATAATTTATTTATTTAATTTTATTTATTTTATTTTTTATCAATTTTATGCAGAATTGAAAATTAAATGGAAGAATGAGTCCAAAAAATTATTGCCCCCCCCCCATCTAAACCAGGATAATGGACTCTCACATTCGTGAATACAGCGTTGGATCTTGTGCATAGCACCAGGGCAGGTAACCACAGGATATCTCCTGTGAAAATTTAATACTGAATTAAGATAGCTCATTTTGAACTTTTTTAATGGATTAGCAGAAACTACAATTTTGAGGATAAGCTAACATGAATGATAAATTATATAACATAGGAAACCGAGAGACCTATTGATAGTGCAATATTAATGTTGTCCGAGTGGTTAGCGCGCTTGGCTACTGATCTAAGAGACCTGGGTTCAAGCCCCGGGTGTTGTTTTCTGCTGAGGTCCTGCCATCCTCTCAGATCTTCTACTGTGGCATATAAACTGATACGCTCCTGCCAGACCTCTGTGACAAGCAGCTGCTTGATGGGGTATTTATTTTATTTTTTTTATTTACTGATAAAAGAAATAAAAATCACAACTTAAAATTTATAAATTACTTGTATGCATTCATTCCGTTCATTCTCAAAGCACAGCCACTTGATATGACAGTAGTGTGTATATTACTACGCCTTTCTCTGTCAAATGTTTCCATTTGGTCATATAAAACGTTAAGCGTTTTATTGATAGTTTTATTATTATATGACAAATAATTATCTTCTATAGTATTCTATTTGTGTTATGTTGAAACGTAACGAATACTTTGAGAAATTGCATCTCATAAGCGACAAAATGAAGAATATATCTGAAGAAACTTTTCATTGTTTGAATGTATCGATCACTTGATTCTAACATTCAGTCTCTGATGATACACCTTAATGACAAAAATTTTTAAATAATAATAATAAGTATATTCACTTCGCTCACTATTGTAATTGAGGTCTTAGGTTCACTAGTCACTGGGGAACACTTATTCCAAACTATACTTAAATGGCATTCGGATTGATAAATTTTGTCAACAAAGAGCTGCAATTTCCAGGGAACCAACAGATCGAAGAAGCCTTCCAAAATTTAAAATTGCACCTTTCATAATCGATCTCAACTACTAAACATTATTCACTTAGCTACGGATGCTAGTAAAAAAATCAATCGATATAGGTATTTTTCAACAAACCCTGCAGAAATTGAAGTTTATGGAATTGTTCTACCCATATAATTTTTAAAATCAGATTTACTTATGAAAACTAAGGGTGCATATTTATTACTGCAGGGGGATGAAGATATGTACTACTTTTTTTGCTTCGTGTCTTCACTATGCTCTCAGAGCTAATTCTAAACCTAAAGAATAGAAAATGCAAATAAATGAAACATTTAGAAGGAAATAGACTGCGGGACTTTCATGCTTTGGGACTGGATCATAAGGGCGCAGAAGTCAATTTATCGAGAAAAAGTCCTAAAACCCCATGCATCCCATGACTCTCTTTGGAAGCATATTGAAAAAGATTTAATAATTATCGTTCAATGAGGATTTTTAATAGGTCTTGAAGTGCATAATTAAAAGCCCAACAAGAGCTTATATATCTACCAGTATTAACTAGTCAAAGGATTCAATGGTAGATCCGAGAAAATTCGATAGGAGAACATAATCAAAATATCACCGTCACATTAAGTGGTAATAATTCATTATGAACGAATGGAATGAATTAATGCAGATGAGTATTCCAATCAGTTTTCAAAGGATGAGAACAAGTATATGCATTGTTTCCGCCCCCTGTATCCATCACTCAGTGAGGCGGAGATGGCTCAGTCGGTAGCGCGCCAGGCTCGTAATCTGTAGTTCCCAGATTCGAATCCCAGCTGGATCAGCGTTGAGATTTATCTCTGCAAAACTCCCCGCCCTGCCCACGGTCATAGAGGACACCGATGGACTTGGAAAGGCCGCCGTCCATCTGACTGGACGTTAAGCCGTGGACCAATGTGTGGAAGAGTCATACCCTTTGCACGTTAAGGAACACGCTGGATGGCCTTGACGGGAGGCTACCATCTGTCTCCCAACAGCTGTTCCAGTGGGTCCCCTTCCCCAACCGCCTCTGAGCCTTCGGGCCCATGTGACCTGGCCATTTAGCCCATGGTGGAAAAAAAAGCGCAGCTCAGAGGTAAAACAACCCAACCATCACTCAGTCGGTGTCTTACCAACTTTATTGATACTTCTGATCATTGTACTGCGAGTGCCTATTCCAACGTAGGGCAAATAGGACATCTCGATTGTAATGCAACTAAGCAGTTAGTAATTGCAACAGGTCATAATAATTATTAAATAATGCAACAAGTCATAATGATGATGTTTATTGACCATTTATAGCACATAATTTGCTTAATAAACACACTTCATAAATATAAGATACAAAAAATAGACATAAAAATGAAAGAACATATATCAAAAAATACCAAAGATTCAACATGAACACAAATCAACATATGAAAAAAATTCTGAAATGAAATGCATTAAATTGCATTTAAAAGCATTAAATTAGAAACCATATAATAATAACCAATGAGTATTATACTCTTAGAGATTGTCACATTAATTATTATTATTCTATTCATATTTATTTCACCCTATTGATTTTGATTCAAAAGTTTACGAGTGACAATAAATTATCGAAAATGAATAATTTCTGATCTAGGTTAGTAATGTCCATTGTTTTTCGTAGGATTGTGCATTTTTGCAAATACGAATTTAATAAAATTAAAATTAAAAGAGAAAAAAAATATTACTTTTGTAGATGATCATTTCTTCCTGCTATCAAGACAAAAAGCATGAACTGTGACTTATTATAGGCAATTTAATAAAATGATAACAAAGATGATATTGAACATAATGCACAGGATAGCGGAAATTTAAAAATGTTACAGGAAATACGAATTAGAAATACTATAATTTCTTCGAAGGAAGCTTTTTATGTAAAAATCTCACTGCACCAACAAAATTTAATATTTCAACGACATTCATTCTGAACTTAAAGGAACTCTCGAACCTGAGACACTTAACACCACCATTTAAAATAGCACAAATTTATCTCGACGATTTAGTTAAATATATTAAATTTTATACAAATCTCACTGAAACGAGTGTATTTTTTATGTATATTTAACAATTACTTCAGTGTGAGCCAATCTCGAAAAACAATTTCATAAACGAGCGAAACTTTCGTTAAATGACCTGAAATCCCTGTGTTTTTTTTCTTCTTATGCTGAATGGATTTTGACAAAAAATTAATTTTCAGATGAATTTCATCTAAATCTTCAAATTTTTCCTAAACTTTCTTTTCTTGTACAATGCTCTTTATAATACACAGGAAATTAAAAATTTTATTTTTCATTGTCACGGCTTTTAAAGTTCTTATTTTTCGGTCGTTATGAATTCGGAATTTAAATTTTTAATTTTCTATGGACAAAGAAAGTTTTAGCTCTCGTTTCCTTTCTGTATTGTATACAGAATGGCGCTAATTACTCTTTAATATTCAAGCATTCATATCCTTTTGAATGCTGACTGGTTAATTTGCATGAAAGTCATTGTGTTTTTACTTAATGCAATGTAAATGCGGACAATTAATAAATCAAACAAATGTACACAACAACGAAAGGTCACAACCACTTCATAATTCAGATTGCAACACATTGAATGGTAACGTTAAGAAAGACTATTTTTTTTGTTGTTCCTTGAAGTTTTTTCTCTGATGCGCAGTCTGTAAAGATAATGCTTGAAATGAACACAGGGATTACTCCACATAGAGGACCATATTAATTATCTCGTTATTCGCTTTGCGATGTGATTATTTTTTGCCTCTCTTTTATCGCATTCTACGAGAGCAATATTCTAAAAATGTATGTCTCGGTGCAGTCTGATGCAAGTGCTTTGAACATTTCCTTTCACCCAAAGAGACAAGCCTGCTAATTAAGTGAACTGACTCCTTCTCTCACAATTCATTAATCTGACACAAGCATAATTGACATATCAATCTTTCCATGCTCTAATTTGCATTCGAGATGTGTTTTGCGAAATGACTTCCGAGGATGCCACGACATGTCTGGATCTTCAAACTAGACTTTATCGTAATTTATCAGTGCTGGAAGTGGCAGAAATGAGAAAGAGGCTGCAAGTTGGCGGGTGAGGAAGATGTGCAGTCGAAATGGACTCGGTAATTCCAGGCTTCAATTGAGGCAACGCAAAGCTATATATAGCGCTGCTTCCATTGGGGCTTGAATTCACTCATATAGAACAAAATTAGTGTATATGGATTTTAATTCAATAGTGAATAATGCGTTTCTTTTTTAATTACGATTCATTTGTGACGAAATAGAAGAAGAAATATTATTTTCTTAAGCTAGGATCTGTTGGCTTCACGAGGCACTGATTTACTGAAAAATGAGTTAAATATTGGACTGACAACATGCTCAGAACACACAGCGTTTGTTAAAGAATCAGAAAAGATTGGCGAGGTCTTACAAAGAGATTGGAACCACATTTCTTTGATGTCTGCAGGTACGACCTTTTCGCACAGACCTGAAATGCTCATCTGGCTGAAGAAGACTTTCCCAATCTGAATGCCATACTCAGATAGATTCCGACTCAATTCAAAGTTTGAAAAAAATATATTTCGTTTCATAGAATTCACTTACCGAATCCTTATGGAATCTTTACCCATATTAAGCTTATTTTTCAACAAATATTTTAAGTAGGTTTCTTGCCAGGTATGTGCTGGTATACCCATATCTGGTCTAGTGTTTCAATTTACTCATTTTAGTATCCCAACCGAATGTGTCAGCGTAACTGACTATTAAACCTGCGGGCATGTCCTTGGGTAAGTGTTTGTATGTTGTATGAGAACCCAGAATAAGATAAATAGAGTTTCTTGGTAATCCCCGTCCTTTGTGTAGAGAAGTTCTGTTTGAGGGAAAATTTTGTTGTGGAACGATAGAGTCACCCCTCACACACATACACACCCCTTAAGTTTTGCTAGATCCTGTCCTGATGTTTGATATATAATTTATAAAGTAATTCGCAATCTTAAGTGCATGATTAAAGATAAGATCGATATACCTGGTGACATATATTCAATTTTTGTATATTTTTCTCGAAACCAGGACAGGGGTAAGTTCTCCCGTGATATTCGACATTGCAAATTCAAGATTTGTTTTCTGTTATTATTATTATTAGTTCCATAGGTAATTTCTCTTCCTAAAATTCCAATTGTGATTAATGAAATATGAGTTAAGGGAACAAACCAAAGTAATTGATTTAGAAATTTTGAGAGAAAAAAATACGTTTTTTTATTTTATGTACGGCTAATTCAGTAAGGAAAAGTGCTTTTTTTATCCCCCAAAATTGTGCCTTTATTCCCTGGCCTCTGCATTGATATTTTTTTAATTATTACATTTTCATTCGTGACATTAAAATTGGTTTGCTGGCAGATATCTATTAGTATGTCACTGAATGAGATTAACTAATAACTCCCTAATATCTCCAATAAAAAATACTAAATGAATAAATTGAAACTAACGATAAGATAAAATTTATGATTGGGTTTTGAAACGAAATGATTTAAACGCCCAGAAGCAATGAAATGTGTCTAAAGAGAAATTTATAAATTACAACTGATCAATTCGAATGTCCTGAGTAAGGGTATTTGATTGTATTAACATCGAGAGGAAATCGGTTCATCCATTTTTTTTCGTATTTAAATTAATTTAAAAATGGGTTGGGTTGTTTTACCTCTGAGCGGCACTTTTTTGCACACCATGGGCTAAATGGCCAGGTCACATGGACCCCGAAGGCTCAGAGAAGGTTGGGGGAGGGGACCCACTGGAACAGCTGTTGGGAGACAGATGGTAGCCTCCCGTCAAGGCCATCCAGCGTGTTCTTTAACGTGCACAGGGTATGACTCTCCCGCACACGGAGCCACGGCTAACGTCCCATCCGACGGACGGCGGCCTTTTCAAGCCCATCGGTGTCCCCTACTGACCGTGGGCAGGGCGGGGAAATTTTGCGGAGATAAATCTCAACGCTGACCCAGCTGGGACTCGAACCTGGGAACTATAGATTACGAGCCTGGCGCGCTACCGACTGAGCCAACCCCGCCCTTAATTTAAAAATGAAATAGGCGCTAGAAAATTTCGATTATATTTCTTTACAGGGAAGTTCTCAATCGTCAGTGTGCGTGTCTTTTCCCCCCTTCAAACCGCCCGAAGAATAATTAACTGATATTTGCTTAGATTCAGTTGAAACGTATGAAAAAAAAACGAGATATTTTGATATCTTTTCATTTTTGTACATTTCCTTAGATTTTAAAATTGTAAGTTTTTTTATGTGAAGTAACGCAGATCTAATAAAAAAAGCAGCTAGAAACAAATCTTGGATTGTTTAGCTTCTATCAGGTTCTCTATATCACATTTTGGCACAATAGAATTGTTTTTATTTTTCCGCTATTTTTTTAACAAAAGTAAGAATAGAATATTTAGAAAAAATTTCATTTTTTCTTATACGACACTTCATCCATGGAGTTAAAGAGAAGAAAATAACACTAAATAATAGAAGCTTTTACGGCATTGCACATTTGAAAAAAATTTAATTCCTATTTACTGCCAATCAATTATGTTCTTCCATAAGTTTTTATTCTATCTGCATTTAAAGAAAAAATATTTCTCGAGTTGTTTCTCGACTTAACTGTAGATTATGACAAGCTGGAGTAAGAAAGGCATCGTCTACTGCTTTATTACTTATATTTAACAAGCTAACTTATCGAAACGCATATATTATTGTTAACGTGTAAAATATTTTTGCTGTGTTACTCGAAATTCGATAAGAAGTGGAAGCAATCCAAAGTCAAATATCAAATTAGCAGTGGCGAAGTTGAGTAGAAGAGCGGAGACATTGAACTGCGTAATTGTAGAATAAGTGGTTCTGATAGGCCATTGGCTGGTTGTTCTTTCAATCAGTTATCAATCAACCAATGATTTTTTGCATCATTTATTGATCTATGATACTATTAGTTGATTGACGAGAAAGTAATGACCTATGAAAACCATGGTTTCGCCAACTACAGGGTTTTGTTGTCTCAGTTATCTCACTCACGCTTCGCCGTGCAGATTAGGTATGCACGCAAGTACTTTTGGGATAAATGCTTTAATAATTAGACATTTAATTTGCTTTGGTTTTATACTTCATTCATTTTTGTCGCTCACCGGTCTTTTATTAATTTAATAAGTATCTCATTAATTTCCAAATTTTGGAAATGACTGATTTTGAGTAGCAAAATACAGGATCGATGACGTCGAATAGGACGAGTGAAAACACTTTTTGAAACATCACTGATCATGATGAAGCAACAGATTTAATAATTGGTTTCTATTACAAGTGATTACAGTGAAATACCAAATATGTTTTGACGAAAATATTAAAGCTTCTCATGTCGGAAGAAGCAGCTTTTTGCGTAAGTTAAAGGATCATTTCATTTCCTTTTAAACCAATCAGACTCCCTCTTTATATTTCAGTGTAATCTCAAATAATGACAATGCCTGTTGTTCAGTGTCTAATAGTTCATCGTACAAAAGCCCGAAGTCTTAACAACCGAAACTTTTTAGGTGTCTTTGGAAAGTACTTTTCTACATCATCAAAAAGACATTATGACATTGTCAAAGGGAGAGAGAGAAAAAAAGAAAGGAAATGAAAATGATGATTAGCAAAACAGGAGTCAACGGGCGAAACATGCTCGGACTGACGGAGTAGTGGAAGTCAATACAATTTGTAGGAAGCCAGGAGAGGTCTTGGGAGAAGAATTCTTGAGTGCGAGATAACGAACCCGGAGCTGAAGCTAAATATAGACTGTTGCTAGTGCAAATACTGAGAGAAGAGAGAAGGTCTCCCGGCGTAACGTAACTTACGCTGGCCTCTCCCCAATCGCTGACAGTCACAAGTGGTTCACTTCGACTCCCGGGCCTCTTCGATGCAGTAAACTACCGTTTCTGTAATTTACCGCATTCGTAGTATCTACTGCCTGTTCGTCTTGACAAGAGAAGAAGCGGCAGCGAGGAGTTGGGGGACTAAAAAAACTGGTGCAGGTTGATAATAAAGGAAAGTTGATCCGATATTTTATCTTGGGGCTCAGATATACGGTCAGAGAGAAAAGAGAATGAAAAAAAAAGATGAGAGAGAGCGTATTCGAAGTTTTCTTCTTAAAATATAAGGTTGATCCTTTGGTGCATCGCTTTCCATTTTAAAGTCGACATTTATTTTTCAGAATATGTTAGTCATTTTTCTTTTTTCTGTTGTTTCTCTCTGTTTGATTCGTCGAATAGCTGAACAAGTGGAAAAGGACTTTGATGCAAATAAGCGTCATCTCGACAGAAGAGAGATAGCAAGATCAAGGCTTTCAGTTCATTGCCGAGGAAAAATACGAAATGCTTAAATTAACTGGTGCATGATTTTGGATCTGGCTTTATGAAAAGAATATTCCACATAGAGTGCAGTAAGAAACAATGCTTTACCGAGAAAACAACCGTTTACTCCTCAATTGGTTTGGTACATGAACAAATAACAGATAAGTCAGTTTAAAGAATTGTCTTAGGGAGCTACAAAAGACGAATCCAATAAGAAGAGTAGGAGTATATACATCAGCGATGGAAAATTCCACATGACGAGGCATTCCATCCACCTCAGTTTCCACCAAAGTTAGGTCGGATATTGTACAACGATATTTCCTATCATATTGACTCAACTTGGCAGCACAGTTCTTCGACATCTGCAACAGTTCTCTGGGTGTTGTGAAATGTCTCATCAAATATATCCCACATATGGTTAGTTAGTGACACACAGAGCAAGAAAGAACGTTTACATCCTGCACGAATGTCGTCGTATGATGTTAGGGTTATGAATTATCGTGCTGGAATATGCTCACCATGAGAGTGTGGCCTGTCAGAATGTCAGCATACACTGACAGAGAATGTGATCAGTGTATCGCTTTGCTGTCAGAATGCCATCAATCCAAGTGAGAAATGTTATGCCTTTGTAGGTGATGACAAACCAGACCACGACACTTGGCTTTAGTCCAATATGGCGTTTTCTGATACAGATGGATGGGGCAGATTTCCGTAAAGCAGTCTGATGCGTTGTTGTTCATCATATGATGCAAATATGGAAGCGAGACTCATCTTTAAATACTACAGAACGCGTATCTTGTTGCCATCATTTATCCCTGAATCAGGAGACTTTTGCTGCTCTGACGAAATGCAAAGCAACCGGTTTAACAACGATACTGCGAATATAACCTTATGTCCAAGTCCGCCCAGCAGCTCAAGCATTCCAGGCGTCGTTTATGGTGGCAAAATTTAAGGATAGTATTCTAGTAACCGGATTGGTTTGCTCTAATATCAATTCAAATTAATCGACAAGGAATGAAAATGAATGAACATACTATGAATGAATAATGAATGAATGAAATATCACAAATAATACTGAATTAATGAAAATACCAGGAATGAATATTTAATGAATGAAAACACCACGAATAAGGAATGAATGAAAATACCGTGTTAATAATGGATGAATGAAAATGTCATGAATGAATATTGAATGTAGGAAAATGTTATGAATGAATGGGAATATAGTAAATGTACACTGAAAGAAGGGAAATGCTGTTAATGAATAATAAAGGAAGAAAAATTGCGTGAATGAATAATGAATTAATGGAAATATAAGGAATTGATATTGAATGAAGGAAAATGCTATGAATACATAATAAAGGAAATAAAATAACTTGAAAGAATAATGAATTAATTTAAAAAAAAAATGAATGAAAATACAATGAATGGATAATGAATGAATAGAAAATATCATGAATGAACATTGAATGAAGAAAGATTCCATGAATAAATATTGAATAAAGTAAAATGGCATGAATGAATAATGGATTAATAAAATAAAATGAACGAATACTGAATGAAGGAAAATATCATAAAAGAATATTGAACGAATGAAAAATACCATGAATGAATAATGAATGAATGAAAATACAATGAATATAAAGTGCTAAGATCTTTACATAACAGTTTGAGCATAGTAATTTTGAAACACTCTTACTAATGATTTAGCTGACATTTCATTTCAAATATGGAACCATAAAAATATACTCAGAGTCATAAAAAGGTAAGGTCGTTTGATATGATAAAATGGTACGATAACGTGAGCTGCGAGAAATAAAATTCAGTTGTACCTGCAAAAAGAAAGCAAATAAAGTTGTGCCGGAAAAACAGGTTTTTCGGAAGGCAGCAAAAATAAAGTTTCTTGGAGTGGTAAAAACGAAACTTGCTTGACGTGTTGCAAAATTTCTTGGATATCTGATGTTCATGTCCCCAGCCTTCTGTCAACGGTTTTTATTGATACTGATCCGTGAGAGATACCACAACACTTAGATTGTACGAGTGCTAGTTCTTCATCTGCTGCCAATCTTCTGATTATCGATCGTCTTCTTCTTATAAACACCAGCCCTACTGCGAAGTGTAAAGGTAATGTATTTCTCTTGTCCGTGTTCAAACCACTTCTACTAGAGTTCCATTTAACATTTTTTCTCACAGCGCAGAGTACTTCTGAAAACTAAAAACTGGCTAAAAATCCAGCAGTTTTCAAATTTGAATCGCCTTCTTTTGCATTCAGGCAGAGTTGGGAATGTTAGATTCAAATTTTTGACTCAACAGCATGTTATTATGCTCCAATGGAGTCTCTTGCTTCGTTGGGTTTTCTTGCCATCCTTGAATAGTAATAAAAGTCAGATTGTTTACAGTTTATACCTATACACACATTTGTTCTCATGTTAAATCCCAAAATATTATTTTCGTGATGAAATGTTCCAAACGATACCTAAATATTTCAAAAGACGGGATATACGTACTGAAATAGATTTTCTTTTTTGAAAGATATATATATGCATATGCCAGACGCGAAGCGTGAGGGGAAGCAATTGAGACCTTGAGACTGCGCAGTTGAGACACCTATGATCCTTACAGGTGATTGATTTACCCAATTGTAAGTTACTTGTCAATCAGTAAATACTGTCACGGATCAAGAATGCCATCATAGATCATTGGTTGATTGAGGAGTGACTGATAGCTCAAACAGCCAACGATCTACGAAAATCGTCGTTTCACCAACTGTACAGTCTCATTATCTAAATTGCTTCCACTACGCTTCGTCGCTGGTATATGCAAATATCAAATTCTACGAATAATTATAAATTCAAAGGCCACATCAACAGAAAAATAATTAGCCCTTCAAGAATTTTTTTAGTGAAGGTTTTTTTATTTTTTAAGCCTTCTCGTATAGATAAGGTGAAGATTTACTTCGGATCAATGTCGAAGTATCAGCGGAAGCAATTGAAACAATGCGACTTCGTAATTGACGAAATAATGGTTTTCATAAGCCATTGTTTTGAAATTGGTTACCATGAAGAAATCTCTGGAATTGCTCAAATTGTCAATGAAAACTTCGATATTTGCATGTGTTTGAACTATTTTGTTAAATTACATACTGCTAACTTAATGTTTGTTTTACTCACATTATTAATATTATTTGGTAGGTTAGCTACAAAGTATTATTAAGATTCCTATTCCTAGATGGACGTCAATCTAGCCGTCACGTAAAGTTACCATTTTTACCTATCTTCCTATTGCTTTTGACTTTGACTTTTGTCTGCTTGTCAGTTTGTCTGTTTGCCGTTTTGAGAAAAGGTTGTTTCAGTATATCTTTCGAACACGGTGGAGAAACTTGTTGATTTATGCGCCAAATGAAACCTTGTTATGCAGGGAATGTCATAGGCTATAAATGTTTGACCCCCCATACATTCTTACATCTAAAAACAGGAAATTTGAAAGTCCTTTTACTAGCGGTGAAGCGTAGTGAAAGCAATTGAAACAATGAGACTGCGCAGTTGACGAAACAATGATTCTCGTAGATCATTTGCTGAATGAACTAAAAGTCACTTTGCAATCAACTATTGAAATATAATGCAATTATTGATCCATTACACTATTGGATAATTTACAAGTGACTGGCATTTCTGTAAATCAATCAGCTGTAAGAGTCATAGATGCCTCAACTGCCAGTCTCAAGGTCTCAATTGTTTTCATTCACGCTTCGCGCTTGCGTTTTACTATCTATTCCAAACGCGATGACCTGTAGTTAAAAATTAGGTGTCAAATGAAAGCTCATAAAACGACAGTCGTAAACTATTTCGAATTTTGTCTCCACTATTCCCCCTGATAAAAGAGGTGGATTTTTGCTACTTCAAACATCACTCCAAAAGGGAGGAAAAATGAGGTCGATGTTTATGAATTATATATCAAATGAAAGTTGTTAAAGACAGGTGTTTTTAGTCATAACGAAAAAATATAAATAAAATGAAAAAATTAACAACTGCTTATTATCTTATAAATAATAAATAAATAAATAAATATCCCCTCAAGCAGCTGCTTGCCACAGAGGTCTGACAGGAGCATGTCAGTTTATAAGCCATAGTAGACGATCTGTGAGGATGGCGGGACCTCAGCAGAAAAACAACACAAGCATTCATGCCTTACCAGGGGCTCCAACCCAGTTCCCGTAAATCAGTAGCCAAGAGCGCTAGCCACTGTGCCTAAATGACCCTAAAGAGGAGAAAATAAAGCATAATCAATGGTGCAATCAGTCACTGAGTTCGTATTTACCTCCAAGGAAAATAGCCGCCGATTTACCTACACCACAAGACTGCCGGCACCCTATCATCCTTTGAAGTGAATACGTACTCAGTGACTGATTTTGTTCTACACCCCACCAGATCTAGTTTTTAGGGGGTAAGAACTAGGGGCAACCGATAGATCAGGGCCCAAAATACTGGCTGATGATTGCCCTGTTTTTTCAATACTATTTGCGGGGGAACTTTCCTTCTCATAAGTAAGCACTCATACGTACAAGAAGGTACATGGCAAACATAATTTATTATTCAAAAAATACACGACCCGTTATCTGGGGTCGGATCACAACACATCAATACGGTACACGCCAGGCAACTGGGCCTTATTGGCAAAATATACTGGGAGACGCAGAGAGAAGGGGGACACTCAGGGACTATTACTGAAGAGATAAAAACTAAAAGAATCTCAGAAAAACGGCTGCTGACTTTATTATATTAATCTGCTCCATTGTTGGGATCTTCCTTGACAGCTGCGCTAGGGCCTGGCAAAGGGGCGATCATCCGGGCTCTGGGAGTTGCAGTTCTGGCTCCGTTAATGGCACAAACAGTTCATTGGCGAAAATCATAAGTCCGGTATTGACAAGGTTGTAGGCGCTGGCGGGTGACTTGGCAGGGGTCTTCGTCTCTCCCTGCACACAGGACGCTCCAGGGCTCACTTGAGCCTACACACAGGACGCTCCAGGCACACAGGACGATCTGTCCCTGCACACAGGACGCTCCAGGCACACAGGACGATCTGTCCCTGCACACAGGACGCTCCAGGGCTCACTGTATTCTACGTTGGTGTCTTCTGGTCACAGATCTTTTCGCTCCATGAAGGGGGTCTCGACAGCGGCTTGCATCAGGAGGGTGGGGTCCGCTCTTTTTTCACCCTTTCTTTCTTAATCGTCTGCCTCGGCTCATGGACTGTCGTGCTGCCCACTTCTCCTTTTTCTAGTTTCTCAGTTGTGATTTTTTCAGTCTCTGTCTTTTCGAAACCTGCATTCCTTCTTAAGCTGAACACATCTCTGGTATCTACCCTCTGTCTACCGCATCTTCGGCCATTACTTAGATGTTGCACCTTCCATCTTCGTGGGTCAATTGTCTCTTTGTGCTCAGAGCTCACTTCTTGTTACACCTCCACACTTTAGCACATACACTTCTCTTCTCCCGTGGCCGGGCTTGTTGATTTCAAAAAGGGTCCGCTGTCACTTCTCATTGGACAGCATAGTTCGTCGGTGACAGCGGTGACTAAAGTTCATTGGCGCGGTCCGATTTTTATTGGATGTCCCATCCTCTGGTGTGATCCTGAGTCATCCTTGTCCTGCTCTTGGTGACCATTGCTGCGCGTATTCGAAAACTCCCTTTCCCCTTTTTATGACCTTGTTTACACTTTACTTGGATGGGGTGCTGTGTGCAAAAGGCCCAGATGGTCCGCCGCCCTCAACATGGCGGCTCAAGTTGTTTTTTCCTAGTCGTTTCGTTGAGAGAAAAGTCGGGTGGCTGGAAGAAAATGGCGACAGATAGTTACGTCAAATTCGGGATTGCAAAATTCCGAGTACGGCAATTGCACCATCGATATGCTTTAAGTTAATTTTCTACTTTTTTGGGCAATATAGGAAGATAGTTTGGGTTTGTTTTTCTGCACGGTGGTTTGCGCTTTATTGCATACGTTATTTAGTAAAGGTATGAAGATTTTCCGTTGTTGTTTATATTCTTTTAATATTTGTGCACTCATGTATATATGTTTGCTTATATTACCAATAATATAAAAAATGTGTAGGTGCGCTATAAAATGCGAAAAGGGATTCTGGTTAAAAAAATTTGAAAACCTCTTTTATAAGTCATTGTTGACTGAACTATCAATCATTTTTCAATCAACCAACGATCTAGGAGAGGTCTGATCAACTCGCAACTCATTCTATAGAATTTACGGATCATCAAACAAATAATCTATACAAAGAATCTGGCTCATTTCTTCCATTTTTTTGCCAAACGATTTTAGACACATTACTAAATGACTCCATTAATTCATACTACTCATTTACAATTAATTTTTTTTAATCAAGATATTTTCTTGACTGCTTGAAAACAAGTTTTCTTAATTCATAAGAAATGTATGTTTCCATTTTCATGTAGTTCATTTTTTTTTCTGCGGCACTTTAAGAATATTGTTTTTTTCCTACTGGCTCTTCGTCAAGTCTAGGTTCCATTCCCACTTATCTAGGATATAATTTTCAATATATGAGGACACTGGTTGATTGGCACCCAATGAGAGCTCCATTAAACAATGACTTATGTGAACCACCATTCCCTCAACTGTGCACTCTCATTTCCTCAATTGCTTTCACTCACACCTTACCATTGTTTAATTTTGATAAGTAAAAGGAACTAAATTAAAATATCTTGTTTACGAGAGATAAATGTTTATGTAACAGAAACATGTAAAAACTTTATATGCTGGAAGAAAAAAAAACCTTTTTATACTGGGGAGGTAAATGAATCTTCATATTCGGGCGATAAAACTAGTTAACATTATATGCTTAGAAAATGGGACATATATTCCTATGAGGACGTGAGGGTGGAAGCGAACAACTTTTGACAAAATGGAAATCAGATTACCGAAATACCCTCCTAAATCAAACTGCTGACTTCCGGAAATTTCGATTCATGTAACCAGCTATGCAATTTAATTCTTAATAACCATACTTACCGCTCCGATTATCAAAAAAATTACCAATGACATATCAATTAGCAATTTCCGAAAGCTTGGTGTAGACACCTTTTCGTAGCCAACGTTAAGCACTTCAGTTTTTTTTTTTTACTTTCGTCTACAAATGACTTCATTAACTGCACGTTTGACTGCACAACTTCAAATTGAAACAATGATTTAAAAGGCTGTAGGACTATTCCCTTCAATTTAATAGCTCTAGGTTTTCTCGATCATTTATATTGGAATTTGGGCTGAATTGAATAGTAGGATTTTTGAAGAAACTAGGTTTATTGAGATAGGTAGGGCCAACAATATCAAACAGCCCCCTGATCGGAGGCATGGGGCAAAGACCTGTTCTCCCTTCGCTAAAGGCTGAAGTCACCGATGCTGGTAGGAACATCAGGCACCACCTTCTCAAATGCACTTTTTCAAGAGCCATATGGCCTGCCTGAGACACATTACTCCAGTTTAGGCTTGACGATGCCCAACTAGCTAAGTGAGGTTCAGGTACCTTCGATGGCCTCTGATTAGGATTATCCAATCTAATGGGATAATAATCCCATTAGATCAATCGTGATCTAATGGGACCTGGGTTCGAGCCCCGGGTAAGGCATTGATGTTCATGTTGTTTTCTGCTGAGGTCCTGCCATCCTCTCAGACCTTCTACTATGGCATATAAACTGACAGGCTCCTGTCAGACCTCTGTGGCAAGCAGCTGCTTGAGGGGGTATTTATTTTTTTATTTTGCCTCTATTCACTTAGGGCTGGCAACCCAGAAGCAAACAGAGAACACAGTGGCAGATTCTGCCTCAACAGAGGCCCACCAGTGCAGCAAGTCCAGGATCCATAATCAAGCTCAAATCCATAAAAAAGTCCAGTCTAGTAGGTATAAATGGTCAGCACCAGGACCCTGTGAAGTTGACCACTCCTCAGCAGGGTTGAAAAAAAGATAAAACTGGCCATAGATGACCAGATCAGTAGGCCATACTGAACTGGCAACCCTCCCCATTCCGTTCCCTTCCAAAGCAGAATATCTCTTTTGAAAGGTACTAACGGCCTGTACCACGAGAAGGCGGGGTCGGATATTAGATGTTAGACCTGACCGATTCTGTGCATCATCACTGGGGATTGGTACACAGCTCTCCTTCCAGTTTATGCCTAGCTACCATTTACAGACCATGTGTGGGGCGGGGGTGGCTCAGCCGGTAGCGCGCCAGGCTCGTAATCTGTAGTTCCCAGGTTCGAGTCCCAGCTGGGTCAGCGTTGAGATTTATCTCCGCAAAATTCCCCGCCCTGCCCACGGTCAGTAGGGGACACTGATGGGCTTGGAAAGGCCGCCGTCCGTCGGATGGGACGTTAAGCCGTGGCCCGTGTGCGGGAGAGCCATACCCTGTGCACGTTAAAGAACACACTGGATGGCCTTGACGGGAGGCTACCATCTGTTTCCCAACAGCTGTTCCAATGGGTCCCCTCCCCCAACCTTCTCTGAGCCTTCGGGGTCCATGTGACCTGGCCATTTAGCCCATGGTGTGCAAAAAAGTGCCGCTCAGAGGTAAAACAACCCAACCTAACCCAGACCATGTGTCATATGCCTTGTAATAAAGTTCTAAAATGCTCGGAATAAATTCTGTGCCATAGTAGTTATTCCAAGCCCTTCAGAACTGTGAATCAATTGGCTATGTTGGACGCTCCTTATTGTTTTACCTCTACATATCACTTTTCTTTTATTTTGCACGAAATCGGCTAAATAACCAAGTTACAAAGACTCCAAGGGTTCAGAGTTGTGTAAGGTAACTGGATATATGTTAGATCATTCAGCTTGTTCTTTAGAAAAAAAATAATTATTGCTCTCCTGCCCAGGGTAACATTTCTTAACATCTCATCCGATGAACGTTTGTCGTTCCAAACCTCATCGGTCTGGACGATAAAAGCAGAGTGTGTGTGGTTTGGAGTGAAATCAAGGTGTTTATTATTTTTTATTTAGTAACGACGGGTAAAAGTACGAAAATCTTCGCTCAAAAAATATCCGAACACTATGGTTGATTACAGAATTCAGAAAAAAATATCTGGCAACATTTTTTAGAAATTAGTGATCTGGCAATTTTACACGAAGGTTGCCAGATCACTAATTTCTAAAGAAAAAAATTTTGCCAGATATTTGTTCTGAATTATGTAATCAATCATAGTGTTTGGATATTTTTTTGAACGAACGTACATATGTTTACTAGAATCCTTCTCATCAAAGACGGGAATCTTTCAAGTATTTCAGTTGTAGCAATATACCAAGAACGTTAACGTTATACCCATGACGGCAGTTGGTAGAGCACCGTGCTCGCAAACTGAGAATCAGAGATTCGGTTCACATCTCTACCATCATTGATCTTTTCTTATATGTAAGAAAAAGAAAGCCTCAGAAAACGTTTGTGTGGAGTAGAGAGAAATCTGAAATGGGCTGGTGGGCAATTGATTAATTGTTGCAAATAGGGAAATGAAATAGCTGTAGTTCAGGGTGGAAGACAGTGCTGGGTGACTATCACACGCCTGTATCATGCTCATTCTACGGTATACGTACGCTTCGGTTCTTGTCACCTGAATATTTGACTATATGAGCAATTGTGCAATGAAATTGACGTAGTGTAGGTAATAGTTTTCAAACGAAACCATTTTTGAAATAAAGTAGTATTTATGAAAGCGGAACTTCCCGATGACTGTTACTTAATAATACTCTTTTTTAACGATTAATATTTTTTATGACATTCGAAATTAACGTTTTTATGATCTATCTTTGAAGGAAATTACCTGTTGAAATTACTTCACGGAGTGTTGTATTCATGTTGAATTCATGTGTATTTCTATTAGTTTTTTAATATTGTGTCATTAGGATTATTTTTAATAATAAGTATGATTTTATTTTACTATTTAACACAAAAAATGTAACTTGAGAAATTAAAAAAAAAAACCTCCGGTAAAAGACAAAAGCACCATTCTAAAACTTTGAAAAACATTAATTTATGCTCAGCTAGAAAAATGAAGAAAAACGGATTGTGATAGTCAAAGTCATAAATTTGTTCCGAACTCTGCCAAAAATCCGTAGACGTTGGGAAGTACCGTATTGAGAGAACTCGCCTGATTAATCTAAAAACTACATATATTTTCCGAACTGTATTCGTAAAGGCACATTAACCATAATTTCAGGACTGTCGAATCATATGAAATTCAACTTTTCAACTTCTGTTTCTACATCCTAAAAGAAATGTACTTTGTTTGTAGAACTGAAAATAGGCTTATCCGACCGCGTCTAAAGTGTAAGATCACAGCAGTCGATGCATTTAGATGCCTCCTCGAATTCTCTGTACGTGTTGCAAGTTGGGAAGTCGCGCGAAAGGTTCGCAGGATGATCCTGCACCATCCGTCATAAGTGTCACAGCTGCTGGAGTACTATCATTTGCGCCAAGCTTTTATCTAGCGGTCTCGGCGGAAAACAAATAATGTGCACTTCGGCAACTCCTGCGACTTGCTTCTGCTGCTAAACGCTTCACTTGCGTCACTGCACTATGAGGATTGGAAACAGAAGTAGAAACAGAATCAAGTATAATGGCACTTGGAGTCATGGAAGTAGGAAGAGGGGGAGGCGCCCTATCGCTTGAAAACTGTAACCGAGCGTCGCCATATTGCTCCTGCTCATACGCGTGCTATCACTGTGCTAACGAACGACAGAATTGTTTAAAAAATGTGTACGAGCGTAGTATATTAATGAGTCAATAAGCCTGCGAAAAGAATCACAGGGATAACATTTCATAGGTAATAAGTATGGGGCGGCGGTGGCTCAGTCGGTAGGGAGCTAGGCTCGTAATCTGTATTTCCCAGGTGCGAGTCCCAGCTGGGTCAGCGTTGAGATTTATCTCCGCAAAATTCCCCGCCCTGCCCACGGTTAGTAGGGGACACCGATGGGCTTGGAAAGGCCGCTGTCCATCGAATGGGACGTTAAGCCGTGGCCCCGTGTGCCGGAGAGCCATACCCTGTGCACGTTAAAGAACACGCTGGATGGCCTTGACGGGAGGCTACCATCTGTCTCCCAACAGCTGTTCCAGTGGGTCCCCTCCCCCAACCTTCTCTGAGCCTTCGGGGTCCATGTGACCGGGCCATTTAGCCCATGGTGTGCAAAAAAGTGCCGCTCAGAGGTAAAACAGCCCAACCCAACGTTATAAGTAATGCTAAAGTTGTGCTTTGTAAATTGAAAACTTTTTTCTTATTTCAACTATTTATGACTATAGCGTACTTAGGGCATGCGGAAAGTGGTAGGGGAGAGTGGGTTGGGTTGTTTTACCTCTGAGCGGCACGTTTTTGCACACCATGGGCTAAATGGCCAGGTCACATGGACCCCGAAGGCTCAGAGAAGGTTGGGGGAGGGGACCCACTGGAACAGCTGTTGGGAGACAAATGGTAGTCTCCCGTCAAGGTCATCCAGCGTGTTCTTTAACGTGCACAGGGTATGGCTCTCCCGCACATGGGGCCACGGCTTAACGTCCCATCCGACGGACGGCGGCCTTTCCAAGCCCATCAGTGTCCCCTATTGACCGAGGGGAGAGTGGATTGCAAAAACTTGCGGAAGGGTATTGAGAAATTTTCCCGTATTTTAAATGTAAACTGATTAAATAAAGGTTTATTATAAATTCAGAAAAAGAAATAATAAATCAAGAAACGGGAGAGAACGTAATACGCACATTATTCATTTCCTATGCTTTTGATGTACCCTACCAAAGGTTACAGAATTTCCCTGTTTTGCCAGTGAGAACCTAACTTGGAAGCTCCATAAGTTCTAAAATATGCATTTAATGGAAAAATGCGACTGAAGATAAATTAAAGATCATAATCAAATTTATTTAAATATCGATTTTAAAAAATATTCCCTTAATATTTAAATACACTGCTCACAAAAATTAGGGGATATTTCAAAATGAATATGAAGCGATAAAAAAGCATTTGAATTGTTTTTATTAAACAAGAACATCAGAAAAACAAACGACAAGTCAAAGAAAGTTTAAACAAATGAGATGCAAACTCAATTGTCGTGATTGAGTAGCAAGTGACATATTGGTGGAGGTGAACAGAAGCATGTCAAACTGGACGAGAGTGGCACACATTGACTGTTCAGTAGGGTGTATGGTCACCCAAGACTGCCAAAGCACACTGACAGCGATGGGGCATGGACAGGATCAGAATGTCCAGCAGTTCTTGTGGGATCCTCTGCCACTCTTGCTCCAGGGCAACTTCCAGCTCAAGAAGTGTTGTGGGAGGCATTGGACGGTTTGCCAGACGTCTTCCCAGTGCATCCCAAGCATGTTCAATGGGATTCAGGTCTGGAGAACGTGAAGGCCAGTCCATGCGTTCGATTCCTGCCTCCTGAAGCATGTTGTTGACGAGATGCGCACTGTGGGGCCTTACATTATCGTCCATGAAAAGAAAGTTGTTTCCAACTGCTCCAGCATAGGGTACCACTATAGGGTGCAGGATCTCATCTCGATATCTGACAGCAGTCAGCGATCCGTTTCTGACGACGTGGAGTTCGGTACGACCACCAGTGCCACACCATGATTCCCCCACCACCTAAGGAGTCCCTATCTCGCATGAAACGTGGATTCTCCCGTGTTCCTCGTTCTTGCCAGATCAGGACACGATGATTGTCAGGCTGCAGACTGAACCGTGACTCATCAGAGAAGAGGACAGTTGATCACTCATCACGGGTCCAATGACGATGCTCATCAGCTCACCTTCTACGGGTTCTACGGTGTTCAGCAAATAACGGATTGCATACCATTGGTCGCCGGGCATGCAGTCCAACACGATGGAGCCAATTTCGTATGGTCTGGGTGCATATCCGTCGTCTAGTGGCAGCAAGAAACTATCAACGCAGCTCTGTTGCATTGCTGCGCCTGTTCCTTCTTGCCAATAAGGTCAAGTAGCGGTCATCTCTTGCTGTTGTGACAGATGGGCGACCCTGCCCTCGTCTTCTTCGCACTGTGCCAGTCTCTTGAAAGCGATTTCACAGTCTGCTAATTACGCTTTGGGATGTTCCAAGTGCTGTTGCCACTGTCGTCTGTGTTTGACCAGCTTCAAGACGTCCTCTGGCTCTCCAGGCTTCGCATTCGGGCAAATCGTGTTGCAGGGGCATTGCAAGGGCTGGAAATTACAGGATGTGCACTTACAAGATCAGGGAACGTGCTGATACTCCAGTACTTTCAGCCTTTTGTATAGTGCATTTTCACCAATGACATCAAAGTTGGTTTGTATTTCATTTGCATAATCGAAAAACTTTCTTTGACTTGTCGTTTGCTTTTCTGATGTTATTGTTTAATAAAAACAATTCAAATACTTCTTTTTTTATCGCTTCATATTCATTTTGAATATCCCCTAATTTTTGTGAGCAGTGTAGTTGAGGAAGATGAAATATTAAATAATAATCTCCCATGTTATGCTAGTGAAAACCTAACTTGGAAGCTTTATAATATCTAAAATATACATTTAATGGAAAAATGCTTATAAAATGATAAGGTGTCATTTTACGTAATCCAAGAATTCGTATTTTGAAGTTTTCCATGGGGAGAATTTTTTTTCTCCAAAGTTCCGCTTAATCAGGACTGGATCTAGAAAATAATCGAGGTAAAGTGGGTGGGTGAAAAAAATAAAACGCAATCAACCTGATATTACAATGCAATATAACATTTTTTTCCTCGTTTTACAGGTCTTTAAAAAATGAAGCATATTATTCAGCAGTATGAAATATAAATAAGTTTATAATTTTGGTCCCTATTACCCTTGCCAGCATTCTGAAAGGGGGTAGGGACTCCCTAGATACGGCCCTGCATTGGTTATAATTCTAAAATCAATCCCTTTTGTACGAAAAAGATGCTGCATACCCTTCATTTGATATGTAATTTGTAGACTAACCTTAAGTGGGGTTAAAAAACTATGTTTCAAAACAAAAGTAAATACAAATTCGAAGTCTAAAAAAGTAGCTTTTTGATAAAAGAAATAACAAACCTTCCAAAAATAAAATGGATTTTATTTAGCAATAATTGTCGAAATAGTCTTCTAATTTAATCAAAGGGTTTCAATCACTAATACTACAAAGGGATATATAAGAACCTTTAAATGCTGAATAAGAATATTTTTCGTACATGAAACAATTGATATTTTATTGAGCATTATTCATATAAAACATTCGAATATATTGCAATTGACGTGAAGCGCGCGATTTTCTGAGTAGGAACAACATGGCTACCGCCGTTCTCCGCGTTACACTAGCGACCTATGATAAGAGAGAGTAAGAGCGCCTCCCTCTCTTCCTACCTCCATGCTTGGAGTTCGACTTTTCTTCTCTTAACAGCATTGTGGGTTTGAGTACTGTTCTTCGTAATGAGTATATCTGTCATAGGTCTTGACCTATTTTTAGAGTAAAATGTAGCTGAGATTAAAGTTAGATGCAATGGTGTTTAAAATTTGCATTTTATTTTTTTAATTTTTTTAACTTTGTGTTTAACTTTTTTGTTTAACTCTGTGATACCTGGATGGGAAATGAATTTGTCCTTTAGTGTTGAATTTGCAAGTAACTATGGTTTCTTTCTTTGTTTCTCATTTTCGTATTTGGATTTATTCTCAAAATATACAAAGAAGGTAATGGATACTTAATGAATATTTCATGTATCTATGTTTTGTGTATTTACATTTGTTTTCACACTGTTAAAATAACTCCATTATTATTATTATAAAATAGGGTTGAGATTAAAAAAAATGTTTTGAAGTGAAGTAACTGCTAAATTTCAGATGGAGCAGACTTTCGATGGATAGGAATGACATTTCTACTATATAATATGTATCTGTATAATTATGTATGCAGTTAAAGGTAGTTTACTATTCTATTACCATTTCATTTCGCTATCTAAGAATCTAAACGATTAGGTTAAAAGCCCCAAGCAGAAAATAAGGTTGAAGAACGATTCCACTGGACTGGTTATAGGAACAGAGAGAAACCTAACGAAAATTTCGACTGGAGTGTTTTAAAGTGCACAGAGAGATAGAATATTCTACTACACACGAGTTAAAGATTTTACGCAACACCTGCAGTATTTCTAAGACGATGGGCTGGCTTGTTATAACCTCTGAGTGGCTCGTTTTTTTGCACACACTGGGCTAAAGATCCCAAGGGCTCATAGAAGATTGGAAGAAGGGGACCCACCAGAGAGCTGTTAGGGCACAGATGGTAGCCTCCCGTCAAAGAAATGCAGCGTGTTCTTTAATGTTCACTGGTTATAGCTCTCCTACACATGGGAACACTGTTTAAAGTCCCATCAGATGGACTGTGATCTTTCCAAGCCCATCGGTGTCACTTACTGACTTAGGTCAGGGTACGAGAGGAGATAAACCTCAACACTGGCACAGGTGGAATTCGACGTGAGGACTGCAGATTACGAGCCTGGCGCGCTATCTACTGAGATACCCTCATACCACTGCCTTCCCCCCTCGTCGCTGAGTTGGGTTGTTTTACCTCTGAGCGGCACTTTTTTGCACACCATGGGCTAAATGGCCAGGTCACAAGGACCCCGAAGGCTCAGAGAAGGTTGGGGGAGGGGACCCACTGGAACAGCTGTTGGGAGACAGATGGTAGCCTCCCGTCAAGGCCATCCAGCGTGTTCTTTAACGTGTACAGGGTATGGCTCTCCCGCACACGGGACCACGGCTTAACGTCCCATCCGACGGACGGTGGCCTTTCCAAGCCCATCGGTGTCCCCTACTGACCGTGGGCAGGGCGGGGAATTTTGCGGAGATAAATCTCAACGCTGACCCAGCTGGGACTCGAACCTGGGAACTACAGATTACGAGCCTGGCGCGCTACCGACTGAGCCACCCCCGCCCCCCGTCGCTGAGTGCAGTGACCTATAAAATCTGTGCTTCACTTCGGTAATACACTTGAAATAGGTTAAGCTTATATATCTTGAAATCCGGTATCCTCACTTAATGTGTAAACATAATTTTCTGCAATACTAAATTTCCTGTCTTTTGTATTGCAACATTGCAGGCACTTCTTTCTAGAAGGAATGCCAATTGATTTTTCGCAGTTTTGCTTTGCTTCCTTCTTCAGTCTTTCTTGCTTTTTAGATATATAACATATTGTGAAGTACGGAGAATATTATAGGGTTGCAGAACTTCTTAATACAGTTCATCTACTCCTGAGATATGTGTATTTCGATATCAAGAAAAGTCTCTGCGATGCCGAAATCTTTTGTCATTAGATAAATAATAATGCTCTAGTAAATAAAGAGTTGTATCTTTGCATACCCTGGTTGATGATATGACAGATCCAAAGCAAGTTAATATCGTAATTTCTGTTTTGTTTTCACAAAGATCTGAAAATGCAATTAGCAATCACCCCCTTTAAAAATATAAAAAAACATGAAGAGAAATATTTGGATTTCTACAAGCAGTTGATTTTTCTTATCTTACAATCCAGATATATATATATCAGTTGAAAGTTTGTGATGTTGAATGTGCCGTAAGCTAAAAAAATATTGTTTTTTATCTTTTTCGCTCGAAGAAAGTTACTTAGGGTGTAAACGACTACTCCATTATGTTTTCCTAGTATGAGTACAGATTGTAAATTATTCGCAGCGGCGAAGCGTAGTGGAAGCAATTGAAGCAATGAGACTGCGCAGTTGAAGAAACGATGATTCTCGTAGATCATTGGCTGATTGAACTATTAGTCACTTTTTAATCAATCAATGATCTGTGATGCAATTATTGATCCATGACACTATTGGCTAATTTACAAGTAACTGACAATTCTGTAAATCAGTCACCTGTAAGAATCACTGATGTCTCAACTGCACAGTCTCAAGGTCTCAATTGCTTCCACTCACACTTCGCTCCTGGTTATTCGCAAAATTTAAGCTTGGGATTTTAAAGTGTCATACGATTTTTAAATATTTTACTTCTTTCCAACTTCAGAAAGGTGATGTCAACCATTGTCCCGCACATCACTCCATCACGGGGGATTACCTATCTGTTTCCCTATCTTAGTTATCAAGCAAATGAAATAGAAGCAATAGAAGTGTCATCAAGCAAAGAAAAACTTTCCCCATCCTTCCATTTTAAAACAAGTGGACTGTTTGTAAACCTTATTCTATTGTCTTTTCCGAACCATAGAACTGATTCAAATGAGGCATTATATCTGGAAGTTTATATACCTTAAGAGTGACAAAGTAATATAATACGATTCTCCTCCATTCATTGGAAAGAAGAAAGGATATGCGTTTATGGTGACAGCTTTTTTTTAGTGATATACGTACTCAAAAAATAAAATGCAAAAATTTAAAGAATGGAATAATGTCTATAGTTATATGTGTGCTCTAAATAGCAAAAAGTATGAAAAGTAAGACTTATTGCCTATGATGAAATCACTTTCTGAATTCGCATTAATTTCAAACGAAAATAAGAAGCCAAAACAAGTTTCTTTTATCCATCGAAAAAACGTTAGTGGGACATTATCTTTCTTTCAAATTGGTATGAACTGAGAAAGGTACTTATTGGCTGGTACTTACTGCACATATATGATTTTTTTTTCACAAACATAATGTTCATTGTTCACAAGCTGCCAGTCTCCGCATTTTTTCTCAACAATAAATTGAATGAAAGAAAGTGAACGGGATATTCTGAAGGTAGAGTAGCGATCTTTTTTTTTTTCCTTTCCCACAACTTGAACGAGAGCATATCTCCTACCTCGAATATAATGCTGCAATCTTTGTCCTTTTTAGACCTGAAAAGCGTTAGCTGACTTCCACAAAATTTTAAAGCTTTCCTCTTTCGGCAAGAACTAGTAATATGACTCTTTTTTCTTCATATTTTCGCTTTTTTTCCTTCTGAACAGGCCAAACTTTCAACTTTTTCTTTCTTATATTTCTTACAGACAACATGAAATATTTTTCTTCGATTTAAAGTTAAGACTGAGAAATGTTTTCTGCATTGAACTCCCGCAGGCAGTGTTTTAGGGAGGAAAAAGCGGAAAGAATTTTGATATGTTTCGAAAATTTTTAGAAAATAAGGCATTGTTAAAAAGTTTCTTGTTAGTGTTATGAGCAAAACCCATTTTTACAGCGAAAGTCAACGTTAAGGATTTGCAAAACCTTTTCTAAAACATCTCACATCAGCGCAGTTACTTTTAAAAGGTTTTCCAAGCATTTCTGAGATTGATCAACAAGATTCAAATAATTCTATGTATATAATTCAAATAATTATATCTCTACTAAAATAACTTAACGAAGCCAAGAGTTAAGGAATGAAGCAATGTCACCTCGTCAAAAACAAATTGGCTCTTTCCTCAGAAAATATTCTTAAATATGAATGTATATTTTTCTAAGTTTCGAAATTTTTTGACTGCAATATTAACAATTGAAATAGTTTAGGAAAGAAAATAATATATATTAATGTAAGAAGTGTAACTGCTATCCCAGGAAAAGAATTTCATTAGTGATTTATTTTTATTTTTTATTCCACTGTGGAAAAAAAAAATCAATGTTTTGTCTTTTGTTATGTCTCTAATCGTTATATCCTGGGTGGAAATAATTTCTCTCCCAGATATGATCAATATAAGCATTCAACTAAAGCAAATATATATGCAACCAACTTTCAAACCCAGCAATTTATGAGATCGGATTTTATACATTGAGAACACATAGAATTATTTGAATCTTGTTGATCAATCTCAGAAATGCTTGGAAAACCTTTTAAAAGTAACTTCGCTGATGTGGGATGTTTTCGCATATGGTAATATTATAAATCATTCTCTGGCATGTTTTCAAAAACTAGCCAACTTAAGGATTTTACTTATTTCGTTAATACTAAAACATTTTCCGAACAGTGTTGATTTTTGCGCAGGGTGGAACTTCACTGTCTAAAACATTAAATGTGTAAATGAAGGAGTGACTTCCAAAGGCCTTCGAGGACTCCTTTTTCTTCTCACTAAGAAAACAATTTGCCGATAACTGGAAAAGTTCTCTATCACGGTACTCGAAACTTATTGCCGTTGATTTTAGACCTGATAGTTTCTGACCAATAGTGAACCGTGAATGATAGCATTTGAAACAGTGAGATTGCGCAGCTGATGTCTTGAATATTAAGTTATTGGTTGAATTTAGCTATCGAATCACTTGTCAATCAATCAGTGCTCTTGTACACCCGCTTCCAATAGGGCGTTTTCGAAAATTGTGGGAAACGTTTCGCAAAATCGTGTACACCGCAGGTGCGAAGCGTGAATGGAAGCAATTGATACCTCGGAAATTCTCAGTTGAGACATCTATAATTCGGAACAATGTATCTCGTAGATCATTGGCTGATTGACTATTAGTCGTTTTTCAATCAACCAGTGATCTATGATGCAATTTTTGATTTATGGCACAATTGGCTGATTGACAAATAACTGATAATTCGGTAAATCAATCACCTGTAAGAATTAAAGATGTCTCTCAACTGAGTAATTCCGAGGTCTCAATTTTTTCCAATCACGCTTGGCACCTGCTGTGAATATCACCGCAGTTACGTTTGGAAATCATGCTTGTTGTAAGGAGATGTTAGAAATTAGACTTTGTATAGGGGGGAATTCATCTTGGTATAAAGGGAGGTTAGAAAATTGGGCTTGGTATAAATCTGCGTTTTGGCGGAAAAGATTACGAACCACTATTGCAGACCAAAGCTCACTGGTTGATTCATAAGATGTTAATAGTTCGATTCTACCAATCAATGCTTATTAGAATATTTTATATTTCAACCATTCAGTCTCATTATTTGAATTGTTTTCGTATAAGTCTCCCCACGGCTACTGACTGATCTAACAGTACCGGTTTTCTGGATAACAATAAAAATCGTATTAATCTTTAAAATAAGATACATTTTTTAATAATAATAATACAATCTTTATTTGCATTAACATGGACAGAGAGGAACATAATAACAGGTTCTGAGAGCATGTGTGGGACAAATAAATATATTATTTGTAATTAATACGTAGAGTAAAATTGTTTAAATTCTATTTATAAGTTTCCCGTAAAGTTTTATGTAGCTAATCTGCACGGAAAATTATTATATTACGTATCCACGGGTACTTATTGTGTATCAAATACATATTAGCATTCACACGGATACAGTTCTCTAATATATAGAAAAAAATTATAGGTAACGTAATATTCAATTAAAGAAAGAAAAACAGCCATATTCTTAACTCTTTAATAAGCATTTTTATCAGCCTTAAATTTGATCATTTTTCAACGGTTAAAATTTTCTGCGCAATGAGTGAAATTATATAGGTTTGCATCGTCTGCAGTAGTTTTCCATCTACATTGAATTAGAAGGAAATAGTCTCAATTCTTACGATAATGCAATATTAAATGTATCAAAGATCAAAGTCGTTAATTGTTCAGTTTTATTCGTTCCGTGTTTATTGTTAATATTATCTTATTCCTAATATACCAAATTCTTGCTATTTTCTAAACTCTAAATTCGATTCGTCTTTTTATTACTGCTTTTTGTTCTCCCTTTTTTCAACGAATTGAGAGATTTATAAGAAAAATCACGATCTTTGACTACATATACACAGTCGTATCAGAATAATATGACCACCCACGGAATCAAAGTTTACCCGGCTAGAGGTGTCAAAGAGTGCACATGACAAGGTCGACCACACTGAGATATAAGCGGCCGGCTAGGACAGATGAGCCATAGTGCGTAACGTGAGCACAATGGGCAGAGTTATTGATTTGACGGATGTTCAAAAACGAATAATCATCGGCTACTGCGTCCAGGGTGGAAGCATCTTGGAAACAGCAGACTTCGTAGGCTGTTCACGAGGTGCTGTAAGAATGGTGCAGGGTAAGGGTGTACCAAGAATGGACCACTGGCACACCAAGTACCTCCAAACGTTTTATCTGTAGATAGATCCAAAGGCCATCGACCCCAGAGGAGAACGTCGCCTCCGTCGACTGATAAAGGGCAATCGACGCACAACAGTGCAGCAATTGACCACTCAAATGAAAGCTGTGGCACCCAGGTATGTGTCCCCGATAATAGCAGAGCGAACCCTGTTACGCATGGATCTCCAGAGTCGATGATGTGTAAAGGTGCTCATGCTAACCAAGGTCCATCGGCAATGACGGGCGGTGGCGGATATGGCATCAGACACATGAGAACCAACACCCGACTTGTCGGTCAAGTACAGTCCAACGGTGGCAGTGCGCATGTATGGGGGATGTTTTCTTGATATGACCTGGTACCGCTGGTATCACTGGATGGATCCCTGAGCGCCAATGGCTATCTGTCCATCCTCGCTGACCACATGCATCCCTTCATGTTGGAGATTTTCCCTGTAGGTGATGGTGTCTACCAACAGGGCAATGCCCCCTGCCATGTCGCTAAGGTGGTGCGTGACTGGTTCCACTAACACAATAGCGATGTCTCCGTTCTCCCTTGGCTGGCGAAATCGTCCGACCGCAATCCCATAGAGCACTTGTGGGATCATTTGGATCGACAGATTCAGCTTGCGGACCCACAGCCACGTCATCTCCGGAACATCCCGTGACTGTGCTGGAGTCTCGATGGAATGTGTGCCTCTGGCAACCTTCCAGGGCCTCATTGCGTCCATGCCACACCGTCTCGCCACTGCCATCTGGGCCAAGAATGGTTATTCCCATTATTAGGTAGGTAGTCATATTATTTTGTTACGATTGTGTATATGATATCCAAATCACTCAAGAATCTCCAAGCTATAAGAAAGGACTTTTAATGGGATGAGATATCATTAAAAGTTATTCCAATCTTCTGAAATTCTGAATGGGTGGGGGCAAGTGGGCCATGCCCCGCTTTCAGAATGCTAATAATGGTAAAAGAAGCAAAACTTATGAAACTTATTTATATTTCATGCAATTTTCAAGAAATGTTTTAAAATTTTCAAAACGGAAGGGGAAATGATATATTGAATTAGAAACCCCCCTTCTTTTTGTGGCTCGATTGCTCACCTTCAAGTTTTCTCTAGATCCGGACCTGATAACAATACTGTTACACAACATTGCTTACAACATCCCATGGCGTTTAGATACAGACAGAGAAATGGTAGTGTAAATATAGGAGGGTTAAAACTGTCTTTGTGTTTTTCCCTACCTAAAAAGTAATGGTTAATGATGCCTATATAAAAAGTAATGGTTAATGATGCTTATATAAAAAGTGATGGTTAATGATGCCTATAAAAAATTAATGGTTAATGATGCCTATATAAAAAGTAATGGTTAATGATGCCTATATAAAAAGTAATGGTTAATGATGCCTATATAAAAAGTAAAGGCTAATGATGCCATATTAACATAACACGGTATGTTATATATGCTATAAATTGTCATCATTAACCATTGCTTTTTATGCCATTTTTTCCATTAGTGAATTTATTAGTGAAAATTTTTTTCTTTTTTTTTCTTTAGTGCATTAGCATAATTGCACATGCCTGTATGTTCCATTATCAAAAGCCCAGTAGTATTTTCGTAGAACTTCACATGCGTGGTCGAGGCGGATTGATGTCATGAAATTATCTCTTTCTTCCAGAATAATCTTCTTATCTTCCTTGGTTACTAGCTTGTTTATGAAGATTCGGCACTATGAATTTGTTCCCCTCTTCCGTGTAGGATATATATATATTTAAATCCATATCCTTGAAGGTTTATTAACATAGGAAAAAAGAGAGCCAGAAAGCGACACATCCCACCAGATGTTGAAACCGAACCTTTTCGCCTTATCCGCTCTTTCCAACACAGAGAAATTCTGCCATCTCTTTCTCTGAGTAATCTAATGCAGCAATTCTCAAGAGTGGCGTCAGCTTGTTAGACTGTAAAGGAGAAATTTTGTTTTCACTAAAATCGTGATGTACAGTAATGTTTTTCTTTCTTTGAAGGCTTAAGTTACTGAAAAGTTACAACGAATAAAAAATGAAAAAACAAAAATGTTTGCAAAGGTTTTTTAACCCCTTTAAAAAAATTTTAACATATCTAGAGTAGTGTTCCTCAGCCCCAGTAATGAAGAAAGTTTTGGAAATGAAATTAAAACTAAATATTACTTTTATTACGCCAGTATTCTGTAACGATATCTTAGCTTAGATTTTGATATTTTCATTCTGTGATGTTTATATAAATAAGGTTTCAAAGATTAAATTGTTTTTACCTCTGAACAGCACTTTTTGCACACAATGAGCTAAATGGACAGGGCACAAGGGTCAGAGAAGGTTGGGGTAGGGGTATTACATAACAGCTTTTAGGAGACAGAAGATAGCCTCCCGTCAATGCCATCCAGCATGTTCTTTAATGTGTACAGTTCTCCTATATGCGGGAGAAAATGTAATAAATAATAGAAATGAATATAAAAAGTGTCTAATGGTAAATGTACTAAAACAAAAGTGTATAGAGCTACGACTTAACGTTCCATCCGACGGCCGACGGCCTTTCCCATTCCATTGGTGCCTTTTACTGTCCAAGGGTAGGATGATCTTTAGCGGAGATAAATCTCAACATGGGTCTCGAACCTGGGAATCGCAGATTACGAATCTGGCGAGTTGCACACTGAGCCACTCCCGCGTCTAAAGTTTTAATGCATTTGTGAATGTTTAAGTATGGGTGGATAGACTCCCCTTCACACAATTCACACTAATTGCAATTGCCTCATACAATTCAAAATATTTGCAAGAATAAATGCTTAAAAATTGATAACTGTAAAGGTGGAAGTACTGCAAAAAGGGAAACCAATTTTTATTGCTTTGTATTCAATAGCTTCATATTCTTGTTATTCTAGCAAAGAAGTCATGGTCCAGAATAATTGGATCCTCTACAAGAGTAAACTTTGCTAAAATTAAAACTAGGGCTAATTCAAAAGTCTTTGTTCAAACAACATCATTTGCTACGTATTTGAGAAAAAATGTACACTTTCAATACTTGGTCCTTTCTATCGATACATTTGAATGATAGTTTTCTTTTTTTCCCGATAACTAAAATGACACATAGCAATCATTCGCCAGCTTAGATTAGGTAAATGACATTTGGTTTATCACTAAGAGATGCATGCGACGCATTAAATTCTGTGTTGAATATATAGAGAAAGGAATTAGAAGAGCAGAATATAATTACGCCCAAATGACTATGAATTCCTACTATTCTCCTAGCAAGGAAGGGAATTACCAAACCATTTATCACATCACCTCATGTTAAAGAGGGAAATTCCTTCCTAACTCATCGCATGAAGCATCACCTTAATGATATTTCTAATCCCTCTCACATAGTAAGTGCAAAATGATCCTGTTCGTACGATGGTGAATTATTTGATCATTCTGCTTCACTCATTAAAATCATGAAACTGTAAAAATAATAATTTGTGAATTTCAACTATGTAAAATATTTTGTGTGTACAACGTTGACGATAAAATGATACGTTTCATTCATGCAGCTCTACACAAAATTCCAAATATGAGGAAATTCCCATTTTCATATTGTAAAACGAACGAAGATATATAAAAAGAACAAAATAATAAACTTTGATAGATATGAGTGTACTTAGATCGCGAAGGGATGATGTAGCTATATATGGTTGCTCAACTTGGCTATTACATTAAGTGGCATTTACCTTAATTGCTGGTGCTGAAATTAATCTTTGGCTCTTACGCTGATTAAAGAACTATTGCTTATTAAGAATCTTTGGATAGATTTCACGTGAAAGCTACTTATAAAAGTCTAAAGAATTTCCAGATAATTGGAGCATGCGTTCCATTTAAATAGTGATCAAAATAAAACTATAGACTAATAAAAGACACACTCTTCTCAATATCATTCTAAGCACAGATGTACACAGCAGTGGCGAAGCGTAATCGAAGCAATTGAGACAATGAGACTGCGCAGTTGATGAAACGATGATTCTCATAGATCATTGGTTGATTGACCTATCAGTCACTTTTCAATCAACCAATAATGTGCGGTGCAATTGTTGATTCATGACACTATTAGCTAATTGACAATTAAATGACAATTTTGTAAATCAATCACTTGTAAGTATCATAGATGTCTCAATGCACAGTCTCAAGGTCTCAATTGCTTCCACTCACACTTCGCGGCTGTTACAGAAGGTACTTAATAATTCTGAAATTTTGTTAGCAGCCAAGAAACAATTGCTGTTAGCATAAATCATGATAAAATAGCGCATATCTAGTGATCGTAAACATTGAATTTACGAATTTTCTTGTGTAAGATATTGTACTTGGAACATATTCCATTCACGTTAAAATAATCTGTTTACACCCTATTTAACATGAAAATCATGTACAAAGATTTGAACACAACTTGACCTCGAACCATGGAAGCAAAGAAGCTTTCTCCTATCTCTTTTTCAGAAGTCCAGGGAAATGGTTAGTTGTTGGACTGGGTTGTTTTACCTCTGAGCGGCACTTTTTTGCACACCATGGACTAAATGGCCAGGTCACATGGACCCCGAAGGCTCAGAGAAGGTTGGGGGAGGGGACCCACTGGAACAGCTGTTAGGAGACAGATGGTAGTCTCCCGTCAAGGCCATCCAGCGTGTTCTTTAACGTGCACAGGGTATGGCTCTCCCGCACACGGGGCCACGGCTTAACGTCCCATCCGACGGACGGCGGCCTTTCCAAGCCCATCGGTGTCCCCTACTTACCGTGGGCAGGGCGGGGGAAATTTTCCGGAGATAAATCTCAACGCTGACCCAGCTGGGACTCGAACCTGGGAATTACAGATTACGAGCCTGGCTCGCTACAGACTGAGCCACCCCGCCCCAGGGAAATGGTTAGAGTAATTGTAGTAGAGGTGGAGCGGGTGCTCACGACATAAGCGTTCGACCATGATATTTGCATTTCCGTTTTAATTGCTTATGAAGTCATATACGAGCATTTATGACTAGGCTAAGTATATTATGCTCTAAATTTCCTTTAAGTGATTTTTGTATTAGGATTCAAAGTTAATACAGTGAACGATGTATTAAGGAATTATGCTTTTAGTTCTACTGACAATTTAAACGTCTTCGAAGCATGAGTGGAAATAACTGGCAGAGACTTCTAATAATAATTATTAAATATTCAATTAATAATAATAATAAGGGCACATCTCAGGTTCCTCTACGTCATTGGTTTATTGAGCTATAAATCGTTTATCGATAAATTAATGATCTTATAAATCAAAGATCATTGGTAGATTGACAATTGATTAATAGTTCAATCGGCCAATGATTTATGAGAATCTTCGATGTGTCGACAGCGCGATCTCGTTGTTTCTTAATTGCTTCAATCCACGTTTCGCCACTGATTTAAAATCAATTTTCAAAATAAAATTTAGATGCAGCCATATTTCAACTGAGTAATAAAAGTCTGATTTCGGTGTTTCTTAATTATTCCTATTGCATAGCTAAAATGATTCGTCTTTTTTATCCATCCATTAAACATGGTTTGCTGTATAATTGGCTAAATGGTTTTATAATGACCCAATGTAGCTAACAACGAGGGTGGAAAAATAATGTTGTTATTGAACATCTATCGGATCAAGGTAGAGGAAGGAAGTTTTTACCAAATAACTATTTGGTCGCGGTGGAAGCAGAATGTTGTTATTGGACGATTATTAGGTCAAAGTGAAGCAAGAAAACTGTTATTGAAAAGCTATTAGGAGTAGGTGGAGGAACCAAGTTGCTATTGGATAACTATAAGTCACAGATAAGTTTATTATTGGATAACTATAAGTCATAGATAAGTTCATTATTGGACAATTTTTAAGTCAGATTGTAGGAGATAGATTGCAATTGACAAGCTATACGTCAAAATTAGGGAAAGAGTTGTTGTAGGAAAGATGTGAGGTCAAAATGGAGGAAGGGGGTTGTTATTGGATAACTATTAAGTCAGAATGGAGAAAAGCGATTTTTATTAGAAAGCTTTAAGGTTAACGTAGAGGAAGGGGGTTGTTATTGGAAGACTATTGGGTAAAGGTGGAGGAAGGAAGCGTACTGTAAACCACTAAGTAAAGGATAAGGAAGGGAATTATTATTTGATAACTATTAGGTTAAGGCAACTAAAGGAGGTTATTAGCGGACTACCATTAGATTAGGGCAAAGGATGAGATTTTTACTGGCCAACTATTAGATCACTATGTAGGAATTATGTGCTGTTGGGCAACTATTAAATTAGGGCGGAGGAAGGGGATTGGAATATTATTAGATAAGGTTATAGAAACGAGGTTTCTTCTGGGCAACTGTTTAGTCAGGGCGGACTAAAGAGGTTGTAATTGGTCAACTGTTATGCCAGGTAGAGGAATTGGTCAAGGTGTAGGAAGATGTTGTTACTAGGTAACTATTAAGTCTGGGTGGAGGAAGAAGGTTGTTATAGCAACCATTATTGAGTGAGGGTGAGTGAAAGAACTTGTTATTAGAAAATTAGTAAGTCAGCATAAGAAAAGGAGATTATTCTTGGACAACTGTTAGATTAAAGTAATGGAGGAATTGCTTTGGGACAACTGTTAGATTAAAGTAATGGAGGAATTGCTTTAGGACAACTGTTAAGGAATGTGGGATAAGTTTATTATTGTGCAACGATTATGTTTATTATTGGAGGAAGCGCAATTATAAAACTATTAAATAAATTGGAATAAACGAGGATTTTATTGGATAACAAGTAGGACAAAGTAAGGGAAGAAAGCTTTATTGAATACCTCTTAAGAAAAGGCGGAGAAAGCGGTTTGCTATGGGACAATTAGTACTTCTTGTTTGAGGAAGGTATTTGTTACTGGACAACTATTAAGGATGGGCGAATGAAGGAAAATTAAAAAAAAAACAGTCTTTAAGAAAAATTATAAATCAAATACTGAAAGTTATATGAATACTTACCAAATCAAAAGGAAATTGCGCAATTAGTGCAAAGAGGAATGTAAAGACTCACGTTCAAAGATGTTTGGGACCTGAAAAATGGCTCATTTGCATTAATAGAAAGTGGGAAAATTTATTGACACCAGAAAGCTTTAAGTGCAGAGAATTTTGCTTTCTATAAATGAAACTGCAACTTAATATCCGACAAACGGCTTATTGAGAAATCCAGTATGTTTTATGTAACAAAACAAACATGAAATGAAGAAATCACAACCAAGAGAAAGAAATGTGGACTTCAACTCCTAAACCTTGGGTATCAGATACGTATTTTGCCCTTCTTGAATATGCATTTTTGTCCTTTGCTTTATCTTGCAGCACATAAATATCACAAAGTCATAGCAAAATGAGTTTAACTAAATAATCAATACAAGTGGTTCTAAATGGATAAACAAAAGTAGAGAACTGCATCTGCATTGCTTCCATTTTTCTATTTTTTTTTCTTTAAAAAAAAAACAGTTTCTTTCGTTTGTATCATTCTTTTTTATATTAAGGGTGAGTTGCAATTTCCACTACCAAACTATATTGATTTATCTCCTCGAAATGCATATGTGAGGACGGCAAAGTTTAAAGAAATTTGCTATTCGATCGATATATTTATTTCGTTTACGTCTGTTTTCAAATGTTTACAGATGCAGAAAGTAGAGTTAGCTTGGATCATATGTCGTAAATCCATATTAAAGCGGAAAATGGCTAACACCAATAACTGTGAAAAAATATGAATAGCAGACGTGTTAATATTTCATAAACCTTAGAGGTTGATTAACCCAAGAAAGATGAATTTTTAATACATGAATCATTATTGTTAAGCTTTCAAAGAAGTTACTAAACGATACCAAGCATTTTGGAGAAGTCTACTTTTAAGCCATAAACATCAATTTTAATATCATAAACATCAAATCTGCTATTCATTCATTGCAATTCTGACACCAAACTAGCTCTTGGATGGGTAAATAAATCATTTTATGTAGTTAGCGTGGGTGTTTGTATAACCTTCTCGAGCTTTTATAGTTATGCTGAAAGTTAAAAGGAAAGAAACGTAATTAGGTTGTGAATCATTTGAAATCTATTCCCTTGAGCAATTAATCTCTAAATCTAAAAGCTACTGTGACAGAAATTAAATCAAAACTTGAAAAATAATAAAATGGAAATGTTCTTAAGCTATTTACTGTTTTTAACTAAATTTATAACATCGCAAATTTTATATTTTTTTATAACTTTTCTTCACGAATCTGTTTTTAAATGCTACCGAATTAGAGTAGATTGAATATTCATTTACAAGCATGGACATCGAAAGGGAGGTTGAAAAGAGTGAGGTAAATAAGACATTTGTCCCGCCTGGAATTTTAAAAAACTTCGAATTTTATATGAAAAAACTCTACAGAGAATTAGGTGGTTGAAAATTCTAAGTCAGAGCTTAAAAAATTCTTTAAATTACAAAAAATAGTACATGAGTAATTTACATAATTTAATGTATATCTCTTTTTATTTTCCATACTGAGGAAAGAAATTGTCACCCTCTCGTTGAAAAATTTCTGTTGACTCTCATACCGCACAAGTGCAGCCTATATAATGAAAGATTTATGCTGCTATTAATAAAATTCAAACAAATAATCTCTAAGGAGATTTTTCTCAGGAATTAAGACGTAATTCGCAACGTTACAAACGTCTCCAAAGTTTTTTCAAGATTTCACTATTTTGCGTTTTCCTTCGCGAAATTAATAAAAGTGTGTCCCCAGTTATAATTTCAAATGCATCTTTCAAACATTCTGTATTATTTTGTGGAGAACTATATCCTTTTAAGTGCATATAGTCAACCATCTTTAAATCCATTATTGTTTTAATCCCATCTTCATTACTGACAAAATTTTGCCGCTAAAGCCTTTTGGAAGGATTTAACTCAGTTGGTAAAGCGCCACGCTCGCAATCTATAGTTGCGAGGTTCGAGTCCCAATTCTGTCAGCGTTGAGATTTTTCTCCGCAAAATTCCTCACCCTGCCCTCGGTCAGAAAAGAGACACCAGTAGGCTTGGAAAGCAGCAGTCCATAAGATGGGAAGTAAAGTCGTAGATCCGAGTACAAGAGAGCCATACCCTAAGCACGTTAAAGAACTCACTGGATGGCTTGATAGAGAGTATTAGAGGTCTCCTAACAGCTGTCCAGTGGGTAACCTTCCTCCAACCTTATCTAAGCCATTGGGGTCCTTGTAACCTCTCTATTTAGTCCATTGGGTGAAGAAAAGTGTAGGTCAGAGGTAAAGCAACCCAACCCAAAAAAAATTCTTTTTTTTTTCATACTACGAGCTTTACCATATGAAACCTACAGGGCGTCTCAATTAAATGCATACACGTTTCATAAAATAATGTTTTATTTTTAAACGTGATAAAGGAGTATACTACCAGCGAAATGAATATATACACATGTGACTATTTGGTCAACAGAAACGTGACCATGTCCACACTTCTATTGCAATATCAGGGTCGATCTTGTTACTAAATATTTCGACCTTTGTCTAGGGCGAACATAATGGGTTAAATGTCTCAGGGGCAATAATCTGAAAATAAACTCAGGGGCATTAATTCCCCTAGGCTGGTATGATTAATGCCCCTGAGTTGTAATCCGTATGCTTACCTGAAGGATATTACGTACAGCACAAAACCACTCGAAGAACTTAGTCAGGATATTATCCCTGGAGAAATTTGGCTCAAGTTTGGCGCATAGTGGTAGTTCTCTCAACAGTGGCTAGATGTTAAGTGCGATTATTTTCAACATCTAGCTGAATCATACAACCTAATTATTATTGAGATAATTATATATTTTGCTTATTTTGCATATATAAAATATTTTTCCATGAGATTGTATAGAAGTGTGCAATACCCAGTATATGAACTAACAGAAACCTCTATCTTTGAAAATGTCCAATATTTCAATAATTATTATTTCATAGCATAAAGTGTTCATGGCAATTCCTTATTAGATTAAATTGACCACTTGTCTGTAAAGGAGTGGCCATCGTGATGTTTGATTGTAGCTCAATGATTTTATAAGTGTAAACTTTTGTAAAAAAATGGCGATGTAATCTCTATTTCCCTGGTATTCCCTTTCACAGAAAATACCACGTCTATTATTAAATGTTTAAAATGCCACTATTACAGTTTTCAAATTAAGAACAGTGAAAATTTTCTAAACAAAACAAACAACATGAAAATAATAATCTTATTAAAGTAGTGTATATTTCGTGAAGAAAACGTACACTACAAAAGGGTAAAAAAAATCACAACTTCTGTATTCACAATGGCTTAGTGTGAATACTAAAGAAACAACTGATTGTATATTCCTGAAAAAATTAAACCAAGCTGGGAACATATTTTTGCTCTACTAGCGCAGTAGCAAAGCATCATGGAAGCAGCTCAGTCAATGAGATGGTACAGTCGATGCAGCTAGGATATTCAAAGGTTATTAGTTCATCTATTAAATTCCTGTCAATCGACCAATATTTTTCGAAGATTATTTATTAGTTGATTGACAAGTGACTGATTGCTCAATCGACCAATAATCTAGGAGAATCGTTGCTGCAGTGCGTGTGCTTCCATATTATTCATCACTAAAATGGAAAGAATAAGCATTAATTTCTGATATCCGATGATTAGGGGACATGAGTGCAAAATGCATAATTTCAGCAATTGAAAAACAGCAAAAAACAAGATTTTACAATACCAACGATGAAGATGTTTGCTTTGGAAAGAAATATACATATTAAACGCTCAATACAGCAGAGAGTAGAGCACAAACCAGGTCCAAAAGTGAGAATGTGCTTTTGTTATAAATAGCTCTATGTTTGACAATATAATATAACCTGGATGGAAGCATTTGTGAGACAAGGAGACTGCGCAATTGTTCCATAGAAAATTCTGATTTGTCACTGATTGATTAATCTGTCAATCACTTGTTAATAAACCAATTATCTCACAGATCAAATATTATTAGTATACTGATATGTGATTTATAACCTAATTCTCCAATGACTTGTAAGAATTTTTGATCTGTCAATTGCGCAGTCTCACTGACTCAATTGCTTTCATCCATGCTTCGTCACTGCATCAAACCAAACTTCGTCACTGCATCAAACTAAAAAAAAAAACTAGTTTTCAGATTTCTGTTTTCTTTTAAATGTTGTAATGCCAAACCAATCAGCGTGACTTGTATTCTATCTGATTTGTCCAACGATTTCTATAAAGATTTGACAGCAAGTAGGAGAAAGCAATCAATAGACATAAAATTAACCGATCAATATAGTCAAAAGACTTCCTGACATCTACGAAGCTAGTAAGTTTTTTTTTCATTTTAATTTAAATATTTCTTAAAAATTTGTGGAGGCGGAATTTTTTCTGTGCACTTTTTGTTATAAGGTTGCCAACCGACCAAATGTTTAACTCAATTTTAGCTCAATTATGCAAAGGACGGTACCGGGAGTGGAACGTAAGCTGATCCCTATTGTGATTATAACAAAAAGAAAGTTTCTTTAAAAAAAAAGAATATTTATGTCTCTAACAAAACCCTTAGGATCAAGAATTCTGTTATAACATCTGCCAATATTCCTGCAAATTTAAACCTTCCTAAATCGTCACTCTAACTTCAGATCTTGATATAAGACTTACATTATGAGAAATTAAAGATTTAGGAAACAGAAATGAATTTATCTTTATTGCAATTAATGAGGGAATAAGAAATTACTTTATTCAGAAGCACATGGAACTGCTCAGCCAAGTTCTCCATGACAGAATCCTCACCATCATCTTGTCATCTTCGTCCCTAAATCCCGTCACAGAATTTCCTTCTTTCTCACACAAAATATTAATTATCTGGTAGAACCTCTTTGCTGTCTAGCATATATTTGTTTAATAACCTTTTATTGTTTAGCAGCTTCACCTGCTTTATTAACAAGGCTATGAAGTTATTCTTATCATATCAACTTTCAATTGTTCCTTTAAACGTTTATTAAAGTATCTTTAATTCTTTGTTAATACCAAGTAGGTTGATGATACAGATTTTTCCTGCGTTCCCTTTTATCAGAAATAAGCCCTTTCTAATTAATTCAATTCCGAACAATTAACTTTCGGGATTAGCATAAACCAGGAGTCTGAGGTCCATGTCTGTTCCCTCATATCATGCGCTTGAATAATACGAAATGACAATCAGATTATCATGAATTACGAAAATATCTGTGACATGCAGCGACAGATTAAATGAAGCGGATTTAAACAATTTTCGTAGCTTTGACATTATTCCAATTATTAGAGAAAGAGGAATTAATATTACTCTACTAACAAAGGCTTTGTTAATATGTACTGAACGGAATTAGTATTTTCGGAGGAAAATTCCGAATTTCAAGTGATTATTCTGTTTTGGAGATGAACCCAGGATGTTATCGAGTCGGCCTTCAAAGGACGTTTAGGAGGAATGCTGCAGGAAATAAGTATCTTAAATCAGATTGTTTTACACCTTATAAGATCCTTTTTACATTAGAGTTCATTAAATGGTCAGATTAGTAACCAAAACTGAGAGAGAGTAAGAGATCTACTGGACAAACTTTAAGAGCTAATGGGAGCAGCGGTGAAGGGTAGTAGGAACAATTGAGACAATGAGACTGCACAGTTGACGAAACGATGATTCTCGTAGATCATTGGTTGATTGAGCTATCAGTCCCTTTTCAGTCAACCAATGATCTATGACGTAACTGTTGATTTATAACTATTTGCTGATTGGCAAGTATTGACAATTCTGTAAACCAATTACCTGTAAGAATCAGATATCTCAACAGCGCAGTCTGAATAGGATCCTTTAGAAAAGGCAGTATGGTCATGTGCATAAGATTGTTTTTAAAATGAAACTACGAATCAATGTCGTTTCCAAAGTAGAATATATTTCAAAATTCAGTGTTGATCCGTTTCCTACAGCAACAGGAAGAAGATAAACTTATGAGAAACGACGTTGTGAGTCTTGTCTCTTCTAGATTTAGTGACTACTTCACAAAGGTTGGTATTAATACAGTAATCCTTCGTTAATAACGCGGTTACCTGAGTACTAATTCGATCTGACGCTGCCATTGCATTATAGCTATATCTCACAACAGCGCTGTATCATCTCGCTATGACTCCGTTTCAATTCTCTCGTGATATATAAACAACAGTTGCTATAATAAATGATAATTGCTATTGCTAAGGCAACAGAATTGAAGCCTTCTAATTTCATACAAACCGATATGACATTCGTGCTTTGCATGTAACGAGTTTTTATTTACGTTTTTCTCGAACGTAATTAGTGGTTAATACATTTTTTTAAGTTCTGACAATGAGTGACAAACGTGCAATATCACAATTTCTATTATCGGTAAGAAGGAGAGAAAAAATAATTTTCGAAAGAATTGATTCTGGTGAACGTCAAATCAATGTATGCAATAATTTGGGATTAGCAATTTAGAATTAATAAGTTAAATAGTAATAAACAAAAAAAATACCCCCTCAAGCAGCTGCTTACCACAGAGGTCTGACAGGAGCCTGTCAGTTTATATGCCATAGTAGAAGGTCTGTGAGGATGGGAGGACCTCAACAGAAAAACAACACATACATCCATGGGTACCTGGGGCTCGAACCCAGGTCCCTTAGATCAAATACAAAGCGCGCTAACTAATCTACTTTAGCAGCGGAAAAATCAACCGTTCCACTGCAAGGCAAAAAAGGTAATTACAGACAGGCCACCATTATTATTGAAGAAGTAGAGAAACTTCTAAATATTTTTATTGCTGATAATGCCTAACATGAAATTAAGTTTAAGTTAAACTATTATCCAAAAAAAACCTATAAGAAGATCTGAAAAAAAAAAACCAGGTCCGAAAAATCTATGGAACCATTTACTTCTCGTAAGGGTTATGGTTCGATGCGTTTAAAATGCGCTCCCACCTCTACAAGTATATCAATTCAGGGAGAAGTCGCAAATTCAGATCAAGGAAGAGTCGAAAATTTCAAGAAAGAAAGTTAAAATATTTGGAAAGGTGCTTGAAAAGGGAAAAGTACAACAGTTATACTACTAAACAATTTTTTAACCACGCTACTAATAATGTAACTATCGAAAGAGCCTCGCAATGACAGGAATTTATCTATTTAATACGTACTTTTATGGAAATGCGGCACTCGCTTAGCACTGATTCAGTTAGTCCTCTGCTTTACTTGAACCGATTAACAGAGTTACGTGAGAGATTCCTCTATAATTAATATACGAGTGTGACTTCAGATTTTGTCTACTTCATAGATAATGCGTCATGATTTAGTCATAAGGAAGCAAATACGTGATCATTTATCAGTGGTGAAGTGTAAATGAGAGTAATTGAGAAGAGGAGACTGCGCAGTTGATTCATCGAAGAATCCATCCCTACACCATTGTTTGATTGAGCTATCAGGCAATGAGTCAATCAACCAATTATCTCGTGGATCAAAGACCATTCGTTAATTGGCAAGATATTAATATTTTAATCAACCAATGACACAGGATAATCTCTCTGATATGTCAATTGTCTAGCCTCATTGTCTCAACTTCTTTCATCAACTGGTCCAAACATTGGATATGTATCTATTCTGGTTTTCGCAACAGCACTAATCCATTATATTGCGAAGGGCTAACCAAACAGAAAAATCAGTATATTCACTATCATAAAGAACATGGCTGAACTCAGTTTCAAATTGTTATAATTCGCAAAACATCTTAACAGAGGATGCAGATTCTTACTGTGAAAAAGTATGAGTGTGTGAAGTTGGAATTTCTGAATATCTCTTTGCTTTCTGCTGTGCATCCTGTGTAGGTAATAACATCCATCGAAAAAATTGTGTATTACTATAAGCATTAAATCGCAACATAAAAAAACAGTTTCCGACTTGTTTTCCTGAAAACTGACTGAAACGCTCTTTAAATGTGTACTGGCTATCATTACGGTATCAATAGGAGTACGTGCTGGGTAAGTTGAGGCAGTAGTCAGCCTCTGGTATAAATTATTTTGGTTACTGGTTATTTGGTTACTTAAATTGGTTTACTAGTGCCAATGTCAACCTCAGAACATGTAGCAAAGAAAACAGACATACGTGCTGTGTAAGTTGTGAGGCAGTAGTCAGCTAGTGTGGATTTGGTTTTACGGAAAAAAGTGAAAACTGTATAAACCTGGTGTAGCATCAAAAAGGTCCTACTAAGATCGATTATGCTACTTGCACTGACTTCATACGCAAATTTGCCTCTCTGATATGTAATCCATGCGGAATAAATTGTGGTGATGGTGCATGTTGCCGAATGGTTACAGGAATATCGTTTTGTGAGCACAAACTATGCGATATCCTACCGAGGATTGCCATTGAATGCTTTTGGGAATGGAGCATAGTTGACCTTTCAGATACCCATTATTCCGAGTCACAAATTATAAAATTGTGCAAAGTCGGAGGATTTATCATTTCTCGAAAGGGCACCTATGTAATGAAGCAACACAAAAGAGCCCCTCCCGAAAGTGGTTGCAGATACGCAGAAAAAGCGAAGAGCACTCAGCCACACACCAGATGTTATCAAAAATGTCAATAGTCAGTGGACACAACTGTGCAACCCAGAGAACGATCGCCAAATACACAAAGTGTCCCAACTGTTCAGAATACCATCCGAGACAAATTTCGCTTACAGTGACCTTGTAAGGTTCATGTCCACAAGTTGCTGCCTCTCATCATCTAACTGAACGGCGTACCAATTGCGACAACATTTATGAGCGTTACCTAGCGGGCAAGAGGTGGAAAAATGTCGCCACATTGGTCAAGGGATACATCTACATAGCCAACTGCAACAAGCCCCGCAACAAGTCCGCATAGCCAACTGCAACAAGTACCGACCAGTCGATCAAACAGCCTATCTCGATTGATACAGAGAAAATACCAAAGATTTCCCCAAATATTTCGTGGTTTTTGCTGGGTATAACTATAACGGGAATTTGCAAATCCGTAGTGTGGAAAAAACGCCAAAGCGAATTCCCTTTACTATCAGGCAAACGTCCTGAAGCAAATATACCACGACGAATTGCTTACCTTATTATCTGAGGTACAGATGTCAATACCATATGGTTGTATGAAGACAAGGCTTCGAGTCACACTCCAGCATCTACGTGCACAAAACTTCAATGGACGATAGAGGAAGGTAGAATCTGTGCTATCACATTGGAGAGCATTCCTGTAAAGTCACCGAATGCTCCGCCATGGACTTTGGCTCATTTGAACTCTTGAAACGAGCTCTGGGTAAACGCCAATCGTGGACAGTTGATGGATTATATAAGCTTGTAAAGAGAAATGGTACTGATTAGATATGAGAGTGCTTCACAGAAGCCTACTGCAGGGGAATATATTGAAAAGTATTTTGAATTGGATATATATTATGTAAGGTATTGGGAGATAGTGGAAGGTAAGAAAGCAATTAATGTACAACAAGGACACCAGATCAAGCATGTTCGGTGGTGGTGTAAAGGTATGCGATATTATATGGGTCTCTGAAAACAGCTCCGTATAACATAATCAACTTCAGCATATGCAGCAAAGAAAACAACAACAAAGAATTACATCAAAAACATCAAAGATGAAAATTTTCTAGCAGTGGTCGAAATTAAAAGAAAAAGGAGACCCTAAGATTTTATTTAAAAATACACCCCATTCTTGTTTAGGAGTCACACTCCTGAACAAGAATAATCTTTCTCCATCTCTAAAACTTTCTGCATTATCGCGAGTCAAAGAAAATGAATATGATTTTTTTTTCACCCCACTAATTTCTAGTTGGAGTAAGATTATTGATTCAGTTGTCCATATCGCTGACATCCACAATTGCGTTGTACTTATTTACTATTTTCACCTCAATAGTATTCAAAAAAAACAAGAAAAATGCATCAACTGGTAATAGTAGAGTCTCATTGTTCAATTACTTTCATCCCGACTTTGACCCTCTCATAACATCACATCTCATGAAAAGATACGAATTCTGGTCTTAAGCACAAGCCACCCAAGCGCTGTGTTAAATTTAGTTTAATCACTAACCAATGATAGGATATTTTAGGGAACGAACGCTTAATCTTTCTACCAGTTGTTTATTTCTAATAATCAAAAGCGAATTACACACCTTTTTTTATAAAATAATCTGTATCGTATTCGGAATGTTTGGTAAGCTTAGGCTGAATAGATCAGCGGTCAAACATGGACAGAAGCAGCAGAGACAATGAAAGTTCTCAGACACATCGAATATGTTCTTAATTGCTGAAACATGTGGAAACGTTTGCAACGAAATTCTTCTTCACCCAGATTTACAAAATCTTATTGTTTGGAGAAAGAAAAGTTCTCCAAATAAATTGTTAATATTTCAAATAATAATAAACCACCAGACATCGCTAGTGATATCTGGTGTTCGTGGCTTGAGGAATTATTACAGCTGTCGCATGTATGGCTTTTATGACACTAAGTGACACTAAACGAACATATGTGGGGCGGGGGTTGCTCAGTCGGTAGCGTGCCAGGCTCGTAATCTGCAGTTCCCAGGTTCAAGTCCCAGCTGGGTCAGCGTTGAGATTCATCTCCGCAAAACTCCCCGCCCTGCCCATCATCCCCACCCCATCACGATCAGTAGGGGACACCGATGGGCTTGGAAAGGCCGCCGTCCATCGGATGGGACTTGAAGCCGTGGCCCCGTGTGTGGGAGCCATACCCTGTGCACGTTAAAGAACACACTGTATGGCTTGACAGGAGGCTACTATCTGTCTCCCAACAGCTGTTCTAGTGGGTCCACTCTTCCAACCTTCTCTGAGACTTAGGGGTCCTTGTGATCTGGCCATTTAGCCCATTGTGTGTAAAAAAGTGCCGCTCAGAGGAAAAACAATCCAACCCAACGAACATATGCATGATTTTACACTTTCTGCAGCTTTGAGGGTGGTCTCCTTTTACAAAGCTTCTTTTCACTTCTGCCAGCACTTGACTTGCACGTTTCCTCCCCTTTTCTTTCTTCATTTTCCTTTTTTACGTGGAGGCGTGGTTTTACGGTCAAGTTGTACATAAATTTATTAGTAAATTATCGCATGATGATATGACTTCTCGCACTTGATTGATTTATAATCAACCGTTAATTACGGAAAAATATGCCACTGTAATAACCTCACACAAGGTAGCTGGTAATTTAATTTCTTTCGGATCAGTTACCCTTTCTTCTCTCTATATAATCTTTCAAGACTGTCTGATGATGACACAGAGAAAATTATTTCCTTTTCGCTATGAAAGACTATTATTTAATGAATGAGTGAAAGTACTTTCTTTTCACTATGAAGGATATTTGTCAATAAATGAACATCCCGTTCGGACTCTATGGGAAAAGTATTTGAACTTTAGACACAAATTCTTCATCAGTAAATGAGCATCACTTCATGAATCTATGTGAAAGTATATATTTCACTACGAATTTTCTTCAATGAATGAACAGTTTCATTTAAAAAATTCCAATTTCCTTTTTAAGGCTTTTCAGTAATAAATAAGCATTATTTTCAGACTCTATATGCAGTATGTTTCTTTCCCTAAGAAGGCTCTTCATTAATTAAAATGCATCACTTGCTGATTCTATGTTAAAGTACATTTCATCACTAAGAAAGCCCTTCATTAATGAATGAGCATCATTTGCTGATTCTATGTGAGAGTATATACATTTCAAACGGATATTCTTCCTCAATGAACGAATATCACTTGCTGACTCTAGTCTCTTCAGCACAAAGGATTCTACCCAATGAATGAACATCACTTGCCGACTCAATGTTAAAGTCTCTTCACTACAAATGTTCATATCCAATGAATGAACATCATTTGCTGGCTGATTAATAAAGCCTCTACACTTCAAAGGGATAGAATAAACGAACATCACTTGCTGACTCTAATGTCTCTTCACTACAAAGGACCATCCCAAATAAATGAGCAACTCTTTTCGATTCTTTGGGTAGGTTGTTATAATTTCACTTCGAAATCTCTTCATATATGAAATATTAATGCAAATGACTGTATTTCAAAGAGAATACACTCATGGGTCAGATCATTATGATAACCCCTGTTTCCACGAGTGGATGCGTTCGCAGTATGTAGCATTGACGTCACTGAGCGGCGCAGTATATATAGGAAGCACGGACAGGGAGGGACAGTTCATCTGTACGACACATGTGCAATGGGGAAAGTGGAGGAATTTTCCGAGCTTGAACAGGGAATGATTCTCGATGTAAGGGAAGTGGGGGTACAGCTTCTCAGCAATCGCAGGGATTGTCGGCTGCTCGTGGGCCGTTGTAGTGAAGGTATGGTGGGAATGGTTCAAAGAGGATCACACATCTCCCCATTGTGCTGGAGAGGAGAGATCGTCATTTGTTGACAGTCGAGGTGAACGCTAATTGGCGCGTGCTGTCTGAACAACAGATGGCTTACGATCCCTCAATTAATAGTAGACTACCTACAATGTACAAAGAGAAATGTTTCCGAGCACACAATCTAGCAAACGTTCTTGCAGATGGGCCCACTGAGTCAGGGTTCGTTCATGTGACTATGTAGACCAGTCGTCATCGACAGCTCTGCCTGCAGTGGGAACTGAGGCATCATGACTGGACATCGAACATCTGAAAGCCTGGTACGATGAATTACAGCTCCACCACGCCTAAGGATGGGTCTGTATTTGATGCACTACATGTAAACAGCTGCAACCGAACTGTATTATTTAACGAACACAGACCGGTAGCGGTGGTATCGTGGTATAGGGAATGTTCTTATGAACATCACTAGGTCCTATCATCCCCGTTGAACATGTCCTCAGCACCAGACCTAGGCAATGTACCTAGGCAATGTTTCGAGACCAAGTGGTGCTCTACATGGTGGCCGTGTATTTGAGTGGCATGGGCTCTTTCAGAAAGACAACGCCCTAAGTTACAAGGTCCGCACTGTTCAGGAATGGTGTAGCATTATGTCCAAGCATTCCGTGTGCTCCCCTGGCTGCAAAATTCCCCCAACATGAATCCCATCTGGTGCGAAGTGTCAATACACTTCGCGCCAGATTCGGAAGCAATTGGACGGAAACGGAAGCAATTGAGACGTTGATACTGAGCAGTTGAGAGATCTCTGATTCTTACAGGTGAGTTACTTAGCAATCAGTCAATATTGTCATGGATCAACAATTTCATCATAGACCATTGGTTGATTGAAAAGTGACTGATAGCTCAATCTACGAGAATCATTGTTTCGTCAACTGCACAGTCTCATTGCCTCAATTGCTTCCACTACGGTTCACCCCAGAATCCCATCGAACATTTGTGGGACTCGGTCGAATACACCATTCGCAAGGGAGCAGGGGTGGCTCAGTCGGTAGTGCGCCAGGCTTGTAATCTGTAGTTCCCAGGTTCGAGTCCCAGCTGGGTCAGCGTTGAGATTTATCTCCACAAAATTCCCCGCCCTGCCGACGTTCAGTAGGGGACACCGATGGGCTTGGAAAGACCGCCGTCCATCGGATGGGATGTTAAGCCATGGTTCCGTGTGCGGGAGAACCATACCCTGTGCATGTTAAAGAACATGCTGGATGGCCTTGACGGGAGGCTACCATCTGTCTCCCAACAGCTGTTCCAGTGGGTCCCTCCCCCAACTTTCTCTGAGCCTTCGGGGTCCATGTGACCTGGCCATTTAGCCCATTGTGTGCAAAAAAGTGCCGTTCAGAGGTAAAACAACCCAACCCACTATTTACAGGACCAAGCCAATTCCTCGCTCCGTCGCCCAACTCAGATATGTTATTCTATTCAGCTGACTGGTGCAAGCGGTTATCGGTGCGAAAGGCATCCCAACAAGTTATTAGGCACGTGGTCATAATGTTATGGCTCATGAGTGTATAACGGTGTTCGGAATTAAAGAAAAACTATGCTCATTGCTTCGTTGCATTAAATTTAAACACCAGTGTACGGAAATAAAACAGTTAAATAAAACACAAATCATGATTTAACTTGTTTTCGATACTAATTTTCTAATACAATTCGTACTTTGCAACAGCATCAGATAACAAAGGAATAAGTTTTAAAATTGGACAAATGATCCCTACTAGGTCGCAGATTTGTAGGCCGAAGTTCAAATTTAAATCAGCTAAAAACAAATTTAGTCCAATTTCATATAAACACTCGACTTTGCAAATAGCATATCAAGTACTCTGACGACTGAGCTACAATATCCCAACCATCTGGAAGTATGATTGATGGCTGATAACACAATGATAAGAGTGCCATCAAATGATGATGTGTCCCCTAGCCATTTTGTTCCATTTCTGGAATATTTAATTCGCAGTAGTCGCAGTTGTGACCGATTGTTTGGAGGAACACCCAACCATATATATTACGCAGGAAATATTACGGATATCTAGTGAAAAATTAATTATTGTATCCGCCTTCCATACAGGATTTGATATAATCAGCCAAATTACTACCATTGACTTTTGTCTAATTCTTTTTTGACTTTAACACACAATTAATGAAAACCAAAACCAAAAATGTATTATTTTACAACTTTTTTAATATTCAATCTTTCCCTTTGCTTAGAAAGGCGGTTTGAAATGAATCTATCCCTTTTTCAGTTGGCTTTACAGCTCTGTCACGAATGCAATGTGCACTGCGTCGTCGTTCAACCAACAGGCATCTGTGCAGAAGTTTCTTCTCAGATTAATTTTGAAATCATGCAGCCAATGCTCCCTAATTAGGCACCCAGATTAATTATATACTCGGGCTGAAATCTATCGAACCTTGCCTTGAAATCGTATATTTGATCTCTGCGATCGAACACTTCGATCTATGCAGAGAGAATCACCTTACTCTTCGGCTCCTCTTTCGACTTTCAGTGCGAATCTGATCTCTAATTCTAAACCTCCTCACCCGACCTCATCTCTTAAAGCACGAGTCGGTCATCACTGCTTACTTCGCCATATGGATCCACATTGGCACTTCGGCTGTTCGTTATCTTCCACGTTAAGGAAGTGAGGGATCGCAGAGTTCTCGCTGCTACCGTCCACTGCTCGTAATCAAAATGCCGATATATTTCTGGTTCTCGAGGCATCTCAACTGTGCCTTTCTCTTGAAACGTAGCAGTTATCAATAAACAATCCATCATTAAATATCGATAAATTGCGGAATTATCGATAAGAATATAACTGTATATATGCACAAATTTAATGCCTTATAGTATTTCGTTTAATTGTAGAAAATAATAAATTCTGCGACAGATACAACAAAAGGTAATATTTTCGTTAATAGATTCGTATACCAGTAAGGGATAGACAGTTTTTCAGCAAACTTAAATTGTTAACTCATGATGTTAATAATTATGGTAACTCATCAATAGTCTAACTGAAACATTTTAAAATACATTCGATATGTTATAACCACTGAACTATCAGCGGCTGATAATTTATTGGTTAGAACATTTGCAAGTGTTCAGGCGACGTGGTTTCGAGTCCCGCTCACGGCGAAACTTACTTTTTCACCTAATTATTCATGAGTCCCATGCTTACAAATATTTCCTCCGATCTTTTACTACTGTATTAATTATGAAGTTCGGTTGATCAACCTCCAAGATATTCCTTATATAAAAGAAATAAAATTAGCAAGAATCCAAAGTGCGAAAATATTAGACGTCTAAATTAATGTGTTGTAATACTGAACATAATATGAACCAGATTTATCTTTGAATTTCTTGCAGAAAATCTTAGAGTATTGCGGGTTTTATATATTTATTAATATCCCTTCTATTGCGATCGATTAATAAAACATCGTATCAACCCTAGAAGACTAATAAAGTTCATCTCTATTTTTCATATAGGACAAAGCGATGTCGTTTTTCTATTTACAAGTTTTTAATGGCGTTTTAAATGTTCTTGAAAATATTGAACTGACATTTTTTTTTTGATTTGCGTTTTTGCCACCGAACACTAGTTCGATTTTCAATACCTCTTGCAAGACTCCACCACAGTATTATGGGGTGGCGTAATATCTGGTACTAAGATCGATATCACATTTTATCTCTGGCGCACTCTGTCTTGTCGAAAATCAATGTCACAGTTTTTCACAATTTCTAATTTCGTTCCGAAAGGCAGATGTATACAAAGTATGCACGCTGGTCTAGGATTGCTTTTACTTTTATTCTTCTTTGATGCCAGAACGTATACCCATTAAACAAACATATTTGTTTTCGTGTCCCTGAGCGTGTTTTACGTTCGCCTATTGAAATGCAAAATATAAACTCGCAACATTATGGCTCGAGACTTTTCCAAGTTTATGACTAAGAATGATTACACGACACGTTCTGAAATTACAAAGCGTATTTCCCCAGCAATGACCCTGTAGGGCATCACTGATATGACACAGCGGGTTCGTCCTCACCACGAATGGTGTGCTTGTATTTATGTGCGTAATAAAAGGCCAGAGTGGCGGTCATAAATCGGTACACTTTTGTTGCACAGGGGCTGCTCTACAGATGCTGAGACTCGAGCAGAAAAAGGGTATCAAACAACACTAAAGAAGTAAGGTTAGACCGCATTTCAGAGAGATCGAAATGAACTGATTTAGTGCACATAACGGAACCATAAATTAATCGCTGAAAAATTACATTCATCTATCACTTGATTTTGCTAAAGACATTCCCTTTATGTAAGAGAAATGTTTAGGATCCTAGGTAAGGAGCGCAGTAAACGAAATGCCTTTGCGGGTCAAAGCTAATATGAAGGTATATCAATTACATTGATTGTTCAGCTCAGCAGCCATTAAATATCCTCCGACATTTAAATGCTTTAAATTTTTTTTATCTAGTGGGGATTTTTTGGCCGTGTTCTCAGATGCAAGAAAAAAGGTTTTTCTTTACTAAATGGAAAACAGGTAAGCTTTTCATCATATCATAAAAATAATGTTATAAAAGAAATAAAATATCAATCAATTAAAATATACGGGGTTCAAATCCTTGAAAATGCATGAGTAGTCCCCTTGTGATGTATGCTGTCTTTCTGTTGAGGTTTCGCCTTCCTCGTGGAATCTTCTTTATGGTCTGTTATTATTAGAGGCACTTGACAGATCTCCCTGGATAGTAGACGGCCTGAAAACAAAGTTGTTCATTATTTCCATCATTCACATGGAGGATGGTGTCCTATATAGTTATCATAAATATATTTCCCCTACCATTAACTATTCACAATAATGTCGTGTTAATGAAATATACAATTTAAAGTTAGCGAAGAAAATTTGTCAGTGGACTGTTAGGACACTTCGGATAAAAGTCGACATCACAGCTGAATCAAATAGCTAGGGGGAGCTGAACATTAATACTATATAAATTTATTACCATGTAATATTTCAAAAGGCCGTCCCATGGCCGAGAGGTTAGTGCGCTTGACTCAGATCTGAGAGATCTGGGTTCGAGCCCCGGGTTAGGCATAGATGTGTGTGTTGTTTTGCTGAGGTCATTAAACATATATATATATTAACATATGACCGCCATCCGTCGGATACCTTCTTCTCAGACCTTCTACTATGGCGTATAAACCGATAAGCTCCTGTCAGACCTTTGTGACAAGCAGCTGCTTGAGGAGGTATTTATATTTTTATTTGAAAATTCATCATGTAGAGCTTGCTAGCAGTTGATGGTTCTGTAAGTTCAGTAAAAAAACTTAGTGATTAGTTCGGGAAAAATTAATAAGAAGCGGAAAATAATACGAAAACTTTGCACATAGCATACAGTAATTCACAGCTGAAATATGTGTAATAAAATTATTCAAATTCACCTTTAGATATCAAATTAGAAGGATGAAGAATCTTGGCTGTAAGTTACATACTTCAGATAGATTGTTGAGTGATGATAGCGAAAACTGAAATTTCGAATAAAATAACTGTATGATATCAACAGTAATCTATGTACCATGACAGAGAATTTAGTAAGTGAGTAAAGATCATAACTGTTGCGAAATTGGAATAGGAACTTAGTTAATGAACCTGTTATAAATGGGTGAAAAAAAGATAATACTGTGCAACACTGAAAATGTTTTTGAAATGAAAACAGAGTTTTTTTACTAATTTCGAGGCGCAAAACTTGATTATGATATTAAAAATTGGTGATTGGCTCTCGTTTTGAAAATACAGGAGACTGCGTCCATATATAGAGTGTATACTGATTTGAGTGCTGTACAAAGTTCCCAGGTGACACAATACCAGGGAGCTATTGCATCATTCGGGAGTTACCCTTCTTCGGTTATCGTCCGTTCATGATTGTAAGCATGATTGTCTATGTAAGCGATATGCCTCGTTCTTGTGTGAACAATTCAGACTAATTTTGTTACATTTGTGGCGAAGTTACGTTTGTATCACAGAGGCATTATTTCATGACTGTCATTGTAGAGGCCTACCACCTTTACTTCGGGTGTAAGATTGGAGATCAACAAAGGAATTGGGCTCTGCATATAGTGTGTAATAATTGTACAACACGTCTTCGCAGCTGGATAAATAGCAAGAGGCGCTCAATGCCATTTTCCATTCCTATGATATGGCATGAATCGTCCAACCACGTGAGTACTGTTACTTCTGTATGACACCTCCGCTGCGAAGTGGTATTACTAAAAAGAAAAAGCAGGCAATAAATTATCCCAACATACCGTTTGCCGTCCTCTCACTGCCACATGGAAAAAAACTGCTCTTCCCAGAGCCATCAGAACATTACGATGTGGACTATGTGTAAAGGGGGAAGAGGAAGAGAAGGAAGAATCAGGGGCACAGTAAATAGCATCTGGAGATCCCGACTTCACACCCAGAAATCGGATTCATCGCGCAAGACCACGTAGAACCAGTTGAATTATCTTGTTACAGATCTCTAGCTGTCAAAGAGTAAGTCGGAACTCCTAGGATCCAGACTGCAGCAGTCGAATCTCCTTGATAGAAATGTGAAAGTAAATTCGTAGCGTATTCTCCAAAAAGATGTGTTTTTTTTTACCATGGTAGGTAGGTAATTGGTTGCTTGCAAAGATGTTGGCGATTTATTTACATTCCTCCACTTGACGTGTACTCCAGAAGAATGGAGGTTATTCATAGATTTTCCTAAATTAAGCATGAAGGCCGTTCTTCTACACAATGAGAACGTGTTGCCTTCTGTTTCAGTAGGCCATGCTGGTAATATGAAGGAAACACGACAATACGTAAAAAACACTTCAATATACTTAAATTTTGACAAATACAAATGGTATTTTTTTGCGATCTTAAAAGTCATTGTTCTTTTGCTTGGACTTCAGCTCGGATATACAAAATTCTGTTGCTTCCTTTGAGAATGGAATAACAGAGACAAAGCATCTCATTACGTGATAAGGATTTTGTCTGATCGGCAATGATTGAAGCCAGGGAAGAAGAATATATAGCATCTGTGCTTCTTCTGCTGGTACAAAACACGAAGATTTTATTGTCACCTTTACACATAAAATTGGGACTAATGAAGAATTTTGTCAAGGGAACTGTCAAGGGAGATCAAACGCAAACTACCTTTCTGTATCTTCGACAGAAATTCCCAAGACTTAGTGATGCAAAGATAAAGAAAAAGACAAGCTTGAAAAAAAAAAACACTATTTTACGCTTGTCTATCTTTGACTGATTACCTAAGAGAAACCAACTAATTTACCTTGATGGTTGTTCAGTCTTTTGAACGTGCTAAATTACAAACATGAAGACTAAATAAATATAAAATCAAAAAGTGTCTGTTAGCAAATTTTACATCATACAGTTTTTTGTAGAGATGTACTTAATTTTCTGTGCTGTCAGGAGACGATGTGGATTTTGTTCGTTCTGTCGTATTCCACACCAGGAACAGAGACATCAGTATACAAGATAGGTAATCGAGAATGATGCGAAGAATCCAGATTATTATTTCTCGCCCGTAGATTAGGAACCAATATGTAAATTTACCTATTGCAACATAAACTAGTAAAACTTCATAAACCTCACAGTTATCTACAACGCATGCAATATTTAATCTTTCAGAGCAATAGTGTTTAATGCAGACATCTATGGAAAAAGAAAGATAGGGGAAAATGTGTTAATGTTGCTCCATATTTTAAGAACGACAAACAAAGTTTATGTAATATCATTCCGCATTTATTGCCTTAGGTAAACACGATTTTAATAACTACTCTATTGTTGAAAATAGAGTGACATACTGTAAGGAATATAAATTGTATAAAAAGGGATAACCCAAAACCAATTTTCTTGTTTTAGGGTAGAGTACTTTAGAGTTTTGAAATACCCTGCTCTATAGGTTGCCTATCCACATTTCGACAATAGATGGCACCACCGATGCAGTGTTAACAAAAATAACAGTGGAAATGCAATATTTATTTAAAGGCTCAGCAGTATTCGTATGCAGTATGTGATTATGATTCTCACAATTTTCCTAACATCTCATGATAAATCACTGAGTATTGTTCAGTCCCATCACTGAGTATTGTTAAAAATATATTTTTCAACTGCTATTTCAAACCACTATTTTCGAAATATTTTTGAAAACCATAAAAAGAAGGTGAAAATTTATGTATCAAATTAGTCGCACATGCATACATACAAACATACATACGTACAGCTCATGAAATGATGATCTGAAAAAGATTTTGGTTTTGCCATGAGTGGGATTCGAACCCACGTCTCCAGGAAAAAGAAAATCAGCTCATCGTTTCATGAGTTCCAAGTCTACAGGACTTGTCTTGTAATTCTTTACTACTGATACATACATACATATATCAAATTAGTCGGTTTTTTGTCTTTATGATGCCTGATCTTTAGTTTCAATCCTTAATAAGATTTTTTCCGAGTTATCAATTAAATTTTTATATATTCCCTTGTATTCTAGTTGTTCAGAAAGATTAATTAGCTGATTATTCTTAGAATTCACTTAGTAGGTTATAAGATGTATTTGGATATTATTAATTTTGATTTTCGTTATTTTATCACTGAGTTCACAAAAGATTCATAAAGATTTCATAGAAAAAAATAAATTTATTTAATTTAACGTGTTTGAAACTTGCGATGTGTAGATTTTGTTGGGATTTTTTCACTTTTCGCAACATAAGCAATATTTACTTCTTGTGGGAACCCAGTGACGATGTGCGATTGGAAGCAATTCATATAATAATGGTATAAGTTATAATTATTAGACTTCATAATTGAGACATCAGTGGTACAAATAGGTCCTTGGCTGATTGCTACTTGAGCTATCAATCAGCTAATGATCTTTGATACTGTTAATTGACGAATAATTAACATCTTAATCAACCAATGACCTAAACATATCTCGCTTTCGTGAACTGTACACTCTCAGTCTCATTGTCTCTAGTTACACTCATGCCTTCGTCGCTGTCCAAATGATACGTGGCTCCTAATCATTCCTTTTCTAGAATTTTTTAATAATAATTCTAATAATTCTCTAATAATCTAGTTAAGTAATACTAGATAGTAATATAGTATTACTTATAAATATATACTATATTACTTATATATATATTACTTATAAATATAATATATTATATATATATTTCCATTGTATAAGTAATACAATGGAAACGTGACAAATACAGTATCTATTAATTCCAATTGCAACACTGAACAAATCATTGCAGACTATTAGCAATGCCCAGGTTCGAGTCCCAGCTGGGTCAGCGTTGAGATTTACCTCCGCAAATCTCACCATCTTGTCCACGGTCAGTAGGGGGGACACCGATGGACTTGGAAAGGCCGTCGTCCGTCGGATGGGACGTTAAGCAGTGGCCCCGTGTGCGGGAGAGCCATACCCTGTGCACGTTAAAGAACACGTTGGATGGTCTTGACGGGACGCTACCATCTGTCTCCCAACAGTTGTTACCCTCCTCCAACCTTCTCTGAGCCTTCGGGGTCCATGTGACCTGGCCATTTATCCCATGTTGTACAAAAAAGTGCCGCTCAGAGGTAAAACAGCCCACAACTGCAGATTATTAACTCTAGCAAGTTTATCATCGATATTATAAATGTTATCATAATAAATTTTCAGTTATTTAAAAAAACCTTACCATTCTCCAAAAATTACGCTTTTTAACCGAATTAAATAAGTTGTCCGTCTAAGCTTCCACAAGAAGATTGTCGTTCTAAAAACAGCTCATTAGACAAACATTTCATTTTTTCAATTATACTCATACAGAGATTTTTCAACGAATGGAAAACGGGTGATGCTTGGCTGGGCCAATGGCTTTTCGCGACAACCCATAAAGCCCTTATGAGTAGGGTAGCCAGAATGTTCCTTCTTTCTGTTATTGTTCGTATCTTTTTTTTAAAGACGAAATGTTTTCTTTTTATAACTACTAAAACATTTTATTTCTAAAATATTCAAGGATACAAATGTTTTTGAAAAAGTTAAATAATAAAAGCGTTATTGAAGGAATTTTAATAATTAAACAGAATACCTTTAAACAGACTGAATACTATCCAAATTGTCAAATTCAAATGACACATATTATTGATTCTTTAATTAGTGAAACATTCAAAATTCCTGATTCTTTAATTAGTGAAATATTCAAGATTCCTGATTCTTTAATTAGCGAAACATTCAAAATTCCTGATTCTTTAATTAGTGAAACATTCAAGATTCCTGATTCTTTAATTAGCGAAACATTCAAAATTCCTGATTCTTTAATTAGTGAAACATTCAAGATTCCTGATTCTTTAATTAGTGAAACATTCAAGATTCCTGATTCTTTAATTAGCGAAACATTCAAAATTCCTGATTCTTTAATTAGTGAAACATTCAAGATTCCTGATTCTTTAATTAGCGAAACATTCAAGATTCCTGATTCTTTAATTAGTGAAACATTCAAGATTCCTGATTCTTTAATTAGCGAAACATTCAAAATTCCTGATTCTTTAATTAGTGAAACATTCAAGATTCCTGATTCTTTAATTAGCGAAACATTCAAAATTCCTGATTCTTTAATTAGTGAAACATTCAAGATTCCTGATTCTTTAATTAGCGAAACATTCAAAATTCCTGATTCTTTAATTAGCGAAACATTCAAAATTCCTGATTCTTTCATTAGTGAAACATTCAAGATTCCTGATTCTTTAATTAGCGAAACATTCAAAATTCCTGATTCTTTAATTAGTGAAACATTCAAGATTCCTGATTCTTTAATTAGCGAAACATTCAAAATTCCTGATTCTTTAATTAGTGAAACATTCAAGATTCCTGATTCTTTAATTAGTGAAACATTCAAGATTCCTGATTCTTTAATTAGCGAAACATTCAAAATTCCTGATTCTTTAATTAGTGAAACATTCAAGATTCCTGATTCTTTAATTAGTGAAACATTCAAAATTCCTGATTCTTTAATTAGTGAAACATTCAAGATTCCTGATTCTTTAATTAGCGAAACATTCAAAATTCCTGATTCTTTAATTAGTGAAACATTCAAGATTCCTGATTCTTTAATTAGTGAAACATTCAAGATTCCTGATTCTTTAATTAGCGAAACATTCAAAATTCCTGATTCTTTAATTAGTGAAACATTCAAGATTCCTGATTCTTTAATTAGCGAAACATTCAAAATTCCTGATTCTTTAATTAGTGAAACATTCAAGATTCCTGATTCTTTAATTAGCGAAACATTCAAAACTCCTGATTCTTTAATTAGTGAAACATTCAAGATTCCTGATTCTTTAATTAGTGAAACATTCAAGATTCCTGATTCTTTAATTAGCGAAACATTCAAAATTCCTGATTCTTTAATTAGTGAAACATTCAAGATTCCTGATTCTTTAATTAGCGAAACATTCAAAATTCCTGATTCTTTAATTAGTGAAACATTCAAGATTCCTGATTCTTTAATTAGCGAAACATTCAAAATTCCTGATTCTTTAATTAGTGAAACATTCAAGATTCCTGATTCTTTAATTAGTGAAACATTCAAGATTCCTGATTCTTTAATTAGTGAAACATTCAAGATTCCCGATTGTTTAATTAGCGAAACATTCAAAATTCCTGATTCTTTAATTAGTGAAACATTCAAGATTCCCGATTCTTTAATTAGCGAAACATTCAAAATTCCTGATTCTTTAATTAGTGAAACATTCAAGATTCCTGATTCTTTAATTAGCGAAACATTCAAGATTCCTGATTCTTTAATTAGCGAAACATTCAAAATTCCTGATTCTTTAATTAGCGAAACATTCAAGATTCCTGATTCTTTAATTAGTGAAACATTCAAGATTCCTGATTCCCGAAAGCTGAAACCTGAATCCGCTGAATAGCTGTTAAGAAACGGATGGAAGACTTCCCAGAGTTTTTATTGGGTTGTTTTACTCTAAGCGGCAAGTTTGTACACACAATGGGGTAAATAGTCAGATGACTAGGACCCCGAGGATTCAGAGTAGGCTGCGGAAGGGGAATACATCGGACAGGTATTAGAAAACTGGTCGTAGCCTTTCCGTCAAGGCCATCCAGTGCGGATCTTTAACGTGCAAGGGGTCTTTAACGTGCAAAAGGTATGGATCTCCTAAACACGGAAACACGACTTAACGTCGCATCCGACAGACGGTGACCTTTTCAAGCCTATCAGTGTACCCTGCTGTGAGAGGGCTGGCTGAGAATTTGCGGAGATGAATCTCAACGCTGGCCAAGTTGGGCCAATCAGGTTACAAGCCCTGAAAAGCTACCGTTTGTATGCCGACTAAGCCTACGTTTCCTTAATGATCACAGATTATGGATATCCTGCACACTGAACTGTGACTTAATATTACATCTGACGAACGGTACCCTTAGCAAGCTCATTGTTTTCTTTCTCATGGAGCGCTGAGCGACGGTTGTCGGAGAAAATATAAAAACAGACACCGTGGGGACTCTAACCTAGTATCATTAAGTTACGAGCCTTGACGACCCAACAACTCCCATACATTTTTTAATTTATTTAACGTATGTCATTATTCCGAATTCAAATTTGTTGGACCCGCATAGTTGAGAAGTATAACAAATTGAATAAGCCTATCGTAATGCAGCTTCAAAATTACCTTTGGGAATACGATCTAAACGAGATTTAAAATTCTGAAAATGCACAATTTCGCATCTTTGGTACTTATTTGATAAAATAGGGTCTGCACAAATTAATTAGTTACATACCGGAGTACATATGTTTTCAATCAAATATATTGTAAGCATTATTTTGCAAAATGTATTAGAATCATACTGTAGTTTTTAGAGAACAATACTTCCCGACAGAAATGCTATCAATTATTTTAATATACATAACTCGGGATACGACGAGTAAACTTATTTTCATTTAAAATTTATTACTTTTTTTAAATTTAAATGGTTTTCATAATCAGTGAGTCAACTTTTATCTAGGTAATAAACATATTCGATGTCATCTTAGAGGCAAAATAACAAAATAAGAGATGGCGAAATTTCAACGCACTATATATCATTCTGATTACCAACTGCCAACATCATCTTCTTTCGTTTGCTTTGTTTTCTCCGAGGAATCAGCTGAATAAACAGATGAAGGAACAAGACAAGCAAAATTGCGATTAGTTTGGGATATCTGTTTTATCCCTGTGACAGTAAAAATAATGAGATCTGAAATTACTTTCTTGATATGAAATTCTTTTGGGTCTTATTTCTGCAGGAAAAGTGACTTCGTTCAATAAATAACAGAGTGGGTAGTGTCTGTTTCCGCTTCGCTTACTTTCTGTTGTTTCTGCGTTATGTGTATGAAGAAAAATATGCATCTGCGTACCATCGATCCTCTTCCAAAAATAGGCTAACTTTTCCAAGTCTCCAAGATTTCCTGCTGAAGTAAAGCAGACACGTCTGCCAACTAATGTTGTTTACAACTTAAACTTTAGACACGAAAGCTGCAGAAAGGCACCAGGGAAGCTTCAGTCTTCTCAGCTCGTCGGCTACTTAATTTCACACGGACTTCACGCGATATTTCACGCGAGGTAAACCTGTATTTTTACCTTTAGACCACCTTGAAGTCTTAACTGGTATAGTGGTTAGGGAGCTAGCGACTGTTCCAGCAAGGAAAACTTTGTGTATTGTGGTAGCTCTGAGGCAGTGGTCAGCAATAGCATCGGTTAGGGCATGTCTTTCTATGAAAATGGATATAAAAGCTAGGAGAAACTTCTAGGATTTTTCTCTGCCCTATATGTCCAGACAAAAATTATAAAGGTGAAGACAAAAGGCTAGTCAACCGATTGTCCAAATCTGTGATGAACTAGAATGACCAATTATTTGGCAGAATTTGAATTAGTTGTTGCTTCTTTTTGGTGTAATATTTATAAGAGGGGAGACAAATTTAAATAATGATAATCTAAGTGTATTCATAATTGAGATGCAGTCAACATAATGAAATAAAATATACGTTTACTTTGTCTTGAAATAAATGCATTATATATACACCGAAGAGCCAAAACATTATGACTACCTGTCTAATATGATATTGGTCCTCCATCTGCCGTCAAAACAGTTCTTACACAGCGAGGCATGTATGCTACAAGATTTCTACAGATGTCTTGTGGTATTTGGTACCAAGACGTTACTAGCAGATCCTTTAACTCTTGTAAGTTACGTGGCTGAGTCGCCGCAGATCGTATATGTTGTTCTAATACAAACCACATAGGCTCGATTGGATTGATGTGTGGAGAATTTGGAGGCCAAGGCAATACCTGGAAGTCTTCCTCATGTTCCGCGAACCATTATCGAACAATCCGGGCGATGTGGCATGGCGCATTATACTGCCGAAAGAAGGCACTACTAGTGAAAGTATGTACCTGGTCTGCAATGGTGTTTAGGTTGGTGGTAGACGTCATAGTTTCCTGCACATGAATAACTGAACCCAGGGTTTCCCAGCAGATAATTTCCCAAAGCATTACAATTCCTCCACCGGCTTGTTTTCGTTCTGCTGTTCATCCTGGTGCCAACACTTCCTCGGGTAAACGACACGGACATACCCGGCCGTCAACATGGTGCAACAGGAAACGAGATTCATCGGACCAGATTACTTTTTTCCAATCATTCAAGGTCCAGTTTTGATGCTCGCGCACCCATTGTAGGTGTTTTCGACGGTGAACCGAGGTTAGCAAGGGCACTCGGAGCGGCTTGCGGCTACAACAGCCCCATTTTCAGCAGAGTTCAATGCACTGTGTGCTGTGACACATTACTCCCGTCATCAGCATTCAAATTACGGACGAGTTGCGCCACAGTATCCCTTCTGTTGGCTCATACCATATAGGATAGCCTTCGCTCACCTCTAGCATCGATGAGCCATGGTCGGCCCACGCCTTGCCGGCGGTTCGTGGTTTTTCCCTCCTCAGACCACTTTTTGAAGGTACAAACCACGGCTGACCGTGAGCACTCCACAAGTCTTGCCGTCTCGGAAATACTCTGACCCTGTAGTCTGGCCATTACCAATTTGGCCTTTGTCAAACTCATTTAAGTCCACTGCCTTTCTCATCTGAAGAACAAGAATAACACTGATTAACAGAGTTCAGTACCAGGTGTTATTTATATCGTTTCATGACCTTCAAACGCGACGTCGTTTACCTGCAATTGCTTAGATTTGCATAAAAATGCGCTGGTCATAATATTTTAGCTTTTCGGTGTATAATTAAAGTACTATTCAAATGAAAAGTGGGAAACGCTTATATCTGAATAAATTTACTCATGATAACGAAGAGGTTCGTTGTTTCCTCCGTCTTTATTCTAGTGATGATGATGAATATTACTAGAATATTATCATATTCTAGTGATGATGATGTCTTTATCATCACTAGAATCCGTCGCCAGTATCGGTTTGAAAGTGAGAGACGTTGCATAGATTGTACACAAACCCCTCATGGAAGCATACGAATTAGAACAAGTGCTGTATGTTACATTTTTCTTTGACAATCAGAGACCACTGCTGAGTGAGTTTCTGGACTGGGGTTAACACTATCAACTATCAACGATATTGCGAAGGTACTGATATTATATAGTAGAAAATAAAGTCTAAGCATTAAGGACATAAGCAAGAATGTTGGTAACTAACTTCGAGAGCGCCTGGAAACACCCTCCCTGGTGTCCTGTCAGCTCCTCATGTGATATATCACATTTTCGGTACTCTAAAAAAGCATGAAAGTAAGTAAACTATAGTCGAATGAAGAGGTGAAATGCATGGTGACAGAATTCTGCAAACAACGACCAAACTCGAAATGAACAGGGTATCATGTTGCTAACTCCACCTTGGAACAAATGTCTCAACCGTCATGGGTAATATCTAAAGATAAATAAATCCTTTATGCTTTTTTTCCAGCTTCTCCACTTCTCATTTGGACCAACCTTTCATTTTGGAAAAACATTTCTTTATCTCTTCATATTGGCCTTTATATTGGCCTTTGTTTTTATGGCTTTCTTCCATCTTTCAGATTTCTCTTTCATAGAAGCTTGATGGTTTGGATTGAAAAATCTTATCAAGTCATATTTTAGCATCATCTATTTGATTGAAGTGGATGAAATGAATAGTAGTCTGAAGGTGCAACATCAAGTTAATGTGGTGGCTACAGACGGGTGTTTTTTAAATGAAATTTTGTGAAATTCCTATGGGTGTTGAGAGCAACATTTGGCTTGGCATTATCTTGATGAAAATTTTTGCCTGATTTGTTCACCAAACGTGGACTTTTTTAAAAATCTGTCCTTCAAATTCCATTGCTGACAGTAGCGTTCGGAATTGATGGTTTGATTTGAGTTTAACAGCTCATAACATATATCTTGACAATACAACTGCAGATGTCTTCAATCTCGGGAATTTGAGGGGCTTAAAATAGCACAGATGACTTCAGCGTCGGGATCAGTCAGATGAAAAAAATATTGTAACTTCAACCATTTAATATATTTTTAGCAATTAAAAATGAGCACCAAAAGGCTTTCTATTTTTTTACATCTTCTCTAACTTTAATAAATGAATGGATCTTTGCGTTTATAATGATGAGTGTTCATTTTGAGAGTTCATTTTCTACTAGTATTTCTAATATTTTTCGTTCAAAGCAGCATTAATATTTTAATTTTGTCGAATGATTATAATTAATAAGAGTAAAATAAATTATTAGCTACATGCATTTCTATATATATATTATGATGTGTCAAAGAATTGTTTTTCGGAAATTATGCACAGAAATTGTCGAATTACCGAAATGGTTCGGATTCTGGCGAACTCAGGCTCAATAACTTCGGACTCGGGAGAGCACGAGCTTGAATAATTGAGTCCGAAGTCATCTCTTAATCACAATAAACACAAAACACAAGCTTATTGATGTGCAATTCAACATTTGGTGTGCGTAATGGTTCATCATCTTTGTTACACCATTGCCGTCGAATGTGCACGGTACTAGAAATTTTAGCGTCGAATGTACACGGTTCTTGAAATAATTAACAAAATTTAAAATGCTACTTAAGTTCACTTTCCGGGCGGCTGTATGAAAATTATTTATGACCGTAGGTTGGACACCATTGTTCTAGACTCTCCATTTTTCGAGTGGGATCAGAAAAGTTTCCTTTACAACCAGAAAGCAATGAAATATGATATTCTCACTACATTTTACTTTGATATTTCTTACGGCGTCCAAACATTAAACTATATCTAACTACAGTTGCGTAGTCAACATTCGGTTTTGTTCAAGTTCTCTTGATGTTTGCCTGTGCTTATCAACAACTATTTTTTTTAATTACTGCGATAGCCTGTAAGCTTTTGGCTTGTATTGGTTTCTAGTACACAATACAAACACTTACGCATGAAATCAACATAGAAACACTTAAGATTAAATAGACCGCTAGAATAGTAGTCAGGTACGCTAATCACTAGCCCAGGTAGAGATTTCTTTCAAAACATCCACATACATCTCAGATGATATTGCACTGCAATGCTCATTACTTTAATCGAAATCACCAGTGAGAAATTTTGCAAAGTAAACCTTCCCAATGTGAATGTTGTGCATATTATGCATGATTTGCATGATGATGTGCATCAGACACATCATGCATATTATTTGAACTCTGTGTTACATTTACACTTAAAAAAGTTTATAAAGCATAATTTATGGAAACACATTTTGTTATTTCTCCTTAGTTCTGCTCAATTGGACACAGAATGTAAAACATCTGTGGCACTGCAAATAAATAAAGTAGAGATATTAATCTATAGAATAAAAAGAAAAGGTCGCCTTTCCTTGTATTCCATAGAATAAATATCTACGTTATTTATTTGCAGTGCCACAGATGCGGGTACCTCGTCATACTGGTGTCTGTATGCGACATACAAAAAGGACTTGATTCCAAAGAAACAAAAACACTTATTCCTTGTGCACCAAATCCCAAGATAAACAGCAGTAGCAGCAGCAACTACAAAATAAAACTCTGACTAACTTTCTTTTTTTACTCAGCCAAAAAGAGCTAAAAATTTATTTCTTACTATCCTTTAATTCATTTCAAATCCTTTAATGCAACTCACAATGAAGATTTATCTTTATCTCAACTCAGATCCAAAGTCGAGGTAAATGCAGATGGAGGGATTACAAAATGTAAAGTAACGCATCCCTGCTCTTAGGTAAACAACTCGCATTATAACATGTGCTTATATAAGAAACAGCCATCCGCTTATAGATGTTTTCGTTTCGAATGCAACATTTATTTATACACCGTAATCTTTGGGACAGAAAAATTTCGCTCTTCGATGCCTAGCATTTGCCGAACGTGTCTTAACTTATATAGAGCATGTGTTTCTATCGGAAATAGCAGTATGCTTTTAGATATTTTGGTTCTATGGGCATTTTTCGGGAAGGCAATTGCGCCTGATAATAGGGAACGCTTCTGTTTAATAACAAGATCTTTGTACAGCCAATGAAGCGAAACATGTACACAAGTAGCTATTATCAAGGCCTCTGACAATAATATCAAAATCTTATTATCTAAAATATATCCCCATATTGAACGTATTGCAACTTGTGCACTGTAAAAAAGATAAAAAATCAGCTATCTGTAACGTTTGAAACCACTTTCTGGTGAAAGGAAAATGCTTAAACTAATTTACTGCGTAACTCTTTAGTATCTTGCAATTCATCTTTAAGTCAATCTTAAAGGCATATGATTCAGACTGCCCAAAATAAAAGTTTTAACAAAGATGCAATCTTGAAAAATGCTCAGAGAAAATATTAAAAGGTAAATTTTTATATATCTTTAACTGAAAACTTATAGTAAGCGAGATTTTAATCAATAAAACTTGAATGGTGTGATTTTGAAAAATTATTTTCAAAGTTACCAGCTTAAAAAGGCCAGTTTCATGAAACAAACAACACAAGTTCAGTTTAGAAACAGTTTTCGCAAGAATTTTATTTTTTCACCAAAAGCCCTGAAGATTGGCCATATATCTGTACTTCAGAAGTATTACGTGTGTAATGTTTTAGTACACTGGCTACCATAAATTAAGGAAAACTCAAGAAAATATGATAAACAAAACACTATATGAATGATTTTAATGAAATTTAATGCAAACATGAATTACAATGCTAGTTTCAGAATGGCATAAAATATTTTACACTAGAAACATTTTTCGTCAAAAAATAACACTTACAGGAACTTGTCCAGAAATGAGGTGTCAGAATGCAATGGCAAAGTTCTTTAATAAGGAGTGTGGTCACCCCTTACCTCAATGTAGGCACGACAGCGATGTTCCATGCTGTTTATGATGTTGTGAATCAGCTCAGTAGGGAGTAACAGTAATTGTTCCTTTAAAGGAATAATAAGCTCCCCCTTTGTTTCAGGTGGAAGGTTGAGGGCAACAACAGGTCTCCCTAGAGCATCCCACACATGCTCAATCGGATTCAGATCGGGAAAAACGAGGCCACTCCATGCTGCTGGCCACTCCATGCTCATAATGGTCTCCTCTTGAAGGTATTGCTCCACTAGTCGAGCTTTGTGTGGATGAGCGTTATCATGTTGTAAAATGAATATTTCACCTATTGCACCAGTGTAAGGACGTACATCAGGGTCCAGGATGTCATCTCTATACCTTTTAACATTGAGGTTCCCACTCGTCAACACATAGAGGTCTGTATGTCCACCCAAGGAAATGCCATCCAAAAAACACACGCTACCTCCGCCGTAACTGTCTCTTTGAAGGATGTATTGGGATGATAGCAGGTATCTCGTTCTCTCCATATCAAACAATGTCCGGAATCGCTCTGCAAGAAATATCTGGACTCATCTGTGTAGAGTACGGACCTCCATTGCTCTTCTATCTAGTTAACATGCGTGCGTGCCCAATTCAACAACTCTCTCCTGACGTGACATGAGGGGCAGGGGGTAGCTATGGGGGAATGGGTCGAGGCACCCCCAAAGTTAATCCGAGTTAGCAAAATTCGAAGCGACTTTGTAAAATCTAGAGAAATTCTGAAAAATTGAGATTTTTTTTTTGTAAAATTAAGAGATATTAGCGAAATCTAAACAATATGGCAAAATCTATGGGAGTTGACCAAATCGAGACAACTTGGCAAATCTTGAGCAGTTGACAAAATACGAAGCCACTTAGTAAAATAAAAGTGACTTCTGAAAATTGGGATTGGCTTTGTGAAATTAAGGAGAGTTGTTGAAATCTAGGAGAGTTGGCAAAATTCGAAGTGACTTGGCAATTCAGGAATGATGCAAAAATTGAGATATCTTTCTGTAAAATTATGGCAAGCTGGCAAAATCTAGCAGCGTTGGCAAAATTCGAAGCCACTTGGCAAAATACATGCAAATTGTGAATATTGGGATTGCTTTTGGGCGATTAAGGAGAGTTGCTGAAATCGAGTAGAGTTGGTAACATTCGAAGTGACTTGGCAAATTCAGGAGAGATGTAGAAATTGGGATTTTTTTCCATAAAATTATGGTGAGTTTGGAAAATCTACGGGAGTTGGCCAAATTGAGATAACTTGGAAAAATCTAGGGCAGTTGGCAAGATTCGAATTCACTTTCTAAATTACAGGCGAGTTATGAAAATTGGGATATTGGTTTCATCAAATTTCGGAGAGTTGGCAAAATTCGAAGTGACTTGGCAAAGTTAAGGTAAAATGTAAAATTTTGGATTTTTTTCTGTAAAATTATTTCAAGTTGGCAAAATCTAGGGGAGTTGGCAGAATTCGAAGCCAGTTATTAATTACAAGCATGTTGTGAAAATCATCATCATCATCATCCTCAAGCAGCCATGGGCTACGGAGGTCCAACCAGACAGTGAAATTTAGTTCTCCAAGCAAGTCTATCCTGAGCTACATCAACTACATCAAAATGCGGATTGCTTTTGTGCATTTAAGGAGAGTTGGGAAAATTCGTTTTGACTTAACATATATTCGAATTGACTTAATACATGCCTGTATTTAACCAACTGGCTTCGAATTCTGCCAAACTATGCACAAATGTAAAAATTTTGATTTTTTTTCTCTAAAATTATTTCAAGTTGGCAAAATTTAGTGGAATGGCTTCGAATTCTACCAACTCCCCTAGATTTTTCCAACCTAAAATAATTTTACAGAAAAAAAAACCTAATTTTTACATTTCACCTCAACTTTGCCAAGTCACTTCGAATTTTGCCAACTCTCCGAAATTTCATAAAACCAATATTCCAATTTTACAAGATATCGGTCTTCTACAGCAGTAACTAATTCAAGGAAGATATAAAAATTGAAATTTTTTTTGTAAAATTACTGCAAGTTGACAAAATCGAGAGTTGGCCAGAAAGAGCTAACTTGGGAAATCTTGGGCAGTTGGCAAAATACGAAGCCTCCTGGTAAAATGCAGGATAATTGTGACAATTGGAATTGGAGACCTGGAAACATATTATTGCTGACTGTCCGATTTACAATGCTTATAGAATGAAATACATTCCTTTTGTTGTTTGTTACAATTAGAATTTTTTTTTGATTTTTTATGTATATAGAAAGAGATTATCTTTCTATTTATTTTTGCCACTTATTTAAAGTTAAGACAATTCATAATGGATGAAATGTCAGAATGACTTAATTTTAATGCCGTTTCCTATTTGTTTACGTTTACTGTTTGATGCTTCTTATCTAAGAGTTATGCCTTAGTTGCTTTTTTGTATATTCACCACTTGTATTAGGGGCCCTGGACCGATATGCAATAAATATTTTAATAATAAATAAATAAATGCCTCCTGAAGCAGCTGTTTGGCACAGAGGTCTGACAGGAGCCTGTCACTTTATATCCCATAGTAGAAAGTCTGTGAGGATGGCAGGACCTCAGCAGAAAAACAGCACAAACTTCCATGACTTGATCCGGTGCTTGAACCCAGGTCCCTTAGATCAGTAGGCAAGTGTGCCAACCACTCGGCCACGGGCTATTCTAATTGGAATTTTTTTTTGTAAAATCTTTACAATTCAAATCGTGACAACTTGGTAAAATTGTAAAATTGTGTTATTAGGATGTACCCCCCCCCCCCACACACACACACATACGGAGCGAAATTCAGGATGCGATAGTGTAGTAGAGCTATGTAAAGGTATTATGTTGTCAGTTGGCAAAATTTAAATTCCCAGTTGAAAATTTTTCGTTGTCTCCCACCCAACCATAGTCCTCCGCTACGCCCCTGGTAAGGGGTATACAAATTACTGGCCTTCTAGCTTACAGATCTCCCTCAGGAACCCTTTCTATGCACAGTAGAAGCTGATGCAACCCTCCCAGTGTCTGCTGCAAGAGAGAATCGTAGCAGTTCTGCTCTTTCGTGCAGTTAATCGCATATATCGGTCTTGTACAGCGGTCGTAAGTCTAGCCCTTCCTCGGCCTTATCTCCGAGACGACGCAGAATCCGCGCTAAGGAATTGATCCCACAGTCTATGGATGGACCATAGAAGGACTCACATTCAGCCATCGTACCGTCTGACTGACTTTGGCCTGCTTCGGGTCGGTCAAAAGCTCTCCACCGCAGTTTATTTGCCAAATGGTGTCTTGAAGTCATTCCTACAAAATGGCTACTTCGAATTTCTTTACTCACATTTTCAACACAAAATAACGATCCACTCCAAAACACCAGTTTTCATGCCGCTATCCGATTTCGCAAATTGACGCAACTAGATTAATTTGCATATGATATGCCCACTCGGCATTACTTTACTGGTTACATGAACAAGTTTGGTGAGGATCGCATAATGTTTTGTCGAATTATCGCGATTTTTCTCAATTTTCCTTAATTTATGGAAACCAGTGTACTTTTTTTGTATTAGAAGTTTCAAGATGCTTTTCAAAAATGGAAAGTTTTACTATGTGAAGAGTTATTGGGAAGTAAATAATAAATATCTCAAATAAGGATACTTTATGTAAAATGTTTCATCTCGAAATCGTTGCAGAGTCTTACTACAGAAATCAGTAAGTGAGCTTAGCATTGCTTCCGTCTTTTCAAAGTGCTGGAAATTTAGATACCACACAATATGACTGCAGGAACCCACCCACATAAATATTCATAACTAAGTCGTGAAAACGACTTTTCCTTTCAGAGCTAATTTAAAGTCTTGGTTCAGCTCGAGATTTAATTATGTCGTAATATGAGTTTGGTAGTCGTTATTCCGCATTAAAAATATATTTTTCTTCTCATAAGGTGAGAGAGAAAATATGTATGACGCTCTCCTAGTTGAATGATCGCTGTTAGCCGAATTACTTACTCGGTCGTGTGCAGTAACAGTCTTAGTTCAGATCAGAGTAATCAGATTATTGGAAGTATTCTTCTTCCATTTTATCACATTTTGACATTAGTTGAAGTTCAAATGGATTTTCTTGTGTAGTCTTTTTTCGAGGCCTTCTCTCCTTTCTAACAAACTTCTTATGCAGCATTATACCAACAGTCCTTTGTGAAAAGCAGCTGCTTGAGGAGTATGTTCTTTTATTGTATTAGTATTCTAAAGGGTTAATAATTTAACCTGTTTTTCTCTGTTATATCGGAAATTTGTTTAATAAATTCTACTAAGGATTCTACTAATTCTATCTATGATTAACCGCGAAGAGGATGGGAACATATTGATTTAGGTTGTTTTATCTCTGAGGGACTCTTTATTTTGCACACAATAGCCAGGTCACAACAACCCCGAGGACTTAGAGAATGTTGGATGAAGAGGACTCACTGGACAACTGTTAGGAGACAAATGGTAGCCTCTTGTCAAAGCCATCCATGGTGTTCTTTAAAGTGCACAGGGTATGGTTCTCCCACACACGTCGCCATGCATTAACATTCCATCCGACTGACGGTGGTCTTTCCAAGCCCATCTGTATCTCCTTTCTGAATGAGAGTAGGATAGATTTAGATTAGGATAGAATAGATTAGATCTCAATTCTGGCACACGAACCTGTGAATTGCAGATTACGAGCCCGGACTGCTACCCACTGAGCCATCACTGCCCCACGCGAAATGAAAAACTGAGACAATGAGACTACACAGCTGAAGCATAAAATATCCTCATGAATGGCTGGTTTGATTTTTGATATCAGTCACTTGACAATCAATCAACGATGTTGATCTATAGAAAACTGTTTGATTGATTTAACAATTTAATGAACCAATGCATTATGAGAATCATCAATGAGTCAACCGTGCATTTTTACTGCCCCAATTACCGCTGCAACGCTTCTCCATTAATAATTAATGCATAGCAAAATCGTTTAGAATATTTCCAAATCATTTTTACAAGATACGAACGCATTAATCATATAAATAATGTAGCATTTCTTGCAGAAAAAATATATTCAAAAATGGCAAAATCAGAATTCGTATCTAATATATAAAATTTAAATTCATCGCTAAAGACAATTTCTCTAATCCACTAATTTCATTCTTATAAGTCAGTTATTAGATTTACGAGCGTATTTCTATACACTAATATATTAATGCGCTTTCTAATAGGAACTAAATGAATTTGATGAAAGCAAAATAAGACATGCAACTATTATTATTATTATTCTGCAATATAAATTATTCTTTCAGCATGTTCAAAATATCAGTAGAAATGTTATTCCTGTGAATTTTGAATAAGTCTTTGAAAACGTATTCGCAGCAGAATATTTCTTTCGTGCTGCTGAATTTATGTCTTGGAGGACATAATTCTGTGAAAACAGTTGCCAATAACTATCCCTTGCAGCTTATTGGAGTACAACGGAAAACTGTCCACACAGGAGACGTGATCTGTCATCCATTGATAATTCCGGAACTGAGGCCCATTGCTCAAGTAGGTTGATGGAAAAGGAGGCTGTGAGAAATGTTCATTACGCTGTGTAATGATCCGTTGTTTGGCGGGACGAAAACAAGTATCAGAGCATTAGACAGTCGAATTTGGCATATTTCATTTGCAGACGCAAGCGTTATGTTTACTGTCAGTTGCATCTTTGTTAATGCTGCTCAGCCAGAATTAATAACAGTAATGAAAAAAAAAGCAGAAATGGAATAATCAGGCATCGTATTTTTTATGAAAGGATTTTGATAAAATCTGACGAAGCAGCTCTGGTTTATGGAGTTTTGAACAAAATGGTTATTTCTTTTTACTGTGGTGATATCTAAAAAGCTGACGTAAACAAGCTCTTGTCTCTGTGAATAATTGCACCAGAAGCTCAAATAAAAAAGAACTAGTTCCGTAAAAATATTTAACTTCTTATCAGCTGTTCCCTGTAATGCATGACTGCATTTCGCAGATTTTAAAACACGGTCCTTGTAATTCTAAAATGTTTCTTGTTTTCTGTGGCTGAGAGGTAATTTGACTCGTTAGTTTACTCAAGGATCATTTGCAATGAGTGGAATTTTAATGGACTGCTAACCATTTTCTCATGCGGTCTCTTTTAAGGAAGATCATTTCAATTCTTTTTGGTCGCCAATACTGCTGATTTCATCTTAGTATTTTGAAAAATCAGAAATAAATTATGGGAATGAAATTTCGATTGATAACAGCACGAAAATTTAAATGCACGATTAATAGATTATTAATTTGCTTAGAAAAATTATTATTTGATGATGAGTATTTTAAAATGGTGATTCTGGCACTGTAATAATGTCGTCAATGCTGATATTTGTACCTTAAAATGGAAACTTATTTTTTTTTTCATTCCGTTTCCAGTTTATTTTCACAAACACAATTGAAATATTGGCTCTTTGGTTTATGTCGTTTTAATGACGCACAAACAGCTTAAAATATTGCTTTGAAGGAGAAGCAAATTATCGTCAGAAGACTGCTAAGAAAAAACGAAAGAAAATAAAGCATTGAGGTGGTAGAAAGAAAAAATAAGCAATGTAGAGAATGAAATAACGTATAAAAATAGTCTCTAATATTGTGGTGTAGTTAGGAAAGCCTCAAACCGCATCGTATTCACAGTGGTGAACCGAGTGCATGATGGTCGTTAGCAATCCCGGATCTGTAAAAAATTGAAGGGGTGGTTGTGTAGGTGGAGGGAGAAATCCGATCAAATCGAAAAAAAAAGTGTAAAAAGGGAGGAGGTGGGGGAGACTGGATATCCAATGAAGTGTAACATTCCCTACTCCATTTAACAGGTCTTTAAAAAATTATTAAAAAATGTATGAATTATAAATAAGTTTAATAATTTTGCCTCTATTATCATTATTAGCATTCTTAAGGGAGGGAGGATCAAAATCTCCCAACCCACCCCAGATCCGGCCCTGGTCGTTAGCATGTTGCCTCGAAAACGTTATCAACTGGTTCGACACCAAAACTTGTCAGTTTTATAATCTGCTTCCTCCACTCTGTCTTCGATGCAAAGCTAAATCCTCATGGACTTGCAAAGGATCAGTTGAGCATTAGGTGGTGGCTCAACGTGGAGGAAAGAAATATTCTGTACACTCTAAAGAACGAGATGGAAAGCTTTAAAAGAAAGAAATGTTGGGAGGCTTCCATTTACATGTAACGGCGGATTTTTCCGCTCTTAATTTAGCGACTTAATTTACTGCACAAAAAATCATAAGAATGAAACAGCTCTACAGTTCATTCAATAAATTGAAGAAATTTCTCGATGTTTTTGTTCCATTGTCAAGGAAAGCATCACTCTTAGTTCAACGTCGATATCAATTTTAGAGTATCAAGAGTTCGTTGGGTTCGTATCACACCTTCCGAGAACAATTTTTATTGTTAAATTGATATCGACGTTGAACTAAGAATGATAATTTCCTCGATAACTGAGCAAAAACGTCGAAACATTTATTCAATTTAGTATATTCAAAACATACTTGCCATCTTCATGACGTAGTTGTCATCCACTTTTTGAGTCTGTGAACAGCTGGAACAATGCCTTCATGAAACAGAAAATTGTGTACTGTAAGTAAAAGATTCATAACATCAATTAGAAGACATCTTGATCGGCGGCTGGCAGCTCAGCAGTCAGAGCACCTGACATGTCATCAGGAGATCGTGGATTCGTATCCCACCTGGCTCAAGGCAATTTTCTATCTAAAATTGACATCGACGTTATACTAAGAGTGATAGTTCATTGTCAACAAATGCCACAGGAAGTTTTTAAATTGAATTTTCGCTTTTGTAATTTAATTTTACTTAATGTTTTTAAATCTTTAAATTTTTTTTCCAGTGATTGCATTCTGTTTCCCCCCCCTTTTACAAGATGGTTCTTTTCTGGACAAAGGACGGAGATAACTTAGCAACTCTCTATCACTCTTGTCCTAGTTTATCACACAAGCTCGAACACACAACCATGTAGTCTAGGGAATTGAAGGTATATTCCTGTAAGTTCACGTAGAGCCAACTAGATACCAAAACGCAAGGGAGGATTTTTACTTTAAAAAATTTTAAACTTGTAGCTAATTTTTGAATTTATTTTATAACACTTAATCCACGTACCATTAGTAACAAAGTTGAAATGAGTTACCATGAGAATAAAAAGAGTGGTAAATTCAGCTGCATTTCATTTATATTTTATTTCTGTACAAAGAACGTCTAGATCTAATTTGTAAAGTTTTATCTTGTGTTGGTTTCTCAAAAGCATTAACGCAATTGCACAAGTATAAAGCTTTGTAGTCAGGTTCACTAATCACTACATCAATTAAGCTCAAATACATATCAGGTTAAAATATTCAGCTAAATATTAAATGAATCGAAATGTTCAAAAGTTTATACCACATCTTGAAGGTTTTATACTGTTGTATTTTGACTTTTCATTGCATTTCAGGGGCGGGGTAGCTCAGTCGGTAGCGCGCCAGTCTCGTAATCTGTAGTTCCCAGGTTCGAGTCTCAGCTGGGTCAGCGTTGAGATTTATCTCCGCAAAATTCCCTGCCCACGGTCAGTAGGGGACACCGATGGGTCTTTGAAAGGCCACCGTTCGTCGGATGGGGCGTTAAACCGTGGACGGGACGTGCGGGAGAGCCATACCCTGTGCATGTTAATGAACACGTTGGATGGCCTTGTCGGGAGGCTACCATCTGTCTCCCAACAGCTGTTCCAGTAGGTCCCCAACCTTCTCTGAGCCTTCGGGGTCCATGTGACCTGGCCATTTAGCCCATGGTGTGCAAAAAAGTGCCGCTCAGGAGTAAAACAACCTTACCCATTGCATTTCAGAGTTTAATAATTTTTATCATTTGGTCATGCTAAAAATATCTGTTTTTCTGATTTAAAAGTGAAATATTAAAATCTGAATATTAGTAAAACACTAAAAACTTAAATAAAAGCTAAAAAAATATTAGTAATTGTTTAACCAATTGGCTTCCTTGTGCTTTCGGGATTGAGGGGTTGGTGTTAAATCTCTATGTGAAATTTTCTTCCATAACATCGTTTAACCATATATTGGTGTTGATTGTTTGCATAAATAATAAAGGAATGCTTTGAATAGGCTAAATTAAAATCCTATATAGATCAGTGTGATTTGAGCTGATCGACACCAGGGGAAGATTACCGATAAGCAGACTAAGCGGCCGCTAACGGCCCCGGATACTGAGGGTCCCCAAATCGATCTGTTTATAGCATTCATAATTGTAGGGGTTATTTCACTACACACTAAAGGGTCACTCAATGTTTTTCCGCCTAGGGTCACTGGATCTATAGGATCCCTAAATGTTGTTACGCTTAGGCTCCTAAATGTTGTTCTGCTAAGGGTCCCTGCACCCTTAGCAGAACAGATGCAGAATAATATTTAAAGGTCCCTGGACCTTTAAATATTATTCTGCTTAGGCCTCTAAATGTTGTTCCACTAACTGCTACTGATCGACACTACAGAAAACTGTAACACTTTGCTTTCATTATTAATGGAATTGCAGAATGCATCATTACCGCTTTAAAAATATATTTCAAAAGCAATTTCAATAAATGCTGTATGCAGTAGGAAATTCAACACTCTTTAAGCCATATATTTTATAGAGTACCTTCCAAAATTCCTGAAGCAAAGTCGAAATTCAGTAACAATAATTGTGAAAATACTGGTTTTAAATCAAAGGAAATATTTATTGAATTTCTTGACTTTAAACTGCTTTCTCTTCAACAACGACAATGTCAATGTTTATTATTCCCTCTATGTTTTAATTTCCATTTCTGTACAGAAGTCAAGCGAAATGAAATCAGTAGAAACGAAATCTCAAAATCTCACGTTTTGATCATCCGTTTACATAATTTACACTGCGCTTTATGCATTTATACATCAGCACTATTCTTGCAAATCTTCCAATTCCTATTCTGAACCATTAACAAAGGTTCTTCTTTTCTCCTTTCCATCACGACATCCTCTTTTGTTATATCTTCCTCGTTTACTGCCTCAAATTTTTTATTCTCATCTTTTCAGATTCTTCCATATTAAAAGGACTTAAATATTCAGTCGTAAAGAGCAGAGATGACGAAAAAAACAAACATCATGAGAGAATGGGCCATTGTTTGACAATCAAGAAATTTTCCTTTGTCGACGATCACACACATAAGCGGCATTATTATTCATGAGGAGGTGCATCTGAGGACACGGAGGCGGGGAGGTGGGACTTTGGTTTATAAAGGATCCGTCAGAACGGTTACGATATTCGTGTACTAGCGTCTAAGACAAATGATTCGGCTGACAGATAATGGCCGTCGTAATATATTCTTTATTGGCAGACACACAGTATCGGCGATGACCAAGGGAAGTAGTAGAATACATGTGCGGGCGTTTTTTCTTTCCAATAATGTATTGGATAATGGTTCCTGCCTAAGGTAGGCTTTGTAACCCATACAGCAATTTGTGATAACTGGTCCATTGAGCTTTTAAGATCTGTTTTCAGCTTATTGTCGTTCGATTACCTTCTTAAAACATTGTACGCAGTTAGGAAAGGAGTGTAGGTGAAAAGATGGAACTCTCGTTTTCTGCATGAAGGCACATCGCTAGTTGTCTTGGTTTTTTTCCTCTTTTTAAGCGTACTCTCGCACAATTTCGATACACGCTTCAATAGATTAGTTAACGAAATAGAAACTTTCGTATCTTAAGGACACGAAGCTTTATGCCATGTGAAATTAAAACTCTTCACTCCAAACAGGCGGTGATTTAAACTACGAATCATAACAGTTCAAGAACTTTGTAAAATTGGTTGTTACAAAACTCATCTCTTATAGATTTTCTGTGATATTATATATAATATATATTGATTTAAACACATATAAGTAACAGTTAAAAACTTAAAATTACTAAAGGGAATAAAAATCGAATTTCGAACATGATGGAACTGTAAAAAAATGCAATAAACTCAGTTAATTATAAAAATGGCGAATCTAGTGAACAAGAGTTTTCAACTCTCAATGATTACCCCTCCTCCACATAAAATAAATCACTTTTTCGTTTCGGTTTACTTTCCCGCTCTGTTTTGTTCCATGTGCCTCGTTAATGTGGCTGAGACTCCTTGGTTTTGTGGGTGGCCTTTAGCTCTGTCCACGACTGCATCTAGGGAAGGGGGGCATGGTCCCCCTTTGATAGTGCTAGTATAGTAATAGAGCTGAGAAAATTGTTAAACTTATGTATATTTCAGGTATTTTTCAAGAATTTTTTAAGGAATTTTAAAACGGAGGAAAAAAACGTAAACTGCATTGGAAATCCAGTCATTTCACACCTTTTACTTTTTTTCCTGCTCAATGGAATTTTTTACCCCTCCTCCCTTTATATTTCTCTAGATCCGAACCTAGCTAAGTCGATAGAGTGCCAAGACCAAAATCTTTTTTTCCCAGGTTCGAGTCCCAACACTACATGCGTTGAGAATATTTTCCGCTAACCCCCATTCATGTTAACAAGGGAACACAAATGGGGTTGTGGAAGGTGCTCGTCCATCGAATGGAATTCATGGAGTAGTGTGTTAGTTTCTCATACGGCATTAATGCAATTGCACAAGGATAAGGCTTTGTAGTCAGGTTCGCTAATCATCAATTAAGCTCAAATTTAGTAAACTAGTTAGTAGTTAGTAAAAACTAAAATGTTATTTAGGTTCAAAAATTTCAGCTAAATATTAATGAATTGAAATCCAAATGCTCAAAAGTTGCAGAAGTGTGCAGAGGAGAGCCATACCCTTTGCACGTTAAGGGACAAGCTTCCATCTGTCTTCTAACAGTTGTCCAGTCGAACCGGTTCCCCAAACTTCTATGAGTTTTTAGCCCATTGTATAGAAAACAAAAAATGCTGATCAGAGGTAAAATTATCCCAACCCAACTCTAGTTGCTGCTCCTAAGTGTTGTAATGGATCATTCACTTTTTTCTGTATGTTTCCGGTTACTGTTCCCTGAAATTTAACATTAGCAGCGTACCTCTCTCAATGGTCCTTTTGGAATTCGCTGTTTCCGTGATGTAAATTTTTCACAAAATGAGAAACGCAAACATCTCTGAAAAGCGAAGAACTACGCGTTAGGAATGCGTATCAAAGAACATCTGGTCTATGGTTAATGTTAAGTAGTCTGCTTCAAAAAATTCTCGTGCAACGAACTTTTTTTTTCGTCAAAGTCTCCTTTCGTTACAGGTGAAGTGACTCTACTACACAATCGAAAACGTTAGAGTTTACACATACATCTACTGAACACATTTTTTAACACGATTTTGCCGTGAACTGCTGTAATGTATGTAGAGTAAACAAAATAGTAAAAACTCGTGAGGTGAATTCTGCTGCAGTGTTTTCTCGTTGAATGGTTATTTTCTTCAGCAAGTTTCTCAGTTTAATAATTTTAGGAGTTACATGACAAATACTGGAGATGTGTTACATGAGATTAACAGGAATATAAGCATCGATGTCGGAACTTTAAAAATCTATGGAAGAATTGTTTGTTTTTGGCTTTTGTTAGTTTGGTTCTCTCTACCGTTGGCAGATAATATCAAAGAGTATTTTATTGAATTGTAACAAAGTACTTGCCTGTCAGGCTAAATGTATATGGTGAGCTAAATTACACAGTGCGGTTGGACTTTCGTAGCATACTGCTGTTTGAGAATTACATATTCATGCATTTTAACAAAGCACTTAATCTGTTTCATAATTACGGTAGCGCGCCAGGCTCGTAATCTGTAGTTTCCAGGTTCGAGTCCCAGCTGGGTCAACGTTGAAACAAAAAATTCCGCAAAATTCCCCGCCCTGCCCACGGTCAGTAGGGGACACCGATGGGCTTGGAAAGGCCGCCGTCCGTTGGATGGGACGTTTAGCTGTTGCCCGTATGCGGGAAAGTCATACCCTGTGCACGTTAAAGAGCACGCTGGATGGCCTTGACGGGAGGCTACCATTTGTCTCCCAACAGCTGTTCCAGTGGGTCCCCTCTCCCAACCTTCTCTGAGCCTTCGGGGTCCATGTGACCTGGCCATTTAGTCCATGGTGTGCAAAAAGGTGCCGCTCAGAGGTAAAACAACCCAAAACAACTGTTTCATAATTATTGCTATTGAGCAAACTGCACATAAAACAAACGGTAAATTAAAATAAATTACCCGTCAAGCAGCTGCTTGCCACAGAGGTCTAACAAGAGCCTGTCAGTTTAATACACCATATACGAGATCTGTGCGGAAAGCGAGACCTCAGCAGAAAGACAAAACAGAATGATCGATACCTTTATGTGGGTCTCGAACTCATGCCCTTTGATCAGTAACCAAGCGCTCTAACCACTCGACAACTGAGAAGGTTAAAGTGCATTGGGATTATTAAAATAAATTATATTTTACACAGTTCTTATAGAAAGAAGTAGTATTTACAGCTGCATAAATAAATTAAAAAAAACCTCAAAATGCTGATTGCCACAGAGGTCTGACTGGAACCTGTCAGTTTATATGCCGTATAGAAGGTCTGAGAGGATGGCAGGGCCTCAGCAGAAAAACGACACATACGTCCATGTTTTACCCGCTCGAAACCAGGTCCCTTAGATCAATAGCCAAGCGCGCTAACCACTCGGCCACGGGACGGTTGGTTTTAATTTTCATGATAATTATGAAATGCAAACATTGGAATGCTTTGGTAGTTAGATTCATCTGGGTAATAGTAAACAAAAAAATCATAAAATGCAATTATTTCTACAATTTATGGTTAACAAGAATATTTTTTTCAATTAACGATTTAATAACATAGCTTTATACAAATATAAGTGTAAAATGTATTCAACATAAAATATAAAAAATACATAGTTCACTCAAACGATTAGTGATGTGACAGAATTATAAAATCCATTCCAAGCTAATAAAAGTATAAATAAAAAGGATAAATAAATTGCTCCTCAAGCATCTACTGCACAAAGAGGTGTGTTAGGAATTTGTCGGTTTAAAATGCCACAGAGAGGAATTGTGAGGAAAGAGAGACCTCAGCAGGACAACACAATAAGGGAAATATTCTGGAGATGACTAATTCCCAGATCCTTTGATTAGTAGCCAAGTATGTTAAGCACTCAGCAACTGGGACAGCCAAATTTATAGGGAAGTAAATATGAATATTTACTGTAAAATATTGGCCTCCGCAATTTTATTGTCAGACATTTGATACAGCAGAGTATTAATACTATAGAAAATGCATTAACAATCCACTCTGTTTCGTGATTTGTGCTAAGTGCAATAGCATGATGAAATTAGTAAAGCATATGTATCATTGATCATTTCGGCGGCTTTGCGATAACATTCAATGGTTTCCTTTGATGTATTCACGGTAAAGACACATTAGAACAATTGCAAAAATGCATTTGAAAGAATCCTTGCACAGGAAATATATATGGAATGTCCTAAACAAAGTGAAATTTAGTGTTTGGGACTAGCTGAAGTATAAAAGCAATTGTACCAGCGTCGAAGCGTAGTGGAAGCAACTGAGCCAAAGAGACTGCGCAGTAGACGAAACGATGATTCTACTGGATCATTGGCTATTTAAGTTATTGGTTATTTTATACCAATTATCTATAATGTAATTGTTGATCCTTGATACCATTGGCTGATTGACAAGTAATTGATAATTCGGTAAGGCAATGATCTATAAGAATCCTGGATGTCTGAACTGCGCAGTCTCAAAGTCTCAATTGCTTCCATTCACTCTTCACGCCTGAATCTACAAACATAAAATGGCATCAAACAATGTTAGAGACCTACTTTCTATACATTTCCTGCCTATTTCCCCACCTATTCATCTAAACAGCCAGTCTATATTAATCCTTGCCATAGTAACAGGTTGGATCTTAATTGTATAATCAATTCCATTAAATGTTTCCACGGAATATTATTCAAAAGACGTCAAAACGACCAAACATTCATTAAGCATTGAATAGATCGAACCACAAAATTTATCAAAGGAATAAACGTAGAATGAACTAAAGATCTAAACACATAATTTGACTCATTTAATGATGTTAGGATAATAACATCAGTCACACTTTGGCATACTTGATGTTTTTTTTCTTTTTCGTGCTATATACGTGAAATAATTAATTTCCGACGATCGTCATTTTTCAAACTCACCATTGTTAAATCCCATTACTTATTATAAGCTTCGTAAATAATAAGTTGATTTAATTCAGTGAGCCAGAATCGTTTAATATCAAAGGTGTTTTCATTGACTATTGGTTGATTTGAGATATGAATTACTTATCAGTCAGTCAACGATCTGTAACCTCTCCTGATACAAAATGAACGAAACCTTCTACTTCCATAACTTATTCTGACATGCCAGCTGGGTCAGCGTTGAGATTTATCTCCGCAAAATTCCCCACCCTGCCCACGGTCAGTAGGGGACACTGATGGGCTTGGAAAGGCCGCCGTCCGTCGGATGGGACGTTAAGCCGTGGCCCGTGTGCGGGAGAGCCATACCCTGTGCACGTTAAAGAACACGCTGGATGGCCTTGACGGGAGGCTACCATCTGTCTCCCAACAGCTGTTCCAGTGGGTCCCCTCCCCCAACCTTCTCTGAGCCTTCGGGGTCCATGTGACCTGGCCATTTAGCCCATGGTGTGCAAAAAAGTGCCGCTCAGAGGTAAAACAGCCCAACCCAACTATTCTGACATATAATTGATATGAACGCATTGATCGATGGAATTCTGCAAAAAAAGTTTCTGAATCTACTGGTTTGCTTCTTTGTCATGGATCATTCTTATTTTCAGAAATAATTATTAATCTCACTGTCGTAGGTTCGAAAGTGAGTAGTATTTTCCTCTTAAAGCCGAACCAGCAGTGATAAGTAGCTCTACACACAACAACCATCCAATAATATAATTAAAAAAACATGATTATTCCAGTGCAAAATTGCAAATTGGCGGATAGAATCATAAAATATTTTCATGCTTTTTCATGGTACTAGGCTTAAAATTTTGGCTAAATGAGGCAAGCAGTGAATGGGATAGGAAATATATCAAAGACAACCTTTTGAGACGTCCTGCAATGGCCAAATGCAGAAGATTTCGCCCAGTATAGACATGCCAGCTTGAGGATTTTGTAGTAGGTATATTTTTATCGTTATCGACTCCATTTTTTGACACATTTTTATTATTTTAAGCCTTTCTGCTTTTCACCGAGAAAAAGGGAAAAAAAAGTTTGTTTTTTTGTACTCTTAAGAACATTTTATTACTTAATCGCTTTCTTTATTAACTCTAACTTTTATTAATTATTATTTCCTTCTTGCGACTTAGAATATCAGGAAGCAAGCAAAGTACGAAATGTATGTACGTCTTGTAACTTTTATTCATCTCCAGGTATGTCATTACCTGAACTACTCTTGGCAGATAATTCGCTTAGCCTTTAGTTTTGCTAAATACTATCGATAGACTGATTGGCAAGTAATATTAATACTCCAAGATACCCAAAATGGGTATGTCTACTTAGCTAAATCAAATTGTGTAAGATCAATTCTCCAAGATACACTTGCTATGCAGATTTGATTATTATGACAGCTCAATTGTTTCCTAGAATGCCTCAGGTTCAACGAATCACTTTCAGAGAGGCAGCGCATGAGAAAAGTCAATTACAGATAACTGGATTATTTTATCTTTGGTGTCTAGTTACGCTCCCCCTCCCCCTCACTCTTATACCTATTACAACCGTTTTATTGCAGAATGTGAACTTATTAATTACCGGAATCTAAGAGTATAAGGCTCTTAATTTGAATAAAATACTAAAGTACGCTTAACTACATGCATACCAAATCCTCATGTATCCATGGGCTACGGAGGTCCAACCAGACTGTGTAATTTTCCTCTCCAGGCGTGTCTGTTATGAGCTACTGCTGGTACAGTTGGCCACTCTAGGCCAATACTAGCAAGGTTCTGTTTTACATTGTCAGCCCATCGCTTCCTAGGTCTCCCCCTTTTTCTGAAACTCTTAATCACACTGTGCATAATCCTATTTGCCAATCTGCAGCTATGCATACGGACAACGTGTCCAAACCAACGCAGTCTGTCTCTGCACAATATGCTGCTCAAAAGAGTTGACGACTCTTTCTTTTAACCTCATCATTACAAAGTCAAACCACCTAATGTTCAAGGTACTGCGCAAGCATCTAGAATCAATATCATCAAGTTTCTTGTTATCCTTTTAAAATGTGTACATGTTTCGCTACCATAACTAACATTAGAAACAACCAACACTTATACAGCCTAATTTTAGTCATTAGGTGTACACGCCTATTTTTCCATACTCTCCATAGATTCTTAAAAGTCCCAGTGGCAATCCCTATTTCCTATTTATCTCATGCCGCACATCACCAGTATCTGTTACATAGCTCCCATGATAATTAAACTGAGACACTTGCTCAAGAGTGTAGCCATTCAAAGCAATTGAAGCATTAACTGCCTGACCAATTTTAAACACTTTAGTTTTTTATATGTTTATCACCAAACCTATTCTATTAACAGTGTCATCAACAGCCCTAATGAAAGAATTCATTTCAACATCATTAGCCAATAGGACCAAATCATCTGCATAATCTAAATCAGAAATTTTGAAATAAACAATTTAAGGCCAAAAAATTTCCCTTGCAAAGAATTTCGTATAACATAATCAATAACTAAACAAAAGAGAAAAGATACAAAATGCACCCTTGTCTAACTCCACTAGCAATTCTAAACCAATCGCTGAAAGACGTACCAACTTTCACACATTACTCAGTGTTATTATAGAGAGCTTTCAGTACACTATATTATTGATCAGGTATTCCATATGATCTAATAATCAACCACAAATTATGTCGAGAATCTGCCTAAGTGAAAATATTTGATCAATACATCCCCTACCACTTCTGAATCCACACTGTTCATCACGCAGTTGTCAATCAACCAAATTCTTAATTTTATTAAATATAATCATGCAAAGAACTTTACCTGGAACAGAAAGTAACTCATTCCCCTATAATTATCACAAGAACTATGATCACCTTTTGTAAAAATAGGGATAGTAATAGCTCTAGTGAAATCCTTAGGAACAACACCTTTATAGTAAAAAATATTCAAAGTTTCAGTCAGCCATGTAATAACACAAATGTTCCCAGCTCTAAGCATTACGGTGGTGATTTCATCCACTCCTGAGGATTTATGCAGCTTTAATTTAGAGATAGCTAAAGTGACTTCGGAATGTGATATAGGGCCATCATTAAAGCCAGTAATGCATCAATCCTTATTACAAACAATGGGAGTATAAATAATCATATTATTTAGAATTTCTCTGAAATGCTCAGTCCACCTAGCCACCACAGAATCCTCACCTTCAACCACTTTGCCATTTGAGTCGCTTAATCCCTGTGTACCTTTCTGTTTCTTCACGCAATAAACATTAATAATCTGGTACAACCCCCTGCTGTTGTACTGTCTAACAGCTTCCTTAGCTTTGTTAGCCAAGCTATCAAGCTAACGATTCTTATCAGATGTTAACTGGTCCTTTACACGTTTATTAAGCTCGCTGAAATGCCATCTGTTAGGACTAGTAGGGTGTTGATTCATATTAATCCTGCACTTCCTTATTTCAGAAATAAGTTCCATAGCCTTATCACTCAAATATTCTTTTTTCCTCTGTTCTCTTTTACCCAAAAAAGAACTGTTGGTTTCAAGAAAAGCCTGTTTAAACTGATCCCATTCTTTCTCAACTTCAGCAGTAACCAAACCTCGATTGTCATAATGACTAAGTAGCTTATCATGTATGATTTGGCTACATCTGGATAGTTCAAGCATTCAGTGTTATAGCTAAATTTTTTAACCTTAGCACAACATTTCTGAAGCTTCAGCTGAAAAACACTTTTGACCAGGTAATGGTCAGAACCAATTTCGGCTCCCCTGTATGATCTGGTATCACTAACTGAACTAGCCCATTTACTGTTAATTAAAATATAATGTATCATATTTCTGTGCAAACCATTAGACGAAACCCTTGTGTATTTAAAAATGTCCCCGTGTTTGTAGTATGTGTTAGTTTTTCGCAAACCATTAAGTTTACTTACCTGTAATAATTGTTCCTCATTGTCGTTGGAATTATCAATGCCAAAGGGATCAAAACTCTAGCCCAAAGATTAGAGTCAGTACCAACTTTAGCATTGAAGTCACCTAGCACAAGAGAAATATATCCTTTCTTCACAGATTTTAAAATATTCTGAAGCTGGCTGTAAACGTATCCTTCTCGTTCTCATCAGAGTACTATGTGGGGATATAACAACAGATTACATTCAAGTCTTTAATTTTTGCTTTACATTTTGCTGTAAGAAATCTTTCATTAATGCAGTCATATCCTAGAAGAGCATCACTGGCGTGTTTGCTGAGAAGCTAACGTACATCATGTAGATGCTTTCCATCCTCCTTCCCTGAAAAGTGAAATTTAAAGTTGTTTTTAAGTATCTCACCTTTACTTGTCCATCTGGCCTCTTGCAAGCCTAGAATATCTAGATTATAACGCTGGAATTCTTGCATGAGATCATCAAAAAATAATCTCTATAAAACATTCTCACGTTCCATGTTTCTGCACAGAGAAAACGATTTGTAGAATTTTTAAAGAAACTAGGTTTATTGAGAGAGATAGGGCCAACAATATAAAATAGCCCTCTGATCGCAGGCACGGGGCAAAGACTTGTCCCCCTTCCGCTAAAGGCTAAAATCACCAACGCTGGCAGGAATTTCAGGCACCACTATTTCATGGACCTTTTCGAGAGTCACATGACTTGCCTGAGACACAGTACTACAGTTTAGGATTGGCCATGCTCAACTAGCTAAGTGAGGGTTGTGATTCTCCCACGGCGAAAGGTTGAATCTAACCATGTTGGTAGGAACTTCAGGCACCACCTTTTCAAGTGGTCCTTTTCAAGAGCCATAGACCTGCCTGAGACACATTACTCCAGTTTGGTTCAACGATGCCCAACTAGCTAAGTGAGGTTCAGGTACCTGCCATGGCCTCTGATCAGGATTATCCATCAGCTGATATAAGGTATCCTGTGACTCTGTTCACTTAGGACTGGCAACCCAGAAGCAAACAGAAAACACAGCGGTAGATTCTCCTTCAACAGAGGCCCACCAGTGCAGCAAGTCCAGGATCCATAATCAAGCTCAAATACATAAACCAGTCTAGTCTAGTAGGAATAAATGGTCAGTAACAGGACCATGCGAAGTTGACCACTCCTTAGCAGGGTTGAAAAAAAAGAAAAAAGTGGCCATAGATGACCAGATCTGTAGGCCACACTCAGCTGTCAGCCCTCGACTTCCGTTCCTTTCCAAAATAGAATATCTCTTTTGAAAGATACTAACGGCCTGCACCACGAGAAGGCGGGGTCGGATATCAGGTGCTAGACCTGGCCGGTTCTGTGCATCATCACTGGAGATTGATGCAGAGCATTCCTTCCAGTTTTTGTCTAGCTACCATTTACAGATCTTACTTAACTATTGGCATTAATAATTATTCCATTGAGAAGAAAACACAAAGATTGCATATTGTAGAAAACAATCAGTTTCCCACCTCAAAAAGTTCTACCAATAAACCAGTGGTGACGCCTACATGGAATAAATTGAGACAAAGAGCCTACCAATTGACACATCAACGGGCCTCATAGATTACTGCTTCGCTGAGATATCAATCATTTGCCAGTCAAGCAATTATCCAACAAATTATTTATAGATCAATGAGATCATTGGTCAATCTCCAAGTAATCGATAGTTAAATCAAACAATTACCAATGATAATCATTGATGCGTCATTTGTGCAGTCTCATTATCATCTATTCCACATAAGTTTCGCCACCACTTAATAAAATGCGGATGGAAGAAATGGAGATAACAAATATGCACAGTCAATCAATCTCAATCAATCTCTAGGCAACAAACCAATTATCTCATAGATCAAAATCATTGAATGTTTAGTAGTAATTGAGAGCTGATATCAACCAATATCTCATTAGAATCTTCGATGCATCAACTGTCAAGTCTTCCTCATTTTCTCAATTGGTTCCATGTGAGCATCGCAGCAGATTTGCCCGATAACATTGCTGATGAATCTTCAATTAATTATTTTTCTCTGAATCAGAGGAGTTCGTAATTAAGCAGATGATTTTGAAACAAAAGTCAGTAAGTTCATTTTCGTACTAACAAACAAAGACAGAAATGTCACAGTTGGTTGGATCTGTAAATGCGTTCAAATGAAAATTAATTTCAGGAACACGTTCCTTTAGTTAACAAAAAGTTAACTTCAGCCACTTTAACAGCATAAGGAAAACCCAGAAGAAACGATGGAATTTGACAAGAATGTTGAGTCTTAGCATCTACTACAAGAGGCAAAAAATAATTATGGGGAGCGATTTCACATTTTTTCGTGGGATTTAACCAAATGCTACTTCATTTTCGACGATTTCCTGAATGCTAATCTTAGAGAAATTTCAGCTGATATAGCAAACGTAAGAAACAAAACCTTAACGATAATCAACACTTACTCATTCTAAACATAACAACCAAATCTAATTTGACAATGAATGCCATATTATCAAAAGCAATGAAAAACACATTGTCACAAAAGAGAAATAAAAGGACAGATTATTAAACAAACCGGAAAATAAAATTTCCAGTTGTTAAGGGCACAGCATCTTAATTTGATGCTCCCTAATTTTTTAGTCCCCACTGTACCCTGTCGATGAGAAAGGGGACTCAAATGAAAGACCACCACCGATATGCAGGAAAGTTAAATTCCGCTCACGTTACAGATTACATTCGATGGCCTACCTCTGCCTCCTAACTGCTGCCAAATGTATTCCTTTTCCAAATGTATTCTTGCAATAGGAGTATTTAGCCCCAGTGACGAAGCGTGATGGAATCAATTAAGACTGATACACAGTCATTTAGTGGTTCTCACAGGTCAAAGTTTATTCAATTTTCAATCACTTATCAATCACCTTATGATCTACGATATCATTAGTTGATATATGAAACCATTGATTGATTTAAAAACACGCGATAACCTGAGTTTTTTTTTTATTTCCTTGGTGATTTGTTTCCTGAAGGATGATGAAAACGCTATTTAAGAGTAAACAAACCAACACTTTATAAAAATTAAATTATAATGAATGTATAATAAAGTAAATTTCTGAGTTAACATATTATAAGTGAAACAAGATAAAAATAAATCTAATTAATAAAATATTTTTTTGCATTTGTACCCAAAGGTCTAAGACACTATCACCCAAGCTTTATTTAAAGCCCTGGTTAGTTAGAAGAAAATTAAAATTAAGATAATATTTCAAATGCACTAAAAAGTAGAGTTATTAAAACACTTGACTCAGCAATTTAGGAACTTAATTAACCTCAAATGTAACGACGACAAAGAGAAAAAAAAATCCTTTTGGCCTCTAATTCAGAAGTGAAATGCCGTTTCATTTTATTCTTCTGAGTTTTTAAGTTTGCACTCTTTCTTATCTGCAGAGTTATGCAACGGTTTTAATGAGACGAAGAAAGTACGCAGCATAAAACCCATTATTTTTCATGCTTCCTTACCAAAGGCGAATTTTTCATTCTTTTTTCTGAAAAATCGGTTTCATTCCATAAAAATATTTAACTAGTTCCAGAAACCGATACTCTCTTTGAAGATTTTAAAGAATGATGTTTCGTTTGAAACTAGCTTTTAAGCATAAAACGTACAATAAATCAAGAAATTTCCTGCTGCTCTTTTCGTAAAAAAATTAATTGAGTTACAAGTACAATGGAACGATAAGTGAACTTGTTACCGCCTTTGGATTTTTACAAACTGGTATTTCGATTTATTACTGCTATTTAACACAGAGGTATGAGATGAATTATCGTCTACTCATCCTTACACCTGTACTGCCACAGCAGCAGAAGAACCTATTTGAACAGCAATTTCGCATAAGGACCCGAAAGATAAAAAGTATAAGCAAATAATTTCTGCAAATGTTTCGCTGTTTCTTATGGTATACCGAAATGAAACCATAATTTAACTACCTGCAAAAATTTTTTAATTATTTTCTAAAACTTCTACAGGTGAGTTTTACTAAACGATGACTACACTCCTCAAACTAACGTCTTATTACGATCTCTTTTTTTTCCCTGTTAAAATTGGATTCCTCGAATAATCCCAGTCCCTTTAAGTAAGATACGATGATAAACTTACATTTGTTCATTCCAGTAGCTATCATTTAATAACTGCTGAACCACCAGAAGCTCAAAGCAACTGCCAGTCACTAGTTTCAAATCGGTGGTCAGCGGGATTGGGTCAAAAAATGTTATTCCAACAGCTTTAAAGGTTTCAATACTATGACTGATAAATTTATTGCTTTGTATTCCGTATTACTATTTTTATTTTGTGTGGCCGAGTGGTTAGCGCGCTTGGCTACTGATCTACGGGACCTGGGTTCGAGCCCCGGGTAAGGCATGGATATTCGTGTTGTTTTCTGCTGAGGCCCTGCCATCCTCTCAGATCTTCTACTGTGGCATATAAACTGACAGGCTCCTGTCAGACCTCTGTGCAAGCAGCTGCTTGAGGGGGTATTTATTTTTTTTTTTTATAATATATTATTCAAATGGGTTTTTATTCTATTTTCCTTTCTGCATCTCTTGATATTCACTTATCTCATAGATGTCTATTGCATTTCTCTTTATTGTTTATATTTCGCGAGTTCTTCGCTCAGTCCATCACTTCCTTTTTTTTTCGTTTTATATTCATTTTGCTTCTCTTTTTCTCTTCTCGTTCCCAGTAGAATTGCGATCTGGAACAAAGTATCGACGTTGTTTTTCCCTCTGAGCCCCAGCTGCAAGTTGGCTTATTCAGTGGATTTCGCTTCTTTGCTCTTTGTCACTGAATGACTTTGGGCTAGTCCATTGCATTTTTTTTTCTTATTTATTCGATTATAGTTTTTGTGTGAGTTGTTACTAAGTGTGCAAATGAAAAATTCCAAGATAAGTTTCTCAACAGTTGCATCTGTATAATCTATCTAAATGTATGTAACACTGAATCAAATGAGGCAAAAATATTCGTGTAAAGAATTTCATAGTTCCATCAAAAAAAAAAAAAAAAACTTTTGGTGTAGGGTAAATATAAATAAAAAAAATTGCTTGAATTTTGCTATTTATTTTAAAAGGCATGGTTGTTTGCTATTCTGAACCGCAAAGCGAATAAAAATGACATATATCGTATTATATATATTGTATTATATATATCGTTTAAATTATTTACTTGAATAAATATATTAATTATAAGTCTCAGTATAACAGTAAGTCTTTTTTTTTTACATGGTAACAAAGAGAATAATTGCAGTAACATAATCTATAATGATTTTCCTCAAAAATGTTATTAAAATATTTCTTAGCCAACGTAATCCATTAATTCAGCATATTGATAATTGAAATCTGCGAGAAGGTACAACGAAAATATCCAAAGAATCGTAAACAAAATCGTTCTCTTTAAAGAAATCCGCTTATTGCTCCTCTGAGCATTTATATTTATTAACACACTGCATTAAAAGCAATATTTGTTTAAAGTACGAAAGGCATATTGACAATTGTTCCCTAGGAGAATAAACCTAAACATGAAATCGTAAAAAGAGTAAAAATTTATATTTATAACAAACTACTTTACAATTAATGTAATTATTAACATTTTTACCAATCTTCCTTTCGCTCGTCATATGTCTGTTTGTCGGTTTTTGAATTTGTCAAAACAGTTGTTCCACCAATCTTTCGAACGAAACGGAAAAAAATTAATTATTTGTCAAATGAAAGCTTATGATGCGGGGAGTGTCATAGACTATAAAACATTTAGCCCTATGATTTCTTCCCCTAAAAAGGGGAAATATGAAAATGATTGTTTCTCTGTATCTTCCGAACGCGAAGGCCTACAATTGCAAGTTAGGTGTCAAATGAAAGCTCATATGAGGATCGTCGTAGATGTTTCGAATTCCCCACCACCACCAATCTCCTCCCCACACGCCCCCAAAAGAGCGGCGTATATTCGTGGGGTGGACCTTAACTAGTGATATCTTAAAGTCTGTGACATCTCCAATGTCATGTGTTACCATAAACACCACTCCAAAATCAGTGTGTGTGTAGGGGGGAATGCAGTCGATGTGTACGAGTCATATATATATATATCAAGCGAACGTTTTTGAAGATAGGCTTTCAGTGACAAAGAAAAAAATATTAACAGATTTAAAATAAACTGAAAAATACATATCCTTCCATACGCGCCCTAAAAGGTAGAAAATTAAAACGTATCGATGGTGCAATCAGTCACTGAATTCGTGTTCACTTCAAAGGAAGATAGGGCCTTTGAAGTGAATATGAACTCAGTGACTGATAGCACCATCGATGGGCTTTAGTTTTACTTTTTCTACTTTTTAGGGAGCATATGAGATGATACGTATCTTTTTAAAATCTATTTATACTATTTAACATTATCCTAATCATTAAGTTACAAATAAATAAATTGAATTATTAATATTAGAAAACGATGGATTACACTGTTCTACAAAAAAAAATATTTTTTCTAAATAAGAGTTGTGTGATTCTTAAAGGTTTTTAGTGCAGACTTCAGATCTGTGCTTAGATGTTTTTTTTTAATCACTGATAGTTTTCGAGTTAGACGTTTTTTAATTTTTCATTTAATTCTTAGATTTACAATAAATAATAATAGGGAAAAATAGATTATTCTTAGCTTCCTTAGTATTAAAATGATTATAGATTCATACAGAAAATTTTACAGAATATTATACAGAAATAAATTGAATACAGAATAATTAAATAACAAAAATACCAAACGTAAATCATTTTTTTCTTTTATGTTTATCTGTGCTGTCTCTTTTGAGATTCCAACAAAAATCAACTAACATTGTAGGCATCCAATTCCCTTCATATCGCTTTTCAATTGTCGAAATATCTTTGTGAAACCTCTCACTGTGTTCATCGGAGACGTCACTGGAGCTTTCCGGAAAGTAGTCCAGATGGGAATGCAGGAAGTGCACTTTCAAAGACATGTTACATCCTAAATCCGGATAAGCATGTAGCATCTGATTTACTATTTCTTTATAATCCTTAGACCTCTTTTTTCCAAGAAAATTGTCTGTAACTTTCTTAAAACATATCCAAGCAAATTCTATTTCTCCTTTAGAGATTCGTCAAATTTCAAATCTTTCTTCAACAGTCTTATTTGAGAGCCAATAAACACGCCCTCTTTTATCTTTGTTTCTGAGAGACGGAGGAATTTTGTTGTTAGGTAGGCAAATCCTGTACCATATTTATCTACTGCCTTGAGAAACTGCTTCATAAGTTCTAATTTTATATGAAGGGGAGGAAGGATCACGTCCTTACAAGCTATAACTCTCTGCTTCTGTAAATAATTTTGCTCCCACTTTCCAATTACGTATTGGCCAAGTTTTCTTCAAGTAATGGGATGCTCTGTCATGACTGTCTCGTTCACAAAGGAAACAAGGAAATTTTGTGTTCCCTTGTTTCATTCCCAATATCATGACAGTTATTTTTAAATCCTCACATATTTTTCAATTGAAATCCGTATATTTAATGGATAGAGCATTATATCTAGAATCTCATATGATTCTTTTGCCATATTAGCATGGGGAACTGGAACAGAAGGCATTAAATTATCATTATGTAGTAAAACCGCCTTCAAGCTAGTTTTGTATGCATCTGTAAAGAGCCTCCAATTTTGAGGGTCATGAATAAAGCCTAAAACTGTAATCAAACAGGCAATAATATTAAAGAAAGTCAATCGGCCATCATGTGAGTAGAATGCAACAAAATTTAGTTCTTTATTTCTATATGAAGTTGTACTTGTACTAGGTTGGAGAAGATTATATTCTTGCAACCTAGAGTCCAGCAGTTCAGCATTTTGTTTACTTAACCCTATATCACGAACCAAATCGTTCAGATTTGCCTGCGTAAAAAAAATGTGGAGATGAATCCATGGTAGCCTCGTAGGAAGGATCCCTTCTTTCTGGAGGTGATTCACGTGTCTCACTTTCTTCACCAGTACTTTCTTCATCTTCTGTTTCCTGACTTGGAGTTAGTGAAACTGGCAAAGTTTTAGAATGTGGTACTGGTCGTATTGTAAAAGATAAGTTGGGATAATCGATATGTCTCTTCGATTTTCTGTTTGTAAAACCCTGGATAATAGTCATATAGAAGTAGCATTCTGTGGAATGGTCTTTTGGTTCCCTCCATATCATGGATACAGCAAAAAACATGTAACTACCTTTACCCTTTCACCAGTTTATTAATTTCACATAGCAATTTGCACAACATATGTAAGGTTCTCAATGCTTATCCTAATCTCCTATTTTACATCCAAAGTAATGTTTGTATGCTCTCTTTATTATAGGTGACATTTTTTTTATTGTGTCTTGCAAAGTGAACTTTCCGCAAATATAACAGAAGTTTTCTGCCTTATTTTGACATTTTCAGCGGGGCATTTTCTAGAATACAATAGAAAAAAAAAATAATAACAGAATAGAAATATTCACAAACTTGTCATGTTAACTACACAAATATTGCCATAAAATATCTTTACATACCCTAGAATACAGTTTAAAAAAGCTGATGTTAATTCCACAAATACCTTGTACGTTTTTAAAGCAAATTTTAGAGGCAGACTAGTAATCTAAACCAGTGGTTCTCAACACTTTTATGCTTCACGTACACCCTGGAAATGTGTATGTAACTGGCGTACCCCTTGTACAGATAGATAAACCTATAGTTACAGTATAAAAATGCGAATAAAATAACACATACATATATGTAACATATATCTAGCGACTTTTGAGCTCTCACGGCGTATGCCAAAAATTTTACCGCGTACCCTACGTTGAGAATCCCTAATCTGAACTATGAATAGAATAACATTGTTGCCAACATGTGAGTATAAACTGTTGCAAACAACTCAGTGTTGCCAACGTTTTTAATGTAATATTTCCTGATTTTTCATTCCCCAAATGATATGTATGAAATTAATGTGTTAAATCAACATAACTCTGAATCTAGCACTGATAGGCCAATTCTGATCTCAGATTTCAATTTCCCACCCCAAAATACTTTAGGAACACTTCAGTTAACCAAAGAAAATTTTCCCTTGTAGAACAGTGTTATTAGTGATTTCTGAACAAAGATTGTTTAAAACGTTTGATAATCATTATTTAAATTAAATTAATAACCTTTATTCAGTATTCAGACGTATTTTACTAAGGGTATCACACATCGTTGTGCATCAACGCTTCAATTTATAGTTCGATTGGAATTTTTTTCTTCCAACAAGCAATATTTTGCTCCCAGTGAGTAAACAGTCAGTTTCCAAGGACCCAAAAACTAAAAAAAGGAAAAGGATTCAATGGGCAGCTGTTAGAAAACAAGTGGACGCCTCTCCTCAACGAAACCCTGTCTGCTCTTTGGCATGCAGAGAATATCCCTCTCCTGTACACAGTGCTGTGACTTAACGTCTTCTGCAATAAACGACAGCGATTTCAAGGTGTCCTCATTTTAAGGTGTCCCCATTCTCTCTGAGAGTAGAATGGGAACTAGTGGAGAAAATATTAAGTCACTGTTGGTATTCGAACCTGGGAATATCGGATTACAAGCCTGTCAAGTTATCCACAGGACCAAAACTTCTTCTCACCTTAGAATAAGCATCGAAAATTCCAGACTGAACATTTGCCATTTATCCTTAGAAATCCTTATATTTTATGTCTGCTTACATGGGAATGTTCTCTACAGCAGGTGAAGGAAGGAGCAACGTCGGAATGATGAATAGAATGGCATCTACGTTATTTTTGCCTTACTATTCATGTCACAGAGTTCCCGCAACGCACGCCTATTCCCCTTTGGAGCAGCCAGCTTCTGCCATCGCGACCATGTAGCCAATTTATCAATGCAAAACGTTTACATGCATGAATATATGAATAAAACGTACCCGTACACGTACCGTATAGCTTCCAGAGATCATCGTCTGGAACGCTCTTTGATATTTTATGCATGTTGAACAGAGAAAGAGTTCGCTTCACTGGCTGTGGGTTATATATATTTTTTGCCTGAAGGTACGAGCTTCACACTTTCGCTTTCACATTTTTTTTCTCCCTTATTTGAAGGATGTTATTATTTCTTTCTCGAAGAACTCATGGTTCCAAGATGAAAAGGGAACCAATACCACAGAGAAGAAAAATTTTAAGAACCAGCTCTTACTGTTCACCATCACTAGTTGATAGAGTGAGAAAACGCGTTTCTTGTAAGCAGTAAAGCCTTGGCTTGCAAACCACAACGGTAGCAATCGAAGATTCTGGAATATATAGAATTTTGTGTTGAGTTTCGCTGTTGCACGAGAGTGCAGTTTGAAAGTAAAATCACCTCTTTGTAAAGGAGAAAGATGCATTCTTGTTAACTGTAAAATAGAACTGAACAGGGACTGGAGAATATTCAAAAGATCAATCTATTTTATACACCACAGAAAAGGAATGACAATGAATAGAGTTGCCTCTAAAATTATATATGTAATGTATTTGTAATAATGTTTATATGAATAAAAAAATTTAATTTTTTATTCATTATTTTTATGTAAACAATATCACATCAAGATTATGTGGTATCAAGCCAAGAAACCTGGAACGGATGAAAGCAAAAATTTATTTCAGCCGAAGATTACATCAGGGCCGGCGCGAGGCTGGTTCAGCGCGTTCCCCGGAACCCGCGCTTTAAAAGGTCCACGAAAAGCTCATCGTAAAAAACGACGCCATTTTCATATCTTTAGCACAGCAGCCCACACAATGTATCATCGTTCCTCTAGCTCCATGTCCCACCAACAGAACGCATGTCAGTTATTTTCCGAGCCCAATAGTAAATCCAATCTCAGAATCCGCTAATCGATGATTAACTTTCAATAGAAGGCGAAATAGCGAAATCGGTCAATTTTGATGACGTAATTAAAGATTTTGCGACGGAAAAGGCGAGAAAATTATGTAATATTTATAATATATTCGGTATTCCTATACGTTGTATGTAGATATGTACCGCACTTTGTACTTATAACAAATAATTTATTGTTATAAAATTTAGAAGTACATATAAATGTGTTTTTTTTTGGTCCAGCACAAATTTGGAACCCGGCCCCGAAAAGTTCACACCGGCCCTGGATTACATCAATGCTTCCGGGTTTTGGAGTTATACGAAACATTGCGAAACCAAATTCGTAACTACAAATAAAATTAAAAATAAATACCCCCTCAAGCAGTTACTTGCAGCATGGGTCTGACAGGAGCCTATCAGTATACGCTATAGTAGAAGGTCTGTAAGAAAGGCGAGACCTCAAAAGAAAAATAACACAAACATCAATGCCTTACCCGGGGCTCCAAACTAGGTCCCTTTGATCAGTAGCTAATCATTCAAAATTTTCTATAATTCCTATATATCGCCTATCGAATATATATATATATTATATAGAAATCGAAATATATATCTATATATATAGCGGGCTGGATCTAGGAGGGTGACAAGAGAGTCGGAGGGGACAACGTAATGAATACGCGACATTCCCGGTGCACCACAACTCAAGGCTGTATATCACCATAAGGGAGATGTCACTGAAACCACTATGAACTAGAAAGCTCCTGTCAATTAAGCTTGCCTTACATTTGTCCTGCCTACAGCGAGAGAAGACCTGTATGTGAAGAGAGTAGCACTGCTTGTTATATATGCCTGCTAGAAGATTTAATCATTGAGGTGCAGTGAGAGTGGGATCTTTTGAATTTTGAGCGATGCCTAGGAATATGCCCATCACTCACTGAATTTTGCCAAGAAACTTGCCAATAGATAAATAAAAAGATCGTAGTCTTTTGAATTTTGAGCCAGAAAAATAAAGGAAGTCCTAACTTTTAGGGTCCTCTGCAGCAGAGGCCCAAGGTACTTCCATCAGAAGGCCACACCTCGAGGGACTCCAATCCTCTCGGCACAACCCCCAACTTCGTCCTCTCCATAGAGCCGGGCCACCATGGCCCGCTCACCGTCACGGCACTTTTAAGTCAGGACTGCTTCGGGGACACCTAGCCAGCCAACCATGCAACTAAAAAACCGGCCGGCGACCCTCCCACAACCCCAACAGCCAACATACACCAGGTATTGCAACACCACAGCACCCGGGCCCCACTTCACAGAGGAACCAAGTTCCTCCACTGCAAAAGCCATGAGTCCAAATCTCATTCATGTGGGACTCTTAGTTTGGCTGGTCCATCGACAAGTCCGCTGGCCACCGTCTGAATAACAGGGCCGCGAGCCTCCAACTTCGGCCTCTCCATTGTGAATGGGCCGAAGCACCCCAAGAGCATCCGTCCACCTACTTATCATCGGGACCACCTCAGAGAGCTCACAAACGAGTGTGCTGGAGACACACACATCTCAGTCTGCAAATCACTCCGAGAGACCCCAGAGCGGGGTTGCCCAAGCCCCGTCCAGAGCCCTTCTACGGCCCCTCAATCTCGGCTGTGACCCCCCAGCTTCGCAGGGGGACAGGTGATCAAGCCAGCAGAACCCCAATACCAAAAGTCTGCCAGCCCTCCACAAGCCCCCCTCCACCGGGGGCCACAGGACTTCAACACCAGAGCACCAGCGATCCGAGCCCAACTACTCGGAGGCACCGTAAGCCCCCCCCCCCTCGTCAAGGAGGTCCCACTCCGGGGGGGGGGGGTGAGTCGGAGGGGAGTCAAATGTAACCCCCCACCCCTGTAAATGCTAGTAAGTGTAATGGAGTCAAAATTTATTAACTTATATATTAAAGTATATTTCGGCCCGATGATATTTACGTGCCCCCATTCCCATTATTTTTTCTATATCCGGGCCTCTCCGTATATCGCTACATTGTTCCAATTAACATTAATTTCAGTGTAGCAGAGTTCGCCAGATAGTTTTAATCGATGGGTAAAACAAATCTTTCCTTTCTTGATAACTAATGGTAATTGAAAAATGGTTAATTGGTCATAATTGAACTTCATAACTGATTTGAGATAAATTTCAAAGCTGGCACAATTGTGGTTTGAACCTGGGAAATGCAAATTGCGAGCCTGGGGAACTACCGAATGTGTCATTCCCCCTAATCATTGAATGATTTATTAGTCCTATATTTGTCTTTTTGTAATTATATGTTTTTTTTGTATATATTATATGTTGTTTTTTTTTGTCTTTTCGAGTGACATCATTATAGGAGGTGTTTTTGTGTTCTAACTCTATCTTAAGAGAAGAAATAAACAAGGAATATGATGAATAGTTAGCAGAAAAAATTTAGTTTAGACATGAGTGAGAAAAACTTTTGGTTTATTCGGTGAAAATGGTTTTAAGTGATAAATTTCAAAAAATAAAATTACCTGCATTATTTTTAACAATATGAAAATGTAATGACAAAATTAACTGCGCATCCTACTAACGGCGAAATTCAGTTTCTTCAACTAACTATTTATAAGTCTGATCTGTACAGGATATCACATGTGACATTTTACGATGGAAAGTAGGTATAAGTTTAGGCAAAATCAGATATTACGTATATTTTTTGTATGAAAGATTATCCTTTTTTTTTTACAAAAAAGGGCAGAAGGCCCTACACAAAGGATAGCGATAACCCAGAAATAATTTTGCGGAAAGTATATTAGTTTCGACGATGGTTGGCCACGCTTCAGTTTGTCCTTAATCATAAAACACGCTTCTCTTGGTTTTAATAGTCAACAATGCAAATCCCTAAACAGGTAAGGTTAGTGGTTAAAGTATACCAATTATGAATTAAATCTTTAAAATATTTAAAAAAATCCTTTTTTATTTTTCTCCATTGTGAGAAGTTTAATTCTGTCATTTATTGTTCATATTATTCGAAATATGTTTTTTCTACAGACTGTCTCTTTTAATTTTCTAACTCAAACCGTTTTTATCTAATAAAGAAAAAAGTCAAACCTTTCAAAAATCCTGTTTCAAAATGCAACGTTGTATTACACAGAATCGGACGCGAAAGTGTTAAACGAAGGAAGGAAAAATGTAGAATTCCAGTTAAGAAGTGATCAATAATTATGAGGCAACCAAGTCTGAGTGTGTTAGTACAGGTTGAGTATCCCTAATCCAAAATGCTTGGGAACGAGAATGTTTCGGAATTTGAACTTTTCCGGATTTTGGAATACATGATATGGTGGAGTTAAAGAGAAATTAGAAAAAAAAATCCTTTTTATTTGACATAAAAAAATATGAATATAAATGCAAAAAATAAAGAATGTAAATGCATTTATTTACCATCTTGGGACGAAACATCGAAAGAGGTTTGATGGACCAAGAACTGGATCCTCCAGGGATGAAGAAAAGACATCATGTTGGAAGGCCTTGATCAGTTTTGTGTTTTGGTGGTTAACAAACATGCTCTTAAGGAACAAGCATATCATTACTTAAATATAATAAATAAATAAATATCCCCTCAAGCAGCTGCTTGCCACAGAGGTCTGACAGGAGCCTGTTAGATCTCTGTGTCTAACAGTAGGCCATAGTTGAAGAGTATATAGTCCTAGGAAGAGTATATAGGCATAGTATATAGGCCATAGTAGAAGATCTGAGAGGATAGTAGGACCTCAGCGGAAAACAACACGAACATCCATGCCTTACCCGGGTCTCGAACCCAGGTCCCTTAGATCGGTAGCCAAGACTGTTTCTATATTGCAAAGTAAACAACCACAAACTAAAATCTTGTATGTTATCTAAGGCCTTTGTGTTGGGGAGATTCCAGTTCACGCTGCTTTAACAAAATATCTGTCATCGGATTTTAGAGATTAATGATGGAATCACAATATGCAAATTTAGTGACATACATTTCTATATTATCAAAATTGGTTGATCTGTAAAATGTTACATACATAAACGCCTCCAAAAATATATTTTGGAAAACATCAGTTATATTTAGGGCTGTAAGGTTTTCTCGCCGCGAATTTCAACGTGTTTCTTAAGTTCCCGCGAATTTTAATATTTTCTTTAAGTTTTCTCGGATTGTATGTTTTTTACGATTCCTCGAAATTTAATGTTTTATTTTTTTCCTTTCTACAGTTATCTAACTTGTCATGCTTTGGGAAATTGGTGTAGAAGTATGGCATCTACACCAAATTCTCAAAACCAACTGAAGTGCGTAAATATTTAGTTTTCCTGAGTAAATTGTTGCTATATAACTCTACTGTGAAGTTCTCGCCCCATTTAATCTTTAGACCGTAAAATTCATTTAATACCCTATAATAACTTTATTTTCATTAACGGCATAGCACGTTGTCCGAAATGTACAATTGGATGTTTGAGTGTCTACATTTCGCCCAAAGTACTGCTGTTCTCTGTCTGTGAAGCAATTATTCGATGTATAAAGAACTTTGAATTATCGTAATTTGTTGTTACCGCTTTTATTACCGACAACGCTTCGTACATATTCAAACACGAGTAAAAATCAATTTGTTTTTAAACCTTATTCATGTCACGTGTAATGCTTATCTTCAAATTCTTGTTGGGACATATTTCAACGAGATTTAAAAAACGTTAATTAATGTTTCTACTATGATCGTAAATTTAACAATGATTTACCTCATGTCCAGCATATAATCCTCGTTTTAGGGTATTTCTTTCAAAAACTAGGACGCATATAGCCTCTGGCGTATATAAGAATCTCGTTTTCAAAGAGAAAGATGTTTTTCCTTTACCTACTGTTTCATTCCTTAAAAGTTTTAATTTGAGCTAGCAGATGATGGGTAAAATGCAAATAGTGTTTCATTAGAATTTAACCAACATAAAAGTATTCGCCTTTTAATTTTTAAATCTAAAAAGTTGCATTTCTCACACCTCTCCCAGGAAAGTGTATAGATTATTGCTGTCAGTGAAACATTTCTTAAAAACTACTACTAATTTTTCAAATTCCTGTTCTATACACGTTATTTGTAAAGCTCAATAATAGTTCTACTGTTTCATCATTTCAGTGATTTGTAAAGATTATATATTAAACTATTAAGTATTTGAAAAATCCGAATTATAGTATTTCATTAGCACCAATCAAATAGAAAAATAATTTTCTAATTATTATTTTCATTGTTTCCAATCGAAACTTCATGACCTTCATATTCTACCACCAAATTTTCATATTTATATCATTAATGCATCGTTGCAATAATCTTTTGAAATTTTTTAATATTCAATCTTTTTCACCGTTATATGGTGCAATTATAGTGTTCAAAAGATTTCGAAAGTGAGAAATATTTTATCTGTTACTATCAAAACCAAAAAAGATATTTTTCATTTATCCCCAGATATAAACAATTATCTACTAAAACAAAACAAAAATGTGTTTTCACACACCCCTGGCACTAAGAGTTCAATTCATTGTTGCCAATGGAAACATCATGGTGTTCATATTCCACCACCAAAATTTAAAATTTCTAGCTTAAATACGTCGTTTCCAATATTTGTTTGACATTTTGGAATTTGAACATTTTATTTTCTTTAGAGGTGGCAATAAAGCAATTATAGCTTTATAGAGATACAGAAAGTGCATATTGTAATATTTCGTTAATACCTATTCAGCACGAAAAGAATTTTTAATCTATATCTGTGGAAAAAAAATTTCGATATCTACAGACGGACAGACAGACAGACATACAGACAGACGGCAAAGCGAAATTATTACATCGTTTTCTTTGAAAACGAGATAAAAAGAGACCGCAAACCACCAGTTCTCGTTCGAATAAGGTGAAGCAGTCGGTCCCAAGCTGTACTCTATCACTGTGATCATGCAGAATATAACAGGGAGTTTTTAGAGCAGGAATTGGGAAACAGCACAAGTAGGATGCTAAATGATATTGAAAAATGTAAAAAATGATACCTTAAAGATGCGGCACTAATATAAGGGTCCTAGGTTCGAGCCCCGGGTAAGGAATGGATGTATGTGTCGTTTTTCAGATGAGGTCCTGCCATCCTCTCAGACTTTCTACTATGGCATATAAACTGATAAACTCCTGTCAGACCTCTGTGGCAAGTAGCTGCTTGAGGGGTATTTATTATTTTATATATTTCGATCTGCTTAAGTTGTTTGAAAGTCCTCTTATATCAGTACATAAAGACTACAGCGAAATGAACGATTTGGCAGTAAAATCATTCAGTAAAAACCATGAGTGGGATCACATACTCGCCAAAAATGCACTCCTCTCATATTCTTAAAAAAATTAACAATATTTAAGTGATGAAAAATACTATGATTTCATGATCATGGAACAGCGTTTTTTAACCATCTCGAATATTCCATTCCAACCAAATAAAGTGTTTGAATATTTCCGCTAGTGATGTTAATAATATAGTTTTCAAAAATATACCCATGTTCGAAGACGACAACAACCTAAAAACCCAATATCGATGCTATATAAGAATTCAATATCACTGACAATTTAATTCAATTCTTGTCTCAAAAAGAACGATTTCCCAGGTTATCACAAGTGAGCTCTTCGATGTGGGATAGTTCCAACGAACAGTGTTGATGTAGAGCGGTATAGCGGCGTTCTGGGATGATCGTGGAAGAATAAAACAGGACAATTTATTTAGGTATAATATCTGTATCAGAATTCACTGTTCCTGATCGATATGCAAAGTGCGAGTTGAACTCATATAAAGCCAATCACTTAATATTTAAATTCTGTTATTTCTAGGGAGTTACAGGAAATCAACTATCATTACTTTGGTGATGTTTGCGCCACAGGTGTGTAACTTTTATGTTTTGTAAGCGTAAAAAATGCGCGAATATTGCAATTTTGGCCCGCGAATTTTGGCATTTTTCAGCGCAATTGCTCCGCGAATTTCACCAATTTTCCCACAAAAAATTTACAGCCCTAGTTAAATTGAATCTAATGGGATGTCATAGTGGAATATAATTTTTGTATCGTATAAGAACGACGCATCATTTTTGATTAATTTCTGCATCATAAGCTTGGGATTCGGAAAATCCATGGCACATGCGCAATGACTGATATCAAAAAATTCATCAGAGAACACAATCAAATTAATGGATGTTTTATTATCTGGACCGGATCTAGGGTTTTCTTTTATCTAGGCCTATTTCTTATCAATCATTAAAAGTTTTTGTAACTTTAAAATTACGATTGTTCTTTACTATTGATTTGCATCAAAATTTTTCTTCGATAAAATATATGAATTGGATCCTACTTTCTTTATTATTAGTTATGTGCTTCGAAGTAGTTGTATGGACTTCGATCCATGCAAATGCGTCTATTTAGTTCCCTGCCAGTCTTACTGAGTATGAATGCGTAAACATGCATGTACGTGAATGCTAAGAGAGAGATTCAGAGACAGAGAGCAGAGAGAGAGAACGAAGCCGAAGCAAGAATGTGACAGCAGTTTCCTTGCACTGAATATAATTTGTTTTCGTGCACGGTTGGGCGACCGTGAAATAAGCGTCAGTCCCTCAGTACGCCCTTTCCAACATCTGTTTTATAGTTCCAAACCATGTCAGGTATTCCCACGTGTGTGTTTCCTACCGCACCTAAAGGCGCCTTGTCTTTCGCCTTCCCCCCTCTCTGTCTTCCAGGAAGAACGGAGAAAGCGTTTTGAGATGCAAGAGCGCCACCCAGTTGCCAGATGTTTCCTTTGCATATTCTTCGGCGAAGAGACATTCACTCTCCTCTCGCAGTCCCTCCTCCTCCTGCCTGATTCACATCTGATGTCGTGCGCGTGGCACGTTGCCAGCGCGTGAAAGCAGACCTGCTTTATTTACGACGCGTGCGCATATGCGGGTTATGACATCCGCTGGGACCGCAGTTAATGGTTGAGCGTGCGCGCATGCAGGCCACCCTCGCGCTTGTGCTGAGTGCGGGACGGTGTAGAAAGCTATGCGGCTTGGAAGACACCTTTCCTCCCGCAATTTATGGTGCTGAAGCTTCCCGTTCTTTCCACCTTGTCAGCTTAAATGATTATAGATTTCGCTTGAAGACGCGGGGTGAAAAAGTGTAATCTGCTCAGAGACCATGTCGCACAATTAGTGGTGACAGGGCGAGATGGAAGGTTTGTGGAAGAAAATGAGAGTGCATATTCTTAACCCCTGGCTCTCACACCACATAAATTTTGCAGATATTAATTTCGCCCGTGAAGCGCATTTTATTACGCCCACATTTCATCTGAAAGTGGAAGTTTCGGGTGTTCAGAAGACAAATTGTTTTAGGACCATGCATGGACCATGCCCCTCATAGTAATACAAGATTGCACCGGTTAGGTAACTTAACGAAATATAATCTCGACGTCGGCGAAGACTTGGCGCATTATTTTCGCAATATGAGGTAGGCATGTCGTCTGCTGGATCCATAACTGAAAAGTTTTGATTTACGTTGATGCAATCAAACAACTTGAGCAATTTTCGTTTTACTCTGGTGGTATTATTGTTAATTATCTTTTTTTCTAAACGGTCAATTGCAATTTTATGTGATACGAAATGTCATTTGCTTTTCCAAATTTCACAGCGACATAAAACACAGTTTTCATTTGATAATCAAATTCCGTGCTTTCGGAGATATTAGTATTTTTGTTTTTTAGAGAACCAAAAGATGACATTTGTATGAAAAGAAGATTAATTGATTTTATTCACATTTAGCAAGATTACACCTGAAGGAAAATGCTTAATATGAATATTAGAAAAATAAGATTATATCCAATGGCAAAAAACTATTCAAAGGTAACTATTTATTTTCTTAGAGAAATCAAGACTCTTAACATATGATTGGTACGAAAGCAAAGTTCGGTTGTTTTACCTCTGAGCGGCACTTTTTTGCACACCATGGGCTAATGACCAGGTGACATGGGCCCCGAAGACTCAGGGAAGGTTATGGTAGGGGACCCACTAGAACAGCTGTTGGGAGACAGATGGTAGACTCCCGTTAAGGCCATCCAATGTGTTCTTTAACGTGCACAGGGTATGCGTTAAACTTTATATTAATGCGGAGCCACTGCCTAACGTCCCATTCGACGGACGGCGACCTATTCAAAGACCATCGGTGTCCCCTACTGACCCTGGGCAGGGCAGGGAATTTTGCGAATATAAGTCTCAATGCTGACCCAGCTGGTGACTCGAACCTTGGAACTACAGATAACTAGCCTGGCGTGCTACCGACCGAACTACCCCGCGAAAATAAAGTAGCAACCATTTAACAGAAAGAATTTTTTAAAGATGCACATTTATATCAATATATAGCAACAACCATGTATAGAGGTTATTGATAAACCAATATAAGTAACAGGCTTTAGAAGGAACAATGTTTTCTCTTGTTAAATTGGATTATTTTAAATACGAGTGAAAAGACCAAATCACAAAGGCCACAATCATCAGAGCAGATGGCAATTATTACCACAACCACCAACATTAATTTTTAAAAATAATAATAATGTGTTCAAATATATTGTTTGACAGTGTTTGCTTTATTGTTATTTGTTACAACTCTAATCAGATACATGCAATGAAGGCTCCATGTGGGATGCTATCTGGCTGGAGAGGAATTCTCCGACTGTTATTAAATCCAGCCACAGTCAACTACAATTGGAAAATTTATGTGAAAATAAAATTATGAATCTATTTCCTCATGAAACTCAATATTTAAATATGCAAACATGATAACATGCTACATATTAATATAAAGACTAATTAACCCTCTAACGATTTCATATTACAAGAAGTTAAAGATTAGTAGAAAAACTGAGTTTATCCGATATTGTAATCCGAACCATTACGTCTTGATAACTTTCCAGGTGTTCTTGGCAGCTGAGTTATTTCATACCAAGTTCAATCTTCGGTTAACAGGACAGTATGAAGACATTCCAGGATCGATAGTTGCCCATGGCGCCATCTATCGATGGTAAATGGTACAATCTAAATTATTTTCAAATGCAGCGTTATCTTTCACATATTCAATGATAACAACTCACAAACAAATGTACTGCATAAATTAAAATAAATATATCGATTTGATTTATTTCTTCAAGCCTAACTATAAATAGTTTTGTCAAATCTACAACTTTAATAAAAGTATAATATTATTTGTAATAAATATAATAGAAACAAATTTTGATTTGGAAATTTCACTATACGGGGAAAAATTTACCTGTGAAATAAGATTTAAATGATGCATTTTTTATAAGTTAAATGCTAAGCAAAAGTCGCCCGAAGTATTTTGCAATTCCGAAGCAATGCGAAAATTGAAACTAAATAAATAAGTTGACATGAATAATCATTTGCAACTCATAATATTATTTCAAGCTTTTTCATGTTTTGTTTTTAAACATCAGTTATTGATTGTAACTGGAAACGAGTAGAAATCTTTTAGTGCTAGGCAAATGGGAATGCTTTTTGGAACGGTTTTTTTAAGCATCATAAGTATTCATATGTTTTCTTTATCTGTTATTATTATTTGTTGCTACGAAATGTTTTCAGGCTATTTTATATAACTTTCATTTATATACTTAAAATATGCAATTTTCCAAGTGGAAGAATGTTTATTTTCATTTCCGTCTTTCGTAATCTTTTTTTTACACATCTGATTTCTACAATGTATAAAATGCTATGATTTTGTTAATGTGAGATGTTTTGTATTACCGAAATCTACATTACTCCATGATATGATTCCATTACTTCAAAATAGGGCTTTAATAGTTTCGGAACTAAATAAAGGATTTCTATTTAAAAGAATACTACAGGGACATACCCCGGGGGATACCTGGTACGGATATACCTGGCTTCACCTGAAATCAGTCGTCTTATTCGCAATCTGAAACTTGTCTACCTGCTTTGAAATCCAAAACAGTTGTTTGTTCATAATTGTTGAAAATTGAAATACAACCCTCATGGTATATCTCCGACACTAAAAATATATTTTAAAAGCAACTGTAAAATTTTATTCGATATAGAACATTATTTAAATTTTTCCTGCAGGGTGGAATATTTTAGTAACTGGGAAACCCTATTCATGTCTTATTCTCAGACCTCTCCCCGACCCGAAACAAAATTCTCGGAATCATCCCCCAGGATAAATTCGCGAACCCTCTACTAAAGACTGGAATTCTATTATAGTATAACATATTCCCCTCTTTCTATAGCTATTTAAAAATTTACTTAAAATTGCATGAAATGTACATGAGGTTAATATTTTGTCACCATTACCAAATTCATCTACTGATAAAAAGCAGATTTTATCAGCATACGACATATCTGAATAACATAATCTCTTGTTAAAAAAATAATAATAATATGCACCCCCTCAAGCAGCTGCTTGTCACAGAGGTCTGACAGGATCCTGTCAGTTTATATGCCATAGTGAAAGTCTGTGAGGATGGCAGGACCTCAGCAGAAAAACAACACACACATCCATGCTTTACCCGGGGCTCGAACCCAGGTCCCTTAGATCAGTAGCCAAGCGTGCTAACCACTCGGTATGTCATTTGAATTTATTTAAAACGATTCAAGAGTTTTACAGAACATATGCACGTCAGTCACTATTATTCGGTATTTTTTTGGCTGCGATGAATTTTAATTTAAATTAGGAATGCATTGCGAAATCATATGTTCTTAAGTGTACTTGATATATTCATGGGCATTTGATTTTTTGGCTGATTTGTGATTGACTGCCGTTTGGCTAATATTAATATTTTCAAATATTTCACCTAATACGGTGTGGCCCATGTAGTCATTTAAAATTTGCTATGATACTCGTTTCCTGGTGAATATTGCGAATACCAGAACTAAATCACAAATAAAAAAAAAATACGTGTTGCATGATAACAGAAGTATCTTATTAGTTTCACTGTCCGCTGTGTGGCATATAAAAATCAGAAAAAGCATTTTTATTTAAATTAATTTATCACAAGAACTGAATATATGAATGATCAATCACTTTTTGATGATACCTAAGCAGCATCTGTCTTCTACAAATATTTGAAGTTCCGTGGTCCCAAGGGCTTCAAAATTAGCGATAATAGGAAAAAAATTAATCGGTGCCTCTTGATTTCTAGACTATTACTCTGGCCCCTATTTTACCTGAAACGCGACACCGGATCTGAAAAATTTTAACATATCTCAGATCTACGACCAGAAATAGTTCTACGCACCTATATTTAGTTCTCTAGCGCTACTATGCTGAAATTTGACCTTTGACCTCGAAGGACCCATCGAATACAACATTTCGCAACATTTCTGAGATCTACGACCCGAAACACTCCCAGAAAACAATTTTTATCTTTCAAACTGCACTAGATCGGGATTTGACCCTTGAGCTCTGATGGGTCCTGCCGAATATGAAATTTCGCAATGTTTCCGAAATCTACTACCCGAAAGAACCCCGGGTAGAAATTTTCACGTTTTAGCAATGTATATTAAGGTTTGACTTCTACGTGACTTATATTTAACAATGAAGGACACTTCGGAAGTCAAATTTTGATTTTGTACCGAGAGAATTACGACCCGGCTAAACCAAGATAGAAATTTTCGGATCTTTACCATTTCCACATTATAGTGAGTGAATCAATTTGTGTGATTCCCTGTTAGTCAATCCGTTACTCAGTCTTCTGTCAATCAGTCACTTTGTAGTCAATCACTCATTCAGTCCTAATTCAATCGCTCACAATCATATATATATTAGATGAGACACACCGGAGAAATTGCTAATGAGCTATAGTAATATCCAACAAAGGTATACAGTGTCTTTTCAAAAAGATTTTTTTCCAATTTTTCACAAAGCGTCTTTTCCACATGAGAACAAAATTTATTTTTTGATAGACGGCGAACCATTTAATCTCAACATTATTTTCCCACTTAGAGCTCCGGTATAATAAACAAGGAAAAACTAACACAGATATATTCGAAACTACAAATATCAGGTTGCGAAATGTGCGCGCAGCAGTGGTCCACTCGCGTTTACAAAGATTGTAAAAATCCAATAGTACCGTTGGATTATCAACATTTTATCAAAGTCTAAACCAAAGGATCATTAAAGTTAACCTCACTCTCTCGACTGCAAGGCTTAATGCGATTCAGCGATGAAGATAAAAACTCGGAATCAGCTATATTTTTTTTATTTTGCTCTAACCAAAAAATTTTTTTTTTGCCGAGAATGGCAGGCTCTGCTATAGTTGTATTTATAGGTTTCTTGAATGCTTAGCTGTATTAAAAGCACTACTGATGCTTAAGGGATCCAGATTCTGCAAGGTTCTTTAAAACAGTCTTAATTTTGAATTGCTAATTTCAATAGTGATATCGTGCTATCAACATCATTCTGATGCATGCAGCATTACACATCGCATGAAAACGTAGGAAATCACAGCATTCACATGAAACTCCCTAATGATGAAAACAGAGTTTATTTATTAAAATGATGTTATTAAGTATTACTCTTATCCTGCCTGTCATTAGATCTCGGAAGATTAGAATAACAGTGAGGAGTGAAATATATATTACGCAAATTTTATTTGATTAAAGAAAGCTTTTATTTGTTTTTCAAATTTATGCCTCACTGCAATATCAAGATATTCCGTGTATCACGAAAGTGGTTAATGAAAATTCATTTGTATAATCTCTTCAAATTAATACTAATTAATTATACTGAACATTTGACTACAAATTTCTTTTCAGTATTCATTATGAAGCGATCTTGCGATGCTTTTTTTTTTTCTACAAAGTTGATTAGAAAATTATTCAGTTCATAAAAAAAGTTCCCAAAGGACTGCATAATGAAAAAAAAAATTAAAGCAGATTTAAAAGTTAGGATTTCAATAAAGAGATAATTAACTAGCAATTAACTTAAAATTGTAATTTTGTTACGTATCTTCCCAGCAGATTCCAAAATTCAATTACGTGCAAATTATAACGCAGGTTAAATGAGTTGATAGTTTATGGAGAATAAGGTTTGTTTTACTTTCTTAAGTGATCCGATAATCTTCCTTATTTTTTAATTATTGTACATTATTATAAATAAATCACGCAGAAGTCGTAACGTGCCGAAAACAAGATGTATTTTCAATTGATATATTTGTGCATTCTACATCAAAGCAAGCCTGTTTAAAAACACACGAATGTAAACTATAATGATGCTCACTAAATCGTTGCATAATAAATCTCCGATTTATTTTTTTATTACCGACGAGTTGTTGGTTGTTTACCCGCACGATGTTCTTTATTTATAAGCTTAATTTTTTAATGACAAGTTGAAGACAAAGACTGAGTGTAAATGGATTTCGATCTGCAACAAATGAATTCTTTGCTGATTGGAAAATTCTGTGTCACCAAAAAGCATTTACTGGCCTTCTAAAATATAAAGTAACCGATAAGAATACCAAATCAACGCCAGCCCCTTCTGGTCACAAGTAGCATTCAAGCTGAGAACGGAGTTGGAATAGAAGAACTAATGTAAGAAAGCGGAGGATTTCTCGCAAACTGTATACAGTATTTTTAACATGCACAAATATGGCTCTCCTGCACATGGGATCATGCATAGGCGAATCACCTTTCATGTCAGAAGCGCCATGATTAAGAGAATGAAAAATCTATGTGAAAAAGAGCAATGACTGGGCTTTTCAATGGACCATTCCTCACGTGTAAGAGAGAAACGGTTCCATGTGTAGGAATGGAAAACTATGGTTTAATATGTAGGAGAGCCAGGTTTACATGCCCACGAGAGTAACGGTTCCATGCCCACGAGAGTAACGGTTCCATGCCCACGAGAGTAACGGTTCCAAGCCCACGAGAGTAACGGTTCAATGAACAAGGTTCAATGTTATGGAAAAATAGAATTCCATTTTTAGGATGGCTGTGGTTAAAATTGCTGATGATGGGTCTCCATCTTCCTTTTCTGTAAGAGTGAAACGGTTTGATTTAGAAGAAAGGTCAATCGCATATGCAGGGCTGACATGGTTTCATATAAAGGAATTTTTTTTTTTTGGTGGGAAAATACTTTCCATGTTCCTTCAATGTTCACAATAATCATGGTTCCACCTTCAGAGAAGTCCATGAGAGCCATGAACTTCTCTTGAATAGAGTTCTTCCATAATTAGAAAGGCAGAGGCATCTGCGGTTTCAGGTATTTCCCTTTTCCGCTGTAGAATACATCACAGATAATCCGATCGAATAATACTCTCACCATCGCAGGGTTTTAATTACCATTGTTTGTACAAAGCCCCTATCGATTAACGATTCTGAAAACAGTCTTAAATATGAGCAAAAGCACAAATGAAACTAAAATATGAACTTTATTTAAAATGGATGGAGCTCATCATTAGGGGCTATAGGGACCTGGTCCCACCAAATTTTCCATAATATATATTTATTTTATTTGAAATTTTATTAAATTGTTATATAAATTTAAATACTAAATTAAAACGAATAATAAGAAACTTATTTTACTTGATTGTTTTACTCAAATACGTTTGACGGTTTTCCATTTGATTTATATTCAGTGAAGCATTAATTTCAAAACTGCATATATGTTGCCTTCGTGGATCGCAACGGCGCAAACTAAATGTGCCCAGAACAGTATATCATTCTTCATGCTAAAGAGTCGAGGTTATTATCCTATTGCTGGTTTCTTCTATTACAGCAGTTTTCTGTTTGAGGGAAGGAGGATTTGGGGATAGTCCTAGGTGCCCTGTGCTTGTCAATCAACATCTCTATAATATACATTTAATTATATTATAGTATGAAACGATTTATACTTATTCAGTAATCAAATATCACTGGAAAACGTCCTTTAGACTAGATACACTTGAGATAATTAGTTGGATAAAGGTGGTCTAGCGATTATGACGCCTGCCAAGCTTCTGGGAGACGTGGGTTCGAATTCCCCTCATAACAAACAATTTTTTCAACCAATTATTTCAGGTGTATCTTTTCTACAGGACGTTTTCCTGTGATTCTTTATAACTGAATTATTTATATAACGCTGTGAGAGTGAGTAACAAATATTACTTCCTTCAAACGAGGCAGCTCAATTTGGCTGCCAGATTCCCGACATAGATGGCGCCACCGGCAAATGAACAAAAATATGGAACTGCTTATATGTCCCATTGTTAAAAAAATGGATAATATCTGGTGGTCTAGCAGTTATGACCCCTGACATGCTTCTGAATATTAATAAAACGATAATTTGAAACTCTTGAATCATCTTTGCTTTGTAGGTATTATTTGATTTCAGAAACTATAAATCATCTTAGTGATATTAGAAATCACAAGTCATGTAAATTTCAACATCGAATGCGAAATTACTGTAGCTTCATGTCCATGAGGAAATATTTCTCTTTCCTCCAACAACTTCGTTACTACTCATGCGGAGCTAAGCTCCAAAGTGAGTTGTATAAATATACTTTATCATTATAAAATACAGATAATTTATTTGCTCTTCAGCATTTGGATGCGTTTTTAATATTTATTTTGTCACCAAGAATGCTCTTTTGATGATAACATTTTAGATAACAGTAGCCTAGCTTATGCTAATATTTTGTAATATTTCCTGAATAAAGATTTCGATTCAGTATGACCTATAATAAAATAAATAAATACCCCCCCTTAAGCAGCTGCTTGCCACAGAGGTCTGACAGGAGCCTGTCAGTTTATATGCCATAGTAGAAGGTCTGTGAGGATGGCAGGACCTCAGCAGAAAAACGACACACATATCATCCATGGCCTAATCCGGGTTTCGAACCCAGATCCCTTAGATCATGTAGCCAAGCGTGACTAACGGGACGGTATTTAGCCAAGCGTGACTAACCACTCGGCCACGGGACGGTATTTAGCCAAGCGTGCTAACCACTCGGCCTCAGTATGACCTAGGGGGATTGCATTTAAGAATTTGAAATGCGAATCAGGTTAGGACTGTGTGTAAATTACATACGATTATTAGCGTATTCGAATTAATCTATTTTAACTATATTGTTTGAATTTCATTTATATCCAATGACCACTTTATGACCACTTTATACTTTAGTAGTCATGAAATGAATGAAATGCTTATATGTACATTTTTTGAACAACATGTTGAGAGCTTCAGCAAGTACCTCTGAAACTTTCATATATCATTAAAATTTCCTAAATTTCTTATACATTTATGTAAAAAATCCTCTCTTAAAAAATATCGAGTAATTGTTAAGTTCTAATGTGAAAGTAGATTTGCACCTCAATTAGAATGTTCTTTTTATTTTACACCGTGTATTGGTTGATTCTGCAAATATTTTTTTTTAAACAATTTTTCTAGAAAGTCTTTAGAGCAGTTTACTAATATTTTCAAATAAGAATTAAGAGAGTTTTTGTAATGGACTCTAACGCAATAGATACTGTTAATTTAATACGCATATATTGTAGCGCGTGTTGCAGGATATTTAGTTGGTATAGGCGCATGGATATGATCCTTGTAGTGTTGCGTAGTGATACAGGTAGGCATTGCTAATGGTATTCTGTACGGCGTCTTAACATGGGTGAGGCAACTCGAACCACTGAATTGTTTTAAAGGAACAATTTAGGTATTTAAAAACTATGCTTTTTAGACTTTTCAAGATATCTGTCTTATATTAGAAGTCTTGTAAATTAATTTCTTATTAAATATATACAGTGTATATATAAATATCACACATTCAAAACTTTTTTCTGTGATTTTACTTTTGCGATTTCTATTTTTTTAAACAGTTTTTTTGTCTGTTTGTGTGTATTATATTCTTCACGGTTACGTTCTTTTTGTGGTAAATATACTTATGATAGTTCAACTTTATTAGTTCATAAATTCGGAGGAGGAGGGCATTGTTTAGAAATTTCGCCTCGGATGCGAAATCCTTAGTTCCGACATTTATTCAGTAAATTCACGTTGGTTATCTGTAGTTAATTACAAAAGCATTTATTCTTTGCAACAGTTTATCCCATGGGTTGGGTTGTTTAATTTTGTACACCATGGGCTAAATGGTGTACTGGGCTAAATGGTCAGCTCACAAGGACTCCGAAGGCTCAGAGAAGGTTGGGGGAGGGGACCCACTGGAACAGTTTTTGGGAGACAGATGGTAGCCTCCCGTTAAGGGCATCCAGCGTGTTACTTAACGTGCACAAGGTATGGCTCTCTCCCGCACATGGAGCCATGGCTTAACGTTCCATCCGTGGGACGGTGGCCTTTCCAAGCCCATCGGTGTCTCCTACTGACTTGGCGGAAATAAGTCTCAACGCTGACCCAGCTGGGACTCGATCCTGAGAACTACAAATTACGAGCATGGCGCGCTACCGACTGAGCCTTCCAAGCCCATCGGTGTCCCCTACTGACTTGGCGGAGATAAGTCTCAATGCTGACCCAGCTGAGACTCGAACCTGGAAACTACAGATTACGAATCTGGCGCGCTTCCGACTGAGCCACCCCCGCCTCATTTATCCCATGATATATGCATAAGGCATGTTGATTCTATTATTCAGTCTGTGTTCTTCAAGATGCTGAATGAAAGTATCGTGTTCAAAAATTTGCATTGTTTGGACCGATTGTCGCTTTTTTACAGTGGGTTTCTTTACAGTGGGTTTCTTTGTTTTTAAAGTTTGAAACAGAGTTGCAATAGAGATATCAGAATAATCCAATCGGAGACAATAGAAATCTTGAACATAATTTCTTTCTTAAATGTTTTATATAATATATAAACTTTACAAAACCCATCTGTGTTCCATATCTTACCAAGGTCACACTCGGGGGAAATCTCCAAAATGCGAAATAATTTCTTAAATTTTGCTTCTTCAAAACTATTTTGTCGCCCTCTGGATTGCGGAGCCAGGGGGCAAATGCCCCCAAGCCCCCCTCCCCCTCCAGTTACGCCACTGCAGATTATGAGTCTGGGGCATTACCCACATCCATATCTCCCTCAGTCCCTGCGACTTGGCTTCACTCTATGATATACTGGCCCCACCAGTTAAGAAACTCAAGAGTCACTCTATTTGAAATTTATATTTTTGGTTCTAAGCAGGCGAATCATTCATAAGCTCATTGCTTTGTCTAGCAGTGACATCTTAGTCATGTATAGCGTGATCTGCTACATTCAGAATTTCGCAGTGCGTGATATAGTCCACTAAACAAACTTCATCACCAAAAAATAAACTTTACAGCAGAAAAATGTAAGAAATGTGGCATCGTATAATAGACAGAGTAACGGAAAACCGTTTCCACCAGAAGACTCACGTAGCTGTCGTATCTGCTTTCAGAACTCAGTTTTATTACAAAGGAGATATTAGGAATTCAAAACTAAGTTTTCGAACTTCAGATATTTAGAAAGAATGATTTTCACGTTTTTCGTAAAATAAGTTTTGGAACGACATTTTTTGCAATGAAAAAATTTAAATTTCAAATTTTGCAAAATCGACACTTAGCAAGATTGCAATGTTTGACTGAGTCAAGCAAAAGTATGATCCTTACTGAACCTTTCTCCATTTGTTTCTGAGTGTGCTTGCTTATTTGTTTCGCAACAACTCTCGAACAACTGACAAGGAAGTTCTTTGAATAAAATGACATCCAAAGGTCGAAGGTGTGTCATAACCTAAACTTAGGAAAAAGAAATAGCTTGACAAACGACTAAGTATCATTCAGCAAATCAGTTTCTTCTCCAGTAGCTCACTTTGCTATGATGGTTTTCTGATGTGTCACTCAGGCACTTTGAATGTGAGGATCTACGTCGATGACGTCCTGGTATCCGTGGCATTCCCCATCTTCACAGGAGTGCCTGGAGTCCTGTTTCAGCAAGATAACATCAGGCTACATATAGTTAACAGCACTCGGGAAAAATCTATGACTTGTCGACACTCTTCCTTGGCCAGTCAGGTCCCCAGGTTTATCAGCCTATCGAACATCATCATCTGCAGACTCATCAGTAATCGGTGTTGACTGCAGCCATCCTGAAAGACCAGCAGCAACCGCCACGGATAAGGATACTATCCGATGGCTGTGGACTCATGACTCGACGTATAATTGCGTGTGTCACAAACTATAGAGGTTTACAAGGTGTTGGCTATGGCCATGTAATCTATCTCTGTGTGAAAAAAATGATTGCCCTTCTCTGTAACCGTAATAATGTCGTACTCATCTGATAATCTGCATTGTCTGTGATTTTCATTCACAGACAATGCAGATTCTTGTGGTGGTGGTTTTCACTTCTTGTGGTTAGTGCAATTTCACTGATATATGTAAGGGTCTTTCAATTGAAAAGTGGACAACACTTAAACCCGGATAATAGACAGTTGATCTTTAGCCCTCTTACAGGAAAACAGGTATATATATATAGGAAGTACTCATCAAAGACAGAATCAGGGGCAAATATTGGCTTCAACGCTATAGACGTTGCTTGGATTCCAGATAAATCCGTCCCCGAAGGCTCAGAGAAGGTTGGGGGAGGGGACCCACTGGAACAGCTGTTAGGAGACAGATGGTAGCCTCCCGTCAAGGCCATCCAGTGTGTTCTTTACCGTGCACAGGGTATGGCTCTCCCGCACACGGGGCCACGGCTTAACGTCCCATCCGACGGACGGCGGCCTTTCCAAGCCCATCGGTGTCCCCTACTGACCGCGGACAGGGCGGGAAATTTTGCGGAGATAAATCTCAACGCTGACCCAGCTGGGACTCGAACCTGGGAACTACAGATTACGAGACTGGCGCGCTACCTACTGAGCCACCCCAGCCCCAATCACGCTAGGAAATAGGATATAACGTTGCGAATTTCATATTGGAACAATTGTCTTAATAGGCACTACTGATTTGAATAGATTAATAAGTGATTTACAGCTCATTTGTAACTTGTTCACCATCAATTTGAGAGGAGTACCAGATTATGTTACACAAAATATCAAAACTGGGTCAAACTGGACCAGACGATTTTATTTGATTTCTATATCAAAATGTTGAAGCACAAAAATTGTGATTGATACACCTCTTCTGACAATAATAAGTTAAACAATAGATCAATGGTTCTCAACTTGCACTGACCCCCTAGTGGGTTCTCGAAGGTAGTGTGGAGTGTTCAGCGAGTTATTTTTATATGACAGAAGGCTCTAAAGGAAATTGTAAATTTCCCGCGATTATATAACCACGTTACGTTGGACTTTAAGAAGTGGCTCAATGTGCGGGATATGTGCGGACCTTGTGCAGGTTAAAGGATTCGCTGGATGGCCTTGACGGGAGGCTACCATCTCTCTCCAAACAGCTGTCCAATGGGTCCCCTCCCTCAAACCTTCTCTGAGTTCTCAGGGTTCTTGGACTTAACCGTTTAGCCCATTGTATGCAAGGAATGCTGTTCAGGGGTAAAACAACTCAACCGCGTTTCGTTTTATTGCTTTTGGATGGAATCATTTTCATTCATTACGGCACAGAGGCGATTTCATGCTGATCACAAGATGTAATTGGGTGTTGATGACATATGAATTTCTGGAGGATCGAATTTCCCTTCTCCAATATTTAGATTCAGATTAAAAAATAGCAAGTAATTGATAAGTATATAACGAACTAAATATATAAACCGTTCATGTGACCTTGATGGAGTCCACGTTCTTGGATCTATATTTAGATCCTAGCAACGTATCAAGTAAGGAGAGGGTCTGAAGAAAGAATAGACTTGGTACTGAGCCGCAGAAAGAGGGACTTCTTAAGGAGGTCCCTGGCGACGAAGAGTCTGGTAACCATTGCAATAGATGAAAGTCTATATTTTGTAGAGGTAGATATAGGGGTTGGTTTACCATTGAGTAGTACTTTTTTTGCACATAATGGGCTAAATAGCCAGGTCACATGGACCCCGAAGGCTCAAGGAATGTTGGGGTGAGGGAACCCTTGGAACAGCTTTAGGAGTCAGATGTAACCTCCCGTAAAGGCCATCCAGCGTGTTCTTTAACGTACACAGGGTATGGCTCTCCCGCATACAGGGCTACGGCTTAACGTCCCACTCAACGGACCGCGGCCTTTCCAAGACCTCGGTGTTCCCTACTGACCGTGGGAAGAGTGTGAAGTTTTGCGGAGATAAATCTCAACCCTGAACCAGCTGGGACTCGAACCTGGGAACTACAGATTACGAGCCTGGCGCGATACCGACTGAGCCACTCCCGTCCCAACAGATATAGGGGCAAGGAGGGCATTCTCTCATTTAACAATGATAGTAAGGGCAATAGAGGCAAAAATATTACTAAAATTATTTTCATTTCATTCACTTTTCAAGAAAAATTTAAGACCTCTAAAACGGAAGACTTTTAAATTTTACAGGCTCGATTGTATTTCAACCCTCTCCCCCATATAGCGCCTACCCCTCCCCCCATGTACGTTTGCCATGCAGTGGATAAAATAACCATTTTTGATACTTTTCTGATTAAGTTTAGAATCTGGGTAAAGCATGGTTAGAATGTCATTTGTGTTAATATTAATCGAAAAATATATATGCATTCTGAACAGCTAAATCTGCAAAAACTGATAATATTTCAGAAAACATGAATTTTCATAATTCTAGAACACTATCTAGTATTATTCTAGGAGAAACAAAGGAATGATAAAATAATTATACTTAAGTTAAATATTATCTTAAGGAAAACGAAGCTGAAATTGAATTCGAAAAGATTTTTTTTGTTCCCACGTCTGATTTGTTCGAATATAAAAAGTATCTTTGCACAAAGCCCACCTTTGTTTTTTGCTCTTTCATAGAAAAAGTAATTGTTGTTGATTTCACTTTGTCACCATCCCTCTGTAGATATTAATTTTTTTTTCTTTTGTGTTTTTAGTGATAATGGAATAAAGTTTTTTGAGGTTGGATAGGTAATAACGAAATATTTGGATTCGCACTTTCCAATTCTTTCAATAATTTTAATTTACATTGTTAGTAACAGCTAGATTTTGAACAGGAGAAAATCTAAACGATTATTTTAAACTATCTATTCTGGGCAGATATTTAAAATGTGAGAGGTAGAGTGTGTAGGTGAAGGGGTTTGCATTGGCAGCAGTAATTTACCCTCGTGTTATTACTTCTTTGTTGGTTGGACAAGTATTAGCAGAAATTATTATTTGCATCTTCCGAATTATCCATCAATTGGAATTTCTGCTACTTCCGGTGCGAAATTGGGAAAGAGAAAACTAATTCTATTTGAAAAATTTTTAGTTGGAATTTGCCAATTGCAGTACAACTACTATTGGATTTAACAGTGCTGACATTCCTCACAAGACAAAATTCAGATTAATTATAAAAAAATCCTCAAAATACTTGCTTCAAATAATAATTGGATTTGTCGTAGAATGAGTCCAATGATCTGATGGGTTAATTTTTAAAATGTTCATGAAGTGATTGGGTATTAAACCGTTTAGATATTAGCATTATTTTCCTCTCTTCACGAATTAGTCACTTCTTGGTCAGCTCTTTCAACATTTTCGACATTTCAGTCTTTGTCCTGCAGCTTCCATTATTCCGTCTCATCAAACTCATTTGCTATTCCAAATTCTTTGTTAAACGAAGCTATCTCTGTTTCGCAAGCTCACAAATTCGGGCGATACATTTTAAACAGTTCCATCAAATTGTCATTTTCGTGTTTGCTGTAGAGGCCTGGCGTACCTGTGGTCAGTGCGAAAGAACATGCGGCTCATAAACAAATCAATACCTATACTAAATCTGGCTCATTTCTCCAGCAAAACATCAATATACTGAATGTATGAAATCACTCTTACTTTCACGTCGATATCAAATTTACCAGAACAACTATCTAGAACCTGGGGTGGGATCAGAACTCCTGATAACCTGTTAATTGCTCTGACCGATGAACTATCAGCCGTAGATCAAGATTTCCCCCAATGGTGATATAGAAGTGCGTACAACAATGAAACCGTGAATGTTTTACTATGTGATACGCGAGATATGGCATGTAGTACAGATTAGTCATGTAGAGAAAGGAACACACATAATTTAAAAATAGAATTCAGTAAGAGCGTATGGTAGCTAGGTGTAAACTGGAAGGAGAGCTGTGTACCAATCCCTAGTGATAATGCACAGAACCAGCCAGGTCTAACACCTAATGTTCGACCCCGCCGTCTCGGATGCAGGCCGTTAGTACCATTCAAAAGAGATATTCTCTTTTGGAAGGGAACGGAAGGGGAGAGCTTCCAGTTCAGTATGGCCTACTGATGTGGTCATCTACGGCCACTTTTTTTTTATTTTTTTTTTTCAAACCTGCTAAGGAGTGGTCAACTTCACAGGGTCTTGGTACTGACCATTTATACCTACTAGACTGGACTTGTTTATGGATTTGAGCTTGATTATGGATCCTGGACTTACTGCACTGGTGGGCCTCTGTTGAGGGAGAATCTACCGTTGTGTTTTCTGTTTGCTTCTGGGTTGCCAGTCCTAAGTGAACAGAGGCATGGGATACCATATATCAGTTGGTGGTTAATCCTAATCAGAGACCATCGCAGGTACCTGAACCTTACTTAGCTAGTTGGGCATCGTCAAGCCTAAACTGGAGCAATGTGTCTCAGGTAGGCCATATGGCTCTTGAAATAGTACACTTGAAAAGGTGGTGCCTGAACTTCCTACCAGCATCGGTGACTTCAGCCTTTAGCGGAGAAGGAACTGGTCTTTGTCCCATGCCTGCGTTAAGGGGCTGTTTGATATTGTTGGCCCTACCAATCTCAATAAACCTAATTTCTTTAAAAATCCTACTAATCATTTTCTCTCTGCAGGAACGTGGAACGTGAGGACATTACAAAGAGATTATTCTCTTGATGTCCTCATGCAGGAATTCCAGCGCTATAACCTAGATATTCTAGGCTTGCAAGAGACCAGATGGACAGATAAAGGTCAGATTCTTAAAAATAACTTTAAATTTCTCTTTACAGGGAGGGAGGAGGGAAAGCATCACCAAGGCGTGAGTCTGCTGCTCAGCAGACATGCTAGTGATGCTCTTTTAGGATATGAGTGCATTAATGAAAGGTTTCTTACAGCAAAATTTCAGACAAGCATTAAAGACTTGAATGTTATCTGTTGTTATGCCCCCACTGAGGATGGCAATGAAGATGAGAAGGATAGGTTTTACGGACAACTTCAGGATACGTTGAATTCTGTCAAGAAAGGAGATATTACCCTTGTTCTTGGTGACTTCAATGCCAAAGTTGGTACTCACTCTGACCTTTGGGGAGGAGTAATAGGCCCTTTTGGTATTGGTAGCTGCAATGGCAATGGGCAACGTCTCCTACAGGTAAGTAAACTCAATGGATTCAGAATAACTAACACTTATTACAAACACCGCGACATACATAAGTACACACGGGTTTCACCTGATGGGCTGCATAAGAATATGATTGATTACATATTAATTAACAGCAAATGGGCTAGTTCTGTTAGGAATACCAGGGCATATAGGGGAGCGGGTCTGACCATTACTTTGTTAAAAGTGTCTTGCAACTTAAACTTAAAAAGTCTTGTGCTAAATTTAAAAAATTTACCTTTAATACTGAAGCTCTGAAAGACCCAGTTATAGCTAAGGTTTACCATGATAGGTTACCTAATCTTTATGACAGTCATGGTATGCTTACTACTGAAGTTGAGGAAGAATGAGATCATTTTAAACAGGCTTTTTTGGACACAAACAGTACTCTTTTAGGAAAAAAGGAGCATAGGAGGCAGAATTATTTAAGTGATAAGGCACTTGAGCTTATTTCAGAAAGAAGGAACTGCAGGAATGTCCTTAATCAGTACCCTACTACTCCTACTAGGAAGGATTACAGACAGCTTAATAAACGTGTAAAAGATCAGTTAGCTACTGATAAGAATCTTTGGCTTCATGGCTTGGCTGACAAAGCTGAGGAAGCAGTTAGGCAGCACAACAGCAGAGAGCTGTACCAGGTAGTTAATGTTTTATGCTATTAGAAAACGGACAGGCATACAAGGATTGAAGGATAAACAAGGTAAAGGTATAGAAGGTGAAGATTCTGTCATGGCTAGGTGGGCTGAGCATTTCAGTGATGTTCTAAACAATGTAGTTAGTTCTACTCCCATTTTTGCAATGATGATAGATGCATTGGTGACTTTAATGTTGGCCCTATACAAAAATCTGAAGTTATTTTGGCTATTTCTAAACTTAAACTTCTTAAATCCCCAGGGGTAGATGAAATTACTACAGAAATGCTTAGAGCTGGGAATGTTTCGGTTACCACTTGGATGACTGAAATTCTCAATATCTTTTATGATAAAGGCATGGTTCCTAAGAATTTTACCAGAGCTATTGTTATCCCTATTTCTAAAAAAGGTGATCGCAGTTCTGGTGATAACTATAGGGGTATCAACCTACTCTCTGTTCCAGGTAAAGTTCTTTCCATGATTGTGTTTAATAGAATTAAGAATCTGGTTGACAGGCAATTGCGTGATGAGCAATGTGGATTCAGAAATGGTAGGGGATGTGTAGATAGATATTTTCACTTAGGCAGATTCTTGAGAAATGTTTAGAGTTTCAGAAACCTTTGGTTGCTAGCTTTGTTGATTTCAAAAATGCTTTCGACTCTGTTGATCGTCATAATTTGTGGTTGATTGTGAAATCATATGGTATACCAGACAAGTTAATTAACATAATGAAAGCTCTCTATAATAACACTGAGTCATGTGTGAGAGTTGGTAAGTCTTGTAGCGATTGGTTTAGCATTACGTCTGGTGTTCGACAAGGGTTTTTTTTCCTTTTCTCTTTAGTCTCCTTTTCTCTTTAGTTTGGTTATTGATTATGTTATGCGAAATTCACTTTAAGGGAAAGATTGTGGCCTTAAATGGGTTGGAGATACGAAAATTTCTGATTTAGATTATGCTGATGATTTAGCCGTTTTGGCAAATGATGTTGATGAGATGAACTCTTTCATTCGAGCTGTTGATGAGACTGGTAGTAGAGTAGGTTTGGTTATAAACAGAGAGAAAACTAAAGTGATGCAAATTGGTCAGGCAGGTTGTGATTCAGTTAATCTGAATGGTTGCTGTCTTGAGCAGGTGTCACAGTTTAATTATCTTGGGAGCTATGTAACAGATAATGGTGATGTGCTGCATGAGATTAACAGACGAATAGAGATTGCTGCCGGGACTTTTAATAATCTATGGAGAGTGTGGAGAAATAGGCCTATACACGTAAAGACTAAAATTAGACTGTATAATAGTTTGGTTCTTTCCAGGGTTAGTTATGGTAGGGTTAGTATCTTGGGCATTAGGTGGTTCAACTTTTTAACTAATGATGAGATTAGGCAAAATAGTTTGCAACCTCCTTTAAGCAGGATATTGTGCAGAGAGAGACTCCGTTGGTTTGCCCATGTTGCCCGTATGAATAATTATAGATTGGCGAATAGGGTTATGAACAGTGTGCCTAAAGACCTCAGAAAGAAGGGGAGACCTAGGATGCGGTGGGTAGACAATGTCAAACAGGACCTTGTTAGAATTGGTGTGCAGTGGCCAGATGCAGTAGGTGTAGCTCAGGATAGACTTGCTTGGAGAACTAGAGAACTAAATTGCACGGTCTGGTTGGACCTCCGTAGCCCATGGCTGCTTGAGGATGATGAAGAGATAGTGATGGAATGTTTTGTTTTGTGTTGTGCACATTGACAACTTAAATGTCGATATTTGTGCAATAGAAGTTCTTATGAACAACAGTGCATCATTAGTTATTATAGGAAGTTCGTTTCGTGTATACATTTTGCATAAGACAGTAGGAAAAAGTGATTGGTACGGATCGTATTAATGAATTCATTTATGATTCGGTTTTCGAATAATTTGTTCATTTATTCTTTTGTATTTATAAATGTCAAAACTAATCAGTTAGTTAGTCTACTCGAATTTCAAATAAGTAATACTTAAAATTTTTACGTTATTCATATAAATTCATTGTCTCAGTTATTAAATATGTTAATTTATTGTCTATTCATTTATTACGAATTAAGGCACGGTTGTCAATTAAAAATAGAACTAACAATCTATAACCATCCTACCTACAGTACACACATCTTTATGTCTTGAATGTAGTGTCTTTGCTTGCAAACAACATCCTGAAGTAGATTTCAATGTCGTCACGAGCATACTACATAAATCATTTAATAAATTTCCCGGCGTTAATTTCGTGTTCCACTGTCCAAAAGAAAAATTTTCCTCTAAATATGATTTTGAAATGAAACTAAGAATGACTGCATTCATTCCGTTGAAAGTAACGTCGAGAAATTGATCATGTGATTAACATACACAATCTGATTCATTTCTTGCTCTTATTTTGGCCAAACATTAAGATGCATAACTAAACGATATTGTCATTTATAGTAATTATTAAAAATTGGTATTTCCTGTTTCTTAATCAAGATATTTTCTTGATCTCTTAAAAATATAGGTCATTTGCCTATTCGTTAATCGTTATAATACATGTTTCCGTTTGTAAACAGAGAATTTTCACTGCAACTGTTTGTGAATATTTTTCCCTAGTGTCTTTTCCCAAAGCTTGAGACCCTTACTGCAAATGATTTATCACTGGAATATTTCAGTACGTACTTTAATATTAATTTAAATAAATAGAATCATATTGCAATCATGACACTAATCGCAGAGCATTAAATATTTACTTACAACAAAGAAACAAACGATCTTACTCACAAAGAGTGACATAAATTTTCAGACATCTATTTGGTATAGCAAATACATATTCGGAAATGAGTGATCATTTTTAGCGCCTGCCTTTATGTTATTGCTATCTTTTTCTGCATGTTACAAATAAAATAGCCTTATCTAGACTAATATAAAGGACACTAAATATTTACTAACTTTTAATAAAAGGAAAACAAAAACTAACGCCACTTATGTATTAATCAATGTTGGTATGTTCCCTTTCCACTTCTCTCTTTCTCTGTACGAGCTGACCTTCATTGCTGCGTCTCTGACTTTCCAGGAGAGCTGATGGTGAAGAGCTTCTCTGTCCTCATCCTTTCCCTCTTTAGCGTCCGGAGAGTCGTAATCTCGGGAGCACGTGCTGCACTGATAAGAAGACCGGGGATGGATTCAATCAGTCTGCCTGCGGTAATGCTCCCAGGAAGCCTAATTCGAACCAGCCTCCCTCTCCCGGATATCCCAATTATTTAACGATGCTGACCAAACACAAAGCAACCAGCTCACTTGACGGAGTGGATCAACGGCGAAAAAGAGGAGGGAGGGAGGGAAAATAACAGAACAAAAATGAAGACAGATTGGTTGAAAGCAAAAGAAAACAGCTCGAGATTTGTATGGTTAGAAGGTAGAGCCTTGATAAATTAAATTAATACAAAACCTGTCAGTTATTTTTTCTTGAGTGTTGAGTACATCCAATACGTGCAGTGACTGTTAAGCTCGCAACTCTTTGACAAGTCATGTGATAGCGTGCTAGTTCTTTCAAACAGTATGTTAGTTAATGTGATTAAACTATACGCTGAGCGACGTTTTACGTCATGAACGTATCAGTTCGTAGGCAATAAATTATAAACCCGAGGCCCGAATCTGGGGGAAAAAAGGTGAGTAGGTGGGAGAAACTCAATCGAGCCGGAAAAAAGCAGGGGGGGGGGGGCGGAGCTCGAGAGACTGAGTTTGCATTACAGTACGGCCTTTGCGCCTCGGTTTTCCACATCTTTAAAAACAGTATTGAAAAATACATGAACTATACATAAGTTTAATAATTTCTCTTCCTTATTATCCTTACCAGCATTCTCAAGGGGAGGGGGTGACATGGCCCCCTGCCACCGTTAGATCTGGCCCTGGTTAACACTAAATTCGTGCAGCGTTGACGGTGATGTGAGGTTCTAAGACCCATGTCTATATTTGACAACTGTACGTCGAAAACGTGCAAATAAAAGGTTTATTTTATAACATTCATTAAGATATTAATCAATATATAAACACCACTATTTTCGAAAAAAAAAATGCCTATAAATGTTAACCATTTTAAACTTATTTATTTGCATTGGATATTACAAATTGCTTAATAGTCTACATATGTATGTGGTCAATTAATATACGAGTAAGGTTTGAGAATATCAAGTTTTCAGAAGATTGTGTCCACATTCCTAGTGTTCTTATTGATCCATTTAATGTACTTTCCATCGAATAGAAAACCTCAGAGCTCACGAAAAGAAAAAATACTTGGAAATATTTCTTATGCTAGTTTTACCAAAAGTAAATTCTCGTTTCTCTTGTCGTGTGAATGTTACTACTTTGTTTTCAGCTTGTTTTTGCTTGCAATATATGCAGCTGAGTTTGGTTAGTTCACTGCTTTAGTTTAACGAAAAGATTAGTTAGATCATTTCTTGTGATGGTGTCTTTTGTACTTATGGCCTGGCAGAAAGTGGTAAATCTCAAAATACTCGTCGTTACGGAAATTATTTTGTTTCAGAGTCTACTTAATTAGGGAATGTTCTACGATAGACAGATGACAAACTTGGTTTTCCTTTCTTCATGTTGAAGAAACTGGGTGAGGGAAGCTGGATTTCAACTGAAACACAAACCAGGTGCGAAGCGTGAGTGGAAGCCTTGAGACTGCGCAGTTGAGATATATATGATTCATAGAGTGGATTGATTTTCCGAAATGTAAGCTACTTATCAATTACCCAATAGTGCCATGGATTAACAATTGTATCAGATATCACTGGTTGATTGAAAAGTGCCTGATAGTTCAATTAGCCAATGATCTACGAGAATCATCGTTTCTTCAACTGCACAGTCTCATTGCCTCAGTTGCTTCCACTACGCTTCGCCGCTGACACAAACACATTTAAGAAATGCTGCAAAGTCATGCAAAGAGACGAGGACGAATCCCTATCAGAACATCTAGCAGGGGAGAATTGTGAGTAATAATTATTGTTTAAAATTTACGTAATAATTATCTTAATAATTTACGTTAATAAGCAAGTAGGATTACAGAATTTCTTCCTACCCAATACGTTTCGCAGTAAATATTTGTACTATCGCTAAATTTCTTTCATAATTCTCGGAATATGTGTATATTAGTTATACCCACACCAAACGTTTGGTGCAAAAAGGATCGATAACACTTCGATAAGTTCATTCACAGGTTTCCACCGCTCCAATCACAATCCCACCAAAGGTTGGGCTCCAAATATACGTCGATCGATAACTTCATTCACAGCTCTTCGCACAAAAACTCCATTCACAAGGTAGGCAACGACAGCGGCCCAGAAATCTCGGACGCTTTTCGAGGGATCGCTCCCAATCCGAGGCAGCTAGGAATCGCATCTGTCACACCAAGAGGGTTAAAACTAAGGGGATCATCCCATCAAATTCGGGATCGATAGCCAAGTAGCCGCGAACCACGGAGAAACTGCCAATTTCTGCCACTGATTATGTCACACGTGTCCGTCTGCCAGTTCACCCTTTCGCCCGCCAGGAATTACGACTATTATATAATATGATGATACTACTTTATTCATAAACAATTATAATCCTAGATGGTTTAATCTTTAATTACCGTTATGGTTAAGTTTAGTTCGCAGAAAGTAAGGCGCCAAGAAATTTCTCGTGTAAATTGTTCCAAAATTGATCATAATCATGATGACTTAATTTTGAAAATTTTCCATAATAGTTGGGTTTTTTACCTCTGAGCGACACTTTTTTGCACACAATGGTCAGGTCACAAGAACCCCGAAGGATCAGAGAAGGTTGGGAACCCATTGGACAACTGGTGGGAGACAAATGGTAGCTTCCGGTCAAAGCCATTCAGAATGTTTTTTAATTTGCACAGGATATTACTCTTCTGCACACTGAGCCACAGTTTAACGTCCCATCCGAAGGAAGGCGGCCTTTCCAGCCCTCGGACCTATTGACAATGCAGTGCGGGTAGTTTTGCGGAGATAAATCTCAACGCTGGCCCAGACAGGATTCGAACCTGGGAACTACAGATTACGAGCCTCGAGAGCTACCAACTAAGCCACCCCCCCGCCCCTTCGTAATTTAAAAAAAATTATTGTCTTTTTACCGTATGATAACTGCAAGTAAGAAATTTAAATTTATAATAATTTAAATTTACAAATTAAAAATTTGCGTTCTTAATTAATATTTTCAAGCTTTAGCAGAAAGCTGTAATATAAAAAAAAAGGAATTCAAAAGGATCCCTAATTCTTGCCCAGTAAAAAAGCATAGAAACCGGAATGGTTTGGAAATTTAAAGGCTAACTAGCATTTCAAGTTTTTCTTAAACTTGACTGTAACGAGGAAAACTATTACTATTAGTAAGAAGTTTGGAATTCATTATCGTACGAATACAATTCTAATAAACTGCAGCTATTAGCAATTTGTTCTCAAGAATGATTTCTCTAGGACAAAATGGGACAGGAGGGTGGCTCAGTCAGTAGTGTTCCAGGCTCGTCATCTGTAGTTTCCAAGTTCGAGTCCTACCTGGGCCAGCGTCGAGATTCCTCCCCAAAATTACGCTCCCTACCTGCCGTCGATCAGTAGTAGACGCCAATGGGCTTGAAAAGGCTGCTGTCCGTTGGAATATACGTTATTCCGTGGCTTCGTGTGCAGGAGAGCCGCCATACTCTGTGCACGTTAAACAACACGCTGAATGGCCTTGATGGGAGTTTACCATCAACCTCTTAACAGATGTCCAGTGGGTCCTCTCCCCCAACATTCTCTGATTACTTGGGATCTTCTTGACCTGAACATTTAGCCCATTGTGTACACAAAAGTGCCGCTCAGAGGCAAAGTAACCCAACCGACCCTCTAGGACAAAGCAATAAAAGACTCACAAGGACGGAAAAAAGTAGCCAGAGTCAATCTTTCTCCGAAAGAAAAGTCTGGGAACATCAAGTCTACCCAGAGAAAGAGCCAATGAATGTCGTCTAATTACACTGCTGTTTACTTTTCTACTGCCCATTCAGTCACGCTAGACAGTCTCTGTATTCACCGCTGAAAGAAGTAATCGTGTCAGTGGTCGATTCCAGGAATTTTATGTCGTTTTTCTAACGCAGAGACTTAGTTAGAAGTCCAGGCTTTCCTCGGTAAATTGAGACTTACGGTAATTCCATTTATATGGATCCAAATGTTTCAAAACGTTCTCCTAACGACTAAGTAATCTCTTTACTGGTCCTTACAAATCAGAAGTCAGTTTTATTATCTCTGGCTGTTTCATTTAACATAACTCTTTGATATACGGATAGATCATTCAGATATATTAAATTTATGTCTTTCGAAATATATTACAGCCTTCTAAATTGTTATCTCCACATTAAATTTTATTACATATGATACTGAACATTTAAATACTGCATTGTTAATCGGATTGCAATAATTAGTTTAAATTGTGAATATGTCAAAACTAAGGCCGTATCTAGGTGCGAAAGGGTCGTTCTCCCCTTGAGAATGCTATTCAGGGTAATGGAGGCCAAAAAATGATTAACTTGTGCATAATTCATGCAATTTTCAAAAAATGTTTTTAAAACCTCTAAACCTAAGGAATAAATGTTATACATCCATGGAAATCCAGTTTATTGGCCTCCTTTTTGCCTTTGTCCGACTCGATTGCGTCGATTGCAACTTCACTCCCCTATTTTTTTTTCCTGATCCTGATATATTTTTTCCTGATGAGAAGTAATATTTAATAAAAATTCTTAAAACTATGTTACATCTTTCGAATTTGTTTTAAATATTTCAATCATTAGAAGCATGACAGAAAAAGAAAAGCAGTTCTGTAAACTACCCAAGAGAAAATATTTATATTTTACTTAAATAAGGTATAAGAAGATGTGCGCTGAAAAGACATTTACGAATTTGTTACTTCGTAAGCTAATCTATGTACTTTTAAATTCCAGGTCTATATTAATGCAATATCACGAGAAAGTCTCTTATATAGATAAATTAAATTACACTCACCAATTCTACTGTAAATAAAAAAACAACATTTTTCACAGGAGAAATATATTTTTCTTTGATTTTACTGCACTAGCATTTACTTTGAAGAATTCGGTTCTATCTGCGATGGACTTGAGTTGTACAGTTCCTTGCTTATCAGCAGCCTGGAAGTTAAACGAAGTGTAGTCTACTACTACTTGCTCCTGCAGTGCCGAAGCATTAAGAAGATTGCAACGCTCCCGACATAAGCCTATCGTAGTGCCTAACCAAGGCTAGTGTAGATGGTTTCTTCCGGAAGACGCAGAGTGCACTGTCCTTATCGCGAGCTTTGGTACCGTATGCAGATTGGAGATTCTAGCACATTCGCGAGTTTGATGGAAAAGAATATTTTTCTGGTAGGAAGGGATTGCACAACTGATACACGCAAAAGGGAAAACTGTGTTTTCATATGACTAGAGAGATTTCTCAGTAGCTCCAAACCTGATCTTAAGTTTAAAATAACTCCGGTAGAAGTAAATCAGCGATTGTGTATAGGGAGAATATATTATCCACATGGTTGTTATCGTTGGATGAAATAACCTGCTTTTGGATTCAAACGAAATGATTTATTCGATAGTTCACGTTCTTTTCGCAGATCATATTACTATCACATCTCGCATTTCATTCTTTGATTAACATACTGCATTTGCAATTTGTGTAAATGTTTTTTTTTTATCAATGACATTTTTCCAAAAAAAAAAAGGACAGGCCGCAAGGACCCAAAAAGGCTTAAAGCCCGGCAGGGAAAGGAGACCCAATTTAGCAGCAGTTAAGAAATAAATGAAAGCCTCCTATCAAGACGACTCCATCGTGTTTCTTAACATGCATAGATTAAGGCTCTCTTGCACAAGATACGAGGACTTTCATTCGATAGATGACGGTCTTTTGAAATTGATCGATATCCCCTTTCACACCGAGAGCACAGCAGGGGTTAGATGAGAAAATCTCGACATCCGCAAGTAAGGACTGAAACATGAAAACATCAGATCAATATTGTAGTAAAAGTATTATTTAGTTTCATTCCAAAGCTTGTTTTTCACAACAACTCTGCAATTATCTATGAAGATAATCATAGGGAAATTTTGCAAATGATTAACAGCGACATGTTAGTTATTAGAAATATTTTCGGTCAAATCAGTTTTTAATTCTGCAGGAAACCAAATATATCAATTTTATATTAAAGGAAAACCATCCTCATTATTTCAAAAATAAAATTATTTCTTACGTTGGATGATGTACTGAAATAAATTGTGGTTGAGCTCTCATTACAGGCACATCAAATTATAACAACTTGGCTATGGTGACTGATGGCAAACTAACTTGGAGAGTACATAATTAATGAAGTCCTTATAAAAGTTAAATTCATTAATACTTAAAAGTTATTGCATTAGAAATTTTGTTGATCTGCTGTTTTGAAAATTAGGTACTTTGTCTGGGTTTAATATTATTTGATGTATCGTCTTTTGTCATTGAGGGGAACTTACATATCCAATAAAAATCATTATAATGTGCTCAGAATAATATAATTAAATCAATGACGAAATTAAGAAAATATGATAGCTCCAGTTACGTTTATAACGTTTGCAAATTTTAGGGGTAAGAAGACGTATATTTTTCAAGTCGCCAAGAATCTAAAAAATACATGGGATTATCAGATTATTAAAAAAAAAATAAATACCCCCTCAAGCAGCTGCTTGCCACAGAGGTCTGACAGGAGCCTGCCAGTTTATATGCCCTAGTAGAAGGTCTGAGAGGATGGCAGGATCTCAGCAGAAAAACGACACATACATCCATGCCTTACCCGGGGCTCGAACCCAGGTACCGTAGATCAGTAGCCAAGCGTGCAAACCACGGGACGGCTATATCAGATTATTAGGGAGTTTAAAATAAATACTAGATTTTCAAATCGATTGGTACTGAACAGCGGCGAAATGTAGTGGAAGCAACTGAGACAATGAGACTGTGCAGTTGAAGAAATGATGATTCTCGTAGATCAGGCACTTTTCAATCAACCAGTGATATCTGATATATATTGTTGGTCATGACACTATTGGCTAATTGATAAGTAGCTTACAGTTCGGAAAAATTAATTGCAAGAATCATATATAATCTTAACTGTGCAGTTTCAAGGCCTCATTCCTTCCACCCACGCTTCGCGCCTAGTACTGAATAAAATGATATTAGAGCTTATAAGACTTTCGTTCAGTGACATTACATATACCTGGTTAACAAATTTTTTAATGCTATTCCACCAGACCTATCGAAACATTTTTTGATAAACAGTTTGGCATGGGACTTAAACTGGGTTACTAAATCTCGATAACATAATATTTTGATAAATTGATTTTATATGGCTATATTACGTGTATGTGGTTGAGTTTTACAGTTGTATTTATTTTTGAACTTTATTTTTTTCTCATTTTATTACTCTACTACTGTTGCCAATAATTTAAATGATCAAATAATACATTTTATATATATTTATCCACATGAGAATTAACAATCTTGTGGAATTATTCTTTTTGCATTTTGTAATCAATGGTTACATTACTCTATATTATCAAGATAATTTTGGCAAGATTTGTATTTTAATATTTTTACTGCCTTACAGAATACTTTGCTGCCTTAAACCGAAGGTTTCCTTCGTTTCCTGCTAATATTACTTGTAACTTTTGTGAAGTAATATTTTGTGGACTAAAATGATGCAACTGTCCACAGAAAGGTACACCGAAGAGCCAAAACAATATGACCAGCAACGTCTTTATGCAAATCGAAGCAACTGCAGGTAAACGACGGCGCGTGTGAAGGTCATAAAACGGTATAAATAACACCTGATACTGAGCTCTGTTATTCAGCGTTATTCTTGTTCTTCAGATGGGAAAGGCAGCGGAAAATTAATTTGACAAAGGCCAAATTGTAATGGCCAGACGACTGGGTCAGAGCATTTCCGAGACGGCAAGGCTTGTGGGGTGCTCATGGTCAGTCGTGGCTGGTACTTTCAAAAAGTGGTCCACAAGACACCTTTAGAAATTTTGAAGCGTCCATGTCTCGCCGGGTAAATGCTGTTTTGGCGGCACGTCATATTAGCTAACATCATATTAGGCAGGTGATCATAATATTTTGACTTTTCGGTGTATATATTCTTGATTATGATGAACGATGTAAATACATACATACAAAATTCTCTTGTATACATGGAATACGAAGATCCAAACAGACTGCAATTCTGTTCAGTGAACACATCTGTACTGAGCTGCTGCATACAACCCACTGTGGGCTAATTCTAGTAACGCCCAAGGCCCTGTTCTCCATTATGTACCCATCGCATCCTAAGTTTCCTTTTTGCTAAGGCCTTTAGCCTTACTGTTCATAACCTTATTCTCCCATCTAAAGATATGAATAAGGGACAAACGGTCAAACCAAAGCAGTCTCTCTTTGCATAATAAGCTGCTCAAAGCAAATTGCCTACTCCTTTGCCTAATCTCATTATTACTTACAAAGTGAAACCACTTAATATCTAAGGTATGCATAAGCATCTAGAATAAAAAGCATTACATTTCCTGTTATCTTGCTTACAAAGGATCCAAGTTTCGCTACCATAATTAGCCTTAGAAAGAACCAAACTATTATACAGATTAATTGCAGTCTTTAAGTGCATACGCCTATTTCTCCACACACTCCATAGATTCTGCAACCCTGTACTTATCTCTATCTCATGCCCAACATCACCAATATATGTTAAACAGCTCTCAAGATAATTAAACTAAAACACTTGTTCAAGAGTACAACCGTTCAAAGCACCTGAAGCACCACCTTCATGGCCAATAATTATCACTTTGGGTTTCTCTCTATTTATCACCAAATATACTCTATTGGAAGTCTCATCAATAGCACTAATTAAAGAATTTATCTCATCAACATAATTTGGCAATAAGGCTAAATCATATGCATAATCTGAATAAGAAATTTGAAATCTCCAGACTATTTAAGGCCAAATTCTTTTCCTTGCAAAGAATTCTGCATTTCATAATCAATAACCAAACAAAAAGAAAAGGAGATAAAATGCATCTTTGTCTAACTCAACTAGCAATGCTAAATCAATCCCTACAAGCCTTACAAACTCTCGCACACGACTCAGTGTTATTATAGAGAGTTTTCATTATGCTAACTAACTTTTCAGGTATTCCACATGATCTAATGATCAACCACAAATGTCAATCAGCATAGTCAAAGCCCTTTTTAAATCTATAAAGTTAGTAACCATAGGTTTCGAAAACTAAACATTTCTTAACAATCTGCCTAAGTGAAAATATTTGATATACACATGCTCTACCACTTTTGAATCATTATCAACCAAATTATTAATTGTATTAAGCACAATAATACAAAGAACTTTACCTGGAACAGAACGTAGGCTGATACTGCTACAGTTATCATAAGACCTTTTTTTTAAAAGTAGGGATAATAATAACTCTGGTAAAATCCTTAGGAACAATGACTTTGTAATAAAAGATATTAAAAATTTCCTTTAGCCATGTGATAATACTCATTAATTTCACTTAATGAGTTCATTTCATTTAATTTCACTTAATGAGTTCATTTTCATTTCGTTTAGTTTCACTTATGAGTACATTTTCGATTAATGAGTGAAACATTTCCAACGCTAAATGTTTCAGTTGTAATTTCATCTACCTGGGGTTTATGTAGTTTTAATTTCGAGATAGCCAAAATAACTTTAGAATATGATATAGTGTCAACATTAAAGCCAGTAATTCATCTATCCTCATTATAAACAATGGGAGTAGAACTTCCTGTTTAGAACATTTCTGCAATGCTCGGCCTACCTAGACGGCCATGAGAGAACCCTCACTTTCAACAACCTTACCATTTTTATCCTTCAATCCCTGTGTACCTGTTTGTTTCTTCTCACAGAAAACGTTAACTATCTGGTATACAACGCCCTGCTGTTGTGCTGTTTAACTGCTTCCTCTGCTTTGCCTGTTAAGCTATCAAACCAAAGATTCTGATCAGCTATTAATTAGTTCTTTATACGTTTATTAAGCTCAGTGTAATGTAGTCTGCAATTCCCTCTTTCAAAATCTAGCTACATAGCCTTATCACTAGGGTGGGCCGAAAAAATTCAAAAACTTTTTTTCAAGTAATACCGCGGAAAAGTTGCGAATTGGGGAGACTAAAAAGGGGTAAAAAAAGAAATAAAATCGGTTTATATCTTCCGGTCGCACATGTGCTCTAAAGTTTGCCGAAATTTGGAAAAATTCATTTTTTTACGATAACTTTTAACATTTTTAAATTAGCCTCTTCCCGAATGTAATAGCTCAAATTCTTATGTATTAGAACCACAGAAAATAATGTTTAAATATTATTTAAATCCATCAACATCTTCCGGTCGCGCATTGCCTTCAAAGTTACTGAAATTTTGAAAAAAAAATTACAAATAAAGGTAGATCACAGTTCAAGGAAAAAAAAACACTAACAACTTACATGTTCTTTATTGAATACAAGTTTAAATGTTTAAAAAAATTTATTTTAGACCATTAGTAATATTTATAAACAGATTTTTTTATTGAAAAAACTAAGTTTTTGTATGAGGAGTCGTAAGTCCAAGAAACTCATGTTGAACAATCGAACATCTCCGTTTTCACTCATTCTTAGCTGAAGGTACTTTGAAATCTGATTTATGGGCGAAGTTAGGCATGGTTGACCTTGACAGCAGAGTCGTTCTGATAAAACCATCCCTAGACTCAGCTCCGCAAACTTTTCCTGAGGCTTCTGTCACGAGTTTCACACATCGTTCAACTGCCTGTGTGTGAACTGGGAATGTCTTGAATGTTATATCCCAATTAGGTACTGAGTCACTTTGAATAAGTGATGATGATGGGGAGAATGATGGGGAAGAATATAAATCACAGTCCATCCAGTTAATTATTTCCGAGTAGTCTTGAGCCTTGAAATTGTTTTGGCGGCATGAATGTTCTAATAGTTGTTCTCTTTTGATCTAACTGTCTCGCCTTTCGAATTCGTCGAAGTCCTAGCTCTCTTTTATGTTTTGTATTATCTTGTGTCATGGCTAACATTAAATGTTCTGGATGAGCGAAAAAGCCATTTGGTTCGATCACAGGGTCGACAATATTACGTAAATCTTCAGGCAGGTACCTTGAAGATTGTATTGATTGGTACACAAGTTTTGGTCCCTCTGTAAAGTATTTACTTGTTTTAATACTAAACCACATTGGTATGTATGACTTCAAAATAAATACAACTATTTCTTGAAGTTCAGGTGTGGGACTTTCTTCACTTAAGTACAATCTGAGAGTTCGATTTGCTGTTGTCAACCACCTCGAGTGTGACAAGGGACCAGGATCTCGGACAGCCAAATCCTCTTTACAGTTTCCCGACTTTATTGCCATGGAAATATCGAGTAGATATTGCTGATCCTTACTTAGTATACTTCTGTCTATTGTGGGGATCTGACAACCAATACTCTTGAAGCCAATCACTAGACGTTTTTCGCAGCCACTTAGCTTTTCACCGATTGGCCCTCTCAAAGATTTCGGACCCGTTGATTTACCGTCTAGGTATTGAAACAGATGCCGGAATGGCAGTTCATTGAAATGGAGAAGGCAAACTGCCCATTGTAACGGTTTCCCCAAATGCATTTCTATTCGGCGAATCAGACCGTTTTTCCAACCTGTATTAACAGCAGTGCCATCACATCCTATGACAACTAATTTTTCAAGAGAAATACCACGACCAGACAGATAAGAAATAATAGAAGTGGCAATATCTTCAGAACTTCCAGAAGTTGGAGTAACATGGCCGATGTAGACTGAACCAGGTTCTTGAATTAGCGAGTAATGCTCTTCCTTTTTTACTTTACGGAAACTTTTCGAATGAGCTAGACTCACTTGTATTCAATAAAGAACAAATATAAAGAACATGTAAGTTGTTAGTGTTTTTTTCCTTGAACTGTGATCTACCTTTATTTGTAATTTTTTTTCAAAATTTCATTAACTTTGAAGCAATGCGCGACCAGAAGATGTTGATGGATTTAAATAATATTTAAACATTATTTTCTGTGGTTCTAATACATAAGAATTTGAGCTATTACATTCGGGAAGAGACTAAATTAAAAATGTTAAAAATTATCGTAAAAATGTGAATTTTTTTCAAATTTCGGCAAATTTTAGAGCACATGCGCGACCGGAAGATATAAACCGATTTTATTTCTTTTTATACCCCTTTTTAGTCTCCCCAATTCGCAACTTTCCCGCGGTATTACGACTTGAAAACAATTTTGAAATTTTTCGGCCCACCCTACTTATCACTCAAATAACTTTGTCCCCTCTTCCTTTTTATCCAAAACAATGCTAAGTTTCAAGAAAAGCCTGTTTAAACTGATCCCATTCTTCTTCAACTTCAAGAGCAATCAAACCACAACTGGCTATATCTGGATCTTTCAGAACTTCAATGTTAAAGGTAATTCTCTTAACCTTAGCACAACATTTCTTAAGCTTCAGTTGTAAGACTCTTTTGACCAGATAATGATCAGACCCAATATCGGCTACCCTACATGATCTGATATTCCTAACCGAACTAGCCCATTTGCTGTTAATTAATACATAATCGATCATATTCATTTGTTCTTTGTGAAGCAGAGCCGCGGTTTGAGCATATTAATGAACTGCTCTCTTAATACAAATTCGAACCTTGAGCGGGAGCAGTTCTTTTTTTTTTTGATGAGAAAAAGAAACCGATTTAGGAGCACTGACTTTATTTGTAATTAATGAGTGAGTGAGCTGCAATTCTACTCTACCATTTATTTATCACTTTTCGTGGCACATGAGGAAATGAATAGTTTGTCAATATCAGCCATCTTTTTGTGGGGAAGGATGGAAGAAACAATTCTATAAATCTAACATACGCCACTCTTTATATCCCAAGATTAATTTTATTATTGAGAATCATACGGAATGATTGGACGATTTTCATACTATTACCAATGGAAAACCAAATTGTAAATTCATCATTTTGAGACCTAAATTTTTATTGGAAAGAAACCAAAAATATAGCTGAAAGCCAAATCTTTATAAATATTAAATTTCAGGAATATTCGTTCAGTATTTAAAAAATTATAATAGAGCTGGAATATATGACAGCAGCATCACTCCTCCTTAAAAAACCTCAGAACACGAAAATTGGAGGAATTATTAAGTGTATTTGTAAATATATAATCATTTTAATAAACAGTTCGATGCAATAAATCTTATTTGCATTTTTCTCAGTTTTGGTAGTTAATTCTTTTGACTGGAAACATTTTGATTTTGATATTTGAAACATTGAATTTTTTTTTTATCCAGAAATTTTTTGCGTTGGAAAAGTAATTTTTAAATGTTTATTACTCCATAATTTTACTATTTCAATACATAAAAGTCTTCATTTATCCCGTGAGTTTGGTACAATGTTTATAATAATTTTGATTAAACAGCTGAGTTTGAACTCTTCTAATGAGAAGTAGGATGTACAATTAATAATAACTCAATACATTTATTGAATTTCTGATACTTTCGGTACAAATGTAAATAATAGCACCGCAAACTAATTTCGTAAGATGATTTTATGATTCTAGAATTTAAAGCTTATAACACGATATAAACTGCCCCACTGGAATAGCATTTAATGGGAAAATATGTAAAGAAAAATTAAAGCTCGTAATCAATCAAATGTGCCGTCCCGTGGCCGAGTGGTTAACGCGCTTGGCTACTGATCTAAGGGACCTGGGTTTGAGTCCCGGGTAAGGCATGGTTGTTTTCTGCTGAGGTCCCACCATCCTCTCAGATCTTCTACTATGGTATGTAAACTGACAGGCTTCTGTCAGACCTCTGTGGCAAGCAGCTACTTGAGAGAGGTATTTATTTTTTTATAATCAAATGTATTCAAATGCACGATTTTCAATAATATTCATTTAACATTTAAACAGTTATGGAAACTAGAATGTTTAAAAATAAATTAACTTATTTTATGAAAGTACGTAAAATGTAACTAAATGTTTCATACGTAAATGTATGAAAGTACGTAAAAATGAAAATACGTTTTATGAAAGTACGTATTACGTAATTGTTAAATATTGAAATAGCCATTACTTAAAGTTCTAAAATATAGTTTTATTTTATTAAAAATTTTGAAAGAATACTTATTATTTAAGTTTTAATTAATTTATGTGAAAAAATCATATGGTGTATTACTATTGTGAAATATTCTAGCCTCCGTAACTCATTAATTACTGAATAAATATTAGTAAAAATCGAGATTTAAAAAGCTTTGATTTAAAAAGATCGAGTTTTAAATTGATCTATAAATTATTTCCAATATCCTTTTTTTTTGCTAAACGCATATTTCTGAAGTTATAGAGCTTCGAATTTAGATTCCAAATAACTAAATATTCCGATAATATTTTGAAAGGGCATGCTAATATGCGCATGAGTGTGTCGTACGTAACATAAGTTTCCAGTGAATATATTTCCTATCCACTTTACATAGTAAGCAATATCAAAGATTTGACAAAGGTTGGCACGTATGTGATCATACAGCATCTTCTACACTTGTTTCCATAAATTAAGGAACAACCCAATATTATGTTAATGGGAAGTTAATTTGAAAGCTCTACAACTTCTAAAATAAGCTTTTCGTTTTGAAAAATGTGATACCAAATAAAGATCTCAATCAAAGAAATCAATATCTCGATTTTCAACAATTCATTCAATTCAATTCATTCAGTATTTAATGAGTTATGAAGTTTGAAAATTTAACAATACTAATGCTAGTCATAAAAAATGACTTCAGAGGTTGATTAAAACTTAGTAATAAGTATTGTATCAAAGCGTTTAATTAAATAAGTGTGTATTTAAAAGTTTGTGCAAAAAATTCTTTCAGTATTCATCAGTTTCGTATAAGTTTCCTCAGATTGGCATTGATATTATTAAATATCTAAGCTTCCATAACTCATTAAATACTGAACGAATATTGTTGAAAATCGAGATATTGATATATTTGATTGAAATCTTTATCTGATATCATGTTTTTCAAAACAATAAAAAATTAGAAGTTGTAGAGCTTCGACGTTAACTTCCCATTGACATAACATAGGGTTGTTTCCTATTTTATAGAAAACAATGTATATCAGTGTCAGTTTGTCTCCATGTCTTTGTACAAGCATATAAGTGATGTTAACGCCAACGCCATCAGGATAATGCCATCTATTAGGTGGCTTTGATTATACAAATTCCACTTATTCGCTTCAACTTTTATGTACTCTATTTATATCCCTCATTTGAAAATTTCGAATTTTGTGGCGTGAGTTTATAAATTTATAAATGTGGCATTACACTGGAGTCGTGTCAGGGTTCCTCTATAAAACCCTAGATTGATATGCCCACCTTCCTTTCTTGCATGATGTACACGTGTCCTGGATAGGTTCGCGGTAAATGATCTTATTCAGCCATTGTCACGTGACTGCAACAAACGAGGCATTATCACTCTCTTCGCGATGGCATCGTACATGCAGATGACCCTTAGGCGCTCGCTCGCTGATGATATCGCTCAAACTCGGAGCTTTGCTGTAGCGATAGCTGCACCGTTCGAGTAACGAATGACTTTCAACTTAAACTTTTCCAAAGAACAACCTTTTGTTATATTTTTATTTATATGGTTCTCGTGTTCGTTTCCATTTTATCCGACGGTGAAAAGTTCCTTGGATATTAAAATAGATTTTTGAAAATGAAGATTGATATTCTATGAATAAAAGATGTAATGGAAATGAAGTTTTGGTAAACTTTTTTTTCCTATTTATCCATTCAAAGATGTATAAAGTCATCAATGGTTCCTATGTACGGAATGTTTGTATATATGGAATGTTCGTTGAACTGATGAGAATAATTATCATTTAGAGTAAGATTAGCTATGCGTTCAGTTTGGTGCGAAATATTTCATAATCTATTATTAGCAGCGAAGCGTAATATAAGCAATTAAGACAAGGAGACTGAGCAGTTGATGAAACGATGATTCTTGTAGATCATTGGCTGATTGAGTTATCTGACAATTTTCAATCAACCAATGATCTATGATAGTATTGTTGATCCATGACACTATTGGCTAATTGACAAATACCTTACAGTTCGGTAAGCCAATCAATTGTAAGCATTATAGACATCTCAACTGCGCAGTCTCAAGATCTCAATTGCTTCCACTCACGCTTCGTACCTTCCTGTTATCGACCTGGGTTCGAGCCCTGGGTAAGGCATAAATTTGTGTTTTTTTCTGTTGAGGTTCTGCTTGCTTCACATACCTTATACTATGGCTATAAATTGACAGGCTTCTATCAGAACTCTGTAGCAAGAAGCTGTTTGAGGGAATATTTGTTTTTTTTTATTTATCATCGATCATTTTATACAACGTTTTCATAAATCTGGATATCAAGAGTCTGCGATAGTCTACAGCAGTGTTTCACTTCCCTTTACTGATTAGAGAGTACTTGATTTACTGAGTATTTAACAAGGAACTTTGCATAGCCAGAATCTAATATGGAGTACAAAATGGAAGTTGCGGATATAAAATATTAAAATATGCAAATAAGACTTTCCACTTCGTTCGCTCCCTTGAAAATGCGATGATAAAAAAAAACACTTATCTTTTACTTTAAAGTCACTCTCTTTGTTGTTGTATTCTTCTAATACTGGGTATGAGGCGCGAAGTGTGAGTGGAAGCAATTGAGGCTTTGAGACTGTGCAGTTCAGATATATATATTCTTACAGTTGATTGATTTTCCGAACAGTAAGCTACTTGTAGATTAGCCAATAGTGTCAGTGATATCTGATATCTGATGCAACTGATGATACATGGATCATCTGTTCCCTGTGTTGAATAGTTTCCCAAGTAATAGAATAAAATAACTCGCGTTTTTAAACTCAAAGCATTTCATAAAATGTTTGTTTGGTGCTTGTTAAGATGAAATTAATAAATCCATCTGCTACATTTTTCGCGAAAAGTTAAGGAAACTCAATCTACAGTTCTTTTAGTCAATACATTTAGGCGTTGTTGCGAAAAGATGGTCAAAAGATAAAATATTTTGTTTTAATGTTGCTGATGAAGTTTGTAATAAATGGGCTTGGTGATTAATACAGAAAGGAGACGCAATGAAACTAATCAGCTGTTTGATGCTTTGGTTCTTTTGACTGATTAAACTTTGGCTTAAATTTCGCAGTTTTAATTATCTCGGGGATGGAACTCATCCAGAAATATTAATGAAAGTAGCAGAGAGAATGAGAATGATGTAAAGAGTCATGTAGCATGTTGAATGAGCTAAAGAGGAAAATCTTATTTCTGCCCGAAATTTTGCCGAACTTCCGGATAATGTGGAAAATAACTGAAGGCAGTTAATGACTGAAGATTTGTGACACGTTGATACATTTTTCTGATTGTGACTTCTACTTAGGATTCTGTAACAAGACAGAAATAAGTTTGAAATTCTGGACTCTAGGTTTTCGTGATATTTCTTAAGAAATTGGTGTATCTGTTACCATGAATAATAAGAAGGTTACATGAAATACTTCTGTAATACATGAAAATGAAACAATGAATACGGAATTTACGATGGTTAGCCAAAAATCGATTCTTTAGTCAATATGTGCGAATTTTTTTCAGCAGTGATTTATAAAAATAATGCTAGCCTAGGTTTATTCATGCTTTGCACATATTGCGCAACAATAGCTGCAAGTGCATAACAAAAAAGTATGTAAGTAGAATCTTATGAAAGAAGAGATTTATTTGGTTTGGCAATTGTTCCCCTTTTCCGCATGTAGAACTACATATTTGCTATTTTACAATTTATAAACAATATTCTTAAAATTTTGGGGCAAAGGAACAAACCTAGAACGAAACGAATGACAACAGGAGTATATTAAAATTGAGTAAATGTACGGCCTATATTTCAGGGAAATATTTTCGAAAATGAAGATTTCTTAGTGTGGTTGGATCTCCATGAACTTCTGCTTTTGAAGGCTCTTTTAATTACTTAATTCTAAGCACTAAATATAATATAATAATGTTTTCTTATTTAACCCTTTATTTTCTAATTATGGGAAAAAATATCTTCGACAAAATGAAGATTTCTTAGTGTGGTTGGATCTCCATGAACTTCTGCTTTTGAAGGCTCTTTTAATTACTTAATTCTAAGCACTAAATATAATATAATAATGTTTTCTTATTTAACCCTTTATTTTCTAATTATGGGAAAAAATATCTTCGACAAAATGAAGATTTCTTAGTGTGGTTGGATCTCCATGAACTTCTGCTTTTGAAGGCTCTTTTAATTACTTAATTCTAAGCACTAAATGTAATATAATAATGTTTTCTTATTTAACCCTTTATTTTCTAATTATGGGATAAAAATATCTTCGACAGGTAAAAATTGCATTAAATGTAAGTCGCAATAGGTTTTTACAAAGATGCTGAACAAATTAACTTTCATAAAAGAGAGTAACTGGTAAACAAAAATTAAAATTAACCAGATCACCTTGAACAAAGGTATGAAACGTATGAACAAACGTATGAAAATCTCTCTCTGGACCACACGGATATAGGGAGAGATTTCAGCGATTCCATCATCAATTTTACAAGCATGCGTTAATGCTTTAGTCTACACTAAATATTGGCAAATAAATGGTTACGCAAAGCTACTGCACTATTAAGCAACCTCTCCCGTTTATCTTTCATTGTGTGAGAATAATCAAAAGTCGATTGCACCTCATATACGAAAAAATGTTGTGACACAAGTTTTATTTATTGAGGGTGTCCACGAGGGGTTATATGAGCCTTTGCAGTTCTTTATGTCCACGCAGATTTTCGTATTTCTTTATGGAGGAGTCCATTAACCTTCGCATTCTTTGTGAGAAGTCCATGAACATTGGTGTTGCTTTCTTAGGTGATTCATTTCTTATCAAAAGGGTCAATGGATCGTACACTGATTATCGAGTCGGTCCATGAATTCTAAAAAGTGACAAAGGGTATTTGGCCTCCAAAGCTTAGAGTAAACTTGCATTATAAATTCGTAATCTTCGTACAATGAACCCTGTAAAGTTGGTCACATTTCAACAATTTCAGTCCAGAATTAATTTATTAATCTAATAACGTTTGGTGCACAATATTATTGTTATTTGAATGCAAATAAACATCTTTCAAAAAAGATAATTTTAAAAAACCCCAAAGTAAAAATTAAAAAAAAAAATATTATAAATATAGTACAAGTTCTCAGATGTGAAACAATTTTCGAGAAAAAAAGTGTGTTATTTAACAATTTATATAAATCAAAATAATTTTACACTTAATGTTACCATATGTGCACATGGGGACTGCAAGAATAAGGAACCGCCAATAGGGTATTGCATGTTTCATACGAAAGATCAAGACTCTTTCACCAACTGTTAAACATTCACATTTTTAAAAGTGTTAAGTTCTCAATTGGACATGTTTCATTTTATATTGAAATATTTTTACCATGGTTTAATGTTAAAAAATGTTTTGCTGTGCGTCAAAAACTAAATGTTGTTTAGTCACCAAACGGCCATTCCAATATCATCTCTTTTATACACTGCCCCACCAAATATTTGAGAATTTCCATGTTATGTTAAATGTTTTATGTTTATGCTAATTTCGAAGCTTTGTGTTCTAAAATATGCATTTAATGGAAAAACACGACTAAAGTAAAATTAAAGATCGTAAAAGCTACTGATCTAAGGGACCTGGGTTCGAGCCCCGGGTAAGGCATGGATGTATGTTTCGTTTTTCTGCTGAGGTCCTGCCATCCTCTCAGACCTTCTACTATGACATATAAATTGACAGGCTCCTGTCAGACTCTGTGGCAAGCAGCTGCTTGAGGGGGTATTTATTTCTTTTATTTATTTAATCAAATCTATTCAAAATCTCGATTTTCAGCAATATTCGGTTAGTTTTTAAAGAGTTATGGAAGCTAGAATATTTAGCAATAAATTATCATGTTTCATAAAAACCATTCATAATTGCCCAGGAATTGGAATAATCTTTACACAAACTTATGGTGCATATCTAGTTTATTATAAATGGTTTGACACAATACTTATTAAGTTTTAATTTGTTTCTGAGGTAAAGCCTTATGATGCATTACTGTCGTGAATATATTCTAGCTTCAATAGATCTTTAAATACTAAATGAATATTGTTGAAAATCGAGATTAAATAGATTTGATTATGATCTTTAATTTATCTCGTCGCATTTTGCATTAATATGTTTAAATTAGAAGTTATAGAGTGTCGAAGCTAGAGTCTCATTCACATAACATGGAAATTCTGGAATATTTTGGGACTGTAGTGTACGTCAGCAAAGTGTCGTTTTCACGGCTGCCAGGCCAACTGCTGTACAGGTAACCACCACTCAATGCTGAATCGTTTAACGCGGTTTTTTTACTGTTTTTTAGTAAACGTCTTTAAGAAATTTAAAATCTTCTACAATAACATGCATTGTGACAGTTGATGCAATGTTACCTAAATATTACCGAAAAAGAAAGGCAAGCAAAGTACCCTTGATCATTTCTTTATTAAGAAATATATTGCAAAATTAATTAACGATTTGTAAACACACGTTCTTTAAATATTTATGCATTTATGTGACTTTTATTAAACCTGTGTATTATATTTGTTTGATTGAAATAAAACATCCAATAATGCAAAGAAAAAAAATAACAGAAAGGTCAGTAAGATACGCAAAACACACGCAAATATTAAAAAAAAAGTTTAACGCGGGACTCTCATGGGTGCCTTAGTCGGTAGCGCGCCAGGCTCGTAATCTGCAGGTCCCAGGTTCGAATTCCACCTGAGCCAGTATTGAATTTTATCTTTACAAACCTTGCCCTTGGTCAGGAAGGGGACACCAACGGTCTTGTAATAATAATTAATATACTCAATGAATATTGTTGAAATCCTGAATATTTTTAAACCTGTGTATCATATTTTTTGACTGAAAATTATAAATATTTTACCGAGTAAAATATTTATAGGATTCATTAAATTGCTTTTTGTGAGATTTTTGTGATAATTTTATAAGATTTGTTAAATTGTTTTTATTTTGTGCTTGACTAGCTCAGCTAGTCAAACACAAAAGAGTTAAGTTGCAACTTTCGATAAATCTAAACGATGAAGTCATATCGACAAACCAAAATAGAATTTGTGAGATGCTCTCATTGAAAAACATCTTATCTTCACTGAATAAGAAGACACATAGCTTAACTTCAGATTTTGTACTGTTAAAATCATATTCAGCGTCTCTTACTGCCACAGCAAAATCCAAGTGATATAAAAACTCATTTGGTTTCTCATTTGAGGGAAAGATAGGAACGGATACTGACCAGCAAGGGCAGAGAGCGTTTTAATGTGCCGCCAATGGATATTTAATAGCGTACTTCCCCAGAGAAAAAGAAAAAGAAAATGAGAATGGAATGAATAAATCGATAATGCTATCATGTGTGAACTTCTCCAGTCGGTCACTACGTCGCAATAATTTGAAATGTACTTCAAAGATGGCTCAGATTGTGGAAAAAGTCATAAATGAAATTCAGACACGAGATATTGAATTTCTGCCTGAATACTTCAAAATATACACATTTATATATTTTTTTACTTACTTATATGTCACAGATTCACTCATATTTAATAGCCTGTTGTTTTTTTTTACACTAATGGCTTAAAATATGTCTTTAGTCTAGATTAGGGGTTCTCAATGTGGGGGTACGCGGTAAAATTTTTGGGGTGCGCAGTGAGAGCTCAAAAGTCGCTAGATCTAATAAAAAGTCCATTTCACTGATTACCCAGTAAAATATAATTTTATAAGATTTGTTAAATTGTTTATGTCATTTTTTGTGTTTATCGATATATATGTAATTTATGAATACAAAATTTAATGTGTATATATAAATGTTTTATTTTTTTCCCTTTGTTATACCAATACTATAATTTTATCTATCTATATATAGGGTACGTCAGTTACATACACATTTCCTGGGGGTACGTGAAGCATAAAAGGTTGAGAACCGTTGGTCTAGATCAAAGTTTATCGTTATTTTTTCTCTTTCACAACGAGATTTAAAATTTTTACCAATTCTCCTTTATTATCGCAGCTTTCTCGCTTAATTGCTTGAATAAAATGCAATCACGAAAATTGCTTTTTTCTTTTCTCTTTTTTTTTCATTTCATTCCTCATTCGGTTACAATAAGGACGACAAATTTAAGATTGATAGAAAATATATTTTCGAAGAAAGAGATTTTATGACTTTTATTTAGTGCACCTAATATTAAAAAAAATAATTATAAATGAATAAATTGTCTAATAATTGTGTAAAGGCAATTAAACGCAGTTTCATATTTTAAATGAGCACTTTCAAAACTGAAATTTCAGTTCCCGTATTGTTTCGATTTCCTTTTGACGGAAAAAGAAATGGCTGAAAAGTTACAGCAAAATTCACGGTTAAAAAACTGAAAACGGTCTTTGTAATCTGGCCATTTAGTTTACTGTGCGCACAAAAGTGTCGCTCAAAGGAAAAACAACCTAACTCAACTAATGAAATCACAGCTACCTAGACTTAAAAGTAAGCTTAGAATTTTACCTTGAATGGCTAAATATGGGAATAAAGAATGGGGAATTTTAGCAATGGTACAATAACAAACAAGTAGAACGATCTGTTTACAGGAAAAAGTTAATAAGAACAATTCAAACTATTTATAATTATTTTTTATTTACATGATTTTAAATGCATTGGCTGTGCATGATCACACCTTGGTATCACACAGGAAACAAATCATAAACCACAAGCGCGCTTGTCTTCTGTCTCATTCCGGATACAGATACAATAATGAATTTGCCCGAACAAAGGCCCAGGAACCGGGACGGAAGGAATTCTCACGAAGCTGGAGGCAGGCTTAATTCCCCCTTCGAAATTCCTGCGCTTTTCAGTCACTTTCAAGTGCTCGGAGTGAGTATGGGAAAGCGGGGAATGCGCGCTAGATCGACCAATCACCTCTTGTCTTAAGAAGTGCACCTCTATTGTTTCCTGTTCTCAACCAGGAATGTAACTGATTTGTAGAATCTTCCCAGGCTTCTAAATCTGGACTTTTTTGTATTATTTGGAATGTAGAAGCTAATCTATGCAATGGTGATCCATTCTTTATCCAGTGAAGCCCGGATCCTTAAAACCTCTTAGACTATAATGGTAAATGGTAAAATCTCTGACCCACTCCCAACCCAATAATAAACGATTATAAAATAATCTTAACAGCATTCTTAAGGAAGGGCATAAAAGAAAAGAAAATCCCAAATATGGTCAAATGACTGCATCATTTCCAACGTTTAAGAAATTGAGAAAGCGTTGGGTTGTGTTACCTCTTAGTGGCACATTTTTGTGCACAATGGGCAAACGTCAGGTCACCAGAACCCAAGAGCTCAGGGAAGGGGACTCACTGGACAACTTTTAAGAGACAGATGGAAGCTCCATCAAGGCCATCCAACATGTTCTTTAACATGAATAGGGTATGGCCCTCATGCACTCAGAGCCATGGTTAAACGTCTCATGTAAAAGATGGCATCATTTCCAAGATCTTTGGTGTCCCTTTCCTGACCGAGGACAGGGTGATTTTGTTTAATGATAAATCTCAATACTAACCATGGTGGGACCCGAACATAAGAACTGCAGATTACGAAATGGTACGCTACCTACTGAGACAACCCCCCTCCAAAAACGCTGTCTTGAGAAATCATAATAATATTTCGTAAGAGATAAACGAATTATTATTCTTCCTTATATACTACTAAATGTTTCTAAATGGTCAATTAGTTTAAATTTTCAACGTTAGAGGGTGTTAAAAGAGGAAAATAAATAAACTAAGTAGCACCCTCTAACGGAGGAAAAGTTCGAAAATGACTAAAAAGTTAAACGAACATTGCAGACGACTAATTTTTGGTACAGATATGACTTTTGATGATGGAATCTGATGATCAAGAGATTCACATTACAAAATCGATTTCCCCTTTATCCCCCAGGGTAATAGGAAGACGTAATATTTTCATTTTTAAGAGAGAAAGGAAAAATTTTTTCTTTTTTGTTTTATAGGATCTAATAAATAATTATTATTCGCATTTTCCCAATCTTCCATAGGTTTGAATTTACAGTTAGCAGTTGTTAAAGACTTAAAACAAAAAAAATTTAGTCTGAAAACTAGCATACCACACTCGTAAGAAACGATATTTATTATTCATTTTTTCCCTTTTGTTTAATTTCAGTAAACTCTGTACTATTGTCAATAAATATAAATATCGATGGATATTAGGGAAATGACCCGGGGGTCGGAAATGTAATCTATAAAAAGTGTCTGGCACAGATTTAACATTTACAGCTAATGTTCAAATACAAAATGTCTTCCTCGTCATCCTCATTGTAAATTTTACTGAAAAAAATCTCCTGCTCATTTTAATTTTATAAAAGTTAAAAAAAAACATTTATGAGAAAAATTAAATTTAAATAAAACTGAGAAAAATGCAGTAACATTAATTGAAATGCAGTGCTTATTACAGGGCTTTAGGCTAGGTATATTTCAGGAATAAAAAAATACCCCCTCAAGCGCTGCTTGCCACAGAGGTCTGACATGAGCCTGTCAGTTTATATGCCACAGAAGGAGATCTGAGAGGATGGCAGGACCTCAGCAGAAAAACGACACACACACATCCATGCCTAATCCGGGGCTTGAACCCAGGTCCCTTAGATCAGTAGCCAAGCGTGCTAACCATTCGGCCACGGGAATAACATTTCCGTAAAATCAATTTTTGCAATTTTTGCATTCCTAACATGATGGTAGGTCAAATCAGTAATGTAACCGTGCGGCTGACGAGGGACTACTATTTGGATGTTTGATAACATTCCAAACGCAAAGCTTTTTTTAAGTATTGAACCAATTTCTGAAATCCCTTTGAAAAAATAATAACAAAGGAAAAAAACAAGTTTTTCCTTTCCATATTTCTTTCAACAAAATTATTCGAAATTAGCTTGTTTCTCGTTTTTACAATCTGAACATTTGCCAGAAATGTATGCAAGAATATGCTGTCTCACAATGACATTTCAAAGCACTTCCAGACATTATTTTTCTTTGAATTTTTTTTCTGAAAAACATCCTTCTAAGCGCTTGGTAACTCATGCGACTCCTTAATAGAAATGGGTGAACGACAGAACAACAGTCGCTGCCAAAATCGGAAAATTACTAAACATTTTCAAGGTTCGAAATTTTTTATATATATTATTATTAATTTAGTAAGTAAGCTGCTTGAAGCATCCATTTTCAACAGAATATATACACTGGAGGAAATTGAAAAAAGAACATCATTAACAACTAAAACATAATCTATGACATTTATTTAGTACAAACAACTTGTTGAGAAAGGACAGGGATCACACGTGTGAAGTGATTCAATATTATTTTTAATTTTTAATGAGTATTACCTTTTACAAAAGGCACATTTTAATAAGGAGTTGAACCTCCTCGAGCAGCAATACAAGTTCCAAACTGGCATGCAATCTGTCGTACAAATGCTGGATATCACGCTAGGGGTACCATTCCATGCGCTTTCAAATTGGACGCGTAATTCAGCGATGGTCGTTGCCTGCCGTGGTCGCTGAAGAATCTTTGTCCGACCTAGTCCAAGACATGCTCGATTGGAGACAAGTCCGGAGAGCATGCTGGCCAAGGGAGTTGGTGCAATGCATGAAGAGCATTTTGAGTTGTCCTGGTGGAGTGTGGGCTAACGTTATCCTGCTGGAATATCGCATTTGGCCTGCCATATTTACACTTAAATATGGCAGGACAACCGGCTGTACGATGTCGCTGACACACATATTGCTATTCAGTGTACCATGTACAAACATTAGACACGTACGAGAGTGATAGCTAATCGCTCCCCACATCATGATGCCCGGTGTGGGCCCTGTATGCCGCTATCGGATGCATGATGGAAGAAGCTCCTTACCTTGTCGCGTTCGGACGCATAAACGGCCATTAGACGCTCCTAAGCAGAATCGGCTTTCATCACTGAAGACCACAGACAGCCATTCTTTCCTCCAATGAACTCGTTCTTGACACCACTGCAAACGTGCTCAACCGTACCACTTCGTCTCGTCATTCCAATTCCTCTCTTCCACTCCCACTACCTCTCGTCCACTTCAATACTCTCGTCCAACGTGACGAAAAGACCAACCTGATTCCCGAAGACCTCGCTGCTTTCCCGAAGACCTATATGACCTCGCTCAAACTCAGCTAATTGTACAAATGTTGTGCGCCTGCATCGTCCAGTCACGGTAGCTTCTTCAAAGAGCACTGAACAATATGACACAAAACGAATAACTTCTTTCTTCACGCCCTAGTCCTTAAATACGTGCTTGCGTACATTTGCATTTTGTCGTCCTCAGTGACGTCATTATTTCAACTAATGACTTTCAATCTTGGATCACGGTTTCTGCTGCCCTTAACTATTAACTTATTATGATATGACATTCTTAAAGGAATTCTTTCTGGGAGTTCTTTTTTCAATTTCAACCAGTGTAATATATACACAGTCGTATCAGAATATGACCACCTACCATAGTATATGTATGGCAGGTAGTCATATTATTCTGATACAACTGTGTAAATTCTATGGGAAAAAAATCATCTTAACGATGGTATACCTGTAAAAAGTATAATTTAAATTCCACTATATGCTTCAAAAAATTTGTATTTTTTACCTTTCATGTATTACATTTGTTACAGAAAATAATCTGTCCCGACTAATATTTTTCTGCTGGGATAAATAGTAACACCATTCAGTCTTTTTTTCTGCAATTTTCTAGAAATATTCCATAACTGAACAGAAGTGTTACTAAAGACATATATTTCACAGTAGCATGAAATGATTTGTGTAATAAAATTCAATTGTTCTTTGCTTACATGTCTTTATCTATGCTTGCCTGAGACGACGAGCTATAATATATAGGGGCGAGTTTGTTATTGCACGTTTTGGTAGTTATCATTTAAATCTGTGTAAAATTTTGGAAGAAATAATAAATAAATTGAAATAAATATAAGATGTCTGTATTATTTCTTTTTTTTTTATGAAGAAAAAAATAAAGAAGGATCCAGTTTACACCTTTTCACTGGTGTCAAAATTCTTGTGGTTGGCCGTGGCTTTCTTCCATTCCCAGTAATCAGTAAACCATAGTTTAAATAAAATTAATTACACTAAAGCTGTTGTTTACCACTTAGGTCTAATAGAGTTTGTTAGTATAATGTGTCATAGGATAGGTCTATGAGGAAGGCGAAACCTCGGAATAAAGACAACACAAAAAAAAGGAACATCTACGAGTATCCGGGGCTCGTATTTAGATCCCTCTGATTCACATTTAGGCAAGTTAATAGCTATGCTGCTAGATCGGAGATACCCTTCTTTTGTAGCATAAATTAATGACTTTAATTACACCATTTTGTTTAATATTTGGGTGGTTAAATAAAGTTTTATAGCTAGAGATTTTTTCTATTGTCCCATAGTAAAAAAAAAAACATTAAAGTCAAAGATTTGAAAACATTATAAATGTGGGGAAAATTTAAATAGAAAAATATAAATGTACCCGAATATTCAGCAAGTGAAACTCTTCGTAATAATTACACAGAAAGATGAATTGCAAGATTTAGTAAACACAAAAAAAAAATGTAGGACACACTTTTCTAACACTGCTCTGAGATTTAGCGTCCATGAGTCCTGGTAATTTGATCCGTAGTGTAGCGAAAAAAATGCTTTGGGGTAAGATGGCAAATCAAATAAATTAACGTTAAAATAGCACCTGCAAAATATTTGCGGTTTTGATTATATTTATGTTTCGTTTGAATATAAAATACAAACATGCATTATATCCAATAGTGGAAGAGTAAAAATTCAAAATAAAAGAATGAATTCTGGCAGAGATGAGGAAGAATATATATTCTTTTGTATTGTAATAATATTAGTTAAATATCTCTATTTAAAATCCAAAGAGGGGAGATGATGATCCTCCTTAGGATATTACTAAATCTTCAATCAGCTTTAATGGATTCAGTATTTCTAGCATTGATCCCTAATAAAAGTGAGTTTGGCTCAAATTTTCGAGCCCGAAATTATTGATTCCCATCCCCCACGAGACTGAATCACTGCGATAATTAATGAGCCCAATTGGAGGATACGTTTTACCTAACATATCATAAAATATGTATAAAAAAATGCATCACGCTAAACTAGGGATTCTCAATGTGGGGTACGCGGTAAAAGTTTTTGAGGTACGCCGTAAGAGCTCAAAAGTCGCTTGATATATGTTATATAATATATATGTTTTATGTTATTCCCATTGTTATACTATACTTACACTTTTATCTATCTATACGAGGGGTACACCAGTTACATATACATTTCCAGGGGGTACGTGAAGCATAAAAGGTTGAGAACCACTGCGCTAAACAATTCTTTTTGATTACTAAATAATTTATAATACTAAATAAATAATAATTTATAGTTAAGATCAAATTGAATCTTAATATTATTTGGAACGAAAAAGTGCAAGAAACAGTTCATAGAAACATAATATGCTTAAGTAACATAATTATAAACTCTAAGAAACATTATATATGAAATAAATAAAAATAAAAAAAATGCCTAAAAATAATCAAATGCCGAGTGGTGATCATTCATCATTACTAAACACTGATTAAAAGCTATTATGGCAAGTAATTAAGCCTAATCACTAAAGACTGAAATTAAAACCGAATTTTTTTATTTATTTATTACGTTTTCGTTATTACGGAAAGAAAATCTGAGTAAGCCCGAGGCCGAAGTTCTCTTTATCCCGAGCCCGAATTCATTTCTAATTCTTAAGTAAACACCTGCTTTTCTTGAAAAAATCGAAATCTAATTCTGTGCATCTGCATCATCAATGACTACGTCAACTCTACGAATGCATTAATAACATAAATCAATTATTGCTATTAAACATTTTTGCATATTTGAACAGAAGGTGTTCCAACTGTCAAGTAATCAAAGTGTCAGTTTTAAAACTCATTTCAGTGGAGCACTGTAGAATCTATTCGCTGATAATAATAATAACAATAACATACATCTATGTACTTTACTAATTTCCTGTTTAAAGTTTAAGCCTTTCTCTCTTCAATTTCCTCAAACATCTAGTGAGCTCTATAATGAGCAGCGGAGAGGATTAAGAAGTTGTGAAGTTTAATTTTAATCTAGAGGATTATTCACCTCTTTGTCGGCACTTACCATAATTGCTTTAATCATTCAGTCTAAGTCCCAATTCTTCTCTCCAGTTTGGTAAATTTATTAGTATAGCTAATACAGCTTGTAAGATAACTAAGATGACAAATTAATTGAAAAGTATGAAGGTTTGCGAACACCTGCAACCAGATTTGACGACTGCAGAATATTTAGCATTGATTCTTAAGTCTGTCCTATTATCGGCTTTACCAGTTTCCATCATAGTTTCAGCTATATAATTCGTTTCTTAATCATTCCAGGAAAGAGTTTTATCATTTTTCAAGAGGCCATCATTAATAAAATTGACAATGAAAACTTTTAAAACAATTCTTAATTCTGCTTTAATTTCTAAACATAGTATGCTAATTACAATGACTGTAATATTGATAAAAATGTCATATCCAACGACTTCAGGAGTTTGAAATCCATAATATGGCATAATACATAAGAAGTAACAAACGCGTCGAAAAATTTCTTCAATTTCTTAAACGATAGAAATCCGTAGCTCTCGAGGAAAAAATAGCCTGCTACATGATTTGCTGTGGCACCAAATTCTCTTGATTGATTTAAAGTTAAAACAGAGGCACAAAATGTATTCAAAAAGTGCATTAAATTAAAGACCGTTGCAGAGAAAGAAATTTGAATTGGAACAGAATTAACATTAAAAATTACATTAAAAAGGAACCAATTATAATAATTAGTTAAGAAAAAGAAGCATCCAGTTGAAAAAGCAAAAAAAAAAAAATTTTTAATTGAGGGAATTATTCGTTATATTAAAAGACAATGCGTCAAAAGAAAAAAAAAATGATGTTAGAAAACATGTATAAATAAATAAAATAGCAATTTACAAAAGAAGTATGCAACTGCAAAATGTAGCGAATAAATTCATCAAATTAGGAGATAAAGTACAAGAAAATAATTAGAAAAAGAAGTCAAATAAGAACAATATCCAATGAAATTAAAAAATAAATTAAAAAGGAAACTATTATATTAAATCTGAAGTATGTGTATATTGAACTATCTGCTTGATATAATAAGAATACAATTTATTCAAGAGAATAAAGCAATTTTAACATTCCAAATAATGAGATCTGTATTATTATTTCGGTTAGGCACTATATTGAAGCTTTCAAGTGGATGTTTTATATTTTCGTTCTAAAATTGAAGGGAAATGAACAAAGATTATGTCCATATAAATTTTTATTACATTAAGTGAGAGTAATTTTTGATACTATAGTTAGAAATTGAAGAGCTTTTTCGACGAATTTGTTCAACTATCAAGGAAGATATCACTCTGAATTTAACGTCTATCAATTTTAGAGGAAATGTTGTACGTCTCAAGACAATTTTTCCCTCTAAAAATTGATCGACGTTAAATTCAGAGTGATATCGTCCTTGATAGCTGAGCAAATACGTCGAAAAACTCTTCAATTTATTTAATTGTATACCCAGAACATGCTTGCCATCTTCATGATATATTTACCATTATTTCTTGAGGCTGAGAGCAGCTGGGACAACACCTTCATGAGATACGGAGAATTGTGTAGTGTTGGTAGATGTGTAGTGTTGGTAGGCGAGTAATTGTGTAGTGTTGGTAGGCGAGTAATTGTGTAGTGTTGGTAGGCGAGTAATTGTGTAGTGTTGGTAGGCGAGCTTGATCGACGGCTGGTAGCTCAGCCGTCAGAGCATTTGTCATGTTATCAGGAGGTCATGAGTTCGTATCCCACCCGGCTCGAGTTAAATTTTTCCTCCACAATAGAGTTAGTTTAAATTAAGTAATATGTTAACTTTGAAGAGTTCTGTGATAAAGACAAAAATTATACTCAAAACATTCGAAAGGCAAAGCGCAAATTACGCAGAGTATCATAGTTGTCCATATGGACTCATTAGTAGTGATACTTTAAATATATAATAAAAAAATAAAAAAAAATACCTGTAAGAGCCATAAAAATTAAAGTGGCCTAGCAATGTTGAAATCACTTACTGAATTAATATTAACTTCAAAGAAATATAAGACGCCAGCAGATTTTTTTTTTTCGGTTGGTAAGAGAAATAAAATTACCTATCATTCTTTGAAGTTAATATGAATTCGGTAACTGATTTCACCATTGGTATGTTACACTTTACTTTTTACGGCGCATACAGGAAGATACGTATTTTTAATTTTTTTTATTTATATGCATTTTATTTTTTAATATTTAGTGACAACTTCGCATGGGATTTTATCACTTCAATAGCCTATCTCTCTCCTGTTTCGGAAAGTTTTAAGCTTTCATTTGACATGGTATTCGTAAAAACCCCTGTTAAATTTCCCTTCCCACTTTGTTTTGGAGGTGGAGAAAGAGGGATTATAATTTGAGGTAAGCCATGACATTCTCGACTTCACAAAAGAGGATTTCATTATAGATACCACTCATTTTGATCGACTATCCTGAAACTTCCCTCCGTTTTTCGCGAGATGGGGGAGGGGAGAAAAGAAGGTGGCAAAATTTGATGTAGTCTCTGACCTTCACATATTCAAGTATTCATATGAAACCCAACTCAATACTTTCGGCTCTAGCGTTCGAAGGATAGGGTAGAACAATCGTTTACCCTTCCCCCTTTTCTTTGGAAAAGAGGAAGAAATCATGGGGTAATCTTTTATAAATGATTTTTATTTGTACCGTTTAAAACACAAAAAGAATTTTTCATTTATCTTTTAAGCCAAAAGGTTATGTTTTACCACCATATCTGAGGTGAGGATAGAATTGCTGCCAATATAAATTTTTCAACCATGACACTGTAAAACCAAACATTCAGATGTCTACCATAAATAGATCTCAGAGAAGAGTTTGGGAAGGGGATCCACTAAACAGCTGTTAGGAGATAGATGATAGCCTTCCATCAAGGCCATCCAGTGTTTTCTTTAACGTGCATAGAGTATGTCTCTCCCGCACAAGGAGTCACTGATCTCCTGGGGATGAATAGGTTTTACACAAGCATTCAATGGAGTACCTTGCTCAAGTATCCTTTGATCCAAAGTTTAAAATATACCTGCAATAGGGTTGCGTTGTTTTACCTCCAATCGTCAATTTTTGCACGCAATGGGTTAAATAGCCAGGTAACAAGGACCTCAAGGTTTCAGAAAAGGTTGGGGAAGGGAACCAACTGGACATCTTTTAGGAGACAGATGTAAGATTCCAGCCAAACCATTCAGAGGGTTATTTAAAGTACACAAGGTATTGCATTCCATCAAGGGCCACGGTTTTACGACCCATTCAACTGACGACATACAGCCCTTTTCTGACTGAGGGAGGGCAGGATGAGAGCTTAGCGGAGATATATTTTAACTCTCGCCCAGGTGGGGACTTAGCAGAATTATATCTGAACTCTGGCCCTGGTGGGGGCTTAGCGGATATATATTTGAAATCTGACCCAGGTGGGACTCGAACGTGTAACTGAAGATTATGAGTCTGGCGTGCTACCGACTGAGAACCTGTCAACCTGCAACGGAATTGGAAAGTCACATATATTAAATTATATATATTATCACATATATTACTGTAAAAAGATTTGAATCTCCCCATAAAATATAATTTCTGTTCTTCAATTACAATAAGTGTTACATCTTTCTAATTGTTTACCATCACAATCATACTCGCAATTATGCTGATAACGGTAAAATGATAATGCTCCAGTCTTCTTGTATCCCAAGGAATAAAATGTATTTTTAAGTGATATGTATTTTTATAACGCTCGGATACTGATCTCCAGCAGTTTTAATTTGCTTTTCACTAGTTAGTTCTAAGCGATTTGGTTTAAAAAAAGTTCCACGCAGCAGAGTCTGGATTGTTGTTGACTGATTAAAACGCTAAAAGTTGTGCTGCTAAACATCGGACATAAAATCTTTGGAGCAGTCCTCCATTTTGTCTGAACCTGATGCCCTGCCGCAAGAGTAACGAAACGGAAATCGGTTAATCGTAATTACGAGAGGCCAACGTCATCGATAATGCATCGCCTTCCGACAACCAGCAGACTGAGGAGACACATTATCGTAACTTTTATCTAAGAGCGTGATGGATGAGTCATGAGGTGCACTCATCGGCCCCTGCCTCAACGAACGAAAGCGAAGCACCTTGGGTCGTTTTAAAGTCGTCCTTTTTGGCTGTTCTCGTTAACCTTAGAGGAACGCTTCAGATAATGAGTTACACACTAATGGTTTAGTTTTATGTTTTGCTGTTTCGATAATACAGCACATAAAAGCACATAGTTAAGAAGGAGGGCAGAAAAAATAGATTGGAATTAACAAGAGCGAGTTAACTTTATCTATAACGTAAATGAACTTGATTCGATCTTCTCAGTTGGAGGTCTTATCAATAATGTTATTTTCTCTCCTGTTTTCCAACGAGTATTCCAGTGGTCCATGAGCTCTTCTCTTAATGTATAGAGTTTATCTTTTAAATCCTTGATACATAATTGAATGAAATATGCAGGTGTTTTTACTGGATGAGTTTAGGGATATGACTCTAATAACGTGCACTAAATGAAAAACTATCGCGACTACCGCATATTTCGACTTTGCTCAAAACCAAAGTTAAAAGTCTTCAATCGACTAAGCGCTCTATTTCCCAGAGTATAAGGAAGAGGAAGAGGTTAAGGATAGGCACGGCAAAATTGTCGACTTAATTTTAACTTGAACAATTATCGTCGCTTTCCTTGTGCCCAGAGGCGGGGTAAATGATCAACTGTGTCTATACTTTTCTGGAGTCCCCTAGTCGTTCCCCTAAATAAATATGAATATATCAAAAAAATTAAAATCAGGAGCCCAAAAGCACTACTGGGCCCCATTTCTGCGCATACTGCGCGTACTTATGAATCAGCTCTTCCTATACAGTTTCACTATTACATCCAGGGCTCCTAGATTTGTGTGGGACTGACCTGTTGTGCATAGTAACATTCTGAGTTGACTGCGGAAAATCCCGCAGATCAAGGAGCAAGACGCAATTAAAATTTCGTTTTAATTCTCTTATTCTTAACAATGACTTTCATCACAGTCGTTTTCCTTCTCTGTGTGTATGTGTGTACATGCCTGAATGCCAAAACCTGGGCCATAGTAAGAAGCATCTACACCTAAAACACTGGTAAGAAAGTTTAAGATAATGGCAATCAAACCTAAATTATTTATAATTATTTGTTATTAATCCACTCCTGTCTCGTATAATGTTTGGTTCTTCTTTTTTTATATTATGGCATTTTTGTAAGAAGACCATTTTATTTCATGTTTTCATGATATGCATAAAGGCAGATCCAAATCCAGAGCAGAAGGAGGGGCAACGGGGAAGTTTCCTTCCTCACCACTTTCATAATGTTCGTAAGCGTAAAGGAACACAAAAATTATTAAACCTGTGGATATTTCACGCAAATTTTGTGATTTTTTTTAAACCTCTAAACCGAAGGGACCTGCATACAAGCATTTCCATATATTAAGGAACAAATGAAGAAATCGCGATATCGTATAACACCGAAGATAAAAATTTCCGAAAGTCATGTATTGTATGTTAAATACGACGCAGGATTGATGTGTGGTATGCAAATGAATGGTGCTAGCTGTTAGATTGGGTTGGTTTACCTCTGAGCGGTACTTTTTTGCACACAATGGGATAAATGGTCAGGTCACAAGAACACCGAAGGCTCAGCGAAAGTTGTGGGAGGGGACCCACTGGAACAGCTGTTGGGAAACAGATGGTAGCATGCAGTCAAGGCCATCCAGCGTGTTCTTTAACGTGCACAGGGTATGGCTCTTTTGCACACTGGACCACAGTTTAACGTCGGACGGCAGCTTTTCTAAACCCATCGGTGTCCTCTACTGACCGAGGGCAGGGTAGGGAGTTTTGCGGAGATAAAACACAATGCTACCACAGTTGGGATTCGAACCTGGGAACTACCTGGGCTATACCAATTGAGCTAACCGCGCCCCGGTACTGGCAGTGATATATATATATATATAAATTCATCGGGGCGTTTAGAAGCTGTTCTCCAGTTCTCTTGCAAACTGCGAGGTGGAGTTTTAAGGTAACGAAATTTGTTTGTTATGCCTACCAGGCATCATTTATTGGAGGACGTGCGATGGCAAGCTGTAGGTGGGACCAAAGCAGGCTAAAGACAAGCATGTTGCCTGATGGTTTGTGAGTCTCAGTGATGCATAGATTTTTACATAGATTCCAAAAGGACAGAGCGCATTCAGACGATTCAGTAGTCGGCGACGACGGACAACAATCCCAAGGGAGGACCGCTTTTTCTCGTGTTACGCAACCAGGGGAACAGAATGTCAACTGTGAGCAGATCTCCCAGCAGCGAATGGAACATCATATCCTCTGCCACCGTACGCCAAAGTGTTCACGAAAGTTTCTCTATATACTAGATGGCTAGTGGTGTGTGTGCCCCTGAACTAACGCCAAAGGGATAAAGATCTAAACTGCTGCAGACATCATGTCAAGTTAACCTAGGGCAATAACAATCCGTGCGATTCGCGACTTCAGTTGCTATAATGGGAACCAGGAACATGCTATCATGTCAAAATATATCCGTGAACGGTGTTTGGGGAGGATATTTGTGGGTGGCCGTACAGTTCTGTACATGCTTCTACAGGTTGTGTCACTGGTTGTAAGTGCAGATATGAAATCTTAGACTCCTCAATTCGACCATATGCGGGTGCAATAGGTGATACCTTCTTCCTACAGGACTATAATCCCTCTCTCACCATTGTCGAAATGTCGACTTCTATCTAGAGAATAGCACTATTAACTCTATGGAGTGGCCAGCCCGATCTTTCGACCTACGTCCTATAGAATACACATGGATGCTCTCGAGAGATAGGTTGCTCCCCTAAATCCTGTTCAAGGAAACCTACTGGAGCTTTGATCTGTATTAGTATATCAATTTGGGATTTAAAAGTGTTCTTACTTTTTACAACTGTTATTGTTACACTGTCTCTGTATTCTTAACTCTGTATTCAGAAGATAGGAGCATATATTTATACATTATAAGTATATGCCCCTATCTTCTGATTCACATGCAACAGACCCAATAGATCTTCGAGAAAAACAGGGTTTTCAGGTTGTTCCTTAATCTACGGAAACAAGTGTATATTTTGAATAATTTGCAATCGCAGGTAAACACCTTGTATGTAATATACACATACTCTTGTCAGATGACATAGAAATCAGATACTAGAAAAAGATAGAAAAGAGGTATTATGCCAGATGACAGAATATTTCGCAGATACATACATGCATACATGTATGAATCTTTATATGTATTGTATGTAAAATACGACGCAGGATTGATGTCTGGTATGTAAATTACGTTAAGCCGTGGCTCCGTGTGCGGGAGAGCCATACTTGTGCACGTTAAAGAACAAGCTGGATGACGTGGACGGGACGCTACCATCTGTCTCCCAACAGCTGTTTCAGTGGGTCCTCTCCCCCAACCTTCTCTGAGCCTTCGGGGTCTTTGTGACCTAGCCATTTTGCCCATGGTGTGCAAAAATGTGCCGCTCAGAGGTAAAACAACCCAACCCAACCCATAGACCAAAGGTGGGCAAACTGCGGTCTCGAATCTACTCTGTGCTACTTCCGAGACAATATTGGATTTCATTGTCAATTTTCCTAAAATTTTATATTAACCCTTTGAGATCCGGGAGAGGAAACGATAGGTTCCCGTAGACCCGAGAGGTATAAAATTCAGAACCATACCATTGAAATTACTGTTTTCAATAGATTACGAAGAAAACGAAAACATAACCAAAACTTGTTTTAAACAAATACGAATGATTGCGTCATCACTCTTCATGCAGTACACACAAGTTACGCGCTTGCGGCGGTAGCGGAACATAACTCATAACTGACTTTTGGAAACAAATCCCAAAAGCAAAGTATCCTAATCTTAAGAAAACTGTCGTCCGACTATTCTCTGTTTTTGGGACAATTACTGCTGTGATGTGAAGCTCTCTTCTCTGTACTGAACTTTGTCAAGTCAAAACATCGTGCTATCCTCACTAACAGTCACCTTACTGAGCTCCTTAGAACAGCTTTGACATCCTACCAGCCAGATTTTAAACTATTAACTTCAAAAATGGAGACTCAATCAAAATCTTCAACGAGCAGAGACTAAACATATTCCGCTTTGGTGAGTAGGACTATTATATAGTTGTATTTTTAATTATTTATAAATACAATTTTAAAATAATATTTTCTGTGGCTCTTGGACATTCAGAAATATGCGAAAAATATTTTATGTGGCTCTTCTTATCGAAGAACTTGCCCATCCCTGCCATAAACGTTTGACAGGAGTCTGCCAATTTAATTCACCATAGAGATGGTCTGCTTGAATGCGAAACCTCAGCAGAAAAACAACATAGGAAAGAAACATCCATTCCATATCCGGGATTTAAATACAGATCACTTTTTTGAGTTATTTTTCTAGGTAAACTAATGTCCTGAATGTCTAGAATCCAGTTTCAGTCAGTCTTATTTTCCTTCTTATAAGTTTTACTTTAAAGCTAGTGTAGTTTGTTTTTGTTTCGTGGTACATTAGTACGGTCTTATATCCTAAAAGTAAAATCTAAACTATTACACTTGATAGTTCGTGGACTCCCCAAATGATTTTTCTGTTTAGTCTTCCATCTTATGATATCTTCGCCTGTCTCTCTTGAGCCTGCATCAGATTCCATGCTTCACTTGCTGAAAATTGAATTCTCTGCTTCTTCACGTCTTGAACTCGTCTCCTATACTTCGTGTATGGGATTTTCATTCGTTCTGCTCTGTAACTCGCACAGTCATTGAGATATAACCTGCAAACCCAAAGGTTATTGAAAGGAAAAAATAAAATACTCTCTCTTTAAAAATTTGAACTAGTTTTGAAAACATTTCATAGCATGAAACCGAAAACAAATATAAAATATGAAAGAAAACACAAGTAACAAATTGGCACTTATATACATATATAAGTTAACACTGTAACTGTTAACTCTTTTTTATGGTTAACAGCATGGTCCTAAAGCAAAAAATGAAAGAAATGACATTCTGATTATTTAAAAATGTTAATTACTTTAAAAATGAAACTCATGAAAAATATTAATATAAGCGAGCAACTTATTAAAGAAGGGTAATATAATTCATAATTCAAAAGGTGGTTTCTACATGATTGATATAAAAATTAGTTAAAAGTACTTAAATTAAAATGCAAGAATTATGTTCAGTAAATATTATTATTATTACGATAGACTTCAATTTTTAACAGTTTAATAAATAATTTGGTTAGTAAGCCAGCATAATTTGCTAATAATTTTATTAATCAGTTTTTTTGTTGTTTTTTTTTGGTGTTAAACTCTTCATTTTAAACCTTATTAGAATATGTACTGATCGATAAATCATTAGCAACGCAGCAAAAATAAAATAGAGGTTTCGGTGATTTGCTAGTGAACGCTATGCATAATCTATCATAATTTGAGAAATAAATGTCGAGATTTTGAGGATGTAGTTCAGAACTATTTTACTTTTAACTTTTAATAACATTAGTTTGGTAATTATGAAGTTATGAAAGCTAAAATGAGTAACAACAGTGTCGTTTAATCTAAGAATCGGGAATCTAAGCCTTAACTGGCTTAGTGGTTAGAAAGCTACTGGCTGTTCCAGCAAGGCAAACTTTGTGTATTATGCTAGTTCTAACTGAGACAGTGGTCAGCAGTGACTTCGCTTTTAGTAGGGCATGTCTTTTCATGAGGAGACCTGTAAAAGCTAAGAGTAGCTTTTAGGATTTTTCTATGTCCTAAACGTCAAAATGAAAACAGAATCCAAAATCTACGAATAATAACTTAGACTAAAAGAATCTTCAGATAACAGCAGAATTTACAAAGCAAACGGTATGCGTTTTTATTCATTAGTCAGTTTTTGAAGTTAATGTTCATAAAAATAAAGATGAAATGACGTTCATATAGCAATTAAAATATTTTCTTCCAGTGAGATTACTTTATTTTTCTGGAGTTTACATAATCTATGATTTAATTTTCCGATATCTTGACTTGGAACAATGAATTATTTATTCGAATGAAATATTATTTTATCCCATAAAGAAAAATATATGCAATAAGAATGTTTCTATTTTAACAGCGAATGATGTTAATTTTAAAAGCATTAAATACATCTTCTCAATTATAGGGCGCTTCATTTAATGCATCATGTAACATGGTTTTAATTATATTTATACGTATAGCGCAGACTCTAAGTCTACTTTAAATTTTATAAAGTAATTATATGAATATAACGCAGTTTACAGATAAGAAATTCTATCAAGGTAAATTTAACATGTAGGAATAAGGGATAATATTAATTTGTAAACAGATTATGTATATAGCGAAAGTCTTTTATTGCCTAGATCTCGAACAGTGAATTGAAAATAACGGAATTAATAAAAAATTAAATAAAAAAGACTTTTTTACCTTATATAAGTATGGTGTTTTTTATACCTTTAGTTGCATAAGTTTAGTGATTAACATTACATCATTTATGTTCAGTAATAGAGTATCACAGGAAAAAAGACCTATGGACAAAGGAACACTTGAAATAATTAATTGAGAAAAATTGTGGTCCTGAGTGGGAATCTCAGGGCAACAATTTTTTTAACTGATTATTTAAATCATTCACGTTGATTGTACATATAATCATATTATCTAGCAAAAATGGCTAGGTACAATAATATGTTGAAATATTCGTTACATTTTGGTGTCAAGAAGAATCAGTCTCAATAATTTTGCTCTAAATCCATTTGTAACATTTGAATCATAGGAGAAACTAAAGTAGTTTCAAGAACTTGCAAGTTCGCAAAAAGTAATATTTTTCACACACGTTTCTCCTTAATAATCTGTTTCTTTTGTGAACAGAAAAAAACAGATTTAATAATGCTGTGCGCAACTTTATAAGCGGGTTTAATAATGTTCTGATTTTACCAAAGAAAATGCATTTTCTTCTCGGAGGAAAAATTAATGTACTTGTTTATTATATTTTGCCGTGTTCCTTTAGAGCAAACATATGGGTAGAATACTCCATATAGAGTTGTGTCGTGTTCATATTGTCTCAAACCTTACTCGGTATACTGGGAATTAAGCGTACTGCTTCTCAGGAAAACTATATTTTCGTGTAATCGTAACATTCTGGCCATAAGGTCTTTCAAAATGTAAAAGTTCTCTGAAATTGCACATCCAGCAGAAGAGATGGAAAATCATGGTCTCTCACAATGAGGCTTAAGGGAGATCACGAATATAAGAGTTTCCTAGAGTTTCTCTGCAACAGTGGGGAAGAGAACACACGAACTGATCCAGGAGGAATGGAATATGCTGCCCAGCAGCATTGTGGGGGTTCCTCTCTCTCGCTTTGATGAAGTAGAACTCTGGCTGGCTCTTAGGGTTTTTACAACTGGGTATTCTATTTTAATTAAATTTCAGAAGAAACGGACGAATTTCTTCATTTTATGCATTCCCAAGACAAAGGGCACGAACGTGTTGGTAAATTGTACAGTAAAAATTGAAGTTATTTTTAATCTCCGAGAGTTTTTTTTTTATGGCGCCGAACAAAATTACTCTTTGACAAAGTTTCTTTTGCTCATTTACTTGCCCTAGCTTTTCTTTTCCCCGTTCTTTCTTTCCTTTTAATTTTTTCTCCCTTTTCCAAGTTGCTAAACGGAACGAAAGAGGAGTAAGTAATCAAGCCCGTGTTCTGCCATTTAAATGACGTGATTACGTTCGGTACATCTGCGCAGTTTTCTTTGAGAACGTTTCAGAGATAATAAACCTTTGATAAAAACGGGGGATATAAAAAGAAATCATTCGGGAACTAATGACAAGTTACAATTTGATTTTCGTGTTCAATATATTGTAAAATGCTGACAATTGCTTTATAGATACGCTTCTCGAGAGTTTGGAATCAAAGTAATGCATTTCCAGATTTTTGTTCTTTTTTTTTAATTACGGTGGTTCAATAAGTATGACATCTCGGTATAACGCAGTACGAAGTCGAAAATTAAATTGTATTTCTTTAGAAGGTCTTAAGGTTTCGTAATTAAAAAAGGTTTTTTTAAGTAATTTAATCGTTATTGGCGAAAAGGAAATTAGACGTGTACGCAAAACATTTTGCTTACATGAGAAAAACAATGATTATTACATGATGCTATATCTTTATTTTTTGATAGTTATTTTAGCAATCTTGTTTTTAAATTCCATTTGGAGAGTTCCATTATAAATTCCATTTGGAGATTTCAATTATAAATTCCATTTGGATTATGAAATATTAACTCTTCACGAAAAATATAAGGTTAACTTTATCCTCAGACAGTTACCGAGAAAGAGATGGGCTGTGCAACCCAAACTTAGTGAAAGCCACTAGGAAAAATACTATCCCTAAAGAGTCTCAAAAAATTCTCTACTTAAAAACGATAACAAACATTTCTAACGTGTAATGAATTCAAAAATAAATTACATTACAAAAACTTGATTAAAAAGCAAAAAAAAAAGAATTTTAATTAGTAAAGTGAAATGGCAAAATCGTTTAATTATGCGCCTAAAGATATTTGATAAAAATATTGGAATAAATGAATCAGATTTAGTATAACAGAGTCATACCATTACAAAAGGTAATGCACTATTTTCACTGTTCATAAGAATGTTAACGTCCCTTTTTGAACATTGAAAATAGTGCATTACTTTTTGTAATGGTATGAACTTTGTGAGCAACTAACTATATTTTGTTATTATATATTATTAAATATAATTATTCAATGAACAGATTCAGTATATGATTCTGCAATGTACAGCGGGTTGGATGGTACTGAAGTAGAACATTTTAGAGGATATATGCAAAGGTAAACCGGAGCTAAAATTTATACCAGAGCAGAACTAAAACACAAATTGCCATTCTTTGAAGTTCAAAACATGTCTCTCTTATTAACGAAAGACATTAACCTCTTTCCTACTGTAGCGGTTTTAAGATAAAGTATTTTACGATCAAATCTATTTATTGTTCTTTGACAATAAACCATCTGTGTTATGATTTTTAATATGTTTTTTTTATCATTTATTTATTCAGACAAATTCATATAAATAATTTCTTTCTACAAAGGTCTCACAAAAATAACAGCTTATCTGCATAAAAGAATACTAGATTGACATATTATTATTTCATTTGCAACTTTCGACATTAAATAATACGCTCTCTTTACTAAAATATTTACCTTTTTGCATTTGGATATTAAAAAATAACTGTAGGATTTACATAATTTGCTAATAGGTGTTAATATTAATAATCAAAATTTTTAATAAAAATCTATTTAATTCATGTTTTAATTTGTTCGCAACTTACTATACTCAGCTTTAGGAAGACATTTCAATATTCAGATATCTTACCTTAAAACTTGTTTCATACCCAACTTCAAAAAGCAAATAATGTCAGCTCGTTTTTAAAAAAACGGTTTAAAGTATTCGTTTTGTCGTCTGTTTGTTTTGTCCGTCTGTAGACACTGGACGTTTTCGTTTTTAAAGATGAAAATTCGTTTTTCGTTGGACAGGTATTGATGATTTATTTCGATTCGCATATTCCGTTATCCCAATACGTATAATAGCGCCTTCTATAACGAACATAAATAAAAAATTGAAGAGTTGAAAAGGAAAAATATTTTGAAAGATCTATTTATGCTACAAATTTGAAATTTTTGGGTGTAGTGTGTGATGATCAAGAGATTTACATTTGATTTGCCACCTTTACTCAAAGGAGGATGAGAAATTATTGTTTTAACGAATAGCTCAAAAATTATCTTTTTACTGCATAAGTATTAATAAAATATTACTATATTTGTATTCTCCAAATCGCCCATAAGTTCCAATTTCCATTATTAGTGGGTGCTAAATGCTCAAAATAAAAATAACTAGAAGAACGCTTATCGCCTCTGACGCATATGAATCTCTTTTTTAAACTGAATGAAGTTTTTCCTTTTCCTATGTACTGTTTCATTCCTTAAAAAATTTAATTTCAGCTCGCGGCTGATGGGAAAAATGCAAATTATATTTCATTATTAATTATACAACACAAACGTATTCGTTTTTTAATTCTTAAATTTAAAAGGTTCCATTTCCCACACCTCTCTCAGAAAAGTAGATAGATTATTGTTGTCAATGGAATATCTCTTTAAAGCTACCACTAATTTTTCAAACTTTTATTCTAAACGTGCTATTTGTAAAACTTGTTAACAGCTGTTTCCATTATAATGATTGATCATAAGATTTTACTCTATGATATGATCATCAGACCGGTGATTCTCTATGCTTCACCAATATGGGCGAATACTACACCCATCAATATTCGTAGGATTCAGGGCTTACAGAACAAGACTTTGAGAACTGCGGTCGATGCCCCCTGGTTTGTCACTAACAGACAACTCCATAAAGACCTGGGCATCGACCATATATATATATACATATAAAACGCACCTCAAAAAGTTTTTTTGAGGCTGTAAGCAATAATACCAATGAGATTATTTCTTCTCTGATTCTTCACGATCATACCGTTTTGAACAAGTACAAGAGGCCTAAAACGGTAGCGTTCTCTGAGGAGACCTACCCGTTTTAGGTTTCTTATACAATTTTACTGCTATTTTCAGCTTTTCTTATTTTTGCCCTTAGAAGCTCACCTAAGGGTTATTTACTTATATATTTTGTTCTTACTCATGCCAAATAGGCATATCTTTATGATGGAGACGGTTAGGAGCAAATTATTACCCGGTACATCGAATATGATTATACGATCTACGATCTACGATCTACGATAACAGCTCTGCGGTTTCATCATTTCAGTGATCTGTAAAGATATATGTATTAAAACAAATAAGTATTTGAAAAATGCGAATTGTAATATTTCTTAGTGCCAATCAAACTAAAAAAGAGTTTTCTAATTATTATTTTTATCATTAATATATCATTGCAATATTGGAATATTCAATCCTTTTCACTGTTAGAGGGCACAATTATTGTGTTCGAAAGATTCCGAAAGTGCGAATCATAATATTTTATTAATTCCTTTCTAACCCTAAAAGATTTTTTTATTTATCTCTAAATACAACAATTAGCTGCTAAAACAAAAAACTGTGTTCCCCTCCCCCGCCTGGGTCTAAGAGGCCAATTCATTGTTATGGAAACATCATGGCGTTCACATTACACCACTAAAATTTAAAATTTCTAGCTCAAATACGTCGTTTACAAAATTTGTTTGAAATTTTGGAATTTGCAAATTTTTCCATCGTTAGAGGGCACAATTACAGTTTTCGGCAGGTTTAAAAAGTGTGAATCATAATATTTTATCAATTCCCATCTAACCAAAAAGAATTTTTCATTTATCTCAAAAGACAAACAATTATCTACTAAAACTAAAAAGGTGTGTTTTCCCACTCCCTCTGGATCTAAGGGGTCAACTCATTGTTGCCAATAGAAACATCATGGCGTTCACATTCCACCACAAAAATTTAAAATTTCTAGTATAAATACGTCATTTTCAATATTCATTTGAAGTTTCGAAATTTTCAACTTTTTCCACCATTAGAGGGCGTAATTATAGCTTTAAGAGATTCGAAAAGTGCATTTGGTAATATTTCATTAATACCTATCCAACATAAAAATAAATTTTAATTTTTCTCTGTAATCAAAAATGTCGATCTCTACAGAGGGACAGGCGGATAAACAGACGGACATACAGACAGATGACAAAACGAAACTATTATTTCGTTTTCTTTGGAAACGGGATAAAAATTCGGTAGCGCCTTCTAACGGTGGGAAAAGTTAGAAAAAAGTCAAAATTTTAGACGAATATTTCGAGTATTATTCTTTACACACAAGTATTTTTACTTATTCACCAGGGGCGGGGGTCGCTCAGTCGGTAGCGCGCCAGGCTGGTAATCTGTATTTCCCAGGTTCGAGTCCCAGCTGGGTCAGCGTTGAGATTTATCTCCGCAAAATTCCCCGCCCTGCCCAAGGTCAGTAGGGGACACCGATGGGCTTGGAAAGGCCGCCGCCCGTCGGATGGGACGTTAAGCCGTGGTCCCGTGTGCGGGAGAGCCATACCCTGTGCACGTTAAAGAACACGCTGGATGGCCTTGACTGGAGGCTACCATCTGTCTCCCAACAGCTGTTCCAGTGGGTCCCCTCCCCCAACCTTCTCTGAGCCTTCGGGGTCCATGTGACCTGACCATTTAGCCCATGGTGTGCAAAAAAAGTGCCGCTCAGAGGTAAAACAACCCAATCCAACTTATTCACCTAAATAAAAAAACTTTGCTGAAAAAATGTAATGGTCAAGAAATTCACATTAGCAACTGTGATTTGACCATTTACCCCCAGGGGAGTGAGAAATGAAACTTTTCCTTTATTTTAAGTGATTAACGAAGAATAATTTTCGGTGTTTTGTAAGCACTAATGAAATATTATTATTTGCATTTTCCCGCCTAGGTGGAGCAGTGGTATCCAGTTGATTCATAGTGGCAATATAACTTCTTGGGTGTGGGGGTTCGTGTTCTGGTGTGCCATGGTTGTATATTCTCTCATAACTTGCAGATAAGCTAGTATATTGGTGAATCTAATCACGAATTAATTCTTCCTTCTGTTCTAATTGTTACTGTTAGAAGGTGAAAATTCAGAAAAAAAAATTTGGTTTCCTTTAAAAATGAGCATCCGATATTCTCCAGAGACGATATAATATTCTTCTAGTTTAGTCCTGAACACAATAGTTTTATTGTGAAATTGACTAAATGACCAGGTCACAAGAACGTTGAAAGCCCAGAGCGTCGGAGAAAAAAAACACCTGGACTTCATGTTACAGTAAGATTTTAGGAATCTCCCACCAAAGCCGTAAAAAGGTTTTGTTTAAACTACAGATGATATGACTCTCCGAAAGATACTTCATGCTTCTGGGAAGAACACAACAGTTTTGCAACTTACTGATGCCCTTCCGAATCTCATCAATGTCTCTTTCCTCGCGGAGGGCATGACTTCGACCATTGGAGAAAAAAAAACGATGCTGGTAGAATTGTGATTGGAACCTAGACGCGTCACGATGTGATCTGCTGGGAATGAAAATTAAAAAACGAGACAATATCCTTAGAAAAAACTTTGAAGTATTTTCATATTATTTCATCTTTATTTGACAACAATAAGATATTTTTAATTAGGTTATGACTTTTTCTCGTTTAACCCGTTTCATTCCGATTTATACCCCCATAAACAAGTAATTTCAATATTCAGATTAAAACTGGAAAAAATGCGCATTTCATAATAGTTTGTTGCTTTTTCTTATAAAAACGAAGAGGATAAATTTGTCGATTTGTTGATGTTTATCATTTGCTGACACTACATAAACAAAGAGACGGAAATATTATTATAATTATTTTATGTTATTAGGCAGTTCACGCCTACCATCAATGCAGTTGGAGATGCGAAAATATATTAGATTAATACAGGCAGATCCCTGTATAAAAAATAGGAATTAATTATTAAGTAAAGAATTCATTATTTCCAGAATACCATTAAGCGAAAATGAAAATCTCACATTAATGTAAGAGAAATTAGTTTATTCGTTCCTAACATATTGCATAATAGCAAAATATCGAAAAATAATGATAAAGTTATGTTATTATGTTTCAATATAAAATATATCGTAGAAATATTCAAAACATTGTAGATATGATAATAGTATCTTTTATAAAATGAAATATTTTGTGAATTAGTCAGAAGAGTTTGTAAAGAAGTATAGTCGCTGAAGAAACAATGTCAATGCATATGTTACTGTTATAAATAATAAATTATTTCCTAATACCTCGAAATTTTGATTATTTTTTAACCCGGATTTAAGAAACACGTTGGATTGTTATTTTTTCACCCAGTTTCAATCCGATTTGAAAAAATGAATTATTAATTTTTTATCCGATTTTAACCGGTATTAAAAAAGACCGATAATTACAGCCCAAATGTAGTTTTTTAACGTGAAAAAGTCATATTAATAATGAGTCTGCTACACCTTCCTTTATACTTGTTAACATCTCTTCAACTGTGTTGCTGTTCATCAATTGGAAACATTTCCAATTGATGAACAACACGTAAATTCAAATTAACGAAGCAACACGTAGCTGTTTGCATCTGCCTATTGTTTCATCAATTGAAACACGTAGCTGCAAACAGATTATATAAATTCAGATGTACCTATAATTACATCGTCACACGTTTTCTGAAATTTACATATTAATTTAATATTACACTATGTGTTTAACGAATCTGTAAATTAATTTCTCTTTAGGATAATGAATAATTTCCAGTGCAAACCTGCTTGGATTCAATCTTCGCGTATGAATTAATATTTTGAAACATAAGCAAAATAGGTTTTTTAGACAAAATTGATTAAAGCCAAAATTTTTTAGTTTTTTTATTGTGCAGCATCTCTGCTTAATTCCATTTCTTTATCCTTCGTTTGAATATACGATATCTTCCAGAGAGAAAATAACATATTTATGCAACAATCTGATACTTGGAATAAGATTAACACCTATTCAAAGAATATAAAAAAAAGAAATAGTACAATTCTTCTGAGAGGTTTTTTCCATATTTAAATAAAAATTACTTTGGTCTCATAAAATCAAAACCTAATTAAAAAAGAATCATTGTTCTAAATCTATAAGCAAAATGGAATTTACTAATGATATTCATCTATTACTGATCAAACATTTAGAGTGCTACACATAAAAACAGTAGGAAACAAAGATATATTTTTATTACATTAGTGAGTAGTTTGTATATAGATTACAATAAAAACGTTCAATGATAAAGATGTCCTCCCTAAACCAATACTAAGCTATGCATTTTATACTTATTTAAATATTTCTGAGGTGTAAATGATGCTGATTTACTTGAAGTGCGCGATCGTTCCTTAAAAGGCATATTGTTCAAGAAATTCAAGCCCGCAAGGCAATATGCAATGGCTACTCGTTTTAATATGAAAAGATAAGAGATGGTACATCCAAATTGAAATTCCAACATTCAAGAGCAAACTTCTTTACCTAATACAATCCTGTTTTTCTTGTAAGTAGACATCATGACGTTATTTAAGAATTTACATTGTATTCTCTAAAATACAGTACTTTTTGTGCAGGCCATTTTTTGAACATAATAGTCAGTGAAGAGCCACTGCGAAAGAAATTATATTCTTAAACAGTCGCAGGAAAAATCTTTACTTAAAAAAGAAAAACTTTCTAATGAGTAATGAATTGGAAAACAATATGTTTTCAGAGAATGAAGAAAGATGTTGAATGAAAAGAAAAATGTTTAAATCAGTACTATGAATTGGGAATATCATTTACTTATGCAGCTAAAATTGGAAGAAATGAACCAGTAGATTATTTGTTTTATGAGCTGCAAATTCTTTTGAAATGAGCAGCAGGTTAGACGATCCTGTTTTAGATCAATAGTCCGTAATGTTTTGATCTTTCAGCTCTTTTGTCGATGTCTATAAACAAAAGTTTATAAACATGATTTACATAGGCATTCTTACATCTTACTTCTTAGATATTTTGTTTAGAAAAATGTGTTTTAAATGGACTTGTATAAAAAAATGTTTGAGAAAGCATAAAAATATATTTTGAAATCAAAAGTGTGCAACCTATAAAAGTAGTAGGAAGCAAAATAATCTTTTACGAACACAGTTGCCACATTATCTTGATTCTCAGATATTTTCATAAATACAATATACTTAAAAGTTGAATGTCATTATATTACCAACAGATATTATGAATATACCTAGTATCACCAGTGAACCTCTCTCAAAAGCATTGCATTGTTTCAAGCTTTTAATCCTATTACAGTAGGAGGAGTTCTGAGTACCTCCTAGTGTAGTGTATGGGAAGGGAGACAAAGTTTGTTCGCTGACAGTCTCTTGTTCATTGTTATGATTAGCAACATCTGCATTTGCAAATCCAATTGAAGTGGATGTCCGAGCGTGACTTGCAAGTGAATCTCGTAAGCTGGTAACTTCCGCCCTTGCAGCATCCTCTGGGAAGCTTATGAGATGTTCGTAATGTTTCACAGACACAAAATACACAAGAGGATACGATGCCACGATGCTTAGTTAGAATGTTTACCTCCAGGTCTCTAGCACTTAAAGGAGCTTAGCTTAGTCAAACATGGAATTAGCTTCCTGATGTCTTTATTCTTCCTCGAGATTTGAAACTCGGTGTCAAGCATACCGTTTCTTACCACGATGAGTTTGCTAAATATTGAGACCAAAATTAAAAGGATTTTATTGTTTACTTCTTATACTTTATTAAAATTAAAAATTAGTGGAATTATTATTTTATTGCATTATAAAATAAATCTCTTCTCGACTAATGATGATATGCAATGGCACTCTGTGAATCCAGGTTAGTGTTAACGTTACATATAAGACAAAAATAAGCAAAGCAAACTTTCATAACTTTGTATTAGAAACTTAACTCTTCTATACTAATGCCTCTTATTGCACTGAGAAAGTCCTGCAATTCAGCATACGGAATTCTCATAGAAATGGCATTTTACATAAAACGTTTACAATTTACATTTTCAGTCATTAAGAAATAATCAGTCATAACCTTTATGGTAGGTAAACTGGTTTCCCTAAATTAAGGAACAATCCTATGTTACGTCAATAGGAAGTTAATGTCGAAGCTCTATAACTTTTAAAATAAGTCTTTTGTTTTGAAATATGTAGTAGCAAATAAAGATATCACTATTTCCAATTTCAACAGTATTCGTTCAGTATTTAATGATTTACGGAAGTTTGAATACACTGTGCAACGCATTTTTATAAAAGATTTCAAGGTGCTGAACACAAATATGACAATGAAAATGCAAAATTATCTAAGATTTCTGAGAAATCTGCAATAGTTTCTTATATAATAGAGTAATAGGTACATATGACATGTTCGGTAAAACTCCGCTTCTACTTCCGACGTCGCTTTGCCTGTCGCTTGTACAGGTGCTCAGGATCATTTCTGGCGAGCGTCCAATAGTAGTCTGCCAACATTGAAGTGGACCAGTTTCCCTGGTATCATTTCTACATCGTTTCAATGTCCTGGTGAAAACGTTCACCGTGCTCATCGCTACCAAGACGCAGTTGTCGGGGAAGAAATCTAAGTGGGAATGGAGAAAGTGGATCTTTAAGGACATATTGCAGCCAAGTTTGTGATACAGAGAAAATATGTCCTTAACCAGTTTCTTGCAGTTGTCTGCCCTTACATTCCCGAGCAATTTAGTTGACACCAGACGAAACGCGTCCTAAGCCTTTTTCTCGTCACCGTGAAGCAGGTTGTCGAACACCTGGTCTCTGAACAGCTCGCAGAGCTGAGGGTCCACAAAAATTCCCTCTTTAATTTTCGCTTCGCTGAGTCGAGGTAATTTCTCATCCAAGTACTTAAAAGCTGATGTTGTCCAGTCCATGGTTTTTTTCATCACACCGTGTTTGATGTGTAGGGATGGTAGCAGGATTTTGTGCATTTAGGCCAGTGCTGGGTGTTCCACATTCTTCTCTCCAACCTTCAGAGATTTCCTCTGAGGCCAGTTTTTCTTCACGTAGTGCAAAGTCTCTGCTCGGCTGTCCCATTCACATAAGAAACAGCAGTACTTCGTATATCCCAGCTGCAGACCCATCAACAGCACCACTACCTTCAAGTCATAAAAGAGATGTCAGCCATACTTTGTGTATTGAAGGCAGTTCAACAGCTATTTTAGGTTGTCGTAGATTTCTTTCACGTAGACAGCATGTCTGACCAACAGGAATGGATGGAAGTCGATGTCCATTATGCAGCAACACCACCTTGAGACTCAATTTTGAGGTGTCTATGAATAGTCGCCATTCTTGAGAGTTATGTTTGATTCCAAGGTCCTTCATCAGGCCATCTACATCGAAGTAGAAATCAAGGTCATCTTCCTTTCTAAAGTAAGGTGCAAACTGCTCATGACGAGTTCGAAACGAAGTCATTCGGACATTTTCCTTGAAAAGATTTCATTGTTTAAGTCTTGATCCAAGTAACTCTGTTTTGGCCTTGGACAGCTCCAGATCTTGAACTAGATCGTTCATTTCTTCTTCGGTAAGAATGTGTGGCGCAGATGATGCACCATGGCAGACGTATGGACCATCACTACACACTGAAGGCTGCAGAGAATCCGAGCCGGTTCGCCTCTCTCCTCATCGTCTGAATCGATGGAAAATGTTTTTGAGGTTCGGGAACGGGAAGGCCTTCGCCATGCAGAACTGGTTGGAGAGCAGATTGTATATTCGGGTACATTATTGTCCACTTCTTTTTCCTTGTGATGTCTCCAAAAACAGGTGGAACCATGCAGAAGTAGCAGTCATTTGCGTGATTGCTTGGCTCTCTCCAAACCATAGGAACAGGAAACGACATCGCCAGTTTTTCGCCTTTCAGCCACTTCGGAAGATTTCTTTGCACACATACTGCAGCATACGTACGGTAGAGTGAGCCGAAAAAATTCAAAATTTTTTTTCAAGTCGTAATACCGCGGAAAGGTTGAGAATTGGGGAGACTAAAAAGGGGTTAAAAGAGAAATAAAATCGGTTTATATTTTCCGGTCGCGCATGTGCTCTAAAGTTTGCCGAAATTTGGAAAAATTCACATTTTTACGATAATTTTTAACATTTTTAAATTAGCCTCTTCCCGAATGTAATAGCTCAAATTCTTATGTATTAGAACCACAGAAAATAATGTTTAAATATTATTTAAATCCATCAACATCTTCCTGTCGCGCATTGCCTTCAAAGTTAATGAAATTTTGAAAGAAATTTACAAATAAAGGTAGATCACAGTTCAAGGAAAAAAAACACTAACAACTTACATGTTCTTTATATTTGTTCTTTAGTGAATACAAGTTTAAATGTTTAAAAACAAATTATTTTAGACCATTAGTAATATTTATAAACAGTTTTTTTATTGAAAAAACTAAGTTTTTGTATGAGGAGTCGTAAGTCCAAGAAACTCATGTTGAACAATTGAACATCTCCGTTTTCACTCATTCTTAGCTGACGGTACTTTGAAATCTGATTTATGGGCGAAGTTAGGCATGGTTGACCTTGACAGCAGAGTCGTTCTGATAAAACCATCCCTAGACTCAGCTCCGGAAACTTTTCCTGAGGTTTCTGTCACGAGTTTCACACATCGTTCAACTGCCTGTGTGTGAACTGGGAATGTCTTGAATGATATATCCCAATTAGGGACTGAGTCACAATTCCCAGTTCACACACAGGCAGTTGAACGATGTGTGAAACTCGTGACAGAAACCTCAGGAAAAGTTTCCGGAGCTGAGTCTAGGGATGGTTTCATCAGAACGACTCTGCTGTCAAGGTCAACCATGCCTAACTTCGCCCATAAATCAGATTTCAAAGTACCGTCAGCTAAGAATGAGTGAAAACGGAGATGTTCAATTGTTCAACATGAGTTTCTTGGACTTACGACTCCTCATACAAAAACTTAGTTTTTTCAATAAAAAAACTGTTTATAAATATTACTAATGGTCTAAAATAATTTGTTTTTAAACATTTAAACTTGTATTCACTAAAGAACAAATATAAAGAACATGTAAGTTGTTAGTGTTTTTTTTCCTTGAACTGTGATCTACCTTTATTTGCAAATTTCTTTCAAAATTTCATTAACTTTGAAGGCAATGCGCGACCGGAAGATGTTGATGGATTTAAATAATATTTAAACATTATTTTCTGTGGTTCTAATACATAAGAATTTGAGCTATTACATTCGGGAAGAGGCTAATTTAAAACTGTTAAAAATTATCGTAAAAATGTGAATTTTTCAAAATTTCGGCAAACTTTAGAGCACATGCGCGACCAGAAGATATAAACCTTTTTTATTTCTTTTTTAACCCCTTTTTAGTCTCCTCAATTCGCAACTTTTCCGCGGTATTACGACTTGAAAAAAAAATTTTTGAATTTTTTCGACCCACCCTAATATACGGAGCCCAGGCCTTGTCCTGGACCCCGATCTTGCATCCAAAATAAAACTCATACGCTGCTTTCACTATTGGAGTAATTGCCCTTTTCTGACTTGCAAACGCCACTTCCCCGCAAATGTAACAAAACGTATCTGCACAATTAACACAGTTATGAGGCATCACTACTGCTGGATTAAAACTGCAAGGATCACTTGTGTTGTACTTATGACTCAGGGGTAAATGGGAGTCACTCAAAAGACTTGCTCACCCTACGAGACGTCGCTTACAACTAATATTTGTATCATTTTTTGATCGCGATCGTAAAGCCGCGATGTCATGACTCAATTACATTGCATCAGATAATAATGCATTACCTCCGGGGTTGTGTGTATGGCGGACTGATGCAATACAAGCCAATATATTGCAATCTGGAGTTTAAAATACAGCGTGGCAAAATGGTTAGCTATGTACTCAATGCGGAATGAGTCGTTTATACATGTCCACCTGTCTCTCCTAAACAAGAGCCAATCGACAAATTTTATTGTCATTTTCGTGTTCAGCACCTCGAAATTAGTAAAGATTGGCTATTTTAATTTTAAAGCCTTTTTGTGTGTTGCCCAGTGATATTTAAAAATAGCAATACTAATCTTAAGAAATTTATAGAAAAACTGATGAATAATGAAATAATTCTTTGTACAAACTTCTAAAGTGCACACTTATTTTATTAAACACTTTGGTATAATATGTATTACTACGTTTTAATTACCTTCTGAAGTAAATATTTGTGACTGGCATTGGTATTGTTATTACGAATATTTATATTATTTATTACGAATATTTTTGAAAAACGAGATATTGATATATTTGATTAAAATCTCTCATCGTCATCATCATCATCATCATCATCATCGTCGTCGTCGTCGTCATCATCATCCTCAAGCAGCCATGGTCTATGGAGGTCCAACCAGACCATGCAGTTAATTCTCCAAGCATATCTGTCCTGAGCAACATCTGCTGCATCCAGCCACTGCACATCAATTCTAACAAGGTCCTGTTTGACAATGTCTGCCCACCGCATCCTAGGTCTGTTCATAATTATAGATTGGCGAATAGGGATTCGCCAATCTATAATTATCCATATGGGCAACATGGCCAAACAGCGGAGTCAATCTCTGCACAATATGATGCTTAAAGGAGGGTGCAGACTCCATTGCCTAAACTCATCATTAGTTACAAAGTTGAACCACCTAATGCCCAAGATACTGTGCAAGCATTTGGAATCAAACGCATCTAGTTTCCTGTTACCTTGTTTACAAAGTGTCCAAGTTTCACTACCGTAACTAACCCTAGAAAGAACCAAACTATTATACAGTCTAATTTTAGTCTTTAGGTGTATACGCCTATTTCTCCACACTCTCCATATATTCTTAAAAGTCCCAGCAGCAATCCCTATTCGTCTGTTAATCTCATGCCGCACATCATCAGTATCTGTTACATAGCTCCCAAGATAATAAAACTGTGACACCTGCTCAAGACTGCAACCATTCAGATTAACTGAATCACAACCTGCCTGACCAATTTGCATCGCTTTAGTTTTCTCTCTGTTTATAACCAAACCTACTCTACTACCAGTCTCATCAACAGCTCAAATGAAAGAGTTCGTCTCATCAACATCATTTGCCAAAAGTGCTAAATCATCAGCATAATCTAAATCAGAAATTTTCGTATCTCCAGAGAATTTAAGGCCAAAATATTTCCCTTGAAGTGAATTTTGCATAACATAATTAATAACCAAACTAAAGAGAAAAGGAGACAAATTGCACCCTTATCGAACATCACAGAAGTAATGCTAAACCAATTGCTACAAGACATACCAACTCTCACACTCGACTCAGTGTTATTGCAGAGAGCTTTCATTATGTTAATTAATTTGTCTGGTATACCATATGATCTCACAATCAACCACAAATTATGACGATCAACAGAGTCGAAAACCTTTTTGAAATCAACAAAGCTAGCAATCAAAGGTTTCTGAAACTCTAAACATTTCTCAAGAATCTGCCTAAGTGAAAATATCTGATCTACACATCCCCTACCACTTCTCAATCCACATTGCTCTTCACGCAATTGACTGTCAACCAGATTCTTAATTCTGTTAATCACAATCATGCAAAGAACTTTCCCTGGAACACAGAGTAGTTATCACAAGAGGGATAATAATAGCTCTGGTAAAATCCTTGGGAACCATGACTTTATCATAAAGGATATTCAGAAAATCAGTCATCCAAGTGATAACAGAAACATTCCCAGCTCTAAGCATTTCCGTAGTAATTTCATCTACCCCTGGGGATTTATGAAGTTTAAGTTTAGAAACAGTAAGTGTAATTATTTGTCAGTTTCCATTAATATCTTTGTACAGTTGCGGATTGTGTTCGTTGAACTGATAGAGCGATCATCATAAGGTTAAACAATATATTTTGTAGAAAAAGGAAAGTAGGTACTCCTCTATACAGAGAACAGAGATAACACACAGTAGAAGTTCTATAATGTTTGCAGTGGATTCTTCTAAAACACACAAACCCATAAAAAGTATACACGTGCTAGTTTAATAGTCAGGTATACTAATAACTATACCAGGTCTGGATGTATGATTTCACCGATAAATTAATTGAATATCAGCCAATTGTGGCTTGGATCAGCCACAAGCAAATATACGGTTTCTATATAGATAGATAATTTTTATTTCAGATAATGTTTAACAGTATGAAAAAAATCTTTTGAATGGAAGAATCTCAAGAATTAAACCATTTATCTGAGTTAAATTGGTCAGCATTGAAAATCTGTGAAGTTGACATGTTAGTAGGATCAGAAAAATGCCCCTAGAAGTCCAGTTCGCTAGGTCAAAATGATCTGTCAGACTGTCCTTCTCATTTTTTTTTCAAGAGAGAATCTCTTTTGAAATGTACGTGACTATTTAATGATGATATCAAGATGGCAGGGAAGACATTAAAATGCTATGCCTGACCAGTTATGTGCATTGCTACTTGGAGTAGTGCACAATTACGATTTACAGGCTAAATGTATATTTGTAAGACTACAGTAGGAACTGCTCTTGATTGGGTGACAACTGTCCTCCATACACTTATTTCAGGTTTAATGCAAAAAAATAATAATTAATTATATTAGGCAACTATGTTTTCTACATGAATTTAATATTTTACAATGTTTATTATTAAAAACCTTTAAAGTTAATGTCATCCGTATAAAATCTTTTTGAGAATCAGACACAAAAATGCATGAATTGAATATAGTAATTGGGTTAATATTTCCCTTAACCACACATCATTCGGAATAAAAGGCTTCAAGTTAATTAATGATGATCTCTTCCCTATATATAACAAACTTAATCTCATCCATAAATTGATTAGTTTGTACATTACACCCAGACAATACCAAATGGATTATTCAGAGGGTATTCTGGTTAAATTATAGTATGTATACTTTCTAATAGTGAATTACCCATATGGTGTTCCTCTTGGCTTTGATTACTGAAAGGCTCATTGTATAAAGGGGGTACAATTACATCAGGAAAATAAACTGCTTCCTCTGTATACTTTCCACAACCGAAATATTTACTCTAACCTTTAGTAAGAGTGACAAATACTCTGGCTGGAGCATCCCATATTATGCCAACCAAATTCTTTTCATTCCTGATCACTTTAATATCAGATGTTATTCCATTTTTAAGCATTGGAGTGCATGGTTAGATAAGATAATAATGACCTTTCATCCATGGGTATGCATGGATGTTATAATTCACAAAAACTTATTACGAGCATTATAGTTTATGGAATTGTTGTTGCTTCAGACATTAATGAAGAAAATGAAGAATGTAGATCCTAAATGAAAACTTTTTAGTTAAGAAAGTAACTGCCGAAAAATAAAACGATTCCCATCCTTTTCACAAATCTAATACTGATGATTATGAAGCAAAAAATGTATGACAAATTTTGCGTTTAATCAAGAAATCATAAGTTTTTTGTGAGCATTAACACCTTGGAGTTTCTATTTCATTTGTCATCTTCCATGAACTGTAGCTAGATAAAAGTAATTATTTTCGTAATGCTGAAATCATTGATTCTCTGTTCAAGTTTTGATTCAGATTTTTTTCTCTGAGAAAATGCCGATTAGAAATAAATGTCTTTTTTACCTAGTTTCCGTATCTGATTTAAACTTAAATAAAAAGTTTCCTATAAGTAGATTAACTTCACATTAGGTAGAAAGCCTTAAATTTAAAACTGAGAACTTGCGCGTACATAGTAAGTACACTGACAACTTTCGCGTACATATATTAGTCTTACTTGAAAAATCCCAGAAAAAAGAAGGAAACGATATTTACAATTCGTTTCCTTGTAAGGTTTGTTAATTGAAAGAAGACGGTAGTATACTTTCCATTCATCTTCAGGTAGAAAACTGTAACATTATTGAATCCTACTTTTTCATGCATTTTAGGACAGCATTTTGTTTCTGATTTCTGATTAGTAGAGTGCCTATTGCATTTAAAGAAACTAACAAGTTAACTAAAGTTAGTATAAATTACTCTCAAGTAAAGAAAAATATCAGTTTTGAGTAAATAAGTTTTAAGTCTCTAAAGATAAAATGTTCTATCGTTACCTTCACTAGAATTTTAATCGTGTTATTTATGTAACAGATTACATTTGCAGAAAATATCTAAAAAAAAAAATTCCATGATTGAAAAAAAAATCGGTACTTCAGGTGATTTTAACTTGATTTCCTCCAAACTAGAGCCAGTAGAACAACTGCAGATAAAAGGAAGTTTCACTTTAACGCATTATACTCAGCAATAAATGCATTGTATCTTATGTAATGATCAAGACTGGGTATTATTCCAAAACTGACAATTACGAAAATGGTCTTTTTGGTGATTACATAGTTTTAAATTGCATTCGAATACATTAAGATAACATACCAAAAAATCCTCAAGCAGCCATGGGATATGAAGTTCCAACAATAATGCGCAATTCAGTCTACCAAACACGTTTGTCCCGAGCTGTAGCTTTTGCATTTTACTACTGTAGGTCAGTTCTAAGAAGGGCCTGTTTCACATTGTCTACCCACTGCATCCTAGGTTTCCCTTTCTTTCTGAGGCCTTTAGGTACCCTGTTCATAACCCTATTTGCTAATATATAGTTAGGCATATGGCATCGTGGCTAAACCAACGCAGCATCTCTCTGCGCAATAGCTGCTCAAAGGAGGTTGCCGAACTCTTTCTCCTAACTTTATCAATAGTTACAATTCAAAACCATCTCATTCCCCAGACACTGAGTAAATATCTTTAATCAAAGGCATTAAGTTTCCTTTATCCTGCGTACAAATGGTCCAACTTTCGCTGCCATAACTAACTTAACAAAGGAGAAGACTATTATGTAGCTTAATTTTATTCTATTGATATATACGCCCAGCGACAAAGCGTGTGGAAGATTTGAAGAAACGAGACCGAGTGGTTGGCGAGACTATAATTCTCGTAGATCATTGGTTGATTGAATTATGTTACTTTTCAATCAATCAGTGATCTATGACACTATTGGCTAATCGACAATAACTAATAATTCGGTAAAATCAATCACGTGTAAGAATCATAGATATCTCAATTACGCAGTCTCAAAGTCTCAATTGCTTCCACTAACACTTCGTGCCTGTATACACCTTTGTTTCCACACTTTCCATAGGTCCTTAAAAGTTCCAGCAGCAATCCCTATATTTCTGTTTATCTTATGCCGCATATCGTCAATATCTGTAACACAGCTTCCGAGATAATTAAACTGAGACACTTGCTCAAGTATTGAGGCTATAAAAATAGTCATCCATGCCTTTCTGTCCCTTCTCAAAAAGTGATAGATGGTAAACGATTGTTGCACTATATCTCCTCGACTCAGGATCGATCCTAACGAGTTTTATAACAAATGAAGCTTATGACGAGGAAAGCACCATGGTATACATAAAAATCTCATTTATCATTTCACTGAAAATATACGTTTCAGTAAAGATATGAAATACAATGAAAGTAAAAACTATACTGATCAAGAAATTTTAACTTCTTTTCGAAAACATGAACGAAATAAGCTGTTTATGACAAAATCGGGTACGTTCATCATGAAAGCAACAGTAAAAAATTTGCAACACGCACAGTGTTTTTGTTATCACTTATTTTGTATTTTTGCTCATCATATATGATCACCGTTATAAGGTTTGAAAGGTGGTCATGAAAATACACCTGAAAAAACTATGAAGGCATCAGAGGCACAGATTATGCTTGGCAGTATAACAAAAACACTAAGGCTCTAAATTTGTTAATAGGAGTTATTGTTTATATTTAACAGTAGCATTTTATCTTTGTAAAAACCAATATCAGTCACCATCATCTCAGGATCCAACCTTCTTTGGTAGCGTTGCTCCATTGTGGTTATATCTTGGTGGGTAGGGTTGTTTTACCTCTGAGCGGCACTTTTTTTGCACACCATGGGCTAAATGGCCAGGTCACATGGACCCCGAAGGCTCAGAGAAGGTTGGGGACCCACTGGAACAGCTGTTGGGAGACAGATGGTAGCCTCCCGTCAAGGCCATCCAGCGTGTTCTTTAACGTGCACAGGGTATGGCTCTCCCGCACACGGGGCCACGGCTTAACGTCCCATCGGACGGACGGCGGCCTTTCCAAGCCCATCGGTGTCCCCTACTGACCGTGGGCAAGGCGGGAAATTTTGCGGAGAGAATTCTCAACACTGACCCAGCTGGGACTCGAACCTGGGAACTACAGATTACGAGCCTGGCGCGCTACCGACTGAGCCACCCCCGCCCCTATCTTGGTGGAATCTTTCTCCTAGTTCATGGCTAACAGCATCCAATTTACGAAGAACTCTAGATGAGAATGGACATTATAAAGTGTATTTTGAGCGACATTTGGCATTCTAAAAGTTGATGGTTAGGTAACAGTTCCTCTATTAATTGTTGGAAGTTGTCTTCTTTTCATTCCAAGAAACCCTTGAACCACTGATTTAAAGGATTTCCATGCTGTTAATTCATTGGGATTTAATTTGCTATCGAAAGTGGCATCATGCAAAAGTTTTCTTATTTGCGGACTTTATTTTTGTAAATTGAAATGTGACGCAAAACTTAAAAATTTCTTTTTTAAGTTTTGCGTCACTTTTCAAATTTGGAAATTGACCTCTTAAGTATGCAAAACCATCGTTATTTGTGTCCAAAGTTTTTAGAAAAATTTTCATAAGGCCCAGTTTTATGTGCAGCAGAGTAAGAACTGACTCAGGTTTCATTAATGATGTGAATTTATCATTGTGTATTCTGGAAGCAAAATTTTCTCTGACTGGCCAGTCTTTTGCAGTATAGTGTTGCTGTGTGAAACCACCTTGCAATCCAAGTTACAGTGTGATTATCTGAAAATCACTACATAACTGTCAATTGTAAGTGTCAATTTATAACTGTCCTTGTAAATTATTACATTCAGTATGGCAGACGTGCTGTCGAATGTGTCCTTCATAGCAACAGAATGATGGATATTGAGGGTTTTTGTTTCCATCGTGGAAAAGAACATCCTTTAAGCTTACTTTAGAAGAATCTATTAGTAACCTCCATTCTTCAGGTTTGTGTGGGAATCCTAATTCTTCCATCAGTCCATTTGTGTCGAAGCACACACAGAGGGACCATGAATACCATAAAAATGTGAAAGCTTCTCATTTCTCTTTCAAAATACGCAAATCATCGTACTAGTAGCCAGCAGTTTCTATTTTTGCAGCCTAGATTCCGAAAGTTCTGATTGTTTTGACAGGTTTAGTTCATGTACTATATTATTAACCTCACTTTATTGAATTAGATGAGGTTCTTGACTACGCTGAGGACTATAACTTGAATCAGAAGAAGTCGATGGATCTTGCAAGAGGGGATAATGATATCTTCCCAGTTAGGTGGTGGAACAGGGATATCGCCATAAGGAATTGATTTCATTGCAGATGGATATCTGGATACTGTAATTCTTTTTTACTTTTTTTTAATGTTCCTAAAATTTTCTACGACAGAACGCATACAGATGGCAACTGATGACTAAGGTAATCCGCATACCAGATGGACAGAGACAACTGACGTTAAACAGGTAACCTCTGTAAGCTATAGTGTGTCTGAAAAAAAAAACAGGATTTGCAATTCTTTATTCGCACTTCAAACAAATGGACGACACGTGGTCTCTTTGGCGTCCTTTTCCAAACCTGTGTGAGAAATATTGCCTACATCATATTACAAAGGCCGCTTTTTAACTGGGGCGGGTGTGGCTTAGTCGGTAGCGCGCCAGGTTCGTAATCTGTAGTTCCCAGGTTCGAGTCTCAACTGAGTCACGTTGAGATTTATTTCCGCAAAATTCCAAATCCTGCCCACGGTCAGTAGGGGACATCGATGGGCTTGGAAAGGCGCCACCGTCCGTCAGATGGGACGTTAAGCCGTGGCCCCGTGTGCGGGAGAGCCATACCCTGTGCACGTTAAAGAACACGCTGGATGGCCTTGACCGGAGGCTACCACTGTATCCCAACAGCTGTTCCAGTGGTTCTCCTCCCCCAACCTTCTATGAGCCTTCGGGGTCCCTGTGACCTGGCCATTTAGCCCATTGTGTGCAAAAAAGTGCCGCTCAGAGGTAAAACAACCCAATCCAACCCGCTCTTTACCGCCAACAAGGTTTATTTTACAACTATTTGTGATAAATGATCATTGTTGTCTTTTCCGGATTTGTGACGTGATTCAAATTGTTTTAGTCCAAATATGGAATTAGCTTGTCAAAATTAGCATAAAATGATAGTTTTCATTCATGCTACCGAAACCTTGTTGACTAGCACTATTAAACTTGTGCTTATTTTATGTATTTTTGAATAAATTTTAAAGATCATTCAAACGGAGGGGGATATATTATACTGTAATTGAAATCCAGTATCTTGCCCCTTCCTTTTAATTTTTTGCAGTCTCGATTTCTTCACTTCCCTCATCACTTTTATTTTTGTTTAGATCAGGATCAGGCCTCGATGAATATTGAATTGGTTTGAAATAGCATAGATTTCTGCGGGCTCGCGAATGATCAGTCATAATTTTAATTTCCAACTTTTCCCTTAATCGTGAAAAAAATGCTCATAAAAATAAAATAAATATTCTCATTTTATTATCATTTCGAAATTTAAATCAAGATTTAAAAATTAAAGTCGATAAGTTCTGTCCAGCTTTGCATTATTTTTGCTAGTAATATTATCTCTCTTATTAATGAATTTATTTTCATATTTTATTCTATTGTATTCTAAACTATTTATGGTATCTTACTTTTCTCCGAGAATTTAAAAAAAAGCAAAGACCAATTTTCAGTTACTATTTATTAATATGCTAATATAAGAAAAGAAAAAAAACCACCTGAACAGGTCGCTTTTACTCATGAAAAATATTATGTACTCCTTCGTTTGAAAATGATATATCTAAAAGCTACTTCGTTACTGGATATTTTAATTTTACTTTGAATTCTTAACACACATACTAGTCGATGGCATTATTTAATTCGTAATTTTTTAACATAATTTAATTGTATCCTTATTATTAATTTAAGATTGGAATCTCGGAGCAATATTTTACATTGGCGTTAATTAGGAACAAGGAAACTGAAAATGATAAAAAAAGTAGAAAGAAAAACCTTCCATCACTAGATGAAATCACGGAGCATCGTTTTATTATAATGTTTCAAAGCAGTTATTTTTTTTACCTGATCTGAAGTTTTTATTGTTAAAGCAGCAGGCGAAATTCCCTGAAATGTTGCCTCCGAATTCAACCAGCGACGGGCATGGACATTTTAAAACCTAATTAAGTACTTTCAATAACAAGTTTCATCGTCCAGATAAGTGCATCGCCTGCCCGATTAATGCCATAAATATTCAGGACGAATTAGCAATAAGCATTACCCGTGATGGATAGTAGAATGAAATATGTTGTGCAAATTTTCGTCAGCAACCAAGGAGCAACGTGGCCGCGTCATAAATTTGGAAATGATGGAATTAACTGCCTCACACTATGAGGAAAGTCAGATCATAAAATGAGGCTAAAATCCCATTAAACTAAATATTTATGCCTTCAGCTGTTTTTAAGCCTTCCTGCCTGGTTTTGGAGAAATTCACTAATTACTTTAAAGCAGTTTTCAGGATGCATATATTATGGAGATCTTAAATATTTCAATAAAGTGGGAAACACCTTAATCTGGTTTGCTCTGAATTATTGCGCAATAACAATAAATTATATTTCCTTGTTGTTGTTTTTTCACCAAAAGTAAAAATGGAATCATTCTCTTTTACTGGATTAATGGATAAGCGCGTAGAAAGTATTAACGGGTATTATTGGTATTTTTTATTCCTTCCATTTTCTGTGCTCTGATATATATGCAGTCTCCACTGAGATTTATTACAGCTAAAATATGAAATGGTCTCTCTTTTAGTAACATATTTTATCTTGAAGTTTTTTTTCTTATCAATTCAAACAAACTTTCGTAACCTACTTAGATTATTACTACTCTTTAGATATACACAAGCTCATTATTATTCAGTGAGGCGATAAACTGACGTATGAATCAATTCATGCTGCTTAGCTTCAACAAGAAATAGATCTAACCAATAAGTTCCTTTCAGATGATATAAGCAAAACTTTTGAGGTTTACAGCAAAATGATCCTACTTTGAATACAGACCGAATCTACATGTAAGAAGCCTCGGTAAATAATACAAGAAAAAGGAACCATATTATGTAAAATATTTCAAAAGTTTTATTTTGGTTATGCTTTAACATTCACATTTTCAAAACGAATTACCTTATATTCCAGCGGCCAAGCATAGTGGAAGCTGCGCAGTTGACGAAATGATGATTCTTCTAGATCATTGGCTGATTCAGCTATCAGTCACTTTTCAATAAACCAATGATCTATGATACAATTGGTGATTCGTGATATTATTGGATAATTGACAAGTAACTTAAAATTTGGTAATTCAGTCACCTGCAAGAATCATAGATGTCTCAACTGCGCAGTCTCAAGGTCTCAATTCCTACACTCACGCTTCGCGACTCTTATATTCGGACCATAAGAAGCACTTTTTCGTCCAAACAACTGAGTTACCCTCCCTCTTAAGAATGCCAGTAACGGTAATAGATGTAAAAAATCATTAAACTCTTGGATTTTTCATGTATATTTCAAGATTTTACTTTAAATATCTCTGAAGTGAAGAGGTAATGCCGTATGAAATGGAAATCCAATCTCTTGGTCTCCCCCCAACACACACTTCCTTTTACCGGCTTGGTCCGAGGTTTTTTTTATCTTGAAGTTTGTTTTTTCATTTCATTTTTTTTTTTGGAAAATTTATCCTATAGATCCGGTATGTTTATGAATTACGAAATGGGATCCTCTAGATCGGTACATCTCATGGTCCGAGAAATACGGTATGTATTTCCTAATTTTTGTATCACATATATTGATATAATGTCATAAAACACACATATCTGTTGTAAAATGTTTCTTCATATTACAAATATTTATTTTTTAAACTAGATCCAAAATATTTAAGAAGTAAGCTGCAAACAGCAAAATAATCTTTAGAAATGATATGAATATTATATAGGAATATATAAAAATATAGATATTTGAGCAAAGTTCTCTTTGAAGTCTATATCTAAGAATTTAAACTTTCGTGTCCCGAAGACATTAGAACCAAACATAAAATCCAGCTCGAGCAGCAATTTTGATCTTTGTTCCGATTCGTTTGATAAAAAACTTTAAAAAACGAATTATGTCTACCTAAAAAATATATATATAACATCAAATATGCAAATGGTAATAGTATGCAACGTAATAATATGCAATACGAAAATATTAAATGTATCAGATATACTGAAGTCATTCGCATTTCCTAGGTTACAGAAGAATATTACGACATGTATATTAAGCCTGTTGAAACAGGCCATTTTGGTCTGATTAAATTTGCTGTACTGTAAATACAGGGGCTTTTCAAAGAGTCACTTAGTCAAACTTTGGAAACGTATTCGACTACGCATAGTGATTAAAGAAGGTTTCTATTGTCATGACAGTTAAACGAGCAACAATGAATACTTGACGTGCTGTACCATTTTGATGCTCGCGTGTACTTCAGCATGAGAATTACGTCACCAGAGGATTAGAACAGTAGTACTTGAAATCTAACGTTGTTCTAGGAAGGAAGAAAGAGCTGGTAGTGCTGAAATGCATGTATTTCTTTTGCACTAAGTGAATTGGCATAAAAATTGTTGTTAGGAAAGTTTCTGAAGATGCTCAGAGATTAGGCAAGGACGTGAAAGTTAGTCGAACAAGTAGAGCTGACTTTAACTGTTCTATACGAAGAATTCATCGTCTGATGCGTGGTGATCAACGTCTGAAAAGAATTGGTTCTGCGAGATCAGTATACTTAGCTACACTTTTGGAGTGTAGTCTATATCTAAGAATTTAAACTTTCGTGTCTTTTGGCTAAAATTCTAGAAGCAAGTCATTTGGTGTATGGTTATATTCAGTTTGTTTAAGGAATTTGTAATATTATTCATGGTAGTTTACAGGGTTATTCGCAAATACGATTGTGTCACTAACTGAGTATTGTAAAAAGCCTTATTTTATGCTTTGAGTGGAGGTTGTAAGAATTATAAAAACTGCTATTTGTAGTAATAGTGAAAAGTGAAATATTCTTCTGATGGTTTATTTTCATACTGATGAAGATTAGGATATATATTGGTTAAATGTAGTTTATATAAATGTTTTTATTCATACTTTTGTAATAAATTACCTTATTTTAGAATTATTGTTGCTAAATATTATTTTGAATTCACGCTCAGTTTCCATCTGTGAAATTCATGACATTATGAACATTAGGCCAGAAACGTTTCCCTTCCGAATTATATCACATTTTGACAGTGCAAGTAAAGGAATCTTTCAAAAGGTGGGTAAATCTGCGTGTCATTTGCATGCCTGACGGCATAGTAGATGTATGCAAATGTGCGTCAAAATTACACCACTCCTGGGAAATCTCAGTCGTATGTATCCTGCACGGACAGCTTGATAGTGGTGGACAACTGCATGGCCAGCACACTCTGCCGATTTGATAAACTGGAATTCTTCATATGGGGACATGTTAAGGCTGTTGTTCACTCTACCTTGGTTCCTAATACACAAGCTATCCGCAAACGATTTTGGATGGTTGTCAAAGAATTTAGAACACTCAGGGAGTTTTGGAAACGAGTCATTGGGAGGTCATTTCGAACATTTGCTCTCATCTCAGTAGCGGATTAAGCATTTGGAGGCTCCAAGCACAATTTGATTTTCAGCTCCCCCTCCTGTAAAAATTTAAAGTGATGATTTTTAAGGATGTTAAACTAAAATACATGAATTGAAAAAGCCTTTATTATCGTTATTATTATAATTTTATATTTTTTCATCAATTAACAAAACGTTAAAAAAACTAGTGTTGTTATTTTTTGAGACCCCTGCGATACTGCGGCCCCAGGCACGCTTCTTGCGCCTGTACGGTGATACTCCACTGATCTAGACTTACATAATTACCCTCATCTATAACAGTGTGCTGTAATAACTGGAATAAAAACTAATTAATTTCACATGGTTTCGTGCCCTCTCAAAATATGCTATAACTCGAAATGGAAACGTTTCTGACCCACTGTTCATAAGAACATTTTTTCATTGCTGTGTACAGTAAAACCCGTTCCCAAAGTTTACTAGACATTTTGAAAACATCCTGTATACTTCAAAACTACTAAGAATGCTTTATCTCCTTTCTAACAGATTTCTGAGCCCTGTAATTCAACAGAATACTTGACCAAGTTGTCCCAAATTTCGTATGAGGGATCCCAGCGTTGAATAAAAAATTTAGATTCCTATGCCATGAGATGGAATTGACTTCTTTGCGAATGTGGAAGATCTGGCAACGGTGGGCGGCACGGGGGTCGCCTCGGATACTAGGAAAGTTATGAATGGAAAGCAGAAATCTCTTCATGACAAACGTCTGGTGGGAATTGCGAAAGTTATCAATGGAGAAAAAGAAATTGTACCTTCTACTGTGAGTGAACCCGATATTTCTACATGCATTTTTGAGGACTATAATGAGAGTATATGTACAAAGCTTAAGGTTGATAGGATTAAAAATGGCTGAGATACACACACGTTGTAGTAGAAATAATGACAAAATAACAAAATAAGCATTTTAATGGTTTGATTAATGTCAATAATTGTCCAATATCAACATTCACATACAGCTTTTTGCTCTCAGTCCAAAATTCGCCTGAGCTTGGTATTTTCCTGCAAATGTTCGCCAATACCCGCGTACGCTGGTTAATAAGCAAGCGAAGTTGTTTTTAAATGCATTACTGCTGAAACGATAGAAGTCGGAACATTTTTAAAGCTATTGATTAGTTGAATTCATTAAAGCTACCAAACACTGAAGCAGTCAGTAAATAACAGAAAAAACTTAAAAATGGGAAGAAAAAATCGACGTCATTTAAAAAATCAGCATTGTTACTGAAGATTTTATCGATTTTACAGTTGCTTTATTTGCTCGTGAGGGGCCGAAGACTGTGAAGACTGAAAATGGCAATCTGTGTGCAATCGGCATTGCCGGGTAAATTTCGAAAGAACGAATGCCTCAAGTACATTCCGTACATTTTTGATTTTTCAGGTTAATGTCAACGTCACTCTATTTCGCGTATTGAAATCGATATTAGCCGTATTATACACATATAGACGATACACAATGAAATCATTTTGCATTTTTCAAGAGAAAATCTGCCGATTGCATCTGTAAAGTAAGGAACTGTGTGTGTGTGTGTGTTTTTTCTAGTGAGTCTTTTTTTTATTCTCGTCCCAAACTATGATTTTCCGGTGATTTTCCAGCCCAAATTTATGTAGGCCACTTCCGATTTTAGAAAAAGATTGGATAATCCCTTATTCCCACTATTCAAATTTGACCGATTCCTGGTTACAATAGAGCGAGATCTAAAGAAAGAGCGTTCAGAAAGGGACAATGCCCTTCTCCACTGAGCAGTTGAACAACCAGAACGGAGGAGAAAAACAACGTTAAATAAGTAGAGTGTACATCAGACACAAAGGGTGGGTGGAATCAATTAATCAATTAAGACACTGAGAGTGCGCAGTACCGATGTCAATAATTCTTATAGGTCATTGACTTACTGAATTATCAAACTCTTGTCAATCAGCCAATAGTGTCATGGATCAGCAATTGCATCGTCGATCATTGGTGGATTAATCAGTGATTGATAGCTTAATCAACCAATCATATACGAGAATCATTGTTTCGTCAACTGCGCAATCTTATTTCTCTCAATGAGCTACGCTTCTCCTCTGGTGTACTACATGTTGGGGTGATGAACTTGAAAATGATCACGAGAACGGCGGTAAAATATGAGTTTTGCACTCTTTGGCGAGAATATATTCTAACCTATAAAAGTTTAATCCAATTGTCATTGCCGAATTGGATTGTCACCTCTTCCGTATATCCTGAAATCGTCCCGAATTCGAATCATTTGTCCCCGTGCGGCACAGACATCGGTTAGAGAAGCAAATTGTCCAAACATTTTTCTTTTGTCAAAATTTTTTGAAACAGAAAGCCGAAAATAGAATAATAGACTGATTCACTATTAGGCCCTTTCAGTTAACGCCAAAAGCATCGTATTAAGAAAGGACATAAAGTTTAAAAATATATTTTTGTTGAAAAATTAACGGAATGCGAATTTAAAATTCGTGCTTTCAGGAACTTAAGTGCAAAAGCGACTACGAGCAAACTTAGAGTGATTTATGCTCAGATCTGAGTTGGTTGTCTTTATGAAATGATTAAAAAAATCAAAGCTACAAAAATGTTAATTAAGAAAATTATGCTTTGTTCTGTGGACAGAACCTCCCATGGCCTAGTGGTTACCGTACTTGGCTACTGACCTAAGGGACCTGGGTTTGAGCCCCGCGCGTAAGGCATGGATGTATGTGTCGATTTTTCTGCTGAGGTCCTGCCATCCTCTCAGATCTTCTACTATGGCACATAAATTGACAGGCTTCTATCAGACCTCTGTGGCAAGCAGCTGCTTGAGGGGGTATTTATCATTTTATTTTTATTTTTCTGTGGACACAGTGTTCTTTTAATCTACAAGACAACGCGAAATATGACAACGAAAACTCGTGCTATTTCGTGTTGATGAGTTGCTGATCAGCACATCTTTTTCAGAAATGCTCCAATAAAGGAGGAATACCTGAGAATCAATCAATTCTGCAGTCATTCTTTTAAGAAGCAGCCTATGATAATTACAGAAGTTGCTTCAATGACTGTTTATATCACGGAGGTGGGGGATTCTCTTACAGTAGATGTAGCTTAACAAAAACTTCTACCAGAACAAAACTCCACATGGTATCGTCCAAAATATGTGGTACATCATACAGCAGGTTAAAGAAAAGTCATTTGCAAAATTTGCCGAATTTTTTGGGGCGAAAAAAAGTCATTTGAAAAATATCCTGGATTTTTCTACGTCATTCGAAAAATGTTCCGAAGTCATCGGCGTCATCCTGGAAACGTCCGCAGTTTTTCGGCCTCCAAGGTACCAACCAGGCTGTCGAATCTGAAACGCTCATTCTGAAAAAGCAAAACTATTGAGGTTTGCTTCTAGCCTCATGTGGTGGTAGTTGGTGCGTGGGGGTAGGGAGTTGTCGTAGCTGTCAATGATGCCTAAACCCTAGGATCAAATTTGTAGCATATTAATTGATTATAACATTAGTTAAAAATTTTTCCATTTCCAGAATTTAGTATATCCTACTAACGATGGAGATTTAATGTAATGGAAAATCGGGAAAATCAGTAGAGCGATATTTTGTTAATACTTATCGAACCAAGTTCCGATCTAGAAACAAAGAGAAAAACAATATAAGGGTATGAGGGGCAAGATCGACCAGAAAAGCTGTTCCGATATGAAAAAAAAATCCGCTTCGGCTATTAGCATCCTCAAAGAGGAGGGCGACCGACTCCCTCCATAGATCTCGCTCTGCATCAAACAATAAAAAAAAATCACTTATCTCTTAAAAGAAATATATTTAATGTAGACTAACGAACTGGCATAAACTAAAAGAATAGATCGTTTAGGAAAACGAGCTATTGTTTTCGCTTTGTCGTATTAAACATTATGATTTGTATTATTTGGATCTTCCCTTCGAATTCTACGAATCTGCATAACTTTGAAGACGCTAAATTTTGAAAATTTCACCAATTTTAACTAATTTTATAAGTAGTTCGTTAATGCTAGAGATTTGAAATTTGCTTGGTTGGTGGTCACAGTATTTATACTGTTATTAACGATATACTTGCCACCTGCCTTCTAAGAGATGTTAGTTGGAAAAACGTATTTTTGGTATTAAGAGGAAAATTTCGTCCTGTTTGCATAAGCAATAGCAAAATATTATCATTCGCGCATTCCGAATTATTCCATTAATTTGAAGTTTCGCTTGTAGAGTGTACTAAAGTTAGAAAATGACAAACCGCCTTCTCTCTGAAAAGAAGCATTATATATTCACATAACGACTGTTTTGCTAATTTTTTAAACGAGCTAAATTTATTTATATATATATGTACCCTACCCTCTGATATATTTTGGGACTAGGATTACCAGGAGGCAGGAAATTTTTGACGCTAAAAATAGATGATTTTCTACAATGTATTATCAGTTCTAGGTCAAGAAAAAAAAAAGTTAAATTGCAAACTCATTTGCATATGTCAGTAAACAAATCCCATTGTCGAGTGGTTAACGCGCTTAGCTACTGATGAAAGGAACCTGAGTTCGAGTCCCGGGTAAGGCATGGACATTTGTTTTTCTGCTGAGGTCCTGCCATCCTCTCAGACCTTCTACGATGGAGTATAAAACTTACAGGCTCCGGTCAGACCTCTCTGGAAGGCAGCTGCTTGAGGGGTAATTATTATTATTTTTATTTAAAACAGGCCATTAGCATATGAATATACAGTAGTTCTAAATGTTATGTGAAGATGAAACTTTTATTTCAAAAGGGATAAATCGAAATATTCAATGCACCTCTAAATGCATTTAAGGGGATTACTCGAATTATAAAATTGCACTCTGAGTATATATAAATGAGTTTTTAGCGAATGAATAATAAATTATTGCAGGCGCGAAGCGTGAGTTGCAGCAGCTGAAACCTTGTGACTGCACAGTTGAGACATCAAGGGTCATTTCATGTCATCGATTTAACAAATAATCAGCTATTTGTCAATTAGACAATAGTGTCATGGATCAACAATTACATCATATATATCATTGGTTGATTGAAAAGTAACTCCTGCATCAATCAGTCAATGATCTACGAGAATCATCGTTTCATCAACTACACTTCAATTTCTACACTTTCAATTCCATCCACTTCACTTTGCCACTGAACTGTTTCTCTACATGTCTAAGTCAATTTTAAATCGACTCCAATTTTATGCCCTATAATTCAGACACATACCCAGGATTTAGTTTTTTGTGGGGGTCCGAGAATTTAGTAAATATGGTGAATGAATTATAATATGGTCGCAGAACCAATATATTATAATTAATAATTATAATAGTTAATATGGTGGTTCTGTTTTGGGTTTACAAAATTCAGTTTTGGGGAGACTCCGAGAATTTAGCTTCGTGGTGTTGGTGAAGTCTGAGAATAAGACTTGAGTAGGGTTTCACAATTACTACAATATTCCACTGAACAGGAAAGGCTAAAGTGAAATTCTATTTGATATTTGAATATATATATATATTATCCAATCTATTTTTAGTACCGGTCATAAAATATGGAGATAAATAAAATTATACAAAGACAAGTGTTTTGGATTTCAAAGCAGATAGACAACTATGAGATTTAGTAAAAGGCGACAGGATATTCGGGGCGATCCGGACCTCCCCCTCTGGGTACGTCTCTGCCCCAATAACACATTCATGAAATCATTTGCAAAATATGATTTAGGATCGGTTTTAAATATCGTAATGTGGATATAGTCTATTGTTCGTTTCCTAGTTCGTCTATTGTTCGTTCCGTAATGTGGATATAGTCTATTGTTCGTTAGATGCCTCTCTCTTCGGAATCTCTCTGAAATGTTATGAGAAATGCCTTTAACTTTGGTTCATAGTGAGGCAAGTGATATAGCAATTGATCCTATTCGCTGTACAAATAGAGTCTCAGAAAAACGGCGCCAACGGTTATTTTTGCTGATGTCGACTTAGATGATAAATTTGGACATCACCAATCTTAGATTTTGTAACGTGTACTTTGATATCACAGTGTCTCTGCATTTCAGCTGTTAGAAAGATAGCTGAAACGCCATTTATTATCTTTCTTAATTTAGTCAGACTTAAAGATAGCTCCAAATACGATTCCCAACTTTTGTCAGCTAAAACGTGCCAGAAGCGTTAGAAACGTTCTCGAAAGTGGTGCAATTGTTGCTAAATTTCTCATCGCTTGCCCAGCATTACTGGATTTTTGTTTACTAACCTTTTCTCTCTTTTCCAAGAAAAGTCAAATCATGAAGTCGTAATAAAAACATATTTTGTTTCCTCTGTGGCATGTTTAGTAATATCATCCTAATGGAGGATTATCTTAATTTTAAAAATGTTTCTTAGTTATATCGAACATCATCAAGTTCAGTGTTTAAAAAATTTAACTCTGTTTTAAATTTCACAGAAACAATTGTACAGCAATGTGATGTACAATTTTGCTGTGAGAGTTTTCAAAATATATTGGATGCGAACAGCGCCAGGTTAATGGTAAACATAACAAGTTTTTCAGAAACGTAATACAATATTTCATTAAAATAATCAGAACATGCAGAAGAACTTAGCTGAAATGTGGCCTAAATGTATTAATGTATTAACCTAATGTATTAATTTTACCCATTAACATCAGCACTGCATAGTTTTTCTTAAGGTTTTCTTGGACTTAAGAAAGCTTCCCTTGCACTTTGACTTTGTTGGTATTTTCGTATATTTTGTTTTCGAATAAAGTGAATCAGGTTGCAATATTTTTTTACGGACTTGGCTTAAAATGCATAACGTTACAAAAGTCAAGAATGAAGTTCTCAAAACTAATTAATGGAATATACATTCACACTTTTATTATAAATTTTAAACTTTTTCTCTATTTTTATCGATATGTGGTTGTACGTTGTGAAAAGCTACAGTTCAAAGTTTTTTTCTGTTTCAATTAGAAAAAAAAGTGCTGGTCTCAGTTTTTTTCTATTACCGTATTTCTTTGTTTCTAAGACGCACTTTTTTCCCCATATAAACGTCTCTAAAAAAGGGGTGCGTCTTAGAATCGATGGCGTCTTAGAATCGAAGAAATACGGTAATTATTCAATGTCACTTTTCTAAACTACTTTATGGAAGCGATGTTAATTTACTTCAGTAAGAAGAGTAAATGGTACCTAAAAAGGAAATAGCATTGGAAAGGTAGATCATTTGACGAACTCTGAATTAAACACATTAAATCAGTGCGGGCGATTCTTAATTTTTTTCTCGTCTTCTCAATCTGTGGAATGTACGTACTTTATAAGAGAAACAGGAAAATAAAAAAATTTCATTTCCTGGAACTGAACGCAAAATCTGTTTCAATAAAAAAATTCGAAATAATTATCGGTAAACTTCTAAAACTTTTTTTCTTAGATATATTTTAGTACCCTTGCTGTTAGAGCAATTATTTTTGTATTTTTAATTTATTTATTAATTTCAACCAGTTTAATATTTTTCCGTAATAAGACAACAGTACACGTCAGAGAGATTTAACAAATAGTCTTGTGAGATTTCAGTATATCTAAATTTTTTCTTACTGCTTGTTGTGAAACTATTGGTTTCTTTCCCTTCTTAAAATAATCATTAAGTATCGAGAGCAATATTTTTTTATTACCTAAGAACACGAACTTGTAAACATTTAAATATCTTTTAAGGAGACATTCAGATATTCCGTTCCTTGAGATCAAGTTGTTAGCGATCAATAATATATTTTTGAAAATTAAACGATCACATCACTGTTTAAGGAAAAACATCCGACAATTGGAATTTTTTGTGACAATACTGAATTTCCTTGAAATAAATGCAAATTTTTTTGGCAAATAAGTTTTTAAAGTCTGAAAATTTTGCTGACAGTTCAATAATGTCATATTTAGTGTAAATTATATTACAATTACAAATAGGTTTTTCATGCAAATCGGCAAATAAAAAATCGAATTCTTGAACACAATGATGGACAACCTTTTTTCATCGGCAGGCCGGATGTGAATATTTCAGAGTGCTGCGAACCAGAATTTTAGTTATTGCATAAAACACTCTAAGAACTCCCTCACTTTCCGTCCAATACCCTGGACACACTATATTTTTTAAAAGTCAAGTCAAATTTATTTCCCTTATTTTAACCAGATTAATACATATATATCATTTGGAAATTAACTATCCACATGATATAACACGTTTCTTGACTACAAACTTATCTATATAATCAGGGTCGGCTCTAGGGAGGTTGTAAGGGGCCATGTCCTCTCTTTAAGAATGCTAGTAAAGAAATAGAGGCAAAAATATTAAACTTATTTAAATTTAATGCATTTAAAATATTTTAATGACCTGTAAAACAGAGGGAAAAATGTTATACTACATTAGAAATCCAGTCTCTTGTCCTTTTACATCTTTCCGTCCCGATAGTGTTTCTTGTTAGTGTCAAGGGGTTAGTTAAAATCAAGGGGACACCCCGATAGTGTCCCCTTGATATTTTTTCTAGGCCCTGGACTAGAAATCTTTTTTTTTTTGTCCTGGCCAAGAATTTTCTAGGTCCTGGCCATAATAGATAGAAGATAAATATAGACAAAGTTTGGTATATTTATTACTATCAAGAAACTAACGATTCAAATAAAGTGTTAACAGTTGTTAACAATTTTAGTCAATATTTATATCAAATTAAAGAAAAAATAGATATTAGTCAAATGAAATAACCAATTTTTCACTACCCTTCTGAAATCACTTAAAAAAATCTGTACCTTGATTTCTGATGGTAATTCATTAAGTTACTTCGAAAATTAATATATAATATATTTTGATCATTCCTTTTCCGACAAAATTGTTCGCAGTACAAGATTAGTATGTAGATAATTATAAATGTAACATTTAAACAATTAAATTTTCACACATACATAATTATTGCGAAAATAAACATTACAATGAAATATGCAAAAATTAAAAGTAAATATCATAATTAAACCGGGACCCAGTCAGAAAGAAACATTTAAAATAATATAATAACCATGATATAAATAATATTAATAACGCTGAAGAATAAAATAATAATAACTATAATAATAATAAATTACATTAAATGAGTAAATAAAATAAGTGGAAAAGTTTTGCTTTGCAATCATTCTACTCTAATCAGATTTATTTTCAAACTTTTTATTTTATTTTTTTAACTGGATTCACAAACTCTTCGCTGGCATGATTAAACGCTATTACGAACAACATTTGGCACATCACTACTCTAACAATATCAAACATATTCATTCTTGCATTATTGTTTCAACTAATCTCAAATAATTTAATGTATTTAAATTATATTTTTGTATATTTCCCCATAATGAACTTATTGAGTTACCTTTAACTTAAAATTCATTTGAAATATGTGTTCTGTTCCTTATAAATTTGTTCTTGATTCCACCGAAAGCAAGTCACGCCGTATAACGTGACAAATATCAAACTCGGTAACTCGCAGCAATCGTTAAAAATAAAAATAGCGATTCACTGCTTAGCAACGTTCTTTAGTTATTATGGACAAATGAGCCCATTGGGACAACTCTCTATATTACTGTAGGTTAATCATTGCGCTTCTGAATACGATTAAGCAAGAGAACATTTGATATATATATATGCATTGTGTAATATATATATTACTGTTTTAAATTTCAAAAGATCATCTGTGCCGACTAGTAAAATATTAAGGGTGTTTGATTTCACCACTTTAGTAACTGTAGTCGATTAGTTATTTTTTTTTACTTTTTCTGCATTATGTAATGTCAAAATCTTAAAACTTCTCTATCTCTTTCTTCTTCCTTTTCCTATTACTTTGCTGGAACTGTAATTAGTCCTTGACATTGGGGTTTTGGGTGTAACAAGGATTTTTTTTCATAGGATTCTGCTGCCTAGTAATCCGATTTCAAACATTTATGACCACCTAACAATGCATGCATATTATTGATGAGTAGCTGAGCTGAAAGGAAGTTCTTTCAAATTCGTAATAAATCATGCACGCAAGGTGTGATTATGTTACCTAAATTACGGCACCACACGCGACGACTACGAAAGAACGACTGATAGCCAGAATGTACTTAATGAACTGCATATAATTTGCTTCTACGTTCCTTCTTCCTTTGCCTTTCTTTTAAACAATCTTGTTGTGTGTATAGTTTTCTTCAAAAGGGGAATAAATAAAAATAAACTGTGAGACACGAAATTGCATAACGCGCATAGAGCACCTTAGTAGAATTTTATATTATATTAAAATAGTTTTTTTAATTAATAATGCTTTTAAAAATCTTAATTTATCGAATAAGTCAGTTTCATGTTTATTTCGTTTTCTCTTGAGTATTTAAAATCGAAATTTCTTTAAACATTTATGGATATTGTAGAAGTTCTGTGACCAACCATCAAATAACTAATTTCAAAGATGATCTTAACGTTTAGATTTCAAACAACATGGATTCATAATGAGAAAGTAAAGAAAAATGCAATGAATAATTGATGAAGGTTAAGTCAATAATTTAAATACTTTTGAAGTTTCAACCTTTAGATTTTATACGAAAATTAACTTATTTGGAACATCTGGTATGTCCAGAGAATCTAAAGGCGTTGGTAGTATAGGTTAGAAAAATAGCTGAATATCAGCAAATTCAGATTACTTCAGCGACAGAAAATATTTTATTCATCATTAAAAATTAAATTATATATAAAGTGTTTATAAATATATAATGGATTTTTCACTACGTGAATTTCAGTTATTTGATAAATCATCTCAAATTGCAACTTTTGAGTTGAGGTTGGTTCTGTCCACAGCACACTAGGTTCATAATCTACTAGTTCCCAAGTTCGAGTCTTGTGCCTGCTTTAACAATTTCACAATTTCCTCAAATGATTTCCGTTCTACCTGTGATGAGAAATAGGACACCCTTGGGCTCATGGCCCAAGGTGTCACCTTTTGAAATTTGTTTCCTATGTCAAAGAGGTTGTTTCCTATGTCAAACAGGCAGGCAAAACACATCTAAGGAAAATGATGTTTCCTACGAGATTTTTCGGCATGCATATCAGGGTTGTTTAATTAAACAAGGCCATCCAATCTGTTCTTTAACGCTGAATTTGACTTCAATTGATCTTGCGGGGGGAGTAATCCATCTCCGAAATTTCTGAAAGACCTGCCGTCGCCTTCCTTATGAATGGAGAAGTACGTTATTGATAGGAAGGTTATCAATGGACGGACGTCTCGCGTCAAACGTTTGCGGGGAGGTGAGGGATGTAACTAATAAATTTTGATTCTCTATATTTCATTTAAAAAATTTAATTTCCGAATTTTAGCGCCTTCTATATCGATGAAAATCAACACTAGTGAAAGATAAAGGAAATGTGAATTTTAAGATTATATTAATTTGTATCCAACTCATAAAGAGCTATCGATTTATAGCTAAAAAAAGCTGACTTATATCTAAATAAATATTAATGTCTGCAGAAGAACTGTAAGGTAGAATTGGGCGGAGTAGCTCAGTGGGTAGTCCGCCAGGTTCGTAATTTGCAAGTTCAAGTCCCACCTGCGCCAGCGTTGAGACGAAAACTCCCTCCCAGCCCTCGGTCATGGGATGAAGATTCATCGGTGTCCCCTGCCCTCGGTTAGATGGATTGGAAAACGATGGATTTGGAAATGCCACCGTTCGTCGGATGGGACGCTGAGTCATAGGTCAGTGTGGGGGTGAGCCATACCTTGTGCACGTTAATAAACATGCTGGATGGCCTTAATGGGAGGCTACCATCTGTCAGCTAATAGCTGTTCAGTGGGCCCACTGCCCTCTACCTTCTCGTAGCCTTCGGTGTCCTTGTGACCTTGCCGTTTAACCCATTGTGAGCGAAAGAGAGTTGCTCAGAGGTAAACAACCCAACCATGTAGAAAAATTTAGGTAACACGAAGCTGTACAAATAACTCAACAACCCAAAAGTAGCAGCAAAAATGAGTTGCTCAATAGGTAAAACAACGCAAAAAAGTCACAGCTTTTCTGAAAAAAAAAAAGAAAAATCTGTGAAAACGGTTTTTGGAAACGAGTTAAAATCCCTACGGTGCTTCACATTTAGTATTGATCTTTAAAAGTAGCCTTCTTCCGAACTTTTTAATGATAGATCAGAAATATCTATCGTTTGTTCAGTTTAATAAAAATCACTAATCCTTCAGAAAAATTCTTGTTCCTTACTTCTTTAAGGGATACATAATGTCTCCTCATAGCAGTATTCATTGCTAAACTAGGCCATTACAGGTAGAATTAATGAAAACATTTATCGAACAACGCCAGCTGCAAAGAGAAATAATATTGTGTTAGTATCACGGACTGAAATTAAGTAAAATTTGATAAAAGATCAATCACAAGAATAGTATAGCACCAGGCGTGTCCAACCTTTTGACTTCCCTGGGCCACATTGAGTGAAGATGAATTGTTTTGGGCCGTACAGTCGCTCAAAAAAGTATCCGAACACCATGGTTGATTACAGAATTCAGAAAAAATATCTGGCAACGATTTTTTTAGAAATTAGTGATCTGGCAACCTTCGTGTCACGTGACACGAAGGTTGCCAGATCACTAATTTCTTTATTCACTTTTTTTCACTATTCACTTTTTTTCAGAAAAGCTGTGACCAGATCACTAATTTCTAAAAAATCGTTGCCAGATATTTTTTCTGAATTCTGTAATCAACCATGGTGTTCGGATACTTTTTTGAGCGACTGTACATAAAATATATAATATAGTTAATGTGTATGAATAATAAAACTTAATTTATTTTCTTATGTTTTTTTATTATAAAATTAAAAAAGGGCAACATGAAACTAGTGGAATATCAAAAACTCGCTGAAAATCACATAATCATGTTGAAAGCTTATGTCGTAAACCCGTAAACATTACGATTTTTTGGGCCGTGGGTTGGACACGCCTGCTTTACACAGAGAGTTTGAGACTTTAGAAAAATATTTATTTCAGTTGCTGAAAATATTCCTAATTTAACAGTATTAAGCAAAAAATATATATAATTTCGTCAGTTGTTTCAATATTTCTTATCTTCATATTTTTAAGTTTGAATTCCCATTTCAGTTGTGAGGATGTGAATGATTCTGCTTCTTGATGGACATAATACGGAGTCTTAAAGGCAAGACAGGTGTTTCCTGAGAGACGACAAAAGCCCTAAAGACATGACGAGACCCCTTTTTGGAAACGTTTACCTTTGCTTTGGATCAGTCTCCGCTATTCATTTATTCAAATTGTATGTCAAGAGATGAATTGTCCCTCGTCCTCTCCGGTCGTGACTCTTTTCAAGTGTTGCGTCATTTCCATGATGTTGCCATTCACTGATTCTTTTCCAGAAAGGAATTTAACTGACATCATGATATCGCATACCGAAGAATCGTGTAGAGAACTTCTGAATTCCGGAATTGAATTCTGTACTTCCAGAAAAGCTGTGAAAATTATTGGGTCTTCTGGAATGAATCTAGAGTTGGTCTTTGGAATGGCAATGATGATCAGTGCATTTAATATAGCTAAAAGAGAGCATTTCTAGACAAGTGATGGGTACTCTACGTTTCGCCACCCAATATTTTGGCTTATAGAGAGAATGAAGCGGTAATTAATATTTTGGAAAATTGTTGGATTGATATAGATAGCAGATCTTGTTAGCCCCTGAGAAGCCCAGATTTGACACCACTGGACTTATTCATTTGAGGGATATATAATATGTGAATTCTTTTATAGTAATCTTGTATATGGCACCTAAATATGTTTTAATATTTTCAGAATTGAAAATTCCACAATCAAATCAGTTCTTTTGATACTACGTTTTCGGGATGATTGTTTCATTTTTATTTAAAGAATAATCGTAAAGATACTTATTATATCGACCTTTAAATTATTTCGACATCGAAATTCATAAATAAGAATTGGAACACTATCTTGCATTGATTTGAAAAGAAAATAATTTATATAATAGCAATCCCATAATGGACACGCTCCCAAAAATGTTTCAAAATTTCAGTTATATTTTGATACGGATATGTTTGCATAGTTTATATACACAGACTCATGAGAAAAAAATAGTTTCCTTGTTTATTAATATACAAATGTCAAGAATATTATTACTCATACTGAACAAATGTCATTAATCTCTTTTAGCCCAAGTAGCATACACGCTTACATCCTAGTAAATGCCGCATACATCCTAATTTTTCTACTATCAGCAACTATTTTTAAAGCCTTTAGAAGGTGACCATATCAAGAATATCACCTGAGATTGAAAGACTCTCATTTTCACTTTCATTCATATATGATGCTAATAGTCTCATTGCGATTTTGAGTAATTGCATTTGCGGATATGTTTTGAATCACCGTTATTTCGTGGTTGTTGGCTTGGGTTGTTTTAGCTCTCTGCGGTACTTTTTTTTTGCACACAATGGGCTAAATGGCCACACCACAATGATCCCGAAGGCTCGGAGAAAGTCGGAGGCAAGGGAGCCACTGGACAGCTGTTAGGGGACATATGGTAAACCCCCGTCAAGGCCATTTCAGCATGTTCTTTAAAGTGTGCAGAGTATGGCACTCCCCCACACGAAATCACAACTTAACGTCTCATCCGAAGAACGGAGCCAATCGGTGGTCCCCTACTGATCGACGAAAGGGTGGGGAGTTTTGTGGTGGTAAATCCCAGGTGGAACTCAAACCTGTGAGCTGCAGATTACGAGCCTAGTGCGCTACCGACTGAGTCACCCCTACCCCATTTCGTAGTTGTAAGTGGCTAAATGTTTCTTCCAAATATGCTTGGTAACAAAATAGGCTAAAATAATTGATGGGTGGGAGAGTGAAAAATGGCTGCTTCAATGAGAACGACTATGATTCTGAAAAGATTCCGAACTGTATACAGTGATGAAAGCAAATTCGAAAATCTTAATGATGGCTGAAACTTGATGATTGAATTATTGAAGCAGCATGTTCTAGTTCAGGTTGGAAACTGAAACTGCAGATTCTTGTCCTGATAGGAAATTCGTTTTCGATAATTTGTTTTTTAACGAAAGGTCATCATCTCATTTTTGCCTATGTTAAAGTTGGGAATGGGTTGAGTTGTCTTAACTCTAAGCTGTCCCTTTTTTGTACGTAATAGGCTCATGGACCCCAAGTGCTCAGAGAAGGTTGGAGGAATTGGACATTGGACAGCTGTTAGGAGGAGGATGGAAGTTTCTCGTCAAAGCCATCCAGCTTTCTCTTTAACTTTGAATCTTTAATCAAAGCCATCCAGCCTTGTCAGGATGACTTAATTAATCAACTGAAAGTCAGATTCGGCGTAATACATTTTTAAGATATTTCGTGAAAAATTCTTAAATGGATAATTAAAAGAATGGAATGGAAGCAGCCGAAGATTTTGCAAGAACGTTAGTTTTGCAAAGAGAAAAAAAAGTTAGAATCTAAATTCCTGAAATCAGATTTTTGGGTGGCTTCCATTCATTGCATCCCTCTTAATATTATTCTATGTGGTTACTTAATTTATTTGTTCCTCGCTATTTATGCGATACAACCCTCATATACATATTTCTATTATGTTTCACCATTCATAACATCCACTATGTATATCATTTAGATTTAACTGCTCTTTTGATTTAAGAAGAACTATGTCAATATATAAACAGCATAATTAATTAATAATTAGCATAATGAATAATTCTGCCTTCAAAACAAACCGAACCTGAATACCAAGATAATAGGTTTTTTTTTTTTGCTAATATTAAAGTAAAGTTAATGATAGTAAAGGAACTATATGCTTCCCGCCAAGAATTCTAATTCAAAAAAGAAACAAGAGACACGGGAATATATTTTGTCCGGGCCCCGCGCATCCTAAGGGCGGCACTGCATATAACAATTGTTTTGTTACCTTGGAACAGAAACAAGCACTATGGAAACATCATTCAACATGGAGACCGAAAAATGAATATGAGTTCAACAATTAACAAATCTGAGAATATATTGCACGGTAGACGAAAAGTTGATGAAACAACTAAATCGAAGGCCACAGCAGATATTTCTATTTCGGGTTTATCTCAACTGCAACTTTCCGAAAGGAACTGTATTTATAATCGAATGCGAAAATAAAAGTCTTCATTTAGTTTATAACCATACCATTATTTTGACCGTCTTTTCTGTAAATCTTTTGAATCATTTCTCAAAAAAAATGCCGTTGATTTCAAATAGTTTTTTTTCAACCATAGTAAATTGCTTTCCAATATTGCATGAGGAAACTTGTATAATCACGAACACCGGCAGCAGTAGAGATGGTGGAAGAGAATGCACCTGAAAACAAGAAGAAATTTTCAAAACACATTCATTCCCTTTTTTGACACCGTGGTATATACGTTAAAAAAAACTAACTCTCAAAAACCATCAACCCACCAGCTTGGAAGTGTTTCTAACGGAGACGATGTTTATAAGGTCCGTCTTTAAAACGGTGAACAATGGCATAACAAACTAAAATGTTTGTTGAATGCCAATGCCTGTGAAAGCTGTCTCAATGATCAGCCACATAAATAAGCCAAGAGGTCCTGTAGTAATTGTTTCAATAATCAACAGCTGCAACTGGAGTGAGCTGATTAAAAGGGTACTTCAGGTATGGTATATATATATTTTTTCCGAATAATATTTTAATAATACTACAAATCAATTTTTACATAACATTACAATAATATTTGTGTTAATGATTTTATATTCTAAGCAAATAGTATATTAAAAACCCTAAATGATTTCATGTGAACAATCGTTCGCAATGGTAATGCTGTGCAAAAAGTCTTTCAGCGTCATTATTTCGCTGACAGTGGCGAGAACAGGAAAGTTAACCTCCAAACTGCACATTTGTTTCCATGGAAGACAGTTTAGAGAGTTTTACTTACCAGGAACAAGAAGTAGTGTGATTAAAACAGGAGCTGATCGTAAGAAATACTGTTTCCATTCTAGTAATTTTGTTTCGTGATATTTTCTTTTCAATTACCAGTTCTGTTCAGCTTTCGAAGAATTGACTACACATTAACGACATTCGCAAGTCAAAGTGGAAAGCGAGAAATGTTTTTCGCATTTTTTCGATTAATCTCGAACATTTCTCCACTCTTCAGCTCTTTGACTTCAGTTTCTAATCGAGAAAAAGAGTTTGGTTTCGAATATCGATGTATGTTTATTTTTGCTTTGAGATAAGTGGTAGGTTTCAACTGATTCTTTTACACCATTTGTAAAATTAACTAGGTAGATATTAATTTTTTGTTTAACTTGGCAGTTAATAGTTTTTGTTAAACTTTGGTTTTCTTACTACGCAGGTATCAGATATTAACAAAATATCATTTCATAGAAAAAAAGTCAAAATTTTACAAAATCCAAGTATGAACAATTTTTGTTTTGTGCTTGTGCTTCTTTCAGTGCGCAGTTTTCAGATTTCTTCAGATCCAGTTTTCTTTATATAATATCGGTTAAACACTTTTAGAAATTAAATAGCAGATATTGTTATATTAATATGTGTTACTTCACTTGATGTGAGGAAATGACTGCACAACAGAATGTCACAAGATAGCACCAACACCCGTGATGAACGTCGAAATTTCCTCCGCTTCCGTGGACATGGTCCATGTGTACTGCTTTGCATAGATCGCCACGTGATATGATAGATAGACATCTGCCAGCCTGATGGCAGATTGCATTGCAAACTACACTAAACTAGAAATCATAAATTGCAAACTGATGTTCACCTTTGCATTGCAGGAGAAATTCTGTGTCATTTCTCTAATTTACTGGTTTCGCACAGTAACATTCAAACCGATTGATGTCCCAGTTATTCAGTAGACAATTATTACATTTTAGGCATCCAAATCGGAGTATTAGAGCAGGTAGCGAGAATCAGGTATGATGTTATCAGATATTTGGAGTCGAATTCTACATGAATCGTCAATCTCTGATGCATCTTGATTCGCCAGCCCCAGCCAAAGCCATCTGTTATTATAACGTCGCAGTTGGCACATAAAACGAGTTTCGGTGGAGACTGATCCTTGTTTGGACAAAATGACAGTTGTATGTGAATAATTCTATGATTTAGGATGAGTAGTTAATGTAATAGCCTCCAATTTGATGAGGTTACTATAGAAGTAATGTTATTTATCTAGTATTAAAATAAGTCGAAGTAAAGCAACATTTTGAAGAGCATGTCCAAAATATATTCTGAGACTTTCAAATTAAGTCGCAAAAGCATTTCTGTTAAACCAAATTTATATTTAAGGATTAAGTTCATAATATTGAAAATAGTTTGATTAAGATAAAGAGTTAATCAAATATATATTCATGGTGGTAGTGTGGTTAGCGTGCCTGTCTTCAGATCAGAGGGATTTGGGTTAGAGCCATTGATCAAGTATCAATGTTTCTGCTGTTGTGGTTTCACCTGCTTCACAGCCTTGGGTACAACGTATTGCAATGGAAGGTTCCTCCTAGACTTCTATTAAAAGCAGCTCCTTTAGGTGGTTGGGTTGGGTTGTTTTGCCTCTGAGCGGCACTTTTCTTCATACAATGCGCTAAATGGCCAGGTCACAAGGACCCCGAGAGCTCAGAGAAGGTTGGAGGAAGGAGATCTGAATCTACGTAACACTGAGCAGCTGTTACGAGAAAGATGGTAGACTGCCGTCATTGCTATCTAGCGTGTTCTTTAACGTGCACAGGGTATAGCTCTCTTGTACGGGTAGCCAATGCTTTACGTCGCAATCTACCGGCAGCGGCCTTTCCAAGAACATCGGTATTCCCTATTGGCTCAGGATGGGGTGGGGAGTTTTTCGGAGATAAATCCCAACGGCGGCACAGGTGGGACTCGAATTGGGAACTGCAGATTACGAGCCTGGTGCGATACCGCGCGATTGCGAGCCTGGTGCGCTACCCCCCGCCCCTGCTTGAGGGGAAATTTATATGCACACATGTATAACATGTGGTGGTTGTTAAAGCACCACAACCATATGATGGTTGTTAAAGCACCAAAAAATCTTGACGCTCATTAAATTCAAATTCTTTATCCATTTAAATCTATTCCATTTATTCTTTGCATTTCATATAAATATATATAAAACTATTACATATAAAATTCTTATTATAATAACTTTTCATCTTCATTATCATATTTACTGCTTTAAATTAATGACACATAAATATTCTGTCTTGGATATTAAACAAATATTTACTCATCAATAATTTTATGTGAGTACAGACCTCTGTGGCAAGCAGCTGCTTGAGGGGGTATTTATTTTATTTATTTATTTAATCTATAACACAAATATAAACTTACTCAATATATTTTATCTTTTAAATGATTAATATTACTGAAATATACTTTACAATTTTTCAAACTTTTGATATTATTTAAATATAATAATAAAATCTAATAATAATAGTATAAAATCTAATAATGAATTATACTACTCAAATAAAACAAAATAAACATAATTATAGATATTTAATCTTAATTTTTATGCAGAGAATAGCAGCTATTTTATGAATGAATCAGGTTAAATTTTGGAATTTACCTGATTCATTCATAAAATAAGTTACATTACTGTAAACGTTTGCACGTGTTAATTTAATTAAAAATGGAAAACCTGGTCGTAACTGGAGAGATCGAGGAAGAGATTGAAAAGGATAAGGAGTAATTATGATTGATTAAGATAAAGAGTTTATCAAAATGGACGTCTGCACTGACAAGTGACGTTCTTTGTGTCTCAAAGAAAATAAATATATGTAAGAGCATGATTATCAACGTTCTGCCAGGCTATGGTGCATAGAGAACTAGGGAATATTTCGGTACTGTCACAAAAAGACTATAGGCCACAGTTCAAGCCCTGATTCACGTAATATTATGAATGAACAACACCTGAAAAAAAAGCCCACGAAAAGAAAATAAACATAATATTGTTAAACATTTACACATCAGAGTTATTCTAGTATTGAGTGGAATTGTGTTATAAGAACTTTGCTCAACCGATATTTATTTTAAACAAATAATATTAATTATTCATCAAGCAGTTGTTTTTCATGGTTGTCAAACAGTAGTTTAAATTGTAATAGTCCTTAGAGAAGATCTGTGGGGAAAAAAAGCAGAAAAACAACAACAACCTGGAAGCATTTTATCTGAGTGTCGATTCCAAGGATGATAAAAACTCCATCATCATTTAAACGGTCCATACCAATCCAATACCATTTTCTACAATGATGTTCTATTACTAGTGGATAATATTGAACAATGGTAATGGGCATATTGAACAATGGTAATATTGAACTAATGGGATGTTCAGTATTATCAGCTAATTGCGGAGATACCAACTAGCTTAAAGCAATTAGCAAGACAATGAATAGTAAAAAAGATAATGTTACGGTGTTAAACGAGACAAAGTGGATGTAACTTTGCATAGTGGGGTATTGAATGCTTTTGAAACTGTACCTTATACGAGTATAGTAATAAAAGATGGATATGAAAGAGATGTGCCACCTTTAAATTTTGGCATGATGTTGTTCCTAAAAGGTCTTGAAAACAACGCGTTATTATGTATTCCTTTCAACCTTTCAACCTTGATCGTTTCTTATATACAATATATTTTATTTTAACACGCTTTGTGTAGAATATTTGTCAGGAAAAAAGGTAGAATTTAAGTTCAGTATTCCGCTTGAAAATTGTAGCACGATAAAATTTTAAATGATTAATAGATAGAAATTAATTTCTCTATACATGAATTTGTTTTAAATTCACCTATTTTTCTATAAGATGCATTTGTAAACTTTAATGAATGGATGTCAAAATGCCGCCAGCAGGTAAGATACCGCTCAATGTCGTTGGCCTCCGACCCCTGTTTTTGTCCTCCTCTGCTCTTTACAGAATAACCTGCTTCCAGTTGATAAATATTTAATGCAAAACTCATTTCTCAATTAGTTTCGTGTCAACAGATAGTTGGTTTATCCACGCCAGTCACGGCCCCATTTATTTTTGATATTCGAGCCTCTTGCTGTATTTTATACTCCGAAGAGAAGGCAATTCTCTCCTGAATAGTTCAGCTTGACGTCTAAAGTCTCTACCCTAACGCCCTTTTCTTATTTATCCTATGCGCTGTCGAGCAACATTAATTAAACTCGATAACCAACTCGTGCAGCAGCGATCACGAACTTCGCGCGGTTTGATTTATTTATGTAAATATCCCCTTAGAGAATTATCATTGCCTTCCCACTAATTATCTGACGAAATACTATAAAACTATGACCGAATGCAATATCTACAAAGCAAACACGAATAGTTTTAAACATAGAGGAAAAGTTGACTTTAACCAGAGGGGATATGAATCTATGATCTCTCGATAACATGCCTGGTGCATTTATGCTGAGCTACGGTATCTCAGTAAGATCACCTCTGTTAACAGCTTTGAACTTTATACCATGGGGTCACTCATTAGAAGAACTTTATACCATGGGGTCACTCATTAGAAGAACTTTATACCATGGGGTCACTCATTAGAAGAACTTTATACCATGGGGTCACTCATTAGAAGAACTTTATACCATGGGGTCACTCATTAGAAGAACTTTATACCATGGGGTCACTCATTAGAAGAACTTTATACCATGGGGTCACTCATTAGAAGTACTTTCGACTCTAAAGAAGGAGCAGATACGCATAATCACCGTGGCTACGTGCATCGACTGAATAAACCCAATTGATATTATATAGTATTTTTATAGCATACACCAGTTTTACTCAAACGGGGTCCCGCGAGAGGTTGCGTCCTTTGTACGACAATGGAGGCATTGTCGTACAAAATACAATGACATGAACTGAGAGGAACAGTTCAGTCTATGGAATGAACATGACATGATCAGTTCAGTCTATGCCACTCCGCTGTATGATGAGACAACCCAACACACGATCGTCACTGTCAGAAGTAGCAGGTAAGAGAGTATGTCAATCTCTAGTCTGCCCACACCTACTATCATAGGTAGCCAGAATCAGCCAGAGAAAGGTCGTTGGTTCCTCTGATTGGCTATCGTTTGTATCTTAAGGAGTCCGATATACTGTATGTTGCAACAGTAATGTCTTTGTATAGTTAGCTATTCTTGGAACTGGGCTGATGTGCTGATTTCTCGGAAATGTAATTCTTTCTAGAAGTCAGCTTGAAGGGGATCCTCAGTGGACAAGATCTCGAAAATACAAGGCAAAGGAAGAAGGACGAAGGGAAGACAAAATGGCGAGAACATGGTGATGTTCAAGCCATGCCATATCCATATTTCTTTGAAATATGGGCATAAGAATCGCGATTTTAAAGTGGCACAAACACTTCACAGACTAGCACGATTCTGTAGAGGAACAGTCAGGTACTTTTCTCCATATACTTCTGCAATTTTTGAGACTGACACTGGGGCACTTAAACCTGACATACTATGTACATCACATACTGTTGCAATAGCAATACATCACATACTGCTGTTCAGTTTACAGATCGGTTATAGCTTGCAAAAATCACACGCAAAAAGGAACACCATTTTGAAGCGAGAATACAACAGAGACTGACTGCATACTGTATTCTTGCGACCGTATCACAACGTGTTTCAACTTGCAAACCCTACTCCATGCCCTTCAAAAGTTATTGTGTTGCCACCTGTCATATAAAAACTAGAACGAAAATTTGCTAATTTTTGATAATAGCAGTCCAGGAATCAAATGGCCCATCTACGCATAAATAACTCATACCAATGAATCCACAGCTCATCATTGAATTACGAAGTATTTAATCACTATTAAGCTGTTTAAGTAACAGAATGAAGATGGGTGTAGGGAAAAATTGTCTTGTGCCCGGCAGGATCTGAACTCACGATGGCTCTGAAGAAATAGTCCTCAAATTGCACTCAAAGACAGCGATTGACCTGATGGTGCATAACTTCAGCAAGAGAGGAAATATTGATTAGCTGTAGGTAGATCAGAGGTCAGAGCACCTGACATACCATCAGGAGGTCATGGGTTCAGATCCCACCCGGCTCAAGACAGTATTTCCTCTGCACCCATATCCATCCTCTTATTTAAACAGCTTAATAGAGATAAAAAAGTTTTTTTATCGAAAATCAGAAAGATGCATGCAGTCGTTTCAGGTTAATTGCTCAGCAGAAAAACCATGAACTACTAAGAGGTTCAATAGGATCAGTAAACGTCTCTTCATTTTGTCACTTACAAGCCTCAAGTTAAATTTGAGCATGCAGAGATCCGGTTGGAAGTGTTCTATGCTCTTAATCTCCTTATCGCAATTTTGTATTAATTGCAGGAATTAAATATAGGTTTCATGTCAGAGCACTAGCCAGTTTTCTTCACGACCGAAACATGTTTTTCTATCTTACCAACCACAATCTGCATTTTTTTAAAAGAATAGGTGACATGAGTGTCGGCAATAATTTTTCCTGAGCCGTAGAGAGGAAAACAAAAATGGTTACAAGGTGAAGCGTAAAATTTTAAGGGGGAGAGACCAATCATACTTCAATCACGTTTCAAGATCGAAATATTTAGGTTGAGTTGTTTATTACTGATTGCCGTTGCGAATACAACAATCATGTGTCGCATTATGGAAAATTCATGTAAAATGTGTTTTTCGCATTAATAAATTAAAATAAATATCGTGCTTCCAAATAAAAATGAAGATTACTCATGCATGTTTAAAAGAAAAACTTGAGTTTTGCTGTGAGTGAGTCATGTCTCCTGAATACTTGTCAGGTGTTCTAACCATAAATTATCAGCGGTTAACTCTCAGATAATTGTGACTATATATCTCCCAGATTTGATTGCAATTTTATTTTTTAATTTCATTCATTTCAATTTCATTTTGCATTTACATATTTTTCCTAATATTCTTTTGTGGTTACCTTTAACGTTACATGGCATTATATCACTAATTTAATAGTAGAGTAGCGCAGGAGATAGTTCTCCGATTTTGATATAGTTAGTCTCACGAGCAAGAAAAAAAAACGGCAAGGTTTGTGGTCACAATTAGGTGAGAAATAATCAGCCGTTGATAATTTAGTGGTTAGAACACCTTGAATGTGCTCGGGAGACGTAGGTTTCATGTCCCACATTCGCGAACTCAAACTTTTTCAGCTAACTCTTCATGAGTACAGTCGCTCAAAGAAATATTCGAACACTATGGTTGATTACAGAATTCAGAAAAAAACATCTGACAACGATTTTTTTAGAAATTAGTGATCTAGTAACCTTCGTGTACTGTACACGAAGGTCCAGCTAGCGGCCCGCACAAGGTTTTTGTGGCCCGCGAAGAAAATCAAGTTTTTACTTGAAATTTTAAATAAATATCTATAATCCACCTTATAATTTTTTGTCAACTTATACTACTTTACTTGATATGCAATCTTCAACTTACTCATTCCATTTGTAATTATTATTTCATTATTTCAACTTACTCATTCTATTCTTATTGCCCAACAACTACGGCCACAGTGCTTCCATTAAATTTATTAAATATTTGATTAGATTTAGAAAATTTATATTAGTTTATTATTACTTATTATTTTTCGCATGAATAAAATATTTTTTTGAGGTGGCATGAACTGATTTTTCAATTATCTATCCTGTCCTATTCTTTTTTTTGGCCCGCGAAATATTGGCGAAATAAAAAATGGCCCACGGTCTTAGAGAAGTTGGACAGCACTGATGTAGATGAATCAACTACTATGTAAGAGCACGGCACTTTTGACCTTCTCATCTAGATTCAGAACCATTCCTATATATATTTATATATAATTTAGATATTATTAAACTCAATGGAGCAAATACAGCCCAATTTTAATTCTCATACTGGTGCAGGATGATTGACAGTGGATTTTAATACTATTGTGATGAAAAATGTCCAGTTGGTTTGTTCAAAATAAAAATCCGATATATTATGCATATTTCTTTTAATCCGAAAGACGTTTTTTCTTTCCGATATGAAACTACATGGCAAAAATTAAACTGCTTGATATCATCTCTAACACTAAAGAGTGCAAGGGAAAAATTTATAGCATCTTTAATATTGAAACATAATTGAATTGTTTGAATATTATTGATGATTCCTTAAACTTTGATGAAGCACTATATAAGTTTTGTAAAAATGCGTGGCCCTGAATCTGAAATGGTTCTCCCCACCGATGTGAGCCATTATACTTCACCCCGCGTGTTAAGTAACAAATTCAATAAACTATAAGAAAAGTTTTAGTCCAATATTTTTCCTAATTTCTTTCGAGTGAAATTCCATCAGCAACTTTCTTTTATCTCTGATGTCTTTATGAGCTTGCAATTAGCATTTTGCTTAAAGAGAAATATCCCGCCAAAAGTAACACAACCCATTTTGATAATGTGCGTGTTTCATCGCATTTGCAAGCATTTCTTTTTAATCATATGCAGAATTTCTTTTATTAGTCGCAGAAATGAAAGGGACATTGATTATCAATCAGGACCAAATGAATGTGAGTAATTTATTAAGACATTTCTCGGATTGTATGGTGAAATCTGTTGGCAGAATTTCAGTTTCAGTACTACAATGTTGAACCACATGCAGACCGAGGACAATTTTGTAAGTGCGAAAGAGAAGAAAAGACTTTCGGAAACAAATTTTAATGTTACCTGATCGCTTTGAAATTTTGACCTATCTAGAGGATATGGTGTATATTTATTTATAAAGAGATAGCGGAAGACATGGGATAACCTAGAAGTTTTATCTAGTTTGTTTTGATGTATACAACATTCAAATGCACAAGGATACACCCGCCGACTTAATATTCAGATTCCCTAACCAATTACCTACAAGGCTGATTCGAGACTTTTATGCGTGTAATATTCTTAAATCATAAATGTTTTCAAAGCAGACAAAAATTAACGTTTCCAAAGTGTCTAAACTATTAGTATCTACTGTACTATTGCAATAGTCATCAAAAACAAGCCATACCATGTAGCATGATAAAAGGAATAGTGTTAAAAAAAAATTACAAAGGTTTAGCGAAAAAAAAAATGCTTACAAATTGCACGATTAACGCGAAAGATAAAGAATTTAAGAACAAATTCAAACAACGGAATAATAACTAAATAGAAGGAAAAAAATCAGTAGCTACAATTTCCCCATAATTTTACCTATCATTCATGATACTGGAAGTCTGAAGATAGATTTGAATTCAAGCATTAAATATATCTTTAGAATATATCTAGTGTTGTTTATTAGACTTCTTTTTAACACAGAGACCTGTGAAACACAAAAAGAGTTTATTTATGAAGATATTTACAAACTTTTGCAAGTAGCTGCTTGCGCGAATTTAAATATCATTTTACGTATTACATTAAATACATTATCAGGTTCACTTAAGTAGAGTTAGGTCTTTGAACTGTTTAATCAGTGAGCGACACTTCAGTGAACACAATAGGTTAAATTGGCAAAGGTATCACAGGCTGAATGCTGGGTAGGGAAAGTACAGGGACGGATCTAGGGGAAAGAATGGTCATGGGGGGGCTGCCCTCTGCACTATGACAGTGCTATAAAGTTAATAAAGGCAAAACCTTATTAAAGTTATGTGTATTTCACACATTACTCAAGAATCGCTTTAAAAAACTCCATTATTTACATTTCTACCTCCAATACGGAGGTAGAAATGTAATACTGCAAGATCCAGTCTCTTGCACCTTCCCCATTTTATTTTTTTTCTAGATACTGGTCTTAAGTTGGGGATCTACTGAACAGATAGAGAAGACAGATGGAACGTCTTCTCAATGTCATTCAGAAAGTTTTGCAACGCTCACTGGGCATGGCCTTTCTGAAAATTATCCACGGCTATAACTTTCATACGACGTAGGCAGCCTTTAAATTCTCATCGATCATTAATGAATGTAAATTGTCTTCGGAACACTACCGAATGGAAATTATCGTCGTAGTCGAGGGAAGAAAAGGATTTAACGAATTTATGCATAATCATATTGGAGACTCGATCCTGGGAGAATCATTAAAATTTGCAAAATTAAAATTAACAGTTGAACAAGACAACAACAGATAAGAAAAATCATAATTAGAACAGGGAACTGTCTCCTTAATGATAAACTGCATCTTTTTCAGATTACGAATTACCCAAATGCAACATCTGTATGGTAAAAGAAGATGCTTCACATTTTCAAGGTTAATAAGTAGTAACTAACTAAAATGTAAGAAAATGAACATGAAAGGAAAATATTCCTTAAGGACATTAAAAAAGAAATGTAACATTCAAGAACTCTCACTTCCAAATATTTTGCTTTACAAAGATTTAAAAAATTCAAGCCTACAAAAAAAGCTTTAATTCTTAAAAAAAGTGATGTGTATCATCCTAATCAATTATCTTATATTCTACAACTCATTGCAACGTAAAAAAAATACATCTGGGTAATTTATTCATATTTTTGAGTGCTAGTTAAGCCATTAGGCCTAGCTGTTTTATAACTGTGAATCTATTTCACTTCATGCTTTCTGCAGTCATCATGGTTTTTTTGCTTCCCTTCTCACTCTTTCCTTAAATTTTCTTTCTTTCCTTTTTGCTTACTTCCCACAAAGTCCGTCTTTAAAATCTATGTTTATATTCCTTAATATATTTACTCTTGCTGATTTGTTGACTGAAAATAATTTCGCCAGATATAAAATCCAAGGAACCAGCGCTTTATTATTAAGTCATTTAAAGGTGAAAAAAAATAGTTATAATATGCATATTCATTATATGCAGCTATGCATAGTGAATCAGTCATTATATGACTAATTGGAGCTCATATGGATCACACAGTAAATTTTTTTCGCTGAAGGAACATTGATAGTTAATTAGCAGGACATACAGTATAGTAGTGCTTAAAATGTACTCTGCACCAAGATAAGTTGCGAAATTTTTCTGGCTCATTCAAATGCAACTCTGGATATCCTGGTTAGAAGCTCCTTTTTTTTTCTCATTGTCTTGTGCTCTGCTATTTTAAAATTTGTTGTTTTTTATCCAAATGGTTGCAAAGAACTGGAATGTGGAAAAAAGTTAAATGGACCAATATATATATATTACCATTTCAAATGAAGTCTGCTTATATCTGGGGCGGGGGTGGCTCAGTCGGTAGCGCGTCAGGCTCGTAATCTGTAGTTCCCAGGTTCGAGTCCCAGCTGGGTCAGCGTTGAGATTTATCTCCGCAAAATTCCCCGCCCTGCCCACGGTCAGTAGGGGACACCGATGGGCTTGGAAAGGCCGCCGTCCGTCGGATGGGACGTTAAGCCGTGGCCCCGTGTGCGGGAGAGCCATACCCTGTGCACGTTAAAGAACACGCTGGATGGCCTTGACGGGAGGCTACCATCTGTCTCCCAACAGCTGTTCCAGTGGGTCCCCTCCCCCAACCTTCTCTGAGCCTTCGGGGTCCATGTGACCTGGCCATTTAGCCCATTGTGTGCAAAAAAAGTGCCGCTCAGAGGTAAAACAACCCAACCACCCAACTGCTTATATCTGCAGCACTTAATATTCTAGGTTTGACAGAATGATCAACTATATTACTGACAGAAGATATACATTATTTAATGAAAGGAAAACAGACACATTTATGCATATTTATTGACAGTTGTGTATTACTTTATCACTAATTAAAGTAATTAGAGTTCTAAGTGGGTAAGCTACAAAAAACACCTAATTTATCCTTTAAGGGTCAGGCGGAACCTTCTATTCAACATAGGTATTTTGAGATCTGAATATGTAATGAGCAAAATCAACTAACCTCTTTATATTATTCAAAAAAATTCCCATATATCTTTTTCTTTTGCAATTATCGTATATTTCCGCAGATAAGACGAGGTATAAATTTTCGTCAAAGTTTTATAGTTTTAGCATATATCTGTCCTATAAGACGACCCCAAACTATCAACGGTCTATGAATTTAGTTTAGATCGGCGATCATCATCTGGATAATAATACTGTATAGCGTATACGGAATTATGTCCTATTCGCAAACATTCGCACTGATTCGGGCATTCGGGTAATGACCTTGACTATTCACAAAAGCGTCGTATGGGCTATTCTATTTTCTGGATATACCCTACTCTGCACTAGTAAATAATTACGGTTTGTCCGTTTTTTCCTCAGTAGCTCAATAAACATAACTTTTAATATTTATTTTGTTTTAGTATTGTTTTACTATTGCAATGTAATGTATTATCATATAGCGTATTTAAATAATATGATAGATTTTTCGAATAGTTGTAGCAATAATGGTTTCAATTTATATAAATTTCAATCTAATTTTTTTGTATCTGTCCTATAAGACGACCCGGATTTTGGGGACCTTTTTTTATGATTCAACTATCGTCTTATCTGCGGAAATATACGGTAAATACAAAAGTGTCAAGTTCTTCTTTACGAAAAATATAGCAAAAATAATGTATTTAATTACTTCATACGGAAATTGCAAATTTTTGAAGAACATTTTCCTATTGTTTTACACGAAAAAATGGAGATTAGGAAATCGCAATTTAGTAAGCAACTACTCCTAATTGAATAAGACTCACAATCATATATTTCAATTCTAAATCTTTTCATTCGACGATAAAAAACCAAGCCGGGTAAAGTATGAAAGGGAAACTTCAAACGGGGGGCCGCCATCGTTGAAAAAAAAAGGGATATGTGATTGTGTCAAATAAATTGTAGTGAAATTCGTTTAATATTTTCTTTTAAACACAGAGAGATAGCAATTGCTCGAAGGATCAGATTTAGAAGTAGATATTATTTTTGTTGAACTTTTTCAGTTTATGTTTTTCAGCGATTCTTTCACACAATTTATTACGCATAAAATATTCTTAGACGTATATTTTAAATAACAATTGAAAGAAAAATCATATGCATATTTTGAGTACCAGTCTCCCACACATGCTCAATGGGTGACAACTCGGGAGAGTATGACGGCCATGGGAGAATGTATACACCTTGGAGACTGTCCATCGTTGCACGTGCAGTGTGGGCTGGCTTTGTCCTGCTGGCAGAATCAGTCCAGGCATTGTGATTTGCCACAGTATTAACGGTGTTATCGATGTAACTTCTCGCCATTAGTTAGCAAGAAGCATGGAGTAGAGGTGTCCGGCCACCTTATAGGATACCATTGTGACACTGTGGGAAGCTGTATGGCAGCTAATGAAATAGACTTCCTCAAGTCGTTGACGACGCCATGCATTGACGACACCATGCACCTATTATTCCTGAACAGAATCTGTACTAGTCTGTGAACAACACTGTCCTCCATTCTGTAATCCAATGCTACTTGGCTTGACACCAGTGGAGATGGCTAACTCCGCAAAATTACCCGCCCTACCCACGGTCAGCAAGGGACACCGATGGGCTTGGAAAACCCGCTGTCCGTCGGATGGAATGTTAAGTCGTGACTCCGTGTGCGGGAGAGCCATACCCTATGCACGTTAAAGAACACGCTGGATGGCCTTGACGGGAGGCTACCATCTGTCTCCCAACAGCTGTTCCTGTGGGTCCCCTCCCCCAACTTTCTCTGAGCGTTCGGGGTCCATGTGACCTGTCCATTTAGCCCATGGTGTGCAAAAAAGTGCCGCTCAGATATAAAACAACCGAACCCAAGTGGAGACGGCGTAACTGATGATGTCGCTCAACAACAGATGCCAGACTGGACGTTTCGCCCTCATTCCTGCATCAAGCAAACAATGACTAATGGTTTGCGTGGAGACCACGGTATCCGTAACCGTCCGCAAATCACTTTGCAACACAGTCACTGGGATGAAAGGGTCACGAACGGCTCTCCTCCGGAGCATATGATCTTCACGTCCTGTGGGCAGCGTACTGGTCCCGTACCTGTCCTTCATGTCATTTAATGCTCCATGACGTTGTGTGAGATTGACTGTTGCACTATACTCATATTGTGCCCCATGCGTGTGACACGTAATATACAGTATATGACAAAACCCAGATGCTCTGCAATTCAAGACTGCGCTACATCTATCGGGCGATGCCACGTTTACCACTGTCCACAGTCGGGGTCGAACAGTACTATAGAAGTAAAGTCCAGCTCTAGCCAAAACCTAACTACAATCTTCGTTCTGGGTTGCCACAAACAAGTATATTGAAAATCCAATTTGACGCGGCGCCGGGACAGTATCTCAAAGGCTCAACCTAGCTCTCGCATATCGACGATTCGCTCTTTCTCTCAGAAGGCATCAATTGCGCTTAAGGGTCCCGCCGGCGTCTCCAAGGCATGTTTTGCAGCATGCCCTCTAACTTCACTGTCGGTCGTGCTATGACAAGAGCTTGTGGGTGCCCGGTATTTATCCACAGCTCGGCTAAGCTGGGTGTCACGTGTCCATTCACTGTGGAACGTTGATCATTTTCATATCTCCGATGGCCGATTGCTTTCTGCGATTTACATGTCTCTAATTCCATTTCTTCTTGGGGGCGGGGGTGGCTCAGTCGGTAGCGCTCCAGGCTCGTAATCTACAGTTCCCAGGTTCGAGTCCCAGCTGAGTCAGCGTTGAGATTTATCTCCGCAAAAATTCCCCGCCATGCCCACGGTCAGTAGGGGACACCGATGGGCTTGGAAAGGCCGCCTTCCGTAGGATGGGACGTTAAGCCGTGGCCCCGTGTGCGGGAGAGCCATACCCTGTGCACGTTAAAGAACACGCTGGATGGCCTTGACGGGAGGCTACCATCTGTCTCCCATCAGCTGTTCCAGTGGGTCCCCTCCGCCAACCTTCTCTGAGCCTTCGGGGTCCATGTGACCTGGCCATTTAGCCCATGGTGTGCAAAAAAGTGCCGAGAGGTAAAACAACCCAACCCATCCATTTCTTCTTGGTGTTGCGATTTCCACTCTGAGCAGTGCAGCAATTTATTCCACAGCTCAGAAACAAATGCCACTGAAAAAGCATAAGAACTGCAGATTTCAGTTTAGATGAATCGAATAAATTAAGACTAATAGACTCAAAATTTAACAATATCAGATTTTGCCCATATACCTCATGCTGGAATAAAAAACAGATTTTCGTGGATGCTGAAATTATTCATATTGGATATAAGTTAGGTATGCAAATCAGAGAGAGCTGAAAACATAATGTTCTTCTTTCCTTGGAGAACTATCGATTGAAATTAGGATTCAGTGGTAAAATGAGCTTAATAAGTCGTAATAAAAATCAATAATGAAATAATGCACGTGTTTTAAGTACACGCGATCATTAATCATTGCAGTAAAATCCGGCATAATTCCCGCCATGGTAGCAAACAAAAGCCGATTATGACAAAAGTCATTAGTTTATCATTAATTAAGCCAAACGATTCATTAATTGTCATATGTCAATCCCGTTAGAGTGATTTTCTTCGCTGTCCTTCCTTTCCATTGAGAAACTTTTTACACTCTAATGAACGCTGCCATTTTACTGGAAACTAAGGGGCGGGGGTGGCTCAGTCGGTAGCGCGCCAGGCTCGTAATCTGTAGTTCGCAGGTTCGAGTCCCAGCTGGGTCAGCGTTGAGATTTATCTCCGCAAAATTCCACGCCCTGCCCACCATCAGTAAGGGACACCGATGGGTTTGGAAAGGCCGCCGCCCGTCGGATGGGACGTTAAGCCGTGGCCCCGTGTGCGGGAGAGCCATACCCTGTGCACGTTAAAGAACACGCTGGATGGCCTTGACAGGAGGCTACCATCTGTCTCCCAACAGCTGTTCCAGTGGGTCCCCTCCTCCAACCTTCTCTGAGCCTTCGGGGGCCATGTGACCTGACCATTTAGCCCATGGTGTGCAAACATGTGCCGCTCAGAGGTAAAACAACCCAACCCAACTGGAAACTAAAAAGAGAAGCATCGAATTTGTTGAAATATATGTATACAAACTCATATAATAATATGGTTATAGTTCAATATATAACAATCAAGTTTAACATAAATTATATATAATAATATAATAACGAATTTGTTAAAATATATTCATACATAATTATATTATCTACTTCAATAATTTTTTTGAAAACATATTGCCGCATTTTAGAGATATTTTTAAAAACATAATGTTGTGCTTTTTAGGTTTTTAAAAGGTACGCTCGTTTATTGGAGAAGCTCTTCAACCGAAAATCTCAAAATAACAGGAACATTTCAGGTCTCTCTTTCATGCATAATAAGACCATATTCGATCGCCATGCAAGAATTCTGAACTATTCGGGTTTCCAATCTTCCAATCAAGGTTTTACTGTACATATTATGAAGATTGTAATTTCACCTAATCTTATTAAGGTCAATTTCCACAAGAGTATTTTCCTTTCTGAAGCAAAATACCGATCCACGTTCAATTTAAGCTCATTTTCGAGAATAATCTGCCAAATACTTACAATATTATCATTGCCTCCTTCTTACGATATTATTCTTCTTCACTTAAATATGTATCAGTGGCATAGCGTGAGACTAAAAGTTAGGAGAAGGAAAACGAAACATGTGCTGCCTTTAGTTACATTACTATTATGAGAGGCAGGTCGGGCTCAGTCGGTAGCGGGTCAAGCTGGTTGGCAACACAGTTTGGACCCAGGTCTGAGTCCCAACTGTGCCAACGTTTTGATTTATTTCCGATAGTACTTTCCCTGCCTTCGGTGAGAAATAGGACACCTATGGACTTGGAAAGACTGGCGTCGGTCAGAAGAGACTTGTTTTTCCATGGTTCCTTGTGAAGGATAGCCATTCTGTTTGAGCGTTAAAGACCAACCTGGATTATCTTGACGAGAAGGCTTCTATATGTCTGTCTCCTAATCTCCCATAGCCCAACATTTTCTGAATCTTGAGGTCCTTGTAACCTGGCCATTTAGCACACTCTGTGCAAAAACAGTGCCGCTCAGAGATAAACCAACATAATCCAAATTCCTACCTTGAAGAAGTTTTATTTTTTGAAGAAATTTTTTGCTTTTTTGTTTTTAAATCAAAATATCAATAGTGAAAATATCTTCTCTGTGGTAGTTATTATCTCTAAATGATAATTAAACAAAATTGAACCACATGATTTTTATTTTTAATATTGGCAATTAATTGTTAAAATTTATCGTATCAAGAACTCGAAGATACAATTTGTTTTACCCTCCACACTAATTAAAATCATTTTGCTTAATAGAAATTTATATGTTTTCTGAAAAAAAAATCAGTTCAAAACCCTCCACATTAATTAAAGTCATTTTGCTTAATAGAAATTTATATGTTTTCTGAAAAAAAAATCAGTTCCGGCTAAATGTGAATTGAATCCTTGAAAAGATGTCAAATGCCCTTGGATACTGAGCTATTCAACTCTAGTTCAACTCCCTCTAATGAAAAATTTTAAACTTATAATCGTTAATCAGCAGTTGCTTGTGGGGCCATCTTTCTAACGGGAATGTAACAATCTAACAGTCCATAGAGAAATTTTATCGTTTTTAGAGACAAACATACAGAAACTGAGTTATTAGTGGGAATTTTAATAATAGCAACGCTAGGTTAAGCTCTTGTTCTATAATAACAATTGAAGAGTTAGTCGAAATAATTTGGCTGAAGTGGGATGATGAAATGAAAAAATATGTCATGAAAAAATTTCAGACCCAGCCGAAACTCGTTTTTAGGTAACTCTGCAGTCGTCGTTCCACGGGTATAAATTTTAATGTTATGCTAAAAATTCAAGGTTATTGAATGGTTTTACTGCTGAGTGGTTATTTTGTGTACACAATGGTCTAAATGACTAGGTTACAGGGGTTCAAAGAATATTAGAGTTGTGTCCCTCTGATTTATTAGAATATTTTCTAGTTATTGCCATTTTATATAACTATATTATATGCGTATATTCAGCAGCGTACTAAATGGAAAAGTTTGCCGTTAGAGACTAATCTTAGCCTGGCTGTGTACAGTCGCTCAAAAAAATATCCGAACACTATGGATGATTACAGAATTCAGAAAAATATCTGGCAACGATTTTTTAGAAATTAATGATCTGGCAACCTTCGTGTCACGTCACACGTGACACGAAGGGAGGCTACCATCTGTCTCCCAACAGCTGTTCCTGTGGGTCCCCTCCCCCAACCTTCTCTGGGGCGGGGGTGGCTCAGTCGGTAGCGCGCCAGGCTCGTAATCTGTAGTTCCCAGGTTCGAGTCCCAGCTGGGTCAGCGTTGAGATTTATCTCCGCAAAATTTCCCCGCCCTGCCCACGGTCAGTAGGGGACACCGATGGGCTTGAAAAGGCCGCCGTCCGTCGGATGGGACGTTAAGCCGTGGCCCCGTGTGTGGGAGAGCCATACCCTGTGCACGTTAAAGAACACGCTGGATGGCCTTGACGGGAGGCTACCATCTGTCTCCCAACAGCTGTTCCAGTGGGTCCCCTCCCCCAACCTTCTCTGAGCCTTCGGGGTCCATGTGACCTGGCCATTTAGCCCATGGTGTGCAAAAAAGTGCCGCTTAGAGGTAAAACAACCCAACCCAACCAACCCAACCTTCTCTGAGCCTTCGGGGTTCATGTGACCTGGCCATTTAGCCCAAGTTGTGCAAAAAAGTGCCGCTCAGAGGTAAAACAACCCAACTGGGTACAGTTTAGCTAGTATGAAATATATTTATTTTATTATAGTACACAACCGATCAATAACTGTATTTTTCTCATTTAAACTTTTGTATTTCTTCATAAGCAACAGATTTTTTTTTTTTAATTTTCCTTTCTGAAAATCGATGATAAAAAGTTCAATAATGGCTGACGGCAATAGATTTGCACATTATCTTTTATTCAAAGGCATTTTTTGTAATCTATACTTTTCTTACTATTATTAAGGGGGAAATTAAAGATCTATAAGCACCACATTTTAAAAAAATGCATACAATTGCATATTTAGAAGTTCTTAACTCCATTAAAGATTTTTATCAAAATTTGATCTCCTCATGAAATTTGGAATTTTGTAATGAACATAAAAAATATTGCATTGTATGACTGCTCTTAGTTAGTATTATATATTGTAATCAAAAATTTATGTTATGTAGGCAAATAACGATATTTATACAGGATTTATCGAAATTTAGTTTTGAGATACGCCTCTTGCAATTTTAAATAAATAAACCAATCAAATCAGAACATGAAATATTGCGCAGCCTTTGCGTAAACAGCTGTGAGAGAATAATTCTTTCTTGATTTAATCACCTATATTTTCCTTTGCATCAACCTTATTTCTCTCCATTTCAGTTTCATATAAAATATACAAATAAATACAGTGAAATCGCAAGCTATCATTCCCGAATATATCGTTCTCATTATTTCGCTTTCAGAATTTCCGTTTCCGTTCCACAATTTTCGTGGAATGGAAACATAGTACATAATATAGGAGGATATTTTATACTATGTATGTTAGTATAGGGCGAGGACCCTTTAATAGAACCCAAGTTCCTTTTTCACCAGGGGTATTTATTCTGGGGTACGGGAAGGTGGTCCAGTGGGTGTGAGAGGAACATTTTGAAATCGATTTCTTCCATTTATTTTTAAAAATAAACTAAACAGAGACATGTAAATGGTAAATCGAGGAGAATTGATGAGAGTGTGATTTAGGCTGGGTTGTTTTATCTCTGAGCGGCACGTTTTTGCTCACAATGGGCTAAATAACCAGGTCAAAAGGACCCGAAGGCTCAGAGAAGGTTGGGAGAAGGGGACCCACTGACAGCTGTTGGGAGATAGATGGTAGCCTCCCGTCAAGGCCACCCAGCGAGTTCTTTTAAAGTGCACAAGGTATGGCTCTCCCGCACACGGCGCCGCGGCTTAACGTCCCATCCGATAGACGGCGACCTTTCCAAGCCCATCGGTGTCCCCTACTGACCGTGGGCAGGACGGTGAGATTTGCGGAGGTAAATCTCAATGCTGGTCCAGTTGGGACTCGAACCTAGGAACTACAGATAACAAACCTGACGCGCTACCAACTGAGCCACCCCCGCCCTTGGGAGTGCGAGGCTTCCATATGTCACTGCAAGGGTTTGTGTTGAGTTCGGTATTTCATCTGTGGGCGGCACATTTTTTGTTCGCAATGGACTAAATCAGGTATGTACACAGAGGAGTGACCGCCCCCCCCCCCCCCCCCGAAAATCCTGGTACGTGCTTGGATTAAATGATCATGTCACAAAGACCCAAAGGTGTCAAAAAACTTGGAGAAGGTGATACACTATACAGCTGTTAGGTGACGTATTGATGGCTCTCGTCAAGGCATTTCTGAGTGTTCTATAACATGCACCGGATATGATGGCTCACCTGCACACGGGGGCAGATGATAACCTTTACAAGCCCACTGGTGTCCCCTTTCTCACGGAAAGAAGAAGGAGAGTTAGAGGAGAAAATTCTCGACGTAAGCACAATTGTGACTCAAAGGTGGAACTGCAGATTGCGAGCCTGGCGCACCACCGACCCCGCCCCCCTCCTCTGCAAGCAGGTTAGGAACTACTTTACACTATAGTCAATTTTCAAGTCAGTACACAAACCAATCAGAAATGTGAAAGGGTTAATTTATTTTGCTCACCCGTTGTATATTCATTTCTTCATCAGGATCCCAATATTTAAAAATTATTTGTGACGATTACCTTCCTAATTTAAATAGATGTTCATGCTTTTATTTCGAAATTATTCGTTCCTAATTACATAATTGGTGTTTAAATGTTCTAATGCTTTTATACTTTACTTTTTTTTTGCAATTTTAAAATGAATTTTAATATCCTTCCATCTCGCTACATTCAACGGAGGAATTACCAAAGAAATCACTCAACTGTCAATGTCGTAATAATGGAAACACTTTCAAACTCATTACCCCATGATCAATCAGAAAGTAAAAATAGTAATATAACGAGGATGATTTTTTCCCCCGATGTTTCATTTTTTTATAATGAATCCTAGACGTTGATCTCTGTCTCCTAATTAGTACAAAACACATTTCCTGTTGGGCCCGAGTTGCTGATTTTGAAAAGATACTTGGGGAAATAAGAGGACCATCCATCAAGGACTCCGAAATGTCACTTCGTTCGTAACCATGGCAACCAGCCATGGTTGCTAATGAGAGTTGACTGCTCTCGGGCGTCGGAGTGCACATTTGGCAGGAAGCAATAAAAGCGTGTCGAGCTCTCTTATTTCTTCACTCTTGTTTCTCGTTTTCTTTAGCTTTTCTGTTTTGCTTAATTTATCTTCTTTATTCGAAGGCTCCTGAGATTAGCTCGGATAAAGCGCAGCTGTTTTGGGAACTCTGCGTTAAAAACATAATCGCGTTTTTTTTTTTCCCTTTATGTTCAAGTACACGAAATAACGCTGAGACGAAAGCACTCAGATATAATGAGTCATTCCTTTCGAACAGCAGAGCGTCCTGAATGAGTTTAATAAAACATTCATTAATGGGAGTAGTTTTATTTTCGACTTTGGAGATCGTTCAGGTTCTTTATTAGTGTTATATTTTCTAAATTTTATTCATAGTGGGGACAAAATTGGTTTCAGTTTTTTTTTTACTTTATTTTCTGCTACCCATGCATACCATGATTGAGCAAAATATGATTGTTGAATTGTTTTAATCAAAAAAAAAACGCGGAAAACTTTATCTGAAAAAGTATTTAGACTTTCGGTATTAGACTTTCTTGGTTTTACTATGCTTTCGAGTTTGCTTACTTGATTGTGTGTTGTGGAAGAACTCCCGAACATTTGATGGAATAGTTCCTTTCCCATGCATAAACTGTATATGTAAAAAGAGGAAAATGATATGCTAGTTAACAGCATCATCATGATGACAAATGAACCTTTGGGATTCATGTGATTTACCCATTGTGTGCACAAAATTATCGCTCAGAGATAAAACGACTCGAAAAAAAGCAACGAGAAAGCCTTAAAATTATAAGGTTTAAATATCAAAGTAAGAGTGGGTAGTAAGTTTGCTATCCAGTCGACTGAATGAGCACAGATTGCAAACAAAAATATTCATGTTCAAACGCAAACAAAAGGAATGGATATTGCTATTGCATATAGTTGAGTTGGTTTGTTTTAGCTCTGAGCTGCACTTTTTGCACACAACGGCCTAAATGACCAGGTCACAAGTACCTCAAGGTTCCGAGAAGGTTGGTGGTAGGGGGAAAAATGGCAGATGTTAGGTGAAAGATGGAAGCCTCCCGTCTAGAGGCCATCCGGCCTGTTCTTTAACGTGCACAGGTTCTGAATCACCCGTACACGATCCCCGACTTTATTTCTCATCCGTATCGTAAAAAGTAAATGATTGGATATTATTATTGCATATACATTACTTTTACCATTTCCATCAAGTCATTTATTTTATAGCACACTCAATGTTTCTTTAATAACAATTCATTTTATTATAAGCTAAATGACATGCGTATAGCCTTAGATTCATAGAAATAGAAGAAACTCTATTTTAGTGAGATTTCCTTATCATCCACGCTCTTTCGATGATATGCCTTCAGGATCCACGCTGCTTAAGTGAGATTTCTTTAGTATCCACGTTCCTCCAGCGAGATTCCTTTAGCTTCCACTATCCTTCAGTGATAATTCACCAGCATCTATTCTCCTTCAGTGATATTTCTTCAGCAGTCACGTTCCTTCAGTGCAAAATGAGATGCTCTAAAGTACTTCCGCCAGTTAGGACGTAAAGTCGTAGCTCTTCCTGCGCATTGAAAACACGCTGGATGACCTTCAGAGAGTCGTGTATATCCCTAACAGAAATATATAAGATGTTGAATATTAGCATTCTATATACTATGGTTTAAGTTTGCTTGAAATATTTTAATGCCTTAATATAGTAAAAAATTATATATATATATACTGCCTGGAAAAAATATTACGAACACTACAGTTCCCAAATTTCAAAGTTTCTAATTCTCTGCGCGTAGTCCTCGTTGAAATGTGTTTTGAAGTACTCTTGACGGTTAACTATCTCTGCTTATGAAATGGCAGCAGTTCAGTTCAATTCGTGCTAACAAATTCCTCCTTGTCTATCAAAGCCTTTTTACTCCCGCATTTATCACAATCGACAGATGCATTTTGCAACCGTTGCCATTCTCCATAGACTTGGGATATTGTGGCCCGTGCTTTTTCCCTCAGTTCCATCACCTCCGTTACGAAAGCGGACTCATCGTTCTACAACGATGAGCCCGCTTTCGAAGTCAGTCAGATCAGTCTTTTACTCATGTCGCAAAGGCGGGGGAGGTGCTCCTCCCCCGCCTTTGCGACATCAGGTTCAATCGATAGCGTGCCGGGTTCATAATGTGTAGTTCACAGATTAGAATCCCGCCTGAGCCAGCACTGAAATTTATCACCGTAAAATTGCCCACCTTACCCTCTGTCAGTTGGGGACACCGACTGGCTTGAAAAGCCCGCCGTTAGTCGAATGGGACGTTAAGCCGTGGTTCCGTGTGCAGGTGAAAGAACAGTCTGGGTGGCCATTTTTACGAGTGCCATACCCTGTGCACGTCAAAGAACAGGTTGAGTGACATTGATGGGAGTCTACTTTCTGTTTCCCAACAGCTGTACAGTGGGTTCCCTCCCTCTTAACCTTCTCTTAACTATCTGGGTCCTTGTGACACATCCCAACCCAACTCATGCTGCACTTGACTTTGCTTACCATTGGCTTACTGATTTTATAAGATTTTGTAGTTTATAAGTTTTTATATATCGTCAGTAAGAATTGTAACAGGCATTGGCAAGTTTGATGGTGTTTCGGACATTCAGTATATAACACACATATATTGCGGGTTTATTTGCTTTTTTCATTAATTTAATTGTTCATGGAAATTTTCAGCAAATACTGATTCGCCGATTGCGAGTTTAAGAGTAAGGGACTCGAGTTATCATGTGGATAGTACTATTCCTTTAACGAATTTTCTTTAATGTTAATTTCAAATTATTAAACAAAATTTCGACCGATTTCACAATTTACTGAATTGTTTAATATATGGAAAAGTTTATTATAGCACTTGTTCGTTAAAAGGGGGCTAAGTTGAGTTGTTTTACCTCTGAGCGGCATTCTTGTGCACAAAATGGGTTAAATGACTGGTTAGAAAGACCCCAAGGGCTCAAAGAAGATTAGAGACAGGGTTCACTGAACAACTGTTAGGATACAGATGGAAACCTCCCATCAAAGCCATTCAGTGTTTCTTTAACATGAAGAGTGTGTATCCTGTGCATGGGGCCACGGCTTATCGTCCCATCCAAAGGACGACGAACCAAAATCTTCGGCTTTCCAAGCCCATCGGTATCACCTTTCTCTCCCAGGACAGAATAAATCTCAATGCAGAAACCGTTGGGACTCGAACCTGAGATTCTAGATTATAAGGTTGGCATTCTATTGGCTGAGACAATCCCCCCCCCCCGCAAAGTGGCTGAGATTTACATAAGATTTTATTACTTTGAGGTATAGAACTATATCTATTTTACTTTAGAAGTATACAACTACATATGGGCGACGTATCTTACTGTCATTATGCAGCTGTTATGCACTTTTATTATCTTCTAATAATGTTTCTCAAGCATTCATGATATCAGTAAAGGTAAATAATTTTAAACATCTATGTCCATATTTAACTGGGAAACACATGGTGTATATTATATTTAACTATTACACACGGTGTATATTATATTTAACTATTACACACGGTGTATATTATATTAACATATTTAACTGGGAAACACACGGTGATCCAGCTAGAAATCAGGGTTAAATATTTCACCAAATCACGGTAAAAAAAATTGACTGTCACATTTATCATTCCTAACTTGTAATCATTTTTAACGATTTGTACAGCTAAAAACTGTGTGTTATTAAATAAACGTTTGATGTACATAATACCAGTGAAATTAATTATAATCAACAGGAAAATAACCGATGTGAAATATTTTTGCTCTTTGCAATGTAAGCTGTAAGTCTCGTGAAGTGTAAATGGCACGGGAGACTTAATTGTTAAGCAATGAATGACTTTCATTTTAATGCCTTTATAGTTCAATGGTCTCAGTCTATGCTTGCTAACATTGAACTGTTACCACCTTCCTCAACCTCTTGCATGTTGTCAAATGTCTACATTCCTTGCTTAACCTGAACCGGGATTCATCCTGCGAACCTCTTCCATCGATCGCCAGAACCATTAATATATTAAGTATTATTTGCTATTATCACAACTAAATTTACCTTAATCATTAAGCTTCTATTAACCCAGAGTAGGCTAAAATATAGAGTAGAATCAATATTCGACACTGTATAGCCGGGGCCTTTCACAGGAGGGTCATTTCGTCTGAGACTACACGGTCTAAAACCCAATCGGAAGGATGGAGACCTTTCCAAGGCCCTGATACTCCCTTTCTCATCAAGAGTAATGGAGGTATTATTCTCACAGAAACAGACTCGATCGATTCAGATTACGAGCTTGGCCCGATATGTACTGAGCATAGCATTCTCTGCATGCAATAACTCCCATCTATCCATGGAGAAGCAGCAACTGTCATAAAGGCGTTTGAAACTTTTTCTTCTTTTATACTAATTGGCAGAAAATTTAAAAATCTTTATAGATTAAAAATAAGTAAGTACGAAGTTTACATACTACTTTAATAGGAGATAATTACGCAACTATAGATGTTTGAATTGGCCCTGCTTATTAAAATTGTTAAACAAACTTTTAAGTTCAAACTATGAGGAAAAATGATCTCCGCTAATTAACTCCTCCAGCTATTAGAGTCAATTTCTCCTCACTTGAGATTGTAGGTAGACATCGACGCACTTGATGCAAGAGAGATCCGCGGAGAGCAAGAGAAACAGAGTACCTCTTAAACGACCAACTGGATCAGTTCAATATCAAACCTTTTTTTCTTGCTTTCAAGTGTAAACACTCTGGTGCTTGTGTCTAATTATACGCTGGAATATTAAATCCATTGTTTCCGGTTGAAGATGGTCTTCATAAAAGATGCCTCTTAGAGTGAGAAACTCAGAAATAATGGTTATAAAGTGAGTTCTGCAAGAAAGGAAATAAAATTCCCATGATAATGCAAACTTATATTTTTCTTATAATTATTTGTTAAATATTTTAGTTAAACAATGAATCCTATTAGAAATAAAGTGTAAAGTAAATAAGAAGCAACAAAATCAAATAAAGCATTTGGGCTGTTTTACCTCTGAGCAGCACTTTTATTGCACACAGTGAAAATAGGATCCTTAAGACCTGGCTAAAATCAGATTTAAGGATCCCATTTTTATTCTGATTAAGGACCTAAGGATCTCAGACCTTACCAAAGCCAGATCCTTAGAACCTGGCTAACTAACCAAGTCCTAAGGATCTGGTAGCCAAAGATCTAACTAGCCAAAGGCTCAGAGAAGATTGTGTGGAAGGCACTCACTGGACAGCAATTAGAAGACAGATAGAACTTTCCGTCAAGGACATCCAGCGTAATCGTTAACAGAGTATGACTCTCCTGAACAAGGGTCCCCGGCTTTACGTCCCATCGGTCGAATTAAGGCGTTTACAGGACCATCGTTGTCCTCTACTGACCTACCGACATAACGGGGAGTTTTGTGGAGTGAACCTCAACTCTTGCCCAAGTGGAACTCGAACCTGGGAACTGCAGATAATCAGCCTGACACGCTACCTACTGAGCCAATCCCGACCTTAGGAAATAAAGGAGAAAAGAGGTATGAGTACTATGCCTATTAAGAGGGATAACATCCACTCGTCATTAGGTAAGTGTATCTAATAAATTGACTTTTTTTCAGTGAATTTCTGCTTGCCTTTCAGTTTTTTTTTTATTTTGTTTTTCGTATTGCATTGATAGGAACAAAGTTCAAATGCAAGGTTTAAAAATCGAAGTTTGATAAATATAATAAAAATAAATAAATAAATACCTTCCCAAGCAGCTGTTTGCCACAGGTTCAGGTTAATCAAGGAAATGCTCGTTTCTAAAGAATCCTGCTTTCAGGTTAATCAGCTGCTTGCCACAGAGGTCTGACAGGAGCCTGTCAGTTTATATGCCATAGTAGAAAGTCTGAGAGGATGGCAGAGGTCCAAAAAATGACACATGCATCCATGCCTTACCCGGGACTCGAACCCAGGTCCCTTAGATCAGTAGCCAAGCGCGTTAACCACTCGAACACGGGACGGCTTGATTAATATAGTTAGATTTAATAAATTTGTCTCTTTTTTATTAATAATACTGACACACTTTAGAAATTAAACAAATGAGAAAAATGCCTTAGGTAATTAATTAGGTTACTTAATGGGAACTTGGCCTCGACGGGAATAAATCTAATATTCAACAATAATAAACTACATTTTCTCAAAATATTTTTTTTTTATTTTATAAAATGCGATTTGTATTAAGGATGGATTAACGTTTGATTATTTATTAATAGCTTCAATTTTTTATTGAACTAGTGAAAACACAAATCTACATTTGGTAAATGACACTTAAAAATAACTACTGTTACATACACGTAAATGCAGTCTGAAATGCAGTATTTAATATTTAAAAAATTATTTTATTTTAGAACTTCAGAAACCTACAACTTTATGTTCTAAAACTGCGGTGTGTTTCACTTGTGTGGGTTATGGATTTTTCTACATTTATCAGTTTGATCACGTAAAGAGCCACGGTAGATAGGCGTGATATTTATAGCAATGCATCCTCGAAGAAAAAAAAGGATGTCGTAATAGTCGTTTTATCTCGAAGAGGATGTGTCATTCCCGTTTCTCCTCGCGCCTTTCAGTCTCCGTTGCAACTATTACAGAATGGGAGAAGGAGGATTTAGAAGCAACAGCCTTCAGCCAATAGAGCTTTCGCACTGACTGTGACAGGTAGGAAAGGGGTTGTAAAATAAAAGACCTGTTATAAGAGCGCAGCTCTTACAGTGAAACATTGGAATACGGAGAGCATCGAAGAAGAATCCACCTCTTCTAACTCCACTGCAGAATCATGATTTATGTTTATTGTCATGAAGGAGCCTTTTTATGGCGTGAACTACAGCGGCAACCAATTTCCTTCAAGACTGGGAAAAAAGGGTAAATAATTCATGGTCACAGTTCTATGTTTCTTAGGCATCATTTTAAAGATGAGGATCATATCATTTGCAACTCTACTTCGCTCCTTCATTCTCTCGCCGCAGAATATCTCTTGCACGTATCTCTCCGTACGTTAAGAGAAACCACATGTTTTTGTTTTATACGGCATAAGGTATTTGTTTCAGGGTTTTTAACATTTAACTGATAGAAACACCACTATAAAAATAGTTTAGCTGTTGATGAAAAGGAAAATGAAGTATTGAACGAATTTTCAAATCTTAGGCTGTAACTATTCGTAAAATGATGCATTGGAAATTTTGGAGACGATTTCGCACTCTACCATTTCTGATTTGCTGTAACAAAAATGAACTACTTGCAATAACGTTTTTTTTTCTTTTCTTGAAATATACACCGAAGAGCCAAAACATTATGACCAGCGCGGCTTTATGCAAATCGAAGCAACTACAGTTAAACGACGGCGCATGTGAAGGTCATGAAACGGTATAAATAACACCTGATACCGAACTCTGTTAATCAGTGTTATTCTTGTTCTTCAGATGGGAAAGGCAGGGGACTTAAGTGATTTCGACAAAAGCCAAATTGTAATGGGCAGACGACTGTGTCACAACATTTCAGGAACGGTAAAGCTTGTGGAGTGATCACGGTCAGCCGTGGTTAGTATCTTCAAAAAGTGGTCCGAGGAGGGAAAAAACCATTAACCGCCACTAGGTGTGGGCCAACCACGGCTCATCGATGCCAGAGGTGAGCGAAGGATTTTCCGTATGGTACGAGCCTACAGAAGGGACTGTGGCGCAACTCGTCCGTAATTTGAATGCTGGTGATAGGAGTTATGTGTCACAACATACAGTACAACGAAACCTAATGAAAATGGGGCTGCTTAGCCGCAGACCGTGTTGTGTGCCCATGCTAAATTCGGTTCACCGTCGAAAACGCCTACAATCAACACGCGAACATCTGTACATTGAATTATTGGAAGAAGATCGTCTGATCTATGAATCTGTATACATCCTTCGCGAATGTTCATGAAGCGAATTCCTTCGCGAAAATCTGTACATTGAATAATTGGAAGAATACATTGAATAATTTGAATAATTGGAAGGAATAAGAATTCCTTCGCGAACATCTGTTCATTGAATAATTGGAAGAAGATCGTCTGATCCGACGAATCTCGTTTCCTGTTGCACCATGTGCATGACTGGGTACGTGTGAGTCGATTACCTGGGGAAGTGTTTGGCACCAGGATGCACCTTGTGACGAAAACAAGTCGGTGGAGGAAGTGTAATGTCTTGGTCAATATTCTGCTGGGAAATCCTGGGTCCAGTCATTCATGTGCTGGAAACTATGGCGTCTACCACCCTACTTAAACATCATTGCAGACCAGGTACATCCTTTCATGGCAACGGTATATCCCTCTAGTAGTGCCTTCTTTCAGCAGGATAATGCGCCATGCCACACTGCCCGAAATGTTCGAGAACGGTTCGCAGAACGTGAGGAAGACTTCCTGGTATTATCCTAGCCTCCAAATTCCCCAGACATCAATCCAATCGAGCATCTGTGGTATGTGTTGAAACAGCATATCCGATCTGCGGCGGCTCAACCACGTAATTTACAAGAGTCAAAGGATCTGCTGGTAATGTATTGGTACCAGATACCACAAGACATCTTTAGAATACTTGTAGCGTCCATACCTCGCCGGTAACAGCTGTTTTGGCGGCACATGGAGGACCAACATCACATTAGGCAGTTGGTCACAATGTTTCGATTCTTCAGTGTACGTGCTGAGAAGGTAATGTATATATTTGGACTGGGAATTAAGTTTAGAAAATAAAAAATCGAACTTAGAAAGAAATCGTAGTATCAGATCTTTAATTTACTCTATGGGGATTATTTAGTGCATTAATATTTTGAGGAATATCTTGAGATTGAGTTCCAATGTTTTATTACTGATTGCACTCTTTTCCTGAAAAAAGGTAAAATTTTTAATTGCTAACGTTCATCTAAGAATTTTTCAATCATTTTATTGTCAAGTATCCAGCAGTATCTAGTTTACTATTTTGACCGTTTACATCCGGTATCAGAAAATTATATTAATGATAACCTGAAATATAGAGTATCTCCTGATGCAAGAATGGCGGGTGACTAAGTTGGTAGTGCGTCGGGCTTGTAATCTGCAGTTGACAGGTTCGAGTCCCAACTGGGCCAGTGTTGAAATTTATCCCCGCCATCAGTCAGTAGCTGAAACTGATGGTCTTGGAAAGGATGCTGTTCTTGGGATGAGACGTTAAGCCATGGCTCTGTGTGGGGAAGAGCCGTACACGTTAAAGAACACGCTGGATGGCCTTGATGGGAGCTACTGTCTATTTTCCAACAGCTGTCTAGTGAGTCCCACAATCTTCTCTGAGCTCTCCGAATCCGTGTGACTGGCCATTCAGCAAGTTGTGGGAAAAAAAGGGCAAATAGTTTGCTCAGAAGTAAAACAACCCAACCCTGATGCAAGAAAATAAATGACCGCTAATACTATTATTATTGAATAAAATAGTATTTTGCTTTCCAACAAAAATGCAAGGCGGCCTAAAAAGTTTTGATTTTGAAACTTAATTAAAAATTAACCGACCTCTAATTATAAAATTTCTGACAGTTCGTAGACCAACTCAGAAAAGTTTTATCTGTAGAAGTAAAGTTCAATATGAGGACAAATCTATGCTCTCATCACATCTAGGTTATATCCAATTTCTTTTCATGTTCGCTATAAGGTATCAAAGTCACACTTCCTGGTGCTCGGTACACGATATCTTTGACATATCTCCCAAAAAATGTGCCAAGTAGAGTAACAATCAGGTGAGGAGTAAAATCAATAATTATCCCACTACATATAATTCTCTCTTTTGAACTTAATGGTTCAGAATATTTCTAACCATTAGGTCTCAGTAGGTCCGAATTTGGAAAACAATAAAAGGCTGGGGATAGAAACTCAGTATAGTCGGAAAAAAGTAAAAGGGAAGGGGGGAGGGGGAGGGAGAGCTAAGAGACTTGCAGTATTTTCCCTAAAAGGCAGGATATTTTCCCCTGCCTTTCAGAGAACTTTAAAACTTTTCTTGAAAAAATCCATGAAATATGCACAAGTTTAATATTATTACCTCTATTACCCTTACTACTCTTCTCAAAGGTAGGGTGTGTATGTCCCCCTTCCCTCTAAATCCGGCCCTGAGCCCAGGCAAAGATAAGGTAGTGCGTCATCTTTATCATGGAATCACTGTGAACTGAATCCTCCTATTTAAACTGTGTAAGCGTAGGATAACAAATACTATCGGAAGTGTGAGTTCTGATATGTTGCAAGGAACATGATCACAAGTCGACTATCATTTAGATATGCGGAGCATTTTTGGCCATCTGTATCCAATATCAATAAAGTCCTTTGATGCCATTATAGAATATCGAACATCTCTTGATGGAAGAGATCGAATATCAAATGAATGTTTTGAGATCATTGAATGGCTTTCGTATTCAACTTCCTAGATGTGCAGATAAAACCGTTATTAGTTGGTCTATAAATGTCACAGATTTGTTGTTATAAGCACATTCAGTAACCTTTTCTACACAATTTCAAGATCGTATTTTTTCTAGAACTTCTCTACCTAGTTTTGAACATATTAATGAGAATGAATATTAATATTTACTCGATCTGTTTTTCTTTTATAAGCTATAATCGAACGTTTTTAAAACTGTTCGTAGTCATCAGATCGCAGAACTTTCTGCCTTCCCCTCTATTTTAATGATTTTAAAACACATCAGTATTTAACATGTAACCAGGGACAGATTAAGTATGCCGTGATCCCAGGGAGGAGAATCTTCCAGGTACCAATATATACCTAATGAATATATTACAATTACACCTAATAAATATATCATAGTATTACAATTAATAAGAAATTCTAGTTCCCTCTATATTTTACATATTCTATTTATATCGAGATTACTTTAAATCTGACCGTGAAAGAATCCATTCTAGATTTGGGGATAGGGCAACAGTCCTTTATGAATCTTGCCATTTGATTCCATCAGTACTCATAGCAGCAGGACATAAACTTCAAACGAAAGAATAACTTAACAGCTAAAACTTAAATTACTTAACCTGCGTAATAGGGATTGATACTTAGCAAATCAACGACGGTTGCACATTCATTTGTGTAAATACAAGATGATCGAAAAGTAGCACAACTACAATAAAGCGAGTTTGTATACATGAAATTAAGCAGCTACAAACATAAATTATAATCTGACCTTTCTAACAAAAGAAGAATATAAATGTCATTACAATATATGCAGAAAATGGCCTCCTTGTTCACGGATTCAGGCGCGAGCTCTATTAATCACATTTGATGACACCTTGTGAAGCACCTGAAGACTGATGTTCGCGATCGCTGTTTTAATGTCCGTCTTGAGTTCATCCAGTGTGTGAGGATTATTTTGGCACTTAATTCCTTTGAGATACCCCCCAGAGGAAAAAATCTGCAGGTGATAAATCCGGTAATCTTGGGGGCCCACAAGCCTTTATAAATGAGACGTCACCGAAAAACTCTTAACTGCATGATTTCTTTCGACATGTGACAAGTGGCACTGTGTTGCTACAACCAGCAGTCGTGTCCATTGACCTTAAGGAGTGCAATGAGCTGTATGATGATGATGTCTTGGTATACAACATTATTCACCATCTTCTCAAAAAAAATGGGTCCCACTAAGCGACGACATTATACCACACTGAGATTTTCGAGAGTACAAAGTGCTGTTCGTGAAAAACACGGACATTTTCCAAGGTGGCTATTTGAATAGACAAAATCAAATTGGCCAAAACCAGAAGGCCCTACTTGGCCTAGCTAACATGGCTGCTATTCCAGCAGGCATGTCCTTGTATGTTGTATTCCTTGTGTAAGTGTTTGTATAGTGTACGAGAAACAACACAATGGAAAAAGCTCACAGGTTATTTCCGGTCCTTCGTGTTTAAAAAAAATATATATTAAAAGTTTAAAAAAATTAAATCTTATTGTTTTGACTATTCAGATAGTCACTTAGGTAGAACCAAGATTTGTCACTGATACAAATATTATATCAAGCTGTACAATTCTATGTTCTTTAACAAATGACTGAAGCCATCAAGATTAGACTATTCGCTCTCCTTTATCCGTATTCTTCAGTTCACGGACATAAGTGCACACGATATGAACGAATATGTAACTGTCTAGCAGCTTTCTGAGCAATTCCGTACGATATTCTTGCTTGCATTGCGATTTCCTGATGGTTTATGTAGAGCACTAATGCAGTGCTCTTTTGTCAGCAACAGATACAATTTTCCGGAAACGTTTTCACTAATCTTTTCCTAATCTGGTTATCATCAACTTCTCAGGGACTGAAGCAGCCATTTATTTCTTACGAAACTCCTCGGTAACACGTGCATATGAATGACTTCCAAAATAATGTTGCAAAATAAAAACTTGTTATACCACTTCCTCTATGTACAAAACTATACTGACGATATCCTGTACCTGTTACGCTACACTCATCATCTACGATAGTTTTCAATGGTCTTATTGTGCCATCTAGTGGGAGGGAGAACAATTACAACTATTTCGAAACAATTTACATAAACTTCAACTTTGGATTGAACGACTTTTCGATCACGCTGCACAAAGTACTATTGATCATACCAGAAATGAAGCAGATACAAATTGGCTCACAAAAATAAATTATCAGTCAAGGAGTGTGACTGGCTGTATACACATCTCTGGGATGCTAGGATGGGATGGCTAGGAAGAAGAAGCACCCGCAAATGCACTCAAAAACAGTGGTCGAATCGATGGTGCATAACATCAGCAGCAGAGATCGATAAAACGGCCGGAAGTAAGCGGTCAGAGTATCTGACACGACATTAGGAGGACTTGAGTTCATATCCCACCCGTTTCAAGATATTTTTTATACACCTGTCTTCGTTTCTGTTACCTATACAGCCTAATAATGATTAAATATAGAGAAAAAGTAATTTTATTTATTTCTTGGAATATTTACTACAATTCGTATTTACACGAATTACAAATAATGCTTTGGAAGACAATATATTCTGCTGCTGAAACAGTTCGGCCGTGGATGTGAATAGTTGTTTGTTGGATTTAAAATGGAATAATTCTTTTGAGAATCAAGTGATTCGCCTTAGAGAACACCCACTAGAAAACTGAGGCTTCAACGAAATACGATTCCGATGAACACGTTAATTTTGATATTCAAAACTATCTCCACTACTTCGTTTTTTTTTTTTACGTTCAGTAAGTTAAGTCCAATAACTATTTGCCCATCGGAGCGGCTCAGTTAGGTATTACCAGTTTTAATTTTGCACCCTATCTATGTGAGTACTTAAACCTTTAAGAATATAGATATCCCCTCAAGCAGCTTAAGCCTTTCAAAAATAAATATCTCCTCAAGCGATACCTTGCCACAGCGGTCTGACAGGAGCCTGTTAGTTTATGCGCCATAGTAGGTCTGTGAGAAAGGCGAGACCTTAGTAGATAAACAACACAAACATCCATGCCTTACCCAGGGATCGAACCCAGGTCTCTTTTATCAGCAGCCAACGCCTAACCACTCGGCCACGGGACAGCTTACACTTTCAGTTACAAGAAATTTGATCATAAACAAATATTTATGTATCTATTCTAAATAAATGCACAATGTAAAACTGGTTCAAGAGGACACATTTCGTTGGCAGAAAATAATGTAAATTTTAGCAGAGGGTGATAGAAAATAAAAGATAGAACATAGGATGAAATACGGAATTTTCAGAAGTTCTGCAAAACCACGTCATTAATATTGGATGATAGTTGATAAATATCATCTTAAGAAACCCATTTTGTAATAGCTTGCGAATCAGTGTTATTTGCAATTACTCCAGAATTTCGCCCCAGATTTATCAGAAACTTTCATGCGAAAGATTTGAGATCATAATCTCACTGTTCACCAAATACTTAATCTAAATAGTATCAAGAAAGATTCCGTAACTATTTTTCTTTCGTGTGACATTTTTTACCTCTCCTCAGCTGCTTTGTCGTGCAGCAAATTGCCTTTGCATGCCAAAACTGATTTTCTGATCCGAACACAAGCTGTGAAGAAGGATGCTGGTGTGCCCTTATAAGAAAATAGTTTCATTCCCATTCCCGTTTTTCGTTCCAACATTTTTTGCTCACTCTCTGTTCCTGTTTATATTCGCTGACTTTGCCAGTTGTGGCAGTGCTTCCCGTCATTACCACTCCTAACTGTTCAGCTCAGAAGTAGACTTCCTGCATTGGCCGTGTGCCGCTTTCACTAATAATGCATGCCGTGATCCTCGGAGTTTGTAGCCTACGCTGTGTGCCGCCAAGTGTGGAGTACAGTGGATTCTCATGGGGCCGGCCTCATTGCTACGTTAAGTGTAGTGGTTCATGCCGTATCACCCTTTCACCTGATCAACTCTCTCACGCGCTCCTCGCGGGAACATGAATCATCCCGGGACCGTGCAGTAGTTGAGTTTTGACCAATAAGATGACTTTCGTAGAACGGAAAAAAGTTCTCAACTAGACAACCCCTTTTTGGTTGGCTTCTTTGTAGTGCACGCACTCACGCAGCCACAAACTCTTACTCAGCTCACGCGACCGTAATTCCGGATAACAAAGAAGGTAAACATGTAATATTTATTTCGGAAATGGAAAAAAGAGAGTTGGTTACAGAAATAAGTCAGATGAAGACATAAAGGAATGGAAGTTCGATCTTACTACTTACTATATTAAATCACATTTGTGTTGTTCCTGTATTAAATTTAAATACGAAAAAGAAATCGTTTTTAACTTTCTAAACATACATAAAAAGACAATGCTGTATTATTTTAGAACATAATTTTAATGTATTGAATAAATTGCCTGTGTAAAACGCCATACACCTAAGATTATGTGGAAACATTTTCTTATACCCAAAGTTTGTTTGCGATAATCCTCTTAAACAACAAAATAGCTTGATATAATAAGAAAAACGAGGCAAAATAATATTAAGATTTTGTGAATTACGGGTCATCAGAAGCGAATCATCAGAGCGAGAAAGATATTTAAATTAGAGAGAAGTAAGATCATGGAAAATGCCAAACAATGATGGAGATACAATAATTTTTACCATATAACATCATCATCATCATCATCATCCTCAAGCAGCCATGGGCTACGGAGGTCCAACCAGACCGTGCAATTTAGTTCTCCAAGCAAGTCTATCCTGAGCTACATCTACTGCATCTGGCCACTGCACACCAATTCTAACAAGGTCCTGTTTGACATTGTCTGCCCACCGCATCCTAGGTCTCCCCTTCTTTCTGAGGCCTTTAGGCACACTGTTCATAACCCTATTCGCCAATCTATAATTATTCATACGGGCAACATGGCCAAACCAACGGAGTCTCTCTCTGCACAATATGCTGCTTAAAGGAGGTTGCAAACTCCTTTTCCTAATCTCATCATTAGTTACAAAGTTAAACCACCTAATGCCCAAGATACTGCGTAAGCATCTGGAATCAAAAGCATCTAGTTTCCTGTTATCTTGTTTACAAAGTGTCCAAGTTTCACTACCATAACTAACCCTAGAAAGAACCAAACTATTATTCAGTCTAATTTTAGTCTTTAGGTGTATACGCCTATTTCTCCACACTCTCCATAGATTCTTAAAAGTCCCAGCAGCAATCCCTATTCGTCTGTTAATCTCATGCCGCACATCACCATTATCTGTTACATAGCTCCCAAGATAATTAAACTGTGACACCTGCTCAAGACTGCAACCATTCAGATTAACTGAATCACAGCCTGCCTGACCAATTTTCATCACTTTAGTTTTCTCTCTGTTTATAACCAAACCTACTCTACTACCAGTCTCATCAACGGCTCGAATGAAAGAGTTCATCTCATCAACATCATTTGCCAGAAGGGCTAAATCATCAGCATAATCTAAATCAGAAATTTTCCTATCTCCAGCCCATTTAAGGCCAAAATCTTTCCCTTGAAGTGAATTTCGCATAACATAATCAATAACCAAGCTAAAGAGAAAAGGAGACAAAATGCACCCTTGTCGAACACCAGAAGTAATGCTAAACCAATTGCTACAAGCCTTACCAACTCTCACACACGACTCAGTGTTATTATAGAGAGCTTTCATAATGTTAACTAACTTGTCTGGTATACCATATGATCTCACAATCAACCACAAATTATGACGATCAACAGAGTCGAAAGCCTTTTTGAAATCAACAAAGCTAGCAACCAAAGGTTTCTGAAACTCTAAACATTTCTCAAGAATCTGCCTAAGTGAAAATATCTGATCTACACATCCCCTACCACTTCTGAATCCACATTGCTCATCACGCAATTGCCTGTCAACCAGATTCTTAATTCTATTAAGAACAATCATGGAAAGAACTTTACCTGGAACAGAGAGTAGGCTGATACCCCTATAGTTATCACAAGAACTGCGATCACCTTTTTTGAAAATAGGGATAACAATAGCTCTGGTAAAATCCTTAGGAACCATGCCTTTATCATAAAAGAGATTCAGAATTTCAGTCATCCAAGTGGTAACCGAAACATTCCCAGCTCTAAGCATTTCCGTAGTAATTTCATCTACCCCTGGGGATTTATGAAGTTTAAGTTTAGAAACAGCCAAACTAACTTCAGATTGTGTTATAGGGCCAACATTAAAGCCACCAATGCATCTATCATCATTGCAAACAATGGGAGTAGAACTAACTACATTGTTTAGAACATCACTGAAATGCTCAGCCCACCTAGCCATGACAGAATCCTCCCCTTCTATAACCTTACCTTGTTTATCCTTCAATCCTTGTATGCCTGTCCGTTTTCTACCACACAAAACATTAACTATCTGGTACAGCTCTCTGCTGTTGTGCTGTCTAACTGCTTCCTCGGCTTTGTCAGCCAAACCATCAAGCCAAAAATTTTTATCAGCAGCTAACTGATCCTTTACAAGTTTATTAAGGTCTCTGTAATGCTTTCTATTAGGACTAGTAGGGTATTGATTAAGAGCATTCCTGCAGTTCTTTCTTTCCGAAATAAGCTCAAGTGCCTCATCACTCAGATAATTCTGCCTCTTCTGCTCCTTTTTTCCTAAAAGAGTACTGTTAGTGTCCAAAAAAGCCTGTTTAAAATGATCCCATTCTTCCTCAACTTCAGTAGTAAGCAAACCATGACTGTCATAATGACTAAGTATCCTATCATGGTAAGCTTTGGCTATAACTGGATCTTTCAGAGCTTCAGTATTAAAAGTAAATTTTTTAACCCTAGCACAACACTTTTTAAGTTTAAGTTGCAACACACTTTTAACAAGGTAATGGTCAGATCCAATTTCAGCTCCCCTATATGCCCTGGTATTCCTAACAGAACTAGTCCATTTGCTGTTAATTAATATGTAATCAATCATATTCTTATGCAGCCCATCAGGTGAAACCCATGTGTACTTATGTATGTCGCGGTGTTTGTAATAAGTGTTAGTTATTCTGAATCCATTGAGTTTACTTAACTGTAGGAGACGTTGCCCATTGCTATTGCAGCTACCAATACCAAAAGGGCCTATTACTCCTCCCCAAAGGTCAGAGTCAGTACCAACTTTGGCATTGAAGTCACCAAGAACAAGGGTAATATCTCCTTTCTTGACAGAATTCAAAATATCCTGAAGTTGTTCATAAAACCTATCCTTCTCATCCTCATCGGCATCCTCAGTGGGGGCATAACAGCAGATAACATTCAAGTCTTTAACGCTTGTCTGAAATTTTGCTGTAAGAAACCTTTCATTAATGCACTCATATCCTAGAAGAGCATCACTAGCGTGTCTGCTGAGAAGCAGACCCACGCCTTGGTGATGCTTTTTGTCGTCCCTCCCTGAAAAGAGAAATTTAAGATTATTTTTAAGAATCTGACCTTTATCTATCCATCTGGTCTCTTGCAAGCCGAGAATATCTAAATTATAACGGTGGAATTCTTGTGTGAGGACATCAAGAGAAAAAGCTCTGTGCAGAGTCCTCACATTCCAACTACCTATGGAGAGAAAATGGTTAGTGGGATGTTTAAAGAAACTATGTTTATTGAGAGAGGGAATGCCGACAATATCAAACAGCCCCCTAATCGCAGACATGGGGCAAAGACCCGTTTCCCCACTACTAAAGGCTGAAGCCATCTACACTGGAAGACTTCCTCCAATGTAGAATTTGACGATGCCAATAGAAGCAAAGAGTTCAGGTGCCTGCGATGACTTCTGCTCAGGATTATCCACCAGCTGATAAACATATCCTGTGGATCTATTCACTTGGGGCTGTCAACCCACAAACAAAAAGAAAACACAGCGGAAGATTATCCCTCCACAGAAGCCCACCAGTGCAGCAAAATCAGGATTCATAATCAAGCTCAGAGCCATATATCTGTCCAGTCCAGTAGGTTTATATGGTCAGCACCAGGGCCCTGTGTGGTTGACCACTCCTCAGCAGGGTAGAAAAAAAAGAAAAGTAGCCATAGTTGTCCAGATCAGTAGGCCACACTAATCTGGCAGCCCTCCCCTTCCGTTCACTTCCACAAGAGAGTATCTCTTTTGAAAGTTACTAACGGTCCGCACCACGAGAAGGCGGGGTTGGACATTAGGTGCTAGGCCTGGCCGGTTCTATGCATCATCACAGGGGATTGGTGCATAGCTCTCCTTCCAGTGACTACTCTGCATAAAATTTTAATATTTGACAATAATTCTGTAACTTCATGGAATGCTTCCATAAATTCCCAAATATTAAATATTTAATGATTTTCGTTAATAAATCATTTCGATATTACAATTGACAAATATATCACCATTTGTTGTTAGGTGATAACAAGGAACTGTTTCTAATAAAATTAAATTCTACGGAATGTGTTTCAAAGCTAATGGCCAAAAAGATAGGTGTGCCCGACACTGAAATAAAACCTGAAGAGGTAGTAAGAAAGGGAAATAGCAAGTTATCCCTTGTACATATTCCATGAAGCGCAATAGAGTTACTGATAAAGTAATTGCCGATCTGACTCTGTGGAGAAAATCAAGTGCAAATGTCTGCATTGCGACAGGTTGGGTTGTTTTACCTCTGAGCGGCACTTTTTTGCACACCATGGGCTAAATGGCCAGGTCACATGGACCCCGAAGGCTCAGAGAAGGTTGGGGGAGCTGTTGGACTGGAACAAGCTGTTGGGAGACAGATGGTAGACTCCCGTCAAGGCCATCTAGCGTGTTCTTTAACGTGCACAGGGTATGGCTTTCCCGCACAATGGGCCACGGCTTAACGTCCCATCCGACGGACGGCGGCCTTTCCAAGCCCATCGGTGCCCCCTACTGACCGTGGGCAGGGCGGGGAATTTTGCGGAGATAAATCTCAACGCTGACCCAGCTGGGAATCGAACCTGGGAACTACAGATTACGAGCCTGGCGCGCTACCGACACAGCCACCCCCGCCCCCTACATTGCGACAGAAACCAGTTAAGTAGATGGCTTGTTTGTATTTCTTTCTATGTATGACTTTGTCTTACTTCAGTATCTAGGTTCTTTATATTATTTTTCGTTTATGTATTACTTGATTACGTTTTTATCTTTGTTTTAAAAAAGCATTTCTGATCTTTGTAAAACGTGCTATCAATTGTGCCACGGGTCGTTTTTAACCATACACATGTAAAAATATCTCACACTAATTAGCATTTTCTAATAGTCTGTTTTTCTTATAACAAAATAATTGGTTTATCAAAACTCACCAAAAGATATAATTGTAAGTTAAAACGTATAATTATTTAATAAGGATAAAATATCGAGTACTAGGAATTATTTGATTATAACTTAAGAAAACAATAGTTGTAAATAATGGGAATTGAATCTATAATAAAAACCCCTTAAGCAGCTGCTTGCCACAGAGGTCTGACAGGAGCCTGTCAGTATATATATGCCACAGTAGAAGGTCTAAGAGGATGGCAGGACCTCAGCAGAAAAACGACACAAACAGCCATGCCTTACCTGGGGCTCGAAACCAGGTCCCGTAGATTAGTAGCCAAGCGCGCTAACTACTCGGCCACGGGATAGCTGAATCTACAAGCTTCATTATTTATTAAAAGAAGAAGCTATTTAAAGTGAATCCGTAAAACATGTATACCTTGATTATTATTATATCCCTTTTCCTTCTAATGAGATAAAAATGTTTCTTTGTTCAAGTTATCGCTTTTGTATGCATTTCCCGAAAATGCAACGGGAGCAATAATCAAATTTCCCTAAATCCAAGGCATCAATGCGCAACATAGTAAGAACTCCCAAGTGTTCCTTTAATTGATCTTCAGAAGTTGAAAGTTGCCTTTTTTTTTTCATTACTATCAAAGAACGAATCTATTGTCAATTCTTTTCGTTTAAATCAGGCTTTAGTATTCCTTCAAAAAGGAGTCAACTCAGCTGCGCTACAACATAGCAAGTGTTCGACTCTCGCGTGCATTTTAGAGGGGAATAAGGCCGAAAAAAAAAAAAAAATCCCTTTCCGCTTCTAGATCTGTTAGCGATCCTCACGAATCATCACGTTCTACGCTTTCAAGTGCAGACCTCTCAGATCTGGGATATCGACGAACCTAATTATCTCTCCCTATTCATCCTTTCTTTGGACTGAGCCTCAAGGCCTCCTCTTGCTTCGAGTAGCAAGTCAATGCCAGGCGCGCACTAAATAATCATCGCGTGAGGACATAAGAAAACGAAGAGAGGGACCCAGAGAAGAGAATTTGTTGCAGCAAGATCTCTCCTGTTCTTCTCTCTTTACGTGGCCATACGTCTGGGACTTGTCATCGACGTAATTAGGGCTAGTCTCCTCGCAGACAAAGGTCTCACGTAGAAGACATGTTGATAGAGGCTAGGAAAACACAGTCAGTTATGAAAGAATGGAGTAAAGAGGAAAGTGATCCTTAAAAGGAAACTGCTTTAACTAGATGAGTTGATATTACAACGAAAACGAAGGACATTACAATATAACAAAAAATGTTCAGAAATATGCAAACTTTCCTCTTTGTCTTTGCATAATAGGTGGAAAGTGAGTAACGTTTCTACCCTAAGAGATTATATGAGATAAATAATAGGTTATTTTTACCTCTTAACTGTCTTCTTTTTTTTTCCCAGAATGTGATGAGTTACGAGGTCAGAAGGAACCCCAAGGGCCTAGAGCTTCGTGGAGGAATGGGATTAACTGGATAGCTTTGGGAGACATATGGAAGCCTCCTATGAAATTCATTAAGTTTGTTCTTTAACGTGTGCACAATATTGTTCTCCTGCACAAAGGAACGGATTTATAGATACGCAGAAATAAGGCCCCGTGCTAGTGAGGACCAGCTAATACCATTTTCGGAAATGGTCAGATATATTTAGGTGAATTAACTGGGCCCCGAAAAAGAGCTGAGGGCAGAGGAAAAAAAATAATACACAGAGGAGACTTGGCTTAGCATTCCATTTTGAAGTTAGCTGTCTTTCTAAACCCTTCATTGTTCGCTTTCTCAGTAAAGTTTGCCTTTCCAAACCTTTCGTTGTTCGTTTTCTCTGTAACGGTTGCCTTTCCAAACCTATCGTTGTTCGCTTTCTCAGTAAGAGTTGCCTTTCCAAACCCTTCGTTGTTCGCTTTCTCATTAAGTGCTGCCTTTTCAAATCCTTCGGTGTTCGATTTCGTAGTGAGAGCTGTCTCTGCAAACCCTTCAGTGCGCAATCTCTCACTAATGACTGCCTTTCCAAACCCTTCGGATTCTGCTCTCTCACTGAGCGTAGAGCAGAAATTAGCAGAAAAAAAATTCTAAATCTTGCCAATCTGAGGACTCGAACTGATAGAGTTGTGGCAAGCAGCTGTCCTCAGTGGAACTCTATCCTCAGTTGTGAATCGTATATGGTAGCAAATGAGTCATTTAGATTAGCATCGATGGCTTTCATAGATCAGTGGTTGATAAACAAATGATTAGTCACTCAATTAGCCAGTAAAATATGAGAATCATCGCAAGCCTGATGTCTGAATTGCTTTCGTGCATGTTTCACCACTGGCCTTACTAAATTCTCGAAAAATGATAAATTATTCCTATTCCACAGAGATCTTCTCAGCAATCAGGTTTTGAAACATTACATTACGTGCCTATCGCGCTACCTATTGAGACAGCTGCCATTCCTGAAAAAAATATAGCCCAAAGGGAATAATTAGGCTTTAAATAATATATCATTTGTTTTAGCTATATCGATTGAGAGTTGTTAGAATTGCTCTTTTTGATTAAATATATTTCTAACACTAACAAAGGTGTTTTCTTAATTACAACTACGTAACAGTAATTGATTATATTACAAGTCTGCAGAATTCAAAGAGCAGTTTTTAACATTTGACATGATCCTTATGGAAAAATCATTGCTTTTCAAATAGATATAAGACTAAGTTAGAGAAACTTCTGCTTGAATTAGTACTCCCTGGAAAAGCTGCTAACCATAGAAGTTTTACAAGAATATCCATGGATATCAGGGGTTCGAACCCAGGTTCCTTTGATCAGTAACCAAGAAAATTAAAATTGTTTTAAAGTTTAGTTTCGAGAACATGAAAAAGAATACTGAAACAAAAATGCTTTATGCAATTTTTGAGACAATGACAAAATAGCAACCAATCGTTTTGAATAATGTTCTTGAAATTAGGTCTCTGTTCAAGTACAGTCGCTCAAAAAATATTCGAACACTATGGTTGATTACAGAATTCAGAAAAAATATCTGGCAACGATTTTTTAGAAATTAGAGATCTGGCAACCTTCATGTACAGTACAGGTAGAGATCTGGCAACCTTCATGTACAGTACAGTTAGAGATCTGGTAACCTTCATGTACAGTACACGAAGGTTGCCAGATCACTAATTTCTAAAAAAATCGTTGCCAGATATTTTTTTCTGAATTCTGTAATCAACCATAGTGTTCGGATATTTTTTGAGCGACTGTACGTTAAGTTCAAGTAAGTGAGTCTTTGTCGTAAGTTTATTCTACAGCGAAAAATAATTAAATATATATTCTAAAACAGATGTGAATTTTGTTGTTACTCTTTTCTGGTTTATATAGTGGCTATATATATTATTGTATCAGCACTTGGTAAATATATGCTAGCGTTGTAATTCATGATAATACATGTATTCTACCTGAAATGCTCTGTGAATGATTATTAGGGATCCACGTCTTGTGTTTTGTCAATAGTTGTAAACATACTGACGAAACAACAATGGATCTGTTTCTTACAAATCTGTTTTGTTCTAAACAAGATTGCATTGAAGATATTAGACTCCCGAGACAGAGCCATTCGCCGTAAAATCCCTGATGTCACACTGAGACTTGCCAGCGACCGCTCTTCGATCGATTTTTCGAAAGCACATTTGTAGGTAGAAAGTTTCTTCTGTAAACATCGGCGTTACACAATATGGAGCACTGAAAAGTAAAAGATATTTCTTCTAACGATCGTATACGACGAGATAATTTTAAAACGGCCAACGATAATTGCGTGCTTCAGAATGATTCAAATTTTGTGATTATATTTAAATGAAATAATTAAAATCAAAAGAGAAAAATATTGTTTCTTACTTAATTTTTATTCGAATTTCCAGTAACTTTGGGTTTGGAATGGGTTCTGTTCTTCACAAATTATCGAAAATGTATTCTACATGAATAGTTGGACTAGTGTTTTCGTCTTAGATGACTCTAGATTTTGTTTAGGTCTTCAACCTTTCCTGAATCGAAACAAACGATGGAATCATCTTAACGAAACTTTGTCTTCAACGGTGAATCGTATATGGAAACAAATGATTCAGATTAGCATCGATGGCTCTCGTAGATCATTGGCTGATTGACAAGTAATAGATAGCTCAATCAGCCACTAATATATGAGAGTCATCGCAATCTCAATGTCTGTATTGCTTCCATGCGTGCTTCATCACTGTCCTTGCTAATTTCACAAACAGCATGGAGACTCCTAATTGAAGAAGAGCATCAACTACTCTAGCCTTAAAATACTTCCTGAAAATGGGCACAAAAAATGTTCGAAAACTTGATTATTTTTAAATCAGAAGCAAATTATTTGCCTTATGATTTTAAATTATTTTATTTAAACTTTAGTTATCAGTCATCCATAAATAGAATTATTATTGATATTATAGTTCATCAAATTCTACGTTAAAGCTAAATATTTTCGTGTTACAAATAAATGAAGAAATGAAATAAGATGATGACTAGATATCTGTAATTTATAACTCTAGTTAACTTTTGCAAACTGAAATTTTCTAGTTACCTGATGTACAATAAATTGGAGAAATATTACGATAAAGCTCATTACATTGTGCATTAAAACCATATTGAAACTAATGATAATCGGTATCTCTCTCTTAGCTTCCATCAGTGCGATATATGACTCTATGAGCTCTCTTACGAAAAAAAAAAACGGTATTTTTTTTGCAATGGCTTCTAGTAATGAGTAAATTGCCTCTAAATCAAAACTAAATGTAACAGCTTGTAAGTTCTAGTGGTTCAAGACAGTCACTGACAGAGAGATATCATGTGCGCGCATTTGGCTTAATATTTTACATTTGGCAGAAGTTTAGATGCGTTTCTCTTTACCGGAAATCATAAGAGAGAAAAAGAATCCTCTTTTGTTTTCGTTGTGCCGTAAATGGAATCCGAGATATAGAAGAGGGCTTGATAGTACTCTCATTCTTGGAGAATAGTGAAATAAACTCCTAGAATGTAGGTAATGAAGAGGCTATATATAGCTATTTTTTTTTATTAGATACCAGTCTTTGATGACATCATGTTACTGTAACCCCTGAGGCTGTCGAATTTTTGACATAGAATCACCTATCGTGATTAGAAACCGTGACATAGAATCACCTATCGTGATCAAATGTTCATACACGATTATCCCTGCATGTTAATACATATGTGTTCATAAACTGTGCAAATTTAACAGGGTGTTTGAAGAGCGTGTTGCCCCTAAGTTTGAGAATGCCGGGGGAAAGCCCCCGACACTCTCATTAAATTCATTATGAAGTAAAAACTTCATAAAATATATATGCAGTATCAGATCTATTTATGAAGTTGTGGAACCTTGTACTGGGACAGATCCAGTTGAAGCAGATGTAAATTTATAGATACTTTGAAGCTCCTTAATGTTCCTTTAGTTCTTCTAATAGGAAACGATATAGGATTACATGATTAATTCATGTAAAGGTTGCATATATTACTAATTAAACAATACAGAACCTCTTACAGAGTTGCTTTCACAAAAAATGTAGAGTAGCATTATAGAGTATAATGCTACTCTACATGCAGCGCTTGAAAGAATTATCTTTTTTCTGCATATGTGAAAGTAACTTTGTGTAATTCCGGCATTTTCTATGAGTTAATTTCAATCTCAGAACTTTACAACGTTCATAAACTTCAGTCCTATAACGGTTACAGAAGGCTGTACAAACACTGTAATTAGGCATAGCAAGTCTAAATTCGTAGAGAATATATCAACATACCTGAAGTTTTGAATGATATACGCAACCACGTTTTTGGACAAAACAGATTTGGTAACAACTGGTCAGTTATTCCAGGATTTTGCACAAAATGTCGGACGTAATCGCCGCGAACGCACCTAATCTCTTTACTTTCAAGTCCCCAAGTTTGTGGGTATCCTCGATAAGTAAATGGTCTGTAGCATTTGCAAAATCCAAAGGATATATACCTTGGCGTCAGATTATGTGAATTCGGCGACCAGTATATCGGTCCATCGTGACCGTACTAATTTTTCACTGAATTGAACATGCATTAGAGGGAATCCCTAAAATAGAATGAGAGACAACCAATCAAAGCGTCCATCCTATATTCGATTATTTTGTTCACTAATTTTCCTTTGCAGCTCCATCTACGCCCCTATCTCTCAAGATATCGCAGCACTAGAAAAGTACTGGGTCACATTATCCCTTCTGTTCTCTAGTCTTGAGTTGTTTTAGAGAAAAATTATCTGAAACTAAATCAGCATTTCAGTGTGTGATTTGGGTTATTTTATCTCTTAATGATATTGTTACGACAGAAGAATCTGGCAACCGAAAGCAAAGTTTCAGCCAACGAATTGAACTTTGGGAGAATTTGGAGAGGAAGAGTGGAGCGTTAACGGTCGTTGTGTTGTAACGGTCGGTGAGTTCGAAAATGGACGGTGAGCTGTTCTGAGACAGTGCGCGTAAGTATCAAGAAGTAACTTGATGTGTTGTGTATACGCGGAAGGATAAAAGTGGGATCTTTTATCGTTAAGTATCAAGAAGTAACTTGATGTGTTGTGTATACGCGGAAGTATAAAAGTGGGAACTTTTATGGCTAACTTCGAATGTCTACACGGACTGTCTTTTTGTTCGGCTAGTGTGTGAAAAGTTATTAGCACAGGACGAGAATTGGTTTACGAGTGAAGATCTTCGGGTGACCTGGTAAATCAAGTAAAAGGTAGTATTTAGTAAAATACACAGAGCTGATGTTGTGTGCTCACGCAGGAAGATTGATGACTTGTGCATGTTAATAGTTGATTTGTTAATAAGATACTTCATCCATATTTCCTTTGTAACAATTTACCTTGTATTGAATTTGGTTTTGAAATATAGCTTTTAATACTCACGCTCAGTGGCTATCCATTTTTGTGATCCGCAACAATATTTTTTGGTGCACAATGGGCGAAATCGACCGGTCACAAAGACCCCAAGGGAACAGAGAATGTTGAGGAAGGAGACTCACTAGACAGCTGTTAGGAGACATATGGAACAATAAGGACAGCTCAAGCGGGTTCTTTAACCCTTTCTCTACCATATCTGCCTGGAACGGCTTAAATCAAAAGTCGAAGGTAGTGAAGAGGAAGAGATAGCATTGATTGGATGACTCCATTTAAAATGCACAGAGTATGGCAGGGGAAAATGCTTTACGTCACACCCTACGGACGGTGGCCTTTCCAAGACCATCGGTGTCACATTTCTGAACACAAACAGGGTAGGGTTTAAGAAGATAAATATCAATGCTGGACAAGTGGGACGCGAACATGGTAGCTACAGATTGCGGGCCTGGCGCTACATGCTAATTAATTCCCGCCTCCAGCATTTTAGGAATAATCTGTGTATTTTCTTTGGTTTATTGGAGAATGATGAATACGAAGAAACTAAGCGAAAAGCCACTCCGGATTGAAATACATAAGACATCAGCCTGTCAGATTCTGTATAAAGCAATGCAAAAATACTAATTTCTCTCATAAAATTTCCGAAACAAAAATAGAAGAAGTTGTTTATCTGTAACGTAAGAGTAACATTACGGATTCGAACCAGCCATTAATTAATCGGAAGAAAAATCCATAATTATAATCTCTAATCTGTTCTCATGAAAATATTGACTATCAAAATCACTGGTTTTGAAAATCAGTGCATAGCTGACTTGGAGGAGCGCGACTATTACTTTGCATTGAGTGAGTGTTATGAAGCGTGATTGTGATCCGCTTCTTGAGAATACAAAAAAAAATAACATGCACCAAGCGTAAAGAAGATAAGCACTCAACTTGGCTTCTTTTGGCCAAAAGTGGATTTTAACAACAACCACGCACTACAACACGTATTTCAGTAAACATTTTTCAGACAGCGAGCTCCGAGATATTACACGGTGGTTTTAAGATTTGTTTTGTTTTTTTTAATTTTTTTTTTATTTATTTTTTGCACTTAGATAGATTTTTTTATTCACTGCTCTCAACACCAGTACAGTTCAATACAAAAATCCGAAACAAAAAACATACTTTTACATAAATTCTTCCAGTTCAAAAGTTCATACACATGAACTGAATAACATAAATTATATCGTAAAGAGTAAATTACAATCTATTTTATAGATAATTATTTAAACAAACAAACTGAACAATATGAAAAAAGTAAATAAATAGAAAAACTCCACTTGAGTCCAAAGTCGTGTGTGGAGAAGTTCACGGATATAATAACGTTTACAGAATTAGTTACAACAGTGTTATAAAAAATAAACATTTAAGCTACAGTTTTATTTCTATAGATATTTCTCTAGCCATTACAATCCACTAAACAATCCCATATTAATCTTGGAAAAGCATAAATGTTTCTTTCATTTCTAATGGTAGCCGGCAGAGCATTAAAATGTTTTGGTGCCAGATAAACCTAGTATTTTTGAATGACAATTTTTTTAGGAAACGGTATGGATAAATGCATAGTAGATGATAAACGTGTATATTTGGGAAATATCTTAACATCAGTATCATCGCAAATTTTGAATATTGTATACTAATAGCTAATAAATATATAATTTTCTAACTGGTAAGATATATAATTTTTTATATTTTTTTTAATACTGTCAAATTTCTTTTTTTTTAACATACATCTTATTACGTAATTTTGAGAACCTTGTAAGGTTTCATATTTCTCTCATATAGATCTCCCCAAGATATAATGCCATATTTCAAATATGATTTTATCCACGAATTATAAATAATTTTTAACATTGACAGATCTGAAAAAAAAATTATGTAATAAAATCTTGAAACCATAATATTCAAGTTCTTAATTATATTATTTATAATGAGTTTTCCAAGAAAGTTTTTTTTCAAGGTTGACACTCAAATATCTGAAGCAATCATCACTCTGAATAGCTGAACATTTGCAATATATCTCATTGCAGTTTAGATCATGATAGAAGAGTTTATTGAAAAAGCCATCTGTTTGATTTTCTTGTAATCTAAAATTTATGTACTTCGATTTGGCAACATTTAAAACTAATTTATTTTGAATAAACCATTTTTTGAATTTTTTTAGATCATTATTTATTTACACTATCAATTCCTCAGTTTTGCCTGCATAAGTTAAAGATATGTCACCTGCAAAAGTTACATTGCTGCCGTACAATTTTAAGTCACAAAGATCATTAAAATAAATCAAAAATAATAAAGGACCCAAAACAGATACTTGATAAACACCGAAATTTATCTTAGCATTGGAACTGTAACAATTTTTTTATTTTAATCTTTTGGCATCTACCTGTCAGATAGCTAGAGAGCCAAGATAACATTTCACCTCTCATTCCAGCTACTTCCAATTTTGTAATAGAATTAAATGTGGGACAGAGTCAAATGCGTTTTCAACATCAAGTAATAAATCAACGACTTAGCAATTTTGATTAATACTTTTATATATGGTTGATGTCATTTTTAGTATTGCATCATCTGTTCCCGTGTTTTTTCGGAAACCACATTGATTTTTAGAAAAGAAATTATTTTTATTAAAAAAATTAACATTTTAGATTTGACTATTTTTTCTATTATTTTGGAAAAGACAGACAAGATGGATATTGGTCTATAATTTTCAATTTTCTTATCACAGCCACCTTTATACACTGGTATAACTGTGGCAGTTTTTAAACAATAAGGGAAACATCATGAAATTAAAAATATATATATTAAGTAAAGTACTTAAGATGCCTTTAATACTTTTCCCTATCTTTTTAAGGATAAATACAGAAACGTGATGTGTGCTAGAAGATTTTTCAGAGTTTAAACTCTTAATTACATCTTCAACTTCATTTTCATATATTTCCTCAACGAAAAAAGTATTCGACAATATCTTCAAATTATGCAAACCACTACAATCATTCTCAGGAATTAATTTTGTTATATCCTTTATAATACTAGTAAAATAATCATTAAACATGTTTGACAAATCTACTGGATTATCCCTAAAACTGTATTTATGGTTGGTATCTGAAATTATATTTGGAAATTTGGATCGGATTATATGTTTTACCACACATTTTATTCATAGCTTCCCACCACCTTTTAAAATTTTCTTGGATTTTAATAATTTCATCAGTGTAATATCTTGACATAGATTCTTTAATAACAATAGTTAGCACGTTTCTATATTTTCATAATATTGTACCAAATTTATATCAGAACTATTACTTTTTTTCAATTTGAATGATCAATTTCTTTCCTTAATAGAGTTTAGTAAAGCTCCGTAATCCAAGGTTTTATTTTTTTAACTGGGTTTCTGTTTGGGAGAACATAAGATGCCTGTATAATCATCTTATGTAATTCATTTAAAACTACTCAAAAGAAACATTTATATTTATTTCATTATGTATAATCGACCAGTCTTTGTCTCTTAATAATTCCTGTAATTTATTTATAATTGCCTTATTTTTACTTTATTTAAATGTATTATTATTCTCAATATGATATGAAATGTCTTTACACTCAATATTAAACCAGCAAAATAATGGTCAGATATATGTAATTTAATAATATAAGTCGTTGATTGATCCATATTTAAATTTCTCACAAACAAATGATCAAGGCAAGTACCCGACACTTCTCTGGTAACTTCATCATGACGAGGAAAAAAACCATTTATATTTAACAGTTGAACAAATCTTTCTACTACATCATCATGCAATTTTAAATCAATATTTAAATCACCCAGTAACTTGTCTGTGCTTATGTTTTAAGAAGTTAGCATTATTTATTTGAGTGTCTTGAGGTTCAACCTGTACTTTATCTCATTGAAATACGGGTTATAATGTTATTGGCGAAAAGTGAATTTGCCAAGAATTTAGCCATCTTGTTAAGCTGTTGTGCTCTGTACGCAATTATCTCTTAACTGAAGCTCTCATAAATTATTGTTGAACAAAAATTAATATATTCTGATTTGGACTGAAGCGAATTCGTTAAACAAATTAAGTTAAAAAATTGCAGATAATTATTTCATTTACCCTTTTGCTACCACTGGTGCGCATACATATCTCTTATAGGGAAGGATTTGGGGTCGGGGAGCAAGTAGATCATGCCGCTCGCATTTGACAATGCTAGTAAGAGTAATTAGAGGCAAAAATTATTGCACTTATATACATTTCATGCATTTTTCCAGACCTTTTATAAAGACCGTCTAAAACGGAAGGCAAAAGGTTATGCTGGATAGCAATGAAAATCAAATCTCCTGCCTCCCATCCAACCTTTATGTGTTTACCATTCGAATCATTTACTTGCTCGCCCCCCTTGTTTTTTTCTAGATCCAGGTCTGATCCCATAAAAAAAAAACCTCTTCAAAGGCTGGTTGGAAGAACATGCTTTTTAAGAAGTTTGACTTGGGAAACACTGTTGTCATTGATGCGTCACTGCCCCCCTGTTATATTTGTTGCATTCATTCTAATAAATAATTCAAGAAAACAATAGTTTTATCAGTCCCGGATATAGGGAAAGCAAAAGGCCATCCCCTCTGGAGAATGATAGCAAGAGTAATGCAAGCAAAAATGATTAAGCCTGTAGATATTATGATTTTTCAAGAATATTTTAAACAACTTTAAAACGAAGTGGAAAAATTATGCTAAAATAATAATTTAATCCCTTGACCTCAAATTTTCCCCGGCTCGATCGAGTAACTAGTCTCCCCCCCCCCCCTATTTTCATTCTACATCTGGGATTGCTCTATTTTTATCCATTGGATAGAATAGCAGAGCTTCAATGGGATAAACAGTCCAATTGGAAAGACTACTGGGACGCATATGTCTATGATCACTGCCACTTTTTTTTTTGGAAGATACAGTCTGTAGCAAATCCCTGAACATGAATATATGAATCATTTTGAAAAATGAAAGAAAACGAAATTAATAGTGAAAGGGTTAAACCGAAGAAAGTAAAAAGTAATAAAAGTGGAGAAGAAAGTGAAAATTGAAAAAAGTGCGAAAGAAAATAATAAATAAATACAGATTTAAGAAATATAAAATATCAATGTTATAAAGTGCGAAAGAATAATACTTAACTTTCTTAAACACGTTAAACAACCTAGATCTTGACAACTAAGGAGAGTGATAAGAAAATCAATTCACTATACTTACTCTTCCTTCAGCTCTCTTCCTTTAAAAGTAATTTGCTGACATGAGTTTCCTACTCCGATTTCCTATTTTCAGTTTGCTCTGCCAACTCACAACTCGTGTGATTGAAGAGCTAAACAACAAAAAAGTGAAGGAGACCAAAACAAATCTTTAGAGAGAAACACGAAAACTCAAGGCCGAACAACAGAGGCTTTTCCACCTAATAATATTGCTCTACTTGCAAATCTTCAGTTTGTTCTCAGCAAGGATAAGCCGAAAAAGAAGACTACTAGTAGTCACTCTAATTGCGAACGGGAAAGAAATGAAAGATTCTGGGATAGATTATCTCAGTGGAAGTGTAACGAGAAACTAAGTGGGATTGCTCCCCCTCGACATAGGAAGGAAGACCTAGTTTAATGGTTATCCTTCATGACCGCTTCACTAGTACTGCCTGCAGTCGGGAATTGGAGAGGTGAGGGAGCTTAATTGAGTTCACTATCTGAGGTGGTGCTCGCTACCTGTCGCTCTGCCTCTTCCTACACCAACAAGATTTCAAGTTCAAAGTTATTTTACAGATTAGAAAAATAATATGTTCTTTTGACTGATAAGTAAAGTATTTTCAAGGGATTAGTGGGATTAGTGAGATTAGTGGGATCAAGGGATTAGTTAAATCCTGTGGTATTCTAATACACCGCAAGATTTTACCGATGCTATTATCCTGTGGTGTATTAGAATCTAACTTCAGACATCATTTATATGCATGCAATAATATACCACTACGGATGTAAAACATCTGAAGTGATTTATTACTCTTGTTATTTTAGGCTCATTAGTTCAATGATATAGTAGAACAAACAGGCTCATTAGTTCAATGATATAGTAGAACAAACAGTCTCATTAGTTCAATGATATAGTAGAACAAACAGGCTCATTTGTTCAATGATATAGATTAGTGGTTTTCAACCTTTTATGCTTCACGTACCTTCTGTATATGTGTATGTAACTGGCGTATCCCTTATGTACATAGATAAAACTATAGTTATAGTATAACAATGGGAATAAAACTTTGTTACTAGATCTAGCGACTTTTGAGCTCTCACGGCGTACCCCAAAACTTTTACCGCGTACCCCACGTTGAGAATCCCTAATGTAGTAGAACAAACAGGCTCATTCGTTCAATGATATAGTAGAACAAATATTTACACATTTAACCACTTTTTTTTTTGGGGGGGGGGGAGGTAAGGAAGCTACACCCTTTAAAAACAGGTAATAGAAGTTAAATATGTTAAACTTATGTATATTTCATGCATTTTCCAATATTTTTAAGACTTCTAAAACAGAGGGTGAAATGTTATATCGCAAAATGGAAATCCTGTCTCTTGTCTCCACCTCCCCTCATTTTTCACTTTTATTTCTTCTCGACTGAAATTCTGCCACGCCCTCCTTTGTTTCTTTCTAGTTTCTAATCAGATCTGTCAATGCTGTTGATGAAACTAATAGTGCAGTAGATCTGAAGATCGTTTAGGAAGGCTACGGATGTGATTGATCAATTTGAAGTGACCTGAAGCAAGAAATGATAAGTTGAAAAAAAATTGCTTTTGCTGTGAGTGGAATTCGAACCCACATCTCCTGGAAACATGCTGGTTATGCTAACCACTACTGAATTATTGATTTAACGCCACAAGCGTGAGTGACAAATATTAAATTTCATCGCTATGAGGCAACACAGTTGTCTACTTCCAGGATAGATGGGGACACTGTGCGAATTATATAAAAAATCGGAAAGTGTACATATCACATCAGCTGAAGAAAAAACGCTAGCTGATGATGATGTAGTGGTTAGCATAACTGACATGTTTCCAACAAATGTGGGTTTGAATCGCACTCACGGCAAAGCCAATTTTTTTCAGCTTATTATTTCATGAGTTCCATATCTACTGGACAATCCTGTGATTCTTTACTACTGGACCTGAAGCAAGTTATCTGCTTTAGTAGTGTTAAATGAGAATAACAACACTGACACAAAAACCTAATTGGAATTTGCAGAAGAATTTGAAATGCTTATTTCATCGTCAGAAACAAAAGAGAAAGAATAGGAACATTACAATCAAATGAAAGTGTTTTTAGCGATTTTTTTCCTAATGCCTTTCATTTAATTAGTCCTTTTTAGAGGAGTACCGAAAAGAAGCTACTGACAATAAGGAGTGGATTGAGCTGGAACAGACAACTATATTCCAGTATATAATTTTATACTTCGTTTCAGTTGTATTTAAAAATGTATTCTTTCAAAAGATATTTCTTTATTCTAGGGCTTAACTGGCATAGTGGTTTGTAATCTATCTACTCTTTCAGAAGGTTATATATTATGTTGTGTTCGCTGTAAATCAAGCAGTGGACTGTTAAACCGGACTTCAGTCTTAGCAGGGAATAATGTGTTGTTTTACCTCTGAGCGGCAGTTTTTTGCACACCATGGGTTAAATGGCCAGGTCACATGGACCCCGAAGGCTCAGAAAAGGTTGGGGGAAGGGACCCACTGGAACAGCTGTTAGGAGACAGATGGTAACCTCCCGTCAAGACCACCCAGCGTGTTCTTTAACGTGAACATGGTATGGCTCTCCCGCATATGGCTTAAAGTCCCATCCGACGGACGGCAGCCTTTCCAAGCCCATCGGTATCCCCTACTGACCGTAGGCAAGACGGGGAATTTTGCGGAGATAAATCTCAACGCTGACCCAGCTGGGACTCGAACCTGGGAATTACAGATTACGAGCCTGGCGCGCTACCGACTGAGCCGCCCGACTGAGCAGCAGGAAATATTCTTATGCGATAAAGCTTCTACAAATTAGGAGTAATTTATAGGATCTTTCTCTGTACTATACTTTGCAAATCAAATATGAATAACATATAAGTTCACTGTTTATTTCTCGCCCACTGTTAACATTCTGAAGAGGAGAGAGCTTAGCTCTCTTTTCCCTCTCCCCTAAATCTGACGTTTGCCTTTTTAATTCGTTACGAAAATCCCTCTCAAAAGAATCATCTAGCTACTCTTGAAGTCACTTTACAGTAGGTGTAAAATATCGGGAAAAATTCAAAAATTTTGTTTATATGTAAATTGTCTTATTAAAAAAACTCATTTAAGTTGGGTTTTCGTCGCAAATCGCAATTTAAGTTGGATTTTCGCTGCACACGTAACAATTCATATCAAATTACGAATCGTTAAGTGTGCAGCACTTTAGTTTCATTATCAGCACGGGCAGGTTTTTATCATCTTTTGTCATTAGGAGTACAAGTTTTTTCAATATTAGGAGTACAGTCGCTCAAAAAAGTATCCTCCCGTGTCACGTGACACGAAGGTTGCCAGATCACTAATTTCAAAAAAAATCGCTTCCAGATATTTTTTCTGAATTCTGTAATCAACCATAATGTTCGGATACTTTTTTGAGCGGCTGTACAAGTATTTAAATAGTTTCCGAGATAAGCAAGCAATTTCTATCATAATTCACGGTATTTGCATCAAATAACAATAGTTGCTACATAACTCTTTTGTTTTTATGCTATTTGATTAATTATTTGTGTTTGATTGGAAAATCATTCAGTTTATTCTTTGCTGTATTTTATATCAGTCTTTTTGTTGTGAATATATAAGGTAATAAAAGTATTTCGATGTGTTTATTTCAGTACTGGAAACGTTGGAAGGCTTTTTCCTAATCATCGCCAACATTGACATATATTGTATATGAATTATTCTGTCGTTTGAATTTTTCTAACTGGAGTTTACGGGAACCATTCTCCTGAATGTGTTAACATCGCAATTGGGTCAGCTGTACTTTGGGAGGTTTTTCTCTTTAAGTAGCATTGAATTTATATTCGAACAGGCCAAAGCAGCATCTCATTTGTCATTTGTTCTTTAAATATATAATTATCCCTTTTGCACTTCTCGTTATTTAGATCTCTTCCAATGCGTGTCTTATTTTATTTTTCTCTTCTGGGATTTAAGTTCGTACTATTTTTTTTTCTTTCGTTTGATTGTTAAGGAATTAGCTCTGCCATTAATACGCATTGTTTATTAAGCTCCTTTCCCAATGCCGTAGACAGATCAACTTCAACTGTCATTTCACTTTAGGCAGATGTTTACATTTTGTGGCCTCTTTCACAATCTGCTTCTTTATAAATGATAACTCATTATATTAAGAAACCCAATTATTAGTTCAAAGAAATCACTTTATATTTATGTATGTGAAACGTAAAATTATAGAACACCCTTTCGTGTCCTTTGCGCATTTTTCACTTATATAAGTTGCTTTAAACTTTCATCTGAGCTTTTCGGGGCGGGGGTGGCTCAGTTGGTAGCGCGCCAGATTCGTAATTCGTAGTTCCCAGGTTCGAGTCCCAGCTGGGTCAGCGTTGAGATTTATCTCCGCAAAAATTCCCCGCCCTGCCCACAGTCAGTAGGGGACACCGATGGGCTTGGACGTTAAGCCGTGGCCCCGTGTGCGGGAGAGCCATACCCTGTGCACGTTAAAGAACACCCTGGATGGCCTTGACGGGAGGCTACCACCTGTCTCCCAACAGCTGTCTCCCAACAGCTGTCCCAACCTTCTCTGAGCCTTCGGGGTCCATGTGACCTGGCCATTTAGCCCATGGTGTGCAAAAAAGTGCCGCTCAGAGGTAAAACAACCCAAACAACCCAACCCTCTGAGCTTTTCCGCTATTAGTGAAATACATACACTGACTTCTTTTAATTACAAATTCTGAAGATTGCAAGAGATAGAGAAAAAGAAAAAGCTGTTTTGAAGGCAGCGTAATTTGTAAGTTATCGACAGATTTCTCTTAGCTATTTAGAAAAATCTCCTGATTTCGCAACGAAGGCTTTTAATTTGCAAACTTTCCCTTTCCGAGTTGTCGAATTGTAATTAGCAAATGAACCGATGGGGCATGTAATTCGGTACTAGGAACTTAAGATCGATTAAAGTCAGACTTATGCCTTTATTTAAATTCTCACACTTATAATTTGAGAGATGTACACTGCTCAAAGTGAAATTCGCAACACCTAGAAGGAATGGAAGTAGAGATATGTAAATTGCAGGAGACAATTGTCTATCGGAAATATGCAAATGATCAAAGTTCCGCAGCGAATGGACACGTAACACACAGTCGAGCCGTGGATAAATACCGGGTGCCCACGAGATCGTATCGTAGCACAACAGACAGTGAGGTTGGAATGCATGCTGCGAAATTTTCGGAACATGCGTTGGAGACACCAGCAGGACCTTTTTGCATAATTGACGTCTTCTGTGAGAGAGCGAATCGTCGATACGCGAGAGCTCGGATTCAGCCTTTTAGCGATCGCTGCAAGCATAGGGCGCAAGCACTCCTCACCACTAGACGTTAAGATCGGATGTTACGTAGAGGGTTATTCGTGTCTCTTTCACCACAGCAACTGTGATGCAAAGTGATTTGCGGACCACTTCAGATACTGTGGTCTCTACGCAAACCATTAGACAACGTTCGCATGGTGCAGGAATGAAGGCGAGACGTCCAGTCCGTCATCTGCCATTTCAGCGACATCACGGATTACGCCTTCTCCACTGGTGTCGAGTGAAGGAACATTGGACTATGGAATAGAGGAGAATATTGTTCACAGACGAGTTCCAATTCGGTTTCGGCATACCAGATGGCTGTTTGTCTGCATGTGGTCGGCATCGTCAATGACATGAGGAAGCCTATTTCATTAGACACCATATGACTCCCCACCTTGGTACAATGGTATAAGATGGCATCACGTATGGTGGCAGGACACCTCTGCTTTGTGTTTCTGTCTCTCTAATGGCGAGACGTTACATCGATGACATCGTTAATCTCGTGGCATGACCCTTCCTTGCCACCATGCATAGACTGATTCTGTAGCAGGACAATGCCACCTCACACGCTACAGGTGCAACGAAGGATAATCTCCAAGGAGCGAATATTCTCCCATGGTCGCCATACTCCCCAGACCTGGTCACCCATTGAGCATGTGGGACCTTATGGGTCGCAGCCTCCGCCAGCACCCTCCGATGGCGAACCTGGTACATTTGCGTGCCCAGTCGGATGCTGTTTGGAACGCCATATCTCAGGACATCCTTAATCATCTGATTAATGGAATACCGAGACGTATACAGATTGCATAATCGCCCTAGTTGACTTACTATGTACAGTCTCTCAAAAAAGTATCCGAACACTATGGTTGATTACAGAAATCAAAAAAAATATCTGGCAACGATTTTTTTTAGAAATAAGTGATCTGGCAACCTTCGTGTCACGTGACACGAAGGCTGCCAGAACACTAATTTCTAAAAAATCGTTGCCAGATATTTTTTCTGATTTCTGTAATCAACCATAGTGTTCGGATACTTTTTTGAGCGACTGTACTGATGAATCTGAAACAAACGCAGGTACCTTGCATTCTCGCATTCTGTTTTATGATCATTTGCACATCTACCCTCATAACTTCTGCCCTGTCAATTTCGGACATATACATCACTTCCTTCGCGGTGTTGCGATTTCCACTTTGAACAGTGTATAATAAATCAATGCAACATACAAATCTACTTGCGTTCTTTTTTTCCCTTAATATTTATACCTTTCCAGAAACAAACGAACATCTGTAATTGCCTCGTGATCTTGTCAGACCACCACGATGCTGCAAAAGACAATATCGTTCGCAGTATCGCTTTGAGTAGAATTCAGTTTATGAGAAGAGTTTGAATTAACAGTGATCACCAGAGCAGAAGAATGAGTAAAATGTGATCATAGTGAAATGTCAGTATAAGGAAGTTGTCCAGCTGACCAAAATATATTCGTTATACTAAACATTTCGTTAGAATGACAGGCAATAAAAAAAGTGCTGTGTTAGTTACATACTACAAAATATCATAATACATATTCTGTGTATTAGAAAACACCTTTTGTAACAGAAAGCTAGAGGATCAAATTTATGATCTCAGCTTAATTAGTCTTACCATACAAAAACTTTTTATTTTTTTATTTTAAGGTTATTACTTGTGGATATAATGCTAGCCTTTATACTAATATTTATCTATAAATATATTTTATTTAGGAGAAAATTCATTTGTATTAATTAACATTATTTTGTCTGATAATAAATACAAATAATGTTTTCCCTAAATAAAATATATTTATAAATAAACATTAGTATGGAGATTACCACAAAAGTCCACCAGTAATAATTTGAATATCAAAAATATAAGAACTACTTAGGGACGTAAAAAATTTGGTACATTGGCTTTCCAGTTTAGGAGGTGTTGATAAGAGTTTTCTTCTTAAAAGAAGGGCAGTAACAAATTTATATTAAGGCAAAGTATTAACGAACTTAAATGAAACATATAATCCCTGAAGCAACAACTTGCCACAGAGGTTTGACAGGAGCCTATCAGTTTATACGCCATAGAGAACGTCTGTTAGGATGGCTGGCCTTCAGCAGAAAATAAACACAAACATCCATGACTTACCAGGGCTCGAAACCAGGTCTCTTTGACCAGTAGCCAAGCAGGCTAACACTCGGCTACGAGATGGCTAATACTCGTATAATAATAGAACAAATATTCGTATAATAATAGCTTAATTTCAAATCATGAAATATAATGCATAGAGTGGAACTGCTTTGAAATAAATTTTCCCTGGACGTTACCGTTAGTTAGGTTGCAATCCAATCAGAATTGCTTAGATCTCGAAGTTTGAAAAATCATTCTTTTATGCTAGGACAATGCGGCAACGCCGTTTTAAAGCATTTTACCTGCATGTGCAAATAACGTTTATGCTGAACGCAGTAAGATCAGTAAAATGTGTGCCGGGCGATATAAAATAGCACTAGATGCGTAGCGCTGCGATTGGATAGACATTTCGCAGCGTTTAAATCATTGCATTATTGCAGGATGCTGAAAAACAAAGTGTGAAGAGATAGATAAATGTAGGTTGCACCACCGACCCTTTTTTTAAAGGATTTTCTTTTTACAATTTTGTTATAGTGAACCATATTTTTCGTAGCAGGAATTTTATTGCGTTAAAGTGATATTTAGGTTAGATTGGCATTCATTAAAAAGAATTATTTTCACATAGAAATACATAGTAAGTTGCTCGAACAGGGAATAAATTTAGTTATACTGAATATTTCGTTACTCTCGCTTTTGTTACGTCACCATTTCGTCGTATTATTTTGATATTATTTGAGAATTGTTTTATGTCACTTTCATTTTAATTGTGAACGTATTGGCTATTTGTCTTTCGCCCATTTCTAAATGAGTGTTCGACACTCTCAGAAATAATGCATATGAAAAAACAACAGGAGTATTCGAGGCATCCATTTATGACGAACCCGAATCAGAGTTTCGCGCTTATTTTAGTTTCATTTTCAGAAAAAAAATATATATAAAAGATACTGTCTACGGCACTCTCCTCTGCCTGTCTGGGCTGAGTTCTTTTTCTACCTATGTGTGTGAGAGCTTTGTAGAAGGGTACCTGCCCTTATCTTGTGAGGATAATCACTCAGGTGGCCGAACACACAAACTCATGTATTTGAATTATGTACACTTTTTTATTTACAAACACTATAACTATATACATACAGTGACTGCCCACCCGGTGCAGTCACTCGCCGAATATAACACAGGCTATAACGACCCTCAGCGGTCCCACCGCTAGAGACAGACAAAGCTTAAAACGAGCTGCAAACCAACAGTCTCACATCCGGACCGCCTCGTGGTCCGCGCGCAAGTTTCGTTTGAACCATCTGCCGGATGATGTCATGTGTCCTTCGGGGGACGTTAGGGTGTCTCGGCCAATAGTGTTCGAACACGATCGCCGTGCCAGGACGACTCTTGTCGCCTTTCTTCATCGTGCTCTCAAAACTGGCCTTGCCGCTGGCGCTATGGCGGTAGAAGCGCAATAGCGCTGGCGCCAGGCGGGTAGGCACTGCCGCCAAAATGGCGATCTTGACCCTTCACTGCTACCGAGTCCCTACGAGTCGTTACAGACACGTTTTTTAAAAATAGCAACATACGTAATTTTTTTTAAACTAAAGTGATGATTTTGTTAGATCATTAAATACTTTCGTGAAAAACTAAGTTTTGCCGATGCATGGAACTTGAATCCACGGCTCTTCAGAGCGTTCTAACCATTAAATTTTATTCATTCACTAATGTTACTTTTAAACCTTCACGAACTTGTCGCCCATGGTGCCATCTATGATCGGTGAATAAAATTTCTTTTTTAAATGTTGCTATGATTAAGATGTAACTAAGAAAGTTACTCACGCTCATAGCATTATTAACGAAATAATCACTAGTAAATACACATAGTTAGCTTTTGACATAGAAATCGATGCATAAATAAAGAAGAAATATTTATTGATATTATTTCTAAGTCAATTGGTAACTCTGTGTATTTATTATTGATTGATTATTTCATTATATCATATTTTGGGAGTGGAAAATCTATCTTATTATTATCTTATGACTTATTTTTAGCCCCAACTGATATATTGTGTAAGGAAACGGACTGCTTGGCGAAACATAATCGCCTGTTTTTTTAAACTATTCCTTTGGCAAACTAGAACACATAAATTCTTCGTTATTTGTGAAAAGAGAAATTCTGTGGCATTAAAAGAAAGAAAAAAAAAAAAACACTCTACTTATGTCTTTATTCCGCCTCAATGTTGTGTTCGTAACAAAAAAAGGTTCAGCATTTATTTCTGTATTCTTATTTTTCAAAAATTCCTGTCCTTTTTGTCTTTAGCATTAAAGAAATAGAACAAAAGAAAAGAGTGATGTTTTTGTGTTTCATTCTGTATATGCGATCTACCTCAGCTGAAACAAGAAGATAGCGTTCGTAAACTCGGTAGGAAATTGGATAAGATGAGCACCATCTGGTGCTGGTTGGCAAGCTGCAGGCATCAGTGAACTTAACCAAAGGGAACTGAAAGAAGAAACGAAGTTCCAGGTGTGGGAAAAATATACTTATGAAAGGAACCAGATACGTCTGTAGTAAGGCGTAAATCTATATTTGTGTTTAAAGAGTAATTTTAATCCTGAAAGAAACTACCTCAACTGAACTCCGTTAATAGTAATGTTGCGACAAAACTTCTGTTTAAAATTCTAACAAATAACTCAGAGAACAACGCGATTTCATGTTTTCAGCCTTATCAGAAAGAAATATCAAGACTGTTTTGGGACTTTTACGGAACCTTATCTAAAACAGGCTGAAAGAAACATATTTTTACTATATTAGTTTTTTAGGTAATTTATAAGGGAGATTCAGAATCTTTTTTGGCAAAAAAAAAACAGAAACAATTTTAGTATAGATCTATAATAGTGAAAAATATTTAAGTCTAGCATGGAATGAATGTTAATGGTTTCGAAATATTAGACAAAACAGTATTTTGTCACTTCTTAATACGGTAATAATTGTCTTTAATAGTGAGACTATTTAGTAAAGTGGGTTTCCCGACTTCTAAAAAAAATGTATCAACTAACCTATCGGAAAATATTTGAATGCAATTAATAATTTATTTGAAATAACTTACTGAAAATATACTTAAATATGAAGTACACGTTTGTTTTTCATTTACACAGTATATTGAAATCGCTCTTTGAACGAAGAAATAAATGTTGATGCACAAGTATGTTTCACTAGAATAGCGAATGTGATCCTAGGTGGTATGCATCCATGCTTCGTGCATCCTTGCTGTTAGTTCGGCGACAGTTGTAAGCGGCTAAGCGCTGGATGAAACGTACCATCCCGTCGTATCCCATGTGTTCGATGGTCGAATGATCTTGTGATCGCGCGGGCCAAGAAAGGAGAGCCACGTCAGAGAGGAACTTCAAGGAGACTCAGGCGGCATATGGTCATGCATTATCCTGTTGGAAAATGGTATTAGACATCGTAAATAGATATGACACCAGCACAGATCGTAGCACGGTTTCAACATACCAAGCCACCATAAAACAATTATGTCTAAAGGTGATTGGTCATCATTAACAACCAGAGGTTACTGGTTGTTGTGACTAATGGCTTCATACACCACGATGCCAGGCATTGGTCCCATATGGCGCTCCTGGATAAATTACGTATTAAGTGGCTGTCTCTACACATGCACACTGCCATTACTGGCACCTAAATGACATGGAATATGTCACTGAAGACAACATGTTGTTACTTCGGTCCACAGGAACTTGTCTACCTGTACCACTGCAGACGTGTACGACGATGGGATGGAGTCAGGGAGAGACAGGTCAAAGGACGGAATGATTCTCTCGTATTCACCATGTCTCGTATTCATGGTCGGATTGTGCTGACAAACACGGGAACAGTCAGGGATGGCATTATGGTGCTAAATATCTGCTGCACCATCGCAGTTCTTGATGTTTAGGTTGCTGCCGGATTCCACAGTCGGCTAGCTCTGACGTTCTCCTATGTCACAGGCACCTGAACCTACTGTTCGTGTTTGAATTGTGGACAACAGCATTCACAAGTTCATGCATCACGGTCAATATGTATCACAATTTCTCGATCGGACGATCCAGTTTTTGCCATTCAATAATCAAGCCACTTTCGATGTCCGCGAGGTGCACGTAACGTCGTCTCTGGCTATTTCACAGAGATCTGTCCCACACACTTCTGTTTGCTAGCAAGTGTTGTCACCACTTTTTTTTATAGTGCCAGTGAACTCTTATCATTCGCAACTGCCCGGCTACTGGCCGTGCTTTGCCGCTTATTGTCATCCTACGCAAATCAGTGACATAGGCATACATTACAGTTATGCATGCAAATTTGCAGCCTTTTCCGGCTATTCTTTCCTGGTGGGGAAATTTCAATGGAGAGCAGTGTAGATGGAAAATGTACCGAAATTTCGAATCTGTGGTAAGAAATATTAAATATATATATCTGGAATTTATTAGACAAACTGTACACTAAGAGTAATTGTATTTTAAGAGTTTGCATTTGACTGTAGCTAATGGTTAATAATATTTTTTAAAAATGAATACCAAGCAAATATTTTAAGGAGTAGATGCAGCAGTTCTCAGCAATAACTCATTATGTAATCTACATATATAATAACTTTTGAATGAAATAAATTTTTATGACAAACAAGGTGTAGAAGGGAAATATTGGGATAAAAATCAAAGTTTGTTTGAAAGGATGAAGTGTTTTAACAATTCACACCGAACGAAGATAAGATAACAACATATTGGTTTCATCTATATCTTTAAACGTCATTATTTTAAGGTGATTAAAGAGCTAGCCTTCCCCAAACGTGATCCAAACTTTACATTTTAATGTGATTTTGCCAAGCTCGCCAATTCTCTTTACATCTTTTATTTAAAAATCACAGAAATTTTATCAATTGTATTTTAGATTTTTTTTTTATTTTTGTTTATCTGATGCGTAAAGGAAAAGCACTTTTTTTTTAATGATGGCGTAGCAGTATGTCTCTCTCGGCTTCCAACTTAAAATTCGGCGATCGATCCCCACTGTGGGTAAACGTTTTTTTTTTTTTCAGCCGTCCAGTAGTCGAGTGGTTAGCGCGTTTGGCTAGTGATCTAAGGAGCTTGAGCTCCGGGTAAACATGGATGTTTGTGTTGTTTTTCTGCTGAGGTCCTGCCATTCTCACAGACCTTATACTATGGCATATAAACTGACATGCTCCTATCAGACCTCTGTGGCAAGCAGCTGCTAGAGGGGGTATTTATTTTTCATTTTATATTGAAGATTCCGTTTATCCCTATTTTGTCGCAAAAATTCTAAGAATGTAATGCATAATATTCCATTTTAATAATTTTAAATACTGATCGTTTGTTGAAATTAACGCTCATAACAATTTTCGACCTGATAGATAGCGTCATACTAGTTAAAGGTTAGGTATTTCCTAATACATATATAGAGTTGGTTTGTTTTACCCCTGAGCGGAACTTTTCTGCACATAATGGAATAAATGACAAGGTCACAAAGATCCCAGAGGCTCGGAGAAGAGAGGAGAAAACGATAAATAGAGAGAAAGCTTTAATTTTTTTTTTTTATTTTTTTAGCGTTTTTGTATATATATATTTTTTTCATTATGTAAAGTTGAGTGTGAATGGTGCCAAAATTAGGTACCTAAATAATTTGTATGTCTAAATGAGCTTTGATGATTTTGTATTTCTAAGAGTATTATAAATATATCTTGTACATAACGTTATTATTTTAATAAACTAATGATGTAAAAAATGTGATCTACTGGACAGGAAAAGATGGAAGCGTACCGTAATAGCCATCCAGTGCTTTCTTTACAGAGCACATAGATTCTCCTGTATAAGAGGCCATGGTTTGACGTGCCATCCCATGGACTTTGGCCTTTCCAAGACCTCGGTGTCCGCTTTCTGACAGAGGGAAATGTGGTGGGTTAGCGGTGGCGCAGGTGGAACTCGAACCCTGCAACTGCAGACTACGATCTTGGTGCGCTACTGACTCAACCATCCCCCATCTTACACACACACACACACACGAAAACTTGAAATCCTCAAACAACCGAAAGCAATTGACGTCGTCCCAGAGGACTTGCGTTTAGAGAGGACCCACTCACTTGCGCTCTCCAACCTCCCTATTCTGACCAATTATCAGGATTAGGACATTTTAAACATATTTCTCTTTGATACAGTCAGGGCCAGATCTAGGGGAGAGGGAGGAGGATGTCCTCCTTTTAAAAATGCTAATAAGGGTTTTGGAGTCAAAAAACTATAAACTTTTGCATATTTCTTTCAATTTTCAAGACATATTTTAAAGATCTCTGACACAGAGGGGAAAATGTGAGCGGCGAAGTGTAGTGAAAGCAATTGAGACAATGAGACAGCATAGTTGACGAAACGATGATTCTCCTAGAATTCAGCGTTGTTCAACTAGCGGCCCGCACAAGGATTTTTTTTTGGCCCGCGAACAAAATCAAGCTTTTACTTGAAATTTTAAATACATATCTGTAATCCATTTTATAATTTCTTGTCAACTTATATTACTTTACTTGATATGCAATCTCCAACTTACTCATTCTATAGAGTTTACAAAACATTTTTAACCCAATCGGCAAACTTCTGAAACCTTTTAAGAGCGGTGCGGCGTCATCAAACAAATGTTTTTATGAAGCTGCAGTAATAAGAAGCATCTAAAGACAGCACGAATCGCTCTCACTGCGCATGCATATGGCATTCATTGTCGAATGTTGCACTGTAGTGTGCACCAGGAGATATTGTGTGGCATTTCGCTGAGACAAAACGAAGTAATGGAAAAGGTTGTGAAAATTGTCAATTTAATCGATCGGAAATCGCTCTCTTACACACAGAAAATTTAAAGCTTTTTTGGACGAACTGCATGCTGAGTATGACGATCTGCTTTACATAGTAATATTCGCTAGTTAAATGCCGGAAAATGCCTCAAGAGATTTTTTACACTTCGAAAAGAAATTCATCTTTTTCCCACAGAAGTGAGCACCGATAAAGATTTATTAGCAAGTTTTGTTGATGAAAATTTTCTACATTCACTTGCTTTCCTAACAGACATGACAGATTATTTAAATGTCTTGAATAAATCCTTACGAGGAAAATATCAAAACGTGTGCTGTCTTTATAATCATGTTACTGGGTTTAGAAACAAACTACAATTGTTGAAGTCAAATTTACAGGAAAACAATTTAATTCATTTTGAAACTTGCAAAGAGTTCTACGACGAAATGAAGCAACTTAGTAAATTAATTGTTATTAACAGTTAATTTTGAAAAATTTATTCCTAAATTAGATACCCTAATCGAAGATTTTAATAGAAGATTTTCTCAATTTGATGATCTTAAGTATATTTTAAATTCATTCAGTAATCCATTAAATATTGATATTATCACCATAGATCCTAAATATCAAATGGAATTATATGACCTTCAGGCCGACCAAATTATTGCATCTAATAGAGAAACTGGAATAGAATTGTTCAAACTTTTGCCTAAAGAAAAATATCCCAAAATGAAAGATTTTGGACTACAAATAATATCTATGTTCGGAAGTACATATATCTGCGAGCGCATTTTCTGATATGAAATATACAAAATTAAGATACAGAAACTGCTTGACTCTGCACTTGAACATATTTTTAGGCTCGCAACAACAAATATCGATATGGACGTAAAAGAAATTATAGCCCAACAACTACGGCCACATTGCTCCCATTAAAATAAAAAAAAAATAAATACCCCCTCAAGCAGCTGCTTGCCACAGAGGTCCGACAGGAGCCTGTCAGTTTATATGCCATAGTAGAAGGTCTGTGAGGATGGCAGGACCTCAGCAGAAACACGACACAAACAGGGGCTTGAACCCACCAGGTATCTTAGATCAGTAGCCAAGCGCGCTAACCACTCGGCCATGGGATTTAAATTTATTAAATATTTGATAAGGTTTGGAAAATTTTTATTTATTTATTATTATTTATTATTTTTCGTATAAATAAAATAATTTTTTGAGGTGACATGAACTGACTTTTCGATTACGTATCCTATCCTATTTTTTTTGGCCCGCGAAATATTGGTAAAGGAAAAAATGGCCCGCGGTCTTAGAGAAGTTGGACAGCACTGTAGATCGTTGGTTTATTGAACTATTAGTCACTTTTCAATTAAGAAATGATCTATGATGCAATTATTGATCCATGACACTATTGGCAAATTGACAAGTAACTGACAATTCTGTAAATCAATCACCTGTAAGAATCGCCGATGTCTCAACTGCACAGTCTCAAGGTCTCAATTGCTTCTACTCACGCTTCGCGCCTGAAAAATGTTATACCAGAATGGAAATGCAGTCTCTTGTCCCCTCTTCCTCCCTCTCCACTTACGATTTTCAGACTTGATTTGCGTCACTTGTTCAACACAAGAAACACCTAGTGAAGCATGCATTGTACTTTCACTTCCTCAAAACTTTCCCAGATCCCTCATCTGTGATTTGCTGTCTTCTCCACCATTATAACTCACAGTGTAATACTCGAGATTATACAATGAGTAGATTAATACAAGTAGATTTGCATCGCGTCATAGCTTCCGTATCATAAACCTATGCTAAATTGCATGTTGACAATTTGATTAAGTTGAAATTGTTTAGAAATCGTTTCCTATAAAGATGTCGTTTACTTGATAAACAGCTGTTCATTATTTTTTGCACATTCTAATTATTTTTCTAATGGATGGTTTTTGCAGTAAAATTCCACATATGATACTAAATTCTCATACCGTGTAGCATCTGAGTTCAGTGACACGTGATTAAGAAATACGTTGTGCAATCGTTCCCCTTGGAAAAAAATGCTGCAAACAAAAGAGCTAAGCATTGAGAAACTTAGTTAATTAAAATGGCTCTTGCATTGTTCTATTATATTTTGGCAAGTTTCCTATAGATAAAGCCCTCTAGGGTGGCGACAGGTGTTCCCAGTTATCTTTTCTTGCCCGTAGTTTCAGACTTTAGGTATACGTAATATTATATTTAGGCATTAATTTTAAAGATGTTTACGACCCTTTATGCTTTCGTCTACCATCGGCGATATTTATTTAATAAAAAAAAAGAAAAGTATAAGAAAAAAAAAATAAATCAAGCTACTGCTTCATTAATAGTGACGCTTTTCAGCCACTTCGGCACTATGGAGTAAATTTCATTACTTTCATCTTTATAAAAGAGAAAAAAAAAGTAAACAGCTTTAACAAGGATCGCGAGCAGAAAAATCTTAATAAGCTTCTCTGATGAATGTTCTTTTGATGCTTTTATTATCGGATGAAAAAGGCTCACTGTCATTTTATTAATAAATGCTGTCAACTACTGAGTTGACTCTGTTTCTTAACGAGCTGACTTGTTATTCCATCCAGTGAATTTAGAATTAAGAAAGAGGGTTAGGAAGGAGAAATAAGGAAGAACTAAATTTGGGAAACTTCTCTAACTCGAGGATCCTCTGGCTCACTCACTTCTACAATTAGCATGAGATGCTCACTCTCGTAATGAAATCGGGAATCACGAACTCATGCTGATTACTTCGATACTTTCTCTGAAGCAATAACTTTTCTTGAAAGAAAATTATCATTAACTCTGGAGTTCAATTATCCCACAGAAATAACTATGAAGCTTTTTTTTATTTCATTTTTTAATTCTTATTTTTTATTTTTTTGCCGTTATTGCTTTGGAAGACAAAGTAGTAGAAATATGTAATCTTTAGTTTAGAATAGACGATTTTATTTTAAGGAATTAATATTGATTTCCAAAAGGCAAGGATTTGACAAGTATTATTATTTGATTACCTAAAGGATGTATTATGATAAATAAAAAAAAATGCTCAATCATGTTAATCAATACAGATATTTTTGTATTTTATTCCTTAAATGATGATAACGATAATGAATCCTAACCCATGTGTTGTTTTTAAGAGAGAAAAGTTTATTTTGCACTGTAGATCAAAATAAAGTTGCAACGTTTGTTATGCAAATGAAAGCTGATTTTGAAACTCTATGACTTTGAAACAATTCTTTTAATGAAATATCTGACCAAAAATTATCACATTAAAATGAATCTAAATCACGAATTTCAACAATATTGTGTAGCATTTTAAAATTATGAAAATTGGTACATTTAACCGCTTCACTGCGTCATAAGAATTTGCCTTACAAGTTAGCAAAACTTTATGAAAAATTATTATTGCAAATCATTTAACATGTTTTATTATATTAGTCTTGTATATTATTTTTCCAATATTTATTAATTTCACCAAAGTTTCCTAAAACGTATTGCTGGTACTAAATATTCTCTCATACATAACTCTTTAAATACCGAATTAATATTATTGAAAAGATATATATTTATATAGCTTTGATTGAGTTCTTTAAAGGTTCCTCAGCTACTCTTCTGTGTGAGAAATTTGTTTTTAGATGTTATAGGGCTTAGAAGTTAACTGTCATTTGCAACTACAAGTTGTAAATAACTTTTCAATATCATTGCATAACAGAGGTTCCCAAAATATGGTACTCCAAAGAATTTCGTCTGGTCCGTCGAGATTTGTGGTAGATTTAAATTAGCAAATACGTTATGTATTTTAAAGCGTATGTATGTCTGTTTGTTCGAGAAATTCTCCTAGATGGTCAGAACTAGGATCACCAAACTTCGTCTACAGCAGGCGCGAAGCTTGACTGGAAGCAATTGAGACTTTGAGACTGTGCAGTTGAGACATCTATGATTCTTATAGTTGACTGATTTACCGAACTGTAAATTACCTGTCAATTAGCCAATAGTGTCCTGGACCAAGAATTGCATCACATATCACTGGTTGATTGAAAATTCCCTGATAGTTCAATCAGCCAATGATCTACGAGAATCATCGTTTCGTCAACTGCGCAGTCTCATTGCCTCAACTGCTTCCACTACGCTTCGTCGCTGGTCTACAGTAACTTAATCGTACCGTAACTTAATACGTTGTAAGGTTTTTGACGAGCTGAAAGAAAAGCCCCTAAAGGTTGGCCAAGATATGTTTTCTTCATTAATAACTCTGCTCATTCATAACGTACTACTCCATTCATAGCGTCCAACCATCCATTCCTGTGGTAGACGATGGCAGTCCCCCAGAGATTTTGAACGCTTGCGGCGGGTTTTTTGCGGCCAACATTGCAGAGTTTCGGAAGAAAATTGAAAGAAGTGGACTTGTCACCATTTCTTCGATGTTTTGGATTTTAAACATCATAGTGAACTTTATTGCTACAAAAATCAATTATTGTACAGTCTTTTATTTATGCATTTCTGGTTTTTAAGTCAACAGGGAAGGAATAAGAGGTGCAATGCACCTTCTGATCCTTCTGTGTATTCAATTATAAATAAATAAAAATAAATACCTCCCCAAGCAGCTGCTTGCCACAGAGGTCTGACAGGAACCTGTCAGTTTATATGCCATAGTAGAAGGTCTGTGAGGATGGCAGTTATACGGAAAATAAATTGTTATTATTATTCTTATTATTATTATATCATGGCTCCAGCAATGCCGGAAAATTTTGCTTTTTATAAATAAAGAACACTAAATAAAAAAAGTGAGGTAACGTTATACTTATAAATGAACAATTCATTTTGTTTTCAGTTTACTTCAGTAATTTTCTCACCTACCATACTCCGTAGCAATTTCTGGTCACTCAGGTACAGTCATACATACTTATGAAATTCGCCGAGTTTGCGAAGCAGTTTGAATCGGAAATCACTGAATTCTAGTGTATATATATACTCGACTAAAAATTTCGCAATGTTACATTAAAGGGGAAGTGAGGATAGGTATCCAAACCAAGACTAGAGCAAAACCGAGACCTTGGGGGAGTCTAGCTGATGCGCGGAGGTTGAGCTGAATACGTTTTATTTGAATTTTAAATACAGTGGTTAAAACCAACCTTTTAAAACTTTATTAACTATAAAGATCTATAACAGATATTTTTCTTGCCATTTTCAAATTTCCATTTCTCGTGTACCAATGGATATTCAGTGATAGGAGCTGTTGCATAAAGAGAAAAGTATTTCAGGAATTTAAGACACCGTTATAATTCACTGCACACATGCGTTACTTTGTATAACAAAAGTTAATGATATAAAGTAAAATTTCATATGTTCAATGCTGCTTCTCGGGATTGGCATGAGTACAATGGCAGTCTGATCATGGGTATTTGGTTCATTCCTCTGCCATTATTTTATTCTCAACTTCTAAAGTTTTTTGTATATTTTATGTATTTATTTCTATATTTTCGGTTAATATAAACTGCGTAAAAACGTATCTATCTTAGAACATTGTTTTTTATTGATTTCTTAGCTTAGACATGCGCAAATGATAAACAGATATATATATATAAAGTCTTAACTAATATTTTCTTGGAGGATTTCTATTTATCCTGGTGGAAAAAACCTTGAACAACTTTTAAGTTAGCGGAAAATAATTGTTTTCATTAATATGAATACACGACCTTATAATAACGTGTCTGATGCTGTAACCATTGAACTACTGCTTATATGCTGAGAACCTCGCTAATAAGGAAGAGATCCGATAAACAGAAGAACTACATGACACATAAGACTCTACTTATGCAGTAGGCGAGGGACTTTTGGCGTTGAATCCGAAGAAACAGTTAACCGCTGATAGCTGAAATTATCTAATTTCAGTGGGTAACAAAGAATATATGAAGTAAATTCAGTTGACAGAAACTCGATATGGCATTAACCCTTTAAAAGTCATAATTCAATTAAAGCCACCACGCCAGATAGGGTTATGCGATATATAAAAACATTAACGAAAGTTAAAATTTCAAAATGATCCCCAAGAGATGTCTATGAGTGTTCACCTCATAAACGATACCACGCGCAGAACCCTGCAAGGCAAGTTAAAGTATAGCGACAATTAGTTGTTGCTTGAATTGTAAACAGAGGCAACGGAGAAACAAATAGTTGTCGTTTCACCGTGAGTGGGATTCGAACCAACTTCTCCTAGTTATGTGTGAGGTGTTCTTGACCACTAAACTACCAGCGGTTAACTGTTTCTTCAACTAATTGTGACTTATAAACTTTCCCGAATATTGGCGGATTCTCTCGTTGACACAATCTATGTATGTTGAGAAAGGGCAACAAGTTACTTCGTATGCTGGAAATTAACATTTAGTCACTCACACTCCTGGCATTATATAAATGAGTATCACGTGTGTAGGGAATGTGTGATTCTCTACCATTGCATTATTGATATAATGACAATAGCCTGAGTGACTAACATTAATTTCCAGCATAAGAGGCAGCTTGATTTTACGTTATCGGCATAGATAGTGTCATAAGCGTATCCAACAATATTCGAGAAAGTTTATAAGTCACTATTAGCTGACGAAACAATTAGTCACTGATAATTTAGTGGTCAATAACACCCTATATGAACCCTTCAAGAACACACTATATGAACCCCTCAAGAACACCTGTGAGACGAGGGTTCGAATCCCTTTTCACGGGGCAATTTTTTTCCAGTTCTTCATGAATTCATATGGACAAGGGGGGCGGATGGCTCAGTTGGTAGCGCGTCAGGTTCGTAATCTGCAGTTCGGAGGTTGAGTCCCAGCTGGGCCAGCGTTGAGATTTATATCCACAAATCCCCCATCATTCCGTCGGTCAGTAGGGGACACCGATGGGCTTAGAAAGGCCACTGTTCAACGGATGGGATATTAAGCTGTGGCCACGTGTGTGGGGAGAGCCATACTTTGTGCACTTTAAAGAACACGTTGGATGGCCTTCATGGGAAGCTGCCATCTGTCTCCCAACAGCTGTTCAGTGGGTTCCCTCCCCCGATCTTCTCTGAGTCCTAGGGGTCCTTGTGACCTGACCATTTAGCCATTGTGTTAAGAAAGTGCCGCTCAGAGGTAAAACAACCCAACCCATATGTGCAGGATATCTTCTGTGATAATCCACCTTTGAAATAGTTGTCACTTTGACTTCAAAAGGTTAAGCATTGGTCATTATTACTCAGGATATTGTGTTTCTTGTTTTACTTTCTAACGCAGATACTACATTTTGTTGAATTTGTGTTCCTTTATTGCTTGCATCTCTGAAGTTCTTAACATTCACATTATCTATCCTTTTCAAAATGACTTTGTTACTTTTTTTTTATTCTTAAGAAATTATTTAACGACATACGCTAACAATGACTCTGAAGATACCTGATCTAAAATCAGCATAAAGTGCTTCTCTCAATTAAATACAGGGGCAAAGGAACAAACCTAATATCTTTAAACATATTAATTTTTGTGGTTCACCAAACCAATCCAGCATTAAAAGTTAGTACGGATGGATTCAGAAAGAATTCAAATGAGTCTTAAAATAGTCTATAAATCATTCGAATCATTCAGAAGCAAGAATATAGTGTAACATATGTGCATAAATATTACTGTATGTTTTGATCATCTCGCAAACAACAAAAATATTGATCATATTTTCGTATCCTCTCTGTCTCTAGAAAACCCAATTTGATAAGCTGAATAGCCAGTTTAAAAGGATCGTGTGCAATTCCTGAATAATAAAAATTTAATGAACTAAAGCATTTCATTTTATGGCAAGAACTGAATTGTGGCTGTTTTATTCAACAGCCTTCTTCAAACCATCTCTCTGGCAAAATCGTTCCCTTCACTTGAAGCTATACACTTCCTAAAGCAGATACATTACTTTTGCAGAATTCAAGTTCCTTTTTTGCTGTGTGTCCCTGAAGTCCGTAACATTCACATAGTTCTTCATCGGAAAATGTCTTTTTTAACTTTTTTTTTTTGCTTTTTCCTATGAAATTTAAAGACATACCGAATCACTGAGGGGCCACCAATTTTCCTGCCATACATAACCCATGAGATTGAAAGTGGAATATTTCTCTTCGCTTTTTGACAGTGAGTTAGGACGACAGCACATTAGGAATGGCTCCCGATTCAATATCTTCAGATCTTCCAAATAATCCGTCAAAGTTCGTTCTTATAAAGTCTCAATTTTTTTAAGTATTGTTACAAAAAGTTTAACTAGTCTGCTCCAATACTAAACGAAATTAATGTAAATACATATAATTATATGTCCTATTGTCATTTGAAAATAAAATGAAATAATTCACGTTCAAATCACTTGAACAAAATTCTGATTATTTGTCCTATGGTTACCTAGGAGTGGATTAATTCTTTCTCACTTATTTGCTTCTTTCATTAGAGGATTAAACATACACACGCATTCATCACAAAGCTGTTCATATATGCATGTATGCATGCATGCACCCTACAAAAATGCCAGTTCCAAGCTGGTATTCTGTAGTTCCCAGGTTCGAGTCCCACCTGTGCAGCTTTGGGACTCGCATCTAGGTTAACCCCCACCCTACCCTCGGTAAGAAAGGGGACACCGATGAGCTTCGAAATGCCGCCGTCCTTTGTATGGGAAGTAAAGTCCTGACCGCATATACAGAAATGTCATATCCTGTGCATGTTAAAGAATACGCTGGATGACTTTTACAGATAGTTTTAGGGATAGTTTGGAGAAGGTTGGCGGAGGAGACCCACTGGTCCAGTGTCCCTTTCCCAACCTTCTCTGAACCATTGGGATTCTTGTTACCTGACCATTTAGCACATTGTGTGCAAAAAGAGTGCTGTTGAGATATAAAAAACCAAACATATATGCATAATCCTCAAGCAACCATAAGCTACGAAGCTTTTACAATAATATGTAATTTAGGCACTCAAACACGTCTATCCTGATCTACTTCTGTTGCATTAAACGACTGCAGGCCAATACTAACCTGGTTCTGTTCGACAATATCTGCCCACCATTGGAGGGCTCCTCCTTTACTTGAGGCCTTAAGGAACACGCTCATAACGTTATTCACTAACCTGTAGTTATTCATGCGTGAAGCGTGAGTGGAAGCAATTGAGACCTTGAGACTGCGCAGTTGAGACATCTATGATTCATACAGGTGATTGATTTACAGGATTGTCAGTTACTTGTCAATTAGTCAATAGTTCATGGATCAATAATTGCATCATAGATCATTGGTTAATTGAAAAGTGACTAGTAGTTCAATCAGCCAATGATCTATGAAAATTATCGTTTCGTCAACTGCGCAGTCTCATTGTCCCAATTGCTTCCACTACGCTTCGCCATTGTAGTTATAAATACGAGCAATGTGACTAAACGTACGAAGTATCTCTATGCCTCTATGCACAAGGTGCTTTTCAAAGATGATCTAACCTTATGATTAGTTATAATGTCAAATCACTAAACCCCCAAATACTGCAAAAGTATATTGAATCAAAAGCATCAGGATTTCTGCTTTCTAGCTTACAAATGTGCAAGTTGCATTACTATGTTAAACTTTGGAAAGGACTAAACAACCACATAGTCTAATATTAATCCTCAGTTTATACCTCTATTTATCTACAACCTACAGAGATTCTTAGAAGTCCCAGAAGAAACTATCTATTCTTCTGTTTAGCTCATGTCACACAACACTAGTATCTGTTATAAACCTCTGAAGGTTAAACCTGCTTAAGGGTGCAAATGTCAGTGTTATTCTATTACCCATCTTATCAAAAGCCTAATAAAAGAATTCAACTCATCAACATTATTTGCTAAAATGGCCGAATCATCAACATAATGTAAACCAGAAATTTTCAAGTCTCTAGACCAGTGGATACCAAACATTTTTTCACGTGGCAGCAAATACTTAACATTTTTTGGTACTAGGAGTAGGTAAATATGAACGTATAAGATCATTATTTTTACTAGAGAAAAAAAAACATTTTCAAACAAATCATGTGATTAAAATATGTAATACTGAAAAATGATGTGAAAGCTTGAGAATATCGGCGATAAAAATTCAAAGTTAAAATATGTACAAAAATTGAACACCTGTGCCTTATTTTATAACGCAATTTTAAACTATGGAATATTTGTGCATGGAACAAGAAACTTAACTAACACAAATTAAATAGAAAAACAGCAATCTATTATAGCTAAAAATATTATTCCTTTCATTTGCAAAAAAAAGTATAAAACAGCAATAATATATTAAATTTTAAACCTACAATTACTGTACGATAAAATTTTATCCTACAGTAATTAATATAAATATAACTTAATAATTAATTTTTTGACAAAACGTACAAAATATAAATATTTCAAAACCAATGGTATTACAAAATGCCTACTTTTCGAAATATTTACGGAAAACCTACCTCTGAATATCGAGTACCACTTATATTTAATGCTATCCCAAGGGAATTACTAAATATAGATTCATTTAGTAGACTGAAAACCGAACTGGAAAAATATTTGGGAAATTCAAATCAGTTGAATATTAATGTGTGTGTGTTTCGTGAATTTATTTGATGCATATCATTTCCCTGGCTGTATAACCTATGTTTAATTTAATTTATTCATTTTCTTGCAATAAAATCAATATTTTTCTAGAAAAATAACCAAACTAGAGAACAAAGGACATAAAAAGACACGTTTGTCGAACTCTAGTTGTAATGCTAAACCAATTTCTAAAAGCAGAGCACCAACCTTCATACATGACTTAGTGTTACTACAGAGACATAATTGTGTTAACTAACTTATAAAGAATGCATATCAACAGAGGCAGAAGTCTTTTCTTAAATCCACAAAGAAGACAGGTTTTGGAAACTGTAAACATTTCCCCAGAATCTGCATTACAGAAAATGTTTAATCTTTGCGTCCACTACCAGATCTGACATATGCTGTTCATCACAAAGCTGTTCAAAGAATTCCTAATTTCATTAGGCACAATATTGCAAAGAACACTATTGGTGAAGTAGACTGATTCTACCTTTGGTAAAGAATACTGGTCAATTAAATGGTGAAAATCAGTTTCTTTGGTGATTTTTTTAAAAATAAAGCCAGCTGTTCAAAAGTTTCAATCACATTGATGTTACCACATCTACCAGTTTTATAGTCATCTATTGTAAGACTTTGCCAACTACACTCAGCCCACGCAGTTATTGATCATGTGATCAATTTCGCTGTAATTATCGTTAATCCTAAACACAACTAAAATGGGTCCCCTACAAATTTGGGCCCCTAGGCGAGCCCCCATACGATCATTAGCCCCACTTTCAATGGACAACAAATATTGTTGAAAATCGCGATTTCGATATCATTGAAATCTTTTTATCTTTCTTGCGCCGTTTTCCATGAAAAGGCCATTTGCAGAAGTTATAAAATTTAAATATTATCTCCCCAATGACCTAACAGAGGGTTATAACTTAATCTTTGGACGCCAGTGGACACCACCATCTTTCTGCAATTATACGAATTATAAGAATTTCAACATCAAAGATTACCAGTGGTCAAACATTTTCGTAATAGATCACATCTCACCAATGCAGTGTTAAAATCGCATAATTTAAAATGACAACACCGTGATCTCTTCACCAGCAAGTTAAAGTTCGACCTAAAATCTAGTAAATTCTTTCTCTAGGTGAAATTTTCTCACTTCTACATATATATTACGTACTTTTAGAGAGCTTACAATTTTACGCATAGTTAGAAGAGTTAAAATTAAGATCGAAGATGTATATCAGTCAGTATTTCGCCAGTTTCGTAACCTTCGGTTCCAAGGTTAGAGTCCCAACTGTGATGGCACTGAGATTTATCTCTGCTAATCTTCACCTTGCCCTCTGTCAGAAAGGGGACACTGATGAGCTTGGAAAGACGGCAGTCATAAAGCTTTGGACCCCGCGTGCAGGAGAGTCATACTCTGTGCACACTACAGAATACGCTGGATGGCTCTGATCCGAGGATTTAGGAGATACGAGATCTCCTAGACAGCTGTTCAGTAGGTCCTTTTCGCCGAACCTTCTCTGAGCCCTTGGAGTCCTTTGGTCATTTAACTCGCTCTGTGCAAAAAAGGTGCTGCTCAAAGTAAAGAAACCCAACCTTTAACATTCTATCCGAAGATCGGTGGTCTTTCGCAGTCATCGGTATCTGCTTCCTATTGTTTTATCATGAGTATCATTACGATTATATTATCAACTGATAACAATTTCTAAAATAAAAGAAGAAAATTAACGGAAATTATAAAACCGAAATTTTCCCCTCTCTACAAAATAAATTAATCGTATATAGAAACAATAAACGAAAGATACAACGGTAGAATTAATTTCAAATACTATCTTTATTTTTTACTGCAGTATGAATGAAATTTATCGCAGATGACTGGAAAACGAAATGGAAAAATGTCTGGTCTTAAAATAAGCTATGTATAAAAGAATTTAAAAGAAACTTTTTGGAACGTCATCCAGTTTCGTCACAGAGTGCTGTATTTTCCTTCCCCCCCACCAAAACATTGACTGTATCCAGTTAACTGAAATCTTTAGAACTGTTTCAAGTGATCTATTCTCTGAAGAGGTAACTTACTTTACTTGCTATGCGATACTTACGAAGGACGCTAGTGAAAGCTAGTCAACGTCATAGTAACAACAATAACAACAGCCAGCAGGCATCAGTAGCAGGAGAGGGCGAGGCGACATTTTTTCTTCAGAAACAGCAAAGTTAGAGAAGGAGGCGGCAGCAGGAAAACCGCTCAGTGACGCTAATGTCTCACGGCAGCCAACGCAGATTCATGAGACACTTAGAGAAGCGTAGGATTTGTCTCTTCTGTGTAGCCTGCCTGTCAAAGAAAACAGAAGAGACGCGTCAGGAAGCATAAAAAAAAATCATTTTTCAAATTGAAATGCGAGGATGTTTCATGCTTTGTTCTTTTATTTCATTTTTTTTTCGTAGTCGGTGGTGTCCAAAGGAATACGACTCAAGTAAGTGGAAACCGTTGGAGAACGCAGAGTGATGTAAATTAAGAAAAAAGAAAAAACGGCCTTTGTGTGTTAATATTTAAAGACGGAATCTTCCTGAAGCTGCGACATCGTTAATAACGAAAGACGGATACAGTGCCAAACAACTTAAATATCGTTGGAATTTGTTAAGTACAATATAGAAGTGTTAGCATGCAAGTGATTATTCGAATAAAATGCTGAAATAATTATAATCAGCCTTCTTTTTATGTGATTAAAACGAATTTAAAGAGACTGGAAAAATATGTATCATATGTATTTATTGCGAATTTTGTAAAAACCGAATACATTATAGCATCATGTTTCGGCTGAAATCATCAAGAGATTTTCTTTGTGAAAATTACTGCCATACTTGTTTACAGTTATTATAATTTATTTATTTATTTTATGTTATGATTTTTATGTTATATTTTATATTATGCCGCTATTTATATATATATATATTTATTTACTTTGTTATGACTTTTTATGCCATGCTATATTTTACATTATGTTTCATTTTATTGTATAATATATTTCGAATTGTTTATTGCACATTATAGATGTAAGAATGTTGCTTTTTTAATAATAATATTATTTTATTGATAATAATGATAATAATTTAATAAACATCGTATTTTAAGCATACATAATGAATATGATCCTACGAAGCCAGGGACTTATCTGCAGGATATTTTACATTTATATAATCAGTTTTATTGTATATCATGAAATAATTTACAATCACAAATAGTACCTTATTTCACAGAATATAGATGATTATCAAATAAAATGAGTAGAGATATATGAAAACAAACATTTCATTTGTAAAATGTAAAAATCTAAATATTAATTTGGCATGTTTTCAAGTAACTAATATTTTGTTTTTGATAATGGCATATTTTTTAAGCTGCAATAGATATCGTGGCATTGAATTAAAGATGAATGGTTCGTGGTATGCTCGGATATTTTTACCATAGCTGTTAACGATTTTAGGCAATAAGTAGTATCCCTTTGTGCCCAACCTTGTTGTTGAATGCAGAGAGCTTTTTTCAATTTTGAAGTCTTTACTAAATTAATGTTTTAGAATTATGATATACACCTGTATAAATCGTTGACTGGTAGAATGGCTAACTTGAAAAATCTTTCCTTCTTGAGGCTGGAGTTTACAATCGGGTGAGAAATCAATATTGTTTTTAAAATACTTCTTTGTATTCTGAAAATGCGGTCAAGGTGAGAGGAGTAAGTTGAACCATAGACTGATAAGCCATATCAAATATTAGATTCAAATAAAAATTTGTACACTAAGACACATACGTTAGTGGGAACTGCACTGTGTAATTTATAGATTTTATAGGCACATATTCTAAACCTATCACATAGATTATTAACATGGGTATTCCATCGGAAACACATATCAATAATTAAACCTAAATTATTAAATGAAATTATCTGTTAAGAATCTGAACAGATAGTTTCATCGTTTTTCCTCAACTGAAAATGAGTTTCATTTATACATGTATTAGAGTGAGCTTTGATAGATTCTACTGTTGTAATTTTTGTACGAGGTGAGTGGATATACATAACTTTGGTCTTATTGCTGTTCAAATAAATGTGATTTTTTTTTAACCATTTTGTTGTCTTGTTGATCAAGTTGGGAATTGCAAATAACTATGTCCAAATTATAGTCATAATTTACTAACACAATACATCGGCGTATAGAAAGATAGAGACAAAAAATTTTATATCTGATAAGTCGTTAATATATATTAAGAACAGTAATGGAACCAAAATTCTGAGGTACACCAAACTGTGAAGCCCGAGAAGAGCTTTTGTAGTATTTTATTTTGGTGGTAATGTATCGACCATTTAAATAAGTTTTGAACCACCTGAGAAGTTTACTTCTAATGCCAATTCTTTCCGATTTCCTGAGCAAAATATCAGAATCCAAGGTATGGACGGCTTTACTTAAATCTAAAAAATACAGCATACGAGTTTACCTGTTTGAAATTGCCATTGACAGTATCAGAAAAAGTTTCTAAAAGTAAGCTGCTATTTTATTTTTTGGAAACCATATTGATCTGAGTGTAATAGATTAAATTTGTAGAGATAACTGTAGATTTTATCAACTATGTATCTCTTTATAATTTTCTCAGTTGTCGGTAACATAGCAATAAAAATAAATAAAAATAAATAAATACCCTCTCAAGCAGCTGCTTGCCACAGAGGTCTGACAGGAGCCTGTCAGTTTAATACGCCATAGTAGAAGGTCTGTGAGGATGGCGGGACCTCAGCAGAAAACAGCACACACATCCATGCCAGGGCTCGAACCCACGTGCCTTAAATCGGTAGCCAAGCGTGCTAACCACTCGGCCACGGGGACGGTTAAAATTCATCGCCTCCACGGCGGGAACGCGTGGTGCAATGGTTAGTGCGCTCTGGTATGAATATAGCAATAGGTATTTTTAATATCCCATTTTTCCCAGATTTATAAATTGGTTTTATTACAGAAGTTTTAAGCAAGTTGGGATATAAGATTGATCAAATATTAAGTTTATTAGTTTAGCTATACTATTTGAAATTTGTTCATCACAGAATTTTATATTTTTTAATGCATATCATCAATACCAGCTGATTTCTGAGGGCTCATTTCTTTGATTATTTTGAACACATCAGTTTTTGTCTATATCTTGAAAATACATTGAGTTCTGTGTACTGGATGTTGTAATCATATCTGAAAAGTCACATTGGATAGGAGTTTTCTCCTTTAGGTCAGACACAGATGTAAAGAATTAGTTTCTAAAATTCTCTGCGATTTGACTAATTGTCAAATCTTTTGACATATTCTTTAAGATTGCATCATCGGTATTCCTTTTGAACTTATGTGAGTAATTTCATTAATGTAACTCCATGTTTTTTTTTAGTATTACCAGCAGTATTTTCAAAAAGCTGAAAATAATATTCTCTTTTTGCATTTCTAATCAGATTATTGACCTTGTTTCTAGCCGATGTATAATTATCTTTGCTATTAATGTATCGTTTCCACAATTTATCCCTAATAGTCATTTCATTTTTGATTGAATTATTGATCCACGTTTTTTTTCCTAATTTTCTTTTTTTTTATAATTTCTAATTTTCTTTTCACCTTTTCTGTGCACGGTATATTTTGCATTGTAAATATTATGGGAAGCATCATAAATTTTCTTGTATAAGATTTCAGGATTATTTGCTGATTTTGATAAATCATCCCAATTTATTTCCAGTAATCTTTTCCAATGATTTTCTCATCATAGACGTAGGCAAGATCGCTTAGTTTGTTGCACAGCTCAACAACTTTTATAAGTTGAATATGGAATCAAAAATTTTCATTACAATATATTTTCACATTTTTGACTTCAACTACTATTATTGCGGATATATGTACACATGTACCACTATTACACTGTAAAATCCTTCTTTTATCAATTATTGCTATCCATGCATTTGAAAGTTCTATCGTTCAATTTCCACTGGAGTAATCAATAGGAAAAAATAACTAATATTCATAAAATTATTATGCAATATGATCTTATGTTTTGGGCGATCCTCCTGCTATGTATACGCTTCCAGCAATTGTTTTTACTGGCGTTCTCTTGTGTCCGGTCGCTTGCTGATTGCCTTTCGCACAAGGGAATCACTTTTCACTCTGCACACTAATTCCACGAACCACGGTGTAGACACAAGAGAACGCCAGTAAAAACAACTGCTGGAAGCATGGACAGATCAAGCGGATCGCCCAAAACACATATATCACACTGCATAATAATTTTATGTATCTAGTTATTCTTTTGCTATTGATTACTCCGGTGGAAATTGAACGGTAGAACTTTCAATTGCACGGATAGCAACAATGGCTAAAAGAAGGACTTTACAGTGTAATAGTGGTACAGTCGCTCAAAAGAATATCCGAACACTATGGTTGACTAGCCGTCCCATGGCCGAGTGGTTAGCGCTTGGCTACTGATCTAAGGGACCTGGGTTCAAGCCCCGGGTAAGGCATGGATGTATGTGTCCTTCTTCTGCTGAGGTCCTGCCAACCTCTAAGACTTCCTGCTATGGCATATAAACTGACAGGCTCCTGTCAGACCTCTGTGGCAAGCAGTTGCTTGAGGGGGTATTTATTTATTATTTTTTTTTATGGTTGATTACAGAATTCAGGAAAAATAATTGGCAATGATATTTTTAGAAATTAGTGATCTGGTAACCTTCGTGTACGTACACAAAGGTTGCCAGATCATTAATTTCTAAATAAATCATTGCCATATATATTTTCTGAATTCTGTAATCAACCATAGTGTTCGGATATTTTTTCAGCGACTGTACATGTGAACATATCTCCGAATTGTGTAGCACTGTGTTCTATATTTGTTTCTACTATTAGTGCATCTACAGTTAACGTTGCATTGTCATGAATGCGTTTATTGCCTTATTTATCTTATTTCTAGAGTTGAATTTAGGATAGCTTTCATATTTTAAACTTTATCCTAAATAAATTTCTAATATTAAAGGAAATATTTTATTATAGACTTGGGATAATTTATCCTTTTTGCGACATTTTGTGAATACAGTTTTGTTGAATGTCATATTGCAGATGGCATTTCCAAGTACATCATTATACTATTTTCACCGAGAGGTTGGGGGAGAAGGGATATTTGATAAATGTAGAAAATCTCAATTCCTTCACAATTGGAATTCGATATTGCAAAATTCAACTACAATGACATATTTACACACCCTTCTTGATAATGCGTGTGATGAGTCTAATACAGATAGCGAATTAAATGAGGAAAACTGATTTTACAGATGGAAATAAACGTTCTGCACTCCTTTAGGAAGCATTACATAGCTTCTGCAAATGACAATATTTGAAAAGTCCCATTAATCTGAATTAGCATATTTATGAACCCATTATGTTCGGTAGTGCTCAAATTAATAATCGACTAGAATATGTCTACATATAATTTAATTTTTGCTGTTGAACTGTTTGAAATTAATATTAATCGGACCACTGAAATACTCATTGTCTTTTGGTCATTATCTCTGTAACGCTCTGTATCTCAGCAGTTTTTAATCATTTCAGCCTGAAAGTTTGAATATAGGCCTTCATTTTGTTCCTCACAAAGCAAATATTAAAATGTTGGATCCACTCATAATAGAAGATCTTATTCCATGAATCTCATTGTTTTTTTCATAGACAATTGGAATGCTGAAAAGAAAAGAGAATTAAGGGACACTTACGAATGGTCACAGATGATATACACGGAACGTAGTAATTAGAGAAATTTCGCATTATGAGATGGATTGGGTTGGGTTGTTTTACCTCTGAGCGGGCCTTTTTTTGCACACCATAGGTTAAATGGCCAGGTCACAAGGACCCCAAAAGCACAGAGAAGGTTGGGGGAGGGAACCCACTGGGACAGCTGTTGAGAGACAGGTGGTAGCCTCCCGTCAAGGCCATCCAGTGTGTTCTTTAACGTGCACATGGTATGGCTCTCCCGCACACGGCGTCACGGCTTAAAGTCCCATCCCACGGACGGCGGCCTTTCCAAGCCCATAGGTGTCTCCTACTGACGTGGCCAGGGCGGGGAGTTTTGCGTAGATACCATTATGAGATGCGATACTAGATTTAGATGATTGCAGATTTTAAACAAAGTTTTAAAATAACAAAAGAAATTAATTTATTTTATTGAATACTGACTACAGTTTTAATCAATCCAATAATTCATGGCCCGTTTCAAGGTGCTGTTATTGTTAAGAATCACTGTTAAGAATAAAATGGTTCACAACAATGAAAATGTCCTTTGAATTGAAATTTAGAACAATAGAATTTTTGTAGATAATATTAAGTTACGGAATATTGGGAACTGTACAATATGATCGAAACAAAATGGTTTGTGGTACACAACCAGTGACCTCCCCAGTCACTAGATCTCAATCCAATCGAGCACCTGCGGGATGAGACGAACAAGCTATTCGGAGTAGAAATTCACTCCTAGCAAATATACAACATCTATGGAAAGCGACGGAGTTGATTAGGACCCAGCATCTCGGTGGCACGCTTTTGACACCTCATTGCATCCATGCCCAGAAGAATCAAGTACCACTTATATTTAATGCTATTCCAAAAGAATTACTAAATATAGATTCTTTTAGAAGACTTAAAATGGAATTAAGAATTATTTGGTATTTTCTAGTTAGCTGATTTTTATGTGTTGTGTTTGTGGATTTATTTGATGTACACCATTTTTGTGGCTGAATGACCTATGTTTAATATAATTTATTCATTTTCCTGCAGATAAGCTATTTAGCTTTGCGGGTCAAATTGTAAATGTATTTGTATTTTTTACTCTTATGAATAAAAATTATATTCTTAAAAAAAAAAACCAGGTAGTCCAGAGAGTAAAAAAAAGTGAGCTACTCACTCACCCTCTGCTTGTTAGGTAGATATACCTAACAAAGTAGCAATTCAGTGTATATGATTTATCATCGTAGAAAATAATTTGAAAAATAACAGAGTTATGTACAATTGAGTTATTGTTAGAGACAATCGCCATCGATAATCACCACAATTTTGCAGATTATCCAGAATTCACTTCTAAAATGTTAAAAATAGATTTGTAAGGAGATTGGGAACAATTAAATAAAATAAATAATATTTGAAGGAAATATTTATGAAAAGTGAGATTTGGTTTAATTGACTATTCATCTATGGCGTTTCGTATAATTGGCAAATTTTAATTATGATGAAATTATCTACAGCGTATTTCAAAACTACAGGGTATTTCATTTCAAAACTCTTTGTACAAATTTCGATGGGAGATAGGGAACACCAAGACAAACCTTTTTCGTCTATGAATACATATCAGCTGACATAACTTTGCGGTGCTAGAGGGCGCTGACTAAAATATCGGTGGAGAAACAGGTGTGAACAACATGTTTATTTAAAGAAGGTGCTCAAAGTTGCGACCGACAACAGCATTGAGTGTATGACAGCGTCGAAGCATTGATTGCCGTACATGTTGAAAGATTTCCGGAATTTCGCCAACAGTTGCAGCGCCGCCAAATAGCGCCCTCTAGCACCGAAAGGTTACGTCAGCGGACATACATTCACAGACGAAAAAGTTTTGTCTTGGTGTTCCCTATCTCCCATTGAAATTTGTACAGGGAGTTTTGAAACACCCTGTATATGTCGAAAGACGGAATACGAGCTTTTCCCCATGGGGGGCGGGTCCATCGGAAACCGCCCCCCACCCCAATTATTGAGAGGTGTATATTGTATGCATTGCTGTTTTTAAAACTTGCAAATAGAAGTGAAAGCGCATCCTAATTTCTAATGCTTCAGCATTATAACTTAAAATGTAAACAAAGCAAAATTATATTCGCGTTGCTATTTCTTTCTACACTACTGTACATGTGTAGAGATCATAATGAATCTGACAAAGTATAAAAAAGATAATCTCTAAGAGTTAATGCTGAACAACCAAAAAGAACAGTGGATTTATCGCATTGAACACAACTAATTGCCCTACCAAACAGGATAAGAGCATTAGAAATAAATAATTAAATACTAATAGTAATATCTCATAGTCAGTTTTTTTCCCCATTTACTCTTGAAAGAGAAAATATTTAGGTGTTTTACCCATGAAATTCTAATGTTATATCAATGGGAATCTAACTTCGAAGCTCTATAACTTCTAAAATATGTATTTAATGGAAAAGTGTGACTGAGGACAAATTAAAGATCATAATCAAATATATTTTAAATCGGGATTTTTGACATATTAATTATGTGATAAATCGCGTTAAAGAGTTATGAAAACTAGAATATTTTACAACAAAAATGCGTCATAAGAATTGATTTCACAAATTAAGCTGAAAATAATAAATATTTTTTCAAACCATTTAGTAAAATAAAAGTGCATATTAGAAGTATGCATAATAATTATTTCAATATTAGACAACTGAATGATTTATATAAAACAAGATAATTTATTCTTAAATAATCTAGCTTTAATAATTCTTTAAATACTGAAAGAATATTGTTGATAATCGAGATTTAAGTAGATTTAATTATGATGTTCAATTTATCTTCAGTCATATTTTTCCATTAAATACATATTTTAGAAGTTATATAGATTCGAAGTCAGATTCCTACATACATAACATGGAAATTGTCTAATATTTTGGTAGAGTAGTAAAGTTTCAAAGCCAAATGAAGTAATTCTTACCATTGTGATAGAAAGCGATTTTAAGTGTTCATCACAAATTACAGCATTCAATGAATCACATTTTAATGATTCATTGAATTTCACAATATAAAATATAATTTCATAACACTGAATACTAATGCATTTTTAACCCTATATAATCACTTTTTTTCTGCTGCTCCAAATTCAATTTTTCTTGGACACATTTCCAATGTACTGTAATATGTGACACTTTACAGAAAAAGTGTTGACCATTCCTGCTCTACAGCATGATTTGTTCTGCCATCTATCGGCAATTACCAGAGTTATGCTCATTAAAATATTTTATCTAGAGTTAAATGCATGAAAAGAAATAAGTCTAAATTTCCTGGATATCCAAATAACTTACACAATTTATAGTTTTTAATATGATATCTGACGAATAGAACAATTCAGAGTGAAAAAATCCCCGCAAGATACAGGGTGAAACATCTCATTTCTCATCTCGACTTTGTTCGTTGGGCTGTATGATATGTATTAAAGCATTAGATATAAATAATTAAATATTAATGGTAATGCATCATAATCAGTTTTTCTCCATTTACTCTTGAAGAAGAGACAATTTAGGTTGTCTTACCTATGAAAGGGACTTTTTTGAAAAAAATTTGCTAATGAAAAGATCACAAGGAACCCAAAGGCTGATGAAAGCATTAGTTTAAAGTTGTATAATTTTCTGATTCCCGCATCCTTTAACTGAGGGAATATAATCAAAAGTTGCCTTTAACTGAGGGAATATAATCAAAATTTACCTTTGACATTGGAGCTCTGAAAGACCTAGTTATAGCTAAAGCTTACCACGATAGGTTACTTAGTCATTATGACAATCATGGTTGCTTACTATTGAAGTTGAGGAAGAATGGGACCGTTTTAAACAGGCTTTTCTTGAAATTAACAATACTCTTTTCGAACTTAACAGTACAAAACCGAAGAAGCAGTTAGACAGCACAACAGCAGAGAGCTGTACCAGATAGTTAATGTTTTGTGTGGTAGAAGACGGACAGGTATACAGGGATTGAAAGATAAAAAGGTAAGGTTATAGAAGGTGAGGATTCTGTCATTGCTAGGTGGGCTGAGCATTTCAGTGATATTCTAAACAATGTGATTAGTTATACTCCCATTGTTTGCAATGATGATAGATGCATTGGTGGCTTTAATGTTGGCCCTATAACACAGTCTGAAGTTATTTTGGCTATTTCTATACTTAAACTATATAACTACCCAGGGGTAGATGAAATTACTGCGGAAATGTTTAGAGCTGGGAATGTTTCGGTTACCACATGGATGACTGAAATTTTGAACATCTTTTATGATAAAAGCATGCTTCTTAAGAATTTTACCAGAGCTATTATTATCCGTATTTTCAAAAAAGGTGATCGCAGTTCTTGTGATGACTATAGGGATATCAGCCTATTCTCTTCCAGGTAAAGTTCTTAGAATGACTGCTTAATAGAATTAAGAATCTGGTTGACGGACAATGATGAGCAGTGTGGATTTAGAAGTGGTAGAGAATGTGTAGATTTGATTTTTTTTACTTAGGCAGATTCTTGAGAAATGTTTAGAATTTCAGAAACTTTGATTACTAGCTTTGTTGGTTTCAAAACGACTTTTGACTTTGTTGATCGTCATAATTTGTGCTTGATCGTGAGATCGTATGGTATACCAGACAAGTTAATTAACATAATGAAAGCTGTCTATAATAACACTGAGACGTGTGTGAAAGTTGATAAGGCTTATAACAATTTGGTTTAGCAATGCTTCTGGTTTTCGACAAGGGTGAATTTTGCTTCCTTTTCTCTTTAGTTTGGTTATTGATTACGTTATGCGAAATTCTCTGCAAGGGAAATATTTTGGCCTTAAATGGTGTGCAGATCTGAAAATTTCTAATTTAGATTATGCTGATGATTTGGCCCTTTTGGCAAATGATGTTGATGAGTTGAATAATGTTGATGAGTTGGTGATAAACAGGGTCAGTTAATCTGAATGGTTGCAGTCTTGAGCAGGTGCCACAGTTTAATTACTTTGGCAGCTGAGTAACAGATACTGGTGATGTGCGGCATGAGATTAACAGACAAATAGGGATTGCTGCCGGGACTTTTAAGAATCTATGGAGAGTGTGGAGAAATTGCGTATACACCTAAAGACTAAAATTAGACTGTATAATACTTTGACACTTTATAGAGATAGTTATGGTAGTGAAACTTGGACTCTTTGTAAACAAGATAACAGTATACGAGATGCTTTTAATTCTAGATGCCTACACGGTATCTTGGGTATTAGGTGGTTTAACTTTGTAACTAATGATGAGGTTAGGCAAAGGAGTCTGCAACATCCTTTGAGCAGCATATTGTGCAGAGAGAGACTCCGTTGGTTTTGCCATGTTGCCAGCATGGATAATTATAGTAGCGAATAGGGCTGTGAACAGTGTGCCTAAATGCCTCAGAAAGAGGTGGAGACCTAGGATGCTGTTGTCAGACAATTTCAAACAGGACCTTGTGTTAGAATTGGTGTACAGTGGCCAGGTGCAGCAGATGTAGCTCAGGACAGGCGTGTTTAGAGAAATAAATTGCACAATATGGTTGGACCTCCGTAGCCCATGGCTGCTTGAGGATGGTGATGAAAAATGAGAATAGTAATTTCCCATCACCTCATGTAGCTTAAAAATGTTTCGCTTACGTCCCAAGGCGAAAACCCAAGGCAAAATATGAGAATTGCTCCTTGTCTTCCACATCCACTCTTCATAACACTTTCAAGATTTAGGGATCTTCAATATTTTACGAAGTTCTATGAAAGTCGTAGAGGCATGATCGAAAGGAAATGAAATACGACAAAGGTAAAAAGGCCAATCTGACTGACTTCGAAAATGGCTTCATCGTTGGAGCACGACGTGCAGGAGCATCCGTAACGGATGCGATGGTACTCAATGGAAAATCAAGGGGGCCGAATATCCCAAGTATGTGGAGAATGGCAACCGTCTTAAAAAAACTATCGTATTGTGGTAGGAAAAAGGCGCTGACAGACAGGGGCAGGCTTTTATTGGCGAAAACTGTACGGCAAAACAGAGCTGTTACCTTTCATTAGATAGGATAGATGACTGCTAGCAGTACTTCAAAACCCATTTCAATGAAAACTATACGCAGACAATTGAAAACTTTGAATGTGATACATGTGACGAAGTATTAGATAGGTGTTCATAATAATTTGGCCAAGCAATGTGTATCTATAATAATACTAGTCTAGTGTAAAGTTTATGTTACACTCTATAACATGACTAACACTCCACGACGAATCCTTCTTCTCCCTTGATTTCTTATATAGTTTGTGCTTAAAGATCCTGTACAAGTTACTTCTTCATTTCTGCCTTGCCTTATACATTCAGTAACGAATTGAATCAATGTTTCATCAACAGCGAGTGATTTTTCAGAGCTAGGATCATTTCAGAGAGTTTCTTAACAGTTAAAGAACGCTCACGTTAGAAAAATATATTACTCTAAATAAATATAGGAAGTCATTTTCAGAGCTGCAGAAACGTTTTAAGGAAAAATACAACTAAAAATAAATGAAATATTTGAATGAAATCTATCCAAAACTGCGTTTCGAACAACATTCTCTCGGTATTTAAAGAGTTATACCTTGGAATATTTAACTGCAAGGACGCAGGTTAAAATAATGGACCTATAAAATTAATAAAGCAAATTAACGCAAAAAACAACAACCTTCTTTTAAGCTTTACTCAAATGTATAAGCTTAAAGTTTTTGTAATGATTATTTAATTCTTCACAAATTCTTTAAGTTTTTTCTTTTTAAAAAAAATAGCAGCTCTGTTTTTAATAAAGTGGTCCACTGTGTGTATATGTCATATAATATAAAACAGTGCAATCCATGTTAATTCGCACAATGCATGAACAAAGTAAAGGTCAAAGTTGTTGCCTCCATTAATTAAATCACAATTATCTTTAAAAATAGTCAAGTGTAAAAAAGCCAATCTGACTGACTTCAAAAGTGGCCTCATCATTGGAGCGCGACGTGAAAGAGTATTTCCCCCTTTTAATAGGATTTAGAATTCGAATCAAAAAATTTGAGATTATCATTGTCTTTATGAAAATAATAAAATATTAGCGTTTTTATTCCTCCGAGGTGCACGTATTGTGTTTTTGCAGTAGTTGAAATGTTATGCGTTTCTAATTAATACGAATTATTCATTTTCTTAATTAAGTGTTTAGAATCAAATTAAGAAATTGACTAATTGTTTTAAATATCTCCCAAAAAGAAAACATTGCAGAGTATCTACTGAAACGACGTTATGTATAAAGGTTAAATTAAAGCAAATTTTATTTCAGTTATATTGGTGATATTTGGCATATGGTTTTGGTTGTATGTTTTACCCACTTTGAAAAGTAATGATGTTATATTAGTTTTAATTCTGACATTAAAGATTAATTACGCTAGTAATTATAACTAGCTGTTTTTTTCCTTCCCGTCATTACAAGGATTGCATTTTTACGTCTGAACTAAAGATTGCTAATTTCTTTCGTGATATGTCAGAGCTGTTGAAATATTTTCTAAAAGAAAAGCGAACTGGATGTTTTTATTCTTTCTCAACATATACATATTTAATGGTGTTTTTTGAAATGTTAATTAAGCAATTAGGCGCCATTATCGTAAAAGAGCATTAGAAAAGACAATAACAGCATTATGAAACACCGAAAATTAATTTATCTAACATTTTATTTTTTCAAATGAAACTTTACTTTATCATATTTCACTAAAACCATCAATCGAAATCGTACAGCATCTGGTTCCAATCATTTTTCGCTAATTTTTTTTAAGCTAGTTCCACTTCTTTTACCTGTCTCTATTGTGTTTTACAGCTGTTGTCATCATTTTAGGACGTAATTCAGTTTTTAATTACGTTTTGTAATCAATTTTTTTAACATAAAGCGCTAAGAATTTAGATTAAATTTTTATGCATTGTAATTAATCACAGGAAAAAAAGAGAACCAAGGATAAGATGTTTTGTTGCCAGCAGTCCTACTTCTTACCGTTTAGTATTTTTTTACTCCGCTTTCGTTATTTAAAAGTAATTCGATGATTAAAGTATAATGATCTATATACATAAGAGGCAGTGAAAAAGTGTAAGCTATTAGCTCTTACCGTTTTACAATGTGTACATAAATGTTTGAATCGGAAGAAGAAGTCTCTCCTTCCCCTAACCTAGGGTAACCCAGTTTTTTAATCGATGGGGTGGCTTATTTAGTAGTGTTTCTGTCTCGTAATCTACAATTCCCAGGTTCAAGTACCAACTGTCCAGTATTTAAATTTATCGCTGTTAATCCCAACACTACCCTCGGCGAGAAAGGAGACACCGAAGGGTTTGGAAAGGTCGGCGTTTTTCTTATGGAACATTAATCCCTGGCCCATGTGAAGGAGAATCATACTCTGTGCATTTAAGAAACATGCAAGATGGCCTTGAGGGAGGCTTCCATCTCCACTAACACAGCTGTCCAGTGAATCCTCTTCCTTAACCTTCTATGAGCCTTGGATCCTTGTGACCTGTTTATACCATCGTGTGCATAAAGAAAAGTACCACTAAGTGGTGAAACAGACCAACTCTTAGATCCTAGGAAATTCGAAATATGCTGTTACTTTCTGCGAGTTTGTGGTTCACATTGTTCTCAAAACGCGTTGCTGGTTTCGCCAATCGTAACCCAAGCGTTCGATCATTCACCATCTACCCTATGATTAATCATCAGATCATACATCTCTACATCGAGAAATAGGCCTGAAATATTTCTGCATAAAACAAAATTTGTTAAACAAATAGTGCTGAAAAGTCTTCATACATCGTTTTATATTAAAAATGTCCCTATTTGACTGATCGTAGGACTGAGACAAGATATTGGTCGGTAGGGTTTAGTATACCTCAATGCTAAAACAATGACTATGAAGGCAAAAAATAATGAATAAGTTTGGCACATGGATGGAAAAGAGCTACACAATTCTGCTTAGAAAAAAAACTAAGCAAAATTTTTTTGTCGCCAAGTTCTGAAATCGTACGTTAATATCTAATCCTATGATTTAATAATAATTTTGGCTGGTTTTTGGAAAAAAAGAACGAGTTAAGATTTCGCTTTGTCATCTATCTATCTGTAAATGTTGGAATATGTTTAGAGAAAATTTAAATTTTTTTGTGTTGGATACGTATTGATAATAAATTACAATTCGCACTTTTCTGATAGCTTTAAATAGCACCACCTAGCAATGGAAAAATGTGAAAATGCAAACTTTGAAACGAATACTGCCAAACGTTTAAACTAGAAATTCGACATTTGGAGAGTTGAGGCTGATAGTCTCAACTATACAAAATCAACATCAATATTAGTAGTCAAGAGGTTTACATGGAGAAATGATCCCCCCCTTACCACATGGGAAGTGAAAAAAAAGACAAATTTTTAAGAGCTAAACGTAAATTTATTTTTTGTATCGTAGGTGTGCTAAGAAAATTAATATTTGCATTTCCTAATTATCCATTAGTTCAAATTTTCATTAGTAGAAGATGTTAAAGATGTTATATAGGAATACAAATAGTCAATAGCACCCTCTAACGCTGTAAAATTTTGAAAAATATAAAATTTTAAATAAATGTATATCAACAATATATTTATGCCACAAATTAGAAATTTTAATGGCAAAATATAATGGTCAAGAGATATTCATTAACAACGATGATTCGACTTTTTTTTTTTATTTTATGAGATAAAAAGACCAAGGCTTTGATAAATATATTGCTAATCGTCACTAATAATTTCAGAACAAATATTTAACATGCAGCATTAAAAATATGACAGCATATTCATTATTATTCTACTTGCGATACGACACCAAGAATGTTAAAGATAAATTTTGAAGATGACTTCAATGTCAACCATGCAACAGAAACTGTGATGCTTTAGAGTTTCTTCAATTTGTTTGATGGAATACCTAAACTATAGGTTTTCAGCTTTGGAAATCCAAATAAAAAACCACTATTCTTTAGATTCTCGATGTAATGTTCTATGGCTGTTTATTTTCCACTATCCATTTCTCCGCTTTGCATTTTCTTGATTACTGTAATGTTTCAAATATGGTTATTATTTTTACTGACTAATTTAAGACTATGGTATCTAGATTTTATGTTTAGGTTTTATATCTAGGGAATTTATTAAAGCATACCTCTCATAGAGTTTCCATTAGACCTGGATTTGCAAAAAATACAGAAGGAGAGACTGGGAAATACAGAGTAAAATACAGGTAAGAGATTGAGTGGCCAACGGCAGTACCAAGCTGAAAACACCGGTCCTCGTTCGATCACCGAAGTTAAGCAGCTTTGGACGCGGTCAGTACCTGGGAGGCCAAGCTGAAAACACCGGTCCTTGCCCGATCACTGAAGTTAAGCAGCTTTGGACGCGGTCAGTACCTGGGAGGCCAAGCTGAAAACACCGGTCCTTGCCCGATCACTGAAGTTAAGCAGCTTTGGACGCAGTCAGTACCTGGGAGGCCATGCTGAAAACACCGGTCCTTGTCTTATCACCGAAGTCAAGCAGCTTTGGACGATCACCGAAGTTAAGCAGCTTTGGACACGGTCAGTACCCGGGAGGCCAAGCTGAAAACACCGGTCCTTGCTCGATCACCGAAGTTAAGCAGCTTTGGATGCGGTCAGTATCTGGGAGGGAGACCACCTGGGTACACCGTGTGCAATTGACAAATAATCTGCTGAGGACCCGACATCCTCACAGAGCTCTCTACTACGGCGTATTAAACTGGCATGCTCCTGTCAGACTTCTGTAGCAAGCAGCTGCTTGAGGAGGTATTTATTTATTTATTTTAAAAGATTGGGTTTACATTGTAGTACAATATTTTCCCCTCCGTTTTACAGCTCTTTTAAATGCTTAAAAATTCCACGAAATATACATAACTTTAATAATTTTTGCCTCCATCCCGTGGCCAAGTGGTTAACGCGCTTGACTACTGATCCCAGGGACCTGAGTTCGAGCCCCGATAAGTCATGGATGCTCGTGCTGTTTTCCTGCTGAGGTTCCGCCATCCTCTCAGACCTCTGTGGCAAGCAGCTGTTTGATGGGGTATTTATTTATTATTTTTTTTACTATCACAAGAATGTACGATTCCCACTACCCCTACATCAGACACTGGTCTGTATAGTAAGAACTATCGGAGTCTTCCAACTCCAGAAATACACTGAATGCTACCGTTATTTAATAACATTCTTGGATATGTCTTCATTATTTTCATTATTATGGATGTATAGAATGATAGTTTTAATTGAATTTATGATAGAAATTGACGCAGCATGAATTACACCTGGGAAACTCTTAGACTATGCAGTAGATATATTGACAGTTCCCTTAGATTTTAAGTCAATTACATATTCATTCAATAAATAATAAACCCACGATGTATGAGAAGTGTCAAAAAGTCAACTGCGCAGTGCCATCGTTTCCCTAATTGTTATTTACCAGGGACGTACTTGTGGGGAGAGTCGGACTCCCCGAAAATCCGGTTGGTTTATACGAAATCTCAAACCTCTACCTGCTCTGAAAATCAAAACTGTTGTCTTTCTATAATTCTATTTTAGCCCATATTTTGTGTCCGTATACTGAAAACACCTTAAAAAACTGTAAAATCTTATTCCACATAAAATATTATTTTAATCTTTCCTGTCCGGTGGAATATTTTAGTAATTGGGAAACCTTACTCAAGTCTTAATCCTCCTCCCCCCGAAACTCGAATGATGGGTACTTGCCGGCTATTCATTGTAGATTCAGTCAAGGGCACGCTCTCAGGACAATCTCTAAAAGAAATGAGACTTTCTAAACACCATATGCATATTAATAAATATTACATCAATGAATCTGTTAACATAATGTCAATGTTGTGGCCATCTCGATTGAATGGAACGAATCTGTAAGTAGGAGTCAGTCAGTTACAGTTAAGGTGGTCTCGGGAACAACTTTTTTTAATGTGGAGGGGGACAGTGAGCAAAGCCAAAAACTCATTTTATTTGAACTTATTTTATTTGCTCAATAGCTCTCTGTACTCCTTCTTTCAGCCTTTGAAGAAGCGATCGATACCTCCTTGAGATAGTTATTAAAACTGCTTCGCTTCAACCCACTATGAACAAAGTCATACTTGATAGGACTTCTATCATGAATTAGAAACTCCGTCTGTAAAGCTCCATTACTACAGCAACGATTTAAGAATTATGAGAGTCACAAAAAATATTCCTGCAATACACAGGTTCGCTGATTTCCTAAAATATAATTGGTGAAATTTTTTAAAATGTGTACAGATTTAGTAGTGGTAAAATATAACATTTAAGCAACTTAAAGGAAATTTATAAAATAGTTAGGATTTTTCATTTGTAATACTTTATTAATGTCTTTATGACATATTAAACTGGACATGTTAATAGAGGTTAAATTTCTATAAGTTTATAAGTAGAAGAACATGTGAAATTGAGAAATTAATGTGTTCAAAATTTTAACTGATTAAAATCCAATTTTCTGAACAGATTAGCTTAGTAAAAATACTTCTACGAAAAAGCAAATAATATAAATTAATTTTTTCTGGAAGATGAAAGAATTCACTTTGTAAAGGACTAGCCAGTAGTGGAGTGTATGGCTTCTTATTCACTCATCTTCATCTAACAGCCGAAACCTTTTTTTTTATGTCGCCAATTTTCAGATTAAATTGTCCCATTTATAACACAACATTCTTTACACTTAAGTCAAATTAGAGATGCAATAGCAAAATCAATCATAAGGGAAAAAATGTAAAAATATTTCTCTATCCCCCTCCTCCGATTCACTCACCTAGCTATATATTAGTTACTAGAAATCAGTCACTGCCTTTGTCAACTTTTGAATTCTAGACCGTCACTCCGAAACCTATTTGATTTTTAATGCGACACCAGATCTGAAAATCCCTCTTATTTTTCAGTTCTACTGCTTAAAATAGCCCTGTTCACCAATTTGTAGCTCTGCAGCACTAGTGTATAGAAATTTGACTTTGGACCTCGAAACACCATCCAAACTTTTACAATTTCTGAGATCTACCCCCAGACAGAAATTTTCACGTTTATAGCACTCGTAGATCAAGGTTTGACCTCTTTTTGAACTTAAAGGACAAGTCGGAGGCCAAATTTGGGTTTTTTTTCCGAGTTCTACCACCCGAGAACTACCATCCAATAGAGTAGGGGTAATTTTTTGGGGTACGCCGTGAGAGCTCAAAAGTCGCTAGATCTAATAACAAAGTAAAAATAATCGTTGTTATACTATAGCTATAGTTTATCTTTACAAGGGGTACGCCAGTTACATACACATTTCCGGGGGGGTACGTGAAGCATAAAATGTTGAGAACCACTGATATAGAGCATTTCTGCACCATATTTAGAATTAGCGTGATCCAATGTCAGCAATCAGTCAGCCGTCAATCACTCACAATCATCTATATATAAGATGCCGCTGCGAGTCTAAAAACTATGCTCCGAAAATGCAATGGCCGCTTTTCTAATTCCATTCCCCTACTACTTTGTTACATCGATTTTTTAGGTGGTAGAAGTTTACGCTAAATACCCTGACATTCAAAAGTTTTCTGTCATATGAAGCGAAATATTGACAAGGAGAAAAAATATCTAATGATTCGAACGTGTTTAAAGTTCTTGGAAGTAATTGCAAATTGGTTGTAATTCAATAATTAAATTACAGTAACTCAAGATAAAATAATGTTGAACACTGTCACGGTAAGATATTTTTTCTTACAGTTTTGAATTGTGTATAGAAACCATCATGCCTTGAAACGTCTCTTATTTTTGCTAATAAAAGCAGTCTTTTTTTATAAAACAAATAATAATCATAATTCAAATGGAACGTGTCTCGTTTGAGTTTAAATGTAAGCGTAGATGAAGGAATCTTAAAGAAGGTAGCAAAATATTTATATACGAAAAAAAACCAACAACGCACAACAGACAACTATGGCATTTAAGATAACTTCTCGTAGAAGTGATACTGCTCTAGTATTTTACCCTTTCTTCTTTGCATCGCTTAACGTCAAATTAAAACAAGAAATGTCTCACGAAAGGGGAACATATGTCCCTTTATGGAGCTGCAACTCTAGCTAATAGTTTGAAGCTGGTAAATATGCACACTTTGTATTCAAGGGTAATATGTCTTCTACATTTTCCTTTGTTCTCCTCTGTCCTCTAATTCTCTTTCCATGCTTCACTGTGATGCCTTTGCTTTCCAGTAAATACCTTAACTTTAGCTACTCCTGATTCTTTCTTGGATTTCTTTTGTCTTCAACGAAGGAAGCGTAAGGCAGGAACAGAAGATGCCATTAAAGCAATAGCAAAATTGCCCATTCTCCTGCACTTACCATAATATGCTTCCGCTATTTTCTCCCCGGAAGAGCCAGCTTTAGAGATTCAGAAGAAAGCAGAGCAATATGCAATAAATTTGCTCTCCATTAGGACCCTAATTTCCCAGTGGCCTTACACATGATCGCAACTAAAGTTCTTCATGAGGCAATCTTTGACCCAGGCGGTCATTGTTTCTCTCTTTTGTTTGCGTTTTGTTTCACTTCTCTCAGCTAATGTGAGTGACACTCATTTTTGAAGTCAACTTGTAGCCTAAGTATGTTGCTATCATGCAGCATTTATAATAATAATGTCTCTCAAGGTTAGGTTTTGTGGGAAGTATGAAATAAATTCAAAAATGAAGTCGTGTGTTTCATGGAGTAATTGTTCAATACTACTAAGCTCAAGAAAACTCCTTCGGGATTGAAAAACATACATTGTATTAAAGATATTCTTTTTATAAGTAAAAATATTTATTACAGTATATTTCTAAAAAATATTTTATTTTGTAAAATTTAAATGGTTAGTAATAAAAAAGTTGCTTTACTTCTGAGTGGCACTTTTCGTGGGTTAAATGGATAATGGTTTTCATTGGATTAAATGGCCAGGTCACAAGGAGAGTAAAGTCTCAGCTCTCGCTAGGAAAAGGGGATCCACTGGACAGCTCTTTAGAAAAAGGTGAAAGTATTCCGTGAAGAAAATGCAGGGTACTTTTTAAGATACATGTTATGTGGTTGTCCTCCTCTGGGGGCTACGATTTAACGACTCAACCGAGGATGGTGTCTTAATTGAGCCTACTGAGGTTAGAGAAGAAAATCACAGTGCAAGAACAGGGAGGACATATAACACACCCTACCCTTCTCCACACCAATGAAATTGTACTATATATAATTAATATATTTTTCTACAAATAGGTTATTGGCTTCGCAGAATTGTTACGTATGGTTGTATTATTTGTTATGTTAAATACGAAAAATATTATTATTAAAACAAGTTAAGATATTTAAGCATGTACATATTCAGCAAATTACGCAGAATAAATAAATCAATAGGTTATTTTTGAGTAAAGACAAATGTTATACACGAGAAAAAAACACAACAATCACCAGAAAATTGCACATGATTTTAAGAAGGGAATTCACGTTTCGGGCTGATAGAAAACTCCATTTGAAACCATTAAAGTCTGTTTTGAACATGGGAGAAGAAGATCCAATAGATAGCTATTTGGGGGGCAAATGCAAATCTACCAAGAAAAATAAGCCAAGTTTCAAGGACAGTTTCAATAGGACCAATTAGACAGTTATCTGGGGTGAATAAGAGCCTTATTTCAAAAACATCCGTGATGCTTCTGAGATTGGAAAAGTGATTTCAGTAAAGTTTGGAGGAAGAGGATATTTTATCATTGCAGGTTTGATCTTTTATTTTTACCTTTAAAATACATATAGGAGTAAGTTGTTATTATTTAATCATCTACTTTACATATTTTAAAGATATTCTAATTTTAATTCCTTTGACCAAATGACTTTCCAAAGTTTCGTGTAATTTCTTAGCTTCATTTGCGTCCTAAGTAAATAGCAACTATAGAGAAAAGAATTATAATTTTAATAGTAGCAATACGTAGCTACTTATAACATACTATGACATAGAGAAGGTGTCGGAGAAAGACGAGATTTTAGAGCAGAAAGACGAAACAAAGAAAGATCCTTATCCGAGGCTCGAATACGGAAATTCCCTCCTGTGGTTATTTATCATAAATATATGTAAATGCTTTAGCTCATTTTTTATTTAAAAAAAGGTTAATACTTTCATTTTTTATCTGTAGACATTCAGATTTTTGTTGTTGTTTTTTATTTTTTTTTTCACAAAATATTCAAAATTCTTTTTGGGTTGGATAGATACTGATGAAATTTTACGATTATTGGTTTTCAAATCTCACAAATAGCTTTTAAAGCGTTGACTGAGGTAAAAGTTTGGAAAATGCCGAAACTTTAACCCCTTTAGACACTTTTTTTTATATAGAAGGAAAAACGTTTCCATTTCAATATGTTTTACTAATGTGCAAATGAACAAGAATATGCAAATATTATGTTTTTTAAACAACATTTCACTGAAATTCAGCATGCACATTACAATGTAAAAACGGTCCAAAAAATTGCGAAATTATTAAATCTCAGAAATCAGTAAAAATGAAATTAACAAAAAAGAATTAAAGTTTATATGAACTTTGTCACTACAAACATGTCAGATAAATAATACCTATTAAATTTTTAAAAATAATTCTTGTAGTTTCCTGTGAAATTTAGCAAAACAATTCTTGTGGTTTCCTGTGAGATGTAACAAAAACAGTTCTTTTTGCTTGTCCTGCACCGGTATCTTCAATGTTATTATACGTAGTACATTATATGTAGCAAATTCCAATCCATTTCTGTATACTAGAGCCTTATCTACACTTTGTAAACGTTATAAGACCACAGACACCTCTCCTTTTCTTTAAAGAAATCCTTGGTTAGCGTGCTTGACTACTGATCATAGGGACCTGGGTTCGAGTCCCGGGTAAGGGATGGATGTATGTTTCGTTTTTCTGCTGAGGTCCTGCCATCCTCTCAGACCTTCTACTGTGGCATATAAACTGAAAGGCTCCTGTCAGACCTCTGTGGCAAACAGCTGCTTGAGGGGGTATTTTATTTTTTATTTTAAAAATAATATACATTGTACTATACACAGGGTTTGAAGGGATTAAAAATATGTTAAGCGATCTATTCACGCTAGAATTTCAAAATTATGATGGTAGATTGTGGTGATCAAAGTGCTCACACTATAACAGCGGCAATTTGGCCTTTTATCTACATGTGGTAGAAAACGTAGCTTCGTTGGTTTAAGAACTAAATAAAATTTATTTTTGTGCTTCGTAAGTTCTAATAAATTATCCGTTAGTTGGAATTTACACTGTTAGAGGTTGCTAAAGACAGAAAAGAAAAAACTCGTTCTTTTTAAACGATTATTCAGTTGTTGGCAGAGGTGATATGCTTCCATAGGTTTTTTTCTTTCATTGTATTGAAATAATGGATGGAAAGGACTTTTTTTCTTTCATTTTACTGAAATAATGGATGGAAAAGGACATTTTTTTCTATTTTATTGAAATAATGGATGGGAAAGGACATTTTTTTCTATTTTATTGAAATAATGGATGGAAAAGGACATTTTTTTAAAGTTTTAGATTGTTTCGATACGAAGATAAGAAATTGGTAGTGTCGAAAGCAGGCGCGAAGCATGAATCGAAGCAATTGAGACTTGGAGACTGCGCGTTGAGACATCTATGACTCTTACAGGTTACCTGTAAGAGTCATAGAATCATAGATGTCTTTTGATTTACAGAACTGCCAGCCACTTGCCAATGATCCAATAGTGTAATGGATCAATAATTGCATCATATATCATTCGTTGATTGCAAAGTGACTGTTGGCTCATTCAGCCAATGATCTACGAGAATCATCGTTTCGTCAACTGCGCAGTCTCATTGTCTCAATTGCTTCTATTACGCTATACGAATTATATTGTAGAGATTATGAGAGTGCGCAATTGACGCTTGGTCAGTTTTCATAGGTCAATGAATCAGTCTCTCACTATCCTGTGATCATACCAAAGAGACTGCGTAGTCTCATAGTTTCACACAGATTCCCAGTTGCCACACACTCTACGTCACTGGAAATTAGTGGGTCAGTTAAGTGAATATACAAAGGGATCCGTTCCTCACTCTCTCCCAACATTAGGGCGCACCCAAGGGTTGGTCAGTTGTGGGGCATCACCCCCCTCGTCCGAAAAGAAAAACGCTCAAATCAAAACGTAAAAAAAACTGAATTCTCATATCCACGGCATATAAGATTCAACAGGCACATAAGACGAACACCCATTTCAGCATGGGATATTTAAGAAAAATATTTTAAATGTATTTTAAATTTATTAACGCATTTCAACATTTAATTAATGTATTTAAGCAATTAATTGCAAGTATTAATAATAAAATTGCATGGCTGTTGAAAAATAAATGTTTTTACGCCTCCCTAGCAAATTTTCTAGACTCTTTTTTTTTAATACGAATGCATATTTTATTGAAAAGTTTGTAAATAAATGACTTGCGCTTTTCACACCAAGATTCCAATGAATTTGAATTTGGTTGACATGATATTTAAAATCTCACGACCCTCTACAAGCGAAATTCCTGGGTGCGCTATATAATCGGGCTTAGAGTTCTGTATGCATCGTTTAGGTTCGAGTCCCAGCTAGGTCAGCGTTGAGATTTATCTCCGCAAAATTCCCCGCCCTGCCCACGGTCAGTAGGAGACACCGATGGACTTCGAAAGGCCGCCGTCCGTCGGATGGGACGTTAAACTGTGGCTCCGAGTGCGGGAGAGCCATACCCTGTGCACTTTCTGGGTGATCTTGAAGGGAGGCTACCATCTGTCTCCCAACAGCTGTTCCAGTGGGTCCCCTCCCCCAATCTTCTCTGAGCCTTCGGGGTCCTTGTGACCTGGCCATTTAGCCCATAATGTGCAAAAAAGTGCCGCTCAGAGGTAAAACAACCCTACCTATATGCATCGTTTCAATCTGTCCTATATCTCATTTTACGTTTCTACTCAAGAGCTTTCTTATGTGCGATTATACATCTTAAATGAATACAAAGTTTAAGAGTTATTAATGGATTTAAATCATTTATTTCTCCACAGACAGAGAGAGACAAAAACTAATTGCATGAAATGTGTATATTTCATTCGCTACTACACATTACACTATACAAATGTACAATATCTAAATCTGAAAATAATTAAATCATTCGCCCGATCTCTGGAAACTCGCTTATCTTACGGCAGAATATTCTATAAGAAGCCAGGTCTTCTAATGACTAGTTTAACTTTTCCCACCTTCATCTCGTTGGATGTTCTTGGTCGTCGCAAGATACTGTTAGAAATGGGCACTTAAAAGCGTTAATCCTTCACAGCACAGCACTTTGTAATGCGCTAAAATCATCATAAACATCAGTGTGCCATTACCGATAATGGGCTATTCCGGCTGGCTGTTAAAGCGACGTTATTAATAATGGCATAGGCTGAACCGAGCGATAGCCTTGCATTTGTAAGGTTTGATCGTTTAATTGCCTTACCATCTTATTGAACAAATTGAAAACTAAGTATCCATGTTGAGTTTAAAAGAGAGCTTTAAAATTCCTGTTTCTGTTCCCCCGTCTTATTTTTGTATTAGCCTGCAAACCGGGTTACGTTTCTAGTTTCTCTTTCTTTTGCAGATTTATTTGACATATTTTATTCAACGTGCTTTGGATTATTGATCACTCCTGTCGTGTTAAGGAATTGACAATTAAAAGCCACTGCCGACAATAAAGAGAGAACTTTTCACGGTGGCGCAGTTCGATGTCTCGCGCTTCGTCAGTGAAATCGATCCACTCTCTGTCTCTTAAATCCTACTCAATGATTCTACATTAGTAAACTCGTTCGGCTTTCTGCATTTTTTTCTCCTTAAAGACTTTAAAGATAACTAAAAAATAATTGAGATAAAAGGTTTAGTACTCCCTTAATAATTTTCTGAAATTAGATCCTCCTCTGTTTCGTGGAGCAATATCTAGGTAAATTAGATTGAAATACAATTATATTAAAATAAATGGCCTTTTTAAAGCCAGCCTTTTCCAAGATCTGAGAAATGAGGTATAATATTTCATGAGAGAAGTAGGAAAAGTTAGCGATTATGTTGCAACGATTAGGTGGCGGAGAGAGATGACAATGGAGTCACATCATACTCGGGAGTTACGTTCTAAAGTCAGGATCGTGTAAGTCAAAATTACCCTTGAAAATCCTATGAATTGCTCATAAAGTACGGTATATATGGTTTTGTGTATATAACAATATACACTAATGTGTATAAATATGTAATGTATACAGTAATAAAAAAGTACATATACAAAATGTAATTTCACCGTATTTTTAATTGCAATGAAATAATAAATAAGGACGTATTTGAGGTTGAGGAGTTCCTAACATTATGCAAGATATGGGTGTTACTTTTGAATTCCTTCTCCTCAGATGGCTCAGATGGAGGTTTGAACATGGAGGTGGGTTTGAATATTTCATAGAGGATAAGAGCCTTTTTTCGCAAACTGTTATCATCGATAGGCACATGTTTACGATTCATGTATTCCAGCCATATGTTTAATTCCTTTTCAGTCTTCACTGAAGTCTCATCACGCATTTGATTCGTCACCTTAGCAGTTATTGGAGCACTTGATGCCACAGCTTGACGAATTTCTCTCTCTCGAATCTTGATGACACAGATACTAGATTCGCTGAGGCCATGTTGACGCGCTGCGCTGGAGACCGATAATCACAGCAAATTTTTCATCCAGTGTTAGAACAGATTTCTGTTTCTTCAGTTGAGCACCAAAGGTAGAAGCTGGCTTCCGTTTAGGGGCCATCTTGTAAGAAAAATACCCATTTTTAAACAATGTGGACGGCGAAATGCTCCCACTACGAGAGACATGCGAAAGTTGAGATCGACCGAGCGAATAGCAGATTCACGTCTCCCATCTCACGCTCACTTTGGGGAAGCTCATTGAGTGTAATGGCGGGTTGGATCGCCGACACTATTCATATTGTTTTTTTTTTATCTTTTTTTGGCCGAGTGTCTGTAGTTGAATTTGCATAAGTTAAACACGCGTATTTTGCGACTCCACTGTATTGGGGTTAGAATTAACGAAACTCAAAAATGTTATATTTATATCTATAATTAGCATTTTAGAGTTACGGAACTCTAAAATGTTATATTAATATCTATAATTAACATTTTTCCCGTTGAGAAAGATAAACTAATTTTTCATACTCTCGTTTATATTATACTGCCACAGCTGTAACACTCTCTTGTTGGACTGATTGCACTGCTGATTTTAACAAAACGAAAGAAATTAAGGCCCCTTCAAGAAACGAAAATGTTACTAACACTGAGAGAAGGGGAGGGAGTCCAGCGAAGCTTTGTGTGATGTTTTACAAGAGAAAGAAGCGGGAAATTCGGTTGAAACAGCGGTACATAATTTGGGACCGAACCCATGAAGAGAAGAGTATTGAAATTTTGGGAGAAGTTTAGCTGAGCAATTAGGGTACTTTGCTATTGATCAATGTGTCCTGGGTTCGAGTCCCGTGTAAGACATGGTTATTGATTTTCTGATGTTGTCTTTTTCCTGGAGTCTCGCCTTCCTCACAGATCTACTCTATAGCGTATTTTATTGATAGACTCCTGACAGACGTCTATGGCCAAACAGCTGTCGAAGGAGTAATTAAAAAATAAAATTGGAGAATAAACAAAGTAAGGATGAAGTTTTGGTAAGCCTTTGCACGCGTTTCATGTCGTACATTTCATTGCAATTTTTGATAATACTTGATTTGTCAGATTGAAGAATTAATGTCTTATAAATATAATTTTGCTTTCAGAGTCGAAAAAGATGGCTGCTGTACGAAAGATTTATATTGAATATGATTTTTTATACCTATAGTGTATATTTTGCTGTATAATAGGTAAAATTGACTAGGTCACAAGGTTCACAGGTAACAAGATCCTAAAATATCATAATACTGTTTGGGGGGGCGTCTGAAAATCACAGCAGATTTTCATAGTAGCAGAACCTTTGAATAACTCAAATTGCTGATTACAAAGCAGAAAAAAAAAGCGAGATTGATTTATATATGTTTTAAAAATATATATATATATTCTGGAAACTTTAATATCCCTAACTGTTACATGCTTTCTCCCCCCCCCCCACCTTTGATATAACATAAAAGTAACATATTTCATTACCTAGCAAGAAATAATTTAATACCACTTAAAATATTTGGCGTAGTACCATTGGAATACCCTGTATAATTTTCCCAATATACAAAAATAAGGGCAAATTTTCATATTTCGAGAACAAAATACGTTTTATTGAATCTATTAGTTTTGACTTGAAGTATTATTATGTTGATTCTTTCACTGCTTTATGATATTTTTGCTGATCATTATGATGGGTAAATGCTGCTCTAAATAAAGTACAGGTTAACTCAGCAATTGTTCTAATTATCTGACCGAAATTACGTTCTTTTCATCCAGAGATCTTTTTAATTGGATTTCCAAACAAATATATATTAAACAATATTCCAAACAAATTATATTATTGTTTTTAAGTACATTTCCTTAATAGATATGTGAATATGTTGGATATTTTGGCAATTTTGGCACCCAATTGGCAATTTTGGGTGTTGTTTATTCAAGAAATAAGACATATATATAAATATTGTTCTTTAGCTAAAATATGACTTGCCGATTTTTGCAGTAAGCAGTTCAGGAAGAGAAATGAATTATTTATTTTTTATAAGGGGGGCCTTTCTAGGAATACATCTAACTGAATAAGCCTAAATAATGATGTCGTTAATATCCTTCAAAGCTAACTAATATATCCCTGGAGATCATTCTCTTTTCGATATAAATTTCGCGAAATAAATTAGTATTGTTCACACCTGCTAGCTAAACTTTCTCTTTCTTTCAAGCCTTGTTAATTCGTCCCTCAGGTAGAGCATCGACCAAGTTATCAACTTCCTAGTATAAAGCTATGAATGCTGGATACATTGGTTTAAATGCAAATAGCACAATCAATGAAAGGAGGAAAAACGAAGATGCTTGGGTAAGAAGGTTTTGCCTCCCCCCCCCCCCCAAAAAAAAAAAAAACTTCGTACTCAAGCATCTTCATACACTAAAAATAACGTTAATCGATAACCCAGTGATAGACTAACATCGCATTTCAGAATCCAAAGCTTTAGGAAATACGGAACCTCGTTTCGCGATTATGCCTTCTTTTGCTGATTAAGGTATTCAAGTGAGCTTGTTGGATAGTCGGTTGCCATTGAGGAGATCGATACCCCAGACAGCATTCATATTGCACTTAGATGCACTGAGGAAGCGCAACAATTTACCGTGTGGAAAAGAAACGAAAAAATATCTTAAAAATTATTGTAATTGGAAAGTGAAACAATATTTTTCAAAATAAAACAAAATAATTAAATTTAGATTTTTTTTTTAAGTTCAGAAAAGTCAGTTTTCCAGGTTCAGGGAAAATCGCTTTCATTTAATGGAAAAAAAAAGCGATAATGAAAAGATGAAATAAAGTATCAAACATTTAAAAAAGACCTGAAAGTTTTATTCTTACCTTATTTCCGTGTCCAGATTTTCTAAAATTTCTTTAATGACAGAATTTTATGTTATTTTTTTAATATATCTGAAACATTATTCCCTTTTTCTGAGGCGAATTTTACTTAATAAAATATTTAATTTAATATTGACATGCTTTAAGAATAGATATGGATCATTTTTTTTCACAATCTTATTTTGCACCCATATAATAGACCCCAGAAGATGATTAAGTCCGTAGTTCCTCAATCGTCATCTGATGTTCCTAGCTCCTAGTCTCCACTGTACCTGGGTAAAGATTTTCTCCGTTAACCACAGTTCTCCTCTCAGTAAGAAAGAGGGCACTAATGAGATTCGAAAGGTCAGATGGGCCGTAAACAGTGGCCCGTGCGAGTAAAAGGCATACCCTATTTATGTGTCCTATTTACGTGGAAAGAATGACTGAATGACCTTAACAGGAGATTTCCATGTCTCCAACGAGAGCTATCCTCTAGATCACCTTCCCGACTCAGTTCAGTGACCTCCCTACTCAGTTCACTATGATCACAGATGTGCCGACCAGAAATAAAACCCAACACAAAGCTCGTTTATGCGAAATGTATAATTCTTTTCGTAAGCATTATTTTAGTAGTACTCACCTGTATTACGAAGGATGTTAAGAACATTCTTGACATGCATTTGCAGAAGGAAAACTATTGCATTACCTCAACAAAACTTCTACTGTTTTTCAAAGTACTCCCCTACAGAATCTATGCAAAAATTGCAGATGTCAATGCCAATTCGGGAATGCTTGGTGGTACTCCTGTTGAGGAATACTGCGCAACTCGGAATGAACGCATTTTGTTCAAAAAAAAAAGCTTCCCAGGTAGTTCATCTTTAATTTTTGGAAACAACCAAAAATCGCATGGTGCAAGATCGGATGATTATGCAGGATGGGTAGCTGTTCGTTATTTTCCTGCTCATAGACCGTAGCTTGCCGGGTTTGTAAGCACTGGCATTGTTATGAAAAAGAAGAACCCTTTTTCATAACACTTCTTGTTAGGTGCTGCTCTTTCATTTCCTTAACCATTTTGGGCAAAATATATGTTGGTCTTAGTATTGGTCATTTAGAGTAATTTTTTCAGGTAAGGTGTCTTCGACTACCACTCCTTGGGAATTGAAAAAAATGTGAACTCTTCTTGAGCGAAAATCTTCTCAGAGGATTTGAGGAAACGGTTCATTTTTCGCAACACAAACATAGTTTGTCCATCTTTCTGGGAGTTGTATAATAATAAAACCACGTTTCATCACATGTGACAAGGTCTGTTACCGATTGTGACACTAGGTTCAAATATCGCCAGCATCTCTTTGCACGAGTCGACTCTTAATCCCTTTTTTGCTGTACTGTCAGTTTGGAACAGATCTTTCGGAACGTTAAATGTTGATGATAAATTGCAGATGTCAATGCCAATTCATACGTTGACGTCTAATCGTATTGCTTGAACAGTGATTTTTGGTTTTCCTTAATGAGTTCACGAACAGCAGGGATGATTATCTCGATCATGGCCTCCTTCGGTCTTTTTGAACGAGAGAGACCTTCAAAGCTTTGCCCTCTTTCTCTGAATTTGCACATCCATCCCGTAACATATATATAAACAGGCAAGATCCCCATATTAGTTGTGATAAAGCGGTATGACTTTTTTTTCGCATCGTTCCCAAGCTGTGTCCTTGTGAAAATGTAAAGCCTTTCCCCTTCTTTAGTAAGCTCCATAGCAACAACGCACAAATTTCGCAGACTGAACTTTATGCCCCTTCTCCCCCCCCCCGAAGAGAGAAATGACGATCTGGCTATTGTTTTTAACATGTAATGACAAGCTTAAATAAGCTGCTAACATGTCTTAGCTCGTTCACTTCGGAGGAACGAGTGTAAATCTACAGACACGTGTCAAGAATTTTTGAACGCCCCCCTTAGTTAAGGAGGCATCAAGCCACTTAAACATTTAAATTAATATCCAAAATTATTTGTACCTTGGCTTTATTGTAACTCTGCGTGGGAAAAATTATTATTATATTATATTATTAAAATAAATATTTGTCTATCTGTGGAAGCCATAACTTATCGGTAAATTATGGTAGACGCTTCAAAATTTCGCAAAATGTTTCTAATTATCGTCCGATTTTAGTGCGTAATTGCAAGTCAGAGTCCGAAAGGGGAGCTTGCTAAAAAAAATATGTATCATGCTGTTCCTATGGAAAACCGAAGTCGCGGCTAAATCCATGGTTACCAATTAATTCTCTCTAATTGTAAACATAAAATTTAAATAACGTGTAAATTTGCTGCCTTTGCCGAATCACCCTCGATCACATTGACATTATTATATTAAGGCATCGCATTACAGGTAGGAATCTGATTTTTCTACGCAACACGGGGATGCACACAGTGGAGACCTCCTTACAAAATGTGGGACTCACAAAACTAACCTTTAGTGCGGTGAATCAGAATATGTATCAAAAAAAGTGAAACCCGAGCAGCGCCAGGTGTTGTTTAGTTAAACAATGAATTAGTCATTTATGCTTTAGTTTCAGATTTTACGACGTTTAACGTTTAATATGACTTCGTGTTGTAAATTATTGCTTTGCGGATTTTTTTTAGAGAGAAGCGTGAAATCCGGATTTAATATTGCAAACATACATACTCATCATCCTCATCCGCAAGCAACCATGGGCTACGGAGGTCCAACCGGACCGTGCAATTTAGTTTTCCAAGCATATCTCTCCTGATATATATCTGCTGCATCTGGCCACTGCATACCAATTCGAACTAGGTCCTACTTGACATTGTTTGCCGACCGCATCCTAGGTCTTCCTATATTTCTGAGGCATTTAAGATCACTATTCATAACCCTATTGGCTAATTTATAATTACCCATAACGGACAACATGGCCAAACCAACGGAGTCTCTCTCTCTGCACAATATGCTGCTTAAAGGAGGTTGTCGACTCATTTGCCTAATCTCATCATTACTTACAAAGTTGAACCACCTAATGCCCAAAATACTACGTAAGCATCTAGTTTTCTGTTCTCTTGTTAACAAAGCGTCCAAGTTTCACCACCATAATTAATCCTAGAGAAAACCACACTCTAATTTTAGCCTTAGGTGAATACGCCTATTTCTTCACACTCTCAATAGAATTATTAAAAGATCCGGCAGCAATCCCTGTTAATTTCATGCCGTACACCACCAGTATCTGTTACATAGCCCCCAAGGAAATTAAACTGAGACACCTTCCCAAGAGTGCAGCCATTCAGATTAACTGAACCACAGCCTGCCTGATCAATTATATCACTTTAGTTTTCTCTTTGTTTATAACCAAACCTACTATACTATCAGTCTCATCAACAGCTCGAGGGAAAGAATCCATCTCATGAAAATCATTTGCCAAAAGCGCTAATTCATCAGCATAATCTAAATCAGAAATTTCCGTATCTTCAGACTATTCAAGGCCAAAATCTCTCCTTTGCAGTGAATTTCGCAAAACGTAATTAATAACCCAACTAAAGAGAAAAGGCGACAAAATGCATCCTTGTCGAACACTAGAAGCAATGCTAAACCAATTGCTACAAGCCTTACCAACTCTCACACATGACTCAGTGTTACAGAGGTTTCATTATATTAACTAAATTATATAGTATGCCATATGATCGCACAATCAACCACAAATTATGATGATCGGCAGAGTAAAAAGCCTTTTTGAAATCAACAAAACTAGCAACCAAAGGTTTCTGAAACCCCAAATATTTTTCAAGAATCTGCCTGAGTGAAAATATCTGATCTACACATCCCCTACCACTTCTGAATCCACATTGCTCATCAAGCAATTGCCTGTTAACAATATTCTTAATTCAATTAAGCACAATCATGCAAAAAACTTTACCTGGAACAGAAAGTAGGCTGATACACCTATAGTTTTGACAAGAACTGAGATCACCTTTTTAAAAATAGGGATAATAATAGCTCTGGTAAAATCATTAGGAACTATGCCTTTATCGTAAAAGGTATTCAAAATTTCTGTCATACATGTGGTAACTGAAACATTCCCAGCATCCAAGCATTTCCGTAGTAATTTTATCTAGCCCTGGGGGTTTATGTAGTTTAAGTTTGGAAACAGCTGAAATAAGATTGTGTTATAGGGCCAACATTAAAGCCAGTAATGCACCTATCATCATTACAAACAATGGGAGTAGAACTAACCACATTGTTTAGAACATCACTGAAATGTTCACTGAATCCTGTCCGTATTCTAACATATAAAACATTAACTATCTGGTACAGTTCTCAGCTGTTGTGCTGTCTAACTGCTTCCTCAGCTTTGTCAGCCAATCCATAATGCCAAATATTCTTATCAGCAGCAAACTGATCCTTAACACGTTTATTAAGCTCTCTGTAAATGCTCTCTGTTACGACTAGTAGGGTATTGATTAAGGACATTCCTACAGTTCTTTCTTTCTGAAATAAACTGTAGTACCTTATCACTAAAATAAGTTTTCCTCCTCTGCCTTTTTTCCTAAAAGAGTACTGTTAGTTTCAAGAGAAACCTGTTTAAAATGGTCCCATTTTTCCTCAACTTCAGTAGTAAGCATACCATGACTGTCATAATGACTAAGTAACCTATCATGGTAATATTTAACTATAACTGGATCTTACAGAGCTTCAGAATTAATAGTAAATTTTTTAACCTTAACACAACACTTCTTAAGTTTAAGTTGTAAGACACTTTTAACAAAGTAATGGTCAGATCCAATTTCAGCTTCCCTTTATGACCTGGTATTCCTAACAGAAACTAGATCATTTGCTGTATAATCTATCATATTCTTATGCAGCCCATCAATTGAAACCCATGTCTACTTATGTATGTTGCGGTGTTTGTAATAAGTGTTAGTTATTCTGAAATCATTGAGTTTACTTACCTGTAGGAGACGTTGCCCATTGCCATTGCAGCTACCAATACCAAAAGGGCCTATCACCCCTCCCCAAAGGTTAGAGTCAGTACCAACTTTGGCATTGAAGTCACCAAGAACAAGGGTAATATCTCTTTTCTTGACAGAATTCAAAATATCCTGAAGTTGTTCATAAAAACTATCCTTCTCATCCTCATCGGCATCCTCAGTGGGGGTATAACAGCAGATAATATTCAAGTCTTTAATGCTTCTCTCAGATTTTGCTGTAAGAAACCTTTCATTAATGCACTCATATCCTAGAAGAGCATGACTAGCGTGTCTGCTGAGAAGCGGACCCACGCCTTGGTGATGCTTATTGTCGTCCCTCCCTGAAAAAGAGAAATTTAAGATTATTTTTAAGAATCTGACCTTTATCTGTCCATCTGGTCTCTTGCAAGCCTAGAATATCTAAATTATAATGGTGGAATTCTTGTGTGAGGACATCAAGAGAATAAGCTATGTGCAAAGTGCTCACGTTCCAAATACCTATGGAGAGAAAATGATTAGTGGGATGTTTAAAGAAAGTATATTTATTGAGAGAGGGAATGCCGACAATATCAAACAGCCTGAAATAATCGCAGACATGGGGAAAGACCCATTCCCCCCACCACTAAAGGCTGAAGCCATCTACACTGGAAGACTTCCTCCAATGTAGAATTTGACGATGCCAATAGAAGCAAAGAGTTCAGGTGCCTGCGATGACCTCTGCTCAGGATTATCTACCAGCTGATAAAACATTTCTATGAATCTATTCACTTGGAGTTGTCAACCCACAAACAAACAAAAAAATCACAGCGGCAGATTTACTCTCCACAGAAGCCCACCAGTGCAGCAAATTCAGGATCGATAATCAAGCTCAGAGCCTTATTTCAGTCCAGTCCAGTAGGATTATATGGTCAGGACCCTGTGTGGTAGACCACTCCTCAGCAGGGTAGAAAAAAAAAAGTAGCCATAGTTGTCCAGATCAGTAGGCCACACTAATGTGGTAGCCCTCCCCTTCCGTTCACTTCGTGCAAAAAGATTATCTCTTTTGAAAGGTACTAACGAACTTGGCCGCGAGAAGGCGGGGTCGGACATTAGGTGCAGCCTGACCGGTTCTATGCATCATCACAAGGGATTGGTGCATAGCTCTCCTTCCAGTGACTCTCTAGCTACTATTTATAGACCATGCACACTCAGCAGAAACATTATTAAGGAACAGATTGTTATTATGATAATAACGAGTCATATTTAAAATTCAGTAATTGCTTGCTTAAAGTTTTTACGAAAAAATTATCATATATAAATTTTAAACTCCTTAATAGAATTTATCTAAATATCAATTTCAGACAACAGCAAACTCCTGATTTTCCCAGTGTTAAATAGAACCGACGAATACACGAAAAACCGATAAATTCTTAATCAAAACAACTCACTTATGCTCAATATATTTATTTGCACAGCTAATTAAAAACAAAGGAAAAAAGAAAAGTGTTTAAAAATTATTGTCTTTATCTTCCAAATATATCATTTAGGTTTAATGATTTAAATAGTCTAAATCTTTGTCGTTGCGTTTCATATAAACGTAGAAATTATCTACACTCTGCTAGGCAGTGAAATATTTCACCCGCAAACCCAAGACGATTCACGGTAATAAAACTCTTATTATCTGTTTCACTACTATATAATCTATTTTACTCTGTTTCTGAAACAAAATTAAGTTTCATCTGTTATCGTACTGTATTAGACAGGGGTGCTTACCAGCGGCGAAGCATAGTGGAAGCAATTGAGGCAATGAGACTACGCAGTTAACGAAACGATGATTGTTGCAGTTCATTGGCTGATTAAGCTATCAATCACTGAACAATCAACCAATGACCTACGATTCAACTGTTGATCCATCACATTATTAACTGATTGATAAGAGTTTGATAAATCGGTATATCATTGAATTATTGAATTATTATTGCTTCAATTGCGTAGTCTCAGTGTCTCAATTGCTTCCACTCACCCTTCGTGCTTGGTGCTTACTCTTTTCAGATCTCACAACCCTTACAACAATGTATGGAAACCTAGCACTCCAATAAAATCTCCCTCCTCCTCCCCCTTCCAATTACAAGTCTCCTTGTTATTGGGAGGGTGTTCCTCTTATAGCAATCTGTAGCCCCCAGGTTCGAGTCCCACATGTGCAGGAGTTCAAATTAATCTCCGCTTGACAAGTCTCCTTGTTCGGTTTATTTTTGAAAATAAATATTAATAGGTTTCCAAATGCTTACCCTTTCTTCACCTCTTGAGTACCCCAGAGGTACCTCAAGTTTAAGCAAGGTTAAGAATTGTATTAGACTGTCTTTTTGATGGTTAAAATGCGGAAATTTAACAGCAGCAACGCCATTTAAAAAATTAATCTGACACTACATACTTTGTCTAATATTAGAAATATTTTGTCTAATATTAGAAAAAGAGTATGTAGTGTCAGATTAATTTTTTAAATGGCGTTGCTGCTCTTAAATGTTAAACAAATTTATTCGTATAGAGCGTTGTTATTCTTATTTAAAACTGGTCATTGGTTGCCTAAAAAAATTAACCGTTATAATATGAGAAAAATAAAAGGTTTTTGTGGTACCCTTGGTTACGAAATCCATTTTGATAATTATTTTACTCTTTACCTTATTTTATTAGAATGATGAAAAGACATCGAGTCTTCAAAAACAATATTCACAATATACCCTTTCAACCGACAAATGTAGCTATATATTTCCGGATTCTGTGATGAAAGTTCGTTTATTTCAAACGTATTTCACATTTAATTGAACGTATATATGTGTGCTTTACTTACCACTGTTGTTAAAGTTTTAAAATTTATGTATTTCTCTCTCGAATCTGGACGGCTTACATATGCTCCTTGATTCCAGCTTCGTTTCTTTCTCTTCTTGTTTATGGAGCTGCGGTTGGTTCAGTCGAAAACCCACCAGACTGGCAATCTGTAGTTCCTAGGTTCGAGTCCACCTCCTCAGTGTTAAGATTAGCCCTGTCCTCATTCAGAAAGAAGACAGTCCGTAGTGCACCAAGTTCGTAATCTGCAGTTTCTAGGTTCGATTCCCATCTGGAACAGCGTTGAGATTTATCTCCGAAAAACTCCCCGCCTGCCCTCGGACAGAAGGAACACCAGTGGGCCAGAGCCTCCTAGATCTAGAGGGCTTGGAAAGGCCGCCATCCTTTGGATGGGACGTTAAAAAGTGCCAACCCTCCCCCCATTCTCTGTGTGCGGGAAAGTAATACTCTGTGCACGTTAAAGAACATGGGGATGACTTTGAGGGGAGGCTTTCATCTGTTTCCTAACACCTGCCCAGTGGACCCTTCCTTAACCTTCACGTGTCTTTGGGGTATTTGTGACCTCGCCATATACCCCATTGTGTGCAAAAATGCACTCAGAGATGAAACAATACAACTTCTTGTTTGTTTGTTCTATTTGTATACTTTTATGCATTTTTATGTATTTCTTTGAATCTGATTAAATAAATAATTCGATTATGATTATCATTATTAAAAGTTATTTCAAGCATATTAAAGTGAAAATATTAAATGCTATATTAGTTTTGCTAATATGCATAAGGCATAGGTTCAGGCTTTTCGTCGTATTATTAAATTTTAGCAACTTCGAGAAATGTTTACAGAACGAGTTACATTGTTATGTGTTTAAGCTTCAGTATCACTAATACCAAACCTAGAGTGTTAAAAAGTGAAAATTTTAATGTATTGGCTGACAGCTTTGGTTTATCGTTAATCACCTTTTTCCATAAATGCTATTTTAATTTCTCCTCATGTCATACCGTAAGCGATTCGTTTCTTAGGATATCATGTCCCACATGAATACTGCAAATTCTGCTTTGTGCTGCCATCTCTCGTCACTCCGTAGAGCACGCGTACACCCGCGGCTCATTGCAAAGAATTTGCGGCTCATTAAACAAATAATCGATCGATATATTAAATCTGGCCGTCCCGTGGCCGAGTGGTTAGCGTGTTTGGCTACTGATCAAAGGGACCTGGGTTCGAGCCGAGCGTAAGGCATGGATGTTGTGTTGTTTTCTGCTCAGTTTTCCGCCATCATCACAGACCTTCTACTATGGCGTATAAACTGACAGGCTCCTGTCAGACCTCTATGTCAAGCAGCTGCTTGAGGAGGGAATTTAATTTTTACTAGTTGAACGTATCCGGCGCTGCCCGGGTGTCACTTTAACTGCGTATTCTTATTTTCACTGCATTAAAGGTAAATTTTGTAAAATCCCCCCCTCAACACTTTAACACAGATTTTCAATAGGAAGAAATTTGCCCGGATCGTTGTTTACGTCAGCGAGCATTACTCATAGCCCGTGGCTTAGTTTCTGCGTAAGCTATCGAGATTTTATTTCCGTTACCACAAATTTTTGCCGCCCTATGGTTCCCATGATATTCGTTCGCACGGTCCAAATTTCCTGCACAGCTTCCCCGTGTGGTCCGGTGATTGGTTTAAAAATCAGGCTCTCACTTGGCCCGTGGCTTTGTTTCTACACTAATAATCTAATAATTGTGACAGCTCGTGTCTCACTTTTAATCTGCATATTCTGTTGTTTCCTGCACTAAAGGTTATTTAGTATCCCCCCCCCCCCCCGACATTTTATCACAGTTTGAACACGAATAATGTCCCGGTGTTGCAAAGGTTATTGCTGACTCGGCGCGCTCTCTCAGAGGCCGTGACAAACGATCGAGATATTTATTTCGTCAGATTTTCGCATTCTGTAATTCCAACGTACTTCACCGAAAGGTCCCAAATTTCGGTAAATAAATAGGCGGGTTCCCCCTGTCCGACCCCATTTGTGGTTAGGAAATCAGGTGCTTAGCAATAACGGAACGCCTTAATAATGACTTTGGAAAGGTGAGGAATCTGACAACGGTAGCAGATTTAAATGCTATTTTAACCCTTTGCTTTCAGAGTTAGGAAGCAGTAAATGGCAACAGTAAATTTGATAGCGATTCTCGTTTCCCGCTGAAATAGCATGCTAAGTATGTTTGCTTCTACCTTGCCCCCCTTTTGGACTTTCGACTTGAAATTTGGCAGTGCAATCGGGACCACAATCGGAGACATTCTCCACAAATTTGGAACGTGTACGTTGACTTTCCGATCAGTTATGACTGCCAAAGGCAGACACACAGACAGAAAACCTTCTTTTATTATATAGACTAGCTGAACGTACCCGGCGCTGCCCGAGTGTAACTTTTAATCTGTATATTCTTAGTTTCGCTGCAGTAAAGGTAAATTTTGTAAGCTTTAAGCCCCCCCCCTCCCCCGGGACTTTAGCACAGATTTTCAACAGGAAGAAATTTGCCCGGTGTTATCTTGGATCGTTGTTTACGTCAGCGAGCTCTCTCATAGCCCGTGGCTTAGTTTCTGTTTTAGCTATCGAGATTTTATTTCCGTTATCACAGAATTTTCCGCCCTACGGCTCCTGTGATAGTCGTCCTCACGGTCGAAATTTCTTGCACAGCGTCCCCCGTGTGCCCCAGTGATTGGTTTAAAAATCAGGTTCCCACTTGGCCCGTGGCTTCGTTTCTACACAAATTGTGACAGCTCGTGTCTCACTTTTAATCTTCATATTCTGTTGTTTCCTGCACTAGAGGATATTTATTCCCGACGTACTTCACCGAAAGGTTTCAAATTTCGTATACCGGTTCCCCCTGCCCGACTCCATGTTTGGTTACAAAATAAGAACCCTAGCTACAATGGAACGCTTCAATAATGCCTTTGGAAACATGGGGAATATGGCAATGGAAGCATATTTGCAGCAGAAGATTTGAATTCTATTTTAACTCCTTGCGTTCACAGTTAGGGAGAAGTAAATGGCAACAATAAGTTTGACAGCGATTCTCGTTTTCCGTAGGAATAGCATGGGAAATATTTTTGCTTCTAGCAATCCACCCTTTTAGACTTTCGACCTGGAATTTGGCACTGCAATCCGGACCACAACCTGAAATATTCTCGGAAAATTTGAAGTGTGTAAGTTGATTTCCCGATGAGTTATGGCTGCCACAGACAGACACATGACATCATCTTTTTTTATATAAGATGTATGGTTTCGTTTTTAAGTAAAGAATTTTTCCTCAGGCTCTTTAAGAATAGTCTTTTTTCCTAATGACTGTTCGCTAACTATGAATTGGACGTACCTGCTCTAGAGCTACGTCAATTACAATAAAGTACCTAGGGTAAATGTATGAAAATTGTAAACCATTTTCTGTTAACACCATACAGTATATGTGAAGAAGATTAAGTCTAAATTTATGATTTTTACAATCTTACATTTGTTATTATAATGAAAGAAGTTTTAATTCTTAATAATTTACTGCTTAATTTTAAGCAAAAGAATGACCATTTAACTTATCGTGTGGCAAAAATGTGACACTGTGAGGCAAAATAATCCAATACAACAAATCTTCTTAAAATATTATTCTAACTACGTACATTTAACCTAACACAGACATCATAAATTAATGGAACTAAAACTGGATCAGATTTCGAATAATAATAATTTTAAGGCATAAATTGATATAATATTTTAGTGATGGCCATAATAGTAAAAGATAAAACCAACTAATTTGCTCACTTAAATAAACTTCGAGAATGATTAAAATAGTGTGAAAATATTTTACCAAAAGTTATTACTTTCGTATGTTAATTATTTGCAATTATAATTATTGCTCAATAATTCAATGTATCGGTCGCATAAAAGGATGTGAATTCGTAACTTTGGTAATTTGATAAGTGTTTAGTAATTTAATTAGTGACTCCCAAGAAAAGGTCGACATTTAGGAGGGTGCAACTATTGTTCCTCAAGTTGTCAAGTGAGCGTCTTTCCTTGTTTTATCCACACTCATGAGGCCTTTGTGATCAAGTTATTTTCATCTACTCTTTAAAAATTAAAAAAAACACTAGTGAGCAACAAAAACATCCCGAACCAATTTACTTCCAGCAGTTTTGTTTGTTTAAAGAATCGCAGAATGTTTCATACGGTGCAGCCGAGTAATTCAAAGAACAAAAATAAAAATGAAATGAAATAAAAGATAAAAAAAAGAAGATATAGAAATAAATAAGAAACGAGTGGTAAACTTTAGAGGTTTACCAAGAGCGTCAACCTGGCATTCAGCAAGTAGAAAAGTTCAAACCCACTTTTCTGACATTGACAGTCTTTTGATCGAATTCTGCACACTTCAGTAATCCTATTCAGAATCTTCGACTCTGCTACTGATTCTCTGATCTTGCCGTCGGTTGGATACTAGACGGGTTTCCGCTCTTTCTTTCTTTTAACCGTGAAGATAAAGCGTTCGGAAAAGCCGGAATGACACCCAGGAAGCGAATATGTCTTTCAGTTTTAGTTTGTTAACCTTTCAGTCGATATCTCAGCAGATAACCGCGTTAGTAGCAATGGAGCTGCCGGTTTTCAATTTATAACAGCTAGAAGGTCGTGTGAAACTATGGTGCATTTTATTGTTTCTCGTAACACAGAATTTTTTTTTTTGAGGTTGAAAAATTTGTTGTTTTCCGAAGAGCCTTTGTTGAACATTGAGTGAGAAAAACGCAATAAATGAATTCTGCTCTAACAATCGAAATTATTTTCCGACGTTGTTGAAGGTTGGTTTACCTTTGATGCTAGAGGCACTTTTAACTTAATATTTTGTATCATCTGTTTATCTTTAATATTATGTGATCAGTAGAATATGCATTATTATTTTAGCCGACATCTGAAGCTCCAGGCCAAGATACAGTAGAAAACAAAAAGTAATTCTGAAGAAGTAAGAGGGAGGTGACATTGAATAAAAAAATTGCCCCTGTGGTCTTTAAAGAATTTCTTAGAAAAATACATGTAATGTATGTTTAATATTTTCTTGCTTCCGTTCCGGTTCCAAGCCTTATCAAAGGGGGAGGGGGAATAATCTTTCTGCTCCCATCATATCTGGCGCTGAAGAGAAACACCTTTTTGATGGTTGCTGTTAGATCGTCAGTTTTGAAATGCAGTGCAAATTAATTAGCAGGCGTAACTAATGGGATAAAGAATGGTAGATAAATCATTTATGTTCAGTGACAAATCAAGGTACTTTAAAGTACTTCCGACTAGTAGATTGAATACTTATAATCGCATATCCAAGAAATATCTTGATAAATCTTATTCGATTGGTTTTTTGTCATCTGAGAGACACGTTTTGGTACACAATGGGCTAAATGGCTAGCATAATATTCGAACCGCTCAGAGTGGAATACGGGAAGAAGGATCCAGCTGTCAGCTGCTGTATTCCATTAAGACCATTCAGCGGGGATTTTAACTTGCATAGGATACAAATCTTCAGAACACGGGTCTAGTATAACGTCCTCACCGACAGACAGTGGCCGTAGTGTCATCTTTGTTCCAAATCCACCACTGTCCCTTTCTCACCCATTTCAACGAGGGTGGTGGTAGTGGTGTGTGTGTATGTGTGTGTATGTGTGTGTGTGGGGGGGGGGGGTTAACGAAAAAACCTTAACGCCAGTGCGATGGAAAGTCGAACCGGAAATATTCAATTACGAGGTTTTTTTTAGCTATCTACTGAACCACCATTATAATCAACCATAGCGATTAAAACTTGCTTGTGAAAAGAGTAGCATAGAGAACCAAATAGCTATTACAATAGTCTTAGTTTTCTTAAAAATTAAGATAATCATGCTAAAAGCGGTGATGGTTGGCCCAGTTGATAGCTCCCCACACTCGTAATCTGCAATTCCCAGGTTTGAGTCTCAACCCTGATTGCGTTGAGAATTATCCCCACTTACCTCATTCTACACTTGGTGAGAATAAGAGACACCGATGGGTTAGAAAGGCCGATGCACGTCGTAAGGAACGTTAAAGTGCCATTTCATGTATTCATTAAGAATAAGCTGATGGCCTTGACAGGAAGCTTCTATCTGCCTCCCAACAGCCGTCCACTGGATCCCTTTCCCAAACTATCTCTGAACCTTTGGGGTACTTGTGAGCCCAATTTATACCAGAAAGTGCCGCTCAGAGGTAAAACAACTCAACCCGTTCCGATTAATGTCTTTTTTCCACCCATTGCTTCGAAGTCACTTTTGTTTGTCCGACTCTTGCAACTTGTTCATTTTTATCACTTTTAGAAGCAAACAAAAACACTGATCAAAGTTCAATTTTATAATCACACGAACGTAAGAAGATCAGCTATTGCTAACAAACAACATGTATAACATACTACTTATGTGTATTTGTTTATATGGCATTCTGTATCGATGTTCAGTAACGCAGCTAAGAGTTGAAAAATCCAAGTAATTCGCTATAGTAATGAAAGTAACGGTCTTTCAATGTATACCTATGCATATACGGTATGATAAACTAGTCAAATTAATTAATTTCTGAAAATGGGAAAAATCATTATACTATTTCTCCTTTCTTTCCCCTGTTATTACATAAAAAACCATATTAGCAAATGTCACTGAACAATTCCACGTTATGTGAATAAAAGGTCACATTCAAAGCTCCCTAAAATTGAAAATAAATTTCTTATGAAACAGATATCACTGGGGATTAACTGAAAATCGAATTTAAATCTCCTTAAATCTCTATTTTCAACAAAATTCGTTTAACGTTTAAAGAATTATCTGAAACATTTAAGTAGATTAATAGATTAAGATAGAGTAGTATGTGCTAAACACAAGATTTCACCTTCAAATTTATTCAAATTAAAATAACTATTGAAAGAAATCCTTTGTTGTAATAAAATATTTTTAGAAATTTCCGTAATGATTATTTCTGTTTCCATCCATTTTTGAAGATAATTGTTCCAAGATCAGCGTAACAACCTTTTATGCCGTTAAAAATTACAGTTCCGATAAATCTTCAAATATTAAATGAGTGTTTCGAAAAAACGATATTAAGAGAGGCCTGAATGAGATCTTCAATATATCTCCAATGGGTTCTTTTTTTTCGCAAAAGGCTAATTTTAAAATTTAAGAAGCTAAGAAAACAGCTTTTCATTTGCATAGCCCATGTATTTGGTGGATTTGAGTAATAGTGTATGAAAAAGGAAAAAAAAAAACATAACACTGAAAATACGAAAACAACAGCGCAATAGATTCTCCATCAATTGAAGCTTAAATGATTCAAATCGATATATGATGCGTGTATCAAATGGGATTCGTGATACATGGATATTTATTACAGCTTAAAATAAGCGATTAGGATGAATTCACAGTGAGGTCATAAGCGAACGTCACACGACCTTCAAGGCTTATCGCAGAAAACGGGTTTCTCGCGAAGGAGTAGTTTCGCGAACGAGCTGGCAGCTGCTAATGAGCAGTTTTCCGTCTCTGACACGATGTAAATATTTTAACTGTCAGCAACCCTTTTATGCCTCCTAGTACGCATTAAAAAGAGTTTTTCTTCCTTTTCAACTCAGGGCTGAGGCAGTTGAGCCCATTTACCTCAGTGTGCTTTTTAACATAATTTTCTTTTCCATGTCTGATCTCATTTAGACTCCAAGCATAATATCAATGGTGTTGTTCTTCTGAGGTGTCAAAAGATAATATTCGCCACTGCAGTTGTTTTACTCTGGATTTATGCGAATGAGAAGAAACACATCATTAGATCCTGTTCAACGCTCTTTAACTGGATCATAATATAGATGATTTGGGTTGGGTTGTTTTACCTCTGAGCGGCAATTTTTTGCACACTATAAGCTAAATGACCAGGTTATATGGACCCCGAAAGGCTCAGAGAAGGTTGGGGGAGGGGACCCACTGGAACAGTTATTGGGAGACAGACGGTAGCCTCCCGTCAAGGCCATCCAGCGCGCTGTTTAACGTGCACAGGGTATATCTCTCCCGCACACGGGGCCACGGCGGTGGACGATGGACTTTCCAAGCCCATAGGTGCCCCCTACTACTGACTGTGGGCAGGGCGGGCGGTTTTGCCGAGACAAATCTAAACATTGACCCAGCTGGGACTCGAGCCTGGGAACTACAGATTACGAGACGAGCCTGGCGCGTTACCGACTGAGCCCCCCCCCCCCTCCGCCACCCATAATATAGTTGAAGTTTTACGTATAAGTTCTTTCTCATTAATCACTGAGGTTCACACTTCTTACTATTTTCAAGGTTTACAGAGAACATGTGCTCTTGAACGTAAAAGAAACCCGAAGCGAACATATGTTAATAATGAATTAATTGTAGCTTGCAGCCTAAATTATTCACTCTGATTCTCATTTATAGTTATAAATGTTTTGAAATAGTCTATAGATAAATCTATAGCTTATTCAGTATCATTTGACTTATGTGAGATTAGAAATAAAACACCTCTTTTCAGTATAGTGATTTCACTGTACTCTTATAATACCTTTTCTGAAACAAAAATCTGTTGTTTAACCTTACCAAATTATTATTAGCTGTGTAAACAAGAACCTGAATGAAATGCGTTTTTTTTCACAGATTTTCAGCATTTTAACTGAGCTTCTTAGGTGACTAACATGACGATAGCCTGTTCTTACACATTCCAACGTTAAAAATTGTCTCAGTATTTTTTTATTTTCCCCCTAAACTAAATACAGAAAAAAAGATATCATCATCATCATCCTCAAGCAGCCATGGGCTACGGAGGTCCAACCAGACCGCGCAGTTTAATTCTCCAAGCATATCTGTCCTGAGCTACATCTGCTGCATCCGGCCACTGTACACCAATTCTAACTAGGTCCTGTTTGACATTGTCTGCCCACCGCATCCTAGGTCTCCCCCTCCTTCTGAGGCCTCTAGGCACACTGTTCATAACCCTATTCGCAAATCTATAATTATCCATACGGGCAACATGGCCAAACCAGCGTAGTCTCTCTCTGCACAATATGCTGCTTAAAGGAGGTTGCAGACTCCTTTGCCTAACCTCATCATTAGTTACAAAGTTAAACCACCTAATACCCAAGATACTGCGTAAGCATCTAGAATCAAAAGCATCTAGTTTCCTGTTATCTTGCTTACACAGCGTCCAAGTTTCACTACCATAACTAACCCTAGAAAGAACCAAACTATTATACAGTCTAATTTTAGTCTTTAGGTGTATACGCCTATTTCTCCACAATCTCCATAGATTCTTAAAAGTCCCGGCAGCAATACCTATTGGTCTGTTAATCTCATGCCGCACATCACCAGTATCAGTTACACAGCTCCCAAGGTAATTAAACTGTGACACCTGCTCAAGACTGCAACCATTCAGATTAACTGAATCACAACCTGCCTGACCAATTTTCATCACTTTAGTTTTCTCTCTGTTTATAACCAAACCTACTGTACTACCAGTCTCATCAACAGTTCGAATGAAAGAGTTCATCTCATCAACATCATTTGCCAAAAGGGCTAAATCATCAGCATAACCTAAATCAGAGATTTTCGTATCTCCAGCCCATTTAAGGCCAAAAGCTTTCCCTTGAAGTGAATTTCTCATAACATAATCAACAACCAAACTAAAGAGAAAAGAAGACAAAATGCACCCTTGTCGAACACCAGAAGTAATGCTAAACCAATTGCTACAAAAAGCCTTACCAACTCTCACACATGACTCAGTGTTATTATAGAGAGCTTTCATTATGTTAACTAACTTGTCTGGTATACCATATGATCTCACAATCAACCACAAATTATGACGATCAATAGAGTCGAAAGCCTTTTTGAAATCAACAAAACTAGCAACCAAAGGTTTCTGAAACTCTAAACATTTCTCAAGAATCTGCCTAAGTGAAAATATCTGATCTACACATCCCCTACCATTTCTGAATCCACATTGCTCATCACGCAATTGCCTGTCAACCAGATTCTTAATTCTATTAAGCACAATCATGGAAAGAACTTTACCTGGAACGGAGAGTAGGCTGATACCACTATAGTTATCACAAGAACTGCGATCACCTTTTTTGAAAATAGGGAAAATAATAGCTCTGGTAAAATCTTTAGGAACCATGCCTTTATCATAAAAGTTATTCAAAATTTCAGTCATCCAAATGGTAACAGAAACATTCCCAGCTCTAAGCATTTCCGTAGTAATTTCATCCACCCCTACATGGGAGTAGAACCCTGGGGATTTATGAAGTTTAAGTTTAGAAATAGCCAAACTAACTTCAGATTGTGTTATAGGGCCAACATTAAAGCCAACAATGCATCTATCATCATTGCAAACAATGGGAGTAGAACTAACCACATTGTTTAGAACATCACTGAAATGCTCAGCCCACCTAGCCATGACAGAATCCTCACCTTCTATAACCTTACCTTGTTTATCCTTCAATCCCTGTATACCTGTTCGTTTTCTACCACACAAAACATTAACTATCTGGTACAGCTCTCTGCTGTTGTGCTGTCTAACTGCTTCCTCAGCTTTGTCAGCAAGGCCATCAAGCCAAAGATTCTTATCAGTAGCTAACTGATTCTTTACACGTTTATTAAGTTCTTTGTAATGCTTTCTATTAGGACTAGTAGGGTACTGATTAAGGACATTCCTGCAGTTCCTTCTTTCTGAAATAAGCTCAAGTGCCTTATCACTTAAATAATTCTGCCTCCTCTGCTCCTTTTTCCCTAAAAGAGTACTGTTAGTTTCCAAAAAAGCCTGTTTAAAATGGCCCCATTCTTCCTCAACTTCAGTATTAAGCAAACCATGACTGTCATAATGACTAAGTAACCTATCATGGTAAGCTTTAGCGATAACTGGGTCTTTCAGAGCTTCAGTATTAATGGTAAATTTTTTAACCCTAGCACAACACTTTTTAAGTTTAAGTTGCAAGACACTTTTAACAAGGTAATGGTCAGATCCAATTTCAGCTCCCCTATATGCCCTGGTATTTCTAACAGAACTAGCCCATTTGCTGTTAATTAATATATAATCAATCATATTCTTATGCAGCCCATCAGGTGAAACCCATGTGTATTTATGTATGTCGCGGTGTTTGTAATATGTGTTAGTTATTCTGAAACCATTTAGTTTACTTACCTGTAGGAGACGTTGCCCATTGCCATTGCAGCTACCAATACCAAAAGGGCCTATTACTCCTCCCCAAAGGTCAGAGTCGGTACCAACTTTGGCATTGAAGTCACCAAGAACAAGGGTAATATCTCCTTTCTTGACAGAATTCAAAATATCCTGAAGTTGTCTGTAAAACCTATCCTTTTCATCCTCATCAGAATCCTCAGTGTGGGCATAACAGCAGATAACATTCAAGTCTTTAATGCTTGTCTGAAATTTTGCTGTAAGAAACCTTTCATTAATGCACTCATATCCTAGAAGAGCATCACTAGCATGTCTGCTGAGCAGCAGACCCACATCTTGGTGATGCTTTCCATCCTCCCTCCCTGTAAAGAGAAATTTAAAGTTATTTTTAAGTATCTCACCTTTACCTGTCCATCTGGTCTCTTGCAAGCCTAGAATATCTAGGTTATAGCGCTGGAATTCCTGCATGAGGACATCAAGAGAATAATCTCTATGTAATGTCCTCACGTTCCACGTTCCTGCAGAGAGAAAATGATTAGTAGGATTTTTAAAGAAATTAGGTTTATTGAGATTGGTAGGGCCAACAATATCAAACAGCCCCCTGATCGCAGGCATGGGGCAAAGACCTGTTCCTCCTCCGCTAAAGGCTGAAGTCACCGATGCTGGTAGGAAGTTCAGGCACCACCTTTTCAAGTGGACTTTTTCAAGAACCATATGGCCTGCCTGAGACACATTACTCCAGTTTAGGCTTGACGATGCCCAACTAGCTAAGTAAGGTTCAGGTACCTGCGATGGCCTCTGATTAGGATTATCCACCAGCTGATATAAGGTATCCCATGCCTCTGTTCACTTAGAGCTGGCAACCCAGAAGCAAACAGAAAACACAGCGGCAGACTCTCCCTCAACAGAGGCCCACCAGTGCAGCAAGTCCAGGATCCATAATCAAGCTCAAATCCATAAACAAGTCCAGTCTAGTAGGTTTAAATGGTCAGCACCAGGACCCTGTGAAGTTGACCACTCCTCAGCAGGGTTGAAAAAAAAGAAAAAAGTGGCCATAGATGACCAGATCAGTAGGCCACACTGAACTGGTAGCCCTCCCGTTCCGTTCCCTTCCAAAAGAGAATATCTTTTTTGAAAGGTACTAACGGCCTGCACCACGAGAAGGCGGGATCGGACATTAGGTGCTAGACCTGGCCGGTTCTGTGCATCATCACTGGGGATTGGTACACAGCTCTCCTTCCAGTTTACGCCTAGCTACCATTTACAAGCCAAAAAAAAAAAAGAAAAAAGATATATAGTTCATAATTATATAAGAAGTGTGTACTGCACAAAATTATTACTATAAACCATTCTATCTATGGCCACAGTAGGTTTTTACTGCTTTCTTAGTAAACGTTTTCCTAATTCCTGCTTTTGCATTCCAGAAGGTTTACCTCGCATCTCCTGAATCTCTTCGCTGCTCTCATTGTACACCCATCGACCACTATAATCTACCACCTGAATATCAAATATCTAGCTTAATATTATCATTTGAAACATTTTTGCACTTTAATTTTATTGCACACAATGCCTTGTAATTTTTATTTATTCTATTGCACACAAACCCTTTTGATTAAATGCAAAATTTTTGAGTCACTCAGTGCTTTGCTATGCCACTTTTAAGCGTCAGCAGAATATCGACAATTACTAAATCTACAGAAACAACTACTAAAAAAGCCAACTTTTAGTAACACTACAGAGTTCTTCCAATGCGCTTTACCATTGCTTTTGACATTTATCTTCAAATGAATGGTACAGCCCTTCCATCTGTGACTGACGACGGCGACCCTTAATTGAAGTTCATCGATCAAATTGCTTTAATTTGTATAATCTATTTACCTCAGGTATACTTTGAGGAAACGTGGTTGTATTGCGTCTGAGGAGAGACAATGAAACAGCTTCATTTGAGGTTCTTCTGTACAAAGAAGACATTGCCAACTGTGGTCTTTGTGTACCTTTAACAAACAGCAGAACATCAGTTTAATACAACAATCTGAAAACATTTACATCTCAAACTATTTGTTCCAGCTCTTCTCATTTTTGATGTTCTTTTGCACGTTTCCTTTAAAAATTTAAAAAGACCATGCTGAAACAATACACGCATGTACGGCACTGAAGTCAATTCTAAACCAATTACACTATTTCAAATTCTAATATCTATGTGTACATTGTTCTCACTGTCTAACGAAATATTTAATTTAAAATCGTTCAGTGCTTTGCAACATGTGCTCTTTACAACTTATAAAATTCTGTAAATCTTCACATGCAGATTTATTTTTCTAAATGATATTTACGGTCTTATGGAATACAGAAACTTTCTTAACTTAATAATTATTTTTACCATGATGCAGTTGTTCACTTCACCGCACATCTTTCAGCCTATACCTTTCCGGGCTCTTCTTCTATTTGCCTTACATTGTTCCGACATGCATCTTATTAACAGCACAAGTCACTCAAATTTGAAGTTGGTGAAGATAGTGAAATATGTATTAATTTATTACCTTAACTATTTGCTATTATAAATTCACAAACTTTCCGAATCAATTAAAACTATTTACGAAAACATTAGTAGTAGTAGTACTATTTAATAATTTGCTATAGACATAATTTCAAAAAAAGTTACCAGCAAAACGCCTAAAAATTAAAATTCATCCTAAAGTGAGGCTCTGTGCATAAATTGCGTAACACAATTTTAGCTGAATTTTACCTCCACCCCCCCCTCTTTCAACAACGCCACGTAAATTTTGACAGGATTACCCTTCATTTCTATGTATGTTGCGTATCATTCGCTTTTTGTAAGGATCCTCACTTTTTATGAAAATAATCACACACAACTAAATGTTACGAGAGTAATAATAATTGATCATATCTATATCAGACAATATGAAAAGTTTAGCAATGTTTTCTCAAACGAAACTGAAAAAAGTGACTAATTTCAGAAAAAAAAGTACAGGATTTAAACGTTACGTAACACCACCTCTGAGGCCTCCACCCCCCCAAGTAACACTACCTATGTATCCTCCCTTCTCTGTGTAACACCACCTCTGGCGCCTACCTTATCATTATTAGCACCATCTCTGAAGCTTCCATCCCCCCCCAAGTAACACTACCTATGTATTCTTCCTTCTCCGTGTAACACCACCCCTGAAGCCTCCCATCTCATTGTAACATCTCAGTGTTAACAAAACCTCTGAAGCCTACCTACTCATTATTAGCACTACCTCTGAAGTCTATCTTCTCATTGTTAATACCACCTCTGAAGATTCTCTCCATGTAAAACGACAAAAAAAAATCACTAACTCTTTTCTTTCCATTTGAAGATATTACGCAATTTATGGACGTTTAATGTAACATATTTTTCCAAAATTTTGCATCATTCCTAGACAGCAACGAAGACTAGACCTTAGGCAATATAAGAAAATACAGCTCGGAGTAAACATGACTTTGACGATTTTAATCTTGATCAGGAAAAGAATTATTGAATAAATAGAGTAAAGGGGTTCATTTTCAGCTCATTTTCAAAAACTAGAAGACTGCATATTACCTCTGGCATATAGGACGCGCGTTTTCAAAGACAATGAATATTTTGCCTTCTGCCTTTAGAATCCTCTAACAGCAAATTCTAATTAATCTGTGATAGGAAGAAATTAGAATTTAAATATTTTTATCAATACTTATACAACACAAAATAGAACGAGCCTGGCGCGTTACTGACTGAGCCAACCTTCCCCATTTAAGAAAGAAAATAATAATTTGCAAGTATTATCTTCAATAAATCAATTTAAAAAAATAATTTGAAAATTTTCACCATCAGATTCGTAACTATGCATTACATCAGTGGTGCGCAAATTATTTTGAACCACGAGCTCCTGTTAGAATAATAACTTGATGATACTACTCAGATAAGTGCTTTATTATATTGAATTGGAGATAATGGAGAAATGGGTTTATTTTGATAGTTTATTTAATTTAAATTTTCCGCAACCCCCAGAATTTTTCGTGCAACCCACAATTTATTCATCACTGGAACACATCACTACACGATCTATATTTGTTTCACTTTTTGGAAACGGTCATAAGCAGTATTCCAGGTAAGCTGATCAATCATTAACATCAATCAGCTTCTTCAGAACACTTCTAATGGAGAAAGAAATAGAGTGCTGTAGTGAAATAATCACATTTGAAAACTGATTTAAAAAGAAGTAAATAATGTAAGAACAAATGAGTGTTTAAATATTTGTTTTATTTTATTTATTTATGTATTCTATGGACAGCAAGGTGCAAAAATATACGCTAAAACCGCTCAAGGGATATCAAAAGCAGAGAAATATTTATTTTCTGTTTATTTTCTGCTTTTTTCTGTGCGATTAACTGCACAGAAAAAGAGAAATATTTGAGGCAGAGAGAGAGAAAAATTGCAATACAGTTGTAAAGCTGAAAGTAATAACCTCTTTGGCAACATATAAATACGATACGTAGAGAAAGTTAAAACTTTTTCGAAATTTGGATAAGTCGATCTTTTGCAGAGTTTGATGCAACACAATATCAGTAGGTAACGAGTTCCTGACCTGACCAACTCGGCATATGAAATACTTATATTTACAGTTTGTTCTGGTATGAGGAATATGAATGCACGTAGGATGCGTCCTTGTTCTAATAGAGTCCAAGGCATGAATTAAAGTCTCGGCAAAATTCCTGTAGAGAAGGTTGTTAATGATTTTTATAACAGATTTTTAGATCATGAACCAATCTTCTCCATTCCAAGGAATGAATGCTGAGAATTTTACATCGTTCCTCGTAGCTAGAGCTGGAAAGTCCAGGTATTGTCTTACTAAACTACCTGAATGGACGTTCAACTATGGTGATCTCGGAGATCATGTGTGGTGACAGACAGGGATGCATATTCAAGAATAGGAAAAATAAAAGTAGAGAATGCCTTGAAAAGTGTGGGCCTATTTCATTTTTAGTAGCCAGTAGTCAGTCTCACTTCTCTTTACTTCGGTATCCATTATTGTGATGTCACCAATAATATACATGAGAAAATATTTATATTTGCTAAAATTATAATTTTATCGTTTCATAATGAGTGATGAACATTGTTTTAATATCGTGATTTAGCCTTATTCTCCAAAAAATATATATATTATTAACTAAATTAGTCTCTATCAATTTTCCTTTGTAGAGAATGATATACTACTCTTCTCTGATATTAAGTCCCTGGTGTTACTTTTCGTTGGAAATAACAACGGTGCTTCCCCCGCTGTAACATTTTTCAGGAGTTTATTGCAAGATTTTCAGAGGTAAAAAAATTGGCATTTTACAAATTTGTAAGGAAGAGATGGCACAATTATTGCAAATGGGCATGTTTTAAGACTTTTAGGAGTTTTCAAGGATATACAAACGCTCCTCAATCCCAACCCCAGTTTCAGTTATTGTGATTCGTTTTCCACGTGTAGCATGTGTTCTTTCATAGCTCGCCTATTACCCGTAACCAGGATACGCCACCGCGACCAAGGCTCATAATAGGTTCCTTCTCTGATCTTGCCAACGCCGAGGATTCTCTCCCTCTTTCTGTCTTCAGTGATAAAGGAGATACCGATGGCTTTCTAAATACCGTCATCTGTCGCATGGGAGGTAACCATAGTTACATTAACTGTTCAACTTAACGAAAACCTCGGAGTGGCTTTGGCAGGTAGTTCTTATATGCTTCTATAGCTACCCACCACCCTATTCGAACTTTGAATTCTTTGTAGCATGGTTATGTAGTTACCACAGAGATAGAGAGGATCAAATAAAGAATTGCTTCTCAAGTGTAAATAAAGCCAATTCAATATTTCATTGCATCGAGTATCACTTGCCACGTGGCTAAATTCTTCTTCACTTGCATTCAAAACTCTGTCTTTTGCTTTATCAGCATAATATAACTATATTATACACTATTTCATCTGTTTGATAGTGAACGATGCAGGTAATGTATAGGAAAATGTAAATTGCTCAATATTATATCAATAGATTATGAGATTCAGAGCTCCGTTACTTCTTAAATGAGCTTATGATGGAAATAACTACACACATCGGCCACTGAATTAGAAACCTTTATTCAATACCGAGTTGGACTTCTTTAGCCCGAATTACATCACGTATGCGGTTTAGAATAGATTTCACAAGGTGTTGGAGTATCTCCAGCATACCAATTTTTCTAGCTGAGTGTAATTATTTGCTTTCAGCTGTATCCGTTTTTGGTTAAATTCTGTGATACACGTTGATGAATTTCAGGTAATTCTTCATGTTGGGTATTTTTTTTTTCACTTTAAGGTTTTTTATTGTCCAGTAAGCTTTCTAGAGAGAATACTTGCATTCGTGATTCTCTGAGTTCTTCAAAGAGTATATCCCTAGAAGTGTGGTGCATGGGACTGTTTAAAAGGATGTGTGCCACAGTTTCTGTAGCTGTGCAGTTATGGCATATGTTAGATTGGTGTATATTTCATCATTCAATTTCCTATGGCCACTTCTTAATCAGGTGATTTTTCCCTAAGTCCTTTCTACTGCTCAAATATCAACATACTTCAGAAATATGTGGGGATATAAGTCTTCTGTGATTTAAAGAGTTGGATGTTTCTTTATTGAATATGTGCTTTAACTCATTCTTGGATTTAAGATTTTCTTCAGATAACTCAAGTTATGTGATTGTTTATGATAGGAGTAGTTTTTTAGTTATCGCATCAGCAATTTCATTCCCAGTGAGACCGATATGGATTGGGACCCATTGGAAATAAATTTCATTATTGCTTAGGTCACTTTGTTCCTTGTACATTTTTAGTGTTTCCAAACAGATTTTGGTGGCAACATTTTGCATGGATCTTCCATCAGTGAACTCAGGGCACATTTCCTGTAAGTAACTAGATATGCGAGTGCCTGTTTGATGGGCTTCAATTCTTCATTAGTGGAGCTTCTACAGGTTGTCAGTAAGAAGGTAATTCTATGATTTTCATTTTGATCGCAGAAGGTTTCTTAGTCTGCATCTTGTTCCCTATTTAGAGACCCGTCTGTGTATATCGTTTTACATGTGAGTTATATGTATTCCAAATGACTCTTTGATAGGTGCAGTATGTCTACTTTTGCATAGCTTATTTTGGGGGCAGTGATATAGAGAATATATACATTAATTTTTGGTATCACCAAAGTTCCCAAGGTGAGGATTCTGAAAGCTAGCTATACTTAATTTTCCCCTGGTAGAAAGTATTTCTTTATATACCGGCCCATGAAAGAGTTCTAAAAATTTCCTTTGTGTATAAAAGAGTTTTTTTTTCTTTTTCTAATTATGTGATGGTTATTTTGTCTAGCTACCATTCTGAATAGGTTTTCTTCAGATTTTCTTTAGAATCTTGTTTTAATAGAAAGTAGGGGGGCTTAGTAGATATGCTGTTCCCTTGTACGAAATTTTGATACTTTGTGTTGTTCCTTTACCAGTTGTTGATTTAAGACATCTGTTGCCTCAATAGTAAGATACATTCTTCCATATTCGATTTTTACTCTTAGGATGGTTGTATAGATGTCAAGCACACATTTGGTTTTACATCCCCATGCGGTACCAGCCAAATACTTAAGTAATTGCAGGTGGTTTTTGCTGACGAATTGTAAACTAATGCTCTTTCCATAACGTAAGTGTTAGAGGTCAGACCTAGGAATTTATATGAAGTTACCTGTTGAATCATGTTTTCTTCCATTTTGATGTCTGGGGCATTTCTTCGATTCCTGATAATAGGTAGCAGAACTGTTTTGTCCTTTGAAACTTTTATATGCCATTTTTTACAATATTTTGTTATTTCGTTCATGGATTCTCGTAGGCTATCTTCTAATCTGTATTATGAAGTTGGATTGTTTTATCTCTGAGCGAGCGTTTTTGCACATAATGGGCTAAATGGCTGGTCACAAGGACCCCGAAGGCTCAAAGAAGGTTAGGGGAGGGTGATAACGTCCCGTCAAGGATATCCAGCGTGTTTTTTAACATGCATGTGATATGGCTCTCTCGCACACAGAGTCGTGGCGTAACTTCCCATCTGACGGACGTCAGTGTTTCTAAGACCATCAGTGTCCCCTATTGACCAAGGAAAGAGCGAGGAGTTTTCCCGAGATAAATCCCCAGTTGGGGCTCGAACTTGGGAAGTGAAGATTACGAGCCTAACCTACTACCAGCTGAGCCACCCCTTCCCTGCAGTATGAAGGGTTGCTGCACCAGATGGCTATGTCAGCAGCATACAATGAAATTTTCGTGTGTGAAAGTAGTAGTCCTGGTATATCATGTAAATGAAGGCTGAACAGCAGAGGAGAAATTATTTTTTCCCTGTAAAATTCCTGTAGAGAGCATTGTATTTTTCTAAGATTAAATATTTCACAGATTGATTTGGATAGTTCTGTTTTGGACAATCTGTGAAGCAGTGTGTCATTAGTTACCTTGTATGAGGAGTATTCTGCATCTGAAGAACAAATATCATTGCTCATACCTCAACGAAACGTTTACTGTCCTTCAAAGTATTCCCCTTCAGCACCTGTGTAGAAGTTACAGATGTCTATGACAATTCTGGAACGCTTGGTGTTACTCCTGTTGAGGAATACTCCTCAACTCTGAATGAACGCATTTCAGAAGGTCTTGCACCTTTGGAAATGGCTTCCTAGGAAGTACCTTTAAATTTTTGGAAACAACCAAAAAATCGCATGGTGGAAATAGGGTGAATATGCAGGATGAAGTAGTTGTTTGATTTTTTCCTGCTCCATATAGGCCGTAATTTTTCAGGTTTTATAAGCATTGGCATTGTCCTGAAAAAGAAGAGCCTTTGACATGACTGTTGTTGGACATTGTTTCTTTCTCTTCTTAATCATTTTGGGCAAAATAATGTTGGCATAATATTGGCCGTTTATAGGCATTTTGTCGTGTGGCCAAGTGGTAGCGTGCTTCGCTACTGATCAAAAGGACCTGGGTTCGAGTCAAGGGTAAGGCATGGATGTTTGTGTTGTTTTTATATTGGGGCGCCGCTATCCTCATAGACCAAATAAAGCATATAAACTGACAGATTCCTGTCAGACCTCTGTGACAAGCAGCTGCTTGAGGGGTTATTATTTTTTACTCAGGTAGTGTGTTCACGGCTACCACTTCTTGGGATTCTTAGGATTTGTAAAAATTTCAACCTCTCTTCTTTGTCTTGTCAGAGGATTTGGGAACACAGTTCATCTTCCGCAACCCAAGCATAGTTGTCGATCTTTATGGGAGTTGTATAACTATAAAGCCATGTCTCATCATCTGTAATAATGTCTGTTAAACGTTTTGGGGCTCTTAGGTTCAAACATTGCCAGCATATCCTAGAACGAATCGATCTAGTCTTTTTTGCTGATCTTTCAATTTGTAGGGTCCTATTTGACACAGATCTTTTGAAACTTTAAATAGTGATGAATATTTTTTTCAACACTGCCAGTGGATACACTGACATCTAATCCTATTATCTGAACAGAGATGTCTGCGTTTTCCTTAATGAGTTCACGAGCAACAATGATGGTTTTCTCATCACAGCATCATTGGGTCTTCCTCCACGAGAGAGATCTTCTAGGTTCTGCCATCCTTCTCTGGATTTGTGCACCCATCCCATAACAGTGCCATATGAACAGGCATGATAGTAATAAATCGGCATGAATTTTTTTCTCGTCGTCCCCAAGATGCATCCTTGTGAAAATTAAAAATCTTTAATCATCTTGAGTAGGCTCCATGGCAACAACGCACAAATTTCGCAGATCGAACTTTACGAGAAATGATGATACGACGGCCTTTTTAACACGTAATGACAAATTTAGACAAGCTTTCAAATAAATCGTAGATCGTTAACTTCTGAGGAACGATTGGAAATCTACAGATGCGTATCAAGAACTTGTTGGATGCCTTCCGTATGCCAATTGTTTTCACCTTATAATGTCAACACTCCTGTCACAAAGAGTCGAAAGCTATATTAAGATCGACGTAAACAAAAGTTGTGTTTGTACGTTATAGTATAGAGCATGTTGTAAATCAACGGTAAGGTCAAATACGTTATCTTGTGTTGACCTGGCTAGCCTGCAGTCTTAAGGATGTTCACTCAGAAAATAGTGTTTCTTGATGTACCAATACCTTGTCTTTATTACCTGGTTATCATTATTGATCATCTTCTCGAGCAGTTTTAGTTCCCAAGAACTCACAGATTGGACTATATACTTTTAATTTTGAAGGGATATTGTTTATTTTACTGATTAGTATTGTATATGCTGTCGTTGAGTATAGTCAGATTGTTTTATGAATAAGAGCTTCCATTATTTCACCACTGCTATCTGTTTTGTGGGATCCCCACTGAAGGCTCTGGGCATTAAAGTCCCCAAATACGGTAACTGGCTTGACACAGTTATCTAAGACATCTTGGTACTGTATAATTATTGCCTGGGCTATTAACGTTTAGTATGCTGAAGAGCTTGTTGATAATTTCAAATTGGATGGCCTGAGTTTGCAAGAAATCCCGATTATACTCTAGACTGATTTACATTTGAGGAATTAGTTGATGAATTAGTACAGTTATGCCTCCTGATCTATTAGATTTATTTTGTTGATAGGATACATATTGTGCGATTTTTATATTTTATGGGGGATTTTAGATCTTGTATCCTATAATGCAATATTTTCACATTATAGGAACTGCAGATTTGTTTTAGAAATTTGTAATGCTATGTGTCCTAAGATTTCAAACGCAACATATGGCATTTGAATGATTTATTTTTCTCCATGTTGAATCTTAGAAACCTTATAAAACATTACTCAATTTCTGATTCCTTAGTATGGTTACTTGGTATAATTAATTTGATGATATTTATGAGCGTAGGAATAAGTGCTTGAGCTCTGAAGTTCTCTGTTGATTTCTCTTTGAGAATTCCTATTTTTCCCTAAGTAATTTTCTTCTTCATCTGAGAAAGGTAACGTAATTGCTTGTTTGATATGAGAAGCTAGATGTTCACCGTGTTTTTCCTTTTATACTGTCACCCGAAACTTTTTCCTCTTCCAGTCATGCGGTATGAACTATATATATATTCCGCGTTTGATAAAATAATTATATTATCTAGAACTGCATGTCAATAGCTTGATGATCTGACTTCGAAAATAATGCCTTCTAACAAATATTTTTGAAAGAGTGACCGAAAGAAGATTTAGATTCGAACCAGCAACAATTTACAAGCAAGCAATACGCAATTCCGTATTCTTTAACTGCAGTTGCGACGAGTAGAGATTTCAAATGATTGACCAAGATGCAAATTTTGTTTGAACAACAACAAAAAGGTTTAAATTTATTTAAATTTCAGAATTAACAAAGTTCCACCACTGGCTTATATTTTGGTGGACAGAGTTATGTTACAATTAATTGATTAAGTACTCAATCCACTTAAGTAAACTTAATATCGAACAACATTCAAAATTAAAAAAATGAAAGTAAAAAATTAAAAGTGAAAGTGACAAAAAGCAGAATAAGTTAAATTAAAATAAGTATACCATGTTTGAAGTTTCTCGGCAACGAGAACTGTATTCTGCTAGGCTGTTTAATGTGCACTCGGAATAAATTTTCATGAAGCACCCACTCCAGATTTCTCTGATCGTGGTTTTTCCCAAGCGAAGCAAATTCCTTTAAATTCTGCCTGACTTATTTAAGTAAAAGTTTATCATCTCGCTAATTAAGAGATGTCTAATTTAACAATTTCCGTCCCTGAAATATGGCCTAAATAGAAGACCAGTGATTTCCACTAAAATCGTACTTAGCGAAGAGAGCAAAAGAAAGATAGATAAAAAGACCGAACCTTGGTCTGTTAGCCTGATCAAACCACACCGAACTGCTTCTCCGGGTGGAGCGCGACAATATCTTTCTGGCAACCCCGGGAATTCTCCAACCCTATGGCCAATCAGAAGCAAGCCCCGGGCACAACTGTACTTCCATATTTCACAAGTGGAACGGAGTCTTGTGGCCAGCACTCAGCATTCCTTCTAAAGGTCAATGTCTGCTTTTGGGCAAGCCCAAATGGTTCCACAGATGAAACCGAACTTTGAGTGATATTCGCAAACAAGATCTTGCACCCATTAACCTCCGAAGACGTCTCCGTCAGACACTAAGTGGTTGCATCAGGATAGAAAAATAAAAAAATTAAAATTATTAAAATCAATAGGTCTGCGACCTATCATTCCTCCCTTCTTTGAAACAAGCCAACGCCCTGGGTGTTGTCACTTATTACATCCCGAAATGAAAATTTAGAGTGGTACCAGGTATTGAAATTTATCTAAAATTAAAGAAGTAATAATTCTCTCCATCACGAACATTTTATGATTTTCTTTCAAACGAAAACAGCACAAATATTTGTTGGACTTGAGATAATTTCTAACACAGAAGAATTTCCAGTTTTCTTCATGGATCATACAATGTTTTATCCAACATTCAAACAACGGAAACAAAACAAAAATAAAAGGTGTGAGTGGAATAATTCCACATATATATAAACACATAAAAATATATTTAATATTCATTTGGTTATGTAAAACATTTAATGCAAATGTTTAAAATTGTGATAACTAACACTATATAAATCAATTTCAACTTACAAGCAAAACAATGCCTATTTATCATAGATGGCAGATAAATATTGATTATAAGATATAATATTTTTATTATACACATCGTAAACATTCGTAATATAATATATAGGACAACTTAGATTTGTCTGATCTTACAAGCAGAGCAATCATCTCTCATCAAATTAGAATAAGCCTACATCAACCATCTTTCCTAGTTTCCATATTCTCAAAATTATCATTAAAATTCAAACTAATACATCGTTAAAGGAAAACAAATCAGCCAATGTGAAAAATCAAATTGTGAAATTCTCATTAACACACGGTAATCAGTGCACATCTTTCTTATGAGGATACAAATGTTCTGTCAAATCCTAAAATTTATGTGTCATGTTTACCCCTGTTTCCCATAAAAAAATCTTTTAACTCTATAGCCAGAAAAGAAAAGTGGGAACGGAAATATTACACTTCAGGACTACCACAGAATGAAAGCGGGTTCTTCCGTCTTCCTCCCCTGTCCAGAGTAGCATCCCATGTCAAAGGGTAAACACAATTTGCTAAACATCCGTCTGAACACATGCAGTTTGGGCTTGCTACATGTATAGGGAGACGTCTACAATCAAAAATGAGCTTGAAACATCTGAAAGCGAAACTAGTGAGTGGATTCAACTCTTGCTCACCTTTATCGTCATCACACTACTCTACCAAAGTTAATGTTCATCACCCCTTTCACCGCCACAGAGGCTATTTGATATGGACCATCGATGTGGTCGGACGTCCACAATCCTCCGGCAAATTTATACTCAATCCCCCTGAGTCGTGTTATTCCCATGTGTTGAATCCTCCAAGAAAGAAGATAAACAAAAATTTAATTTCCTTAGAAAAAGAGAGCGAAAGAAGAGTCCTCTTCCACGCTACTATAAGGCATCATCAAAGTCGAAACTTTATTTCTATTGGCACTGAGACAAAACTGCTTATAACTTCACAACTAGTCGAGATGCAGGCAGAGAAGCAAAGTTCAACATCTCCTAGTCCCATTACGTCATCTCCGTAGTTTCGTTTCTTACTCTCCCCAGCCACGGTGCTGCAGAGTAATATGATCTACCGCGAGTTCACCGATTGACCTGTTCACTTAACATGAAGTTGGATGTAAACAACATTAACTTCATAGACTAATGAAAATAAATTCAAACTCTCCGATATAAATCACTGTCATACATTTTAAACAATTTCTTAGTTAAAATACTTATTTAACTTCGAAGATATACCACATTTCTGACAACATTTTTTTCACTAACTCAAAACAAAATGTTTAATTAATTTCTACTTAAATAAAATTCTACCCTTAGTTACAAGGTAATATATTCTTTAACAGTTCTGGCATTTTACCCATTTTTTCCCAGAGACCCTTTCTGTCTCCGTAGATAATTCTTGTTTAATCGGCTTCTTGCACATCCACCAGAAAAGATTAATCACAGTTTTCTCCCAGTTGAAGAAACAGAAGAAATGAAATTCCAACTAGTTAATCCAAATGCACCGGGCCCTGGCTCAAGTAAACTAATAGTCAGAATGGAGAGTTTCAGAAGTTGGAAAAAGCTTCTTTTTTTTAGAAGTGGAACTAAAACAATTAGAGAGAAAGATCATAGTGAAAAGATATAGTTCTTTTCTGGTTTTTTCTGAAGTTATTTAATGCTCATTCAATTTCATTATATGTGAATTCTTCCTGGTTCCGACCACATTGCATATTTTTTTCTGAAGGTGCCAATTCAGTTTCTTCGGGCAATTTCTCTTCTGAAGCAAGCAGTATCATGGGTTGTGCACTAGAAGATTCTTTGAAGTCGGCTTCTTCGTGAACTTGTGAGTTCTCAGTTTCTAACCAATTTTCGAAACGTTGGAGGGATTGAACTCTTCCGAAGGCATCCCTAGGTCGTAGATTATATCTGGACGTTTATCGTGTCTCCGTTTTCTACAACTTTGGGTAAAGTCTGTGAACTCTGGTCATTTCTAGGATACTTATCACTTTGCAATAGTGTTAGTGGTATCTTAACAGGTAAGGATTCGATTGATTGTTCTTCCGTCATTACAGGTTGTTTTCTCTGTCGTCCTCCATACGTTGTGATGTGAAATCCTTCATCTTCTGCTCTGTCTACTTCTTCCCAAATTTGATCGATGGGATTCTTAATTATTAGTTCTCTTTCTGGTAATCTGGGTAAGGTTTTGAATTCCTCTTCACCTACAAATTCCTCAAATGGTCTGTGCAGATTTGCTTTAAACAAACGATCCACGTGTACAATCTTCACTTTTTTCGGGTCGCGAATCAAGGAAATATCAAACGTGACAGGTGAGAGCTGTTTTGTGACACTGTATGGTTCACTGGACAGTCTCGCTAACTTCTTACTTCGTCCTGGGTTTATTACTTAGGTGTATAGATAAACTGCGGAACCTAATTTTATCTGTTTATCTTTCGCTATCTTACTTCTTTGCAATTGTTTTTCAGACGCTTGTTCGAGATTTTCTTTCACCACCTCATACAAATATGCACGTTGCATCCTTCCCACAAATTGTTCGGAATAGGTGTGAACATCTGCATACGAAAACTGTGGTGGGGCTGTGAAAAGATCATGGGGTAGAGTGAGGTCTCTTCCGTACATCAAGAAATCTGGCGGTTCTTTTGTACTGGAATGAACTGCGGCACGATATGCCATCATGACAAAAGCAAGATGTTCATCCCAATCTCTCTGATTTTCAGACACAAGATGGGATAGAATCTGGAGAATTGTCGCATTGTGACGTTCAACCATTCCATTCGCCTGGGGGTGCATTGGTGTAGTCCTAAGCTTCGTGACTCCCAATTTCTGACAAATGTCACTCATCAACTTTAAAACAAAATTGGTACCAAGGTCAGTTAACAGCTTCTTTGGCGTACCATGACGACAAATGATTTGTTCAACGAATATCTTCGCTACGGTTGTGCTGGTTTGATCTTTCATTGCAAACAGTTCTGGATATTTGGTGAAATAGTCACAAATTACCAGGATGTATTTATTCCCTGACTCTGTCATTGGCAATGATCCTAGCACATCCATAGCACATTTAGTCCATGGAGCGTTTGGTACGGTGGGCTGGATGAGGTTTGCCTTCTGCGAAGATCTAAAGCCTCTTCTTCCCAGACATGAATGACATGTGTCGATGTACTTTCTAATGTCAGAATACATATATTATATTTGTCCAAAAATAATTTCTTCTAACTCTTTTCAGCGATTTTTCAAATCCTAAATGTCCTGAGCTCAAACTCTCATGACAGGATTTTAAAACTTCTCTCATGAGACTGTTTGGGACAACAAACTTTTCAAGAACTTGTGTTCTCGGGGATCTTTCTTGTGGCAAAGAAAAATGGTACAACAATCTATCTTTCAAGAAGAATTTGTCCGAAACTTTTGACTGGGCTGTGTACTTTTTCTGTTCAATTTCATCAATTATTTCGCTAATGTCTTGATCATTTCTTTAGGCCAATCTTATCTGATTGATATCTAAGTCTGGGAAAATTTTACTTCCAGTCTCTTCTATGGTAGCTATGTATCCGGATAATACATCTTCATTAACATTTTTAGCACCAGCCCTGTATATTATAGAAAATTCATATTCTGCCAGGGACAGGTTCCATCTTACAAGTCTCGAACTTGGGGTCTTCAAGTTTATAGGCCACCTCAAGGGGGCATGGTCAGTAATAACTGTAAATTTTCATCCAACAAGATATACTCGAAAGTGAGCGATCGAAGCAATGTTTGCGAGAGCTTCTTTCTCAGTTGTGCAGTAATTTGTTTCCGCAGAGTTTAACTTCCTACTGAAGTAAGCTACTGGTTGTTTCTCACCATCTTCATTCTCCTGTTCTAAAATTCCAGCAATCGCAAAGTTACTAGCGTCAGTACTCAAAAAGAATTCTTTTTTAAAATCCGGAAAAATTAACAAGAGTTTCTGGAATAAGATTTCCTTCAGTTTTTTAAATGCTTTATCACATGACTCATTCCATTTAAATTTTACATCCTTTCGTGTGAGTCCCCCCTAGGGGAAGGACAATTTGTGCAAAGTTTTTGATATGTCTCCTGTAATAACCAGCGAATCCAAGGAAAGCTCTAACTTGTTTTACAGTTTTTGGGGTACGGAATTCTCTGACAGCTTCAATATTTTTCTCATCTGGTCTCACGACATTCTTATCAAGGATATGACCAAGATATTTCACTTGTTTTCTTAGGAAACTGCACTTAGACGGCTTTATTTTTAAATGGTGTTATCTGAGTCGTTTGAAAACTGTCTCTAATTTTCTCAGGTGGGAATCAAAATTTGAGGACGCAATCAGGATGTCATCTATATAGACTATTACACAATCATCTCTTAAATCAGAGAATAGATTGTCCATCATCCTTTCAAAGGTAGCAGGCGAATTGCAAAGTCGAAACGGAAGTTTATTGAATTCAAAAAGTCCTTTATGACAGATGAAAGCAGTTTGTGTTTGTCTTCCTCTCGGATAGGAATTTGATAAAATCCGGATGTGAGATCAAGAGTAGAAAAATATTTGGATTCTGCCAATAAGTCTAAGGTTTGGTGAATAAGGGGAAGATGATAGCAATCCTTTCTTGTAACAGCATTTAGTTTGCGGAAGTCTATACAGAATCTGTAAGTTTGGTCTGTTTTTTTAACTAAAACTACTGGAAAACCGCAATTGCTATTTTAAAGTCTGACGATTCCGGCTTCTAGACGTTCTGCAACCTGCTCTTCTAACTCGAATCTTAGTGCATGAGGTACTCTATATGATCTTTGTCTTATGGGTCGATCATCATTCAGATGGATCTCACGTTGGATTAGATCAGTGCCTTCCAATTCACAAGGAAATCTGGCAAACATATCTGAGTACTTCAGAATCAATCTTTCAAGCAGTTTTTTTTGTTGTGGGGATGTGGGTAGTAATTTAAAATCATCTGCAGACAGAGGCTTAACTCTTTTGTTTCTATATTTGGGAACATAAGTGTGTCTAACTTTCACTGGTTTAACAGTTACCAGTTTAGATCCCTTATTTAACCACAGGATATTAATTCACTTTCGGAAGAAAGGTTTGCTACCCTAACACTCAGTGTACCATTAGTGTTAAGAGTATTCACTGACCTAGCGACACAGAAATCTCTGAATCGATTCTGTTCATTGGGTTGAACTGGAACAATGTCTTTACTTTGAAAAGGATATATGTCTTTAAGCTGGGCAGAAATTATCCTTTCGGTTCTAAGCAAATTTTTTTCTTTTCTTATAATCCTAGCAATTTTTTTCTTTTTGGGTACACTAGCAATAAAATTTACATGAGCACCTCTGTCATTCATTTTCCTTTTGTCTGTGTTTCCAGTTAGTGTTAAAATTCCTCTTCCCACATCAAAGTTAAATCGGTGATGCCTTAACAAATCTATCCCAAAAAGAGTATTGTACTGTATACTCATTTCCTGTCGTGTCACAAAAATCGGATACTTGAAAGATTTGCCAGAGAGTTCAAACTGGATTTCATAGCATCCTTCAATCGGCAAAGATTCACCTGTTATTCCGAATATTTTAACATCTGTTTGGATCCGTCTCATAGGCATTTTAGCACAAATTCTTTTAAATATTCTCATATTCATGAGAGAAACCGACGCTCCTGTGTCAACAAGTATACGAAGGGGAACATTCCCAGATGATCCTTTCACAATGGGAAGATGTGGATCATGTTTTGTTGCAATGAACCTAACTGCAGAGAAATTTATTATTCCTTTCTCTGGAGCCGATACGCCCTGCTTTGTTCAAATCCCTCTGCGTTTAAAGGATTAGTATTAGCGTTTGTGCACCTTTCGATTTATAGTTCATTTGTTGGTTTGGGTCATTCCTTGAAGTGGGGAATTTCCTACCTATTCTCGCATTTGGCACACAAAATCTGGGATTTTCTCTACTTTGTCCAAATACAGAAATTTGAGGAGGCAAATTACGATTTCCGACTTCAGGAAATTTTGGGCTAATTCTTTTTGTACAATTCCTGGTAATATGTCCCTTTCCGCGACAAGAAAAACAAACTCTCTGCGAACTTTCCATCTTGGAGTTTGTTGGGGAGAGTTTCTCCCAAAATTAACTCTCCTACGAAAAACTTGGGGTTCATCTCTTTCTGACTGCATACTACAGAAAGTTTCTTTTAGTTGTGTCTGGGAGATGGTACGTATTTTGATTTCTATATTCCTCAGGTGGAGTTTTCGAACAAACTGCATTAATTCCCATGTTCTGAATCTGTTCGGTCAAAAGTTGAAGTGTTTTATCCGTTTTATCCGTTTTATCACACTTGTACCTCAGTTCCTCCATAATTACATGTATTGATTCGAAATCATTTATATTTTTATTTCCCTGTATTGCATTTACTTCTCTCGTTTTGGACATTAACAAATTATTTTGTTGTTCCTGCACAGGAAAATCTAGAGCTTGATCAAAATTAAGAGGATTCCTGCTCAATACAGGTCTTTTGATTTTTTCCGAAATTCCCGTGACAAATTAACATAAAAGTGTTTGATCTCGAAGCGTTTTCACTTCCTGTGATTCCTCAGATTTTTGTGGCATATATTTTTGTACCAAAGCTTTCAATCTAGTGGAGTACGTTATCACATCTTCCTGAATAGTTTGTTTCGCTGTGGTGAACTTATGAAGTCTCACTGAAAGAGGTTCCTTTGCATTGAATCTATCAATTACATATTTCTGAAAATTTCCCAATTGTGTTTCTTTCCTGAGCTCAGAAGACTCAGTTAAAAATTCCATCACCTTTCCCATGAATTTTGATTTTATAACGGTTAATGTGACCTGATTCGACCATCCTGCGATGTTCGACACTTCTGACACAGTTTCGAAAAATTGTTCAGCTGTCCCGCCAGGATCAGTGGCATTGTAGACAGGAACCAAATTACTTAATCCGGCAATGTTCGCAAAAGAGTTTTGGACACTGTTGTTTCCATTGTTAGCACTAGGGACTTCCTGGGTTTCTATATTAATCGTGGGAGGGTCTGATGTCTCTGTCGTGGTGTGTGACGAAGCTTGTGCCATTCTTTTTCCAAAATTTTACACTCTAAAACTTATTTTCTACTTTACAACTAAAATTTAGTTCTTAATATGCTAAACCTTTTCTTAAAATCTTTTTCTCAGCATTAACATTAGCTGGGAATAATTATATCTCAACTCTAATCAACTTAATCAGAATTGCTTATTCGAAACAAAATCAATACCCTTAATGCAAAATGATTGTTGTCACTTTCTAACAGAACTATCTTATTTGAATATACTTTTGATACACTTGATTTTTCATAAATATTCCAATTTTCGTCACAACAAAAGTTTGAGATTTTTATCAATTTAATAATCTATTTTCCTCTCTACTCAACCTGGTTATTTAATAATCTTTTCTCCGTTTCTCTCTACTCAACCTGGTACTGTCGTAAGGACGCCAGTTTGTCACCCACAACTTTTTCCTCTTCGAGACATGCGGTATTAACTATATATATATATTCCGCGTTTGATAAAATAATTATCTTATCTAGAACTGCATGTCAATAGCTTGATGATCTGACTTCGAAAATAATAAATAAAAAAATAAAATAAATAAATACCCCCTCAAGCAGCTGCTTGCCACAGAGGTCTGACAGGAGACAGTCAGTTTATATGCCATAGTAGAAGGTCTGAGAGGATGGCAGGCCCTCAGCAGAAAAACGACACAAACAGTCATGCCTTACCCGGGGATCTTCAAATATTTTTGAAAGAGTGACCGAAAGAAGATTTAGATTCGAACCAGGGACAATCTACAAGCAAGCAATACGCAGTTCCGTATTCTTTAACTGCAGTTGCGACGAGTAGAGATTTCAAATGATTGACCAAGATGCAAATTTTGTTTGAACAACAACAAAAAGGTTTAAATTTATTTAAATTTCAGAATTAACAAAGTTCCACCACTGGCTTATAAAGGTGGACAGAGTTATGTTACAATTAATTGATTAAGTACTCACTCCACTTAAGTAAGCTTAATTTCGAACAACATTCAAAATTAAAAAATGAAAGTAAAAATTAAAAGTGAAAGTGACAACAAGCAGAATAATTTAAATTAAAATAAGTATACCATGTTTGAAATTTCTCGGCAACGAGAACTGTATTCTGCTAGGCTGTTGTAATGTGCACTCGGAATAAATTTTCATGAAGCACCCACTCCAGATTTCTCTGATCGTGGTTTTTCCCAAGCGAAGCAAATTCCTTTAAATTCTGCCTGACTTACTTAAGTAAAAGTTTATCATCTCGCTAATTAAGTGATGTCTAATTTAACAATTTCCGTCCCTGAAATATGGCCTAAATATAAGTCCAGTGATTTCCACTAAAATCGTACTTAGCGAAGAGAGCAAAAGAAAGATAGATAAAAAGACCGAACCTTGGTCTGTTAGCCTGATCAACCCACACCGAACTGCTTCTCCGGGTGGAGCGTGACAATATCTTTCTGGCAACCCCGGGAATTCTCCAACCCTATGGCCAATCAGAAGCAAGCCCCGGGCACAACTCCACTTCCATATTTCACAAGTGGAACGGAGTCTTGTGGCCAGTACTCAGCATTCCTTCCTAAAGGTCAATGTCTGCTTTTGGGCAAGCCCAAATGGTTCCACACGATACTTCCTTGTCATTTCATACGAGGTAAGTACTTTCTCGACGATCATCAATGTAAACAGATGAAACCGAACTTTGAGTGATATTCGCAAACAAGATCTTGTACCCATTAACTTCCGAAGACGTCTCCGTCAGACACTAAGTGGTTGCATCAGGATAGAAAAATAAGAAAATTAAAATTATTAAAATCAATAGGTCTTCGACCTATCAATACTGATCTCTTATGAGGAATAATATATTTTCTGGATCTGTGTTATCTTTACATCTTAAGTGCAGTTGTGTTCATTCTGCTACAATACTGATATTGGGAATTATCCGAAATTAGGGTTATTCTTTTTCTTGGATGCTGAGATTGGCGTCTAGTTCTTTGTTCTCTATTAAGGTTTTGAATATATATTATATTCTAGGAGAGTTATCTCGTCCACATGTGAAGAGATAAGAAGATCATAAGCTTGTTTCGATATTAGAGTGATTCATCTCTATGAGCTTTGTTGTTATTAGAATCGTAATTGAGGGACAGGAAGTTTTTCTATGTGTCTTGCCTTTCCATATGACGCAACCCAAGTGTACTTTTCTCTGATATATATTTTTCTAGTCAGACAAACAATTGTTTTCTCTTGGCATTTAGTCCATGTGGCTAGATGTTCCCTATTGCAGTTGGGGCATGACGAATATTCTGGGAGACAAGACTTTAAACGATGTTTGCCTCCGCACCTCTAACGACGTTTTCATCTGCAAGTGGCCGCAGAGTGGCAAAATCTGAAGTATTTGGTATATAAGATATTTGGAGATATTTGGAGATTTGGAGATGGGTAATCCGACACTTCGTATCTCACAAAACTAAAAAAAAAATTTAGGGAGAAGGTATGTCCGAGCTAAAATTTAAGACAGTTTTTTCGGTGAGGGTAGGATTGCGACTTCCTTCATCCAAGTCCGGAAGAGTTGGAAAATATAGCATTTTTCTTCTTTTAATAAAATATCGATCCTTGATGACTTCATTTACATAGTCTTCGTGAAACTTGGTAGGCATCCCTTTGATTATGTTAAAAGATTTAGCAATTTTTTGGGGGGATCCTACTTGAAATTTTGTAAACCAAAATTTCCTTCGCATTTTGTAAAATACAGATGTGGTCAGAGTTTGTTGTTGTAATCAATTTATTGCCTCAGGCAGTAAAATCGGCCAAAAATGTCGTCAGTGATGAGGCTGCTTATACACGTCATCAGGTTTCGGTTACCTAGAGATTTCAGTGTAACGTCACATCCGTATGAAATAATATGTACATCTATGGGTTCCATTTTGACCATGAATCTCTTCTCTTTATTATTTTGATGTTTTGTAAGAAATTGAGCAATATATATATATATTTGCAAAAAGTGATTTATAACTATTTGCAGCCGAATATCCAGGATATTCATCATTAGGGGATGTAAAATTTAAATCTTGCATTCGATTGTGATTTTTCAGCTGCTTCATTATTAAAGTTGAAGTTGTAGGTGTAGGTTTCCATATCAGAAAATCCAATGTTATTTTCTGTTTCTTTGAAGGATAACAATCTACTCTTGCTCCTAGTGGTAGCCACTGATTCAGTTGGCATCATATTGGGCTCTGTTGTGCAATTAATTTGATAGTCTTCCTTTGCTCGGCAGAAGAAAAGTTCGTGTTTTCCTTGGGATGTCCCATTTTAATTCAACATTAACGCTTTTTGATCAGCAGTAAAAGTAGTACTTCAAGATTAGCTCGAAAGCTTCGCGTTCAGTTCCGACCTTCTCACGATTGCACTGAGCTGAATATGATCAGCTGCCGGTAATGGAAAGCAGGGTGCGGCACAGGAGATACTGGAATAAGGTCAACGTCACTATTCGATGTCTTATAGTGGCAGGTGGTGGGAACAAAGGGATTATTCACCTAATAGAATAAATTTTCAAAACTTGGATACCCTAGACATGAAGAGAGAGGAAAAAAAACTTACCATGTGGTTCCACTTAGACTCATACAACTACACCTCATAACTCGGACTCCACAATTAGCGCTGTACCATAAAAAAAATGAAGAATTTAACAGAGCAAAAACGAAGGACCTAACTCTGACCTTTGACCTGTGTAGCTGGTTGCCGTTAAAATTACTTTTATTCCTAGAAACCAAGAAAAATCCGTTCTTTATGAACAAATTATTAAAGAATGCGTAAATTTACAATTATTCCCAATAGCTGTGGTAAGTTTAAAATTTACATTATTTTGTTGACTGATTCAATTATGAAATGCATTAGACCGACCTGTATTCTTAATAATTCCATAATGTTAGCATTATGTACAATTAATATAGATTAATTTTACGGTTGCTCAGTGAAAGATATTGAAATGATTGAATTTCCCATTTCATCATCATCATCATCATCCTCAAGCAGCCATGGGCTACGGAGGTCTAACCAGACCTTGCAATTTAGTTCTCCAAGCAAGTCTATCCTGAGCTACATCTACTGCATCTGGCCACTGCACACCAATTCTAACAAGGTCCTGTTTGACATTGTCTGCCCACCGCATCCTAGGTCTCCCCTTCTTTCTGAGGCCTTTAAGCACACTGTTCATAACCCTATTCGCCACTCTATAATTATTCATATGGGCAACATGGCCAAACCAACGGAGTCTCTCTCTGCACAATATGCGGCTTAAAGGAGTTTGCAAACTCCTTTGCCTAACCTCATCATTAGTTACAAAGTTGAACCACCTAATGCCCAAGATACTGCGTAAGCATCTGGAATCAAAAGCATCTAGTTTCCTGTTATCTTGTTTACAAAGTGTCCAAGTTTCACTACCATAACTAACCCTAGAAAGAACCAAACTATTATACAGTCTAATTTTAGTCTTTAGGTGTATACGCCTATTTCTCCACACTCCCCATAGATTCTTAAAAGTCCTGGCAGCAATCCCTATTCGTCTGTTGATCTCATGCCGCACATCACCATTATCTGTTACATAACTCCCAAGGTAATTAAACTGTGACACCTGCTCAAGACTGCAACAATTCAGATTAACTGAATCACAGCCTGCCTGACCAATTTTCATCACTTTAGTTTTCTCTCTGTTTATAACCAAACCTACTCTACTATCAGTCTCATCAACAGCTCGAATGACAGAGTTCATCTCATCAACATCATTTGCCAAAAGGGCTAAATCATCAGTATAATCTAAATCAGAAATTTTCGTATCTCCAGTCCATTTCAGGCCAAAATCTTTCCCTTGAAGTGAATTTCGCATAACATAATCAATAACAAGCTAAAGAGAAAAGGAGACAAAATAAAATGCACCCTTGTCGAACACCAGAAGTAATGCTAAACCAATTGCTACAAGCCTTACCAACTCTCACACACGACTCAGTGTTATTATAGACTGCTTTCATTATGTTAACTAACTTGTCTGGTATACCATATGATTTCACAATCAACCACAAATAATGACGATCAACAGAGTCGAAAGCCTTTTTGAAACCAACAAAGCTAGCAACCAAAGGTTTCTGAAATTCTAAACATTTCTCAAGAATCTGCCTAAGTGAAAATATCTGATCCACACATCCCCTACCACTTCTGAATCCACATTGCTCATCATGAAATTGACTGTCAACCCGATTCTTAATTCTATTAGCACAATCATGGAAAGAACGCTACCTGCAACAGAGAGTAGGCTGATACCCCTACAGTTATCACAAGAACTGCGATCACCTTTTTTGAAAATAGGGATAACAATAGCTCTGGTAAAATCCTTAGGAACCATGCCTTTATCATAAAAGATATTCAGAATTTCAGTCATCCAAATGGTAACCGAAACATTCTCATCTCTAAGCATTTCTGTAGTAATTTCATCTACCCCTGGGGAGTTAGCAAGTTTAAGTTTAGAAATAGCCAAAATAACTTCAGATTGTGTATAGGGCCAACATTAAAGCCACCAATGCATCTATCATCATTGCAAACAATGGAAATAGAACTAACCACATTGTTTGGAACATCACTGAAATGCTCAGCCCACCTAGCCATGACAGAATCCTCACCTTCTATAACCTTACCTTGTTTATCCTGCAATCCCTGTATGCCCTTCCGTTTTCTACCACACAAAACATTAACTATCTGGTACATCTCTCTGCTGTTGTGCTGTCTAACTGCTTTCTCGACTTTGTCAGCCAAGCCATCAAGCCAAGGATTCTTATCAGCAGCTAACTGATCCTTTACACATTTATTAAACTCTCTGTAATGCTTTCTATTATGACTAGTAGGTTATTGATTAAGGACATTCCTGCAGTTCTTCCTTTCCGAAATAAGTTTCAAGTGCCTTATCACTCAGATAATTCTGGCTCTTCTGCTACTTTTTTTTTCCTAAAAGAGTACTGTTAGTGTCCAAAAAAGCCTGTTTAAAATGATCCCATTCTTCCTCAACTTCAGTAGTAAGCATACCATGACTGTCATAATGACTAAGTAACCTATCATGGTAAGCTTTGGCTATAACTGGGTTTTTCAGAGCTTCAGTATTAAAAGCAAATTTTTTAACCCTAGCACAACACTTTTTAAGTTTAAGTTGCAAGACACTTTTAACTAGGTAATGGTCAGATCCAATTTCAGCTCCCCTATATGCCCTGGTATTTCTAACAGAACTAGCCCATTTGCTGTTAATTAATATATAATCAATCATATTCCTATGCAGGCCATCAGGTGAAACCCATGTGTACTTATGTATGTCGCGGTGTTTGTAATATGTGATACTTATTCTGAAACCATTGATTTTACTTACCTGTAGGAGACGTTGCCCATTGCCATTGCAGCTACCAATCACCCCTCCCCAAAGGTCAGAGTCAGTACCAACTTTGGCATTGAAGTCACCAAGAACAAGGGTAATATCTCCTTTCTTGACAGAATTCAAAATATCCTGAAGTTGTCCATAAAACCTATCCTTCTCATCCTCATCGGCATCCTCAGTGGGGGAATAACAGCAGATAACATTCAAGTCTTTAACGCTTGTCTGAAATTTTGCTGTAAGAAACCTTTCATTAATGCACTCATATACTAGAAGGGCATCACTAGCGTGTCTGCTGAGAAGCAGACCCACGCCTTGGTGATGCTTATTGTCGTCCCTCCCTGAAAAGAGAAATTTAAGATTATTTTTAAGAATCTGACCTTTATCTGTCCATCTGGTCTCTTGCAAGCCTAGAATATCTAAATTATAATGGTGGTTCCCATTTAGGGTAGAAAAATTAATTGTCTGCAACAAAAGAATGAATAAAATATATCTAGCGATGAAGATAGATATGTGTAAGAATTCATTGTCGCAAAGACATCTTAGAAAATAAATTTTGGGTTGTTTTTGATTCTCATGCAAATTTATTAAAGTGTAAAGAAAACGTTAAATCTCTCATACTCTCATTAAGACCTAGATGAATATTTTCGCCTCATTTATGTATCGAAACAAGGTAAAAATATGTATAAGTAAGTATCTTTGAAAGCTTGTTTCTCCATTTTGTACTCTTCTTCACTGGAATTTAAAAAAGGAAATCTCAACGAACTCCACTTAGAATAATAAATGATCGTTGCACTCCAAATAATTATTCGCAGAAATTTTACTAGAAGGACATAAACATTTTAGAATATATTGTATTTTGCACCATTTGTGTTATTAGATGTATCCACAGACATTGGGGTGCATTGGTACTATTTTTAGCTAAGGGTCCAGGGTCAGGTCAGGGCTGGCTTATGCTGTTAATTATCTTGCATAGCGCTTAAAATAGGTTTTAATGAATTCTGTGGAATTTGTATAAAATAACAAATATCATTGTTAAAAAATATCCTTCACCTATGAGGTTCCAGGGGCTCGTGACACTGAGGATCAGGGGAAGCTACAGGACACTTTGCCAGTCCGCATCTCTCCACAGAATTATTTCAGTGTTAATACACGTTTATTAGTGCTTATGTTAGGTCCTACTGTAACACTTACAATAATCTTTAAATTATTATATAAATGTATACATGAATATTTTGACAATATTTTGATTATTTTGCTGTTCAAATTGTGGTATAAACATTCCTTTTTAAATTTATTGTATATTAAATACTTTTTATGATATTTATTTGCAAGACTTTTCGATGTACCGAAGAAATGTCAGGTTAATTAACACACTTGAACCGCACTCTAAAATGTAATAAATCTCTATGTCAAAGTTAATGTTCCAAGAAAAGCTAATGTTGACGTTGCCTGTTAGGATATTAACCATCGCTTATCTATTCCAAGTAAAGTCCAAAATGTGGCTAATATCTGTCAAAGTAGTTTTTAATTATATTTTAGGTGAAAAATAAGGATTATATTGGAATTTTCTATAAGTTTCTAATGATGCCTTTGGCCAAGTGGGTAGTTTTCTACAGTTCCGATGGCAGAGTCGTTAGCGTGCTTGTTGTCGGCGAATTGGGTTCGAGTTGCGGATAAGGCATAGATGTTCTAGTGTTGTCTTTCTGCCGTGGCCTCGTTTGTCTATTGCGTACTATACTAACATGCTCTGTTATAGACTTCTGCAGCAAGCAGCTGTTTGAAGAGTTTTTTTAGATATAGATGAAAGTATTAAAATTGAGGTGTCGCTAATGAGTATACCACAGGTGGATCTGCAAGCAGTCATCTTAGGAAGTTTGGGAAGGGGAAAAAAACAATTTAAATATTTTATTTATTTTATTTATTTCAACGTATATATATATATAGCCGTCCCATGGCCGAGTGGTTAGCGCACCGTCTACTGATCTAAGGGACCTGGGTTCGAGCCCCGGGTAAGGCATGGACGTTTGTGTCGTTTTTCTGCTGAGGGCCTGCCATCCTCACAGACCTTCTACTATGGCATATAAACTGACAGTCTCCTGTCAGACCTCTGTGGCAAGCAGCTGCTTGAGGGGGTATTTATTTATTTTTTATTTATTTATTTTATATATATATGTATATACATAAATACATAAGCATAAATTATACATAATTAAGACATAAATATAGTGAAAAGCTCACAAAAGTACTCTCGTGCGTGAGTCTTCAGTATCGAAAATTAATATATTTACAAATGTAGACAATATATGGGAAATTAAATACATGAAATACAATTATATTAAGAAAAAATAAGAATAACATGCACAGAAAGAATTTAGATCAATTGAAACTAATAATCAAACTAAACTTACTAATGTAAAAAGTATCTATGTCATCAAGATTCAGAATATATAATTTCAATTTTTTGAAGAATAAATGATAATTTCTATCGTTTTGATCTGATTCGGGGTAGAGAAGAGAATTTTCAGAGCTAAATATAAATAATAACGTCTAAATATTTCTTTATGCAATTTCGGTATTCTGTAATTAATATTGTCATTTGACTTTAACTCATACTGATTTGTGTAAGCAAGTATTTTTTCATTTCTAAATAAAAGTATTTGGCAATTTCGAAAACGTAATCGTGTCTTAATTGTAAAATTTGAGTATGTCGAAAAAATGGTAATGTATGTTGAATACATGAACTATTAGTCATTAAACGAATAATTCGTTTCTGACGAATGAATAATTAGTGATAATAATGAATGAAGTAATAAGAAGAAGGAGTAATGAAGAATGAATAATAATAATAATAGTAATAATAGTAAAGTTATTGTTATAATACCTCCCCATGATTTTACTCCATAGGTTAATCGGGAACGTATTAATGTATAATATAATATATTCATAAATTTAGGTTTTACTGAATATAACTGAGCTAAATAATAAAACATTTTCTTTTTAATCCTTGCTATATGTTCTTTCCAAATTAAACAAGCATGAAACCAAATACCTAAATACCTGACAGATGATACTATGGGTATTTCAGGACAATTACATTCTTCATTATTTTGAGAGTATACTTCATGAAAAATTAATTTATTATTGTTTAATATACTTGATATTAAGTTAGCTTCCTTTAAATAGAAGAATGCAGCTTTTGTTTTAAATTAATGTTTAATAAATTGCTATTAAACTAGTTACGAATTATTTTTAAATCAGAAATTGCATATGAAAACATATCAGGATAGTTCTTTCTAGTATATGTTAAACAGGAGTCATCTGCAAATAATGTTAATTTTCCTTTTAATCCAATAAAATTTTTATCGTTTATGTATATTATAATAGCAAAGGACCTAAAACCGATCCTTGGAGTACACCATAATCAATATGTCTCCGGTTGCTAAATACATCTCCTATTTTGATGCACTGTACTCTGTTAGTTACGTAACTAATAAACCTCTTTAATGGTAATCCTTTAACTCCAGAAGCCTGTAATTTCGTTATTGGTTTTTTTATAATCTACAGAATCAAAAGTTTTTTTTATATCAAGAAATACTGTCAATGCATGATGACTATTACTTATAGATGTATATATTTTATTTGGTTACATTCAATAATGCATCATCAGTACCTAGTTTCTTTCTAAAACCAAATTGATTTTCACTAAAAAATATTTCTTTTCCAAATATTCATATAATTTAATTTTTATAATTTTTTCAAATATTTGAGACAGTAATGAAAGTAAAGCAATTGGCCTATAATTTCCAAAGTCAGTTTCATTTCCTTCTTTTAAAATAGGAAAATCATTGATAGTTTTAATATATCTGGAAATATCACTTGTTCAACAGATAAATTTAATAATCTTACTAGAAATTTCATGAATTTTTCATCTAATAATTGTAATAAATCACTCGTAACCCTATCAAAACCTGGATATTTGTCTTTAGGTAATAGCCATATTTGGGTTTTAATTTCATAGATCGTTATGGATAACAGAAAAAAAAATTCAAACTGAAAATTTTATTCTTAATTCCACAATCAAAATCTTATATTAAATTTTCAATCATTTTTTTAGGAATAGTTACAAAGTATTCATTAAATATATCTTCAGAATTTATGTGGCTCATCATTATATCTAATCATTTCATTATTATTTTTAATCATGGTTCGGAAAATTTCCTTTATTTTTCATATCTATCATTTATCTTATTTATTACATCCCACTGTTTGTTTAAGTTACCATTTGATTAAAAAAAATATTTTCATAATATTGCATTTTAGTTTGTCTAATTTTATTGGTTACAAAATTTCTAAATTCAAAAAATAATTTCCTAAAGATACCTTTGTAGGATCTTTTTTTCATTTCTCTATATAGTTTGTTTCTATAGTTAATTAATTGTACCAGTTCATTAGTAATCCATGGAATATATTATTAATTGTTTTTTATTTTTGATTATTGTAGCTTCATTATTAACCAACACTCAAATTTTTAAAAGTTGTGTTTACACATCCCTCAACAAATAATGAATTCCAATCTAACCTTCCACTCATTTCTTTAAATTTATAAAAATCTACAATGTTTTTACATTGCTTCCTGTTTTTCGTTGTATTTTATTCTGTAGGTTAATCTTAATTAAGCAGTGATCTGTAATACCAATGTCTTCAACCAATATTCTGCAGTCTTTTAACCAACTTACTTTTAATAAATACATGATCAATACAAGTGGAAGTATTATCTGTAATCCTACTAGATTGATCTAACATATTTATAAAACGATTTTCAGCCAATATTCCCATATATTCGTCACTGTTAGGATTATCGTTTAGCAAATTAATGTTTATATAACCTATACACAATACATTTGTTTTTTAAGTGAATTTAAAACAGCATTAAAGTCGGTAAATAAGTCATTACATCAGCTGTATTCTTAAGTGATCAACGAGTAGAGTCTAAGAGAGTGTTAAATAACATTAGTTAAAGATAAATGGAAATGAGATAATTTCATGCAGAAACGTAAATTTGCACAAAATGTTTGTATATGCAACCTCTCATTTATAAAGTTCTTACCAGCGGGTAAAGATATTCTAGTAGACGACCACACTTGGAAAAGGAGGCATCGCGTGAATCGGGAATACATGTATTGGCAACTAAAAGTAGTTCCGCTATTGCCTAATAGTTTGGCGGCTTTTCTGCGTTAATGGTTGAAGAATGCGACAATTATGAATAATGTTGTTATGAATTTAACGTCTGGAAACTTGAGCCTGAGTTCAAAAATAATATTTAACAAAAAATAATTCTCAAATAATATAATTCATTACAAAAGTATGAATGTGAGCAAACCTGTAATCTACCAAGAATAACTTTACCAATTCTTGCAAACAAACTAAAGATAACTATACATCAAACGATGAAGTCTTCCTACAGAAAAGTTGAGATCAGCTCTGCTTGTTCGACTAACATATAACCTCCTCAGTCATACCTTTAAATATACTAAGCCTCATTCTTTTTCTTACCAGTCCAATAACAGGATCCACATTAATAAACTTATTTAACCTCCCGCACACACCAAATAAAATCATTTCTTCTTTATACTTTAGTGCACAGAAAAAGACAAACTACGTTTTCCTTCACACTCTTTTCCTCTTAATACAACTCTCTTATACTTCGTTTTTAAGTTAATTTCGTTCGAAGTGGTTAGTTACGTAATTCTCATGCTGTTGTTCACGCGATCATCAAGACGATACAGGACATAATGGTTTCATTTGTTGCTTGTTCATCTGTCGTAATAATATTTCTACCTTAAATCGACAATCGCCTACCAAAGTCCGAAGAGGTAATTGTAATGAGTACTGGAAAAAGAACGTGCAGCTAATGGGAGACCATTAGGCATTATTCAGACGTTAACTGTAACATAAGTAATAATTATCTGTAACCTAAGTTAATTGTTATAAATTTTTATGAAAGCCAATCTCTGTCACATCTCCTGCTATCTTACAATGTCGATGCATTTAGCACGTGTCAGAAGAAAATGACTAGAAATTCTTATAAGGTAAACAGAAGAAGGTAAATTAACAGCGACTTTTCATTGTTTCTTTTAATCTGTGAGTTGTAACTGGAATGAATTGTGATTTTGCAGCACATACAATGGTTATTTTTATATCATTTTATGCACTTAATCAAGAGAAGCATAAAGACCTGGGTTTTATTAAATCCTTTGGTTTAGGCTCTAACATTTTCTGCACTTCTAGTTCCTGTTTTTTTTATGTAACTACGTACTGATCTAAACTGATATGCTTAAACCAATTATTTCAAAACGTAACGTTATATATAGATTTAATTATAATGCTATTATAAACAAGGTATTTAATTAACTTTAAAATTGTTCCCTTAGCAACGCTGTGGTTGAGAACACGAAAGCAATAATGTCTTTAGCATAATCAATGAACGCAACAATGTTTGTAACAATATGTAAAATATATGAAACCCAGCTGTAACAACATTCAACATGACGCTAAATGTCTAGAACCTTTGAAAAAGTTTGTAAACGAAATATGTCAGGCTTTAGATAGTATGGTAATGCAAGAATTTATTTTCTAGTTATATAATTTTAAAGAAATATTTTTGATTAAGCATAACACTGTATTGGAAAAAAAAAGATTTTTATCTATCAGCTACATATCCATTTGCAACGATACATAAGGGGTTTTAAATACCTGGTCCCTTTTTAGCAACCAAACTTATGGGTTAAAAGTGCAATTATGCAGTTAAGACAATTTGAAATTTTACAAAAAAAAAGTATAGGGAATGGAGAAATTCAACTTAAAAAGAACCTTTGTGTTGCTCTCTAAATCGTTACAAATTGCTGTTATTCAAATTTATTCTTCGTTAGACCAAAATGCTTTATAACTTCATGGAATAAAATATTAAAGAAAACAAAAATGAACCAAAAAATAGCTTAATTGTTTCTTTGGAAAACATCTTAGTTTCTTTACAATAAAAGTTGAATGCATATTGAACGGATTTAACTAGCAACAAAGTAAAGAAGTCGAAAGAATGAAACTTAAAAATAAGTTTTGAATTCTTGGAATTGAACATACAAGGAAACGCTCGTTCAATTACGCCTGAAGCAGCCAGCCATAGCGACAAAGGACCATTTGCAGAGACTTAGCTCATCACAAAGCTTATTAGAGAATACATCCGATAGAAGTGAAGACACGGAGTGAAGCATTAACCGGATCTGCTGGGGCAGCAAATGTCAGCTCTTCAGTTTTCTCCTCTGATGGAGATGCACCTTTCTCTTTCTTGGCCATTTCTGACGGATAACAACAGGAGTAAATAAATCTTACGTAATCTGCAGTTTAGCATAGAGGAGGGGGGGGGGGGAGGACTCTCTCTTATTCGGACCCGGGATACAACTAGCGTCATTATAAGACGGCGTAACGACCGAAACGAAGACTCGAAATAATAAGGTGAATCATGGGTTCTTATAATAGGTAATGAGATGTTTTGGAATTGCTTGTTAAAATTAATTTTCCGTTGCTCATGACAGAAGTAATATTTCTCAGTAAATTGCTTCCGAAGTTACGATATGATAAGTCGTGTTTCAGAGGGACGTAGCTTTAGGTTTTTGGGCTGAAGATATTCGACACAAAACGAAACTCAACTTGGACTTCTTTAATTAATATGTTCGAAATGTATTTTTATTCAAAAAAACGTAAGAATTTTGTGAAGTTCGTTTTTCTTTAAAATCCGACTGTTGTGGACCCAGAACAGGAACTTTTAAAAACTAATATTTTTCCTCAATGAGTAATCCCTCTCCGTGAAATCCAAATGGTACAGAGATATACATTTTTGATGAAACTGGAAAACAAACCTTGCTGTGTTCTTTTTTTTTTTTGTTGTAATGTCATTGAAACTTTTGGAAACTAGATTACAAACCATTCATATTTGAGAATGAAATGAAACAATAATAGCCTTAATCAATAAGAACCTGTACTCTATTTCACACGAAAAATGGAGCGACAAAATCTGAAGATCAGAGAAAGCAGTCAACCAATGAAAAGGCGCCACACCCACATTAGTTCTAGCAAGAACAACTCGCCGATTTACTTACTCCACATCATCAAGTAGTTCCATGTTTTAGCAAGAAATAAGTACTTTTTCTTATTTCTTGCTAAAACAAATTATCATTGTGTATAGTTTATTGGAAATTGATCATTGTGTATAGTTTATGGAAGTGGGGAATTGAAAATGATGTTTTTAATTTCATAAAATAATTTATTTTACACTGGTACATTAGCGATATAAAATACTTCCTGTAGAAATTCCTTAGAGTTGAAGATTGATACATTTTGAGGAATCTCATCGGTTTTCATTGGCTTTCGTCGTTAAGAGTACTAAGCGACAATTGGACACGAACCTCTTTGCAATTGCCGTTCGTTCATTACGTGAAACAGAGTATAGAAATTAAAAATTACTTCCTATTGAAACTTTGAAAAATTTGTTTGATAAGACAAGAACTTGTTTTCTTTTTTTCATGGAAGATAATTATCTACTGCCATCTTATTGACGTATTTGACAATGCTTGCTCTGTATCAACTTTAAGCTTTGGAAATTTCTGACTATTAGAACAATTCTCGTGTTTCAGCAAAATAAAATGTTATCGTTAAGGTATAAAAGAAGCAATGAAATATATATGTTCTGGTATTGGAATTACAGCGTTACACAAAATTCTGCGAAAAATTTAAAATATGTTAAGAGCTTTAAATAAATCCGAAGTCTTTGCAGTACTAATAAGAGTAATATGAAAGTATCAAATAAGACGAAGCATTGCATTACATTAGTATAAATAGCTTCCATATTTTATACTAACAGTCGAAATTTAAGTTTTTAAAGTTTCGATTCGTAAATTTTTACAAATCGATCAATAGTAAATACACAGATTTACTCGTTTTACATAGAAGTTAATAAATCAATGAATAGCTTTGTGACAAAAATGAGTTTTGCCAATGCGCGGGAGTCGAACCCACTTCTCCCCAAATGCTTATGACCACTAAACTAATTCCTGCTCCATCATGCGTATATATCTATAATCTCACTAATGTGACATCAGCGGATAAATTATGGATCCACTAATGTGACTTACAGTGGATTTCGCTGAATGCAATGGATACTATTCAGTGTCTTAATTAAACCACTTGGAGACTTTCAGCAGTTTGATATAAAATGAAAGCTGTTCTATTTTACAAGCATTCACTTAATGAAGTAATCAATCAGTAGTAAATACACAGCGTTACCTTTTGACATAGATTTTTCCACCAAACTAGTTTAGTGGTTAGAACACTTTGGCATGAATCTGGATAGATGTGGGGACTGGTCCCGCCCATCAGCAAAACTCATTTTTACCACAAAATTATTTATTTCTACAAATAATTAAAAATATCTTAATGTCTATGTTATAACGGTACTTAAATAGTAAAGAAAATTTTTGAAAATAATTATCATGATTAGTATTTTTTGTTTAATGAAAAGTTTAACGTTTTTCTCCGTAACAATATTACTAGGAATACCAATTTAACATTCAAATAATGAATCTGTGAAGATGCTTTCATTAGTCCAATCTACTTCTTATATTTAAAACGTAATTTTACCTGAGTTCTACAACTATTTGCAAAATACCCTGAAATGTTAGACAAAACAATAGTTTTGTCCAAATGTCTATGTGCGTTATTGCACTAATAGTTTTTACACCAAAACTACAGCTTTGCATTGTTACAGATATACTCTCCTAATCCTCTAATTTATTTTATTTTCTTGCTGTTGTCATAGTTTTCTGCATTATATGTGTCTATTCAGTAGTGTCCTAAATGGGAATGTTTGCCAATTAGTGGTTATTCGTGTCCTGGCTATGCACTTGCTGACAAGAAAGTCTATTGCTGGGTTATATGTAGGTTCCAAATGCTCTTGGCAGTGTGTACAGTCGCTCAAAAAAGTATTCGAACGCTATGTTTGATTAGAAAATTCAGAAAAATATCTGGCAATGATTTTTTTAGAAATTAGTGATCTGGCAACCTTCGTGTCAGTACTAACAAAATGATTTTATGCCACCTTCCGTGGCTCATCACTCGCAGTGTACCCCACTCATAGGCGGAAGAGAAAGAGTGTGAATCGCCCAGAGGGGCGAATGACAGATGGGAAGATAACTATGTCAGAAAGCCAATTTGTGGTGACAAGAGGTCAAGTTCCTAGCACTTCAAAAGCTGAAGTAGCTCTTTCTCGGAAACCCTAAAACAGTGGTCCTAAAATTGTGGATCACGAACAGCTTGGAAACATGTCGCAATGCTCTGATATTTTAATATTATCTAGTACATTCTAGGGAGTCGCAGTATCAAAGTTTTGATGACCACTTTCCTAAAGGCACATAGTTTGGTTCTGTGGAGAACCACATTACATATGCAGGGATAGGATATCCTCTTGCTGAGTTCTGAGGTCAATCGAGTGATATCTGTATGAAAAGGGACTTATTTTCACCTATTTATGTAAGTGAATAGTTTTTTTGCGGGAAAAATGAGTTTTGCCAATGCGCGGGAGTCGAAATCACGTGACTCCAGATTCATGCCAAGACTGCTCAAACGCTAAACTAGCACCTGTTGCGGTCATTTAGCCTAATGTTACCTATTAATCATCCTGCAATTCGCCCATGGTGCCATCTATGATCGAGAAATGCAACTTCTTTGTCCAATGTTGCTCTGACTAAGATGTAAATAAGAAAGTCACGAATGTCCAAAGCTTTATTAATGATATAAACAATGAATGGTAAATTCACATAGTTATTCGTTTAACATAGGAGTGAATAAATTAATAAATAGTTCTATGAAAACAAATTGTTCTGCCGATAAGAGGGACTCAAACGCACGTCTCTCCAGATTCAAGTCAGATTGTTTAACCACTAAAATAGCGCTTGCTCTTCCATTTATCCACTAACGTGATTTCCCGACCTTGTCGATAATGGCGCCATCTATGATTGGGGAAGGCTTACTTGTTAACATAGAATCAATAAGTTAATAAATAGTTTTGTGGAAAAAATCTATGTCAAAAGGTAACGCTGTGTATTTACTACTGATTGATTACTTCATTAAGTGAATGCTTGTAAAATAGAACAGCTTTCATTTTATATCAAACTGCTGAAAGTCTCCAAGTGGTTTAATTAAGACACTGAATAGTATCCATTGCATTCAGCGAAATGTTAAGCACAGCTAAGGTCCACTGAATCAAGCGCATTCCCATAGTGTAAATACATGTATGAATCTAAAAGGGAAAATAAATGTGTGCCATCCTCTACATAGTGCAATGGGCATTTGCTTCCTTATTTCGAAAGCACATCACCGCCTCTAAACATATCCATCGAAGGACGTATGTGGCAATCTGTGGTTTCACCTACAATCATAGGTGGATCGGAATCAGAAAATCAAAATTAATGAAAAAATAAAGTTCGGGGCTCACCACTCCAGGGTTGTTACACAGACCGAGACTATTTCTGTTACTCCGTAAAATTCGAGAAGGAGAAGCAGAATCGATTATATATAAATAGCGATAATCGATTTCGGATGAACGGGAGGGACATGGGTGAACTACATTCCAGTAATGCATCTTGATATTATGTTTGATAGTTTTCACATGACATGCCCAGTGCGCTACTTAAGAAGAGTAAAAAGATTGCTATCCCTTTCTACTAGATTTTGATCTTCTGCAATTTCTGAAAAGGTTCAACATCCAGTTCCAAATATCATGTAAGGGTTTCTCCTTTGCATCCCTCTCCGTTTGTATCCCGTTTTACGTCAAATCTCTACCGTACCCTAGGTCTGACAAGGGACAGCACCGTCCATCGGATGGAATGTTAAGCTATGGCTCACTATACAGGGAAACAACCTATGCAAATTAAAGAGCACGCTGTACAGTTTTGATGGGAGGCTTCTCTTCAGTCTGTCTCCTCATAACTGTCCAGTTGGTCTTCTTCCCCTACCTTCTGTGAGCTCTTAGAGTCCTCGTGGCTTGCCCATTTAGCCATTGTATGCAAACAACTATTGCACAGTTGTAAAACAGACCATCCATATTCTGAGGCCTCAAATTCTCCCTTTTGTTTCCCCAGTTCCAACTCATAATGCGTTAAAAATCGAATCTTTATCTCTAATAGAACCCGCGTTTGAGTTCAAATAGACTAAACGTAGTCTGTGTAATATTGTGGTCCTTTGTAAAGTTTGTTAAGGTGATGACAGCAGAACCCTCTATAGAAAGATGACAGTAAACTGAACAGGATTTTCAGATAGAATGCACCTTGAGAGGAGTCTCAAGGTTATTCAGCCTGCTTTTAACATTAATAGAGTATGATTGTTATATACCCGAGACAACTGCTTAATAAGAAACATAATTTGAAATAATAATTCAAAAGACTGTGGCCAAACCAAGACATTCGGTGTTCTCTTTATAACGAAGTGCAGAGCGGGTTTTAGCACAGGAATTATGGATGCACCGACAGTGGAAATTCGAACCTTGATGAATGATCATAAGTCATAAGTCAAAGTGAACTTCAGAATGAACCAACTTTCATCACGTAGTCATGATCAACAGAAGCCATAATCTTATGTATTGACATATTTAGAATTTGGAGCCACAGAAAGCAGACAAAGAAGAATTCAATTTAAGATCTCAAAAGATTATGAAATCCAATATTGATTAAAAGTGTGAGAGTGATCAATGTTACTCTACATTGCACTGATTGTACTTTTGTTTCAAATTTCAATTTGCTTATTCCTGTTCTTTCAGTGAATACAGATGTGTGAAATGGACAAGTTGCAAACTAAAGTAAATGAGGTATTTTTAAAAAATCCAACTCTCACTTTACTGCTCGCTGCAAAGAATGATATTAAAATATCAGGGAAACGAATATTCCCACTCTTTATGTAAGGTGTCAGTAGTCGAATTAACGAGTTATACTGTGGGACGCAGCCAGATGTTTTAGTGATCATCGTTTTGTGAGTATATAATGTAAAGTACACTTTTGATAATGGTTCTCACTACAGAACAAAGAATTTTTATTGTTGAATATCATTTTCTGGAAGTTCTTAGGATGACTATTAAAATGTGTTTCCGGATAAATAACCAGAGACAGAGAAACCGAACAAATCATCAGTATCTCGTTTGATAAAGAAAACTGCGGAGACGATTGGAATTTGGTCAAAAAAAAGAACAGAGTATCACTTTCGTCAAACAACGATATCACTTTCGACATTTATTATAATTGCGTATATATTTTTGGCTCATTATTTGCATTTCAGCATATTTTTCTCACAGAATACCCTTTTGAGTTGCTTTTTAAAATAAACTTCCTGTGTTTATCATGTACTAAGGTCATTTTGCAGGGTTTCCTTATTTTTGTGGTCGCTTTAAGCCATTTTTTGAACTGCTTTGATGCTAGTTTCAGTAGCCATCTATTATCAAAGAAAAAGAGCAATTGCTAAATCAGTCTATGATTTACCGTTTTGGACTTTATCAGTATGATAAACATAAAAAAAGAAAAAAATATAAATATTAGTCTTTGCTAATTTCTTTTTTTTACTTCATTTAATAGTATTTAGAATTTTGCTTGAAGCCATCATTGCAAAGTCTGAGGTTAACCATAGATACGGAAAGCCTATTTCAGTGGAAGGAAGAATAAAGCATAATTTGAGGACAACATCAGCAAATTATTCAAAGCTACCGATTTTGTAACATCAGATTTCACAAACACAATAGCTGCATTCTTCTTATGTTGTTCTGAGACGACATAATTTATTTACTTCGTAAAATATAATGCTGGATAATCACGATTTTGATGGGAAGAGAGGAATTCAAAAAGCGGTTAAGGATTTTCACTGCCGCTGCACAATGACGTTCTTCCCACTCTATTTATAAAGAATGATAAGGTCCCTCACAGCAATGAAACGAAATCAATCATGCCACCAAAGCTCGGCTTCTGAAATTCTCATTCATGGTAAATAATTCAAATTCTCAATTCCATACCTGAAGTACCGAAAGTTGGAAAATATTTATCTGGAACAAAACCTTGGCATGCATAAACAGTACATTTTAGCAAACATTTTCTTAAGAAAATATCCCATTATTTACAGAGAACATCTCATCGCTTACAGCAAAAAGCTGCATCAGAAGACCCACGTTTTCTATTCGTTCGTAGTCATTGTTGCAAAATCGATACAAAAACTACATCAAAGAGCAATATTTTCTTTCTTCGGTTTGAAATTCTTTTGTTCGCTTATAAATAACGTGAATGTAACGAAAAACTTTGCTTTATGCGGAATTTTCCCTTAGCTGAGAGAACACAGGAAAATTATGGGAAATTAATGAAAGTAGAATATCCGATTTCGATAATGCACTCGTGGAAAGAGTTGGATAGGTGGCTTTTAACCAACAGGAGAAGGGTTCTGGCGATATCACACCAATGACAAATGGATTTTGAACCTAGCGTATTCGGAGCTCAGAATGCATCGCGAATGCACGGATAAAGAGATAATGCAATCAATCACATCTCTGGTGGGATACGTCAAAGGAGTCCGACAAAGGAAATACTGGAAAGAAAGGGAGAAAGAAGTTCTCAAGCAAGACGTAGAGAGAAACTAAGAGTTTGAAACGTAGCAAGATAGAGGTGAGATACGGACAGCGTCAGTTATCAATGTGGGACCGCACCCACCCTACTCCGAACGCCTATAAATATATGAATATATTTTTAAAGGTGCTTTAAAAATCAGATTTTCAATCGTTTACAGTAAAAAGGATTTATAGTTATTTACAAATACACATTATTTACTCGTGTTTGTCATATAATTTGACAATGAGAGGTCGATTTGGAGCCTTCTAGGCTAAGGGCATGGGCCAAATGGTGCTGCTGCTCTCCCCCCAGCTATCAGGGCCTGGTTTGATATATATATATGTATGAATGTAATTTAAATGATACCCTATTATATTACTTTCTGAATGTAATTTTCATTCAGAAAATTTACATTCAGAAATGTTTCTAAAGTTGTTTCTAAAGTTCCTAAGTTTGAGGTCTTAGCCTGTCCAATCGGGGCCCAAACCGGTCAGCAGAGCCTTCGAGATAATTTTATATTAAAATGCTAGGAATTTAATTAAATTTTAACTCCAAATATGAGTTTTGGAACTACTTCACCTGAAAGTTAGTACTTCGATTTTAATATTAATCGCCCTTTACTTTCCCCCCGACTCTATTACATCACTTTTCCCCCTTATTTTTCCTAGATCCTGGCCTGAATATTACATCTTTAAACAGCCATGCATTACGGAGGCCTAATTAGACTGTGCAATCTAGTTTCCATGAGTCTTTCATGAACTACTACTGTTGCTTTGGCCATTGGTATTCAATTATAAATAAGATGGTATCTGACATTGTCCAACTGAACTCACTTGGACTTTTTCTGTGATCTTTAAGCACCCATAAATTTATTCACAGATCTAGTGCCTAATCTGTCGACACTCTATTCGTAACTCTATTCCCTAATATGTTAAACATTATTCATAACTATATTTCCTAAACCGGTAAAACTTATCCATACTGCTATTCCCTAATCTTTTTCAAACTATATTTGTAATTTGTAGTTCAGCATGTGTGTGTAGCATGGTCAAACCATCTCTATCTCTCAGTACACAAGTTACTGTTCAATAGTAGTGATGACTTCTTCATCTAACCCAGAGGTTTCCATACTTATTTGTCCTACCTCCCCCTTTTCAGAAAAAACAAATTACTCAGCGCCTTCCTGGAAATCTACCTTCTTTAAGCGAACAAACAGAAAGATGCAGTGACAAATTTGCGTTCTTTTATGTATCTATATTTCTACCTACGTTCTACAACATAGTAAAGAAAGATGTTGTAAATAAGACACCTTGAAGCTTGAAATTATAAAATTATTTATTAAAATCAACCATAGTAACATTCACATTACATTATATATAGAAGAATTAATATAAAGAAGGATAATTTTATATGTTTATTTGGAAAATAAAGTAATTACTACGACTTTAACTCTATGTTACACAACAGATTAAACATGTACGAACGGTTTTTCAAAATTTTTTTATCTTCACTTCTTTCTTTATGCTTCCACCTCCCCCCATTTGCACCCGAGGCTACTACAGGCCACCTGGATCGTTCCAGCGCCCCCCTGGTGGCGATATCGCCCACTTTGCGAAACATTGATCTAACCCATCTTACTTAAAAAAAAGCAAACCATCTAATGCTCAAGATACTGTGTAAGCATCCAGAATGAAAGGCGTAAAGTTTCTTGCTAACAGTGCTTACAAAAGGTGTACATTTCTGGGCCACAGAAAACTTTCGAAAGGACAAAAGTATTTTATAGCCTAATTTGAGTTTTCAGATGTATGTGGCCAGGCCCGTATCTAAAAAAAATGAAAGTTGGGGCGGGGTGAGTAAGTGACATAATCGAACCTGAAATGTGTAAAAGTGAAATGTAAAAGAATTGATTACCATTGCAGTATAACACTTACCCTTCCGTTTTAGAGGACATCAAAAACTTTCTTCAAATTGCGTGAAATATGAATGAATTAATGCACAAGTTTTATAAAATGTTTGGTCACTATTATCCTTACCAGCATGTGGTTCCATTACACTTAGGAGTAATGTTTAGTGAAACTAACCTTACATGAATGGGGGATCCATTACTCTTAGTAGCATGGCGGACAAATAAGTTAAAAACTTTATCCTTCTAGCTTGGGTGACAAATAAGTAAAACTTTGTCCTTACTAGCACGGGGGACAAATAAGTAAAACTTTGTACTTACTAGTACAGGGGACAAATAAGCAAAACTTTGTCGTTATTAGCATGGGTGGGGCATGATTCCCCTTTCCATAGCCCCTTGCCTCTATGCGCTTATTTTTTTTAATTTCCACAAATTCTTAAAAGTTCCAGTAGGAATGACTAATCTTATTTTTTAACTCTCGTTGACAACACCGTATCTGTCACACAACTTGCGAAATTCACTGCTCGACATTGAAAGTGTCCCACCCAGAAGGACATGTCGTACAAACATGCAAGTAGAAGGGTGGGTGTGCGCAATTGAGATATGTAAATGATGATAATCCGGAGCCACTGACGTATGTGGCTCAAGGGATAAAAGGTGCAAGAAGGAACAGGGGTGGTATTGTGTTTATGCAGGTGGAAGTCGTGCGAACGGTTGAGATTAGGTGATTCTACTTGGAAATTGTTCAGCAATGGCCGAAAATGCTTGGTACACGATGTCGGCAGGTTTATCGCCATTTGAATGCTTTTGAGAGAGGAAGAATTTTAGGCCTATGTGAAGCTAGATGGACTACACGTTATGTTGCTGCCCATGTTCATCGGGATGCATGAATTGTTGGACGCTGTTGGCAACAGTGGCGAAATGAAGGTTCTAGTGTGCATTGCAGAGGGTGTGGTGTTCTCCGACAGACATCAGCATGGCTTGATAGGCACATTGTTCGACATGCTCGTTCGTCACCACAACAGAGCACTGGGTGAAATTCGATGGGCCGTGTGCAGCCATGGACGTCCCCATAACCATCCGAATGGTAAACCGAAGGTTGCATGAAACACGCCTGCGCTCTAGGCAACCGTTATGTCGACTGCCATTGACTGGAAACCATCGCATCGCTCGTCTGGCTTGGTGCCGAAGTCGTGTAAACTGGGGTCACGAATTGAACACTGCTGTGTTTAGTGATGAATCCCGTTTCTGTCTGGGTGTCACGATTGATGGGTCTGTGTATGGCGACAATCTGATGAGAGGATGGATTCAGCTTTTATTCGTAACCGGCACACCACCCATTAGCCAGGCATAATGTTATGGGGTGCTTTTGGATATTACATCAGTTCACCTCTTGTCCACATCATGGGAACACTGACAGCTGCACGATACGTTAGGTAAATATGCTGAATGTCAAAACCCACTGGTTCCGCATAAAGCACTACCAGTATCAAATAGGGTAATGCCACTTTGACCACTATCTAAAGGTCTGGGACATACAATACCATATAGGTAAATGCACAGCCCACAACAGTCTAGGGTGAACAGTATTATAGGAGTAAAGCTCAACCCATGGCACCGCTGCTGCAAAACCTGGAATTTAATCTATTCTACGGTTAGCCACAAACAAGGATAGGTAGATCCAAGTTGACTCGGCTACCGTGGTGGGAACTCATAGTCCGGCCAAATTTTTGGGGCCCTGTCCGACCAACGGACCAAGTCAGTCAGCAGGGCCCCTGACAACTACCCTAAGTTTGAGGTCTTAGCCTGTCCAACCGGGTCCCACAACAGTCAGCAGAGCCTTTGCCCTCCAGGTCTTAGCCTGTCTAATCGGGGCCCAAACCAGTCAGCAGTGCCTTCGACCTTGATGGGCCCTCAAGCCCCCCCCCCCACCACCACCACCACTACCACCACCACGACAAGGTGGTTTCCTGTTGGGGGGACGACGACGATACGTTAGCGTGGTTCTACGGTCTGTTTTGTTACCACTCCTGAGAGGCATGCAGCAGCCCATTTTCCATCATGACAACGGCCTTTTACACACTGCTAGGGTCGCCAGACAAGGTTTGCAACATGGTCAAGTATTGCCATGGCCAGCACGATCTCCAGATTTATCCCCATTAGAAAATCTGTGGGACCACATAAGATGACATGTGCAATCCTCTCACCGACCGGCGTGGAATCTCGATAATTTATGGGAGCAAGTCAACGCTGTTTGGTGTGCAATTCCTCAGGACCATATCCATCGACTGTATGACTCCATGCCACGCAGTATTGCCATTCACGGTGGTGCAACCACCTACTGAGGCAGTCATATTGTGCTGCATTATCTCATTTTGTAACCGCTGTAAGTGGCTGCAAATTAATTCATGGTATGCCAATATGTATTGCTATGTGTGTGCCCCCTCACTTCTTCTGGGTGGGGCAATTTCAATGTCGTGCAGTGTAATTAAACTGAGACTTGTTTAAGAGTACAGTCATTCAAAGAAACAGTAGCGCTGTCCATATCATTTTATTTTACTAGAACGATGACGTCTTCGTAAGCAACTACTGATCTAAAGTCTCAATCTTTCGTTTCGAATTATTTTCTCATAATCAATTATGAAACTTAAAACTTGTTAACTTGTTAACTAAAACTTTTTTAAACTTGTTTAACAAACTTCAGAATTGTTTAACTCCAGTAGACTTCAGATAGACCAAAGGTAGTTTGTAGTTTGCGCAGGCCTGAGATAGACTGATGCCCTATGGTTATCAAAATAGTTACGCTAACCTTTCTTTAATAGGGTTAATAATATATTTGTAAAATTCTTAGGAACAAACTTTTTTTAATTGGAAACACTCAACACTACAGTTAGCCATCTTACAATGGAATTAATCCTAGTTCTAAGAATTTCAGCAGTAATTTTATCTACATCTGGTGTCCTGTGTAATCTAACTTAGAGATATACAAGGCAACTTTTAAATCGTGAAATACGGCCAATATTAAGACAACTAATAGGTTGGGTAGTTTTACCTTTGAGCGGCGCTTTTTTGCACACAATGGGCTAAACGGTCAGGTTAAAAGGACTCCAAAGTCTCAGAGAATGTTGGGGAAGAGGACCACTTGGCAGCTGTTAGAAGACAGATGGAAAAACTCCCATCAAAGCCACCCACCATATTCTTTAACTCTCCTGCACGCGGAGACCGTGGCTTAATGTCCCATCCGATGGACGGCCGCCTTTACAAGCCCATCGCTGTTTCTTCTCTGACCGAGGCCAAGCTGGGGTTTAGCGAGAATAAATCTCAATGCAGACCCATGTGGGAATCGAACCTAGGAACTACAGATTAACGATCCTGGCGAACTACTGATTAAGCCAACCCCGGCCCAAGCCAGTAATACTTCTAACTTAATTACGAACAATGTGAATAAAACTAATCACATTGTTCAATTTGCACTATTTAGTTGTTTAACATGCACTAAGCTATTAATAATATAATTAACAATAATATTGTTGTGGATTTAAATGGATAAGCACTGAGCGTGACTATAATTAAGTATATTTTTACAATACAAATTACAAATTATTGCAATTGTATGGATGAAATAACTTATTTACAAACTAACTACCATCGTACATCAGTTAATAACCTTTTTCTACAGAACAGTTGGGTTGGGTTGTTTTACCTCTGAGCGGCACTTTTTTGCACACCATGGGCTAAATGGCCAGGTCACATGGACCCCGAAGGCTCAGAGAAGGTTGGGGGAGGGGACCCACTGGAACAGCTGTTAGGAGACAGATGGTAGCCTCCCGTCAAGGCCATCCAGCGTGTTCTTTAACGTGCACAGGGTATGGCTGTCCCGCACACGGCGCCACGGCTTAACGTCCCATCCGACGGACGGCGGCCTTTCCAAGCCCATCGGTGTCCCCTACTGACCGTGGGCAGGGCGGGGAATTTTTGCGGAGATAAATCTCAACGCTGACCCAGCTGGCACTCGAACCTGAGAACTACAGATTACGAGCCTGGCGCGCTACCGACTGAGCCACCCCCGCCCCCCTACAGAACAGTTAAGACCGGCTCTGTCTGCTGGAGCGAATTATTACCTCTTCATTTTGATTGCCAAGTCTCTTGAATTTCTTCACTTCAGGCGTAAAGAATCATTTTATTTGTGCTAACTCACTAGATTTATTATACTAGTAAAACATAACAAACACCCGCGCACACACCATAAAAATCTCTTGTTTTTGACCTATCGTGCACTGATTCAGGTAATCTATACCTCCTTTCTAGATCTCTTCAATTCCAGCCCTGAAATTCTATTATTCTCTTTTTTTAGGTCGGTTCTACATTTAAATTCGCTTGTTGTATAAATCTCACGCACAAGTATATGGAGCGTTCATGTCACGTTTTTCATGAAGTCACTGCAGCACGTTCATCTTTCGTAACAATATATTACTTGGATAATGCAGAAAACAGGCAATTACTTTAAAACCATAGCTGCTCTGAAGATTTTATAAGAAGTCCTATTCATCAAACTAAATAAAAGTCTCGAAATTATAAACCGAAACTTGCGAATTTTGAAATTTTGAGTCAGTATATATATATACACATCCTTTATATTAGGATTAACGTAGTTATTGTTTCATAGTTATCGTAGTTGCGAATTTCGTAAATTATTAACAGATATTGAGGTAAATTAATATGATGGCTCATGAATAAGAGGCTGATAAAAACTGTTTTCGCTGTGAGTGGGACTCGAACCCACATCTCCAGTTACATAGCGAGTATTCTACCACTAAACAATCAACGGCTAAATTTTTCTGCAGCAAAATGTGACTATAAAATTTTCTCGATTTTTTCGTTTCGCGAGGCGCCATCACTGTCGTGAACAGGAAACCAATTTGTCTCAAAGGTGATAATAAGCATATACATATAGTCCAGCGGTGAAGCGTAGTTGCAGCAATTGGGACAATGACATTGCGCAGTTGATGAAACGATAATTCTCGTAGATCATTAGCTGATTGAGCTATCAGCCAATGATCTATGATGCAATTGTCTATCTAGGATATTATTGACTGATTGACAAGGAACTGGTAATTCGGGAAGTCAATGACCTGCAAGAATCATAGATGTCTTAACTGCGCAGTCTCAAGGTGCAGAGAGCAAGAGCATCTGTGAGGATGGCAGGACCTCAGTAGAAAAACAATACACATATCACTGCCTTTCTTGGGTCTCGATCCCAGCTCCCTTAGATCGGTAGCCAAGCATGCTAACCACTCGGCCAAGGGATGGCATAATATAATAGGAAAATTTAAAAAAGACGATATAAATGCAAATATTAGGCTTTGAAAGAAAGTTCCAACAAAGCTGCAACATCCTCGGATGATGACCCCAGTCAGGGGTCGAAACATTAGGATATTTACTCACAAGTAAGTGAATCTATTTCTCTCTAATTGCTACGATATTAAATCTACCTATACTAAGGCAGCGATGAATACAGTTTCTACATATATTTAATTTATCTTTTGTAGAAAATTTTAATTTTATTTAAAATTTTGTTTAAATTACTTATTATATGAATTTTATTTAAAGAAACCATTGCTTCCCTTGCTCCCATGGACCGCTTCGCCACTTCTCAAAGGAAGACACAAACTCAAAATTCAAAACTCGAAACCTTCGCCAGCAATGACGTCACCGCGGACGTACACGAAGCGCTTATGTGGTTATCTATTTACCCTTTTGTTCTCCCATCCCCAGACAATTCGGAATACACCTATTATAAAACATAACATTTTGATGAGATTTTCAGATAAATCTCATTTAATGGCAATCTTTTATGTCAATGTTTGCTGTCAAATATTCCAGCTTCTAAAACACTTTAAATACAGAAGAAATGGGTTAGGTTGTTTTACCTCTCAGCGGAATTTTTGTGCACACAATGGGCTAAATGGCCAGGTCACGAGGATCCCGAGGACTCAGAGAGGGTTGGGGGAGGGGACCCACTGGAACAACTGTTGAGAGACAGGTGGTAGCCTCCCGTCAAGGCCATCCAGCGTGTTCTTTAACATGCACAGGGTATGGCTTTCCCACACACGGGCCACGGCTTAACGTCCCATCCGAAGGACGGCGGCCTTTCCAAGCCCATCGGTGTCCCCTACTGACCGTGGGCAGGGCGGAGAGTTTTGCGGAGATAAATCTCAACGCTGACCCAGCTGGGACTCGAACCTGGGAACTGCAGATTACGAGCCTGGCGCGCTACCGACTGAGCCACCCCCGCCCCTACAGATGAAATACTGCAAAATTTGATGATTTAAATATAATTGATTTATAGCTTTATTTTATCTTTTGTCTGACTTCCATAAAATGTTTATTTATCAATATGCAGGGTAATTGCAAATGATGTGAAATGTTTCAAAAATTTATTTTCAAAAATCTGCAAGACATACAAAAATGAAACTTACACCACTTGAAAAAATTGGTACCCTGTTGAAGCTTGATGTATTGATCGTTGAAGGTTTAGTTTGAAGTTCAATCGTTAGATCGACCGGGGGAGAGGGGAATTTTTCTGGCCTCCACGTTCACCAGATCTAACTTACCTCCATTTTCTTCTATAAGATTTTGCCAAAAGTGGAGTTTATGTTCCATCACTATCTGCAGCTTTGGGCAACTTTAAACGGAGAATAAGAATCGCTATCGGAAAAAAACTGATATTGTTAACTCTTCGGTAGCAAACTGAATATCGCTTTGAGGTCTTCAGAGTAACAAACATAGCATACATTGAACTTCAATGCCAACAACCAATTATTCTCTCCAGAGCTCCTTGCCACAGAGGTCTCATAGTAAACTGTCACTATAATAACATGCAACAGGGAAGTTCTGTGAGGAAGGAGAGATCCCAATAAAAAGGCAAAACTAGAAAGAAACATTCGTGCCTTATCCGAGAATCGAACTCGGATTCCTGTGATCAGTTGACAAACACACTTACCACTCGTCAAGGTACCAAATTTTTGTTGCTGTTGTTCTTTCTAATGGTGTAAATTTTATTTGTGTATGCCATTATTTTTTCGAAATCAAATTTTGTGAAAGTCTCATATAATTTGTAATCACCCTGACTGAGTTTCCAATTTAGTTTTCCAATGGCATCAAATGGGAAATCTCTAACGATTGGCGAGGCAATGATGTGTGTAACGATTTGTGTGCGTGCCAAGCTCCTTTCTCGATTAGTTCACAGACTCGAGCCACACCTGGGTCAGCGTTGAGATTTATCTCCGCAAAATTCCCCGCCCTGTTAGTAAGAGGAACCGAAGGGCTATAAAGGCGGTAGTCCGTCGGATGGGACGTTAAGCCATGGCCTAATGTGTTGGAGAGCCATACCCTGTGCACGTTAAAGAACCGCTAGATGGCTTTGACGGGAGGCTGCTATCTATCTCCTAACAGCTGTCCAGTGGGTTCCCTTCCCCAATCTTCTCGGAACTCTCGGGGTCTTTGTGAGTGGCTATTTAGCTCATTGTGTTCAAACAAGTGCCGCCTAGAGGTAAAACAACCAAACCCAATTCAACCTTTGTAGATTATGGAAAACCATAAACTTTTAAAATTTGCTAGTAAAGATGCCTTCTTGATTTCCTCTGGACTTTGGAGGAGCACGCAATTATGTAGATAATAAAACTGTTTTAGCGTTTATGCCGTTTAAACAGCAATGACGCACAGAAAATATTACCACCTACACCACGAAACATACGAACATACTACACCACGAAAACATTGATAAATGATACCTTGATAAAGAAACTATTCTCGCGGGATCTTTTATAAAATATTTTCACTAACATTTATTATTAATAACTATTTTGCAAGAAAAAATGACGAAGAATGTTGAAGCAAAGACGTTTTAGTAAAGAAATGTATATTTAAAGATTTCATTCAACTTTTATTAATTCATTTCTTTTTTTTTCCTTTTATCTAAATATTTGATCCTGTCTTCAAAGCGCGGTCGGAAGATGAGAGAAGTTCCAGGCTCTTCAATCGCGTCTGCCATCAATCTTTGCCACACTCCCTTCCAGATTAAGGAAAACCATAAATATTTAAAATTTGTTAGTCAAGATGCTTACTTAATTTCCTGCGGACTTCTGAGAGCGGCGGAAGAGCACAAAACTTCTTTCACAAGGTGACTGCAGGAAGGAGATGGCAAGGCAACAAATCCTTTTGGATGCCTCCATTTCTTTCAGATCCATGCAAATTCTTACTAACTAAAGAGATTTCTTTTTTGTACCGCCATGACTCTTCCTCACGGCTATTTGAAGTAGCAATCGACTAAACATTCCTTTGTTCTACTTCCTGTTATACACTCGTTTCACCAATACCTAGTGCCAACTTTTTAGTTTTTAGAAATAAATGGGACTACAAGCATTGACATAATCGCTTCCGTTAAGGGACTGACGCAGAATTGAAAACTCAGAATGAAAATGGATTAGAAATTAAATTTCAGATTAGTAGCAACAGCTAACTAGTATGATGAATAAATTAGATCATTGAAGATTACATCCTTATTACATTTTGATGAGACAGTAATATAAACATATTGTCTGTTACAGGACTGCAAATATTGTCTGTTACTGGACTGCAAATATTGTCTGTGTGCATGACTTTCCAGAAGGGGAATTTCATCAAGCATTACATGAATATTTGTTACGTTAGAGTGCATGGTTGTTAGTACACATCATTTGATGATTAAGTTGTTGATATATTCCAAGGATTCCAAACTTCTAACGTTTGAAGTTTCAAGTTATATTTAATTTAGAACTAACTGGTGCATTGGTCAGGAAAACTAGTTACTCTAACCAGTGGATATGTCCTGGTATGCTCTAAGTGTTAGCTGTTGACAGTGGTGAAGACCTGACTTTTGTTCAGGTGGCACTATGTTATATATGAAACGTGGAATGGCATCTTCATTTCTCTGTCCTAAATGTAGCAGACAAAAGTGATATATCGAAACTAAATACACTTATGCGTTGTTACTATAAGAAAATAATATACTTTGTAACTATTATTTCAGAACTATTTTAGTGTTCAATAGTTTTTGTGGAAAATATGAGTTTGCAAATTCATTACCAAACTCATTTTTTCCACAAAAAATTATTTATTGATTTAGTAACTTCTGTGTCAACAGTAAATCCTCTGTGTATTTTCTATTGGTTGATTACATGTAATGTTTATTATTGGTAATAATAACAACTATTACACATCCAAGCGGTTATATTTTTATAGCGGCTTCTCCCTTTGTTCACAGTTGAAATATTCTAAGTGTAAGCATCTCTCAACAATTCTGGCTGTTTCCAATAACACTGCTTCTATGTAGAATATTTGGCGTGAATCATACTTAACTTTTTAGATATTCATAGTAGTAGTTAATACTCAGTAATAGTATGGGGAGAGGGGAGAGGGGAGAGTATGGGAGAGTAGTATGGGGAGAGGGGAGAGAAGCTGTCGGACTTCAACTTCCTCAAAACCTCAAATCAAAAAGGAAAAAAAAAATAATTACCCTATTTTACAGCATATAAGATTCACTGACCTATAAGACGCAACTCCATTTCTGCGGGGCATAGTTAGGAAAATATTTGTAATATATTTAAAGAAGCAATTGATTAAGCTGATATGATTGCATATGGATGATGGAAAATAAAGATTTTTACATCTCCCTAACAAATTTTCTACGCTTAGTTTTTTTTTTTTTATTTTTATTATATGACACGAATACATCTTTATGTGTTGAAAATGTCTAAATAGATGACGAGCTTTTAATATCGAAATAAACAAATTTGGATTATGGAAATAATTTTGAAAAACTCACAACCAAAAATTCCTGTGTGTGTGTTTGCCTGCTATGATTTCCACTTCTAGTCTCTATTCCACAACATTTTTTTATTGATTTTAACTATTGTTGTATCATTTCAAATCATTCATGAAAATTGGAATGATAATTAAGCCAGCCTCGGCTCGTAACCTGAACTCTAATCTCTTTGTGAGTTGCTATTCCTTGTGCAAGCGAGTCATAACCTGTGTACGTTAAATGACATACTTGATGACTTCACGGAAAATATTTACCTGTCTCTAAATAAATGTCCAGTGGATCCTATAGACTCTGAGCCTTGGAATCATTATCATTTGGCTATTTATCCCATTTGTTCACAAAATAGCAGATATAAAATAATCCCACCCAACTCATATAAACAAATGGCATATTTTGCCTTCTGTTAGCCTTTATTTAGCATTCTAAAGCTCAGTTTCTTAATATTTCAAGTAATGGATTAGAATACAGTCAGAATCATAAAGATAATCAGAACTAGCAGGTTGAATATTATTAGTGGCTATTGAGAACTCTATGTGTTATAAACTGACACGCTCCTGTCAGACTTCTGTGGCAAGCAGCTACTTGAGGAAGGGTATTTGGTTTTTTATTTATTACTGAAATTTGCCAATTTTGGAAAATATATTTTTACATTTACATATTAAGATGATTTTCCCAGTTCATCATCTTGTAATTTATCCACTATAAAGACCTATTTAATTTTAAAGTTTTACTTGATTATAGAAACCAGTACCCACTCAAAAATTTTCTTCGGTAAATACGGAAAATTTATTGCAAACATTTGATTTAGATATGAGTATATTATTTGAATGTACGCGGTTTATTAATTTTTAGTGATAATATATATAAAGTTAAAATACATTATAATATTGAAAGACGTGTAATAGACCTATTAAATAATCCTGCTGTTGGATTTCATACATGTTTGGCTCATTATTAAAAAGAAATTGGATACAGATGAGTATATCTCAACGTTTAATTTCTTGGTACTGTTAAACGAAAAATTGGAAAGAACATTTTAAAATTGATATTTTATGTTCGATACAGTTCATATATATTATTATATTGAATTCATTAACTGTTTAATTCAGAATTTTTTTATTTTATCATTTCTAAGATATTTGCATTCTTTTGGTGCAAAGTTATGCTTATTTGTTAATCTCTTTAGAAATGTCATTTGGGTAAATAGAATCAAAATAATTCATTTATTCACAAAGCCAATGGAATTTTTGATATATTTTTGTTCTATTCAGAGTTTTAACCAAAAATCAACAAGTTGCTTTTCGGTTATTGTTAACTAAACTTCATTATTTTAAAGCTCTTCAGTCGTTAAACTATTGTAAAACAATTATAAGCATTCTAAAATTAATATTAAATTTTCCCTATATAGATAGATGTCTAATGAAGTAAGTTTTTTATATTTCAAGATTCTTTTGAAAAGTGTTCTAGAATTTAATTTAAAATGCTACTAATTCGCTTTGTAATTTATTTTTCCAACTTTATACTCTTTTGTTTGCGTCATCTACAATCTTTGGTCTAAATTTGACATTATATTTTAAGAGCTATCGTCCCAAACAATGTAATTTGATCATCTGGTTAAACGTCTTAGCTTCTAACTTTTCTCTTTCCTTTAAACCTCTTCGTTCCTGCTGAAATTGCAAATTCTCCTCAACAGCATTCTTCATAATATCTTTGGAATCGGAAGAAAATTTCATTAACCGAACTTGGGGAAAACAAGAAGGAAATCACTCGCTTCTGAGGATATTTTCAGTTTACTCCTTCATTTTATGGCTTTTTTTTTTGGAAGAGAAAATAGATGTCATCGCACAATTATTTGAATGTTAAATTAAGTGTTTCGCAATGAATGGTTAATGCAACGTGTTATTTTTTTATAATTTATAACTGCGGCAAAATTATACTAAATTGATGCCACAGTTGAGAACTGTGCATTTATTTTTTATGACTTATGATAATGACTAAATATCGAAGATTAGGAAATCAATATATAGAAATAATATAAAGTGAAAACAAAAATCATATTTCCCATTATTTAATCACATATCAAATTCCCGTTAATTTCAAAAGAATTTAATTGACCGACATATTGTTGTTGTCGTGGTAGAAGTCGTTGAATAAGATAAATTTTTAGGCATCTATTAGGCATTGTTTAAATTTATATTATTTGAATAATTGATTTCATTAATTAAATCATTATTGTTATTTGGGTAAATTTGGTTATTATATTTATTATTTTTCTGCTTTTAGGGGCACACATGGGGAAAAAGGTGTTTATTCAGTTTCATTTTTATCGTTTTATTGTTTATTTGGTGATGTTTCACATGGAACGATGAACTACAACACTTTTTTTTCCTTTATATTGGTAGTGAAACCTTTTTATTCTCATCATTGTTCTGTACGACATAAATTTTCATTAGATATACAACTCGTTGACATAGGCTGTCGTGTGTATAAATATAGTAGTAGTAGTATCCTTTATTTCCATTTATATTAAATTATGATACAATATAAGTATTTACAAAAATTTTGGAAATATACAACTCCACAAGAGTTCATAAACTCGCACGCGGAGTATAAGGTTAAAATAAAAAACATATATAAACATTAGAAACAACATTTTAAGTATATTACCATATTAATATTTTCTGTCATGGTTACATCAACAACATAGTAACAGAATCAATAATAAACTCTAAATACACCAATTTTTATTCAAAAATTTAACATCCCAAAGAGCAAACAAATAAAAAGAAAATTTTACATTCAGAAATATAGGGGAAAAACCTTACAACCTAAAGAAAGTTTTCTATATCATCTATATTACAAATCCAATCTCTTAGTTTTCGAGAAAACGTAAAAGAATTTATTTCATCCTTTATAGTTTCAGGTAAACTGTTAAATATTTTAGGCGCCAAAAATACATAATGTTTTTGCGTAATAGTTTTCTTCGGAAGTGGTACAATGAAATTAATATGTACACTTGTTCTGGTATTCTGCATTACATTGTTAATGTCACTTTCTCTATAGTGCTTTTTTAAACATAAGATCACATTATAAACATACATTTTCCGTAGTGGTAAAATTTGAAGGTCATTATAAAAATATTTAATACTATCATAATTTCTTTTTCTTAATATACATCTAATTACTCTATTTTGAATAGTAACTAAGGATTTAATATTACTATAAAACATTCCTCCCCAAGATATTATTCCATAACTTAAATATGACTTAACCCAAGCATTATATATAAGCTTTAAAAAAGTAAGATTCATAAAATTTCTAATATAAAACAATTTTGGAATTATTGCATTAATTTTTTTATCAAATATTTAATATGTTCATTCCAATTTAACTGACTGTCTATATATACGCCCAAATATTTATAATATTCTACTCTTTCAATTGCTTCACATGCACACTGATGTCCTAAACAATTTACAGAATGATATAATAATTTATTTTTTAACTTATCGACTTTATTATGTTTTAAATTGAAATATAAATATTTCGTTTTATTAATATTCAATAACAATTTATTTTTTAAGAACCATTTTCTAATATTACCCAAGTTTTCATTTATTTCTTCAATTAAAATATTCTCATTGTCAGCCACATATATCAAAGCTGTATCATCAGCGAAAGTTATTATTTTTCCTTTAAGTTCAAGATAACAAAAATCGTTTATAAAAACGTTAAATAATATTGGCCCTAACACAGAACCCTGTGGAACTCCATATTTTAGTTCAATTCCCTTACTAAACAAGTTTACCATTTTTACTCTTTTAATTCTATTTTTCAAATATTTTTTCAACCATTTCTAAACATTTCCTCGAATTCCAGCCATTTCAAGTTTTTTTATCAGCAAATCATGCGAAACCGAGTCAAACGCCTTTTTAATGTCCAAAAATAGCACAACAGTTTTCAAATTATAATTTATAGATCTGTATACTGTGGAAGTCAATTGTAATATAGCATCCTAAGTACCTACATTTTTTCTAAACCCATACTGGTGATCAGAAAAAAAATTATTTCTATTCTAGAAATTTAAAATTCTAATTTTAAGTAGCTTTTCGAAAATCTTTGAAAAAACTGAGAGCAAGGATATCGGTCTGTAATTTGGGATATCTAAATATTCACCTCCTTTATATATTGGGACAACGGTTGAATCTTTCAAAATCGGGGGAAAACATCCAGATGATAACGATAAGTTAAATAGGTAACATAATATATCTACAATATAACTTTTTATCTCTTTTAGTGTCTCCACAGATATCTGATCACTTCCAACTGTTTTTCCCAATTTTAATGGTGCAATAACTGCAAAAATCTCATTCTCTGATATATAATCAATAAAAAAAATTTTGAGATGAAATCGATTTATGACTTTTATTATCAGCATAATCAGGAATTTCCTTTACAAAATTACCAACAATTTATGTATAATAGGTATTAAATATAGTGAGAATAATTATCCATAGAGCAGCTCAAGGAGAAAGACAAGTAATTTGATCCTTCCGCCACATTCTCCCTAGTCTGGGAAAATTATAATAGCTGTAACGAAGACAAAAAGTAACCAAAGGCATATAATGCACATATTTTGCAAGAATGCTTTCGTAAAAATACACTCAAAAATAAATGAAGGAGAGTATATTGCTCCATATCTGTTCAATGATTCATTCTCTTTTCTTACTTCTTTTCTCATCTGGACTGATATCATTTTAAATGAGTTATTTGATACATCCTCTCGTGGTTGTTGAAAATTTCTTAATCAAATTTAAGCTAATAATAAATTGCTCTGTAGTAGACTGATGACAAGATTAGAAGCTGATTTGTCCAGAAAGAAATATATTCTTAGTTGCAGACATTCTTTCCTTATGGTATTAAATATCCTCATTCTACTATAGTATACATTGCCTAAAAATTGCCTACAAATTATGCTTTGTTATGCGAGGGCTGCCTCTCCTTCACCCCTCACACACACACACACACACACCATTTTAGCATAAAATAATTATTAATAACTTATTTAATTATGAAACCTGCTTATCACATATAGTAAATTATACTTCTGAATGTTGCATTGTAACAAGCAAATAGATTCATTAATTCCTCATTGCCTGATATTTTAATAAGACTTCCAAATTATTTCCAGAAATAGATCGTAAACAATGCAATTAATTAATACGGAATGTTAGTGATGTTGCAATGAATACGTTAATATTATGCATACCCCTTATATGCTTTATAGAAAGTTTCTATCTTAAATATTTCTCCCAGAAATCCTCCTAAACGGTACTTAGCTAAAAGCACTAAATTTCGTGCACTGTAATAGTTTCGACCCATGAAATTAAGATCATACCCATGGTGTCTGCGCAACTTGTCCCCATTGATAACTTCTACATTCATAACTTTCAACTCTCCATTCATAACAGCGATAGCGCCCGAAGAGATTTCTGACACTTGAAGCGGGTTAAACTGCAGCTAGAAAACTGATCTCTAAATACTATTCAGAAATACACAAAACAACCACACCAAATTTAAGACCGATCGGTCAAATATCTCCCGAATTTCAGGAGCGGAACACGTCCACTACCAGTGACGTCACCACTGACTTACAAGAAACGAATATTCACGCAACTCTTCGGAAGGGGTGGAGTGGGGTGGTTCAGTTGGTAGCGCGCCTGGCTGACGCATGATTTGTGGACGCACAGGAGAGTGCTCACGTCGCAAACTTTCACTGCATTTTTTTTTTGCGATTGTCTTTTTTTTTGGCATATTTCATTTGAAAATATAACTCGTTACGATCGGTTTTTGTGTTCATAAGATACAGTAAGATGATCTGTTGAAATTCTCCTTTTTTTTTGGGGGGGGGGGGGTGTATGTCCGTTTGTATAGAATTGCGATGCTTATTCAGTACCAGCGTTAACGGGACATAATTTGATGAACCGCGGTACGAACGGATTTCCTCTCGTGCAGTAGTAAGTATAACACCCATAGTCTACTTTGGTTTCGTAAAATATACAAAAAAGTGGTTGTAATATACGAGTAAAATGCTGTATTATTAGTTCTCACTAATATCCGAATGTCCGATTGTTAGTTACAAGAATACTGTCGATTTGTTTATTATGAATTACTCTACAAACTCCTTTCTTCACACCATTTGACAGTAGGAAATTAAAAAAATATTAACCCAAAATATTTTACTTAATTAACTAGTAAAATTAAAGACACAACTTAAGTATGAAGAAGAAGTGAAAAATTTAATTAAGAAAGTTTCAGAAATTTTTGAAACTGTGGCTATTACCGTGTTCATTGATTAGAACAACTTTAAGCAAGATTGTGGAATATTTTGGGTTAATGAATTATGGTAGAATTATCTACTCTTTCCTGACGACTGCAGGAAAATAGGTCGACATTATATAAAAAACTTTAAAATACAGTTTTTATTATTTACAAATATCCTTTAAAATGTATCATTTACATTGTGTACAATATTGAATATTTTCATAATATATTCACTTAAATATGTTTCGAAAATAGCTTGACGTTATATGCAGTTAAGTTTTTTATAAATTTAGGAATCATAACGACTAAGTTAATTTTGAATATGAATGTCTTTTCATTGTGCTTTTGATGCATACTTAAGCATATTTGTCGCTAAATACCGTTCGGTAGAATATTGTGTTGCAAACAGGAGCAGACATGAAACATACTGTTCAAAAAACAGGGAGATATAAAAGTTAAAACGTGAAGTAGTTAACTGGAAACATTTAGTTTTGTCTCAGAATTGAATTCGAACTCACGCTGCCCAGTTTCATGCCAGGCTTGCTGATCACACCCCTTTAAGCAGCTTTTTCTTCAGCTAATATGACATAAACTTCTCCCGAAAATTGTTTCATTCTCTGGTGGCACCATCTATGTGGGGAAACGGAAAACCAAATTACCTCTATGACGGATTTTGATAATTCGTCGTTTCTCCGAGATATCTGGCGACACGAGAGAATCAAACAATATTCGGGAAAAGTTTAAAAGACAGAGAAAAAGAAGAAAACGTTAGCTGCTGATAATGAAGTGGTCATCACGCCTGACATGTAATTGGGATGATGTGGAGTTGGAATCCCACTCCCGACGAAACTGTTTTTTTTTAAGCTAAGTACGTCATGTGTCCCATGTCTACAGGATATCTCCTGTGATACTCTACTACTGAGTGCGAAACATTTTGCTCTAATTTATGTAAGGAGAGTGAGATTATGATAAAGTAATATCCTCATTGCTGCTCATATTATTGTGCAGATCGAAACGGATTCAGATTTATTATAAAAAGAATTCTCGCCGATCGAAATAAATATGGTAAGTAATTTTTTGTATTCATGAAAATGTAATGCCAAAATAAATTCATTTATATGTAGTTTACATTGAAAAGTAATTATTATATTGGCAAAAGCATAAAAATTTAATCTCCATTGATTTCCCGCTGATCAATTATTCCTCAAACATTCATATAACGATGATTGAAATTTAATTCGAAATGCTGCTTTAAAACATACCTTCACTAGCAAAAACAACGCATTGCAAATGAAGAAAACATCAAATGTAAAAAATAAGTTTAAGATACAAGGAGAAATAGAGAAATATTACATTATCCTACTAAGATGAAAGCTTTATGGTTAATACAAAAATAGATAGATTTTTGTATATGATTCACTTAGTCTCGTAATAAACAACATTGTACCTACCATGAAAATCTGAATGACACGGAACAAACTCGAGATGGATCGAGAAAATAGATACCTCAGCGCATGTAATCTCGTTACTTTGCGAAACATCTTTGATCTTTCTCTTTTTTACTTCCTCATAGACTAGATGGCGACAGTTTCTCCGTTCTTGGAAATTCTAGATGGATGAGGAAAGAAAGTTTGGCCCATAGCACACTCCCCGAACGATGTAGCCAACTCATTGGCCTCCTTGCCTTTCTCTGATGAGAAAGTAATGGTGCATCGATCGGTTGCGGTGGTCACAGAGAATGCCGCTTTACCGCTTGTTCTGCGGCATGGCATTCTCTTACCTGCTCGGAGAAAGGCTGACAAGACAAGGACGTTGAGTGGAGGGTGGGTTGAGGAGGCGGTTGGACAGGATGTAAGTAGAGAGAGGTCGTTATGCGAAGAAACCTGAAGAGCACGTAGCTGACCTTAATACAGAGTGTTCAATAGCAAAAAAGACAGTTGCAAACACAGGGAAGAGGATAATATAAACAAGTCACTTAACAAGAGCTATTCACTAACCAAATAAGGTGCATAATTTAGGGTGTAGTTCATATGCGGTGAAAATAGTCGTGATGCACCAATGCTCATCTTGTCATCATGGAAGACTTAAATATGCAAATGTATCGGGAAATGTGTGTTGAAGCAATTGTAGTAATCTATAGCACTTAGAGCCTCTCAAAGAGGGAAAAATTCGAAAGAAAGGCTAATCTGCTGTTTTTGCCTTGATTAAGAGTAAAGGTTAGGAGAGTTGAGTTTGGTTGCTTTGCTGGTATTTCTTCTTAGACACGTAGAACAAATAATAAGTAATAGGAATAATAGGAATAAAAATATTCTTATGCAGCACAGATATGTGATTTGAACCTTTGACTTTCAGTTGTTGTAATCTTGCACCTTCAACAGAGACAAAATCCAAAAGAATGACAGAAACAGAAACTTTATCTACATCCGAAGGCTGAGTTGTTTCGCTGCGTAGCTAAATACTATGTCATTTGTTACAAACTCTAAGTCAGTGACACGATATTTAGTGAGATCATTTACGATTACGATAATTATTACGTTTTTTTCGATTATGGTGATTATTGAAATCATTTAGGATTATGGCGATTATTGTAATTATTTACTATGAAGGCGATTTTTACAATTATTTACTCTTAAGATTATTTACGAAAAATAATAATTAATAATAGTAAAAATGATCGGTTTCCAACTTTTTTTAACTCAGTCCTCTTTCGAACTTCAAGAAATTCGAAATGTTTTTACCTATATAAAATAAATTGATATAATATTTCAGATAAATACAAATTAACCAGTATTCTTAATCCATAATTTTTTAACTTGGATAAGCAAAACATGCATATCTAAGAACTATTCAAAATTTTGTTTAATCTATTTCTATCGAAAAACTCAAGAAGCCGTCCCCAAGATTTCTAAAATGCCCCCCATTGGGAACCACAGTTCTAAACCAATTAAACATGCATCAAAAAAATATTTCGGAATATACTTTCGGTAAATGAAACAATCGTAATAAACATTGTAGTCATATATAATCATAATAATCGCCGTAACTATAAATAATCTTAATAATTACTGTAATCGTAAATAATCTTAATAATTAATGTAAAAAATAATTGTAAATAATCCGTAATAATAAATAATCGTAAATATCATCTTGATAGTAAATAATCATAATAATCGCCGCAATCGTAAATGATTTTAATAATCACCGTAATCGCAAAAATCATAATAATTATCGTAACTGTAAATAATGTCACTAAATGTCGTGTTCTTAAATAATCGCATTCATCAACGTAATTTTAAATAAGGGTAATCATCAGCGGGATTGTAACTAATTGCAATCATTAGAGAAATCATAAATAATCGTAATCATCACCATGACAGTAAATAATTGTAAAAATGTAAATTAATGTAATACTGTAAATAATTTCGTAATCATAAATAATCGTAATGATCACCATGATCGTAAATAATAATAATAAACACCGTGATAGTAAAAAATCATAAATAATCACCGTAATCGTAAAAAAAAAATGGTAACGAATCACCGTAGAAAATGAGTTGCTCAGACAACTCACTTTCCATTTTTTTCCATTTTTTTTCCATTTTTTTGTGATAAGATTCTTAAAGTAAAAATATGCCACAGAAAATATTTGAGAAAAACAAGACCTTGCAGAAACAAAACATTCATAAGAAAGAAAGCAGTCATGTCTTAGATCCAGATCTCATTTATTCTACACACTAGCCACTTGGAAACTCGAGACTCTACTCTACAGCAGAAAAAGGGGTAACTCTGCTCCACAACTAAGTGCGTTAACCATTTGGTCATAGGAAAACTGTGCAATACTAACAAATTTAAATTCCTTGTATTAATTTAAAACCCATCAATAAAACCGTGATATATTTTTATTTATTTTAGCAAAACATTTTTTGTTTCGATTTTGAAGTTTTATTCATTACTAAAAATATTCATATGTTCTATGCCAGTTACACTATAAAAAAAAAGCTTGCAAAGGTCAGTCAGTGCATTACAAAATATTACCTTACATAAATCTGTACGAAAAAGGAGGTCCCTCTGAGACTCTTGCCTGAGCCACAGCATTTATTCCATTTGCTCTCCGAGATGTTCTCCCATCGATCGCTCAAAATGAGATATTTGAGTTCAAGGTATCTCGTGATTGTGTGACTTGGAAGCGAGGCGATGAGTTTTCTGTCTCTCTCTAGTGCTGGCTGCAATTTATCATCGAAGGTCACGGAACTACATGTAATGCATGCTTATTAATATTCATGGCGAAACCCATTGACTTTCTCCCTTTAGTCTTGTTACCCGCGTCTTAGAAAGCAGGCACCTGCAAAAGAACGGATGGCCACTAATGATACTGAATGCATAGGAAAAGATGGATGAAGAGTGCTCCAAAAGGATAATAATCCATCTGTTATTCTCGAAAAAATTGCATAAAAGATGTGAAGGAATGATGGAAGGTTGTTTTTCCTGTAGAATAATTTGGATAAACTTTTTCTCCACCATAAGAAAAAAAATAAGTTACAAATATTTCAATCGTAAAAATTGTTATAGTAAAAATGACCACTATATGTTAAATTTGTATCAATGTGAAATTTGATACGTTTTAATTGCATCTTAATTGTGAATACAATCTGCAACTTCTGTAGCATGAAATCCACAGATGACGTCGTAAAGAAATGAATCAATCAAAGCAATGTTCAGAATGGATCCCACCCTTTCAATACGGAGATCATACCTCTTGATGAAAGGAAAGGTGAATCCTCCTGAGGGTAATTCACGCATCAGACGATGATTCATGTTGTTAATGAGATTATGCATAAGAGCAGTTTTAGTGACGGCTTCTACTCAAATAGTTCCACCTGTAGTCCTAGAGAGTGTTTGCAGAGTGCTGTAGATATAAGCATTGTGGTATCCAAGCATTGGTTACAGGAATTTTGTAGCTAGAACAAGCTGTAAAAATCATTTTAAGAATTATAGTTCTATAGTTTGAAACACTCGCATCTTGCAGAAACATAAGTAGCACGTGAGACTCAAGGATTTTATCTCTGTACTCCAACGCAATCATGGTTCCGCCAGAAGGAGTTAAGGTTGATAATACCATTCAGTTAAATGAGTTCTTAAAATCATGAACCTACCGCCAACAAAGGTTCGCTGTCGATGATGTTTGCGGGATGATTATTTGCCCATCGTGTTCCCAGATCAGCAGACGATTTAAATGAATTTGGAGTGAGATCTTAACTATAATCTGAAGAATACACACTACAGGTAACATGCATTCTATAGAAATCAAACTTCTTTCCGTTGTGGCGTTGAATTTGAGGCACACACACACACTTAACTCACTTCTCGCATGTAATAAAATTTACCTTCATGAAACTTCCGTTGACGTGGAAACAAATTCCAGCATTCTGATGATTACAGTGAGGTCGGAACTAGTTCGGACAGTATTGGCCATTTGTATTCTTGTGATGATAATCGAAATATAGCCCTTGAACATCATTCAACTTGTTTATTTGTAAAAAAAACACCAACTCTTGATAATAAACAGTTCAAAGAAGTTCAATTGTTTATTGCCTTTGGCATTAAAGATAAAATCATTTTTTTATTCCTGGCAAGAACGTAGATAGCCCTGCAATACCAGTCGTCACTGACTTTAAAGTCATCTGACTGCAATCTGACTGCAATACCAGTCGTCATCTGACTTTAAAGAACACAGATCTCAAGTTTCGTATTTTTCCCAAGGCCCAACCCTAATTTCTTCTAGGTGTAGATTGTTCTGAGCTCTTCACATCTTGCATCATAACTAAAATTAGCGTTGTCACCTCCATCTTTACTCATTCACTCACAATGAGCAGGGGCATCTCAATCGGTAGTGCCCCAGGTTTGTAATTTGAAGTTCCCAGGATCAAGTCCGACCTGTGCCAGCATTGATATTTGTCTCCTCAAAACTTCCCTCTCTGCCCTCAGTCAATAGGGGACACCGATGGGCTTGGAAAGACTTCCGTCCGTTGGATGAGACATTAAGCCATGGTCCCGCGTGTTAGCGAGACATACCCTGTGCCTTAAAGTACATGCTGGATGGTCTTGACGCGAAGCTGTCATTGTCTCCTAACAGCTATCTGTTAGGTCCCCTCCCCCAACCTTCTCTGAGCACTCGAGGTCTTTGTGACCTGGTCATTTAACCCACTGTGGGGAAAAAGGCTTAGAGGTAAAACACCCCAACCTACCTCACAATCAGCTGTATAAAACACAACAATAAATACATTGAATTTCACTTTGTGCATTGTACTTCACAAAATATTCTGTAAAGGCAATATAAATTATCCTGTCTTTTTTAAGTGCATAGCATTCAGCATTATTCTTTAAAGCCAGTCGTTCCGGAACCCAGGAGGTCGAACCAAACTTGAGTCACGAGGGTATTCTAATGGGTCGTCAAAGGCTCTTGTTCTTCCTGAAAGAAAAAAAGAAGTGACCCAGGCAATTTGTCTGGAGTAATCCCTTTGGTTCATGAGCCGAATGAAAATTTGAACTTTACGCCGTGATTTAAAAAGTTTTCGAACCTCTCTCTTAAGCAGAAACGATATCGTCTTTACTCCTAAATTTAAAATTTTATCTTGTGATGTACTCCAAGATAACTAGTTGTTACATCGGATTTTGATATCCTTTATATTTATTTTTCGCAATATACCATTTAACAAAAATTGTAATATGCGGAAGTATGCACTACCGTGAACTTTGTGATTCATTTCAGTCATTTGTAGTGATGGAATTCAGGAAGAAATACTCATTTGGTTGAAATGCATAGTATTCATTTTGTCTTGATGAAAGTGATGACTGTGAGAGCGACGACTCTGCATCCTATTATGCACTTCATCGCTCTGTAGATACTCATTCTTCCGAACCTACCTGAAAAATGCATGCAGAATAGCAGCTGCAAAGCCTGCAATTTCCTCAGAGATGAATACTTCTCATTAGTCACCCGACGTTTCTACTCGTTAAAAGTGATCATGAAATGTGAAGCCGTAAACCACACAAGTACCAGTTCCTCTGCTTGTGTGTGTAATGTCTGTTGCAAATACTACTGTACATTCATGGATCAGACACCAACCGGATAACGCTGTAATGGAAGGAACAGGAAGTCTATAATCAGTCAAAACTGATAAGTGCGTGGAAGCGTTGATATGAGAATTTCAGTCTATTTTTAGCTTCACAGGCACGAGAAAGAAGTTAGATTCCATTTACACTCTTTCATCAGGTTATCATAATATACTACTTTTGATTTAAACCGCTCTACACTTTTTATTCCTTATTACCTTATGTCACAGTGCATAATTGGCACGTCACTTAGTTATTCTTATTTCCAATAGTTCTTAACTCTCGTTGGGACACGACGAAGAGAATCTCAAAGGATTTCAGATTTTCTAACAGTGGGCGGTCAATCAGTTCGAAATATTTTGCACACCAAAAAAATGATTTGGTTCGAAATTTGAACACTTCAAAGGCTCTAATTCTACAGTTCAAAGATTTTATGCAGCAATTGATATATCGTACCTTTTTTTTAACTTTGAAAGATCTGTTGTATCTTCGCAAACCTCATCTTTGTGACCTGGTCATTTCGTCCATTGTGTGGAAAAAAAGGCTTAGAGGTAAAACATCCCAACCTACATCACAATCATCTGTATATAATGATCTATATAAAACACAACAATCAATACATTGAATTACACTTTATTGTGCTTCACAAAATATTCTGTAAAGCCAATATATTCCTTGGATAATTTTACCTTTTTTTATTTTTAATCTATTTAAAACTTTTCAAGTAATTGAAAAAAAATTTTATTTACTAATTTATTTTAATCATGAATCAAAGGGAAAAAATGATAAGCTGCTCTTTTGCTTTCAACGAATAGAATGGTTTTTACATTCATTTATAATACTCCTTTTGCAATTTCTATTATAGTTGTAATTTCTACGCTTTTAGTGTTAGGCTTCCCTTCATTTAAATGGTTTCAATCATTACTTTAAAGGTCGATTCGTTACCATTTAGAGGAATTCCTAATCAGTTGTCTCCTTGCTTCTCAGTAATAGCTAAGCAAATTCTATTTATGCGTAATAATATTTGAATTCAGAATTAAACTTAAATCTGAATGACAAAAACCTGAAAAAAAGTTAAAGTTTGCGCAACATGCTGAGCTGATATCGCTGTAACTTCTTTTGTAAAGCAGCATTTAAGAATAAAGGTTCCTGATATTCCTTACGTAAAGATCTTGAATAACTCTCGCAAACGGGCAAGTAATGATTATAGCGTTTTCTCTTAAAGTAAATATAAAAATATAAGAAACGAAATATTCCTTTACTGTTTATTAAGTCCGTACATGGAGTTTGATATCATTCCGTTGATTATTTTTCACTCGTAATTAAAGAAATGACTATAAATGCGAAACTTAGTAACTTTATACTTGTTGCTAATGTGACCGATCATTATTTTACCGTTTACGTTAATATGAAAACTTTCCAGATTCTTCTATTGCACATTTTCGTGTTTAAAACATCGTTTAATCTCGTCGAAAGCGAAAGGAATCAATTAGCTTTTCAAACACAACCTGGTTTTTATCTATTTACATGAAATTATCTCAAAATAGCAATCGTTTGAAAATTTGAGTTTTCAGAAATATGTTTTCCTACGCAGTGAGCAGGGAACAAAATAATTTGATGGAAGCACCAGAGAATAAGCGTATAGAACAGAAGTGGCATTAATGTTATTCTGGTAAAGTTAACCATTCGAGTTGGGGAAAAATATATGGGGCTAATATAGCTTGCGGTCTACTGGGATATCTATACTGTACTGCACGCCATATATTTCGGTTGGTCAGTTTTTCTACCTATGTAGGGAAAAAAATCCTAAAAGGTCAGAAATAAACATGAAAAGAGGACATTTCGCATTAAACATCAAAAAAAAAAAAAGAAAGAAAGACAAAGAAAGAACACATGTACAAAATGGCGCAGAACGTCAACTACTCCTTGCAGCTAATTAAAAAAAAATTGAAGCAAAAAACATCACGAAACGTGACAGCCAACCCAACCGGGAGCAAGAACAGAAAGAAAATTATAAATACACAATAACCATATCACCAATAACTTGGCTAGAAAAATCATTGAACAGAATTATGAAACCCCACAATAGCATACTACCCAAAGCAGTAGCATTAACAATAGAAAGAAGTATAAGAAAAAGACCGAGACGAAAAAGAAAAAAAAAAACGGCAGGAGTTTACAGAATACCTGTCATAAATCACTAAAACAAAATCGACACACCGTACTACGGAAAAACCAAAAGATCATGTAAAATCAGATTTAAAGAGTACCAACAGTACATCAGATATAAAAGAGACACAACAGCACTAGCCTGGTACGCGCGAAATCCAAACATAACACCGAAATTCGATCAAGGACAAATAATAGCAAACCCCAAAACGGAATATCAATTAAATGGAAACTGCTCATGGACGAAGAGGAGGATAGGAATACAAACAAACGGAAAGGAGCAATCCCTATTAATAGCAACCCCCCCCCCCCCCCCGCAAAGAAAACGTGGACCAACTCACCATAAGCAAATCAACCACTCACGGAAAATCCAAATCAACAACCGAATTAACCCATGCAACACGCCCAGAAGAAGATGTAACACCCTTTGAAGATGATGACAAAATGTCTTCGAAACCGGTTAGGGACGAAAGCTAACTGTAAATAATGTGAGAGCTCATAAGTGCATCTCTACACCAAAATATAGATCTTCCTAATTGATAAATGATAATTGATAAGATCTCCTCTAATTGATGCTATGAACTTTCTTCCAATAGTACACAATTCTGTGTCTCATGAAGGTATTGTCCTAGCTGCTCTCAGCTCAAGAAATTCCTTCATGAGACAGAGAAATTTGTACTGTTGGTAGAAAATTCATAGCATCAATTTGAGAAGATCTTGATTGACGGCCGGTAGTTCAGCGGTCTGAGCACTTGACATGGTATCAGGAGGTCATGAGTTCGGATTCTATCCGGTTCAAAACAATTTTTCATCTAACATTGATCGACGTTAAATTCAGAGTGATGTCTTCCTTAACAGTTGAACATATAGGTAAAAAAACTCTTCAATTTAATGCAATCCTTTAGTTTTAGGAACTTTTTAAACAACATAAAAATTAACAACCCAGATAAAAAGCATTTAGTCAATCAATTTTTTAGCTTATTATTTATTTGGGGACTTTTTAAATAATTAAGAAGGCGGATTTCTTACCTACAGTTATGCCTATTATGGAATCTACTGTCTATAGGGTAAATAAATATATGCAATAGACCTTACCCTATAACATAATCGTTTCCGTAAACCACAAAATATAGCAGAACGGTTTTTTTTTAATAAACATTTCTTTTTTATCCATCGTTGTGCTGATCTCCCCTAAATGTTTTTCCCCCGAAATATATAGTTTTATTTTTCTTTATATATTATTATTAGCAAAAAGTTATAAATTTTAAATATTCAATTAACGCAGGAATTAATACAAAAAAATAAAGTGCTCATAGATGAAGATAAAAACAGGAATGTTGAATTTGAAAATTAAAATCAATTATAAATGCAAGAACAAACATATATGATGAAAATATACGTTGAGGGTAGTTTTTTGAGCAGTTTCAGCAGTTGATAATAAATGATATGAAACGTCTGTGAATCTGATAAGATAAATCACTGAAATCCATGAGATCACTTGATCCCCCACTTTGCATCAGTACAGGGGAGTAGATAATGGCACCATTTTCGAAACATTTAAACTTGTTATGATTGTTTTGTAAAAAAATGGATTCTTTTACTGTAGAATAATTTTAATCTTTTGTGTATTAGAAAGGATAGAATAATGGGTTGCAAAGCTGAAGATTTATCAACAATAAAAAATAACTAGCAATGTGGTCACCACTTTTTAACAAAACCACTTTAATACAGTTGGCTTCAGGTATTCAAAAATAGGAAAAAAAAATGCGGACTCAACAAAATGTCGGAACTTATAAATGTTACGGCTGGGATTTCTTACAGCGTGATATATTTCATTTCTTGCTCCTATTTTAAAAAATAAAAACTAGATAATGCTTTCACTTTGTCGTCTGCCTATATATATTTAACTATTTTTTTAGGAAAAAATAAAAACATCATTTTATGTTAGATAGATATTGGTGAAATATTAGTATTAGCATTTTAAAATATATCCCATCTATAGTCTATAGAATAGTGTATTCTAGCGGTGGAAAAAGCCAAAATTTTAACGAATACTGTAAACCAGAGGCGAAGCGTAGTGGAAGCAATTGAGACAATCAAACTGCTCAGTTGACGAAACGATGATTTTCGTATATCATTGGCTGATTGAGCTATCAGTCATTTTTCAAACAGCCAATGTGCTAACAAGCAATTGTTTATCCACGACACATTTGGATGATTGACAAGAGTTTGATAATTCGCTAGGTCAATGACCTGTAAGAATCATTGATGTCTCAACTACACAGTCTCGATGTCTCAATTGCCTCCACTCATGATTCGCGCCTGCTGCAAACAATCCATATATACTAGAAACTTGAAATTTTGATGATAAAGGATGATAGTCAATAGTTTTACATTGGCAGCAATGCTTTGTCCCCTTACCCTCAGGGGAATGGGATAAAGAATCTTTATTTTTAAGAGATAAATGACAAATCTTTTTCTTTGTGTCTTACAGGTAGTAGGAAATATAACTATTTACATTTTTCCAATCACACATTAATTCAAATTCATATCGTTGGATAATTTTAATGGTGGAAAATAAAAACTCCAAAAATGATCTCTAGCAGAAATAAATGATGGAAAATGTCCTTTATGGTTAATAAACTTATGGTAATGTCCCATGTAGAAATAATTTTTAAACTACTACTGCTAATGATCTATTTATGCTACGAACTTGAACTTTTGGTAGTAGATTGTGGTGGTTAAGTTGTTTCTGTTAGCAGTAATGTTAATTCCCATACCGCCAGGAAGTGGTAATACAAATATTTGCTTTAAGAGATGAATGATTTTTCTTGTGTTCAAATATCTAGTGTCAAAATCTTGACACTAGACTTCAAAAATCTTGGTGTCTCAAAAATATAGGTACAAACTTTTAGGGGAGGTATATAACATCTAAAGGAATGAGAATTGCATAGGAACCCATAACCGGAAACGTCACCGTAAGTCAATAGGCGGCGCTGTTTATCAATGCGCTAGAGGGGAAAGTTCGAATTTCCTCATTCGAGCGGTAGTCGGCTTTACGAAGAGCATGCAGAGGTTTTCGAACAGGGAGCTGGCAGACATGCACTTAGTGTATGGAATAGCTGAAGGCAACGGACGAACCGCTCAACGAATGTATCAAGAACGCTTCCCACACAGACATGTACCGGGACACCGTTTGTTTGCACGTGCGCATCAAAATTTGTGCGATTATGGGTAGAAGAATTGAGGGCAGGCCACGATCGACGCGTACTCCCGCTATGGAAGAAAGTGTGTTGAATGCCGTGGAGACTAATCCTAATCCTAGTACCAGTACATGTGCCGTTGCCTCTGCCTTTGGAGTGTCTCGTTGCAGTGTACAGCTTGTTTTGCACGGCGAGTCCTTACACCCCTTTCATCTCCAAAGGGTTCAGTTACTTCTCCCCACAGACCATCTTGCACGTGTGAGTTTTGCGCAGTGGTATCTCCAAGAAAGTGCCCAAGATGTGAATTTCCCAACTTATGTTTTGTTTACTGATGAGGCCAGTTTCACTCGGGATGGCGTATTCAATCAGCACAATGCGCATTTGTGGGCTCACGAGAACCCCCATGGTGTGCGCACTCATGCGTCACAACATCGTTTCGCAGTAAATGTGTGGACACGTTTGGTCGGCGACTGCTTAGTCGGGCCGTACCTTTACCATCCCGCATGACCTCCGCTAAGTATCTGATCTTTCTGCAACAGGTTCTACCAGGCTTACTTGCCCATGTTCCAGCAAATGTGAGACGCAACATATGGTTTCAACATGATGGGGCGTCTCCCCATTATGGAAGGTGTGTTCGTGCGCATTTGAACATGTCTTTTGGGCAACGATGGATTGGGCATGCTGGACCAGTTGCCTGGCCCCCACGCTCACCTGATTTAACGAGCATTGATTTCTTTCTGTGGGGGCCCTCAAAGCTACCGTGTATGAATCGCCTGTGGAATCTGACATGGATCTCGTGGCAAGGCTCGTCTGCTCTGTTGCTACTATCAAAGAAATTCCAGGTGTGTTCGACCATGTCCAGCAATCAGTGCTCCGTCGGTGTCACGCATGCATCGCGTCTCATGGTGGAAATTTCGAGCATCTGCTGCAACATTATGAAATGTATCATATAGTACGCCATTTGTAATAATTATGTCCAATAAATGTTTCCCATTAATCACTGTCTTGTGTCCCTTTCAGATCTTGTACCTCTGCTACCACTTTCTCATGACGTTTCCGGTTATGGGTTCCTGTGCAATTCTCATTCCTTTAGATGTTATCTACCTCCCCTAAAAGTTTGTACCAAAATTTTTGAGACACCCTGTATAGGTAAAAATATTAATATACAATAACGTATTTAAAGTTGTCTCCACTATCTGTGTGCGCTATTACATAATTTTCAATAAGTTTCTCTTATTATATATACATATATGGGCGCTGTGACTACAATTCAATTAATTATTAGTAAAACTAAATAAAATTAATCATAATTGTTTTTCCCAAATCATCCATTAGATCGAATTTATACTGTTAGTGGATGTTAAATATTGAAAATAGAATTATTTTTCCTTGAAAACGAGCATCCGCATATTCGCCAGAGAAATTTGTTATTCTTTTAGTGTACTCTTAGTATTATTAACCTTATTGTGTTGTTCATACACACATGATATATTTGAGTCGAAAATCCCTTCTGCGTTTCAAACATATCTTTTTGATAAAATTTTTATGAGTGGGTTTTTTGCCAAAAAATAAAACATAAATCCGCATATTTTAAGAATATCATATGTTTATCATAATTACTTAAACTGCAATATTACTAATAGAGCATAGCGCAATTTTTCCAAATTTGAACGAGATGATTCTTGCACGTGATTTCTTTCTTTGCATGTGATTTCTTTCAGATGCATCCCAGACAGCTTACCAGAGATAATGATACAGCTTACCAGTGTCTGGTCGAATATTCCAAGCGCAACTAGTTTCATCACAGAATATCCATTCTTTTTAATAACTATTAGAAAGTTTATTCGGCATATACTATTGAAAGGGACAATCCCTCTGAAAACAATAAACTCTTCATCTAAAGTAGTGGTTCCCAAAGGGAGCGTTTCGTTTGGCAAACTTATAACAGAAGCTTTCGTCATCTAGTTTTCAACTAGTTATATAGAATAAAAAGTATTCTGATTTTCATGATTAGTTAATAACATGTTCGAAAATAATACCTGATAAAATCGGGATTTAAAAATTAATCTGCGAAAAGGGACATTATAAAATAATAATTCGTAAAAGGTGACAATGACCACAAAGAATTTGGAAACGGCTGCTATATAGGCACAATTGTACTTTAACCAAATTTCTTCCCATTTAACACATCTCTTATGACAGCGAACTCTTCTTTTTCATTTCTTCTTGATGAGATATCACGGTCATAAATCAAATATGACAACACTTAAAAAATATTTTTGAATTTTCCTTAAAACATCGTGGTTCTGAAAACTAACCCTCGTTTGTAAGCATCCCGTAGACTCATTCCATCGATTCTTTGTTTTCTTCTACACACCAACTAATATAATAAAACGATGTATTATATCGATACAACACATATAGCATCCAAATCTTGAAGTGATTAACATCAACATGTTTATCTTCCAAACTGGAATTAGTTAACATGATATTTTCAGTTGTCGATGGGAAAAACAGACTGGTTACAGAGTGATCATTGTCAACATGTGAAATAGCTTACCAAGTGGGATCTGAATTATGATTAACAACTTACTACTTAAGATTGAGGTTCAGTTGTATATTCAACGACTCTATTAGACAAAAAGAAAAGTCATTCACTTCCTGTTGAAGATCATTTATTGCTTCCTCAGGAGCGGGGGTGGCTTAGTCGGTAGCTAGTCGTAATCTGCAGTTCCCAGGTTCGAGTCCCGCCTAGTCCAGCATTGAGATTTAGCTCCTCAAAACCCACTCTACCCTCTGTCAACAGGGGACGCCGATGATCTGGGAAAGACCGCCGTCTATCGGATGGGACGTTAAACTGTGGTTCCGTGCACGTTAAAGAACACACTGGATGGTCTTGATGGAAAACTACCAATTGTCTCCTAATAGCTGTCCAGTGGTCCTCCCCCTAAACATCTCTGATCGTCAAGGTTCTTGTAATCTTTCAATTTTGCTCATTCTTTGAAGAAAAGTGCCGCTCAGAGGCAAAACAACCCAACCCAATCTCTTCATCAGATGATGAACAATAATTTTCGGAAACATGATCTTAGATTTCTGAAGAGATTTTCTTTTTCACCACATACTGAAAAAAATGTTTATCTCGTTTTCTCGTAAATATACTGTCGTCAACAAAAGTAGTATTTATAGCGAAGCAAATGGTTACTGTAATGAAATCACTGAGCCCCGAACTTCAACAAGAATAAAGAACTGACTGAAAGTAAGAAGTAGTCACAGAACAGAAAGCATTGTCAGCACGTCTCCACAAGTTTGGCCACGTCTCCACAAGTTTGGTCACGTCCCCACTAATTTGACCATGTCTCAATAACTTTGTTATTGGGTATCTATAGGGTAGCCATACATAAAAGTTTTTAGAGTAATATCCAGCTATCCTACACAAAGTTTGAAGATATCTAAATGTCCCGAATTTTTGTGGCGATATCAAGTCGATTCCCGATTTAAGTGGATTTAATTAACGGGTTTTTTGAAAAACATGGTCACTGTAAAATGCTTGACTTTTGCTGTATGAACTTTGCACATGAGTTAAGACATAGGTTGTAAAGTGTAAGTGTAGTGTCTCTGTAAGACAGGTTTCTGTCTCTGTGAGACAAAGGTTACCTTCAATCTATGCTGCATAACTAGACAATCTGCACTCGACTTGCTTAGAGTGGGAATTTTTTGAATCACCTTAACGATGTACAGATCTCTCTTACACACTCTCAATGTACAGATCAATGGTTTCTCAGGAGATATTTGCAGGTTTGGCACATCACCGGCCACGAGCAAATCTCATATGTCATATTACCGAACACAGGCAATTTGCTGTGGCCTCCTTAAGATAAATTAAACAAAATACTAAGCCTCTAATGTATATATCTACTTATAGGAAAATATACATATTAGGGAAACACTTTTTTGAGCATATAAAAACTTGGCTTTTTCCTTTGTGATACATAATTAATGAATCATAATGAATTATGCTAAACTCTGTAAGACCGCCATACTTCATACGCCTTTGGTTTAAGTAAAGGCTTTTAAAATAAAATGACAAAAACAATATAAGTTTTTAATATATATTTATACATAATGATATGATTATTTGGAAATATTATTTTATGTGTAGAATTTGCATAATAAATAAAAATAATCATTAATGTTTTTTTTTTTTTTCAAATATTGGAATATAATAGTGGCCGAATTTATTGCTATTATGATGATTAAGCTATTATGAATTGAATGCTTGGTTGGTTTAAGAAGGTGTCGGCATGTTAATTCAGTCACCATAAAAAAAAAACGAACCAAAAAGAACTTAAGTGTCTAAACTAGTGGTCTGAGAATCGCGGGTCGATATTGACCCAACACGCTCCTTTTTGCGGTCCGCGTCGCATTTATTATAAACAAAAGAACATAAAGAAGATATTCAGAAAAAAATCACAACCGTTTTCCAAGAAATATTTGAAAATCATAATTAAAGGAATGCAGAAATATTTCAAAATAAAGTATATTTAGAATTAAATTTAAAATATTTTCCTATTATCACGTTTTTTTTTTTAACGTTACTACTTATTGCGATGTCCTTCTTCAGGCTTTCCCAGTAATCATTTCGGTTATTACACTGGGATGTCTATGTTTGGAACAACTGATTCATATGCCAACAATGTTTTCAAAAATGATACAAGTCTCTGGAAAGGAACAAGTTAAGTGACACTCATTTGTCTCAGTTTTAATAGTTGCATGTGCCAACGACATTTTTCCTAATATTGATAATTCGGTGTCACAAAAGCGTGCCCGATTACCTGGACAGAAAACGCAAATAATTATATTCTTATGTGTAAAAAAAGAAACCTATACTCTACATTTTTTTATCTTAACTCTTTGAAATGTCTTAAAATTATAAATATAAAATAAAAGTAGTTAATTTAAATATGCCTTATTTTTTACCTAATTTATCAAGTAATACTTGGCCACCTGTTAAAAAGAATCTTTTTAAAGTAAATAAATTTTATTAAAAGTCAGTAAAATTTAGTAGTTTTCGTAAGTTTGAAGTAGAAGTTTTCAATTGAAAAAATTATATCATTTACAAATTGTTTTTTAATTTTGAACATGAATTGAAGCATATCATTAGGAAATTAAACTCTAAACAGTTAACATAATCAGCCCTTCAGGTTATTTACCTCATGTAAAAATTTCCCATTTATCCCGTAATGCGTTAACGTTAAATGCGACCTCCCGACCAACCAAAGATGTCCAAAGTGGCCTTTTGAAGAGAAAGAGTTTGAGACCACTGGTTTACACAAATCCGAACAACTCATGTATTACTTAACGTATATAAGGTAACTAGAAGATGAGATAAATTAGTATTTCGTAAATAGAAATCTGCACTCGACTTGCTTAGAGTGGGAGGTTTCGAGAAGAAGGGTAACTAGAAGATGAGATAAATTAGTATTTCGTAATTCTTGTGTTAAGTGATAGTAAATTTTAGTCACGCACGCAAACATTAGTCTGCAATATAAAAAAATACTGCTAAAATAAAACATATTTTGTTTAAAAACAGATCCGAACGCACATCGCAACATTTTAATGTAGCAATTTTCCATATTTTTAACAACAGAATATTTATGTTTAGCTGAGTTTTCCTTTCTTTTGCTTTTTATATTAAAGTATAAATACATGCAACACTTGCAGAGCATTAATTTTTTTCTATATTTGAAATTTTATACTACAATAAAAATAATTTGTCGTAAAGGTGGTTAGAAAGATTATGTACGAAATTAATTTTGCTGTATTATTAGATTCTTTTTCTTCTTTGTACATTGTTAGAAAGAAATGTTTTGCATTTATGTCATGGTCATGCAATTTTTCATCGCAAGACTGAATAGAATAAGAAAAACCATATTTAAAAAGATTTAATGGTCTCTGAAAAGAAATATACGAATTTCGAAATTACTCAATTATGGTACATTTTAGTATGACAGTTCCGCGGCTGCAAAGTGTTAATAAAAAATGCTAGACGGCTAAATTAGTCATAAAAATATTTACATTGAAATATACTGCAATTGTTTAGAATATGGCTTCTTTGTGGTAAACGTCGTAAGAAATGTTTTTATATTCTCCTTTGCTATGTTCACCCAATTAAAGAGTTTTTCTCTGTAAAAATGCTTTAGTTCCATGTAAACCCGCCTTTTATGCAATAATATGCTTATCATGTCAAGAACATTCTTTATTTGGTTAATTTTTATTCAAAACTTGATTAATCGCGACTTATTGTTTTCATAAGTAAAGCTTCTCATCGAGAAAATATTCACCGAAATAGAATAAAAAGAAACTTGAATGCAAATAAACATCTAAGGCAGAAATTTAATCATCTATTTTAACTTTAACATTTTAAAACCTTTCTCAGACAAATAAAAATACTTTGTATAAGGCTAAAATTTTAAAAATTTTCTTAATATAATATTCTATTAAAATAAGTTATAAAGACTCCAAACTATGAAATAAAATAATCAACAATTGAAGCCGTTTGGTAAAAAAAATACAGTGCACTTGTTGACAGGATACTTAAAACTGTTTTTTTTTTTCTTTCACAAAAAAAAAACTGTAGCCCAGAAAAATAAACTTTGTGACGTTAATAATTCTTTATTTCTCTAAGTTTAGTTTGTTTTTGCTAAGATTTATATTTTAAAAACATCTTTATTTCGAATTTCGTTGTGTTTATAGAGAAATGCTGAAGTAATCAGCATTTCTTTTGAATTTCAACAAAAAATTAGTTGCTTTACGACAAAAAAAAGTTTCGACCGTTTTTATGATATCACTGCTATTTTTAACCAATATTTGTTTATTTGTAAATTTTATCACGGCTTGATTAGTTAAATATTGATAAGTTACACTAAATAATTTCGTGTTTTCGTGTTCTGCCATCTTTTCAAAATTAATATTACTTTACCCCAAAACATTAAAATATGTATCAAATCTGTAATTAAATCTTTATAGCAATTATATTTTGAGAAGTTGTAAAAAATTTTATTCTTCTTAAAGAAATTTAAAATACATACGGTAGGAACTTCATCTGCTCTTGTGCATGAAAAAAAAACAAATATTGGTTTGAAACAAAATTAATATTCAGAACAAATTAATATTTTTACCTAATAAATTATCTCTTTCCTCTAAAACGTTTAATGGCGCTTTTTCATTTCCAATAAACGGCATAATTAAATGATAAATCTCATATGGCATAGTGGTTAGCGTACAGTCGCTGAAAAAAGTATCCGAACACTATGGTTTATTGCAAAATTCAGAAAAAATATCTGGTATTGTTTTTTAGAAATTAGTCATCTGGCAACCTTCGTGTCACATGACTCGAAGGTTGCCAGATGGCTAATTTCTAAAAAAATCAATGCCATATATTTTTTCTGAATTTTGCAATCAACCATAGTGTTCGGATACTTTTTTGAGCGACTGTACCTGGCTACTCAGCCGGCATGTCCTTGTGTAAGTGTTGTTAATGGTGTATGGGAAAACAGGACAAGCTATATGAAGCTTCTAAGTTATCTCCATCCATTGTGTAGGGGACTATCGTCTTCACCTTTTTACAAATTAAAAAAAAATTACAATAAATTTGAATAGTCTTTTGACTGCTAATAAGTCAATGGTTTCCAAGCTTGCAAAAGAATAGAGTTTCCTGAGCTAAACGAAGTTTTTATCGAGATTCTCTTCGGTATCATTGCTTATCCCCCAATTGTTGGGACGACGGAATGTTCATTGTTGAGACTGGCTGACAAAGCAACACAAAACGCACATGACAATGTTAGTAATTGTAAAGAACCAAGAGGTTTTGTTTGTGATGTTGAGTTTGAAATGATGCAAGAGATCCAAAGACTGAAGAAATTTTTTATTTAATGGAGCAATCTTGTTGCAATTGTTGCCTTTCTAAATTAACAGGCGAAACTCTTCAGAGTTTTAATAATTATAATCAATTCAATATTACCATTAAACTTTCCTAGAAAATCCCGTACTTTCCAAATCAACGAAGCGTTGCACACTTTGGAAATAGCTGTATTAAGCGAAAATTGTCATCCTTCGCACTGTTCTTCTAATTAATAAATAGTTTTACCACATAAAGTCGCTTTATTTTCAATCATTCCTCCTCTAAGAATTAATCAAGAAGAGCTCTTTTACAAATATATATAACGAACTTTTCCAAATTTATTCGATGCCATCACAACATTCAATTGCTCTACGCTGTTTTACACGTTAGCTAATTGATTGTTTCGCGAAAGTTCTAACAGATATCTCCCATTTTTGTGCACATTTGTGAAAAAAAAAGCTGATGCATCATATATTTCGCACTTTTTGTCATACACTTAAATATTAACCCAAATTGCAGTTTCATAATAATAAATTTCCACTAAATCTTCAGACTAAGGACTCTATAATGATTGCACCAAACGGGCGATTTTCATATATCAAAAATTTACAAATAGAGTAAATTTTATTTTGGTTCACCATAATAGTAATTTTTTTGGAACATGCAGACTATATACCAATGTTTCGGATTCTACTCCTCCTGAAACGCTATCCTAAATGGAAATATAGGCACAATGGGAATATAGATTACAATTTGAATCTCTTTACTCAGTTGCAATACTTCTACATCAATGCGTGCGTAAAACTGAAAGAAGTGATTAAAAAAAAGAGTAAAGTCCTTTTTTCATATTTTATCTTTTATGTTGCAGGTTTTTTTTTTCAAATATTTAGTCCTAACATAAAACTGACAACTTCTTACAGACTAATTCCTTTACAACCAAGCACAGATATTGGAAAAATTAAGGGGTAGGGGGTAAGATACTGTATTTCCATTTCATAATAATATTTTCCTCTTCACTTTATGGTTTTTAAAATAATAACGAGAGTAATATATTGTTTTAAAGAAGGTACTTCTCTACACAAGGGACAGAGTTAACCTAGAAGTTATGTTAGGCTTGTCTAGTTTCTCATTCAACATACAAATACTTACACAAGGACATGCCCTGCTTGTGGATAGCGTATAATCGTGAAGAAAGCAAAAGTCTAATAATTTTTGGCGCCCGTTACCCTTACCACTTTAGTAGCATTTTCAAGGGGGAACATGGTTCCCTTGCCCCCCACATAAGGTCCTGATTACAACATATTTATGTCAAAGAACGGTGTATCATTTGTTCACTAATATACAGAGTGATTGTTAGATACGTTTCCGTATTCCGGAGTCTCTGGAGCGGTGACTAACAGAGATAGTGCCGCGAAATTGGTAGGTAGGTGAATGAGAACATTTTTTTTTTGATTTGCGACATATAGGACAGAGAAGAATTCTAGAAGTTACTCCTAGCTTAATACAGGCCTTCTGATACAAGGACATGCTCTACTAAAACCGAAGTCACTGCTGACCACTGCCTTAGTTACAGCTAACACAACACACAAAGTTTGCCTTGCTGGAACAGTCGCTAGCTGCCTAACCACTATGCCAGTTAAGGCTATGGAAACGTGGAAGTGTTTCAGAAAAAAGGAAAAAAAATAATAGTTCCAACTGTCGCCACCAGGCCAACGGGTGCTGCAAACACAAAAAAGAAAGGTACGGGTGAGAAAACGAGATTTATTGATTTTACGCACATATCTGTTAAAGAAACTATTCAATATGCTTTCCATTGGTGCAGAGGGTGTACTGGAAGCGTAGGAATGCATGGGTCACGGTTGTTTGGAGCATGTCGCTGTCGAAGTGGGTCATTTCTGTGTAATTTTGGCCTTCATATCTGAAAGTGACTCCACACTGCCACGATAAATCCTGTCCTTGAGATAATCATAGAGCGAGAAATCACAAGGATTTAGGTCTGATGAGCTTGACGGACAGGCCTGAGGAGAGTCTTGAGAGGAACTAAATGTTCATCGCCAAACATTATACGCAGCAACTGCTTTACCTCCCGACTGACATATGGGTGCACCATATTTCATGAACACTGTGGTGTCCAGACATTGATGTTCCTGGAGGGTGGGTATCATGTGATGCTCGAGAAGGGCACAGCAATGGGTGTCTGTTATGGTACATTGCACTGAACTGTTAGGCGTAGCTTCCTTAAAGAAGAAGGGCCCAGCCATGTAGTCTGCACTGAAGCCATAACCCACTGTCACATGAGGGGGCTAGAGAGACCGTTCACTCAGAGCAGACAGAGACGATGCCTCATATATGCGACAGTGACGTGCGTTGATGTCATCAGTGAGGGTGAAGTGCATCTTGTTGGTCACAGGACTTCCCACAGCCATGTGTCGTTCATTTCCATCCACTCCAGAAATTGGAGAGTGAAATCGATGCAATATTGTGAGTTAAACGGTCGCAGCTCCTGCAACTTATGAATCATGTAACGATACCACCGCACAACACGCCATAGCACTTTGCTGACCATTTGCCCATGGAAGATTGGCAGTGATTTCGTTCTGGCACTGCTCATTGATCGCATACCGCTTCCGGCACAGGCTAATAAGTCATGGCAATACCTCATACACCATCTTCTTCAATGTGCAGCCTTCCACTTCCTGTTACCTTTCTCAACTCACCAGTTGCCTCAAACTTCTTCGCTATCTTCTTTAACAGCACTAACATCAATTTTACTAATATTCTTTAGTTCGATTGGAAGAAAACAGTTGTATTAAAGAAACTTCAGTCAGAGGTCCTCTCCACATATTTTTCAACCGCAGATGCACTGCGGCATTTGCGATGCTCTGATTCTAGTAGAATAACAGCTGATGCTACTCCTTTGGGAGAGTCATATGACCGTTTGCTTGCGGTGTACTCATTGCCACTTTTATTACGACGTAATAAAAGTTATAAAAAGTAATTTTATTACACTAACATTATTTTTTATACGACGTCTTTTGCGTCAGAAACGAATTATTATGCAAACGAACGAGATTAGCAATATCTGAAGCGTGAGTTTCCCCACCCCTGGTGACGACATCTGGAACTAATTAAACTACCTACCAATTATTTATAATTTAATTAAGGTACCTCTCATTAAGCTTCTTACCAATTCTCGCTGCACCTTCTCCGTTCGTCACAGCTCTAGAGATTTCGGATTAGAGAAACACCCTACATATATTTTTTGGGGGGAGGGGGATATTTGCTAGAGGTATATAGAACGCGATTTTTCTTTTTATATTTCTCTAATATTAAACGTTTCAGAGAAAATTTTATTATTTGGAAAATTATATAATTTTACTGATATTCTATAGACGTTTGACTGGAAATAAACATTTGCATTAAAACAACTTGTTTGGTTCAAAGAAAACATCAAATTTTATCAAACGTCGGTTTGAAAATCATATAATTCCAGCGGCGAAGCTTGGTGGAAGCAACTGAGACAATGAGACTGCACAGTTGAAGAAACAATGATTCTCGTAGATCATTGGCAAATTGGACTATCAAGTACTTTTGAATCAACCAGTGATAGCTGATGCAATTGCTGATCTATGGTACTAGTAGGTTACACAAGTTTACAAGTAGCTTATAGTTCGGAAAATCAATCTACTGTAAGAATCATAGATATCTCAACTGCGCAGTCTCAAGGTCTCAATTACTTCCACCTCAGTCTTCGCGCCTGTATGATTCGCATCGTAAGATAACATGGATAAATAAAATCATTAATATTCAGCTATGTTGTATTTCTGCTGAGGTCTCGACTTTACCTTTACCATGGCATATTGTACTAATAGAATTTTGTCAGAATTTTGTCAGTGAAAACAGATGTTATGAAGACAGCTGCTTGATAGGTAATTTGTTTTTGCCTTTGTGTTTAATTTTATATTATATTACATTATCAAAGTATATATAGTTAACGAAATTTTTGTTCGAACAATGGAGCTGCTCTTGGGATCTACGCTTTTAATCTCATTACTAAAAATTATTATATATTTTCATCATACACTGTCCTATCAGATATTAGAGATTTCCATGTTATGTCAATGGGAATCTAATTTCGAAACCCTATAACTTTTAAAGCATAGCTTTAATTAAAAAAAGTGACTGGAAATAAATTAAAGATCATAAGTCTATATAAATCTCGATATTTTTAACAATATTCGTTCGGTGTTTAAAAGTTATAGAAGCTAGAATATTTCATAATATTAATACGTCATAAGAATTTACCGCAGAAATGAAATGAAGCTTAAATAATAAGTATTGTTTCAAACCATTTAATAAAATAAATGTGCATTTTAAAGTTTATGTAATGATTGTTTCAATATTAGATAATTATGAATATTTTTGTTAAACAATATAATTTATTGTTAAATATTCCAGCTTCCGTAACTCTTATTGATATCCTCCCCTCCTCCGTATAGTAAACCAGTAAGAAGTATCAGTCGGTAGCGCACCAGGCTCCTAATCTGAAATTCCAAGAATCTAGTCCCACTTGGACCAGGATTGAGGTTTCTCTCTGCAAAACTCCACGTAATGCTCGCCAGGCTCATACATAATCTACAGTTCACAGGTTCAAGTCCCAGCTGGGTCAGCGTTGCTAATTATCTCCGCAAAATTCCCCGAACTGCCCACGGTCAGTAGGGGACAACGATGGTCTTGGAAAGACCACCGTCCGTCGAATGGGACGTTAAGCCGTGGCCCCGTGTCTGGGAGAACGTTAAAAAACACGCTGGATGGCCTCGACGGGAGGCTACCATCTGTCTGCCAACAGCTGTTCCAGTGGGTCCCCTTCCCAAAACCTTCTCTGAGCCTTCGGGGTCCTTGTGACCTGGCAATTAAGCCCATGGTTTGCAATTAAGTGCAGCTCAGAGGTAAAGCAACCCAACCCAACCCACATCATACTCTCGGTCAGTAGGAGGACACCGATGGTCTTGGAAAACTCATAGTCCGTCGGATGGTGCTTTAAGTCGTAACCCAATGCGCGGGAGAGCAATACCATGTGAACGTTAATATTAAAGAACCCGCTGGATGGCCTTACCGGTAGGCTAACATCTCTCTTCTAATAATTGTCTAGTCTTTAAAATGGCCCTACCTTTTCTGACCTCGAGGTACTTGTGAGCCCATTGTGTGCAAAACGTTATTCCATTTTGCGCCAAAAAAGTTCCGCTCACAGGTAAAAACAACCCAACTAAACGAATGTTTTTTTTGGAAATCGAGATTTAAATAAATTTGATTATGATCTTTAAATTTCCTTCAAGCAATTTTTCCATTAAGTACATTTTTTATTGAGCTTCGAAGTCAGATTCTCATTGACATAACATGGAAATTCTCTAATATTTTAGTAGGGCAGTGTGCAACACATAAAAACCATGCAGAGATAATTATAACTTTAAAACTAATAATCACTTATGCATACGACATAAGTTAATGAATAAATTATGTCTCTACTGGGCTTTTTAAGGTTTCTCCGATTAGACTTCTATGCCAATCTAGAATGTTTAGAGGTAAGCACAGATTTTTCCTACTACAGCTAGAAAATCCTCATCATCTTTTCTTGCACAATCATCATCTTCGTCTTTTCTTTGCACAATCTAACCCTCAGAGATAAAAATCAAAAGACGGTGGATCTCACCATTTACCAGCTCAATATCTCAAATTACTGGAATGTGCTCTAGATACTTAATAATTAATTCTCTTTAATTCTTCAATACATTATTTTGCTAATCTGACAGGGATTAGTTCAGCCGATGATGCGTCAGGTTCGAATTCTGATGTTCACAGGTTCGAGTCCCAGTGTCTGCATTCAGAATGTCACAGGTTGGAGTCCCTGCTGCCTGTATTCTCTGCTAATTCTCGGTCTGCCTTCTCTGATATAGGGGCACCGATGACTACCTTTCTTCGGATGAGACGTTAAATCATACCCCTAAGTGTAAGAGAGCCATGCCCTATGCACGTTAAAGAACACGCTTGATGGCCTTAACGAGTGGCTTCCATTTCTCTCATAAGACCTGTCCAGTGAAGTCGTTTTTTGAGTCCTTGACACCTGGCTATTTATCCCATTGTGTACACAAAAGAGCCACTCAGAGGTAAACCAATTTTACTAAGTACTGCACAATTCAGGAGCATAAATAAAGCAGATATTTATATTACATCACAGGAAATAAAAAAAATACAACATTTGAAGAAGTTATGCAAATGTGAAGAAATTTAGGGAGGCGGTAGTATATGGAAATGCATGGAAATGATCAGATTTGCACGACGATCGAAACGATTGGACAGGCGCGAGCTGACACCACAGGTGCGGAGCAGTCAAACACAGATAAAGGCAACCAAAGCTCCCTGTTTGACAAAACGTTGTGGAAATTGTTTTAAACCACTAAAGATGCCCTTACGCAGCCGTCGACAGCCGTTCCAACACTTAACGGAATTTAAGCGTGGAGGAATCATCGGCCTTAGAGAAGCTGGTTTGTTGTACAGAGATGTGGCTAACCTTGTTGGACGCAATCTCAGTACAATGGTACACATATGGCACCAGTGGGTTCAAGAAGGCTCCAGAACACCCCTACAAGTATGAAGACGACGTATGACCACGGAGCGACAGGACCGCTATTTGCGACGCATGGCGTTGCGTGACAGATTCGCGACTACAACGCAACTGCAAAGGGACTTGCAACAGGTAACACATTGAACATCTACCAAGCGGATGGTAAAAACAGGCTTTTAAGTTTTTATTGCGAGCCTATCGTCTGGCACTGTGTTTTCCACTCACATTTGCCCACATGCAAGCTCATCTTCAGTGGTGTCGCCTCAGACAGAACTGGGACGAACAAGATTGGAGTACCATGGTGTTTAGTGATGAATCTCGTTTTTGTCTTGGTCAGCACGACAGTAGACAACGTGTTCGCCGTCATCCAGTGCGTGCGACATCGTCACTCAGCTCCAGCACCTGGTGTCTTGGTGTGGGGTGCTATTAGTCGGACATCTCGATCGGAACTGGTCATCATAAGTGATCTCTAACTGCCAAACGAAATATTACCAACATTTTGCAGCCAGTGGCTGTCCCATTTGTTCAGCAGCACGCAACCTTTCACCAGCAAAGATAATGCCCGTCCCCACACAGTCCGCATTAGTCTGCAGTATCTACAGGAGCAAAACGGTCAAGTACTACCATATGGCCAGCACGCTCGCTGACTTTCCGCTAATTGAACACGTCTGGGACATGATGGGCCGAGAGCTCCCAAAACACCCAAGAGGGGCGACAACTGATGTCGCTGAAATGGAACAGCGACTTCGCGCTATTTGGCGTTCTATCCCTCAAAAGAATATTATATAGCTGTACGATAGTCTTCCCCGCCGTGTTGATGAATGCATTGCTGCGAGGGGCGATTCAACATCATGCTAATTACACCACTTTACCGGGTAGGTAAAAGTGGTAATTTTCTATATTTATTTTTGATAATGTAATAAATCGCACATCTCAGTTTATGCTAACAGCTGCCTGCGTTCCAATAAAATAGCATTAATCCTTCCAGGTGTTGCAATTATTTTTCCTTTAGTGTATTATAGAAAATGCCATTTTGAGACTTTAATATCCCGAAATTTTTCAACACATTACATTTTCGAATATAGTTTCCGAAGTTCACAAGCCAGCAGTTGACAATAGAATACAAAAACAAACACTTCTCTTGGCTTATATAACCCATTTTTAAATCATGATCATTTAAAGTTTTTTTCTAGTATCGATCCTTTTCATCAGTTTTAAGAAATCTATATGTAAGCAGAAAGAGAAAAACCCCTGAAGACACAACTTTAAAAATCCTAGTATGCATTCGTCTACTGTTATTGGCTCCTTCTACTAGCGTTTGCTCGATTGCTTCAGAGACTGAGTGATGTCTTTGTTTTCGCTGCATTTTTCCCCAGGGCGCTTTTCGGTTTAAGAGAGACAAGGCAAATGCGAGGTTCTGCTGTGACAGGTTACAAATTTGCTAGCCGCAAGACACTCGGGAAGTCTCTTCTTTGGCTCAACAGGTTAAGCAATGGTCTGTGAAAGTGATGATTAAGGAATTGAGCCGTGATAAGGAAATTTTGCCATTAGCAGTTGCAAGGAGTAATCATAGTGCTGCCATCTAGTGACGAACAAAGATAAAAAGTTAAGAATGGAACAAAATGCAAATCTTTAAATATAATGTTGAAAATATGAATTCGAATTTTAGAGATTGTTAAAAAAAAAACACGAAGTATCATTTTCGCTTTGTCGTCTTTCGGTTTGTAGTTGTTTAGTTTCTTTTCCTGGTTTAAGAGGTCAATAGAAAATTATTTTTAAGTTGAATAGACTCTAATAAAATATTCCTATCCGCAAGAATAATATTCTCTTCGTCTTGGACTGGACTACTTTTGTAAAAGAGGCCTTAGACCCTTTATCAACTGGTCCACGAGAAAAAAGTGGCTGTGGATGTTGTATGTATCAGTGAAATGGGACCAGCACTGTGTAATGCCAGCAACTACATTTTGGCGAATAGGCTTACGGCCGCAGGCCCCCTAAAAGTGAATGAAAAGCAGGAAATCATTGTGCCTTGTCGTTTTAAATCAGTGCCTTGTTTTATTTCGGAAATCAGTGCCTTGTTTTATTTCGGAAATCAGTGCCTTGTCGTTTTTGTAGGTGATTTAGGAGAGAGAGGATGATAAGTAAAGTTCTTCCGAGTGGTGGTATGAAAGTGTAATGGTTTTGTGTGGCCTGTGTTGGTATTTTTGCTATCCGAATTTTCCGAATATTTTAATAGTTTGGATTTTTACACTTAGAGTGCGCTATATGTGGAAAAAGCAAAACTTTAAATTACTATTCTGAACTGAATTGATTCAAGTGAACTTCAATAGGTTCTCACCATTTCTCAGCGCACAGCTTCTTAAATTATAGGAATATGCTTCTGATACTTGACAATTATTTCGCTTTAATCCTTCACTGCATTATTTTGCTAAGCGGACCGGGATAGTGCGCCAGACTCGTATTCTGATGTTACCCGTTTCGAGTTCCAGCTGCCTGCGTTGAGAATTTTTATCTCCATCATTCTGCCCAGTGACATAGGAAGAACCATGTCTTATGTAATTGTTTTATGTGAACTGAATGCAGAAATTTGATATTTAGATTGGGTAGTTTGAAAGAGGAAATTGATAATGAACTTTTTTTTCAATATTGGATGTTTTTAAACCAGTGAACAAAAGTTTCGATACAATTTTAAAAGGAGTTTTAGATGAAGATTACTGGTGGCACTAAATTTTCTAGTGTGTAGAACTGATTTACTGCGGGCAGTTTAATATAATGTTGAAAAAAGCCTGGTTTCCGTCGTATATATGGTATCTCCGTTGTTAAGATATGAATATTCCCATTTAGTGTGTAGACACCTGATCTGGTGTAATATTAGTGTATGTAAATATATTTAAGGGCATTTTAGCCACTAACGGAATTGCCATATATTTATTTTTTCATTAAAATTTTCTTATTTATATTATTTATATATATATTTATATTATATTGTTCTTATTTATTATTATAAAGCATTTATTATAGAACATTTTAATCCCCTAAATTTTTCTTTTTCTTTTTTTATGTTCTTATGATATGTTTTTTCTACTAATAAGATGATATCTAAATTGGGTCTATACACAAGGGAATAAACTGTCATAGCAACGTTTGAAAGATAATATTTTGTGGTGCAGACGAAACCGTAGGTTCTCAGTTACTAAGACTTTCCTAAGCTGATAAAAACAAAAATTACGGACCAATGCAAAATTTATGAAATTTTCTTAATTTTGCACTTTGATTGAGTAGGTAACGCAATTGACTATTGATCAAAGGGATCTGGATTAGAGCCCCGGCTAAGGCATCACAGTTTCTGCTGTCGTTTTTATGCTGAGGCACGCGTTCTCCACAGATCTACTTTTTTATTACTCTGCCGCAAATAAATGCTTGAAGGGTTGGTTTGTTATACCTCTGAGCGCTTTTTTGCAGAGACTCAAAAAAGTTTGGGAAGGGGACCTCCACTGGACAGCTGTAAGAAACAAGCGGAAGTTTCTCTCAAGGTCATCCAGCTCGTTCCTTAACGTGCACAGGATATGGTTCTCCTGCACACGGACCATGGTTTAACACCCCACCCGACAGATGACGGCATTTTCAAGCCTATCGGTGTCCCCTTTTTCACCAATCAGGCAGTGTTGGGGTTAGCAGAAATAAATCTCAGTGCTGGAATACATTTAAGGCTAGAACCTGGAATTACAGATTTACAAGCCTGGTGCACTACCGACTGAAGGGTAATATAGTATTCATTTCATTTAAAAATCTTTCCATCCTGAACTTACTATAATTAATATCATTCCTACTTCCATATTTTCTAAAATAATGAAAGTTTTTAAAAAATAACAACCCATAAATCAAGGTTTTCAAAGTGTTCGCAAAGCTCCGAAGAACATAATGAAATCATTATAATAATATCATAATGATTGATTTACCTAAGATTCTAGAGGTGCACAGTATCCAAAAGTTTGAGAACTCCTGAAATAAATCGCTTTTAAAAAGAGTCACACATTTGAAAAAAAGTACAAATTCATGCATAGGATAACTCTAAAAAATATCCTCTGAAAAAGCTGCTTGTCACAGAGGTTTGACAGGAGCCTGTCAGTTTATAACGCCATAGTAGAAGGTCTGTGAGGATGGCAGGACCTCAGCACCTCAGACCTCTGCCACGGAACGGCCAGAATAACTCTATATTATCAAAATTGTTCTAACATTCCCATGACATTCGAATGGAAACCTCAACTCAATTTTCTTTAACATTGAAAATGAAAAATTAGTCGAGTAAAATGTTACTCAAAATTCTTTAACATTGAAAATGAAAAATTGGTCGAGTAAAATATTACTCAAAATAAATCGAAGATTTTGTTCAAATCTCTCAAAATCTTGATTTTCAAAAATATTCATCTAATATTTTAAGAGTTATGGAGGCTGATGCATTTACGAGCAGAGTAGTTCTTCATAACAATTTGATGATACGAAAGGTAAATCAAATAACAATTATTATAAGAAATCACCTACTAAAATATCATTTTATAAATCACTGTAATGATTCCTTTTTGTTTTCGATAATTTTTAAGAACATATTATGACTTATAAGAGACAACTTCTACTGGTAGAACAATCGCAAAAACGTTTTAAATATTAAGCTAATATAGTTTAAAATCTGTCATTGTGAAGAACTGAGTCAGATATTTAATTTATCTTTTATGACATTTTACTGCAAAAAAATTACTTTCAAAATTAATCAGTTTTTGAATACAGCATTTGTTTCAAAACAAAAATACAAAACAAAATGGTCCGAACATTTCTTATATTTCAAAGTATATGATTCTTGAAAAAATTATATAGACTTTAATATTTTCTCCGTTTTAAATCCCAGATTGCTAACAATGCACGCTCGAACTTTCATAAAATCATCGCTCTGCCCTCTATGAGAAAGGGGACACCAGTGGGCATGGAAAGGCGCCATCCATCGGATGTGACATTAAACCGTTGCTCCGTGTGTTGGAGAGCCATATCCTGTGCACGATAAGGAATATCCTGAACGACCTTAACGAGAGGCTTTCATCTCTCCCCTAACAGCTCTCCAGTGGATTCTCATTCCCAACCTTCTCGTTTTTTCTCTTGTGACTTAGGCATTTAACCATTGTATGGCATAAAATGGTGCTCAGAGAAAAACCAACCCAACCATTTCATAAGACCAGGCGCGAAGAGTGAGTGGAAGAAATTGAGAGCTTGAGACTGCGCAGTTGAGACATCTGTGATTCTTACATTTGATTGATCTTCCGAATTGTCAGTTACTTGTCAATTAGCCACTAGTGTCATGGATGAACATTTGCATCAGATATCACTGGTTGATTGAAAAGTGGCTGACATTTCAATTACCTAATAATCTACGAGAATCATCATTTCGTCAACTGCGCAGCCTCATTGTCTCAATCGCTTCCACTACGCTTCGCCGCTGCATAAGACATAAATATAATGTTGAAATACTCTACAACTTTTCAATCATTAACTAAAATTTAAGTATTAAATGAAAAAAGAATTAAAAGTAATGAACCTACACAAGCAGAATTTCGATCTTTTATCACAAAAAAAAAAAATCATTTCCGTGTAAGGTTTTTCTGATACTCGAGTTCAAAACATTCTTTTCCTATACTTTTTAATAATAGCATTTGAACTACTATGCGAAGAAATAAGACATTAAAAACTTCCTTTTGGCAGTTTTTACCATAATAATTTTTTTCCTTTCAAACAGAGAAACGAATGAAATAAGATAATGACATTGGGAAAAAAACGTTTTCCTTTTCTTTTTATATACCGTAGAAAAAAATTATCATTCGAAGGAAACATTTGCAATTAATTATTTCCATTTCTCTGTCTTTATCTCTACACTTTATTAGCAAAATTCAAATCAGAAAAAAATTACATTCTGGAACAATATTGTAAATGCCTCTAAGTATTCATTTATAAAAACATTGCATTATAAAGATTTGCAATCAATTACTTTGAATGGAAACAGCAAGAAAATAATAGCAAGAAAAATATGAAAACAAAACAAAGAAGAAAATAAATTGGTATTATACCAAAATTACCAAAGGGTCAAACAAACCCGTCCAAGTAATTATATAAGCTGCATCATCATCATCATCATCATCCTCAAGCAGCCATGGGCTACGGAGGTCCAACCAGACCGTGCAATTTAGTTCGGCAAGCAAGTCTATCCTGAGCTACATCTACTGCATCTGGCCACTGCACACCAATTCTAACAAGTTCCTGTTTGACATTGTCTGCCCACCGCATCCTAGGTCTCCCCTTCTTTCTGAGGCCTTTAGGCACACTGTTCATAACCCTATTCGCCAATCTATGATTATTCATACGGGCAACATGGCCAAACCAACGGAGTCTCTCTCTGCACAATATGCTGCTTAAAGGAGTTTGCAAACTCCTTTGCCTAACCTCATCATTAGTTACAAATTTGAACCACCTAATGCCCAAGATACTGCGTAAGCATCTGGAATCAAAAGGGATGTCAAATCATATAAGCTGCATACAAACTAACAAATAGGAAACATTATATGGAATAACTAAAAAATTACTATTTAATCATGTTGAAAAAAATTCAAAATCATCTCTTTTTTTTTCAATTTTCTCTTAGTATAATCTGATTGTTAGTCTCTTGGTGTTTGTCTGGCTTTTGACTTCGGTAGAAATATTGTTTTCGACAGACCTTTTTTGCGATTTTCGGTACAACATAAACTGTCTTAATTCAATAAATGATATAACTTTACCTTTATTTCAACCCATTCAGAGTTATTATAAAGAAATAACATGAACTTAAAATATAGGAGATTTTCTTAAAGTGTTAATTCAATTTTTTTTAAATTATCAACCGAACCCTTATATAGTTTTCACAATTTATTTATTTAACTTGAACTTTTTTTTATCGTCGCTTCGTTACCTCTAAATTTTATGAAGAATATTTGAAGGAAAACCCCTTTTTCACAAGATTTTCCCCCCATGAAATTTTGTTTTGTTACTGGTGATGGGTTGATGAAATTCTTGCGATGTCGATAAAGCAATTATCACACTCTCATTATCCCTGCTGCAATGAATAAGCAAAGCGAAATCTAAACAGAAACACAACAATACAGAAGAAGAATACGTACTTGACTCGGGTCACTTTGATTGGTAATCAGTAGCAGAACTGTAACCACTCGGACACCAAGACGAACATGGTAGTATGCAAATACATGAATTCGCTCTGAAAGCTGGCATTAAAGTAACGCAAATATGGTAAAATGGTAAAAGCATATATTTTCGGCATTTGCATTGCTTCAACGACACATCTTATGTAACCTAAGCTGTGTAATGTCAAACAAATCTTTCTGGAGAAACGGACATTCTTTCTAATAGAATGAAAAGGCAACTGCGAGCGACTAGTAAACGCCATCCATACAAATGTTGTCAAGTTAGTTAACTTATAATGTCAGTAAAATGCCAAATCGAAAGAAGTACTGACACCTATTTGAATGGTAGTTTTCTCGCCTTCATACACGTGGGTTTTCATTAATAATTTCGGAGGAACATTGAATGGAAGCAGAGGTACAAAAAGAGAAGCGACAGCTTTCCCAGAGTGAAAGGAAACTCTATATCTTTAACGTCACAACTAAAGGCATTTGTACTTTTCTTGAACAAAACAGAGATGTGAGTGGAAACAATTTTTGAGAAATCTTACAGGGAAAAGAAGGCCAAACAGGAATTTGGTCGAAAATGATTACAAAAGAGGCTTTGTTTACTATCGATGTTTATGAGTTTCATCTTTAATAGCTCTTCAACTTATAATATATAAAGAAAAAAATTAATACCTCCTCAAGCAGCTGCTTGCCACAGAGGTCTGACAGGAGCCTGTCAGTTTGTATGCCACAGTAGAAGATCTGAGAGGATGGCAGGAGCTCAGCAGAAAAACAATACGAACATCCATGCCTTATCCGGGGCTCGAACCCAGGTCCCTTAGATCAGCAGCCAAGCGCGTTAACCACTCGGCCACAGGACGGGAGATATAATATATAGGAAAATAAATAATTTTTACTACCTTGACTAAACATTTTCGATAAAAAGACTGAACATTTATATAACCTTTGTTTTTATGTTTAATCCGCTTTAGATGTTTCTTTAGAATTTTTGCTCAAATGCTCCTCGATTATTTTGCGATTAAGAAAATACTTTTCACCTCTTCTACATTTTTTCCTTCTGTTCTAAAAAAATAATATCAGAAATACCCAAGTGAGAATAACACTAAGGTGTAATATCCATAACAAATGAGTTTTTGAAAACGGTAAAAAGAGGAAAATTTGAATTATTTAAGGATGTTCTATATCTATAATAGGGATTGTTAATTACTGTAGAAAAAATTTCTTCAAGTAACTCTACGCATTAAATAAGTTAATTATTGTCTTTGATTTGGAAAAAAAGTTTAAATTTTGAATTTTAATTTTTACGAAATTAACTAAAATGATTTACAGGGTGAATCTGAAAAAGTGGGCAAAACTTTACGGGGTGGTAGAACACAGCTATACGAGCAATATTCGTCATAGAAAGTATGGGCGGAACGCAAACGGCGAGCCGCTAGATGGCGTTGGAAATGGTATAAAAGGCTCGATCCTCGCATCCAACGGCATTTCTACCGTGGATTGCCGAAAGAATGGCTGGTTATACTAACCACGAAATGGCGGATATGCACTTTGTGCACGGTTCGGCGGACGGGAATGAAAGTGAGGCACAGAGACGTTACCGCGACCGGTTTCCGATGAGATGCACTCCAGATCGGAAAACCTTCGAGCGTTTGCATCGGCGGCTGTTTGAAACGGGATCCTTCGCCGCGGCCAAGCAAGACGCAGGGCGTGAAAGGAGTGTCAGGACTCCGCAACTTGCAGAGAACATTCTGCGTAGGGTGGAAGAGCAACCGGGATGTAGCACGCGAGCGGTTTCCCGTGCAGTACACGTGTCCCAAATGTCGGTTTGCCGTGTGCTACAGGAGGAAGGAATGCACCCCTATCGTACGCAGAAGGTACAAGCGTTGTCACCAGCGGACTATCAGCCATGTGTCGATTTCGCACGTTGGTACCTCCAGCAGAATGCAGCGCAGCCAGATTTTGGTGCACATGTTCTGTTTACGGACTAGTGCACTTTCACCCTTCAGGGCGTTTTGAATACCCACAATTCACACACATGGGCATCTACGAACCCACATGCCACACGTCCTCATTCGTTCCAGCAGCGGTTCTCCGTAACTGTTTGGGCAGGGATCCTCCATGACCATTTGGTTGGCCCATACCTCCTGCCACACCGTCTGGACGGCAAATCGTATAACACATTCCTGCGAGAGTTGTTGCCGCAGCTGCTACATCCGATTCCAACCCCCAGCAGGTCGAGAATGTGGTTCCAGCACGACGGTGCGCCTGCACACTTCAGCTTAGATGTGCGGAACACTTTACATACAACGTTCCCAGGGCGATGGATTGGTCGAGGTGGTCCCATAGCTTGGCCACCAAGATCGCCTGATATCTCGTGTTTGGACTTTTTCCTGTGGGGCCATATGAAAAGCCTAATCTACGAGTGCCCCATTGAAACCGATATGGATCTAGTCGCCAGGATCGCCGTTGTTGCCGGCGATATTCGGGAAATGCCTGGTGTCTTCGCAAATGTGCGTCGGTCCCTATCCCGCAGGTGTGAAGCCTGCATTACAGCTGGCGGCAGCTCTTTTGAGCAATTTCTTTGAGCATGTACCTCAATTACATTCCTGTTAATAAAATGTTTTCTGAAGTATCTCCTCTCCTTCTTGTGTTCATTCTTTAAATGTGACAGTGGAAAACTACCTTTTAACTTCTCGCCGTTCGCGTTCCGACCATACATTCTATGACGAATATTGCTCGTATAGCTGCGTTCTACCACCCCGTAAAGTTTTGCCCACTTTTTCAGATTCACCCTCTATATTCACATTTGTAATTCAGTCCTGTGTAAGTTATGTAAACATATATATCTCTAATAAAAAAACTTGTTCGTGGATTAAATAAACAGATCTGATGCAAAAGCACACAAGTGTTCATAATCATGTTTTTATTTAATTAAGTATTATGTAAAGGTTTCAGTCAGTCTTTGTTCTCAGAAAAAAACGGAAAAGAAATATAACTGAATGCTAAAAGTGTTCGTTAAGTCTTTTTATCTATAATTCACTGAAATTAGCTTGATTAATAATAAATAAATTTAGCACACAAATAAAAAGTTATATAATATTATTTAGAATGAAAATAAATTTTCTAGATAATTGGGCATTGATTTTCAAGTACGCAGCATCAGAACAGAAATTTTATGAAACTCGATTAAACTCCAATCTTGTAATAAGAGAGTATTGACTAGTTAATATACCAAAAACTGGTCAGTATTACAGTATTACAAGATTGATGTTTAATCGCTTATCACAAAATTTCTGTTCTGATTCTGTGTATTGTAAATCCATGCCTAATTATCATGAAAATAGGAATTTAGAGCAAAGGGACACAAAGCACATATGTTTACCAGAGGGCAATTGATGAGGTTGTTTTACCTCCGAGTGGCGCTTTTGTGCACACAATGGACCAAATTATCATCATCATCCTCAAGCAGCATGGACTACGGAGGTTCAATCAGACTGTGCAGTTTAGTTCTCCAAGCATATCTGTCCTGAGCTACGTGTGCTGCATCCGGCCACTGCACATCAATTCTAACAAGGTCCTGTTTGACATTGTCTGCCCACCGCATCCTAGATCTCCCCCTCTTGCTGAGGCCTTTAGGCACACTGTTCATAACCCTATTGACTAAGCTATAATTATTCACACGGGCAACATGGCCAAACCAACGGAGTTTCTCTCTGCTCAATATGCTGCTTAAAAGAGGTTCATGACCACTTTGCCTGACCTCATCATTAGTTACAAAGTTGAACCATCTAATACCCAAGATACTGCGTAAGCATCTAGTTTCCTGTTAATCTTGCTTACAAAGCGTCCACGTTTCGCTACCATAACTAACCCTAGAAAAAATCAAACTGTTATGCAGTCCAATTTTAGTCTTTAGCTTTATACGCCTATTTCTTCACACTATCCATATATTCTTAAAAGTTCCAGCATCAATCCCTATTCGAGTTAATCTCATTCTGTTAATCTGATGCCGCACATCACCAATATCTGTTACATAGCTCCCAACCTAATTAAACTGTGACACCTGCTCAAGACTGCAACCATTCAGATTAACTGAATCACAGACTGCCTGCCAATTTTCATCACTTAAGTTTTCTCTCTGTTTATAACCAAAACTACTTCTACTACGAGTTTCATCAACAGCTCGAATGAAAGAGTTCATCTCATCAGCATCATTTGCTAAAAGAGCTAAATCAACAGCAGAATCTAAATCAGAAATTTTCGTATCTCTAGTCCGTTTAAGGCCAAAATCTTTCCCTTGCAGTGAATTTCAAATAACATATCAATAACCAAAAATAAAGAGAAAAGGAGACAAAATGCACCCTTGTCGAACACCAGAAGTAATGCTAAATCAATTGCTACAAGTTCTACCAACTCTCACACACGACTCAATGTTATTATAGAGAGCTTTCATTATGTTAACTAAATTGTCTGGTATGCCATATGATTTCACAATCAACCACAAATTATGACGATCAACATTGTCGAAAGCCTTTTTGAAATTAACAAAGCCAGCAACCAAAGGTGTCTGAAACTCTAGACATTTTTGAAGAATCTGCCTGAGTAAAAATATCTGATCCACACATCCCTTAACACTTCTGAATCCATATTGCTCATCATGCAATTGGCTGTGAACCAGATTCTTAATTCTATTAAGCACAATCATTCAAAGAACTTTACCTGGAACATAAAGTAAGCTGATACCCCTATAGTTATCACAAGAACTGAGATCAACCTTTTTTGAAAATAGGGATAATAGTAGCTCTGATAAAGTCCTTAGGAACTATGCCTTTATCGTAAAATATATTCAAAATTTCAGTCATTCATTTGGTAAGTGAAACATTCCCAGCTCTGAGCATTTCAGAAGTAATTTCATATACCACTGAGGATTTATGTAGCTGAAGTCTAGAAATAGCCAAAACAACTTCAGACTGTGCTATAGGGTCAACATTAAAGCCAGTAATGCATCTATCATCATTACAAATGATGGGAGTAGAACTATCCACATTATTGAGGACATCACTGAACTGCTCAGCCCACGTAGTTATGACAGAATCATCATGCTCTATAACTTTACTTTATTTATCCTTCAATCCCTGTATACCTGTCCGTTTTCTACCACACAAAACTTTAACTATCAGGTACAGCTCTCTGCTGTTGTGCTGTCTAACTGCTTCCTCGGCTTTGTCAGCCAAGCCATCAAGCCAAAGATTCTTATCAGCAGCTAACTGATCTTTTACACGTTTATTAAGCTTTCTGTAATCCTTTCTATTAGGACTAGTAGGGTATTGATTACGGATATTCCTGCAGTTCTTTCTGAAATAAGCTCAAGTGCCTTATCACTCAAATAATTCTGTCTCCTCTGCTCCTTTTTTTTTCTTAAAAGTGTAATGTTTGTTTCCAAATAAGCTTGTTTAAAATGGCCCCATTCTTCCTCAACTTCAGTAGTAAGCAAACCATGACTGTCATAATGATTAAGTAACCAGCGGAAAAACGTTTGATAAACACAGCGAAATATTTCTCCTCAACAGAAGCCCACCAATGCATCAAATTCAGGATCCATAATCAAGCTCAGAGCCATATTTCAGTGCAGTCCAGTAGGTTTTATGGTCAGCACCAGGACCCTATGTGGTTGACTACTTCTCAGATGGGTAGAAAAAAAGGAAAAGTAGCCGTAGTTATCCAGATCAGTAGGCCACACAATCTGGCAGCCCTCATCTTCCGTTCACTTCCACAACAGAGTATTTCTTTTGAAAGGTACTAACGGCCTACACCACGAGAAGGCGGGGACCCGGTCAAGGCCATACAGTCTGTTCTTTAACATGCACAGAATGTGGCTCTACTACGTCGTACCGTGCGTAGGAGAGCCACATCATGTTGACAAGGTAGTAATGAAAAAATATGATCTCATTTAACAGACCGCAAATCTAATATTTTCAGCACTGAAATATGCTCACAAATATCTTTTTTTATCATTTAAATTGTTGTTGTTTTTTTCATGACTCATGTACAGAGAATTTGGCGCAGTATTATTGACACGTAACACTCTGGATAAATTTATGAGCCGTAATTTATTAGTTACTTATACAAAGTATATAATAAATTAATTATTATAAATAATGAATATACAATAATTAATATGAAATTTCTTATATGATAAACTTAATTAAATTTGAATTATCTGAAATTTATTGACGTAATGTTGTTAGGCAATAGATATAAAATAAAATTTAATTATTTGGGAACTTTGAAAATGCTAAAAAATCCCAATATCTTATTTTAAACGCTTGACACATAAAATTATTTTTTTTTCTATATTTAAACCCATATTTAATATACCTAATATACCTTTTTGTAGTTTACATATATATGTTTTAAGTAAAGTGAATATAAGCCCAGCGTTTCTCTTTACGTTAAATTCCATATGCTAACTTATCAATTAACGAATATTTGCATTTCAATATGATAAATTTAAAATAAGATTCAATGCGTCGTTAATGACAAGTAAGTACATACATGCATACGGGTATATATACTAGAAATCAGTCGGTGTCTTTGGCACCTCTTGAATTCTAAATCATCACTCCGACCCTAGTTGATCTTGAATGTGACACCGGATTCATTGAACGTGACACCGTCCAATATTGAAAATTCCGCTTATTTCTGAGTTTTATTGCAGGAAATATTTTTATTCACCCTTTTTAGCTTCTGGCGCTGGTATAAAGAACTTTAACCTTTCACCTCGAAGGACCTATCGCATCTAAAATTCACCAAATATATGAGATCTGCGATCCAAAATACCCCCAGGAAATAACTTTTAGCTCTGGAAACGTGAAAACTGGTACTGGGGGTGTTTCACCCCCAGTACCAGTTTTCACGTTTCTTTTTCACGTTTCTGGTACTGGGTGTTTCACCCCCAGTACCAGTTTTCACGTTTGTAGCAGTCGTAGATGAAGTTTTTGCCTCTACGTGACTTCTCTTTGACCTTGAAGGACATGTCGGAGGTCGAATTTCCAATTTTTTCCTGAGATCTACGACCCGGATTACCCCTAACTGTAAATTTTAAGAATTCTACTGTTTCTGCATCATAGAATGAAATTAATTTAATTTTATCGATGTCTGATTTCAAACATAAAATTATAGTTTTTAATATATGTGTATGCATGAATTACGTTAACTATCAACTATCTTGGCTAACTTCAAACGTTGAATCATGGAATCGGCGAATAATGTCAATAAACTACGAGTACAACATATTACACTGGACACTTTTGCACATATATTTACACCGTCAACAATCAACAAATAATCTGTATTGTTATTTAGCAATTTTTAAAAAGCAAATTTAACTTGACCATGCATATGAGATGGTACAGGTAGTAATAACCTAACTATTCAATGTATATTTGGAAAACCAATGTAAACAAAAGTTATAATCCCTGCTGCAATTGCAAAGGTGTGCTACCGACTGAGACAACCCTCAGCCCTATCGATATGGGAAATAAATAAAAAAAAATAAAAATAAAAATAAATACCCCCTCAAGCAGCTGCTTGCCAAAGAGGTCTGACAGGAGCCTGACAGTTTATATGTCATTGTAGAAGGTCTATGAGGATGGCAGGCCCTCAGCATAAAAACGACACAAACAGCCATGCCTTAACCCGGGGCTCGACCCCAGGTCCTTTAGATCAGTAGACAAGCGCCCTAACCACTCCGCCATGGGACGGCATGGAAAATAGTAGTAATCAATATGTAGCAGAAGCAGTTTTTTAATCCAATTCCCTAATGTTTCGAAGCATTTCGATTCTACGACAGGTAAACAAAAAAACAATAATAAATAAAACACGGCTGAAAATTTCAAAAAAATTCAAAACTTTTTTTCTGTTAGATATATGCTTATCTCTGGTAGGAGTCCGGCTTTCACAGCCCCAGACCAAACGACAAAAAATATGAACAAAAATAAAAGAGAAATTCCCATTGTTTATTTTCTCTTCTAAATTGGTGCAGAGATATTGCTTGTACAAATGCATGGAGGACCTGTAGAAAGAATAAACACGTTTTGTATTGAAGAAAACGTGCTAAACACAAATAGAAAAAGATAAATTCTAGATTCGGAACAATGCACATGAAATGTAATTTTTTTATCGTCACTGTACAATTAGTAGTTTTGGAAGAACGAGCAGTTGTGCTTTGGAGGTGTTTTTCTGTGGACGAATGACATTTGGACAAGTTGTTTCATTGAAAGAATCGTCTCTTTGGATATATTGTTATTTGGATGAATTGTCCCCTTTGGATGAATTTGCATTGGACCAATCGACATTGGACGAATCTTTTCTTTGGACGTATTGTTCTTTCGATGAATTGTCCCCTTTGAATGAATTTGCATTGAACCAATCGACATTGGACGAATTTTTTCTTTGGACGTATTGTTCTGGATGTATTATCCCTTATAGGCGACCGTGCATTGGGTCAATTGACATTGGAGAAATCTTTTCTTTGGGATTTGAATGTATTTCTGTTGTTATTCCTAATAATGAATGTCATTTATTTGTCTTTTCTTTGGGATTTGAATGTATTCCTATTGTTCTTTGGAAGAATTGTCCCCTTTGGGCGAATTTACATTGGACCAATCGACATTAGACGAATTGATTTGAACCAATCGTCATTGTAAGAATAGTAGCAGACTCCAATGAACAGACAATTGCTAGCATTGTCAGATCTCCTACTGTGGAGTGGTGTTGTGACCCCCTCCCTTGTATATTGTTAAGGCGGCACAACTTTTAGGCCGTGATGCGTTCCTTGCTGTAACAATCAAAGCAAATTCCTGGACACACAATCAAGCTAACAGACATTTGCAATAATGAGAACTGAGATAATTTTTCAGTTAACAATAAAATACACATTTGTTAACAAAATTACCTTCAAACATTCTACGCATATGCAGTTCCCACTTTTGGGACAGATTCAACAAGGTCTGTAGCATGGCCACTTTCAATTAAGGAAACTTACAAATATTTTGATCAACAGTCCATAATGAAGAGCTACTTGCTCGTGACTCTGACAGTCCCTAATAGTTAAGACAGTTTTACTCTAGTTGCCGTGACGGCCGTTTACAGAAATACATTCAAATGCAAAAGAAAAGCGGAGCCAGTTCCATTACAGTACCCCCTTACCTCGGCAAATCAGGTGTCCCTTGGGACGGCGATTACTGGGCCGCTGCGCTCCAAGTTGCTGGGAGCCTGGACTGCCTAGCGCTTTCCCCGCACATCCACTGTTCACATGTCGGGATTCTGCTCGCTGGAGAGGACCATTGCTACCGACCACATCGTCCGGACGAGAAGAAGAGACTGAATGTTTTCGCCAAATTCTTTCTCCCTTTTTCGCTGGTCCCCCTTGTGGAGGTCACCTCCGTTCATTCGTGGCTGTACAGGATTGGCCAGAGTAGCCGAGGTGCGAATCTCAGCTCCCCTCCGGCCAACATTGTTTACCAGGTATGTCATGTAGCTACACTGTCATCTGGGGTTCAAGGCTCAATCTGGAAAGTTCGGGGCCTGCGGCCGAATTCTTCTTCGTTAAACTGGACACAAAAATGGAGGCAGTCGAAAATGTTACTATTTAAAATGGAGCTTAATCTCATGTCGTCCCGAAGCCTATAAAGTCTTGGCTACGTAATAAAATTACGTGGGCATTACAGTGATAGGGGTAGAGGACGTTAAACATTTGTTTTCCGTGGCCGAGTGGTTATGAGCAACTTGGCAACTGATCTAAAAAACCTGGGTTCGAACCTCGGGTAAGACATGGACGTTCGTGTTGTTTTCCTGCTGAGGTCCTGCTATCCTCATAGACCTTCTATTATAACATATAAACTGACAGGCTCCTGTCAGACCTATGTGGCAAGCAGCTGCTTGAGCGGGTATTTATTTTTTTTTGTTATTTTTTTAAATGTTGCGGATTTTTCAATCCGATGCCAGTGTCGTAGTCGATCCAATAAATATTTCCTCCAAATGTGATGCATTCTTCCGAAGGGTGTATACCACAAAACTGTGCGGTCTCTATTGACTAATGAACAAATCAGAAAAAAAATTATTAAAGAAAACCTAATAATGAAATTTATATTTCCTTATCATCAGTGCTATTTCTGTTGCTGAGAGAGGCCTTAGGAGGTTGACTATTTATCGTTCATTATTGTTAGCTTTACAGTTCTACAGTCACAGAGACTGAAAACGTTTAGTCACACAGACTACTGAATGTGAATGTGATTGGTCACAGAGACCTCTGGTACATATGGTCACACAGACGTCTAGTATATATGGTAACACAGACATTTGATATTCAGACTATCTCTCAGGAAACGCTAGACTGAACATTTTAACATCCAATACGAGACTGTTTGTGCCATCCCTCAACCCTTTCTCTCATGCCTTTTTTTGCCCTGGAGATGCTCGTTAGCAAAGCAACAGCACCATCCACGTAATGCCATAAAACTCCAATCTAGCTGCCAATACCTTCCTAGCGAACAAGAGGAGGTGGGGGAGGGTTTCTCATCATCCGCAAGCAGAACGACTTCCCTACCTATATTCACAGCAAGAGTGGCAAACTAATTTTATTACTATTAGAATTTTACAGTAACATGAAACAATTAAATGCAAAATAAATCTATATAATGCTTGGAATACCATTTGTAGTGAACCATTTCCAACTAACCTTTCTGTGGCATATAAAGCTTAGATTTGTTGATTATTATACGTTGGTTTTGTATTTCAATTTTTTTATCATTTCCCTCTGTGAATTGTTATTCATATTTCCTCGCTGTACAAAAGACAACTATAAATAATAATTAAAAAAACAGAGAGTCAAATTTTAAAGTTTCGATTCAATAATGACATTAAAACTGAAACTAGTTGTAACCCCAAAGAAATTGCACTGATTTATATATAGATAAAGTGTAGAGAACTAGGCTATGACATGTGTGCACATTCGTAGTCATTACATTGCATTTCAAAGGCCATTTTCTAAATCTGAATATTTATTGAGATGTCGTTTTCTGGCGTCGAAATTGAGACTGCTTTTGATATAATCCATGTAGGGGAAACTATTGATATCATCCACTGTGGAAACTGTTGGGTCATATTCGTAATTTCCACGAAAGATAAATGATCATATGTCTGAAAGTCTATTTTTTAGGAATAGTTTTCCTTTAGTTATCATTCCTCCCTTTGCAGTTAGCAATGTTTGATTCCCAAAAACTCAGTTGACCAACCAAGGAGTTTTAGAGACTTAAATGTTCTGGAATAATGGCATATGATTCGAAACACATAGAAGATATCTTGATAACTTTGCGGGTTTTGGCAGACACATTATTTCTTGAATTCTGGTTTGTGGATTCTTTTCTAGTAGAAAGTCAATGTTTAAAAGATGTCAATAAACTACGAGTACAATATATTACACTGGATAACTAAACTGCTCTGTGCACTTTCAGACAGTGCCACCATAGTGAAATTCTACGAATGAAGGGAAATGTCCCTTTTGCAAAATATTCGCCGTCTCCCAATAAAGAACAAAATACTTCGCAGTTACAGGAGATGCATTAAATTGCAAAAATTAATTTGTTATAGAGTCTAAGGCTCTCCTTTCACTTTTCCCTCATAAGTCTGTTCTTCCCTCAGAATCGCTCTTTTATTCAAAAGGAATAAAATGATTCGCTAGAAATCTTTCTAACAGCACTCACGAAGTCGATGTCAATCTATTTCTCGAAACCTTCGCCCAAGAATGTACTCCTCGAGATCACAAATGGAAGCCTCCCGTTAAGGCCATCTAGCCTGTTCTTTAACATTCACTTGGATTGTTCTCTTACATGTTGGCTTATCTTTCGATGGATTTCGGATTTTCCGCCAGTTCCTTATTTTTCTAAAAAAATGTGGTCCCTTATCTTAAAAAATGGTGTACAATTTAAAACTCTTCCCTAAAGCTGTTATGTAATTTATGCAATATTATTTCTAACAAATGAAACTAACTCGTTTTATGGCGTACGGTCTTATCCCATACGATATATGGGGCGGGGGTGGCTCAGTCGGTAGCGCGCCAGGCTCGTAATCTGTAGTTCCCAGGTTCGAGTCCCAGCTGGGTCAGCGTTGAGATTTATCTCCGCAAAATTCCCCGCCATGCCCACGGTCAGTAGGGGACACCGATGGGCTTGGAAAGGCCGCTGTCCGTCGGATGGGACGTTAAGCCGTGGCTCCGTGTGCGGGAGAGCCATACCCTGTGCACGTTAAAGAACACGCTGGATGGCCTTGACGGGAGGCTACCATCTGTCTCCCAACAGCTGTTCCAGTGGGTCCCCTCCCCCAACCTTCTCTGAGCCTTCGGGGTCCATGTGATCTGGCCATTTAGCCCATGGTGTGCAAAAAAGTGCCGCTCAGAGGTAAAACAACCCAACCCAACCTATACGATATATACAGAATGTAGCATCAAAAACGCTCCCAAACTAAAACATTATGCTTACAGTAGCATAACAGGAAAATATCAAAATAGGTAGAGTTGAAACTTGTTTTTCGGAACGTCAGGTTATAAGACTGCCGTGATAAACTCTGTTCCAGTACAGAGAAGGAAATTAGTGCTTATATTACTTATGGACCAAAAACTTCAACAATTTTATTAAAAAACATTCGCATTATTTCTGAGGGAAATATATCTAGAGTTTCAGATATCAAGGTTGAAAGGAATTAAGACATCAATTCCGTTGTGTGTGAAGAATGTTTTCTTACCAACTTAAAGTCTGTGCTAACCCATAATCTCGAAGAGTGATTTCATCTATGAAACACGATGAACTAGTAAGAGGCGACATAAAATTCATGACACCTGTTTAGAACGGAGTTTTTTTTCTCAAAAGCTTCAAATATGTGCGAAAGACAACTGTTAAATTTCATCATTCTTCTTCCTATGATACTACAAGCTAAAAAGTCTGATAGGATTATACTCCATTTCAGATAAAGAATGTAACTGCAAAATCTGAAGATCAAAGGAAGCAATCAATCAATGAAAAGAGGTCATACCCAGAGGAGTTCTTGCAAGAACAACTGGTAGATGTAATTCCGAAACATCAAATAGTTCCATACCTTATGCGAGGAATAAGTCATTTTTCTGATGTATATTATCATTATGTGTAGTTTACCGAAGTGAGCAAATAAAAATGCTGTTATTAATTTCGGAATATTGTGAAGTATGCAATAAAGCATAATTTCTTTTACACCGGTATATTAGCAAGTAGAAGAAGTGCCCAGTGTTGTTCAGGTAGTTGTTGACGTCAGCACGCTCTCTTGTAGCTTGGTGTGTTATTTCTAAGCAAATTACCGTAAGTTTCATTTCCGCTACCGTCAAATTTTGGTCCTTTGCAATTCCCGAGATATTTGACCGAACCATCCTGAATTTTTTATGCGGGTTTCCCTTGTTTGACCCCATATTGGATAAAAAAAATCAGATTCTTATCTGCAATGGGACACTTGATATAATAATGTCTTTGGGGAAAGTGAGAGATCTGTCAACTGTTGGTGGCTTTCGCGATTAGAAATTGAGAATTAAAAAGCTGCGAATAGAGAACGGAGAAAAAAGACGTTTTATCCAAAATACCAGTTTTTTTTTTATTATTATTGAACCTATCGAGTTAATATTCAGAATGCCCAATCTCACGATACTCTTAATCTACTGCCAAATGTCCAGGTTCCTAGCCCTTTTATTTGAAGAATTACGGCGACCATATACAGAGACAGTTGATGATCGATAACCCTTTCAGGCGCAGCATCTTGCTTTTAATTGGCTTTCGTGGTTCAGTGTAATAAGCCATGATTGGACAAGAAACTCTTTGAGGGAGATTTACCGCTCCATTCTTTATGTGAAACGGAGTATAGAAACAAATAATCCATGACATCGATTCAATAGCTTTTCTGCTAATGCCTGAAAAACATAGGACCTCTATCATGACTACAAGTCAATTATTCGTTTTGAATTAAGATTGAATTACAAGATGCCTGGATAGATCAATATTTTACGAAAAATATAGGGAAGTTAATCCTTGGCCTCAAGATGTAAAATTATTTCTTTTAAGAACTGCAACTCTTATTTTGTTTCTGATTATTTGTTACTAATACATAATACATCCCGGACAAGTAAAATCAAAACTTGTTATTGTTCACATTGACAAAGTACAGAACGATAAAAAACGCAACCCACTAAGAAATAATTGTATTAGAAAACTACAAAGCCTTTTGTATGTGTGTTTCCTATTCTGATTTATTTATGTGTATGCGACAATACATGTATGCTATTGAATACTTCTTTAATATCTCTTCTGATGTATTATCAGCTATGGTGAATATTGGTCCGCAGTTCTTTGAGTGTATGAAGGTTATCGAAATGCAGAGTGATTTTTTTAAAAAAACAATTCATTAAAAGGAAACCAAGTGGATTAAAGTTCGAAGGATTGGAATTCATAATCCATTAGAAATTATCTGACTATGAATCAGAAAATGAGATGCGGAAAGTGTAAATTGTTGTCTTGTTGAAATTATATTTGAATTCATTGGGATATCACTTCTAAAGGATTATGGCCAATCAAGTTTACGGATCTCAATTCACTTTATAAATGAACACGGTGTTTTCCGATCATCAATATGCACTTAAAAAGTTGCACGTCAACGTTCAGTTTGCAATTTGATGGCAGGCTCGGCACCAGAAAAAAATAAAGTGGAGGGGCAAGTAACACAATGGAAAGGGGGAGAGGGATTGATCAGAATACCATTACAGTTACCTTTGTTTTGGCGATTTTTTGCAAATTTCTTGAAAAATACCGTTAATACAAATTTTTAGACAAAAAAAGCACCCCAATAAAATAACCCGCGAACCGTGAAAGCAGGTATGCAAATACTTGTTGGCCAGGCATGCAAATGACTAAAGTTTCCCCACCAGTGAACGTCCAGATCGTTCCCAGAGTGCATTTGAATCGTCCACCCAGTTGCATAGACAAGGGCTGTCAGACGCTCGTTCTGAACATTCTGGTTGCGTTATCGTGTGAGTTCACTTCAGTTGCCGCTAATCATGCCTCGACGACACCTGGGAAGACCCTACGAACAACTGAGCGCATTTGAGAGAGCATATCAACTGAGCGCATATCATCGTTGGGCTGTGGGAAGAAGGCAGGTCGACGAATCGCCCGCCATCTGAGCCATATTAATGCAGCAACGAGATGGTATTAAAAGTTATATACGTTAGAGCACGAATACACGCCGAAAAGGTTCTGGTTGGTCCAGGTGGACAACTGGGAGAGAGGTTTAATCATGGCAGGCCTCCGACTGGCATTGCATCGTTTTTAGCGACAAATCCCGCTTTTGCCTTGGAGCTGATGACCACGGCATTCGCATATGAAGGAGGACTGGGCAGCGCTTACATTCGGACTCAGTTATGGAGCCGCACACAGCCACTACTAGTGGTGTTATGGTGTGGGAAGCCATCTCCTATGACAGCTAGCCGCCCCTAATCGTGGAAACAGGGACGTTAACAGCACAGTGATACCGTCGTCTTACATTTAATATCACGTCTGTCAGGGGCTATTTACCAGCAGGGTAATGCCTGGCCACACATGTCTTACATCTCCCCGAAGTGCCTCTGTATTGTTGCAACTCTTCCTTGGCAGCGAAGGTTCCCGGATCTTTTTCCTATCGAGCATGTCTGCGACATGCTGGGACATCAGCTGCAGCCATCACGGAATATAAGGGACCTTGTGCAGCAATTACAGGATTCTTGGCGCATTCAGTCACAGGACAATATCATAGTTTTGACCACATGACAAGCCAGATATCAGAGTACAGTCGCTCAAAAAAATATCCGAACGCTATGGTTGATTACAGAATTCAGGAAAAAAATCTGGCAACGTTTTTTATAGAAATTAGTGATCTGGCAACCTTCGTGTCACGTGACACGAAGGTTGCCAGATCACTAATTTCTACAAAAATCTTTGCCAGATATTTTTTCTGAATTCTGTAATCAACAATAGTGTTCGGATATTTTTTTGAGGACTGTACATCGCAGCCAGAGTTATCTTTACCTTGTACTAACCTGTAACTGCTAAGCTACTTCTCTTCTGAAATAAAGAGTCCTTTTTTTATGATGTCGTAATCACTTCTTTATCTCTTCCACCACATTGCACACGTTACGTTTTATTACGATGGGTCGCTTGCTTTGAAGTGCATCGAATTTTTTGTTTAAGAGTGTGTATAAATATTTAACCTTTATTTCATCTCCATTTTGGCTAGCAGCATTCTCCAGGGAGGGGGAGAGGAGGATGTAGTACTGTTGCTACCTCCTCCCACTTAATGCAGCCTTGGTTGATGACAGCACAAGAGACGTTTAAAAAATATTGATATTGATAAAAAATATTCATCGTGCTCGTTTGCCCGAAAATATTAAAACAAGCACCTATGCAATTTTTGTGATTTCCTAATAAAATATTATTCTTAAATGAACTTTATTTCTTTATCAACATCTTATATTAATTACATTAGCATTCATTTTCCCCATCAGGCTAATTTTAACCAGTATTTATTGACTCAATAAAAAGGAATGAAATGAAGACTAATATGGTTTCATTCCAACATGGTGAGACAATTATCTAAATATCATTATTACAAAACTCTCACTTTATACTAATGATATTTGAATGATTGTTTCACCATTTTAAATGGAATCATTTGATTATGCAACAAAAAAAGTGCTGTTATTTTCCGAAGGATATTATTAAGAGAATTGAATATAATTGATTATTAATGTTTCTTCTGTTGTTGAAGCGTACTAAAAGATTAATATCTTATGCGATAGGTTATCAACAACCTGAGAGCGTTTACTCTTGTATGTAGCAATTATTACACTCACTCCTTTCATATTCATGTACCGAGTAAGAGATTTACATAGCTTCCTTTCATAGAAGGATTCTGAGCATCATTTAACACACGATCATTAACATTGATTAAGTACATTATCTTTACAGATACACTTTTATTTACAACGTTTTAATTTGATACACGCACTATATTCCAATCAATTAACTTCTTGTCTTAAACACGCCACGGAGATAAAATATATTGTTTTTGTTCCTAATGATAAATCTTGTTCTGTTTCAACTTATATTAGCAGTTTTAAACAACTGGATGACGTATTTTCACATGCGATAAACTAAGGCCTTGCTGATGTTTGCAGAAGCAGAATGATTAAAGATGTTCTGGTCGGGGAGGGTGCGTTGGTATCATTAAACTCTGGGTGTTCTGCATCATGAATAAAGTGGGTAATAAATCACGTGAGATTCCTGTTTTGGAGCTGACCCTTCCTTCAGCACAAAAGCGGTATTTAATGCATTTTGCTGACAAAACCGCATCTGCATCTAAAGTTTCCAATAGATCTCGAAATATTTTGGACTGAGAAAGTTTCTTGTCTGATACATTGAATCTCCTGTAACCTATCATTGCAAAGAATAGTTATTAGCAGATATAATTCAACTTCCATAAAGAGCTTGCTGTCGTAGAACAGTAATAAAGTGTGTAAACATATTTATAACAAGTGAATCAGCAGTTTGTCTGGAGTTTAACCTTTTGTAAACAAAGCGAATTATGTCTTTTCCGACTATGTTTGTTCATTGAGTTGATGCTCCAATATGTGGTCTTAATTTCATTTGATATGAGCCACTCTATTTACCATTCCTAAAGATTTTCGGAGCCATGCAGCATAGAATGAAGTTCTCTTTAAACTGGTAATTATCTATTGAGATATTATCTACTATTCTTCCTCTGTTAATCGTATCTCACCATTCAGCTTTTCCAATTCAATTTCACGATTCAGCGAACCAGGGATCACAGATACGAGTGATTTCAACATAATATACTGTGCTGCCGAATCAAGCTGAAAGTTTAAACTAAAAGTTCTGTAATTCTGAAGAATACGGTTTCGTTTTCCCCGAATTTTGATAGGACAGTGTAACATTTTGATACGACATGCATATACACTGTCCTATCAAAATGTTAAAGAATTTCCATGTTATGTCAGTAAGAATCCAACTTCGAACCTCGCTAACTTGTAAAATATTAATGTAATGGAAAAACGTGATTGAAGATAAAATAAAGATCATAATCAAATCTATTTAAATCTTGATTGTTCATTTAGTATTTAAGTGTTATGAAAGCTGGAATGTTTGACAACAGTAATACAGTCGCTCAAATAAATATCCGAACACTATGGTTGGTTAGAGAATTCAGGAAAAATAGCTGGCAACGATTTTGTACAGTACACGAAGATTGCCAGATCACTAATGTCTAAAAAATCGTTGCCAGCTATTTTTCCTGAATTCTGTAATCAACCACAGTGTTCGGATATTTATTTGAGCGACTGTACTTCATAAATATTTACATCAGAAAAAAAATTGAAACCGAATAAGTTTTCGAACCATTTAATAAAATAAAAATAAATTTTCGAAGTTTAAAAGTGATTGTTATTACGAATGAATTTTATGGAACAAGATAATTTATTGTTAAATGTTCAAGCATCATAAAATGTTGAAAATCGACAACAAAATAAAAATTTTTTCAGCGAACTATTTCATAATTCCCATGTCTAAAGGACATCTGTTACACTTTACTGTTGAATTAAATATATTGATTACGATCTTTATCTTCAATCCCATTTTTACATTAAATTCATTTTTTTCATAGTTAAAAGGTTTTAAGGTTTCTAGAGCTTAAATGGTAGAGTCCCATTGACATAATATAGAAATTTTCCAATGTTTTGCTAGGACAGTGTAGTAGGACTTTTCAATTCTCATTTCAATAAGAGAGGGCGATAATGCCTATTTTGGCAGATCTCACATTATACATAGAAAGAGTGTTTACGAGTAGTTTTATTTACACCTTTAGACAAGTTACAGCTTCCAGTGTAGATTCCTTGACTACCATACCCTACAACATAAACAGGAAATTTGTAGCTTGAATACACTATCAAAGAACTAAAATGCTTATTCTCTCCTTTGGTTATTATTTCTATAATTTTATGTATCTCAGACATTTTTAATCCTCTCGACCTCGTATTTTGCACATAAATTCTCATTAAATCGTCAAGAATCACACATAAAAATTAAGGTTCACTCACAAAAGAAGGTCGTATTCCATGGCTCTCTCTCTTTTTTAGCATACACAGTTAGAAGGCTGAAAAGAAAAGATATTTAAGGGTGGATTGTTTTACTTCTGAACGTCACTTTTTTGCACACACTGGGCTAAATGGTCAAGTCGCAAGGACTCTAAAGGCTGAGAAAGATTGGGACAGGGGACACACTGGAACATTTGTTGGGCGACAGATGGTAGCCTCCCGTTAAGGCCATCGAGCATGCTCTTTAACTTGCACAGGGTATAGCTCTATCGAACACGGGGCCATCCTTTATGTCCCATCCGATGGACGGCGGCCTTTCCAAGCCCATCGGTGTCCCCTACTGACCATGGGGCAGGGGAGGGAGTTTTGTGGAGATAAGTCTCAATGCTGACCCAGCTGAGACTCGAACCTGGGAACTACAGATTAGGAGCCTTGCGCCCTACTGACTGAGTCACCCCCGCCCCGATATACAAGAAACACTTATGAATTATCGGAGTATTTTTAAAAGCAAAGTAAGGTACAGTTAAAAGTTTTATCAAATTTCAACATCATCCCCTTTTAACAGTGGATTTTTAAACTAATGGAAGCTTCAAGAAATCCTAATAGTATAATCTTACGCAAAAAATATTTTTACTTATTTTGCTAAGATAAAAAAACTGAATTTTTACGGACCGACATATGAGAAAGTAAAAAAAAATACTTTTTTTTTTTAAATATCATAAATAGCAAATGTAGCAAATGCGACAATTTCTAAAAAAGGCAAATTTGATTGAAAATAGGCAATTGAAATACAAAGTAACGAACAATAAACAGACTGAATTTCCAATAACGTATATACGTATTCAACAATAAGACACTTTCAAGGCATCAGATTAGAAATGTGTATTGGTACTGTAATAAACAAAACTTTTATTCCTTGAATTCTCATCACGAATTTAGTGCGTAGTAAGAAGATTCATATACAGTGTTGCACTATTTTATTGTTTATTGAGCCACGTGTGTTGCTCGTTATGGTGTTCATTTGATAAAAACAGGAATTACAGGTGGAGCAAAACATAGTAATGGTATCCAAACACTTCGAAATTGCTTCTGGAAATTGTTTCTGGCAAATGCTTTCTGTGCGACATAAAATGCTAGCAAAAACATCATGGACAACGTTATGTAATGGTACTGCGTGAGACCTAACGACCAAGTGCAGCTACGTTCATGGTTTGTTTTTTCCAGTGTTCATCATTTTCTTTTTTTTCTCCAGACGGGTCACTATATCTCTAGATATTTTTATTTTCTCTAGACATCCGATGGATGCCGGATGTTGGCATAGTTGACTTTTCCACATGATTCACAAACTAATCTCAGGTTCTCATGATCAAGAACTTGTGCTACTTAAAATGTTTTACTCTAAAGATCACCATGTATTTTTTCTTGAACATGAATAGGTGTTGCTAATGAAATACAGATTTGAGTTTTACTTTTACATACATTGCCTGGTCAAATTATTGAGAATCGTGCGCGATGAAACATAAAATATACCACTGAAAGCAAAATATTTTACTGACGTAAGTATTCTACGTCACTACGGAGTCCTTATAAAGCCGTAGAGACAGATGGAAATCAAAGCTAAGTGATACATGGGTAAAAAGACCTATCTCACTGACTTCGAAAGGGTGCTCATCGTTGGGGCGCGTCATCAGTAAAACACGGAGTATAATATCTGAAGCATATGGAGAATGGCAAAGGTCTCAGAAAACTTCCTCCAATTGTAACAAATGCGGGGAAAAAAGCTCAAAGGTGTTTAGTAGTAGCACGAATTATACGGTAAATGAGAACTATGCGCAGAGAATAGAAAACTTTTAATTTGGGAACCATGATAAGAAAACCTTTCATTCACGAAAACTACAGGATTCCGATACTCCGATGTTGAATGGAGTGGCGACTCTTGTCGGTGGAGAACTGGAAACATAATGTAACAGTGTTTCCAACAGATGGTAGAGTTAGAATGTGGTGCCATTCCCTTGAAGCAATGGACACATCATGTGGATGTGCTACTATTCAAGTTACGGGAGGTCGTGTGATGGTGTGGGGAATTTTTTCTTAGCAAAGTCTACTGCAATAGCTGTTGGGAGATAAATGGTAGCCTCCCGTCAAGGACATCCAGCCTGTCCTATAATGTGCACAGGTTATTCCTCTCCTGAACACGGGACCATGGCTTTACGTCTCATCCGACAGACGGTGGTTTTTCCAAGGGTCTTTACTTTGGGCTTCTGTGAATTGTCGCATCACTTCCCGTTGTAAAAAGCGTCTTGGCCGATCAGTTGCTGCCGTTAATGCATCATTTGTACCCAAGTGGGGATGATAACCCATCAATTCACAGCTCTAGAATCGTAGAGGAGTGGTTTGAGGAGCATGAGAGGGGCTTTTATCACATTCCCTAGACATTATATCAGGCGCAATAGCCTGATCTTAATCTAATTGAAAACATATGGCATTATTTGGAACACGCTATTAGAATGCACATACTTCTGCTTTCTTCACTTCAATATGTTCAAGTCATTTTGCAGGAAGAGGGGATCAAAATCCATCCTGTTGTATTTCAAACTTATGCACAAAGCATACTATGTCGAGTCCTGGCTTTCATATCTGCCCGTGGGTTGGGTTGGGTTGTTTTACCTCTGAGCGGCACTTTATTTGCTCATAATGGCCTAAATGGCCATGTCACAAGGACCCCGAAGAGTCAGAGAGAGTTTGGAGAGGGGATCCACTGAACAGCTGTTAGGAGACAAATGGTAGCTTCCCCTCAAGGTCAGCCAGCGTGTTCTTTAACGTACACAGCATGACTTACCCGCAGCCAAATCACAACTTAACGTCCCGTCCAACGGACGGTAGACTTTAAAAGCCCACTGGTGTTCCCTACTGACCGAGGTTAGGGCGGAGATATTTTAGGAGATAAATCTCATCAATTTTCAGTTCCCAGTTTCCAGTTCCAGATGGACCACGAAACTGGGAACTGCGGATTACTAGTCTGACGGCTACCGACTACCACCCCGTCCCCTCTGCCCTCATGAGTCGTATTAGGAGAGCATTCATACTAATTTGCATGTGCAGTGTATCCACTATTATATAAGTATCTCTAGTACTAAATATCTGGTATTAATGATTGTAGGATATTACATTTGTAGTGAGATCAACATACTGCGAGTGTCTTTCATTGAATGTTTTTTATTATTTTTATCAGAGAGCATAATGCCTTTTTTCGCTGAACTTTGTTTCTTCCTTAATAAGCGGAGGTTTCTTGATGTCAATCGATACATTCTTTTTAGCAATACCATTGTGAATCTCATTATTTTTTGAGTGAAGTATCACATCTTTAGTATTAGCGGTTATAGACGGGCGAATAACTGGTGACAACTTTCCAATGGATTAGTAGTTTCTAAAACAGCATCGTTCCATTATTACACCTGTAAATATTATTTTGGTGTAGCTGTGCATTAAATACCATAATTTGTCTTAGTTTTAATCATACAGGCGATCAAAACTGAAAAAGGTTATACTTTATATCATGGACGAAGCGTGAGTAAAAATATTTGAGACAATTATCCTGTTCAGTGAGTGGACAGATCCTTGGTTTATTCTATTAACGATAACCAAAGATCTTAGCATTTAAATCTGTCAGTATCTTTGATTAACTCTATCAATCAACCAATGATCTATGATAGCATTGCTTGCTTTAAAAGACTATTGCTTGTTTGACAAATAATTGATAATTCGATTTTCAATATAAAAAAAAACATAATTTCGTTAATTACCTCAATTAATCTACTGACATCTCGTCGTTGCTATATATTGCATTCTGAAATTATTTCCTTTTGTGTGATGTTCAACTATTAGTTAAACAAATAATTCGCTATATTATTTCTCCATAATGAACACTAAGTCAGTGGAAAGCATCTCAAAGTAACACAATCAGAAATCTTTGAAAATCAAACACTTGCCATACTTAGAAAATTAGCAATGTTTCTAGAAAATATTTTTCCTTATGCATTTAAAAAAAATAATAAATTACCCCTCAAGTACCTGCTTGCCACAAAAGTTTGACAAGAAGCATGTTAGTAAAATACGCTATAGAGAAGATCTGAGAGGAGGAGAGATCTCAACAGAAAGACAATACCGAAAGGAAACATTCATATCCTATCGGGGGCTCGAACCCGAATAGGATTCGAGCCTCGGATGATAACCATCCATGATAACCATCCATGATAACCACTCTTCCACCGCAAATGTTAATAACTGCTAAAAAACTTTTCAAAAAGACAAATTGATATATACATAAATATATTCTTAGCGTTTCCCAACAACATATATTTTAGTTCATAGGGGACATTTTATAACTATCGCTAAGAAAAGAAAACGCTACAAAACTAATTAATTAGAAGTTATTAAATTATTAAAAACATCTAATTTAATAATATATGCAATCGTTAAAATTATTCGAACTTTCAGTTAATGATATTAAGAGAAAAACGGTAACAAAGTTTCAGTACTCAAATCCCTTGATAAATCATTAGCAAAGAAACATGCAAAGTATTTTATGATGCATTTATTGAAAAGAGAATCTTGGGCAATGTTTCTTCGAAAATAAAGAAAAAAGAAGAATAAAATGAACGACGTCAAATTCTGATTATTTTTACTGTAATGTCATAAAACGATACGGTGATTAGAGAAAAAATAACTATACAGAATTGTCAAAAAAAACTCGACATTATTACATATTACCATTGTGTTTTATATCACTTTTCAAATAACAAGTTCATTGTTTTGTGATATAAAAAACATTCATTTGAAATCAGCATTAAATTTTGCGATGGACTTTCTTTTTCCCCTTTCAATTATCTGAAAGATGCAAAGGGAATAGAAATCACCGAATTTAAATGTTTATGAGTTTAGGCTAATGACACTGCTTTGTTCGAAGATAATGATGAGAACAGCTATTAACAGCCAGAAAGTTGAAGAAATCAAAATTACTAACTCGTTTCTCTGATGCAGATGCAGGCTAACCGAGTGTAACCATAGTTTAAAGGAATAACTACAGGCAGATTCCTTGTGCAAGGAAAACATTACTAAACTCCAGAGGACAGCTAGAGAATCTTAATGTTGTATGAGATAATTACCGATATGATAATGTTGCTATTTTTTTTTCAGATGATGAAAGCTTTTAAGTCAATGACCGTTAATCCAAAAACGTTTTTACTTCGATTTCTTTTTGGAACTTTGCCAAATGAATTTACTTAAATATCTTCCATTTGTTTTTTAAATGAAACTCATTTAGCAGATGCCAAATGAACAGTAAATTAAAATAGGCAATCACTTAGTTTAGTTTATTAGAAAGCAATGATATAAAAACTGATGTAAAATTTATTTGATACAACATTCTGAGTTGATAACCAATTCAAAGTCTATGCTGTTAAAGTAAGATATATTTCTGTATCTTTTTTCTTATTTCAAGAGGTAGTTACCTATTCAAATTCTTTCTTTTATGAATTTTCGTCACCAAGGTATCAAGTCTTTTGTCCTAGTTTTGAGAGCTTAGCATGTTTTTTTTCTAATATACTGCACTCTTTTCCATAATCCACGAATTATATGCCGAGTCACAATTTCATTAGATGTACAATAATTTTTATTCTTCAAGTGTTTTATTTCATGTTTGTTACCTAAAAAACCTTTTCTTACTAAATTGGCACTTTTAAAAGATATTTTTTGGTAGAATCGTTTGTCAGCTATTGATAATGCTTATAAGAGAAACACCTGTAATGATAGCGAACGTTGTCAAAGACACTTTCACTAAGAGAATACGAATTCCCTTAATCCGAGGAACGAGAGCTGTTTTCTGAGAGAGGACAAAGAGTTGAGCATGGGAAGATCGCCGTTCATCGAATGAGAAGTTAGTCCATCACCTAGTGCTGAAGAACTTCTCACCTTCTACACTTTGTATAGCAATGACGAAAGACTTCTATATGTTTCATAATATCGTTTCAGTGGGACCCTTCCTGTACCTTGCTCAGACTTTTTGTGTTCCTTATAAGCTGGCCATTTAGCCCATTATATACCTTCCAGGAGGCCGTAATCTGTAGTTCCCAGGTTCGAGTCCCAGCTGGATCAGCGTTGATATTTATCTCCGCAAAATTCCCCGCCCTGGCCACGGTCAGTAGGGAACACCGATGGGCTTGGAAAGGCCGCCGTCCGTCGGATGGGACGTTAAGGCCGCCGTCCGTCGATGGCCCCGTTTGCGGGAGAGCCATACCCTGTGCACGTTAAAGAACACGCTGGATGATCTTGACGGGAGGCTACCATCTGTCTCCCAACAGCTGTTCCGGTGGGTCCCTTCGCCCAACCTTCTCTGAGCCTTCGGGGTCCATGTGACCTAGCCATTTAGCCCATGGTGTGCAAAAAAGTGCCGCTTAAGAGGCAAAAGGTAAAACAACCCAACAAATCCAGGAGACCGAATGGTTAGCCCGCTTAGCTACTGATAAAACAAATTTGGGTTCGAGCCGCCCCGGATTTCGCATGAATGTTTCTTTTCTGCGTTTCCTTGTACTGAGTCTCGCTGTCCTCACCTTTCTTCTCTATGACGTATTATACTGAGGGCAAGGCGGATTTATAGGCATGCGCATTATGCGCAGAATAGGAACCAGTGCTGTTGAGGGCACCCCGATCTCCAATTTTCGGTCATAGTCACGTTTATGTAGTTGAAAAAATAAAACTTTCCAAGCAAAAGTCTGTATTCAAGGCCTCACAGATCCACGTCTGACTGAAAGGCTCCTTAGCAGACTTCTGTGTAAAGCGGCTGCTGGGAGGATAGTTCTTTTTTTATATTATTTTGAATAAAAATGCCAGTCGCAGGGAAAGCAATCAGACCAACAGCTCTAACACCTTTTCACGAATTATTACAATCCACAGAGGACACATTAAACATATTAATTTAATCTCCAAGTTAAATCTCTAAACTTATAAGCATTTAAAGACAATATTAAAATAAAATAGTTAGTTATTCCTTGGAGACTATGTACATACTATAAAAATCAATCGCAAACTATTTTCGCAGAAAAGAAAGAAATACTTAGACCTTGCTATAGCGTACATCAACGTTCTTCACTTTAATCCTCTTGCTACTGCAAATACCTAATGTGGGCAAGGCCATCACCTCACACGCAACTACCTATCACTTTCTGAGTAAAGTGTTTTGACCGTGATTGTTACCTACTAGGAAAGGGAGTGTTCCCTTGGGTACGGTAAAGATAATCTTTCCTAGAGTTCAAGCACTCTCGCTTATCGTGCAGTAAAGGTGATGATACTGACCTATATTAGTCTAGTGGGTTTTGGATCATAAGCATTTCCAACGTAGTTTAAACGAAAAATAGCGATTATTTTGAGGAAATTACCTCTAGTAGTAATTTCTAAATTAATGTACTTCTCAGAAGGGAATGGATCAAATAATTTGAAACTTTAACATGATCCCAATCCTCTTAATATGTTATTGCTCGCAAATGAAATTACAAGTGGGACGTTTTACACCAAGACCAAGCTAGAAAGACTCAAACGTCCAAAGCGTGAAATTAGAAACATTAAATTAATAACCAGCATTAAAATTTAATTAAACCATCTTCCTTCTGGCAATTTCAATTGTTCAATAAGGACCCAGTTCTATAGAACAATAATGCACGTGACAATGCAAAATGTCTTCGGTGCTGACAATCAATTGGAAATCTGTGAAACATGAGACTGACTTAGATTCTAATTATTTTAGTAAAAATTTGATATCATCAGCTTTTAAAACGCCATTTTGTGCTTTATAGAAATGTACACACCTGTTTTGTAGATACGGTTCCATATTATCGCAATCGTAACTAAGATACAGAAGTCAGTAACTTCTTAAATAAACTTTTCATGAAAAAATGTGACTGACGCTAATTTGAAGACTTCAATCTTTTTCAATCCATTTCTAACGAAGTGTGTTCACCATTTAGAGTTATGGAAGTTAAAACGTTTAGCAATTTAGCTCGTCCTACAAAACAACATTAAACTTGCAAAAATTAACATAATTATTATGCAAAGTGCTTAAAATACTATTAGAGGTGTCAGTAAAGATTAGTACAAAAGAGTATATCTTTCCTTTTAACTCGCTTTTTATTAATATTTCAGAGCAAGTATTGAAATTGGAATTTATGCTGTTAAACATTCCAGTTTGTCAACTTTCAAAATATCTAACGAATATTGTTAAAATTCTAGATTGAAAGAGTTTTGAGTGAGGTCTTTAAATTATCTTCTATTACATTTTTTCAATAAAAATTTATTTAAAAAATTACTGAGCTAAAATTGACTTACGGTAACATGAGACTACATCTAATAAAGAGACCTGCAGAGTGTACTTTATTTCCTGCAATTCGCAAATATTACAGATAATATTATTTTTAGTGATTTTTTTTATTTACAAAATCATGTATGATATAAATGCATTCTAGAAAATAAGATCATAATTAAGATTAGCCACATTAATCGAAGGGAGGGTGGAGCCATAAATCATTTAAAATTGTTTTAAAGCATTTTGTGCAATTTGTGCATAAGATGTAATGCAACTTTATGTTTGGATAAAGGTTTGACCTATGAATTAAAGCTTTTCAGTGCTACAAGAGAAAGGTTAATTATATAGATGATGTGGATATCCGCATTTAAAAGCTCTCAGCAGATGCATAATTGATGTTAATGCGGGTAGCTGACAAACTCCAGAAAAAAATTGATGTTAACACGGATAGCGGATAAGATCCCGGATAAAAAATTCATGTTGATGCGGATAACGGATAAAATCCTTGAAAAAATGGTATTACCGCGGATAGTGGATAAAACCCCTAATAAAATAAATTTATGTTAACTTGAATAGCGGATAAACCCCCCCCCCCCAAAAAAAAAAAAAATCATGTTGATGAGGATAACGGATAAAATCGTTGAAAAAAATGATATTACAACGGATAGCGGATAAAACCCCGGTAAAAAAATGGTTAACGCGGATGCGATAAAATTTCGATTTGATAAGATATTCAGGAACATGGGCAAAACAGTTCAATATTATTGATGTCCTATATGAATGGAAAAAAAACTGTTTCAGATAATGGAAAAAACTAAAATCTGATTTGAAAGCTAAATGATAATGATATTCACTTTTTAAAAAAGAAAAAATGCATTAGGATAAAGCAGCAAATTACAAAACATATCCGAAGCCAAAACTAATCAGCGACCGGTTTCCTGACAAAGCAGAAAATAAGTTTAAAGATTACTGGAGTGTTTTGTAGAAAACTGGAATCAAATCTATAAAACTTTCAGTAGTGGACATCACGAAGTTTACATCGTGGAATGTTAAGGGGAGTTACTGGACAATTAAAAGGAGTGTCTTCCTATAATCGCCGATTTAAAAGAGCAAAATTAACGCAAAAGAATTTGCAAAATTACATTTAAGTAACTTTTTGTTAAATATTTAGTAAGAAATATTTTTCTGCAATGCAGGGTTTTTTATCAGAGTATATTTCTCAGTTAATTATTAGTCATTAATAAACCATTAGACTGATTTCTTCTACCCGCAAACATAAAACGAATCAACATTTGTAATGGTAGGTTGATAAAGTGACAGAAAGGCGTGCTATTTTTTTTTGTACAAATGATTCTGAAGGTGCAAAGTAGTTAAAAGGTGTAGTAGTTTCATTGTCCATGGAAAAATCGCATTTTAGATTGAGTAAATAAAATAAAACGTTAGCTTCAAACTCGGAATTAGTAACAGAAATTAACGCTGACCATTCATTATCTTTTGCAGTCTCTTAAATTAAGACTGTTTCTTGGCTGAAACATGCAGTCGTCTAATTTTCCCGAAGTTTGAATCCCACCTGTACCACAGTTGAGATTTATCTCCGCTAAACTTCTATCTACACTACCCTTGGTGAGAAAGGGGGACACCCAGGGGCTTGTAAAGGCCGTCATCCCGTTGGATGAAACGTTAAGCGGTGGTCTCATATAGAGTACACCCATATCCTGAGAACGTTAAAGAACGAGTGGATGGTCTTGAAGAGAGGCGTCCATCTGTCTCGTAATAGCTGTCTAATGAGTCCCTTTCCTCCAACCTTCTCTGAGCCCTTGGAATCCTTGTAACCTGGCCATTTAGCCTATTAAGCAAAAAAGTTCCATTCAGAAGTAAAACAGCCAACAATTCAATCCTTTTCTAGAAGACTGATCAAATAAGATCTTATATTTCAAGGGTGCACAAACATTCTTGGCATCGGGTTGAATAGAAAAGTATTATGTTTGCTGCAATATATTGTCCAAAAATTGGGAGGGCGGAGAAGCGAAAATATAGAACAAAAAAGATTTCACTTTGTTTTCTACATTTTACCTGCTATATGTATATAAAAAATCCCATCTCAAGCAGCTGCTTGCCACAGATATCTGACAGGAGTGTGTTAGTTTATACGCCATAGTAGAAGGTGTATTAGTCTAAAATATTATTATCGAATTTTCACGCTGGTCGAATAAATTAATAAATAATACCTCTGGCCTCGGTTTGTGCACGCCCCTTCTGTGGTATCGATGATATTCACGGAACAGATTTATATTTCTATGGCATATCTCCACCTAAGAAATGATCTATCACATAAAGAAAAAAATATTTTCTTTTTTTTGTCACTGAGGTCTGGAATAGAAGCTATCGGTTGCATTAACTAGTGAAAGACAACACACGAAACACATTGAGTGGAAAAACAACACATACAATTTACCGCATTCAGTATTATCAAAAATATAACATGGGAATATTTTATTCATTTTTCCCTATCTTCCTATTGCTTTTGATTTTGACATTGTCTGTTGTCAGTTTGTCGGTTTGTCAGTTTCTTGGTATGTCGGTTGGTTCGTTTCTGGATTTTATAAAATGTTTTCCACTATATATTTCGAACGCGATAGAGAAACCTAATGATTTATGTGTCAATGAAAGCTTGTGGTGTGGAGAGTGTCACAGGCTATAAAATATTGACCCCCGTCCTCTCTTCCCCCTAAAAAAAAACGAGAAGTGTGAAAACTGTTCTTAAGGTATATCTCCAGAACGCGAAAGCCGAAGGCAACAAGCTATACATCAAAAGAAAGCTTCTGACGCGGGAATGACGTAAGCTACGAAAAATTGACCCCTATGTTCTCTACCACAGCTAATTTCATTTTGTCGAAAAAAAAAGGGGGGAATATGAGAATGATTTTCCCTTATAACACCTGAACACGAGTGCGGAAAGTAACAAGTTATGTGTCTAATGAAAGCTTGTGAAGCGGGGAGTGTGGTAGGCTATAAAAAATTGAACCCCGTGCTTTCTTCCCCGCTAAGAAACAGGAAATATGAAAGTCCTTATACTATATATTCAGAACGCGAGAGCCTACAGTTACGAGTTAGGTTGTTATATTAAAACTTGTGTAATTCCGCTCGTAAAGTATTTCGAATTCTGCTCCCACTATTCCCGATGATGAAAGGGGGTGGAGGCGGATTTCGCGGGTTTCACTTCAACGAGTCTTATGTCATATTAAAACTTCTGACATATTCAATGTCATGGGCTACCTCAAACATGACTCAAAAGTGGCGGGGGGGGGGGGGAATGTCCTCGATGTTTATGAGTCATATATCAAAGTTTTTGAAAGTACTTTAGTGACAACAAAAAAAATTAAATTAAAAAATTAAAAAAATTACCTATATTCCTATAGGGCCCTAAAAATAAAAAATAAATCAAGCATATGGATGGTGCAATCAGTCACTGAGTTAGTATTCGCTTCGTAGGAAAATGGGCGCCGATTTACTCGACCAGATTGCCTGCGCCCTGTCTTCCTTTAAAGTGAATACGAACTCAATGACTGATTGTACCACCGATATGCTTCAGATTTGTTTTTTTTTACGTTTTAGGGCCCTTATAGGAAGATAGGTATTTTTTAAATTTATTAATTAATATTTTTTCATAGTTTTTTCTATCTTTTTCTTTGCGATACTGAAATCCATACGTGACTTTCGTAGAATATTCCAGAAGTTTCATTATCACATATTTAATTATTTTTGCCTTATTCCTTGCCTTATTCCGCAACAGCCTGCTTCTTGACTGCCTGGAGATCTACCGACCCTCTGGGTCAAGGTCAGCCCTTGTGACTCGACCCTTTCTCCCCTATTAGTGGGGAAGTACTACAGTTGAACTGAGTTACAGATATCCTGCGGTTTTGTCCAAAGGAAGTTTACCCGTAAAATGTTCAATGAAGTGAAATATTTTTGGTCTGTCTTATATAAGAAACGGCCATTAATAATAGTGCTTCAAAACACAGTATTAAAAAGTGCAGTCATTTGGGTAATATTCCCTTCCTTGTGAGTTGCTCTGTATGCCAGTAATTATGTAAGAGTTCCGGATAGCGAAATGTCTATAAGATCGACTTTGTACTGTAATCTCCTTGCAGTCCCTAGAGCTACATCATTCCGTCAAGTGTGCAGCGTCATTGACTCAATTGCTTCCACTACGCTTCGCTGCTGAAAAATATTAACTTAATTCTTTATTCAATGATTAAGGGTTTCACAAGGACTTGTATTCTCTTTATCAGCGACGAGATGCGGAGGAGTGGGGAAAAATCTCAAAACTTCCATTTCATTGGTTTAAAACTAACTAGATTTCATTTTTTTTTGTATTAAATAGTTTACATGCATTAAAGATACAGTAGCTAGCTTAAAACATGAAATTTGCGTCCCATTTTCTATTAATATTATACAGTATATGCAGATTATTCAGCCCCAGTTTCATGGAAAACCAATAATAAAGTTAGATCTTTTTATATGAAATGTTACGTACAGAGAAATTCAAAATTAAACTCCTCCCGTAATAGCGATTATCAGATCATTTAAATCCTTCTTGCGGAAGGGTTAATCATCACATTCTCTTAGATTTATTAAAGAGATAGACCTCGTTTCTGCTGTGTAGGTAAGAACCATTGTGATGTAATAAGTTTCACTAGCAAAATATTTGGTTTCGGAGAGGATTATTTTAATATTAACTCTGGAAGGTTCTTTTTGGAATGTCAATAATGAAGGTTTGCTAAACAAATTTTATCTGGCATATTAACCATCCGTTTAAGGGAAATTTAGTTATGGTAACCAAAGAGGATTAAATTTCATGTTATTGCTGAAAGTTTGTTCTACAGGAAATAATTTCTTTCCACTCTCTCTCGTTTTTTTTTAGAACCAACCAATTTGGAAAACATACCATCATTAACAACGGTTTATAACCCTTTATTAAAGTGAAAAAAAATATATATTAATTGCTGAGAGAAAGTGGATGTGAGTTGATAAAGACCACCATGTCGGTCACGTTAAACGGTGAACCTGTACGAAGGAGAGCCGCACGTCTAAGAACACACTGGATATTTTTGTAAGGATACTTCCATTTTTCAGCTGTCCAGTGGGTCCTCTTTCCCTATCCAGCCTCAGTGTTTCTTATGATGATCATTTAACCCCTTCTCAAAAATAAGAAAGCAAACTTTACTTACTTACTGAGCATTAATTTTAAAGAACTGAGCAAGCTCTGAACGTTGTAACGTAGTTTTTAATCAACTTATGCACTCTGAAACCTTTCCTTAATTTTTTAGGGAAATAATTCCCAAATCTGATCATTGATAATGGTAAAATGGAAAACCATACGGAATTGTGAAAATCGGCGGCATCTTATCGACGGTAAGACGGTCTTTGACGAAACGTCTTATACAGCTTCAAAATTCCCGTTGAGTATTATTCATTCGCTGAACAAATTTGACTTAACTTTCTTTGGAGAAAACCGCAGAATATCTCATAGAGTTTGAAACTCATTTAGAACAGTAGTTCTTCAAAATGAGAAAGAAAAGATCCAGTCACAAGGCTGAACTTATCCCGGAGGGTCAAGTACGCCCTCAGACAGATAGGAAGACGACTGTCTTTTTTCAGAAATTAATCTTTTCAGAAATAAATGCATCGTATATTGCATAAAATTTTGTTTATTTATCTTGCAATTGATCTATAAATGGTAGCTAGGCATACACTGGAAGGGGAGCTGTGTACCAATCCCCTGTGATGATGCACAGAACCTGCCAGGCCTAGCACCTAAATTTCCGACCTCGCTTTCCTATGGTGCAGGCTGTTCGTATTTTTCAAAAGAGATATTATCTTCTGGAAAGGAACAGAAGGGAAGGCAGCCAATTAAATATGGCCTACTGAGCAGGTTGCCAATATTTCTCTTTTTCTTTTTATTTATTCTGCCCTGCTGAGGAATGGTCAACTTAAAAATGTTCTGGTGCTGACCATGTATAATCACTGGTTTGGCTTATGGCTCTGAACTTGATTACGAATTCTGGACTTGCTGCACTGCCGACTCTGTTGAAGGAAAATGTGCCGCTGTTGAAGGAAGATGTGCCGCTGTTGAAGGAAGATGTGCCGCTGTGTTTTCTGTTTCTCTATGGGTTGGAGGGCGATAAATGAAACGTTAATAAGTTAAGTGAGCAGAAGCACAGGATACCTTATATCAGCTGGTAGATAATCCTTATACTGGTGATGTAGGCATGAGATAAAGAGAATAATGCGGATTTCTGCTGGGACTTATAAGACAATTTGGAGCATGTGGAAAAATAGGCATATCGACCTAAAGATTAAAATTAGGCTGTATATATATATTTTTTAGAGTTAGTAATGTTATTGAAACTTGGACACTTTGTAAGGTCCATACCCAATGATGAGGTTAGGCAAAGAAGTCGGCAATGATGTGCTTTAGCAATGATGATTTTAGACAAAGAAGTCGGAAACCTCATTTGAGCAGCTCGTTGTGCAAAGAGAGACTGTTTTTTGTTGGTCATGTTGCCCTTATGCATAGCTGCAGATTGCCGAAGAGGGTAATGAATACCATGTTTCAAGGTCTCAGGAAAAGGGGATGACTTACAATGTGATGAACATAAAATGTCAAACAGGACCTTGAAATTTGACCATTGTAGTTTTGACAATTGTCAAACTGACAAACCGACAAACATTGAGGGCTGGATCTAGGTTGGTGGTGGTGGTGGTGGGGGGGGGGGTTAGCTTGGAAGCCATTTGACCACTCTAGTTTGCTACAGTGATCAAATGGCTATAGCGCAGTACAGACGTGTTTGGAGAACAGAATTGCACAGTCCGGTTGAACCTCCATAGTCCATGGCTGCATGAGGATTTTGTATAAAATGTATGAAGGTCCAGATCTATAAAATAATCGAGCCCAAATTGCTAAATATGTTAAAGGGTGAGCCAAGAGACCGGATTTCCAATGCAGTATATTTTCCCCTTCATTTTAGAGGTCTTTAAAATTTCTTGAAAAATGCAAGAAATATAACTAAGTTTAATACTTTTTGCCTCTATTACATTACTAGCACTCTTAAAGCTATCCCTCCCCCTAGATCCGGCCCTCAATGTTTGTCAGTTTGACAACTGTCAAAATAGTTGTTCTCACCATATCTTTCGAATCGCGACGGACAAATAAAAAAATTTATGGCCAACATTAGGTTGTGAAAGTGGAGAATGTCATAAGCTAAAAAAAATTAACCTCATGCTTTCTTCCCCAATGAAAAAGCAAAATTATGAAACCGATTATTTTATATCGAAAGCTATATCTTCGGAACGCGAGGGTCGAATGTAACGGGATATCCATCAAAGGAAGCTTATGGCATGTGGAGTGTCACACGTTATAAAATCCCCCCCCCCCCTTAAAAAAAGGGAAATACGTGAAGAACTGCCCTATTATATCTTTCGAAAACGATGGTAGAACATTAAAAATTGTATGTCAAATGACATTTTTTTGTGGCATGAAGAATGTTGTGAGCATTAAAAATACACCACCCTGATTTCTTCTTCCCAAAAAAGAGGAAATTGAAAAGTCGTTCTTTTACTATATCTTCCGAAAGTGACAGTCTACAGTTATCAGTTAGATGTCAAATGAAAGATTATATGGCAATCGTCGTAGGCTACTTGGAAGTATGCCCCCACCAGCGGCGAAGCGCAATGGAAGCAATTGAGACAATGAGCCTGCGCAGTTGACGAAACGATGCTTCTCGTAGATCATTGGTTGATTGAACTATCAGTCACTTTTCAATCAACCAATGATCTATGATACAATTGTTCATCCATGATGTTTTTGGATAATTTACAACTAACTCAAAATTTTGTAAATCAATCCCCTGTAAGAATCATAAATATCTCAACTGTGAACTCTCAGGATCTCAATTGCTTCCCCTCACTCTTCGCGCTTGGCCCCCACCATTTTACCCATCCCCCAAAAGGGCACAGAATTTTTGGGGGGTCGACTTTAATGAGATGTTTCAAATGTAAGCTTGTGACGCTCCAATGCAATGGGCTACCTCAAACACGACTCTAAAAAAAGGGAAAGAAAATTGTGGTCGACATTTATGAGTCATATCTCAAATAACACTTTCTGAAGTAGGTGCTTTAAGTTATAAAAGACAATATAAATAAATTTAAAATTACCTTTATTCCTATATATATATCCTAAAAAGTAAAAATTAAACCTAAAGCTTATCGATGGTGCAATTAGTCACTAAATTCTTATTTACTTCCTAAGGAAGATAGGGCTCCCATTTACGTACTCAACAATATTGAGGGCGCCCTATCTTCCCTTGAAGTGAATACGAATTCATGACTGATTGCACCATCGATATGTTTCAGGTTTATTTTCTGCATTTTAGGGCGCTTTATAGGAATAAAAGTATTCTTAAGCTTTTTAATTTATTTCCCTTTTTTTTATTTAGTTCCCTTTTCTTTACGCAGCAATGTGCAATAGAAGTACCAACATTGAACCCTGCATTAATTTTTTTTTGTAAATACCCCCTCAAACAGCTGCTTGCCACATAGGTCTGACAGGAGCCTGTCAGTTTATATGCCAGAGTAGAAGGTCTGAAATTTACCCTGACAAAATATTCATTAACCTGTTTCACGGGAAATAATTAATACTTTTTCTGTTCCGTTAAAAAGTAATGATTTTAGGTGTTCACCCGTCCACCAAAGGTTGAGAAATATTGTTATAATGAATATCTGTATGATATAATTTTCCCTTATGAATAATTGATATTTTCCTACTATAATATATTTGTCTACTTCTGGCATTTATTTTCTGTTTCTTTGCCTGGAAATCGTCATTTAATAATTTCAGTTTTAACATTGGTTTCAGTGCATTCCTTTGTAGAGTACAAAGCAAAATATTTATCGAACTAACACTATGCACTTCATTCGTGAAAATATAAGTTGAATCCTACAACCATTACTATTCAAACGGTAAATTCGGCCAACTTTAACTTCACGGATCGAATTAAGAACAGTCTATTGTTTTATTTCTATGTTGCACGGCAGATGGAGCCACTATATTGGACGTTTGGCTTTTCTATTTTTCTGTTATTCCCTTGCAACGAAAGCTATCGATTTTCTTTAGGTAATATCTAGGTTATTTTATTTTTCACATCTTATTATTGTTTTTGATATTTTACAGCACTTGGAGAAATTAAGCTTATATTTCAGAGATTAATTTTCCAAATTCGAAGGATTCAATCGTCAGCATTTATTTCTCTTTCGTTCTATTAAGAAACGTGCATTGTCGGTGGGAATCAATCACAGACACTGTCAACCACAATACTCTAAGTATGCAGTGTATTCAAAGCATTCTATGCTTTTAATAAACTGCATATTAGAGTATTTCGTTAACGAAAGCCCCGATGGTGTAGAGCAGAGGTTCTCAACGTGGGGTACGTGGTAAAAGGTTTTGGGGTACGCCGTGAGAGCTCAAAAGTCGCTATATCTAATAACAAAGCCGCTAATTTGGCAGCAGTGCTATTATGCAAAAATGTCATTTTTTTGGGTTTATCGATATATGCAATTTATGAATACAAAATTTAATGTATGTATTATATTCCCATTGTTATACTATAGCTATAGTTTTATCTATCTATACAAGGGGTACGCCAGTTAGATACATGTTTCCAGGGGGTACGTGAAGCATAAAAGGATGAGAACCACTGGTGTAGAGTATATATGTTACCGCTAAAGTGCAGAAATCAGTTAATGTGCACATTACCTAGCTAATCTGCAGATTAACTAGGGTGATTCGTTAAAGTGCGGAAAATTGTTTTATTTCTCAAATTACCTAGGTAATCTGCAAATTACCTAGATAATCTGCACATTACCTACTAGGCACTCGTTAAAGTGAAAATTAGATCTTTGCTGGAACAACAGCAACGTTTCTGTACGCTTAAATTAACATAATGTTATTTATTTATTTTTCGATATCTAAAGAATCAAGTTTATACAATCAAACAATCAACAAATTAGTTGATATGTTACCGTTAAAGTGTATAATTCAGTTATTTCATAGAATACCTAGTTATTTCATGAAATAACTGATCAAATCAGTTAAAGCGTGTAATAAATTAATAATTCCACACTTTAACTAGTTATTCTATGAAATAACTATGTATTCTATGAAATAACTAATGATAGACAATTAAAGTGTAAAATAAACAATCTGACTGAATTATACAGCATACAAAATGTTATTTATATAGACGCAATAAAATCATTTGTTACAACAGGGATTACTAAAATGGCATTTGGAATTGCCCTAATGTGCGAAGGCCAAGTAAGAACGAATCCGTAAAGTGGTGAATCTCTTGAATATGAATCTTCGTGTCACGTGATTAAGTCGTCCGCATTATAAAAAACGCCCCGGATGAGCGGAGGCCAAGTGAGAACGAATCAGTAAAGTGATTCATTCTCACTTGGCGTGCTCATTTTGGGGGCGTTTTTTATAATTCGGATGACTGATTTATGTTGACAGAGGGATGACCCTGTTTCAACTCTACTCTCGGACACTAGAAATAGTCTTTTTTTTTTACTTTTGAATTTTAACGATACGGAAGCCGTTAATGTGCACATTACCTAGGTAAAATGCGGAAAACTCTTGATTCCGCACTTTAAGGAAGCAAATCGGTTAATCTGCAGATTAGCTAGGTAATGTGCACATTAACGGCTTTCGAGCTTTAGCGGTAACATATACAGTCAAGGCCACCTTGATACACTAGTCTTGAATTGTTGTTGATCAACGGAGGAAGGAAAATTGAATATACATAAAGTTTTAACCCCTTCACGACTAAGGGAAACATTTTTTCCCATTTTAAAATTGGTAATTGTCGTATTTAATTATCAACTTATCTGCATTTTTTATACAGAATGTCAAAATAGAACGTATGCCGAACGCAATTACGTAAACGGGAACGTTTAGAAAACAAAAACACAACTGTCAGGACGCATAATATATGTACTATGTGCAATGTCCATTTGCCTCACTACCAAAAGAAATTGCTTCGCAGAATATCATAATTAGCACATCATTTTATATAGTAATTTTATTTCATAATTTTGCATTATTTTAGTTAACATTTTGTTCTAATAAACCAATAAATAAAAGACATTGCATAATAAGCCTAACTATAATTTGTGTTACCTTTATAGTCCATTGGGAAAAATATTTCCCATAAAATTCCAAAAAAACTACACATTGTTATGTATTTTTCTTATGATTTTTATTTATTTTACGTCTAAACAAACTAAAATAAAAGTTACATACTAATATTTACTCTTAGAAACCTTATGGTCCTGAAAAGGTTAATCAAAATATATTTATTTAAAACTATATAAAGGAAAATAATTTCTTCAATATCCGTATGAGTATATTAAAATTAATTACAGTATTTTATTTGAATTAATAACTACCAGTTGTTTCTTAAAAAACATATATTTAATTGATTTTATTTATATTACATAGTCCAGACCTTATGTGATAGGAAGCTTAGATATAGTGCGGAATAGTGATATCACTGTCAGGACTAGGGGTCCCGGGGTAGTGATTGATGATATTTTAAATTCAATTGCTACAAATGTTTAAAGTTGATAATTCCATTCATAAGGATATATAAATGTGCTGTTTATAAATAAACATCATCGGAATTGCTAAAAACACACACCAAATGGGTTATGGTCGATGCAGTGTTGTATCATATAGGAGAGTTACACCCGCTGAACGTTCGCGATCAGGGCGAAAATATTGGATTTGGGTATGTGTGAATTTGTGAACCACAACAGACTAATGCGTGAATTTGTGAACCATAATAGACGTACCCCACTTTTTTTCCCGACTCGATTGCGTTACTTGTTATATCCGAATATTTATACGACTTTTCACGAAAAAAAAAAACAAACATAGAAAAAACCTTCGATTTGATGAGAATTGTAACGTGAAAAACATGAGACAAAATATTTAACTACATCTTTGTCCCATGTTAAAATTATATCACGCAAATTATTAAAAAGTTTATACACGCCTTCGATTATAGGCATTTTTCTTGAATGGCAGTATTTATTCCTTCCAAATGTTTTAAAATGCTGGCTATAATTTGTTTAGTTTTTCCAAGTTGTTTCAGAAATGCATTTGATATTGCCTATATTAACTGACCATACGCGAACTAGTCAATCAAATTTGGGTTATTTTACCTCTGAGCTGCACTTTTTTGCACACAGTGGAAGGAGCTGGACCCCGAAGACTCAGAGAAGGTTTGGGGAGGGGATCCACTGGAACCGCTATTGGGAGACAGATGGTAGTCTCTAGTTTATGGTAGCAACCAGTGCGTTCTTTAACGGTCACAGGGTATGGCTCTCCTGCACACGAGAGACACGGCTTAATGTCCCATCCGTTGGACGACGGCCTTTCCAACTCCTTTGGACTTCCCTACTGACCGTCGACCGGTAGTTTTATGGAGAAAAATTTCCACTCTGACCCAGCTGGGACTCGAACCTGGGAACTCCAAATTACGAGCTTGGCACACTACCGACTGAGCACCCCCGCCGCAGTCAAGCAGACCTCTGACACTGTTACCGCAACTTCTGCTTTCAACCATCCGTGTTGCCTAACTCAACTAAATCAGAAATCGTACCTTGACGTAAAAATTTTCGTGTTTAACAGCTACGTTCGCGTGCCGATTTGAATTTGAATTTTGTTTCGCACGATATAAAACGTAATAGGTAGTTCGCTTTTTAAAATGTAAAATGACCCAGGGGTGAAAAGACACTTTTGTTCTTGTACCTAAATACGCACATGGGCGAAAAATACTCACCACTCATGTAAATGTAATATATATAATTTATAATTATATGTTTTTCCCTTTTTTTACATTTTGATAAATATGCATGATGCGACATTTTTATTTACAAGTATTAAATTATTTTAAATTCTTCAAATCTTTTGAAATATTAGTAAATATGAAAAATTTAAATCTGTTTTGTTTTGCAGCTGATGATACATTGTGAGAAACACGAATCACTTTTCATAGCCCGTAGATTATTGGATGTCCTTCATACCATCATAATTAGCTCCCTCATGGGGACTAGTTGGAGTAAGTTTTGGCTTTCTAATGAGAAAACATTTTTCAAATCTGGGTTAGACTCAATCTCATTTGATTCCTATTTTGCCTTATATAAAATCAGTTACAGTAAAATAGCAAAACACATTTGGCGCATGTTGTTGGAGAAAAATCCAATATGTAAAACAAAAGAACGTTAGTGTCCAAAAAATTACTTCACAAATGAGTAAAATGCTTGGCAGCACAATAAAGCTTTTCACAAAAAATCTTTTTCATTAAAGAAAGAAAAATCTTTTGGGAAGATTCTTTTGGATTTTGTTTCTCCTCCTCTTGTTTCTCCAGAAGACAATAAATTACTCTATTGTTTTTTCTTTTTTTTCGAGTTTACTGTTTTGTTTATTGCATGAGCAGAAGTCGTATTACTATATGAATAATTGCAAAGCTACGAAATGACTCTAAAAAGATGTTTGCCGCAGTAGAAAACAAAATGTTTTTTCACTTCTTCTTCCAATTCTGCTGAAGTGGAAAGAAATTCAAACTTTGTCATGGAGTTGTTTTCAGAAAAAATTGTTGATCAGGGGGAAAAAACACAAGCACAGCTGAATGTTAATGTGAAGCTTCGTAATGTGTGTCGTATGAATTCAGTAATTTGGACTTTTCCTGGAGGTTAAGTAAACATCTGGTTATTGTTTGTATCCTTGTTAATTGTAATTATATTGTTATCTACATATTAAATACCAGAACACTATTATGCTACAAAAATCAAGAATATCTGACAACTGATTTGAACTGTTGAACAACTGTTAATTTGAAAAACCAGCTATGACTTCCTCAGCCTTGAGAGATTAATTAAATGGATCTGTAGCACCCCCTATGTAGTACACATTTAGATTCCAAATAATAAAATAATAATAAAAATAAAGGGGAACGGGGTAATATAAATAATACAAATAAATGCGCCGGGCTCGTAATAGCAGTTCCCAGGTTCGAGTCCCACCTGGGCCAGCGTTGAGTGTTATCTCCACAGAACCCCCACCCCGTCCTCTGTCAGTAGAGGACACCGATGGCGTTGGATCCGACGTAAAGCATTGGTCACGTGTGCAGAAGAGCCATATCCTGTTCGTGTTAAAGAACACGCTGGGTGATCTTGAGGAGAGCCATTATCGGTCTTCTAACAGCTGTCCAAAGGGTACCTTCCCCCAGGCCCGGATCGAGAAAAAAATAAGGGGTAGGGAGCGGAAACGATGCAATCGAGCCAGTAAAGAGCAGGGAGCAAAGGACTGGATTTCCATTGCAGCGAAACATTCCCCCCCCCCCCTTCGTTTTAGAAGTTATTTTAAAATTTTCTTAAAAAATACTGAAATATGCACAATTTGTATAATTTTTGGCATCCGTTATCGTAACTATTGATGCAGAAGATAATATCAGCTAGAGACTAATTCAACTGGAGGTAATAATGCATGATCCACTTGCACCCCTCGCGCCTTGGTCGGACCCTTCTTCCCCCCCAACCTTCGTTCTTTCTGCCTCCCCCCCCCCAACCTTCGTTCTTTCTGCCTCCCCACAACATTCTCTGAGCCCTCGGGGTCCTACTGACTGTCCATTTAACCCTTGTGTGCAAAAAAAATGCCACTCAGAGTAAAACAACCCAACCCAATTAATTATATGATTCAATTACTTCTTCATATTCAGGTATATATTGAAGTAGAACTGTAGAGTGTTCCCTAGTGATGATGCATAGAGTCAATCAGACAGAACCTAAACAGTGATAAACAGAACCCAATACATCTGCGCAATTGATGAAACGATGATTCTCGTAGATCATTGGCTGATTAAGCTATCAGTCACTTTGCAATCAACCAATGGTCTATGATGAAATTGCTCTTCCATGACACCATTGACTGATTGCTAAGTAACTGATAATTTAGTAAATCAATCACCTGTAAGAGTCAGAGATGTCTCAACTGCGCAGTCTCAATTAATTCTGCTCACGTTTCGCGCCTGGTCCTATTACATATATATTGTAAAAAAAAAACACATCCAATTAATCACATTTCTGCCACATTTATTTCTGGATTTCAGGACCTACCATCAACTGTTATGATTCATTTTAATAATACGAATGGCAATTTTAAACAAATATCTTCCCCTTTAGAAGTTTTCATAGTATTCCATTTAATATCTGATAGGGAAAATGCTAATAACGATAGTGTTTTTCCTCTTAATTTAAAATGTATAAATATCACAACCTCTCCATCCCACTATAATAAGTCGGCTTTGAAACCAGGGCGACTAACGGGTCAATATCTCAAAGAGCGACGGAAGTATTTTTTGCGTCTTTCCCAGTTCGTCTGAACATTCGATTCTCGATTCTGAACCTCGAATTTCTTTTCGAAAGTGAGCGTGAAGATTTGTGGACGATCCTACGAAAGCGCTTTCGACAGGATGCTTCATAGCTGGATGGAATCTCCAAAGTGATGGAAAAGGACTGGAAAACTCATACTACATGAAAGCCAATTCCTCTTTTTTTAAGTGTTAGCAACCGCCCAAAGTACGACATGGGGCTTAGCAAGAAAAGTAAGGAGACGAACCTATCGGAGTAAACGGAAGGAAAAAATGATAACCACATATTGAGAGTAAAATCGAGAAAGTTTCCTCTTAACTATGTGATGGAAAAATAATCCTAGTTACCTTTCTGTAAACAATTTGAGATGAGAAACATAAACGAAATTGAATCGCCACGAAGAAAACCATGACAACCTTTTAGAAAATATCAATTTACTATTTTATTGTTTTTAAATCATTTTTTTTATCTGCTGTTGTCGCTATTACATTTTATTAGATTTTACTATTGTAACAAGAGTTATATCTAATGGGGCACATTAGCGTGGAACATTTATATATATATAAATAGTCGGTTTAATATTATTATATCCAGAGACAAATCTAGGAGGTGGGCTTCACACACCTTTAGAATGTTGGTAAAGGTAATAGAGGCAAAAAAAAACAAATCTATTAAGAAAAAAAAAATCTAAAATCAATTTTTCAACAAATCTATTAAGACATCTGAAACTGAAGGAAAATAGAATACAGTCGTTTTTCACTCCCCATTTTAATTTTTTATGCTTGATCGAGTCACTCGATTCTCCTCCCATTTTTAATTTCTTGTAGATAGACGTGATTGCAACCATGTCTGTTGCAAAATACTCTCCAGCAGTGGTTCTCAACCTCTTATGCTTCACATACCCCCTGGAAATGTGTATGTAACTGGCGTACCCTTTATATAGATAGATAAAACTATAGTTATAGTATAACAATGGTTATTTTTACTTTGTTACTAGATCTAGCGACATTTGAGCTCTCACGGCGTACCCCAAAATATTTTACCGCGTTCTCTGAGTTGAGAATCACTACACTACGGGAAATAAAATACGCAACTCTTGCAAGAAGTTATGCAAAGGTGACGAAATTTAGGGAGGCGGTAGTATATGGAATGCATAGATGAATGCATGGATGCCGCAAGTTATGAACGATCAGTTTGTAAATCATTGACCAATATTTTAGTAATAACATTGCAACATAAATAATTGGTTAATTCAAAAGTAACTGAGAGATCAATCGGCAAAAGATCTACGAGAATCATCGTTTTGTCAACTGCGCAGTCTCATTGTCTCAATTGCTTCCACTATGCTTCGCAGCTGGGAGAAAGGCAATACAAAGAGCCATGCTTTACCCAGGACTAGAACCCAGGACCCTTTGATCAGTAAGTAGCGAAGCTCGTTAAGCACTAGGCCACCGACTATTTTATTAGTCCCTATATAGGGACTAATAAAATAATGTGCTTTGCATTTTCCAAATCATTCATTACTTTGGAATTCCGCCATTAGAGATTGAAAGTTGGAAAAGGGAAAGCGTCATTATCTTTGAAAAAGACCATCTCATATTCTCCAGAATATATATGTTTTCTTATAGGTTATATTTAAGAACGAATATGAATTATTATGAACGGAATGAATATTTACGCAGCAATAAATTCTTATCTCAGTCCTCTTCCATTTTGTTGATTGTTATCAGGATCATAACTTACAGCTGCAAATTCAAAACGCAGGTAGTGAGTGCAAATTACGGTCGCAGTTAGCTGCTGTCAATATTGTTATATAACCCACAGTAAGGCTACAGTTTATGCTAATTTAATACTTCCCTATCATAACGATTGTAAAATTATGGGTGATACAGCTTGTTGCAAAATACATTTTATTTAGTTTCACAACTAACAAACTCTGTTGAATTCGTCATCTTCGCTGAAATCTCTGACATCCACACCATTACTTATTTTAAATTCTGTTTTATATTCTAATAGTCATGTAATTCTTTGTATAATTATAGGTAATTTAAAAGCTTTATTTCTATATTTATATATGTATCATTGAGACGTAATTGATATAAAAATTAAGCAACAGAAAATGATCTAAAATATTTATGTAAACATCACAAATCGCACAAATACATACAACAGTAAAATTTAATTCACTTTAATTTGAAGGGGACCCAAAAAATTGTTTCGATTCATTATTTTTTTCTGTTTTCAATTTATAGGTGGCACAGTATAATTGGAAAAAGACTTATTACTTGTTGGGATGATTAGAGAATGAAAAGAGAACCATCCATTCTGAAAAGAGAACCACCAACCATTCCTTCTGGAACCATCCATTCCTCCTTCACTCCCTCTTCACTTGTGACTAATAAAAAACAATTTTCTTGCTTTTCCTAGGTACTGGAAAATAATATAATGATAATAACATATACTCACTACATTTAAAATTTAATCAGTCAATTAAAATTCCAATTATATCATAGAAAATCCACAACTGTTTTAGTAATTGTGCTCAGTCCTTATTTTGCATCTTGGCGGTAAAACCTAAATCTGATTTTTAAATTGAATTTTGTTGAAAATAATTATGGAAGAATCAGTGCAAGTTCTATCAGGAAAAAAAAAACAGCTCTCGACTCAGACTCTAGACAAATGCTTTTCAATGATTTCTTGCAAAGAAGTAAAATCAATTTTTAGTATATGTTCACATTGAATTTACTGCCGACTGGATAATTCTATCTCTCGAAATAACAGGCAACAACTTTCTAAAGATATCTTGTGGTGAATCGCAATTATGCGATATAACCACCGAGTTTAGATTTAGAGTTTCTATTGCATAAATCGTAAAATAATATATCATTCGCAACATCTACAACACTAGATACAATAACAGTCTTCTAAATGGTAACTTCAATACATATTCAAACATATGTCCTGGCTTTGGGTAAAAGCTGGCTAACTGTATATAAAAGTTGTATTTTTTCGACAGTAGTCTCCTACTATCCTCATTTTAATGGAATAAAATCACCTTTAGATTTGAACAAATTTACGCTTAAATTTCCGTTATATTGCCGGTGGAAAAGTAATGTCATTTTCAAAGTGAGAAGATATTTAGCAAGCTTGAAATAAATTATTTCTCAGCAGAATAGGTCATAATTCATTTGCAAAAATACTCTATTCCTAAACATTCTATAAAACAAAAATACAAAATTTGTTTCAAAAATTATCAAAACTGAAAGAAAAAAAATCTATCTGCTTAGTAAAAATTTGTATGAAGTGGAATATAGAAATATTCAATATTTAAGAGGAAAACGATGCTTATTATTTTATGCGTTTTTTATTTCAATAAACAGTTTGATATCAAGCAAAGTTATCAGATTGTATATGCATATCGGAGATACGTAATGCATCTTGTCTCTAAGTCAGCTATGACGCGTAAGGAAGAAATTGAGAGAATGAGAGTCGAAGCTGACGAAACGATGATTCTCGTAGATCATTGGCTGATTGAGCTATCAGTCACTTTCCAATCAACCAATGATCTAAGATGCAACTGCTGATCCATGAAAATATTGGCTAATTCACAAGTAACTGAATTAGGTAAAGCAATCACCTGTAAGAATCATAAATGTCGCAACTGCGCAGTCCCAAAGTCTCAACTGCTTCAACCTACGCTTCACCCCAGATGTAAGTGATTAGTTGCAAAGAGAAATCGCTGTTCCTTTCTTCTCAGCTAAATCACCATACATCATAAATAGATGCACGGTTTTCTATCTTGTCTGGGACTTCCTTAATTATGAAATTCCCATGCAAAAATAAATTACTTTTAACAGAACTGAGCACTTAGCTCTATCCACTGGTACATTTAAATGATTTCTCACTCCCTATATAGCTTTTAGTGTGACGTAAAGCATAGCGGGTCATAATCATAATCGTCCCCTGCGAACTTTCAAAGGATAAAATGGTCTTTTAAGATTAACATCGAACCACCATGCCATGATGCATGGTGTCTTCTCGCTTTCCTTTGCTTCTCTGATTTTGAATTATTAACATTTATGCAAAAGCCATCAATTTACCACAAACAATTTCATATTTCAAGAAATGAGTTCTCCCTCTCTCCTCCCTTGTGGGTCTTCCTAAAGAGTGAAAATAATCCAACTTTTCGATCTTTTCCCCTCTCACCTCGCTCCATTATACTATCTTGATGTTCACTTAATGAGCAGACGCCATCCGTTATGCATAGCGATGAGCAGAAGAGCAAACACAAACTACTGATCTGAATTCATAAATTAATTACGGATCATCCTTTTGGGAGAAGACGAGTGTTCATCTCTTGTCTTCAGTCGATTCACTCCATCCCATGCTCCGAGTTTCTTGTCGCTTATTGAGTTTTTTCATTATAACCAAAAACAAGTTTAAGGGTTTTTTTTTTTAAGAATTTTGTTTGGAGGAAAAAATCATTTCCCATATGCAATTTACTCGATCCTGTGTGTTATATGGTCAGCAATATTTTGCCTGGTGTCAACGGCATGTAAATGCGAGTTAGCATTTTCTGACGGATCTCAGATATGTGGGCTTTATTGCGGTAACAAGAAAATAATTCTTTAACAGCCCGAGAAAAACTGGTTCAGGAACTATTATAAAATAATATAAGAGCATACAGTATGTTTTATTTCTAATGAAAATATGATGTTATTTGGATGTTTACCTGGCTTATTAGTAAGTGTTTTCTTTGTTTTCAATGTAGAGAATTGTTCATGGAGATGACATTTCTGAATGTGTGAGTGAATTAAGTATATTCTAGTGTTTTTTTTCAAATTACGTGTTATTACGAGTACTTTCGTTTGTAATAGGCCTACCTTTAATGGACTGCGTCATGCATATACAGCAGGCAAGAAGCGTGAATGGAAGCAGTTGAAAACATGAGACTGCACAGCTGACACACCTATGATTTTTACAGTTGATTGAACTGTAAGGTACTTGTCGATTCGCCAATAGTGTAATGGATCAACGATTGCATCAGATATCATTGGTTGATTGAAAAGTGCCTGATAATTCAATCAGCCAATGATCTACGAGAATCATCGTTTCGTGAAATGCGCAGTCTCATTGCCTCAATTGCTTCCACTACGCTTTGCAGCTGAAAGAGCTTACAGACCGAAAGAGAGAAAATCTTCAAGAAACGGGGCCTACTAAAAATTCAACTACTCTGCATATTTAGAAACACTGTGGATCAGGGTCGTACTCGGGGGAGGGGGGGTCAAAGGGTCCGGGTAAGGCCACCTCGATACAACAGGCCAGGACGCTGCAGTAACAGAAGACTCGTTTTTGAAAAATATAACGGTTTTTTTATTATAATTAAATTTCTAAAAATTCAACTGGTAGTTACCTATTTTGAAAAATATGGTAATTAATTTTAAAATATTCTCACTTATTTTAATAAATCCTTATTAAAATAAATAAAGCTATTTATTTCAAAATATGTTAGAATAAAATTAACTTAAATTTTAAATAAATTACATCATTTGAATTTTTATACATGATTAATTTCCCTCCTTTCTTCCCTCCTTTCGCTCAAAGCTTTCCTGTCCTGGTGTATCAAGGTGGTTTTGGTCCGGACCCGTTTGACTCCCCCTCCCCCCGAGTACGTTACTTAACTCAGCGAGAAAACAAAGATACCATTTAGGCTATTTCAAATGTGTTTATAAGTTGTTGTAAACAGTTAAAAAGTCTATTTTACTTTTCTTTACCCACATTATAGCTTTGAATAATCTCCTTAATTTAAGCACTTGCTAGAGAGATAAAAGTTTTAAACTTTTAAACTTTGTGCTCTGGAATGCCAATTTTCTTTTGATATTTTCCTCAAGAAACGGAAATTTTCAAATGGCTAAGCTTCATCCCCTATTCAGTTGTCCAGTGGAGTACGAATAGGCAGGGGGAGTAAAGTTTTCTTTCCAAATCTTAAAGGAAAATTTGCTAATAAATAAATATTTAATAATAGAATGCAATATTTTTCTACAAAATAGTGACCGATATATATTTTTTTTCGTTTCATTTACTTTTTTCAAATTCTATTTTATTCTTGAAGCAATCCCTTTTAGGAGTTAGACTATTTTACCCTTAAGGAGCACCTTTTGTTTTATATTCAGTGGATAAATGACAAAGTCACAAGGACCCATTTGCTCATTTGGAGAAGGAGATACGCTGGACAGATGCTAAAATCTAGTTCCAAGCCTCCTGTCAAAGTCATCCAGCCAGTTCTTTAATGTACGCAGAGTATGGCTCTCTTGCCCACGTGGCCACGGTTCAACGTCCAATCCGAGGGACGATGACCTTTCCAAGACCGTCGATGTCCCTTTTCTCACCGAAGGTGCAGTGAGAGTTAGTGGAGAAAATCTCAATGCAGACGAATGAGTACTTGAACCTGATAATATCAGTGTACAATCCTGGTGGAATATGACTAGTCAGATCCCTGTATTAATTAAAAACAGAAATATAAAAATAAAAATAAAAAATGCCTATCTTCCTATATGTGACCTAAAGCATAGAAAATAAACCTAAAGAATACCAATGGTGCAATTAATCAATGAGTTCGCATTCACTTCAGGAAGATGGAGTGCAGGCAACCTTGTTGAGTAGATAAATCGGCGCCCTATCTTCCTTTGAAGTGAATATGAACTCAGTGATTGATTGCACCATCGATTGTTTGCGCTTATTTTCTACGTTTTAGGGCCCTGTAGGAAGATAGGATTTTTTTATTTTTTTAAATTTATTTATATTTTTTATGAATAAAAACACCTACCTTCAGAAAATGTTTGTATGATATATGACTCATAAACATTGACCACGTTTTACCTCCCTTTTGGAGTCGTGTTTTCGGTAGCCCATGACTCTGGAGACGTCACATTATTTTTAATTTGAGGTATAATCCCACAAAAATCCATCGAACCCCACAAAAATCCATCTCCATCTTTCGTCAAGGGGGGATGGTGGCGGTGGGGGGGGGTGAAATTCGAATAGGTTACGACGGTCATTTTATGAGCTTTCATTTGACACCTAATTCGCAACTGTAAGCCCTCTCGTTCAGATGTAGTTGAACTTTCACATTTCCTATTTTCTAGGGAGAAGAAAGCATGGAAGTAAATTTTTAATGGCATATGACACTCCTCGCGTGAAAAGCCATAGCTTAATATTTTGGCACTCGCGTTCCGAACACATAGCGGAACAATCGTTTTCACAGTCCCCCTTTTTTAGGTGGGAAGAAAGCATGGAGTTTCATTTTTATAGCATATGACACTCCGATCGTCAGAAGCTTTCATTTGACGCATAATTCGTAACTTTCAAGAACCGCGTTCTGGAGATATAGTGGGACAATCATTTCAATATTTCCCCTTTTTTAGGGAAGAAAGTATGGGGGTCAATTTTTCATAGCTTATGACAGTCCCCGAGTCGCAAACTTTCATTTGACACGAACATGTTATTTTCCACATTCGCGTTCAGGAGATATAAGGAAACAATCGTGTTCATATTTCTCCCTTTTTTAGGGGAAAAGAAAGCATGGGGTCATTTTTTATAGCTATGACTCCCCGTGCCACAAGCTTTTTTGAAGCCTGTTAATTTCCGCGCTCCCTTTCAGAAGATGTAGGGGAACAATTGTTTTCATATTTCCCACTTTTTGAAGGAAGAAATGAATTGAATTAACCGTCTTCATATTTAATAATACTGCTGAAAATTGTTAGTTATTACCAGGGGTTTAACATGAGGGGTTATGACATATATAAACTGAATGGATAAAATATTACACCCCCCCCCCCCCCGATAACAATATACAATGGAGCAGGGCCATTCAATAACGTCGGAATTGAATGAGGGCACGTCTACAAGCCTATACACAAAGACTAACTCGCAACATCTGTTGTACCATGGAAAAAATATTCTGTTGCTGTCGACGTCCACATCGTGTCCCTTTGTTGACTGCAAGGCACCGAAAGATTAGCCTGCAGTTTGAAAAGACCAATCGCAATTGGACAGGAAACACGTCATCTGGTCTGAAGAATCACGGTTTCAACTCTATCACGCCGATGGGAGGGTGCATGTGTAGAATAAACCACACAAAGCGATGGACTCAGCTTGCCAAGTTGGGGTCATACAGACAGGTGGAAGTGGTGTAACAGTTTAGGGTGTGTTTACATGGACTTTCTTCGGCCATTCATACTGGTCGATATCTCCGTCACCGGTATAGGGTATGTAAACATCCTCGCACCCTATACACACCCGTCCACAACGATTCTCTTTCCGCACCATGACACCATCTTTCAACAGGACAACACCACACCGCATACTTTCCTAGTAACGACCATTTGGCTACAGGAGCATTCAAGAGAGTTACCACCTCGAATGGCCCCATCAATCGTTGGACCTCAATGCCATTGAGAATTTGTAGGACGAACTGGAGAGTTCTGTTCGAGACTGCCAACCCCTACCGGCTTCTGTGGATGCTCTACGACAGGCGCATCCTCTCTTCATAGGCGGCAATACCACCTCCGTGTTCTCAACACCTAATTGAGTACTTACCAAGATATCTGGTTGCTGTTGTGAGGGCAAAAGGTGGAGCAACAGTTTATTAGGTTGGTGTTCCCAGGTTCGAGTCCCACATGGACAGCATTGAGATTTATTTCCGCAAAACCTCCACCTTTCTGTCTGTTAGTAGGGGACAGCGATGCGCTTAGAAAGGCCACCTTCCGTCGAATGGGACGTAAAGCCGTTGCCCCTATGCGAGAAAGCCATATCTTGTGTACGTTAAAAAAACGTTTTGGATGGCCTTGACGGGAGTCTACCATCTCTTTCATAACAGCCATTGGTCCCCTCCCCCAACCTTCTCTGATCCCTCGAGTCTTTGTGCCCATTATTGCAAAAAAGTGTAGCTCAGAGGTAAAAAAGAACCACCCAAACTTATAATTATTTTTTTTTTCATAAAAATCGGTTTAGCTTTAATTTTTATGTTTTATTACTGGAATTGCCTAAAATAAATTATTTGAAATATTCTGAATTTTTTAATTGAAATTCTGTGCAACCAATGGAACCGTTTTAATGTAATTTGTTTAAAACAAATACATGCGTTTCCAATAAAAACCTAGTAAATAAGGGATTATCTCAAGTAAACGAAATTCATTGATTTTAATGATTACTTCACAACATATTCCCATCGTTTATAACATATGTTGTAACATAATATTTGGCTCATCATTACAGTGGGTTAATTAAAGAGCTTTGCGATTTAGCATATTGGGTTACCCTCCATTTACAGCAGTAATGGTAAGATTAATTATTCCTCATTTTCCACTGTGGGCTGAAGATTATTAAAGCAATTAAAACAGTAAATGTTGCATTTATGTATTGAATACGTTAAACATTTTTACAGTTATTAATTTATACAGTAAGGAAGCTTAATACATTTGTTTGTGAGATTGATTTGTTATTTTCTAACACTTATAAATATTTATAATATAATAATTGGGTTGTACTATCAAAAGAACTATCTTCTGAGATAATCTCTTGTGGTCATATGTTAGTAAGAGTTCGCTTTCGTTCCTAATCATAATAATGCCAAAAGAAATTAATAACAAAAATTTTCCCAGATTTTAATTAAATCCTTTTCCGTTTTTTCGCCAATCTGTCATATACTCTCTGATATCAAAATTTCTAAAGCCACGAAGTTAAATAAAAAGAAGCTGATTTCAAAAGATATGTACTTAATAAAATTAAGATTTTTATTTGTTATGTTAGTAATTAAAAAAAAGAAAAATACCCCCTCGAGCAGCTGCTTGCCACAGAGGTCTGATAGGAGCCTGATCAGTTTTTATGCCTTAGTAGAGGGTCTGAAAGGATGGTTTTATGCCATAGTAGAGGGTCTGAGAGGATGGCAGGACCTCAGCAGAAAAACGACACACACACCCATGCCTTACCCGGGAGTCGAATCCAGGTCCCTTAGATCACTAGCCAAGCGTGTTAACCACTCGGCCACTGGACGGCTATGACTTTTAAATATTTTAAAAAACTTTTTACCATAAAAAATTAAGTTATTTCTTCCTGGGATAAAGTTACTTATTATCTGATCGATGTATTATATTTACCTGATTGACTGGTCTGTAAATGGTAGCTAGGTAGTCACTGGAAGGAGAGCTATGCACCAATCCCTGTGATGATGCATAGAACCGGCCAGGCCTAGCACCTAATGTCCGACCCCGCCTTCTCGTGGTGCGGACCGTTAGTACCTTTCAAAAGAGATACTCTCTTGTGGAAGTGAACGGAAGGGGAGGGCTGCCAGATTAGTGTGGCCTACTGATCTGGACAACTATGGCTACTTTTTTTTTCTACCCTGCTGAGGAGTGGTCAACCACACAGGGTCCTGGTGCTGACCATATAAACCCATTGGACTGGACAGATATATCGCTCTGAGCTTGATTATGGATCCTGATTTTGCTGCACTGGTGGGCTTCTGTAGAGGGAAAATCTTCCGCTGTGTTTTCTGTTTCTTTGTGGGTTGACAGCCCCAATTGAATAGATTCACAGGATATGTTTATCAGTTGGTGGATAATCCTGAGCAGAAGTCATCGCAGGCACCTGAAATCTTTGCTTCTATTGGCATCGTCAAATTCTACATTGGAGGAAGTCTTCCAGTGTAGATGGCTTCAGCCTTTAGTAGTGGGGGAACGGGTCTTTGCCCCATGTCTGCGATTAGGGGGGCTGTTTGATATTGTCGGCATTCCCTCTCTCAATAAACAGTTTCTTTAAACATCCCACTAACCATTTTCTCTCCTAGGTAGTTGGAATGTGAGGACTCTGCACAGAGTTTTTTCTCTTGATGTCCTCACACAAGAATTCCACCATTATAATTTAGATATTCTCGGCTTGCAAGAGACCAGATGGACAGATAAAGGTCAGATTCTTAAAAATAATCTTAAATTTCTCTTTTCAGGGAGGGACGACAATAAGCACCACCAAGGCGTGGGTCTGCTTCTCAACAGACACGCTAGTGATGCTCTTCTAGGATATGAGTGCATTAATGAAAGGTTTCTTACAGCAAAATTTCAGACAAGCGTTAAAGACTTGAATGTTATCTGCTGTTATGCCCCCACTGAGGATGCCGATGAGTATGAGAAGGATAGGATTTATGAACAACTTCAGGACATTTTGAATTCTGTCAAGAAAGGAGATATTACCCTTGTTCTTGGTGACTTCAATGCCAAATTTGGTACTGACTCTAACCTTTGGGGAGGAGTAATAGGCCCTTTTGGTATTGGTAGCTGCAATGGCAATGGGCAACGTCTCCTACAGGTAAGTAAACTCAATGGATTCAGAATAACTAACATTTATTACAAACACCGCGACATACATAAGCACACATGGGTTTCACCTGATGGGCTGCATAAGAATATGATTGATTACATATTAATTAACAGCAAATGGGCTAGTTCTGTTAGGAAAACCAGGGCATATAGGGGAGCTGAAATTGGATCTGACCATTACCTTGTTAAAAGTGTGTTGCAACTTAAACTTAAAAAGTGTTGTGCTAGGGTTAAAAAATTTACTTTTAATACTGAAGCTCTGAAAGATCCAGTTATAGCCAAAGCTTACCATGATAGGTTACTTAGTCATTATGACAGTCATGGTTTGCTTACTACTGAAGTTGAGGAAGAATGGGATCATTTTAAACAGGCTTTTTTGGACACTAACAGTACTCTTTTAGGAAAAAAGGAGCAGAAGAGACAGAATTATCTGAGTGATAAGGCACTTGAGCTTATTTTGGAAAGAAAGAACTGCAGGAATGTCTTTAATCAATACCCTACTAGTCCTAATAGAAAGCATTACAGAGAACTTAATAAACGTGTAAAAGATCAGTTAGCTGCTGATAAGAATCTTTGGCTTGATAGTTTGGCTGACAAAGCCGAGGAAGCAGTTAGACAGCACAACAGCAGAGAGCTGTACCAGATAGTTAATGTTTTGTGTGGTAGAAAACGGACAGGTATACAAGGATTGAAGGATAAACAAAGTAAGGTCATAGAAGGGGAGGATTCTGTCATGGCTAGGTGGGCTCAGCATTTCAGTGATGTTCTAAACAATGTAGTTAGTTCTACTCCCATTGTTTGCAATGATGATAGATGCATTGGTGGCTTTAATGTTGGCCCTATAACACAATCTGAAGTTATTTTGGCTGTTTCTAAACTTAAACTACATAAATTCCCAGGGGTAGATGAAATTACTACCGAAATGCTTAGAGCTGGGAATGTTTTGGTTACCACTTGGATGACTGAAATTCTGAATATCTTTTATGATAAAAGGCATGGTTCCTAAGGATTTTACCAGAGCTATTGTTATCCCTATTTTCAAAAAAGGTGATCGCAGTTCTTGTGATAACTATAGGGGTATCAGCCTACTCTCTGTTCCAGGTAAAGTTCTTTCCATGATTGTGCTTAATAGAATTAAGAATCTGGTTGACAGTCAATTGCGTGATGAGCGATGTGGATTCAGAAGTGATAGGGGATGTGTGGATCAGATATTTTCACTTAGGCAGATTCTTGAGAAATGTTTAGAGTTTCAGAAACTTTTGGTTGCTAGTTTTGTTGATTTCAAAAAGGCTTTCGACTCTGTTGATCGTCATAATTTGTGGTTGATTGTGAAATCATATGGTATACCTGACAAGTTAGTTAACATAATGAAAGCTCTCTATAATAACACTGAGTCGTGTGTGAGAGTTGGTAAGACTTGTAGCAATTGGTTTAGCATTACTTCTGGTGTTCGACAAGGGTGCATTTTGTCTCCTTTTCTCTTTAGCTTGGTTATTGATTATGTTATGCGAAATTCACTTCAAGGGAAAGATTTTGGCCTTAAATGGACTGGAGATACAAAAATTTCTGATTTAGATTATGCTGATGATTTAGCCCTTTTGGCAAATGATGTTGATGAGATGAACTCTTTCATTCGAGCTGTTGATGAGACTGGTAGTAGAATAGGTTTGGTTATAAACAGAGAGAAAACTAAAGTGCTGAAAATTGGTCAGGCAGGCAGTGATTCAGTTAATCTGAATGGTTGCAGTCTTGAGCAGGTGTAACAGTTTAATTATCTTGGGAGCTATGTAACGGATAATGGTGATGTGCGGCATGAGATTAACAGACGAATAGGGATTGCAGCTGGGACTTTTAAGAATCTATGGAGAGTGTGGAGATAGGCGTATACACCTAAAGACTAAAATTAGACTGTATAATAGTTTGGTTCTTTCTAGGGTTAGTTATGGTAGTGAAACTTGGACACTTTGTAAACAAGATAACAGGAAACTAGATGCTTTTGATTCCAGATGCTTACGCAGTATCTTGGGCATTAGATGGTTCAACTTTGTAACTAATGATGAGGTTAGGCAAAGGAGTTTCAACCTCCTTTAAGCAGCATATTGTGCAGAGAGAGACTCCGTTGGTTTGGCCATGTTACCCGTATGAATAATTATAGATTGGCGAATAGGGTTATGAACAGTGTGTCTAAAGGCCTCAGAAAGAGGGGGAGACCTAGGATGCGGTGGGCCGACAATGTCAAAGAGGACCTTGTTAGAATTGATGTGCAGTGGCCAGATGCAGTAGATGTAGCTCAGGATAGACTTGCTTGGAGAACTAAATTGCACGGTCTGGTTGGACCTCCGTAGCCCATGGCTGCTTGAGGATGATGATGATGATGATGATTGACTGATCGCTTTATATTGAATAATTTGAAATGTTTATCATATTTAATTTAGAATATAATGGGTAAAAAGAAATTATATGCTACCGAGGAAATACCCAGAGAGGGAATTCCTATTTCTTCCCTGGAATTTGAAATACAAATTGTTCTTATGTACGAGTATTATACACTAAAAAAGTACTCTAAACGAAACAGCGGCAAAGCGTAGTGGAAGCAATTGACACAATGAGACTGCGCAGTTGATGAAACGATGATTCTCGTAGATTATTGGTCGATTGAGCTATCAGTCGGTTTTTAATCAACCAATTATCTATGATGCAATTGTTGATCCATGGGGATTAAATATTGTTTATCATCGCATAAGGCAAAACATAAAAAAAAAACATCTAGTGATCATAGTTCTTATTGTTTCCTGCAAAAGGAACTCTGTGAAGATATTTTTTTTTCAAAATATAGATTATTACATTTGTCTGGTAACAAAAAAAATAGTTTTGCTTTCGAAAACAATGATATGAAATGAAACTGTTGTTCTTCAAGTTTACGAAGCAATCCACTTACAGCACATATCAATAAAAATTAAGCAGATACGTTGTTAAATGGGAACAGTTGATTACTTCAAGTGAATAAACCTGACTTCCATTCAACTGTGGTTTCAAATATTTTAGGGAGTGAAATTCCATCAAAGAGAAAGTGAAAAACAAAGCAGGACTCACTAACTAAAGTGCAGTAGAATATAATTTGTAATCTTTGTTTAAATGCAGTGGTGAAAGTAGACCGGTACGTTCTGGTAGTCAGTACTGGCAACAAATTATTTGCCGGTACGGCGTACCGGTAAGACATTTATCGTTAGTAGTGCACTTAACGATTTCTTTTACACTTAAATGATCTGTCAGTTGAGCAATTTTTCAATCTTTTTCGATCTTTCAACTGAGAAATTTATTAAAAAGCAATCAGGTCATTCCTTTTGAGAAAAATTCCCCGTTTTCGAATTACAGTACTACAGTTTTTCACCCTTTAGATATAAACTATATGGAGGTTCCATTTCTGCCGACAGGTGTGCCAAGGGGGAGTAAGAGGGGCTTTCTCCCTTTGAACGATTAGCAAGGTAACTGGATAAAGAGAGCAGAACAAGAGAGACAAAGGCAACTTCAACCGAAATCGTATTTCGGGTAATCTTAACGACTACCCGAGGGAAAAAACAACGAACGTTCACATCCTCCGTAGCTGTCTGGGTTCGGTTCTTAATTACCACCAGAGACAGAAGTGGGAAAACGGAATGAGGATTTCAAATTCTTATTTTAACTCTTACTCGATCTGTTGTATGCATATATATATTCATGTTTTCTGCTTTCGACTGAAAATAACTTTATATTCTGTTGAACTAAAATTTCTAATATTTCTGAAAGTCACGGAAGGCAATTTAATGCAGAAATTTGGCACAGGACTCCACAAATTTAAATAATGCGTTTAAAGATTGAGGCGGGGGACGGAAGGAATAAATTTTTTGTTGTTTCTTGAAGTTCATTTAATTACCTTATAATGTTATTTTTATTTTATCATCCCACATAAGTTTTAAACTCTTGAACTTATGTTGGTATGTTATTTTAGCTTTTGTGATAACGCAATTTTTCGATTAGAGTCCTACACGCACTACTGTCGCTCAAAAAAGTATCCGAACACTATGGTTGATTAGAGAATTCAGAAAAAAATATCTGGCAACGATTTTTTTTAGAAATTAGTGATCTGGCAACCTTCGTGTCACGTGACACGAAGGTTGCCAAATCACTAATTTTTAAAACAATCGTTGCCAGATATTTTTTCTGAATTCTGTAATCAACCATAGTGTTCGGATGCTTTTTTGAGCGACTGTACTCAAGACCTAGTTTCGGTGTGGGGTGAGAAATAAGACGAATGGGATTTTCCAATTGCTAAAATATTCCACCGGACAGGAAAGGTCTGAATGATATTTTATATGGAATAAAATTTTATTGTCGTTTAGCTTTTAAAACCTATTTTTGGTATCGAACATATAATATGGGGCTAAAATAAAATTATACAAAGACACCTGTCTTGGATTTGGAAGCAGTAGACAGATTTGAGATATCGTAAAAGGTGACAGCATTCTTTGTTGGCGGGGGGGGGGCAGACTCCTCTCCTCACAAATAATTGATTACAGTTGATGAATTTTAAGAGTTACTATGAATCTCTGATATATCTTATTCTAAAACAAAACTTTTAATTGGGCATCTGGGTTTAGATAACATCTTATTATTAGTTTTTTTTTTCCCTTCGGTAAAGGAGAGATCTGCGAATACAACGAAATCAGCATGTATTTAAGTATATAAATAACCATTTCACATTAAAAACCCTAAATATTTCTCTGTTTGTGGATAACATAGGAAGAAATAGAAAATACCGAGGCATTGTACTTTCGTCACCATGCATATGATTTTATTACCCCTGTAGATGAATTCATGGAGCGACCGCGTGTGCCTGATTCTTCACATATAGCTATACTTTGAAGCGTACCGGTAGAAAATAAAATCTACTTTCAACACTGATTAAAGAATGTAACTTCTCAAAAGTATGATAAGCATTAATACATCCCTCGTAGCAATGCTTCTACCCAGAGAATTCACCCATTTGGTGAAAAAACGGTTTAATACAAATTGCGAGCAAAGCCGGATCTCAGACCAGAAAGGAGAGAAAAAAAACGTACAAAGCACACACACACATATATAATACATACTTCAACGAATGGAATGGAATGGGATTCCATTCGTTGAAGTATGTATTATATATGTGTGTGTGTCCAGTTTTTATAAATCCAGATCTTTTTCCAAGGAGCCCTAAGTTTCGGTACAAGTTGCAAAAGGAAGTCTGCTGCGCAGTAGGTAGAAACAAGTGAAATCTTCCCTGCAACCGTTTAGTGTTTTTAACACAAATTTTCTTTCACACTAATGGGTTCTCCTCCACACGGTACCAAAGTTTAAATGTTTCTCTTAAAGGGCGTAGTCATTTCCAAGCCAATCGTTATCACCCCTTCCATTTCACGTCACGAAAGTGGAGAGAAGATATAAAGATTTGGTACATTTGCCACTCGAACTTCTTAACTTCGAAGTATAAGTCCTGACACGCTGGTTAATTTTATAGACTGAGCGATGATTCGTTTTTTTTTTTAAATTTTGACTTCGCAATTGATTAATTGTTCGGACATTGTGGACTCTTAACTTCGGGCAGGATTGGGAGGAAATCAATGAACAGATGTGCACCTTTAGTCAAGGTTTATAGTGTGCTCATTCATGTGCATACTGTACAGATATCCTTCACATTGTACCAAAGCTTGCTACCGAATCCGACGAAAGATGGTTGTTGTAGCTTATGGTTTTCTCTTTCCTCAATACAATTAATACAAGCAGAGAAAAATCTCAATGATTGAGATTCAAAAGTTAACAGAATTCAAACTGCACATTATAAACACAAACTTCAATCAGCTATTAAAAACAGTAATGGATGCAAAAACCTAAGATATACATAAAAATATAATTAACTACATAGAGATAAAAAAATATAATATTTTAGGATAGATCAATAATTGAGCTAATCAGAAGCTATACTGATGATTAACACCAAAAAATGAAAAAAAAAAAAAACTACAAAGAATTAAACCATTACTGAATAAACTTCCCATTTAAACTCCTTATTTTAATTAAGACGATTTGTTATTATTTTATTTATTTTATTTTATTTTTAAAACAAATTTGTTAATATTTTTGAAGATATAAATATTCTTAGGCAGATTGAAATGTGCAAAATTTGGAGTTAACCAATTTAGCGTCTACAAATTTAATTATTGACAGAGTCATACTCCTAACAAACCAGATACTATATTCATATATGCACAGGTGCAAAGTGTGAGTGGAACCAAATGAGACATTGAGACTGCACAGTTGAGACATCTGTGATTCTTACAGGTGATTGATTTACAGAAGTGTATTGCATCATACGTCGATCGTTGGTTGATTAAAAAGTTATTGATAGCTCAATCAGCCAATGATCTACGAGAATCATCGTTTCGTCAACTGCACAGCCTCATTGTCCAAATTGCTTCCACTACGCTTCGTCGCTGATATGCATATTTCCTCAGAAGTCAGCTACAATAAACAAACATTTCATTCCATTTGATGGAAGTATACATAGGGTAAAAGGGGAGAATATATCAGAATATATGTGACCCTAAATTTTGAACTTCAAAGGCTTCTTGGATTAAAAACTGTTGCAAGTATGACAATTTTAATAATAGTAAATGTTGGTTGCCAAGTAACTATAGAATTATCACGGAGGATTAAGTATCAATCACATACTAATATCAAGTGCACAAAAAGATTTATTTAAAATAAACTGGAATTGTTCAGATATCCCAAAACCAAGAAAGCTTTTTGTACAGTTTGGGGACAAAAAAAAACCTGTTCAAAAATTTTAACTACTTTAGATATGTAAAACCTCATAGTTTTAATGAAGTATCTATATACTTCAAAATATAAAATAAATGGATATGTTTTACGATTACAATTTGATGCATTGATTGATATCTACCCCTATCTAAAATGGATTTGTTAGACGCATAGAAATTAAATAAATAGAGTTATGGAAAATGCACCTATTAATTTGGATTCCCAATATAAGAGATGCAAGAGATTTCACACAATCATAAATTAAGCCGTGAAGGACCCCATGTTTGAAAGTAGGTAAGTAAATAACCAAAAGATGAATACAGGTGTGTTTGAGGATACTATTTTGATTGCTAGATATCATGCATTGTGTGTATCAAAAAACCAGTGTCAGTTGAAAATACTTATTAGCCTTTCCGTTATAACTGTTAGTACACATATGTGCCACTCACTTATGTTTTGATAGACGTGCTACATTGAATCCTTCCTTTTCTGTTAATGGCGATTAAAGTGCATTTAATCTTTTACCTTTGGAGCAAGATACCATGCTCTCACTTAAGACCTCTTGTCCCATGATAATGCAATTGGTGTATCCTTAGATCCTCTACGTCCCCAATGGATTTAGCAAAGCGAATCGACTTCAAAAATTCCCGTTTGGAGTTAAGAGGAAAAGTAATCAGTTTAGTTTTCTGATCCTACACGAAGTAGGGGGAACTGGAGTGGAATTTCCCTTCGGTCTGGTATATACTTATTAATCTTTCCGTTATAACTGTAGTTTCTAAGATGTGATGTTAGTTAAAAAAAAACATTGTTTGGGGATATCAGTTGGCACGGAAGTATGGCAGGAGAGCCTTTAGGTCTAACAATACGTTACATAGAACGTTTGTGGGGAAGTCATGACATCAGTGAAGAGAAAGTTATCTCAGTCAGAAGTGCATCAGGCTCGTAATCTGATGTTCGTAGGTTCGAGACTCAACTGTGACAGCACTGAGATTTGTCTTGGATAACTTATGCATTGCTGTCGGAACTATTGTCCCGATAGGCTTGGAAGAGCCTCCGTCCTTCGGATGGGGCATTAAGCCGTCGTTCCGCGTGCAGAAGGGTAAATAAATGTCATGTTAAAAAGCATGCAAAATGTCCTTGAGACGAGGCTTCCATCATTTTCTTAAAAGCTATCCAGTGGGACTTTTCCCCTAATCAGTTCTGCGCCTTAGAGATCCTTGTCACGAGGCTTCCATCCTGTTCTTAAAAGCTATCCAGTGGGACTTTTCCCCTAATCAGTTCTGCGCCTTAGAGATCCTTGTGACTTAACCTTGTAGCTCATTGTGCGAACAAAAGTGACGTTGAAATGTAAAAAATACTAAGCCAACAAGAACTCAGCAGAGAGAAAATAGTCATAATTATATTGGGGATTTGAACCCTTATCCATTTGTTTTGTAGCCAAGCCCTATACCTGCAATGAAGTTTAAAGGTTGATAATCGGTTATCTAATTGATAATAATAATCGAATATCGATTATCTTAACACTCTTCATATAATTTTACTAATCTTGTAAAAAACATGTTCAAGTTTTTGCTTGTTTGTTTGTTATTATTTGTTACGTTTGTTTGTTATATTTCTTATATTTATTGTTACAGAGTTAGAAAACCACTCTGTGACAGTTAAGTTTCTACATTTTAACAGTGTCATTGGTTTTGAGTTTATTTATGTTTAATTATCACTATTTTAACTAGAGATGAGTTCATGCTCAATTTTTCAGACCTCGTCAACATAAGCCTGAACCATTTCGACAATTGTTTAGTCCAATTTTGGAAAAGAAATTCTCTGACGTATCATAGGACATATATAAAGAAATGCACATAGTTGATCGTTGTTGATCGATAGTTGATTTTAATTTTATATTACTAATTATAATCTTTTAATGAGAAAATTAAAATGTTAATGCTACATGGGGCAAAAATTTCAGAAATACTAATAGAAACTGAAAGGTGGTGGATAACTTAATTATAACTCAAATGAGCTATATTCAATAAACGAGTGATCGAGCAAAGATTGATTAAAAGTTTGGTATTATAATAAAATTATTTTGTATTTTTATTAACATTTTACAATTGCAAGAAATAATTTAATTTTCAATTATTCTGAAGAATAAGTCGTTTGTGCTATTTCGAACACAAATTCTCTCTAGCCAGGGCGGGCTAAGGCTTAGTCTGACAAATCCCGAACCTATCACTTTTAAAGATCGAATAAAATATTGGAGTCTCTAATTTCTTTGTGTACAATTAATATTTTGGTTACTGATTTTGAAACCTAAGCGTTTATTTCGATATATTAAGAATGATACATAAAACGATTTTAAACTTTTCGAATCATGATTAATAACGGAATTAATAAAATAATTATTTAGCCTAGAATTGATATAGTATTGGTTTAAAAATCAGCTATAATTGGTCTTAACGTAGAATGATTATACCTTCCAGAAGTATCATATTCTTTTTTCACATCTCTTTGATAGAATTGCAGCTTTCTCGTCCGCTTTAAAAGGAAGTAAACATTTTCTTCAGATTCGCTTATTTTCTCAGCAGATGGCACCACAAGTCAACATGCGTCATTTTCTTACTCAGCTGCTAAAGATTGCGCTTTTGTGTGGAGGAAAAAAGGTGGCTTGAAAAATAAAGTAATAAAAACAAACAGGAAAAAAATTGTTTTCGACGAAAGAAGAACATGATTTCTTATTTTTAAACTTGTGAAGTTGTTTCCTCCTCAAACTGACAACGTGCGAAGGTTAGCGTTGAAGTAGGTAAACATGGAAGCACCAACTCCCATTTCTGCTGGAAAGCGTCGCTCGTAGAGAGGTCTTCGCAGTGTCAACAGCGAAGCAAACTCCTGCATCGAAGCTGCGCAACCTTCGTTACTCCAACCAGTTTCAAGCGAAAATGAGTCCCATCGTCCTCTTGTAGAGTAGCGACTACAGCGCTCCAACACGGTCAGCGTTTTCAACAGTTCTTTGCTCTTGTTTGACTTGTCCACTTCGGTCAACAGAATTCTCGATTACGTGCGGGTTATTTGAAATTACTTGCCGTACAACAGTCAAAGCATGGAAGCAAAAGTTATGAAAGAGAGTTGAATGTTTCTCTCGAAAATAATTTCGACGAAGTATTTGTTCACTCTTGATCGAAACGTAATTGGAAAATGATATAGAAAAACTACAGGAGCAGAAAGAGGAAAAATGTGTTATATAATATTTAGAAGGGGGCATGATTTAAATTAAGGAAAGATTTAGCAAATTGTTATCTTTGCGATCAAATGTCAAACAATTATCACTCTTAATTTAACGTCAATAACACTTTTAAAGGAAAAGTTGTCTTGAGGCGGTTGCGAATAAGCCTACGACCTCATAATAACATGTTAGGTGCTCTGGCTACTCAGCTACCGGCTGCCGATCACGAACCCTTTTTGATGTTATGAACTTTCTTATCTGCAGTACACAATATCTGTGTTTCTTGAAGTTAGTGTCATCATTCACTGCTTACAAAAAGCCTTCTTAGGTAATGATAGTGTGCCCCGAGTATACAGTTAAATCACGTAATAAATTTCTCGATGCTTAGGAAATTATCACTTTTAATGTTTCGTCGATACTACCTTTAGAAAAAAAAATTTCTCTTGAGCCGGGTGGAATACAACTCAGGACCTCCAATACCTTTCCAAATGCGGGGCGGGGGTGGCTCAGTCGGTAACGCGTCAGGCTCGTAATCTGTAGTTCCCAGGTTCGAGTCCCAGCTGGGTCAGCGTTCAGATTTATCTCCGCAAAATTCCCCGCCCTGCCCACGGTCAGTAGGGGACACCGATGGGCTTGGAAAGGCCGCCGTCCGTCGGATGGGACGTTAAGCCGTGGCCCCGTGTGCGGAAGAGCCATACCCTGTGCACGTTAAAGAACACGCTGGATGGCCTTGATGGGAGGCTACCATCTGTCTCCCAACAGCTGTTCCAGTGGGTCCCCTCCCCCAACCTTCTCTGATCTTCGGGGTCCATGTGACCTGGCCATTTAGCCCATGGTGTGCAAAAAAGTGCCGCTCAGAGGTAAAACAACCCAACCCAAAACAACCTTTCCAAATGCACTGACAGCTGAACTACCGGCCGCCGATCAAGATCTCCTCTATTCGATGATATCAAAAAATAAAAGCCTCAAATGAATATTTTTATTACAAACAACTGCTTGCGGGAAAATTTATTTTTTACTTGTGTAATGCAGTCGTTCTGATGACCTAGCTTCAAGTGAAAATCGTGGATAATACCAAAGGGGAAGTTGCATCGTCCTAATATAACGAAACATACTGGGATGCAGATGCGAATCTACCTAACGTGGTGAGCACCTCTAGACTCTGCAACTGCAATATAAAGTAAAAAATTTTACATTTTCCATATGTTTCGTAACATTTTATGTGAAATATTTGTAACAAATAATATTTGGTTTATACTTCATGACAATTCTCTGCGATGATATCGAAACATTATCAAAACCTTATCGAAAGAAAACCGAAGTTTTAAAAATATGTTTCGATCATGTAAACACTACTATAAGTTGAAGTAGAAAAAAATAAGGTGGAAGAAATTACTGAATCGCTGTTCAAATATAAATTTTTTTCTTCCGTTTTTGTGGTATTTGCTAAATATCTTGTAGAATGGCTGTAATATATACGATACATTTTCACCTACAGTTTGGTTACTAGTATTCTCAAGGAAGTGGGGGGGGGGGGGTGACAAGATCCGGGCACGTGCTTAGAGCATTACACATTCGAGGTCGAGCGAAACTGTACTTATTCCTCGATTTACACGGTACTCAGTTCACACGGTTTTGATTTTACACGTCAAAAAATGCAACTAGTTTCGATTTACTCGGTGATAGACTCGGATTTTACACAATCAAGAAAATGCAACCAGTTTTATTTTACACGATTATAGACTCAGTTTTACGGTACGAATTGAGAATTTTTTAAAACTCTATGTAGATATAACACATGTTATGATATAGCAGTGATACAGTGTCAAAGAAGAGTATTACACTGTCACCGCAAAATAAAAATCAAGCTAATTTTTATTTTCAAGAATAAATATACAATAGTAAATTCCTATATTAATAAAACCGTCTTCTCTAACAAATTACATTTAATTCTTTTGCTAAAATTATACTCTTGCCATTGTAATATGTCTCGCTAAATCTTAATGAAACGAATTATGTTTTGCATTGATAACGAAATATGATTTTTCTAGACTGCATTTTTCTGACTTGTAAAACGGCCTTATATCTCATTTTAGCAACATGTCTAACTTTGTAGACTATTATATAGGTTCAATACAATTGTATCGTAAATGCACCGTTCCATAAATATCATATAAACAATAATTTTACAAAATAAAACACAAAGTGTTGGTACAAATGTTTAATTTCTAATTTATATTCAGTTAATAAATATCCTTCTTTCAAATTCCATATAATCCACAGATCTGCTAGTCTTCAACTTCGACAGTGGACATCTACGTTAAAGATGAGTATTTTTCGTGACCAAAAAGAAATGTATGAGAAATTAACCTAAGCTTATATGATTTAATGCAAATAGAGTACAAAATAATGTTACCTTAATGGTTATTATTACTGCTGAACCGAAATTTGAGCGAAATAAATCTTTCAATATACGTTTTATTCGTAACACGGAATCCTTCTTTTTTCGATAAGTTGTTGATTTCGATTTGGACGTTTTCAATTTACACGTTGATTTCCCGAAATATATCTGGCGCGTAAATCGAGGGAATGATGCATTTGTCTTTCGAGTGGCGCTGCTGAAAGGAAAAACTACTAATTGTCGCTGGACTTGAACATATCTCGCGCAGGTTTACTCGTTGTATCGTTATGCACAACGCATAAAACCCGTGCAGTAAACAATAGTAATTTTCTACATATATCGGGGAATATTCTGAAGCTTTATCTTTCCTTAGATGTTAGTAACCTGACCATAACCTGACCTGGTGGTGGTGGGCTTGAGCTAAAAACCTGATTGATCTTTAAATTGTTGGCAAGAAAAAAACCTGGATATCCTTAACACATTTTTATCTCAGACTTATTGGCCACCAATTGCAATCTAGCTTTCGCTATTTTTCTGAGGATCTTTAGATACACTGTTCATATTTCTATTCACTGATCAGTAGTTCTGCATGCGATCAACATGGCCAAACCAAAGCAGTCTCCCCCTATATCGGATGCTACCCAAAGGTGGTTTATTGCTCCTTCGTTTAACCTCATCATTAGTGTCATGGTGAAACCATCTAATGCTCCAGATACCTATAATCAATAACGAGAAAAAAAGAGAAAATGAGACAATACCACCTTGACGAATTACTGTAGCAATGATAAACCAATTGCTACAGGACCAAACATTCAAAAAGACTCAACATTCAAACATGACTCAGTGTTATTATAGAGATACTTCATTAAATTAATTAACTTATCAGGAATGCCATAAGATCTCATAATCAAACACAAATCATGGCTGTCAACAGAATCGAAAGCTTTTTTTTTTAAATCTACAATGCAAGTATTCATAGGTTTTTGAAACTTTAAACGTTTTTCAAGTATCTGTCAATTGCAAAGATTTTGTTTATGCAGCCCCTGCCACTTCTGAATCCAAACTGTGCACCTAGAAGCTGTCCACCAACCAAACGTTTAATTATGTTAAGAACAACAACGGACTGAACTTGGAACAGACAGTAGACTGATGCCCTTTCTTTATCAGAAGAACTGGAATCCCCTTTCTTGAAATCAGAGATTATAATACTCATAGTAAAATCTTTAAGAATCGCTTTATCAAAAATATTCAACACTACAGTCACCTATCTTACAAATAATCAGTAGCAGCTTTAAGCATTTGAGCTGTGATTTCATCTACTCCTGAAGACCTGTGTAGTTTTAATTTGAAATAACTAAAGTAACTTTAAATCGTGAAATAGGGTCATTATTAAAGGCAAGTAACAGTTTCGTCAGTATTACAAAAAATGAGAGTAGAACTAATTCATCACCAAAATGTTCAGCCCGCCTCGCCAAGACAAAACTCTCACCTTCATTAACATTTCTGTCCTTATCCCTTAATATCTGTATGTCATTTAGATTTCTATTACAAAAAATATTAACTCTCTGATACAACTCTCTTATTCTGTTCTCTAGAAGCTTTTTCTGCTCTATCAGCTAGGCTATCAAGTCAAAGATTTTCATTAGCATCCAAATGATCATTTACACGGTTATTGATCTGTCTATAATGCCGTCTTCTAAAACATTAAGGTATTGATCAGCGGTGAAACGCAGTGGAAGCAATTGGACAATTAGACTGCGCAGTTGACGATGCCATAATTTTCGTAAATCATTGATTGATTGAGATACTTTTCAGTCAACCAATGATCTGTGAGTCAATTATTGATCCATGACATTATTGGCAAATTGAGAAGTAACTGGAAAATTGACAAGCAACTGGCAAATCGGTAAATCAATCCCCTATAAGAATCATAGATGTCTCAACTCACACTTTCCATCTGGTATTGATTCAACTACATCTGGAGTCTCTTCATTAAGAAATAAGTTGCATAGCCTTATCACTCAAATAACTCTACCCCTAGTCTTCATTTTACCCAAAAGAGTACTACTGGTTTCAAGAATAGGTTGTTTAAAATGGACCCATTCATCCCCAACCTGAGGAGTAAACGAATGATGATTGTCATAATGACTGAATAACTTATTATGGTAGGCTTTGACTATCTGAGGGTCTATCAAAACTTAGTGTTGAAACTAATTCTTTTAGCATTAGTACACCATTTTCTAATCTTTCGTTGCAAGACACTTTTAACAAGAAAATTAAAATTGAAATAAATATACCCTGAAACAGCTAATTGCGATAGAGGCCTGACAGGAGCCTGTCAGTTTAAACGCCATAGAGAAGATCTGTGAGGAAGGCGAGACCTCAACAGAAAGATAACGCAAACATCAATGCCTTACACGAGGCTGGAACCTACGTCTTTTTGATCAGTAGCCAAGTGCGCTAACCACTCTGCCACGGAACAGCTTTTAACAATGAAATGATCAGACCAATGAAATTATTTAGCTCTCCGATATGATTCCTAAGAGAGGAAGTCCATTTGCTGTTAATTAATGCACAATCAATAATATTCCTATGCAGTCCAAGAGTAATATCTCCTGTTTTAATAGGATTCAAAATATCCTGCAGCTTTACCTATCTTTCCCATTACCATCCGAGTCCTCAGTGGGAGCACAGCAACAAATAAAATTCGACTTTAATACATGTTTTAAATTTATTTGTAAGAAATCTTTCATTAATACATTCATATTCCAAAGGAGCATTGCTGTTAATCTTGACAAGAAGAATTGCTATACACTGGAGTACTTTTGCCATTTTCAGGTCTCTAAAGAAAATATTTAAAATTACTTTTAAATATCTGACCTTTACTGTCCATCTGGTCTCTTCGAAGCCTAAACTGTCCAGGTTACACCACTGAAATTCCTGTGTGAAGACATCCAGAGAATAATCTCTGTTAAAAGTCCTCACATTTCCAGTTGCTATGGGTAAATATGGTTAGTAGGTTTCTTAAAAACGCTAGATTTATTGAGAGCGGTATGGCCAATATCAAACAGCTCCCTAAGCGCTGGCGTGGGACAAAGAATCATTCTCTCTTTGCTAGGAGCTGAAGCCATAGCTGGTAGGAACTCAGACAAGTAATGAAATTCTTTACCATAAGAATTCATCACACCTTTTCGAGGGCCAGCATGGCGGAGTCTGAGACACATTACTCCAGTTTATATTTGGCGAAGTAAGGACTAGTTTCAAGGGTTCGGGTACCTGCGATGGCATCTGATCAGTATCTTCTGCCAACTGATATAAAATATCCCGTGTATCTATTCAGTTGGGGCTAGTAACTCAAAAAAAAAGCAGAAAGTACAACAGAAATCTACCAGTGTATAAAGTTCAAACTACAAAATCAAAACTATAGCCAGCCTGGTAGATTTAGGTAGTCAGAATCGAACTTGTGTGAAGATGACCAACCTCAGTAGGGATGAAAAAAAAAAGGAAAAGTGGCCACAGGAGTCCAAACCAGAAGGACAAAGTGATCTGATCTGGCTGGATTCACGCCCCCTCCCCCCCCCCCATCTTCCCCGGGGAGAAAGTATATCCCTGAACTTGCGGTCTGATAACGAAGGGCGGGGTAGGACTTTAGATGTTATTCCTGGCAGGTTCTGTACATCACTACAGATAAATAATGCACATGTCTTCTTCCAGTTATGCCTAGCAATCGTTTACAAGCCAATTTATGTATTTTCTTTCTTGTGACTTGGCTGGCCAAAATATATCATTATAAAAAAAGAGTGATCTATTTCAGGCATAAAAAATTCACTGTTGAAAAGGATACTTTTATGTAGCAAAAAGCAACACTATTAAAGTGCAGTTTTGTAGCCGAAAGAATCGTCAGTTTAAAGAAAGAATGTATTTTGTGGAGAGAAAGAGTTTATACTAAGCGATATAGTAATCCATTGTAATCTGAATGTTCGACACAATGTTGGTTGATGCCGTAATCTTTTAGGCCAAATGTCTTTTCTTACGGAAGTTAGTAACACTTTCTTCATCAACCTCATACGGAACCTGACGTTGTTCAATAGTATCACTCACCAACAGTACTGAGGCAATATCTAAGGTCTAACAGCGTGACTCACTAGCTGATTTTTGCACCACAGTTAGAAACGTGTCGAAGTCGTTGCTTTCTTGCCTTCCCTTCGTACCAAAACCTGAAGAGAATAAATAGCAAATGCAGCAGGTATCCGGTACTAATATCACTGATGTCTCCGTCTAAGAGATTTCGTAACAGCAGATCCTTCTTGCTGTTCCCATGTCCCACTTTGGAAAAACTTCAGAGATTGATTCAAGTGCTCTGCACATGTGCTTGATTGGTTTGGAAGCTTCGAAATCTCTCATGATGAAGATGCGCTTGTAACATAAGCCTCAGATCGCTGGGCGTGGTGTGCAGGGGAACTGAACGATGGTACTGGAGGAGTCAGTCCCTTTTCCCCTCCCTCGCCCAATCTTCATTACCTGCACGTAGCATGCTCCTCCAAATGCTCTCAGTGCGTAAGTGGACCGCAGGGAGATCGTTATGGGGATGCTGCTCGTGGTCAGGTACTGCGATGAGGAAACTGAAGTATTTTTCTCCCATGAACTGGCCATGCCACGAAACATAGGTGAATGTGGTTCATTTCTGAATCTTTTGTAATCGCAATTTTATTTTCTCTCAAGCCATTAAATTAAACTAAAAGATAAAGCACGATCCGAAAGATCAAAATCCATGTCATTCTCCGTCTTTCGTGAAAACGGTACTAAAGTTGTAAAATTAATTAGCATAACTAGAACGTGAGAGCACTTTTTTTTCCACTCGATGTATCCATTGCTTCGATTGAAAAACGGTTGCGTTTCAGAACAAAGTAAATATCTTTTCGAATAGCTAAAAATTCTAAGTTGCTTATGTGGTTTTCAGCGGCGAAGTATGCTGAGCAGTTCAGAAGAAGACTGTGCAGTTGTCAGAATGATAGTTCCGATAAGTGATTGGTGGATTGAGCTCTGTTATTTATCACTCAACCAATGATCTCAGATAAAAAAAAATTATCACAGATCGATTGAAATGGTTTGTCCGTTAATAATATGTTTAGAATAATTTTAAAAAATTTGTTTATTAATGCTAATATTATTTACTCCCATTACTAAGTTATTTCGACAGTAGCATCATCAAATAAAATTAATTCATGAATAGGAACTCATTGGTTGGTGCATAAGGATATTACAGGAAGTAGAACTAAGAAACAACAGGGATTTTTAGATCGAGGGGTTGCATTCAAGGTCAAATAGGGGTCTGAGTTTCAGGCTAGAAATCAAGAGGTGCAGAAGGCAGTGGTTGTTACAATCCAAAAGGCAGTGGTTGTTACAATCCAAGGGACACATGATTAAAATATTTATTTCTTTGTTTCAATTGCATAATGCCGCGTAAAAATGATATCAATGCAAACTAACAGCGTTAAAAATACACCTTCTTGTAGAACGTGTTCTTTTTTTTTGTGTTGACGTGATGGAGCTTAGTGTACTACGTATTTAGTGTCTCAGATCATATAACACGAATTCTTAATTTCCTCGTAGTTGCATGCGGTTATTCTAAACTAGGCCTGTTCAACCCAAACTTATCGAAAGTCACTAAAAATTATATTAGAAAGCCGCATGCAAATTGCTTACTTAAAAATATTTTGTAAAAAAATTGGAAGAAATGAGCCAGATTCAGTATATTGATTATTTGTTTTATGAGCCACAAAATCTTTTGAAAATGAGTCACGTGTTGAACTGGGACTGCTGTAAACTGTTTACGAATCCCACAAAGTTTTATGTGTTTGCCCTTCCCTTGGTATTCGGAACGCTTACATTTCTGACAATTGTAATTTTTAGTCATGTAAGTACGAGTGACTAAATCTTAGTTCAAGAAGTGTTGTGAGCAATACACAAGCATGCACCCACTATTCGAGATTTGTTGTGAGCATCAGAAAATTGCGTACAAATATTTGAAAACTGTTTTGAATAATAAAAAGAGCCGTCCAAGATTATAACTCTTTGTCGGATTGTAGCGCAACTGAACTTATGTGATGATAATTATTAGCATGTTATACTAATTATTCGATATAAATATTTCTGCTGAATATTTGTTTATGGAAAACTGGAGGTATCTCGTCTAAATATCATGATGTCAAAGCTGCGAATATAAATTTCTTCATTAATGCAGAAATAAATGATATAAACGATTTATTATTTAAAACAATTTTCGAGGGGTTAAATATATCGCAATTTGTTTACAAAGGGAATACTTAAAACAGATAGTTTTTCGAACAGTTCCCTAACAAGCAATCGAAAAAGCAATTTTCAACGACAAAAATCAAAGCAGAATACTGAATGAGTGTGAGCGAAATGAAACATTGCTATGCATATTCTGCAGACAAGTCTTGAAGGAAAGATTAAATTTTTCAGTGATTTTAAACACCTGATCTGAATCGTAAATTTGAAATTCGTCTAAACTTATAAAACATTTAAGCTCATCTGAATTTTTGCTTTCATCGTTCCTTTTGTTTTCAGTTAAAGTTGAGAAAACATATACTCCGCATATTCTGAACTGGTTTTAGTTTCAAAACAAATCTAACATCCTTCAAATATATACATTAAACCTGAAAGTTTGAAAAATTTGAATTGTTTTCTCGAAAGCAAATAATGCATAATATCAAGCACTTAATATTAAAATTCTTAACGAGAATTCTGAGAACAATATGAGTTGTTTTGAATAGTAATCTACACGTCAAAATTTTATTTATTAGAAGAAAAGTGAAAAAAAATCGCAAAGATTTTGTAATAAGTCCAAAAAGATAATGGCTGAAATGAAAACTGAAGCGATAAACAAAATATCATGATGAACTGAGACGTGGAATTCAAAGCAGAGATAATTCGTTGTTCATAACCAAACCTTCATGGATTCAAATCCCAATATTTTCAACCTGGAGATTTTTCCCTCTTGTTCGAGCTGTTTTCTTTCCTCTCGACGACAAAGAAGACACCGATAGAGTCTTTGAAAAGCAGTCTTTCATCGTAAGAGTATTTTAATCTATTTTTATATCCAAGAGAATCACAACCTTTACAAATTATTTTTTCAAAACAGAAAAGATGGCTCCTTTTGACTTGTTCCTGTCGTTTTCTTTGTTGAAAAAATTCTCAAGGGTAAAACAAAACAAGTGTTAAAGAGTCTCGAGCCACGAAGTCTGACAGGAACAATAAGAATCAATCATTGTAAATCAGTAGAACAGACTTGCTCGAAGAGACTCATGAGAGAGATGTGCGAGAAATGCAAAGTACAGTTAAGGACATCAGCATTTGTAACAGTTTGGAAGAGGGAGAGTGTAAAATATGGTGGTGAGGGAGGTGAAATATGCACCCCTTAAAAACTAAAGTGAATCAGTAGTGCCAGACTCAAAGGGATTGTTGTGAGCCTCACGGTAAATTATTAGGAATGAGAGAGATTTTCAATGCCGTGCGAGAAGAGATATCTTCAGCTTTTCTTTTCTTTTAAATTTGGTTTTGTTTATGTTGTTGTTGATGTTGTTGCCACTGCTTCTGTTTCTGTTGGTAGTCTAAATATCGTCACAATGCAGGCGCACCTCGTTTAGTACTCAAAATGTGTTCCTGAAATCCGAGCGTTAAACTAGGCCTCATATGCAGTATATAGTATTCCGAAAGAAAATTTCTCCATCAATATGTTTTGTTAATTTTTAAACACAGTCTGAAATGAAAGGCTGTTAAATTGGTATAATTACACATTTCTTTATTTAAATATTCAACAATTTATTGCTTAATCAGTTCACCTTTGTATTCAAAATTCAATTCAATTCTAAGAAAATTAAATAAAATTCAAGTATTTCAAAAAAGTATATGGTAAGTTATTGACCCGAGTTCTTTACAAAATTATCTAAAGTTGATTGCTTTACGCTTTTCCGTTTCTCTTTTAGCAATTCAGTGTAAAGTGTGTTGCCATTGTGTGCACACCATTTGTGTTACACATTAAATTTGTGTTGTGTTTAAGTAGTATGGTACATTTTTGTTTTAAATAACATTACGGGATATCTTATCAACTACTCTGACAATGGTAAACTCATGAAAAAGAGGAAAAATAAATTCGCTTTCTTTATGAGTCTAAATCTCTCTAAATTAGGTTTCTTCAAACAAAAGCATGCAATGAATCGAGGTAGCGCTAATCGAGGTTTGCTTGTATTATTCAGATGAATTGTTAAATTGTGTAGAAAACAAACAAAAAATGAAAATGCTTCAGCCAGATAGGAGAGAGTTCGCTGCCTCTTAATGTCATTCCAGGTGTTTCGCTAACAGTCTCTAATGAAAGTTGGGTTGTTTTACCTCTGAGCGGCACTTTTTTGCACACCATAGATTAGATGTCCAGGTCACAGGGATCCCGAAGGCTCAGAGATGGTTTGGGGAGGAGACCCACTGGAAAAACTGTTAGGAGACAGAGGGTAGCCTCCCGTCAAGGCCATCCAGTGTGTTCTTTAACGTGCACAGGATATGGCTCTCCCGCACACGGGTCCACGGCTTAACGTCCCATTCGAAGGACGGGGGCCTTTCCAAACCCATTAGTGTCCCATACTGACAGTGGTCAAGGCGGGCAGTTCTTTAATGAGGCTATCCGATCGAGAGCATCATTACATGGCCTTAAACACTGATGGGAAAGCATAAGGCAGAACCAATACCACTTTAAAAAAGGTATATTAGAGCCAATATTGCTAAAAAATTTAGAATTGTGTGTTGATTATAACTGATGCATTTCTAAGTAGAGTAGAGAATGATGCCACTCTAGGTTTTCCGCTAACATTAAATTGCTTCTTCATTCAGACATGGGGTTGCTCCCTAGTTAACAGCATTTTAAACAGTTAACATTGAAGAATTTTGTTTCCCAATGGACAAAACCTCTATAATGATATTTCTTTCACATTTTTGTATTACGAATTTAGCCTAATATAAGAGTATGCTCAATAATGCCATTAAAATTCCTACATTCGTCGCCGGTTTCCTTAAGGTTCTATAAGTTAAGAGAGTGCGAGTTGATATAATGACTGCTTTTAGACTTATAGCTGAGAGGTTCGGTTACAAATAATTAATGCGACATTAAGCTATAGTTCTCTGTGCGGAAGAGCTAAACCTAATGCACACTGATTACAGGCAGACTTGTCTCAACAGAACAGAGGATCCCATGTCATTAACAGCATTAACAGCTACATAGAATACATTCCCCCAACTTTAAGATTTAGATTTTTATACACCTCGTAATTTCGTTTATTGTGCAGGCTTAAATGCATCTCAGTTCCAAACTTAGATCGAAAAATGTTTTTGGATATTACAGATTAATTTCAGGCAATTCGCGAAGTTGTTAAACAGGAATTTCATGTTTCGAAAGTCACTTTAAAGCTGCTCATGACCATTCTTAGTTTCATTTTTATTCAGAGAAAATAAGCTCATTTCTGATAAAAAGGATTGCAGGGGGCGAATCAAACTTAAATAGTAACTTTAACACTTTTTATCTGTTTCGTCAGGTGACCAATTATGTTATGAAGAAATCTCTACAGTGAGGGTATTGGGATTTTGATTGACCGACACTGTACAGCTATTATAAAATTAGGTTGGGATTACGCTGATCATTTGGCTTCTTTCGAAAAGACACTCGCGAAATTAACTGTTTCACTAGCGCTATTTTCGAAGCTAATAATTGAGCAAGTTTGATCAGAAATATAGAGCAGCATTAAAGTTAAATAAACTGGACAGCTTTCTTTTTACATGTGTGGTGATTTAAAATTTTTTGAGTTTAGCATGTTTAATATTGGTCCCAATTTAGAATTCCTTACTTTTCTTTGTCTTTTAAGATATTGTTAGAACGCACAAAAAACTTCTCTAAATCATATAATTTCAAAGCACAAGAATGGGATTGAGGAATCCTTCATTGACGAGAAGATGCAAGAGAGGTTTTAAGTGAGAGTTAAACCAGGACGCCAGTTATGTATGTGGGATGAAGCCGATTAAAAGCAGCGGCGAAGTGTAGTGAAAGCAATTGAGACAATGAGCCTGAGCAGTGCAATAAACGATGATTCTCGCAGATCATTGGATGATTGAGTTATATCATTCAATTTTCAATCAACTAATGATCTATGATGTAATTGTTGATTCATGACACTATAGGATAATTGACAAGTAACTAATAATTCTGTAAATCAATCACATGTAAAAATTAGAGATGTTTCAACTGCACAATCTCAAGGTCTCAATTGCTTCCGCTCACTCTTCTCGACTGGTTGAAAGAAAAAAGAGACTCAGCTTGTTTTTTCGAGTAATTATGCTCTTAAGCTAGTCAGTTGAACTATTACAGAAATTGTTACAGATACATCCATTGTTCAACGTGAAATACCATAAACAGTAGAATAGGCAGTGCTGCTGAAACCATTAAGTATATATGACGTGGAAAATAAGTGTAAAGCCCTTAAAAAAACCTTCAGTTATTGTACACTTTTGTCCTATTTATAGTGTACTATGGAAATAACATTTGGATCCTTTGCCTGAAAGATAACAGAAGTATGATGCATACTTAAGAAGCATCTTAAATATTAAATGATTTCATTATGCAAATATTGATGAGGCTACATGAAAATGCCATCAACTCCCTGAAGCACCATATTATGTAGGGAAAAACTACAATAGTTTGGCCAAATTGCGTAGATGCCGAAAGAGAGATTAGTGAAATAAGTCTAAAAGCTGAAGGAAAAGGAGAGATTTTAAATGAGGTCAAACAGGAGCACACTAGAGTTGGGTAGCAGTGACTAAGTGCAATGACCGTTGCTCAGGTTCGACCTATTTTGAGAACTAAATTACTAGTCTATTTGATTCTCCATATCACATAGTTGCTTGAGGATTATGTATGAATGTTAAGTTCAAGACACTAATAGAAATATTTAAATGCGAGTTTTGTTAATTTTTGTACTATTGATCTAATTTTTGTTCATCCGAATAATTGTGTTGACGGTCGTTTTCGCGTGCTGCACCAGATATGATTCAATATATCTAATTCCTCGTTACAAAATTAAAGTCATTAGTGAAGTCAAAAATCCTGTCTGTTTCCAGAATTTTTGGTTGCAATTCAAAAGGATTTTCTCCTTACTCTGTCTAAAACGTAGTCGGGGTTTGTAAGCAATTTCAAGTAATGAACGCTATGACATAATTTCTAAATTTATCAATACGTGTGGGATACTAAACGTGAACAACCATCATAATAGCAACCATGTTATAAAGTAATTAAGAAATATTCTTTAAACTTCCAACTTTCAACTTTTTGGCTTTATTTTGATATAAATGTACATTATTACAATGTAAATAATCCAAAAGAATCAGCTCATCCAGGTTATTGTAATACGTAACACAGGAATAAAGTAATGACAACACATTTTAACATATAATATATACAATCTTAATCATCTTCAATGACAGTTGAATTTGCATTAACAGAAATGTATGCAAATCTTTTCTCGAACAACAATGTCAAGATATATAAGTGATATCATTTTTCTATACACATTATTTTTATTTGTATGTTCGTGTAGATATAAAAGTGAAACTTTTAGATGTCTGTTTTTTATTTTTTAATAATAATATCTATAATAATTCAACTAAACAGTATAATGAAGATAGATTTGAAAACATATAGTATCGGCGGAAGAATCATAATTGATGTCAGTCTATATGTCCGATAGTTTAGTTATGCATCAGTTTGTTTCTTCAGTGCAAAATAATACTCCCTTACTCATTTTGTATTCAGCAAACTGCACCTCGGAATTTTCGAATTCATTTAATTTTGTGCAAACGTGGAAGAAAGGATTTAATGATTTTTATTAATACAAATATACCCCTCTATCACTGAGAAAATTGCCTTGTATAGAAACAACGCAGTAATCTATCGCTTTAGGCCATGCATATATTGATTTACTGGTAACAAATGAAATAATGATAGATGAAGTAGCATGGTGTTAATAGCTCGATTTATCAGAAAAACAACATAAATCTCGTTATATCGATATATATATATATATCAGTAAGATATTATATAGATATATAGTAATATAGTAAGTAAACATTACAATCGATGAAGCTTACTACTAAATGTATCCTGTAGTTCAGTTACAGGTTAAATTTGGTACTACGCCCTTGCGATTAATTGCAAGGGGCCATCCTTCGCCCTTGAGAATTTTAGTAATTATTTTCTTTGTTTTCTTTTCTAAATCAGGGCCTGCTTGCAATTAATTTAAGTAACGTATGATACGGGTAGGGTTAGTAAAATCGGAAGCTGGCCAAGCTCGTAAATTGATATCCCCAGATTCGATGCCCAACTACGACTGCATTGAGAGTTCTCTCCGCTAACCCCTGTTCTGCCCAACGTCATTGAATTTCCAAAGGCCGCCGTCCGTCGGATGAGACATTAATCTGTTGCCCGTGTGCAGAATAACCATACTTTGTGCACATTAAAGAACACGCTAGGTGACTGTTAAGGGAGGCTTCTACTTATTTTCAAACGATTATCAAGTGATTAGAAAATATTATATAATTTATATAATTAATAATATAATTAATATTTATATAATTAGTTAAATAATAATAATATTATATAATTTTATTTCTAACCCTAACCTCCGTATCAAGTGGGGCCTTCTCAGAGCCCTTAGAGCTCTCTTTATCTCTTTGCAAATAGATTTTGGCCCCCTGTAACTGCTTGAATACTCCACCGCCTGGTTCCAGATCTCTTCTACCGGTTTTCTCCCTTTTATCCCCGTGTTGCTGTAAAAGCTCAAATCTATTCCTATGATAGAATCCGAGTTCGAGTGTAAAATGACTTTCACTTTTCTCTTCTTTGGCGGTGTGTGTGTGTGTGGGGGGGGGGGAGATGCATCCGTTGACTTTCAACTGAACATTTGATGCGTTTAAACTTCAATTCCCTATCTTTAATAGAACTCGATTTCGAAACCTGTAACATTTTTATCTCATTTTCTTTAGTTCGCCATATCGAATTTTCAGTTTTCACCTTTAACGGGCTTCATACTATATACCTATTTTGCTTTGCGAGCTTTCATAAACGAACATTTAATTTGGATATGAGGGGGAAAAACTTTGACTTCCACGTGCAATCAAGAAACTTAACACCAGATTCACAAAGACGAGAAAGATAAATTCACAGAAATAAAAAGAAAATGTTCCAAGTTGAATCTATCTAAATGGGTAAGGTTTCCGCTATCGGATGTGAGTAAGTGTGTTACCCACAGAACTTGCGAGATAACCCTTCCTCAGTGAAATGAGTAATAGGGCCTTGGAGAGACATTAGTGTAGATTAGAGATGAGGGAAACCCAGGAATTGTTCTCAAGAAACCCTCTGCGAAAAGCGATAATGCTGTCCAAAAGTATTAACTTTCAAAGAGGTTAAATGCATTCGTGAATGAAACTTGATATTCCTTATTTTCTCTAAACTTCTTTGAAACTTTAGAGTTTGATGACAGGTAGAATGTGTGCCCATATATACACAACGTAATTTACTCTGAAAGTAAATAACATTTAATTTATTTTGCCCAAATATCGTTGTCGCCATTTGCATATGGAGAACGTAAATGATAAAGTTCATAGAGATCAGGGAAATAGGTTTGCTGCATATTTTGTTTCAGACGAACCTCTAAACATTCAAGAATAATAGTTCCTTTATTTAGACAAATGAATCCACTGCTCATCATTGATTTATTAAGTATTTAATCACTATTAAGTTATTTAAGTAACCGGACGATGACGTGTGTAGAAGAAAAATTGTATGTTGATCTGAACCCACCACATTCTGATGACATGGGTTCAGATCCCACCGGGCTCAACACAGTTTTTTCTCTACATCCATCTTCATCTCTGTTACTGAAATAGCTTAATAGTTAATAAATATTTAGTAAATCAATGATGAGCTGTGGATTCATTAAATCTGATATATAACTTCGCTGACCTTTAATGGTAAGAGTAAGGAACGTTCAACACTTAAAATTTATATTGAGGTTTGAGGATTATTTAATTCAGTGCCAGTGTCTTAGAGTGTTTATCCAGTTGATATTTCGCCCAATACTATGCAACCTTTGAGAGGAATTAATATCCCACAGTGGTACACTCACCTTTGACCGATGAATAATTAGAAGACTCTTATTGCAAACTTAACATGAGCTTTATTTATATCCTTCTCATCAGTGTCGCCTTTCTATTGCTGGGATGCGTCTTAGGAGGTTGTCTGTTATTTCTTAGGGATATCTCCCGTCTTCTGTAGTCACACAGACAGACTAGGATAAGTCACACAGACCTTTGTTTCATATGGTCACACAGACCTTTGATACATAAATGTGGTCACACAGACCTTCGTTAGGTATGTTCAAGCAGACCTCTAGTTACTCAGTCATACGGACTATTACTAGGGTTGAATTAATCAAACCCTACCCTGAAACCTTCAGAATCTCAGGATCCCGAGAAACGCACCTCTCAATACCTTGACGCCCGATACGAGTCTCCTTTTTCCCCTCGTTCCTCTTTCTCTCCTGCCGCTCATGCTCTCAAGGTCAGCAAGGTCTAAAGGTGGCAACAGGACTCGCCCGCACCATCCAGCAGTACCATAAAGTGTCATCCGGCGGCCAACATCTTGCGAGTGAACAAGAGAAGGTGGGTGAGGGTGCCTCATCACGGTAGCCGGCGATGACAGCGGCTTCCTTTCCTATCCTCATAGAAAGTGGATCACCTCCTAGGTTCTCACACATTTTCGATGCATTTCGTGCACTAGGTCAGTGTCATCAACTCGACGTTCCCAGGCAACAGAAATAGCTACAGACAACAAACCATACCATAAAAACAAAATGGTCACAAATATCATCAATATGTACATTGACAACAGAAATTATTATAATTAAAAATATCAATATCTACATAAAAAATCACTAAATTAATTATGCGAGAGATCGTACAATGATCATATCAGAAATGAAGCAGATTAAGATGTGCTCACAATATATATATAAGTAAAGAAACTCATAGAGCATGGCTGCTATTTGTCTGCACATACCTGGGATGGTTCTGAAGAAAGAGAGTCTCCAAATACACTCAAAGACAATGATTGGCGATGGTTTGTAGCATAGCATCAGCAGTAGCCGAGAGACTGATCAGATGCTGGTAGCTCAGTAGTCAACGCAGAGGCAAAGCGTAGTGGAAGCACTTGAGACATTGAGACTGCGAAGTTCACGAAATGATGATTCTCGCAGATCATTGCCTGATTGAGCTATACATCACTTTTCAATCAACCAATGATCTGTGATGCAATTATTGATTGATGACGCTATTGGCTATTGACAAGTAACTGCCAATTCTGTAAATTAATCACCGGTAAGAATCATAGATGTCTCAAGTGCCAAGTCTCAGCTGCATCAACTCAGGTGCGAAGCTTGAGTTGATGCACCTGACATGTCATCAGAAGATCGTGGGTTGAGATCCCACCCGGCTAAAGACAATTTTTCCTCTGTACACACCTTCGTCCTGTTACTTAAACAGATTAATGATGATTAAATATTTAGTAAGTTCCGTTGTATTGAAGTATAAGTTGAATAAACGTATTTTAATTGAGAAATCTCAGAAATTAATTGATGCTTAATTGGAAAATATCGGCGGCGAAGCATGAATGGAAATAATTGTGACAGTGAGATTTCACAATGGAATCACCGAAGATTCTCATAAATCATAGGTTTATTAAGATATTAATCTCTTGTTTATCAATCATATACTTAGTAGAATCAAAATCAAAAATAATGAGACAGCTAAAATAAATCAATTACTCAGGAAAACTCTTCGATGCGTCATCGCGAAGTCTCATTGTCTCAATTACTTCCATCCATATTTTGCCATTGAGATTTACAAATATCATGGAAGCAGATTATACATGCGAAGACTTATTTGCTGTCGCAGTGGGCCAGTGGTTATAGTGGTTGGCTACTAATCAAAGGGTAATCAAAGGGGTTTGGGTTCCAGCCCGTTTGATGATGTTAACATATGGATGTTTCAAATTTACGTTGTCTTTCGGTTGAGGTCTTGCCTTCCCAGAAATTTCCTCCATGGCGTGCTAAACTCTTTGAATTTTGTAAGACCTCTATGTGAAGAAGCTACCTGAGGGGTGAATTTATTATTACGCATTACTTTCATGACATTTTTGTTAAAAATTTCTAAACATCAAAAGTATAATATTCTCTGATACTGAAGAAACTAGTTATGCGTAGCTTGGTGGAAAATTCTGAGAAATTTGCGAAAGGCTAAAATAAAAAAATTATATATGTATATAACACCAAATGCAAAGACTGAACTAACTAATGAATGCGGCTATCTGAGGTCATTGCTGAATAAATAAAATAACCATGAACATGTTTCGAAAACTATATAAATGTGATTAATATAAGAAAGCATGCAAAATATTTCTTAACGCAATACATGTGTACACTAAGGTTTTTAACCTATTTTCTGTGACACCAACTTCTCATTATAAGTTATCATGCCTATAAGATAGCTTTTATTCACAAATGTATATAGATTCTGTGATACGAATTATCATATGAGACAAAATTCCTCATAGATTTATTATGGTTCGATCTTCAATTTAATACATAGTAACTGCTCCCATAACATACTCCATTACATAGTTCTGCTTAAGAACTTGGTTTCTTTACCTCTGAGCGGCACTTTTTTGCACACAACAGACTATATGGCCAGATCAGAAGGACCCCGAATTTTCAGAGAAGATTGGGGGGAAGGATACCAACGCTACATCTGCCAGGAGAGAGAGAAAGCAATCTTTTGTCAAATCCATCCAGCATGTTCTTTAGCGTGCATAGAAATATGGCTCTCCTGCACACGGAGACACGAGTTAACGTCCCATCTGATGGACGGCGGCCTTCCCAAGCTGATAAGTGCCCATTTTTGACCGAGGACAGAGTGGCACAGTTGGAATTCGAATATGCGAACTACAGATTACGAGCCTGGCGTGCTACAGACTGAGCCAACCCCCGCCTCATAATCATATGGATCTTTTTAAAATTTTTAATACTCCTTGCCTTATTTTTTAATACTCCTAGCACTATTCGGTAATTGACAAGTAACTTACAGTTCGGTAAATCAATCTCTGGTAAATAAATTGAAAGAATCACCGATATCTCAACTACACAGTCTCAATTGCTTCCACTCACGCTTCGCATCTGTCAATCTTATTATTATTGATTGATATGCAATCTCTTCTCGTTTATCTCACAGATCATTGGCCATTGAATGATTGACAAATTATTGATAGTTAGAATCAATCAATCAATTATGAGAGTCCCATTGCGTCAACTGTACAATCTCTGTACACTCTTCGCTGCTGAACGACACTTTCTCTATAAAAATTAAAGCCAAAGTGGTTTGATTAAATTGGGTTTCACGCAATGAAATAAATGTTCAGGTCACAAGGATCGCAAAGGCTGGTAGATGATTAGAGGAGGGATTCATTTTACAGTTGTTAGGAGACAGTTGGAAACCTGCCAACAAGATCGTCCAGGGTGTTCCTTAATGCCCTATTATATGCCTATATTATGGCTTTCTGCCTACGGAGCTGAGGCTTAAAGTCCCATCCGATAAATGGGACTTTTCTTAAGTCCATGGGAAATGTGGGAAGAGCAATAATAATCATTCATAATAGTTTAATATTTTTCGTTTAAATTTACGAGTCCAACATTTCATTTATACCTATGTTAAAGCGATACTTTCTTGCATGTATAAGAACTGATCCTCATTTCAGAATCTTGTTCCCAGAGAGATTGATTTTTTTAATGCTGCGAAAGCTTTCTTATATTTAGCATGGAAATAATCAGTTAAAATTGCAAATAAAATGAAAGGAAATATTTTGCTGCAGTTTTAACTTTTTTCACCTTTTTTTTCATATTAACAATATGATGATAATTGCACACAAAGAGATGCGTGTGAATATAACCCATGATCTTGCGAATAAAATAAGGTTTGTATTTTAGATTTGAGAAGTAAGAGTTTACAAAAAGTTGCGCATCTAAACTAAGCATGCACAAAACTTGCAAATTTTCTTAAAAAAATAATTTTTTCCCTAAACCCTAAAAATAGAGAAACCTCATTACAGTTTGTAGAGCCCAACTTAACTTTGTATAAGAAGGATGACTTTTTTTGCACATTTGTATACCGGAATTATTTTGCATAATACGCATTAATCTACAAAAAAATTCCCAGAGAAAGCAAACACTGAAAAGTACAGAGCAAACTCATGAATTTTATGAATTACAGCAATACATTGCATTACACAAGTTGAATGTTTTTGGAGATGATAGCACGCCTTATATTCAGTTTTAAAGCATTCTTTGCTTTTTAATGGACAAGATCGTAAACAAGGGTCTATCATCATTTCTTTTTTGTGTTGCTTCCATTAGCCATATCTTCCAAAATATCTTTCAGTTAGCCTCTTGTCCCTTAAGTGCATTCCAAGAGTTTTGAATGGAGATTAAATCACGCGATTTCCACGGGTCATGATAAACGTGGAGCGTTGCTGCTGCACTTTTCTAGCTTCAGAATATTCTTTTCTGTCTTAGGTTTGCTTATTTACTTTTTCGTGTTCATTTTTCCCTCTTACAAAAAGAAATTAATCTTCTTTTTTTTGGAATCATTTTCTAAGCAATATATTTCTCATGATAAGGAGTCAGGAAAGCCTTCTTCTTGATAAAGAATCAGGGTAAAAATAGAAAAAATAAGTAATCACAAAGTGAAATAGACATTGTTGAAAAACGCGTTCAAGAAGCAAAATAATTGAAATGTAGAGTAAAATAATTTCTGGTGTTTGAGCCAAGTACGAATTTGTTATTTTTTATATGTATGTTTATATTTCCTAACACTGCTGCGTTGACAGCTTATAAACCAAATTGTATCCCAAAGATTTTGTACGAAGTAAATAAAACACCCTCAAGTAGAAAATAAACATCCTTTTAGTAAATATTTCTAAAGTAGGAAATAGAACATTTCTCACTCATTTTCAATTTGTCAACTCGTTGTACCTTTGAACACGGAACTTTTTGATTCACAGTGGAACAAAATCCAGGGGAACAAAATTCGAGGTATAAAAATCCCTATGATTGATGACAAAATGGGTCAAAGAGTCCCAGAAGAGAACTTTTAAGAGCAGACTGGACGTTTGGCAAGGTTATACAATATATTGTTATATTATTGAGATCTCGCTTTCCTCACAGACCTGTGTGGCGTATAAACAGGTAGGCTCCTGTCAAACCTCTGTAGCAAGCAACTGTATGATATAATATATTTTTTAATTTATTATGTATAATAATTATTCTTATATTATATACGTAAAAGCATGTCGCAATTTGAAAATTTAAGTTGCATTACGATGAAACGAGGAATGAAAGCAACTGAGCTGACGACTATTTGCTCACGAAAGGTGGGGAGTGGTAGTAGAGGCGTTTCAATCAGGTGGAAGATGCAAATAAATGTTTGTATATTTTTTTTTATCTCTGAGCGGCACTTTTTTGCGCACCATGGGCTAAATGGCCAGGTCACAAGGACTCCGAAGTCTCAGAGAAGGTTGGGGGAGGGGACCCACTGGACAGATATTGGGAGACGATGGTAGCCTCCCATCAAGGTCATCCAGAGTGTTCTTTAACGTGCACAGAGTATGACTCTCCCACACACAGCGTCACGATTTAACGTTGCATCCGAAGGACGGCGGCCTTTGCAAGACAATCGATGCCCTCCTATTGACTGAGGACAGGGCGAGGAGTTTTTGTGGAGTGAAATGTTTGCTTTCGATGCAAAACAGAACTGAGCTCACTTATATGGCTGAATTATTTGACAGAAATGAAAAATAGCTGTTTTAATGCAGCAGAGTAGAGGAAATAACAGTCAAACAGGTTAATATGAAAATCAACAAGTGAATGATATCAACAGGCAAGAATAATAGGAAAAAAGGGAAAATTTTATTGTCATATCAACATGCAAGAATAATGCTTCAAAACTTCTTGGGATAATTAATTTTGAAATTTAACATCGATGATTTCTTTATTGCGTATTAAAAGTATTTACTTCGCCCTAGTGCTTTTCAATTTTTTTATTAATATTGTGGTCGTTTTTATTGTAAGAGTTTTTTTTTAGATTATGCTTCAAATTTTAACACAAAAAGTTTTTCAGAAATTTTCGCTGAATACGGTAGGGTAATCAAAGGGTGCATTAAGATCCTAATCCTAAGTTAAAGAAGTGGGGTTGGGTCTTAAAAGGATATTAATTCTTTTAAGATCCAACCTCAACGTTTGATCTTTTAAGATCCTCCTTTAACGAAATGATTTCCTGAAGAAATCATTTGGTCATGAAATATTATAATGATAATATTAAAAAAATTTATTCCTACTTCCAAAAAATCTTAACTATGCTACTACTATCGTAACAAGGGTATTCTTTAATAATTTCGTAGAGCATTTCATTAATTAATAATCTGAGCATTACAAGGAAAATCTTTGAAAGAAAAAAAACGATTCTCCTTGTTAAAAAATAAAAATTGCTTAAAAAAAGGAATCCCTTATTTGGATGTTGTTATCAAACTGTTGCAGTTTCGCGTACATTTCATTTCATCATCGACAATAATGTAATGAACGATGCTTCCGATTAAATTCCTCATGCTTTATTCATTAAGTATGTATTTTTTTATTATGCTGTTTGTTAGGCGACAAAAAAGAGTTTCAGAGATATTCACGATATCGCAGGATCCAGAAAACAAAAAAAACGAAGTGAAAATGAAGTCTGCCTTTGTTTTACCACTGATAATTTTCATTTCAAAAGTTTCCAAAATTCCCAACGGTCAACGATACAACTGAGCTAAAATTCACATTCGGCGGCGATTTAGCTTCCAATTTTTCTCAAGGGCCCAACGCTCAATGTATAAAAGTATCACCCGTAGGGACGTCTGTTATTGGCGCGGACAGATTTCTTCAATCGCGCATGAGCAGCATCAGCGCTTTCAGGACCACCACCGCCACCATATGCTCCCTTCGACTAAACCCATACGAACAACGATCGCTAGGGGCAGCGTCTCTTATCACGGCGTCCACCTGGCGGGGGCCGGGAAGCAGATCCCCGAGAGGATGCTATCAATTTGGAGGTGGTAACTAGTCTTTACTGTGGTAATCTCTTCCGGACGACTCCGCCTCCCTTGGAGCATAGATGCGGGGTAGATGGAGACCGACACTTCGCCCCAAGACAATGTCGTCTGTTCGGAACCAAAGGAAGGATCTGTTGCAAGTGCAACACCAAAGCCGTCTGACAAGCAAAAGCGACTGCTCGGTAGGAGGAATTCATGAGCTTAATAGACCCCATCGGTGATGTTAGAAAAAAGAATATTTTCTGGGTGCAGCATCCTTTATCATAAGGCATTAAATGTCAACTTCAAAAATATTGTGTATTCGCTTTTTGTTATGCAATTGATTCTTACTTTTGCTATTCTTACTATTACTTTTCAGTAATTATGAAAATAAAAAAAAGTCCTCAAACATTTTTTGCATTAAATAGTTGGGATATCAGATATATTAGTTAAAGGAAAAGTAAAGATATGTAGCAGCAAAATTAACTGAAGCGAATTTGAATAAATCATTAAAAGAAAGGATCATTAAAATAATTAAAGATGTTGAAAAGTTATTAAAGTCGTTAAAAAATGTTGCACTTCACTTATAATTGCAAACAGCAATTTAGCTAAAGCTAATGTTTTGAGGAAATCACAAAACATACAAAAAATCGAAAAATACAGGTTAATTCGATCAATAAGAGTTATGGAAAAATATATGAGTGTCGCAAAAATTATTTTGGAACAATATATAAATGAAAAAAAATCTGTAACTGAACCAGAGCTCAAAATGGATGTCTTGCTGGTGGTCGATAATTTTATGTAATTAGCATAGTGATTTGGGAAAAGAGAGACAAGTTGTGATTTAAAGTGATGATGGCGATAAGAGTTGGAAACAATAATTATTAGATTAATGAATAAATAATTTAGAAACGAGCAAAAGTAGCTTACTCATGAAATAGAAAAAGAAAGGATTCAAAACGAAGAAACGAAAGATATAGAAATCTTCCAAATGAAAGGTGGACAATCTCTACATGTAAAAACTGTACTTAGATATCGTTGTATCCTCATTGATAGAAGAAACTCATTATGTATGAAAAGAACTTATCAACTCAAGAATTAGCAAAAGCGTATCGGTGTAAACATTACAGACGTTGTGTGAACGAATTCCAATCAAAACCATCTTGGAAGACAGGGACGTACCCAGGGTAGGACGGCCGGACTCCCCACCCCACTCCCCGTAAATCCTGTCGTGTTATAAGAAATCTCAAACTAGTCTACCTACATTGAAATCCAAAACAGTTGTCTCTATTTTATTTTAACCCCATAAATTTAGCGTGCTTGGCTACTAATCTAAGCGACCTGGATTCGAACCCCGGGTAAGGCATGGATGTATGTGTCGTTTTTCTGCTGAGGTCCTGCCATCCTCACAGACCTTCTACTATGGCATATAAACTGACAGGCTCCTGTCAGACCTCTGTGGCAAGCAGCTGCTTGAGGGGGTATTTATTTTATTTATTTTTAATTTATGCCCGACACTAAAAATAGATTAAAAATTCTATAAAATTTCATTCTATTTAGAATATTATTTTAATATTTCCTATCAAGTGGAATAATTTAATAATTGAGAAATCCTGCTCGTGTCTTATTCCCCCGCCCCCGAAACTAAATTATCGGTGACTACCCGAAAATGAATTCTTGGACCCCCCCCCCAAAAAAAAAGCAAAATTCTCGGACAGATAGTAGCCTTCCGCCAAAACCTGGGTAAGTGCCTATTGGAAGAGTCAGAAGTTCAACAAAGCTGAGTTATTCGGTTTTTAGTGGTAGATGTGACAAAACTATTCGATATTTATGGTGTCTTGTGAGTACTGTTTGGGCAGGATGGCAGTGTACAATTGTTGATCTACTGGTGAGTGAAATTCCGCACAGAACGTCAATCGATGACCCCCGACCAGGTCAGGTGCATTATGCCATTACAGTGTTACTGCAGTGAGTGGCATTCTGATGAATGACAGACGTGTAACCATGCGACAGGTAGCGGGATTAACGAATATCATCGCTGGAACTGGCTGCACAATTTTGCATCAGCATCTCAACTACGGCAAAATTTGCGCCCAATGGATCCCAAAATATCTGTCTACCGAGCAAGTGGCAACAAGGATGAGTTTGATCCTACACCATATCATTAGCTATGATTACAGTTCTGACCTCTCTTCTGTGCGATTTGCACATTTTCGGTCCACTCAAAGAAACCACGAAAAAGAGTTCGAGTCAGATGAAGAGGTTCAGCGCTGATCAGAAATACTAAGACAACAGGGAAAGTCATTCTATGAACACATCATATTGATAACCTCACGTTGGTATAAATGTTTCAAAAGCATGAACATAGTTCATAGATAAATAAATCCTTTATGTATTATTTCCGACTTGTCCACTTTTCATCAGAACGATACTTATAAATCTTAATTTACCTTTCTTTCTAAAGATAAAGTGAAAAATTCTCATTTATGTTTTCTCACTTATATTTGCATATATCTAAACTATATTTGAGATATGTGAAATTCTTTTCTGTCTGCGTGATAACTGAAAAAATATTAAAATAATTGAATTATAAAAGATTAGAACAAAAAGGCTGTGTATGAATAGGATGGAAGATTTATTCGTAATAGAAAGGTTAATCGAAAAATATTGTATTTAAAACACTTGATGAGAGGTGAAAATTTTAAGTATCACACCTTATTTGTAGCTGCACACCATATTACAGAAAATCGAATAATTATACTAAAGGTTACAACCAAAATACAGGACTCAAGTGCAATATTTTATGCAACTACTCTAGATTAAAACTCTTAAGCTGCTATTATTGTCTCATTAATAAATACTGGTATCCTGAAGTAAACTTGGCGGTTGAAATACTTCTGAAGCAAAACAGAATTAATAGTTTTGTGGAAAAACGATTTTCACATTTTCGGTATCTCAAATATAGTTTATATATATGCAAATATATGTCAGAAAATTTAAATGAGATATGTTATCTTTATCTTTAGAAAAAAAAAAAGTAAATTAAGATTAATAAGCATCGTATAGATTAAAAAAGTGAACAAGTCGGAAACGATACATAAAGGATTTATTTATCTATAGATTATGTCCATACCTTTTCAGACAGATATCTTTTTTCAATTTATGCCAGAGTGTTCTAACCACTAAACTAGATTCTGCTCCGTCAGTTGCCCACTAATGTGACATAAATCTATCGAACTTGTCGTCCATGGCGCCATCTATGATCGGGAAAGGCAACTTCTTTTTTCCAATGTTACTCTAAATAGGATGTAAATAAGAATGTCATTCACACTCAAAACGTCATTAATGAAATAATCAATCAATTGTAGGTATGTAGAGTTACCTGTTGACACAAAAATCAATATATCAATAACGAGTTTTGTGGAAATGAATATCGTACAAATGCACAAAAAGTGTTAAAATTGAAAGCAACATTTTTAATCTTAAACTTTTTGTTAATTACTATCTTGACTAGTCAGTAATTAGAAATGGAAGAAAAAATTAAAATATCTTTTTAATTTACTTACTTACTTACTAAACATCTCCCTAATTGAATATTCCTGCGAACATGACTTACGTCTGAATGTAGACTCAGTAGGTGCTTGCCATAGAGGTCTGACAGGAGACTATATAAGTATAACATGCCATAGAGAACGTCTGAGACGACGGCGAGACCTCAGAAGAAAGAAACACAAGAAATTAAACACATATACTTTATCTGGGCTGAAACCCTGGTTTTTTCTACCAGTCACCAAGGACCTTAACCACTTGGCACTAAGCGTGCGATATAATCCCAAAAAGAATCTTATGATGCTGAAAATTCGTTTCTACTACTCGACTGGTTTAGATTAGAACTAAAAATAAATAAATCAATTAGACACCTCTTACATTAGTCTGATTGTCTGTATAATACGCCATGAATGATGTTCGATAGAGAAATCTCAGTAGAAAGACAGTTATGTACATAAGAAAGAAAACCCTTAGGCCTTATAGGTGGAATAATTCATCTTCCAACTAGAGGCATACATTTATATAAAAGCTTGATGTATTGAACATTAAAAAAAAAGATGTAATAGCTTCAAAGCAAATGCAAAATAAACAACTTAAAACTAGAAACATAATGAAATGAGGAAGAGAAGCTTTCGTATAAATTATTATTTCAGACATAGCTCACAACACGTTGTTTTCCGTTCAGAAAAGAAATAATAATGCTTAGAAATGTAATTGCAGTTAGAACTGGAGTAGCTGTCAAAGTTTCTAAGAAATAAGAAAATAACGATACTTTAAAAATAACCCTATAAAGGTGCAAAAATGATGCATGTTGCAATTTAGCATTTTTTTTTCTAGTAATATTGTTGCGACTGTGGACTTTTTTGATAAAATAAATAACAAAAATATCAATAATCTGTCACCTCTCCGAATTCGAACTAAAATTACCTTATTTCCTTCTTAACGGATCACGCAAATTTCTAATTTATTTCTGTCATGCCTGTCACGTTCAGTTGGTCTGTGAGAGTCAAAGCAGCAGTCAAATAATCGAAACTCTTGGGCGTCGTTGCAATTGTCTGATAATTTTGTGTTGTTCTCTTTCGCTCAACTAAGTAGGTTATGCACGTTAAGTTGCAGACAAAAGAACCAGGCATGAATCCACACACGGATGCTGAATGTTGATGAGTGTGCCATCAAGTGGAAAAACATTTTTCCTATTTACACACTGTGCGTGTTAAATCAGCACACGGATAATGGATTTTAAATGATAAACGTCAGGAGTAAATGAAAGGAAATGAATCTGGTTTTTTCATTCTTGAACGGAGTTTTTCCAGCACCATTGAGCAGCTTAGGAGAAGTCCGATATTTGGAAGAGGATTAAAAAAAGAAGACAGAGGTTGAAAGTTGGTTACCTTTTACCCATAACTGTTACGGACAGAAGGAGGCTTCACGAAATCTTTAACTTGCAGAGAGTATCTCGAGAGCACGAGGTCACGACTTAATATCCCAGCAGGCAGACGTCAGCCATTTCAAGGCCAACAATGTTTCCTTCCTGATAGAAAAGGGCAATGACAAAGGAATATTCTTGATATGGATTCAGCTACGATAGTGAAGATTTAGGTATCGAGCCATAGGAAATTTTTCATTTTTTTATAGTATGTCCCCAACTTCATTTTTCGTTCACGTTTCTCGAAACTGTGAGAAACATTCACAATGTTTATTCAATTGCATGGCACGGATTCAGGATGGGGGTACCCTGGGTATATTTATTTACATTGAGTCTTGAAGACGATTTTTGTTAGGCATTGAAAGAGACTCTCAGTTGACTCACATGAACTGTTGGATAAGGCATATACAGGTAGATCCTCGATTTACACGGATTCGAAGATACACGGTTGCCCGATTAAATTTTAAAAAAAATAAATATAAATCGGTGAGGGCGGTTTAAGGAGAGAATGAAACATCATTTAAACAATTTTAGAAAGATTATGATATTCACAAAGCTGTTAAAAATATCGATGTTGCCTGGTGTGAAATTGCGACCTCTACCATGCTGGATGCTGTCTACCATGCTGGATGCAATGGATGCTGTCTGGGAAAAGCTCACTCCCTGTTTGTTGACTCTATGGGATTTGAAGAACAAGATGGAATTAATATCCTTTTGCAAATAAACAAGGAATTAGAAGTAAATCTCGAAAAAAATATTTTATTGAATTGTTACAATGTCATGCAAAGGAAATGAACACCGAAGATTAAATGGAACTTGAACGCTATTGAAAGAAAGACCAAGTTTCAGATGAAGAACAAGAAAGTGAACCGATAAAAGGATTTGAGGTTAAGCAGATAGCAAAATGCTTTAAGACGATAGAGAAAGGACTGGCAGGCTTGGTGTCTTAGGATCCAGACACTGCAAGGTTCGCGAAGGTGTTTAAAACAGTGCATGACGCAATTGCATGCCATAAAGTGATACATGACAAGAAGAAAAAAGCTAAAGCATAAATATAACTTGACAAGTACATAAATAAATCAGAGATAAGAGGTCCAACGCCACGAACATCTGTAGAATCTGAGCCCAAAATGATTGAACAGTATTAGTTTTCTTACCTATACATTTTGATATAATGTACTCTATATGGGTACTGAATAAAATTTCATTTTCTTAGCATTTATTTTCAACAGAATTGCTTTTTTAACTTTAACTATTCATTGAGATGAACGTATATGTAAAAAAAAAATCTTACTTAGATAGTAGTGTTGTTTGCTGTATCGTATTTAGATAGTAGTATTGTTTGAATTACATGATTTTGAACTTGCACGGAAACCTTCGGAACGAATTAATCGTGTAAGGAAAGGACTTACCTAATCTTAATATAACAGGGACAAATTTCTTTTTTTCACATCGTGCATTTTGCAAATAAAGTTTGAATTAATAGTTTTCTTAGCAACTCTTGGTTTTTTAGAAATTGTTTAATCAGTTTAATAATATAAAATGACCGATATAATTTTTTATTGCTTTCTTAATTTATTTATATATATATATTGTCGACGGCACTCTCCTCTGCCTGTCTGGGCAGAGTTCTTTTTCTATCTATGTGTGTGAGAGCTTTGTAGAAGGGTACCTGCCCTTATCTTGTGAGGATAATCACTCAGGTGGCCGAATACACAAACTCATGTATTTCAATTATGTACACTTTTTTTTATTTACAAACACTATAACTATATACATACAGTGACTGCCCACCCGGTGCAGTCACTCGCCGAATATAACACAGGCTATAACAAGCCTCAGCGGTCCCACCGCTAGATACAGACAAAGCTTAAATCGAGCTGCAAACGAACAGCTAACATCCGAACAGTCTCGTGGTCCGCGCGCAAGTCTCGTTTAAACCATCCGCCGGATGATGTCACGTCCTTCGTGGGACGTTAGGGTGTCTCGGCCAATAATGTTAAAACACGATCGCCGTGCCAGGACGACTCTTGTCGCCTCTCTTCATCATGCTGTCAAAACTGGCCCTGCCGCTGGAGCCAAAATGGCGATCCTGACCCTTCACTCCCGCCGAATCCTTACATATATATATCTTTTTTCCTAGATAAAAAATATCCAAATTTAATGGCCATTTAGGAGGGCAATAAAAAAAACTTTTAAACTGTTGGTTTTCATATTTTTACTTTGAAATTAATTTTAATATTTTTAAATAAGGATGATTAATATACTTTTAAAAATGATTATTATTGAAGCATCGAAACATAAATTTATCCACAAGTTTTATAAAAATTTCTCATATGATATTTCGTTGCTTGCATCCAGAAAGAAAAACCCTCCATGGCATATGTGGGAAACTGTTTATAAGTTTACAACTCTGTAACTCTCGAGTGGTAGAAAGTCTTAGATAGTCTTCGACACGATACTGACCGAACAGCTAGAACTAACCAAAAAAAAAAGGAAAAATATTTTTAAAATTAGTAGAAATTTATTTGAAAAATTGTTATGTTATTGGTATTTTAAATGAATTGATAAAATAATTGCATGAGAGGAGCAACTAATGTTGCACTTCATTCTAAAAATCGAAATTTCATAAAATAATGTACAAGGCTTTTTTTTTTACTTACTTCAGAATCCTTTGCTTAAACACTTACAGAAAAAGAGAGAGAAAGAGCGTGGTGGTCCTCTCCCCCTCCTTTCTTTTTCCTTTTTCGAATCCTAACTACGCCGGTGTTGAGATTTATATCCTCTAACTACCACCATGCTCTAAGTGGAAAAAGGAACATTTATGGCTTTGGAAAGGTCGCTTCCGTTGGATGGGACGTTAAGTCGTGACACCGTGTGCACGAAAGCCACACCCAATGCACGCTAAAGAACACGCTAGATGACTTTGACGGGAGGCTGCTCTCTGTCTCCTAACAGCTGTTTAGTGGTTTCCTTCCCCACATCCTTCCATGAGCTCTTGGGTCCTTGTTACCTGGTCATTTAGTCCATTGGGTAAAATAAAGAGACGGTGAGAGGAAAAACACACCAGCCAATTTCAATTGATTTCTTTCGAACGAGCTAAATTTAAAACTCACTCATTTTTCCGTATAGTGAAGCATTTTTAAAAATATAATAGGAATTCATTCAAACCCAAAATAAAGTAAAGCTCAAGTATAAAATTACCAAAAAAAGCCATAATAATTGATATAAGAAAATTATCATTTCAACTCTATGAATATTAATTCCAATGACAGAGAAACTGCAATGACAAATTGTTTAATAAAAATTCGATTTGACAAAATAGCAAAGATAGAGACAAAAAGGGCAACAGTTACGTGCGGCGATAACTTAAATGTCGTAATTCGATGGGAAATATTGTAAAGCTAGGATCAGAAGTTTCAGGAAAGGAATGCCGCTTTCCTTGTTTCTTAGAGTACTTATAGTGAAAGTATCTTAACTTGGTTTGGCTACAAAGCACAGACTGATCGAATTACAATCTGCAGACTACACAGCTTTGTTAAAGCTGTAGGAAATTTTACGACTCAACAGATGTAGAAATTCGTTTTATACGTAGTTCTGCTATAAATGCAAGTTACTTTGTTGAGGAATGCACATTGAGCTTAAAAATTCTCAATTTTCTGTTGTATGGAAAGGTGAATTTGTCATCATAAAAATTTATGAAAAGTATGCAGATTGACAATTTTTGTCATTTAAGTCGTAAATGTTTATACGAACACAAAAGAAAAATAAATCACGTTCTGATTTATTTCATTATGTTAAGCGAATTTATGGCCGCCTAACTGCTATTCTTTTGTTGCAAGTCTTTGAGATTCAATTTGAAAGTTTATACTGTAACATATGCACTGCAAAGTTAATCAGCTTTACTTTTAATGTTAGGCAACATTTTCCCTAACATCATTTATTATTAAACATCCATATAAAGGAATTAAACATGTAAATTAATAAATAAATGATTTATAATCTATACTCTTTTTCACATAAAGAATGGAGCAGCAAAATCTGAAGATTAAAGAAGCAACAGCCAGTAAAAAGACGCCACATCCACATGGGTTCTAGCAAGAACTCGTAGATGCAATATTCCGCCACAGCAAATAAATCCATGTTTTATGCAAGAAATATGTATTTTTCTAACGGAAATTGTTAGAAATAGGAGTGAATAATTGAAAATATGTTTTAACACCATGTGTGATGTAAATCATCATAGATGCTCTCTGATGAGTGAAGATTGATGATTTGCAGGAGTTGCATCCTGTTTTTTCATGGTTAAGATTGGTAAAAACATTTGAGTGATTTTTATAAATGAAACAATTGATTTATATCCTGCACTCAAGGGTTTGTCTTGCTGATTTTTTCCGCTGTTATATTAATTACTTCTAGGTTTATTCATTCTCTCTTTCATCTTAAAACTCTTTTTACACCTTGGACACTTTGATGCGACCAACTTATGCAAAACGCTCTAAAACATCCTATTCATGCAAATACTTTATGAATCATTAATTTAAAATATGTCTTGAATTTACATAGATACTATTTTTATATTACAGATATTTTCTCCGGGACGTACCTATTGATTTAGTTTTCTAGACCACTGAAATAAAAATTGAGCATAACTTAAAATATAAATTAGTTTGGATATAGAGGCAGTTCCCACCATAACGAATTAATTAATTATTTGGTTCCAGAATATCATTCGTTAAAGAAAAATCGAACTCTCATGCTAATATAAGAGAAATTAGTTTTTCCTTTCCTGACATACTGAATAACAGCATAAATGTGGAAAAAAAAACATCAGTATGAGCCCATACACTGCTCTATCAAAACATTACAGAATTTCCATATTGGGAAAATAACTTCCATTTCTTTCTTCTTCATATTCTTCTTTTCTAATTCTGAAATGTGCATTTAATGAGAAAATGTTAGTGAAGATAAACATTAAAATCAAATCTATTTAAATTTTGATTTTTACACTCTTCTAAGGTTATGGAAGCCAGAATACTTCACAACTGTAATGTGTCGTAAATTTAGCTCAGAAACAAATTAAAACTTCAGTAATAACTATTGTTTCAAACTATTTAATAAAATAAATGTATGTTTTAGAAGTTTGGGTGATGATTATTTTAATTCTAGACAATTATGATTTTTTTTCATAAAACAAGGTAATTTATTGTCATATATTCCAGCTTCCCTAACTCTCTAATCAAGATTTAAATATATTTAATTTTGAGCTTTAATTTACCTTGTTACGTTTTGACCTTAAATGCATGGTTTAAAAGTTATATAGCTTGTTATATTCACATTAATATAACATGGAATTTTTCTAATATTTTAGTCATTTATAAATGAATATCTGCTGTAGATTTAAAAGAATTAAAAGGAGTTTGTCTTTTTTGTATTATCATATGGATCACTAAATGATCTGGTAGCAGCAGAAGTGGTCTCTTAAAAGACGAGTTCAGTTTCGTTTGTTTGGCCTTACTTTTCTTTTTACGTAACGTTAGTTGGTAGCATGTTACTCGCTGGTCAATACCATCGCAAACTCTCATGCTCCTTTGAAAGTTGGGAGTCCTTTCTCTCAAACATTTTAACTTGCTCCAAGAGCGTGAACACTTCATTTAATCACTTAATCGTAAGAGTGCTCTTTGCAGCATTCTCCAGAAACAAAGGATCTGCGATGACTCTCTTTGTGCAGTTCCATGAGCTTATCATCCACCAATTCTTCAGAATAAGAATTGAACAATAATAGATGAATTGTATCGCAATAGAAAGAAATGGCGCCAATTAAAATAATTCGCTGCAGTGAGAATTCGATAAACGAGATTTCGTTAAGTTGAACTGTCTGTGTTATAGAAAAAATCGTTTAGTCGTGTAGATCTACAAGACTGTAGTTCTTCACCCAAGGTTCTTAAGTCTTTTCAGGTATCTCACCCTTTGCAACGATATATAGAAACCTCGCACTCCCATCATTTTTTCTCGCACTCTTATCAATTATCCTCGTAGTCCCTTTAATTCTCCTCGGGACACTGTTAAGATGGGCTAATTTAGTCCCAGTTGATATTATCATTAAAGACCCTGAAAAGCTTTTAAGCACTTCCTTCAATTCTTCTCGCACTCCTTCAATTTCCTTCGAACTCACTTCAGTTCTCCTTACACTCCTTTCAATTTTTCTAGCATTCTCATAAATTATCCTCACACCTCCATTTACAGGTCTCTTGCTGGATTGATTCTCAAAAATAAACATAATGAAAAATTCAGATTTCAAAAAGTGCTTCTCGCACCCCCTGGGAGTGCGGGCACCACAGATTAAGAACTCCTAGTTCTACATGATATCTTATAACATCAAGATGAATTGAATAACTCTGTCTGTAGGGTGGGTGAAAAAAATAATCGAAACATTTACTAGAATTTGCATAAATGTATTGGTCGGGGATTATTTTATCACTGAGTGTCGCTTCCTTTCCAACATCGGTTGAATGACTGCACTTCTGCAATCTCAAAGTTCCGATTTGGCTTGGAGAAGGAGGTACATATGAGTTGACTGAGGAAAAAATTGTTTCACTTTTTCTGTTAACGATAGATGGAAACTTTTTTCAAAGTCAGTGGATGGCTGTTACAAGTGTTGAAGTTACTTATACAGCTGTTAGGAGCAGTTCAATCATCTTGTAAAAATCACTGGGCAGCTTTAGGGACATGCTGTTCATCTTGTAAAAATCACTGGGCAGCTTTAGAAACATGCTGTTCATCTTTTGAAAATCACTGGACTGTTGTTAGCAATTATAGTGGATCATCTTGAAAAATTCACTGGAGAGTTATTAACAATTAGTTGATCATTTTGTCAAAGTCGCTGAGCAGATCCTAAAGACAGATGGATCATACTAGTAAAGTCACTGGGTAGTTGTTAAGGAAAGGTCACCTGACCATTGTTAAGGACAAAATCATTTTGATCAAAATCAAAATGATTATTTGATCAAAACAATGTCAGGGTCAAATTAAACAATTCTTGGGCAACACTTAAGCATTTTGGATCCCTTCCCTCATGTTATCAGAAAATAAACATAAATAAATAAGCAAATAAATAAAAGCGCCGATTTTATGCAAACTTTCTTTGGATATAACATTTTTCTTAACCGATTTTAGATACACAAGTCCAAAAATATGTTTAATTTTATTTAAAATCATACTGGTTGTTAGTAGGAAAAAGTCCTGGCCCAATTTCCCTTCTCCTTCCTAACTGGGCTCTGATTATAGCAGTAGTTGTAAATAGGGTACAGATGGGATACTATTGCCGAAACTGCCAGTGTACCCTGAACAGGTGTTTTGATCATATGTTGTGGTCTCTACAGATGAGCATTTCCTTTGAAACTATTCTGCATTTTTCCTAATATTCTAGATTTTGGAGCAACCGGCTCAGCACTTATTTGGGAAAGGAGTTTTCCATTCTGCTTCATTTTACTGGTACCTAAACTAGTATATACCGATAAACGGTCAAGCGGAAGTATCCGTCTTCTACAGGAGTCAGTGAAACATTTTTAAGGACCAGTAGTGTCTTCTATCACGGGTGTTATTTTTTCAAGGTTCACACGGTATGATCTTATTATTTGTTGCCCATTTCTGAAGCTTTTATCTGACGAACTTTTAAAATCTAAATATGGCGTTTCCTCACCGCGGATAACAGAGAAAATTTCAAAGCCAGTATGGGTGAAAATTAGGCTCCGATTCCTTACTGACTTCGCTGCCCCTACTCTTATATGCACACAAATCACTTATGTGATCTTTTTTCCACGCTTTCCCTTTTTATTTCTAGAACAGTTTTGGGGATTTGAAGTTAAAAATTTAAAATGAAAAACATAATTACGTAATAATTAATTTTAAATTTAAAAACCGCAAATGCTAGAGGAATTAAGATGAATTGCTTACTTAGCAAAATTTTATGAACAAGATAAGAATATTAACACAGCTTTCATTTTTTAATCCATTTTTCCAGTCGAGATCAATAATAAAATATTTTAATAAATCATCCATGGTTTGTAATAGAGTGAGATCAACTTTTATCTGCATTAGCAACGTTTTACTCGAAAAGTAGCGTTTAAAGAACTTAAGCGTAATTAATGTTCCGCTTACGAAGAGCGCGAACTATAAATTAAAACCATAAAAACTAAACTAATGCAGAATTAATTTCGGAAATTCTCTCCGTATATTTTTCTTTCCAGCCAAATCTTTTCATTCGTCACTTTGCTCAATTTTCAGCCTTTCATTTTTTTTTCGAGATGACCGCCATTGTTAAGATCCTTGAGAGAGTTTTCTTTATTCCCTTGAATAAAGAATGACTTTCTGTGGAATATATCTTTCTTTTATTCTGAGCTTGACAAAGAAATCAACTGCACACAAGGAAAAGGCTGTGTCCTAAGTATCAGTGTCCTCAGTGGGAAGTACCTCTCTCCAATACAGAACAGCCTTCGGTCTTTGTCATTTTTTGTCTTTTTCCTCCTCCCAACGCCTCAGCTTTTTCTTTCACTCTCGCTTCTGCTATTCTCCAGCCACCAAGATCTCCATCCTTCAGCGTCAATGTTAGTCTCCAGAGCTGGATTTCTTCCTTCTTTTCTCTCCCACTTCCTTTTCGTTCGGTTCCTATTTTTCTCTTCCGTCCAACCAAACAGATCCTTGGCGCAAGTCGCCAGTGACATCTGCAGGCGTGACAACAAGCCCAGTGAAGACTAAAATGGCAATAAAGACAGTTTACTGCTTGGGATGAGCACCTTCTGCGAGATGGCCTCCTCTCGCACCATTAACATTTTACAATCGCTGACTGTAAAACTTCGTTTCTTACTGACGAACACGCAAGGGAAGGAGAAATTTAGACTCTCACCGACTGGGATCATCGACGTTTACTCCCCAATCATTGGACATCCCGTTTTTAAAAGTCTAATTTATAACATTCGTTAAAGAAATCTCATTGCTTTACTTATGATAGTGTTGCTAAAATAACTTGCACTGGCTTGATGATATGCGATCAGATTAAATACGAAATGATTTTTTGGAAATAAAACTGTGAACTAGTCTGCTAACAGTTTCAGTAAAATCTTTTCGTTTGTTAAATGAACAAAACTTTCAAAGAAGAAAACATCAAAACTTGTTTTAAACTCCGTTTTCTGACTCTCTTTAAGTTTCATGGTAAAACTGTAATCTATCACTTACCTGTTGTCCACTTTTTGTTATTATCACTGTCAATTTTTCTCTCTTGAAATTACTGGGCAACAGGTCTTCAACTACGCGTTTTTAGGGGCTTCTTTCTTGACCCCTTTCTTCAAGTGTCTTCTCCTCCCTCAGTTTTCTGAGTTTCTAATACATGAAGAAGACGCATTACTCGTAACCTTACTATATTAAATAACTTTAAACCTCTCATGCAGACTGTTCACATTTAAGAAAAAAATATTTTGTTGGATTTTGTATACTTCATAAAATCTTGCCATAAATGTCGATAGCATATTCTGGTCCCTTTTGTTACACTTCAATCTATTTATTTATTTATTTACTTACTTATTTTGAATACTACACAGAGTACAGAGAAACCAAGTATTTTGGGAGTGAGTTAACTTCTGAACGCATATTTTTGCATGCAGTGAGCTAATTGGCTAGGTAACTACGACCCTAAGGACTCTGAAAGTTGGAGAAGAAAATCCACTGGACAAGTGTTAGGAGATAGGTGAAACCCTATTATTAAAGTCATCCAGCCTATTTTTTTACATGCACATTGTATGAAGTGGGGTGATTTTTTAAGCGACACTTTTGTGCACACAATGGGCTAAATGGCCAGGTCATAAGAACCTCGGTGGGCCAGAGACAGTTGAAGTCAGTTGAGGGGAGTTGAGGGGCAGGAACTCACTAGACAGCTATTAGGAGACAGATGGTAGTCTACCATCAGGGCCATCCAGCGTATCTTTAACGTGTGCATGGTATAGCTCTCTTACACATGGGGCCACGGCTTAGCATCCCACCTGACGAAAAGCGGTCTTTTCAAGCTCATCGATGTCCCCCTACTGACCGAGGGTAGGTCTGTGAGACTAGCGGAGATAAATCTCAGTACTGGAATCTGTGAACTCGAATCTGTGAACTGCAGATTACGAGTCTTTTGCGCTACCAACTGAGCCACCCCCAATCCTGCATAGTCTATGTCTCTCCTGCTCAAGAGGCCACCGTTAAACCACATGAGACGGACGACGGCTTTTACAAGTGCATCGGTGTCTCTTTCTCACGGAGAACGAGAGTTAACGTAAAGACCAGTAGTAGTTGTTTTTTGCATCACCTATAAAAATAGTTTCGATGAGACAAAAGTCAAGGTTTCTGACCACTGTATCACAACTCTAACACGTAATTAAAAATGAAGCATGGGGTTAAAAGGTAATGGCTTTAACAGAAAAATGCAAACACATCCAGATTCCATGAAATTTCGTTAAAGAGACACTTTTTCGTTGTTAACAAATCCTTCAGATATCAAAAACAAATATTTTCCAACACCCTACTTTTGCAATATTTTTGAAATTCCAAGAATCGAGTACTGGTTGCATTGGTATTCAAAACTATTAAAGCAATTATAGCTCGGGGTCGACAATGCAATTTTTTCCTCTTTTGTTTAAGCGTTAAAGTAGCTGCGTAAATTTTGTGTTTTCTTTGAAAGATAGATTTTGGCACATTATTGAAATGCTACCATAGTTGCGTTAGATGGAATATACAGAAAATAATGCGTGGAGTTGTCATATTTGCATAAGCAAATGACATCTAGCAAGGCTATTTTTATTTCCCAAAGTCAGCTTAATTTTACTCACTGCATAACTGCAATTTAATTTTGCTTCTATGGAAAGCTGTAATTTATTTTAGTTTGGGTACAATATTTTTGCTCCTGACGTTTTTTAATATAAGTGTACGTTTATTAACATTTGTACACAAACACGATTTTTCAACTAAAAAAAAAATAGAAAAAATAAGAATAGCATGTCGTTTTGAGGAATATGGAATGCTCGTTTACAAAGAGAATGCAGTTTTTTTTTTTTTTTTTGGCAATGCATTATTACCGTCCTTGTGGACCAATGGTTACCGTATTTGGCTGGGGCGGGGTGGCTCAGTCGGTAGTGCGCCAGGCACGTAATCTGCAGTTCCTAAGTTTGAGACCTGCATGCGCCAACGTTGAGATTTATCTCCGCAAAATTCCCTGCCCAGCCTTCGATCAGTAGGAGACACTGATGGGCTTGGAAAGGCTGTCGTCCGTCTGATGGGACGTAAAGCAGTGGCTCGTGTGCGGGAGAGCACACGGTCACTGCTTTACGTGTGTTTTTAGTGCACACGCCCTGCGCATGTTAAAGAACGCGTTGGATGGCCTAGACGGGATATCATCTGATATTCCGTCTATAGATATCATCGCCTAACAGCTGTTTAGTATGTCCGCATCTCTTAACCTTTCCTGAGCCCTCGGGGTCCTTGTGACCTCGCCATTTAGCCCACTGTGTACAAAAAAATGCTGTTCTAAAAAAGTGCTGTTCTAAAAAAGTGCTGTCCCAAAGTATTCAGCTACTGATCAAATAGACTAGAGTTCGAGCCCCTCATAACGTATGGATTTCTTTTCTATGTGTTGTGTTTCTTATAAGGTCTCGTCTTTCTCGTAAATCTTCTAAAATGATTAATTTTGATTTTTTGGGCTAAGTGGCCAGATCAAAAGGACATAAAGGGATCCGAAGGTTGGGGAAGAAGATGAACTAGAGATCTGTAAATATATTGATGAAAGTCTATTGTCAAAATCATACAGAATGTTTTGCAAAGTGCACAGTGTATGGATATCTTACACCAGCGGCCATTTTCTGTCCACTGCTGGAAATCTAATCTTTTCACAAACAGGCTCTTGTCAGACTACTGTGGCAGTGGTAATAAATATCCCTCTCAATCAGCTGCGCGAAAAGTAATTTATTTATCTTTTTATTATTTTATTAGTACCTATCAACACAAAAGCCGTCCCATGGCCGAGTGGTTAGCACTCTTGGCTACTGATCTAAGGGACCTGGGTTCGAGCCCCGGGTAAGGCATGGCTGTTTGTGTCGTTTTTCTGCTGAGGGCCTGCCATCCTCTCAGACCTTCTACTATGGCATATAAACTAACAGGCTCCTGTCAGACCTCTGTGGCAAGCAGCTGCTTGAGGGGGTATTTATTTTTATTATTTATTTATCAACACAAAAAGAATTGTTCCTTTTGCTAATTTAAATAATTAACAGTCCCTTGTGGATTAAGAAGCCAAATCGCTGATTTTGCTCTTAAATTAATATTTAATATTTTAATCTTTAGTATTTTAGTTAGACTAAAGATCGTTAGTCTTTTAGATGTTTTATCTTTAATTTTGACCACCACACTCTGTTGCCAAAATTTCGTATTCGTGGCAAAAATAGATCGTTTGTACTATTCGTTTAAAATGTTGACATCTTGAACTCCTCCCACCCTTTAGATGACTACGTTAAAATTGTCAGGAGTTTCAAAAATCCGAATTCTAATACTTCATTAATACCTATGCAACTCAAAAAGATAGATGTCTTGAAAATTGGCTTAACTGGTATCACGCGTCTCATAAACCGATGTACCAGGTTCGATCCCGACTGTGATAGCGTTGAGGTTTATCTCCTCTAAAGTCTCGTTCTGCCCTCGGTGAGAAAGAGGGACACCGTTGAACTTAGAATATAGAATAGGCCACCGTCCGTGTCATGAGACGTTAAGCTGCATTTCTGTGTTTAGGAGAGTCATACCTTGTGCACGCTAAAGAATAATCTGAATAGTCTTGACGGGAGTCTTCCATCTTCTTTCTGACAGCTCTCCAATGGATCCCTTTCCCCAATATCGTCTCAGCCGTTTATGTCTTAGCGACCTGGTCATTTAGTCCAGTGTGTGCAAAAAATGTGCCTCTCAGAGGTACAGTCGCTCAAAAAAGTATCCGAACACTATGGTTGATCACAGAATTCAGAAAAAAATATCTGGCAACGATTTGATATCTGGCAACTTCGTGTCACGTGACACGAAATTGCCAGATCACTAATTTCTAAAAAAATCGTTGCCAGATATTTTTTCTGAATTCTGTGATCAACCATAGTGTTCGGATACTTTTTTGAGCGACTGTACAACTCAATCCAACTTACTATCCACCTAAAACGAAAAAAAATTATTACTTCACCACTGTACAAAACAAATGACCTTTAGTCTCTTTTCTAATATACAGTGCCACAGAAAGGATAAGGGAATAAAGAAGATAATTCCATTAAAATATTTTTAAAGTTCATAATAAATTTTTAGCCAAAATTTATTAAGTCATAATAATTCGTAAATGTCAGTTAACATTTAACTTAGTAGAAATTTAGAGGCGAGAGCATAAAATGTTGAGAAGCTTTAAATCCTCTTCATAGCATTCTTCTGAGAGACAAATTTTTAAAATGTACTTCTATAGAAGTTCTCTCCATTTTCGAAGAAGACTAAATGATACGAAAGTAGTTAAACTACCGCTTTCATATCATTTAGCCTTCTTCGGAAATTTTATTCGATATTTTCGAATAGAATTTTCTTGAATATCTAGACTATTTATTCGAAAATTCTATTCGATATTTTCGAATAGAAATTCAATGCTGAATAGAATTTTCTTTCGAAAATTCTATTTGGCATTAGTCACAATATATACAAAATATTGATAGCTAGAATGGGGGAGTTAAAATAATTCAAGATGAGGTTGTTGAGAAATTTCTGAAGGTCCTTCATCAGAAGCGAAACATTGTTTAAGCCTGGACGTATTCTCTGTGCTTTCACAAACCGATAATCAACAGATTTCTTTTTACACAAATTTCTAAACCAATATGATATAATCATAGAATGCATTACCTATTAAAAAACGCTGAAAACTCTTGTAGCACTATAATTTAGCATAACTCACTACTAGAGAGACTTGACAACCCTTTTTAAGCAACTCAGTCGAACCTGATCGCTTGTTGTCTCTCAGGTCATCAGTATTGATTAACCTTATTGTTCCTGCCGTAATTCCTTTAACCAAAGAACAGCGGCTAAAGCTTGTTGTGGGTGTCAACCAAGCATCCTCTCCCCTTCTCGATGAACTTGTTACTTCCGAACTATTGTCATCCATTACGGAGAGATTACACCATGTCACTTTCCTGCCTTCCGCGTGTCCTCTCTACCGCTGCATTAGCGCAAGGCCTGCTCTTCTTTTTTCACCCTTACTCTCTCCGTTTCCTTCTGTTCGGGATAAAGATGGCGGATCTGAATTCTTCTTTTTTTCTGTTCACTCCCGTTTCGTTGCGAAGGGCGACACTCACTCTCTTCGAGAGCTTGATTAGCGAAGCAAGTAAGCATAGGGTCTTCACAGGGCTTTCGCCTCTCACCTCTCAGAAAATGCAAAAAGGAGCAAAATCAATACGATTCGCGGCAGCAACAAAAAGATAAAAAAAGAAGAAGAAAAAAAGAAAAAAAAATGTATTTGATGGGATCAGTGCTGTGGAGCATTGTTAGGCAATGGAAGCGCCCATCCTTGTCGGGGCACGTCACGACTGAGCACCGTTAAGTACATCCATCGTCAGTACCCTTTCAGGTCACGGATAATAACCGGAGAGCCGTTGATTGCGGAGCGTATCAGAAGAAAGAGTGGCAGAGAGAAAGAGGTGAAGGTGGCCGCTGTCGTGGATCACTCGAGCGGGATCTTCCTGGTCACCCTGGCAACGGCGGAAGACCTTCTCTCCATAAAAGCATCACCCAGATATATGATTTGCATCTATTATAATCGATTCAACATCACTCTGTCATTTGTTTCGTGAAGGAGAAAAAGAAGTCTCCTGGAATATTACTTTCTCTCCATCTCTCTATGTAACTCGCTTTATCGACTTTAGCTTAGGTCGCTGATTCTTCCTATTCCTCTTCTTTCCTAATACCATAGCATTTATGCTTGCATCCTGCCGATGATCAGTGCACAGGGTTCGTCGAGGGAACAGAATCAGTCGTTCACCCGTCTTCTGAATGTCGATAATTTATCTTCATACTGAAGTAGTAATTATTCCACCCCTACCCTTCTATTCGGCATTGGGTAAAAATTGACATTTGATTTAATTTTCAATTTAGGAACAAGTTTTGTAGGTGTTTTTTTTTTTCTCCAACGAAAATTTCATTTGAATTTCATATTTTAAAAATCTCTGGTGATTACTTACAGAAGACAGAGAAGCTTCAATATTGAATCGTGAAATTCTTATCATTCTATATACAAAAAGAATTACGTAAAAATTAAGAGCTTTAAAAAATTAGATAGAAAAAATAGATGGATGTACTTAACTGTGCAAAGATTAAAAAAACTAACTCCGTCAGCTGAGTTGAAAATTAAATCAAATTGATATTTGTTTTAATTTAGAAAGAAATCTGTACTTTTTTTTCCCAAAATGAAAATTATTTGCATTTCACGCTTTAAAACGATGATTTTATTTTTCACAGCAAATACTTACAGAAGGCAGAAAAGTTTCAATATAGAATTATGGAATTCTTATCTTTATTACAGAGAAAAACGTGCAACAATTGCGAGCTTGAGTAAAACTAACTCCTTCCATGAATGTATTTCTCTTAAGCCTAACCTGGAGAATCAGAATCAATAAATTCTGTTCCGTAAAGAAATATTAAACAGGAAATGCCTAAAATGCCAAGTTAATTTTTAATATTGTAAGTTTTAATGTTTCAAATGCCCGTAAAATATTGACGATAAAGAATTTATTACGATAAATTTTCGCTAACGAATTTAATATAAATTTGCACGCAAAATAAAAAGTTTTATTCTAAAGTTAATTTGGCTTATAAATTTTGGCTTTGACTCTCAATGAATGGACTTGTTTTCTGGTTCTCAGAATCAACAATTTTGTGAGTAGTATTTTCTTCGTAAGGTTTTTTCACGATAAAAAATAACTTTTTAAACGTCCAACTATCGACACACTGATTTTAACACACCATTGTCGAAAAAACCCCTCTAAACTGAAAATATTCTTTGCAAAGATTTATTTAACACGCTAGTGGAACTGTCTGTGGCGCAGAGTCACAGAGTTTTTAACATTTATTACTTCAATCACATGATTTTTTTTAAATCATCAAAGTCATCGCAATAACAAATCTGCACTAAGTTTAAGTAATATCATCTAATCTCAATAAAACAAAATGTCTTGACGGGAGTCTTTCATCTTCTTTCTGACAGCTCTCCAATGCGCCCTTCCCCAATATCGTCTGAGCCTGTCATGTCTTAGTGACCTGGTCATTTAATCCAGTGTGTGGAAAAAATGTGCCTCTCAGAGGTACAATTCAATCCAACTTACTATCCACCTAGGATAGTAAGTTGATTTAAATCCAACTTACTATCCACTACATAGGTTTAAGTAATATCATCTAATCTCAATAAAACAAAATAGTCTGGATTGTATTTATTGACGGAAGTCAATAAAACAAAACATCTGAATATTCCTGTACTAATTTGAGACATTCAGTGATGTCATATTAGATAATAATAATTTTTGAAATACCCATTTTTTTCCCTTTTATATGCGAGAAACTGTTTCATTGCACAGAACTCTTTGAGAACACATAGCTGTCTGAATCAAGTTATATATAAATTCTATGCTTCAAATAAACGGAAGCTTGGGTTGGCTTAGTCGTTTACTAACGACTAAGCCAACCCAAAAAAGTCTTCAGTTTATTTGAAGGATATAATTTATATATAACTTTAGGTTCGTAATCTGCAGTTCCCTAATTCGGATCCCAACTTTACCAGCGTTGAGATTTCTTTCATTTCTTTGGTCAGAAACTGAACTGCCCTAAGTCAGAAAAGGAACACCGATGAACTTGGAAAAGAGACCATCAAGATGGGTACTAGCCGTTGCACTCTGCAGAAGTCGATTTATGGTCCGTGGGGGGGGGGGGGTCTTTGGTGCTGACCTATTTTAGGGGCCTTATACGTTCACATAATAAACGTGACTATACCCCAAAACTGGAATTTGGAGTTCCCTCAGGAACTACTTCTATGCTTACTGGGCGTACCTGTAAATCCACTCCTGACTTTGTGTGCAGGAATCCTGTGCATGATAAAGAACACACTAGTGATAGAACTGCAGAAGAGGCCACCCCCAAAGAGAGTGCTTTCCTCCTATGACGTCAGTCACTACGATCCTTTATGTTCCACCACTACTAGTCATTTATTAATATTCATAACGACTTATTAATATTCATAAGGGGTAGTGGGGGATAAAGGGAATGTGATTAGCAGCGCTATATGGGAAAGCACTGTGTTCTGTTGACTGTGGTCAATTCTGCAGTTCTACTACTCATTCTGGATGGTATTGACGGGAGGCTTCAATCTGTCTCATAACAGTTATCTAGCAAATCTCCTTCTGCAACCTTCTCTAGCAAATCTCCTTCTGCAACCTTCTCTAAGCCTCTAAGCCCTTGGGTTCTCTATGGCCATTTAACCATCATATATAAAATAAGACATCTCATAGGAAGTCCAATGCAACGCAAATCTTGTTTTCCCTATTTCCATAGCACTGAAATTGTTTCATTGCTCAGAACTCTTGGAGCAAATCGGTGATTCATAGTCATCTGAGTAAAGTTTTAAATTAAGTTTTTTATCCAAAATTAATTTAAACAAAGTTCTCAGAAACATTAAATTGCATAAAATTGAATCTTAACTAACTTTAAATTTGCAATTTCTAAAGAAACCCTCGGAAATCCATAATTTTGAACATGGAAAAATAAACTCTTATTAAAAGGCATATCTCTTCACATTTAAGAGGACTGTAAATATATTATACGCCACAGAATTGCGTTTATTTTTCAATGTGAGAACTTGTTTGTGTATCGAGCTTTTCTCCCGCGAGACCAACAGTCACAAGTGCAGTAAGAGCCGGGTGTTTCTGACAGACTGTCTTCTCAATTGCTTGGTGGTTGGACAATAAATGAAGAAGAGCAACTTCGACCTACTGAATATTTGGCTTTTTTCATTCAACCTTAGAAAACGAAAACTGTCTTTCAGACTGTCAACAACCATTATCGGTAAGAAAATGCAGCGTTTTAATATTTCACCTTTTAACTTCTTTTTTTTATCCTACAAAGGCCTATTCACCTTCCTATTTTTTATCATTTACCGAGAGTTCGAACTTGAAACGCACGTCAAATGCACTCGCCCACTTGCTCCCGCAGCCCGCTGACTGTACGTAATCAATATGAACTGCATCCCAACTGCGGAAAGAGGCGGCGCGCGGCGCACGCTGTGCGATTCTTGAAGCGCGATTCGTTGTTACGAGCAACCCGTGCATTCAGTGACATGCGGCAAAAAACGAAAAACAGAGAGCGATTCAAGGAATGATTAATCCATCTTTCGACACCGCTTGCATGCATTGAGGATAACCAGAACAGAAAGGATAAAAAATAGGTTTTTCCTTGTTTTCATATTACTTTTTACAATTGTCTTATATCGTGAGAGCAAAATATAAATAAATATTTGCTTTCTATATGTTATTTGGAAGAACTAAAACCGTCTTTCATAGTCAAACCATGCAAAAATGTTTGGTTTAATATCATTTATTTTTGTTGGAAGTATGCTATTATTGATTAAAAATAAGAAAAAATAAAATTATATATATATTTCTACATGAATATACATAGATTCGTTGAGAGAGTTCCTTACAAAAAGCAACACTTTTTCCCTAAAGAATTAACGAACATTGAAATTTGTTTAACCTAGTCTAGGGTAATTTTTTATTTTCGGTACGATAAATATTGCATTTTTAGTCCTTTTCATGAATTTTTATTACCTCTCTTTATGAATCGAATTGAAGTGGATCTCAAGAGAACAGGAAAAAAACTGATTTCCCACTAATTGCTATTTTGTTGTTGATGTGTGATTTATTTGATTTTAAACTGGAAAAGGAGAATCTCAACATTTTCAAAACAATAAAATAACAGTTGAATTTCATATTTCTAAAAAGATTGTTATTTACAGCGCTTCTGAAAATTGTGTTTGTGATCACGTTATAAGAAATTTTACATTCAATACCGAACACTGTTGCCTGAATGCCTGATGCTCTAGCATTCACTCTTAGCAAACGAATTCACAAGGATAGGGTTATAAAACGTCCTTGTGAATAACATCGAACTTGAATAACGTCAAAATCTTTCCCATTGTAAGTCTGAATATGCCACTACCTGAACACATCAACATTTAAATTATTGAATATAATTAATATTATTACGGTACGTTACACAGTATTTAAAACAAAGAACCGTTAACGTCATCGATAATCTAATAACCCTCATCTCGTATACTTTTGCATCTCTACCGTCATGTAAAATAACTACACAGAGCAATGTACACAAAAAAATCAGACAGCGCATAAGGTATAATATAACGTGGGGGAGCATGAGTGGAGCCAATTGAGACAATGAAAGAGAACAGTTTTTAGCATCAGTGGTTTTCTGTGGTCATGGTTACAATCGCTTAATAATGAACCAACGATTATGATATCATTGGTTGATTGACAAGTAATTGATACTCAATTAATCACTGACCTATTAAGGAACATCGTTTCGTCAATGCGCAGTCTCATTGTCCCAATTACTTTCATTCAGGTTTCGCAACTGATGCAAATGGTTTTATGTAATGAGTGAAATTCGTAACAAATTGGGGAAGCTTTGAAGCTGCGCAGTTGACATTTCGACAATTCTCGATCAATGACAGATTATTCGGATGATGATGATGATGATGCCTTTATTCAAATAGAATAAAGATCAAAAAATATATATATAAAAGCAATTACCAAAATATTAAATTAATTTATTGTGGCTACAATCGTTATTTTTATTTTACTTATTATTACCAGACCAATTCATGTTTCATATACCTAACTATAACACATACCTTGGCATCATCAAGCATAAATAATTAAAGTTATGTTAAGCCAACATTTACATATTGAAATGGAAATCATATTTATATCTTTCGGTCTTATTACATGTAATATTTGGTTATATTAAACAATTTTCATATAACCAAACCAGGACATTTAGAAAAAGTCGCAAATTACGGTCCCATTCATGTTTTGAGCAATATACATAATATGGGTGTATGAACAACTAAATCATTCATTTAAATTTATTATACAGTACAAAAACTGTTCATTAAAAAAATCATATTTTTCAACGATTTTTCACTAGAAACTTTTCATCTATTTCTAGCATTTTTAATTTTTTCATAGCATTCTACAATGTTATGAAAAAATGAATAAAATGTTATGAAAAATTTTGACATGTTAAGTCAAAATTAACTTTGTAAGAAAAGCAAATTTTTAACTGTACCTATTGATCAGACTATGGTGTTGTCATCAAAGATTGTTAATGATTGAGAACTGTCATTCACACGAGTTGATGTTCCAGGTAAAGAAAAGATAAATTGAATAACATGAAAAATATTAGCAATAGAAATATTATTTTCACAAAAATTATAAAGCTGTTATTTTCATTTTTCTTCAAATGTGGTGCTCTTTTCCCAGTTCCTTATCACAATCAGCCATTGCAAATGCTACTTCTTCCAAGTGGCTGTCAATGTCGATTATTGCTTGTTCATATTTTACATTGAAAATTTTTGCTCTATTTTTAACTTGTGGTCAAGTAAATTCTCTATTTATACATATATGAATCTCAGTTTTTGATACTCTCTTCTGAAACGGTCTGCAAATCCTGCGAATACGTGTTTCGTACCAATATCAAGCATAATGCTGCGAGATTTATATTGCTGAGTAAGAAAGTCGTAGACAGAAGGGAAAGAACTTCAAACCGGGACGTATGGTAAGCCTACTCCAGGTAGCAGAATTGGAAGATCTAATTTTAACATTTCATTATTTGAATAAATACCTCAGTTCCTGTTAAAAAGTTTCAATGACAATGTTTCTATGGGAGGTGCCGACAAGACTCTACCTTATGTAGTATTCATGTATATGTCAAATATGTAAATAACATCATCACCGTCGTCATCATCATCATTCGATCAAATTAAGTAAACATATCCTTATTTAGAAAATTATCTATAATGAATAATTTAAGTCTTATTTGCTGGTTAATGAAAAGCAGTTTCATTCATCACAAATGTGTACATTTAATGTGTCTTTTGACAGGGTCTCACTATAATAAAGTTACTATTTTTCTACCCAGACATTACTATTTGTTATTTTGTTTATAATTTATGCATACTTGAAATGTATTAAAAATTTAACTATTTTGAAGTTTTGTAAAAATTTTATTCATCTCATTAAAGTCTAACAAACAAATTTAGTAATTTAATTTTAAATATTACTTTGGATAGTAATTCGTTTAATTCATTTGAAATTTCATTATACAATTTGGAATCAAAGCATTCAATAGTTTTGGTAATTTCTATTTGTTAAGTGACATAATTTGAATTAACAAGAAAAGTAAAGCTGAAATTTACAACCCTATAATATAATGAATAATAACGTAAAGCTGAAAATTTACAACCCCATAATAGATGTCGAGATAATAATAGATAATAGATGCATTCATCTTACTCCTCCCTTTCGTAACGCCCGTTACTCCCCCGACCTCAACCCCCACCATCATCACCTTGCCCGAGGTGAGAAAACACATCGCTTTACTTGGAAAGACATCGCTTTACTTGGTCCATTGTATGTGAGAAAACACATCGCTTTACTTGGTCCATTGTATAAGACATTAAACCACACTACTGGCCAAGATCTGGAAGTTTCCAACTGTCTCCTAATAGCTGTTCAGTGGGTCCCATTCCTTATTCAACTCTGAGCATTGTGGCTCTTTTACCTCCCCATTTAGACCATTGTGTTTACAAAAGTGCTTATCAAAGCTACACAATCTAACCCAACTCATATCTCCAGCCCTTTTAGTCACCGAATTCATAAAACATTCGTAAAGAGTAGAAGGAATCATAAAAAAAAATAGTTCAATTTAAAGTTATAGTTCAAGTCAAATATATCGTCATCGAAAAGTCTGTAATTGTAATTTTATTCTAAAGGTTATATATGTGTACATGTAAAAATATCCTTCATACTTGTAAAAAGAACTGATTAAATATGCTGCTTTTTATTTATATCTCTTTCTTAGTGTTAGGACCTTTAATTTCTATATCTGGCAAAAGGCCACTATGTTTAATTTTTAATCGCATCAGACAAAAATAAAATAGTTGTTAAACTGGGATATTTACTCCAAAATAAATAAATAAATAAACGTCTAATTTTCAGACAGTAGTTACTGTTACCGACTGTAAAATAATTTTGTCTAAGACACGACTCTACTTTTTTATTATATATCTGCAGAGTTAAGTATCCATAGGCATTTCCTAAACCTTTTTTTTTTCTGCGTAACAGAAATAGCAACATTTTAGAGATGCTTTTAGATATATCGAAGAAAGAAGATTTCTGTTTTGTACCCCACTCAGTCTCTAGTTTGGAATCAGAAGAAAGCTTACATGAAATGCGTTTCATTGCTTTGTGTCCGAAGCGGTCCACTGCATAGAGTTCTTCGCTATGCGTGCGATGTACCAATTTGAAGCCACAAATCGTCTCTGATCTGGACCGCAGCGCATGGATAAGAGGGTTGACGTGTTAGAGACTACAGCTTTCCCTCTCCTTGTCAGCTCGTGACAAATAGACAGTCAGCTTGCAATCACGTGCGAACACCTCTCCAGGAAGAAAGAAAACATTTCACCTCCGATCTGGCTTGAAGAGCTAGAGGAGCGGGGGCTGATCCACGGCGCGTGCAGAGCAGGAATCTAAAGGTTCTTCACGGCAGTCGGATTTATTGCGAAGTAGTGCCTCGACTTGTGAATAAAGATGCCATCCATATCGGTCAGAAACAATCTGACATCTGACTGGCTTGCTCGCGTTTTGTGTTAAAAAAGGTACATGGGCTGAGGGGTTGTGATAAATTAAATGTTTTAAATCATTTATCATTGCAACTTTGCTTGAATCTTACGAGATTATATATGTGTTAATTACACCGGGTTTGGAAGAGTTTACATGGCAATAGATGAAATAAAGAGTTAAAAAGGTAAAGCAGTTTCTTTGCTGAACTCATTATTTTAATTGATGCCTGATGCATATTCTTTTATTTTTCATTTATATTAGAAAATATAATTTTTCGTAAGTTATTTAAATGGCGATAAAAGAAAGGTATCAATTTTCTTCATATTTTATCCCCAAAAATAATAATCCTTTGCTGAAAAGTGTTTTGGAAAGAAATAACTTCAATGAAAATGAATCCTTATACATTAATATTACTACCGGTCTAGGAACAAAATCGATGGGGTGGGGTATTGGATTTCTGATGCAGCATTAACATTTTGTCCCTCGGGTTTAGAGGTCTCAAAAATTTCTTGAAAAAGGCATGAAATATAAATAAGTTTAATACCTTTTGCTGAAAAGGGAAGGTTATGGCCCCCTTGCTCCCTCCTCCCCTAGATGTGGTCCGGATTATTATTACATGTTTTAGAAACGATTTGTAAAATGTGAAAAGAAATAATTTATGTCCTTGCTCCTTCTTGCAAGAATAAAGATCTGTCTACTTTGATAGTTTCTATTAAGAATTGTTCTAACGAAATTTTCATTACTTTTAAAATATTAGTGATTATTAATACAATCCTGAGTCATCAGTTTCGGGTTTCATCTCTGCCAGTGTTCGAATTCTTTTCGGTGGCATTGATCAATGGGTTGGTGGTCATTGATCAAGGGAAGTATTAGTTTGGAGACTGATTTCAGACAAATTATGTGGACAAAATATGATTACAGGGAGTGCTACTGGCAAAGAAAATTATAATGGTAATCAAATTCATCGTTAATCGGAAAATATAAGGCTGATTTTTACCTCTGAGTGACATTTTCTGCAGGTATAGGTGTTAAATTGGCCAGTTCACAAAGATCGCAAAGTCGCATAGCTGTGGGAGGAGACCTACAGGACATCAGATAGAAGAACGTTGGCCATCAAAAGCCTTCAAACCTGTTCATTAACATGAATAGGATAAGTCTGCTTTCACAGAGAGTCATCTCTAAACATACAGACAAACGGTATCGTCTCACATGGGCACAGTGAGTGTTAGCAGAGATAGTTTCAAATCAATGTCAATGAGACATGGAACATGGGAATAAATCGAAAAAAGTGATTAATGTGTAGTACAAATACAATTATCCTGTAGGAGCATTAAAAAGACAGTGGGATCATATTTACTAGAGACGAATTTAGGACTGAATAACACACACGACTTCGGGGTCAGTCATAATTTAAATTTATACTTCTCCTTTTAATAGAAAAAACAATAAATAAAAATAATTTAAATTACGATATTTTAATCTTTCTTTAGTAGTTACTCTGTTGATCGTCATAATTTGTGGTTGATTGTGAGATCGTATGGCATACCAGACAAGTTAGTTAACATAATGAAAGCTCTCTATCATAGCACTGAGTCGTGTGTGAGAGTTGGTAAAGCTTGTAGCAATTAATTTAGCATTACTTCTGGTGTTCGACAAGGGTGCATTTTGTCTCCTTTTCTCTTTATTTTTGGTTATTGATATGTTATTTTTTGATATGTTTGTTTTGGTTATTGAAATTCACTGCAAGGGAAAGATTTTGGCCTTAAATGGGCTGCAGATACGAAAATTTCTGATTTAGATTATGCTGATGATTTAGCCCTTTTGGCAAATGATGTTGATGAGATGAACTGTTTCATTCGAACTGTTGATGAGACTGGTAGTAGAGTAGGTTTGGTTATAAACAGAGAGAAAACTAAAGTGATGAAAATTGGTCAGGCAGGCTGTGATTCAGTTAATCTGAATGGTTGCAGTCTTGAGCAGGTGTCACAGTTTAATTATCTTGGGAGCTATGTAACAGATAATGGTGATGTGCGACATGAGATTAACAGACGAATAGGGATTGCTGCCGGGACTTTTAAGAATTTATGGAGAGTGTGGAGAAATAGGGGTATACACCTAAAGACTAAAATTAGACTGTATAATAATTTGGTTCTTTCTAGGGTTAATTATGGCAGTGAAATTTGGACGCTTTGTAAACAAGATAACAGGAAACTAGATGCTTTTGGTTCCAGATGCTTACGCAGTATGTTGGTCATTAGGTGGTTCGACTTTGTAACTAATGATGAGGTTAGGCAAAGGAGTTTGCAACCTCCTTTTAGCAGCATATTGTGCAGAGAGAGACTCTGTTGGTTTGGCCATGTTGCCCGTATGAATAATTATAGATTGGCGAACAGGGTTATGAACAGTGTGCCTAAAGGCCTCAGAAAGAGGGGGAGACCTAGGATGCGGTGGGCAGACAATGCCAAACAGGACCTTATTAGAATTGGTGTGCAGTGGCCAGATGCAGTAGATGTAGCTCAGGATAGACTTGCTTGGAGAACTAAATTGCACGGTCTGGTTGGACCTCCGTAGTCCATGGCTGCTTGAGGATGAAGACGACGACGACGACGACGATGATGATGATGATGATGATGATGATGATGATGATGATGATGATGATGATGATGATGATGATGATGATGATGAAAGATATTTGTCGCTCATTCGTTTTTTCAAGTATTCTCACGTTTCATGAATGAATCACTCTCAGCTTTTATAATAATGCTACTCAAAATTTTCAGTTTCTATAAATTATTTTTAGCGTTTTTTCGTTCCATATAACATTAGGATTTTAATTTTGTCGTCAGATTATTATAATTATTTTCAGTGTCAAAGCTTGAATGGAAGCAATTGAGACAATGAGATTGCAGAGCAGGCGCATGGAAGATTTTCATAAGTCATTGGTTGATTGAATTATCAATCTCTTTTCAATCAGCCTATTATCTCATGGAACAAAACTCATTGGTCAATTGACAAGTGTTTAATAGCTAACATTTAACAATTCCTTAGATCAGTGGTTCTCAACCCTTTATGCTTCACGTACCCCCTGGAAATGTGTATTAACTGGCGTACCACTTGTGTAGATAGATAAAACTATAGTTATAGTATAACAATGGGAATAAAATAAAACACTGACTTTGTTACTGGATCTAGCGACATTTGAGCTCTCACGGCATACCCCCAAACATTTTACCGCTTACCCCACGTTGAGAACCCCTACCTTTAATAAATCTCCAATGCGTCAGCTGATCAATATAATTGTCTCAATTACTTCCATCTCCACGCCTTGCTGTTGATTAAAGTTTGTAATAGTCTTTAATACGAAGAATTTAAAAATAAATTTGCGCCATGCATTTCTGTACATATATATATGTGCTGTATGGTGAATCAAATAATTCACCCCCCCCCCCTCCAATGTGCCTGGGATGAGCTTGGGTTCATAATAAATATACCAATTCATTTGTAATGTTTACTGAATAAGGACTTACGCACGCTTTTGTTACGTGTAAGTTTACATAAAATATCGAACTGCTGATTTCATTATTTAAATTTAGAATAAGTGAATTAACGTTTAACATGGGTTGTTATCGATATTCATCAACATATACAAGTTATAAAACATTTATTTCTAATATTTAGAACAAAAGACAAAGGGTTGGATTGTTTTACCTCTGAGCGGCATTTTTATTGCACACAATGGTCTAAATGGCCAGGTCACATGGACCCCGAAGGCTCAGAGAAGATTGGGGGAGGGGATCCACTGGAACGGCTGTTGGGAGTCAGATAGTAGCCTCCCGTCAAGGATATCCAGCGTGTTCTTTAACGTGCACAGGGTATGGCTCTCCCGCACACGGGGCCACGGCTTAACGTCTCATACGATGGACTGTCTTTCCAAGCCCATCGGTGTTCCCTAGTGACTGTGGTCAGTGGAAGGGGAGTTTTGTGGAGATAAATTTCAACGTCTACTCATCTGGGACTCGAATTTGGGAACTGCAGATTACGAGCCTGGTGCGCTACCGACTGAGCCACCCCCGCCCCCCCAAACAAAAGACAAATACTAAATATAATTCTTAATCAGCTATTTTGGGTTTTTATATCTGTATTGCGATTTCTTTGTTAAAGAATTTCAATGATTCAACAGCAAAGACTATTTTCCTTCCATTAGTACAGTAAGTCCCTGAAGCGAAAGAGAAATGAGTAAAAAATTTAAACTGATGCAAAAAGCCGATATTTTGTGGTTCCAACATTGTGCCGTTTTGCAGTCTGTTTAAGTGCGACAATTATAAAACTAAATATATAATATTTAGTAAAGATAGGAAGTATAAAACTAAATATATAATATTTAGTTTTATACTTCCTATCTTTACTGCAAATCGGTTTGAAGAAGTACAAAAGAAAAGTAGCGAGAGAGTTGAAACGTGTGTTTGAAAATAATTTTTTCTGCTGAAAATGCAACTGCGATAAATAAACACATCCAGAAAACAAATACATCTGAGAGAAAGTAGTTTCAAAATCTTAATCTCTTTCCTCATCTGTACCCACACATCATCTATAAAAAGAGTAGCAATTCACAAGAAACGATCTTGCAGAGTCCGAGAAAATGCAAATCACTTAAGAGTGATGAAGGGAGAGAGAAAGGAAGAGGAAACGTCGATGGTGACAGTAAAAATAGCCAAATAGTTCAAAACCAAGCAAAAAAGAAAGCGAAGGACTAAAACTCAAAGCGGAACTGGAAAAGAATCGTAAACTCAACGAATAGGAGTATATGGTTCTGAAATATCTTACAGGTGAATGAATTGAAAAAAGAATTGCAAGATATTCTAAAAATTCTTATGTAAGCATTTAACCATATAAAATGCTCCGATCTGGAGATGGGATTTACTCGTGCTTCAATATCTTCACCATATGTCGTTATGGCCCATGGCTGGTAGAAAAATTGCCGTTTTCTCCTCGCACGTTCTTTTCCAAACTGTGTTCTCTGGCCTCGCTCAGCCCTCTCCTGAGAATTACTGCTGCTCAGCTTCTCCCGATCCACCGTTTTATCCTAGATGCATAGCCATGGGCTCAAGGAACGGAAACTGACACCTGTGCTAAGGCTCTCATCTTTCCACAAGGCATTGTGCTTCAGGGAAGTTTCCCTCGGTGAACATCTCCTCTTTTCAAAACTATTGACTCCTGCCAAAAACTGACATCTTCCATTATGAAGGACGATTTCACAGCAACCAGATTTCGCACAAGAATTCCAATCCTTCACAAATAAAAGCAAAAAAGATGCGAAAAATATCAACAAATTCAAGACGTCGAAGGTTCCTTGCATTTGGAACTTTTTTTAAAAAAAGAAAAAGTATGTTTAGCAAATCATGGGGATTAGCGTTATAATAGTGATAATCCATGAGCTCCAGGGGACTGCTTTTTATATTTCCCAAAAAAGAGTATATTCCATCGACTTAACAAAATATGTTAGAGAGCGGATAATACTCACTCTGCAAATATACAGTACTGTGCAAATTAGTTGGGACAATAGGAAAATGCAGTAACAAAGAAACAACTAAAATATTTATTTGTTTAATAGTGTACAGAGTTAATAGCGAATGTGACCCCCCCCTTAGCTTTAATACTTCTTTCACACTCTCAACCATTGATGCCACTAGCTTTCCACACATCTCCTTTACTTCAGGGTCGTGGTACCACACTTTCATGACACTTTCTATCATTTTGATTTTCGTCGTGCAATCCATCTTAGATATGCACGCTTTAATAATGGCCCACAAATTTTCAATGGGGTTTAGATCGGGTGAATTTCCTGGCCACTCTTACTCTAAGGGTAAAGAAGCTCTTAGCAAACTTAGAATTGTTGCATGGAACCAGATCCTGTTGAAATACCCCATCGCCGTTAGGAAACAGCTTCAGCAGTGTTGTGACCATTTTCGCCTTCAGAACGCCTATGTTCTTTTTGCTGTCTATCATTCCTTCAATGGGGTGAAGCGTCTGTGATCCGGAAGCTGTGAAACATCCCCAAAACATGACCTTGGGTGAGTGTTTAGGGGATTGCTGGATGTGACCGGATCAAATAGGTTCTCCAGGCGAGCGGTGGATGAAATTTGACCTGTAACCATGCACCTCAAAGTGGGTGTCATCGGAAAATATCATTTTATTCCAATTCACCACAGTCGTCTCAATGTTTCTTTGCCCAGGATAACCTTTTTTGCTTCATAGCGGGTGTCAAAAGCTGCTTTTTGGAGAGTTGTCGAGCCGGCAGCCACACTCCAGAAGGCGACGATGTAGGGCGGAAGCATCTATATTAACCCCATGAGACGCAATCTCCCTTTTGATGTTTCCACTAGTCTTCTTCCGGTCTATGATACTAATTCTTCGAATTAGACTATCATCTCTAGGGATGGTTTTTCTTTTCCTTCCACAATGTCCTTTACGGGACGTGTCCATGGACCCTGTCTCCTTATGCAGCTTCATGATCCGTGAAACGCTGGATTTCCCGACGCCAATTGCTTTTGCTATCTGCCTAGCAGTAAGTGAAGTGTTTTTGCCTAAAGCTATTATTTTAGCTCGTTTACGAAGCGTGATGTCCATAATGTATTTAATAAAAAAAGTTTACAATGAAAATTGTGAACTACTTACATAATCACGTCCTCAGTCTGTGAAATATCAATTCTGACTACAGTGGAAGTGTAAATAATAGCAAACACAACAGACAATTCTAGACTTGCAGATATCGCTCTGCTGCAAGTCTAAACTTGCGCGTGTCCATTGCAGGGACACGCGCAAGTTTAGACTTGCAGCAGAAGGTTACGAACAAGTTTAGACTTGCAGCAGTTTAGACTGCAGCGGAAGGGACTTAGCGTTCCTTCGCTTGTCCCAACTAATTCGCACAGTACTGTAGATCATAATTTGTATATCCCTTGATAAAAGTTCGTTATGAACAAAAATATTCAGATGTTTACAAAGCTTCGACAATTCCCATATATAAAACCGATAAACAATGACTATCCTTAATAAAACATTGCTATACACCAGGAGAATTTAATGTTTATGAGATTGTTAATATTCATACATGAAACTGGTGCCCTAAAGTAAGATTGCAACCCAGATTAGGTAAATAGGAAGTTAAATTCACATATCTATAATTACTAAAATATCTTTTTGACGAAAACAAATGTACTGCAGGTTATTAAATACCTTAATGGAATATCTAATGTTGATTTTTAAAACATTCATTTAGTTTTAAAAAATGTTTTGGTAGCTGGAACAATTAGCACCAGATGTTGATATTACTGTTATTTTAGTAACCTTTTTCAACATTGGCGATTACTGAGATAATTGCTTTTGAACTGCTACAAATTTCATTATTTTTTTTAAAGGTTTGATTTAATGGTTATCATTTGTGGCTTAATTTGCAAATTAAGAAAATTTCTTAAGTAAACAATGCTGTTCTAAATTGTTCCAGTTTCCAAATCTTTTTAATACTGAACGAATATAGTTGAAAAATAATATTTAGAAGCATTTCATTAAGTTTTTTAAACTTTTACAGCCCAGAGGATAAAATTATCGCCATGATTTGACTCTTACTTGAAACCACTATCGAATTCATTCGCAATTGAAGGATTCTCATTCTCAGGCTAGGGCTTTCAAATAAATTGTACTAAATTTATCAACAATAACTTTTTCGTTTAACTTAGCATCGGTAGACGCAGTTGAGACAATGAGAATTAGGGGTTGGCACATCGAAGATTCTCTTAAGTCATTGGTTGATTGAGCTATGAATATCTTATCACTCAACCAATGGGATTTGGTCTACTAAATTCAATCGGTAACTTTTGAGAATCTTCAATATGTCGAATGCGCAGTCTCCTGGTTGGGTTGGGTTGTTTTACCTCTGAGCGGCACTTTTTTGCACACCATGGGCTAAATGGCCAGGTCACATGGACCCCGAAGGCTCAGAGAAGGTTGGGGGAGGGGACCCACTGGAACAGCTGTTGGGAGACAGATAGTAGCCTCCCGTCAAGGCCATCCAGCGTGTTCTTTAACGTGCACAGGGTATGGCTCTCCCGCACACGGGGCCACGGCTTAACGTCCCATCCGACGGACGGCGGCCTTTCCAAGCCCATCGGTGTCCCCTACTGACCGTGGGCAGGGCGGGGAATTTTTGCGGAGACAGTCTCCTGGTCTCAGTTGCTTCCTCTCTATTTTAACATTTCAGTTCCGGATTGTTATATGGTTAATCTTACTATGCTATTATTATTTAAACCAAAGCAAATTATTTTAAATACATATATATATAAAGGAGAGAAAATAATGTATAAATGAAAACTTGAATGCAAAATAGAACTTCTCTAATCGCAAATGTAAATATATATGCGAAAAAAAATATATATAGGAGAAAACGTTTATATATATAATAATTTTAATGATCTCTTTCATTTAGAAGTTTGATATAATAAAAATAATTTAGTTAGTTTTCCCGTATAGACACAAAGAAACAGAAAGGATTAAATCGTTTTAATTAAAAAAAATCTTATTAGAAACTCTGTTCCAAAAAATCCCACATTAAAAATACCTGGACTCAAAATGTTTAATACCTTTATGTTTGCTTTTTTTTTTTCATAATAAATTTTAAAATGCAGAACTTCGAATTTATATCCCTATTGACTTGAGATGAATTTTAATATAACTTTTGGACATCATTGCTTAATTATGTTTATTTCCATTTAATATTTGAAATCAATAAACCATTTCAAAATATTCGAAAGTGGAACTCACATTAGAAGACACTTTTCAAATGCAGACTAACTGATATTGCTGCATTCAGAGAAAAACTTAAAACGTGAGCAACTTTAATAGTTATGATGTTACTTTTTTGCGGGAGGTTGCAATTTTTCTACAGTCGCCTTCACTTTTCCCTTTTGCTTGTTAGAATTATACTTATAAAAGAAATTTTTATGCAGGATTCAGAGCTTAGACTGTTCCCTATGAAGGACAACGTCGTACGTTTTGCTACCGCAATTTTTCATATACTTACAGTTCTTAAAGGAACAAAAGATAACAGGATGTTAAATAAAAAATAGGAGAAAAATATGTTCTTCTATGGAGCTGATGTTCTTTTAAATTACTGACTAATTTAGTACTGTGCATAAATGTTTTGTGAGGAATTATTACTTTAAGTCAGGTAATGGTTGTTTTATTTCGTAATTTGTATTCGTGAACTAATTAATTACGCTCCAAAGTCGTAACATGCCTCGTGTGTTGTATGCCATTTACCATAACCTATGAATAAAATATAATTTTTTGGGTAATGAACTTGAAAACAGGGATAGTGGTTGTTTTTAAGTAGATTATTGCCGTCAAAGAAAATAATAAAATCATAGAGGAAGAATTGATTTTATCATGTGAGAGACAAACTCATGATCATCTGTCCGAAATCTAATTTCCCGTTAACTTAAAACTATTGTTTTGTCAATAAAATATTTCATGTGAATTATTAATGATGAATCGTTAAAACACATATGTGTAAAGAAACCGTCCAGTGGCCAAATGGTTAGCATCCTTAGCTACAGAATATAACACTCGATCTTTGGATGAAGCATGGTTATTTTTTTCCGTTGTCTTCTTCACAGACTTTATGACAATGATCATATAGGAACAGATCCTATAGGGGCTAATCTTAAAAGGCAGTTAGCATTTTAATTTATAATAAACAAAACATAATTATTTATATTATTGTTTTAGTATTTAAATGATAAATAATATTAATGCCATGACATAAACCAAAATTTTATTTATAGTGGCTTTATCTTGATTAAATGGATCATTCTCGCATGAGATCATTTCAGTCGAGCCTAACTAATAATCCACAGGTCTCTATCACGATTATGAGAGATCATTTTGTTTGCGACCGAACAAAATGACATTTATGTCCACATGTTTGAGATGCTGCTTTATGATATTCTATTCTGAGGCTCCAGTTTGATTTCTGTGGCAAGCGGTATTCGAAAATTAACTGTTATTAACTGATGCCTAAAACCTACACAATCTGTTTAACAACAGATAGAAACAAGAGTTTCACTTCCCTGTATTATTCTGATTGCTTCCTTATTTTGATGGTTCATCGATTAGTATTTATAAATGTCGCATCGACTATCATGTGATTTATCCATATCCCTTTCACAGCAACCACATCGTAACAGAATATTTAAGTGTGAGTGGATCTTTTTATTTCAAATGAAATTTAAAATATACTTTCACATGCATTAGATTCAAATTACTATAATGAAATATACATTTCTTTACGAAAAGTAGTTCCCTTTATGTAGTCGTAATATTCCATAGAAACTTCCATGCTAAATGATTGAAAAATCACATTGAAAGCTCCCTAACTTTGAAAATAAACTTTTTGCGGAAGAATGTCACTAGATATGAATTGAAAATATGATTAACATTTCTCTAAATGTCGATATTCAATACTATTTGCTTAATGCATAGGCAATTATCGCACCTGAAATATTTATCAGCAGAGACTTGTATCACACTCTTCCTAAAAATCCCCAAATTGATGAAAACGTGAAAAATCGTTACACAAACTTCAAATATTGCATTTATAATGGTGAATATTTTTTAAATTTTGAGGAAAATTTTCATGATTAGTAAAAGTTACTTAAATGTTTTACCTCCCCTAACACTTTAAATATTAAACGAATATTGTGAAAAATGGAAATCTAGAGAGGGTTTATATATATATATATCCATTCACATTTTTTTCAAAGTCATAATTTTAATATGGTTGAAAGAAATGGTAAACTTTTTTCTTAAATGTGGCTTTCCATTCACAGAGCTGGAAACACCAGATTACTCTTTGTAATATAGTGTATATGAGAAATGTAAAATTCCATGAAATATAAAAGAAAATTATAAATACTTCAGCTGCGAGGCATAATGGAAGCAGTTGAGACATTGAGACTGCGCAGTTGAAAAAAAACGGTGATTCTCCTAGATCATTGGCGGATTCAGCTATCAGTTACTTTTCATTACCAATAATTATGCCAACCATTTCAGTCAACCAATTATGATTATTATTATGAAACAACTGTTTATTCATGACACTTTTGGCTGATTGAAGACTAACTGATAATTCTATAAATCCTATAAGAATCATAGATGTCTCAACGCGCAATCTCAAGTCTCAATTACTTCCATTCTCGCTTCGCGTCTGAAATACTCCCTTAAGAAGCTGCTTGCTACAAAGGTCTGACAGGAAGCTGCCAGTTTATACGCCGCGGTAGAATGTCTACGAGGAGGGCGAGAACTCAGAAGAAAAATAAGACGCACATCCATGCTATCCCGGGGCCCTTTAATCAGTAGCCCAACGCGCTCATCACTCGGCCACGGGATATATATATATATTAGTATTTAATGTTTATTTTTCATTTGTTCTATTAAAACTTTTTCCATCTGTGTATTAAATGGTTACTGAAAACGTTTATTATTCTAAATTTGCAGCAACTCTTTTAAAATGCAAAATGTAAAACGAAAAACAAATATTGAAATAAAATACCTATCTGACGATGAACTATTTTCTTATCTCAAATTTAGGCTACTTTTCGGAACTATGACTAGAATTACTACTGGGAGTAGATTTACAGAGCTCTATCTTTTTCCACGATAGCTGCAATTAAAGTTGCTGTTCACTCACTCACTGATTAAGATAATCACACAATAATCTCAAGAAGTAGTTGAAGCATCTGGTTAAAGTTGGATTGTTTTACCCCTTACAAGATGGTTTTCCAGCAAATGGTGGTAATTAGTTAGAATAAATGAGTCCAAGGCGTAGAGCAGCTCAAGAATGAAGAGCTGTGAGGGATAGATGGTTGTCGACTTAACGACAGGCATCTGTTTTTCAGAGTTTGCCTCTTGCTCATGACATCATAGCTTATCGTTCTATTCGGATGGAAGCGTCTTTCGAAGCTCATCAGGCTCTCTTTTCTGCTAAAACAAAGTGCGCTTCAGTGGAAATGATCCGAAAGCTAGGGATTAAAAGTGAGGGAAGAAAATAAGGTTCTTTTTTCTTCTGAAAGAGAAAAAAAGAGTTATTTTTATTTGTTTTCTCTTAACATTTCCCTTTTTTTCAAATAAAGTATCAATTATTTTATGCATAATACTAAGATTTAAATCAGTAGTACCCAGACATGTATCAGTGGACATGTATAAAAAACAAAAATGTGAATTTATTTGAATTTATAGAGAACAAAGAAATCACCTTAGCTCTATCGTTTACTTTTCCCCCCGTCTCTTTCTTTATCATATCTCTTTCTCTTATCTTTTTCATACGTGTTTCCAACATACTCTTACATATCAAAATAATGTCCTTAAAATATTCTCCGTGGGTGGAGGACTGCACGAAATAATCCACGGGAACACATTCGTCGCTTAAAACAGGTTGGAGACCATTGAGTTAAATTACATTATTTTACCATTTCATCATCATCGATCATTATTTACATGTAAATCATGCCTAAAAAACGCAAAGCAACTCTAGCATTAACCCGAAAAGGCTGAAATGCTATAATTTTGACTGCACATGTCTAAGGAAAGAACGTGAGATTAAAATTCTGGTTCTCTGATCACATAGAACTAATCCAACAAGGTTATGCTCGAGTAGTTACGAGTTTCCTAACCACTGTCAGATTTCTTTGGCGAAAACAAACACGTTGTGCTTGTTGCTTCTCTGGCAGTTTTGTTATCTGGGTCGCCATTTGTTCACAGTTGCATCGGGGTATGCAAATGCCGCTTCCCCTTTTCTGCACCATCTTGTAAAATGATTTTCTCCCCTTGTAATTATTTATAGCTAGAAAAATTGCTTCTTATTTATTTATTTATTTACATAATTTTTCCGATATATAGCTCATAGAGAACTGGGCGGGAATTCCTTTATAAACACGATATTTCTTTTTGCTATGAGATATAATATCCTTTTTGCTTCTTCTTTTTATTCCTGCTCTGAAAAATAATTCCTCATTTTTATTTAGAGTTAGTAAGACTGAGAATCTAACCTTCTGGAACTGAGATTACGAAAACAGCACTTCGCCAGTAGGATAATCTTTGGGTCTTAAAAGTGCCGAATATTCAGTTCTATGCAGTCGCTAATCTCACACAGCTGTTGAAAGGAAAATGTAACCAGTCAGAGGCTTATCAAGGCTTAGTGGATGTATGTGATTTTATTTCTTCCACATGAAAGAGGGTTTGACGTCATTCATAAATTTTCAGGTGCAATATACTCAGAATACTTCTCCACTGAAGATCCATAACTACATACTTTGAAATCTATTTGGCTTAGAGGGTACTGTGTTCGCAGAGAATTATCTTCAAGTTATTTTTGTAAATAATTCTCAGATTGGTGGATCTGTATACGTTTGACGGAGACAATATTCTATGGAGGGAATTTTTATAAATAAAAATTATATATATTATATATTATTACAAATAAAAAAAAAGATAAAGAAGTTAAATGCATACGAATATTGATTTACGTAAACGTTCACAATTTGTCAGTTAAGGAAATATCGCAATATAACACAATGCAAATCAAAATCGACTTATACCAGACGAACTATTATATCGAATACACTTTGCCATTAATTACATAACGCGTAATTACCTAAGATATGAACAAATAGGGGGAACAGAAATTTTCAGACAGGGCTTTTGGAATTTGATGCAGATATAGGCAAGGTCGAATTACGGTCCTTGTAGGACTTAAGCAGTTTTGGTTCGTAGGTCCTTTGGCGGATGCGTTTTTATGGGTGTATCGAATTCGATATGTATATAGGTCTGCCTCTTTGTGTATACACTGTTCAGTAATATGGTTATTAATACATTTTTTTCAAAAAGAGCTGTTTGTTACAGTTTTTATCACCTAAAGGGAAAAATAAAACGTCCAAAATATTTTTGTATATCCTTGGCATAGTGCGCATTGGATAATACAGCCCTGGATACAGTATTAGTAGATTAATTATGCAGAAAATAGAGCATAAATCGCAAAACCAATATTACCTCACTCAATTATGTCAGATTTACCTGTTCCCACCTCACTATTCATTGAAATTTTATCTATTTCCCTCAGAAATACAATTAACCCAACCGACTCTAATCGCTTGAGCTGAACCTGATCGCAAATTAAATGGAAAGATTTCAGTGGTCTATCAAATGCAGCGGTGAAGCGTAGTGATAGCAAATGAGACAATGCGACTGCGCAGTGATCGAAAGGACGATTCTCGTAGATCATTGGCTGATTAAGCTATTAGTTTTTTTTCAATATATTATGCAATTATTGATTCATACACCATTGACTAATTGACAAGTAACTGATGATTCGGTAAATCAATCAACTCTAAGAATCGGATACGTCTCAACTGCGCATTTTCAAGATCTCAAACTCGCGCTTCGTACTTGATCCAATGCCATTTCGGAAAGATGTCAACAGTCTATCAAATGCTATTTCGGAAGGATGTCAATGATGCGTCAAATGACATTTGGGAAAGATTTTTAATTTTAATTATTCTTTATATAATATATCACTTTCTGTGTATGTAACACTTCATTTAAAAAGCCATTGACGCGCCGAAAGGGGGGGGGGAAATTAATCCCCCTCCGATTAGGACTTGAATAACACATATTTTCGAAGTTCCGAAAATCAGAGACACAAAATGTTAATCTCATGTAAGAATCAACCCTCTTCCAATTTGGAAAGTTTCTGAGTACCAGTGCCACCAATATATGTTTTAGATAGCCTGGTAGTAGATTATAGTGTAGTGGTCATTTCTTTCAGTAGTGATGAGTAGACGTTTTAATCGCAACACCCTTCTTTATGCATTAACTTGATGCAACCTCTCAAACTTTTTAACATACATTTATATATTGTATTCATGTTGTAACGGCTTTGTTATTTTGCAATAAAGGCAATGGAAAATGGAAGAAGTGCACAGACCATGCAACGCTCACTTCATCATCTCAGCTTCGGGAGCCGCCGACCTACGAGAGTCCCACTTATAAAACGGCATGACACCGGGCTTAACGTCTTGCCTGGGCTAAAGAACATCGAAATTGGACCATCGAAAATTGGCAACGGATAGCCTGGGGTGATGAATCCCGATTTAAACTTCATCACGCCGATGGGAGACTGAGGGTATGGCGCCAACCCTATGAAGCCATGGATCCTGCATGTCAGATCGGAACAGTACAAGCTGGTGGTGGCTCATTGATATCCACCACCAGCTTCTACTGTTCCACCAGCTTCTACTGTTCCACCAGCTTGTACTTGTCTTCAGTTGGACGTCTGTAGGACCTTTGGTACGTGTACCGACGACTCTCATTGCATCCCGGTACATAGAACTTATGGCTAACCATTTATACCCATTTATGGCCATCATGTATCACAACGGAGATGGCATCTTCCAGAAGGACAGCTGTTCATCTCACAGGTCCAAGTTGGCTACTGCATGGTTGCAGGAGCATTCTGCTGACTTTGAAATAATTAATTGGCCACCTACAAGCCCAGATTTAAACCCATCGAAAATCTTTAGGATAACTTCGAGTAGAGTGTTCGGGCCCCTGTCCCATCAGCGACGACCTTGAGAGAATTGTCGACAGTTCTGGAGGATGTCATACCTGTGGAACATTTACGCAAGCTTTTGTAGTCTTTGCCTCGTCGTGTGACGGTCGTTATCAGGGCCAGAAGGGGTCCAACACGTTACTAGATTGCTATCCCTAATTCATTGGAACTCACTGAAAGATAATTTTGCAAGTTTCTTTTGCGCATGAATTAGTTGACGAAGTAGTTGTAGAAATCGTCGCATTGAATTGGGATCGAGTCAGCTAGTACAAAAAATTCTAAGGTAGTAAAATGTTTTATTTTACCTCTCTACAAATTTTACGCTTCATACATAGTGTAAAGAGTTATCGCTCATACGTTAAAACTTGATACACTACAAGTAAAACTGAGTCTCCTGTAAATTAAAGAAAATGCTGTACTTTTTGCCAAGAAGTAGATGCTGAATATTTGTTATGAATTCCCAAACTGAAGGGTTTCATATTATTACTTAGTTACAGGCCCGTATCTAGAAAATAATCTAGGGCAGGGAGATAGAAACACAATCGAGCCAAAAAATGCGAAAGGGAGGGTGCAAGAGATCGGATGTCAACGCTGCATATCAATCTCCCCTCCGTTTTATAGGTCTTAAAAATTCTCGTAAAATGCATGATGTATATACATATAAGTTTTAATAATACTTTGCATATATTATCGTTACTAGCATTCTGAAGTGGGGGGACACTTGCCCCATATCCGGCCCTGGATTGACTATATAATGGTTAAATGACGAATTTTACAAATTTATCTCAATTTTACACGTTGCATTTTATTTTAGGTATATTTTATTCACATTTTTTACTATAGTTGTTGACTTGTGTTTTTTTTACAAATCTTATATCTAGCATTATTGAAAGTTTTATTTTATCCATTCTTGTATGTATTTATTGACCGAAAATTTACTCCCACATACCTAAAGTAATTTATCCAAGCATCAAACTAGTATTACATTTTGATCCCAGAATTAGAAGGTTTATTACATAATACATCAAATGGGAAAATGTCTGGTTTTTGATATAATTGAAATTTTGATTAATGTATGAAAAATCTGAAGATTACAATTCCTCAGGGGTAATTATTCTGCAAAGTTAAAATAATAAAATTTTTATCATTAATTTATGTGAAATCTTGGGTTTGATCGCTAAGAAATCTTTCGTTGTGTATTTGTTTGGGTTTTTAAGGCGCTTTAAAGAAATTAAAAATGATAAATACGCGTATTGCAGAATTCAAACATAGGAGACTGTATGCGTTATTAATAATTATGTAATTATAATGTTTCTTTATCTGACTCTTTCTCTGCATACGAATGTTGGTCAAATGCAGACCTGACAAACCAGCGGCTATTAATCCGCATGTAAAAACTGGCGGATCATAAAAAAAAATATATCACTATACTGACTGGCTCATTTCGTTTAAATTTTTTCACCAAATATTTTTAGATGAATAATAAGACTTAGATCTAAACAAAAATAAATGGAGAGGGCGGCATGGCCTACTTCCCCTCTTGATCTTGGCAACAGAAAATGATGTAAATATACCTCATTTTCAATCTCTCTAGCTTTAGGACTCACCTATGCGGCATCTTAAATAATTATAAAGTCACTCTTTTTTTATAAAAAGGGAAAAAAGGTACTCCCTACACAAAGGACGTAGATAACCTTGAAACTTTATGTATTATAGTTTGCCCTTGTTTCTCACACAGCATACAAACACACAACGATATGCCCGCTGGCTTAGTAATCAGGTACGCTAACCACTAAACCAGGTTTCCATGTTATATTTTGAAAAATTACTTTTGGTACGAAAGTCGAATGGCCAAATTGCTTGAAACAAAGACTTTGCATTCTTTATTGCAAAAATCGAAAAAAAAAGGATAAAAAACTTGTGAAATTAATATATTTTTAAAGCGATAAAAATAACTTACATTCATATGATAACTAAAATTTTTATCATTAATTTATGTGAAACCTTGAGTTTGATCGCTAAGAAATCTTTCGTTGCGTATTTTTTTTCTTCCTTTGCTTAATCGAACTTAATATGATACCGATATTTGAAAGTCTGACATTTCCATCAACAGCAGAATACAGCAGTCGATGCAATCAAATTACAATTAATTATATAGAACTGCCTCGCTTGTTAACGAACAGAGTGAGATGCTTCTAGGAAGGAAAAATATCTTTGCTTCCTTTCCCTGATGAGAAAGATGCTGTCAAGTCCTGATGTCATTGCCTCAAGTCATATGATTTCGAATTAAATCTCTCTTCCTCACATGGCGAAACCTATAACATGCATCCTTGATGATTACTTAAGACTTCTCAACGTTTTTATCGATTGCAATTCTTTATTAATATTAATAATATTTTTTCTTGCGTAAACGTCATCAGTTTGCAATAAGACGCCTTAGGCTAGAGCCTGCCACTATGAGCAAGTTGATAAAAAATAATTACTTGCGAAATTACGGAAGGAGGTATAGTGTAGATTTCATTAGAGGTCTATTTTCCTTTTCTTTTTTTCTTTTCATATGCCATTAAGCTACATCTTCTTGTCTGGAAAATAAATTAGCATTGGATATTAGATCAAATGAAGAAGAAGAGATGGCGTTAATGATGGTCGAATTTGATAAGGTAGATGAAAATAAAAAATAATAATATATTTAGCGAAACTTTCTTTAAAAAAACTATGGACAAAAAGTAGTCGCGGGTCGGGGATTATGTAGAGGATGACAATCATTGCAAGCAAAAAATTCTTTATCTGGAGGAGAAAAAAAGTCCTTATTATAGTGTTTATGAAAGGTAGACAGATATCCTTAAGAGTGGCGATATTTATTGAAGGTGATTATTTTATATACTAGCGATATAACCTTATGCGCAAACATGTTTCGAAAAAAAGATCTGACGGATGTCAAGACTGCCTGTCGGCGATCAATGGACAAATGTTATCATGCATTGTGAGGACGGTTTAACAGTTTTGAAACGAAAGAAATGTTTGCTGTTATTTTTGTGTACAATGCAATGATTCTTGGAAAACACTTCCGAGTTACTTATTTATATGGCTAAAAATAAATTTGATTAACAAGGATTGAAATTCAGAATGGAAAAGCTGCAAAATCCGTGGAATTTGACATTTTAAGTTTGAGTATATTAATCACAATTATCTTCAGAGATCTCCATATAGGGAAATGAATTTATAAACGACTGTCACAAGTTTTCATCTTTACAATGCAGCACTGATACATCATTATTTTGTTAATATAATATTTTTCTTGAATATCTATATCAAAAATGCATTAATAGTGATGCAAAATATGCCTGTTGATACGAAAAATTCAAACAAATCAGCACTCCTTTAATGAGCAGCAGTTCAACTTAAAGTTAATTTGCAAAGAAAAATAGCTTAGGGAAAGTTGCATACAACATTAAATGTTCTTGTTAATTATCCTGAAATGAAAGTTTGGAGAAAAACTGACTGCAGCAGTCAAATTATTTAGGGAGAAATATTTTGCACTTTCAAATTTATCAATGTTACGATCTGCTTCTTTCTCTCTCCTGACATTATGTGGCTTTCGCCATCAGTCACGACTAAACATATTATCTATATAAAGCTATTTATTATTTCAAAATATCTGACTATTTTAAACACTTTACGATACGAAAACTCAGAGTGAAAGAAAATATCAGTTTCGTGGCTGCATATAAATGTGAATGAATGCCTGTTGTTTGTCTTAATAGGTTTATCTATAAATGTTACATATCCTTTACAGATTAAATTTTCTTTTTTCTTTAATTTTTTTAATAACCTTCATAAGGAAGACTTAAGAGGAGATATTACAGAATCAATTCCATTTTGGTGTTATCAACTTCCTAAATTTTATACTGAAATTCCTTTATTACACTCTAAAAATGAATATTCAAATGAAGCCATTCTGCAATTGTTCAATAATTTTAAAAAGGAACATTTTGAAAATTTTCTGGAAATATACACAGATGGTTCTTTTATACAAGACTCTGGTTCTGCTTCTGCAGCTGTTTTTATTCCATATTTTAATGTTTCCTTAAAATTTAAATTACCAAAACATACTTCAATTTTACATGCAGAAATTTTTGCCATTTTGGCTGCCTTAAAATGGCTTTTACAAAATACTAAAAAACAACTTATAGTTATTTTTATTGATTCTAAAGGAGCTATTCTCACATTAACTCAGGATCAATCATACTCCACATATCCATATTACATTACTTCACTACTTAAACTAAACACAGAAAGTTTTATTCAAAATAATAATAATATCCGCCTCAGTTGGTCTCCAGGACATACTGGAATTAAGGAAAATGAAGAAGTAGATAAGATGGCGAAAGCAGCACATGACCTTAATATATGCTCTCCAACTTATAAATTTTATATAAATACAAAAAAAGAGATAAAAAATTTGGAATTCTCCTTGACAGAAAAATTCTTTCAACTTAACTCTATGTTTAAACCTAACTTTAGATATTTACTCTCCAGCAAAATTATTTCTCAAATAGTGTTTTTAATAGACAAGAAATTAGAGCTCTTCTCCGATTAAAAACAGATACTATATTATTAAACAAGTCAAAATTCCTTTTAAAAATAACTGATAATCCTAACTGTACATCATGTAATTTAAAAGAAAATTCTACCCATATAATCTTAAATTGTGGCAAATTTTACTTTCAAAGAAATAAATTTTTTCATGAACTTGAGAATATTGGAATTACTGAATTTACTTCAGATACAATTCTAAATTCCCCTAATTTTTCACTTCAACAAAAAATTTATCAATTGTTATTGAATTTCCTCCAAGAGACAAATATCTGGAATCAATTATAAAAAAAAAATATACCAAAAAAAAAATAAAAAATTATAAACATATGAAAAAAAATAATAAAAAAATGGAAAAAAATATATTAAAAAATGAATGAAAAAAATAATAAAAATGAATGAAAAAAAAGGAAAGAAAAAAAAATAAAAAAATGAAAAAAAATAAATCATATGAAAATATATATATATATATATCTTAATTCCCTCAAGAAAGACACTTGAGGTTTTGTTTTTTGAATTTTCTTACTTGTTCTGGGAAAGCCTGAATAAGGACCTCCCAATTTTGTGTAACGTGTAAGCAAGCAAGCAAGCAAGCAGATTAAACAACATTCTGATGAGGAATATTTCTATTTAATATGGCCTTATTTTAACTTCATCCAGAAGATTAAAACGCTTATTATAAATTATATAAATATTTATATAAAATATCAGTGGATATTTTATTTTTACCCTTAGTGTTTAAACAATCCTAAATTTCTATTTTTCAGCCGTAAGCTGATTTATATATATATGTATGTATGTTGTTATTAAAAGTAACTATAAATATTTTATTTTCCAACGTGCAATATTGCTCAATTGATTCATAGTACCACCTAATAGACAAACTGAAATGGAATGATTGAATGGAAAAATATGCTGAATGATCCTTACACTCGGATGTTTCCAATTTGAAATTTAATAAAGAAAAAAAAAAAACAGAATAAATTACATTGCCTCTGGTGAATATCCGAATCCGTTTTCAAAGTTGATGGATTTTTTTCTTCTTATTTAGATTTTCACTCTTTAGAAATTTAATTCCAACAAATGGATGATTGGGAAAATGGAAATAGTAGTCTTTTATTAGTACTTACACAACATAAAAAGTGTTTGTCCTTTATTCCTCAAATTCAAAGGGTTGCTTTTCTCACACTCTTGTGGGAGAAGGGGCAGATTGTTGCAGTCATTTCAATATCTCTTCACACTCTACCGCTGAAATTCCAAATTTCTACCCTAAATAAATCATTTGAAATATTCGTTAAAGGTTGTATATTGTCCATATTTAGCTCCCTCTAAGAATATAAATTAATACCATCCAAGGATGTGAAAAAAAAAAAAAAATGTGTTACATTAGTACTAGTCCACTTAAAAGGGAATTTTCGAATTATCATTTAAAGCCAAACAGTTGCGTTTTACACCACCCTGAATGTAAGTGAGCAACATCTGTTGCAAATGCAAACCACGTGAATTTCGCATTCTACCACAGTTGGGTTGATTTACCTCTGAGCGGCACTTTTTTGCACACCATGGGCTAAATGGCCAGGCCACATGGACCCCGAAAGCTCAGAGAAGGTTGGGGGAGGGGACCCACTGGAACAGCTGTTGGGAGACAGATGGTAGCCTCCCGTCAAGGCCATCCAGCGTGTTCTTTAACGTGCACAGGGTATGGCTGCCCCCCGCACACGGGGCCACGGCTTAACGTCCCATCCGACGGACGGTGGCCTTTCCAAGCCCATCGGTGCCCCCTACTGACCGTGGGCAAGGCGGGGAATTTTGCGGAGATAAATCTCAACGCTGACCCAGCTGGGACTCGAACCTGGGAACTACAGATTACGAGCCTGGCGCGCTACCGACTGAGCCATCCCCGCCCCTTCTACCACAGTAATTTCAAATTTTTAACATAAATACATCGCTTGCAATATTGGTTTAAACTTAAAGAATTTTCCATATTTTATACCGTTAGAAGGCACAGTTTAATCTTTTGGGAGATTCAAAAAGTGCAAATCGTAATACTTCATCAATACCTATCGAAAACAAAAAGTTTTAACTTATCTCTAAAAAATAAAATTTTCGATGTCTCTAGACCCAAGTGATATCACTAACGCTTGTTTTTCCCACGACACTGAATGATCAACGACAAGCATACTTCGTGAAGAAATGTATCAAAGAATATAAAAGCGAAACTATACATCGTTGTGCGACGAGTGTTGCAGAGAGGCCGAAGATCAGGCTTTCAGGTTTTGTGATAAAAGAAATTGCTCATCAAGCTTAGTATCGAATCGGATACCACTTGGTCAGAAATCGAAAGACGTACTAGGGCACTACAATAGTAGACAATAATGTTAGAATTTAAAACTAATATATTGTGAACAAATGCTCATTACAAAGATTCTTGTTATATTTTGGTATTATTTTGTTTAGTAATATAGCAAGATATATTATATGTGTAAACTGAGAAGATATGTAAAGTAATTGAAGCAACTTTTTTCTTTCGGAGGATTTCACGCTTCACCGAAACTCAACACAGAGCTGCTGCTCCGTTTCAAGAAGAAAGAAAAATTTTTGGATTAGCTGTGGTTTCTAACTGATCATAGGCATCGGGAGAAAGTGTATAAATCTTTTTTTTTTTTAATCAATATTTCGTGAAATATTTAGGTCGAGCCATTAAATAATGAACGTAGTTGCGAATACAGCAAATATGCACATATCGTACATTAATACAGTTAAGAATGCTCAAAAATAAAACATAAAATGAGATTTATTGGTGAAAGTGAATGTAAAATAAGGTCTTTAATATTCATTATATTATTATAATTCATTATAATTAGGGAATATATCATAAACATAATTAATGATATATTCCAGAAAACTAAAATATTCAGAATTATATTTCATTAAGGAAAAAAAAGATTAATTTTTGATACACCTGAATTATTCAACATAAATTACTTTTGTGATCAATTTTTCCGCGTGGGTCAAGTGCACCTGTTGCATCCTCCTTTCCACCAGCATCCATCAGCGCCTATATAACTGATTATACTTTGAAACATTTTTACACCTCATTTAGATAAGTTTATTCAATGTGTTACTGCTCTTCTGAAGAAACTAGAATCTTGCTTCAATTAAATACTCGATTTCGTGTTCCTCGTTGAAACATTTTGATGTTAGTTTTCCGTCATATCTTATGTCTGTATCAAAGAGAAATGCTTGTTTCACATACCCATACATAAAACACAATATTTGTTGGATAACATCTAACTCAATATGAAGCTTTCGCTATATGAAATGAAACTTTCAGCGTAAGACACGACCCTCAAAGAACTCTTGACAGCTCATGAGTGGTGCGCCTTGGAGGTTCGATTTCCTGCAGTACTCAACTACACGACGATATTTGATGCCGTTAAGTTCTGATAGCCTTGCCTTTCCTTTAATATTCTTTGGAGTGAATGCCTCTTCTGGTACAATGTTTAACTCTTTTCAACATTATTGTGTGACATCTCACATCACAATAGGCACCATGGCTCTGATGCGGACACTATTAGGCGAAAGCATGATCTCTGCGTGATTCTGGACAACACGACTCTCATATTTGATGCTATCTGATTTCCATTTTGGTGCATAGTTTGAAGGATACAATTTATCAGAACCTTTTTAATGAGAAATAGTTACAGATAAAAATGGAAATAAAGAAAATAATCATTATATCTCGGCAGTACTCTTTAGTGTATATAGTGTATCCTTCATTATTGTGATATTTTTTCTCTTTTTTATTTAAGAAGGGATGTGTTATTTTAATTTATAACGCATCTATAAAGGATTTATCTCCGTTAAGGCATCAAATGTAATTGCTTCTGATACATGCGTGTAAGTGCGAGGGAAGAGATGAATAATGATTCCTTACCTCCTCTTATTGTTCTATAGGTTTAAGCAAAAAATATGCAGAACAACAGTTTCGAAATTTTCAAATTACGCTGCATATTTTTAAGGTGCGAAGGTTGAGTAGAAGAATTCAGACTTTGAAACTGCGCAATTGAGATATCAATGATGCTTACAGGTATTTGTTTTACTGAATTATCAAACTCTTGTCCATCAGCCAATGGTGTCATGGATCAACAATTGCTCGCAGATCATTGGTTGATTTATCAGTGATTGATAGCTTTTTTTGTACTGATATTAATCGCCTTTATTTTTTTCCGTAACTTTTCTAGTACAAAATTAAGTCCCATGGAGCTAAAACTCTTGTCCGCAAGAATCCAAATACAGTATACAATAAACAGTTATAATTTTATAAAATAAAGTCAATATTACATTTAAAAGATACTACAGGGTAAATAGTTTTTAAAGATTTTCCAGAATCCATATCCTGAACACTTTTTTAACGTCTCTAATATTTTAAAACTTAATAACTCCTCACGGAGTGATCTACGAGAGTCATCGTTTCGTCAACTGTGCAGTGTCAATGCCTCAATTGCTTCCACTATGCTTCGTCAATGATGTTTATTATGTACAGTCGCTCAAAAAATATCCGAACACTATGGTTGATTACAGAATTCAGATAGAAATATCTGGCAGCGATTTTTTTAGAAATTAGTGATCTGGCAACCTTCGTGTCACGTTACACGAAGGTTACCAGATCACTAATTTCTAAAAAAACGTTGCCAGATATTTTTTTCTGAATTCTGTAATCAACCATAGTGTTCGGATATTTTTTTTGAGCGACTGTATCAAGTGGTGTAACCTGTGTTTGGAAGTTGGAAAAACGTAATTGGTAGAGCGTCTTTGTTTTCACGCTCTTGGTGCAAGTTGATGCTTTGTCCGTCTCGAATGAAAGGCTCATTAGAATATTTTTCTAGCATTTCTTTCTAAACATTCATTTTTGAATGCTTTATCCATTTTTCCTAATTCTTCACTTTTACTTTTATTTGATTCCACATAGTTGTCAAATACCGAAAGGTTTTCACGTCCCTAGATATGTAAAACAATATAAGAAGCATCGTGCTTATTTGAAGTCTCTGAATTTCCAATCGCATTATACGCAATGACAATATTATATTTGTGCATGAAAGAATGCCAACTATTATGAATGAATATGTAACGTAATATTATCGCTTCGTAGCGTGGGATCATACATTGGAGAAATTTAAAATAAGTCACGTTACTACTTTTAGTTGATTTATATAAATAGCAACATGAAAGCATTTCGTAATAAGAAATCTATTATGTCTCTGGCACATAGGTGACCCTAAGATGTTTAAAAAAATTGTGATTTGCTCACGTATCACGTATCTAATCATTTGCTCTTTCAAACGGAAAACCAGATTAAAAAAGAAAACATCAAAGATAAACCTAAAGTTCAATATATATGTAAGTGAGACGAACCGCGACCTGTTGATGACAACAAACCTAGCGTGATTGCACAATTCAACAGCTATTACAAACAGAACATGATTAGAATTTCTTATGGTATACTTCGGCAGTTTTCCAGGTTAATTTTATTTTAAAATTTTCTAATCATGATATATTTAAAATATAGCGTTATTTGCAGATATTCTTTTTCATAATGGCGACGTAATACGATAACGATATAGTAAGACCTTAAATACTAACCTAAATCCAATACTTTCTTGATAGATAAGTTTATACTTTAATCACACGCCAATAGTTTGGCGCGAAACGTATAATCCATTCATAACTCTTAGATCATTCCCAGATTTATACTGAACTACTCATTACGTACTACTCCATTCAAAAGGAGATCATCTCATAAGCATCCAGAGATTTAGGAACCTTTCGAGGGATCACTTCCGATCCACGGCAGCTAGGAACCCGATCTGTTACTCCAACGGGGCTAGAACTAAGTGGGACTGCCCGACCGAATTTAGGGCCGATCGCTGAGGTAGCCATGGAACCACAGGGAAATTGACAATTTCTGCCGCCGATGGCGTGCTTTGCCGTTCGTTTGCCCACAGTTACGGCGATTATATGTATAATAGATGATTTTAACAACAGCTTCCACACATTTGTGAACAAAACCGATGAATTTCATAATGTCCAAAATTTGTTGGAATGCAGAAAAAGAACCATATAAAGAAAATAGTTGATTATAAATCTATGCATCGAAAAACGTTTTCAGTTTAATTGTATAAGATGTAAAATAAATTCTGCATTATAATTCAGTCGCTGAAATATGTACTCTGAAAACGTTAGAACAAAAATTCCCTCTCATCTAGGGGTAAGTACTATTCTCAGTTACTTATTCTTTAGCGACCAACTAGTAACAAAACGCCATATTAGTAATATCCAATTTACATTTTATTTATTAAATATTTGTACAATAGACACTGAAAATCTAAACACTCTCTCTGAATTCCGTTCTTCGGGAAGATATGGATTTCTCAATTTCTCAAAGATTTCGGTCTAAAATAGTTAATCTTCAATTGGATTCAAGACTCCCTTTAGCGACTGACCCCAGAGTGTAAGGATAATATCGACAGTAAAAGAGAACTTGATGAGCAGTCAGAGGCGTAGCTAGGCTCTTGGCGCCCTTGGCAAATTTGTAATTGTCCGCCCTTGTTCAGTTATTGATAAAAAAAAAATACACATGTTATTTATATTATATATAGTAATTGCAAGACAATATTGCAATCAATAATGCAAGTAATTATTTTTTAAAGTAATTTAATTTTTCCTACTTTCCCGTTATCAAAATCGTTAATAATCTCATCAAAATTAATTTTTTGAGTCAGTTCTCGCTCGATTGGTAGGAAACAAAGTGATGATGTACGCTCCTGTTCTCATGTTGATCTTGAACAATCCCGGGGTTTATAAACATAATAATTCAATACATTATGAACTCACATCCAAAGAAAAAGATACCTAGGTAATAGAATTTTATTTTGTGACGGCCTGATTTGTAAAAGTAATATGAACAGTTGGAAATTGCCCCCCAAAGCTGTTTTATGGCATGCGCGGTGCAGGGGGCTAATTGCCCGCCGATAAAAGAAAAAAAAATGTAGGAAATAGCGAAAATTTATGATATGCTGTCTTGACGATCGACGGTATAAACAATACGTGTTAAATTTAACGAACTACGGGCGGCTAATCATTCGATTTTATTTTGAACATGAACGTCAGATATCGTGGAACGGCTTGTGCCTCCCCAGCAACGCCCTGTGATTCCGGCGTCCTTGGCAACTGCCCCGATGCCAACACGTTCCTACGCTTTTAGTCAGAGCACTTGACATATCATCAAGAGGTCATGGGTTCGAATTCCACTCGACTAGAGACAAAGTTTCCGCTATATTAAATGTTGACAAGATATTTAAACAGCGTAATAATGATAACTAAAATTTTATCTGTTCAACTATGGAGGGCATTAAAAACGTTCTTGCGACGTGTCTGCAGATCTGCACTTGTTCCTCCGATGTTAACGAGCTACGATTTATTTGAATGTTTGTCTAAAATTGTCATTACTTTTTGAAACTATAAGCCTTCTCCCAATTTCCTCTCTTCACGTGCGGCGCGTAATGTTCGGGCTAGTGTAGCCCTTCTCCAATTCTCTGAGACCTTGTGGTCCTTGTAAATTGGCATTTAGGCCCTGGTGTGAAAACAAAGTACTTCTTACATTTAAAACAACCCAACCTCACCGTAATACCTAGCCTAAAGTATTTCGGTCTGAAATAGTCAGGCTTCGATGCAAGATCACTATACTTCATTCATTTTTCAAAATTCAAAAGTTCAAAATTCATTTAAAATTTTTGAGCCCGAGCAAGAATTTATTGAGCACCGGACACAACCATTTCGATAAATACTGAGGCAGAGGTTGCCGAAGCCCAACTGGGGGCAAAATATTCTCTCACACATCGTAAAACATCTATACAGAAATGCATGCCTCCAAACATTTTTTTAACTCTTAGTAGTATTGGCTATTGCCTATTTTGAAATATTTATAATTATTTGAAAATATGCAATATTATAATTTTATTTATTTGAAAATCAGATAAGAAATTTAATATTTTTAACGAAAACTATTAAACATTTATAATTAATGCGTAGAGACTGACAGGCCAAGATCTGGAACAAACTGACAGGCCAAGATCTGGAAATATATAAATTAATGAATTTTGGCCTCCACTAGACTTACGAACATTTTCAATGATGGATCTTCCACTGTCCTAACCCCCCTCCCCCGAGATCGGAACCTGGAAACTGACAATTCTTCAGTAAGGTCATTATTAGACGCTATGACCGACTCATTAATAAAGAGTGAAAATATCTAAAAAATCGAAGGATGAATGGTGCTTATTCTTAATTGCTAAATGCTGATTAACATTTTCAAATTAAAATCAAGAGGTTTTTTGTTTTATTGTTTTAATAAAGGTTTCATCGAAGGATGAATGGTGCTTATTCTTAATTGCTAAATACGGATTAACAGTTTCAAATTAAAATCAAGAGGACTTTTGTTTTATTGTTTTTCTTATCTTTTTGCAAGAATAATAATAAATTTAAGTTGTGACTGAGCTGGAGCACGAAGTCGACTGCGCCATTTTAAGTAGATACCCAGATCCGAATTCATCTGTAGTATCATGAATCATATCGCATTTTTTTGCTAGGAATACAATTGCAGCGAGAGAATATTAATATAATTTGTTAGTTGATGAAATTTTAATATGTAAATTATTATTTTCAAGTATTACTTTTTAATTTTCAATTATTACTCTACTACTCTTAAATTAAATTTCAATGATAACTCTAATCTAAATTAAATTCAAATTATCTCTTTATTACAATTAAAGTAAACGTTATCACTTAAAATCATCTAGTTAATTTGAAGGTTTAGTCTATTATTTTACCCTGATGTTACACCATTGTTTTATACGTATTAAATGTTGAGTTTCGTTACTTCGGTGTAATAAGAGTAATAATTATGAGTATTCCTTGTATGAGAAAAAGCACTACAAAACGTTGAAAGGAAATAAGTACAGTAAAAAGAAAGAAAAAAATAATGAACGAAGCAAGTAAACTAAACCTCATCAATTCATCATTTCATTTCAAACGTCAGGAATCCCAGTTTCAAAATCCAGCGTTAAATTTTGTTTCTCATTGTCTCTGCCATTGCCACTTGGAGCTCTCGTGGTCATACCTCAAAGCCGAACTCATTCACGGCTGACGAAGTTCCGTCTCAAACGCTTTCATTCAATCTGAGCATGAAACCATAAAGGCATAATCACATTGTTAGACATAATGAGGTGCATGCATTTAAATAACTGTCGGAGTGTTTGAAGGAAATGTGATTTCGACTTCGTCATATACTCTGTAAAATAATTCTGAACTAATCTAGACAGTGAGTAATTTATAACTTTGTATGACAGATTTATGCAAAATATGTTTCCTGAAATTGTGTTTGTTTCGTCGTATAATCTGATGCGGTGAGCCTGCAAACTAAATTTGAATCTTGTGTTTGGGAGCAAAGGCGGTTCTGAGAAGTTGTGTGCGGTACAACAAAGCAATTTGTTCCGTGAATGCGAATTTTGTGAATAAGTATGCTAGTTGATCAAACTTCAGTTCTTTGTAAAAGCGTAATTCATTGAGTTTTATAATTTCATACCCTTTGAGTATAAAGTATTGCTGTTTTAAATAAGATGTCATGTTGACATTATTCTGCAATTATGTTCTGAAACAGCAACTGACAAAGAAATAATTTTGTAGAGGTCTGTGTCATCGACAATGTGAGAATTTTGCAAGCAATAATGTCAATGTTTCGTGCATTAAAACCAAATGTGAAAAGTACCATTTGATTTCAAACCGAATGCTACACTTAGAAATGATTTTCATCAGGCATGATCGCTTTCATAGAAGACAAAATTGCATAATTTAGAACAGTGTTTTTCAACCATTTTGCATATCAAAATACCTTTTAATATCATAAAATTTGGTGGAACTCTCATAAACAAGTACATATCTTTTTGTATATGAATTTAATATTCTGTATTCTATAGAAACAAAAGTATAATTCTGTACAAAAATGGTTTAACTAAATGAATTCTACAATTATTTATTTTGCTAGTTAGAAGTGATCTTCCCATTCTCTCTCTGCTTGATTTTATGAAATATCAGTGATCTCATTATATGATGCAGAAAAACATGATATTTTCTATCGTATGCTCAACTTGGCAAGATATCTGCGATCTTCCTTTCCTTGGGGCTGAATTTAGCGAAAAAAAAGTCAGCTATCTCCCTACTGCAAACCATTGTCTGATTGAATATAACTTCTTTTGCTTCTCTCCTTATTACCGACTTTATGTTTGGCGTCATATTATTAATTAATGTCTTAGTCCTCGAAACCGCTCTGTTAAAAATAAGTAAAATGCTCTGAATATGCAGTTTAAAAATATTCATTATGAAGAAACATAGTTTGATTTTCAGTGGTGGTTCGTGATTAATATTTTGGTGAGGCACCTTACTACAGGCAGGGCCCGAATGTAATAACAATTTTGGGGAGATGCCTGTTAGTCAATTAAACGGAATAGGACCGAAAAGAGTTTCTTAATGCATATATTTTTTGTTTCAACTATTCCCAAAACGCATTATTTAACAAAAATTTCGGAAGCAAGAACAAACTCGAAAAGGGTTCTTGCCCTATCTACTTCAATTTAGAAATTCGTGAAAGCCACTGTAATAATTACCTATATATATATGTGTGTGTGTGTGTTAATTTTTCTTACACCTCGCAGCATAATTTTATCCTACCTGGGTACATTATGCCCCCTCCATCAAACGATTTTAAACCCACCCACTCAGAAATTACTAGACACATGCCCTGATCCTTCACCTTCCCATCTTCCAAATTTAAGCTCCTCCAGAAAATTACCCTCAATTTGAGGGAGGTTTTTGAGAAGAAAAATAAATTATTTTCATGCCCCCCTCAAGGGGAATTATCTTAGGCCTTATATTTTCAACTTATTCCACACCCCCCTCGCCCGTCCCACTACTTTTTCAATTTTACCCTCCAAACTTTAATTGGAACCAAACCCAATTTTTTACGTTGTTACGTTGCTTTACGTAACGTAACGCCAACATCAACTGAACCACATTCTCCCACCTCACACAGCACATTCCCACAAAATTTCACCAATCACTTCAGAAGAACTTCTAAATATCTCTCCCCCCTTATTTTCCACCGCATTCGACGAGGCACTTTCATCTTGCACTCATCAAATCTAGGCGGCCTGTGCTCCACGAAGCCTAATCGCTGACATGTAGGATTGCCAGCCAGCTGATACATACAGCATCCAATGACAAAATTATGCTTGTGGACTAGATGATAAAGGGGCCAAGGCCCCTTTTACAAAGTGGTATAGGAAGATTTTGTTTTTTTGTTGTTGTTGTTGTGAATTTTTTTTTCTCCATTCTAGCGGTACTTTAAAAACCATTCCTGAAAATTATTTCTAATATATATAGGTTTACTATTTTTTTGACTCTATTCCGATTAAAAGCTTATATTTTATGATTTTAAATTAAATTTTTCTTTGTAAATTATTATTTAAAAAGTTTTCTATTTTGGTTATATTTAATTTACATTATTTATTTATTACCTATATTAATATATTTTACGACATATTGTAAAAAAATGGATAAATTATAAAAGAATTGATAAAAAAAAATAATGACTCCTGCTGGGATCGAATCAGAAACCTTTACAGTTGTAAATCCTAAACAATGTATTTAGCCGAGTGAGCTACACATTGCTGACGAAGTTTCCTCCTAAAATACACTATTAGCATCATCTTGTATATGAAATGTTGAACACATTTTATATTTTCATATCTTATGTTGTTCTTAAATTTTTCCCAAATAAATACCCTTCCTTGGCAAAATAAAAAAGTTTGCCACCCAGTTCAAACACATCTTGGTGGAGACTGCCACAGTCAAATGAAGATATTCGCTAAGTAACAAGATCTTCGAATATTGCTTACTTTGGTAGAATCACCCATTCAAGTGTCTCGGGTTACTGCAAAGGTAACCTTACTCGTTCAGTTCAGCGCATGCGCATTTCTGTCATCGCTATAATAGATAATACTAAGATGGTGATCGTAAAGTCAAAATTCGTATTGACAATACGAAAGCAACATGCATAACCCCGATTCGAATATTTTGTTTAGTAATTATTCGAGTAAATGCAGTTATTGTCTACGTAACACGGCAAACAATGATTACAAAACAAATAAAAAAGATATGTTGATTTAAATATTACAAATAATGAATATTAAATCGTTTATTATTTTTTATGATTATTTTTGAAGGATCACTGTCCCAGATAGCCTAATGAACCCCTGGTGATTTTTGTAAATTCAAAATATCTTTAATTTCGTGTAAACTGCGTTTTGTAACATTTGCGTCATTCGGTGACAGTTTGCAAAGGTACGAAGGCAGCATTGTATTTGCTTCCACTCACCCAAAATGATCCCAAATAACCAGAATAAAATTTGGAACATATGCACGCATGAAGGTGATACAAAAGAATGAACACTTATGAGCCTTTGCTATCTTTTTTATGTTTATCTTCGAAAACATTTTCAAATGAAACTGAACAGATATTTCATTATACAAGATTAATAAATACCACTGGAGGAGAGATTTTAGGGTTGGATTGTTTTGTCTGTAAGAGACACTTTTTTTGCACACAATGGTCTAAATGGTCACAAGGACCTCAAGAGCTCTGAGAAAGTTGGAGGAATAGCACCTGGAGAGCAGATAGGAGACACGGTAGTCTCCCGTCAAGGCCATCCAGAGTGTTCTTTAACGTGCACAACGTATGGCTCTCGCGCACAAGGAATCGCGTTAGATGGATAGCAACATTTGCAAGTCCATAGATGCCCCCTTTTTTCATCGAGGGCAGAACGGGAGCTAGAGGAGAAAATTATCAACCCAGGCCAAGTTTGGAGTCTAATCTGAGGACAGCAAATTACTTACTTGGAGTGCTGTTGACTGGGCCAAATACCATTCCAATCACTTAGAATATGTAATCAGGAGAAAAGAGGGGGACGAAATTACATGAGTAAATACTTTATTTCAAAACGTAGTTGAAAGAAAATCTAAAGTAGGGACATTTTGTGACAAAATCTACTGATTTCCCTCCAAATAATTTTGAATACTGCCTTCCGGTATAATAGGAAACTAGCGGGAGCAGGAAGGGGAGGTAGGGGAATATCACACCTACTAACCAAAGTTCAACCTTTTGAAATGCATTAAAATATATATATTATATATCAGGGGCAAAGCGTGAGTGGAACCAATTGAGACCTTGAGACTGCGCAGTTGAGACATCTATTATTCTTACAGGTGGTTGATTTACCGAATTATTAGTTACTTGTCAATCAGCCAATTATGTCATGAATCAGCAATTGCATTATATATCATTGGTTGATTGAAAAGTGTCTAATAGCTCAATCATCCAATTATCTGCGAGAATCATCGTTCCATTAGCTGCGCAGTTTTATTGTCTCAATTGCCTCTGTTACGATTCGCCGCTGATATACATATAATAAATATATTTAGTCTTTTGATCAATTAACCCTAATAGTCGGAAGACCGAAGATCAGTTAATAGCGATTTTACTTTATTAATCATTAAGAAACACAATAAAAAAAGCCTTTCATTTATTCACAAAATTTAAATAAAAAAATCAGTAGTCGAGAAATAGGGATATTTAAATAACAAGAACAAATTACCCATCAAGCAGTTGTTTGCCCCATAGGTCTGATAGGAGTCTATTAGCAAAATGTACCAAATGATCTGTGAGGGTGACGAAGCCTCTGCTGAAGGACAATATAATAAAATGTCGCCTTGACACAACACCAAGACCATTTAATTCAGAGCCAAGTACGCTAATCACTCGTCAGGTAATGATATGATGTTCAATCGGTATTAAATATGCTCTTAGCTACAATCACTTTTGGGTCAAGTAACAAAGAGTGTCCAAAAAATAATGGCGGAGGTTTCCGAACCAATATACAGGAAAATAATATACATATTCAAGAAAATTATATTTCAAATGAAATCTTTAAAAGAACAAAAAAGAGTGAATTTCCACTTGTGTACCGTCCATCACCTTGCATCTGTTTCACACTTCTTGCCATATACGTATTCTGACAAATGGATTGGCAGAAGTTGTCCAATTCTATGGTCTCCATTGAGCCCTGATTGGACACTCCTTCATTTTTTCTTCTGGAACTTTGTCAAGAATTATGTTTACATGTACAAGATTCGAGACCTGAATCATTGAAATCCAATTGAAATGTTTCAACTTAACAAGTAACAAAAGATATGCTGCAGCATATATGGAAAGAAGTCGAATACCGATTAGAGAGATACAGGATCATGGACAGTGGACATTATGTTCAACACTATTTGAGATACGCTTTCAATTAAAATATTACTGTCTTGAATATGTATGTTATTTTCCTACATACTGGTTCTCGAAACTCATCCATTATTTTTCAGTCACCTATATTATTTTGATACGATGTATATGAAAATTTATCAAGATTTTACATTCTATTCGCTTACATAATTATTTCGTGGTTTAGGCTGTAAATAAATTTAAATATATTATACACAATTTCGTAAGTATTAAAGCATTTATTGTATATTCTAGAAATGCACCATTTCTTATATAGGGGCGTGAAAAGTCCAAAAAACCATGGTGAGCAGAATATATATATATAGACGTTTTGCACGTAACAAAGAGGTTAAACCCAAAGTGGATACCTTGATCACACCAGAAATCGCTTTTCTGTAGGTATCATTTGAAAAGTAGAATCAAATGCAAAACTCGTGGATGGGTAAAATATCCTTTTTTAACAATCACAAATTTTCTGGGTGGGCGGCTACCCAGAGATTCACAATGTAGTCCGAATTGATTGGGCAAAGTGGGTACCTTGCCCAATCAATTCGGACTACATTGTGCTGACTCGTTTATAAGCGTTCGGTTATGTGATATCCTTATACAGCGGCGAAACGTAGTGGAAGCAATTGAGACAACGAGACTGCGCACTTGACGAAATGATGATTCTCGTAGATCATTGGTTGATAAAATCATCTGTACCTTTTCAGTCAACCAATGATCTATAATGCAACTGTTGATTCATGATACTATTGGCTGATTGACAGGTAACTGAAAATTCTGTAAATAAATCCCCTGTAAGAATCAGAGATGTTTCAACTGCGCAGTCTCAAGGTCTCAATTGCTTCCCCTCACGCTTCGCGCGTAATATTCATCATCATTTTAAATGACTGACGGTTATATTTTATTGTATTGTTATGCATGTAACAAATCCTTAAACATATTATTAAGTTTTTTTTCTGATGATAAAGGCAAATGAAACATCAACAAATCCACTAAGAATTTGTCAGAACATTTCAGCAGCGTTTCCTTTTTGAGTTTGGTGGAACCAGGAGAAGCAAAATGGCTCAGAAAGTACAATCGATATTAGACAGCAAACTGAACAAGCTTTACCCATTAGCTAGAACCCAAATGGCATTAACCTTTCTTTCATTTAGGCCAAACGAACAACATCTGATGTCTTTCTAGTGTCTTATTGCTGTGTCATGAGGAAGCTACTAATGAATGAATCTTCTGGGAGTGGGATTCAGTTCGTATAAGTTACCTTGACTTCTGTTTCCTTCGCAGTTTTATCACGTCCCTTCCCTGCCGGATTCTCTTGCTTATGTCTGTCATCAGTTCTTCTGATAGGGAACCGGAATCGACTCTCTCTCTGCACGTGCCAGCGAGGAAGCAGAATCTTTTTTATTAATCTCCATGCCAGATACCTTTAGCACTAACACTTTGCTACCGGCCGGTTGTTAACTATTAATACACCTAATGAAGTATGGTGGATTGTGAAAGGCCCAAAAAGATAGAGGAAAAAGTAATTGCTGTCTTTCCGTATTGGTCTTGTTGGGCGTATCATGTAATAGTGCATCAAGAGAAAAGATATAAAGAAAATCATTGGGAGAAATACATAACATTTATTTCGCTTCTTTGATGAATACTTATAATTAATGTATGAAAGGAAAAAGAATAATTAAGTATAATGTGTAAAAATAAAAACATTATGTTCTCAATTTTCGTTTACATATAATATTTAAAATCGTATACAACACAACGTACAATCGTAACAGAACAAGTAAATTCTGTAAATTTATTAACTATAATCCCAAGAGATCTACCCCTTATATCATACTTTTGACTACAGACTGTTTCCCTTGCTTAAACAAATTTGTCGACATAAATAGAATAAATAATTAAGTAAAGGACACATGAAAATTTATATGTCAAATGTTTTTAATAATAGAAAATAAATCAAATTGTCTGAGCACTGACAGAAATCGCAAGTTTCTTACTAATTTAAAGTTTGTTAATTTAAAGATTTACGCGAAATATTGTTTAGATAAAAGAAAGTGCAAAGCAATATTTGACACGTGTATTTGTAAAAGATTTCGTTTTCATTTTCAAAAAAAAAATCTAAACCGGAAAGTTTGTTAGCCAAACAGAGTCTTTCTACCATATATTTATTTGAAGGCAACCTTTTTACATTTTTTCTTTCTCCATTGCTTAATTGAATTTGGACTGCGAAAGTCGTAGGAAGTAGAACCTTGCCTATATGGCTTTGCTGATCATGAAAGCCACATTCAAAGCTTCCTAATGTTGTAAATAAGCTTTTTACGACTAAAATATCATTAAAAAATTGTTATCTCACTAAACTCTTTATATATCTCGATTTTCAGTAACATTAGTTTATTATTTAAAGAGTTATTAAAGGTTTAACAGCAGATTTAACTCCAGATTGATGAAAACCGAAAACGATCGTTACAAAAACTTCAAATATTCCATTTATGTCAATGAAACACACCGAAGAGCCAAAACATTATGACCACCTTCCAAATATAATATTGCTCCTCACATGCCGCCAAAACAGCTGTTACCCGGCGAGGCATGGACGCTACAAGATTTCTATAGGTGTTTTGTGGTATCTGGTATCCTTTAACTCTTGTAAATTACGTGGCTGAGCCGCCACAGATCGGATATGCTGTTCCAACACAAACCATAGATGTTCGATTGGATTGATGTCTGGGGAATTTGGAGTACCTGGAAGTCTTCCTCAAGTTTCACAAACCATTCTGGAACAATCTGAGCAGTGTGGTATGGCGCATTATCCTGTTGAAAGAAGGCATTACTACTAAAGGCAAATACCGTTGCCATGAAAGGATGTACCTGTTCTGCAATGACGTTTAAGTAGGTGGTAGACATCATAATTTCCTGTACATGAATTACTGGACCCAGGGTTTCCCAGCAGATTATTATTAAAATTGTATTGCCTAAAGTATTACACTTCCCCCACCAGCTTGTTTTCATCCCATAGTGCATCCGGATGCCAACCTTTCCCCAGAGGTAACGACGCGCATGTACCCGGCGGTCCACATGGTGCAACAGAAAACGAGATTTATCGGACCAGACGACTTTCTTCTAATTATTCAAGGTCCAGTTTCAATGCTCGCGTGCCCATTGTAGGCGCTTTCGATGGTATGCTAACCGAAGTTAGCATGGGCACTCGGGGAGGCCTGCGGCTTCGCAGCCCATTTTCAGCAGGGTTCGATGTACTTTGCGTTGTGACACATTACTCCCGACATCTGCATTCAAATTAGGGGTGAGATGTGTCACAGTATCCCTTCTGTTATCTCGTACCAACGGGATAGCCTTCGCTCACCTCTAGCATCAATGAGCCGTGGTCGGCCCACACCTTGCCGGCGATTCGTGGTTTTATCCTCCTCGGACCACTTTTTGAAGGTACTAACCACGGCTGACCTGAGCATCTCACAAGCCTTACCATCTCGGAAATTCTTTGACCCAGTCGTCAGGCCATTACATTATGGCCTTTGTCAAACTCACTTAAGTCCGCTGCCTTTCCCATGTGAAGAACTAGAATAACACTGATTAACAGAGCTCAATATCAAGTGTCATTTATACCGTTTCAAGACTTTCACATGCGCCGTCGTTTACTTGCAGTTGCTTCGATTTGCATAAAGACGCGCTAGTCATAATGTTTTGGCGCTCGGTGTATATCATAACTAATGTTTTTCGTCTCTATTTTTTAAGTTCTATTTGTCTAGGAAAATAAAAAACTTGCATTAACATATCATGTAATTAGCATTTGAATTTAAGAGACTAATGAGCACGAGTGAATGCATTCTCCATCGTTGATCTTCAAAATAATGTTCGTAAATTGGCTGTCTCGTCTAGCCTATTAGGAAGGATTTTCTTTATGGATTCCTGATACTATTCTTAATTCCCCTTGCTATTCAATTTCAATTATTTCAGAGTGTTTCAGGCCTTCAACAGAAGTTTTCGTTTTTTTTTTCTATTTAGTTCAACAGTTCTTGTGATATCGAATGGATTAAACTTTCTTCGTAATTCTCTTCTTACGATTCTTCTCACAGTTTCTCTTCCCATCCGCTTCAATCGTTAAATAGATTCCTGAACAGAAAGCTTTCATTCGCATCAAGAGCCTGTTTCCTTTTAAACGTTTCCTCTTTCTTTTAACGTCTGCTGTAACAGGAGTTTCGAAATTTGACCTGTTTCGCTTTTTCTTTTACATCTAAAACCAAAAAAAAAAACTTCACTTCGAACAGTGTTCTTCATCATTAGACAGATTAAATTTCATGTAACTTCGAACTTAACCGATTTTATTTGATAGTAAGAATACAAAAATATTTATGATACATGCACACCCATTTACGAAGAAATAAAGGTTTAACTATTCAAAGACGATTGCTGGATGAATTATGATTAGTATATTCATAATTAGACTTGTCAGTAGTTAAACCATGAACTAAAAAAATTCTTCTTTGCAAACAAATGTTGAATAAATTTTCTGTTGAAAATACTTTTAATTTAACAATTGAATTAGGTAGTACAAATTTCTGAAACAATGTGCTCGAAAGTTCTTAAAGTATACGGGTTCTGAGAAGATCGGAAAGAAAGTAAAACTAAATTTATTGTTACGACCGATGACGAGCAATAATGTGATAATGTATCATTTTGATACTCGCGTTTACTTCAGCGTGAGAATTACGTCACTAACCACTTCGAACGAACTTAACTTACAAATAAAGAATAAGAGAGTTGTATTAAGAAGAATTTGTGTGAAGGAAAACGTAATTTGTCTTAGTATGTGTACTATAGTATAAAGAATGTTTTTGTTTGGTGTGTGCGCGGGAGATTAAATAACTTTATTAGTGTGTATCATGTTAGTGAACGAGTAAGGAAGAAATTTATCGTCTTGTGTGTGGTGATCAACGTCTTAAAAGGACTGGTTCTGAAAAATCAGTATATTTGCCGCAGTTTTGGAGTACTTGATGACTAAAACCTTAAAAGGAAGTTATTTGGTGTATAGTTATTTCGTTTATTTAGGACTTGGTAAGGTTTTTCTTGATAGATTGCAGGTTTTTCAAAAAAATATGATAATGCCACTTATCGAATGTTGTAAAAAAGCCTTATTTTATCATTTGAGTGGAGATAGTAAGAATTGCAGACGAAACAACTATTTGTTGGAATAGTGATAAGGCGCTATGTTCTTCTGAAAGTTTATTTTCATACTGATGAAGATTTGTGTTGGTTGAATTTAGTTTTTATATAAATGTTTTCATTGATACTTTTGTAATAAATTACATTTTAGAATTATTGTTAGTAAATATTATTAATTTGAACTCAGCTCAATTTCCATCCGTTAAATTTATAGCAATATTAAAAAGGGTTTGTTTAATTCAGTTTCTAATAAAAAAAAAATGGTTGATTAACACGATGTGCTACGTGTGCATCCCTATTTACGATGTTTCCCTGTGTCCCATCTCTGAAATTAAGGTTTAAGAAGAATAGCATATTTCCAACAAACGAGTTCTTTATTTGAAAAGAGTCTGATCATCAAATATTGCACATATAAAAATTTATTTATGATAATTTTAAGTTAAGCTATGCTCTTTTTAAATTTATGATTTTGCCCCTATGAGAAAAAAGGTTTTTATCCAATTTCGTATTTTAAACCTTGGAATAAGCATTTTTTCCCTTGTTCCCACTTAAAGCTTTGTGATTTCTTCAAGCAACAAAATCTGGTTTAGAGAAAATTGTGCATTCATGTGAATTGGCGGCGTATGAGAAAAACAAATATGAGAAACATACTTCTACAAATAATTTTTTTTTTATATATTTTTATCGTTTCATACCAATGTTGATTTTTTTCCATAAATCACGTAAGAGTAATGAAAGCAAATTTACTATCTAATAAATTGGAAAAGTACCAATTCTTGATCCTAATTAATAAAAATACTTTCCATACTATTCGTACGATACGCACAGAAATTTCTTCTGAAAAGTATTATGCATATAATGTGCAGTTATTTAAATGATGTTTCAATGAAAAAACAAGCAAATTTATCTGATGAAAGTTAAATAACATTGACTTTCGTTATACGCGTTTTCGTTGTCCTCGTTTCCCCATATTGCGAGTTTATAAGTATCAGGGCCCCAGAGTTTTAAGCTGATCGAAATCGCCTTTACCTCTTTGATGTACAAACCTCAGGAGAAGTTCGGTGTTGAGAAATGAACTTCATAATGTCCTGGAATGTTGCAAGGAGTTCTACAGTCGCACTAATTTTGAAAACTGCAGCTCATATTTCCATTAAGTTCTTCTTGAAAACGTTCCCGCAGCCTCCACTTCAGATACCAAGTGGTCTCGAAAACACATCTTTCATCCTCCACTTGATCTTCAGATGTTCTTGATAAAACATCCTTCAGCTTCCCGACGTTCTTGAAAAAATGTCCTCCAGATGTTCTTGGGGAGAAATCCTTCAGCCTCCATTTCATCTTCGAGATGTTTTTGGTAAAAACAAAAATTAAAAACATCCATCAGCATACAATCATCTTCCAGGGTTCTTGAAAACATATCCGTACGTCTCCACTTTCGCTTTCATTTTATATGAGCATTCAACTTCAGATGGTTCTCTTACCAGACCACAAAGATCCCGTGGGATCTGTTATACCTTCATTGCCGTCATTGCAGACATGAAGGACCTAATTGCTCAATAACTACTCTAGCAAGCTACCTTAAAGCAGATCCAGTTTCACTCAGGATTGATATTTACTACTTTTGAATACACAGTACTATTTTAATGTTTTTATTTTTTTAATATGATTTTCTGCCCTTGCGTTTGAACGTGTGTGGAAATTAGGTAGAGTAGTGATTCATTTAATCTTGAAAGGTCGAAGTTTTGCTCTATTCAGAAACGCAGAAGTTTTAAACGAATTCGATATATGCGACGATTTTCAGGAAAGCAACTCCATCGTAAAACGAGAGTCAAGTTTGAAAGTACAATTGAATTCCGTTCATAAATTACAATATTATGAACTCGAGAGACCTTTGAATTTGAACGTATGAGGAACTCTCTTGTTCACCTGGATTCGTTCTTCATTTTATTTCAGCCTAAAGGACAATTACTATGAATCATTTCATGGAATATATTTCCTGTAATATCATTTTGTTATAAATTAAAGAAAATATATTTTACCAACAACAGAAATAATACGACATTTGATAATGGCATACAAGTAATAGCATATAATCTTCCTATATCTGATGTCAATGTTATTATTTTTCATAGAGATATATATGTATATAGTTATCAAGCGCCAAGCGTGAGTGGAAGCAATTGAAACATCGAGACTGCGCAGTTGAGACATCAATAATTCTTATAGGTATAATTCTTACCCAATTATCAAACTCTTGTCAATCAGCCGATGTGTTGTGGATAAACAATTACTTCTTAGATCATTGGTTGATTGATCAGTGAGTGATAGCTTAATTAGCCAATGATATACTAGAATCATCGTTTCGTCAACTGCGCAGTCTCATTGTCTCAATTTCAAATCAAATTTCAATTGCTTCCACTACGCTTCGCCGTTGATAGATATAGATAAATAGAAATATATATTACATTTTTCCGATCTCAAATAAATAATGTTTTTAATTGAAATTAACACTATTTAGTAGATGACGAAGAAAATGGTCAGTAGGATTTAGATGTCTTAGTTTATACTATATCATTAATATGTTATATTATGTTTTTTTAAATTATTCTTTCATTCAGTTTGATGATAAAGAAATCATTTAAAAAAAAAACTCTGGTGAAAGTGTTTTCCTTATGGAATATATCTACTACTCTTAATTTAGACGTTAGGTTGTAGATTATTTCTTGAGCCTTACCTGAGATGATTTACTTCAGCAGATGGGGCAAAAATAACATACAATTATGAAGAAAATTTACATGGAAACGAATGAAATGAAAACACATCAGAAGAATTTTATGCAAAAATATATATTAATTAATTTAAATGAACTCTTTAGAGTTATATATAAGATTTATTAAATTGAATTGTATATGTGTTGAAAATGTTTCTAAGAGGTTTTTCAATTCTATTTCCCTCTAGGCATCGACCTTGTGGGACTTGGCTTACGTAAGACATAATATTTTCCTACCTAAAGATTTTATTATTTTGTTAATCAGCAAAAACTTTAATCTAGTATTTACAGTCCAGTTTTATTACTTAATAATCTAATAATACAAATAATAGTAATGAAGATGTACAGTTTCATATGAACATTTAATATATAAATAATTATACTACGTAGATTTTGTATTCTTTCTTTTTCCGAAAAATGATACTTTAAGCAAACAGATATATCTTGAAAGTAAGTGATAAAGAAAAATAAGGCTTATTTCTGTTCTTATATTTTTACAGTTGATTCAAAGTCATTATATTTTGTTTTATGTTTTTAGTAGTAATGCCTATTATTCAAATTTTCGTTATATTTGTATACTGATGTTCAACACATTTTGAAACGTTTATTTATCCGCACAACACGAAAGATAAGTAAATATAAGGGTTCAGGAGAAATTGCCCCACCCAGAAAAAACGGACGGGTTCGTCTGAAACTTAAAACGTGTGTGCAGCATAGTGAGATATGCAAATCAATGAATTCCCAGTGAAATTACTGCAGGAATAAATAACGACATAACAGTGCCAAACTGTGGCCTATGAGTAGGGATTTCTCGGTACTGAACATTGCATTTGGTTCGACGTTAGAATAAAAGCAATGAAGCTCTTGGAATGCCACGACAATGTGAATCAGATGATAGTTGGACACCGAGAGCTTGACAACTGAAGACATTGCCGTGTGAGCCGGAATTGGTAATGTCAATCTATGTTGGTATAAATGAGTGCAATAAGACATCCAAAACTGTCGCCAAGGTCCCGAGACCCTAGACGTTCGACGGAACGTGAAAACAGACGGATCCGGCGAGAAGAGAAAGCAAACCAGTTTGCGAAGTTATGCGGAATTAGGAAAGCCATACTGCCAGGAATGCGATAACTTCTCTTACCAAGACGTTGCGTACCACTCAAGCCTTTCCGTAGACGAAAATGATTTAGTTGATGCAACTATAGAACCTATTTGAGGGATTAAAAACATGTGTGGTTTTCAGTGACGAGTACCGTTTGTGTTTGGGGGCTGATTATGGACGAGTGTTTGCGTAAGTCGTAAAAAAATGAAAATGATGAAAAGAGGAAACCACACATTATTTGTGAGTATCAAACAATTCGAACTACAGATGTTATATGGTGCAGAGTGCCATCAGCTATGATGACTCCATTCCAGAGAGACTGATTTCCAGAGAGTTTGATATCAAACTTCGACCAGGTTCAAGTTTTTTGGTTAAAACACTCCCGTTTTGCACAGTATTATTTTTCTAACTTTTTTTTTAACTAACTTTATTTTTCTATCTTCACGGAAGGCTATGTTAATCGCTGAAATGTTCGATATTCTATTTAATCCATTTCTATGCCACTGGTATCTGCAATACCCCCTTACTGGCGGTTGCACCCCTGTTGGAAACCATTGGTCTCCAAGATATCCTTTTACAATAGGACAATCTCATCGACATGTCGCAAATATCTTGAAGGGCTGTCTTCGTGATATGCGCAATATTTTGTGGCCTGCGAGGTCTCTGGATTTTCCCCCTATTGAACACATCTGGACCGTGAGGGTAATGAGGTTGGCCATCATTCACATCCTGCGTTACTATGTCGGCGTTGCAGCAGCTTCTTTCAGAAGCATAATATACTACATCCCAGGATGACATCACACATCCCATCGATTAACTCCATCAGTTATTCTTGAGACGATTTGCTTCCTGCATAGCCATCCACAGGGATCCAACCTCATACTAAGTCTGGATCCCTGTGGGTGACATTAAATAATTTCTTTCTAGCATTAAATAACATATCTTGGTTCTGAAACTGGAATCATTCCAATGTCCTACTCAACGCCTTCATGTGTTCTACATGCCAGAGGCATCCATACATTCCTACGAGGTGGGGCAATGTTTCTTGATTACAGTGTAGGTCTAACTAGATTTTCTGTTTTAATTTAGATCATTAGTTTATATCTCATATATATATGTCTGTATGTATTGGAATTAAATTAACATAAATATCTATATACTCATATATCTAGAGACTCTCCTAGAAGCACAAATTATTTCATATGAGTGTTATAAAATATAGAGGATTAACAGAATGGGAAAGGCTGGTTGGAAAAAAAAATTGGATAGAAAAGGTTGTTTGAGAAAATGGGCGAAGTTTACAATATTTTATCCCTATTTGTCCTCTTTTACCTCAAGATCCTAAAACGGGATATATTTTTTACACAGGATATTTGAGAAATCATCATCTCTTGCATTCTAGGAAGGTCTAAAGTTAAGGCATAAAGAGCTGTTTCAGTCTAGTTGATCTTGTACTGGCATGGTACCAAATATCTGTTGTAATTCGTATATGGAAAGTTCAAAGTGTATTGCTGTTGTATTTAAGATAGATCAACAGGAAACATAAAATGAAACTGCTATAGTAAAAAATCGTAGCAAGAAATATTTTCAACTTTTTTACTATAAAACAGAATGTTAAAGAAGGGGTATATGCATATGTGTGCAGTTTTTAACACCCATGGACCAGCATATAACCCGCTTATCTCTTATTATATTTTAAATTTAAATCACTCTTTCACCATTTTAACTATCCCAACTAATGTAGTCATTGGTGAAACAGTTATTAAAGTTACTGAAACAAAGAAAATTATCACTTTAAGCATAAAAAAAAACTTATATATGATTGAAAATAATATCGGATTATAATACACAGCGACGCAGGGAACTATAAGCATGAAAATTAGAAAAAATGTTTTCTAACAGTCCAGTTTTCGATCTTAGTCTATTACTAAAATGGAGTTCAATATTGTTTGTTACTCGACACTCAGATTGAAATAATTAATAGCCTTTGATGTATGACATTTTTTCGTTTACCTGACTTCAGATCAAAATTTTATGTCTATGGGTTCTGGAGAATGCTTCTATTTGTCATGAGAGAATCATAGAATATAAAATTCCATGGCAGTTTCTTCTCTTTTCCATTGAAATCAGCGTTTTGGCGACGTATTCCTCACGAAAGGGAACGGAAGTTGGATCAGTCAGTAGCGCCCAGACTCGTAATCTATTTTACCAAGATTCGAGTCCTCCTTGGGACAGAATTGAGATTTATCTCCGCTAAACTACCCTCCTGCCCTCGGCCAGAAAGGAAAGGAGACATGAATAAGTTTATAACAGGTTTTTAAGTTAAACATTAGTCTTCTCCACTCCAAGGATTGCAATGAGAGCCTTTTCAACCTTTCTTCATATTGCATATTGTTAAACGCAGGTAGTCTTTTTGTAAACCATCTCTGGGTGCGATCAAGATTTTTTGTCTAATATTAGATGAGATGCCCATGCAAGTGAGGCGTATTAAGTGAGGGTCTGATGAAAGTCACAAATGCGCGAATTAGGAAATCAATGTCACATTTACCATAACATTTCAGAATTAAGAAACCGGTGTGATTAGACTTTCTGACAGTATTATTATAGTGGTCACAAAAAGATAACTGTGATGAGAATGGCTCTTCTAAGTTTTTCTGCGTCTGTACATTTGTAATTGGATCGTTTGTGAAGTTGTATTTATAATGAGGTTTCTTGATTCCAAGGTACAGAATATTCGATTTGTCTTTTGATATAGGTAGTTCGTACTTTAAACTCCATTGGTAAATGGCGTCACAAGCAGTTGTCAATGAAATACATTCTTCTTCTTCATTGCTTGAGGTACAAAAGAAATTAATTTCATCTGCGTATGCTGTACATTGGATAGGATGAAGAACACTAGAAATTTCAGAGGTGAAGATTAAGAAGCACAACGCACCAAGAACGGATCCTTGTATGACTCCACTGTCGACGGTTCTGATGGAAGATAAACTGTTCCCAAGTCGAACTTGATGTGTTCGATGAGCAATCAGGTTGGAGAGAAGCCTCACAATCAGACTAGGTATACCAAGGCTGAGCAATGTTTGGATCAAAAGGGATCGTTTTAATTTATCGAAGGACATTTCAAAGTCCAGGAAAAGGACGTCAACAGGGTTATTATTATCTAAAAGTGAGATCCACGAATGCATATTATGGAGTAGATGAATCGTTGCAGAACGGTTAGGCAAGAATCCGAACTGTTCATTAGGTATAAAGTTTCGGGATTATAGGAAGGGTAACAGCTTATATAATACGCATCTCTCCATAAGCTTAGATATTATATTGCTGAGTGAAATGGGGCGATAGTTGCGCGATTTGATGCTTCACCATTTCGCTTAAAAACAGGCACAACTACTGCATGACGCCAATCCTGTGGAATATTGCCACTATTTAAACAAATATAGAAGAGTACAGATAATTTATCGCTGACGGAACTAATGAACTTCTTGAAAATTTTCGGTGGCAATCCATTAGGTCTTGGGGCAGAAATAGTAAGCGTTTGATTAATGGCTTTCCTAATTTTTGCACATCAAACAGTTCCTCAAAATGTATGTCAATGGTAGATTCTTCCACAGATATAGTGCTTGATGTGCAGTCAAGGATATACACTAGATCAAAATTATCAGCTAAAAGTGATGCTTTGCCAGAGTCCATAGTAACCATGGTGCTAACATTTGAATAATGGTGGAATGCTATACGACCCTTTCATGTTCATGCGTTTCCGAATGCCGCGGAAGAAAGCATTTCGACTGTTAGCATTTCATAAATATTTCAGCTTTTTATATTCGTTATCTTCCACAGCCTTGGCATACTCCAATGAAGCAATATTGAATTCGTTTCTGCTTTCGTCAGAACGATCTTTCCGATACTTTCTCCATGATTTAAGCTTGCAGTTTGCGACCTTCTTTAATTTGGCATTTTTATTAGTATTCTTTGAACCAACTGGTATTATCGCTAAGCATTTTTCTATAAAAAGGATAAATGCCAAATAAATTCATCAAAATTTCTGGTATTATTACTATTGCGCGCACCTAAGTGCGAAAACATATCAGTGATTATGTTAGTCATAAAGCCATAGTTTGCGTTATGATAATGATGATACATTTGTTTGCAAGATTCCTAACATGATGATTGTAGCAGCTTACGATTTTCGTATAGTTCATGCAATCAAACGCCCTTTAAATCCTTTTTTCTCTGCATTTGGTTTGGTGGATTGGCGGACGTTTTTGGGATCGACTGCCATTCTCCATACATTTTAGATATTGTGTAGAATGATTTTCAGCTGAGTTCTATCAGCTCCGTTACGGAACCTCTGCCCAACCCACTCCAATCATTAGTCCCCTTTCGAAGTCAGTCAGATCAGACTTTTTACCGACGTCGCACGACGTTGTTTTCTATCATGAATCACTGGCTAACATAAACAGAGCGCCGGGCCTGTAAGAAGCCCATAATCTCCTTCATTAAATGCATTGTAGTGCTTCTAATGGAAATAACAAAATAATTAGAGAGAAACTCTAATAAAGGTACATTGGAACAACCAAAGCCCGAAGGCTATAGCAACTGTTTAAAAGAGAATAGATCTAGGCCAATTGAATTTATGTTCAGGAATATGTTCATAGTTATTCAAACTGGATATAATAGGAAATGGATTTTGCTCGACTTGTTGGAATAACTTGATTGAAGTTTCTCTAATGAACTGAAATATAAGTGGAATGTTGAGATCCCGATAAATGATAAAATTACGCACAAGTCACGGTACTGCTGCTGATGATCTGAAATATGAAACGACTGAAGGTTTCTAAAACGACTGAGGTTTCTTCAGGTGATTAACACCACAGTAACCCCACACAGTTAAGGCATAACATAGAAGAGGTCGATAGATGGTCTTGTAGAGCAAAAGTTTATTCTCCAGAGAAAGCGAAGAGTTTCTGCAAATCAATGAGTTTAATTTACATCTCAAGTCTTGTGCTTTATACCATTCCTTTAGAGCTTCTATAGGATTTCGTAGTAACGCAGAATGCTTACGTCAGTAACACATTTTGCATACATTAGCATGTTTCATAGAATTTCGCGCGCAACGTATTTTATGTTTATAATAATTTGGCCAGGCAGTGTGATAACATTAGAGACAACTATAAGTGTTATATTGCTGAAAACAAAGAGTGAATTTTTATAATAGAGTTTTTTGATCGATCAGGTTCTATCTCAGTTCACCACTTCCTTCTATTAATATATTATTTTGCTTTGGCTTAGAAAATTAATATCTAAATCATATGGCTTTTTCTAATCAATTTAATATAAGCATTATTTTTTCAAATATATGGTTTATAAAGTAACGAATGATAAATATAGATATGGAAATTATTATTCTTCATAGCCTTCTTACTGTTTCTAACTGAGCATCGTTGCATTTCTTAGCCAAATTTTAATTTGTCGAAAGACGACTGAAAATAATCAAACGATCTAAGAAACTTCTCTGCTCTTATGAGTTTATCATCATGGGTTATTCGTCAATATTCAGGACTTTTAATTATTTTGCTTTGTGTTTCTCTTTGTGAGGAAATCTCAAATGTTAGTTTTACCCGAGACTGTGTAGTTCAGGTCTCAATGTGCGAGAGATGAGATATTTTATACTTGTTAGTGCTCTTCTCTACAGTAGAGAAACACACTTACCAATAAAGAAAATCTCATTCAATAGCATCAGAGTTTAGTTGCAGTCCCGTTTGTAGTAGAGACCTGTGAACAAGGTACATACTGATCAGAAATGCACTGGGTAGCAAAGGTAAGGGGCTCTCATCTAATTCTGGCACTTGTCCAGTAAATCACCTTCCACAACCTTGACTGGAGCCTTGAAGTTCTTATGACCTAAACAATTAGCTCCCTGTCGAATAGAAAAGTTACGATCAGGGTAAAATAACTCTAACATCTCTACTATATATTTATCTTTTAGTCGATGTTACAGCGACAACTAACAAATGAAAAAAAGGAAGAGAAAAAGGAAATTCAGTTCGAATCAGTATGTTTTTTTAACCTAATATAATGCTTCATGCATGACAATATACTACAATTCATGACCTGATGTTTCTAACGCTAAAGACAGACCGAACTAAACCTTCTATTTTTAGTTGAGGTGGCATTATATGGTGAAACCACTTCTCAGTGGAAATGTAGGAAAAGTTGAATTCTTTCTTCATTCTTTCGACAACTCTGAGTTTACGGAAGCAAGATTTATTTTTTCTTTTTAACCTTTTAGGTTAGCGTTCTCCATTACCAGTATTAAAAATAAATTGAAAATGATCGCTCATAAATATAGGCCTAGTTTTACCGTGCAACATAATATGACTACATTCACATGAAATGTTTAATACACATTTTATGGATTTGTAAAATGCAAATACAATATGTATATCATTTTTTTCCACTTGAAATTTAGTCTCTATGTCCTATGATTTTATTACACAGGAAATATCAGTGTATAATTGCCTATTTTTGCATTCAAAGATCGTATCATTGTAGCATTACAACTAAACAAAAAGTATAAAGCTTTCTGAAATTAGACAAATTTAGAACATTTCAAAATATGCATATAAAATAAGTTTTGATCAATGACTACATCCAAAGGAATAGATGAATTAATTTTAAAAAAATACTATGTAAAACAACACATGCATCTTTGAGCTTACCAACGAAAAAAGTCTATGTTTTTGAAATTTATTAATTCTTATGTGTGAATATTTTTCAAGTTTATATTAAATTCTGTGCGTAAAATATATCTCGAATTTAAGGATCTGTATGTGTAATGTACTCTTGAGTGATTTGATGCTGTGCATTTTTAATTGTATTTTGTCAGTATTCAGTATTATTACTCATATTTATAGAGTGTTAAATAATGCTTACTTTGTGAAATATTTGATCTTAAGATGAATTTCTTGTTAAGGTTACTTTTTGTTTATTTCAATTAAAAAAAATCAATGAAGAAGGAAAATATTCCGCTAGAAGAAACTGATTTATTGTCAACCAGAGCAAATTTTAGCTACTAGTATAATAGTAAATGTCTACATTGACGATATATTTAATGGGTAAATGAATCTACGATACATGCGCTTTTGATGAATTACTAGTAACAACTGCATGGAATTGTATAAACTGACGATTGTACGTCAAAAATGAAAGCTTACAGTAGATGTGTCAAAATATTGCAGCACAAATTGATTAAAATCTTTCAAATTTTGGAAAATACGAATTTCAGCTTTCAAGAAAAGTGACTAACGAGATAGAGAAAGTTTAATAATGAGATATCATTATTATTATACCAGATATTAACCAACCAAAGCAACTTATTTTGTTTTATAAGCTTCAACTCTAGAATTAGTAACAGATATAGGAATAATTGCAATAAATTCCTTTCGCATAAATTGCAAACTTTTCGGATCACTGACTATTATAATATGCAAATTTTTCCAACACTGATAATATAGAGAGTAATATATCTCGCGTATAAGGTGCAAAACTGATTAGCACAAGCACAAATTTTATGGAGCCTGATTAATATAAGATGTAAACATTCCAATGCTCTAGCTAATATAAAGGAACTCTTTTCACAGCGCTTTCCAGTATACAGTGGAAACTTTTTAAACACTGACTATCATAAAGCACAGATTGTTAGGAGAACTTACTCTTATGAGACTAATCTTTTTTTAAACACTAATTGGAATAGAGAGAAAACTTTTCAGACTACTGACTAATATAAGATGTAAACTTTTCAGAGAACTGACGTATTAGATGCAAAACGTAAGAGCATTGAATAGTATTAGGTCCAAAACTTTAAGAGCACTCACTAGCATCAGATTTTCGGATTTTGACAATTTAAGTGCAAAGAATTTGAAGCACTGATCGCATTGGAACACAATAACGTCTTAGGCCTCAAATTAATTAGTAATATTAAGCATTTAATGATAATTGGAGGCAACTGTAATCATGGATTCAAACATATCATATTCAAAGAAATACAAAGCATAATTTTAAAACGTTGTCTTCTTCCTCTCTTGCATTTATTATAAAAAATATACTCTTATCTGATGATATCTGTTGGAAGAAATATAGTCAGTGCCCCAAGGTTGAAAAAAAAAATATTTCAGGTTTACTTGTTCCTGCAACTATTTCCCTCTTAGCGTAGAGAAAAAAATCTCCGTGCTGAAAACTGACAAAATACAAGATTTTTGGTTTAATCCAGAAGTAAAGAGTAGTTACTTGATTGAAATACACAGCCTATGGAGAACTGCAAAGAGTGAGAAAAAAATTATATATGCGATAAATGATATGGGAACTTTCAGGATTGCTATGGCTTGTTTTGACAGACAGAAAAAATCTTTCCATGACGGTTATGAATTATTTGAACCTATCATATACAGTAATCTCTTGCTTAACACGGGTGTTACTTCCTGAATTTTAGCGTGGATATCGGAACCGTGCTGTTCAAGAGTTGGTCTTAGTTAAAATAAAAGGTGAGAGAAATCGAGGTCCAAAACTAACATATATTATGAAAGTTTAAGGTTTAAGATAAATTAGTAGTATTGTTAGTATACATGTACTGAAACTTGTCAGTGTACATGCACTTATATACTAAAAGAAAGTTTTCGTTTATGTATCTATTGTACACACACGGAAACATTACAAATAAGTGTAATATGATAATAAATAAGTGAATACATGCTGCACTATAGAGTAATTGCAATTACAAAAGACAGGCTTATCCATAAAAATATCTTTTTCTAACTCTTTTTTGCAGTAGCATCATTACTTTTATGCTTTAAGTAAATATTTCGTGCAAAGCAATGCAATGCATCCAGAGCCCGACTAACACGGATTCTACTAATACGATTTTAAAAAAATAGAGCTGGATTCGACTAGCATTACTAGTCGTTTGATATTAATTTCTCTACTACGTATCTATAATCATTCATATTATTGTTACGACAGAAGGAATCTGGCAACCGAAAGCAAAAAGTTTCAGCCAACGAATAAGAACGTTGGGAGAATTTGGAGAAGAAGAGTGGAGCGTTAACGGTCGTTTTGTATTGTAACGGTCGTTGTGTATTGTAACGGGCGGTGAGTTCGAAAATGGACGGTGAGCTGTTCTGAGACAGTGCGCGTAAGTATCAAGAAGTAACTTGATGTGTTGTGTATACGCGGAAGGATAAAAGTGGGATCTTTTATCGTTAAGTATCAAGAAGTAACTTGATGTGTTGTGTATACGCGGAAGTATAAAAGTGGGAACTTTTATGGCTAACTTCGAATGTCTACACGGACTGTCTTTTTGTTCGGCTAGTGTGTGAAAAGTTATTAGCACAGGACGAGAATTGGTTTACGAGTGAAGATCTTCGGGTGACCTGGTAAATCAAGTAAAAGGTAGTATTTAGTAAAATACACAGAGCTGATATTGTGTGCTCTACGCAGGAAGATTGATGACTTGTGCATGTTAATAGTTGATTTGTTAATAAGATACTTCATCCATATTTCCTTTGTAACAATTTACCTTGTATTGAATTTGGTTTTGAAATATAGCTTTTAATACTCACGCTCAGTGGCTATCCATTTTTGTAATCCGCAACATTTGGTGTCAGAAGCGGGATTATTTATTGAATGCCGTTAACTAGAAGTATGGATGAATTAGTAAAGTTGATAAATGAGTTGAGAACGGAGATAGTTTCTCAAAAAGATGATTTGAAAGCCGATATGGCCGCCCAAAGCGATAAAATAGGTGATTTGAAAGCCGATATGGCCGCACAAAATAATGAGTTGAGGACTGACTTGAAAGCCGAAATAGCCGCACAAAATACTGAGATGAGAGCTGAAGTGGCTTCTCAAATTGATAAGATTTCTGATAAGTGTAAGGACATTATGACCGAACTAAATAGTGTAAAAGATGATCTTGATAGTGTTAAGTTAGATTATAAACATGAAATTGAAATTGTAAAAACTGATTGTGAACGCCAGTTTCAGATTTTGAGAAATGAAATGTTACCTTCTGCCTGTGATAATAATAATTCTAGTGGAAATAATGTTATTACACATATCGCTAAAAATACAACTAAACCTTCTACATATGATGGTCAATCATCTTGGACAGTATTTAAAACACAATTCGAAGTTATCGCCACAGCCAATGAGTGGAATGAATTCCAAAAGGCCAGTTTTCTTGCAGCTTCCTTAAGGAATCCTGCTGCGGAAGTTTTGCAGTCTGTTCCAGAAGAAAAACGACTTGATTATCAAAGTCTAGTTTCTGCATTAGAACTAAGGTTTGGTGATAGTTATTTAAAACAATATTACGTGACTCAATTTAAACATCGCATGCAGAAAAATGGTGAAACTTTGCAAGAGCTTGCTAGTGATATTGAGCGTCTAGCTAGATTGGCTTATAGTAACTGTCCACCAGAAATTCAAGATAATTTAGCTCAATTACAATTTATTGATGCTATTGCTGACCCTGACACTCAGCAATCTCTGAGGATGTTGGAAGGTGAATCCTTAAAGTTAGCTGTGGTACATGCTATGAAATACGAGTGCTCCAGGCTTTCCTCCCGAGCGAACAAACGTGCAGTGAGATTTGTGAGTGCAGAAGAAACTGTAGAAAAGGATAATGAAATGAAAGAACTAACCAAAGCCATACTATCCGTTTTGAAAGATATAAAAGGTTCTTCTTCAAAACCTACAACAGACCTTCAGTGTTGGAATTGTGGCAAGACCGGACACATTCGTACCAACTGCACTAGGAAACGAATGAGGAGTCCAAGTCCATCAACTAGACAACAAGATCAGGGAAACAGAAAATTAGTCAATCTTGCGAGGCAAAGGCTGGTTGTTGATTGGTTGACCCCAGGGGAAGTCGCCCACGTTTCAACATTACATGGGGATAATAATGGATTAGTAGCTGATGGAGCCATAAATGGAATGCCTTGCCGTATGATAGTCGACACTGGTGCAAATGTAACTTTACTCAGAACGGATATAATAAAGAAAATAATACCTCACCCAAACTTGAATACTACACAGTCTAGAATAAGCCTACAAACGGCCACTGGAGATCGTGCAAAGGTTCATGGAAAAATAGAACTTAATATTCGAGTTGGTAGCTGTCTGGTTCGCCATCCTGTTTACATCGCTGACATCTACGACGAATGCATATTAGGCCTTGATTTTCTTAAGAAACATGGATTCAACATTAGACCCAGTGATAACCTACTCATCTATGAGACAGAAGAGATTCCTCTGCTTAGCCGGACGTCTGATTCTTTATCAAGCGTAACTCCCATTTTAGTGACGGAAGACACAGAGATCCCAGCACAAAGTGAAGTTATAGTCCGTGGACATCGGGCGGAGACTTCTGGGGCCTTCCGATTGGCAGTTACTGATGCCTCTGGTAAAGGAGCTTTGGCTCATAATATCCTGGTTGCAAGGACTTTAGTCAGAATAGATAAAGAACAGATCCCTATCAGAGTGATGAACTGTAACAAATCCAGTAGACTGTTAAAAAAAGGTGAGGAATTAGCAATATGTGAAGCTGTTACCTGTGTAACAAGTATAAATAAAATAGAAGTTACCGATTCATATCAAAATCATACAGACATCCCGTCTCATCTTACTGAATTATGGAGAGAAACAAGACAAATATTAACTGAAAACCAAGCTGTTAAGGCCGAGAACCTATTAAAAGAATTTTCGGACATTTTTTCTGCCACATCAAATGATTATGGCCGTACTAACCTGACAGAACATAAAATCAACACTGGTGATTCTCCTCCAGTCCATCTGCCGGCAAGAAGGCTTCCATTGGCAAAAAGAGAGGAGACGGAACAACTCATAAAGGACATGGAAGCTCAGGGCATTATAGAACCATCACAGAGTCCCTGGACATCACCAGTAGTTCTTGTCAAGAAAAAGGATGGATCTACACGATTTTGTGTAGATTATCGCAGATTAAATGACGTAACAAAGAAAGATTCCTTTCCTTTACCCAGGATTGACGATACACTAGACACTTTATCTGGGTCAGAATGGTTCTCAACATTAGATTTAAAGAGCGGCTATTGGCAAGTTGGTATACGTCCTGAAGACCGTGAGAAAACAGCTTTCAGTACAGGGAATGGACTTTGGCAGTTTAAGGTGATGCCATTTGGACTTTGTAATGCACCTGCCACATTTGAGCGACTAATGGAGTCAGTGCTCAAAGGTTTGTCTTTGGAGGTCTGCCTGGTTTACTTGGACGACATCATAGTTCTTGGAAGAACTTTTGAAGAACATTTGAGAAATCTTCGTCAAGTATTTGAAAAACTTAAGGCAGCCAAGTTAAAATTGGGACCGACAAAGTGTAAACTGTTCCAGCAAGAAGTTCATTACCTTGGTCATGTGATCACTACAGCAGGGATTAAGACTGATCCTAGTAAGATAGAAGCTGTAAGAGACTGGCCTCCACCACAAGATGTTCATCAACTTCGTAGTTTTATTGGACTTTGCACCTACTATAGAAGATTTGTCAAAGGTTTCTCCAACATCGCAAGGCCATTACATCGTCTGACAGAAGAGGGCCAGCGGTTTATGTGGACCACCGAATGCGATATAGCCTTTCAACAGCTAAAGAAAACTCTTTCCACAGCACCAGTGCTAGCGTACCCACAAACTGGAAAACAATTCGTAATAGATACTGACGCAAGTAACACAGGAGTTGGTGCTGTGCTTTCACAAGAACAAGACGGACAAGAGAGAGTTATTGCATACTTTAGTAAAACTTTATCCAAACCAGAGCGGAATTACTGTGTAACACGCAAAGAACTGTTAGCAATAGTAAAAGCAATAGAACATTTTCATCATTATCTCTATGGCCAGAAATTCCTTATACGTACTGATCATGCTGCACTTAGATGGTTATTAAACTTCAAAAACCCTGAAGGACAAATCGCTAGGTGGATACAACGGTTACAAGAATACGATTTCTCCATCGAACATCGAAGTGGTAAAATGCATAAGAATGCAGATGCTCTTTCCAGGCGCCCATGTATTGACAACTGTAAACATTGCTATAATGCAGAACTGAAATTTGGAACTAAAGAGATAATGCCCATAAGACAAATAGTATCGACACAAACAAACAGTGACACCCCTAACATCTGGAATCCAATTGAAATCAGGAAGGCTCAACTAGATGATGAAGACATAAAACCAATAATGGAATTGATTGAAAAATCTGATGCAAGACCTAATTGGGAGCAAATCTCGAGGTATAGTCCAACTACTAAAAGTTACTGGGCACAGTGGGACTCCTTAAAAATGGAAGACGGAGTATTATACAGAAGATGGGAGAATCCCACTGGACGGCTGATCCGTTGGCAGATAATCCTTCCTCGATCCCGAGTGGAACTTGTGATGAAAGATGTACATGATAGTGCCACTGGAGGACACTTCGGTGTTAATAAGACATTAGCCAAAGCCAGGGAACGATTTCATTGGTTGAAAAGTAGGGCAGACGTTGAGAGATGGTGTAGGCAATGTGAAGCCTGTGCAGCAAAGAAAGGCCCTAAGACTAGGAGTCGGGGTAAGCTGCAGACGTATAACGTTGGTGCCCCTTTTGAAAGAATAGCCATTGATGTAATGGGTCCGTTTCCTAGAACTGATGATGGAAATCGATATTTATTAGTGGTAATGGATTATTTCACAAAGTGGCCTGAGGTATATCCCATCCAAGACCAGGAAGCAACAACAGTGGCTGAGATGATAGTTAATAACTTCATTAGTAGGTATGGAGTACCTTTACAACTCCACTCTGATCAAGGACGGAATTTTGAATCCAATGTATTTAAAGGCATCTGTCAACTATTAGGCATTCAGAAAACCAGAACAACTCCCTTACACCCTCAGTCGGATGGTATGGTTGAAAGGTTCAATAGAACAATTGCTCAGCATTTAGCATTATTTGTGAACGACCACCAACGTGACTGGGATCGCCATGTACCACTCCTTTTGCTGGCATATAGAACGGCAGTGCATGAGACAACTGGACAGACACCTTCCATGATGATTTTTGGAAGAGAGTTACGTCTTCCCTGTGACCTTTTATATGGTCGGCCCGAAGCAATGCCTGTGTCCACTCCACAATACGTACAAGAATTGCAACAACGACTAGAAGAAATCCATCACTCCGTTAGACATAACATCGACATAACAAGTGACAGAACCAAAACAAGATATGACAGTAAAATAAATGGAACTATTTTCAATCAAGGAGATCTTGTCTGGCTATACAGTCCACATAGAAAGAAAGGACTATCTCCAAAACTTCAGAAACCTTGGGAAGGTCCATATACAATAGTTAACAGGATTAATGACGTGGTATATCGCATTCGTCGACGTCCAGCTACAAAGTGCAAGGTGGTTCACGTGGATCGTTTGGCCCCGTTTCATCGAAGAACTGAAGAAACTTTGGAATCCAGAATTGTTCGGGACGAACAAGACCTAGGAAGGGGGCAGTGTTACGACAGAAGGAATCTGGCAACCGAAAGCAAAAAGTTTCAGCCAACGAATAAGAACGTTGGGAGAATTTGGAGAAGAAGAGTGGAGCGTTAACGGTCGTTTTGTATTGTAACGGTCGTTGTGTATTGTAACGGGCGGTGAGTTCGAAAATGGACGGTGAGCTGTTCTGAGACAGTGCGCGTAAGTATCAAGAAGTAACTTGATGTGTTGTGTATACGCGGAAGGATAAAAGTGGGATCTTTTATCGTTAAGTATCAAGAAGTAACTTGATGTGTTGTGTATACGCGGAAGTATAAAAGTGGGAACTTTTATGGCTAACTTCGAATGTCTACACGGACTGTCTTTTTGTTCGGCTAGTGTGTGAAAAGTTATTAGCACAGGACGAGAATTGGTTTACGAGTGAAGATCTTCGGGTGACCTGGTAAATCAAGTAAAAGGTAGTATTTAGTAAAATACACAGAGCTGATATTGTGTGCTCTACGCAGGAAGATTGATGACTTGTGCATGTTAATAGTTGATTTGTTAATAAGATACTTCATCCATATTTCCTTTGTAACAATTTACCTTGTATTGAATTTGGTTTTGAAATATAGCTTTTAATACTCACGCTCAGTGGCTATCCATTTTTGTAATCCGCAACATTATTATATTTACCAGATAAGAAGACACCTTGGATACGTAAACAAAATCACACTGATTGATTCAAGATCTCTCCACCTTTGCAAGCTTAGAGTTAGTCATCTTCATTACTCGACATCAATTTTTGAGAACAATCAGCTCCTAATTTTATATCTACATTTATCAATAATCGTATATTTATATACCATGTATTAACATAAAACTTCATTTAGCCGTTTTTTTGTTTCTATTTTCATCATTGTTTATTTTCTGTAAAAATGAGGTTAATGTATGATACATACATGAATAAATAAAAAAACGCGAAGCATTAATCGAAATATTGTTACAATAAAGGAAAAAAAAAATATATGGAAATAGGTTTAGAATTCAGGAATACATCTTTCCCCATTTACACTGAAGAGCCAAAACATTATGGCCACTTGCCTAATAATATGATGTTGGTCCTCCATGTGCCGCCAAAACAGCTCTGACCCGGCGAGGCATGGACGCTACAAGATTTCTATAGGTGTTTTGTGGTATCTGGTACCAACATGTTACCACCAGATATTTTAACTCTTGTAAGTTACGAAGCCGCCGCAGATCGGATTTGCTGTTCCAACACAAATCACAGATGCTCGATTGGATTTATGTTTGTGGAATTTAGATGTCAGGGTAATACCTGGAAGTCTTCCTCATGTTTCGCGAAACATTCTCGAACAATCCGGGCAGTGTGGTATGGCGCATTATCCTGCTGAAAGAAGGCACTACTAGAGGGATATACCGTAGCCATGAAAGGATGTACCTGGTCTGCAATGATGTTTAGGTAGTTGGTAGACATCATAGTTTCCTGCACATGAATGACTAGACCCAGGGTTTCCCAGCAGAACATTGCCCAAAACATTACACCTCCTCCTCCGGCTTGTTTTCATCCCATGGTGCATCCTGGTGCCAACACTTCCCCAGGTATACGACTTACATGTACCCGATTGTCCCCATGGTGCAAGAGGAAACGAGATTCATCGCACCAGACGACCTTCTTCCAATCATTCAAGGTCCAGTTTTGATAGACACTTGTTTTGATATCCCATTGTAGACACTTTTGACGGTATTACGATGTATGCATGGGCACTGGGAGCAGCCTGCGGCTACGCAGACCCATTTTCCGAAGGGTTCGATGTATTGTGTGTTGGGACTCATTATTCCCGTCACCAGCATTCAAATTAGGGGCGAGTTATGCCACAGTATCTTTTCTGCTGGCTCGTACCGACGGGATATCCTTCTCTCACCTCTAGCACCGATGAGCCATAGTCGGCCCACACCTTGACCGTGGTTCGTGGGTTTTACTCTCCTCGGACCACCTTTTGAATATACTAACCACGGTTGACCGTGAGCACCCCACAAGCCTTGCCATCTTGGAAACGTTCTGACAGTCATCTGGCCATTACAATTTGCTCTTTGTCAAACTCACTTAAGTTCGCTGCCGTTCCCATTTGAAGAACAAGAATAGCATTGAATAACAGAGCTCAGTATCAGGTGCTAATTTATTCCGTTTCATGACCCTGACACGCGCCTCTTTACCTGCAGTTGCTTCGATTTGCATAAAGGCGCACCTGATCATAATATTTTGGTTCTTCGGTGTATACTATTTCTTACGAGAAATTTCGTACTCGACTAAGACGATTTCATATTATATGATATTTTTGAAAAACTCATCCATTATGCTAATCGGAGACTGAACGTAATACTATTATATACTTTAAGAAGTTCGATTGTTTGTGTCTTTGTTCGAGAACTCCACCTTAATAGTGATAGCTAGGACCACCAAACTTCTGCTGCTTCAGCTCACCGTAAGTGCACTTAACGGTCCCGACTCCATAAAATTATGCCCTCCCCCAAAGGCTGGCGGCAAAATGTTAGTCCATTGATAACGCACTACTCCATTCTTAAATTCCACTCTCCAGTCATTTATAGCCCCAGATATTTCGGACACTTTGGGGGAGGTCTAATCCTGAACCACGGCAGCTAGGATTTCCACCTCTAAATTCTACATAGAAAGAACTATGTGGGACTCATACACCAAATTCCGAACAAATCGGTCGAGTACTTGCGGAATTACGGGTAGCAGAAAACTTACGCCATCACTGACGTCACCCCGGACGTAAAACGAGTGTCCGCGCACCCTTTCGGAATACGCCTGCTACCTTGAGTAATTATATCAAGGCCCACGCAGCGTTGAGCAATTTTGCTAGAACTTTATGAAAAGAGAAAGTTATTCCGAGTGTGTTAAAGGAGCTTTGCGCTATCAACACAGATGTTCTCACAACGACAGTCACGACATCTGTGTTACCAATTGCCGTGTACAAATACATAGTACATGACTGCCGAAATCATGATATTTCAGGAAAAAAAAAGCAGTACAAAGAAAAGAAAAAAATTCACGTTGAAGGTTAAATAATTTTTTTTTTTTGCATTTTACAATATTGTTTCAATATTTTACATTCTAGAAAATAAAAAATGGAAAATACCGAATTTTAATATCAGCAGTGTTTGATATTTAAATAAGCAAGGAGTAATACAGGAAAGATCTGAAGATTAGATCTGCACCGAAATGTTCGGCATGACTGTTAACCAGTGGATAATCGAAACCGGACACTGTGTCGTTTAAAATGAGTGTCAAAATATAAATAATGTATAATCAAAACCGTGTTACCTAAACCCGTATTAAACAAGGGATTACTATACATATTTCCAATGAAACTTACCAAAAAAAAAAACATTTCTTATGACACATCTGGTTTAACTAGTGATATTAAATCAATACAATAATGTTAACAACATTTGATTCGATATGATATGGACGGACAGAGTTTTTGAAGTTATCCTCAAAGAAATGGAAACCAGAAGATGATGGAAAAGACATGAATGGCAAAAGTAAGTGCAAAGATTAGTTTACGACTGTATTTTATGTTATAAAAATCAATGTAAAACCTAATTAAAGAAACTTACTTAACGTTTATCTCTGAAAAATAAATTTCAATTTATAAAAATTTATACTTCCGTTCCCTTAGAGCTAATAAAATATGTTTAGTCTGTTTTCAAATGGGTGTCCAAAAAATTCCGCAACCCTGCAAACCTTTATTTGAATTCAAATTATTTATGGGATTGCAAATAGAATTAGAACATAGAAAAACACACTTTTAGCATTAATTAGGATGTTTACTATTAGAATCGATACTCATTTGCTATTTGATAGGCAGATAATATGCTGATTCAGCAAATGATTGCGCAGGCATTTTCTTGCAATATTATGAAGATCTTCCCCAATGATATGTAACAGTGTAGTCAACAAACTTTTCTCCGGATAGAGGAGAAAAAACGCGAATATGAAGTTGGTACTTTTCCTTTACTTTACTATAATATACCATGGCGAAGCGTTGGGGAGTCAAATGAAACAATGAGACTGCGCAATTGACGAAACGATGATTCTCGTAGATCATTGGCTGATTGAGCTATCAGTCACTTTTCAATCAACGAATGATCTACGATGCAATTGTTGATTCATGACACTATTGGTAATTGACTAGTAACATAATTATGTTACTCAGTGACCTGTAAAAATCACAGATGTCTCAATTGCGCAGTTTCAAGATTGCTTCCACCTAAGATTTGCGCTTGTAATATAAGCTTACTATGTATATGTTAAAATTCTAGACGAAATCTAGGTGATAAAATCTAGGTGATTAAAAATCTAGGTGATAAATATCGATTTCTCTTCACCCACGATAATTATGTCATGAATTATTGCATATTTCTAAAAGGTTGTCTCTCATTAAGCAAAACAGAGGGAGTCTGAGAAAGATTTTGAATTTTTCTCTGATCGGTTGATGACAATCTTTTATAAATTAGTAACGTTTCAAAACATTGGAAGATAAGACTATCAGCGTCTATGCATCAGATTTATTTTCCCTTTTATAATGATCCCATTACAAGACTATTATAAAAGAACACATTATTTTAAAGCGCTACCTCTAATTAAATAATTAAGTAAAAAATGCGTGTACAAAATGTCAAGAAACTCTCGAAGTTTCGTTTTGCGTTCAACAGACATCAATGTGGGCGACATTGGTGGCATAATATTCAACTTCTGTCCACACTTGCAACAGTTGTAGTGATTCGTTTCTTTAAATCTCTAAATTACGATCTTTTTCGTGATAAAGGCTTTTTTAATATATCCTCCTCTACAAAAAAAGAAACTCATGGTATCAAAGCACGACTACTCTTCGAGTGCCAAAATATCGTTCCACCTCTATCAATCCAGTGATTTGGAATTTTTGTATTTAAGACAATACGTGAAATATTAACTCCACGCCGTCATAACAAAGAAACTGAGTTTCTTGACATTTTGGACACAAAATTGCTCTTGTATTCAATTATTAAATAACACTTCAAATTATGAGTATTTTTCATACTGACCCTGTATATGATATAATAAGGTACATTAATTCGCCACTCATGCTATGCCACAAGCTAACTCTTTAAAAATATAAATTCATTAATTTTCTTAATATATGAATATGATCCTGTATCTTAGAGAAGCCGCAATGTAAGCAATGACGGCATGGATTAATCGTATTTCATTCGAAAAGCATTAGCCTATATTAATCACTATTGGTGCCAGAAAATCGTCAGTATGATTATCTTTCCAGAATATTGCCTTTTGATCTTTTTCAGTGGAGTGGATTTTAAGTGCATCATTCATTGTAATGTCGACTATAATGTAGAGTGGCCACTTTTAAATTTTCTCTAGCCATTCATACACGTTTCTTCGGCTCATTGCTCTGCCGACGAACATTTCTGAAGGCGCCAGAGAATTGTCATGGCATTAACCTCTTTAAAATGTAAGAATCGAATCACATAACTCTCCTGATACAAAAGTTTATCACTCTCGATTTTGATGCTTTGCCAGCTGACAAAGGATTCAACATAAAGTAATATTGTGTGATGTTGACACAGACAGTCCATTCTACTTATAACTGTGTAACTTTCGTTGCAGTCATTGAAAATATGTTTGTGGAAACATTTAGGACATATGGAGCATAGAAATGACAATGCAAATTATTTATATCTCTAACTACGTATCTATGATTTAATGTAGCTATGCATCTATCAGAATGCTAGTTACGGTAGTGGAGACAAAAATATTAAAATTTGGTAGATTTCATGCATTGTTAAAGAAATTTTTATGACTTCTAAAACAGACAGGTTGGGTTGGGTTGTTTTACCTCTGAGCGGCACGTTTTTTGCACACCATGGGCTAAATGGTCAGGTCACATGGACCCCGAAGGCTCAGAGAAGGTTGGGGGAGGGGACTCACTGGAACAGCTGTTGGGAGACAGATGACAGTCTCCCGTTAAGGCTATCCAGCGTGTTATTTAACGTGCACAGGATATTGCTCTCCCGCGCACAGAACCACGGCTTAACGTCCCATCCGACGGTCGGTGGCCTTTCCAAGCCCATCGGTGTCCCCTACTGACCGTGGGCAGAGCGGGCAAATTTACGGAGATAAATCTCAACGCTGACCCAGCTGGGACTCGAACCTGGGAACTACAGATTACGAGCCTAGTGACTGAGCCACCCCCACCTCTAAAACAAAGAGGAATTTGTTATACCGCAATTGGATTTCAGTCTCTTGTCCAGCCCCTTTTTATTTTTTTTATATCCCAGACTAGTGATTATTATTAATTAAATTATCTCTTTATATGCAGAAGTTAATCCATGACTTTATACTGATTCTTGACTGTAAAGTTTCAAATTATTTTTTTTTCACGTTTTACTCATAATTGATTGATGAGGAAATTTTAACAATATCAATAATCTATTTCAATCCTAATTGTTTAACATGTTTTAGTTTCAACAGTGTAATTTTTATGAAAACTGTCCGATTTTAATTATTATTGGATTTTGTTTACTGTAACTGTATTTTACAATCTTTTCACATTATAGGATGTTTGACAGTACTGTTTTTCCTAACTTACCTTTTAAATATTTTTACTTGTGTGTAAAAATCTATATTAAATATAATGTTTTGAAACTACATCGGTTTTTTAGCACAACTCATGAAACGGTCCTTATATTTCTATCTTACATTTCTAAAAATATTGGGACATTACCATGCTATGAATAGAAATGCATATTTAGATCATCCTTACATATGAAATTGATTTTTTACAGAAACCATCACTGTAAATCATTTGAAATAGATTTATTACAGAAACCATCACTGTATATATAAACTGTATATCTCACTCAAATCTTTCAATTTTCAGCAATATTTGTTCACTATTTGGACAATTATTAAAGCTGGAACATTTAACAACAGACGCTATTGTCGTGATCGTCTCAAACACTTTTTTTCAACAACGATAAAACAAGCTTTATAAGATGTTTTTACTTTACTTTATTAAATGGCAACTTTGTTCTACTTAAAAACATAAAATATTCTAAACAAATCACATCATTGTCATTTCACCTTTTTTTTTTTTGATTTTTTGATTTTACATTATCGAATTCTTTAGTTGAGGTATCAGTTGTTCTCACAGGTCTTTGGTATTGTGTTAAAATCACTAATAAACCAACTAATTATCTATGATATCATTGGTTGAGCTAAGAGACCATTGATTCATTGGAAAGTAATTAATATTTCAATCATGAATCATCTATGGCAACCGTCTTTTGTCAACTGCGCAGTCTCATAGACTCAGTTGTTTCAATTGACTCTTCGCCGCTAGAATTAAAAATATTACATTCTTAAAATTACGAAAGAATAAAGTTATTTCTTGCTTGAAATTATCCTAAGTACTTTTCGACACTCGATGCTGCCGTCCTCAGAGAGATACACTTTCTATAGAAGCACTCATTACAAGAATTGCTTTTCAGACATTGTTTTAGAGATCGCTAAACAAGCTCTCGTTACAAACGCCTTTATTTGCACACCTAATTCTTGATGATTATTACAATTTTAACGTTGATAAGTATAGCATTCAGTAAAGTAATCAGAATAAATTTACGGTATGATATTCTACACATACATTTAGTATGCTGTTTTATTAGGAATCAATCTGTTTTATTAGTTGTCATGTTACAGTAATAGGGAGTCGTGTTCAGAACTGAGTAACTTCCCAAAGATTTTTTTTTTTTTGTGAAAAACGTGCTTGACTATAAAACATTCGATCAAATGCGCTTAAATTTTTATACTTATCAATACTTGTGGGTCATTTAAAGAGTTATAGGACCTGAAACCTTAACAATTGTTCGTTCTGCAAAAATCATTCAAAATTCATGAAAATTTAAATAATAATTTCATTTATTATAATTTAATATAAAGTAAATTTATATACAATTAAAATGTATAATGTAATAATACAGTATAGTTTGTAAGCTGTTAAAATATTTTCATGCATTTTAGCAGTGGCGAACCGTTGATGAAAGTAGTTGATGCAACAAAGATTTCTATAAATTATTGATTCATTGATTTATCAAATTCTGTATAATCAAATAATGATCTCATCGATCAAAAAGCATTGGTTGATTGACAAGTGGATGATAGCTAAAATCGACCAATCATTTACGAAACTCTTCTAAGCGTCAGCTGCGTACTACTCTTGTCTCAGTTGCTTCCATCAATTGCTTCGCCGCTTCATTTCAGTAAAATTTAATATAACGATTATTCTTTCGTTGAAATATATTCAAATTAAGTGTGCAGATCATAGATTTTAGCTGATGTTTCTGCTGACGAGCATTACTACTTCTATAAATATTTATACAGAAATATTTAATTTATTATCAGTTACATTTTTTTCCTTACGAAACTCATTTAGGAAGTTAGTAACTTTGAATCTAATTCCCGTTGATATAACACGGAAAAGTTCCTTATAACATAATTTACTGAGTGAATATGCCACCAAGGAGAATTAACGTGAATTGCAATGAATATTAAATAGCTCTTTATCCCATTTTAGCGCAGACATTTAACTTTGAATTGGCCAATAAATCTTAATAAGAGATAATATAATAGAGATAATAAGTTTTTGGGGAAAGTGAACTAAAATTTTGATGATATCTATTGCAGGCGCGAAGCTTGAGTGGGAGTAATTGATACTGCGCAGTTGAGACATCAATGATTCTTACAGGTCATTGACTTACAGAATTATCAAGCTATTGTTAATCAGCGAATAGTATTATGGATCAACAATTGATTCGTATATCATTGGTTGATTGATCTGTGATTGATAGTTTAATCTGCCATTGATCTATGAGAATCATCGTTTCGGCAACTGCGCAGTCTCATTGTCTCAATTGTTTCCACTACGCTTCGCAAATGATCTATAGTTCACATGAAGAATAGATGACATAAGTAAACAAAAATTTCTTATTTTTCAAAAAAAGTTTTTAATTTAATCTTGTCAGTTAGTTATAAATCTTGTTTGTAACAAATCAAGAAGTGGACACCGATTCGGTGGTGAGGGTGATGACAGCCGGCAGCTATAAATTTGTGAAGGGTCGTTCATGTCTTTGCCCGAAGAAACATCAATTTACATTCCTTGTAGCTGAGCTTTGGATGTAGAAGTTTGAGGATCAACAGTTTTTACACTAAGCATTTTTTTCAAATGTGGTTTCTTTGCCATTTTTTTTTTCGTTTTGTAAAGCTTGCAGTAGCAGGCAAGGGAAGTATTTAGGTTACGCTTCAAAACAAAATTGCTATTACAGCTTTACAGTAAACGATTTTGGTATTTATACTTTGTTTCTCATAAAGAATGGAGGGAGAAGTCTCCCTTAAAGAGTTTTTTTGTCCAATCGTGGCTTATTACGCTTAACCACGAAAGTCAATGAAATGTAAGATTCTCCGCAATTAGTTAAGGAGCTTTTACTGCAAGTGGTTTACATTTACGTATAATAATAAAATATGTCTCTGGTCTACAAAATTCTCCGCATTAAAGTGCTAGGAACGTTTAATTTTGGTAGAAGATTAAGAGTAGTATGAGAATGTAAAATGCAAAATATATTCTCGAAAGGTTGAAAAGGTGGTTAGAAATCACTCTATGCGATGAAACGTCTTTCTACACCTTCTCCATTCGTAAGTTCTGTTCATTTGCAGAATCTAATCCATTGCAGGTAGGAATCTGATTTTTTCATGCAACACGGGGTCACAAAAGGGGAACCCTCGTATGAAATTTGGACCATTCGATCATATATCTCGTGAATTACAGGGAACCAAAATATGTCGAAAAACAAATAACACTTTCGATAATTTGTGCACAGACCAAGAAACGGGTTATAAGAGGCGGTGCTGATGTCGGTGTAATGACCTGAGTAACACTGAATGCTTCTTCAAAGTCGTTAATATACCAGGGTAAAATAAATTATGCTTCCTTGTATACTTTACAATATTCTTAAATTTACAGCATCATTCTTGATTGCTCACTTCCATAAAGTATGCACATTAATAATGCATGCGTACATTAGAAAACGTAATTATTTTACGGTGTGGAACTATTTTCTGTGGTGGAATTACATCTGCGAATTGTTCCTACAAGAAATCATGTCGGTGTGGCCTCTTTTAATTGGTTGAGTGCTTTCTTTGATCTGGAATGAGTATAATATTCTCATGGTGCGCTGAAGATCATGGGAGAGCCAGACGGCATGACAGAAACGTGTTTCAACATGCTCGCAGATAAGTTACTCTCTAGGAGCTCGTGTTAGCAGGGGAGTTCACTCGTCTAAAATAATAGATATGTGTTTATATCGCTCATTTTAGCAAATGCTCATTAGTATATTAATTATTGATTAATTGAGGTTAAGGTAAAAAAATATACGCTAACATCGCTAAAGACATCAGAAACAGAGAAATATTTACAATGTATACTGCTCACAAAAATCAGCGGGGAAAGTAGACCCTATTGAGCTCTCCGTTGAGCATTTTAAAATTAGGGGATATTTCAAAATGAATATGAAGGGATAAAAAAAAAGAAGCATTTGATTTTTTTTAATTAAACAAGAACATCAGAAAAGCAAACGACAAGTCAAAGAAAGTTGTTCGATTATGCAAATGAGATACAAAACCAACTTTTATGTCATTGTTGAAAATGCACCACTATACAAAAGCCTGAAAATCTTTTGTATAGTGCATTTTCGTATAGTGCATCGCTGACTGCTTTCAGATATCGAGATGAGGTCCTGCACCCTATAGTGGTACCCTATGCTGGAGCAGTTGGAGACAACTTTCTTTTCATGGACGATAATGCAAGGCCCCAACGTGCGCATCTCGTCAACAGCATGCTTCAGGAGGCAGGAATCGAACGTATGGACTGGCCTTCACGTTCTCCAGACCTGAATCCCATTGAACATGCTTGGGATGCACTGGGAAGACGTTTGGCAAATCGTCCAATGCCTCCCACAACACTTCTTGAGCTGGAAGTTGCCCTAGAGCAAGAGTGGCAGAGGATCCCACAAGAACTGCTGGACATTCTGATCCTGTCCATGCCCCATCGCTGTCAGTGTGTTTTGGCAGTCTTGGGGGACCATACACCCTATTAGAACAGTCAATGTGTGCCACTCTCGTCCAGTTTGACATGCGTCTGTTCATCCCCACCAACATGCTATTTATTAATGAGCCAATTATTACCAACAACATTTACTAATGAGCATTCACTTGCTACTCAATCACGACAATTGAGTTTGCATCTCATTTGCATAATCGAACAACTTTCTTTGACTTGTCGTTTACTTTTCTGATGTTCTTGTTTAATAAAAAAAATCAAATGAATCCTTTTTTAATCGCTTCATATTTATTTTGAAATATCCCCTAATTTTTGTGAGCAGTGTAGTTTACACTTGTTTTGGTTTACACTACGATACACACTTCAGAACATATAATTACATACAAAACAAAAGTTAAAACTTAAAACATTTTAGAAACTTGGTCAAATCGACTGTATATATGCGATCTTTGAAAATACGCGAAGTTGGGAACAACACTACAGGAGATAGAGAGCTCCAAACACGACCAACTCAGCATATGAAAGAATGAAATTTACAGTTTGTTCTAGCGTGAGGTATATGTATACATTGAAGATCCCTCCTTGTTCTGCTAGAGTCCAAAACACGAATTAATGGCTCGACCGGATTTGAATAGAGAAGGTTGTTAATGATTTTATAACAGATTTTTAGATTTTTAACTCCATTTCAAGGAGTGAACATTGAGAACTTTCAATCGTTCCTCATAGCTTGAATTGGACAGTCCAGGTAGGCTCTTGCTAAACCATCTGAGCGGACATTCAACTAGACTGATGTCAGAGATCATGTGGGGAGACCGGACAAGAGATGCATATTCAATAATAGGCAAAACAAAAGTAGTGAATGCCTTGAAAAGAGTGGGCCTATTGCACTTCTTATAGCAATGCAAAATCATGAAGGCGACATGGTTGCTTTTTAGTGATGTTTTGGCAGTGTAAAGAAAATGAGAAGTTGGGAGAAATGGTAACACCCAAATCCAATTGAGATGATACACTGATGATTGGAGAGCCATTGGTAACATAATTTTGCTTCTAATTGCTACCACTCAAGTGCATGATAATTGGTTTGTCTGCAGAAATTAGTAATTGGTAGGATATACTCCAGTCTTCGATGCTGTTGCATGCAAGCTGTATGGAACGACAGATGTCTAAAGAAGTAGAATTGGCATAAAATTTAATGTCATCAGCAAATATGTAGAAGGCAAGGTATGCTTGTTGTGAACAATGCGAAAAGTATAGGTCCAAGAACACATCCTTGAACAACACCACTGCTGACATCCTTGATTGGACAAAGGCCATCTTAACTCTTATTTGTTGAGAGCGGTTGGAAAATAATGCACAGATTAATCTTACGATGATCAGGGAGATTCCAGTCCAATAAGTGTGTCAAAAGCGATCTCCTTACTTTATAGAAGGCTTTTTTCAAAATCTTTATAAATAGCGTCGATTGGACAGCCAGCGTTAATTGATGTACCCAATTGTTAACACAGTGAAATAATTGCACTGTAGAGGCTTGTCATGAAACCAAATTGTTCATATGAAATATTATGCACCTGAAGAAAGTAAAGAAGCTTCAATAGTATTCAACGGTCCATTATTTTGAGAACGATGTCCGTCAGTGAGACTGGACGGTAATTGGTAGGAACAGTGGGATCACCTTTTCTCTTGTAAATTGTAATGACTGTGGCTTGAGTCCAGTCAGGAGGAACCCAACCAGATTCCAGAGAAGAGTTGAACAGGATAGATATTTTTTTCGCAAACAACGGAGTTTTGCTTCTTGTAAAAAGTTGATGGAATCTTGTCTGGTCCAGGTGATGATTTGGTAGGAATTAATAAAATGATAGTACTGACATTTTGGGGGTCGAACATGACCGAGAACAGAGAGTCGATTTATTGGTCACAGGAGGTAAATAATATAGATACATCAATAACATAGTTTCCAGCAAAGGTGGTCGCAAACAGTGAACCTTTTTGAAAATTTGAAGTGACAGTTGAACCATCGTGGTGTTTCAAAGGAAGGATAACTCATGGACCTTTTAGTTTTCCTCTTGCAATCTTTGTAAAACGCATTCGAATTTTTAGCGTTTTAGCGAACTCTTGTGAAGCATCTGAATATATCTTGGATGCTGCGTTATAATTTGTTTTATTAGTAGAATTATTATTGTTTCGAAGCACTCTCCAAGCTCGCAATTTTAGCTTGTCCAATTTTCGTAGGTAAGGGATTGGAGGTCTTACTTTTTACATAAATACGTGGAATTAGTTGCCGACATGAATGCAATAATATCGAAGAATTCAGCTGCCAGTTGGTCAAATAATTGTGGAAGAGCAGAACAATGTTAAGTGAACATGCTGCTGATTAATTCAGATAAATATCGTAATATGTATTTGTAAAATACAGTGACTCAAGATAGGCATGTGTAGAAGTGCGGAGGTTGAGGTTAAAAGCAACAGGATTATGGGGAAGTGATCATTAGTGGCTAAAAGGCAGAACGCTTCAATGTTCAGTATGAATGCATCGATGTTGTAGAAGACCAAGTCAAGGTAATTTTCGCCTCATGTGGTAAAGGTAACAAGTTGTTGGAATCCTAGGAAATTTAGTCGTGAGATAGCAAGCTCTTGAGCATTATTTGTAGAAAATGGAGGTGTGAAATCTGTATTGGCAAAATTAAAGTCAATTGGAATTTTGCCACTAGTAACATATTCTATGCAATTGAGGAAGCTATTTGTATAAGAATGGTTGCTAGAATTAGATGGAGGGATGTAGGCTGTGAGTATTCGAGCTATGCGGCTGTGATATGAATAAATGTCAACACCAATAATTTCATACTCGCTGAAACAAGTAGGCGTTGATATTACAGTGCAGTGAAATGAATATGTTATGAATATACACATTTCACCACCTTTAGGATTCAATCTATCCTTACGAAACATTGAAAAACCTTTAGGACACATACAATCGTCAGAGTAGGTATCATCGAGCCATGTTTCTGAGACACACAATATATCCAAGTTGTGAGCATAGATAATATGATGCAAAGATTGAATTCTGTTGCATATGCTGCGCGGATTTATAAAAACAGTTCTACAGTGTTCAAAATTATTTGAAAGTCATTGGTTGTTGGATTGTGAACTTGAACCAACAGGCGTTTGATTGGAGGGCGACGTAGGTTCCGTAATAACGTGCCCTGGTATCCTTTAAACTCAGTGATAAAAGTTCTTTTCGGCCTTAAATTCTGATTTAAGAAGTAATCCAGATTTATCAGAATCTCAGAAGATATCTATCAGAAAGAATAGAAATCGATATCTTTTGCTCTGAGTTTTACACATTCAAAACAATATCTGTGTTGTCAAGCATATTCACAATATCACTTGAAGTAGTAATAGGGCTAAATCTATTAAATAAATTTCGCTTTTTCTTGAGAATGCTCACCATAGTAACATTGGGAACTTCTCGAGTGCCCAGTACAAACGTTTTTGGGCTGGTCGAATGGGTTTTGGTAATAACCTTTGGGCTGGATTCCTGGGATCTACTAGAGTAAGATGACTGAATAGATTTGCTCTTGCTAGGACTGTTTCGATTAGGCTGATGATTGATTGAGGTGGAAATAGGATGGCCATCGACAGCACTGGCATACGAAAATTCAAGAGGAATTGGTAAAATACTATGTATATTGAATAACCTAGAGTTGATAGCCGAATTGTTACACATGGCATTATAATGGTCAACAAATAAATTTATATTTGCTCTTTTAAAAGCTATTTCGCTATTGAGTAAGTCAAAAATTTCTTCTCAGAAAAGCTTCCAAATTTTTTTCTAAATCGGATAACGGAGAAATACCCAATGGACTCCTATCAATAGAGGAAAAGGAGACATTTTTGTCAGCTCCTTCTTTCACAGAGTCCTCAAAGATCTTAACAACTTCTTTCTTGGAATTGTTGAAATTATTGTCATTCTGGTTGGCAGATTTTTTAAAATATTTTATCGCATATTTTGTTAAATAGAGAACACATGTTTTCGATCTGCGACATAAAATTACTATGTAGAGGTGGCAGGATTACTTTTGAGTGCAGTAGCAGTTGGAATGTTGTGCAGACTGTCGATTGCCATAATGATCTGATCATACGGAGAAGAAATATATACACAGTAATTTGACAACACAGTCAATGTCGAGATTCGTGAAGTGACAACTTTGTAGTGGTCACATATAATAGAAGTGGAAGTGGTCACATATAATAGAAGTGAATACTTTGTAGTGGTCACATATAAGTAGGAAGTTCACGGACATGCAGCAGTGGCGACTCCGTAGGTCAAAGTCACCTCGTTTCTAAATATAGACTTCGTAGAAGCAGGGTGATCGAAGACACAACTGGACCTTAAGATCAGAACAAAGACTGCGATTTTAAAAACTTAAATATACTGATAATTCACTTACGTATCAAGAAATTCACTGCTCCAATAAGTAGATCACGCAATGATATAGCTATCATTAATTTATGTCTTAAAATAACTTAAAATAAACATAAAATCGTGAGCTACAATGCATTGCTAACTGGTCCTTCGTGCAAGCGAATGTCGAGAGATGTTTTAAAAGCGGATAATTAGCTCAAAAGAACCTAAAAAGGTTGGGAACCATTACGTGAATTGGCTAGGTAAAAAGTCTCAAGTGCTCAGAGGAGGTTGGGAAAGGAGTTCCACTGACTATAATTCCAGCAACTTAATCCAAGGCATTCTTTAACCAGCACAGGTTATGCCTCTCTTATGTCCTCGGCCTAACAACTCATGCGGACTGGCCGCGGCCATTCCGATCCCGTCGGTGCCACGTCTTCGTCAAAAGGGTTAGTAGAGAAAATTTCGACACAAGCAAGTCACAAGCTGTCTTGCTTTTTCGGCAGTTTGTTCATTTAAACTGCTTGTATTTTCGCCTCAAATTGTTGCTTTTAACATTATTTTAATCCTATTTCTTTGTAAGTAACTTAAATATTAAAAATCGTTCTAGGTTATAAATTTTATAAAACAATGCTATTATTACAGAAAGTATTTCTTACGACTAGATATATTTAGTTTGAAACAGCGAATAACGTTTTAACTGTATCTTGAAATTTATTAAGATGGAATTGCAGCTTTCGCATTTAAAAATAATAAACGAATCGAGGCAAATTAGTGAGTGCGCCTTTTGTGCGTGAATTATAGATTTCAAATTAGGTAATAATTAATACCAAGCTGAATTAACACAACTCTATCCGTTGATAAGAATGTATTCTTCATCTGGGTTATAAAAAAATACATCCAGAAGAAATAACAAAGTCAAAATAAATTATTCTATCCTCCAAATTTACAGAGCGCAGATAAGATTTTTTAAAAAGTTCCTGACTAAATTCTAAAAGTTTAATGAGTTGTGAAAAACTAACTTCCGAAGTTGAAACTGTTAGATAGTTCTTGTTCAGTAATGGCATCTTACTCAATAACTCTTGAAATACTAAAGGAATACTGTACAAAATAAAGACTTACCTTGATAGTCATGATTTAGATCCTTATTTTCATTTTTTTTTACATAAAACGTCTTGTTGGTTAATTTTTAATAGTTTGGTTTCTGCCGCATTAATTAATTATATTAAGAGAAATGCAGTTGAATCACTACATTATTTATATCATTTTCGTATAAAATTAAATGTTTCATAACTTAATAATGATGTATTTGTTTGGTTTATTTATCTCAACACCAGTGTTGGGTTAAAGAGATAATGCAAAAATGTGAAATATTATTTTTCAATATGCGTTATTTCTCGTTTTTCTTACCAAGATAGATATTGATTTGCGTCTGAGGATTTTTTCTGCACATTTTGTCACTTATCCAAGTCACAAGGATAAGGTGGCATTAAACTTAAATAATAAAGCATTATTTCGTTATACGTTTAATAATAAAAATTCTATAATCTAGATATTGGTATACATAATTATTTCAATAATTCATTTTTGACCAAGCTTCGGTATTGCTGAAATTAAATAACCACCTTCTAAAACTCCTTTAAATGCCAAACTATTATTACTGAAAATTTTGTTATCTAGAAAGGTGGGAATGTTTGTCTCAAAAAGAAAAACGAAAAAGATTTTGATACTTTTCCAAATGTAGCTCCCTCTAATGGTTGATATTCAAAATAAAGAATGATTTTTAATGGGGATCGTAATGGTTAATAGTAATTATTCAAAGAAAAAAAATATTTTCCATTTATTTTGTAAAAACAAAGAGTTGAATGTATACAACTGAAAGACGGAAGCAATTGAGACAAGATGTATCTGGCGCATCGAAGATTCTCGTAAATTATTGGTTGATTTTACTAATCAACTACATGTCAATCAGTCAATTATCTTTGATCTATGAGACAATTGGTTAATTGACAAGATATTAATAGCTCAGTCAATCAATGACTTATGGGAATCTTTGGTACTTCATCTACGCAGTCTCAATGTCTCAATTGCCTCCACCTAGCCATTGAACTATTTTTTTAACGAAGGCGATGAAACTATACTACAATCGCACTAATGCTGCATTTCAGCATTTTGCACTAGTGTAATTTTCGCATTAATGTAACCATTTGTTACCGATTTCTTCACATCATTATGCAGAAGATAAATTTTTTGAGCCTCGTAATTAATTATAGGAAATAGTAAATTATTTTTAACTATAGTAAAAAATTTGTTAAAATTATGTTTAGATATTTTTGCATGCGGATTTTTTTTACTTCTACTAGTTTACAAGCAGAGACATTTTCATACAAATGCTAATTAAGATTTCAGATTTAGGGCTCCTAAAATTTGTGGACCTTTAGATTGAAATCTTAATAGCCTTGTGATACACGAATCAGGCTCTGCGTGGGTAAAAAACAACAACATGGAAAAGCTCTCTTCTGTTAAATCAGTTGTTCCCAAATGTTTTGGATGGAACCAAACATTTTACCAAGTATTTTTTTTTCTTAACCTCATTCACAGGAATCAGATAATATTTCTTGTATAAAACTGGTTAAAAAATTTTCCTTTTATCGAACTTTTCAAATATTTTAATCCATAATTGCAAACGTTTTTCTATTAAAATAAAACTTACATAATTATATTAATCTAAATATTTGATATTATGTTATTCTAAATATTCGATATTATGTTAATCTAAATATTTAATCAGAAGGATAAAAATTCCAGAATAGATCGAAATCGTTTAGCAGAACATATCACTGATACTAAAATTGTTATGTATTGTAATATTCCTTAGAATGTTTCAAATGTTATCTCTTATCATCAAATGCTCATTTTATAAACTCTAATCTGCAATTGGATTCGTTTCATAAAAAGAACATTAAATTACAAGACTCCGATATTTTAGAATTCCTAACCAAATATATTTAATTGCATATTCATCAAGGAATACCTTTTGTCATTCAAACAGTCACGTTGCTTCTGTGAAAAAAATATATATAAAAAAAGGGACTGAAAGAAATAAAAGAATTTTTTGCCAGAAATGAGAAAGCTTACATAATAGAAGGAAAGGTAGACAGCAGGAGCTGTAGGAAAAAAGGGAAGACTGGAGAGATGGAGACTTAATTTACCTTCCTCATGACAATGGAACTAACCGGAGAGTAGCGATGTAGCCAAATTTAATTTATTGATCTCGGTTTCAATCTAATTACCCAGCCATCATGTTTGTTTTCGAGGTCGGCAAAACCTACTCATGGAAGGGAAAAAAGAAGTCTCCTGTTGAAGAAACAGAATGGGGATATATATATACACAGCGAAAAAAAAAAGAAGTCTTGGAAGAAAGAGTTTCTTCTAAATGATTGCACGAGAAACCTTTAGTGGCAAAGACAAAGCACGAGACGTCCAAGGTTATCTGTTTTTCCGTTTTTTTTCTCTCCCTTCCCCTCTCTCCATCTGAATGTCACAGCACAGTCATTGCTGAGAGCGAAAAAAGTAAGGACGTTTTCTTCATTTAGTGTCTGTACTCGTGACAGGTTTTGCACATGGAAAAGAAGATACCGAATGGTCTTCTGTCGAGAGCTGATTGATCGTGGCAAGAAAAGGGCAATTCCCGATTTGACGACATTCGCCGTTTGGGGTGAGGAAAAGAAATAAATAATAATATGAAAAAAAGACTTGAAGAAGTGCTTGTTTTTATTTTAGGCTTCTTATTCAGATCTCGGAATCTCTTCTATTTGGATTAGATTGTTTTATTCTCTGAGCGTTTTTTTTTTCACACGCATACATAATTCTCAAGCAGCCATAGGCTGCTGAGGTTCATGCAGACAATAATTACAGCTATTGAATTTGTCTACTGCAGGTTATTTCTAAAAAAGTTCTGTTTGACATTGTCTTCCCACCATATTCTAGATCTCCATTTTTTTTTAGCATTTAGGCACATTGTTTATAACTCTATTCACTAATCCGTAGTTCTGCATGCGGGTAACACGGCCAATCCAAAGCAGTCTCTCTCTGCCTAATGTGCTGTTCAAAGGTGATTGATGACTCTTTCGTCTAATATCATCATTATTTACAAAGTCAAACTACCCAATACCCAAGATTCTGCTTATGCAAATGGGACCAAACCTGAGATCTGAACCCTAAGGGTTCAGTTCTCAGTATACATGTACAGCTGTTAGGAAAGAGATGCACGCCTCCCGTCAAGGTAGTTTCTCACATTCTTTAACATGCATATAGTTTGACTGACCTGTACAGAGGACATGGGCTTAATGTGCGTCGGGGTTCCCTTTTTCACCGAGAGTGGGACTGGAACTGGGCTAGAATGCTTCGATTAGCTTCCATGTTAGTAATTTGCTTGGCAACGAAATAAATTATACGTATTGGAATTTCGGATAGCACATGAATGTTTTTTTCTCTTGATGTAGATCTGAGTTCGAAAATCTGTGTTTTCGCTGCGGTTGTTCTTTTTTTCCTTTATCTACGGTGAATTAATCTCATAAGTGACAAGTGAGATGTTTCCAAACAAGTGGGAAGCACTAGAAGAACTGTAATTGTTAATTCCTTACATTTCAGCGCAGAATCGACTAATATTAAGAAGTTTATTAAAATTCTTTCTATCAAATTGGAAAATATAGGAAATATTTCCTATATAATATTTTTTCAAAGAAAGATAATCCATCCTCTTATTTTTCGTCTCTCTTCAAACACAGAACTGAGAACCAGAAAAATATTCACACTTTGTTTTTCTTAACAATGTGTTTGTAGAGAATAGTAGAAACTGGTTCTCGGAATTTGTATTTGGGACCTTGAAGAACGTTGATGCAGTAGTGTAAACATTTTAAGACTCAAAATACAAGCCTTAGGTTTCCGATTTACTCCCTAGAGCACCGTTCGAAATTGGAAGCGGATGAGGAGAAATGAGATTTTTTTCTTCTTTGCCGCAAGGTCTGTGGAGAAAAAAAAAGCAACAACTGTTGTGTGTATCTGCTTTGGAAAACGTGTTACGAAGCTATTGGTAACTGTCTTGCTTTTTCACCTTCTCTTTCTCCACCAGTCGATCTATTCCGAAGAAGTTTTTCTGGTATGATGAATAACGCAGGAAACTGGAGGATTTCGAGGAACACATAAATATACGACTGGGAAATTGGCAGAAATAGCACTTTCCAACAAAGGGAATGCGGCTCTGCAATGCAAGCAAAGGTAAACCACCAACTTCGGAGCGTTACTCTTTCCATCTGCATTGCAATAGGTTGTCGGAGACGGTTCTGCAGCAACAGGCAAGCAAAGACGGCTGGACTGCTCTCTCTCCCTTACTGTTGTCATTCTTGGAAAATAAACAAGTCCACACGTTTTATTACTGACGCTACTACTGCTGTACTTCCGTTCCCGTCGTTTCCTCCGTTTGCGTAAACTATCAGGTTTCTCAGTGTGTCAAGTTAGGATTTGGTGATACGAATCGTAGCGTGAAAGGATTGAATTTTTTTCGAAAGATACTAGAAATGTTTACATATGTTTCGTGCATTAAGTAGAAAAGGGAGTGTATTTATTGTGTGTGGTTCTGACGAAGTTTAGTTCAATATACATTCTTTTTTCGCAAGTCAAGTTAATATAATTTTCAACTTAAAAAAACAGAATGTTTTATATCGTTCTTCGTAAGATGTTTGTTCATTTGCAGCGTCAGGTGGCTTGGCTCTTGAAGGTTTATTGATAAAAATACTGGTTCCTGATATAAATACGGATATCGACGAAAAGCTCTCAAAGTCTACTCTACGAAGAGTAATTATAAAACTAGGTCTCTTGAAATATGTTGGTGGTTTGAGCTTGATGGATGATTTAAATTTATAGTTTTTTATCGTTTCTGTATTTTTTACATCAGTAATCTTGATAATTTAGAGGAAGCTTATAGATTTACATGATTCTTTCTATGTTGGATAGAAAAATAACACTAAACTAAAACTCTGTTTCAACGTTCGTGTTCAACGGAATAATTTTTAAAAACATCTTATGCGAATATTGTTCTTAAACGAAAAAAAATCACCCCTTGGAGAAAAAAATGAAACCGAAAAACTGGATCTTACTCTAAATGAAGAGCGCTTTAAATGCGAAATCAAAGGGGTTTAGACATACAATCAAGTTACGAATATACTGTATATTTTCTGATTCTTGATAATTTAGTAATAAAATAAGCATCTAGCAGAAAACTCCAGTTTGTAAGAACAAATTATTTTCAGTTATTTTTTCACTCACTTTAGTTTTTATAACCTACGTAGTCTTTGTTCTGTGCTCTGATTAAGAATTGAGATTAAATATAAAAGAAGAAAAAAAATACTAATGCTACATTGAAAGACAATGATAATTTATCTTTCACTATCAGCAATATTAAACTTAAAAGATTTTTCAGGTTCGAAAGACCTCTGTCTCTCTGATCATTTGCCAAGCGGACTGTTGATAACTTCAGTGATGTCTGAGGTTCTTCTCACTCTAAAGGGCTCTTCCTCTTCTCAATAGTAAGACTCGACCACTACGAGCCCACAGCGCTAATTTTCCCCACTGCCGTGCTCTTACTTTGCTGAACAGGAAACTAATTATCCCACTTATTCTCGTACCCTTGTTCGAGGATTACTGCAATTAATTTTGCTAATGATGTGATCGTCCACTTTTGTGACACTTTGGATTATTTTCCGCTCGTATCTTTATAAGCTCAGTTTGTGAGCGCCACTCTGAAGTAACTGGAAAGAAAACAGGCAACGAGAATGCCACGCAAGATTTAATTAACGATATTTTCGAGTATTCGGTTAGCAAACTAAAGAAGACACTATTAAATTTTCAGAATGAGATAGTGTGTTGATGCTTAATTTAAAATGTTTCGGAATGATTTAAAGGTTACGGAGAAGGAATGGTCTTATTTTTTTCCTGGCTTACTATATGAAAATGACTATTTTGAATCGCATTTTAAAGTTTTAGTACAAAATATTAAACTGTAAATTTGGAGAAATTTTTCTGTATTGGTTAGATATTTTATAAGAGAAATAATGTGTGCATCTACCATTTCTTCGTTAACTCTTAGAGGTCAATCTTAAAGAGTTTTTCACTGGAAGTAAAGATATTAGCAATCGACGCTATTTTTGGTTTACTTTGTATATAAAAATAATGTTTTTGAACCCTCTGAGTGCAGTTCAATATATGTGTACCAGAAAAAAAATTTAAAATACCAAAATATAACATATTGATTATTTGTTTATTGTGTAACACCTAGTTAATTACTGCTACCATTTGGTTTCAAGAAATGAGGCGGGGTGGGGGGGGGGGGGGGTAGATTTACATGTTATGCAATTATGCAAATAAACTTTCAGTACAAAAAAACCCCCTGCAAAACGCCTGTGCATTATTCATTGCTTTCCTCAAGAATTGCATGTAAACTATATTGTTTTCTCAAGAATTACAAATCGGAGACTCATTTTGTTAAAAAAAATACCTCAAAGGTATCTTATAGGTGACTCGTCAAGGTGACATGCAGTTGGAAAAACGGAAGTTGTCCAATATCAAGCCATTATAGCCAAATGCCTGAATATATCTCGAATGGAAGTCTAAAACTCAGAAGACAATTTCAGCATACAGGTGATGTCGCTAGATGACCAGTGCAAGATTACTCAAGAATAATATCTCAAGACTAATATCTTGCTTCAACTGTGAGGCATCGTAGAGCACTGATGGTTCCACTTTGTTTCGAAGCTTGATTCTTTCAGAGAAGAGGAAATATATAGGTGGACGGTGTCCAGAAGGCTTTAAAAAAGGTAGTAATTAGACAAGTGTGAAAAAAAACCACCCATTCACTACCCGGACTCGAACACTGGATCTCCTGGTCATGCGCCAGTTACTCTATTACAAAATATTAAACTGTGAATTTAGACACGATGCTTTTTTGTATCGGTCCGACATTTTATAGGGGAAGTAACCGGTAGAGCAACTGACGGGTAACCAGGGATTCAGCTTCAGACTGATTTTCGATGAAGAGGTTTTTTTCTGAAGAGCATTAGGGAAAGGGATAAATATGGAGATGGTAGTTTTAAAATATGGAAGGCATCAACACCAATGGCCACATCGACCTCCACGTGTTTCGTAGAGGATTCCTGACTACCAGAATTAGTGTAATGAGATTTTCGAATCTTTTTTCAGCCCATTTTCAGGTACAGTGGGCTCAGGATTTATTTTATCGGACGATATATCCTCGTACAAGGGGGCAGAAATTGGCTCAGTCGTTAGCACATAAGGCTCATAACCTGTAGCTACCAGGTTCGCGTATCAGCGTTGAGATTTATATTCTCTACCTCCACCCTGTCTTTTTGGAGAAAGGGGACAACAGTGGGCTTGGAAAACTTTGTATTCGAAAGGCTGCAGTTCATCGAATGAGGCAATTTGCGACTGTCGTCGAGAGCCACGCCTTCTTGCTAGAGAAAAACACCTGGATGGCCTTACCTGGGGACTTTCATCTGTCTCCTAACACCTGTCTAGTGAATCACCTTCCCATACTCAAGTCTGAGCCCTAGAATCCTTATTGTCTGGCCATTTAGCCAATTGTGTGCAAAACTATGCCGGTCATAGGTAAAAAAAAACAATTCGCGTACATAGAGCTCACTGATAGAACAATATCTTGAACATTAGGGTATTAAATGCATGGAGTGGTCTGCATGATCCCCGATCTCAAACTTATTCAGTACGTCTGGGATGACTTAATTTATTCAGACAGTTCACTGAAGATTTCACACTAGAGTCATCTCATGTCCAGTTAGAGCTTAAATAACAATTTCTTGGTGCGTTTTTCCCAAAGTGCTAACAACTAAAACTAGTTATAACTGAAAGTAAAGCATAAACTAACTTTATGTTTGTATAATTACATTGAAATGAATCATTTTTTCCTAATGTATCTGACCGCGTTTAGCTCCTTTCTTTTTAAGAGTTGTTATTCATTCTGTTTATGTGTAGACATTCAGTTTTCTTGTTTTAACTGAGTTTTTTATGTTAGATACGATCTAACAAGATATTATGATTCTCATTTATGCAAAACTTCAAATAGTTTAAATTTTTGACGTTAGAGTAATGATATATAAAATGAAATATATATAACAGGTTTAAAATCATGCTATAAATGTATTCGGATATATTGTGGTTGTGAAGGGGATTACATTGACAACAACAGAATTGACCCTTATCCCAGAAGGAGCAGGGTTGATGGGAATAAGGATGTTAAAAGAAAAATGTCATTTTTTAGATACTAATAAAATATTAATGTTCGAATTTTTTGAATAATCCATTAATTTAAATTTTCACCTTTAGGGAGTGCTAAATTCGAAAAATGATCATTTAATATTCTCCAGAAGTGATGTCATTCTTCCTATTTTATCCTTAATTGTATAATTTCACAGAATACCAAGAGTACAAAATACCAATCGCCTAATAAAATGTAAATAAATCATTTATATGAAGTTTAGGAAATGCGAATTTTACACTATGTTAGAAAACATCAAATTTCATGTTATTTCCTATCTCCCTAAAACTGAATTCAACATATAACGAATTAACGTTAGAACATTGGAATGAATCAGCATTAGAAAGAACATTCTAATGAATACATGATTATATCATTATAACAGGGATTATTCCTTCTCCATTATTTTCCGTATATTTTCAAATTTGATGATTCATCAATCTGTAGTTGTGAACCTAAATATTTTAAATAATTACTTCAAACAATATTTTATTGTTCTACCTACAGCTGTTCAGTATGGCTCTCTACTATACTTATGTATACAGTCTTATCAAAATTAATATTACTCTCCATTATACATTCTTCATTTAATTTCCACAACATATATTCGATATAATAAAATCCACAGGAAGTAACAAAATTCACAAAGGATTGGATTGTTTGGATTGTTTTACCTCTGAGCGGCAGTTTTTTGCACACCATGCGCTAAATGGCCAGGCCACAAGGACCCCGAAGGCTCAGAGAAGGTTGGGGGAGGGGACCCACTGAAACATCTGTTGGGAGACAGATGGTAGCCTCCCGTCAAGGCCATCCAACGTGTTCTTTAACGTGCACAGGGTATGTCTCTCCCGCACACGGGGCCACGTCTTAACGTCCCATCCGACGGACGGCGGCATTTTCAAGCCCATCGGTGTCCCCTACTGACCGTGGGCAGGGCGGGGAAATTTTGCGGAGATAAATCTCAACGCTGACCCAGCTGGGACTCGAACCTGGGAACTATAGATTACGAGCCTGGCGCGCTACCGACTGAGCCACCCCCGCCCCTAATTCACAAAGGGGCAATAATTTCATATCTATTACACGTTGAAAGAATTTGACTTATGGGGCAGAAATATTGTTTTTTACAGAAAACCTAAAGAAAAAAAAACTTAGGGCAACTGAAATAGATTTCGAAGAAGGTGCTTGTGAAAGACAAGACAATATTCGAGTGAGGAAGTGAATTATTAGAGAGAAATTTGCAACTGAAAAGTATAGCTCAAAAGATTGAGGAAAAATGCTGGTGATGTATGGATATCTCCAGAGAATGGACTAAAGAAGATGGCCAAGGATAATTTTATCTAGTACTCCAAATATTAGGAAGAGGAGAGGAAATACGAGAAAAATGTGGGATGATGGATTCGAAGAAGCAATATTTAAGAGACTTATAAAAGAACAATATCAAATAGATTTATGGGAAGGAGACCAAATGAGAGATCCCTCTAGAGAAATAGTTCACGAAAGGGAACAAGAGTTATCTCTGTAAATAACACTTACAGATATCTATTTAATTTTAAAAAATTTTCCTGGTTCTACAATTTCCTAATAGTATAAGGCCTAAGTGTCACCGACATATTGAAATATATCTTTGTATCGTTCATATCAACCTCTTAGTCACCACTTATAAAAATTATCTGATAAAATACAAATCTGCAAACAAATAATATAATAAATCTGCAAATAAAAAACAAATTCCCAAATGCAAGTCTTGTAGCATTTGGTTTAGCATTGCTTCTTGTGTTCGACAAAAATGCATTTTGTCTCTTTTTCTATTTAGTTTGTTTATTAATTATGTTAAGAGATATTCACTGCAAGGGAAAGATTTTGCCTTAAATGGTCTAGAGATCTGAACACTTCTTATTTAGATTATGCTGATGATTTGACCCTTTCGGCAAATGATACTGATGAGATGAACTCTTTCATTAGAGCTATTGATGAAATTGATAGTAGAGTAAGTTTGGTGATAAAAACAGAGGGAAAATAAAGTAATGAAAATTGGTCACAGAGGCTGTGATTCAGTTAATCTGAATGTTGCAGTCTTTGCAGGTGTCATACTTTAATTTTCTTGGAACTAGGTAACAGATACTGGTGATGTGCATTATGAAATTAACAGACGAATAGAGATTGCTGCTGGGACTTTTAAAAATCTATGGAGAGTGTGGGGAAATAGGAGTATACACCTAAAGACTACAATTAGACTCTATTACAGTTTGGTTCTTTCTAGAGTTAGTTTTTTTTTACTTAGTTAAAGTTCTAGTATGTTATCATAGAAATTCTACATTAAAATCTATCAATATATAAATAACCCAAAATGGTTATGATAGTGAATCCTGGACCTTTTGAAAACCTGATGTTTCTGATTTTAGATGCTTGCGCAATATCTTGGATATTAAGCGGTTCAACTTTGTAAGTAATGATAAAGTTAAGAAAACGAGTTCGGTACCTCCTTTGAGCAGCATATTCTGCAGAGAGAGACTCCGTTGGTTTAGCCGTGTCGTTCGTATGGATAATTATAGATTAGCGAATAGAGTTATGAACAGTATGCTTAAAGGCCTCAGAAAGACGGGGAGACCTAAGGTTAGGTGAGCAGATAATGTCAATCAGGCCTTGTTAGAATTGGTTTGCAGTGACCAGTTGCAGCAGATGTAGCTAAGAACAGATATGCATGGAGAATTAAATTGCACGGTCTTATTGTACCTCTATAGTGCATGGCTGGTTGAGGATGATGATGATGATGATGATAATGATGATGATGATAATGATGATGATGATGTTGATAAAATGAATTCATTTTTAAATAAAAGACTAATTTTTAGCTAAATTAATATCGTACTTGATCTAAATTGAGCAAATCAAATATTTTGTTTGTTTTATAATAAAAGCCAATAAATTCGTAAATACTAAAACATTCTAGAATATTTCCGTAATAATGAACAACGCGAGTTTCGTGTGCGATAACCACAAGGATATATTACTTTAAACAGTCAAATAATAACCAATGTTTACAGTATTTTGAGCTTGTTATTCTTTTAAACTACTGAATTCAAGTGAACTTTTGACAATAGATTAAAAATGTGTTTTAAATTAGCGTGCATTTAGTAGTTACACTGGTTCCACAAAGATCAGTCTGCTCAGATGCTAGATTTCTACTAAAAGCCGCTAGGGAGAATATGTCTGGAAAAGAAGACTCATCAGCAGAAGAGGAAGACATTGACCAACTGAATTTAAATGAACATATTGTAACTGAAAGTGATCCAGAAGCTGTCAGTTACTGTTCATCTTATGATGTCCGTATTTGACAGGAGAGAACAACCTTTTAAATTGGTGTGTTATAATAGTTTAATATTAATAGAAACAAAATTTTTTCATTTATCTACTTAAATCTTGATACTTTCATTTATCTACTTAAATAAAAATTATGTATTAAAATTAAGTTATAGGCCATAACCCTTAACTATTTTATATCTGACAAAAATTAATATTCTGTATATTATTTTTACTAATTTTTATATTGAATATTTCACATGTTATATGAAAACTGGTGTAGAAGCGTAGGAAAGAAAATACATTACATTCAATATTTGAAGAAATTAAAATTAAGTTATATTTTTGTTTTTATAAAACTTTATTCAACATCTGTAATCATCTAAATCAAATCCAACATTTCCATTTCTCAAACGTTTTACCAATCATAATGTCCCGTGTAAATACTATTTGAACATTCAAAAGTGCCCCTTGATTCTATTTATGTTTCAGCCTTCTAAATGTGTATGAAAAAAGAGAATCCTGAATAGTACTTTTTATTATGAGTGGATCAAAAATTACTATGTGTTTTTGATTATCATAATGAGAATCTATTTCCAAATATGAGGTCGACAGCATTAAAAATTTAATGTTTTGATACTTCCAACATAGCGTACGTGAGCATTTTATTTTGTTTGTTATGATGAATAAAATATTATTGATTATTGGCTTCAGTACATGAATATTTAAATGTTTTCCAGCATTGCAATATGTCACTATTCGCAACCTATTTATTCTTCTATTATCTATATAACCTATTTATTTATCATTTAGAACGGAGCAACATTACTTTGACAGATTGTTGCTGTAAAGTCAGCGGTTACCAACCTTTTCGACTGAACTTCTACTTTTGCCAAATGTAATTTTTAAACGCCCCATCACAAAAAGCAGATAATGTTTCCCGTACAAATACAGCATAAAACACATTTGCTTTCTACTTAAATTTACGATAATTTTGATCTATGAATTCCGAAGGCTTTTCTGTCGAAATGAAACTTATATAACTATATTAATTCAAGAAGTACCTGATATTCCATTTAAACTGTTTCTACAGAAAAAAGTCAAAATAATTGTTGTACAAGTTCTGAAATGCACCCATTTGGTCATCACCTTTCTAAGTGATAATTATTCACGTATGTTCATAACATTTGGTTCACAAAAGAAATTCCAATTCAAGTGCATCATTTCAGAAATTTATATAAAATTTTAAAGAAACTACTGAATATAATCTAAAAATGCATTTTATCTGTTTCTAATTTTTACAATATCATATAGTTTTTTTTATAACTTTCGGTCCCAGAACTTTAATTCACTCTCTTTAATTCAATGCCACGATATCTATTACAGCTTAAAAATATACCACTAACAAAAATAAAACAAAAAAAATGTGTTTTTGAAAACATGGAAAATTAAAATTTTCGATTCTTATATTTTACAAATGAAATTTTTGTTTTTATATTTCTCCATTTATTTTTATTTGATAATCATCTACATTGTGTGATATCACGTACTATTTGTGAGTGTAAATTATTCCATTATATACAATAGAATTGGTCCATATAATATTACATTTCCTACAGATAAGCCGCTTGCTTCATAGGATCATAATTATGTATGTATTATTTCATTGCTTTAAATGTGATTACGTTGCATGATGTAAATGTGATTGCGTTTTGAAACAAATGTGCATTTTTACTTGCAAATATTTACCATTTAAAGATTTGCTTACATGTGAGTATTTGAGATATATAAGGGGGACACGTAATAATGATTTTTAATCAAAAAGGAGAAAACATGATATTAGTTAAAGTTCAGAAATTTTATTATCTCTCTTTTAGGAAAAGAAACATGGTCGAGTGTTTAACGTGCTTAGTTATTTTTCAAAGTGGTGATGTTATTTTTCAAATGGACCTGGGTTCGGTCTCCGATTAAGATAGGGACATTTTCTTTCTCTGTTGCCTTTCTTATGAGATTTCGACTTCCAGATCTGCTCTATGGCTCAGTCTGCTGATAGACTTCTATCACACCTCTGTGGCAAGCGGCTGTTTGAAGGAAACTTATTTTTATGCCTACTTTTGGTTATCTATGTATACGAAATTTATTTCGTGAAGGAGTAAAAATTGAACATCCTACATTAATTCTTTATATATTTAAACGGAAGGAACGCGTGCAACAATGATGGCGGGACTGGGGTACTAGGTGACCCTCGAGATATAGCTCGGAGTGCGAATTACGTCACTAGCAAATTCGAACGATGAGTTAATTTAAAGATAAAGGATGTTTCATTTGTGATTCGGAAGACTATAAAGTGAATTGACTTTGTCTGTGCACGATAGTCTAACAAAGAAAGTATTATTGGAGAGTGCACCGAGTGCTAAAATAGTTTAATGAATTGAAAGTAAATTACAAAAAAGTAATAGAGAGAGTTTAGTGAGTGTGAAATGAGAATTTAGTTCGTGTTAGCGCAGTGATAACTTCTAAGTATTGAAGTGGTAAGATTAATCAAAAGCATGTCAGCAACGTATCTGTATCTTTATTATATTTCTTAATAAAATCCTTTTAAACGTTGAAATGTGAGTGTAGGATTTATACTACACATTGATTTGTCAATCAATTTCCAAAATGTGCTTGATTTAACAGATTAATTATGATCAACCTTATACTGATAGATGGCATATTGATGTTTAGTTATTTTTTTATTTGTGTAATTTCATTGCCTTAATTGTCAAATCAGTTCATTTATAATTTGTTATTTATTTCGAATTCACGCGGTTGTCAATAATCAAATACAATTAAAAATCTGTAGCAATATGTTGGGATGCGAACACATGCATATTATTAAACAAAAGTGTCGAAATAATCAAATATCTCCCATATTTTCTTTACTACAGCAGGGATTTCTTATCATAATGTTGGTTATAATGTTAATTAATTTGATTGAATGCTTTAAAATTAAGCCTTAATTTCAAAAGAAATCAGGGTTTAAAATAGAAAAAAAAAGTAATGTTGTGTGGCGATATTTTCTAGTTCTGCTAAATTTAATCATTAAAATCTGCAATGTGTTGATAGGTACACAGAGTATTCCATGAAAATGAAGGAAAATATTAAGATAGTTTGCAACAAAATGTAAAAAAAAAAAGCTTTAATGTATCGTAGGTCTTGGAAAGTCTTTTTTAGTGTTCTTTGGATGAACAAAATGGCCTCCCCGAGAAATACCATTCCGTCAGCCAACAAGCCGGGAGAATAAGAAGTGATGCTTCACGTCCCTTGGCGTGCACGTTCTCTCGTGATGTGAGCCAGGATGTGGCTAACCTCAGCTAATCTCTTGGGCGAAAGTAGCCAAGTCAGACCCCGGGACACAAATTGTGGGCCGATATTGATCTGCAGCTGTAAAGCGGGGAATCGGAATAGGGTAAAAAAAGGAAGAAGAGCCTGGAGGTGACACCGCAAGGGCTATGGGTGGTCCCGCTGTCGTCAGAGGCACATGCCGCTCATCAAGGTAATCTGCCGTGCGAGAAAGAAAGGATAGAAAAAAAATCCTTCTCTCTCTTTTCTTTTATCAACCTTCATTCACATTATGAACTAAATAACGTTCTGAGGTTGATCTTTCTCTTTACCGTGTCTCTGAAGTTCAATGTTTTGCTGTTTCGATAAGCTTTTGAGATTTATAGAAATTTGATGAGATATTTTATATATATTATAAATATTGTAGTTTGTTTGATAGCTTGGAAAGTTACAACTGGATGATCATTATTTAAATTTTTATGTTGCTTCACATAAAAGTTAGCAATAGCTGCATTAACTGCACTATTGCCCATTATTTAAGTTGTGGAGAAAGCATTTGAAACACCAAAAATAATCACACCTTAGATAAGCTTATTTTAATAAATTATGAAATTGACACACAGTTAATTGGCTCGAGCTGCTAATAAAAATTAATTTTATTGTTATATAATTCAATCCATATTTATATATTTAAATTGGGCAATAAGCATTAAATATAAGCAAAGAGTATATAATTTTTCTCTCGAATACTATAATATATGGTAATAGTTAGTGATAATTTTTTACGATTAAAAATTTCTTCAATTCCTGAAATGTCATTTTTTGTTGGATAATTTTTTGACGTTTTTAATTTATTTATTCACAACTTTTTTTTATTGTTCTTTAAGAAAAATATTCTATTCTCTATCCATTTGTAAGTTTAGACAAGTTAAGGTTGCAAGACAATGCAAGAGAAAATATCGCCAGTTGGATGAACATGTACAGTCGTATCAGAATAATATGACCACCAACCATACATATACTATGGTGGGTGGTCATATTATTCTGATACGACTGTGTATGCTTGAGTAACTAACTTTGCTCTGTCGCCCGTTAATTCATCGCATGTCAATTCATCGCAGCATTAATTCATCGTAACGTTATTTTATCGCAGTATGTGTTCATCTCAGTGATAGAGATAAGATTTTGATCACTTTCAACATCTGGGCTCAAATGAATTTTTTCATTTTGACTTTTAGAAGTAAAATATGCGCCATAAGAATTTCTCTAAGAAATAAATTTAAATTTAAATATCAAACATTGTTTTAAATCATTTAATAAAATATACATTTAAAAAAATATCAAAGTAAATAAATATTTTGTTTTATTTTGAACTTTGTGTAATGATTATTTCAACATTCGGCAATTATGAATGAGTTTTATGAAAGATAATTTATTGTTAAATATTCCAGCTCGTAACTCTTTTAAAGCTGAGAGAATATAAAATAATATATTTAAAATGGAATATTTAATAGTTTTGATTAATTATCTAATTGCTTGATAAATTATCGTTCATAAAAATCATTCATAATTGCACAATATTGAAATAATCATTACGCAAAATTTTAAAATACATAGTTTTATTAAATGGTTTGAAACAATACTTGTTTAAGTTTTAATTAATTTCTGAGAGAAATTCTTATGACGCATGTTTTACCTCTCTAAGTCAAGAGCAAATAATTCATTTGAGTGCAGAGGTAAAAAGTCATCAGAATCCTTTCTCTATCACTGAGATGAACTCATACTACGACAAATTGACGTTGCAATGAGTTGACACGGAGGTGAATTGGCGCTGCGATGAACTGACGTCGCAAAGAGCTGTCGATGCGATGAAATGATCTCGATGATTTGACGTGCGGTGAACGGATCTCGATGATTTGACGTGCGATGAACGAATCTCGATGATTTGATGTGCGATGAATTGACGTAGAACCCTTTGCTCTAACAGAGCCAACGTTTGGGTTTATTTCTCGATTAGCACAAATCTTTTACACATTGAATTCTTATAAACTACAAGTTAATAAATCTGAATTTTAATAATTTTGCAAAGCGAACGACATTTTAAATATTTTATTACTCTTCTTTGAGGATATAAATAATGTTAAACAAAATGGAAGAGATGTGAAAAAAAAAGCAAAAGAAGGAAAAAAAACTAGCATAAGCAAATACTTCAGGAGGAATTTAGCCTGTAAGATGAAAAGAAAAATATTTTGAAGTTATAAAACTACTAACGAGCTATTCCTGTCGACACAGAACACTTGTAGTACCATTTAAACGAACTCATGTACGAGTACTTACAGAAACTTAAAGATCGGTCAATGGCTCTCTTTATATTTTGGTAAATTAACAATACAGTGCTTAAAGAGCTTCTTGAAAATTATCCGGAATATTAGTGTCGTTATCCCAATTTTTCGCAGTCGCACCGATGAAGCTATTTAAAGTGATTCTTACTGCACAAGAGCAGAAAGCAAAGTGAAGAAAACGTATTAACTTGAAATAGAAATTTGATGAGTGACTAGTTTTCTCCACAAGTTAAAAAATTAGGTGTTTAAAACTTGTCTTTTAATTAAGTCTAAGAATATGAAATTCAAAATATTTTCAAACCACCCCAGGGTATTTGGTTTGTAAAATATCTAGATTGGAATGATAAAGTGCAAATGGGATGCAGCTTTCCCTTTTTAACAGCTCCCCGTTTATGGTTAATCCATGGAAATATCCAGAAAGCAAGAATCGCAATTCGTTTCTAATTGCTCTCTAGTGGATTATCTGGTGTTTAAATCTCGTCGTCTAAAAATATTAATTTTAAAATATTGTCAAATCACTCCATGTTTGTAGTTCAGGTGAGGGAGTAAAATATTGGGTTTGCTTGGCATATAAACTGACAGGCTCCTGTCTGACCTCTGTGGCAAGCAGCTGCTTGAGGGGGTATTTATTTATTTTTTTTTTGCTGTATTTCCAACTGTGATACAACTTTCCCTTTTTGCTTGTGCCATAACATCTGTAAGAAAAAGAGCTACCACCGGGTTTCAAAGGGATGGGGCATTAAATCACAGTCATTTGATAAGGAGAGAGTATCCTGTTCCGCAGAATGAATATGAAGAAAGAATTCCAATCTGCTGCAAAAAGCTTTTCGGTGAGTTTTTATCACCGTCTTAAGCTTCAGCGTTCTTGCGAAACTAGTTATTTAACTCACCGTCTGAAAATAAATGTACGTTACAGATAAAACAGCCCAATTAATTTTAACTGAGCTACAAAAATTTCGGAACTGTCAACATATACACTGTTTTCATAAATTAAGGAAAATCCCTATGTTAAGTCAATGGAAAGCTAAGGTCAAAGCTTTATAACTTCAAAAATAAGTTTTTTGCTTTGAAAAATGTGATTGCAGATAAAGATCACAATCATATAAATCAATATCTCGATTTTCAACAAATATTCGTTTATATTTAATGAGTTATGGAAGTTTGAATATTTAGCGATAACAATGCCAGCCACAGAAATTGACTTCAAAAGTTAATTAACACTTAGTAATAAGTATTGTATCAAAGTGTTTAGCAAAATAAATTTGTAATTTAGAACTTTGTGTAAAGAATTATTTCACTATTCTTCAGTTTTGTATAAGTTTCTTAAAATTGGCATTGCTGTTAAAATATTCAAACTTCCATAACTCATTAAAGAGTAAAGGAATAGTGTTGAAAATCGAGATATTAATTTATGTGATTGAGATCTTTATCTGCAATCACATTTTTAAAAACGAAAAAACTTACTTTAGAAGTTATAGAGCTTTGACTTTAGCTTCCCATTTACTTAACATAGAGATTTTCCTTAATTTATGGAAACCATGTATATTAAGCTTGCAGAAAGGGTTTCGAGCTATGTGTGACAATGTGACCTAGTTGCAAAGGTCATCAATAAATTGTGTAAGCAAATGAAGGGTTAATGATTGTGATGTGGTTCCATGCGGAATGATCATTCAGAGGCGATATTACTTAAAACTAAAATACTCTGCCTATGTCTGTAATTAGTATTATTATTTTTTTCTGATGATAACTATGACCTAAATTATTACATTTTCACTAATAATTACCTATTTCCGATTTGCCTTATAAATAAAACATACGAAGGTGAAAAACCATCAAAAGTAAAAAAAAAATGCATGGCACGTATCGGAAGAAGCTTTAAGTTTTTAAATTCTTTGTGCATAGTTGTCTTTGAAATGGGTTTTTAAGTACTGATAGCTGTCATCTCTTACCGCTGTGGAACTGTAAAAGTTCTGTTTTTTCGTACAGTTTTGCCAACAAGTGCCTATTCCTGTTACAGGAGGGAAGAATAATTAAATTCACCGTATCCATTATAATTTTTCGGTGACCCCTTCAAGAAGTTGATAGAGAGGATTACAACAATTATGAGTTTAAACCAATTATTTTCCTTTTTTTCTTCTGAAATGAGGTTCATTCTTCTTTAGTATCATGATATGCAGAAGTAATTGTATATCTTAGATACCTTTACTAAGAAATAACATGCTAGGTGTTCTAGTAAGTGCATCGAATGGTTTCATAAAGAGGAAATTTCATTTTTCAGCTTCTGAAATTACCAAGAGCAATGTATTTTGAAGCCTCAAAAATGGGTTACAAATAAAACAAAATTACTCAGCCTTAAGGAAAGCTTCCAAAAAGGGTTTAAATAAGTTTCGAAACACTAGGTTTGGAATGAATTCTCCTCCCCCGATAACCTGATCGTCTTAAACGAAATCTCAAACTTGTCTACCTGCTTTGAAATCCAAAAGAGGTATCTTTGTATAATTTTATTTAGCCTCATATTATTTTCCCGACATTAAAAGAAAATATTAAAAAAATCTATAAAATTTTATTCCGTATAGATTATCGTTTCAACCTTTCCTGTCGGGTGGAATATTTTACTAATTGGGAAAACCTACTCAGTTCTTGTCCTTAGAACCCCACTCCCTCGCCCAAAACTAAATCCCAACCCCGTAAACTAAATCTCTCCTCCTCCGAAAATACATTTTTGAACCACCCCTCCCCCCCTCGAAACTAAATTCTCGAACATTCCTTGATACTAAACTCTCGTCCCCTCTCCCAACTCCCGAAACTAAATTCTGGGTACGTGCCTGAGTCCGGTACTACTGCTTCTCAATAATAATCTCTGAGCTCTCCGTAAATAAAAATTCCCCCACCATATTCTAAATTTAGACTTTTTGTTTTATTTTGGCTTTTCGAAATATTTAACATATTCCATCTAGTAAACATTTTCCCCATTTTAATCATTGCTATGAGTTATATTAATTCATGTGTCTAGATCAGTATTTCAAATATTGAAAACTTTCGTTGAAGCAGCTGAGCAGCAATAATATAGACTCATTTGTTACGTCTATTCTGAAAAACATTTTGTGTGCGAACAATGGCAGACTAAAGGGAAGTATTAAGAAAAGGTATGAGAAATTTAATAACATGTTACGTTAATGTGCGTCAATGAGAACTTGCCTGAGAAATGGAGCTTTGACTTGATTAAAAGAAAACAGATAATTATTGGTTGAAAAATCGATTGTTCAAATCTGCTATATTGTCAAGCTTCATAAATTTAAACTATAAGAGATAAAGAGAAAGCAATATTTGTACATATTTGTGAAACGAAATACATTATTAATCTTCATGAAAATTTGAAACAACATTCTGCTTGTAAATATTTAGCGTTTCTTCGGACATCTAAAATTTTTCCTAATATATATGGACACGTCAATTTTCGGCTAATATTTTCAGACAATTCATAAATTTATAGAAGCTTCATTGGCAACGCCACCCTTCCTTCTACGTTGTATAACACTTCTCTTATTTTTAGGGATTTTACTTTTGATATTTAATTGGCATAGTTAGTGAATGTTACGGTAGTACGTAACATAACCCAATAAATTACCTTTATCGTCATAAAAAGGCAAAAGTACAAATTGCAGGATGAAACATAACATTCTCGTGCAGTGGCGTATTCCTGCATTAAAAAATTGTAAGGATCGGAGATTAATTTTACTACGAGGGAGTCCCCTCTCATGCACGTGCAACTCATCAACTGTATTATATTTTAAAAAAAGGACACCCTTGAGCCCGAGGATAGTGGCGTCCCTTTGCTCAATGGTATGTATGCTCCTGGTTGATAACATTTTTAAAGTGGTATTGATTGAAATTAGAGATATACTAAACTATTTAAGAAATATAAATAGACATCATCATCATCATCATTATTATCCCCAAGCAACCATGGGCTACGGAGGTCCAACCAAATTGTGAAATTTAGTTCTCCAAACTTAGCTATCCTGAGCTACATATGCTGCATCTGGCCACCGTACACGAATTCTAACAAGGTCCTGTTGAGAATGTCTCTCTGCCACCTCCTAGGTCTCCCCCTTTTTCTGAGGCCTTTTGGCATACTGTTCACAACTCTATTCGCTAATCTATAATTAGCATACGGGCAACATGGCCAAACCAGCGGAGTCTGTCTCTGCAGAACATGCTGCTCAAAGGAGGTTTTGGACTCCTTTTCCTAACCTCATTATTAGTTAAAATTTTGAATAACCTAATGTCCAAGATACTGCGTAAGCGTTTAGAATCAAAAGCATCAGGTTTTCTGTTTACAAAAGATCCAAATTTTACTACCATAACTAACTCTAGAAAACACCAAACTGTTACATAGTCTGATTTTAGTGTTTAGGTGTAAACGCTTATTTTTTAACACTCTCCACAGATTCTAAAAAGACACAGCACAATCTCTATTCATCTGTTAAACTCATGACGCACGTTATCAGTATCTGTTTCATTGATCCCAAGATAATTAAACTGTGACACCTGCTCAAGACTGCAACCATTCAGATTAACTGAACCACAACCTGCCTGACCAATTTTCATCACTTTAGTTTTCTCTCTATTTATCACCAAACTTACTATACTACCAGTCTCATCAACAGCTCTAATGAAAGAGTTCATCTCATTAGCATAATTTGCCGAAAGGGCCGAATCATCAACATAATCTAAATCAGAAATTGTCAGACCTCTAAATCATTTAAAGCCAAAATATTTCCCTTGCAGTGAATTTCGCTTAACATGATTAATAAACAAACTAAAGAGAAAAGGAGACAAAATACACCCTTGTCGAACACCAGAAGCAATGCTAAACCAATTACTACAGGTCTTACCAACTCTCAAACACGACTAAGTGTTATTCTAGAGATCTTTCATTATGTTAATTAATTTGTCTGGTATGTCATACGATCTCACGATCAACCACAAATTATAACGATCAACAGAGTCAAAAGCCTTTTGAAATCAACAAAGCTTATAACCAAAGGTTTCTGAAACTATACACATTTCTCAAGTATACCTGAGTGAAAAAATCTGATCTACACATCCCTTGACACTTCTGAATCCACACTACTCATGATGGAATTGTCCCAACCAGGAATTTGTCCAAAACCAGGTTCTTAATTCTATTGGACACAATCATGCAAATAACTGTACTTGGAACAAAAAATAGGCTGATACCCCTACAATTACTCAAAAACTGGGATCACCTTTTATTTCAAATAGGGATAATAATAGTTCTGGTAATATCTAGCAATGTGGATTCAGAAGTTGTAGGGGATGTGTGGATCAGATATTTTCACTTAGGCAGATTCTTGAGAAATGTTTATAGTTTCAGCAACCTTTGGTTGCTAGCTTTGTTGATTTCAAAAAGGGTTTCGACTCTGTTGATCGTCATAATTTGTGGTTGATTGTGAAATCATATGGTATACCAGACAAGTTAGTTAACATAATGAAAGCTCTCTATAATAACACTGAGTCATGTGTGAGAGTTGGTAAGTCTTGTAGCAATTGGTTTAGCATTACGTCTGGTGTTCGACAAGGGTGCATCTTGTCTCCTTTTCTCTTTAGTTTGGTTGTTGATTATGTTATGCGATATTCACTTCAAGGGAAAATTTTGGCCTTAATTTGGCTGGAAATACGAAAATTTCTGATTTAGATTATGCTGATGATTTAGCCCTTTTGGCAAATGATGTTGATGAGATCAACTCTTTCATTCGAGCTGTTGATGAGACTGGTAGTAGAGTAGGTTTGGTTATAAACAGAGAGAAAACTAAAGTGGTGAAAATTGGTCAGGCAGGTTGTGATTCAGTTCATCTGAATGGTTGCAGTCTTGAACAGGTGTCACAGTTTAATTACCTTGGGAGCTATGTAACTGATACTGGTGATGTGCGGCATGAGATTAACAGACGAATAGATATTGCTGCCGGGACTTTTAAGAATTAATGGAGATTGTGGAGAAATAGGCGTATACACCTAAAGACTAAAATTAGACTATATAATAGTTTGGTTCTTTCTAGGGTTAGTTATGGTAATGAAACTTGGACGCTATGTAAACAAGATAACAGGAAACTAGATGCTTTTGATTCTAGATGCTTACGCAGTACTTTGGGTATTAGGTGGTTTAACTTTGTAACTAATGATGAGGTTAGGCAAAGGAGTCTGCAACCTCCTTTAAGTAGCATATTGTGCAGAGAGAGACTCCGCTGGTTTGGCCATGTTGCCCGTATGGATAATTATAGATTGGCGAATAAGGTTATGAACGGTGTGCCTAGAGGCCTCAGAAGGAGGGGGAGACCTAGGATGCGGTGGGCAGACAATGTCAAACAGGACCTTGTTAGAATTGGTGTGCAGTGGACGGATGCAGCAGATGTAGCTCTGGACAGATATGCTTGGAGAATTAAACTACACGGTCTGGTTGGACCTCCGTAGCCCATGGCTGCTTGAGGATGATGATGATGATGATGATGATGATGATGGTAATATCTTTAGGAACAAGGCCTTTATTATAAAAGATATTCAAAATTTCAGTCATCCATGTGGTAACCGAGACATTCTCAGCTCTAAGCATTTCAGTAGTACATTCATGTACCCCAGAGGATTTATGTAATTTAAGTTTAGAAATAGCCACAGTAACTTCAGACTGTGATATAGGGTCAACATTAAAGCCAATAATGCATCTGTCATCATTACAAATGATGGGAGTAGAACTATCCCATTGTTTAAGACATCACTGAAATGCTCAGCCCACCTAACCTTGACAGAATTCTCACCTTCTATAAACTTACCTTGTTTATCCTTTAAGTTCTGTACACTTGTCTGTTTCTTTCCATACAAAACATTAACTTTCTGGTACAACCCTCTGCTGTTGTGCTGTCTAACTGTTTCCTCAGCTTTGTCAGACAAGAAATCAAATCAAAGATTCTTATCATCTTCTAATTGATCCTTTACACGTTTATTAAACTCTCTGTAATGATTTATATTAGGACTAGTAGGATATTGATTAAGGACATTGCTGCAGTTCTTTCTTTCCAAAATGAGTTCAAGTACCTTATCACTCAAATAATGTTACCTCCTCATATCCTTTTTTTTTATCTAGAAGTGTATTTGGTAGTTTGAAGAAAAGCCTGTTTAAAACGATTGCATTCTTTCTCATCATGACTGTGATAATGACTAAACAACCTATCATTGTAAGCTTTAGCTGTGCCTGGGTCTTTAAGAGCTTCAGTGTTTAAAGTAACCTTTTTAATCTTAGCACAACACTTTTTAAGTTTAAGTTGTAAGACACTTTTAACAAGGTAATGGTCAAATCTAATTTCCGCTCCCCTATATGACCTGGTATTCCTAGCATAACTAGCCCATTTTCTTTTAAATAATATATAATTAGTAATATTCTTGTGAAACCCATGAGCACTGATGTATGTCGCGGTGTTTGTAATAAGTGTCAGTTATTCTCAAACCATTAAATTTAGATATTGCCCATTTTCATTGCAGCTACCAATAACCCCAGACGCCAGAAATATTAACACTAGTAAAAATCCTACTATAACAACACTAGCAAGTGAATTTGTTTGACGACAGACAGTTGTATTAACTTTGGGGAAATTTTAATATGGCATGAAATCGTGGAAAAAGACGTAGATACTGATAAAAGCGGGAAAATATGTGGGTTGTCACTAAAAAATCATGCATGGTCCTTTATCCTGCCTGGACTCTGGTGTGGTGCTATGGCAAAATCTGCACCATTATAGTTAAGCCACGGTTCTCATGTTACGCATGTAACGCTACCTAACAAAGTCGCTAACCCCATACTTTTCAGTGTTGTTACGCAACTTAGGGATGACCCCTTGAAAATTAAGTACAAAATAATTCACATCATAAAATGATAGCAATTTTAAGCATTAAAAAAGCGACAGAAAACGAAATTGCTTAACCTTTTCCTCATTTCATTTAGTCGTGTCTTAATTCGCTTATTTATCCATTATTAAGTTATTTACATTTCAGTCAACAAAAGCACAACTTTTATTTGCAGCTAAGACGCATGTATATATTATTTAAATAGTTTTGCTGTCATTCTTGTTTTTTTTTTGTCTTTGTACAACGAGCGAGTTTTCTGTGTGACAAAATTTCCCTTGCTAAACATGTTATGTTCATTCCCTGACTAAAGATACCGTAGCAACGGAAAACAGTAAGAAGCTGGGATTTAATCAAAGACGAAGGCACCAAGTGCCTGTCGATGTTAATACCAGATGTCTTCTTACCGCAATCCCCGAGGAAGTGTTGGCGGCCAGCCCATTATTTCTAATTTTCTCCGTGACTTGATCTCAATTCATGAAAGTTGCATTTGTCTATTTGTTCGAGGGTAGCTATTTTCTCTTTCCGCCACAGTTGATTATTTTGCTTTGATTAAATAACTGCAACAGAAGAGAACACGCCCTCTGTTTTTGATATGATGTGTGTCCAGGCGTTCACCGCTTCTAAATTAAAATGTAACGATCAATTAATGTTCGTAACATGTTTAGAAGTTTTAATTGAACACTTCTTTACAAATGGTTGGGTCCAAAATTATTTCGTGCAAAGGAAAGAAATAGTTCATAAAGAGACTCAGAGAAACACTTTGAGATTCTAATTGCGATAAATCAGTCTTAAAAGAACAAGTTGTAATATGGATGATGGTTGAAGCAAATCTGTTTAAGGCATGGTGATTTTAATATCTTTGGCGATGCAAAATTCTTTAGGAAACGGACAAAATATTCATGAAGGTTTCATTAAAGCAGCTGAAGAGAAACATATCGCCTCTGGCTAATATGGGATGTTCGTTTACGAAGATAACGAAGTTTTCAATTATCTCGTATGTTGCAACCACATAACTCAGGAAATACGAACAAATGAAAGATATGGAAAATCCAGATAGTGATATTTCATTAGTACATATCCTACGCACAACAAAATATTTCGTTTAGCTTTTAAAGGAAAAAATTCAGTTTTTCCTTTCAATTCTGAGGGTAAGGGAACAAATTGCTATCTCAATGTAAACCCTTTAGCCGCTGCATTCTTAACATTCAGATTGGGAATTTCTAGCATGATTAGTTCTTTTACAGCAGCGGTTTCAAATTTAGACATTTTTCAAATTCAGCATCCCTAACGGTAGGAATTAAAACTAAAGGGAGATTCAAAATTTCGAATCCTAATATTTCATAAGTACCTATACAATGCCTATAGATGAACGACAAAGTGTAAATAATAGCTCGTTTTTGGAAAATGAGCTAATGAAGAAAAATCCCTATGCCTATCAAATTTAGATACGTATTTGTAATACCAATGAGTACGCAGGCAATAACATACTCTTACGACAGATGAACGAGCTGCAATGAACCCGTGATGTGATGTATCGTCTTGAAGCTCGCGTGAACTACAGCGTGAGAATTTCGTCACAAATTACTTCGAAAGAACTTAACTTAAAAATAAGGAATAAGTTGTTGTAATTAACAGGAATTAGAGTGTGAAGAAAAACATAGTTTGTTTTAGTCTGTCGGTATAGTATAAAGATGAAACGTTTTTATTTAGTGTATTAGCGGGATGTTAAATACGTTTATTAGTGTTGATCCTGTTAGCGGATAGCGCAACATGGCTTAGTTGCCTTTACGTCATAAAACCGAAAACAACCAACCAACCTGTTAGCGGACTGGAAATTAAAAGAAAGATGCTTAGGACACTTAAAAATGTGGCTGAGGAGGTTTTATGTTAGTCGAAGAAGCATAGCTAATCTCAACTTTTCTGTAGGAAGACTTCATTGTTTGATGCACAGTTATTTTTAGTTTGTTTACAAGAATTAGTAAGGTTTTTCTCGATAGATTGCAGATTGTTCACAAATATGATTATGCTACTTTTCAACTGTTGTAAAAAGCCTTAATTTTATGCTTTGAGTGTATATAGTAGGAATTATAGAGGAAACATTTCTTTGCATGAATAGTAATAAGGTCCTAAATTCTTCTGAAGTTTCATTTTTATACTGATAAAGATTTGTGTTGGTTTACTTTATAGAAATGTTTTTATTCATACTTTCATAATAAATTACATTATTTTATAATTATAATTGTTAAATACTATTTTTTTGAACTCACGCTTAGTTTCCATCCGTTTCATAACAATACTCTCGATTAATTAAAAAATAAGAAGTGTAAAATGCAAAATGATAAGTTCCGCAGTTAAGAGTGTATAATTCCAAAATCATTTAAATTTCGTTAACAGTTATATTTTATTCCTAAGTTTCAATATGGATGTATATCATGTTTTGGGAATTCACTATGATTTAAAATAAAATGCACTAGATACTTGTCAATATAATATCGGATAATTATAAAAAGTTTAGGTGGAACCAAAATATAAAACCCAAATCTGCAACACTGATTATACGAACCAGTGGCACAGAATGAGTGATTTGGATTTGGTACACAGCTGTAAGAAAAGAGATGGCAGACTCCCGTCAACCCATCTAGTGTGTTCTTTAAAGTTCACTATGACATAGCTATCCTGCACACAGTACCATGGCTTAATGCCCCATCCGACAGACAGTGACTTTCTAAGCCCAACGGTTTCCCTTTCTCATTGAGGGCAAGGTAAGGGTTAGAAGAGATAAACCTCAACGCTGTCGCAGTTAAGAAGACATTAAGAGTTAGAGTAGTTAGACATTAAGAGTTTGCAGCATTAAGAGCTACCGACTGAGATAGGATGACAACTAAAAAGACTATGAGACTGCGGAGTTGACGCTTCATTTGTTCTCATAGATCACTTATTGATTAATAGGTGAATGTTAGGTCACTGACCTGCGATTAGGGCTGGGAGTTTTTCGTGGCACGAATTTCCGCGACAATTTGGGTGAATTGCCGTGTTTTTGACAGATCATCGAATTTTGATACTTTTTCATTATTTCGCGATTCCGCGAATTTTCATGGGATTTTTATTTCCTGAAATTCTGTGACTTATCAGAATTTTTATACATTTTGAAATTGTTAAAATTCTGGTAAGTCACAATGGGGAATAGTCAGTTTGGATAAATTTCCGTCTTTTCACGTATTTCTTCTGTTTGTTTTCCTGAAATGCCTGTATTTAATAAAAACATAAAACATATATTTTGAAAAACTGATGTGGGCGTGGGGCTTTTACTTTTCCTCAGGAACACGTTTCTACATAAACTATAAATTAGGTGGATGAGACAATCCCATTCAAATACCTTCTGAATGACTTTATTTTTATTAACGGAGTAATGCGTTTGGGAAATATAGACTTCAGTGCTGGAACTGCACATTTCTCTAAAGTGCTTCTGTTCCCTGTAACAATTTTTCGATGTCTAAACAAATTTAAATTGTTGCATTCTGTTGTCACAGCTTCTACTACCTACAAAGCTTCGTATGTGTTGAAAGCATTGGAATAAAAGTCTTAAATTTGTCTTTCGAAATGCAGTTCATGCTACGTGTAATGCTCATCTTCTAAATCTTGTTAGTGAGATATGATAACGAAAATTGAAAACCATTAGTGCTTTGATTGCAGTGGTTAACTGGATTCCCCACTTATCCTGCAAGTAAAACTCGTTTTAAGGTGCTTCTGACAAGAAAAAGGAGACAAACTTAACAAAGCACTAGTTCCCTTTCAAACAAAATGAAACATTTGTTTCCAGCCTGTACTCAATCACCGCATCATATAAATTTGGGTTATTCTACCTCTGAGAGGCACTTTTTTGCACACAATGTGCTATGGCCAGGCCTCAAAAACCGCGGGGGCTTAAAGAAGTTTGGGGGAGGGGACCAACTAGACAGATGTTATAGAGACAGATGGTAGCCTCCCATCAAAGGCCATCCAGCTTGTTCTTTAACGTTCACAGGTATGAATCTCCCGCACACGGCCTAACGTCCCATCCGACTGACGGCAGCCTTTCGAAGCCCATTGGTGTCCCCCTACTGACCAAAGGTAAGGTGGGGAGTTTTGCACAGATAAAACTCAATGCTGTACGCCCTGGGACTCGAATCTGACAACTACAGAATACGAGCCTGGATCGCTACTAAATGAGTCTTCCCCCATGATCATACACTCGTAGAATATTATAGTGGATTTTCGAACATAACATGGAAAGCAGCTGCTGCACCAACGTATTAAAATATTGTAATTCGTATTAAAATATTGTAAAATCTTTATTGTATTGTAATTTTTATAAAAATTCTGAAAACGAAAAATGTAAATTTTTCGTTTTCAGATTTTTTTTTAAAACAGGTAAAAATTATTCCCTAGAAGTAATTTGAACGAAATCAAAAATATGCGACGAATATTTCCATTCCGCTACGTTGTTTGAAGTCCTCGTATATCACAACATAAAGCCTATAATGAAATGAACAATTTGGCAATAAAATTACTCAGATGCCAAGAGTGTCTAACACTTTAAAAAACCCACATTCTGTTCATGTTTGGAAAACATTGCTCAATATTTCAGTACAAAAAAATATCAGATTTCATCAGCTTGTAACAGCTTTTTTTAAAAGCATGTCGATTTTCGATCACAGTTAACTGAAGAGACAAACATTTCTACGAATGATGTTGATAATATAACTTTTAACAGTATGGCGATCCTCAAAGACAACAACAGCTTAAAAGCCACATAGCGATGCTGTGGAGAAACTGTGAAATAATTAAATAACACTGACAATTTAATTCAGTTATCTGTTTCTAAATACAGAGGCGTTGTGCAAGATGATCGCAGGAGAATAACAGAGAGTAATAACTGTATATTGTTCATAACTCTTTAAATACTGAGCAAATATTGTTTGAAATCGGGATTTATATACATAAGTTTAGTTAGATAAGAATTCATCGTTGATGTGATACGACGTGTGAGTTGAATCAACATAAAGCCAATCATTTTTTTTTTTGTTCTTTTTAAGCAGTTGTATGTATCCGACTATCGATACTTTGTTTATTTGAGCAACTATGATGTGAAATTTTTATGATTTGTAAACATAAATAATGCACGAATTTTACAATTTTGTCGTTCGAAATCCCCGAGAATTTTTACTTTTTTCAGCGCGAATGCTCCATGAATTTCACCTTTTTTCCACGCGAAAAATTTGCAGCCCTACCTATGATCTATGAGAAGTGGAATATTTCAAATAAGCATTCTTAAAGTCTCTTTAGTTGCCATACATATACTCCATTGATTTTTCAAAACATGGGTAATCGAGAATCCACTGTACATTAAGTAGACCATATTTTTAATTGGGATTTCGACTGATTAAAGAAACTAAATGCAAATAACAATCGCTAACTACAATGGTAAACACTTGCGTAAAAACAAAATCGTTTAAATCTTCCCGCTTAATGTATGTGGAAGCATTTTATGATAACTTTTTTTTCACCTAAAGCTTGTTTTGCTGAATATAAATACTTACAAAATACATTATATTTATCACCCAATATTATAAGCATGATCCAAACAAATGATAAGATTATTGAGAGATGTTATCGTGATAAGCATTTAAATTATTGTCGTGGACGACGATAATTTGCATTTTAACTTATTTTCATTAGCAGTGACGGAACGGTATTTAAAATTTCTAATCTCGCTACCATTTGAGGAGTGGGAGAACCGTAAAACTTTGTGAAAAAAATAACATTCATTGCAATTTCAATGATTTATATAATTAAAAATTGGGTCTCACTGACCCCTATGCAACAATTGCGAAAAACTTATTGGTCTGTAGCAATTCCGGGTTAAAATAGAAAATAATAATATTATTGTATGTATGCTAAAAATATTTAATACTGGCTTGGAAATAACTAACATTGATAAATAGATTTAATATTATATATTTATATAACATTGATAAACCTATTAAATGAATTTCTTGGGAAGAAATGCTATTATAAACTTAAAGACGGCATCTGACATTCCAAACAGTGGAAAAACGTTTTATGGAGGGAAACGCAAAGGAAATTTGGCTCAGGATTTCGTTTTAAAAATCTAGTCTGCAGCTACATGGGATTTTCACGGAAAGTAATCTTAAGCCTAAGGCTTCTATTTTGGTAGCACTTGACACATAAACTGAAAAGAGTTTAATGTTTTAATGGAACCCAAAGCTTCATTCAATCTCATTTCTATCTCGAGTTTCTGAGATTAGCATAAACCTATTAAGAATTTTCAGAATTTCTTGAACACGTAACCAAGCAAATTGGATAAGTTTTTTTCTTCTTCTATTTCTGATGGTAAACTGATATTTCTCATAAACAGAATAAAATTTCCATCGATCTCTTAGAAAATTTTAATATACATTTTATTTCTATAGAATTATTTTAAAAGGGTGAGTAACAGAAATATAATCGTTCATAACTGATACGAAGAATAACTTTTAATATTCGAAGAATAACTTTTAATATTCTGCGTCAGCAGTAAGTCTTTGATAATTGCTTTTTCTATTCGTTACATATTTTTCTTTTTCCAGAATAGTTTTTTTTTATATACAATCCCTATTTGAGGAAATAGATAATTTACAAATAAACAACTTACCACGATTTTCACACAAAAAGTCGCATATATTAATTTGAACAAATATTTTCGAAAAAAAAAATATTTTTCGCTATGGACAGCCATATTTTGTGCATTTTACAATATTCCTTATTCAATGGGGCGGGGGTGGCTCAGACGGTAGCGTGCCAGGCTCGTAATCTGTAGTTCCCAGGTTCGAGTCCCAGCTGGGTCAGCGTTGAGATTTATCTCCGTAAAATTCCCCGCCCTACCCACGGTCAGTAGGGGACACCGATGAGCTTGGAAAGGCCGCCGTCCGTCGGATGGGACGTTAAGTCGTGGCCCCGTGTGTGGGAGAGCCATACCCTGTGCACGTTAAAGAACACGCTGTATGGCCTTGACGGGAGGCTACCATCTGTCTCCCAACAGCTGTTCCAGTGGGTCCCCTCCCCCAACCTTCTCTGAGCCTTCGGGGTCAATGTGACCTGGCCATTTAGCCCATGGTGTGCAAAAAAGTGCCGCTCAGAGGTAAAATAACCCAACCCTTATTCAATTTCGAAACTTGCATTTACGAGAATACTCCACTCATTTTCGGTGTTATTTTGATAAACAGACGAATCAAAGTGAAACTCTTAATTTTGTTAGCTCTTCTGCAACTGTTATCTCCGACATCTGCACGCGATAATGCAATTTCATCTTCACTCCAATCAAGTTTTTTAGTCACTTTGTTTTTTAGCAATCCATTTAGTTTTACACTCTGTGAGAAGAATAGGATAGCAAGACTTGATTTTTAACAAATTTGCATTTGAATTAGGTCTCCATTAATGAATGGGGATTATGTGTAAAATGAGGGCATATTCCCTGAGGATACGACCTTGGACAGATAAATTAAAGAAGTGACTTAGAAACTTTGTGCTTTTCATTAAGATTTAAGGAATTTGTTAATAATATTGTTCGGACTAAATGCAGAACAGATTGTCTTTAAATGATGTTAGACATTAGAGTATAAAACAACTGTCTGCAGTGCTGCATATTGCTTAGGATAGAAGGTTTTTATTCTAATTAGTAATTTCTTCACTTAAAATGGTTCGACACCAAAAAAAAGTATATCAGTCTCTTAAGAGAAAAAAGAATAAAGCAAATTTCTGTGATAAATAGTTTGAATAGAAAAACAGAAAAAAAATCAACTTGGAATGCATTACAGTACAGAAACCAATATTATAATACGAAATCAAGAAAAAGGATATGCGAATTGTAGAACAGCGAGTGGTAAGCCAAGACCACAATATCACATAATGAGAAAAAGGTAGAGCATTTTGCGATTCATGAGAGAGAATCGCGGAAAAAAATAATTGTGACTTGGACAAATAAAGTTCATAAACAAATTTCAGATCGTACTATTCAGCGGCGTTTAATAGGCATGAAAATTAAGAAAAGAAAAACCAAAGAAAAAAAAACTTACAGAAAAGGAAAAAGAAGAAGTACGCAATTCGCAGATTTTTACGAAGCTTGGGATGTGAAGAACTGGGCATGGCGGATTGCGTGATGATAACAATTTGATGTGTATCATAATGATAGTGGCATGTAATGATGCGAGTATTGTTGGAAAACGGAGAATGCATAAATGATGAATATGTAAAAAATACAGTTAAATTTTAACAAGTGCCGTTAAGCTGTCTTACATCTTGCGAAGTAGGAAAGTTAAACACTGTTGTAGAACTAGAAATAAGGTTTAATATTTAGGCTTTTTAAATCAATTTCATTCTGCTGGAGAACATTTTCTTCAATCCAGTTTGATTTGTCGGAGTTGCAAGAGGACAATACAACTTGTCATATCTGCAAACGAATAAAGACTTGAAAATAACAGAGACATTCAGAATCACTTTATTTGCTACCAAACTCTCGGATTAAATTTATTCTTTTCTTCGAAGTCACTGCTTATTGTTTCCGAAGCAAAATGAAATTGAAAATGTCTTAAAGTGTAAATGCTTGTATTCTTTATGAAAACTGTTTGATGACTATTCAGATCCACAGTCCTTGATCATTTTAGGTAGTCTTAATGAGAGAAAATCTCGTGGGATCGAACCTGAGTATATCGTTTCAGAACAAGTCCACAATTTTACTACTAGCATGTAAAAGTATTTTGGGCTCCCTTACTAGGCCAGTACATTTTTGCTAAATGTATTATTATGGAAACTGAGTTAAATGTGTAGTTCACAAAGACCCAAGGTGCAGACTAGGTGGTGAAAGGGATTCACTGGGGAAGCTGTTAGGAGACAGATGGAGTCTTTGATGAGTGTAATATATTCTTTTCTGCTCACGGGTCACAGCGTATGTCCCATTCAACATCTTTCCAAGCCCTTCGGTGTCCCCCTCTCTAACTGAGGGTAGAGTACGTGGGGGACGGACAGAAGAGGAATATTAACAAACAAAATATTACTCATGTCGTTGTAAAAATGTTTTCAAATCTATTAATATGAAAAGGAAAATCTTATATTATTTGTCGATATTATGGGGAGTGGATAAGAAATCAGAATTTTAAGGCCTATTATAGTGAAATGCTACCCGATATACATTTTAGTTCGATATAATTTTTATCTTGGATTATTAAGGTTAATTAAATAAAATTTTTGCCATAAACACACTTTTGAAAACAAAGTTGAGAAAGTAAAAACGAATGCAAGCGTTGAAAATGCTTTCATTTTGATAAAGAGAAGAGCCATGATAGAACCAAAGCACTTTTCATGTAACAGAATTCCAAGTTCTGAATGCTTAGATCAAAATGCTTCCTTAACTCTCACAGCAATTAGTAAATGAACTTATTCAGAATCCTGTTGCAAAAGGAAATTTCAAAATTCCCAGCACGTGCGTGATTCAATTTCCACTGGGTGAGAAACTGAAATGTAAACACGCAACAACAGAGAAAGGATTAAGAATAGTTTTCAGTATTCTGTTTTGAAAGTGAGCCTTCCATTAATATCTTCCCTTTGCTTTAAATTCTCAGTTCCGAAATAGCTTATATGAACATGTAGGTTATTTCCGATGTAGATACATATAATGGATGCATTTCCAATATTGCGAAGGAAAACTGGAAAATCGAGTTTACAGAAGTGAACTGTATTGATGTTATATAACAAACTCTTAAGAAAGCAAATAAAATCGTTGGTTTGTGGAGTTTTGTCCTCCATCGTTATAACAAACGTTTTTAAGAACTTTACAATAGCAAGCAAATGTTTTTTTTCTTTTTTTTGTTGTTGTTCGTTTTTCTGCTGCGGTCCTGCCATCCTCTCAGATCTCCTACTGTGGCATCTCAGATCTCCTACTGACAGGCTCCTGTCAGACCTCTGTGGCAAGCAGCTGCTTGAGGGGGTATTTATATATTATTATATTTAGCTTTTGTAGTTTTGTTTCTTATTCATGTGTTCAATAATTCTCAAACTGTTGTACAGAAAATTCTAAACTTTAATACGGAATGATATTTGTAAAACCGTTTCTCGAATTCCAAGTTGAGTGAATTTCATTTCTTAGAACTGTAATGGCAGCGGCAGTCGTCTGACAGGCACAATTTGTCAGTAAAAATAATAAATTCCAAAGCATCTACACTGGTGTTCAAAATGGATATTACAAGCTCATATTATGCCAATGGAAATCTGATTTCAAAGCTTGTGTCTGATTTATTATTGCAGAAATATCCTCTCAAGCTTCTGCTTGAAACAGAGTTCTATCAATTTAATACGCCAAAGTAGGTGTGATGAGGAAATCGAGACCTCAGCAGAAAGACAACAGAAATGTTCATGCCTTGACCAGGGCTCGAACCCAGGTCCCTTTGATCAACAGCCAAGCGGGCGTTGGCACGTGACTGCTAATTGAGCTTTAGACGGCTAATTTGGTTGTTATATTTGCCTTATTAACTAGATCAGTATTTCCGTGAGTGTTTTAGCGCCATTTATGGAGGACATACAGTAATACTACCTTCACGAAAACAGCTTGGGCTTCGTAATAGCCGAGAGCCAAATCGCTTTACTCATGACAGTAGAAGAGGATATGTCCATATACTTCAGGCAGAAGCGTCAGTTAGCAGCTCCAGGCAGTTTATAACTGCTTAAATAAGCTTTTTCTAGGAAAAATGACCGAAAAGAAAGCAAAATTCTGAACATGTCTATCTAAATTACGATTTTCAATAATATTCGCTGTGTATTTGAAGAATTATTAAAGACTTACTATTTAACAATAGAAAGAGGTTAAAAGAGTTAGTTGAAGTTTAAATAATAAGTAATATTTCGAAAGATTTAATAAATACATACTTTAGAAATGTGTGTAAATATTTCTTTCAATATTTATGAATTTTGTATTAGTTTATGATGATGCATTCTTGTTCTTAAATATACCATCTTCCAGAGCTGTGTAAATGTCGAATGGCTCTTAAATGTCTAACGATTAGTTGAGAATTGATATTTAAATAAATTTCATTGAGATCCTTAGTTTAAAAGTGGTAATATTTATTCATAAAAAGCTTATTTTAAAAGTTATGGAGCTTCGAAGTTAGCTTCCTATTTAATTGACATATCATGGGTCGCAGCGAAGAAGCGTGAGTCGAAACAATTGAGACCTTGAGACTGCCCTATTGAGACATCACTGATTCTTACCGAATTGTAAGTTACTTGTCAATTTGACAATAGTGTCATGGATCAGCAAATGCATCACGGATCATTGGGTGATTAAAAATTGACTGATAGCTTAATTAGCCAATGATCTATGAGGATCATTCTTTCGTCAACTGCGTAGTCTCATTTCACTATTGCTTCAACTACGCTTCGTCGCTGATGGTTTATAACTTAGCATTTAGACACCACTTGCATGAGATGAAAATGTTGCTTTCTGCGTATTTTATATATTTAGATAAGCTATCATTATCATTGTTTATTTCAAGTATACTGGTCTAGATAATAAGCCAGTCTTTAAGGATCAAATATATTACACTTACGCAAAGAAATCAAATTGTCGGAAGTTATCTATCTACCAACTAGGTTAGATATTTCACTCTTGTTAACCCTTCACGTCACAAATCAATATATTCACCTAAAAATGTTCATAATATTCTCTATGGCATTAGCATTTTTTTTTTCAATTTTTTAAACTGTATAAAATTTGTTTAATATTCTTAAAAATTTATTATTCATCGATTCTATTTAAATGTTAGCTGAAAATATTTTTACACCTAAAGTTAAAAAAAAAACCTGAAATCCACTAAGTACATGTTTTTATGTTGATATATAAATTGCCTTTTCGTTTCTAGTTCGTAACTCTCTTCTACTATTGGATAATATTGGCAGTAAAACGAAAGCAGTGTTTTGAGCAGAATTGTTCTGTGACACAGTTATCGGAGATCCAGTTACTTAACTTAGTGTCATATCTAGAGGACATAGTACACCCTTCACGAAGGCAGCTTTGGCCTCGTAATAGCCGAGAGCGAAGTCGCATTACTCATGGCAATGGGAGAGGATATGTCCATATACTTCAGCCCAAGGTGGCAGTTAGCCGCTCGAGCCAGCAATATATCGTAAGGGAGGACAATAGCTTCTCCCAGAACAGCTTCTCCGGACAACTGCACAGAACATAAGGCACCATAGATACAAAAGGTAGCACTGTTGATGTACAGAACGTGTAGTTAACTTTCGAAACTGCTGTTTACCTCACCTATCTTTCAGTAGTTGATGTTCGAGCAATACTTTTCGACTACAACTGCAATCGAAATGACAGTGATCTTTATAAATGAATGTATACGCTTTTACAAGAACCCTGTGCTGTGCAAAATAGTTAGTGAAACGATAAGGTACGCAGAGAAGCAAAATTATAGGTGCCTAGTGCCCAGTGGTATCAAGTATGAAGTAAGAGTTCAGTTCGGAAACGCAAATAAATGATGGAAACATTGAGTTTGAAAAATAGGCTTTATAATGATCGATCACTGATTATTTTATTATTTTGGATTAAGTACAGCAGTTAAAGGAATAAGCCTCACATGGTTGTGTATCTTAGGCAATACCATACTGGATCTGATTTCTTAATCTTATGAATTAGTACTCATATAGCGATAAAAACAGGCGTTTTTATAAGTAATTATTGTAACTCAAACAGCTGTTAACAATTAGCGCTTTTGCGGGCTTTTCATAAAATACGTCATCAGACTGAAATACCCAAACATCATTTTGCTATATTTCAAAGGTTGCAACGTGAAATAATTTGTTTTTAATATTTATTAAAAATAGAAATTTCGAAAGAGAAAAAAGAACATTGAACGAATTAGCAAAAAAGGCCCTACAATGTTTGCAACTGGTTCTAGTGAAAAATCTGTGTAAAATTTGATCACTCTTATCTCTTCGTAAAATTTGTATTCCACAGGTAAATATAAATGCCATTCATAACGTATATAAAACGAACCAATTATTCGAAAAACGATAACACATCCATGCTCAATGCAAAATACAGTACACCTTAACCAAGCTTGTCAAGATCAATTTCTTTCAAAATAATCTGCACGTTTTAGTACTGTTTCAATAAGATAATATATATTTATTTTTTTTTTAAATAATTGACTGGTTGTTGTCTTTCAGACAAATAATCATCGCCTTAATTAAATAAATCATTTTCATAATTTTATAACTCCCAACAAATTTCATTTAATGATTCCAATTCCAATTATCAATCATTTCAATTTCGTTTCACAGTCCAGGAAATAAGAAACGTGTAACACTTCAGGATTCTATTTACTAAACGCAAAATATGCACTTACGAAGTAAAATATAATTCCAGTTATTATGTGTTCTAATTACATTCGAAGCACATGGAGTCGCATTCAAACAAATAGTGAATGGAAACCTGATCTCATTTGATAGAAAAATAAAAATTGACCTTGCTTTGAACACGTCAGTTATTCATTTTTGTTTTCACTTCAAAAGAAAAATTGTGCAAAACTCACCATGCAAATTTAACCAGCATTTGAAATAATGAGTTGAAAAAATTTGGTTGTTTATTACTGAATAACTCAGACATATTTAGGCATTTTAATTTTACAAAAGAAACTTGTTGTTGTGTAAATTTTCTTTAAAACAAAGCATATTTAGTAAATAGTTTAATCATGATGAAACTTTATTGATTGCGATATAGGAATCTCTTTGGCTGCTAAAGTAGTGGAGTACGACTCAGTATATTATCGCATGCATTTCTCATCGCAAATATCACTACAGAAAAAGAAAAAAAATAATTTTACAATACTATTAAACTCAGATTCTGTCTCTAGCTGCCACAAGGTAAAAAAAGAAATTCTTACGTACTTTTTAACTGTTCAACATACAACACTGTAGTGTAAAGAAGTCTTTGAATTAAAAAAAATTGCATTAAAAATTTTTCTCCTTTCAGACTTCTTAACGGATTATACGTGAGTTAAAGCTAAATGCCATTTAGCCGAAAGACGTACCAAGGGAGGTACAGTGGCTCAAATAAGTATCCGAACACTAAGGTTGATTACAGAATTCAAAAAAAACATCTGGCAAAGATTTTTTTTAGAAATTAGTGATCTGGCAACTTCGTGTCACGTGACACGAAGGTTGCTAGATCAATAATTTCTAAAAACATTGTTGCCATAATTTTTTTCTGAATTCTGTAATCAACCATAGTATTCGGATATTTTTATGAGCGACTGTACCAGGGGTTCCGACACCACCAAACAATCTGGTCGTCTTATACGAAATCTCGAACTGGTCTACTAGCTTTGAAATCCTAAACAGATGTCTTTGTATAATATTATTTTTGCACCATAATATATGTACGACATTAAAAATAAATTAGAAAAAAAAATTATAAGGATTTATTCCATATAAAATACCATTTCAACCTTTCCTGTCCTGTGGAATATTTCAGTAATTGGGAAACCCTACTCATGTCTTATTTTCAGACGCATCCACCCACTCGTAACTATATTCTCGAACCTTCCACGAAACTAAATTCTCTGACCCCTTCACCCCCGGAATTAAATCCTGAGTAGGTGTCTGCTTTAACGTAATATCAAGTTATTAGTAAATTTAAATTTGGTTATTCTTTTTTGAAAAAAAAAAGTTAAAAAGCCAGAAACAGTATAACGCAGATGTAACACAGAGCAAATAAATACAGAAATTAAATTTGTCTTTATTTTTTAATTAGCTTATCTGTAAATCATCATTATTAGTGTAACTAAAACATCGTTCATTAAACTGAAATTTGGCGCTTCGTTTATATAGTATATTGTAATAAAGCTGAATTAATGTACAAAATGTTCACCAACTATTTTATACACTTTTTCAAGTCATATAAAAAAAGTTTTAATGACAATGAGTAATTGAAATTAAATAAAATTATACATTCCCAACAAATCTTACTATCCAACTACGCCCTAATTTAGATTCCTTTTCCACTTGCTTTCAAAGGCAGATGCGAAGCGTGAGCGGAAGCAATGGAGACCTTGAGACCGCGCAGTTGAGATATCTATGATTCTTACAGATGACTGATTGTTTCTTGCTTTTATGTGGCTACAATTTGAACCAAACTAGTATAAAAGTCTAGGCAGCAAATTAAATTAAAACTTGCTGCGACCAGCACATTTACGGCTCTGAGTTGTTATTAATATAAGAACACATTATTGCATAAAAAATACACATAAAACCTTTCCAGTTTATTATATGAAAACTCTATATAGCTTTCCGTAATTGTACAATTCTTTTTTCACGAAATGAGAATCCGCACATCCAAACAAAAGTTTGGCATCGCTGTTCTAGACCCAACCACTATCAACAAATTCTAGGCTATTATACGACCAGAAGTCAAGCACAGGCTCCGGAATTTTATTTTTAAGGCTCCGGAACATTAATTTTTCATATTCGATATATATACTAGAACTAAATCGGCAACTCTTGATTTCTAAACGCTCTTTCTGACCACTATATGACCTTAAACACGATAATGGATCTCAAATTTCCTAACATTTCTGCAATCGATGATCCGAATGAAGAAACCCATAACTAACATATGGTTAGCGTATCTGACTACTAAACTAGGAGGTACATATATATATATATTTGTTGTATATACGTATATTTTACATATGGTATATACGTATATTGTACATATGGTATATACGTATATTATATGAGAAGTCAGTACTAATAGACAGATACTTTTGGGATAGTAGGAAGCCCGTTGTTGAAGGGTTTCTAACCTTCCAATCACATTTTATTACATCACTAATAAATAGAGCTTCTAGATTATAGCCGTTCTTTGTATAGGGAAGAACCTTCTTTCCTTTTAAAAAAACACCCTATGAACGAATTTTTAGCTCTCTAACATAGATATATTCGAAATTTGACCTTTGAATGGTCCAGATAGATACAGATTTTCGCAACGTTCCAGATTTTAGATCCAGATTTTCACAACGTTTTTGAGATTTAAAACCCAAAATAATCCTATTCATCAAATTTTACATCTCTAATACGAGTAGATATAATTTGATTTTTGACCTTGAAGAAACCCCCGGATCCGAAATTTCGTAACGTTTACAAAAAAACTACAATCCGAATCACCCCAAGACACCAATTTTCAAGCTTTTAGCTCTCGTAGATCGACGTTTGACCTCTATATGAGCTCTATTTGACCTTGAAACACATGTGGAGATCGAATTTCATATATTTCCCGAGATATTGATCCGGATTACTCCTAGACGAAATTTTCATCTCTCTACCATTTCGACATCACAGTTAGAATCAGTGTGGATCCCCTGTCACTCAATCATTCATAATTGTCAGTATGTATTAGATACGTCTAAAAAAATCCTTATCTTCTTGCAATAAAAATATCTATACGTTACTGAAACTCTTTCAGAATAGGCTACTATGCGTGTTCAACAGATCTGTCTTGTCTTTGCTGCCTTATAACTAGGAATTTTTAGACATTAGTTATGATCATTACCACAATAATCTTCATTGCAATATGTGAGTTGAAAAAGTTATATGTCCTTTAGAATAAATTTAATTTCATGTTATATATATATATGCCATATATGCATGTAGTAGTCATCAATAACTTACTTTATGCGCAAATGGGAAGTAAACGAATTGCAGATAAATTATAGTGAAACGGAGTATCGGACTGATGTACGATATTTTTTTTTGTCAGATGATAAAGTACAATTCAAATAAGATATGAAATATGCTATGAGATTCTTGCTTGGAAATACGAGAAATCAGAAATGAAGATTAATTACGAAAAAAAAAAAAAACCTGATGTGTAAGAAAATTGTAAAATAACACTAAGAACTTAATTATTAAGCACAAACAATTTATGAGATGATGAAGCAAATAAAACAGAGTACACAATATTGGTCACTAGAATATTAAAATTAGCTTTGAAGAATAAAAATATCATATAATGAAATTGAAAACAAAAATTCATGAGTATCTGTGGAAAATATCCTGATGTTGATACAGAAATGTAAGTCTTTTCATAGATACTAAAACTGAAAATGGGAGTTCTAGGAATGTTTTTTTATTCAGGAGACGTACACATAAAATGAGGACGAATATGATAAACAAAATGAACGATTTCTGAGAAGAATGGGACCGAGGAAAATATAAGCTAGATGATCGGAAACATTAAACAAAGCAATATCTGTATATAAGGAGAATGAACGAGAGGAAATGGCAGAAGAAATTATGGACAAAACATTGCAGAGAAAGATGCTCGAAATGATATTTCTCGACTGTCATTGGAAAATGCGAGTAATATTTATATAAGTACACGACGACATTATGTTTGAAAAAAAAAGCATATTTTGGCAAGCTGCTCATTTACAGCACTTCTGGATGAGAACTCACTCCTCGGAAATGGGTGAGAGATTCGAGATTTTTTTCACTGTAATGGCAAACAAACGTATTAGCAGTACATTTTTGCAAAGCAGTAGCATTAATATTTTATCACCTAGATGATTAATATTGAAATACTAATGATTTATGTATGATGATAAGCATTTGAAGTATTTGAAGATGCAGATGTTCGTAAAAAACTATCTTGTTGCAGTCAGAATTACAAATATCAAAGCACTGCATGTTACATCTTCATAGAGAAGATATTATAGGTAATGTAAAAATCAACGCAAAAAATGTAAAATTAATTTCAAGTATATAGTCCCATTATAATGTATATATAAAATAAGCAGAGCTAATGAATATCCGCTTTCGAAATCCCTGGTTTTTTAATGACTCTTTAAAATTATTCTCTAGGTTTATAATGTTTATATTTATATATATATTTCTTTTATATATGAAACTGAAAAATTAATTTCGGTAAAAAAAATCCTTAGATCTTTACTTTGGAATTTTTTTCTTTTCCTTTTTTTCCTTTTGCCCTAAATTAAAATCTATTACTTATGTATGCAAGTCTCCAATACATTTTTTCCCAAAAACTACTTTTGTCAAGAGATACTATTTGTGTGGCAAGTGTGTGTGTGCATCGCATTCAATGTGAACAGTTTTTTTGGCACAAGAGTCGTTAACTCGGCAGAAAAAAAATGGCGTTATGCCAAATGCATTTCTGACATTATTAAACAATCCGAGTTCTGTATTAGCGAATTACACGAATTTATTTTAACTCGAATAGCTTCATAATTGTGGGAAGGGTTAAATATCAAAATGCAAATCCTACTCTTTAACCTCGATCATTTGCTTTATGTATATGGCTAAATATCATTTTAAGGGAAAGTTTGTAAACGAATTATTTGAAATGCTGCTTTAGTTGTGGTTGCTCTTAAGGGTATTATTGTCTTCATAGATGAGCAAATCCACTGCAATCCGTTGTAAAAGTCCAGGTCAAAATTCATCGAAGGCTTTTTTCAAGCATAGTATTTTCGAACGACGGAAGAGATTGGCAGAGGACAGTCAAAGCTTACAAGTCTTTGAAAAATGAGGAATTGGAGCTGATAATCTCATGCTTTGAATCTTAATAGTACAGTAGGTCAAAAAAATATCCGAACACTCTGGCTGATTACAGAATTAAAAAAAATACATCTGGCAAAGATTTTTTAGAAATTAGTGATCTGGCAACCTTCGTGTACGTACACGAAGGTTGCCAGATCACTAATTTCTAAAAAATCGTCTGGGCAAATTATTACGAACACCTACTTAATATTTCATCATATGTATCATTGTGCAGTTTCCAAATTTCAAAGTTTTCATTTTTTTGCACGTTGTTGTCGTTGAAATGGTTTTCAAAGTATTGTTAGTGATGATTTCTCTCAGCTGAGGAACTGCAACATCTCTGTTTTGCCGCACAATTCGTGCCAACAAACACCTATCCTTGTTAACACCTGTTCCCGTTTAATAGTAGGATTGATATGAATCGAAATTATAATAACTGTCATATTGAAAAGTTTCAAGGCTAAACAGATAATAAAGCTTAGAGAGCATTTCATTTTTTTATATAAAATGCATGGTGACGTTAAAATTATATGTAAAACAGGTAAAAAATTAAAATATCTAATTGTACGAATTTGGTGACATACATACACTGCCTGGCCAAATTATTATGAACACCTACCTAATACTTCGTAATATGTATTATGGTACTGTTATCAAATTTCAAAGTTTTCAATTCTTTGCGCATAATTCTTGTTGAAATGGGTTTTCAAGTACTGTTAGCGGTCAGCTGATGAACTATCTCAGCACTTGTTTCAGATGATGAACACTCTCAGCACTTGTTTCAGATGATGAACACTCTCAGCACTTGTTTCAGCTGATGAGCTGTAGCAGCTCCGTTTTGCCATAGAGTCCGTGTCAACAAATGTCTGTCCCTGTCTGTCAGAGACAGTCCGTTGGTATTTTTCATACAAATGGGATATTGTGCCAGTGACTTTCCGCTGAGTACCATCACCTCCGTTATGGATGCCTCATCGCGCTTCAATGATAAGCTCACTTTTTCGAAGTCAGATCAGCTTTTGAGCCATGTCGCAAGTAATTTTGGTTTCCACCATATCATTACGACTTTTATAATTTTATAGGATTTCATGTCATAGGATACTTATGTCAGTAAGACATTTTGCTTACATTGACATGGTTCATGGTACTTCGCGCGCGATCATAATAATTTGGCCAGACATTGTAGATATATACAAACATAAGTAATGATATGTACATATACAATGTTCAAAAGTTAACTGCCTTTAGAAATCATTCCAATCAGTAAAAAAGACACGAACTGCTAAACAGTTTAGGCACACAAGCATAAAATATGAACACCGTCACTGCGAAAACATCATGGGGATAAAAAGTCAGGTATAAAATTTTACCCAGTTATAATTATTATGCAACATATAATTTGCATAATTTAATGAGTGCATTTTCAAAGATATATTCTAATGTAAATATATTTCATGTTAATAATTGTGTACTAAGAGAGAGATATTTTAGTATCATTATTGTATCATTGAACTGTTTGATCATTTGGTTATTGGAAATATTTAAACGCTGACTTCAAAATCAAACCAAAAGGTTGCAGTAATATATTGATAATATTATAAAGATGAATATTAGTGTATAATGGGCTGCTAACATTGAAAAATAATTATGTGTTTCTGCATTGGAATATTACTTCAGAAGTAATCAACATTTCTTTGGATGAACTCATAAAATGGTTACATCCTGGTTACGAATTTTAACAACAGAAATTCCTTCGTATTCCAATATTCGACCAATATGTGTTGTTTTAAATTGTTTCAAAAATTAATACAGCAACATTACGTTCTTCTTACTTACCAATGTTGATGACAGCTACCTTTACCAAAGGCTATTATGCTTGTTATATTTTTACTTCTTATCCTCCGATAATATCCACAAGAGGACGCTATTATAAGACACGATTGCCGGCTGTATGAAATGAATGCGCTTCATTTTGAAAGATGTCTTTGCATCTTTCACAGACTATCTCTTTGAGCAAGATGATAATGATGTTACTTCTACGTAAGGCAACTAGAGTAATGGAAGACGAAATCTCCTTCTTCGAGCTCTTCATATCCCATCCTTTCTTGTTTTCAATTAAATTCCCTTTTGTAACGGTGAATGGGACTTTTTTTTGCGTTTGAAGGAAAAAGATAAATGCAAAACAAAAGTAATGTCTTTTCAAATGTTTTACAATTTTTTTCTTTCCGTAATATTCCTCTACCTTATTCTACTCGATATCCGAAAATAATTCCATTGTCTTTCGTTTGGCTTAAAGTAGATGTTGATACTATTAAATAATCCATTTCCTTGCTGTTTTTTATTCATTTTATGTATGTCCAGGATAGTTTACTGTTCTATTCAAACACTGATGGAAATGCTGTCCTATCTGATCGTTATTACAGTTCCTAAAATTTTCGATATAACAATACCTCTGCTTTTGATGTGCTTTTTGTCGTCTTTATTATATGTTATATCGCTGATTGTTCTCTTTGTTTTAGTTCTGTTTTTTATCGATTTCTACACTCAGATATAGCATTACGATTTCTATTACATCTTAGCAATTTCTATGCAAAATGCAATTCGAAGACTACCTTTGAGATGATGTTTGGTTAGTTTTGAGATATAAAGAAAATGGCTTTCATTGGGTTATATTCGTATCTTTTATAGTTATCATTTTCTTTGAAATATGTACTAAACGCAGAGCGAAGCGGAAAACACTGATTGCATCTATAGACCTAACACTACCTCCTGATTCCACTTCACGCATTAGGAAAATAAAATAGATATTTTAAATTCATATTTTTTTCCTATTAAGTCAGGAACTCCTACTATGTTATTATTACATTTTTTCGAGTAGTTCAACCATTTAAGGGTTGGAAGCTGATGAAGCAGTTTTCAAAAATCACTAGAAATGAACTTGCAACATATGCTTTTTTATGCTTATCTACAATTTTTTCCTTTTAGTTTTTATATTTTTATTCAGAATTAAATACTCTTTCTTTTGGTATGTAATGTAAACTGTTTAATTCATTAGTTGTTTCGTAATGAGGCTCAGAAGTTTATTTGCATTTTTAGAGAAATAAACTGGGGACTGAAAAGGGTTAATATTTGAAGCGATATCAGGTTAATTTAATCGGAAAATCGAATATTTTTCATATATTCTACCATAAGAAGAATTAGTGGAAACAAAGATATTTCGGTTTCTTTTAGCAAATGATTATATTTTGGAGATCGAGGCATATAAGGTCGATACAATACTCAGATATTTGGATTTTCAAGACTGTACGAAAGAAATTGTTGTATATGAGAAGAAAGGAGACATATAAAAATTAAAAACATAATCTTACCTTCCTTCTCTCTTCCATGAATATCAATAATATGCCCCTATAATGTTGTTGACAAACAGCAATGGTTTCTGCTATGTCAAAAGTCCTAGTAGCAAATATAAAAATCTGGTTGCGTAAGAATTTTATTTTGTTTTGGAAACAGTCGCATTCAGTTATATAAATAAGTTATTCGAACACCGTTGCCGTAGCAACCAATGACACAGCCTCGTGCAACAAGCGTAAACCTCGTGTAACAAGCTTTAGATACTAAGTCTAAAGATTGTTATGATATTCGACTCTTTATAAGCAGAATAATGGAAGTCTGTGGATTTTCTTAATTCTTACTCCAAGTGTTTACGCAATATGTTGTGTGTCAAGCTGTCCTATTTTGTGAAGAATGGCGTGATTAGAAGAAGGCACCTTCATCTGACTTTAGTTGAGGCATGTGGAGAAAAAGATTTTATTGATTTGACTGTGTTGTTATTTAGAACAACATATTAGTAAACAGAAATATTATAGTAACTAAGCGACATAAGGCAAAAATGTCGACCGAGAATGCTGTAAATATACAATATCATATATAAATTAGAATTATTTTCAGTGAATGATTTTCTTAGAGGTAATAAAACAAAATTTCTCGGTTTGGCTGAATCTTTGTAACCTAAGGACACATCATGATTATGTCTTAGTATTGATGTAGGTTACGAATTTTCTGAAAGTAAAAATAGTGAAACAGAAATAAATACAGTGTGTTCTAATGGAAAATCTTTAATGTAGTCAGTGATAAAACAGATTTCAGTCTGTTGTTTTGAAGAAATGGCAAAATGAAAAACACCTGATCATTTGTTTTTTGGTATAGCAATGAATTTTTCGCATTTCAATATTTTTGCCTTATTAATGTTTTCAAGCGGATCATTAATTAATCTTCTCCAATCTTAAGTTTAACAGAATGTGTCTTTAATCATGAGATAAACTCTCCTTACTCATACATTTTCTAGAAATAAATCTTAACAACACATTTAATAGGGAATATACTACACTAGTGGAAGAATGATTTTGATTTCATTTTCAAACAATTTTTGATTTTAACTTTAAAAGTTTTCTAGATTATTCCGAAGACAGAGATTTTCCGAATGTAGGAACCTATATTATAAAATGCCCACTTTCATGTGATCCTTAATTTTTCCAGTCCATAATAATTCGAAAATTTGTAAAAAAAATTGCTAAAATATTTAGGAGAGAAATGAATTAATATATATTATATTTGCTGCAGGCCGAAGCATGAGTGGAAGCAATTGAGAGTTTGAGACTGCGCAGTTGAGGCATCTGTAATTCTTACAGTTGACTGATTTTCCGAATGTAAGCTATTTGTTAATTAGCCAATAGTGTCATGGATCAAAAAATGCATCACATATCACTGGTTGATTGAAAGTGGCTAACAATTCAATTAGCCAATAATCTATGAGAATCATCGTTTCGTCAACTGCGCAGTATCATTGTCTCAATTGCTTCCACTACGCTCTGCTGCTAGTTTGCTGCATTATCATATAATGGAGTTCTTATTTTAACTTACGACTATTTAATTTTTACCTAAGCTAACCATTATGTATATCATAAAAATGACCTATATTATTAAGATTGTATTAGAAAAACCTTTTTGAAACCTATAAAGCTAGAAATCTACAGGTTTTTGTAGTTATAAACATTATACAATAATGTGTCTAAGGAAAAATAATTAATATATGCACCCCGTACCATTTCTGAACTCATATAATCTATCAAACAAATTCTTAATTAATAGCAGAATAAAAACGTTACCTGGAACATAAATTCAACAGATGTCCCTGCAATAATATCATGAACAGTAATAATAAACTTTTTTTAAACAATAATATCATGAACAGTAATAATAAACTTTTTTTAAACAATAATATCATGAACAGTAATAATAAACTTTTTGAAATAATAATAATAGCTTTGTTAAAATTCTTAGGAACAACACACATATCATAAAAAATAGTCAAATTTTCAGTTAGCCATATGGCAACAGAAACGTTCGTAGCTCTAAGCATTTAAAAAGCAATTTCATCCATCCCCAAAGACTTGTGTAATTTTAATTTTGAGACAATCAAAATAACTTCCAACTGTGATATACGGACAGCGTTGAAGCCAGTAATGTATTTATTTTCATTGCAAACAATGAGAGTAGATCTGACAACATTGTTCAGAACATATCTGAAATGCTCAACCACATTACCATGATCCACCTTACCTCTCCCACCTTACCATGATCCACCTTACCTCTCCCACCTTACTATGATCCACCTTACCTCTCCCACCTTACCATGATCCAGATTACCTCTCCCACCTTACCATGGTCCACCTTACCTCCCCACTTTATCAAATCGTCACAATTAATATTTACCATTTTTATCACTCAATCCTGATTTTCTAGCTGTTTTATTCGACACAAGACATTTTCTATCTGGTACAATTCCCAGGTCCTTCTTCTGATTTATCAATCAGGCTGTCAAGCCAAATATTTCCATAAGCGTTCAACTGAACGTTTCACATTTATTAAGATCTCTGCAATAATGATTGTATTCTAAGGGTGTTGATTCAGTTACATGTGAACGCCTTTCTTTAAAAAATAATCCCCATAGCCTTATCACTCAAATGACTTTGTATCCTACGTTTCATTTGACCTACAATAGTACGGTTTGCTTAAAAAAAAAGCCTACTTAAAATGGTCCTACTCAACAACAACGCAAGTTTAAATACGTCGTCATAAAGAATGAGTGACCTATCAGGGTAAGCTTTGGCTATCTGATGGTCTTTCAGGATTCAAGGTAATTATTGTAATTTCGGTACAACATTTCTTAAGCTTCTTTGCAAAACATTTTTAACAAGCAGAATCGAAGCTTGAGTGGAAGCAATTGAGACCTTGAGACTTCGCAGTTGACACGTCTATGATTCTTACAGGTAACTGATTTACCGAAATGTCAGTTACTTGTCAATTAGCCAATAGTATCATGAATCAACATTTGCTGATGGCACATTGGTTGATTGAAAAGTGACTAATAGTTCAATCAGCCAATGTCTCTCTCATTGTCTAAATTGCTTCAACCCAGATTCATCCCTATACGAGCTGGTGCAGCCCATTTGCTGCTAATTAATACATAATGTAAAACACATAATCATGTTCCTTCGCAGTTTCCTACAAGAGGACCATTGACAATTCTTCTGAGAAGAAAACCTACACTATACAAATGATTACTGTATTATCTTTTAGAAATGAGATATTTAATATTATTTTAAATGTTTATGCATGACCGGTCCATCTTGTCTCTTGCAAGCTAAGAATGTCTGAGTTATAAGGCTGAAATTCTTGTGTAGGTGCATCCAGAGAAAATTCTCTATATAGAGACCTCACATTCCAGATATTTGCAGAAAGAAAATGGTTAATATTATTATTAAAGGACCCGTTTATTGTTAGAGGTAGGATTAGGAAGATAAAACAATCTATGATAATAGTTACGGAAATATTAAGTCCTATAGATGAAAATCTTGTTTCCCAACTGGTATTAATAACAATAATGATAAGTTTCGTTTAAATATCAGAAGTTATTCTATAATATCACATTATGTTCATTGGTACTCTTTTTTGGCCGGGAATTGTGTTTATAAATAGTCTTTTATACACAGATTATACAGTTATAATAAATATTTAAATTCAGAATGAAACGTTGCTATTTTTCGATATTTTTGGCAAAGAGCAACAGAATACAAAATCAGTTTATCAGTTGAATCGCTTTTAACTTTTTTTTATTTTAGTGAAGAAGGCAAACTCTTAATAGGCTGATGTATACATCATAGTCATTTGTGGATTGTTTGCCATTATGGGTAGACCTTTTCGTATCTGTATTCTTGATAATGAAGTAAAAATAAAAGAAAATTGCTGTTTAATGTAGTAAAAAAAAATATCTCATTTTAATGTTTTGTACTGGTAGAAGGAATATAATCCTGCTATCATCTGTTTAATATAGATTATTTTTGTCATTTAAACATATTGAATATTATTTACATTTTTTAGAATGATTATTGACCAAAACCTTTCTTTAAAATTGCTGTAATAACAGACAGAAATTTTAACTTTATTTTTATGGAGTAATATCTTGCTAAAGTTTGAACACGGAAAAATAGCACGTTTCAGTAGCATTATTTATAGTTATTTCCACTAAGAACACCTCCACAGAACGTATTTAAAGATCGAAGATAAAAGCCAGAATAAAAACGAAACAAAAATAAAAACCAGGAAATATTTTTCGGCGAATATCGAATATCAGAAAAGGTTGAGGAAGGGGTCCACTAATACATCGCATACTATGAATAATAAAACTTTCGCGCAAAAATAGATCGTTCTCGTTATTCATTTAAAAATTTTCAAGCTTTTTTTTACCGTTAAAGAGTGTTAATTGCCCTGGGTTGTTTCACCTCTGAGCAACATTTTTCCCTTTGTACACAATGAGCTATATGTGCAGACCACAAAGGCCCAGAAAATGTTGGGGAAGGGGATCCACTAGACAGCTGTTAAAAGACAGAGGGAAAAATATATCATTAACTTTAAGATTATACAGGTTGTTCATTAACATTCATAGGACTCAAAAGGACCAATTGCCTAACGTCCAATTCGACGAATGGCGATCGTTCTAAGCCCATCGGTGTCCCTTTTTTCTCCGAGAGCAGAGAGGGAGTTAATGGAGAAAATTATCAGCGCAGCCACAGTTGGCACTAGAACCTGGGAACCGAAGATTACGAGCTTGCTGCACTACCACAGAGCCAAACCACGCTTTAAGCTATTGGAAAATTTGGAAAATCCGAATCGTGTGATATTTCATCAATAGTTATCCAACAGAAAAACATTTTTATATATCTCTAAAAACATTTTTATAAATCACAAAAAAAAGGTTGAATATTTACCGACGGAGAGAGATACGAGAAGTGAAAACATTAGCTGTTTTTCTATAACGAGATAAAAAAAAAGCATTTATTTTGGTAAGATTGCTTAGTTAACCTATTACAGCCTCCAAGAAGAAAGAAGGTATTTTTTATAGTCTCTCGTGTTTAACGTCCTTAAACCTTCTAATCCAAATAGATAAAAACTACACAACTCCCTGCCTCAGAAGTCAAAGCGCACAAATATGTGGCTTTGTTAGGAAACATATTTTGTGTTTTTCTTTTCTCCTCCAAATCCCCAGATCCTATCAATCAAAAGTGCTTCCAATACGTTTGCTTCCTTGGCAGCTAGTTGGAAAAGTTGCACCTGTCTCTTTCTCATCACAGGAGGGAGAAGACTCACTGAAATCTCGACGATATTGTGCTGGGCATCAGAAAGAAAACAACAAGCGCTTTGTGCTTGCTGGCAAGCGGGAAAGGGCAGAGGCAGGTTGCTGTGTCGTAGAATGACAAGCCTGCATTTTTGTTTTGGAATTTGATATTAAATGATGAATATTTTATGGAAGTGGAGCAATGTATACGCATTCGATACAGTGCGATGAAATCCGCACGGCCATTTCGGGATCAGTCGGCATTTTGTAACAGAGTATCGACGAATGAATTTCATTTATTGTTCGACATATGTATGTATTCAAAAGGAAACGTAATAGAAATGTGCAGAAACCCACTTTGGATTTTCAGCATGTTTATGGCTCGTGAAGCAAAACGGAAAAATATGCACGTTTCTTATTTTTCCTTGCTTTTTTCCTGAGAGGAAAGTGATCTCCAGAAATACAAAATGCGATAAATGGAAATTTCTATTTAATTCTTTATCATTAAAAGATAAATTAAAGAATCATTAAAAAGGTAATTTATAGAATCATTGAAAAAATAATTAAATTATCATTAAAATAATGATACTCAGAGAAAAAAGGTATTATTAATTTAAAATATCATTTTCGCAATTAGAGGGCCTAAGATGTGGATAATGGTAAACTAAATGAACGCTGCAAACAATCCACTCATGTTAAAAATTTCAAATTTGGATGGTGTATTGTTGTGGTCAGTTCACAACGTCAACAATCTCCTCACATTCAGGTAATTGGAAAAAAACAACTTTTTTTGAAATAATGCAATAAATTTTGCAAACATTTTCGGAGTTGGAGAGGTGCTAATAAAATATTATTATCCGACTTTTCTGAATCATTTATTAATTTAGTTTCCTCCCCTAAATGGTACTAAATTTGAAAAATGACGGGACTCTTTGTTTTTTAAAATGGTCGTACATATTCGAAATAGATTATTGAACTTTTTCGTTTATAATTTTCTCCAGTATTTGAAGGCAGATCAAGATTTTCTTAAAACTCATTGATTCCTAAAGGACGCTGCACTATTCCTGGTCTGAAAAGAGAATAGGTTGTACTCAAGATACGATTCTACTGAGGGACTCAGGAAATGTATGATGGAATAGACTTGGAACTAGGGGAATGTCATTAAATGATTTTGGAAATAAAGATATTGTCCTTCCTTCATTCTCCTTTATTGAACACAGTCTTTGTAGAATTGAATGAAATCTCTTCATAAGGGATGCGCATAATTGAACAAGTTGTCTTCAAAAGGGATGTACTTAATTGAACATTTTCACTGTCTTCATAAGAAATTTACATAATTGAACGTGGTCTTTTCATAAGGGATGTTGGTAAACCGCTGCCACCCGAAATGCTGCTACATAATAATCATATATTCTAAAAGCATCTTCACGCATTAAATATATTTTGCTCCGTGTGCACAAAATATAAAATTTAAAGAGCATGCAGACATGATGGCATTGGCTGTACAATTTCATCTGTTCATAACAACTGCCCTGGAAACTACTTTGCAAACCCTGGTCTAGGGTTTCATTGTGACATGGCTACTTACCAGGCTTCAAGTGTGAGTGAGAACAATTGAGACCTTGAGACTACGCAGTTGAGATATCTATGATTCTTACAAATGACTGATTTACAGAATTGTCAGTTACTTGTCATTTAGCCAATAGTGTTCTGAATCCTAAGTACCTGGGTTCGAGCCCCGGGTAATAATTCGAGCCCCGGGTAATATTAGAGTGTTCAAAAGACTCTGGAAGTTCGAGTCATTATATATTATCAATTCCTGTCTAACCCAAAACAGAATTTTTCATTTATCTATAAATACAAACAATTATCTGCTAAAACAAACAAAAAAATGTATTTTCTCACCCCCATGGGTCTAAGGCACCAACTCATCGTTGGCAATCAAAATTCCGTGATCTTTGCATTGCACTACCAAAATCTCAAATTTCTAAGATAAATACAGCTTTTGCAATATTTGTTTGAAATTTTAGAATTTTCAAAATTTTCCTCCGTTAGAGGGCGTAATTGTAGTTTTTGGAAGATATCGAAAGAGCGAACTATAATATTTCATCAATTCCTATCTAACTCAATTTTTTTTCATTTAGCTCTAAAAATAAACAGTTATCTGCTAAAGCAGAAAAAAAGTTGTGTTTCACCATCTGCCGGCGCCAAATCATTGCTGACAGTGGAAATGCCGTGACTTCTACATTCCACCACCAAAATTTCAAATTTCGAACATAAATGCATCATTTGCAATATACGTTTGAAATTTTGGGATTTTCAACTTTTTCTACTTGTAGATGGCCTAATTATAGTTTTATAGAGATTCGGAAAGTGCATGTAGCATTTTCCGAAAGTGCGTGTCATAATATTTATCAATACCTATCCAACACAAAAATAATTTCAATTTATCTCTGTAAACAAAAAAGTTAGGTATCTACAGATAGATAGACAGACAGACGAAAAAGCGAAACTATTATCTCGTTTTCCTTTAAAATAAACACTGAACTACACTGAACAAACGCAACAAACAGAAGATAAACAAAGAATAACAATGCCCCTTTTATATTTCAAAAGAAAGCGGGGATGTTTTGCTGAACACTAAAAAAGACATTGATTGGTTGAGAATGTACTAGTAACAATCCGCGGACTGACTGCCCAAAACCCCACCCACGCGTATGGAAATGTTCACCCATTCTTCGTTCCCAGCAGTATCGGAAAGCCATCGGTTCCTGCAAAAATCATCGGTCCTTAAAAAGAAAGCTCTTATGGAAGATAAATCGGTTTCTGAGAATATCGGATGTCGATGTTAACGGAAGTTGAGACCCCCGTATTACAATATTTCATGGTCTTCTGCTTTGTTTCATCTGCTTGAATGAAATATTCTTCATTTAGACACTACCATTAAACTAATTTAATATCCCTCACAAACTATATTGATAAGCTCATTACACCGAACGTGCTACGGTATTAAAAATTTATAAAGCAAACTGTATTAAGAAGAGTATACTACACCAAGAAAGCTTAATTCGTGTATAGTGATTTAAATTTTTGAATGTGTGATGACAGTTCTTGTGCAATGATAGACTAATGATCTTCCGATGTTAAGAAGTATAAGGTGTCTTTGTTTACTAATAATTAGTAAGATACAACAAGAGATTCATATTACTAAACAACTAATTTAAATATAACAACAAGAAGTAATTAAATCCATAAAAACATAAATCAATTCGATGTATCGCAGCTACTTATACATCAGAGAGTGATTCAAATTTAAGTGATTCAGGAGTCTATTACTCGATCAATGGACATGAGTCTTATATCACAAATGCAGGCCCGATAGGTTGGAGTCTTTCGCTACTAATCAAATGATTCTAGCATCCGATAAGGTATGGATGTTCGTGTTGTCTTTCTGCCGAGGTCTCCCTTCAGTGTTGCCAATTCACACATAAGAAATTTACAGAATATACCAAGCTCTAAAATGCGTTTTTACACGAAAAAAAAAAAACTAGAATGTTTTTTCTTTAAGAAAGAACATTTTCTTTAGACATCAACATCTGTTGCGCAATGCAGCCTATATTGTTTTGGGCAGGTAAAATATCTCCATTTTGCAATATTGAAGCATGATTAAAAAGTAAAATGGATTAATTGCTTAAATTAAATTTCCAGTGTCTACAATGAGTTTAAAAAAACGCAAACATGAAACGGAAAAATTGAATTTGCGAAGAACTGACGTAGAACCATTTAGCAAGCGCGAAGCGTGAGTGGGGGCAATTGAGAGCTTCAGCTGCACAGTCGAGACACCTATGATTCTTTTAAAAGCTAATTCTTCTTCAAAAGACGGTTTTTTATTTAAAAAAAAGCCAAACTGATAATTTCCAAAGTTTGACAGCTGCCAAAAAAACTAGATCTAGCTTGAATAAAGCTACGTTGGCAACAGTGTTCGCCTTCTTCACAGGTGTTCTCTATAACTGACAGGCTCCTGACAGACCTTTGTGGCAAACAGATGATTGAGGGGTAATTTATTCATTTTTATATTTCAGTTTCATTTTCTACGTTAATTACATTTGCTAACGAATGTTAAGATTATTTAATAAATCACTGTTGCTACGAGCGTATATCTCATTTTCAAACATAAAAAAAATCAATTTGCAAAGTTTTCGTCAAGGACCTGACAATTTTCGAAAAAGTCGCCAGGTCCTTAACTAAATATTTTCTGTTCTTTAATTGATCAGATTTAAGGTTTTCACCTTGAGAAATATTTCCATATCAAAATTTCAGAAATATCATTTCAGAGTAAAAGGAGGTAGCATACCTAGAACTGCACCAGAGATGCTACAATGCATACCAACTGCAGCTTGTAACCCATTAAGATTGATCTGTGCTATTCTGTAGGTAGCGGAGGATTATGGTCCGCGAAGCCCTGCTCATAATTCTTTTTCTGGACCTTATTCGTTCACCTAGCCCTGTGCACAATTCTTTTTCTGGACCTTATTCGTTCACCTAGCCCTGCGCACAATTCTTTTTCTGGACCTTATTCGTTCACCTAAATAAATTTTACGTAGTTCAAAAATTGGATTTCTGGAACCCTCAGTCGCATGGGGCTTATTTATTATTAGTATAAGTACTTCTACGCATACTGTGAGTAACGGTTAATCCACCCCTGTCTGTAGGGAAAACATTTCTCCTTCAATGAAATTAAAGACACTTTCAAAGTTTATATAATATATACACAGTTATATTAGAATAATATGGCCAGCTACCTAATAATGAGAATAACCACCCTTGCCCCAGATGACAGTGGCGAGACGACGTGGCATGGACGCAATGAGGCCCTGGAAGATTGCCAGAGGCACACGTGCCCATTCAGACTCCAGCAGAGCACGGAGGGTCCGAGATGACGTAGTTGTGGGTCCGCATGCCGAACCTGTCGATCCAGATGGACCCACAAGTGTTCTATAGGATTGAGGTCGGACGATTTCTCCAGCCAAGAGAGAACGGAGACATCGCTGTTATGTTCCTGGGACCAATCACGCACCACCTTAGCTACATGGCAGGGTACATTCTCGACTCTGTTGATAGACACCATCACCACCAGGGTAAACGTTCAACATGAAGGAATGCATGTGGTCAGCAAGGATGAACAGGTAGCCACTGGCGTTCAGGGACCCATCCAGGGGTACCAGCAGTCCCATGTCATACCAGGAAAGCATCCCCTAGACATGCACATTGCCACTGCCGGCCTGTACTTGACCGACAAGCGTGTCCTGGTGTTGTTTCTCATGTGTCTGAGCCATAACCGCCACTGCCATTACTTCTGTGGAGTAGAAACCTCGATTCGTCGAGAAGGCAACCTTTTTCCACACTTCCACTGTTCAATGACGGTAGTTCTGTGCGATCTGCAGCTATCGTTGCCGAGGACCTTGGTTATCACGGGTGCCTTTACGCAGCATCGACTCCAGAGACCCATGTGTAACAGGGTTCATTCTACTGTTATCGGGGACACGTACTTGGATGACCCAGCGTTCATTTGAATGGTCAATTGCTGCACTGTTGCACGTCAATTGCCCTTTACCAGTCGATGGAAGCGACGTTCTCCTCTGGGTTAGATGGCATTTGGGCCTCCACAGTTATGATGTCTGGAGGTACTCGGTGTGCCAGTGGTCCATTCTTGGTACACCCTTACTACAACACCTCGCGAACAGCCCACGAAGTCTGCTGTTTCTGAGATGCTTCCACACTTGGCATGGCAGTCGATGATCATTCCTTTTTGAACGTCCGTCAAATCAATACCAATGCTTCCACCCTTGGCGTGGTAGCCGATGAACATTCCTTTTTGAACGTCCGTCAAATCAATTACCAATGCTTCCACCCTTAGCGCGGTAGCCGATGATCATTCCTTTTTGAACGTCCGTCAAATCAATTATCAATGCTTCCACCCTAGGCGCGGTAGCAGATGATCATTCCTTTTTGAACGTCCGTCAAATTAATACCTCTGTCCATTGTGCTCACGTTACGCACTATGGCTCACCTGTCCTGGTCAGCCGCTTATATGTCCTTGTGATCGACCTTGTTATGTGCATTGTGTGACGCGCCTGGACGGGTACACTGTGATTCCGTGGGTGGTCATGTTATTCTGATACGATTGTGTGTGTTTATGTGGCCAAATATGCAAGTGCATAAACCACACTAATCAGTGACTACTCGATTATGAACAAATGCATGGTGAATCGTTGCGGATTTACAACTCAATTACTTTGATATAAGTGTTTCGTGAAAAAATATGCTTGATGAGATGATAGATTAACGTTTTTGGTCAAATTCACTAAAATTTAGTTGTTTTTTTATTTCCGGAAAATATTCGTTTGGTATTTGAATAGTTACGAAAGCTGAAATATCTAAAAATTTAACTGACTTTGCAAACAGTTGGATGAGATAAAAACTGAAATATTCATTACACAAAAGACAAAACATACCCCACTCTATATTGTAGTAAAGTTATTGCAACGGTTACTGCTTTTCATTTATTGTGCTTGAATTAACCTTTAAGATAAGTTATTTCAACTGGCATTGCTATTTTTAAATATTTTTACATCCATGAATCTCACGACATCTTAAACAAAAAGCAGATTTTATCGGAAATCGAAATTGAGTGATGACTTAAATTTATCTTCAGTCTCATTTTTCAATAAAAGCTTATTTCCATAAGTGATTGAGCCCTGTATCCTGGTCTGACTCTTTTTACATAAGCCAGGTTTTAATAAATCAACCACTGAGAGCGTCTATGCAACATTTAGTTTATATTTTGCAATCTTATGGTTATTCCTGTACCATAGAGTTTTCTACGGTTCTTTTTCTTTATCATATAGTTTATTTAGCTCTTACCATAGAGCAACGGTATATATATATTACCAAGTATTATTTTCCAACACTCCCTTTTACCAAGTATTATTTTCCAACACTCCCTTTTACCAAGTATTATTTTCTAACACTCCCTTTTACCAAGTATCATTTTCTAACTCTCCCTTTACCATGCTTTATTTTCGAACACTCGTTTTTGCCAAATTTTATTTTCTGACACCAACTTTTACCAAGAATTATTTTATTTCATCCCGTTTTACCAAGTATCATTTTCTAACACCTCCTTTTTACCAAGTATTATTTTCTAGCACCTACTTTAACCAAGTATCATTTTCTTACACCAACTTTTACCAACAATTATTTTCTTACATTCCTTTTTACTAAGTACCATTTTCTAACACTCACTTTTACCAAGTATTATATTTTCTATCACACCCTCCTTTTTACCACGTTTCCAGTACACAAGCATTATTTTGCTAACACCCCCTTTTATCATCGTATTAATTTCTAACACTCTTTACCAAAAACTATTTTCTGAATGAATTCAAGAAATATTCAGTGAAATAAAACTAAATGTTTTGCTGTTTAGAATTAGTTGAAAACTAGATTGCTGTTGCATCCTTGCTATAGATTGGATAAACCAAACGCCCCAAGAAATTTCTGAAACGCCCTCTAGGGGGCAGTAATGCTTCCATTAGTGAACCTCTGCCATATATTTCCTCATAGTTTCTCTCTAGTAATATTCGTTATTTAAATAGGTTCTAAAATTTGCTTTATACACAAAATTCTGTAGAAAAGATTTTCCTTTGCATAAATCAGACATTTTTCTAAACAAGACATTCGGCATTGGGATGTGTTTCACCTTAGCGACTTATGAACTTTAAACCGTGACGATTCAGTGTCCTATCATGGTACTTGCTCTGACACTGACACAGCGTTCCAGCAAACAACGGCGCTTCGCTCTCCCTTAGAAGAGTAGAAGCAGTTGATCTGTACGTGAGGCAGTCGGGAGTCAGTGAAGCGAATAGCATCGCATGTCGCAGGGAAAATGGGTTTCCGAACGAGACGATTGAGGTTACGCACGAATCATGCGGAGTAGGTAGACTCTTTGCTGATGTTATTGCAATGGGTTCGCAGCATAATGCAATCTCTGCATTGCCCTAATAGATTACGAGATATAGGTTTCATGAGAATTTTAAGCTTGGATGAAGATGGGACATGTCGAAATTGGGATGCAAGCAATTTTGCATTTTCGTTTTAATACAGGAGATAAATTTTATAAAGATAAAAATCTATTTTTATGATTTTTTTATAAGTATTTGCAGCAAAGTCCATTTTATAATCGCGAACATCTTTAGATCAGAGAAAAGACGTAACATGTGGATCCAGAAGCAATCTATCATATTTGGAGTTGGATAAAAACTAAAATTGGGGAAGAAGTTGATTGAATCACAGAAAAGAAACATATTTAAATGAATTTATTTTTTTTACCTGATGCTACGTTATGAAGTTTTTATTTTGCCAAAACTGAGAGTTGGGAAGTAATAGCAAATCGTTGGTGTGAGAACAAGATTGACCTTAGATGCCAAACTCCAATACTAAGAAGTTTCTTGGCTAATAATAGAGATTGTTCTAACCCGTTCCCAAAGATGTATTAAACTTACAGATCCAACATCCGTTTTAATTTAATGTGGTGTGCAGCAGGAGCGAAGCATAAATGGAAGCAATTGAAGCCTAGAGATATCTATGATTCTTACAGGTGATTGATTTGCAGAATTCTCAGTTACTTGTCAATTAGCCAACAGCATCATGAATCATTAACTGCATCATACATCATTGACTTATTGAAAAGTGACTGATAGCTCAGTCATCCAATGATCTACGAGAATTATCGTTTCATCAACTGCGCAGTCTCATTGTCTCAATTGCTTCCACTAGTACTGTAAGAATGAAATTTCGTGTATGAAAATAAACGGTCATTATAACATTGGGACATTTTATCGCTGATGGGATATTTATTTATTATTTTTTATTTATTTTTTTTGCTTTGGGTTAAAATAAGCTTATAGATTAGAATGTAAGTAGTCAGTTGATTAAAAGAGGTTGTTCAAATGGATTCACTGGACATCAATTATATTTTTGATATGTCAATCCAAGAATTTCCGACTTGTCCACTTTTCATTTGAACGGCTCTTAATATTTGTTCTAATGACTCTCAGTTATTTCTTCGACAACTTAACAGTAAACTTCATCTCTTTAAAGGAAATGTTGTCACCCGTTAGAGAGAGAGAGAGAAAAGAAAGTGTCGTGTCCAGTCCGACGTGAGAGGATAAAAAAACATTTAAAAGTAACTTTGAATTTGGAAATTTAGAAAACGGAAGTATTGATGTCACCTTTGTATTTGTCCAACACGTTGTTAGTAACCAACCGTGAGTAAACATACAGTGAGAGCAGAAGACTATTTTTTAAGTTAACCCAATGTACAGAAAGGGGAAATTAATATCGAAATTGACATGCTAACCTGATCAATACCAAATATAACTTCGTATCCGAAAAACATTTATGAAATGATTCTAGTTTCTTACTTCTACTTCGATTCCCAAGACATTAAATTTAATTTAACAAGCGAACCTTGCGAGGGTTGTGTTGTTTTACCTCTGGCGGCACATTTTTTGCACAAAATGTTCTAAGTTATCAGGATACCGACGTCTCAGTGAAGGATAGGATGGGGAAGGGGATCCAATGAACAGCTGTTAGGAGACAGGTGGAAGCCCTCCTGTCAAGTTTATCCAGTGTGTTCTTTATATTGCAATGCTAAGGCTCTCTCCCTCACACGGCACCAAGGCTTCTCGTCCCATTCGAATGAGGGCGGCCTTTCCAAATCCATAGGTATCCCCTGCTGACCTAGCGCAGTGCGTGAGGTTTTGCAGAAATAAATCACAAAGCTGGCGCTGGTGGTACTCAAACATTGGAATTTCAGATTATGAGCCTGAAGCGCTATCGACTGAGCCACCCCGGCCCCGCGAACATTGCTAACTCACAAATTTTCATATTTTTCATATGCGTTCTGGCTTGAATAAGTGCTGCGAATTTGGTGGCCAGAAATGATGGCGTGATAAGTATGCTGTTTGATGTTGAGCTCTATTGTTTATTAAAACTATCTTTTTTCCCTCTTCTTTCGTAATTTTTTTATCTATATTCCTTGTAAGGCAAGAATTTCCTCAAATGTTGAGACAAAAAACACAGCCTAAGGCCTCTGGCGATACTCTCTGCTCTAGTAGAGTAGGCGTCTCATATACTGCATATAAAGGTATGGTCTGAAAATTACATCAATGTAATGATACGTTTAGCCAGGCCGAAGCATGAGTGGAAACCACTGAGACTTTGAGACTGCGCAGTTGAGACATCCATGATTCTTACAGGTGATTGATTTACAGAATGGTTAGTTACTCGTCAATTAACCAATAGTGTTTCATCAACAACTTCATTATAGATCACTAGTTGATTGAAAAATGAGTGATAGCTCAATCAGCCAATGATCTACGAGAATCATCGTTTCGTCAACTGCGCAGCTTCATTGTCTCAATTCAATGCTTCATTGCTTCTTTTAGTTGATGCTGCTCTTGATCGATTTCGTGTGACATAGTGTCCCTATACATCGACATTATGGTAGAAAAGGTAAGAGTTTGGTGCAACCTACTTTAAAAAGATTCATAAAATTCAAATGTGAACATATCTTCAATTCCAGCTTAGAAAATTCGTTCCTTCGCTTACACATAACATCGGTAGCTAAATGTATATTGTTTTGCACGAAAAGTCAAAATCAAAATACGCTTCATTTACAATTTTTATATTCCGCTACAAGAAAAAGATGAATCGAACACCACTGGAGCAAAATCCTTCTGATTTTCTTGGAAACACGATGTTATTTTATAAAACTGTTTTTCAGTTGTCCTAAAGTTTGGCTGTATTTTCCATTTCTTATCGCCCTAAGGGTTCCGTTCAACTGTGCATTTTTGCATTTGACGTTTAGTTTTGCATTTGTTTGCATCATAATAAGTTCGAGTGATTCGTAAATCGATTTAATTTTCACCTTATGTTCAAGGAAGCACTAGATCGCCTTTTGGAATAAATATAGGTGCAATCATCTGTCGAAAGGTACCCAAACTTCGGCAGTAATAATAAAAGTAGATCAAAAATATGTTGCTGCCCGTGTTGTGTGTTGAACTTCTAATAAAGTGTTTAATAAACAAGGTCATATTTCCATAAATAATTCAAACTGAACTAAAATGTATGCGATCTACTAGGTCAGTGATTTTCAAAGGATGTTCTGCAACCAATCTTAGGTATTCCATGAAATAATATATTTTTTCACCCGAAAAAACTTTAAATTTCACGAATGATAAATAAAAGACTAAAAAGTAATTGGAACAGTTTATTATATTGAAAGTTTTGTAGTTGATTACATTATACAACTTATTTGTGTGTGAAAAACAAAATATGCAAACCTCGTTAATTCACCAAAGTTATTCGGGCTTGGAGTTCACTCAGTCGGTGGTATGCCAGACTCATACTCTGAAGTTCTTAGATTCCAGAATCAACTGTTACAGCATTGAGAGTTTTCTTTGTTAAATCTCCATCCTGTGCTCGGTGAAAAAGGGGGATCCTGATGGGATTTGAAAGGCAGTCGTCCGTCGGATGGGATGTGAAATCCTTGCCCCTTATACCGGAGAGCCACAACCTGTGCCACAACCCTTTCAGCCCTGAATTTTTAATATGAAAAATAATTTTTTTTGATCATCAATAATTGAATGTAAGAGATACAAGGACTCCCCTACTAAGTTTGAGCGAGTTTCCGCCATAGGTTTAGAAACTAGGAAATCGTGGCATCAGGTCTTAAAGATAAAAATGGAAGCATATTTTTTTTTCATTTTAAATAATGTTTTTATACAAAGATCTTATCAAATTATTTCGTGTGAAAATTTTTGAAACAATTTTTTGATTTCGATTATAGATCGGTACTTACCAAACATGGTGTTCAGGTTATTAGCATTCATCTTGAATAGCGGAACAATACGGGTCACTCAGATATGTAAACACTCACTTCTTGTTGAAGAACCATGTCATGAAATGTGATTCACATACTTTGTAGAGGTGACATCTAGTGCTTTATTGTGAAACTATACACTCAGCCATTAGCTAGAACTCTTTATATATTAAGGTGGCAAATGCCACCGGCAGGGCCGAAAGGGTGAAAAAACAGCCGGGATGATCTTGACGTGAGGCTTCCATCCTTCTTCAGCTTCCCAGGCATCCCTTTTCTCAACTTTCTCTGAGCCTTTGGGGTTCTTGTGACTTGGTCATTTAGCCTATTGTGTGCAAAAAAGTGCCACTCAGAGGTAAAATAACCAACTCGCCATTTTTTCGTTATTTATTTAATATTTTATCACTGACAAAACCGCTGAGCCAAATAATTGATCATTTGCCTCATTTTTCACTATTTTTCTGTTATCGAACAAACAGTATCATTGTGACATGTTTTTAGCACCTGTTCAGCATTGTTCAAGTAATACAACTATTAAACACCTTTTTAAATGCTATATTATCCTATTTTCCTATTCATATAAGTGTATCAAATTACACGCCAATGAAAAGAACTGCTGCTGAAAAATTGAAATTGAGTCCCTTAGATTTATTTTTCTTTACCGTGTAGCACAAAATAATCGAAACGTTGATCACCGAATTGTTTTATTGATGTTCCTAAATACGAATCATTAGTTAAGTGAATATTTTGTATCGGGTTCTTCCGAAAAGTGATCATCTTAACAGGTGCTACTCTGACCATTCACTGTAATCGGATTATTATTGATCCTCTCAGTTCGCCGTGACACATAGACGCCTGAGGGGAGATTTAGTTATTCCTTGCTCTAATCCTGCAATATTGATCGTAACTTACTGCAGCATGCAATCTTTAGACTTAATATTGCGACACGAAAGTCACCGTTGGCTCAGTTTGTTTGGTACTAAGCATGTAAAGTAATAAAATATACATGTAAAGTTCTAAAGCTTATTACTTGTCTGCAGAAGGTAACGTTTACAGTATTGAAATTATTTTCCATTTCTTCTCGCCTTCACTTCATACGAAAGTAAACGAATAAGTCTTGAAATGATTGCCATCCATTAAACAGAGCCAATTTAATTTGTTTCCAAGCACAGGATATTCTTTGCAATATCGCTATTAAATTGAGAGTATTGTAACAAGTGACAAATACTTTTTAGAAGTAGGAATGTTTTAAACCCGAGCGCTTTGGATTGTATAGAAAATCGAAATGAAATTAAAGTTTCTTTTTTTTTTCTTATAAAATCTCCAGCAAACGGATATTACAATCAAAATACCTTTGTTTTACTTCGTTACCCACGAAAAGGATTGTTCTATACAATCGAAAGCATTTATACTGAAAGAATTTATCACATGCTTCTGCAGTGAGTGTCTCTTTACTGAAACGCATTGTCAAGAGTTGCCTTTGTTTGATAATAAATTTAATTGGATTTTTATGCTGTGGATGTGATTTAAACTCCTTTAGATTTGTTGTTAATTAATTTCCACATGTGCTAGAATGCATTCATACAAGCAATTTAAAAAAGTCGAGCGAGGCGCCCAGATCTCAACCGTCAATTATCTTTCGGTGTATTTTCTTATTGTAAATTGCTCATACGAGATTTGGAAAGCAGAATATAGAGGGTATGTTTTGGATGGATTCTGTGACCAACAGCTGGTATTTTTACATAGTCCACAGATGTATTTATATATACTGAGTCCCACCAATTTGGTTCTATATTACCAAATGGAAGTTTCCAGAAGTTGTTACATTTATCAGTGTGCAGGGAACAAATAAACAGTGTTTTAAGATGTTTCACAATTCGATTCAAATAAATTTGTTATTTAAACGTGATTTAGTAATCCCTGATACCAGTCCTGGATCTAGAAAAAAATGAAGGGAAGGAGGGGTAGGGTAAGTAACGCAAATGAAAAGGGAGAGGTATGTCAAGATCGAGCTAAATAAATATAACGGAACGCCTTTCCTGTAAATGCTTTTTCCCTCTGTTTTAGTGCTTTTTTTTAACAAATATCTTGAAAGATGCGGGATAACTATACATGCTTTTAATATTGTTTCGCATTCTTTCCGGTTAGTAGCACTTTCAAAGAGAGGGAACCCTCCTCCTTGGTCTTCCCGAAATCTGGTCCTGCTACTACAGTGTGATCGGATATAATGCAAGAAATTGCAAATGTACTGCATAGATTAGTGGTTGAACTCACAGCATATAAGCCGATGACTCCGTGTGAATAATATCAGATTCGAAATTGTCATCCGCTGCACCTCTATGTTTCTTACGAAATGAGCATTTCGGAATGGGCTGGAAGAGACTGTCTCTTAAGTAAATTTGTTATGGTTATTTCAAATAATAAAATCAATATCAAATATTTGATAGGGTTTTATGGCTGTTGTGTTTAAGGATGCATATGGGGCTGTTGTAATTTAAGTTCGTAGTTGTAGTTTATCGTTTGCTCCCGAGATGGCGGCAGTTGTTGTAACAGTTGAAATACAGAAGAGTAGAGTTTGGAGTACGATGTCGCCAGTTAGAATTTGTAGAATCGTCTGATAGCGAGATAAATAAGTCGATTTAGAGCTAGTTTGCCAAACTTTGGCCTGTAAAAGTTGTCTGTCTCACCACTTAGCTATTGTCACATATAGTTACAGAGTAATTCATAATGATATATCTTTTCGTATTTTATTTTCATTCTTGTGGAATATCCGACGTAACATTAACTGGCTTCAATGTACCTTAGGTATTTCAGTACTAGGCATGTTTTCGACATCTATACTGTATTATTTTTTAGTTATAGAACATTTATCAACTGAAATCAGTCGGAAGTTTTCATTCCATTCCACAACGATTATTATCGTTTTTGGTTCTGCATTGCACATAGGGTCGATGTCAACTTTAAATATGAAAGTGAAGTGCGTATGCCTCAAATGTAGCATCAGGCACTACTGAACGCCTGTACGGAAACAGAGGAATACAGAAAATAAATTTGTTAATAAACAAATCAAGTCACAGTCGCAAGAATATATGCTAACAAAATATATCTCAATTACTTAACCATGGAAAGTCCTAGTATTTAAAGTGTACGTAGTATTTAAAGAGTAATGCCCTTCTTTCATGCAATCGATTTTCAAAATAGATGTATAAAGCGTGCATTTCAAATGGGAACTTTGTTATTTAACCTTCCCGAAATTTTTTAAAAGGATACAATGAAAACAATGTAAAATCGTATTTTATTTTTCGCAGCATAACGTACTTTAGTAGAGAAAAATGCGTAGTCCATAAATTACAATGAGAACAAAGGAATGTGTGGTCTTCAGATATACGTTAAAAGGAGATTTATTATAAAAAATGTATTTTATAAACACATGAAATTATGCTCGACCCAGATGAGATCAGAATTCACTAACTTTTAGGTTCGCGAGAGTAGCATGTAAGTAAGATCAGTTGAAGCTTTCTACCGCATGAAATAAAAGAGTAGCTAACATGTATCGAGAAAAACATCAAATGAAAATTCACCTAGTCAGGTATCAGTTTTTGATGCTTACAATGATCATTGTTTTCTTAAACGCCGAATTTCCTATGAGCTATCAATACAGGATTTATAGAGTTAACAGTTTCAATAACTTCGCTGTAAGTTATTTGTATCATGTTTCTGCAAAGAACAATAACTGAAGAATTCAAAGATTTCAGAAAAAAAAATAGTCCTACGTGGTGTAGTAGTTAGTTTAATTAAATACTACGCCAGTGGATTTGCATCTTGTATTAAAAATCAGGATAATCATGACAGAGCTTCTAAGTTTTCCCCGTCCTTTGTGTAGGGAGTACTTAAAAAAGTGTTTTTTATGAAGTTAAATTACAATTGACAGAAAAACGGATCAATAAAGATTTATCGGGTAAAGAACAAGGTGTGAATAATACCACCAATGTCGTTGAAGGGGTTAATAAACAAAAACGTTTGCTTTAAACGAACTCATAGTGCTTCTAAGTTTTCTTATGTTTCTTGTGTAAGTTCTGATACAAATAACTGCAACCATGAAGCAGCTGTGTAAAAAAGAGTACTCCTTTTTTTGCTGTGTTTACAAGTTCATACATCATGCTAGAATCTGGCACGCATGGATGACCCAAGAAGAGAAGTAGTGTTTGGCAAAAGCGAAAGGGGAAATGTCAAAGATTTGGGTGCGAACGTGTTCTTGTTTTCTCCCTGCACAGGTGAACCTTACAACATTGAGTAACATAAAAGTGTTATTTACGCTTGAAGTGGCTGAAACTACGAACATGACTGACGATAAGTGGACAGGATAACCGAGATCGTAAATAACACATTCTCTTCACCATCTTGAGATGGAAACGCATGTACTTCACAACGTCTGGCTCCTTCTCCCTCTCTGTTCCGTTCTCTCTTTTCTCCTCACCATCTTTCCTTCTTCCTTCCTCTTACGGCTGAGTTCGGAAGAAAATATTGATTTTTGTCTTCTACCGTTGCTCCAGAGTGTTCGTGCCACCACACTACAGATTAAAACCCGGAAGGCCGAAGGAAGGACTCCTTACAATGGAGCGTACAACACTGAAGATCATAACTGTCAACACTGCAATGTGTGGAGTTTGCAGCGACGCTGAATTCTCTGAAGCAAGGCATTAGGGACGTACAAAAGAAGGTGATTCTCCAGTGGAGAGTTCATCTACTGTGTTGCTGCGCTTTGTGGGAAAAGAGGAGCCAGCGTTGATGGCGCAGAAACGAAGACGGGACTGCTAAGAAGAGGTGATCAAATACGCTGTTAAGAATGCAACCACGCTCTACTGCTTTTTCACTAGCTATGCTAACATCGTGCTTAACATCAGCAAAGGAGCAATGGAGGATATTGCCTGAAAATAAATATGCATGCCTGCATGTTATCGCTTAGATGCATGAGGAATGTGTCCTGCATTTATTCATAAGACGTTACCAGCTCAATTAGCTCATTAGTATACAGTCACGTTGCACATTACATTATATACGCGTTGGTATACATATTATATAAATTAAATTGGGATTTAATTCTTTAAACGATGAAAGGATGCTTTTTTTCTCCCAGGAGTGTTTTAATTTATTTAAAGACCTTGTTAGAATTGGTGTACAGTGACCAGATGCAGTAGATATGCTTGGAAAACTAAATTTCAGAATCTGGTTGGCCCTCCGTAGTCCATGGCTGCTTTAGGATGATGATGATGATGATGATGATGATGATGATGATGATGATGATGATGATGATGATGATGATGATGATGATGATGATGATGATTGCTTCTTGTACAGTATATAGACAGATCCTTTAGGAACGTAATCCTATTTTTCTTTATCATCAGTGTCTCCCTCAACACTGTTGGACCACCTCATAAGAAAGACCCTATGCCTTCGCTATAACGATAGCAGTGGAGGTCGGCGCTTCCGTCTTTTGCAGATGTCTGCTTGGTTCACCGACCTACTGTTTTGCTATCAACGGCATCCTTCGCATACACATTCTGCAGCCGCTTGCAGATTTTGCAACAGTCTCCGTCTCACACACAAATAATTCATTAACAGCATAATGCCTTGGCCAATGCACATGAAAGATGCCATGTTTGATTAATGCTACAACAGCGCTACTCTGAAAAGACGATGTAATTATGACAAAAAGATGTGGGAAGGATATATCATTGCACTCTACAAGTAACAATGATGGAGAATAAATACTGATCTATGAAACAACTGGGGGTATTAACTTCTGAGCGACCTTGTACTAATCGTTCAGCCCCTAAAACCAACGCATTCGTATATATATATACACACACCAGGTACGAAGCGTGAGTGGAAGAAATTGAGACCTAGAGACTGTGCATCGAGTTATCTGTGATTTTTACAGGTATCTCGGACTTGCAGAATTGTCAGTTACTTGTCAATTAGTCAATAGTGTCATGAACCAACATTTGCATCGCAGATCATTGGTTAATGAAAAATGACTAATATTCATTGGCTAAGAGTACAATCAGCCAATGATCTAGGGGAATCATCGCTTTGTCAACTGTGCAGTCTTATTCTCTTAATAGCTTCTACTGAACATCGCCGCTGATATACAGTGAAGTGCCAGTTTATTAACTACGCCACCCCTCGCCACATAAACTGTTAATTTCAACACATAATACATCACGTGATCGTGGTGTGCGGTATAAATGAGGCAGACCATCTCTTCGAGCATTAGACTTGGATTGAACGTCAGAATCGGCAAAACGAGCGACCTGAGCGACTTTGAACGTGGCATGACAGTTGGTGCTAGGCGTACTGATTCTAGCATCTCCAGAACGGCCTTTCTCATGGGCTTTTCATGCATAACCGTTTCAAGGGATTTTACCGAGAATAGTAGGAAAAGCAAAAAAAAAACTACCAGTTATCGGTGATCCTGTGGACGAAAATAGCTTGTGAGTTAGAGAGGTCAAAGGAGACTGGAGAGAATCGTGCAAGTAAACAGACGGGCTACGACCAGGTAAATCACAGCATAATTAAACATTGGTGCGCCGAATGTCGTCTCCTTATGCACTACATATCGGACCTTATCGCAAATGGGTACAACACTCGCTGACCATATCGAGTGCTGATGTTCTCAGCGAAGAACACAAAAGCGCATCTCTTGTGGGCGAAGGAACATCGACACTGAACCACTGAGGATTGGAAAAAGGTAGCCTGGTAGGGAAGGTTTAGCCAGGTTCCTTTTGCATCGTGCTAACTGAAGGATCAGAACATGAGACTTTTGTGCCAACTTGTCTGGTACCAACAGTACAGCCCGGTGGGGATGGTGTGATGGTTTGGGGAATGTTTCCCTGGCACACATTAGGCCTCTGTTACCCATTGAGAAATATCTTAATGCCACGGCGTATTTAAACATCGTTGCTGACCAAGTGCATCCCTTCATGGCTACAGTTTATCTTCATTCAGGTGGCCACGTTCAGAATGATAATATACTTGCTCATAAGGCACGTATCATCACCGAATGGTTCCAGGAACACGCCGACGAGTTTTTCTTGCTTCAATGGCCTGCACAGTCCTCAGATCTATACCCTATCGAACATCTTTGGGATAAGGTGATCAGGGCGGCTCGCAGCGAGACTGTGGCACCGTCCAATTTGAAGCATCTGCGAGCAAAATCATTTCCCCATATTACAACATTCCTTCGCAACGCATTCAGCATGCATCTTGTAAGTTCTATGCCCCGACGAATTTCGGCCCTTCGAAGGCCAAATGTTTCGCAACCCTCTACTAGGAAGTTGCACCTAATAAACTGATATCTCAGTGTATATGTACGTAGATATGAAAAGTAAAAGCAGTAATCTATTTGTATGATATCAGATATGTTTATATATAATAAAAGTTGCAAATGTAATGAAATAAATTCTTGAATCCAAGTCGATTTAAAATATTTGAAATGAATGCTTATGCTAGTGTTTATTTCTAGTGCAGGGGTTCTTAACCTTTTTTTCGGATTCGCACCTCTTGCAGCGATGCATGGAAGTGTCACACCCTCATCAATTCCCTATCACCCCGATTTAAAGGTCGCCTTGTTTGGTTTATTTCTGAGAATATATGAAACGAAAAAAAAACGAACAAAACCGATTTCAAAATTTCTTCTCGCTTTTCCCCCTGACCCCCTTCCCATACCCCGTAATGGGAGTAAGGTAACCCTGGGTTAAGATTATGTGTATTGTATTGTAATCCTTATATGCTTGTTACTGGCATTGCTCAGTTCCTTAACAAACTTTTGAATACATTAATTAGGTCTCCTCCCTTAAACTTCGTAACAATAAATTAATTTGAAGCATAACAGGGCTACATCAAAGAACACATAAGAAAAATACTTTGTTCTTTGAAAAACTGTAAGTGGCGACTTCAAATAGTGTTTCAATTGGTATCTTGTGTATCGTGTATTATGTAGCAGGGAAACACGATTTGTGAAGCTCAATCTGTCTACCATATGAACAGGTGATTGATGCTAATCTGAATAATTCATTACCTTTTGTTCAGGAGTCATTTATCATTATTACTACTCGTTTCGAGAGGAAAATTACAAAATAGCCAACCTGATTCTCTCTCAACACTAGCTGAAAATACAGAGAAAATATACTTCATCTTGGTTGTTGAAAATTAAAAAAAAAAATTCTCTTGTGCAGGTGGGGCGGGGGTGGCTCAGTCGGTAGCGCGCCAGGCTCGTAATCTGTAGTTCCCAGGTTCGAGTCCCAGCTGGGTCAGCGTTGAGATTTATCTCCGCAATATTCCCCGCCCTGCCCACGGTCAGTAGGGGACACCGATGGGCTTGGAAAGGCCGCCGTCCGTCGGATGGGACGTTAAGCCGTGGCCCCGTGTGCGGGAGAGCCATACCCTGTGCACGTTAAAGAACACGCTGGATGGCCTTGACGGGAGGCTACCATCTGTCTCCCAACAGCTGTTCCAGTGGGTCCCCTCCCCCAACCTTCTCTGAGCCTTCGGGGTCCATGTGACCTGGCCATTTAGCCCATGGTGTGCAAAAAAGTGCCGCTCAGAGGTAAAACAACCCAACCCAATCCAACCTTGTGCAGGTTAACATGCAAGATTCCCAATGGATAGAAGCTCTCACTGTACAATCTTATACAGTTTACAAGAACGTATATGTCTGCCCAATGAACACGATAACATTCTCAAAAAACGTAGTACTTCTTTCGATTGAAGAAATATGCTTGTTCAAAATAATGCTGAACTCACAAATAAATTAAAAAATTAGCAAAATAAAAATAGCAAATCTATTTATTAACTGTTAGTTTCTGAAAATTTAAAGTACATTTATGTATATTATTAATGATAACTTTCAAACAATTATTTATGCTCATTATTATTATTATTATTTAACAATTAACAACTCTTTACAGGGGCTACTTAAGTAGTCAGACTATAACAAGATTTCAGAACATCCTCCTAGAACAGAGGTTCCCAAACTTATTTGTCCTACCGCCCCCTTTTCAGAAAAAAAATTACTCAGCGCCCCCCCCCCCCCCCCCCTGGCAATCTATCTTCTTTAAGCGAACAAACAGAAACGCTAAAAAAGAAACAAACAATTGCATTAAAGTTTAGTTAAGAAACAAACAGAAACATTAAAGTAAGCACCACTTTGAGAAACATGCTTAATAATTCCCCCTGGAAATCTACCTTCTTTAAGCGAACAAACAGAAAGATGCAGTGACAAATTTGCGTTCTTTTATGTTATATTTCTACCTACGTTATATTTCTACCTACGTCCTACAACAGCGTAAAGAAAGATGTTATTGTAAATAAGACACCTTGAATCTTGAAATTATAAAATTATTTATTAAAATCAACCATAGTAACATTCGCATTACACACTGCAAATTAAGATAACGAAGGATAATTTTATGTGTTTATTTGGAAAATGATCGCTACGACTTTAACTCTATGTTACACAACAGATGAAACATGTACGAACGGTTTTTCAAAATTTTATCTTCCCTTCTTTCTTTATGCTTCTACCGCCCCCCAATTGCACCCGAGGCTACTACCGACCCCCCTGGATCGTTCCAGCGCCCCCCAGGGGGCGGTATCGCCCACTTTGGGAAACATCGTCCTAGAAGAACAATGTTGGCTAATTGAAATATAATTAATAAAGTTAAAATAGTTGAGTCCAAAAAGCCGTCATAATATCAAACTAATTAAGTAGACAGTTACATTTGAACAAATAGCATCTAATCTTCAACAACATAGGATTCCTTCTTGTTAGATAGTTATCCATCCCAAATAAGACTATGAAGCTAGGGAAAAATGGGTTCAATCCAATCATTCATCGAAGTTGAATCCTGAAATTTTTCATAATTTTAAAATATATAATGAGGCATTTAGTATATAGTGATGAAACAGCACTATAACGTCCAGCATGATAAGTATCTATTATCAGGGATTAATAGTCTATTAATGGGTTCAATCCAAGTATTTATCGAAGTTGAATAATGAAAGTTTTCATAATTTTAAAATATATAATGAGGCAATTAGTTTATAGTGATGAAATAGCACTATAACGTCCATCATGATAAGTATCTGTTATCAGGGTTTAATAATCCTATTAAATGGGTTCAATCCAAGTATTTATCGAAGTTGAATCCTGAAAGTTTTGCAATTTCAAAATACATATAACGTACTTAGAATATAGTGATTAAACAGCACCATAATGTTCAGCATGATGAATATCTTTTATCAGGGGTTAATAGTCCTGTTAAATGGATTCAATCTAAGTGTTCATTGATTATTTAAGCGATCTATTTAAGAGCTATGAAAATAGGTGTCCAATCAGACTAGCAATGTAAATGGTAAATATTATAAAAATCGTATTATATAACATCAAACATAAACTGAATAAAACTTCTTTTTCCTCATAATTCTTGTTATATCTAATAATATTGTTTTTTGCATGTTTGATATTAACTTATGATTAATATTTAAATCTTCAAGATAGTTTTTTAATTTCTTTATAACCAAATCATTTATAAATATTACTATTGGAATTATAATGAATTCTAGATCAAGTAGTTGCTGCAATTCATATTTTAGTTCTCCATATTTTCCGATTTTTTTCTCCTTCTACTCTATGTAAATTATCATCAACATGTATTGAAATATCTATTATAATAGCTATTTTTTCTTGTAGGTTAATATGAACTATATCTGGTTGATTATTAGTAACTGCTCTATCAGTAATAATAATTCTATCCCAATAAATTTTATAAAATTCATTTTCCAGGATTGTTTCAGGTTTATATTGTAATGTGGAGTTTTTTAATCTATTAGATGGGAATTAATGCAAGTTCTTGATGAATAATTTTTGCAACATTATTATGCCTTCGCAGATATTCTGTATGAGTTAACAATGGACATACTGAGGATATATGCTATATATTCTAAATAGGTAATTTGCATAATTTACAGTTATCCTCAAAGTTGCTTCCAATAATATGTTTGTCATAATTTCTTGTCTTTATAACTTGATCTTGAATTGCTTGGATGAATCCTGCGGTCTCGCCGAAAATATTACTATGTTTAAGCCTTGCTAACGAAGTCTGTTATCAGTGTCATTAGAATAAAGACTATTAGCGTATCATCCATGTAATGCTTTTTGCTTCTATAAATCTTTTCTTTCAGCAATGGTTTCAATTGATGTAAGTTCATAGTTATTATCATTCAAGCGTAGTGGAGTATAACTAGCATCACATTGTATTAAGAATTGAGTAATATGGTTGTTTAATTTAGTACGAAAGTAATGACGTAAATTCTGGATTTCTTTGTTACAGAGATATTTCAAATACAAAAGTCCTCTACCACCAGATTTACGTGGTAGATAAAGCCTAATAATTGGGGCATGTGGATGATGAAGTCTATATTTTGTTAGTAATTTACAAGTTTTGATATTTAAGTCATCTAAATCAGTTTTTGTCCACTTTATTATTCCAAAAGAATATGAAATGACAGGTATAGTTCACATATTTATTGCTATTGTTTTATTTTCAGCATAAAGTTCTGTTTTTAAAATCTTCTCCAAACGTCTTATATAATTCTTACGAAAAAACATCTTTCACTTCTTTATAGTTTATATTTAGTAATTGATTTATACCAATATATTTATAATTTTTGTTGATTGGTAGTTGTGTAATACATGTTTCATCCATAAATTTAATGTTATCTATTTTTTGAATTTTTCCTGATTTAATATTTAATATTGAACATTTTTCCAATCCAGATTCTAAGCAAATTGCTTTACTAAATGAAGTAACAATTTCTAATAAGCTTAGTAACTGAATATAATTAGAACTGTATAATTTTAGATCATCCATGTAGAACAAGTGATTTATTTTTCCTGTACCGCTTGCCTTATTTTATTTCCATAAGTTAATTATTCAGCATTTTACTTAATGGATTAAGTGCTAGGCAAAACCATAAAGAACTTAAACGATCTCCTTGAAAAATGCCTCTGGTTATCACAATTGGATTAGATTTGTAAGAAGTACTGTTTGAATTAAGCACTAAGTTTGTTTTCCATTTTGACGTACGACATTTGAGAGCCTTAATTTTATATCCATAATTTGAATTATTCATCATACTATTTAATGGATTAAGTCTAGGCAAAACCATAAAGGACTTAATCTTCTTGAAAAATGACTCTGGATATCGCAATTGGATCAGATATGTAAGAAGTACTGTTTGAATTAAGCACCAGGTTTGTTTTCCATTTTGACATACAACATTCGAGAAAGTCAGCTAGAGTGCAGTCGGTTTTGTATAATTCAACTACTCTCATAGTCCAAGAATGAGGAATACTGTCAAAAACCGTTTTATAGTCTACCAAAGCAACTGATAATATTTCGTTTTTTATATTTTACTTGGTTACAGATAACATTATCAATCCATAATTGTTCCTTGGTGCCTCTGGAATATTTTGTGCAGCCATTTTGTTCAAATGTTAGTACATTATTTTCTTGTAAATGGTGATTTATTTTCCTTGCTATAATAGACGTTAATAATTTGTAAAATAATGAAAGACATGTTATAGGTCTGTAGTTCTTCGGGTTATCTAAACCAGTTATAGATTTAGGTTTCAAAAATGGGATATTTTAAGGCTTCTTAATACTGTGCAATTAATAAATTATGGGTCGATGTGAACTGTTTAATCCAGAAATTCTGTATTTTATCATTACCAGGGTATTTCCAATTATGTGCCTTTTTTAGTACATCTTTCAAATCATTTATTTTTATCTGTATTGGAGTCATTTGACTAATATATTCATTTGATCCGATTTTATCATTAAGCCAATAAACATTTTCATCATGAGATATAGGTATTGACCAAATATTAGATCAGGAATTAACAAGATCTTGTTTATCTGAAATATTGTCTGCAAGGTACACCAATAATATCAGTTGACAGATTTGTATAAAATTTCTTTTGATTATATAAAAACAGCCGTCCCATGGCAGAGTGGTTAGCGCGCTTGGCTGCTGATCTAAGGGACCTGGGTTCGAACCCCGGGTAAGGCATGGCTGTTTGTGTGGTTTTTCTGCTGAGGGCCTGCCATCCTCTCAGACCTTCTACTATGGCATATAAACTGACAGACTCCTGTCAGACCTCTGTGACAAGCAGCTGCTTGAGGGGGTATTTATTTATTGTTATTTTATATAAAAACAATTTATTCTGGAATGCTCTCTTACTATGCAAATTACATCTCTTTATTTTTTTCCCCCAAAGAAAGGATAGTCTGCTTTAAAGTATCAATATACAATGCTGGTCATTAAAAGTGCAACACCAGGATAGACAAGAGATATCAAAGACATATTTAGTGAATACATAGCTTATGTTACAAGGATTAAATGATTACAGAGTACAACTCGGTTAGACTTGTGGAATACAAATAAATCAGTATATTGTGTAGCCACCATGAGTGGCAATAACCGCTGCTACACGGTCCAGCATTGAGAGGATGAGACGTGGGATGTTTGTTTGGGGAATGTCAGTCAATGCAGTTTCGATACTTAGACATAGTTCGTCTGTTGTAGCAGCTGCTGGTGTCTGGTGTACTAGTCGTCGTGAGATCATGGGGCCAGACATGTTCAATTGGGAACAGATCCACTGAACGCATAGGCCAAGCATAAGTGTCACATGGTGGCTATGCAGAAATTCTTGGACGATGCATGCTACATGTGGTCGGCCATTGTCCTCTTGCTAAATGACACCAGAAGCCCCTGAAGATAAGGTTCAACCACAGGCTCCAACACCTCAATGATGTAACGCTGGCTGTTCAAAGTACCGGTAATGCGTATGAGGTGCATGCATGAGTGGAGTCCAATGGCACCCCATACCATAACACAAGGGACTGGACCTGTATGGCGCTGCAACATGCATGTCTCATTGAGTCTGTCGCCATGGTACCGCCAGATACGGATTCGTCCATCATGGTGCTGCATACTGAAGCGGGATTCGTCTGAAAAGACAATGCGATGCCATTTGCACATCCCTGCGCGACGTTCTTGGCACCATTGCAGTCGCATACGCCTGTGTTGTAGAGTCAATAGTACCCGAAGCAATGGCCACCTAGCAGAGATGCCCCGATGCTGCAGACGATGTTGAACCGTATGTACGGACAGTGGTTGATGTGCAACACACCCTAACTGTTGAGATAAGGTGTGTTTGCTATGGCTGTACGATCATTAATAGCCATGCGCACGAGATATCTGTCTTCTAGTTCGTTTGTGTGATAGGGCCGTTGAGATATCTCACGTCGGTGAATTTGTTCCTCCTCTATTCACTGACGCCATATTTTTATCACTGGGCAGCATTTCGTCCAACACAAGCACCGATGTCTCGGTACGATAATCCGCCTTCCCGTAATCCCACAATTCTCCCTCGATCAAAGTCGGAAACCTGGTCATATGAATGCCATGTTCTTCGACGGGGCATACTTGATTCTTTAGTGCGTAGGAACTGCGAGCAAACACAATTCCAGTGCTTTACACTTTTTATTTCAAATTTGATATTTCCTCTTATACCACTTCCAGGGGGCGTTACAGTCACACGTGATGTGCGCATGTGCTGCGCTTTGAGTCGTCAGAACAATCTGATAAGTTCTTCCTCGTGTTGCACTTTTAATGGACAGCAGTGTATAAACGAATATGCTTTTGTAAGTCAGGCTGCGATAATTTTAACATTAAATTTTTAACAGCCTGTTTATAAAATTTTTGAATTTTAGGAGCATGACATCCTTGTTGATAGGCTGAGAGTTTACTATTTTACTTCTGATTTCTCTAATCTTATCTTCTAACCTTTTTTACCCTTTAGGTGAGTCTTTTTTATTTTCCAAATCAAGTTTATTAATTGTTTGACTGATTATTTTATAACTTAGAGTTTTACACGTTGTAACAGCAGAGCAGTATATCAAATTATATGTGTCTTCGAAAGTTTTTGTCTCTTGAAGTATTGAATAAGTAAACCATTCATATTATGGATTATCTGATAACTGTTTTTTGTTAATTTTATTTTTGGCATTGAAGGTCTATGATCCGATGATAAATCAGTTTAAAGGAGAAGCGTATATCGTAGATCGGATAATCATATTCGATGTACCGGGTAATAATATTACCCCTAATCATCTCCATCATAAAGATATGCCTATTTGGCATGAGCAAGAACAAATTGTATAAGTAAACCACTCTTAGGAGGGGCCCCTTAGGACAAACATAGAGGAGAAGCGTGTGATTCAAATGTTATTTAAGTTCAGTTTTCTATAAATTATTAGTGGTAATTACCTCATTATCACATGGAAAATGTTGTTTAAATAACTCTAATTTAATCACATAAACGTTGTTCTGTAACATTAATATCTGGTTCTAAAATCTTCCATTCTATGTGCAGTCTAGATCTATAGCCAGTCTTGTCCTTCTCAAGCTTATTAGCTTTACAATAGGATCGCATAGCATTTTTATTTACAGATTTAATCCGTTTGATGCGGCCCGATTTGTTTTTTTGACAAAGCAGCGGGACCGTTTTTAGACTTGTCCAAGCTACTATTGCAATGACTTAGATCTTGAGTCAATGAAGTATTTGCACCTGAGACAATATTATGCCCTAAATGTTGTCTTTTACTAGCTGTTATCTTGTTCATTGGAGAATGTGTCAGAATATTTGATGATTATGCCTTGTCATAACATGTAACGAAGTGATTGCTATCCTGTGAGACAAACGAAGTATTTTTTAAAATTTCTTTGTACTTATATCCATAATTGAGAAACTACCAATATAAGTATTGTATTTGTAAAGGCATATGATTAAAATTTCTTGAGTAATCCCAGTACGAGTAGATAAATGAAAAGCAGTCAAGTGTACTTAAAGCATGCGTATGTATTCGTTTACTTCAAATACTGTTGTTAGGCAATCATCAAAATTCTATATGTCAACACTAAACTTTTATGCTGGAGAAATTAGACCTAGTAATGGACTTTGAATGCTTCAAATTACGAAAGAATAACAGTTCAACTCAAATTAATAAGCAGTGAAAGTGAAAGCAGATATGTATATTTAGTTTTAAACAAAGATTAGATCGCTTTTATATAACCAAACTACCGGCAATATACAATTTTGAAACGAACAAAGAAAATTGAAAGTAACTCACATAGAACTTGCAGGGACCCAGAATGTTTCCCTTCCATGCTTGCATGTTTCCTCTCCAGAGGATTGTGATGAACCCATGTCTTTTCTCCAGTGACAATCACTTGAATAATTTGTGACCACTAATGGCGTATTGTTGCAGGAATGACCGGACATTAGCCATCCTTTTTCTCTTGATTAATATCTGGTTCTAAATCTTCTATTTTATGTGCAGTCTACATCTATAGTCAGTCTTGTCCTTCTCAAGCTTAGTAACTTCAAAATGGGGTCCCACAACATTTTTATTTATAGATTTAGTCCATTTCATGCGGCCCGATTTGTTTTTTGACAAAACAGAGGGACCATTTTTAGACTTGTCCAAGCTACTATTGCAATGACTTAGATCTTGAGTCAATGAAGTATTTACACCTGAGGCAAATGTTATGCTCTAAATGTTGCCTTTTACTAGCTCTTATCTTGTTCTTTGGAGAATGTGTCAGAATATGATGATTGTGCCTTGTCATAACATGTAACGAAATAATTGATATTTCTTTGTCATAACATGTTTCTTTGTAACATTATTCTTTGTCATAACATGTAACATACTAATTGCCTGTGAGACAAGAGAAGTATTTTTCAAAATTTCTTTATTACTTTTATTCATAATTGAGAAACTACGAATATAAGCATTTTGTTTGTAAAAGCATATGAATAAAATATTCTTGAGTAATCCTAGTATGACCTGTCATTTATCCCATTGTGTGGAGAAAAAAAAGTACTTCTCAGAGGTAAAACAATCGAATCCAAGCTAGCTTAATTCACAACACTATTTTTAACAAACCCATACAAGGTTCGCTATTTCATTTGCATTATTATTATTATTATTATTTGTTGATATATTGCAGTTCATAACAACAAAAATATTTACAAAATTAAGTTTACTCCTAACTGTTAAAGCTTGATCAAAATTTATACTTTGATAATTTGCTCTGATGTAGGAGTTCATTCAACATCAATTTTTATAAATGATCATGATTGTTTGTAACAATTTATTGATATGCATTATTTATATAAAGGAAAAGAGCTCTGTTTTAATGTTCGTTTTGTGTATTTTGTTCAGAAATAAATCGAAGGTGCTGAGGTCATTATGTAACATATACGGAATGCAATGAGTTTAAATACCATTAAACAAAACACCAAAGCCCAGGTTTGACTACAAATTTGCGAAAAATATTTCAATCCTTAAAAGTGAGTCTATATTATCAACTGTTGCTCACAAAATTCAGCAATCAAAATGGAAACGTGGTGATGAAATAATTGTTTTTTTTTTCTTGATACATTTTTGTGATGTATTTAGTCTAAACATTCCCCTTGAAATAGAAGAGAGATTGTTCTTGGAAACATGCCTGCTACTGGGCAAAATTTATTGCAAACTTCTGTTGAAGCTCTGGGAAAGGTGAGAGTTGAAAACACAGCAGCAGTTGTTACCAATTCAGACAACTATTCATTCGATATGTTTTAGAAACAAACCAACACCGTATGACACTGCCTTTTAAAGCGGCTCTCTGCATTCAAAAAGAAGTGAGTTGCAGTATTGATCTGAAGAAAATTGCACATAATCAAGCGGAGATATTTATTAAGGCTGCAAAGAACAATGGTGGTCTTCCCTGCTCTATAATTTTCTGTATACGGGTTTCCCAAAGACTGTAATTTTGCAGCAGATGAAAGCATTTTGCCTCCCTCAATCTTCTGTCTGCTGACACGCATGGGTTTGAGGATGAGGTTGCTACGAAGAGAGGCGGTCCTTCAGGTTGCTTCTTCTCAGAGCCGACAACGCACATCACCAGCCTCACTCATTGTCTTAGCGCTGCGCATCCTTTTTGCTCTTTGCAATTGGCGACCAAAAGGCTGATACCGCGTCCCATAAATGACTAAAAATGCTACTAATTTATTTCTTTTTTCAAGGCTACCTAAATCTCCTACAATGGTTAAAATAAATGATAATAATTGCAATTTTTTACCCCTCCTGGAAAAATTTCTCACATTAATCTTCATCTAATAACATTAACTTATCGACAAATTTTATGGCTAGGACAGTTTTGTGTAACATTATTTGTTTTCAACAGGGTGAATTCATCCATTGTAATTTTTCTCTGAATTTGCTGTTACTAGTTCGACGGAACTAAATTAAAAAAAAATCTGTTGAGAAGTCTAGAACGACGACTGCATTCTGTGTGGGCTGAAGTTTGATTCAAACCTGAAGATGGAGATAGAAACTTATAAGAGTTGATAACGAATAAGTTATAAACCATAAATATTATTCTTATGGCTTCGGTGAAGGAAAAAGCTTTTATTGAGTTGTTTTGGTTGAGAGCTAAGCACTAATTTTTTCCATATACTAAAAAAAATTGATCAAGTCATAACGAGCTTAATATTTAGAGAATGAATTAGAAAGATGATCCTCTGGAAAACTATTATGGAAACAAATGAAAACTTTCCTTAAAATATGTAAAACAAATTTCATCATCTATAACATATAGTTTTCCTGCGTGTTGAGCCAGGGTTAATCAACCCTCAGAATGATAGATGCCTTTCCAAAGCTGTAAGTGCACCTTACACTCCGGGAACTTACACTCCTTTTTTCCCAGAGTATTATAAGTCTCCCTCTTCTTCCCAAGGAGAAAGTTATGGGTATATGCCCTTTGCTACTGAGCGCAAGAAAAATAGGACAGTGGTTCCCACCTGACGCCGGATAACACCCATGGCACTCACCAAAGTTCAATCTGGCGCGATAGATGGTAGTAGCCTTTCTTAAGGCCATCCAGTGCGTTCCTTAACCTGCACAGGGCGGCCTTTCCAAACCCATATGTGTCCCTACTGACCGAAAGCACTCTGGGGAGTTTTGTGGAGATATATTCAACGCTGGCACAGGTGAGACTCGAACCTTAGAACTGCAGATTACGAGCCTTGTGCACTAATTATCATAATAATATATAAATTAAATAAAATTATAAATTTCTCGTGCATAACAATTTATGCACGAGGAAATAAAATATTGAAGAAAATTCCTTAAGGTAAAAAAAAATGCTAAAATATTTTAAGTTCAAGAGATTGAACTGTATTCTGAGAGTAAGAAATATGTAGAGAGCATGAAAAAGAAAATAAATAGAAAAATAAGGTTTCTGCGAAATTCTAATGTAGAACATCTGTGTGTTTGGTTGCGTTAGGAATGATAAATAAGAGAATTAAATCTAGAAATTTAGTCGACAGTGATGAATAAATGCAATTTAAATATTTTGTCGCAATATAAAAGTTACATGAAGCTTATACGATTTTTTCTGTCAGATAAATTAAGATCTTTCAGTAGCTGGTAAGTAATGAATCTTTTAAAAAATGCCATAATTCATTATTTAAAATTATCATTTTTTTAATTTGATTCCATCGGTTAAATGAAGCAAGATTAAACTTTTTTCGTACTTTAATCTAAGACTTTAAAAATTACATTTATAAATATTACATTAACAAATATTTGCTAAGAAGAAGACACTCTACTCAAACATCTTTTCGTACCAGTGGTTTTCCTTTTTAGAAGATTTAATCACTTATTGACGAGAATAAGATGGTAAATTAACTATCGGAGTTTGGAATGAACTTCCTTTATTATCAATAATTGCTCCATTCCGTAAAGCGTTGCATATATCCAGAGAAGGGCGTTGAACAAGTTTATCGCAGGTAACAGCAAACTGTGTAAATAAACTTCCACTTTTCACGTTCACCGTCTTCCAGCTCCTTGTCTCCGAACGCAGATTAAAGAATCAGCAGATTCAATGGGAGGTAATTTAAGGAACCTTCTTTCTGCTGAATTACTCTCCAGAGATAGTAACGAACTTTGTGCAAGGGAAAACTCTGAGAAAGCAATGCAAGCAACCAGCCAAGGGACAATGGCGAATACTTCCCAAGAATTCTTTTGTTGTATGAAAACATTATTTTTTTCTAATCATTGATTAAAATTTTTATTTCTTATCTTCATATTTTGTTTGAAAGATAATCTTGGACACACTTTGCCGACATCGGATAAAAGATAATTAATAGAAGCGTTTAAGATATATTTTCGCTTGCTTTCATTTTTCAAGTGGGTCGGAAAGCTCTAAGCTTATAATGCCGCTATAGCATTGTCTTTGAAATTATTATCATGATTTTCGGTATGATGAGTTGTCACGCTGTTAAAAATGGAAAAATAATTCAATTTTATCTTAGTCATTCGCAAAGGCGCTGAGGTTATACTTCTACACGTTAAATCGAAAATTTATATTTTAAAACAACTGATTTTTGTACGTAATACTTTATTTTTGTGAATGATATAATAGAATGATTGACGTATATGACATATTAAATGCAGAGGCGTAATAGTGATAACTTCAATGAAATCCTAGATTAGCTTTAATAATAATAGAAAATGTGAAGTAAAATTTATGTGGCGATGAGTACAAGGCTCAATTTTCATGAGCGGGAAACTCCCACCGAATGAATTCAAAAGGTTAAGAAATATTTACTAACAGCAAGATAGTCTGCTTAAACACGGCTGTTTACTTCTCAATTTTCGCATTCGTCAACGAGTAAGCATTTTATACTAAAAAAATATTAGTTTTTTCATAGCATTTCAAGAAGGCTGATACGAAATAGCATTTGCTATACTGCTTTGCTTTTCCAAAACACTCTGTGAAGTTTAGAACTAACACATTGCTGTTATCGGGGCATTTCTACTAATGTCATTCAGTTTCTAAACACGAAGATGTAATGACATTTCTAAAAGGCTTACAAATGATTAAAACCTAAAATTGTTGTGTCCAACTACATAAAGTAACCTAGTACTTGAAGACATATTCCATTGATTGACTTGGTGGTGAATGGTTTGCTTAATAATTCCTTAGGTTGCTGTAAAACCAATTGCACATCATCTGCAGTTCTTTAGCATCAGAATGGAAATAGGCTTGATCAACTCTTTCAGAGGACAGTATTCACGTGGGTCGCAACTGAGAGAGGTTTCGACAATGGAAACTGTTTCAACACCTCCCAACCCGTTTCTAGAATCTTCGTGTGGACGGTTGTGTGCAACATAGAGCCTTACACTTGTTGGAAGAGTTTCCTGGAAGCTTGTTCTTCTGGCCCTGTGATAATTCATATATTGCACTATATTTCACGATATTGATGCAGACCACGCGTTCTTTGGAATCCAGAACTACAGATATCTGACGATAATAAAAAAGTAAGCATCACATTGCTGGTGGCTCGAGTCCTTTGGGCTCGCATAAATGTGGTTTAGCAAGCTGTCATTCATGACACAACAAAAATTTCTCAAGCCCATTAATGCGTGAAGTAAGATGGATGAGGTTAAGGGTTGAATGAACCCGTACTCAGTTCTATCACATCATGATATATGATATCCGATGCTGGTAGCTCTTTCTTTTCTGAATTTGTGTCTCATGGAAGCCCTTGTATGCGAAGCATCGACTCCGAATCTCAGTGGTGACATCACCTTTCGTCACCGGCAGCATCCAACAGACGATGTCTTTCCAAACATATTGATATTTCCCTTCTCACTGAGTTTGAATAGGGAAATCCCAGTTCTGGCACAGTTGGGACAAAAAATATAAAACAAAATTGGGAGCCTCGCACTTCATACCTCACTCCTCCCTTCAAATGGGCATTTTTAAATATTCGAATTTATCTTTCCAATTACTCTTCAATTACCAATAATCGTTGTCGTGTAAATTACGCTTCAATTTGACATATTTTTCAAAGATTAGGTTGATGTTATAATGCATAGTGTGTCCACTTAACTACAAAACACCCTTAAAATGTTTCTTCTTGGATCGAAGCAACCTCCTGTAGAGAAAAGTGCAGGTGATTGCGAGCAGCGTACATCTTGTTTTCTCTGTTTAGGGTCTCCATTAGTCTGCTGCTGCGGCGGAGGCCATGTGTACGTGATTGTTACTCTCGTTTTGTAAATTTACTTCTGAAAATTTTAAACTCCGAAAATTTCGTTTAAAGTAACAAAGGGCTGTGTAATTAGTTTCTAAGTGTGCGTAAGTTCCGCTTCCAGAGAACTATATTTTAATTGCCATGCTATGAGAAAGACTTTTTGTTGGCTTGTGGTATCTCTTTTTTTCGCTCTTTTACAATGTTATCCTCTTAAAATGGATCGCATTTTTTCTTAATTTGATATATTTATGCAATTACTGCAGTTTAAGGTTCTTAATTGTTATTGCCCTACTTATCAGTCTCCTGTCAGTACTAGGGAAAACTGATGGTTTGAACAATATGAGCGTTCGTTTTAGTTCCCATTCAAACATACTTTTATTTATAAAAAAAAATAATTTATTAAATATCAGAGAGCATTATGAAAGTGTTAGACAGATAATATGTAAAGCACTCAGACAGGAAAGAAATAACGAGAAGATTAATGAAATATCCACACTTTGTGTCTTTCTCTCTGTGAGAAATAAGATAAGCGTGTAAGGTCACTTTCCGTAAACGTTACTTCAAAACCAGCTTGTTCTAAGCACGATTGCTTTAGACTGTTACATTGTATACTCATGATAGACTTCCAACTTTGCATTCCTTAAAAACAACAAACTTAAAGGATTGCACTATGTAGAAATAACAGCCTTGAAAGGCAATATCAGCACGCGTTCTAGACTTGACTTATTGCATTTCGTAGAGGCTACGACCGTGAAACATGATGGATCCATGGATATGCATAATTGGCTGAATTCCGTAGACACGACTCTCTTTAAAGAATACATTTCTTAGAAAACAATGTTTTAAAGGTTGCATTCAAGGATGGAATCTGTTAGGCTGAATTCTGTAGAGACGATGTTCTCGAAAGTCTCCGTAGAAAAGGGTGCTTGAAGGACTGCAACCATAGGTAAGATATGCTTGAAATTCTGAGTTCCGTAGACAAAGCATTCTTTAAAAACTTCAGTACATGTAAAGGATCATTTGAAAGGCTTCTTCGATAGACATGATTAGCTGCTCTCCCATACATGATGGTTTGTAAAGTTATTTTCCGTTAGATGGAATATTAAGTTTTGATATATTCTATGCACAGCGGACTTCACATAGTTGTTATACATCTCAAGCAATTTGGATGCTTCCATCGATTCTTAATTCCTGTTCAATGTATATCTAATTCCTACTGCTATTCACAATCTGGAGTCTTTATGAGATGAGTATTTAACATATTTTGCGAAACATAAAGTACCATTCAGAAATGAAACAACTCAACTGAAAAGGTAGAATCCTTAAATATTTTGCAGATCAACTGAAAAACTGTTTACTTAACTTGCAATGTTTTTTCCTTCCTAAATACGATAAAAAAAGATAATCTGTTGCCTAAAGTTCTTTATTGCTTTTAGCCCAAAAAACTAAATTTTTTTTTAAATATAAATAAGTTTTTCAAGAATTACAGGATTTGGGTAAAGTTGTACGCTACGAAGAAAGAAGTAAGGGAAAACAAGAAATTATTTCATGAAACATTCAATGATTGTTTTTGTGATTAAAGTTTTCATTTACCTAAATCCTTACATTGTTATTTCCATTCTGAGAACAAAGCTATTCAAAAATTACTTCCCATTCTGCTCATTTTTATTATAACAAACCAATATCAGTATACTAACTGCCCTAAAGAGATGTACATTTAAATAATTTATGAAACCGATATTAACCGAGAAGGTGTTTCAGTAATAAGGAAATGTTTTGTCCGCTTTCTTAATTGCAATATATCTGACTATCTTTCATGATTCTCCATAGTAATGTCAATAAGATCGTCGTCCATACAATAAAAGTTATTTGTACAGAGATTTTCGGCATTCATCGCTCAAGAAAAGATAATGCATTTTTCCTTAAAATATAATTTAATGCAAATTTCACGGTCCTTAGGATAAAATTATACACTGCAGTACAACGAATTACTTAATGAACTGATGTTGCGCAGACGAAGAATGGTACATAAACTAACACTTGTACTATGCTGAAAATTAAACCTAAATAAATATTTTTGAACGTGACAGGCACCTGTCAGACCTCTGTGGCAAGCAGCTGCTTCAGGAAATATTTAATTTTTTAGCATCGTATAGAAAATATTGTAAAGTTTTAAATATAGATCATTGTTGTTTTTCTAAAAGCCTGCCATGTCTTTTAAGAGAGTCTGAAGTTTCTTTACTTTTTCAGAGCAAAAGTGAAGATAAAAATCGTTCTTAATAAAATATCTGAGGCAGCTGGTGATAAGATTAAAATTATTGTTATACACAATGGATTGTAAACTTTATGAGATATGATAATGATTTAGTGTAGTCAATCGTGGCAGAACAATATTCCGAAATACGATAAACTGCCAGAATGATGTGCCGAAATGTGATAAATGATTTCAGAACACTATGCCTAAATGCTTGTAATTGTAAAATTGGTAAAATCTATTTCCTAACATTCTGGAGTACTGATTCGGCTACTACAGAAATTTCATTATAGTGATTAGATTTCAAGTGGTCAAAGAGTAGTTTAGCATTATGAGATATTAAGGATTTCTAATATAGTGATAAGCAGTAGAAGTTTGTGCCATTACGAAATTAGGAAATTGTACTGTTCAGAATCCAGAGCAGTAAAATTCTTTTCTGAAATAGATTTTCCCGATATATACAAATATTAATTCCAGTTTTCTGATGCAATTATTATCATGTAGATTCCATACTTTTATTCTAATACACATGAGAAAATCAAACTATCATCAGATAGAAAATAGCAGACGAGAATCGTGAGATCGCGAAAGCGAGAGAAGAGATCCGTGAGGAAGTTTAAGGTCTCGTAGAGACCTTGAGACTGAGCAATTGAAATATCTATGATTCTTACAGGTGATTGATTTGCCGAATTGCCAGTTACTAGTCAATTAGCCAATAATGTCATTAATCAACAATTGCGTCGTAGATCATTGATTCATTGAAAAGTGATTGATAGCTGAATCAGCCAACGATTATGAGAATCATCATTTCGTCAACTGCGTAGTCTCATTGTCTCGATTGCTTCCACTAAACTTCGTCGCTGTAAAATGGAAACATCATTATCCAATGCGCGATTTGAATGCAGAAATTTTTCCAATAAAACCAAACGTTAGAGTATTCGTTTAAACAGCAGCATCTAGTAGCGACAGATAAAGAAAGATGCAAAAAAGTACGGAAAAACTGATAAAAATAGTTGTCTTAAGTTTTTAGGAAATATTTCCATTATTGAAGCTAGAGTAAATTGATCAGAATAGCCAACCAATGCAGATATGAATAACGCTCGTTGTTTAAGAAATAACTAATGTATAGTTTATATTATTCATGTATCCAATTTCCGAAGTTTTTTATTGCTGGCCAAATTGTTAGCGCCCTTATCAAAGGGACAATGTTCGAGCCCCGGATAAAATATGGATATTTTTCTATTGTGTTGTCTTGCTGTTGAGTCTCACAAATCTCCTGTGTCGCTTATTAATATTGAAAGGCTCATCTACTGTGGCAGATAGTTGCGTTGTAGGGTAATTTATTTATTTCGAATTCAGCCCGAATCTAAGGGCTTATCGCATTACGTTAACTGTACAAATCACTGGTTTTGTTCCTGTTTTTTCTTTAATAATAATCTATGAATTTCTTTCGCTATTCTTCTTGTGAAGTATTGCTGCTCACAGGGATTCCATAAGGAGTCTGTCTGATCTCCACAAGAAAGTCGGTTTTAGAAAAAGAAAGTGCTTAATTTACTCATATATATACTTTGGTGTTATTAAAGCAAATTGCGTGATTTGCAGAAATTTCCAATTGAAGACAAATATTTTTTTCCTATAAATTCCCCGTTAATGAACTTGTGCTTCCATTTTTCATTCGTATTGTACTATGGAATGTCCGATACACATGGAGAGACATAGTATGTAACTTAGCACAAAGAGAACTAAAGAGCAGAACATGGTTTTTACCGTGTCATAGTGTGTCGGCGGAAATTAATTTTGCATGGCGTGATCCAGTTTGCATAGAGAAAACATCTAGTCCAGTGATATTCCTCATCAAATATATGTCATGTAAGCACATAATTGCTTGTCTAGATGACCGGTTTTTAGATTACAAATCTTTTCCACCGACATATAGGTATGAAGTATGCTAAAAGGTCGCGGTAAGCACACTATGCTGTAACGGAATACATTTGCGCAAGTGTATCCGTGATTGCAATACAGTATATAGTGGCTAGCGTGCTTGGTAACTAATCAAAGGGATTCGGTTCGAGCACCGGAAAAGGCATGGATGTTTCCTTCTTTGTGTTTCTCTTCAATTGAGCTCTCTCCTTCCTCACGGATCTTCTCTCTCGCTTAGTAATACTGACAGGCTCCTATCAGACCTTTGCAGCAAGTCGAGAAGTAGTTTGTTTTTATAAACTAACTTGGGGTCAATGCTTTGAGATCCAAAATATTTAGGACTTTTTAAACATAATTATGGAGAAATCATTATTATTTTTCAAGAGAACGAGGTCTCGAAATTAAAACATGATTAACATTTTATAATTCGAGTTTAAACATTGAGACAAGAGTATATGCTGCATTCAAATAATACTCTAATTATGCATCTCCGACCATCCCAATTCTTTAAATATCTGATTTTGATATTTATACAATGGCGCAACAAAGGAAGGTTTCATGTGGGAATATGCACTCCCTTCCCATCAAGAAACATTAGAAACATTTATCGTTCCATATTCTGTCAACATATTGATTAAATTATTTCATCATAAAGTGCTGAATTTGTTTCGTTAGTGGGCGCTGTATGTAATTTAAGTGGTGGTGATAAAAATAAGAGTAAATATATTAAAATATTAGAATTGTAGCAGGAAAACGTTTCCACTGATTTATATATATTAACATAAAATTCTGTAATATGACTAAAGCTACCCATCTTCCTACAGATTTATTGTATGTTATGTACCAGGCGCGAAGCGTGAGTGGAAGCAAATCAGACCTTGAGAATACGCAGTTGAGACATCTTTGATTCTTATAGTGATTGATTTACATAATTGTCAGATCAATTAGCCAGTAGAGTCATGGATCAACAATTGCATCGTATATCACTGGATGATTGAAAAGTGACTAATAACTCAATCTACGAGAAACATCATTTCGTCAACTGCGCATTCTCATTGTCTTAATTGCTTCCACTACGATTCGCGGCTTACGAACTACTACCATGATAGCAGGAAACTAATTTCCTACTATCATGGTATTAATATTGGGAAATACTGCAGATGACAACTGATTTCTGGTGTGATCATGGTATCCAACTTGAGTTGGCAACCCCTTGGTTAGCAGCTGTGATGTCACGGGCATAGAGTCTACACACATTCTGCCCATTCTGGACGTTTGGACTTCACATGCAACTGCATGTTAATTAGGTAATTTAAATATTCGTATGGGTAAGGAAATGTTTTTATCAATCTCTAGGAAATTTAAAAATGGGGAAAATAGGTTTAACTACTTTAGGAAGTGGGAAGAAAGCAAAAAAAATGCTAGGGATTCTGGGTACATGAAAGTGTTCGTATCTGAACCCATCAATGTTAATTTCTTAATTTTAAAAGATGCTTTCATTTCAACTATAACTAATCTGAGAAACGGAGATTTATAAATGACTTTATTGAAATAAAATATGATGAATTTCTTTTAATGGACCGCTTAAATTTGACCAAAATGTTCTCAGAAAACACTTGAAAATTTTGCAACATTTGTCTTCCCGTGTTATTTTTGACCAAAAAGCAGGTATTTTAGATGCTATCTTTTCACTTTTACCATAGATGAAATGATTAAGTAAGTAATTACAAATCATTGATTCATAACAATTCATTTAAAAATATGTTCACTCCAATCATCATCTCGAATCACTGGATAACCGTGGAACGTTTTCCCTTATTTGTAGATAGCTGGTCTGGCTAGTTAGAAGCAACGTCTCAATATCCCTATATGAATATCATAAACAAACAGTAAAGTAATGGAGATCTTGACTCGGAATACTGAATGAAGCTTTCTCTTAGACTGCGTTACAACTATTCCATCATATCGATTGAAATACCATCCAAAACATCAGTTCAAGTCTTCTACTCCAAGGTAAAACATTATATGCATACACTATTTATTGTATGTATGCCTTGATGCTGACGGGAAAGTTGTCTCCGATCTCTGAAACCATATGCTTTTACTTCATCATATATATGCTGAAAGCTTTGTTTTTCTCTTCCTGTATTCTCTGCGGAACAATATCCTGACTGAGTGTACCTCCGAGATAACGTTTGGCATTTCCTTACATTGGCGTTCTTCCCCAAAGGGCTTCCTATGCTGTGCAATCTGCCTCAGTAAACGGCAATTTGAGAAATAACAAGGCTTTGTACAATGATAGTGTTTCCTGACTGTGTGATCGGTCATGTCATGAGCGCTTCTATAGCAATAGCATAACAAAACATGGATTCGTATATAGACCAAAAAAATGAAGCTAGCTGAAAAAAAGAGATCGCTCAACTGATGGTGGCTGGCTCGTAATCTGGTGTACAAAGGATAGAGTCGCTTCTATATGTTATCTTCGCTAATCTCCTCTTTGCACAGCTAAGAGAGGGAACAACGACAGGAGTAGAAAAACTGTTGTCCGTCGTATTTACAGTTAAACCGTGATTCCTGTACAGGAGGTTCCTTAGCCTGTGCACGTTAAAGAATACATTGGATAGCCTTGACGAGAGGTTCCGATTAGTAGCTGTCATTTGTTCTTTCGATGAAACCTTTTCGTTATGGACCAGATGACAGGGAAACATTCTGCCCCCCCCCCTATCATCTATAAACACGCTTACAACGTTATATAGCTATAAACACGCTTACAAAGTGGTCCAATTAATGGAAGAGGATGTTTACAACAACAAACCTCTCCGCTTATCTAGTTCTGAGATTTCGGGATATTTGTTACCTGGCTATTTAACTGAACGCATGCAGAAAGTGCTGCCGAGTAAATCAACTAACTGAAATTCGTGTTTATTATGCAATTGAATAGAACAAAAATGATATCCTTTTGATTTAAACATATTATTCTACGACGGCGAGTGAAATGAAAATGAGTACAAAAATAGGGGGAAAAAAATCAAGAATCTATGGTGTGCAGTTGTAGGTACAGTAAGAAGTCAGTAAGGATTAGAGACAAGTACTCTGTACGGGAGATCTGGAAACGCAGGGTGCATGCTGTCATCAGATTAGGCTTTAAGATAGCTCCCTTTAAAGCATGCGCGAAAGAGGAACAGCGTCCCGTTAACCCGTTTGCTGGTTAGCGAAGGTGTGAAATTTGTCGAAATCCATCGTCGCATGAAGTTGCAATGTGGTAACGCGTGTTTATCGCTGAAGCAGGTGCACGAATGGAATAGGAAGTTTAAGAACAGCGTGTCTAGTGCGGAAAGGCTCCACGATCTGCTAGGTCATCAGAGGCCTTCCTAAATTTCCTACTTCCTTCGTATCCCTGCCGCAGCTATAAACGCGCATTAGCGTACTGCAACTTCATAAGGTGATGGATTTCAATGGGTTCACATCCTCTCTAACCAAGAAATGGATGACAGAAAGATGTTCCTGCTTCGTCCATGCTTCCAAGGAAGCAGCTTCTTGCACTGCTCTGCTGACATCACGCAGTCCGCGTTTACAGATCTATCACACAGTATAATACGTATAGTACTATAATTGTAGAGAGTTGGTCTGGCAAGTTAGATAAATATTTTCCAGTGATAGCTGGTCTAGCTATAATAATAGTAGTATCATACAGTTTCGGTACGTGCCTCTAACCCTTGTTGGTGTCTGGCTAAGTGATAGCTGGTCTGGCTATAATATAGTAGTATCATACAGTTTCGGTACGTGCCTCTAACCCTTGTTGGTGTCTTACTGTGACTACAGCTACACACTTAAGTCTCGTGTTTTGTTTCTACCTTTAAGATTTTCATTTGAAGCATTCTCTTAAATTTTGGGATTATGCCTTTTTTGGAGTATAAATTATTTTACAGAAGAACCTTGATTAAAAAACGTAAAACAAATAAAATGCTTTAAGTTCTTCCGCTTTTAATTTACTTCCGCAATTAAATTTAACCTCCTAAATGTTTCAGATGTTCAGATTCAATAGAATAGATTCTCATTTGCTCATCAGTCCCCAGATGTAAAAAAATTAATACGTTAAGCGTCGCTAATACGTCACTACCAGACTTTGTCCATTTGGAATGGTTCTCAATAGAGGTTGGCAAGTAAAACTATCTACGCTAGCATTCAGGAACGATATTTTATCTTACAGTTTATTCTTTATTTATGTCATTAATAAAAAATAAGCTTTCGACTGTATTTAATGAAGATGACATCTCAATGTATTTCAAAGATGAGACTAAGAAAATGAAATTGTAAACGGTGTGCAGCAAAGAACAAAAAATAAATTGTTGAGAATCACTGAGCACTCTACCCCATTGCAAAATCAATGAATGCAATGGAAGCTAAATTACCTTTCTTTCAGACTAATTAAACCAACGCTAAAAGTTTGGCCCGAATCGTGTGTACATTAATAACTCTTACTTCTTTCACCCCTTTCCACATGTACTACTCACAAAATACTACTCTGTTCACAAAGTAGCGACGGTATTGCTCCCAGAAATCTCAGACACTTTTCGAGGTATCACTCCCAACCTACTACAGCTAGGAACCCGATCTATTACTCCAATAGTGCTAGAACTAATTGGGATTACCCCACCAAATTTGGGACCGATGGCTCAAGTTCCTGAGGAACCACAGGGAAACCGACAATTTCTGCCACCGATGACGCCATATTTTTCATCCACCCGTTCTCTGTCCTTTCGTTCGTTCGCCTGAAACTACGGATATTATAATGTGACTAGCAGATTTACCCGGCTTTGCTCGGATCTGAAACTTTCTAAAATGTAGAGTAGATGATACTCTCCATGTCGAAGCTTTCATTTGGCATAAATATCATTTGACTCGATCTCCTCCCCCTCCGGGGGGAATGGCTCAGTCGATAGCGTGCCAGACGCGTAATCTGTAGTTCCCAGGTTCGAGTACCAGCTGGGAGCGTTTTGAGATTTATCTCCTCAAAACTCCCCGTCTTGCCAACGGTCAGTAGGTGACACCGGTGGACTTGGAAAAGCCGCCGTCCGTCGGAATGGACGATTAGCCGTGGCATCGGGTGCGAGAGAGAGAAATACCCTGTGCATGTTAAAAAACGCACTGGAGGATCTTGACGGGAGACTACCATCTGTCTCCCAACAGCTGTTCTAATGGGTCCCCTCCCCCAACCTTCTCTGAGGCTTCGGTGTCATTGTGACCTGGTCATTTGGCCCATTGTGAGGAAAAAAGTGCCGCTCAAATATAAAATAATCCAACCAAACACCTCCGGTTAAAAATTTCTCCCTCTCTTTTAGGGGAGAAAAGAAATGGTCATAGTTCGGGGTATCTATTATGCTCCCCACGTCAGAAGTTTCTAAACCAAAAACCGGAATTTCCTCGCTCAGATAATCGAACGTTTTAAATTACTTCGTACCTACCAGAGTTCCTCAGATACAATTTGCCAGGCATATACAACTTTATAGCAATAGAAAATGAACTATGGTCTGAGGTGCATAAAAATGTAAAGGTATAAAAAATTATTATAAATCAAAATTATTTATCACTTAACATAATTAATTATTAACATTTATTAATCATTTGTATATACTTTTATTAGCTTTTGCATATTTTCCAAATTAAGTTAATAAGTGTAACTTCCTATACGAATTTAGTTTTTTTAATCTCGTGTTCTGCTGGTGCTTAATTGGAGTGACTTTCAATATCCACAGATGCTCGCATTCTTTACCCCAGAAAACTGAACAATGAGTTTATCACGCGAAGTCAGGAAGAAATTAGTTTGATGCATTGATTATTTAAAATTTAGGGTAGCAACAGTTATTTTGAATAGTTTTCCAACTGTTAATATTTAATCGCGGGAAATCAGATTTTAGTTTGATGTATTTCTTTTTTCTAATTTATTAGTGGCAACAGTTATTTTGAATAACTTCAAACCGTTAATGTTAAGTCTATGGGGATTTTGAGAAATTCACACCCGCCCACTCCAATTTTGGTTGACCCCAGCGAGTTCGTAAATAGCCTATATTCTTCCCCGGATGAAAGAAACTTCTTGTAATGTTTAGAGCCTCTAGCTCTTCTGGGGAACGAGTGTAAGTGGGCAGACACCCAAACAAACAAATAAACTTTCTTCTTTATATAATAAATAATACTATATCCAAAATCTGTTTCATAAAATACACCAATATAACGTAATGCCTTTTGCGTACTAATTTAATCAACTTGATTCCAATCACCCTTCAGATTCTAAACAATATGTTCTCTTAACTCATTTTAACCATGATGTTCTTTAATAACCAATTTCGTTCAAACAGATATGGATCATTACTATAAAATGTGATCAGATATTTGGTACTGAAAAATATTTAACTAACTACTAGAACACAAAATCAAATATTTTAGAGGGAAATCGGAAGTTAATGAATTTTTTTAAACCTTAAAATTCCCCTCTTTATTTCTTTTTATTCCACACACGAAAATTGCATCCAACAACCTTCTAAACGTGCTTAGTTACAGATTACCTTACACAATTAATAACACAGCATGGCAATTGGTTAAAACGTTATCACGATACGTCATATTCCATAAGAGGTATTTATGATAAAACTCTTTTGGTACTCTAGATAATGTCTATTATCATGGATGAGACTTCTGACTTTTTTTCTTTATGGCTGAAATAACATATAGATAATTTAAAAATCAAAACTCATGTCATAGTTTGGTGGAAAACGTGCTCTTAATAATAACTTTATACATCACTTTTAGTAGTGTCAAATTATTGCTTTTCCACCCACCAAATATCAGATCGAGCAGTTTGAAAAATTAATTATATATATTAACAAAAAAAACCTCCGGTGATGATATCCTCTGTCACTTGTGCGTGGTGATTATTGTCGGAAAATTATTGCTTTCCAATTCCCCTTTCATTCTAATTAGCACTTAATATCCCCAAAACCCTTTACGTTCCACTGTTTGCGTGCAGATGAACGAGTCATTTGCCCTAAACACACTACCTTACTGCCACCTATAACTAGATTCTTCCACTACATGAGACCAACACTTGCCAACACTTACGTAGCTTGGCGAGTCATTGACTAGCGATGAAATGACGCGAAACGAAGTGGACGCTGCTATGAAACAGTGTCTCAGGAACAATATGGCAACAATGAGTTTTAATGGCTAGTTTGAGAGACATTTTAATTCCATTGGAGGCTTAAGACTGAAACATTAATGTAAAATTTGCCCCTGTATTAATATAAGACAAGTTCTACATCGGTAAAGTATCTGAGCGTCTTCACGAAATTCTGATGAAGCACTCTATTAGCACCATTGTCAACTAAGTACCAATAAATAAATTCGTTCAGCGTTTTAGGAAATTAATATGAGTGAACTTTTCTCACTTTTTAATCTAATCTTTAATTCAAGATCTTGAAGGTTTTAAATAATAAAATCAATAAGATTTCTGTTATCTGTTAGACTGTCGGTTAATATATTATTGAACTATTTTGTCTTAATGGAGAAGTTACAAAACACAGTATAATTTTAATATACCTCTATCGTCTATCGCCATTGCTTGAAAACCATGTATACGTAAGATTTTAGTGTGCATCAGAATATAAAGAATTGAGTAGTTTGAAGGAACATAATAACATCTATGCTATCCGTGAAATTCATTGTCCTTCTCTAACCAAAAGCAATATCACTGAATTAATTTTATTAGCAAAACATATTAAGCATGTGATAATAATAAATATAATAACAACAACAATACAATATGCATAACATATTTACATCATTGCATACCTTTTATTTGATATAGATACAAGACTGAAATTTATATTCATCGTGTAACATTATGAATTCATAAATTAAGATGGTTAACACGTTCATGATCAATCTTCAGTAATAGGAAAAAAATTGACAAAATGCACATAAACAGAGTTGCAATGATGGAAAAGTTAATTCTTCCGTAATAGTTAAGCTTGCATTATTTAAATATTAAGAAAAAAATCATTATTTTATAGTCCTGGACTATTCGTTAAATATTTTTTGCGAAATTTCAAGAAAGGCCCAGTCAATCTAGTTGCAGTTCTGTTACCATGGCAAACGACATTGTATTAACGAGAGGAAAGGTATTTAATCTTGTAGAAAAATTCTACACCAGAGTAGAACAATGTTATTCGATAAACCGAGATACTTATATATACAGCGTGATATAAATTCTGTGCATTCACACGAACCAGTCAAATATAATTTAACATAGAAAGGCCAAATTCCATTAAAGTCTTTATTTTTGATTTATGAAACTTACAAAATTAATTCATCTAACTATTAGTTAACTATTTTAATTTGATTGAATTTGCACTCTAACAAGAGGAATATTAAAATTATGTAAGAGCAATAGTAAGTTTCAATATTGTAAAATTCCACCATTTTTGGGAGAACCAATTTCATCAGTACACTTGCTTAGAATAAGCGCTACTTCATTATTGTTCTAAGGCTCCCTAGGGATACATAAGAATTCTCTAGTGGAGTGTTTTTCAACTATGAGATTCGGAATTTTTATAAAGAGACGAAGCACATTAAATTTTAAGAGTGGATTTTCTAACGGTAAGTAAAAGAATAACGATTTATATTTTGAAACGCATTCATGGCAGAAATGAAAAATAATTCAGGCGCGAAGCGTGGGTGAAAGCAATTGAAACCTTGAGACTGCCTAGTTGAGACATCTATGATTCTTACAGTTGATTAATTTACCGAATTTCAAGTTACTTGTCAATTAGTCACTAGTGTCGTGGATCAACAACTGTATCATCAGTTTATTGAAAAGTGGATGATAGCTAAATCAGTCAATGATGTACGGGAATTATCATTTCGTCAACTAGTGCAACCACATTGTGTTGATTGCTTCCATTACGCTTCGTCGCTGAGATAACTCGATCTAGTGAAAGTTGAAAGAAATAAAACATTTTATATGAATCTTGAAATTCGGTGTCTTTTTGTTCACAGGCCCTTTCACTCTCATCATTTTGAATGCTTAGTTGAAATTAAATCTAATTATATTAGGTAGAATATATACTGAATTAAATATATTGCATGATTACTAAAATTTATCTTCACATTATTGTATCTATGTTGCCATTCTGGATTTTTCAGGGTCCAAGGGCCTCGTAAAACGGTATTCGTTTCTGGGCTACCGCAACGAAAATAGTTTCATAAACTATACTCTAGTGTAGGTGTTCTTAACGTGGGGTGCGCGATAAAATTTTTTGGGGTACGCCGTGAGAGCTCAAAAGTCACTAGATCTAGTAACAAAGTAAAAATGACTATTGTTATACTATAACTATAGTTTTATCTTTCTATACAAGGGGTACGCCAGTTACATACACATTTAGTTACATACACATTTACAGGGGGGTACGTGAAGCATAAAAGATTGAGAACCACTGCTCTAGTGGATCTTCTGATCCCTGCATTACGAAACATCCATTTTCAGAGTCAAAAGGTATTACAACAGACATCTGCGTTTGAATTTCACTTTACTTTTGTAAGAAAAATTACTCATCAAGATAAAATGAATTAGCCATTTTGAACAAAACAACTGATTTTTAAATGCTCATTTCTAATGTAAAAAAAATTGTATTTTGTAAATTATAGTTTTGATGCATTCGGATTTCATGCCTTAGTATCATTTTCATAAATAAAAACAAATATTAGGTCATTTAACAATAAGATATCCGTTTTTATCTATCTTAAAACTGCAAAATCAATTTGTAAGAGCATCTGAAATTTGAGAAGAATATAAAAGTTTTGTTTCGATGAAAATTCCCAATTATTATTTTTATTTGCTTTACTTACATTTAACATGAAAAAACACGAAACAGATGCCCTTTAGATATGATAGAATCTTGTTCTAGAGAACCTGGTGGCATTGGTATTAAATGGCAATATCCTTCGACATTATTAGACATTATATTATTTTTTATTCCGTGGAATACGAAAAAAATATTTGAAAATGCTCCCACATTAAGAAAAAGGTCATATACATATATATAATTTTTGGGAGATATATTTATTCTGAGATTTTTCTTTCAATACTATTATACTTTGCATTTATTTCTTCCATTTACTTTATAATTTTCATTTTTGCAAAAGGCACTGTTTTTCTTAGCCATCATTAACGTAAAAACTGATCACAAGCCAAAAGGTAAAAGTAGGAATATGAGATGGAATTTTTATCTTTTTTTTTTTATCATACAGCACAAAAACGGAAAATGTTTTCAGTCCTTTTCAGATCTTTCGTTCACTCAAAACATTCTGCGAAGTTTAAAAATTAGGCTGAGTATGGGTCGAGTGATTGAGGTCACATCCCTGTTCCATACTGTTCTGGAATTTTCAAAACCAGCAATAAGCTAGCGTTTTGTTGAAAATGTGATTTGCTTCAGTCCTGAGTGGGTAAACAAATCATTATCCAAGAGGCAAAATTCAACACTAGACTTTGTTATTTTATGTAGAGTGTAGAATATCAAGAACTGACTTCCCTGAAACCTGTCTTGCATTCAGCAGCTCAGAAGAATAATTATGGTCAGGCCAGACAGTGATTGTGAGTGCTTATTTTGGAATGATTGATGAGAACTACCACGAAAAACCCAAGATATATAAATGTTCGTTTTAATAAAAAATAATAATTAAGCACATAGATAATTCAGGACGTAGTTGGTGAGGTTCTCTATATACTTTCAGTTTTGTTAATACCGGATTCTACCGTATTTTAAATCGAATACGTTTTTATTATGTGCATTACCTTCATTTGGTTTAATGCTGCATATCAGCTCGTTCGTAAGTCTTCTTTAGTCAGAATTATGCTGTCAATTAGTTAACAACAGACTCGTCACACATTTCAATACCGGACTTTCCACATCTGAACAATTACAAATGGTTAAGGCTGTTGTTTTACTTTTGAGCGTCCCTGTTGTGCAGAACATGGTCTAAAGAATCTTGTTTCTGTGTCACTTATATACTAAAAGCATTCATTTTCGTTATTGAGTAACGGGGAAATTAAATTTAAAGTAAATAAGATCACATGAACCCCCAGGAGCGCAGAATTCAATAGGAGAAGGAGACCCACATGGTAGCTCTTAACCCTTTCACGACTAAGGGAAACATTTTTCCCATTTTAAAATTGGTGATTGTCGTATTTAATTATAACCTTATCTGCATTTTTTATACAGAATGTCAAAATAGAACGTATGCCGAACGCAATTACGTAAACGGGAACGTTTAGAAAACAAAAACAGAACTGTCAGGACGCATAATATATGTACTATGTGCAATGTCCATCTTTGCCTCACTACCAAAAGAAATTGCTTCGCAGAATATCATAATTAGCACATCATTTTGTATAGTAATTTTATTTCATAATTTTGTATTATTTTAGTTAACATTTTGTTCTAATAAACCAATAAATAAAAGACATTGCATAATAAGCCTAACTATAATTTGTGTTACCTTTATAGTCCATTGGGAAAAATATTTCCCATAAAATTCCAAAAAAAACTACACATTGTTATGTATTTTTCTTATGATTTTTATTTATTTTACGTCTAAACAAACTAAAATAAACAGTTACATACTAATATTTACTCTTAGAAACCTTATGGTCCTGAAAGGGTTAACATACAGATAGGTGCCTCCCTTCAAGTCCACCCAGGGTGTTCTTTAACATTCGCATATCGTGGCTTCTTTGCACGCTAGATCACGGGTTATAGCTCCATCCAATAGACGGCGGCCTTTTCAAGAATATCGTCGTCGCCTTTCTGATCGAGTCACTGAGTAGGTTATGGGTTATTTATGTTGGGAACAAAAATGAATTTAAGTTGTAGGTGTTTAGTGAGTCGAATGGAAGTTTTTATTATCTTGTTTGGAAACAAGTTCAATATTGTAGTTAAAATTGAATTTCTTTTATTGAATGAAGCTTCGTTTGATTTCAACAGTCCCTCGGAGAATCAGAGAAACTAGAGCAAAAGTTTCCCAAAGTCCGACCAAGCCCGTTGCAGCACACCTTGCCATTAATGGCAAACCAATGTTATCTATTTGCTGTTATGTTTGTCATTTTGTTGTATAGATCTCACAAATATTTTTATTGATTAATCTGCAATATTCTTTCGCTGCCAGAAGCGTAATATTGAAATATATTTCAGTTTTAAAATATTACAAACAAACTAAATTAAGAAACAATTAGGGAAGACGTATCAGTGAGTATTCAATACCGCACACTTTTCATTCAATACCAAATGAGATTATAAATGTAAATAGCTACAGTGTATTAAAATACATTTACAAGAATATGTTAGATAAAATTATATTTATTTTATCAAATTGTGATCAAAATTTGGCAAATGTTCATCTATTTGTTTTTAAAAAATTGATGATTGAGATAACGTATGTATAGGTATTATGAACATTTTTATTCATTACCTACCGCTAAGCTACTTATCTTTGTGAGTCTAGTGTATTTTGTATTCTATTATACTTTCTTGTGAATAAAAATATATATTTTTTAAAAAACTGGATATGAAAAGCTGCAGAAGCCTACTTGTATATTCCGTAACACGCCGAAATGTAACATTTTTTTTTCTCCAATTTTATTTGTGCCTTGGTTTATCAGATATAAGATTTCTTTTCTTAACGCTCAAATAGCATTATCTTGTCTTTTATTTCTAAATAGGAGTCAAATTAATATCGAAATTCAGCCTGCTATAATCTTTTTCTTCATCAGCCTAAACAACTAACAAACTATAAAGACTAAGGAATTTGCTCAAAAAGTTCAAATGTCTTTTTCCTTTTACGAATTTCAGTAACTGTATAGAGAAACCATTTTCAATAAAACACTGTCTACCTTCACATTGGTCTCCCTGATGCTGAAGCTATCCAAGTAATCCCTTTCTCGAAATATGACCAATAACATTTCCAATGGCAAGTACGATTTTAAGCACTCGTCTACTTAATAGTCAGATTCATTGAGTAAGGGTGTAGCTGCAACAATCAGACTCAGATCATAAAGAACTAAAATCTATCATTTTAGACATGGACTAGACTTGTTTTATGGTGTGTTTACGAAATGTGGGGTAATCAAAGATAATAAGCAGTAAATTTCTAAATTGATTTCTTGAAAACACAAATTCAAATTTTTAAATTGTTTTCAATTATAATTAAAGAAATCTAATTTTATACGATTTCATTGATTTCACTTAAGAAACATTTGAAGCTAATAGATTTTATTTCTATTTCAATTGACAAACTATAACTATGGCTTTAGGGTTTGCGGGAAGAAGGATTAGAACTAAATATTAATTTGATGAGGAACTAAAAACTGAACTGATCTACCGAGCTCGTTACAACAAAATTGTTGATGTATAACTATATTTTGTTACTGAATGAGAGTTTAAAAGTTATTTTCTAAGACTATTTATATTTATTTTTTTATAATTTAACATTGAAAATGAATGTTTTCGTATGATAAAATTAATCCTCTTTTGGATGAAATAATTTCTGGGATTAACCTAAACTGCACGTTAATATCGAAAATAGAAAAATAAGCAATAATTGAATATAGTGCGCAGAATTTACTTTGTTCCCTGAAACTCTGAATAAGAAAAACAAGTCAGATGCAACATAACAAGATTTAGCACTTTCATCTTTAATACTTCGCTTGTGAATAGATCAAGACATGAAAATTTTAAAGGATACACTCTGCATAATGTTTTAAGTGATAGCTAAGACGAACAGAAATTGCTATAAATTCTGTAGCTTGGGAAGATGCTGTCTGGCAACGAAAATACATAAATTCGATATCTTTGTTACATATTTAGCATCTTTATAAATTTCGCTGAGTAGTCAGTTACTGAGTTGCATTGAACGAAGCTAAATCACGACGAATTAGGAAAGACGATGTTCAATAATTTTGTCAGCATTTATTATCAATGTGTTGAGTAGAGGGAAAATAAAATATGCAAATTAATAAGTATATAAATTTGTTTACTCTTTCTAACGTCAACAAATATAGAGTCGAAATGCAACGGAGAATAATAAAGACATTATTTTGCTTGAGAACGAAAATCTATTCTATTTTGAGGCTACTTATCATTCTAATCTATCTGCATGTAGTTACAGTAAACTCTTGTTTAAATAAATATTTGAACATCTCAAATATTGTTTCGTTAATCTGAAAAGTTCTCTAAATGGAAAATGGTTCAATATAGCCGAGAATTAGAAAAGACTTGTAAGTTCTCAACTTTGTAGACACTAGAAATTACGCTTTAATAGTTTTATGTTTATTATCTGCTGCTCAGGATAGGTGTCTTATAAAGATAAAAATCACTCTGTCTTGTTATACCTTTACAACTTTAGGCTCGTATAAGTTTATATGTATATATATATATGTAAGTAGGTAGGTAGGTAGGTAAATAGGCGTAGGTAAGTAATTAGCAGCTTTTACTTTGACTATGAGATAGCTTAATACATTGATAATATAAGAATATACCCTTTAGTTTAGAAATATCAGTAATATTTGTAGGATATGCAGTTTCATGAAAACGTGAGTGCAGACTTTCGTCTACAGTATAGTTAAGTGTGAGAAATTAGAGTAATTTTTCAATGCCTAAAAATTCCTAATGTGGCTGGAATCTCATCATCCATCTAGACATAATCACCTGCCATTTCAATGTCACTCTTGTCAGCACTGCCAGTTTCAGCGTTCGAAAATAAATTTACCTGGCCTCAATTTACGACATTAGAGATAACCTGTTACGAAGGCAACATCTCATCATAAAAGCAGAACCAATAAATAGACGTGCCTATTTCAAGATTAGAATTCAAGTTTTTTTTTGGATTTTGTAGCTACGATACGCCGTCATCATTTATTATTTTAGGTGACAGCATTATATCAACTGCATATAATTCGTATTCAAAGTAATCTTGAAAGAAAGACACAGAAAAAAAGGAAAATTTGGTTTATTATACAATCTTTAATCACATGATAAAGGTTTTCTCTTCCTTTAGAAATTTCACTTTGTGTTAATAGTGTTCAACTACAGAAGTTTCTCATTGCTCCAACATTCCGTAATCATTTGGGCACTTATCTCATGTTTTTCATAAATTAATAATGTTTTTAGTACAACGTCAGTAATGGAGTTTAATGTTGAGAATGATTTCCTAATCCAGGAATGAAAAAATGGATTGTACCTTTGAAGATAAAACTCTGGAGCCGTGTTTGATAAATCTTCACCTAAGAAATATGCGACAATAAAGCACCAGATTTTCAACAGGAGTTTAATGATATATATGCTATCTAACACTAAAATAAAGTCCATTAGTGGTCACTACAGTCGGAACAAATCTTGAAAGAGAATGAGAAAATTTGTGCGAAAATACTGCATATTGAAGAAATGGAAAATGCAAATAAATGTAAAATTAATAAAAAAAATATTTATAAACACTCCAGAAAATAGTGTAATATGATAGATGAGAGCAGACAAATATGTGACATGAGATAAACATGTGTCATTACAGATGTTACTGGTGGGAAAACACAAATGCATGTCTTTAGTTATCCATAAATCCATGATTGATGGTTGAATATCCAGGATAATGTCTGGACCCGTCTGCTTGATATTAACCTTCATTTCAATCGAGTTTAAATGTATTTAAATACTGTAGACTCGATCCTTCAACTACTTCAAGAACAAAGTTTTGGGATTCAAATTGTTAGATCGAGGAAGCTAAACAATGGTAAATCACAGACCAATCGCATGACGTGAAGCTTTTAACGTTTTTGACGGACATAACATTGTGGGGTAGGACATTGTTATGCACGGAGATCGAGTTGTGCCGAATCGACGTTGTTACAAGAAAGTATGAAGTCAGCGAGCATCGCGTGCTTCCATACCCAATTCATCGAACGTTTCCGTGCTCTTGTTGATAAATCACCTAAAAAAATACCAAGCTAGAAATTTTTGCTTTAGGCACTCCACTAAGTAACCTTTAGATAATGCAGCGGCTGATCATGGATTGTACAGTCGCTCAAAAAAGTATCCGAACGCTATGGTTGATTACAGAATTCAAAAAAAAACAAATATCTGGCAGCGATTTTTTTAAAAATTAGTGATCTGGCAACCTTCGTGTCTTGTTGATAAATCACCTAAAAAAATAGCCTAAAACCTAAAAAAGAACCTAAAAAATATAATGCCAGATCACTAATTTTTAAAAAAAAACGCTGCCAGATATTTTTTTTGAATTCTGTAATCAACCATAGCGTTCGGATACTTTTTTGAGCGACTGTATGTGGCTATGCAGAAGTTGGGAGAATTCAGCCCACTGTTTAATGAAACTTTCCTCCTTCATTAATCCTTATAATGTCCCACTGCTAATCAGAACTGATATCCAAATGTAAAAGAAATTACACTGCAAAAGCAATTGTAGTTTGCTGAAGTTATGATAGGACCACTTCACAAGTTATGTTCAATCTTTTTGGTTCATCAGTAGTGACAATACAGTAAATGCGTAAATCAGTAGAGGGTATGTGTTATGTGGATATAATTATTTGTAGAGCTAGCTGAAAAACAGAGAATTAGCTTGGAGTGGATTCCGAATCTACTCCAATCGAATTACCTAAAACTTTGTGGCGTGGTCGGCAAAAAAATGTTTTTCTCACATTAAGAAATAAACAACTGTGAAATATCTGTTTTTTTTTTTGTTTTGTTTTTTTCAAATTTCCTTCTAAGCTGAGCACTTGCTACATAACATGAATTTGATTATATAACCATCCTAGGTTTAATTGAGTTAGACAGAATTTAGGTTATTTAGTTCTGTTAACCTTAGCTGGCATTTTAGTCTTCATTTAGTCTTCATTTATATTCTGAAGGAAGGTTACCTTCTTACAACCAAATAAATATTAATTTGATGACGAAAATTTAATGTGTTCGATTTAATTTAAACATATAGAACTTTAGAATAAAATTTGGGCTCCTTTTCACATGTTGGCTAAAAATTAGAATTAATCTTATAATTTACTTACGAATAATTTATGTATCAAAATTAAACACCCCAATACCTCCAGAATCATGACATCAGTAAACGATACTCTAGAATCATTAAACGAAAACTTTATATGGAATCATTTCTAATGTGGTCGGGGGAGGTCTTCTTCAGAGTAAATTCTGAATGGTGGGAAACATTGCTTGAAATATTTATATAACGACTTTTAGAGCAGAATAGAAATTATTATGAACCGGAATGAACAAAAAAAATTTCCACTTAATAGAATTATCCTCTACGTTTACGGTTGTTTCGTCAACTGGTGATCCAAAAGTTAAATCTTTGTAGATTTTTGTTTGAAAGGTATAGAAAAAGACCAATTTTATTACTAATGTTATTTTTACTACCATTTTACATTTTCTCTCGATTTAATTGTCCCGTAAAGTGTTTTGAGTGTAAAACAAGAAAAGGATTAGAGTAAAAATTATCTTGTTCAGGAGAAAATTAGAATTTATTACCTTAAGTGTTTAGCATCTTTTATTACTTTCAATGTATTTTTCTGACATTAACTGCTTGCAATCAAAATCACTGTAACAAATCGTTTCAAAATATTAAAAAAGATTTAAAATTATTTGCTCATGATTTATTGTTTATTTAGTATTGTTGATACAACCCAGGTAATGCTTAAATTTACTAAAACCGTTTTTTGTAGACTTGTCTGCCCATCGCATCCTAGGTCTCCCCCTCCTTCTGAGGTCTCTAGGAACACTGTTCATAACCCTATTCGCCAATCTATAATTATTCATACGGGCAACATGGCCAAACCAGCGGAGTCTCTCTCTGCACAATATGCTGCTTAAAGGAAGTTGCAGACTCCTTTGCCTAACCTCATCATTAGTTACAAAGTGAAACCACCTAATACCCAAGATATTACGTAAGCATCTAGAATCAAAAGCATCTAGTTTCCTGTTATCTTGTTAACACAGCGTTCAAGTTTCACTACCATAACTAACCTTAGTAAGAACCAAACTATTATATAATCAAATTTTAGTCTTTAGGTGTATACGTCTATTTCTCCACAATCTCCATAGGTTTTTAAAGGTCCCGGCAGCAATCCCTATTCGTCTGTTAATCTCATGCCGCACATCACCAGTATCTGTTACATAGCTCCCAAGGTAATTAAACTGTGACACCTGCTCAAGACTGCAACCATTCAGATGAACTGAATCACAACCTGCCTGACCAATTTTCATCACTTTAGTTTTCTCTCTGTTTATAACCAAACCTACTCTACTACCAGTTTCATCAACAGCTCGAATGAAAGAGTTCATCTCATCAACATCATTTGCCAAAAGGGCTAAATCATCAGCATAATCTAAATCAGATATTTTCGTATCTCCAGCCCATTTAAGGCCAAAATATTTCCCTTGAAGGGAATTTCGCACAACATAATCAATAACCAAACTAAAGAGAAAAGGAGACAAAATACACCCTTGTCGAACATCAGAAGTAATGCTAAACCAATTACTACAAGCCTTACCAACTCTCACACACGACTCAGTGTTATTATAGAGAGATTTCATTATGTTAACTAACTTGTCTGGTATACCATATGATTCCACAATCAACCACAAATTATGACGATCAACAGAGTGGAAAGCCTTTTTGAAATCAACAAAGCTAGCAACCAAAGGTTTTCTGAAACTATAAACATTTGTCAAGAATCTGCCTAAGTGAAAATATCTGATCTACACATACCTTACCACTTCTGAGTCCACATTGCTCATCACGCAATTGACTGTCAACCAGATCCTTAATTCTATTAAGCACAATCATGGAAAGAACTTTACCTGGAACAGAGAGTAGGCCGATACCCCTATAGTTATCACAAGAACTGCGATCACCTTTTTTGAAAATAGGGATAATAATAGCTCTGGTAAAATCTTTAGGAACCATGCCTTTATCATAAAATTTATTCAAAATTTCAGTCATCCATGTGGTAACTGAAACATTCCTAGCTCTAAGCACTGCCGTAGCAATTTCTTCTACCCCTGGGGATTTATGTAGTTTAAGTTTAGAAACAGCCAAAATAACTTCAGATTGTGTTATAGGGCCAACATTAAAGCCACCAATGCATCTATCATCATTGCAAACAATGGGAATAGAACTAACCACATTGTTTAAACTGTCACTGAAATGCTCAGCCCACCTAGCCATGAGAGAATCCTCACCTTCTATAACCTTACCTCGTTTATCCTTCAATCCCTGTATACCTGTACATTTCTACCACACAAAACATTAACTATCTGGTACAGCTCTCTGCTGTTGTGCTGCCTAACTGCTTCCTCAGCTTTGTCAGCCAAGCCATCAAGCCAAAGATTCTTATCAGTGGCTAACTGATCCTTTACACATTTATTAAGCTCTCTGTAATCCTTTCTATTAGGACTAGTAGGGTACTGATTAAGGACATTCCTGCAGTTCTTTCTTTCAGAAATAAGCTCAAGTGCCTTATCACTCAGATAATTCTGTCTCTTCTGCTCCTTTTTTCCTAAAAGAGTACTGTTAGTGTCTAAAAAAGCCTGTTTAAAAAGCCCCATTCTTTCTCAACTTCAGTAGTAAGCAAACCATGACTGTCATAATGACTAAGTAACCTATCATGGTAAGCTTTAGCTATAACTGGGTCTTTCAGAGCTTCAGTGTTAAAGGTAATTTTTTTTAAATTTAGCACAGCACTTTTTAAGTTTAAGTTGCAAGACACTTTTAACAAGGTAATGGTCAGATCCAATTTCAGCTCCCCTATATGCCCTGGAATTTCTAACAGAACTAGACCACTTGCTGTTAATTAATATATAATCAATCATATTTCTATGTAGCCCATCAGGTGTATTTATGTATGTTGCGGTGTTTGTAATAAGTGTTAGTTATTCTGAAACCATTGAGTATACTTACCTGTAGCAGACGCTGCCCATTGCCATTGCAGCTACCAATACCAAAAGGGCCTATCACCTCTCCCCAAAGGTCAGAGTCAGTACCAACTTTGGCACTGAAGTCACCTAGAACAAGGGTAATATCTCGTTTCTTGACAGAATTCAAAATATCCTGAAGTTATCCGTAAAACCTATCCTTCTCATCCTCATCAGCATCCTCAGTGGGGGCATAACAGCAGATAACATTCAAGTCTTTAATGCTTGTCTGAAATTTTGCTGTAAGAAACCTTTCATTAATGCACTCATATCCTAGAAGAGCATCACTAGCGTGTCTGCTTAGAAGCTAACCCACGCCTTGGTGATGCTTATTGTCGTCCCTCCCTGAAAAGAGAAATTTAGGATTATTTTTAAGAATCTGACCTTTATCTGTCCATCTGGTCTCTTGCAAGCCGAGAATATCTAAATTATAATGGTGGAATTCTTGTGTGAGGACATCAAGAGAATAATCTCTATTTAATGTCCTCATGTTCCACGTTCCTGCAGAGAGAAAATGATTAGTATGATTTTTAAAGGAACTAGGTTTATTGAGATTGGTAGGACCAACAATATCAAACAGCCCCCTGATCGCAGGCATGGGGCAAAGACCTGTTCCTCCTCCGCTAAAGGCTGAAGTCACCGATGCTGGTAGGAACTTCAGGCACCACCTTTTCAAGTGGATTTTTTCAAGAGCTATATGGCCTGCCTGAGACACATTACTCCAGTTTAGGCTTGACGATGCCCAACTAGCTAAGTAAGGTTCAGGTGCCTGCGATGGCCTCTGATTAGGATTATCCACCAGGTGATATAAGGTATCTCATGCCTCTGTTCACTTAGAGCTGGCAACCCAGAAGCAAACAGAAAACACAGCCAGCAGCAGATTCTCCCTCAACAGAGGCCCACCAGTGCAGCAAGTCCAGGATCCATAATCAAGCTCAAATCCCTAAACCCGTCCAGTCTAGTAAGTATAAATGGTCAGCACCAGGACCCTGTGAATTTGACCACTCCTCAGCAGGTTTGAAAAAAAAGGAAATGAAATTACATGAAGCGTACATCTCCTTTGGAGATGGCTTTATACATTTCAGGTTTATTTAAAGAAACAGAAGTTGTATGCTAACACAATTCCTTCCACGAAAAAAAAATGAAACTGAACTGCATTTTGCTTCTAGAGATTACTGTTGAATTATTCATTATTTCTGAATATTAATTTACAATTTGATTATAACGTAAATTTAAATTGCTTTAAAGAAAGATAAAATAAAGGAGGAAATGTTAATGTTTCATGTCAAGTTTTTCTAGACTATTCTTCACTTTGCTTGCAATAAATATAAATGAAGAAAAGTGTCTCTTTCACATGATTCTTCAACGTCGAAATTATTTTAAAGATTCAGTAAAAAAAGAAAAAGGTTCGTAATTAAGCAACTAGGAGAAAACAAATGATGGCCAAGTTTTTTAAACATAGTTAGTAATAACGTATAGTTATCGTCATTTACCAGAGATTTTTAATTAAGTGGCGCAAACAACGTACAAATCAAAACGAAATGAAACAACGTTAAATTCGTTTTTTCAATAAGAATTATGACATTGCAAAATAAAGTGTCTTTAGCGAAAATAAAACAGAACAAAGACATGTAATGATTTATAAGGATTTTGACTTTTTATTTTTTAATGATAACGATAAATTTATTCCCTCTACAAATTATATATTTTCAGTTTCTTTTCAAAACCAGCATTAATTTTTCCATCACTACGTATGAAAGGATATACATATATAATGTTTTATGGTGTTAAGAGACGAAGAAAACCTTACAGGATACAAACGTTACCTGATACCTTCCTTATTGTTGCTTGGAACAATGTCATTTTACACAATTGTCTTTTTCTAATTATAACTCTTGCTATGCAGTCGAAGCATTTTCGCATTTTCTTTGTTTTCCTGGGTTTTGTGAGCTTTAGTCACAAACATCGTCGGAAGTGCAGAACAACAACTGCTGTTTTGGATTTGCCCTTGCATAGGTGTTGTTTGCTGTGTATATATTTTTTAATTCATTCCATTGTTGTTTTTCCATTTGAATGATTTAATCAAAAATGAATCAGGAATTATTCTGGAAGAAAATAACGACAAAGGAATAAGCAACAATTCAAATGAGGTGAAAAAAGGGGAGTCAGTGGTGCCAGAATAGAATTTTGATTGCGCATTTCTGTATTTCTTGCTGCAAAAAACTGTGTTTCAAATCCGAAAGGAGATTTAATTTTCATTCCCTAATAAAGTTCAAATGCATAAGTATAAATTTACTTATATATTTCTTGTTTGCTGTGCGAAAACTACCGTTTTAGGTGTTTTTTAAACTAAAAGATTTATGTACTAAAAGACTTTACGTAAACATATGTATATAAAATGTATATAGGTACATGGATTTTATATGATGGATTAAATAGGAATACGATTACGTATTAATTAATAGCAAATGTGTCTCTGTTGCAAAAGCCAGATTGTATAGGGGAACTGAAACTTGGTCCGACGATCACCTTAATAAAGTGTTTTTTAACTGAAGCTTAAAGAATACTGTGTAAAGTTGTAATTTTTTTTACACTGAAGATTTGAAATACCAGGTATAAGTCAAATATTACCATGATACGTTACACAATCATTATGAAAATAAGGGTTTGTTTACTACTGAGGTTTAGGATGAATCTGACCATTTTCCACAATATATTCTTCAAATAACACTAATGTTTCAGGAAAAATGGAACATAGAAAAAATCATTTGAGGATAAGTCGAAGCAACTTATTTCTGAGAGAAGGGGTTAAAGGACTGAGTTTTATTATACTCTACTGATCTTAATAAATAGCTTAATAGATAAGCCTAAGTGAGCTTAATAAATATGTAAATGATGAGTTGAATGCTGATAAGAATCTTTATACTGATAACCTGGAAGACAAAGCAGAGGAAGCAGCTGGAGAACAGGTCAACAGAAAAGGTTATTAGATGGTAAATATTTGTGTAGGAAAAAAAATTAAATTTGCATACACGGAATGAGGAAGAAGGATGCAAAGGCTATTGAAATTAATGTTTCGGTCATGTCTAAGTGGATTGATCATTTCATGAATGTTCTTAACAATGTTGTTACATTTACTCTCATGTATGTATTGATGTATGTATGCATTGAGAATTGTACCTTCTGGTTCCCAACATATTATAAACGTCGAACCTCGTTTCCATTATTATCTTTTTGATCTATGGCAAAAATGACAAAATCCTTTTGGAATGAGTAAGTACTATTAATATTTCATTATTCGCATATTGCAAATCTTCCATTGTTTTGAATATTTACCGTTAAAAGACGCTAAAGTTGGACAATCTGTATTCGTTTTGAAAATAGCCCAGTCGTCAGAGGCTAAAATAAGCCGCATAACTTTCAGAGGTAATTGGCATTTCTTTCTTCTCTGAATGTTGACTGAGACATATTTTGTAAAACTCTTCCAGATATCATGACATTGTATTAAAATGGAGAGTAGTTTGTAAACTGTCGCAATTTTTCCGTGGCTGTTTAAAATTTTATGTTAATATATATATAAATTTAATTTTGTATCTGCTTTCCTTTTTACCGCTTTTCCATCGTTGCTACATCTTGATGAAACATTTGCCTCCTTTTATTCCGTCAAATTTTGATGAAACCTAAATGGGAGTCAAAAGTATACACATCCTCTCTTTCCCATAAATAATGGAGCGTTAAGTTTCTCTCTGAAAGAAATTCTTTTTCAATCTTAGATTATTAATTTTAACCACCAAAGGCAATGAAATGCAATATACCACGCCTGAAAATGCGTCAATTTTTAACTCCTTAGGAAGTTTCGAGAGTAAAAGATTTACATCGAGAATGTACCATTGAAAAGAAATTATGCTACATCGTGTATTATACAATATTCCGAAATTAAAAACAGCATTTTCAATTGATCATTTTCATAAATTATAAATAATAATTTATGCTAGAAAAAGTACTTATTTTTGTGTAAGACGTGATAATCTTTGCTGTGGTGAAGTATTCATCTGCGAGTTGCTAGAACCTGTGCTAGTGGTTAGCGTACCTAACTACTAAAGCAATGTTGATTGTGCATGTTGCTGTTCAGTGCTTGTATGTGTGTGAGAAACAAGAACAATCCCAATAGAGCTTCTAGATTATCTCCGTTCATTGAACAGGGGGCTATCTACCTCCTGTAAATGAGACATCTTTCCATTGGTTGTAACCTTCTTTAATTTCAGTTTTGCTCTGCATTCTTTAATGTAAATATAAATTTTTATGTAAAATAATAAGGGTTTATCAAAATAATGGAAACACCGACGGCTACTGGAGGTATACGCAATGCGCCTTATGCATATCACAAGGACGACGTCACTCGCGATGTGAGGTATATAAAGGGGAGAAATACGATGTCAGCTCTCACGTAGCAGTGCCACAGTTGTTGTAGTTACACATTGTCGATAGTTACATATCGACAATGTCAGATCTCAGACGCGCAACAATGATCATGCCAAAAAGGCATGATCATTGTTGCGCGTCTTGCGGGAAATATAATGACATTGTTGCAGGAAATTGCAGATATAGAAACCTCAATAGAAACCTCAATATTATTGAGCATTTGTGGGAATATCTGGAGCGCAAGGTCAGATCACACTTTTCACCTCCATCAGAATTGGGCCATATTTTACAGGAAGAATGGTCCCACATTCAATTATCGCATGTGCATGATATGTATAAGTCTATTCCACGTCGAATTGCGTCTGTTCTGAACACCCTAGGCCGGTCTACAGCTTATTAATAAATGTTCTCCACAAACAGTACCAGTTTCCATTATTTTGATAAACCCCTATATCCCGAATCTACAGATGCCAAGTTCCAACACATAGTTCGGAATTTTGGTGATAAATAACTTTTTCTCGAAAATTGCATTACACAGAGATCTCCAAGGTCAGTTTTTGATCAGCGTAAAAACGTCTATGAGAACAATCTATTTTTTTCCTTCTCTTTCGGGGAATAGAATTCATGTTGGCATTTCCTAACTATTTTTTCTCAACCTGTTAAATTTTTTTATATGCCACTGATGCACTTGCCAATATCATTGATTTACCTTTACAGTTGCCATGCTATTTCGATTTCTTGTATCATGCAATATGTAAAGACAAATGAGAGCATCCTTGACTAATTCTGCTGCGCCGTCGACCTCGACTAAACCTGTCAACCGGAGACCATTGTGGAATTAAACTTGTCACATCTTCTTCGCGTTGTAGGTATCAAATAGGTCATCTGCCAGTGATCTAAGTTGACAGATATGTGTATTGATGTTTTTCAGGATTGAAGCAAATATTCATTTACAGTGACTTTCCCTGGAATCAATATGATAGAAGCTAATGCTTCTGTAATAAGTACAGATGCGTAGTGTGATAGATTTTCTCGGAGTTATGAATAACTCTTCCGTTGCTACATATCACAATGACAAAGAGACTGTAGGACTCACGGTATAATGTCTAGCTTTTAGGGTTGGCCATTGATTCCGTGGAGACTCTACGAACAAATTTAATCTAAACTTCTAAGAGATGCTTACCATTTTTTTTCTCTGTAAAAATTAGTTGTGATTTGAAATTAAAACTTAGTGTGTACAAAAGAGAACTCTTTTTGCCCAAGCGGAAGGATGGCCTATGAAGAATGAGATATTATTATTAAAGAAATTAGCTAAAATTCTTTAAACAGAACTTTTCAGTTCTTTGCTAACTAGTTGATTTTCACACTTCAAATAACTGTAAGTTTTTAATAGAGATGGAAGTTTTTTTACACATAATTTTAATAAATAGTACTATTTATTCCAATCCCATTATGTGTACAGTTATTACTGTTCCCAACGATGAACAACCAGTTGTCATCTCATATAGCGAATCAGAAGCGTAATAAATAGTTTTCTGAAAGTACACAAGTGTAAAAAATAGGTGAATGACTGATTGTTGCTGCTTTAATGATTCCACCATGAGAGCATAAGTTTAAGGGCTCGGTTATTTGCCCTTAAGCCTCTGCTTCCTGACTGGCTCTTTGGGTACTTGATTGAACCTGAATGACATCAAGAATACTTTTATTTGTCTTTGTCTAGGAATAGAGCATATATTCAATAATAGCTATCATTATGTCGGCTATTGATTCCGTGAAGACATTAAGAACAAATTTTCTATAATTACATTTAACTTAGAGTAAAAAGTCAATACTTCTGAGAGATGGATATCATTTTTTTTCTGTAAAGAATTTAAAAACTTAGTTGTGTACGAAAATGAACTCTTTTTTTTTCTGTCCATAAGATGATAGAAATATAATTCTTTTTACGTTTGTTTTTTCTTATGTAGGAAAAACGAATAGGTTACAATATGGCTTCTACATGCCTCAGTTTATGTGTAGGAAAAGTAAGGAATGTCTGTTTATTTTCATATGTTGCTTTTTTGCTCTGATTTCTTCTCCTTCAGAGATCTTATCTATGGCGTATTAAATTGGAAGATTTTCTGCCTATATGTTAAAGCGACCTCTTATATTAAACTATCTCTCTTGCAAACAAATTATTTAGGAATAATTTATTTCTGTTAATATTTCAGAAAAGACAATCATCTAAAAGAGGGTTCTTGAGCAAGGAAGAAAAATTATCTGTATAGTATTCGAGATCTGATTTCCAATTATTTCATATTATCGCCATATAATTTCGTTTGAAACTCGACAAACGACTAGAGCAAAATACAATATAAATTTGAAATTTCAGAATATTTTCTTGCATTAATACCGGAAATACAGTATGATATTTTTAAATCTCTATATCAGTGTTAATATTATTCAATATTATTTATAAAGAGATATATCTCTTTTCTGTAACAATAAATATCACGTCAGTTGTGTTTAAAAACAAAAAAAAAAGTTACGAAAACTCCAGATCGTTATAAGTTTGTTTATATAACGTTAGTTTCCATATAAATATACGTTAGTTTCGTTTTATACGTTAGTTTCCATATAAATTATTATGAACAGCTTTGCGCTATATGCCACCAGGGCCGTATCTAGGGTGCGGTAAGGAGACCATGTTCCTAAACCTTTGATAATGCTAAGAGTAACGGAGGCAAAAATACGGTAGCGCGTCAAGATCGTAATCTGCAGTTCCCATGTTTAAGTACCAACTGTGCTAAATTTGGAATTTATCTCCATTAACGCCACCCTGCCTTCGGTGAGGAAAGAGATGATGATAGACTTGGAAAGGTCGCCGACAGTCGGATGGGAGGTTAAGCCGTGACTCCGTATACAAGAAAGTCATACACTGTGCAAACTTTAAAGAAAATAAAGAAAATGCTGGGTGGCCTTGATAGAAATCTTCCATTTGTCTACTAACAGTTGCCCAGTGGGTACCCTTCAACCATCTCCTATGAGCCCTTGGGGTCCTTATGATCTGTACATTTAGCGCATTGTGTATGTGCACAAAAGTTCAGCTCGGAGGAAAAACAACCCAACTGAACCCAAATTATGGATTTTCGTTTTTGCTATTCTTTTAGCTATCAAGGGATCATGTCCTAATGTTTTTTGGTAATATAGTGATTATTAAATTGTACAGGAGAAGCTTTCCATACATTATAATCACCACAAATAATATACAGAAATGGCGATCCTCACAAGTATTTAAGTGTGCTATTTGAGCAAACGCAAACTTTCAATCAAGTGAAATGGTTTAGGTGTTCAAGTGTGTAAATGTAGCTTCTGTGCATGTGAGCTCGATTTACACGGGAACAGCCTTTCCGATTGCTTTTATTAATGTTCTTGCTGAAAAGTGCTCTTGAGGCTTTTTTCGACCCGGTGCAATGACAAAAGAAACACGCTGATCAGTACGAATCTAGGGAGAAAAGTAGGTTAATCCCCTAGAACAACCTCCTTCGTCATGATTTCTGTATTCGTAACTAAATTCGTATATCTATATTTACAGAAGGTGGGAATAAACCTATATTGGTGATTGCAGACGATGGGGTAAATTCTAAAAGCCTAATCCTTGGTAATTAAAAAACAGGTCAAAGTCTGGGCTTTATCTCGCAATATGTAAAGACAAATGAGAGCATCCTTGACTAATTCTGCTGCCCCGTCGACCTCGGCTAAACCTGTCAACCGGAGACCATTGTGGAATTAAACTTGTTACATCTTCTTCTCGTTGTAGGTATCAAATAGATCATCTGCCAGTATTCTAAGTTGACAGATATGTGTATTGATGTTTTTCAGGATTGAAGCAAATATTCATTTACAGTGACCTTCCCTGGAATCAATACGATGGAAGCTAATGGTTCTGTAATAAGTACAGATGCGCATTTTGATAGATTTACTCTAGTTATAAATAATTCTACCTTTGCGACGTATCAAAAAGACTAAGCGATAACGACTGATGCGCGAATTTCTCGGTAATTAAAATTTAAAGATTCACAATCTCAAAATCTGAAGTTTGTTTGTTAGTAATCTGATATTGTTAATGTCGAAAATTTAAGATTTTCTGGATCAATTCTTGATATTTTTCGGATTGGCAATTGCACGCTTGTGGGCCAATCCTTGACAATATTAATCATTAAATCATTAACAATTTATAATCAATAATATCATTAACAATTTATAATCAATAATATCATTAACAATTTATAATCAATAATATCATTAACAATTTATAATCAATAATATCATTAACAATTTCATATTTGCTGGATCATATTTTCAGCAATGGGATTTTCTTGTTCAAAGATTTGAACTGTGATATTTTCAGCATTAATATTTTTACGTGACAAATTTCGATCCTCGATACATTCTGCATTAATATTTACATATTGAACTCTTTATATCTGATGTGGTCGGTATGGAGAATCTAAGTATAAAAGTTTCATTCTTAATATTTTCTTCATTTTAATTTGATCTCTCAATCTCTCTGTTCTCGGAAAGGAAGATATGTGGTGAGCTTCAAGATTGATTAGGGTCGATTGTTTGTGGAATAATGTTTGCTTTAATCGGTCCAATTGTGCGTAGAGATCACCGCTAATCATTTGAGTAAATGGAATTGGTTCGAGGTTGATGATCCCTTTCATATCTCACTAGATACATAATATGACCTTCTTTTGGCGTAGCGCAGCCTTTGCACTCAGTTCTGGAACCTGATCCATCAATCGTTTCTTTACATATTAAATGAAAGACACCTACGAAATGTAGCAAAATAGTTCATGTGGTTTCAGGTGAAATAGAGAAAAACAGCTCTTGTTACGTTTTAGGCACAGTTAACTTCATTTTTATTGTATGTAGTTTCTATTACACCCATAGATGGCGCCAAATTCTAGTCCATTCCTGTATACCAGAGATTGTCTATACTTTGCAAACATTGAAAGGCCAAAAACGCCTTTTCTTGTGTTTAAAAATTGCGAAAGTCAGGTACATTACAATGCACACTAGATCTGAAGGGGTTAAGTGAATAAATGTATTAAGTATCGACATACTTTTATACTTAATCAAATTACGTAAATTTACTAGATTAAAAAATTCCTTATTAAGGAATTTCTTTTATTCATTATTTTTTCTTTTTCATCTTTCCATTTCTCATTTTCTTTTCAACTTCCTATTCTTTATTTTCCTTTTCTCTTTCTATTCTTAATTCTTAATTATTATAAATAAAAAATATTAAAATTGTTCTTACTATAAACCTCAGCTAAAATGCTTTATTTGGAATCATTCACACGATTTCTGATTTCATACAAACTTTGCTTTCTCTCATTAATTGCCATTTTTGATTCTATAAATATTTTTCCAAATATTTAATATGTTTTCCTTATCATTCCCTTCGTGTATGAAGCGAACGTATCTTTGCCACTGCTTTTAGAAAGTTTTGACTCATCATTTGAAGCACTTTTCTCTTTTGGCGTCTTGCAATTCCCATTTCAAAAGTATTCGTATTGATCCACTATTAAGCTTAATTCGTGTTATTTTCCAAAAAGCCAATATCACTCTTCCACGTAACCGCCGGTAAGAGCACGTGTGCTTTGCTACCATTTCTAGATCGGTCGGACATGTGTCATTATGTACAACACACCCTACTACTAACTTTGATTACTGTCACAATAGGAGGCGAATCCCTATGGAAATGAAATTTCACAAACATCGAGTGAAGCATGCCAAAAGCGCACAAAGAAGCGAGGATCAGAAACTCTTTACAGTTGATGAGAAGGATTCTTCTTTTTCGTTATGATTAATGTGGAGTTTTCACTCCATTCATCAATAAACAAATTATTTCCATGGTGCCTTTCTACAAGCAAAGACAAATACTTAATTATATTGCGAAAACAAAAGTCTTATTCTTTGAAATTGGAATCACCCAAAATGAACGTCAGAGTACAAGAGAAAAGTAAATATGAGATAGCATAATCGCTAAAGTCATTTTATATTATTAGAAAAAAATTGTAGAAATAACAGATTGTACGTATATATGTGGATACAGATCACAACAATGTATCACCCAGCTTTTAGTATTGAACAATTCTGATAGTTGGTGAGTGCGTCTGTTTGTATAAAACTTTTACTTTCTAAAAGAGAACTCTGTTCATCATTTTTGGGACAAATGTATTATACTGAAAAGGTCTTCTTTCTCAAACAATTGCCACCTTATTTCTTGACGATACCAGAAGTACGTGACCTAACGTTAGCTTCCAAAAGATTGACTCCCTTACCGTAATGACTTTTAATGACGGATCATTGTCGAATGCGTGCGGAATAATGTTTGGTGTAGTCGGATTAGTTATGCGTAAAGATCACCAGTAATCATTTGGATTATGGAAATTAATTCTAGGTTGTTGACCCATTACCTTGATAAGATAGAAGCATGATATTTTATCGGAGTAACGCACCTTTTTTGCAGTCAGCTCCCGGATCTGGTAGCGCTGCATAGTCTCATCCGACAATTTTTGAGGAAAACATTTTCCAAGTTTCTGCGCCTTTCTGACAGCTTTAATTTGTCTGCAGATGGTCGACTGAGAGGTGTCAAAACCATCGGCCGCCTTTTGTTTTATCACGTTCAAGTCAAGAAATGTTTTCAATGTTATTTGTCAAAGTCGCTGACCTGAAACTCGTTATCTTTGAAGCTTTCAAAACCAGATTCGAACTTCTTATTCTTGTCTCTTATTCAAAATTCTTTATCTTCCTCAGTGATCTTTAGGTGACAAAGTGATGTTCCAGAGTAGTAAAATATTTATTTAAACAGGTGATGGTCAACATTTCATTATAAGGATTGCTAAGGATTCTTTCCCCCACTTTAAGGTATTAAAAAAATAAGCTTTAGTTATAATAATTATATTGAAATTGAATGTAGCAACACAGATCGATTACTTGAGAGTCTCTTAAATATAAATGCGCTTTAAATGTTTCTCCAATGGATACCAGTAAACCGAGTTGGATTGTTGTAACTAGGAGAGTCACATTTTTTTTGCGCACAATTGGCTAAATAACAATGTTACAAGGACCCCAAGGGCTCAGAAAACGTTGGCAAGGATACCCACTGGATAGCTATTAGGATACAGATGTAAACGTTCTGTCAAGACTATCCAGCGTGTTCTTTAAAGTGCACAAGGTATGGCTATCCTACATATGGGCCCACAGCTTTACGTTCTATTCCATAGACAACTTTCTTTTCAAGCGCATCGGTGTCCCCTTTCTTACTAGGATGGGGAACGTCTTTACCGGAGATAAATCTTAATAATGGTCCAGGTGGGACTGTAGCCTGGTAACTACTAATTACGAGCCTGGAGCGCTACCAACTGAATCAATCTCAGTCTATCAGTGAACCGTAGGTAGTTGGCTGGGCCTGCTAATAATGGTCTTTGAAAAAAGGATTACGAATCACGGCCCAAAGTAATATTTTATCTTTATGACGAAATAACCAAAGAAAAATTATGAACTAAAGGGTTTTTACGAATCACAGCTCTCATTATTCTAAATGCAAAACAAATAGCGATTGTTTCCTGAAATAATGCATATTACATCAAAATGACTGTACAGTAAATAAATCAGAAAATTCTACTAACAGATTACCATTAATAGCAGAGCTACGTTGTTATTTTTCTTTTATTATCAAATATGCTTTTTCTATAAAAACTAAGTTTTTCCCGTCTGAGCTTAATTGAATTTTTGGAGTGTATATACATTAATCGATGATGATTTACGAGATGGTTAAGCATCAGACTTCCTACAATTTCTAAAAAGGAAATGTCTCTTTTTGCGATCACATTTCAAAAAAATTATTTTTATTAGAAATCGTTTTCCACGCACAAAAAATGCGATCATGGTAATAACCTTTGTGCGTGATGTGGGTGGTTCAGTAACTTGACTCGTTGGCAGCTTGACAAAGAGAATGTCACAAAAATATTTATATACGAAATACAAAACATTTCGCAATTTTTTGTTATATTTCAGACTATATCAAAGAAGTCTTGAGAGGAAATGCAGACATGCATTGATAATAGAAAAGTCAAATATAAAAATCATAGCGAAATAAATTGAAGGCATAGGATTGGAAAAGATAAATAGGTTAAAATATAAAAGTAATATCTTGCGCAATGCATTACAATGAAATAGGGAATAAATGTAAAGTCTATTGAGCAAATAAATTAAATCGTCTTGAAAATAATTTTTGATACAAATCAGCAAATAGGGATAGAAAGAAGAAAAAGACTGAAGAAGCTACGGCTTTAGTTCTTAAATTTTGGACAGCAGGCACACCTGTATGCATTGCTCACAAATGCTTTTCTTTTAATATTCAAGCTTGTATTTGACGATTACATTTCGTAAAATAAACTAAATTAAATTGAACAAAAACTTTATGTAAAGTTATTAAAAGTCTAAACTGTCTAACTGTTATTAAAAGTCTAAACTTTTAATAGACCAAAAATATCTCTTTTCATGATTTCACGTACATTTTGGCAATTATATCTTATTATTATTTTTAGCTTGATTTGCAAGAAAATAAAATTTTAAACTACTGAGCATTTAATTTTATAAATCAAATCCAAAACAGTGAATTCGGTGATTCATATCATGCAATGAAGATAATTTCGCCAATATTATACAATATAATAAATGTGATTATAAGTTTTAATATTCAAAAGTGGCTCTCAATCTGTAAAATATTTCTATGAAAAAGTAGTGTTTTAATTGTATCATCCGAGCAGAATATATCACGGAACTAAGAGTAAAACTTTCTCTGATTTAAATAAGTATTTCTGATGAATATTTCAAAAAGAGCTATCATGGTTGCAATCTGTGCTTCACTGGCAAGCGAAATTAACACTTTGTAGGAGATACTAACGCTCTTATCGAATGGAATGTCAGTATTGCAAAGACTTCCTAATAAGCAGAAAGATCAGCAACGATAAAAAGGAACTATCATAGCATCTAATTAATATTGCTTGACAGATCATTTATTGACATTATCTTCTGCATTAACCATATCTGATGGGAAAACAAAACGACATATCATAGTAGCCTAACTCAGTCACAAATTACATTATCTAACCTAATATATATATATTACGTAGTTATCAATAGAATTTTCTCAGATATCATTTGTCATTAAGTCTAATTTTATTTGAAATATCTATATTAATTTCAGTTGTTTCATTGTTTGATTAAGGGAAAATAAACAATTTTCGGTGGCTTTTAAAAATATTTTGTCTCGTTATAATCTGAAACTACTTTATTACGAATTCAATGGAGAATAGCTGATAATAATAGTAAAAAAATAAATAAATACCCTCTCAAGCAGCTGCTTGCCACAGAGGTCTGACAGGAGCCTGTCAGTTTAATACGCCATAGTAGAAGGTCTGTGAGGATGGTGAGACCTCAGCAGAAAAATAGACCACACATCCATCCTTACCCGGAGCTCGAACCCAGGTCCCTTAGATCAGTAGCCAAGTGTGCTAGCCACACGGCCACGGATGTGAAAAAAAATTTAAGGTAGAATTTTCTGCCCAAATGACTTAAAAATACAACAGTAAATAGTCAGTATAATGATATTGTTGTAATTATCAGTTCTCAGATGTAACTGATTTAAATCAAAATTCCTGATTTTTTAGTGGACCAGGGAATACCGAAAATTGGTAATCGCTTTATGCAGAGGAAACGAACAGTATTTTCCATTTAAAAAACGAAACCTTTGTCGGAAAACAGTACATATAATGACTGTAACGCTCACGTTATTCGGTGCCTCGCGTTATTCATGGAAAAGAGAACCATTAAAAGAGATTTTTTTTAAACTAATGAAAGAGACACAAAGGTTACAATGTGTATTCTATCTGGAGGGTGTTGACCTTTTCAGGTTCGTCTATGTTTCTTTTTTTTAAAAATAGGCTTATATAAGACCAAGGTCAGTATATTAGAAATGTTTCGACTGCACAGATTGTTATTAAAAAGAGAAATGCTTTTATATTCTTCATACCACAAATAACGAATAGAAGATGTGAATTCCACTAAGTTCCTAAACCTTCCACAATATCCTTCTTAAACAGAGAGAGAGCATGGGATGAAATAGCTGCTTTGGATGTACATTATACATCCAAATAAAGCATATTTTGAAATTTGTTTTCACCTACCCCTTGAAAAAATCACAGTTTGAGTTATGCTTAAGGCATAGAAAATTAGATTATGACACGTCTTTGAAGCTAAACAACTTTTTGTTTGTTTTTGCAAAAGGATATAGGGATAGCAATTGAAATAAGAGTGGCTTCTATTATGTGGCATCTTCTGGGATATAATTTAACTCGTTTGGTATTGAAGGACATACTTAAAATTATAATACAGTTGAATATTGCTATTTGTTCTCCAAATGATATAAGTGTGGCTTAATATTAATCGCAAATGATGATCTGGTAAAATTTCAGAAAGGTAACCGTTCCTCTGAGAGGATGCGGTGTGATTATTGTTAGGAAGCAATTAAGATCACGACAACGAATTTCGGTATGTTTCGCATTTGCAGTGGAAAAATCAAACAAACTATACTGAAAACTGAGAAATCTTATATATTAAAAATAGAGTTATTTCGTTCATCTTCCTCATGCTGTTATCTTCGTAACTTCCTTTGAATTTTTTCCTATTACCCTGGTGAAATACTGAAAGAGATTAGCATTGCACGAGGTTGTGAACATCTCGTAGATTTCTTTATGTATTTTTGCTTTTGTTTTTGGGTCTTAGTTTCTTAGAAATGTTCTTCAAAACAAAATGCTTTTAGTCGAAAAGTAATGCTTCAGACGTTTTAAGTACGGTTCAGAAAATATTCAACATTTAATGTCAGAAATATGGTAGAAGGTTTTATTGTTCACCAATTTTAGAGTGTGGTATATTTATATATATGTACGATATTTGATTCTAAACATATTCTATAATCATTGTTCTTTGTGAGTATCTTAACGATCTCTTAAAGATTATCATTGAAGGAATTTGTTAAATAAAATCTTTAAAGAAAACGAGTAAGTAAAATTATTTGCTGAATTTCTTCATCGATTTAACTACGAAATTTCGAGATTCAATTTGTTTACATCTTAAAATGTATTCTGATTCATTTTATCATCATTCTGACAAAGGGGGTTAACCATTTCATGCCTTAGTTGAAAAAAATATATATGCTTTGAATCAGTAGAACTGGACATTCGTGGAAATACTAGTCTTCTTTCACTGCAACCATTGGTCTTAGATAAATCAATTATGAATTTTAAATTCAAAGAACTATATTGCCTCCTCACCGACCTTTGAAATTTAACGAACAGACGATACAAAACTACATTCCATATCCAGGAGGGAGGGGTCGGGAGGGGTCGGGAGGTTCTCTTAGTCGGTATCGCTGCTGACTCTTAATATTCACTTCCAAGGTTAGCCTCCTAATGTGCCAGAATTGAGATTTATCTTCGCTAAAACCCTATCCTGTCATCGGTCAGAAAGAGACACCGATTGGTTTGAAAGGCCAACAGCCATCGAATGGGAAGTTAAAAAGTGGCTCTATGTGCATCAGAGACACACTTTGTTCAAATTAAAGAAAATGATGTGATTGGAAGGTTCCATCTGTCTCTTGACAGCTGTCCACTGGAACCCGTTCCTGTAATGAACAGTGAGTCCTTGTGACCGGATTATTTATTTCATTGTATTCATAAAAGAAGTAAAACAATCCAAATTATATCCAGGTCCCGAATAAATGATTGTGGCGGGATGTATTAAGAGAAAATATTAATTTTCTTCTGTCCGAAAAATATTTTCATTTATTTTATATCATTTGTGGAGTCAGGGGTCTCTCTGGATCTTACGATCAACTGTCATTATCCTTTTACAGTCACATCCATCACGATGAAATTATCGAAAGTAGATCTTTCATTAGCCGATCAAAACCCGCTTCAAAATTGTCCAATATCTCTCATGTAATATTTTTCAGGTCAGTCGGATCTCGAATGTATATTGCCATGCTCTACGCTTACCATGTTTCACACAATCTACAATTATTCACTTGGGATGTATTAATGTCTAGACATTGAACGGACATCACAGAATGTTACAACAGACGACTCTAATTTCTTGAATGTGTCTAAATAACCAAATAATAACCTTTACAAACCAATATATTACAAATTGAACTTGTAAAAAAAGTAATCGGAAAACTAAAAGCAAACCGTTTAAGTTTTCATTTGATTTTATTGACTAGGCAACTAGTAAGAGTCCGAGTTCGAATCCTTAGCAGGAATTTTTTTCTGTTGTTTTATCTTTTTGTCTGACTAAATACAACTCATTTCATTTATATGCACACTAAATATTTAAGATGGAATTATTTACGATAAACTATCGACTTGGAACGAAAGTGCATAATTTGTATAATGTATACAACACTTGTTTCCATAGATTAAGGAAAATCCCTATGTTGAGTCAATGGGAAGCTAACGTCAACGTTCTATAACTTATAAAATAAGTTTTTTTTTTCCAAAAATATGATTGCAGATAAAGATTTCAAACAAATAAATCAATATCTCAATTTTTCAACAATATTCGTTCAGTATTTAATGAGTTATGAAAGTTTGAATATTTAGTGATAGCAATGTCAGCACAAAAATGACTTCAGAAGTTAATTAAAACTTAGTAATAAATATTGTATCAAAGTATTTAATAAAATAAATTTGTATTTTAAAACTTTGTGTAAAGAATTTTTTTCAATATTCTTCAGTTTTATATAAATTTTTAAGACTGGCATTGCTGTTGTTAAATATTCAAACTTCCATAAATTATTTAATACTGAACGATTATTGTTGAAAATCGAGATATTGATTCATATGATTGAGATCTTTATCTGTAATCACATTTTTCAAAACAAAAAAAAAAACTTTTTTAGAAGTTATAGAGCTTTGACGTTAGCTTCCCAATGGCTTAACATAAGGATTTTCCTAAATTTATGGAAACAAGTATATATTATAACCAGTATCGACAAAAACATGAATTTTATTTAGTCAAACAAAAAAGATCCTTATCTCTGATCAGGATTCGAACATAGAGTCTTACTTCTTGCCTAGTCAATAAAACCTAACGGACACTGAAACCGTCTGCTTCTATGTAGTTTTGCGATTACTTTTCTTGTTTGTCCCTTACCGCTGATCAACTTTCAAACCCTAATTTTTTCATTTAAATCATAACAAGGTCAGTGAAGTTCCTACAACAATTTAAATTAAGAACACATTTGAGCTAATTGAGATGAAGAAATATGTATATAGATACGTACAGTGTTGTCAGAAAAAGACGTGGACCTTTGAAATGCCTATTTTTATTGGTGTATTTGCACTTGTAACCTGATTCTGATATCACAACATTAATAAAACATGGATATTTTATTCAAGTTTAAGCATTTCCAAAACAGGATCCCTGTGCATCAAATACCACATTCAGACATCGGAGGAAATTTCCCATAACTGCCGCCTATATTTCTGTGATGCCATTCCTAGCCGCTGTGATTCGTGTCTTCAGTACTTCAACCGTTTGCAAATTATTCCTGAAAACAGGGTCCTTCAAGAATCCCCATAAGAAATAATCACAGGTAATGAAATCCATACAGAGTACAGCAGCCAACTCTTGGGGCGAGGGATAACGCAAATGGTAGCGTGCCACGATTGAAATCTGATGTTCACAGGTTCGAATCCCTAACGTTCCTGCTATTTATTCCTAACTTTATTTTTCACCTTTCAACCTTACCTTGTCATCGGTGAGAAACAGGGAGTAGATGGATTTGAAAAGGCAGCCGCCTTTTTGATGAGACGTTAAGCCGTGGCCCAATGTATAGGAGAACCACATACTGTGCGCGGTTAAAAAAAAGCTGAATGGTTTTTGACAGGAGGATTCTATCTCTCACCTAACAGCTGTTCAGTGGATCCTTTTCTCTAAGCTTATACTAGCCTTAGGAGTACTTGTGACCTAGTCATTTTACCCATTGTGTGCACGAAACTTCGCTCAGAAATAAAATAATCTATCAACCCAACCTATGCAACTCCAAATCGTTCAGGGTATCCGTTAGAAGATGAACCTATCCTGAAAATCTTCGTTTAAAAAAAAAAACCAGCTTTGGTGGTACATGGTCTTACCCCATCGTGTTGGGGAAATATTTATGTTTCTAAGAGTTGAAACAAAATGGATTTCAATATTTTTTAAGTAACGTTCAGAATTGATTGTATTGTCCACGGATATTGCTTCGACAGTTACAGCAGATGAAAAGCTCTCCAGACTGTGCATGTATGTGAAAGCAAAGGTGTGTCTGTGTTTGTGTGGTAATTTATCAATAATCATACAGTATAGTATGTGTGTTGAATACCTGTTGAGGTAGAAATACGTTTCGTGGGTGAACCAAATGTGATGAGTAATTCTTAGATTTTCTTTCAAATATTAACGAAATAAAGCACAAAATCGACTCTTCTATTTTCGTTCTCGTTGTTCAAAGACTCTTACATCTGAATTTTATAGGGGATATTTTTCAATAAGATTAAAATGGACGTTTGATTTAAACTCAACTGCTGAGATAGGCTTTTGACAAATTCCGGATAAACGAAGAGTCTCTCAATTGCTTATCAACTTGAAACTTCTCTGCGCACAATACTCACTTAAAACCCATGATTGCGCCGTAAAACTACTGCCGGTTTCACAAAATTCCTTTACTTAAAACACATACATCCCAATAGTGTATGCTAGCTTGAGTAAGCTGTTTTCAAAAACTCCTGCTAGGGGGTAGCACTAACCGATATCAAAGTATCAACTGTTACGTGTTCCATGACGCGAAATAAATTATTCTCCGAGCAAAATAATATGCAAACCGGCATTTAAAATGACTAATATTAAAACGTTAGAAATTCAAGGTAAAAAAGAAAAAAAAACGCTGTAGAAAAAAGTAATTTTCGCATTAAAATATGCATAGTATATAAATTATGCTCAGACTAAAAATGTTTTTTTCACAGTAAAGAAATAATTTAATAATTGATAATATATGTTTTTTCGTTTTGCTTATGCAAAAATATAAAAAAATAAGAGTAGTAATATATTCCAGTAAAAAATATTTATTTTTCTCTGTAAAGAAAGTGAAATCACAGCAATTAAAAAAAATGCGGTAAAGTGATTCAGTAAAAAAAGATTTTTTAAAATTTTCAGTGTTATGCATCATATACACTGCTCGCAAAAATTAGGGGATATTTATTCGCTTCATATTCATTTTGAAATGTCCCCTAATTTTTGTGAGCAGTATATTATAGACAAATATGTTTACCTTGATCAAGGAATGCGATCGACGAGGCACAAGGCAACAGTCACGTGGATTCTTCGCTTTCATATCACACCAAAGAAACACCTTCCTGAACTTAGCCAAAACGTTTGAATACCCTCCTGGTTCGAGTCACGCACCTGCTCCAGGCGCTCGTCCAATCGGCAATGAGACTCTTACCTAGTGACCATTGATTGGCCCGAATAAAGATTCCTGACGCATCTTTTCCACACTATGCAGCAATTACCTATCGTAAATCAGTTTATTCAAAGAGGGAAAAATACATTAGCCTTGTGCTGTAGAGTTTATTTTCAATTTACACGTTTCGACGCGGAAAAACGTAGAAACTGTTTTTCTAGGTTAAATGTTTATTGGTTTACTGTACATCTAGCTTTTTTTTTTAAAATGTGCATTTAATTCTGTTTAATAATAGTAATTGCTGTTTAATATTTTTTCCTATTAATATAACGTTTATTCTACTGGGGATTAATTTTTTGCTTTGTACAACATATTGTACTGTGAATTTAATTATTTACTTTGAAAAATTATATTTTAACAACTGAAAAAGTACTATGCAAGATGTTTTGTTACTATGCTTAGGAATTTCAGATGTTTAAAACGATCGCATCTTCTTTCTGACGATCCTATATATAGAGATTAACGACTGTAATTTTTTTACAATTTTTATGGGTACTAAAGAAGTTATCTCTTGAGCTTACAGGTTATGAAACAATATATCAGGTTTAAACTAATTTTCAATCAGTGAAAAAAATAAATGCCTATCTTATTTATTATTAGGTCATTAATCAAACCAATATAGAACAAAGGATTTTTAAACTGAATTAGTGCTTACGAAAATAGAATAAAAAGCGGTAGACATCTGATTAGCGTTCAACAATTTGCTTTAATATTTTCAGGAAAGTAACAGACTTTTATTCAAAGAACGATTTTTCATTTACCTCATGACTATAAAGAGCTTCCCCTAAATCGAAATAAATTATCGATTCGCCTATTCGCCTCAAATTCAATTTTCAACGAAGTTATCTTGAACGATGGTGAATCATCCCTTCCGCCAAAGGGTTGACCTCCACCGTTTGAAAGGCAGCGTGAAAGTGACACTGTGTCTTTTGCAGCGATGAATTATCTGTATTAAATCACGGAAGCGCATTGGGAACCTGATATGTTTAAGAAACGTTTGCATGCTCCAAGAGCCAACCGGATGAGACTCCGCAGGCAGTGGGGCCTCCATGCCTTTTCCTGAACGAACCTTATTCGGTGTCGGGCAAGACGAACCTTTAATTAAGACCTGGCTGGATCTTGCTAATTAATAATGAGTTTGCAAGGGGGTGTCGATTCGGCCAGCAAACGAACTCGTTGACTCTATTCTAACCTTGTCACATTGGTGTCTATCCTGAGAGGCCCTCTGGTGGGGGATGTGGAAAGCCTCGAGCCAGGATCAATAAGGCGCAGCCGCAAGTAGCAGGCACTCGACTGGAGTCACAGCGGGAGCTTTGTGCCTGAGCGCTGCTAAGGACAGGCTACTTCGCGATACTTCCCCTCTTTCTCTATGTGTGTCTACGCCGCAGTGACCAGTGTGGTTTGTACTAGGGAACGTCAGCGTCCTGTGCCCATGTGGTGACACGCGTGTGTGTGTGCGTGTATGTGTTTGTGCACGACGGAAGATGTAGATCAACCGGAGTGCAAGGCAACAGAAAGTCTACTGGTGGAATCGCTGCGCCAAGAGGCAATTTTGAGCGACGGCTCGGCCGGGCTAACCTATGGCGTGCGTCGGCCTTTCCGCCTGCCCTTTGCTATGTAGCCTGTGGGTGCTGGCGGTTATGGCACGTGCACCCGCCCCGGCCACCAACGAGCAGCCGTGGGGTAAGTAAGCGTGACCTCCGCTGTCACGGCCATTCCTTTCACTGGTAGCTTAGTGCGGAAAGAATCAGGTCGACCTTTCCTGGCCGGCCATGACGTGTTATAGAAATCGTACGGATTATCACGAAGGTGAGCTTGTGCTAATGTGTTGTGCAAGAACGTTCTTCTACGCTTCAGTTACAATTGGAAATAAGATTAGGAAATATTGTGTTTTTGTGTTCGGCAGTTTAATGCAAATTTCATGCGACATCAGTAATTTACGCGGTATTTTTTTAAACTGCTTAAATTTCAATTATTGCAAAAGGACAATTTTACAGTGCTTTATTATTATGATACAGTGCTAAACATCATGAATATAAAAGTTATTTATTTCTTTTCCATGGCGTATATAAAACCACATATTTCATATTTGAAATTTGCTTTTTTCTCACTAAATACTATGTTTGTTTGTTACATGTCTTAAATATATGACACCACACACACACATGCACACATGTATGTATGTATGTATGTATGTATGTACAATATTTAGGTCTTCAAGAATATAGTGAAACGTCCTGCTGCAAAATTTCAAAAGTTAAACTAGTTATGCAAGCAACATTATGTTTAAAAGAAATTTTAAAATGGAAATTCGAAATACTGCTGCTGTGCCTAATGCATAAAACTAGAAAGTTGGTATTATTTTCATTTTCTTTTGACACCAGTTTTGAGAAAATTTATATTAATATCAGAAATTACTGAGCAGCCATGAAATAATTTCGAGAAATAGGAAAGCAAAAATACTAATGAATAAACACCACAAATGGAAATATTTATCAACATATTGTTTGTTGAGTTAACGTTTATAATCTCAAAACCAAGAAAAGCAATACTCTAAAAAAAATAAAAAAATAAAAAACACTATATCGAATGGACCTTTATATCGATGCAGCATAGGAATACTCAGTAGGTTTCTAAGATTACTGTGTTTTTATACAGTCCAAATCTGTCGATTGGCGTGCAGTATCTCACCAAACTCTCGCTTTTTTGATCTGTCTATAAAACAAAAGGTGGGACCTGATTCTACCCAACCCAAAAACCCCAATGACAATACATAGCGATTTTCTGATATAAGAGGCCTTTTCTCTGCAGCCTGAATGATTGATGACGACACTCTACGTGTGACAAAAATGCTCCGATGAAAGATGGCGTCATCATCAGCATGAAACAGAGATAGTGTTATCATCTTCGAAGTTATCTTGCGAAAACTTTATCGAGTAGAAATTGATGTTATATATTTCTCACTCATGTCCTCCTCCTTAGCATCAAAAAAAGATTTTTTTCATCCCCTCCTCTTCCACCATTTCCGTTTAATACAATTCAAGTCTGATCTGTTTCCAGATAATGGTCCGAATATCTGGAAAGATGTCTCCGACCGTTATCCCGTAATTCCGTCCATGTCCATTAAGGATTTGGAAAGCGCCTCCGACCATTTTAAGCACTCATCTGGAAAAGTTAGCTTTTGATGCCTTATCGGCTAAGAGAGAGATCAGGACGGCCAAACTAGAAGAATGGTTTTGCGAGTAGAAAGTTGATGCTCTTTAAAGTTATACTCAGTTTCACATCATTATAGATGGCACATACTCGGGTTCTTAGGTTCTCTCTCCGGAGACTTGTATCGCTGGTGTTTGGTCGTTGGCGACTAGGTTGGGAAACTCGTTCGTCTTTCCGGAGGTCCTGACGGTTGGTCGTAATGTGATTCTATCAGACACGTTTGTCTCGCGGCGTTTATGTAGCAGTTTATTGGTTTAAGCAACTAACAGGCGGCAGAGCGATCGGCAAATTTCATTGTCGTCCTTTTCCTTCTGTCCGCTGTCATCCCTTGCCTATAGGGATCACTATCTAGACATCTCCTCTTCTACTAAATTTTTCTCTGTGTTGTTTTATTCACGGGTTGAATGTTTTATTTCTTATTGGATGAGGGTTTTTTGCATCTGTCGCCCGAGGATTCAATCGGAAAAAAGGAACTGGCACGACGGCACTGAAAATGCTTTTGTGACCAAAAATACACCTTTCCACAAATGCAATGAATGATATTATATATCAAAATGTGGATGACGTATTGAATTGAATGAATAAATAAAATGTAAGCCCATTAAAATACCTAGACCAAAAGAAAATGTGAAATATTCCTTTGATAACCAATAAATGGGATATTGAAATTAGGTTAGTCCATATTCCAATCGAAGTGGTATTACTCTTTTCATTCCTATGAGTTTATATGGATATTCAACATGTCCCTTTTCCAAACCAAACTGATAAATTTTTTTATTACGAATTCTGGAAGAGAAATCGGTTTAATTTTCTGTGGTGGATTCCTAAAGTTAACGAATTACTTAAATTTTTTAAACATATAATAAAAAAAATCAAGAAGTATATTTTTTTATAAATGATGATTCGAATAATATCTTTCTTAATGCTTGGTAAATGTCGTAATTCAAGACTGAAAAAGGAATGGAACAAAAAAAAAATGATAAATAGGATAATACTTTCGGTTTGTTTTTTTTTCTGTCCAATCTTATCGATATCATAATAATTCAGGAAATATTTACTATATAATAAAATAAAACTTAATAATAAATATTTTCTATATAATAAAAAGCGAATATATATATAGATATTCGAATTATGTTTTCAGAAAGATGTTTTCAAATTCTTATTATTTACTATTATAAGTCCCAATTTGAAATAAAAAGTTGGTCGAAACATCAGAAAATATTCACAACTATTCAAAAATAACCTCTGGTTTTTTGCATATTAAAAATTTATCGCAAATTTCGATACTTTTAAATTGACTTGTATAGGTTTAAAAACAACGTTACAATATCATTAATGTTTTTTTAAATGATGTACAAGTTAAACAATAGTGAAAAACTTTATAATAGAGCAGCAGGCAGAAAAAAATATAACAAATTGTTTCATGAATTTCCATTTTTCTTAGTTGAAGAAAAATTATTTAAGCAATATGTTGAAAAGAATTTCATATATTTAATATAGTGGCATAGTATCAGATGTATCATTAGTAGAATTACCTTTGATCTTTTATTAAAACAAGAATTATATTTTATATTAGTAAATAGGAAATATGCTTTTATTTTTTTAGAATTTTTTTACTATTACTCGGTGTTGAATGCTTTTGCTCTATCTTAAGAAAAGAAGTGTAATAAAATAATATTATCCGTAATAATGTTTTACATAAAATAAGACACACGTCATACAACCAACGACATAAAAATGTTATGTTTTTGCACAGCATTATGGTACATTTATAAATAATTCAAAAATTAATGAATATGTGTATATATGCATGTATAGCATTATATTCTTATTGGTTATAGTTTTTTTTTGTATCCTCAAGTAAGTTTGTTCAATGTACATTTCAAGTATTTAAATCATTCAGATCTTCTTTATACCTAAAAGCTTTGATTATAATAGTTAATTTTGAAATATAAAATCTCCAAAATCGTGTAAACAAAATATACAATTGACTGAAGCATCCTGCAGAGAGATATACTTATAGCTGCTTATAAACACGGAACGTAGCTTTTACTTTTATAAGGTACTAGGGAATAATTTATTCTATTAAACTGTTTGTCAGTCACCGTATAAAGAACGATTACTATACTTTTAACGTTATATTCTTAAAGGAAAACATTAGAAAGAAACATTTTATTAAATATATATTAAATACATATTACATAATTTAATAAAATGTAATTTTTTTCGATATATTCTAAGTCAGTACTATCTGCACTGTCCAAACGCATAGTGAAAACAAACCATTAAGCGTTAAAAAACTAGTGGGATAATTAGTATGCTTTTAAACTCATTATACAAACTGTAATTGCGTATTTTCTATACTGCAGTTTGGATAATGAGTACCTGTTGATCGCAAAGTAGAATCACACTAAAACAAAATTATGAAAGAAAATTAAATTTCATTTAATTCGTATCTGAAATAAATACCATTTATGAATTCAGTCCTTAAGTATATCGCTGCCTAAGTATTACAAGCTGAGTTTAATAAATCCATGTAAATATCCGCTTGCTTCCTGCAGCAAAGGTCTTTATATTATCATATTTATATTAGGGGATGAGTCACGTAGAATGAGAAATAAAACCATGGTTTTAAAAATCCTAGTTAGAAAAGTGAATTATTTATTTAACAAGCTCTTCCATCACTTTAGCAAATAGCATATTTCTGTCCTCTGTATGAAGAGCATCACATACAAGCTCACAGCTGTTACTTCCCGATGATGAGCATAAACTAAACTTCCCGGTGACAAATAGCATAACGAGTAATAAATAAGAAATATCTTTTTCCAATGATTAGGAGATATTTTCCCCCTCTTTAAGCTCAGATACATTTAGCCAATGCCCTATTCAAAACAGATATGACAGAATATTGTAGCTTCTAATATAATAAGTTCTCATTGATTAAGTGCCTTTATTAATGCAATACATAAATATTTGTTTAGATAAAGACGAACGTGAAGGGAATTATGCATTCTTGAATATACAGATGAAAAGTGAATTATTGAATATGCGGTTAAAAAGAAGGGCAGGTTTAAAACTTTTATGAACATTTAAACTTTGGTTGTGTGAAGTGTTGAAACTTTTTCATCATTATCTTACTTTGAAAAAGTCACACAGTTTTGAATTTGGTTTTGAAAGTCTGTCATTAGCCACATATTTCTTGGTACTGCCCCATATAATATTATTTGGTGTTTAATAACTTAATTTTAATAATAGTTTGTAAATTTTATATCTATTTACAAATCATAGATAAATAGATATAGTGTGTTTCCAGAAGGTCATACACTACAAGATGACAATCAGAATGTCAAGTATCATGTATTACATTCTGGTAGAAAAAGGTCAAACAGGCCCCCCCTATCTTTTGTTTTGAATAATATTTTTCTTCCGGCAGAAAAATAATAAATAACCTTATTCCTTGAGGCTTATATAAAATTTGTTTGAGCTTAAAGAAAAAGTTAGGAGACAGAACTTTTATTTAAAATACCTGTGATATATTTGCTTTGTAGGTTGTTATAGAATGTGAAACTGCATTGGAAAGCTGTATATGTAATGCGAAAGTGAAGTTGAAGGCTATTATAAATGGTACCTTTCTATAAATCGATATATTCTCTTCGCTTTCTTAACTGTTGGGAGTTTTCGCAAACCGTTATCTTCCAAAATTCAATTCCTCTTGTTAAACAAGCTATTACGATTTCCCTTGGTGTTTTATGAATACTCTTCTGACGGACTGATCATGTAAGAAACATCAAATAGAAATAATAACTTATCTCAGCATTATTTTCAAGGGCATTCTAGAATAGAAAAAAGACTCACATCGTAAATATTCGCATCACTGAAAAAGTGCGTTGCATTAAATATTTCATACGTTATATGAAAACTGGTATAGAAGCGTAGGCTACCGTTCAAGTATACCGATTCGTAGGAAACAAAACACACGGTTATTTTTGGAGTGATTTCAGCGCCTGCATTCGTTCGATTGCAGACGCCAGTGATTCTGTGAAATCGCTGACGTGCTCGATGGAAATCTTGACGCCAGCTAGAAAGGCGTTGTATGGACGTCTTGTCTTGTGTAAGCATTCTGGTGTAGAGAAGCCAGAGATTTTTTTGACATCCGTATAGAACGAGATTTAATGCAATTCCCTTGATTAATTTACAGTTGGCGTCGAATTCTTCAGCCTGTGAAGTCAAGAACTTTATTAAATGATGAAAAACAGTGTTACGTTAAAACAGGCGCGAAGCGTGAATGGAGGCAATTGAAACATTGAGACTGCGCAGTTGAGTCATCAATGATTCTTACAGGTCATTGACTTACCGATTATCAAAAGCTTGTTAATGAGCCAACTGTATCGCGGATAAACAATTACTTCTTAAAACATTGGTTGATTGATCAATGATTGATAGCTTAATTAGCCAATGATATATGAGAATCATCGTTTCATCAACTGCGCAGTCTCGTTGTCTCACTACGCTTCGCCACTGCGTTAAAGACAACTGGGAAGACTGAAGAGAGACTATGAGACTGAGCAATTAATTCTTTAGCAGTTCTTATCGATCGTTAGTTGACTGATAGGTCATTCACCTATGATCTGTAAGAAATTTTCAGGCATCTACTGTGCAATCACTTAGTTTTCTTTATGCTAATATGTTATATATTCAATCTTTCTTCTTTACTCAATATATTTATTCTTTATTTAATATATTTATTCTTTCTTTAATATTTTTATTCTTTATTCAATACACCTATTCTTTATTTAATATATACATTATTCGTGAAAAAGATTAAAATCACATATTTTAAAGCTTATCTTCAGAAGATTAATATTAATGCACATTTTTAAATTTTATAAAAATAATATATTGAGGCTTAAATTTATTTATATATCAAATGTTTTAAACAAAACGTTTCTAAACGTCAATAATTTGTTCATTCCTTTAAAATTTGTAAATGTATAATGAAATATTTTCGCAACATCATCTTATTTACCTAGCTTCCTATAATGAGCCCTAAAAATAGATAAAAATAAAACGTATCCTATATGTGCCCCAAAAAGTAGAAATAAACCTAAAACATATTGATCAGTCACTGAATTCATATTCGCTTCAAAGGAAGATAAAGTGCCAACAATATTGTTGAGTAGGTAAATCGGCGCTCTAGCTTCCTTTGAAATCAATACGAATTCAGTAACTGCACCATCGATGTGTTTTAAGTTTAATTTCTACTTTTTTAGAGCAGATATAAGAAGATATTATTAGTATTTTTAATTTTTTTAAATTTATTTATATATATTTTTTTTCTTTCTTACTGAAAGCATCAACCGTCAGAAAATTTCTTTTGATATACGATCATAAATATCCATCACATTTTCCAACCCCTTTTGTTTGGAATCGTGTTCATTCCATTGAATCATTTCGATAGGCTGTTTTGATAATTACATTATTAGTAGCGTCATTAAAAACTTGTGGAGTAATATAACTTCAAATATTTTAACGTTCCTTTTTGAAATTTCCCGCTATTTTCTAATCTGCACTTGTGGCTTCCTTCTGGACTGACATATTGTGGAGGTTAGAGCGTGCTTTAAATCTATCGAAACACCCTTTACCAGTGGTTAATTGTTCCACATATTTTTAAAGCTGAGTTTTTTTTTTTATTAGATCTTCATAATGACTTTTTTTTTCGATGATAGTTGAACTTAAGGAATTTTACATTGGGTATTATCACGAATAAAAATATTTAGGTCTCTTCATTTCAATCAAAATAACCAGTATGTTCCTAGTTAATGTTGTTGCCAGAAGTAGAACAATTTTCCCACTGCTAAAATTGATTTTCATTTTTTTTTTCAATTGCTCTTACTGTTTAGTTTGATAGTCCTAAATTATTTCACACATCGACTTGCCGTTCACCAGAATCAATTCCTTCCAAACTGCGCAATTTAATTTCTAAACTCAGACTTTTACTTTCATTTTTACCGACATCAGAAGTTGATACTCTTGCACTCTTTTCGCCCAGTGTACTAATTTTTAAAAGGTACTATCAATCAATTATGTTCGAGAAAAAGCAAATATAAACACGGTTCATGCGAAAAAATACATGCTAGATCCGTTTATATGAAACTAGAAGGCTTCAGTTATGTTGCTAGATTCATAACGTTTGTTATTCTGTTGATATGCCACGAGAGAGTTATAACAGCGTTATAGCGAGTTGATATTAGAACTAAAACCCCAGAGGCATTTAATGTTAAATAAATAAGCGAGTTGAGACAGCGATGTCGTTAAACATATTAGTTATAATACAATGAGAGCGTTATGATGAATTAGAGCTCAGCTAATCGCGTTGTAAAAATTAAGGAAATTATTAATGAACGTTTATATATATTATCTTGTTCAAAATTAAGGATATAAGGAACCGCTTATAAAATTAATAATTAAAAAATTATAATAATCCTTATATTTACCTATATATATATATAGGTACTTTATTTTTATTTTATGGAATCTTCTGAAGTATACTTTCATTTTATTGCTTTTTATTTTGTTGTATAACCACGTTTTTAAATAATACTTTCTCTTTTTACATTTGTTCAATTATCATATTTAATATGCTTTCTCAGTATTTAGTTATAATCATCAGCAAGGTAGTTACTTTAACGTCTATTATAAATATTTTTGGGGGTTTTCGTAATTGGTAATATCCTCTCTCTTTCGTGCTAGCAACGATATTTTTGCTACACTTGTATATTTATACAGAATTTTATAATATAGATATCCAAATCTTTAAAGCTCTCTTCTTTGGTTTTCATGCGTGGATATTCATTTTTGCGAAATATAATCTAAATGCCGTCCCGTGGTCGAGTAGTTAGCACGCTTGGCTACTGATCTACGGGACCTGGGTTCGAGCCCCGGGTAAGGCATGGATGTATGTGTCGTTTTTTTGCTGAGGTCCTGCCATCCTCTCAGACCTTCTACTATGGCATATAAACTGGCAGGCTCCTGTCAGACCTCTGAGGCAAGCAGGGGGTATTTATTTTTTTTATTATACTCGGAGAACTAAATTACATGGTCTGGTTGGACCTCCGTAGCCCATGGCTACTTGAGGATGATGATGATGAATATTTTTACTTTGGCACTGATTCTAAGTCGTTACTGAAAATTTAACAAAAATTAATTATTCTGTAGAAACACTTTATGATCCTTACGTTTATGATATCAGGGATAATATGTCTGAAATTATGGAATTCATTATCCTAGACTTCTGTTAAAAACTGATAGCAAACTTCTCAACACTTAATCTCGTTGGATGTTTCCGAGAAAGTATCAAGTATGATATCAGCACTGCTACATCTGTATATCAGTTGGACTATCTTTAGTATTTTAGAAAACTGTGGATGCAGATTTTATTCTTATAATAATTACAGGGTCATCAGTCTACTTTCTGCTTTGCTCAGTCGGTAGCGCGCCAGGCTCGTATTCTGCAATTCCCAGGTTCGAGACCCAGCTAGGTCAGCGTTAAGATTTATCTCCTCAAAACTCTCCGCCCTGCCCATGGTCAGTAGGGGACACCGATGGGCTCGGAAAAACAGCCGCCCGTCGGATGGGACGTTAAGCCGTGGTTCCGTGTGCGGGAGAGCCATAACCTGTGCACGTTAAAGAACACGCTGGATGGCCTTGACGGGGGGCTACCATCTGTCTCCCAACAGCTGTTCCTGTGGTTCCCCTCCCCCAACCTACTCTGAGCCTTCGGGGTCCATGGTGTGCAAAAAAGTTCCGCTCAATGGCAAAACAACCCAACAACAACTACTTTCTGTTTCAAGTAAAGTTCATAGCATTATTCTGCTTAACACAATTAAGTCAGTAGTTGATGGACAGTTTTGAGATTACAGTATTGATTCAGAAGTGGTAGGCTTTACATAGAGTAAAATTTTCCTCTGAATCCTAGAGAAATTTTAGACTTTTAGGTCTGTACTTTTGAACTTTTAAGTCATAAAGGGATAATTTTCTAAATTTTATCCAATTTAACATATTACGCATTTCTAGACTTTGAGCTTAGTACTCATATTAGATTGGAGGAACACTTAAGTTCAAGCAAGAAATTTCCACATATTTGAGTTTAACTATGATTAGTTGGAATTCTGGTCTTGCTCGAAGTGTTTAACCCATTCTTGGGCAAACGTTTTAGCTGAAGGACTGCATAGGAAACTGAAATGGAAGGGTTAGCCGCCAAAGAATTATATAATCAATAACACATGTACAACCAACGCAGAAAATATCTAAATGGAAACAAACTATACAATTTTATTAAAATAAATTGTTTTAACGAAAATTCGCTTCACCGAAGTTCCACTTCTTATTCTCTATACTTTTTTTTCTCTTTTAAGAATTTTTATTTACATTTCAACAGTAGCTCGCAAGCCGCACAACGAGAGGTAACTAGCAGTAGTTTGTCCAGGCCTGCTCATTTTTGGTAAAGGATCGTAGTCAAATGATATTTAAAAATTAGATATATATGTATATGTGTTTAGTATTTTTTCAACAAATCAATGTCGATTGATCGTAGACATTCCCATTCCCACGATGCATCAGCGACTTTTGATCGTAGGAGTTCCCGACGACTCTTAATCACGATATTTGATTTTATACCCATGCAGAGATGACATATCATCATGTTTGTCTATTCTCCTGACACTCAAAAAGTTCGGTCTTGGACGCTCTCTTTTGTCATAATAAAACGCCGACTTTTGACAGTAAATATATTTTTTCTCGCCGCACAATGATGATGCTTGATCATTGGTGTGTCGTTTCTCAAACTAAAACAACCAGTTTTTGAGTAGAACTATCTTTTTCTCACCACACGATGTCCACTTTTGATCATCAGTATTTCCTATGTCATGACACGACGAATAAAGATGTTTTTTTCACGATAAAACGGTGAGATCAGATACAGAAAATTTAAACTGTTTCAAAATCAGTCATTGGACTTGTTACCCCTTGCTATTAACCTGACACGTTTTTAATGAATCCGTACGCTCCTCATGATATAATAAACATACCAACACTCGAAACAGGCATGATGATCAACAAAACTGCAGCGTAAAATCTTCGTTTTATTGCAGTTGCCTTGTTAGTCAAAGTATCCTTTTTCATCCCAAGTATGCATTTTTTTTCTCATAATTGTATCCAAATTCTTTCTGTTTCTTTAACGTTTGAATACCCAATTTCCTGTTTCTTTACGATCCTTGTATAAAAACATGTAACTGGAAAAGCAGAAAAAGAGGTACTTTTAAATCTCATTTACTTTTTATAGCTTATATTAAAACCAAAAAACTGCCACTAGCTAGCTGAGACATTAGCAATGCACATAAGATGTAGAATGCAAAATATTGTACTTTATGTAAGATAATTACAAATTTTAAGCCATGGAATTTCTTTAGTTTTTAACTTCGTAATGAACAGTCATTTTCAGGCATCGTGGAGGAAAAATGCTCTTCTTGTGAGAATGTTTGCCCCGTTATATGTCGGACTAAAGATTATCTTTAAAGAAACTTTTTTTTTTGTTAAGACTAACCTACTTAGTAAACACGTCTGCAGCATTCATTTTCCGAGTTCTGAAGCGTTTTTTACTACCCATTCATAAAAACAAACGCTTTCAAGAGGAGAATCATTTGCATTAACCCAGAAAAATAATTTCTTTTATAGTTAATTTATTCTGTTGATTATAATAGGAAATAGTTTGTAAAGATTTAGTGGTGGTTTCTTTTTCAGAGTTGAGCAAACAAGTTTCCAAAAGGTGTGTTGCACAAATCCTTTGTTTAATTTCATACTGAATATTGAGGTCTAAAGAAAACTTAAAACCAAGCAAACATATGTTAACTTTTGGCGTTTTTTTTTTTAATTCACATTCGTATAAATGTTATCAGAGAAATATTAACAGCACGAGGTAAATCTTTATTCCCTAAGTGCAGTATGCAATCATTGTGTTGTTGATAAAAAAAAAGTAGATTTTAGTTAGACTTAGTTGAATTTGTTTTCCATTAGTTTGTGTTGAGGGACATATTAGAATTATTGCCTGTAGTGACGAGTGCTAGGCATATTAAGGGAGGCCAAGCGAGGCAGCTTCGTTGCACACTTCTACACGTCAATAACTGATATTTTTGCAGCCTCCAGTGACTTGCGAAACGCTCATGAAGTGCAGCAGAATTGTGCAGCTTCGTTGCACGCTGCCACAAATCCATATTTTTTTTTTTCATTTTTGATGTTTTTCCAACCTTGAGTGACATTGAAACTCATGTGAAATTTTGCCGAGTAAAGCTATACTACGTGGGCACATTATTACGTTTATATACCTAAATACTTCATTGCATGTATAATGGGACAATTTCACAATTTTGAATTATCTGCGCATAATTCTCGTTGAAATGCGATTTGAAGAACTGTTAGCTATCATCTATCTCAGTTAATGAACTATAGCAGCTCTATTTTGCCGTACAGTTCGTGTCAAAAAATACCTGTCCCTGTCTGTCAGAGCCTTTTTCCCCCCACGTTTACCACGATTGAAGGACGTTTTTTGAGATCACTGGGAGACCCGACTTGGGATATTGTGCCCTGTGATCTTACGCTGAGTTCCATCACATCCGTTACGGATGCTCTTGCCCATCCTCCTCCAACAATGAGCCCCCTTTCGAAGTCAATCAGATCATCATTTTTACCCATGTCGCACTTGACTTTGATTTCCATTCTGCCTTGATTGCTTTTATAGGACCTCGTAGTGACGTGAGATGCTTAGGTCAGTAAGAATTCATTGCGCGTTGCTACGTCATAGATGTCCAAGAGTCAGAATATCACAGTCTTTTTTAAGATGAGAAGAAATGCGGACGCAAAACGAGAAACCTGATAGCTTATACACCTTTATAGTTAAGATATATTTATTAACAAACCATACAAAAAGTGACCTGTGATCCCATGAAATTCAAGCTATCAGCCATAAATATTAGAAGTTTAATGAGTTGTCGGCCGAAGTTGTGTGCAGCATGATTGGCTTCTTTGGCCATTGTTCTGGATTGTTTCATCTTTGACTGGGAATTTTTATTGCCCACAATGGACTAAATGGACAGGTCACAAGGACTTCAAAGCTAAGAGTTGATTAGGGGAAGTGGACTCACTCAATAGCTGTTAGGAGATAAATGGAAATCTCCGGTCATTCAGTGTATTCTTTAACATGCAAAGGGTATGGATTTCCTGCACATCGACCTACTGCTTAACATCGCATCCGACGGACGGCGGCCTTTCTATCGCTATCTGCTTTTCTACCACGGGCATGGTGGGAGGTTAGCAGAGATAAATATTAATGTAACCTCGCAACTCCAGATTATGAGCTTGGCATGCTATGGAGTGAGACAACTCTAAACCCTTCTGTGACCAAACGCTTCGGTTCAAAGTTTTAGATTCGGTCGCACACATTTTAAATTAAGTCGCACAGTTCTGTTCGATCGCATATGACCTAACCTTAATCATAATTTCAATTATATGAACAGGGTTATTAAAGTTTACAAAATTTTCGGGAAAATTAGGAAGTGTTATATAATATTGATTGCCACCTGCAAAATAAACAACTAGTTTTGAAGCGAAACTAAACGAAACTGTATAAGCTCAGCTGTTTGTAGGCCGTGTTCAATCAGTTTAATATTTTGTAAATTTAAGATATGAAAACAACAGTGGTCACTGGATCGCGATATTAATCAGAGGGCGGTATGGTTTTTAACTAAGGACTGTTTGTGTCGTTTTTCTGCTGAGGTCCTGCCATCCTCTCAGACCTTCTACTACGGCACATAAACTGGCAGGCTCCTGTCAGACCTCTGTGGCAAGCAGCTGCTTGAGGGGGTATTTATTATATTATTATTTTATGTTTTCCTACTCACTCTCATGTAACTAGAAAACTTCGTTTCACTTTGAGCTTTTGCTCCGCATTAAAACATGATTTGCAAAAGTTGTAAAAAAAAAGGAATTTTTTGTTGCTGATGTAAATGTTCAAATATAATATATTATAATATATATATAGTTCAAATAATATAATGGACAATAATATAAATATATAGTTCAAATATAATATATATTAGAGCCAAATTTAAATCATTTGATTTACTTTCGTTACTGAAACGGCCGAGTCCAAAATGGTAGCTCACAGTTAGCTATCAAAACGCTTATTTCTCGTATTTTTTGCAGTCGCTCAAATTAATCTCCGAACACTATGGTTGATTACAGAATTCTAGAAAAAATATCTGGCAACGATTTTTTTAGAAAATAGTGTCTGGCAACCTTTGTGTCCGTGACACTAGGGTTGCCACATCACTAATTTCTAAAAAAATCATTGCCAGATATTTTTTCTGAATTCTGAAATTTGAGCGACTCTCCTCTAAAAATTGGCAATTTTAATAATGTGAAAGTGAAACTGAAACGTTTACTCTATCAACTAAATACTCTCTTTGATATGGCATATTTAATTTTATCATACCTGTCAATTAAAAAGAAACAGTCGAAATTAAGAGCTTTTTAGTTCAAATGATTGCAATTATTACAAATATTGCAGATTATCGTGAGTATACTGTTGAAGGAAGAAGCTTCGAATTGCATATATTTCTAGTTTTAAAATTTATTTCAATTAGCATTATCAAGAGATTCATAAAATAAGTTCAAACGAGTTTGCATATATTTTAGCCTAACTGAATATTTTCTGGACTAAAATTCAATGCACCCAAAAAGCATGGCCCATTACGTTTGTCGGCAGGTTTCACATAATTCAAATTTGCAATCAAGGTGGATAATTAGTGAGTTATGTCGAACAACGCAGCGTTATTTCCAGAATATCTGAAAGTAATTTGCCTGGTTTAATTTTTTTTAAACTTTTTTTTCTGTTTGTCTAAACTATCAGTCTATCGTTCAGTGAACTTTCCAACTTTTTTTGTGAACAGTTATTGAAACAAGCAATAGAAATGTATATACAATCCAATGTTAAACTACCAGTTACACGATGCGAGCTGCATTTTCTTTGTCGCATTTACCTCTCAAAGAGCGAAGTTTCGTTTCATATTTCTACTTCATCAATATCTGAAATTACACATCATGTAAAAATCTCAGCTCCGATTTGGCGTTTTCAGCATGTTTACATTTTACGCTATTTAGTCAGGCATGATGGACAGATTAAAGGTGTCTTAAAAAGCCAGAGCACGGAGATCCTAAGAGCTTATTGTGCTTGAACAAGCCGAACATGACCAAAATCAAATGTTTGTACAGTTCTAGTTTTTATGTGTAACGATAAATGAATGCATCTACACATCCGTGATACTTATCATGCCGGAATATTGTGTTGAAAAATGACTCTTTAGCAAGGTAACCAGATGTTCTACTTTTCACAAGACATTATACTATATCTTTATAAATCAGTATCCTGTTTCTTATTTTTTTTGTCTTTTTGCTCTATCGTTTCCAATAATATCCTTAATTTTGTATTTTCTTAAACATTAACATACAGAATACGTTTATGATAAACAATGTGCTTTTACAATGATGTACAGCAGAGCTTACAAACCGAAAAGTTATAAATATCTTAGCTGTGTCTTTTTTGTTTTGTTTCGTTTTTTCTTAAATGACCTTAGAGTAGATCTCATTCGGTCAAGTGAAATCGATTACTTACACTTTGGAGATTGCAGCAACATGTTCGGATCATCAAATCGAATGGTCACGATAATGTACGAGTGACACAATAAGGCAGAAATGACTGTTCAGAACAAAGCTGTGTAAAGAGTAAAAATGATGACTCCGCAACAAATATAAACACTGCAAAGAGAAACGATTGTAGTGCCGCATGACAGAATGGTGGCAACGTAAAAATGAAAAGTATTGCGGAGGAATCTATTACCAGGAGTTGTAAATTATGGGGAACTCGGTCACCTGATGATCTTGTGATTGCCACATTCAATATGGTTAAATATTAGCCTTTTTTTTTAAAGAATAATCAACAGTAAATAAGCTGAATGAATGCACGTGTCGAATCATTGCATCTGTTAACACGGATATATTAAGGAAAATATAGGGTGAACTGGAATACAGGGTTAATGTATGTGAGATGACTTGTGATTGCCACATTCAAAAGGAGCGCGGGTGGCTGAGTCGGTAGCGCGCCAGGCTCTTAATCGGCAGTTCCCAGTTTGGAGTCCCCTCTGGGACACTGGTCAAATTTATCTGGGCAAAACTCCCCGCCCTGCCCTCGGTCAGTAGAGGACAACGATGGGCTTGGGAAGGCCGCCATCAGTCGGATGGGACGTTAAGCGGTGACCGCGTCTGAGGGAGTGTCATGCCCTCTTCAAGTCGAAGAACACTGTGGATGGCCTTGACGGGACGCTACGATCTGTCTCCCAACAGCTGTCCAATGGGTCCCTGCCCTCAATCTTCTCTGAGCCGTCGGGGTCCTTGTGACCTGGCCATTTAGACCATTGTGTGCAAAAAAAGTACCGCTCAGAGGTAAAACAATCCAACCCACATGCAACATTTTTAATCTTTTTTGGTACGTAACAAAATTCATGTTTTCTCTCAAAATACGTAGGATTTGGTGATGTTGCATTTGCAGTTCTTGTGTAGTATATGTTTAAATTCGTCATGGTAATTAGTTAATCTCCCTGTATGTATATTATATATAATTTTATTTAAAAAGAAGGAAGTAGAAATGGTTACATATTAATAAATAAAAACGTTTAGGTCAGGATGTCGTCAAAACTTTATTGCAATTAAAATTTTTCAACGTTTTAATTTCTATTCAGTCGCAGTCAAGTGTATCATAGCTAGCCTTTATTAATCATTCTGATCAGACTTTGAAATTGAAAGATGAAATACCTTCTGCTCTGAAAGAAACAATATTATAAGTACACGTGCTAAATTGATTTCCTTGCTTCTACTTATCGTCTTGACATTATACGGGCGACAAGGAATACCTAATTTGGATATTTATTAAGGAAAAAATTACAGTTGTTCTTCAATCTGAAGAAAATTTCAATGTAATAACGTGTTAGGTTGTTTTTTCAAGATATAACTTTTCTAAATAGGATTTATTTTTTTTAAAGAGAACAAGCTATTCTTCTATACAAAAGACGGAGATAGTCTAGAAGCTCTATAAGGCTTTTCTTGGTTTTTCATACAAGCATCTCGGCAACCCGAGCCACGCAACCAATAAAGTGCCTTGGCTGTTATTATTGGCTTTTCAGACATCTTTTATACTGCATCTACTTAAACGAGGATATTAATGTCAACGCTTAGCTCAAGAAACCAACCTGACTCTAGTGTCAGTTTCCCATTGATACTAGGCATTTCCCATTGATACAAACATTGACCGTACTGGATTCGTTTTCTGTTATATGTTATTGCTTATAGAATCTGCTTTCCCATATAAATCGTTGAATAGTTAGTAAGCGAGAGAACATTCCGCTTTGGTGCTGCAATCTTTCGTTCCCATTCTAAGAAGTAAAAAATCTAAAATCCAGCAGCTCGAAATAGCATATCGATTTACCTAGCAGTGCTGGGCACGGCCTATAATAGACTGGGCACAGCCTATAATAGACTGGGCACAGCCTATAATAGACTGTTCACAGCCTAGATTCAAATTGACAAGAACAAATGAATTTTACACGTTTCGAAGGAAATATTTTTTCCATAACCTTGCTGAAACAAGTTTGATGGGGAAACTATCTTTTGTCCATAATACCAGTTTAGTTCTTCAGAATTCTGTAACTAAACTCCATAGCCGTTTTACATTTTATGTTATCTATTAATAGCAGATTTTATCCTGTATCGTTCAGGACTACTCTTTTTTAATGGAGGAGGAAGAAAATTTTGGGGGCAAAAACTCTTACGTTAGAGATAGGCAAAAACTTCTCATTGACCTCAGGTCCCATCAGTTAAAATTTTGGTTCGTGGTTTTACCTTTCAGTGCCACCCCCACCCCATTTTTTTGCACAAAATGGGCTAATTGGACAAGTCACAAGGACCCCAACGGCTCAGAGAAAATTGTGAAAGGAGTCGACTTGATGTTAGGAGATAGATGTAAACCCTCCGCCCTTCCAGTGTGTCCTTTAGCGTGCAAGGTATTTAGCTATCTTGCACAGGGTGTCACGGCTTAACGTCCCATCCGAAGGACAGTGGCCTTTCCAAGCCCATCGGTGTCCGATTTTTAGTGGGTTATCGGAGATAAGTTTCAACGTTGACACAGTTGGACTCGAACCAAGTAAATGCAGGTTACGAGACTGCTGCACTACTGACTGAGCCAGTATCAATTGCCCCAGTAAAATTTGGTTACGCTATTTTAAGAGATCTGCGAATGAATAACAAGCAGATGAATAATTTTCCTAAATATAAGCAAGTAGATTTTGCTTTAAACTACATAAGAAAAATTAACGTGACCTAGTTTAAGTTCTGTGAGTAAATTTGATATAATTGATTGTGAGTGGAAGTAACGTTTGTGAGTAAACGATTTTATTGATTTTTTATAAACAAACTTGGTTTAACCAACAATCACTGCACAATTACACGCTGCCTCATTTAAAACTAATTGACTGCATTTAGATGATTTTCAGTCTATATTTTCTGATAGGCTTAGCATTCATATTCCTTCTGTAACGAATTCCGAAACTGAGGCTTTCTCGCCATCAGCATAAACACAAACATTTGAATTACAGTTATCAAGTCATCGTAAGCCATCCTTCCGATATCTTAGCAGTGTTTCCGTTGTCATGACTACGGTAACCATAGCTTCGCCAGTTGATCTATTAAATGTCGACTCTGCAACACGGTTGAGTATGCGAGTGTGTTTGCGCTTCGTTCCTCGAGTTCGCCTTGCTCATCGCTTATGCTAACCAGTCTGGCGACGGCGGCGACTGCCTTTCGCCTCTTCCACTCTTTTCAGCGCTAAGGTAGAATATCACTGTTGATGAAACAGTACAACGATGAATTATCTTCTCTTGTAGATGCTGTTTTCCATCTCATTCTGAAACGCCTGTGATTATTGCAATGCTGCTTATTTTATAAATGAGCTCCCTTTCATGAACGTGTCGTGCTTTCTACAAATATTACTAATATTATTTTCTATTGTAGCTTTGTAACTCTACTGAATTTGCTGTGACCTTGATAAGACGATTTTTTCCGTTTTCTCTCTAATCACATCTTTCAATTATTGTTGTTATTAAGGTATACCGAATTTGTATCTAACAGAGTTACAGGACAGAACACCTGACGTGTTATCGGTAGGTCGTGGATTCGTATCTCACCCTGCTTAAGACAAGTTTCTCTGTTCTCAAGATTGTTCTTATCGTACAGGTACTTACCTGAGGAGAAATCGTGACTCAACTTTTTTGAAGTTCCCATCCTTTGCAGCGATATATAGAAGCTTCATACTCCACTCACTTATCCTAACACCCCATTTAGAGGCCTACCTTTTTGGTTTACTTTTGAAAATAATAAAATATCCGATTCCCAAACATCCTTCTTGAATCACCTGAATCCCCTTCCCTCGTCCTAGTTTAATAATACCCTACACTAGCGTATTAGGTCATTTATTTATTTTTTCTTTGATTTTGTTTGATTTGCGACATATAGGACAGAGAAGAATCCTAGAAGCTACTCCTAGCTTTTACAAGCCTTCTCATACAAGGACATCCCCTACTACGACCGAAATCACTGCTGACTACTGCCTTAGTTAGAGCTAACACAACACACAAAGTTTGCCTTGCTGGAACGGTCGCTAGCTGCCTAACCACTGTGCTAGTTAAGGCTTTATTATGATATGATCAATATTATGTAGGAATGTTTTTGTTATACGAACAAAACAGAAATAGTTCCGAGCTATTAGGAATTTTTTAAACTAATTTCTGATTAACTGAACATGTAGTGATCATTTATTTAACTATCCCTACATCTTTTGTTCAGCTCTTAATGTTCCCTTAGCTGTTTTAAGCTCCAATTCCGATGAACAACGTTAAACTGCACATTAATGTCTAAAAATGGATAGGTCACGAGATACCAAGGTGCTCCTAGTTGTGTAGGGGAAAATCTTAGGAGGGAAGTTAAAGCATATCTTCAAGGTCATTCGTGTATTTTATCGTGCACAAATTATAGTGCTCCTCCACAGAGAACCACAGCTTAAGGTACCATTCGAGGGACGGGGAATTTTTTATGTCCACCGACGTATAGAAAGCTCGGCAGGCCTAAATTTCCTCTATCCTGCTGTTTTATCTATCTATCCCCTTTTTTCACCTAGGGCTAAGCTAATGGGATCTCAACGCATTCAATGTAGAGACTCGAACCTAGAAATATCAGCTTGTAACCTTGATTAGCTACATATCGAACCGGCTCCTTCACTACTAATTTTGAAAGGATACATTAAACTAGAGATTAATTAATTTGAGAGATATTGACTTTTGGTGTCATTTGTTTTGCAACTACACCTCTGTGGCCATTATATCAGAAAAATTAAAAAAAAATAGTTTTCTTAAACCTGCCCATTTAGCGCAATTGTGTTTCAAAAAATGTATTCACAGTTAAAGCAACCCCATTCACAAAACATTTTTTTTTACTTCCCTTTGAAAGAAAAAAATATTTTGTCTTAAAAAATCCTCATTAGCTTCGAAGCGTTCACCTTAATAAATCAATCCCAAGCATAGAAAAAAATAAAGAAAGAACATTACGTTTTTAAACTAATTTGCATTAAATTACCTCCCAACTTCTTTCAATTTGTCCACTTAAAATTTGACAGGCAGAATATGAGCCACTATTAGACAGGACACGGGGAAGTGACAACTGAAGAGAAAAATTATCCATCCTGTGATTCTCATGTAACGCTTCCCTGGCACACTTCTCTGTGCTTCGCGTAATGAAGATAACATGACCGGCATTACCCCGAAGGTTCCTTTAACCTTCGCAAGCCCAAGTTTGGCCCTCCGTTAATGACTACATGATACTAGGGACAATAGGCGACGTATAGCCCCAGAGGAACGAGATGAATCACTCCTGTCAGCTCGGAAGACGAAAGTCTTAATTATGCTCCCAGGCTAATAACTTTCGATACTCAAGAGATAATGATTTAGCCTTATTTATCGAGAGCGGATAAAACTTATGAAATTTTAAATTACCCTACATCTCCTTATCTAGTTTGAAACTAGTTTATATGAACAGTTTCAATGGTGTTCCGACGTTTGACACTCGTTTTATTTAGATTATCTTAATGATCTTCAGCTAGTGGCTTTATGGTTAACATCATGTAATATCCCCAAGAGAAACTGTATTTGAATATTGTTGAAATGTAAACAAAGTGTGCTACCTTACACTGAAGAGATCTGATTGTCTTAAGGTCATTCAAATTGATTGAATTCTTTGTATTCATGTTCAGAGCCTTAATTTCGGCATATCATGGTGAAGCTCTGTCGTTAATTTATTCATCTATATGAAGTTCTATAAAAAATATTTAAATGCGGCATGTATTTACTTTGTGCTGGAAATTAATTTCATTGTATGTATGTCGTGTATAGAACACACACTTTGAACACTTATGGAGAAAATACCTATTTTTTGAGAATTTAAAATATTAATATCCCTAACAAAAATGATCTTGGAACTTGTAGTTTATTCAGTTCCACTTGGTTCCTAAACTTGTACATGATCCTGTCTTGCTTCCACTGCTTGTTGCTGCCAGAACTTCATGCTCTGAAAAACTGTAAAATTGGTCAATTTATATTAATGCAATTTCACAAAAATCAACGCTTAGATTAGAGATAAGTTGATTGAAAGCAAAAGAACTTATATTGCTGCTTATATATATTATAAAGTAGGTTCAAAAGCAAAAATCAATACAAGTAGAGAAGAGAATTAGGTACTTTCACATGTTGGTGATCCTCAGTGATATCCTCTCCACCATATTCTAATTGCCTTACAAACCATGTTTCTAATGGCACAGATTTAAAACACAGTGAAATTATTTGTCTGCAATGAACATTTGTGGTTTACAAGAAGAACCTGTAAGCAATGAACATGACAGAAAATGCGCGTTTTAATGATTTTCCTCATAATTATTAATACCACCCTGCAAGAAAAATATTTCTTACACAAGCACACGCCCTTATATGCATACTGATATATCTATAAATAAAATTTTAAAGCTATACATAGAATGGTTTTCTAAAACAACTATTACTTATAATTTGGTCTTTAGGAACTATTGAACTGTATGAAACGAGCAATCATTTTCTACATTGCTGCAGAGAAATTTCACCAGTGTTAAGTCTTTATTGAGATGCACGAGAAACTTTTCACCACTATCCGTTGATGCAATTTCTGTCCACTGACACGAAACGCTGCATAATGAGTTGACGTGCCGGGGAACATTTATGTTAATCTCTTCTCCTTTGGGGTGATATATATATATACGTTTAAAATGTATCTGCAATGGACATTTACTCGTTTTATCGCAATGTATTCACTACAGTGAATTTATCCGAATTTCAACGAATTTATTTTGCTATCTACGCCGCAACAGGCAAACCATTCATGGATTACTCATTACCTCTGAGCGACACATTTTTGCACACAAAGAGCTAAATGATCTGGACGAAAGTACTCCAAGGGCTCATAAAAGACTAGGGAAAGGGGCCTACTGGACAGATGTTAGGAGACATATGGGAGACTCGCGTCAAGGACATCCAGCGAATTTTTAACGTGCACATGATATGACGCTTTTGTATACGGAGCCATGGATTGACATCCCATTAGACGGACGGCGACCTTTTCAAGCCCATAGATATCCCCTTTCTGATTGAGGGAAGGGTGTAATGTTAGTGAAAATAAATCTCGACACTGATCATGTTAGGTCTCGAACCTTGGCAACATCAGATTGAGATCCTGGTGCTTTACCGACTGACAAAAAACCCGCTCCCAACCGTTTATGAATTCTTTAAAGTTCTGCTATGGAATTTAAATAGATTTTCTATATCGATCATCTAATATTAAATTAAACTCGGTAAAATATAATATTTTTATTGATTACAAGAGCAGCACTTCTCTCCAAATACAAATTCCATATTTCCCTCTTGATTTCCTACCAGTTTGCCACCAAGTATTGCATTCTTCTATTAACTTGTCTTAGTTCGAAAATAACTAAAGTATTTATTTCGCATTTTAATGTATCTTTTTCTATCATTTTTCGTTATCGTTGGCATATCAAGGCACATTATCAATGTAATAATTCTGTTGTATTCGACTGTCTTTTCCCTTGAGCAACGTCGTCCACAGGGGGTTAGAAATGGTTATTTGCCTTTTTATTGAATTTTACATCTAAAAATGATACGTGAAAACACAGAAACTGTGAACTATAAAACTTGACATGGGTATACAATAACAATATTAATATTAAATGAGGAAGTCTGTATATACGGGGTAATTACAAATTAATGTAGTAATGTAGAAATTAAAAAAAAAATCCTTATATTAACCTTATTCTCTCAAACTGAACAAATCATGCATGCTTTGAAAAAAAGATATATGAAAGATTTTTTTACTGTGAATAGTTACCAACCATATTCAATATATACTATCAAGCCAACAGATAAAGGAAAACGCTAGTTTTTGTTGTGGCTTCCAGGAACTGCTCTCGAAAACGATGAAAGTCTTGGGAGAAAGTTAATCTTCTTTAAAGAAACAACCTTTCACGTCAGTGGCAAAGTCAATCATCATATATTTGGAATTTTGGAAACTAAATATTGAGAAAGTTTCGGAACATGTTAGAGATGCTCTAATGGGAACGTATATGGGTTAAACTTGCGAATAGAATGGAATGATACACGGTGACCCATGATAGCCATATTCAACATTTGCATTATTTTTCCTATTTCATAGGTCTCTCTCAGATTCGCTGATAATAATTCTCTTCAGATTTGCTGATGTTGCGTTTATAGTATGTGTATGATAAATACTTAAAATCGTTGCATTCATTTGTAATCACATGGTATGTGCAATTAACATAAGTCAATCTTTCTTTATTTTAATGCTTGGCTTTCCTCGCCACTTGTCTGGTAACAAATATTCAAAATCATTGTAAATAATTGAAATCAAATGGTATCGTTCGTGAATGGTCTCTTGTTTGTTTCAATGTTTTAAAGCAGAGTTTTCTTGTCTCGAAGTCGCCATTACAGCTGAGATGGATTCTACCACGCTATGCGGCAACGCGCTCGAAACGACAACTATTTAAACAGCCTTTAATAATTGCTGAAGCGATCTGACATCAAATGGGTTGTTGGACCTTCCCCGTCTTTCTATCGAAAACATTCCGAAAAAAAAAATGAATCCGGTCCTGTTAATTTCGTTCTTTACATTTCTTAGGAAGTCATTGGACATACAATTGATAACAGATTTATTTATTGTAGAAATTATTCTTAACTGAAACAGAAGACGGTTATTTCTTTTTCCAAGATAATGTATTTAAAGCAGAATTTCCAATTTCTTATTTGATATCCGGAGGCCAAATGGAACTGAAACATTCCTTCTCCCTATAACGGATGATTAATGAAAATGATAGCTCAAAAGTCGAGCATATCAACCGGAAAATAGTATTTCGCCAGGAACTGATACATCTCGTTCTGCCTCGTAATTAGCACCATTAGCAAAGCTGCCTGCAAGCTTTGCTTTTGTTCACGTGATTTGCACGGTCGCGGTGTCATTAAAAGGGATTTTTTATCCCCACCTTCCCCTCCGTATATATCTGTGTGTTTGAGGGCTGTAAAGTGATAACGACCAGGAGGTTTGTGACTGGATTCGCTAACAAGCACGCTGTCTGTTCCCAGCATGCTCGCGAATCCTCCTCAACCCTCTGGCCATGGCGCATCAATGTGTCTACTTCGCCGTGCGTGTGTGCATATATATAAGGCTACGTACGTACACGTATCGACGTCTTTGAGAGGCGGAATCTATAAACTAGTGATGGCGCAAGAGTTAGAACAGCTTTGAACCGACAATAAATGCAACAACAATGACATTTCTCAACAATGGAGCGGTTACAGTGAAAACTTGCAAACAACTCGCCTTGCTGGACCACCGGCGTCTAAAACAATTAGCTGACAGCTACTCCATGGAGCGCTCTGGCTGTTTACCTTCGCACGCAGCAGCACCAAAGCGTGTCTAAATGGTATGCTACAAAAGGCTTCACGCCGATGCACGCAGGTCGCAGCACAAAGATAATGGAACAAGTGATAGACTACCGTTCGTTGCCGTGCTTACGGTGCGCGGAAAGAATCGTATTTATCTTTTCCCAAAGAAATCATTGTAATTGATACAAAGAGGCAGCTTCCAATAACAAACTACGTTTTTCTCTTATTCCGTATAGAGAGGCATGGAGGACTAGTTCTTAGCTCACGAGGATCGTAATTTGAGGTTTGCGCGTCGATATCAAACTTCGAGGGTGTTGATCTTTTCTCTTCTCCTCTACAATGTTCTTTTCTGAGAAAGAAGGCACTGATGGTGCAGGCCACGTTTATTAGTTGAGTGTTATAGCCGACTTTAATATATGTTGTATCATTTATTATCAACGATATTTTAAATGGATATTATTGTTATGAATTTATGAAGCAAGAGGGCTAATGAATTAATTTACAAGGTATTCTACATAAACTAAACATTTGCTCTGACTCGTGGTGGGATACAAATGTAATACACTAGACGTATTATGGTTATTCAGAAATGTAATAACACAACTACATATTATTCAAGATACCCATTCAAGATTTCGGCTTATACTACAACATTTATGGATATTATGGAACTAGTTTGCACCATTATCTCTATAATGCTTTAACGTTCTACTTAGGGCATAATATAAAAAAAATCATCTCTGAAATTTTAATCCTGACCGATACGATTTACTCTTTTGCTTCAAGTCTGTGTACTGAGATGTTCGAACTCTGTTGTGAGAATTCGTACCATTCTATGCAATATGTAAACCCAATATGTGGAAGTTGCGGATCTGCCGTCGGCTAATGAATCTCACTGGATAGCGCCAACAACCATAACCATTGTTGCGAACAATGATGAGGATAGGTTTGCGTTTGTTAAGCATGCAAATGAACGTTGAATGGAATCGTTTGACCGGCCATTTTATTTGTCAGATTGTGAAAATTGATATAAATTGTACTTTTGAAGAAAATACGTTTTACAGAAGCTGTTTCATTATTCATTTAAGATATTTTCATTTTAAATGACTTATTCTTCTGTGCTAATCTGCTATGTGTTCATTTTACAAAATAGCTTTCTTTTTATAATACATTTTTGTGTAGCTGCTTAACCACACACATTTTTTTTTGCAAAGCTAAATTTTAAATTTTTCTTTTTGTCAAAATGTTTTTGAATTTTATGTATTATGCGCTATATTTGAAAAATCCTCTTATTTCTACTTTTACGTAAGCGTAATTTGTTTTGTCACATGCTATTAAGTTTAACTACCAGAATTATCACTTAAGATTTACTCCATTTATACAGACTTGCTATATCATGTTTCATATTAGTAGGAGTGAACATTAAATTCTTAAACACATTAAAAAGGTTTTTCCTAAATATCCCCTTCAGAAACTGTGCGTCTTATATACCAGTGTTTTTTATAAGGGATAAAATACAGTACACTTATTTGTCTGCAACCTTGGCTCTCAAGAACCATAAGAAATATAACAAGTAGTATGAAAACTTGAATCATTTTTTTCTCATATTTTTGGAATAAATTAAATGGTCCTTTAATGATAATATTATTTACTTAGAATAAATTTATTTAAATCTTTGCAATCAAATCTTATAAGTAGGTTAAACATTTTAGCAATAAAATGAGGCGGATCAGAAGTCATTTTATTGAATAAAAATGAATAAATTAACAAACTATCTCAAGCAGCTGCTTGCCATAAAGGTCTGAATGTTTAATAGACCATAGAAATGTTCTACGAGGAAAATCTCTGCACAAAGACAACACAGAAATGAAACATTCGACTTTATCCATGGCTCGAGTCCAAGTTCTTCTGATCAGTAGCCAATCATACTAAACACTCGTCCACCCTGACTGGGACGGGGCCGGCTCAGTCGGTAGCGCGCCAGGCTCGTAATCTGTAGTTTCCAGGTTCGAGTCCCAGCTGGGTCAGCTTCAGATTTATCTCTGAAAAACTCCCTGCCCTCGGTCATTAGGGGACACCGCTGGGTTTGGAAAGGCCGCCGTCCTTCGGATGGGACGTTAGGACGTGGCCCCGTGCGGAGAGTCATACCCTGTGCACGTTAAAGAACACACTGGATGGTCTTGACGGGAGGCTATCATCTGACTCCCAACAGCTGTTCCAGTGGGTCCCCTCCCCCAACATTCTCTGAGCCTTCGGGGTCCATGTGACCTGGCCATTTAGCCCATAGTGTGCAAAAAAGTGCCGTTAAGAGGTAAAACAATCCGAAATCCACCCTGACCATAACATACCATAATATAGCAATCGTTTTTACCACACTATTACGTAGTTATTTTGACCACAAAAACTTAAAAGCATAAGCAACTATAAAAATCGTATTTTACAAAGTAGCTATAAAGAAGCATCATGATTTATCAGCCCTCTGTGTAGCGCATATTGTGCTAAAATTAGCATCTGATATAGCAAAGTATTATAAATAATTTTGGGCTTTATATGGAACACTCTTAGTTGTGATCTTGAGATAAAATATCAGGAAACAGTGAGGTAAATATTTCAGATAAACATTTCATTTTCTGTATTTCTAACCACAGGTATATCTTGGAATAGACTGAGATATCCGAATGACTACGGTCTAATGCTGCCCTCGGGTAGATCCCATAATACAATATTACCCTCCAGTGGTTAAAAGTTGGGCAGCCTTGCCTCTAACGATTATCTGAAGATTGATGATCTCTCGCTCAGCATCTATGGCTGAACATATTCATCATTGTTCCCATGGGCTGTTCTGAAAATGGCCTCTATATCAGTCCTCTAGGAGTCGTCATTACATTTTGTAACCCCTTTTCCCACATTCTCTTGGTTTGAGAAACATTATTCAAAAATATGTGACTGAATTCCCATATTAGCTTTACAGTTAGGTTTTTAAGGTATGGGATCTTCTCTTACCCCAATAAGACATTCCATTTAATGTAGAACGATTGCATTCCACCTTCATCTAGTAACTTCTAGATATTATAGAAATTTAACATTTATATCGATGCATTCAGTCGATTTAGAAATTCATATATTGGTTTGAAGCAAGGCTCGATCGAGGGGAGGTAGAACAAAGATACCCACCCCGAGAATGTTAACAGCCGTAATGTAAAAGAGAAAAATTAAACGCACATATATCTATTGCATAATTTTGGAAGAAGGTTTATATATCACTAAAATGGGACGAGAGTGGTTGGCTGATTCGGTAACGCGCCAGGCTCGTAATCTGTAGGTTCCAGGCTGAACCCTCACCCTTGCCTAGGGTTAGAAAGGGGACACCGATGGGATTAGAAAGTCCGCCCTCTGTCGTATGTAACGTAACAGCCTTGGCGTCTTGTGAAGGAGAGCCACACTTTGTGCACGTTAAGAACATCCTAAATAGCCTTTATGGGAGATTAGCATTTGTCTCCTAACAGCTATTTAGTGGGTCATCTTCCCCAACCTTCTATGATCTTCTGATGTTTTCGAGACATGTCTATTTAGCCCATTATGTGCAAAAAAGACCCGTTGAATGATTAAAAATAGCCAATAAAATAGAGGGAAAAATAAGCATACATACCCAAATGGTGGTCCGGTTATATTCAGTCATGAGCCTCCCAGCTAAAATTATTTTGTAATATGGGCCTGATCTGAGCATTTTCACAAAAGGACAAAAAAATTTGTCCTCGAATTGTTTTCGAAGACAAAAATGAGAAAAGACATTTCATGTTTTTACTCCCTTCCAAAAGATTAACGATTTTGAATTTATATAATATTAAGATATAAATGCCAAAAAAAAAAAACTGCGAAAAGAAATTTAAATTAAAGTGAAAATAGGAAAATGAAATATTAGTAGGCAGTTTCAATGTTTCCTCTTTCAGATTTATTAGCGACGTACGGTTCATGACTTCCTACCATGTGAAGCGCAAAATGGAACGAATCATACTTTTTATTCTTGATATTGGTTTAGAAAAAAGTACTTAAAAAGATTTTATGACAGTATTTCATAAACCTTCTTGTTTGCATTCCAAAATTTAAATATCTATTCGCCTCGTGACCCAAAATCCAAATTTCCCTTCACCTCTTGACTCAAAAAATAGCGGTACCTACAGATTAACTGACCAGGCCGAGAGCGTTTAGCAACCCATCAGAAGGCCTTTGCGACTCAAATAAAAGCGGCATCTATAGGCCAACTAGCCGAGCCAAGACCTTTCGCATCCAACAGAAGGCCTTTTTGGTCCAAATAACAGCGGTACTTACAGGTTAACTGCTGAATCAAGGATCTTTCGCAACCCATCGGAAAGCCTTTGCAATCCAAATAGTAGTGGTACCTACAGGCCAACTGGCCAAGCCAAGAGCCTTTCGCAACCCATTAGAAGGACTTTGCGACTCAAATATTAGTGGTGTCTACGGGCTAAGTGGCCTGAGTCAAGAATCTTCCGCAACCCATCAGAATCGAACGTTTCTTTTTTTTACTTACTATTTTTTTTTTAAAATCGTTTGTTAAACATCATTGCTGAAACAACAATGTTAACCCTAATTGTTGTTTCACGAGGAAACCCATTCCCATAGTCATTGTAAGTACAGGAGGATATCTATTTCCATAGTCACTTTTGGTATTGAATTGTCACTAATTTTAGATCTTGATACAGGACCACTTTTAACTAAGAATTTTCATCTACAATGTAAAATTATATTTTTTGTATTTTCAATTGGATAATATGGTAATACAAATATGTAAATCATCAGCTGTTTCCGGAATAAGCACACGGAATCTTCTATTGACAAGCCAGATATATTGGCAAAATTTTTCACACTTCTCTAATATCTAATGGAATCGGCAGTTAATGAGTAACTTTTATTCTGTGAATCGTGTCAGCCAAGTTCAGGTTATACAAGTCAGTTATATATATATTTACTGATTATGTATAACATTTTTAGAGAATGTTTATAGGTATATCTATATCTTCCCATTAAATAATTTATCTTTATTGAACCATTCACTTAAGTGTTATTAAGTTAAGAGTTTTTGAAATAGGGAAAAGTAAAACTACACTTTTATATTTTTGGGGGAATTTTGATTTCTTTTGTCGTCATTTTACTTTTTAATCGTTGAAACAAGCATACGAATTTTATTTTTATATGCAGTATGCTATACTAAACATAGTTATTCTTCTTCTTTCGGTACAAATGTTGCAATTGGTATCTCTTGTACTTTGAGCTGCAACATGTAACCATTTCTAGGGAAGTGAATAATGCCGCCATCGTACCTCATCTTGTAGAGCTCATTAGTAAAATAACTTGAATAATTTTTCGCATTTGCCCGATGTCTGAAGAAATGTAAATTTTTTAAATTAGTATACGTTTCATCTCTTTTATTCACACAATGAAAAGAATAGCAATATATAAAGCTAAGAATAAAAGTAAATCATATTATCTTAGTTTATAAGGAAAGACCAGGTTACCGAGCAAAATTATGCTTTCAAGAACTAACCTACGTAGCATTATCGGTTTTGTGATGGAGATTAGTTCATTTGAAGATAATTGCTTCGATAGCAGTTAATAACTGAACGCGAAAGATGGGAGAGAGAATATCGTCAAAACGTGGTAACGTGGTTCAATTAAAATGAGGGAGTGGCTATTGAAAGGAGTTTCGATAGTGCGTAGAGGGGAGAGAACGAATGGGAAAGGAAGAGGGAATAGAAAGGCCACGAGGGAGGAGATGCGTAATGGAGGAGGTGGTAGAATAGATGAGAGAGAAGAAGAAGAAGAAAGATCAAATTGCTTCCGGTGAAATTGAAAAAGCAGTCATGAAGATGACGAATGAAGGAACGGAGAAGTTGAACGGATTGGTATTTGGGAGATTTAGGAAACGGAGAAGTGAAAGTTTAAGAGCGAAGAATCTATATTCAAAGAGTGAAGAAAGCGAAGGATCGGTTTTTTTTTTCAACGAATGGAAAATGAGAGACATTTTTCGCTATTCTATATTAATATATGGAGTCGTATGTTCTTCTCGATGCTTTCTTACTTTCGGTAGATTTAGCAAAGTTATTGAATTGTGCTAGCGATGCGAAATAAGGGAAAATCATTGTCACCAATGAAGAATGTCGGTGGTTGCAATTTATTTTGGTTATACAATATGAGAGTTCTTAGCATAAACGAAGGTTCTTGCCAGTGTCGTAGCGTGAGTGGCACGGCGGGGGTGATGGAGAAACTATGAGACTACCAGTTGACACTCTTCGGAAATTCTTGATCATAGGTTGATACCTATGATCAAGCTTAAGGTCATCAAATTTCTCTAACCTGTCATGACAGGTTAGAGAAAGATCTATAAGAATTTTTGAAGTACTAAGTGTGCAGTCTTAGAGTTTCCTCATTAATCTCCCATTTGAACTCTAGTTATGCAGCTGGTATTTACTATAATTGGGAGCAAAATCGTTTGAAAAGTCGTTTTAGATCATATGAGGAGCATTTCCTCTAAATATGAGGAACCTTTTATTTTCATGCATACAATTCGTGGGTAAAAAGTAAATAATACATGAAATTTGTAGGAAAACACTGAACAATCCACATACCTGTTAGAGTATGCCTTTTGTACTGACGTTTCATTAGAATGTTAGTAGTTGTAAACATTTTACTACGAATTTACATATTAATCAAAAGATATCATAAAAAAGCAATTTAATTTATAGTGTTTGATTTCTTATGTCCTTATAAATATTAGGGAAAACCAAATGACTAACTAAACATTTTAGCTTGATGCAGTGCTGTCCAACTTCTCTAAGACCGCGGGCCATTTTTTTCCTTTGCCAATATTTCGCGTGCCAAAAAAAAAGAATAGGACATGATAGGTAACTGAAAAATCAGTTAAAGTTACCTCAAAAAATTATTTTATTTATACGAAAAATAATAAGTAATAATAAACCTCAAAAACCTCAAAAACTTTTATTTATACGAAAAATAATAAGTAATAAATAAACGTCAAACATCCAAAAATTATTTTATTTATACGAAAAATAATAACTAATAATAAACCTCAAAAACCTCAAATTATTTATACGAAAAATAATAAGTAATAATAAACCTAAAAAACCTCAAAAAATTATTTTATTTATACCAAAAATAAAAAGTGATAATAAACCAAGATAAAATTTCTAAACCTTATCAAATATTTAATAAATTTAATGGGAGCATTGTGGCCGTAGTTGTTGGGCAATAATTTCTTTTACGTCCATATCGGTATTTGTTGTTGCGAAACGAAGTATATGTTCAAGTGTAGAGTCTTTCAAGCAGTTTCTGTATCTTGATTTTATATATTTCATATCAGAAAATAGGCGCTCACAGACATATGTACTTCCGAACATAGAAATATATGGAGTCCAAAATCTTTCATTTTTGGATACTTTTCTTTAGGCAAAAGTTTGAACAATTCTATTCCAGTTCTCTATTAGATGCAATTATTGTGTCGGCCTAAAGGTCCCATAATTCCATTTGATATTTAGGATCTACGGTGCTAATATCAATATTTAATGGATTACTGAATAAATTTAAACTGTGCTTAAGGTCATCAAATTGAGAAAATCTTCTATTAAAATCTTCATTTATGATATCTAATTTAGGAACAAATTTTTCAAAATTAACTGTTTTACTAAGTTGCTTCATTTCTTCTTAGAACTCTTTACAAGTTTCAAAATGAATTCAATTGTCATCCTGCAAATTTGACTTCAACAATTGTAGTTTGTTTCTAAACCCAGTAACATGATTATAAAGACAGCACACGTTTTGATCTTTTCCTTGTAAGGATTTATTTCATTTAAATAATCTGTCATGTCTGTTAGGAAAGCAAGTGAATATAGAAAATTTTCATCAACAAAACTTGCTAATAAATCTTCATCGGTGCCCACTTCTGTGAGAAAAAGAGGAATTTCTTTTCGAACTGTAAAAAATCTCTTGAGGCATTTTCTGGCATTTAATGCGAATATTGCTATATAAAAGCAGATCGTCATACTCAACATGCAGTTCGTCCAAAAAAGCTTTAAATTTTCTGTGTTTAAAGAACGATTTCCGCCACGAATTAAATTGGTAATTTTGACAACATTTTCCATTACGTCATTTAGTCTCAGCGAAATGCCACACAATGTCTCCTGATTCACAATACAGTGTAATATTCGACAATGCACGCGCAGTGAGAACGATTCGTGCTGTCGTTAAATGCTTCGTATTACTGCAGCTTCATAAAATATTTGTTTTGATGACGCCGCACCGCTCTTAAAAGGTTTCAGAAGTTTGCCGATCGGCTTAAGAATGTTTTGTAAACTTTATAGAATGAGTAAGTTGAAGATTGTATATAAAGTAAAGGAGTGATATAAGTTGACAAAAAATTATAGGGTGGATTACAGACATTTATTTAAATTTCAAGTAAAAACTTGATTTCGGATTGATTATTTTGGACAGCGCTGACTTGATGTATATCTTAACAATGTGAATCATCGAAAAGGTTTGATTTATATGAAACCCTTAACACTTCTGAAGACATACTGTTCTTTTCGAAGTAGTTAATTACAAATCATTTCATTCCGTTCAGCAAATTTAAGGCATAAAATGCGTGATCTCCAACAGGACGTAGATTGGTGTCTCTATAATTATCAAATAACTACAATCTACTCTTTATTTTGGAAATAAGAATAAATAACACGCCTAATAAAAGCTTTAGAAACAGCAGACACCCTTATGAAAAATGTTTTTACTATAGCCAAACATGTGCCAACGGAACAAGTCCCAACTCAACGTTTACCAGTAGTTTCATATTCTCTGGTAACATGTCTAAATTTAATTTAAATAGGATTGCATTGTCCGAATGGTTGCAAGGTTATTATTAAAAGAACTATTTAATGTAAGAATAAATCAGTGACCTAGCGTAACTGATATTGAGAAGTATCGATTCGAAAATATATAAAAGAATTAGAATGATTGCTTTACAATTTTTGTTTGATTAAGTCTGGTAATTTGGTAGCCCAAATATATTTGAAATAATTTTATACACTATATTATGTTTATAAATATAACAATATTATATAAAATATATAAATTAGGAATAAAATATTTATGTGTTATAATATTTAAATTAAAATAAATTAAACTGCTAAATTCCCAAGTTCTATCCGTTAGTTGGAAATAATGAATTATAGCATAAAACATTTTTCTTTAATATTTTATCAAACTCACAAATCCAGCATTATATCTTCAGGTTATGTAGCAACAGCCACCATGCCATCAAACTGGGTGACGAAACTGAAGCCCAGCAGTTACAACACGGTACCGATGCGAGATCGAGTACAAAATATTTAAATATGGGCAAAATAAGGGCTATATAATTAGCTTAAAATTATGTATTTAAAAATTTAATTTTAAAATATCATACATACTTAAAGAAAAATTCTAAAGAAAAAAAAAATCATAATATGAATTTTACTGAAAGCTGAAATTTTTTTTTACAAGTGCAATTTCTGATCCTTGAAACGGTGTTTCTTTCTTCAGCTGATTACGGTTTAGAAAATTAACATCGATTTTCGACGTCGCTTAATGGCTTGTCCTTTTTCTTTATTTCTATTTTTTTAGGAGGGATTCTGAGTTAATGGAAAAAAGAACAGCGATCTATAATTATGTATCTCTTTATCAGCCAGAGTTTTTCAAATTCACATTTGCATTCGGAATTCTTTTTCGAAGCTATCAAATATTAGTCTAGCAATGCTCCAATGTGACGGAAATTATATAATCATTATTATAGTAAAAAGCATCTGACATACATTCAAGATGCGTTAAGTTCTCTCTATCGCCAGGGTTTCGTGCACAGTGTGGTAAATGGTCAGGTCACGAGGACTCCGAAGGTGCAGAAAGTAAAGAAACGAAAGTACGTCCAAAAGTAAAAGAGAAGAATTTGAAACGAAAGAAAGTATTTCTTGGTGTAATTCTTCTAGGATAGTCTTTGCACTAAGATAATTAAGCTATTAAAAATAAGTTTTATTTAATTCCCTCAACTTTCACGGATTGGATTTTTTTTTCTGTCGCTACTAATTACTCTATAAACAGAGATTGCTTACCTGAACATTATGTTTCAATTCACGTTTCTGCATAATTTTTTATTATAAACAGTCGTGTTAATTTTTCAGCAATATTATGTATTATTATATTTAAATGTACTTGTTGATAGCGAGGGAATACAGCTGGTGAAACAGGAAGATTTATTTAACTCTCCCTATGTGACTTTCGATGCTCGTTTAAATATTTTTTGTAATAAAATTTCAAGTAGTAAATTATTCGAAATTTTATTTACTTTCAGTTATTGTTTATTATTCCTACGGTTTTACTATTTGAAATTTGTATTCCAAAATATGCAATTGAATTAACTTTAATACTGTTCAGTTTGGCCGTTTAAAAATAATAATGATAAATAAATATCCCCTCAAGCTGCCTGTCAGTTTATACGCCATGGTAGAAGTCTATGAGAATGGTGGGCCCTCAGTAGGAAAACAATACGAATAACCATGCCTCACCCGGGACTCGGACCCAGGTCATTTAGATCAGTAGACAAGCGCGCTAACCACTCGCCTACAGGACGACTAAAGTATCTCCTCAAGCAGCTGCTTGCCACAGAGATCTTACAGGAGCCTGTCAGTTTAATACGCCATAGTAGGTCTCTGAAGATGGCGGGACCTCAGCGAAAAGACAACACAAACATCCATGTTTTATCCGGGGATCGAGCCAGGTCCCTTTGGTTAGTAGCCAAACACGCTAATCATTCGGCCACGAGATGGTTTATTCTAAAACACGTAATTGAGTTAACTTTACTACCGTTCAGTTTGGCCGTTTACGAACTTTAATTCTTTTGCTTTCAAATGCATAATTTCTTTTCTTTTTTTCAGTCTTTACTAACATTAAAGATAAAAAAAATTATGACGGTTATGCCTTGCTCATCTATGTTTTTTTATATCAACGTTCATTCGAAATCATATTGCGCAAAATTCGCGTAAGTCGAGGGATAACTGTATTATTAGTCTATAGAAACGATCAAAAATAATCCGTATACAAATTCATTATAGTAGTTTTCAGATTAAGATGAAATACAATAATCAGATTAATTGGATTGGGTTATTTTACCTCTGAGCGGCACTTTTTTGCACACCGTGGGCTAAATGGCTAGGTTACAAGGACCCTGAAAGCTCAAAGAAGGTTGGGGGAGGGGACCCACTGTAACAGCTATTAGGAGACAGATTCTAGTCTCCAATCAAGGCCATCCAGCGTGTTCTAAGCAGATTAGTGTTGCCATTTAACACCCATATTATAAATTTATGTAATGTGAATGGTGAACTTGTTTTATTTTACCTCTAAGGCTCAGATTTAATAATGTATCGAGTTTAATTAAAGGAAATGTAAAATTAAATCAATAAAAAAGTTTCAGATTTTTTGAAATATCAAATTATATAAATATTGACTTTGAAATGCAAATACCCAAAACTTTGGATGTTTATTTTCAAAGGAGAAATAACAGTTAATATTATTTTTGTCCTTTGCAACACTAATAGCTTTATTTAAAATAGACTTTTCTAATATTGTATTTAAGAAAGTAATCCATAAGCAAATACTTTTATTTATCGTAGGTTTCTAGCGTCGAAATGGACATTAAATTTTCTTCCTTTTGCGACAGGGTTGCAAATTCTTTTCTTGCGCTTTCCCAGTTGGAAAAGAGAAGGAAACGTTAGTTGGAATAATTCGTTAGAAGGAAACCTTCGGTTGGTAATTAAATAATTGCGGTTTTTGCAGCTAATGCATAGATATGCTTTTTAAAAGATTTATGAAGATTTTAAAAGCTTTTATTTCTTATTATAAGCTTTTTAAAGTGTATGGGATCATGCAATTTTTTTATACTTTTTCATGAGTTCTCTGAAATATTTTGAACCCACCTTTTGGTTCTAGATGCATACTGTACAGTATTGTTACAATATATTATGTAATTTATTGTGATGCAGACTTTTCGTCGAATCTTTTAATGAAAACTGAAGCAGATGTTAAAGAAAAAGTCGACTTTTCTTTGGCATAATTTGGAATGTTGACAGAGACGTATCTGCGGGGTTGGTATTGGTAGTCAAATCTTCCCCCGTCAAATTTTGATAACCAGCATATTTTGGAAAAAAAATATGCTTCGTTTTCGTTTTAGAAAACGCGCAAATGTGAGGTGCAAAGCTCACTTCTGTGTAGCTCCACTTCACTTGATAACTCAAAATCTTTCGCGTTCGTAAATCGCAGGTATCCCACTGGATGGTAATAATTACTGAACCTAATATATTTATTTTATAGTCAATATTAGTTTTACTGGATGATGATAATCATTTCAATAAAATCTAGATAAAGCTCATAGTCTGTTACGATAAATATATATTAATCTGTTAAATCTATATTTTTGTAATCCAGATGTAAGATGTAAGTTAATCTTTAAATCTTGAAAAACATAAATTAAATTTGAGGTTTTAGAAATGAAATCGGGCTGTGATTGGCTTAAAATTTCAAGCCCGAACATCACCAAACCCGGTGGAACTTGGGCAATCTAAAGATTAATTAAAATTTCAAATTTGCAATTTTGCTTAAAATTGTGAAAAAAAATTAGTAATGAAAATAAATGTTACTAAAGGAGAATAATCGTAATAGTAATGAAAATAAAGGTTACTCTGGAGGGCTTGGAAAGGCCGCCATCCTTTGGATGGGACGTTAAAAAGTGCCAACCCTCCCCCCATTCGCCGTGTGCGGGAAAGTCATACTCTGTGCACGTTAAAGAACATGGGAATGACCTTGAGGGGAGGCTTTCATCTGTTTCCTAACACCTGCCCATTGGACCCCTCCTTAACCTCCTCGTGTGAATCAATGAATATCAATCAATGAATACTATCAATGGCTTCAGAATAATTGCAATTTTTTAGAATAATGTAATTTACATTAGTCTAAAATACGAAGAATTAAAAATTGTTTAGCGGTATGCATTTCTATCTTTGATATCTTTTAGTCTTTATATGTATAGATAGAAATGCGGTTTAGCGGCACGCATTTCTATCTATATATATAAAGACTTGTTTTAAGATAGGTCATATTTTTTTTAATCTAATACGGCTCAGGCGGGTTTATGCTCAATAATTATAGGGGAAAAACTAGCTCTAATGAGCTTGCGCTCAGTAGTTATTGGAAAGGCGGGCTCAGGTTCGATAATTAGCAAAAAAGAACTAACCCCGGTGAACGCAGTTTCAGAAATTATTGAAAAGGTTCGAAACCTTACTAGTTTGAGCTGGCTCAGGCTCACCAATTATTAAAACGGCACTTGCCTCGGCCGGCTCAGTCTGAATAATTATCGAAAATGAACTGTCTCCGGTGGGCTCAATTATTATTCGAAAGGTATATGGTGGGCTCAGTCTCCTTAATTAAAAAAGGAACTAACCCCGGTGAGCTCAGGTTCAGAAAGTGGTGAAAACATATTGTTCCCTGCAAACTCAGGCTCAGGAATTATCAAAAGATTACTGCTCTCAGCGGGATCCGCCTCAATAATTGTCGAAAAAATGCTAGACGCACAGGGCCCAGAACCAGTAATTATCTAAAAAGTTAGTTATAACGGTTTTGGGCTCTGATCGAAAATTTAACTCCAAACCAATTCTATTAGGTTTGCAAATGATGAATGAACGACTACTACTAGATATAATGGCAAATGTTAATCAAACGTTAAGAAGATTAGGATTTTGTATGTTTTCTTTTCCCACAGAGAAGAAAGTTCTGATTATAATTAAAATATAAATAATGAAACTACAGAAAAGCGATATCTGTATTTTTTCCCACTTTAAATTTGAAAACCTCCAAGTTATTTAAAACTTCATTATAATGGCTTCAGTATATCGACATAAATTTGGTCTTCCCTCTTCTTATTTTTCTACCTCTTGTTAAAGTTTCAAACACAGTCGCTTCACTCAACGAAATTTTCGCGCTTTCCGAATTGATTCGACGAATTCCGATCAATGCGAACATTCTTCGGCGCACTTAAGCTCGGCGCCAGAAATAAGAATATCGGCAAATCCTTCAGCAAGCAGTAACAAGCTCCAACTCTGTTAGGAACGGCACGTGCCTAAAAGAGCTGTTATTCGTCGAGGATTAATCGGCTAGAATGTCTGGTCATGACAACATCTCCATCAGAAACGATGAAGCCGAATTTGTCCTTACTTAAGCAGATGCGTTTCAATTTCGATTCCAAAAGTTTAATACCGTAGCCTTTGGGCATACTGCCAGATATGCAGATCAGTTCAACGTTCCAATATATCGGTTCCTTGTTTCCGCTGAGCGTTATTTATCGCTCTGCGTTTCGGCACCTGAAGACGGCGAGTGAATTCCCTTCCATTGACTGTAAAACAGATACAGCACTTGGAGGAATCTTTTCTTTCAATTTGCGGAAAACGTTCAAAAAGAGAAGTTTCCTTAGCAGAATTTTCGCCATGCCACCAAGTGTTTTCGGTGAGGTTACTGAACGCCACATCTAAAACTTATTGCTTTTGTTTAAAGGTACCCGAAAGTTATTTCATTTTGTGAAACATAACTCAGTGTTTTCATTCTTTTTTTTTAGGTAGAATTTTCCCATGTGTCATGTGGCTTACTGAGCACAAATTCTCTCGGTAATTAATGTCTATTGTTTTATGACTGTAGTCGACTACAAGCATGCTGCGGTAATAAATGCCATCAAAGCATGAATGTCAAAAGGCATCCTATGCTAACTCCTTTGGCTATTATTGTTCATTTGTTGAGATTTAGTCAACCGAATAACCTTCATATGTATGTATGTTTAAGACAAGTAGTGTCAAAGGGTTTTCAGGTAAACTTCTATTAAGACGGCAAAGTTTTTTTGGGGCGGGGGTGGCTCAGTCGGTAGGGCACCAGGCTCGTAATCTGTAGTTCCCAGGTTCGAGTTCCAGCTGAGTCAGCGTTGAGATTTATCTTCTCAAAATAGTAAATGAGTTGGGGAAACCGATGTGCTTGGAAAGACCGTCGTCCGTCGGATGGGATGTTAAACCGTGGCCCCGTGTGCACGTTAAAGAACACGCTGGATGTCCTTGAGGGGAGGCTACTATCTGTCTCCCAACAGCTTTTCCAGTGGGTCACTCCCCCAACCTTCTCTGAGCCTTCGGGGTTCATGTGACCTGGCCATTTAATCCATGGTGTGCAAAAGAGTACCGCTCAGAGGTAAAACAACCCAACCCAACCTTCATCTGACCTGTGTGAAAAGGGGATACCGATGAGCTTCGGAAGATCACTGTCCATCGGATGGGACCTTAAATCTTGTTGGCTTGTGTGAAAGACAGGCATACTCTGTGTAAGTTAAAGCATACACACATGAGAGGTTATCATCTATTTTCAAACACATGTTTATTGGGTTCCCCTTCCCGTAAACTTCTCTGAGCCTTTGGGATCCTTGTGACCTAACCACTTAGCGCATTGCGTACAAAAATGGGCAGCTGAGAGGTGAAACAATCCAACAACTCATTCGGTTTAGGGAATGCAAGATAAAGTATCTGATATAGATTCGATAGCATATAACTACGGTGACCATATTTCATTTACATAATTATGGGACATATGGTCCAACAAAGAAGTTTTTCCCTAACCAAAATTTAAGCATGTGGTTTAATAAAAGTTTTTTCTTAAATTTGTAAATTTATTTATATACAAATTGTCTATAATATATACGTATATATTCAATATCAAATGGAGGTCACGCAGAAATCAAACCATGATCTACGAGTTCTAGGAATGTGAATTATCGGTGTCTAGTGGTGTTGCGCATTCCAGATGTAAGAAACATTATGAAATTTCCTATCCGGAGAGTCCTTCGACCTGATAGGTCAAATTTAGATCTATGAGAGCTAGAGAGCTGAAAACGGTTCCTGGAGATATTTGAGCCGTAGATCTCAGAAATGTTGCGAAATTTTGAATGCATTGTGTCCTTCGAGGTCGTGGTTCAAATAGAACTCTGTTAGTGTTAGAGGGCTAAACATTTTGTGTCTCGAGGTATTTTGTGTTATCTTCATCATCATCCTTATCCTCAAGCAGCCATGAACTACGGAAGTCCAACTAGATCGTGCAATTTAGTTCTCCAAGCATATCTGTCCTGAGCTACATCTGTTGTATCTGACCACTGCACCCCAATTCTAATAAGGTCCTGTTTCACATTGTCTGCCCAGCGCATCCTACGTCTCCCCCTCGTTTTGAGGCCTTTAGACACTGTTTATAATCATGTTCTCTAATCTATAAATATCAATACGGGCAACATGGCCAAACCAACGAAGTCTCTCTCTACACAATATGCTGCTTAAAGGAGATTGCCGATTCCTTTACCTAACCTCATCATTACTTACAAAGTTGAATAATGCCCAAGATGCTGCGTAAGCATCTGGAATCAAAAGCATCAAATTTCCAGTTATCTTATTTCCAAAGCGTGCACATTTCTATACCATAAATTACCCTAGAAAGAACAAAACTATTATACAGTCTAATTTTAGTTACGCCTATTTCTCTACCCTCTCCATAGATTCTTAAAAGTCCCGGCAGCGATCCCTATTCGTCTGTTAATCTCATGCCGCATATCACCATTATCTGTTATATAGCTCCCAAGATAATTAAACTGTAACATTTGCTCAAGGTGGCAACCATTCATATTAACTGAATCACAGCCTGCCTGCCCAATTTTCATCACTTTAATTTCTCTCTGTTTATAACCAAACCTATTTTACTACCAGTCTCATCAATAGCTCGAATGAAAGAGTTCATCTCATCAACATCATTTGCCAAAAGGGCTAAATCATCAGCATGATCTAAATCAGAAATTTTCGTATCTCCAGTCCATTTAAGGCCAAAATCTTTCCCTTGAAGTGAATTTCGCATAACATAATCAATAACCAAACTAATGGGAAAATGAGACAAAATGAATCCTTGTCGAACATCAGAAGCAATGCTAAACCATTTGCTATAAGCCTTACCAACTCTCACACTAGACGCAATGTTATAGAGAGCTTCCAATACGTTAACTAATTTGTCTGGTATGCCATACAATCTCACAATCAACCATAAGTTCTGACAGTCAACACAGTCTAATGGCTTTTTGAAATCAACAAAACTAGTAACCAAAGGTTTCTGAAACTCTAAACATTTCCCAAGAATCTGCCTGAGTGAAAATATCTGACAAATCCATCCCCTACGACTTCTGAATCCAAACTGCTTATCACTCAGTGGCCTGTCAACCAGATTATTAATTCCATTAATCACAATCATGCAAATAACTTTACCAGGAACATCAAGTAGGCTGCGAAGAGGTTATTTCTATCCAGAACTTCGATGCTGCGAATCTGAATTACCCAAAATATATTACTTGATATATGGTTATAAATGCTTGTTTCTCGCAAGAAATAAATAGTGCATGAGCTACAGACACTTATATCGCATAATAAAGCTGCATAACACATCCATCATAACCTTTCTTAAGAGGTGTGGACTGCCCGTCTTAGCTCAAATGGAGGAGATGTTGGGTTGTTTTACCTCTGAGTGGCACTTTGTTTGCATACAATGGGCTAAATGGCCAGATCATAAGGACCCCGAGAGTTCAGACAAGGTTTGGGCGAGGGGACCTACTGGTCAGCTTTTCGGAGACAGATGGTAGCCTCCTGTTAAGGTCCTCCAGCGAGTTCTTCAACATTTACAGGGTGTAGTTCTCCCACACAAGGGGCCACGACTTAACGTCCCATTCGATGGACGGAGGCCTTTACAAGCGCGGTATCCCCTACTGACCGAGAACAGGGCTGTTAGTGCTCAAATCGTAGCGTAACTGGGGCTTAACCAGGAGAACCCAAATTCGGGAACGGATGGACGAATTTTTTCATGCTAGTCTAATTACTACAAGATATTTTTAGGTTTTTTTCGGGAAAGAGAAAACAACCTAATAATTTTATTTTATCGCGTTTAATGAATCGGTAGTAACGACTGTAACGATTTTACTAAATGTTTTCAGTTCCTAGCAGTAGAGTACCTAGAAAGGTCAGATGAGGTGTGCTTGACCCTTTTTATTGTAAAGTCAGTCGACATCATTACTTGAGTGTAATATTTGGGGCTCATCATCATCATCATCATCATCCTCAAGCAGCCATGGGCTACGGAGGTCCAACCAGACCTTGCAATTTAGTTCTCCAAGCAAGTCTATCCTGAGCTACATCTACTGCATCTGGCCACTGCACACCAATTCTAACAAGGTCCTGTTTGACATTGTCTGCCCACCGCATCCTAGGTCTCCCCTTCTTTCTGAGGCCTTTAGGCACACTGTTCATAACCCTATTCGCCAATCTATAATTATCCATACGGGCAACATGGCCAAACCAACGGAGTCTCTCTCTGCACAATATGCTGCTTCAAGGAGGTTGCAGACTCCTTTGCCTAACCTCATCATTAGTTACAAAGTTGAACCACCTAATGCCCAAGATACTGCGTAAGCATCTGGAATCAAAAGCATCTAGTTTCCTGTTATCTTGTTTACAAAGTGTCCAAGTTTCACTACCATAACTAACCCTAGAAAGAACAAAACTATTATACAGTCTAATTTTAGTCTTTATGTGTATACGCCTTTTTCTCCACAATCTCCATAGATTCTTAAAAGTCCCGGCAGCAATCCCTATTCGTCTGTTAATCTCATGCCGCATATCACCATTATATGTTATATAGCTCCCAAGATAATTAAACTGTGACACCTGCTCAAGACTGCAACCATTCAGATTGACTGAATCACAGCCTGCTTGACCAATTTTCATCACTTTAGTTTCCTCTCTGCTTATAACCAAACCTATTGTCCTACCAGTCTCATCAACAGCTCGAATGAAAGAGTTCATCTCATCAACATCATTTGCCAAAAGGGCTAAATCATCAGCATAATCGATATCAGAAATTTTCGTATCTCCAGTCCATTTAAGGCCAAAATCTTTCCCTTGAAGTGAATTTCCCATAACATAATCAATAACCAAGCTAAAGAGAAAAGGAGACAAAATGCACCCTTGTCGAATACCAGAAGTAATTCTAAACCAATTGCTACAAGCTTACACACACGACTCAGTGTTATTATAGAGAGCTTTCATTATGTTAACTAACTTGTCAGGTATACCATATTATCTCACAATCAACCACAAATTATGACGATCAGCAGAGTCGAAAGCCTTTTTGAAATCAACAAATCTAGCAACCAAAGGTTTTTGAAACTATAAACATTTCTCAACAATCTGCCTAAGTAAAAATATCTGATCCACACATCCCCTACTTAACTTAATAAATGTAAAAACTGAGTACCACTTCTAATCCACATTGTTCATCACGCAATTGATTGTCAACCAGATTCTTAATTCTATTAAGCACAATCATGGAAAGAACTTTACCTGGAACAGAGAGTGGGCTGATACCCCTACAGTTATCACAAGAACTGCGATCACCTTTTTTGAAAATAGGGATAACAATAGCTCTGGTAAAATCCTTAGGAACCATGCCTTCATCATAAAAGATAATCAGAATTTCAGTCATCCAAGTGGTAACCGAAACATTCCCAGCTCTAAGCATTTCCGTAGTAATTTCATCTACCCCTGGGGATTTATGTAGTTTAAGTTTAGAAACAGCCAAAATAACTTCAGATTGTGTTATAGGGCCATCATTAAAGCTACCAATGCATCTATCATCATTTCAAACAATGGGAATAGATCTAACCACATTGTTTAGAATATCACTGAAATGCTCAGCCCACCTAGCCATGACAGAATCCTCACCTTCTATAACCTTCCCTTGTTTATCCTTCAATCCCTGTATATCTGTCCGTTTTCTACCACACAAAACATTAACTATCTGGTACAGCTCTTTGCTGTTGTGTTGTCTAACTGCTTCCTCGGCTTTGTCAACGAAACCATCAAGCCAAAGATTCTTCTCAGTAGCTAACTGATCTTTTACACATTTATTAAGTTCTCTGTAATGATCTCTATTAGGACTAGTAGGGTATTGATTAAGGACATTCCTGCAGTTCTTTCTTTCCGAAATAAGCTCAAGTGCCTTATCACTCAGATAATTCTGGCTCTTCTGCTCCTTTTTTCCAAAAAGAGTACTGTTAGTGTCCAAAAAAGCCTGTTTGAAATGATCCCATTCTTCCTCAACTTCAGTAGTAAGCATACCATGGCTGTCATAATGATTAAGTAACCTATCATGGTAAGCTTTGGCTATAACTGGGTCTTTCAGAGCTTCAGTATTAAAAGTAAATTATTTAACCCTAGCACAATACGTTTTAAGTTTAAGTTGCACGACACTTTTAACAAGGTAATGGTCAGATCCAATTTCAGCTCTCCTATATGACCTGTTATTCCTAACAGAACTAGCTCATTTGCTGTTGATTAATATATAATCAATCATATTCTTATTCAGCCCATCAGGTGAAACCTTGTGCATTTATGCATGTTACCATGTTTGTTATAAGTATCAGTTATTTTTAAATAATTAAGTTTACTGATCTGTAAAAGACATTGCTGCTAACAATACCAAAACGTCCTATTGCCCCTCCCCAAAGGTCAGAGTCAGTACCAACTTTGGCAACGAAGTCACCTAGAACAAGGGTAATAATATCTCCTTTCTTGACAGAATTCAAAATATTCTGAAGTTGTCTGTAAAACCTATCCTTCTAACCCTCATCAGCATCCTCAGTGGGGGCATAACTGCAGGTATCATTCAAGTCTTTAATACTTGTCTGAAATTTTGCTGTAAGAAACCTTTCATTAATGCACTCATATCCTAGAAGAGCATCACTGGAATGTCTGCTGACAAGTAGACCCACGCCTTGGTGATGCTTATTATCTTCCCTCCCTGAAAAGAGAAATTTAAGATTATTTTTAAGAATCTGACCTTTATCTGTCCATCTGGTCTCTTGCAAGCCGAGAATATCTAAATTATAACGGTGGAATTCTTGTGTGAGGACAAGAGAAAAAGCTCTGTGCAGAGTCCTCACATTCCAACTACCTATGGAGAGAAAATGGTTAGTGGGATGTTTAAAGAAACTATGTTTATTGAGAGAGGGAATGGCGACAATATCAAACAGTCCCCTAATCGCAGACATGGTGCAAAGACCCGTTCCCCCACCACTAAAGGCTGAAGCCATCTACGATGGAAGACTTCCTCCAATGTAGAATTTGACGATGCCAACAGAAGCAAAGAGTTCAGGTGCCTGCGATGAATTCTGCGCAGGATTATCCACCAGCTGATAAACATATCCTGTGAAACTATTCACTTGGGGCTGTCAACCCACAAACAAACAGAAAACACAGCGGAAGATTATCCCTCCACAGAAGCCAACCAGTGCAGCAAAATCAGGACCCATAATCAAGCTCAGAGCCGGTTACATTTAGAAAATATACGGCATACAATCATTGAAATATGTGTTATAATCTCATAGCCAACCACCACCCCTCATGAAAGTCACTGGTTCTTATTGCTTATTATTTATTTTCAGTTTCATACAACACTGATTTTTTTAAGTAATATAAATTTTCAATTTTTTTATTGTTAAATTTGTAATATGCTCTACAAAATACGATTCTTAACCTTTTTTTAGGTCCCGCACCTCTTGCAGTCATGGATGGAAGTTTCTCACCACCGCTTACAGGCCTCCTTGCTTGGTTTCTCTTTTAAAATAAAATAAATTCTAGTTCCAAACAATTCCTCTTGCATCATCTAGATGTCCTTCCAGCACCCCAGTTAATAACACCTGCTATAGACGAAGAATCAAAAAAGAAAAGAAAAAAAGCCTGATGCATTTCTGTGCATGTGTTTGTTTAACCATTGAATCAGATTTTTTTCTCTTTCTAAATAGGCTCAGGTAACCTAGGACTCAGAAAATATCGAAATAATTCGGGACTAAGTTTGAAAATTGGTCGTAAACTTATTTATAATAAGTATGTATAAGTAAGATTCAAACTTGGGACATATTCGCAGTAAAGAAAATAAAAATCGATAATATTATCGGTTTTTCGTTTGATCAAAACTTCTTCTGGGTTTAAATTCATATTTAACTTTAAATATATATATAATTTTCCTTTACCACAAACTATTCCTTTGAGTTCGCGTTTAATATGCATTTGTATATATTGCATTTTATGCACAAGTGACTAATGTATCTCATATGTTATAATCTGCAGAACGTTTTCTGAATTTTTAAGCACTATTTCAAATATGAATTTAACATACATACCTGTCCCCAATGAGTTTCGTGCACTATCTTTTTCCTCTTCAAACTTACAATCTCGAGATACAATCGGTTCGAAAATCAACGCTCCTCTCATCCGTCTGATTTTGCTCCGGCATTCAAATAAGAGATATTGCCAACCGTGACTACCTGCCATAACTACCTACGAGGCTTACCTTGAATCTCGTCGCATCATTATCAACTGTAGAAAATAATGATGCGAAAAGTTATCCAAAATATTCATATGAATACATAGATTTTTAAAGAAAAACGTATTCAAAAATTCCGTAGAATAATTATAGTTCTTCTTTCATCTGGGATAAAAATAGCTATTCTCGGTAGTTCAACATGGAATTAGATACCTCTCTTTTGCAATTTTCTTTCTTTTTTTGCCATGCAGTAAAATCGAAAAAAAAAAACTGTTTCTATGGTGATATCTGTTACACTCATTAGTAATCTCCTTTACAAATCGCACAAAATTCTAAAACTGGAGTCTTGCGAAAAAACAGGCGAGTTACTTTTAAATTTTTTTTGTTAGATATGCCATTTCATATTCCTTTTTTTTCCTTGTGATGATATCAAAATCCTAGATTCTAAGTTCGTGTTGAAGGCTTCAATGTGCACAAAATTCAAGAATCAATATAGTTGCTTTATAATAAGAGTCATCTCGGACACTGAGATTTCCGGCTGTATGTGTTTACAAATCCTGATGTACGGTGAAGACCTTTGCTCCTTATATATAAAAGTAGAAGAACGCTGTTGACAGATTGGTTTTGCCCAGAAATCTGGAGAAGAAGAATATTTTCCTCCAGGGTTCAGTAGCTGAAAAATGAGTATCAGTACTCTTTACAGAATAAACGCATAAACCACGTTTTTCGAAAAGATCCTGCTACAGGTGTTAGTGTAAGCAGTCCATTCTGATAAATCATGAACAATGGTTACCAAGAGAGTACTTAATCTTTCAAAGAAACCAACTCTGATTTACAATGTGGTGTGTGTCATCGCATTCCTCATTTTTTTTTACTATATATTGCGTTTTCTTGATGCTTTCTTGGTTTATGCTATGAAGCGCATTACGTTAACAGAAATGTTGTTTACAACAAAAGCAAGAATATAAATTCTGCCAAGATGAGATGGGCATATATTTTCTAATCACGAGGTCAAGGTTTTCTACATGATGTTATAATAATTAGCATACCCGTTATGGTACTAACATAGGGTGTTCGAAAAATAATGGTGTGGTATGAGAAACAATATGTAGAAAAATAATATGAAAAAAATAAATATCCCCTCAAACACAGTTGCTTGCCACAGGGATATGACAGCAGCCTGCGCGTTTTAGACGCCATAGAGAAGACCTGTGAGGAAGGCGAGACCTCATCAGAATTACAACACAAATATTCATGCCTTATTCGGAGATTAAACGCATCTCCCTTTGATCAGTAGTCAAGCCTGCTAACCACTCGGTCACAGGACGGGTGACTATTAAAAATAATAGTATTATTTTAATTTAAAGCATACCTCAAATAGTTTGGAATATAATGGAACATAACTTCGTGACCCTTCATATGTGCAATCGGTATTCCAATTTGTGCCATACACGCTGCAACGTAGAGTCGCTCAAAAAATATCCGAACACTATGGTTGATTACAGAATTAAAAAAAAAATCTTGCAACGATTTCTAAAAAATCGTTCCCAGATATTTGTTTGAATCCTGTAAGCAACCATAGTGTTTGGATATTTTTTGAGCGACTGTATCTTTTGTTACTGGCCAAATTGCTTCTTTTATTCGGGCTTTCAAATGATTCAGGTCTGGAATTTTGTCCATGTAAACCTAATGCTTTGCAAAGTCTCACGAGAAAAAAATCAAGGGATGTGAAATCAGACCAGTTGGTAACCACAGAATTGATTATCGATGCTAATACATCTGTCACTAAGAGCTTCCGTAATATCTGTTAAGAAATGTGGCTGTACGTCGTCTTCTATAGTCGTCCGAAAAATGTTTGAGTGGGGTTATGTACAGCTGTAACTTTCAAAGCAATGCCTTTCGTGTCTTTGGGGACAATGCTTTCCGAAACCCCATCATTATTTGTCGGTCACCTTGTATTTTATATCGTCTAAAGCAGTGGTTCTCAACCTTTTATGCTTCACGTACACCCTGGAAATGCGCATGTATCTGGCGTACCCCTTGTACAGATAGATAAAACTATAGTTATAGTATAACAATGGGAATAAAATAAAACACACATATATATATATATACACACATTAAATTTTGTATTCATAAATTACATATATCGATAAACACAAAAAATGATATAAACAATTTAATAAATCTTATAAAATTAACTGGGTAATCAGTGAAATGGTTGCGCTTGTTTACTCTTGTTCATCAATGGTTGGGGTTACCTTGTTAAGGAAGAGTCACAAGTCATCTTGAACATCCAACCTGTGCCTATATTTATATTTTAAAGCAGTTAAAGATGAAAAACCAGTTTCACATAAATAAGTTGTGAAAGGTAACAAATATTTCAATGCAATTCTTGACAAAGTCGGATATTCCTTCTCCAATCCAAAAATTAATCAATGGCTTTTTGGAATGAATGCTTTTTAAACTATTATCACAAGATATCCCAATCAACTATACTTTATTGGACAATGAAACCTTACATTTTTCCGAATCAAATGTGAAGGAGTTTCTAATCAATTCTTGCGTTTCATCAGGGGGTGAAAAATATTGTCTTATAAAAGTTTTAAGAGTGCTTAAGTAAACGATTATTTGTTGTCTGATGACTTCAAAGTCTGCAATCGTTTGCTCATTTTCTTTAAGAAATGAATCTAGTCGTTAAAATTGGTCACAGCTGTATTTTTTTAATTCTGGTTTCCCAGAGAGAATTTTTTATCATGGCTTTTCTCAACATAGAACTCTTCTCAACATAGAACACATTAACGTTGTCTCCTTGCAATGATAATTTCAAAATATTCCTTTTTTCAAAAATATCAGCCAATTATGGTAACTGTAGAAGCCATTCTAAGTCTTGTAGTCTCAAAGAAAGTCGAAACTCGTGGTCCATGAAAAAAAGGCGTACTTCATTGTGGAGTTCAAATTAACAGCAAAAAATTTTTCCTCTTAACAATCAACGTACTTTTTTGTGAAGCAGCAATCTCTTATGCAGGCTACCCATTTCTTCACACGTAATTGAAAAAAGTCGAGATTTCAATGGTCGGGTTTTGATGAAATTTTACACTTTCATCCAGACCTATATTCAAATCATCAGGGAGAAATTTAGCTATCAGCGCTTCACGGTGAAGACAACAATGAGTGAACTTACATTCTGGTGCAACCTGTTTTATACGACCTGCTAATCCTGTGACATAACCAGTGATGTGTGGATAAACACTCATTGCTTTTTGCTCCGTCAGTACATACAGAAATACAATTTTTCCATTCAAGGTTGTTTTCGGCAAAAAATGAATCAATCGTATTAAAAATATCCTCACCTGTAGTAGAAGTTTTGAGAGGCTTACAAAATAAAATATCTTCAAATATTGTATCCTGGAATTTTCCACACACAAAAACAAGTAATTGAGCTAGCCCAGCTACGTCTGTCGACTCATCCACTTGTATGGCAAACCATGGGCTACATTGAATAGCTTGAATGAATTGGTCCTTAATATTACAGGTCATATCTTTAATTCTCCTGGAAACTGTGTCGTTTGACAAAGGAATGGTTCTGACAAGGTTTGCCTCTTTTTGACTAAACATACAAGAAGCTATTTCTTCCGTTGCTGGAAGAATGAGTGACTCGCCTATTGTGTGAGCCTTTCCGGCTTTGGTAATTTGAACGTTTACTTTGTAAGACTCTTTAAGTGCATTTTCATTTTTTTTACACCAGAAAAATGCTTAATTACGATTTTTATACTACTCAAGTCTTCCATAAGACGTTCAAAATAGCTTAAGGGTTTATTTTTTAAATGCTCATATTTTGTTCCAAAGTGTTGCCGTAAAAGAGACGGTTTCATAGAATTTTGTGAAAGGACTTCAGAGCAAACAACGCACTGTGGATTTGGTTCTAGTAAATTTCCTGTCCATGTAAAGCCAAATTGTAAATATGATTCATGATATTTACATTTTTTAAATTTTTTATGACTTGATTGTTTAACATTTAACGTTATTTTAGTTACTGCTGAATCCACCTCTTTACTCACATGGGATGATGACGTAGTCGTAGATGTAGAAGCAATCGACTCCGGCTCCACGTTACGTTTCTTCTTAATTATCCATTTATACAAGTTTCAAGGCACTTTAGAAATACTTCCATTTAACTTCACAGTAAACTGAAGACTAAAAATAACTTTAAGTACAGCAAGTGGGAGAAATCACAACAAATAAATAGAGCAGTAAGAAGCCACATTCACTCACTTAGAATGAATGTTTTGACTGGGCGATCAGTTGTTCGGGTAGGTTCGGCTCTCAGATAGGGAAGAGAGGATTGACAAAGGTGTACAGACATGAACCACAGCTCCGCCCTTCGTCACTCAGTTCTCAGAAATTAATCAGTAGCAGTGTTGCCAACTTAGCGACTTTCTTACTAGATCTAGCGACTTTTGAGCTCTCACGGCGTACCCCAAAAAATTTCAACGCTTATCCCACGTTGAGAACACCTAGTCTAAAGGATCTTGTATCCATTTCCATATCATCAGTGTTCACGCATATAGGATGAATCTGTTGTACACTCTGAAGCACTTTTTATTGGCTACACAATATCCAAATAGTCTGCTCAGGTTACAAAGAATAAAATCCGTCATACATCGCTTTTGACGAATATGAAATACTCGATTTCAAAGAGAATGATTTTTTGTTTCATTTTCTGACTTTTGTTCTGTTTAATATTGGGTAATTCGAACAAATAGATGAGTTGTAAAATATAAATAGTAATATTTTATTAATACATATAAATCATAAAAAATATTTTTCACTTATTCCATAAAATGAAAAAAGTTGCATTTTCCACCAGCTGGTGAGAAAGAGGAACAACCTTTACTAACCAGTGTAATCATAAAAAAAAGTATTTCTCAATGTGTAGCACTCTTTTCAACCTAAGGTCATGACTTTATACCTGTGCTTAAAAGAAGTGTTCCCGAAGCATAACCAATGAACGATCTCTCTGTACGCAATGCTTCCATAAGAGATGTTTGTAATGTGCGATTTGTTTACTATAGTCTCATCTTAGATGTAGAGACAGTGTAGTAGAGCTAAATACATTGCTAGGCTGTTGGTCGGTAATAGTTAATTTACGTTTATTGTCATGGTGTGCTCCTTGATGCAACATAACGAAGTATAGAGTAGTGCATTTTAAAGACGCGGTTCAAGACACGGGGGAGCTAAATGCTTTGCTAAGTCGTGGGTCCAAATTCAGTATTTTTATATTATTTTTGTTCACATGAGATCGTTGTGCATTAAAACATGTGACGAATGGTCTTATTAAAAATTTCTTTCTGAATTTCCAGTTGTCCTAATTTATGTTCTTAACTTACGTCACCAAAGTTTGCTTGTGACCTAGCGTTCATTTCATTCTCAGCAAAAACAAAATGTCATTTGCTTATAGAAAAATATAACCGCACTAATATTCTGCTGCAAAAATTGTATAGAATTTGCACAGATTAAATGTTTTTAAACCTTAGCTTCTTGCAGTTGTCAGGTGAGAGTCTTTAATCCAACAATCTGTACTTTTCAGATCTTTAAAATATCGCCATTTAGCCCGTTTATCGATGGAAGAAAACTCCATCAGGAATTACGCAAATCAAATGTATCCTCACCAACAATTACAGTTAGGTGAACACTAACCAAAAATGCAATTGACGAGTGTTCTTTTAGATTCATTTTCCCATCGATAACTTCAATAATTTTTCTTAAAGACTTTTAAATCATACCATTAGTTTCCTTCTTTTCCATATACACACAAATGGCACTTTTTATGCTTACCTGGCCTTGCAAACATCAATGGCATTTCTCATTAAAGTCACTCAATTCTTCACGTTTTATAAAAATGTAAAATCTGCTCATTGTATGCTGTATAAGACGGGCAAGAAACTAGGTACCTTTTAATAAATACAACCAGGGCTGTATCTAGAAGTGAGCAAGGAGGGCCATGCATGTCCCCTCTTTGCAAATGCCAGTAAGAGTACTAGAGGAGTTCATGGGAATGCGTGAAATAAAACTTGTGCCTATTTCACGCATTCCCATGATTTAAAAAAAAAAAAAAACCTCTAAAACGAAGGGGAAAATGTTACACTGTAATGGAAATTCAGTCTCTCTCCACTCCTTTTTCCGGCTGGATTGCGTTGCTTACCTCTCTCCCCCCTCCACCGCCTCTTCTGTTTTTTCTAGATCCGGGCCTCAATACAACCAGTGTTCCAGATGATTGCATCTAGTGCGTCATTATCTAGCAATGGGAAATATATCCTATTCAATAATGAAAAGATCAATTTTGCATGCATAATATGTAATACTTATTAAATGGTTAAAATATTTTAGAAAAAGCAGTGATTTTTTAAAACAAAATTTTGAAATGGATTTATCCTATCTGCTTTATTTCTTAACGAACAAATTTACTTGAAATTACACTATTTTTCAGCTTTTTTGTCTATAATTAATTTAATGTTAAGAGAACATTCTGATATTCCTTCGTGATAAAGCTATTCCAGCAAATCAGTTTTATGAATTTTTCTCCACTTAATATTTCTGTGCTGGGAGAATGTATGTAAAGTTTCAGACAATTTAATTAATCCTGTTCAGTCTGATACCATCCCTCTGATTTCGCTCTTCGCCCTACAATTAACGTATTCGTCAACACTCATATTAATTTACATATGAAATTGTTCGCAAAAATAGATCTCAAACAATGGTAATCCTCTTTATTATCACGATGACGATTAAAATGTCCAATTATTACATGTTTCTGGAATAGCAAAAGGAAAAAAAAAGGACTAAGGGGGAGCATTTGTTTTCAAATAATGTGGAAGATGCTCTTATCTTATATCTCGCCCATTAAAAATTGGAGATTATATCCACTCTAAAACAATTTTCATTGTGTTAATTGTAAGTGGGAGTCAAAAATATCTGAAACTTACTCTGAAGGCCAAGCGAAAGGATTACGAGTTGACCAAGGTTTGCTCGTGAGGTCTGCAATCACGTGAAGCATTGCAATGCATGTGTAATGCGCTCTGGCTCCATGGGCAGGCAGTCCCTGGGGGGCCACAACAGCATTCTGAATAGTCGTTGCTCTCAGCAGTAAGCTATCCAGTTCACAGGTAAAAGCAATGCATATGGTGATTCCTATCTGCCCCATTAGTAGACAAAGTGAGCTGCACGTGACTGCGGCTACTCTTTCCAAGAATCACTATCTCGGTTTTCTAACCCTCGTAACCAGGAAAGGTTCCGCCGACATCATTTGCAATTGGGAATACACGTAGAAGTCGTTCTCGATGAGGCAAATTACAGAAAGAAACTTTTATGAACATCATAGAAGGCTTAAAATCACGAAACGCAAACCGAACACGCCCTTGTAGTAGGAGAGAAGTCATGTATAATGCCCTGTTTTTACGACAGACTTGTTTATAGTGTTCTGTGGTGCAATTGGTGGCATATGTATATATGATACGTCTAGGTGGTGGAATAGTGCACTTGGAATGCAAAATTTTTAATGGCTCATTTTACGTAAGTAGTCGTTTAGGAAAATTTATTAGCAATAACGGATATTGGGGCCAACATGGGAAATCTCACCCCCCTCCCAACCCCTTTTCTGCTTCGGGAAAGTGAAGAACTTGAAAACTGTCTGCAGTGGAAATTCTCTTTAATTTGAGCAGCCTAACTATAACCCGTACAACTGGACTGTAAAAACAAAAACGCGATTGAACCAACCCACGCCCGTTTTTTTGAAGGGACTGTGATAACCCGTAAGCTTTTGGCTTGTGTTGATTTCTCGTACACAATACAAACAATCGTACACATATCAAATCTCCTAATGAATTTTTTTAATGATTGAAATTGGATGAATGGGAATTGTTAAATAAGCTTTTACAATTGGTTTAGATTCTGTTAACCCTTTCACGACTAAGGGAAACATTTTTCCCCATTTTAAAATTGGTGATTGTCGTATTTAATTATAACCTTATCTGCATTTTTTATACAGAATGTCAAAATAGAACGTATGCCGAACGCAATTACGTAAACGGGAACGTTTAGTCCATGTCCATCTTTGCAATAATGTTGCATCTGTGCAATGTCCATCTTTGCTTCACAACCAAAAGAAATTGCTTCGCAGAATATCATAATTAGCACATCATTTTGTATAGTAATTTTATTTCATAATTTTCTATTATTTTAGTTAACATTTTGTTCTAATAAACCAATAAATAAAAGACATTGCATAATAAGCCTAACTATAATTTGTGTTACCTTTATAGTCCATTGGGAAAAATATTTCCCATAAAATTCCAAAAAAACTACACATTGTTATGTATTTTTCTTATGATTTTTATTTATTTTACGTCTAAACAAACTAAAATAAACAGTTACATACTAATATTTACTCTTAGAAACCTTATGGTCCTGAAAGGGTTAATTTTCAGTGGAATGAAAAGTTTTGCCCAAATTTCAGCAATAAAGTTTCAAAAGTGATTATCTTCAAGCTTGAGGATCACCGTTGCATTTCCCAAAGAATCAGAGATCACTGGGAATCATACCTATTCTCCCCAGCTATTCTACTTCTTTTGCATTATTTATTCCTTGCTAGCAATTATCATATTAATAACCTTTCTGATATTTCCTTGTTTCTGTAGCGAAATAATTTCTTCAAACATCGCCAACTTTAAATATATTTTACCAATGTTTTTTTCAAATTAACATGATTAAAAAGCGACAATTTGGTTTCTTTTATGACTTATTCACTTTCTTTAGTACTTTTTTCAGCTTTTTTCGAACAATGATCAGCAAATATACCGGGAAACATTATTTATATGAACAAGTACGCTCGCTTGTGCACTGGTTTACTCCAACAGTATTATGTATACCAGTGGCATACGCAGGAGGGAGAGGCATGGGATCTGAACTTCTTCTTTAAAATGTTTGTGTTTTTTAACACAAAAATGAATGAAAATAATATTCTTCAAAATTTAAAAACTTAATGCTTTTGATCACTTATATTAATCAAATTTTACTGTCTGATATATTATCCATTTGGATTGATATTAATTTTAAATTCGTAACATACTCTCTATATTTTATTCCCCCCCCCCTCTCCCTTCCCATAAAGGGCGGGGTGGCTCAGTCGGTAGCGCTGCAGGCTCGTAATCTGTAGTTCCCAGGTTCGAGTCCCAGCTGGGTCAGCGTTAAGATTTATCTCCGCAAAATTCCCCGCCCTGCCCACTGTCATTAGGGTAAACCGATGGGCTTGGAAAGGCCGCCGTTTGTCGGATGGGACGTTAAGCCGTGGCCCCGTATGCGGGATAGTCATAACCTGTGGACGTTAAAGAACACGCTGTATGGCTTTGACGGGAGGCTACCATCTGTCTCCCAATAGCTGTTCCAGTGGGTCCCCTCCCCCAACCTTCTCTGAGCCTTCGGGGTTCACTTGACCTGACCATTTAGCCCATTGTGTGCAAAAAAAGTGCCACTCAGAGGTAAAACAACCCAATCCAACCTTTCCCATAAAAAGTTCTGCGTACGCCACTGATGTGCATGTATACTATCCGTATACGTATGCAATTTGCGATGAGGCGATAACAAACTCCCAAGCATTCTGCTGCTGTATTTTAATTTGCGATACGCTTTCGATGGTATCGGTAGGTATGGTAAAATGGTACTGAAGCGAAGCAAAATTTTGTGAAGCAAATTTAATTATGAATATAGCAATGTTAAAGTCGTTACTTTGGTTAAACTAGCATAGTTCCTTTCTAAAAATCTCGAGGAAGTGCACATAACAAAACCAATGTTTTCTCACTCAGAGATTCGTTCAAAATTTCATTTCTAATTATTTATGAAGTGTAATGAATGCGAAACTGAACTTTTGATCCTGTGGTATTCGTTTCATAAATGTTTAATCGTCGTCACATTCGATATTATAAAGTTTGGAAAAACAACCTAACGCAAACAACTATTAATTACACAAGAGGTGTAGTTTATTGGAGGCGTACATATGTGTTCATTTCTATTGATTAATAGAAAAATTAAATTTCGAAACGCAAGCTGTGCACTGAGTCATGTTTTCTCTTAATAATTTTATGGAAATGAGCAAACTTCAAAAGCCTTTCTCTGCTTGATTTCCTCTTCATTAGATATGTTAATGATCATATAATAATCTAGAACCTAAGAGAAAAATTAATAAAGCTTCGTTTTCAGATGTAATTATGAACCTTTATTCAAAATCTTCCTAAAGAAATGAGATAAGGTTGTAGTCGCTTCCATTTGAAAACTTTATAAATTAATTTGAATAGAATATATCTGCGGGACATCATAAAGGTTAAACAATTTTCTCAAAGGTTCTGCGTCTTCTAACGCTTTGAGTTAAAAAGACTGCACTTAAAGTACGTATTGAAGATATATTTCATGCTGTGATGATTCATATTTTCGGATTGATCTTTGTTTTCGTATTATACAGATTACCTTAAACAGAATAATTTAATTTTAAATATATATGTATATGTATAATTATTGCACTTCAATTGGGGATTTTATTAAATATTTTGTACCAATATTATTTTACCTTTTTTACCAGCTTTTGTACCTGTTTCCATAAGTAACAAGGAGCAGAAATAATCTTGAAATATTTGAATACACTAATATCACTAATTCGAGTAATTTGGTGATAGAAAATATTGATTTCATTAATCTCCTAAGTTACATTTTTGTTTCTCTATTTGAATTTAATATGCACATAAACCAAAAAAACTTTTTTTCCCTTTAAAAGATAACTCAAATATTTTTTGAACTTGGCAGTACTAAAGTGTTTTGCATTTTCTAAATTTCCATTACTTCGAATTTCCAGTATTAGAGGTTGTAAAATGAAAAATCCATTGTCTTCGAAAACGATCATACCGTGTTTGCCAGGGGTTCGTATTGTACATGTTCATATTATGCTAGTTCAATAATACACTCACAACATAAAAACTATCGCTGGAGTGATTATTTGTACTCTGTCCCTTATAGATATTCCAGCATTTACTATAAGTAATAAGTTGAATAAGAATATTGCACTATTCACATTTTCTGCATCTAACGTTTGTTTGAAATGCCATCGTTGAAAGGTACTTGAGTCGTAAAAAGAGTTAAAACTTTACCGTTGTTAACTGTGACGTTATGATTAGAACCCTGCGCGGATGCAGATATCCGCATTTAAAACCTCTCTACGGATAGAGATTAACCTTATCGCGGATAGGGGATAAAACCGCGGACATAAAAATGATGTTAACGTGGACGGCGGATAAAGTCTAGCATTTGAGTTAAAACTTTACCGTTGTTAACTGTGACGTTATGATTAGAGCCCTGCGCGGATGGAGATATCCGCATTTAAAACCTCTATACGGATAGAGATTAACCTTATCGCGGATAGCGGATAAAACCGCGGACAAAAAAATGATGTTAACGCGGACGGCGGATAAAGTCTAGCATTTGAGTTAAAACTTTACCGTTGTTAACTGTGACGTTATGATTAGAGCCCTGCGCGGATGGAGATATCCGCATTTAAAACCTCTATACGGATAGAGATTAACCTTATCGCGGATAGGGGATAAAACCGCGGACAAAAAATGATGTTAACGTGGACGGCGGATAAAGTCTAGCATTTGAGTTAAAACTTTACCGTTGTTAACTGTGACGTTATGATTAGAGCACTACGCGGATGGAGATATCCGCATTTAAAACCTATCTACGGATAGAGATTAACCTTATCGCGGATAGCGGATAAAATCGCGGACAAAAAAATGATGTTAACGTGGACGGCGGATAAAGTCTAGCATTTGAGTTAAAACTTTACCGTTGTTAACTGTGACGTTATGATTAGAGCCCTGCGCGGATGGAGATATCCGCATTTAAAACCTCTATACGGATAGAGATTAACCTTATCGCGGATAGCGGATAAAACCGCGGACAAAAAAATGATGTTAACGTGGACGGCGGATAAAGTCTAGCATTTGAGTTAAAACTTTACCGTTGTTAACTGTGACGTTATGATTAGAGCCCTGCGCGGATGGAGATATCCGCATTTAAAACCTCTATACGGATAGAGATTAACCTTATCGCGGATAGCGGATAAAACCGCGGACAAAAAAATGATGTTAACGTGGACGGCGGATAAAGTCTAGCATTTGAGTTAAAACTTTACCTTTGTTAACTGTGACGTTATGATTAGAGCCCTGCGCGGATGGAGATATCCGCATTTAAAACCTATCTACGGATAGAGATTAACCTTATCGCGGATAGCGGATAAAATCGCGGACAAAAAAATGATGTTAACGTGGACGGCGGATAAAGTCTAGCATTTGAGTTAAAACTTTACCGTTGTTAACTGTGACGTTATGATTAGAGCCCTGCGCGGATGGAGATATCCGCATTTAAAACCTCTATACGGATAGAGATTAACCTTATCGCGGATAGCGGATAAAACCGCGGACAAAAAAATGATGTTAACGTGGACGGCGGATAAAGTCTAGCATTTTGAGTTAAAACTTTACCTTTGTTAACTGTGACGTTATGATTAGAGCCCTGCGCGGATGGAGATATCCGCATTTAAAACCTATCTACGGATAGAGATTAACCTTATCGCGGATAGCGGATAAAACCGCGGACAAAAAAATGATGTTGACGTGGACGGCGGATAAAGTCTAGCATTTGATAAGATATGCAGAAACATGAGCAAAGATTAATGCTTCACCGATGACTGACACGAGAGAAAAAACTACTTGAGATAATGTTAAAAGAAGCATGATTTGAAAATTCAATCATATTCACTCTAAAAAAGAAATCCATTGTGATAAAGCACGTTAAAAAACTTATCCTATGTGAAAGAAGAGTTTTTGTGCTGTCAAAGCAGAATATAATTTCAAAAAATTACTAGGGTGTTACGTAGAAAACGGGTATTTAAACATCAGTAGAATAGAAATTTTAGTTATGGAGCATGAAGATTTACAGGAGTGATAATGGGTAATAAGGAGGAGAGTCTTCCCATAATCGCCGATAACTGCATTTAAAAGAGCAAAATTAATTCAAAAGCATTTGCAAAATAAGAATTAAGTAAATCATATTTTTGAGGACAAAAGATTTTTTTCATTTTGCGCAGTATAATTTTTTATTATTAATTAGTCATTAATAAACCATTAGACTGATTTCTTTAAGTCGCAAACATATATCGGACTTCAAGCATTTGCAAAATCTCCACAGTTATTAAGTAGCCAATATACGCGGATGTTTATAAGGTTTTGTGATTCGGATGCGGGTGCAGATGAGAAATTACAGGTGCGGATGCGGATAGGACTTTATTACCGCTGCGCTCTATTTATGATACGGAGTTTATAATTGGTTAACTTCGATAAATAAACTTTCGATCGAGTGATTATTTGCACTTTGTCACCTTTAGATATTACAATATTTACCACAAGTATATATATATGTTATAAGGTTATACTATTCTAAGAGAGATTTTTAGGAATAAATGGATGCATTGATTGAATGGATGAATAAATGGATGCATTGATTGAATGGATGAATAAATGGATGCATTGATCATCCATGCGTTTCATTTATTCATAATCCAATTCTGTTCCTGTACTTGTGATCAAAACTGTACTTCAATACGCTCAAATATTGTGAAAAAAATTCCCAAAAATATACTAATCGGAGAGTTTTTTTTCCGAGAAATTGAATACATTATATGAATAATATATATAAATATCTGCCAATGAAGTTCGTGTAATATTGCTACTGCATGGAAATGATAGATGAAATACGATGAAATTATTAAGATAAAGAAAATGAAATGATTTATTTCCTGCATATATTCAAGGTGAAATATGCTTTTGAAAATTAAATCCGAATAATATATGATGTAATAAAGTGTCGGCTCTAAAACTTTAGAGAATTATTGAAATTAAAATGGATAATTACTTGGAGTGAAAAGTAAAAACAGAAACCAGTTAAAAGTGGAAGTGAACATAATAATAACACTACAAAAGATTTGAATGCATATCGGACTTAACTTTAAAAATTCAGTGAAATTTCATCGCGTCTAAATTACTGGGAAACAATTTGAATAAAATTTATAATGGAAGAAAACAGCGGAAGAATAATAAACAATATTATATTTATACGATTTTACATCACGTTATCTGTATGAGGAATTGATTTAATTTCCCCACACTCTTTCGAATAACTAAAGGAAATAGTACCGATGTGTAATAAGTTCAGATATGGATAATTAATGCTTTCTTCTTAAAATGTCAGAGTCCATTTAGAGTACAATCGTCGGCTTGTATACATTTTAAATATCCAACAAATCTAAAATTACAATTTACGTAATGCTCACAATTATCATCAAGACGGCTTTGCAGGAGTTTATTAACACATATTATTATCATAGCCCTATTTCTAGTTACACGAATACCACTAGCGAAAATTTAAATATTAATGCCTTTATTCCTCCATTTATTAAATAACATTATTTCAAAGCCTTGGTTAAAGCAGTGGTTTCCTTAACTCTCTGAAATAACTCAGAATTGTTATAAACTTTTAATAAGTAGTGTTAGCTTTAACCGCCAACAAGAGCATGTGAGACAGTGTACGGATTTAAAGTTGTAAACAGTAAGCCTAGTGTTGATTGATAACGTTGGCGGTTTACAAGACTGGAGAACGCGGTTCCTGCAGCGAACATTTCCATGTTTTGTCGTGGCATAATTCTCGAGAGCACGTCGAAAGCAGCCATGTTTGCTGCAGCTCCGTTGGTCGATATAAATTGTTCGGGCAGCCACAGTTCACGTTCCAGAAACAACTGCATATGTTCACAAAGACCTTTCGGAGTTGGCGGAGCACAAGCGTTGGAGACACTCATGCATAAGGCCACAATACCGTGATGTCAGAAACTGTTGCCGGACGACTGTTAAATTAAGTTCATGGCAGAAACTGCAGTCGCTTCAGATTTAAATTGCGACGTCCTGCGCTCTTTTCCTGTTCTTTCTCTTTCCTCGATGTTAATTCTAACATCTGAGATTAGAGCCGAGGGTGGAGGAAAATTTAGCCTTGAGTAATTCCGAATGCCAAAAATTCTACCCAGCGATAAATGACAACTGTGATATTCTTTCTCTTGCTGTTTCAAAAGGAGGTTAAATACATTGTCAGTAATTTTTCATCTACTTTAGCATTTCTCTCTTTCCTAATATATGAAACTGTCCTAGAGTTTAGAATTTATATTTAGTATAAAGGCGCGTAAAGTTTAAAAAAACTTTGTTTACGTTCCGTGAAATCATTTTTGTTGTAAAATTCTAAAAAATCATCTACTGCCTTTGAGCAGTAATAAGCATTTTATAAATTACAACAATTCAGTTATTAATTCTGAAACATCCAAGTGTTTACACTTCAGTAAAATTAGATCTATTTTAGCTTCATTTTGATTTTACGTTGTTTTATTATTCAGAATTAAAATTGCAAGCAGCAATAGACATGATTTATGTATATATCCTAGTTAGTGCTGAATAAGGTTGTAGTGTTCAGTTAATTTTCTGCTGATAAAAAGAAGTTGACGTTATCTTCGCCACAATGCTCACTGTGAGAAACACGACATTTTAAGGGCTAAATAATATATTCACTTTTAAACAAATGAGTTCATAGACGTTAAATATTCAGTTTATTCCGTAGTTTATTTATAGTTACTCGCAGGCATGAAGCGTGAGTGGAAGCAATTGAGACTTTGAGACTGCGCAGTTGAGACATCTATGATTTACAGGAGACTGATTTACAGAATTGTAAGTTACTTGTCAATAAGCCAATAATGTCATGAATCAACAATTGAATCACAGATCATTGGTTTATTAAAAATTGACTGATAGCTCAATCAGCCAACGATCTAGAGAAGTGGTTCTTAACCTTTTATGTTTCACGTGGTTACATAATGAAATTACGCAGGAAAAAATTACACATTATAAAATTATACTGCTAAGATTACACATGGACAGAATTACACAAGGAATAAATTACACATGGAAAAAATTACACATGGAAAAATACATAAAAAATTACACTATTCAATTTTTATTTAAAATTTATTAAATTATTTGGTTGTCATATTAATTACTTAAACTTTCCTATAATTACAAAAGTTTTCACTTAAAATACATAGATAAAATTAAATTTAAATATAAAACATCAAATAAAAACACTAAGTCATATGAGCTATGCAACGGAAGAAATCCAATCGTCTATTAGAGTCGTAATTCTGTACAATATTTGGAATACGTTGTTTTAAAGAAATGTACCTACCACGTCCGGGGTTTCGTTGACCAGTTAAATGCTGCAAATAGTTTGTATGTTATAAGGATAATTCTTTGACGATGTTGTCCAGAAATTTTCAAATAGTTGAACACTGAAAAAGTGACTGAAGTCCGTAGTCCCATCCTTCGATACAATTTGTAGACCTTGCTATACAGTTGGCTGCAGATTGCCTATGGTTCCAAATAGAAATATTAAATAGAGATTGTTTCTAAGTGCCGTTCCTGAGCTGTCGACCCCGAACATATGTACTTTCGAAACAAAGGAGAATTTGCTCGATTTGTTCATTATATTCGTTTAAATCAGAGAACAGATCAGCAACTTCTAACAATGCTTCCAGCACTTCTTCTTCTGGTAATAGGGCAAGTGATAATAACATTTTAATGTGTATCGCAAATGACTGAATGGATTCATATAAAGATTTCAACCCACATTCATTTACTTTGCGCAGAATAAATTGTGATAAATGAAAAACATACATCCACTGGAACCTCTGGGCAGGGCTGGATTAACCATTAAGCAAAGCAATCGCGTGCTTAGGGCACCAAGAGAAGTAATAGGGGGGCACCACAAAGTATTCCCCCTTAGCTATCGTGTCCTTTACTCACAATTACGTGATCTCGAGAATATACTTTTCAATTTTGAAAATCCTCTTTCTACAGAAATCGATGTTGGTGGACAATTTTTAAGAAAGTTATTTTAATGGAGAAATATCATTATTTGTACGAAGCAAAACATTTTTTATTCCATTGCTTTCTAACTTGAAGATACATAGCATTTCAGCATACATGGATCAAAAGATACAAAATAATGCTTATTGAATTTTGCCGACTTATAACTTCAGCACTTATTGAGTCTTAATGTCTTGTCAGTTAAGCGATGGACGGGCGAGGGGGCACCATTGTTGGGCTGTGCTTAGGGCATCAGATGGCCTTTATCCGGCCCTGCCTCTGGGTAAAACTGAATAGTTACAAAATAACGAATTTGCCAACGGAGGCTACAAATTTTGTTCTATGTGTAATTTTTTTCATTGTGTAATTTCTTCTTGTGTAATTTATTCATCGTGTAATTTCTTCCTTGTGTAATTTTTGCTGTGTAATTTTATTCCGTGTATTTTTTTTTGGCCGTGTAATTCTCTCCTGACACCGCTTCACGTACCCCCTGGATGTGTATATGTAACTGGTGTACCCCTTATATAGATAGATAAAACTGTAGTTATAGGATAATAATGCCAACTTATCGACTTTGTTACTAGATTTAGCGACTTTTCAGCTGTCACGGCGTACCCAAAAACCTTTACTGCATACTCCCAAGGGGTACGCAGTAAAATTTAAAACCCCTGATCTAGTGAATCATGTTTTCGTCAATTGTGCAATATCATTGTCCTAATTGCTTCCACTACACTTCGCCGCTGGTTACTCATTTATTATAAATAAAAATAAATGTAGCTGCTTGCCAAAGAGGTGTGACAAGATTCTGTCAGTTCTATACGCCATAATTGAAAGTCTGGTGAGGATGGCAGGTCCAGAACGGTGGTTCTCAACCACTTTTATGCTTCACATACCCCCTGGAAATATGTATGTAACTGGTCTATCCCTTGTATAGATAGATACAACTACAATTATAGTATAAAAATGGTTATATTTACTTTCTTACTAGATCTAGCAACTTTTGAACTCTGATGGCGTACCCCAAAAATTTCTTTCCGCGTACCCCACGTTGAGAACTCTTAGTCTAGAGATCTGAAAATGTTTGATTTAGATTACGTTGATGATATGGCCCTTTCGGCAAATGATGCTGATGAGATGAGCTCATTAGAGCTATTGTTGAGACTGGGAGTAGAGTAAGTTTGGTGATAAACAGAGAGAAAAACTAAAGTGATGAAAATTGGTCAGACAGGCTGTAATTCAGTTAATCTCAATGGTTACAGTCTTGGCAGGTGTCATAATTTAATTATCTTGGGAGCTATGTAACAGATACTGGTGATGTGCGGCATGTGATTAAAGACGAATAGGGATTGCCGCTGGGCCTTTTAAGAATCTATGAAGTGTGGAGAAATAGGCGCATACACCTAAAGACTAAAATTAGACTGTATAATAGTTTGGTTCTTTCTAGGGTTAGTTATGGTAGTGAAACGTGGACACTTTGTAAATAAGATAACAGGAAACGAGATGCTTAAGCAGTATCTTGGGCATTAGGTGGTTCAAATTTGTAACTAATTGTCGTGACCCAAAGAGAAAAGATTCTGTCAGACTATGTCAGATGTGATGACCCGTTCCGAACAGGAGAGAGAGACTATGTAATTACTACTTAATTCACTTCGGTGAATTAATAGATTCGAGGGGTTTTTTCGCCCGTGCCACTGTATGCCTTGTTGTGCTGCATTGAATGAAGAATAACAATGGTCAATCAATTACTGCACGAGAGTTATATAGGGACGACACAATTTTTATTCACACTATATACAGCTGCGTGCTGGGAATGAACTCCATTCTGTGGGCCTTTGCTGCTTCACACTGTGGTTCTTTCTGAATCCACAAAGCTGCTATCAAATTCCCCGCTCAACTCCGTGAGACTTTGCTGCTTTGCTAGTGCAAATATTACTAAAATGAGGTGGAGAATTGCACACTCTGCATTTCTCACTTTACAGACCTCAAAAACTAGGCGAAATGATTTTCCTTTGTCTACACTCTGGCTCCTCCTGAACCACAAGAATAAAGGATAAGATTCTCCAAGATTCTGGAATCCCTCTTGGAATCGCACCCTGACTTCAAGGGTTAATTTGAGAAAGGCAGCGTCCTTTTGACGCGTGTCGCAACGACCTTGTTCGTTCGACAGCTAACACGCAGACTAAAGCTTTCAAATCTCCCGCCTAGCCTCATCACTGCACTAGCGCCCCTCGGCTAGTCATTTACGGCGATAACCAACTTCTGGCATTGATTCTTAAAACAAGCAGCAAGCTTCAGACCCGAAAACAACAACAGTGAGTCATCCCAGCACAAACATTTCCAAGAACACATAAAAATATATACAATATAATACAACAAAAATATACAATAAATAAATAAATATAAAATTCGAGGGACATGACACTAATGATGAAGTTAGGCAAAGAGTCAGCAATCTCCTTTAAGCAGCATATTGTGCAGAGAGAGAATCCCTTGGTTTGCATGGATGGATTAATTATAGATTAGCGAATAGAATTATAAACAGTGTACCTAAAGGCTTCAGAAAGAGGGATAGATCTAGGATGCGGTGGGCAGACAATGTCAAATAGGACCTTGTTAGAATTGGAGTGCATTGGTCAGATACAACAGATGTAGTTCATGGCAGATATGCTTGGAGAACTAAGTTGCACGGACTAGTGGAACTTCGTAGCCCATGGCTGCTTGAGGATAATGATGATGATCATAACTCAAAATACCCCGAGACACAAATTTTTAACCCTCTAACACTGGTAGAGTTCTATTTGAACCATGACCTCGAAAGACACATTGCATCCAAAATTTCCCAACATTTCTGAGATCTTACGACTCAAAATATCTCCAGGAACCGTTTTTAGCTCTCTAGCTCTTATAGATCTAAATTTGACCTTTCAGGTCGAAGGACTCTCCGGATAGGAAATTTAATAACATTTCTTACATCTAGAACCTGGAACACCACTAGACACCAATATTTCCCATTCCTAGAACTCGTAGATCATGGTTTGACTTCTGCGTGACCTCCATTTGACATTGGAAGAGATGTCGGAGGTCAAATTTTGTATTTTTTCCGAGATCTACTACCCGGATTACCCCTAGGTGCAAATTTCCAGAGTTCTACTTTCGTACATCTAGTTACAATTAGTGTGATCCCCTGTCAGCCTTAAAGTCAATCACTCACAATCGTCAATATATATATTAGATGCAACGACTATTTGCGTATGATCGATGTGCCACATACGGAATATAAAGAATGTAGAATGGTATTTTTACCAGCATCCAGAAAACAAGGGATTTATGACGTATTTCTTAAGGTGGAATATTTTTTTATAATTTTATCATCATAAAATATGTTTACAAATTTTTATATCAGAAATATTTATAATTCGCGGGATGATCCATGATCATGTGACGAATGTGAAACTCATTTGCTGTTTTATAAAGAAAGCTAATCGTTTTAATGTTTTTGTGTGACATTCCATTATATATTCGCAACATATATGACAAGAAAAGAAATGGCTTTAGTTCCTGAATTTTTTTACAATTTTTTTACCTTTTGTGTGTCATTCTGCAATTTAATATTTTTCCTAAGCATATTTCATATCTAGATATTTAAAATGAAATGCTTTGTAGTATTTTTTTTAATTAATTTAATTATATAATTTAGTTAAATAAAATAAAATTTTACATCTATCCTTTTTATTATTTTCCTCTCTCTTTTGCTTTGTAATAAGTGCAAGTGCATGATGACTTAGGCATTTTCTTTCTATAAGAAAAACATGTAGAAAATAAACATTTTCTTAACTCGTTCTTGCAGCAATTGAGATCAGTTCTTTTAAGTGCTTCAAATTACACGAAATATCCCGATATTCAGAAATTCAAAATTCTATTACCTATGAAAGAGAAATAAAGGTAGAAAATTGAAGCAACTCCCTTAATAGCACAAATTGGGAAAACGAAGGCGATTTTTATGCTAATAGTATGGCTTAGAAAGCTTATATATTAAAAAGTTTATTAAAGTTGACGTCAAAGAAGCAAAACCTTTATTTTACTTTTGCGTATTTGTTGAATCTTTATTGAAGATTGGTGTATTTTTAGTCAGATTAATGTTAGGAATAATTAACTGCTCGTTCAGTAGAAAAAAGCAAAACATAGATTGTTTTGCTTTAAAACATGTTCTTAGTGAAAAAATATTCAGATTGGATAGTCGGAAAATAAATAGTGAACCTTGCATTGATTAATATCGTTATTATCATTCAACTGGAGAAAAGAATCATTTTTTGTTAAACAATGCAATCAAGAATAAATTCTATTTATTTTAAGAAATATGTTGATATGTCAGTTGTCATCAATTTCTTGCGAAAAAACCATCTTCAAAGCAAATGGGGAATCAAATTTGCGATTAAAATGCACAAAACGCAATTTCTTTCGAACAACCGTATGCTACAAAAGAATGGAAAGGCATTTTAAAAGATGAATAAAAAGGTCCTATTTCTCATTTACAAATCCTGCAAGCGCAAAAGTAACGGCGTTTTCCCTCTTCGATTGGAAGAATGCTCAGTGTGTGTAATCGTTGTATTAGTGCAACACATTATTAGAGGGCGTCGAAGATATATTGTAACTTCAACTCTACATTGAAATGGAATCACACACTGTGCAAGAGATATGTACAAAATCGCAAAATATTCTTTAGATTTACAGATAAAAATCGTCATAAAATATTGAAATACAATTTTTCAATAGTATCAGAGATCGTGAGTTTCAACTGCAAATCTCCGGTACAATATTTCATGGCAGAAAATGGAGGATGAAATATACCCAATGTCTAAAAACATGTTTTCGGAAATTTCGTATATAGTGCGATGAATAAATCGATAGATTATACTATAAACTTTACTCTTCCTTGGAACTAACTATGCTGCTAGATATAGAGAAGAAGATTTTATTACCTCTATATAGAAAGAAATCTATTCGCCATAGAACAAAAGAGTTTGTTATTATTGAAATTTGGGTTGAAAAGATTCCCGAAACATATTATTGCAACTCAATATTAGAGAAATTTTAAATATCAAATATACCTGTTATCAATGGAATAATGTTATAAACCCCGAAAAAATATATAAATTTATTGGTTAAGCGCCGTTGGTTGTAGATCAAAATGACCTGAGTTCGAGTCCAAGATAGGACATGGATATTTCTTTTCTTGTCCTTCCGATGAGGTGTTGCCTTCCTCACAGATCTTCCCTAAGATGTATTATTATGCTGACAGTCTCCTCAGAGACCTCTTCGGCAAAAAACTGCTAAATAAGGGATAATAAAACTAGTTGTTCGTTTATAAGTGTATTTCAGGAAACATTTATAAAACTAGCAGCGCCTTGGGTGACCAGACGTTCCCCTTTTTCGAGGACAGTCCTTGGATGAAAAGCTCTGTACCCGATGAATAAATAATGTTCCCAGAAGTGTCCCGTAATTTATTTTTAGACATGTTTTAAAAAATTTAAAATAACTGTACAGCATGATCAGATCGTTTAGTAATAAAGTACAAGTGGCAATACCGTTATTAAAAATTTAAGTCGGTAATGTAGGTGGAATTCACTACAAATACACTAATTATCCTCATATCTCTTAGAGCTCAAGATTTCAATAACGATTTAATAAACTTACTTTATATCAGACAAATAAATATAACTCTAAATATTACGTTGTGTGTTATGTCAATAAAGACTGTTTAATATTCATAACAACTACTTATGAAATATTTAAAGCTCGTTTTAAAATATTTTTTTACCAATTTAAACACCATTGTCATACAAAATATTTGCATTTCATTTCGAATAAATGATCCATTAATCATATCTCGATTTTCTTCAACGGCCGTATTGAGAAGAGAGAGGTTTAAGAATGCATGCGATCGCGAGTTAAAATAAGACGTATCCAATGATACCAGGATCGCACCATCAAGTGCTGTGGTTTTGCAATATCTTCATATTCTGTATATCTGAATATCATATATAATATTCTCGGGTATCTCTTCAATGCAAAACTCAATACCAATATATACTACGACTATTGTAGAACAGGAAGGAACTGCTTTCGGGGCTTGTTTCGTAAAAAGAGTTGTAAACCTTTGATCTCAAGGCTCATAAATTTATTCATAGCAATAGTTTATTTTCTTATATCTCGGAATGGAACTTTTTCCGAATATACCATAACAATTTTTAAATTATGGCAAAATACTTATTAAATGCAAAGTGATTTTTTAACTTCTAAAAATACTTTTTTTATTGAACAATGAATAAAATGTCCAGTTCATGAAAATTTAAATACTACATTAAACAAAATACAGAAACGTATGCTAGTTCTGTAATATATAATTGACTCTGTAAACGAATAGACACTTAAAAGCATTGCTGCCATAATTAATTTTTATTAACGTTTTTATATTTCATGATGAGGGCCGTATTCAAACTGTAACAGTAACATAAGTATAATTAGAAAACAAACATTGGAAAGCACACCACTTAATTCTGAATATCAGTTAAATAGATATCACATTAACGAGATTTTAATGCATTGTAAATAATTGTTATCACAATTTCATTTTCTTTTTTAATTAAAAAATAGCCGCTAATCTCTGTTTGAAAATATGATAATCGAACAATTGCAATGCACCCGAACTAACTATACTCATGAACTACATTTAAGGATATAAAAGATAAAAATTCCTTGAAGAAATTGTTTAATTCTGAAATAACACTTTTATTTATTTCTTATTAGGATATTATGGAACTTGGATGCAGCAGCGTCTTTGTTTCGTTTTTTTCAATACAGGATAATAATTGCTTTCAAACCGCAGCGTATTATTTTCACTGCAATAAAATCCGCCTCTCCTACCGCAGCTTGAAAAATGAATTAAAAACGCAAATGCTATTAACTATGAACATGAGCATCGTCATTATCGCAATTGTTTGCAGAACGTGTAACCTTATCCGCATTACTGCGAAAAATCGTCTTTGGAATTTGAAATTCGAGGGTTTGAAAGTCTTCGGCTGTTTCGGAGAAGCTGCTCGATTACTTTCCCTGAACTGCTCCTCAGCCATTTATGCATCCTGCGCATGATACTTGAAGGAAACTTCCTCGCCATTAATAAATAACAAAGCCTAGGCATTATAATTTCTTTTTTTTTACCTTTTCGCTTAGAGATACTGCAATGTGTCTATCTTTCATTACAGTTAGGGAAGTAGAGGAGAAATTTCACTACGCATTTTATTGCACTAAACGTTTATTAACGTCTGGCCATATTTAAAGTTCAGATACTAAGGTAAATCGGGAGGAATAATTACTCAGATGTTGCAAGTTTTACGGTCAATTTGTGAAAAATCCCATCGGATGAAATTAACATTCAAATGTATCGCATGACGCTTTTATCATTTGGCTTATTTTCATGAAAACACTCTTCTTAAGCATACTTTGCTAAGCTAAGGTGTATTACGTTGTCAACACAAAATGGTAAATACAATATCATATATCCGTGCTTTTAGGCACTTTGAATTTTTTTCTTGCCGTATTCACAAATTCATATTTCATTCAGAATAAAACCCGTGAAGGAATTGAAGTAGAATCACTCAATATTACCCATGAATTTAAAATTGGGTAAACCAGAATCTGATTTTAATATGACGCCAGTAATGGGTCTTGTAATACCGTATTTCTTCGATTCTAAGACGCACTTTTTTTTCCTACATAAACGTCTCTAAAAACGGGGTGCGTTTTAGAATCGATGGCGTCTTAGAAACGCAGAAAAAGACGGCTCAGAAAAATCAGACTCATATTGATTCAGAAGGAAGTGATGAATAGCAAACTTACTGATAAATAAGTACTATTGTTGTTGGTAAATTGAATTCTATTATAATAAAAATATTTGTTAGATATATTTTAGCAATTTATTTTATTTATTTTTTTCGTCTTGGAATCAAAGCTTTTTGTCTGTTGTTGGTGCTGAAATTAAGGTGCGTCTTAGAATCGAAGAAATACGATATTAGAAATTAAAATGAGAGAAGAAAGATGGCTAAATTATGTATGCAATAGAAGAACACTAAAGATGATATTAAACAATTGAGAATAAATTGAAAGAAATCCCTGCAATCCCTTTAAATCTTCCATTGAATTCATAAATCCCATCTTTAAATAAGTTAGATTAAAAAGAGAAAAAGGAACCATGTGATTAATGTCGCTATGCTGTTCACGCTAAGCTGTTCACGTTCCTTTGACTAGTTCCCCCCCCCCCCAAAAAAAAACATCTAAAAAAAAACATCATCCAGATTTACAACTGCGCAATGGAACTTGATCATGGAGCTTAAAATTTCATATTCAATTTTCTGATCCCTCGGATTTATATCTAGGAGAAAAAACTCGCGGTGCTTTCATTTTCAATTTTTACTAGCTGATTCAGTCGCTGATCTTCTGATTAAAGCCTATAGTTGTCACCAGCATTGTTATTAGTCTGTGGAGCATAAGTAATGAACAAGCAATTATAAACATAAAAGTTATTTTGATTTCATGATACATTTCAAGGCTTTTTGCTAGACGAACACAATGCATTTTGTAACACAAAGGAAATAATTATTTTAGTTCAATGTATCAGTTACTGCATCGTGATTTAAATATGCCCAAACTGATAAACGGTAAAGAAAAGTTTAAGATGATTGAAATTATAATGTTCAAAAATTTGTTTATTAGCTGAAATATTTTAATATGCAAATAGCAAATGATAAATAACAAATAACAAATGACAAAACGCTTTTATTGTATCGAAAGATTCCACTCAAACATCATTTATTAAAAAAAATACGTCACATTTCAACGCACTGCTCACAGTCTCAATAAACTCAAACATTTAACTAGTATATCATTTGGAAATGGATTTTATTCAGTTAGATCAGTGGTTCCTAAATGTTCTGAAGTCAGCGTCCCTTAACCTGTTCTAACGCCCCTTTGCTTTTCTCTAACTTTCTACCTTCGTGGAATTCAAAATTTTTTGTTATAAAACTAATTGAAATAATATTAACAATGTCCACAAATATACGAGTATTTTGATACTATAGTGATAAATTCAATTTTTTTTCTTTTGCGAAATAAAATCTGAGAACTATTCCATATTTTATTTAATCTATTTCTACCTAAAAACTGAAGAACCTTCAAATTTCTAAAACCGCTTCGATGGGAACCACCGAGTTAAATCATTAATGTGAAATAATGAACTTCTAAGGATATTGGAATATTTTTGCTGTAAACCAAATATGGTATTTGTGACATTAATAGCAAAACTATGTATTTACGATGAACAGCATAACAATGCCATTATAAACATAATTACGGTATTAGGAGATTGTTGTTTTATTAGATTTTCTATCTGTTAGTTTCAACATCTTTAGCAAGAGATATTCATATCTATCTAGAATAAGTATATGCGATCGAGTATTTTAGATGATCAGAAGAATAATCACAAAGAACATCAACAAATATTAATCTAAGTGACGTAGTAGTGCTATCTTCATTGTTTTGGCTAAAATGTCCGTAAAACATTGTTCCATTTTTAGACGATGCATATGATTTTGACCATCTATAAATAAACAATTGATTAAGACTAAATACTTCGTTTGAAGCTGAAATACAAGGCGAGTCAATTTTAATATTCAGTTGCAGTTAGAAGAAATTATGCATTTCGAAAAGTGTAAAATCATTAGAATGTTACCACCTGTAATGAATCAAACCGGCTATATTTTACAGCGAATCTGCAATCAGAAATTTAATACGAAATCATGCAAGTTCGTGAAAAAACAAAACATTAGCTTTATAAAAAAGACCGTTACAATTTGTTTTATTAATTTTCTTTTTGTCAATTACGTGTGACGAGAGAACTGAAGTGCCTTCAGCTTTCCGAACACGTTTCACGAGGGGCAGCCATGGGTCAGGATTTTGTTGGCTTTCAGTTCTGTGTGGCTCAAATAGCAACAACAACGGGAGACCTTTCCAAATGGCCACATTCTCTCTATCCAAGATGTCAAGATTTACTTTTCTTTCTTTCTGTTGGTTTTTCCGAAAGAGTGTGACTTTTGAAGAAAAGAAAGATAACAGCTACCAAGGGAAAGAATCTTTGTTTTCACGTACCACGCTCAAGCATTCCGTGTCCAATAATCCTCCAACGGTCAAACATTTGGCGTTTTTGCTTTGGCTGAATCATGACATGTCTTCATGTGTCTCTCAGAGCTTTCCACACGCGTGATGTGTCTGGCCATAATGTTTCAGACGAAAACAGAAGAATGGGGTTTTGCGCTGTTGGATAACAGAAAACAGACTCTTTTGTGAGGTTTATATAAACACATCCGAGATTTCATGCTAGGGAAAAGAATATATATTCGTGGGTTGAGGCAAATGTTCAGACGTTTTAAAATAATGCTATATATAAATATATATATATCATGTAATGGGATTTAAAATATCACAATAAAAAAATGTGAGTAGAATAACCAATACCCTGGTTTTAGCTTAAAAGTGTGAAGGACAGAATCTCTTTCCTTTTTGAAACAATTTTCGTTGCAAACTCCTTCTCTACAGCGCAAATTTTCAAAATGTGTATGGAATTTCGATTTTTTTTTCGGTGGGGGGGGGCATTGTTTATTTTTATTGTACTTTGTAGTTGAGGTAAGTAATGTAAATAAGTACAGTAAGGTCCAGATCTAGAAAAAATATAAAGATAGAGACAAAGTGACTGGATCGAACCGATTGATAATAAGAATTATCAATCGGTTCGAACCATTAAAAAATTGTTTCTGTTTTAGTGGTCTTTAAAACATTCTTGAAAATTTGAATAATGTATATATATATATACTGTATATGACATATTAAAGGTCTGGGCCAAAATAACAACCTATGCTTGAAATATAGCCTGGTAAGAGCAGAGAACTTGTAACTATTAGCACGGTTTCAGACATCCTGAATCTGTGGTTCTCTCCTGCAGATTTATCAATTTTAATCACCTTCTCCACTAACCATCAAAAGTCCTGGGAAATCCATTTGGTATTGAGTCGGTTTTATCTCTTATATAATGAGCTAAAACATCTCTCTGTGCACGTGCGTGAACTTCTTTGCTATACAAATCATCGCTGCTCAATCTAACTCTTTATACCTGGGCTCAAACTGTAGACGGATGCAAGCAAGGAATTATAAATTGTAGCCTGGGCGCTATTCGAACATTTACGGATACATGTTTAATATTTTTCGCCTTTATTCCAGTTACTAGCATTCCAAAGAGTGTGAGGTCATTGTTGACTCTCCAACCCAATCTCCATCTCTACATCCGGGCCTTACATTAACCATTTGTACATTCCCATATACGGGAAACTTATCGTAGTGAAAAGTACCCTTTCTTTCTTGGATTCCGCTTTTCCCAATTTTTACTGTATATATATATATAAAACACGATGTTAATGCTAAAATGATTTTGGAAGAAAGATGAAATGCTCACGATCTCTTTGTGATCAAGAAAAGCAAAGGCTTTACCTTTTAATTTTAACGGATAAACTCACTTAAGTTGTGGCTATCATACTTGGCTCGATTTCCAATTTCGGTGTGGGCATTGTAAATAGCTTTGTTTCTTATTCGTAGTGCCTGAAATAAAATGGGCAAACTAAGGAATACGTTTATGTAGAGACATTTAAAAAACGCTAGGGAAAGCCCACATGCTACGCGAACGAAAGACATTGCATGGTCTGTAATTTTGATAATAGCATTTGTATGAGAAAATGTAACTAAATTGATTTTCGACAGAGTTTGTTCAGTGTTTGAAGAATTATGGAATCTAAAACGTTTAGAGAGCAGCTTAGCATATCATACTTGTTTATTTAAAAACGTTAATAAATAACATATAAAAAATAAATACTGTACTAAAATTTTTATTAAAAATATTTATTAAGATAAGTGCAGTTTACACGTTTCTGAAAAGGTTCTTTCAGGTTATGTCTTTTCTAAAAAAATAAAATCGTTTAGCATTGGATTGGTTTACCTTTGAGAGAATTTTTTTTTCCTTTACCTTTTTCTTGCACACAATTGGCTAATGGTCAGGGTTGGGTTTTCAACTCTCTTATATTTAAACGGCACCTTTTTGCACAGTGGGATAAATGGCAAAGTCGCAAAGATTCGAGAGCTCAGAGAAGGCTGGGATAAGGGGACTTAGTAGGCAAATAGTAGCCTTTCTTAAGTCCATGCAGCGTGTTCTTTAACACTCAGAGAGTATGACACAAACGGAGTCACAATTGTTTTACGTCCCATCTGATTGAGGGAAACTTTTCAAGTCCCCTAATGACTGGGGCAGGATGAGAAGTTTTGCGGAGATAAATTTTAACGCTGGTCCAAGTGGGACTTTAACTTGGGAACTGTAGATTTTTTGTAGAACTGTAGTTCCTGGCGCACTTATAACTGAGCCACCCCCAACTCCCCAAACGATTAGGTCACAGGAACCCCAAGGGATCAAAGTATGTTAGGTAAGGGGATCCACTAGACAGCTGTTACGAGACAAATGGAATTCTCCCGTTAAGGCCATCTAGCGTGTTCTTTAAGGTTTCCACGGCACTTTCCTGCACACGAGGGGCGGGGTGGTTTAGTCAATAATGCACTAGGCTCGTAATCTGCAGTTCCCAGGTTCGAGTACCAGCTGGGCCAGCGTTGAGATTTATCTCCACAAAACGCCCCGCCCTCTACACGATCAGTAGGGGACATCGACAGACATGGAAATACCGCCTTCCATCGGATGGGACGTTAAGCCGTGATTCCGTGTAAAAGAGGGCCATACCCTGTGCACGTTAAAGAACACGCTAGATGGCCTTGACGGGAGGCTACCATCTGTCTCCCAGCAACTGTTCCCGTGAGTCTCTCACCCAAATTTTTCTGAACCTTCGGGGTCTTTGTTACCTGGCCATTTAACCCATTGTGTGCAAAACAGTGCCGCTCAGAGGTAAAACAACCCAACCTGTACACGAAGTATGACCTAACGTCCCATCCAAAAGACGACGACCTTCACAAATCCAGCGGCGTCCTCTTTCTCTCTGAAAGCAGGGTGCGATTAGTGGGGATTAGTGACGAAAATTCTCAACATCATCAGAGTTGAAATCGAATCTTAGAAATGTCGATTACGAACCTAACACGCTACCGACTGAGCCAGTCCCACCCCCCCAAAAAAATTTAAGACTAACGTCGCTGTTGGTAAATGTTTAAAATAACACATAACTCATCATTTAAAAGCTAAACAAATATTTCAAGAAATAATTTTGCGGAAAAAATGAGTCAGCGTGAGATTCGAACCCACACCTCCAAATTACAATCCAGGTGCTCTAACTACTAAGCTATCATCAGCTCTCTCATTTATCCACTTATTGTGACTGTTAAATCTCACTGGCTTTGTTGCTCATGGCGCCATCTATAATAGGGAAGAAATCGACGAAGATCATTTTTTGCACAAAATTATTTCTTGAATTGTATGTCAACAGGTAATCCGTAATTTTTTTATTGATTGGTTCTTTCATTAATAACATTTTAGCATGAGTGACTTCTTTATTTAACATCTATATATTGAGCAATACGGGATAAGTTGCCTTTCCTGATGATGGTGCCATCAGCTGCAAGGTCAGTGAGATTTAAAGGTCACAACTAAGTGGGTAAATAACATCTCTGTTGGTAGTTTAGTGGTTGGTTTAACTGGGAGAGTGGGTGCGAATCCCACTCATCGGCGAATCTCATTTTTATCACAAAATTAGTTCTTGAATAATAACCAAAAGGCAATTTGTGATTTTATTATTAAACAAATATTGTTGAAAACTTAGATATATGGATGTTTATTTTACTTTTAGCGACATTTTTACGTTAGACCATATTTTGTAAGTTACCAATGTGTCTTTTGTTCACATAATATGCGAGTGTTCCTTATTGCTTGTGAATGTTAATTTATATAAACTTTTGGTAGGAAAGATTGGTTATTTTAAAAAGGAAAGATCTCCAAAATGCATTCACAACCTGATAAGTATTATATGTTTCTCCGTATTAAGGTAAAAGAAATAAGACCTTCAGAACGAGGTCACATAAGTCTCACAAAGATATTAGCATCATGCTAGCATGGGCGCTGACAAAAGGGGAGGAGGGGGATTTGGGTAAGAGGAATAGTTGCTTTCTCCCTACAAAACCATTTGAAAACTTAATTTATGTTGAATAATATCAATTGAACCAAAATTATTTTTCCTTAATAAAATGTAGTCGATTTTTTTTCAGAATCATGCTATTTATTTTTATTTATTAATACACAGTCGTATCAGAATAATATGACCACCTACCATATATATATATATATATAGTAGGTGGTCATATTATTCTGATACGACTGTGTATGTGAAACGTTTTCTTTTTTTACATATTTTTTTAAAAATGTTTTTATTTCGTTTTGGTCATCCTTAATTGCATTATAGTATGATGTGTGCATGATTATGTGTTAGCAACTGCGCTCATTAATGTGGCAATTGCTAACACAGATTCTGAGATATCTCGTCCTAAAGATCTCCATCTTGAAACATTGAATTTCGCCCCCACTTCCTGGAAAATCTTCTTCTGATGGCCATGGTGTTAGTAGGACCCATCTAGGAGGGGTGAGCAAGGGGATCGTACGCCCGGCCCTTTGTTTACTTCTTTCCTGCTCAATTAATCCACCCCCGTTGCTTATTATATATATATATCAGGGCCTGGTTGTTAGCATTTAGCCTGTTTAGGATACGTCTACTATATATTTTATTAAACAAAATAACTTCCTTAAAATAATATTGTAAGGAAATCATTGAGATACAAAAATAAATTTTTGTTTTCTCTAATAAAGTATGGCATAGCGTGAAAACTGTGTACATAGTAAACTGTGTTTTAATGTGATTTCTAATTTTATAGTGTGAAACAATGATAATCATGTATTGCTAAATTGCGGAATAGATTTTGCCAACATTTGCAAAATGAAGCCACCGTCCTAAGTCTTTAAGTTAAATGTTAAGTAGACTATTCTCGAGTATCATTCTCAAGTTTTGTGGGGAAGGTACCCTCTTCAGGTACCTTCCCCACATTATTCGGTAATCATCCGTTAAAAACTGCATTCAATCTGGAATGAATATTTGGAAGACAGATATAAAATTTTAAAAGTCAAATAACAAATATTTCACAGTATTTTGTTGTTGTTTTTTAATTAAGAATTATTATCCTTTTTTAGGCGTCCCTCCCCTTGCAACAATGCGTAGAATCCTCTCACCACCATCAAGTTTTTTATCACTCTCATCAATTCTCTTCGCACCCCCTTCCCATGAATTATCCTTGAAGCTCCAATGAATTATTCTTGCATATCCACTTGCAGATCTCTTTGCTTGATTTATTTGGGAAAATAAATAAAATGAAAACACCGTTTCCAAACATTCCTTTCAACCCACTGGGAGGTGCGGGAATCCCAGATTAAAAATCACACTTTTATATTTAAATGAAAATAAAAAGATAAACACTCATGATATGAAAGAAAAAAAAAACAAAGTGTTAATCTAAAAAGTCGTAAATATAAAAGGTACAACAGGGTTTCTGAAACTGGAGTATCCGATCCAACCCCCCGATTAAGAACCCCTATTTTAGATTTAAATGTAAAACAGAGGCAAAAGTAGCCGCATGATGTAAAAAAGCTTAAAAAGTGCTTTGATGAAATGTCTGCTGAAATTTCTATAATATGTTTCGTAAGAAAAATGCATTTGGATATATGTTTTTCAAGTTGCGTTGATTTTTCAATTTCGATTGTAAGCCAATGATAATTATTTCTCTTCAAAAGAACTAGATATTTTAAGAGAGACGCTATGTAATGTTTCATGAATAATTATTACTTAAAAACGAAAGCAACTTCAGCTCTCTCTCTTAGCTTCCAAATAGAGAACTTTCACAATAGATATCAGAATCGATTTGGAACGTTTACTGCTAGCCTATCGTACTTTTATTGTCAGACTTAGGCTTTTATAGCTTAGTGGTACCTTTCTGCTGCATCAGACTATTGACTTCGCCTGGTCTATAGTTTGATCTTGATAGTCAAGGTATCCTACATTGAAACTTTCTGGCTCGTAAAGGAAACTTCAATAGTTTATAGTAGAATTTTAAATGCTGAATGTTTATTTCGAGCGTGCGTATCAATGTTAGAGCCTCGTTTGTGTCTTAAAACGGATATTATTATTTTAAGTTAATGAAGTATGAAGAGTTTATTACAGATAATGGCAGGAAATTCTAGAGTTAACTAAATCCTAAACTGGAAAAAAATGCGTGCTTTTCTCGTGTGGGCTTGTCTTAAATTTTGAGCACTGAAGGGATAGTAAAATGAAAAATTTCCGCATTGGGTTATTTTCGGAATAAGAAATTATTCCAATCTAATAACAGTTTTTTTTTCTACATGTAATGTAGTGAAACACTTCGATATAGTTTTCCCACATATTGCAATATTTAATATTTTTGATAAATATATTATTTTATTATTATTTTATAATAATATATATATATATAACATTTTTGGTTAATATATTATCAGTATATATTATTATTATTACTATTTAAAAGGATCATTATTTTTGCATGTAAGAAAACATGATGCTGTAATTAATGTTCATTTATGCCTACAAATACCACAAAGGCGTCCACTCTTATTCTCCTGCCATAGGTTATCATTATCACTGTCTCACATCATCTTTGTCATTTGGACCCATTTTACCTTATGTGTTGCCCCTGCTTCTTTATTAGGTCACCAAATAGCATTTTTGTTGTCATGTAGAACCATTATCTTTATATAATGAACTACATTGTCTCTTGTGGGTTTTGTCGTATGTACTTGACTCTACATAAACGATAGTTTTATACCTTAGGTATATGGGGCAGTATTATTTAGCAGTTATAGTCAGTCGTAAGAGTGGAAAGAGTAGTTCCTGTGCTGTACTAAAGCAGTGAATGTTCGAGAAGAGAAATTTTCTTGTTACGTTTGTGATATATCAATATCACCAAGGCTTCTTGCTTATTTCACCACACAGGTCCTAAACAAACCAGGATAAAGAAAAAGGTTGGAAATAAACCAGGAAACCTGGTCAAAAACTCAACAGATTAACTTCACTGATACATTTAAAAAATACATCTTTGTAAATTATTTGTGGATAAATTACCCCTTGAAAACGTCTTTAATTTAACACTGCAGTTAGGCAGTACTCCCTTCATATAAATAAATTCTTAATTTATGCAAAAATTCATCTTCTGAGATAAGTTAACAATAAGAATCAAAATATACAAAATTTGGAGTTAATAGGCTTTACTTCTGAGAAACCTATTATCGAAAGTCGAGCCTTTTTACAACGTAATTAAATGATTCATTCTATTTGTATTTTTCGTTTCACCATAAGATCAATATTATATAATATGGATATTTACAAGAATGAATCCTGAACAATTCGAATGATGTCCCATGAATTCTTAAAACTTGGTGAACAAACCTATATAGGATGCAAAGAGCTTCTAGGTTACTCCCTCCGTACTTGTAGCAGCACAAAAATCAATATTAATCAAGACACTTCGAATAGTGTATATAATGCATTTCATTATGAGCATTGATGAGAAACCTGAATAGATCTTGTAAACGCGAAAACCACAAATAATATTCAGAAACGGGATAGATTTTCAATACTTTTGCAGAAAACAAATGAAAGTTTTAGCGCGTACCTTGAAATCTTCAGAAAATTTTTAATGTTACTTCATGTTCAATTTAAACGGTTTCTCGATATAGTTATCGGTTCCACAGTTAGAGACTAGAGCAAGGTAGCGTGAAAGTAAACGCATTTTGTATGTCAAATCACGTGACGATTGCACACATCCCATTACACTATGTACATCAAACACGCAAAGCAGTTGTGCATTGCACAACACTAAGTTTTCCTAAGAACAAATAGTACAAATATGGTACAATAAGTCACTAAATTTGCATTCACTTCAAAGGGAGATAGAGCTCCGGCAATCCTGTTGATTATATACATTGGCGCCCTATTTTTCTTTGAAGTGAACACGAATTCAGCGACCGATAGGCTTTAGTTTTACTTTCTGTTTTTTGCGTGCAGATAAGAAGAGAGGTATTTTTTTAAATACTTTAATTTATTTATATTTTTTTTGCTAAAACCACCCACCTTCAGAAAGTTTCATTTGAAATATGATTGATAAGCATCGACCACACGTTTCCTTCCTCTCTTTTTGGAGTCGTTTTTAAGGTAAACCATGACATTGGAGATGTCACGAACTTTAATTTGAGATATAACTCGTTACGGTCCACCCCCGCGACGTTTCGAAACTGTCTACGACGGTCTTTATATGAGCTTTCATTTGACACTTTACTTCCAATTGTAAGTGCACAAGTTCAGAAGATATAGCAGAAAAATCGCTTCCACATTTACCCTTTTTAGGAGTGAAGAAACTTGTGGCTGGAATTTTTTTAATCTGAAAATTCCCTATGTCAAAAAAGCTTTCATTTGAAGAATCGCTCATTTATCCTTAATACTCGCGTTAAGAGATATAGCGGAACAATCGTTTTCATATTTCCTCATTTTTAGGGGGGAAGAAAGCATGGGTTAATTTTGTATAGTCTGTGGCACTCCCGAGTAAAAAGCTTTTTGATACATAAATCATTTAAGTTTTTCTGTCGCGTTCGAAAGATATGGTGGAACAACTGTTTTGACAAATTCAGAAATCGAGAACCAACAAATGACGAGAGAAAAGCAATAGGAAGAAGGTAAAAGAAAACAACTTCCAAATTGTCAATTACATGAACTTTAGTAATCGTACAAAGATGTGAATTGTAAGAAATGTAATGTTTGCGCATATTTAGTATGGCCTGTTACTACTATGCAAAGTAGAATAAACCTTATTTGAAACACTAATAATTATTATTTAATAAACTAAATTGATGACAATAAAATATTAATGTAAATAACATTTAAAGAAAAGGAAAGAATAATAAAATTTCTCTCAAAGACCACTGTACAATATAATTATAATTCGCCACTGAAAACACAAAAAGGGACACTGTAAAGGTAAAAAAAATTCAATATAGAAAACAATCCTCGTAATATGATGAGGACATCGCTATCCTAGAGAAACTGTATTTATTTATATGGCTTATGTTATTATATTTCATATTTTAAGCAATTTAAACCATATAAAGAATGAAATAGGAAAAACAGGCGTCTTCATTAATCGAAATGAGATTCTAAAATTGTCATGAAGCAGCAGTAGTAATAATTTGCAGAATCTATCCAAAGATGAAAATATCGTATTCCAAGTATACAGCTTCAAATATCATGGTATAAAAATCGTCATCATAATAAATAATACACATATCTGAAAGGGCGGTGGATGCAGAATACATGTGCTTAAAGCGTTCTGACGTCAGAGTGTACATTAGCTTAATTATACTACTGCTTTATTGAGAGAGTTTTATCTCTGCTTCGACAGATTTAGGTCTACTTTAGCTTCCTAGATACTTGATGAAATGGTTCCAAATCTGGTACATTGGTTTCCCCTGTGATGGGTTACCAAAATCAGATCCTTACGTGTTATGGGGCAGGATATATCCTTTTGCAAATGAGAGGAATGCCATGGCTTTCTCGGCTGTAATTTGTGAAAGTTACGAACGAACAACGGAAGGAGAAATTCGTTTCTCGCCATTGGCGCGAAATGCTATATGATTTCTGATGAGGTAATAAATAAAAACTGCATCAGAATAGAAATATATGTTCGAATAAAAAATAAAAAATCCTATTGTGTCTTAAAGTATCTAATGAAATTAAAACTTATCGTATAAATCAAAACCTGGCATTACAAAATCATCAAAAGGCTAATAAATAAAAATATTTGCCACAATCAAAAAAAAGGAAAAAAAATACCCCAGGAGAATGGGAAAATTTTATCAAAGAACTATATGGATTAAAATGATCACCACTCATACTAAAGGATATTAAATGAAATCATTATTTTTAAATAGCAGAAATAATTTTTGCCGATATCTGCGATACGAACCGACGATCTCTTGATAAATTATCGCATGTTCTGAACTACTTAAAGAAAAGGAAAGAATATAATTTATTTCTCAAAGAACCACTGTGCGATATAATTATAATTCGCCACTGAAAATACAATAAAGGAGACTGTAAAGCCACTGGTACAGTACATCAGGCTAAAGTCAATTCTTTTCTGAAACTTTAAATAATTTAAATTGGTGTTAATAAATTTTAAAACATTTCTGACCCATAAAAATATAAGTATCTCGTGTTGTTTTTCCAACAGACGAGAACCAAAATTTCTGTTGATCTGTTTCAGCCATTATTTTGTGGCAGTCTACTTAAGAGAATATCTCAAAGCTCTTAACTAAGTTTTTAAAATACAAAAAAAATCGCTTTGAGAAATGAAAACAAAAAAGAGTACTGAAGTTAACTTTCCATTTTATTTTTTGACTCCCTGAGGAACTTACGTATCTCTTCCTCTATCTTTACAGAAGATATAGGAATGAACGTTTAAGCAGAATCAAGATACCCAGATAATTCAATCGGCAGTGTTACCAGATTCGAGCATGCCGTATTTGTCTCTTTCGCAAAAGTTGCGCCTGAGGCCTCTGATCGGCTGTTACGTACATTTTCACCATTTCTAAATGACAGCACATCTGGATAATGTATTTATTGAAGAGACTCCGGCTGTAATTATATTATTTAGATGTTGATGCTCAATAATCAGGTGGTTAGGATGCTTTCGAAGTAGTTTCAGCAGAGTTGCCTTTGAATTCGCTTAACACATGCCTGAATGTTCTTGTTACTTGCTGAGTTGTCAACTTCACAGAGTGCTGCATATGGTAATTGCGTTAGGAGACTTGGTGTTTCATTAAATATTCGGAGATTTAGGTAGCTTTGATTAGGACGATCTTTTGTAAGCTGCGCAAATGAGTTTTCCATGTAATATATATATATCAAGAACAAAGTGCTGATTTACGCATAATGCACCAAATAATTGATTGCATATACAGAAGATTATTCGAAGAGCTATAAATTGAAACTTTGGCTTTTCAATATTTCAGGTCTTTTCAAGCATACTTTAGCTTATAGAGCTCAGCATATGCTAAATCATAGAATCAGAGAAAACTGAAACTTAGTTATTATTACACCATGAACTAGACGACTCCTTTAGCTAGACACCTTTAGTAATTCGAGCTTTACTCAACCCAAAGTAAATAAATTTGATAACAACTACATAATTCTATCTTCAATAATTAATATATTAATAATATGAATTAATATATAAATGATTAATAATATATCAGTCACTTCAAATATTTGATAATTCGACATTTTCTAACGGCAATCTTATTTCTAGTTAAATTATGGTGAATCCTAGATCATAAGACACCCTCCCGACTTTTTCTACTATAATTGCCTCACAATTAATGGCACAGTTATAGCACGAAGTCCTTTAAATCTTTCATCAGCTAAATATATTTTTAGTAACTCAGCATTTTACAGAATTTGCGAGTTATGTTAGCGTTGTTAATATATGGAGACGCTTTATATACTGGTTTCCACAAATTAAGGAATAATGAGAAAAATCGCGATAATTCGCCAAAGAAAATAGTGATATCCTCACAAACTTGTTCACGTCACCAGTAAAGTAATGCCGAGTGAGCATATCGTACGCAAATTAGTCTAGGTTGCGTTAATTTGGACAATCGGATAGCGGTATAAAAAGGGGTGTTTTGGAGTGGATCGTTAATTTGTGTTGTAAATGTGAGTAAAGAAATTCGAAAAAGCCATTTTGTAGGAATGACCTCGAGACATCATTTGCCAAATGAACTGCGGTGGAGAGCTATTGGCAGGCTCGAAGCAGGCCAAAGTCAGTCAAACATATCACAATGGCTGAATGAGAGTCCTTTTGTGGTCTGTAGACTGTGGATTCAATTTCTTAGCATGGATTTCGCGTCTCTAGCCGAGGAAGGTCTAGAGTTATGACCGTTGTACAAGACCGATATCTGCGATTAACAGCACGAAAGAACAGGACGTCTACTACCTCTCAGTTACGATCCTCTCTTGCAACAGCCACTGGGAGGGTTGTATCAGCTTCTACTGTGCGTAGAAGGCTTCATGAGGGACTATGTACGCTAGAAGGCCAGGAATTTGCATATCGTCACGTCACATCATATAACTGGGCAGAAGAGCAATGGAGGTCCGTATTCTTCACAGATGAATCCATATATTGCTTTCAGAGTGATTCCGGACATTGGTAAGGAGATAACGAGGTACCCATTATCATCCCAGTAACATCCGTCAAAGAGAGGGTTACGTCGGAGGTAGCGTCTGTATGTTTGGGGTGGCAATTCCTTAGGTGGATGCACAGAACTCTATGTGTTGACGAGTGGGAACCTCAATGATCATAGGTATAGAGATGACATCCTGGACCCTTATGTATGTCCTTAAGCTGGTGCAATAGGTGAAACATTCATTTTACAAGACGATAACGCTCGTCCACACAGATAACTAGTGGAATAATACCTTCAGTAGGAGACCATTATGCGCATGGAGTGGCCGGCTCGATCTCCCGACCTAAATCCGATTGAGCATGTGTGGAATGCTCTAGGGAGACGTATTGCTGCCCTCAACCAGCCACCTGAAACAAAGGGAGAGCTTATTACTGCTTTAAAGGAACAATGGTCATTACTCCCTACTGAGCCGATTTACAACATTCTAAACAGGATGGAACATCGCTATCGTGCCTGCATTGCTGTAAGGGGTACCACACTCCTTATTAAAGAACTTTGCCGATTGCATTCTGACACCTCATTTTTGGACAAGTTCCTGTAAGTGTTATATTTTGACGAAAAATGTTTTTAGTGTAAAATATTTTATGTCATTCAGAAACTAGTATTGTAATTCATGTTTCCATCAAATTTTATTAAAATCATTCATATTATTTTTTGTTTATCATAATTTTTCTGAGTTTTCCTTAATTTATGGCAAACAGTGTATTTCACATCTCTGGTAAAATGACATTTGCCAAACCCAAGGTTTACAGAATTTAGTTCATTGAATTATCTCTCGATAATCCAGTGTTCTATAACTTGTACACCCTCAGTAATTAGACTTTTCACAGGTCGTAAAGCTGCATTAATTCAAAATTTAATAACATCTATATCTTCGATAACAAAACATCCAATTTAACTTAACAGGTTTTGATGTTGTTAGTAAACCTATTAACATGTCTTATATCCATAGTATAATTATTGGATGGCTGTTGATGTCATAAAAATTCAAGTCAGTGAAAATAATGCTTTTTGCCATTAATGTAATATTTCTTTATTATAAAGAAAAGCAAAATATATTATCTACGAATTTGCTCCTAGTTCCCTCAATGGCAGTAAAGCATGCTAAATTTAAACCAATACTGAACGCCTATAACATAAATGCATAACGTTCGTTAAAACTTCGTTTTATTTTTTATCAAAAGAAAATATCCATTAGTCTCAAGGACATCATGAGACTGGTTTTCGATTTTTGAGTGATGACGGTCTTATAAAGGCTTGCTAACGTCTCGAGCTAATCGATCTTTGAGGATCTGAATAATATTAATGATGATGATGATGATGATGGCGTATATCGCCAAATCCCATTAACCTTTATAACCGTTATGATGGGGGGGGGGGGTGACTCAGACGGTAGCGCGCCAGCCTCGTAATCTATAGTTCTCTGGTTCGAGTCCCAGCTGGGTCAGCGTTGAGATTTATCTCCGCAAAACTCCCCGCCCTGCCCACGTCAGTAGGGAACACCGATATGCTTGGAAAGGCTGCCGTCCGTCGGATGGGACGTTAAGCCGTGGCTCCGTGTGCGGGAGAGTCATACCCTGTGCACGTGAAGAACACGCTGTATGGCCTTGACGGGAGGCTACCATCTGTCTCCCAAACAGCTGTTCCAGTGGGTCCCTCCCCCAATATTCTCTGAGACTTCCAAGTCCCTGTGTTTTGAACACAATGGGCTAAATGGCCAGGTCACATGGTGTGCAAAAAAGTGCCGTGAGGTAAATAACCCAACCCATTATGATATTTTTCTGAGTACATATCATCATCGATGCTTAGATAATTTAAATACTTAGGGCGTTATAAAGATGTAAAGTATCCATATCAGTAATTTCGATAATCTTATTCACTGAATTTACGCGTCCGTGGATTTCGTTCACTTCTAAGAAAATCTATAAAGATTCGTCGCATGAATTCTTATACACAATCAAATGACTGTCAACAGCATAAAAATTCTGTGATATAAAAGTAGAGCCAAGAGTTTGTTCGAAATCAATGATTATCTCACGATCTGTACGTCAATTTCAATCAACGCTGCCCCTTTTAATAGCAACCATCTCAGCTCGGCTTTTACATTATTCAAGACGCGTTTGCTGATTTTCAACGCGAAATCTCCCTCCAAGAAACTCTCGTCATAGGGAGCAGATACTCAGAATGGAAAACAAAAGAAGCCCCGTCTTTCGTCGTCTCGATATTGACAAGTAAAAGGAGTTTAGTACGCTCTTCTTCCGACAACTTTGTTTTACTTTGATGCGCTCTGAATCACTTGTCGGTAAAACGCACGCGAATCGATGATATTTTTCGATTGGACGGTTGTGATGTACTGAAAGCTCATTTTTAGGTTTTGTCGCTGGAGATACGATTTTCGCCGAAGCGGGTATCAGACTCTCAGTCGAAACACTTGGCTTTAGTGCGACACAAAGAGCATTTCTATCCAAACGGCAGACTATCCCTCCCCCTCCCCCGCACAATCTCCCACCCCTCGAATCGCTCTTCCTTCTGTGTTTGTGTGTTGGGCATATTCCGGGTCAGACTGCGAGTGCATTTCTGTTCAGCACCACACTGCGGCATCTTCCGGGCAATCACTCGCACGGGTCTTCTTCGAATGGACACAGTCGTTTGAGTTTCACGACGCACCGCTGAACTCTACGTGATGGAAAGATCGAAGGGTCTGTCTCTAAGGATTTGACTTGCTACGCAGGGTGTAACTCCGTTTTGACGGAACGTGAACTTGTCGCTATTAGACGGAATCGACTTTGTCCGTTCCTTTCTCGTTTCTCTCTCTTTTATCTCCGTCTGAATTTGTTTTTTTTATTTCTTCTTGCAAATCTTGATTTGCTAAAAGAATGAACGATAGACAATTTGTGTCCCTGAATTTATTTTTTTTCTTCGTAAAGCTCCGATACGTGACAACGCATATTAGAAATGAAGTTAGGGTGGGTTGTTTTGTGTCTGACGGATGGTTTCCCCCCCACAGTGTGCTAAATGGTGAGGTTTCAAGGACCCTAAGGACTCAGAGAAGTTTCGGAGAGGAGTCGCTGTACACTATTAGGAGACATTATGTCAATGCCATCCAGTGTTTAACGTGATAAGGACGTGATTATTCTTCTGTTCACTAAACTACAGATTAAACTGCCCTTAGATGGAGATTAGCCTTTCCAAGCCCCTCAGTGTCCTCTTTCTCAATGAGAGCAGGGTGAACGTTAGCGGAGATAGATATCAATGCTGGTAGAGTTGGAAGTCGAATTTCAGAACTGTAAATTGCGAACCTGATTGGATACTGGTTTCTTCGGTGGCAATCGCCACCCGAAGAAATGAGGAATGCTTGAAAAATTGAATGCGGTTATTGATATTCAGATAATGCGGATTGCTCATAAATTATGCAACACCTAGTTGGGAAAGTGGTGGGGAGGGGGGAGGTATTAGAGGTTTGTCCCACAAAGCTGAAATGCTATATTTAAGTCTCTGAATAGTCACATTTTCCGGTTTCGTAATGACCGAATTCAGAATTTGTTTATGTTATAGTTAAAGATATTCCCCTGACATTCACTTGCAATGTTGTTTTTCGCAATAAAGAGGGAAAATTCGTACAAAAAAAAGAAAAAGTGTTAGGTAAAGGCCGTGGAGTAATACTGACATGAACATGTTACCATTAAATAAGGCGAAGCGGATGGCTAAAATCTGCTAAAACAGATTATTGCAATTAATGAAGATATTATGATAATCGGTTCATTATGTTATTAATATCGGTTCATTATGTTAACTTACAGATATGTGATGTCTCATGTCGTATTCTAAATAAATAATAAATAAATTTCCCCTCAAGCATCTGCTTGCCACAGAGGTCTGACAGGAGCCTGTCAGTTTATACGCCATAGTAGGAAGTCTGTGAGGATGGCGGGATCTCAGCAGAAAAACAACATAATCATCCATGCCTTACCCGAGGCTCGAACCCAGATCCCTTAGATCATTTTTTGTTGTTATTCAGCTCTATGTTTTTCAAATATTTTTATGCTTTGCATTGTTTCATTTCATTTATGATGTAAAAGACAGGTGACTAAGCTTGAGGGAGAGAATGATTGGTTGGAGTTTTATGCACAAGAGCGGGCTACTTTACTCTATTTAAACGTTTGGCATATCCGTTGGTTTCTTTATTTGTAGTTTAGACTGAATCGCAGAAACCTTTTCTTCAATGATTCTGTTTTTTAACCCATTGAGTCTTTTTAAACTAGGTTTGGCTAAACAACGGTGTATGGCAAAAGAACTTTCGCCTCATAATGCAAATTTTTAATATACTGAATCTGTCTCTTATCTTACGCTGTTCTTTGCCAAATATTTTAGGTGCGTAACTAAGCGATTCTGACAATTCTCAATTCAATTCATTATTCAATTGCTAATTTTCTTATTACTTAAAATTGCATAATTTTTCAAATTTATTCCTCACCAGAAGTATATGTTTTCGTTTCTAAGTAAAGAATTTTTCTTGAGGTTCTTCAGGAATGTTTTTTCTCGTGGTTCTTTGCTATGTACTGTTGCTAACTTCAAGCCTGATAAAGATCAATTTTCATGCGTGGTTTGGGTGGGTTGTTTTACGCTTAAGAGGCGTGTTTACGCACTCACTGGGGTAAATGGGTAGGTCAAAAGAGCGCCATGTACTCAGAATTCGATTGGTGGAGAGGATGCACTGTGCAGCTCTTAATGTACTAGGTAAAATACAATAAAAGTATTCGAAATATGCAAAATCAAATTTATTGACCACAGTCACCAACTTACTGGAGACACCCGCTTTTTATACTACACATTTTCAGTGTATTCACTTATTATTTATTTCAGAGAGTATGATATTTGTCTCCTGTTAGGACACAGATGAAAGCTATCTCCTAAGCAAAAATGTAAATCTCAGCACCTAACACATTTATGGAGTGGATGAATCTTATTTAGATCAGTCAGATTTTACATTTTTAAAACGTTATCAATTTACATTTTTAAAACGTTATCAATTTACATTTTTAAAGTATTATAATCTTACAAAAAGGACGTAGATAGCCTAGATGCTTTATGCAGCTTGTCCTGGTTTCTCTTACAGCAGACAAACACTTACACATTTATTACACACTTGCATATTATTAAACATTAAGCGGAAAAGTGTACATGTTATTTGCATGCATGTCCAGTGTGTTCCTTTTCTCTGTGAGACCTTAGGGCCCTTGTGACCTGGCAATCTATTCCATTGTATTCAAGAAAAATGAAATGTTCCCAAGAATAAACTATCTGACATATTTTTCCAACTCCAAATTAAAAATCATATGTTTTAGTGACTCCTCTGTTGGCAAATTTCCAAATATACACGGCAGGGCTGAATTAGTCAGTAGCGTTCCAGGCTTGAAATCTGAATGTTCGAATCCCAACTATGCCAGGATTGAAATTTACTTCGGCTAATTCCCACCCCTCATTCTGTGTGAAAGGGGACATGAAAGGGGATACCGATGGGCTTGTAAAGGCCACCGTCTCTCGGATGGAGCTATAATCCGTGGACCGTTGTGCTTAACAGACATACCATATTCACGTTAAAAAACCCATTGGATGGCCTTAAAAGGAGTGTCTATTAACACCTGCCCAACGAATTCCCTTTTACAACTTTCTCTGAGCCCTTGGGGCCTTTGTGACCTGGCCATTTAGTCGAATGTGTACAAAAAAGAAATGATGAGAGACGAAACAAATCCAAATAAACTAAACATTTCACCTGTCATAATTTTTTGTTGTTGTTGTTGTCGTTGTTTTTCTGCACCACGCTGAAATAACCTGTTGACTTTTCCTCTTAATGCTTAAAAATTGACTAAACTAAATAAGACTGATCCATTCCATTCCATAACCGTTTTGGGCTGGTTAAACTAAATTTTATTACAGTTATGAATTTAGTCTATCACGTCCTGTCTCTCTTACTGAGCAGAGAGCTTCCTTCCGCTTCACAATTCCCCAAAGGCGAACGCTGCATATTCAGTCCACTCGCGGATGCTATAAAACGAATGCATCTTTCAGTTGCCGATCTTATTACAGATTGCCGTGAGCAATTCTTCCTGTTAGTCACGTGAATTTAGCAATAAACTGAAATATAATAATGAACTTGTCTGCAGTCTCCCTTAGGACTACTAAAGCGAGCAATTTCGGTTCGATGTTTTATGAGAAACCGTTGTATTGCAATTATATTATTTATTTTCCAGAGAAATGAAAACGAGGAAGCTGATGACGGTAATTTTTTTCTGTAATGGGAAAGAGAAGTTATTATTGATCCTATTGCCAGATCAAGTGAAGTAATACAATAGGGGTTGCTATAAGTTACGTAAGTCTACTATAACGGAAATTGTACTTATTTTCTGTCCGTCTTACGTAAAAACACTTAATGCTTTCTTGGACGATCGCCACATCGCTCTGTGTTGTTTGCTTTTTATAAAGATCTTCAATTTTTGTACGCTTTTTTGCCATACCTTTATTTTATTTATTTGAACGATATATTTATTTTATTCAGCATTGTAATCAGCATAACAATGGAGTGTTGCAGCAGCAGTATTTAACAATAAGTGATAATACCGAGACAATACAAAAGAATATCGATATTTCAGACTGCTATATTTTATTAAATAATTAAATGGCAAATGTAAGTGTGTGCAAAATGTCAAGAAACTCTCCAAGTTTCGTTTTGTATTCAACAGACTGATGGAGTGATATGCAAACTCCGTCATATTCGGGTTAGCATGTCTGGTGTAACACTAGCAACAGTTGCAGAGATTATTTCCTTAAAATGCTGTAAAATATGATATTTCGGAAACAATGAGGTTTTCAATACATCCCCTTCAAAAAAAAAAAAAAGAAGTCCATTGGTGTCACATCAGGACTTCTAGAGAACCACAAGATCGTCTGTCTCTACCAATCTAGCGATTTGGAAATTTGGTTCTAGAGACATTATATTTTAATTTAGAAATTTATTATATGTCATAGTAATGTCACCATGTGATACTACATGCACTTTATTATAAGTAGAATTTGGAGGTTTCTTGATATTTTAGGCACAGAGTTACTATCGTTACTTAGTTGTTTAATAAAATATAACACTTTATAATATGAGTATCCTTTTATAATAACCCTGAATAAAAATATAGCTGACGTTTGCCAACAGCAAAACGAAAAAAGAAGGAAATAAATCTTAAGGGATGACTATAACAATATAACGTTACATATCCCCATTTCTAAACTTCTCAATGTAATGCGAGGTATCAAAATCACTAACTTCTTACAGAAAGGTCTTTCTTTGAATAAATGTAGAAGAAAAATTGCATTCACTGGGTGAGATCCGAACCTATGATCTCTTGATAACATGCCAGGTGGTCTGACCTCTAAACTATTGACAGCTGATCAAGATCTGCTCTATTGCTGGCTTTAAGCATGATGCCATGAAGTTAGTCACTAGAAGACTCCGGTATAGAAACAAATAAACTTCCTAGTTAGTGCACATACTAACAGCGAATGATTGTTCTTGGAGTACTAACAGCGAATGATTGTTCTTGGAGTACTAACAGCGAATGATTGTTCTTGGAGTACTAACAGCGAATGATTGTTCTTGGAGTATTAACAGCGAATGATTGTTCAATGGCCAAAGCAACTGCATGTTAACAAGAGGTCGTGGATTCGGATTCCAACCAATTAATGACAATTTTTCCTCTACAGTTATTCAATGTATATCGCCAACAGGTGCATACTTGCGATTGCTATTTTTCCAAATCTTTCTTCCTTCTAAAGAATATAATTTTTGTCGCAAAATAATATCATCCTAACTCGCAGCTAAATGGACAAAGTTTTGACGTGAACACATCGTCGCTTCTATGCACAGCTCCACACCATATCAGTGTACACTATCTAATTGAGGGCGGGTTGCTGAGAAGCAGAGATAATCTCTGTGCTGGGAAAATCGGGAATCCAATGTGCTAGTTTACGATCCTTTCATGGTACTGAATGACCTTCCGCTCTCCGTTCGGTATTAGATATTCAAATTTTAGGCTTAACTGGCAGAGTGGTTAGATAGCATAGATTCTGTTTCAGCGGCATACTCTCGCGTGCTAGCTTTAACCAATGCAATGGCCAGAGGAGCCGTGCCAGAGTTTCGGTCAGCATGAGCATATGTTTCTATTAAGAAATTTGGACAAGGTAGTAGTAGCTCCTGGGTTTGTTTGTTCCATATATCTTATCAATATAAACTATTCTCCAAAGTGTATTAAAACATTTCTATGGTATGTAAATGAAAATATCCGTTTAAACTGCCTTAAGTTTTACAAATACTTTTGATAGGGAAGATGACATTGGAGTTAAATTGAAGACGTCATTCAAATATCTCTAAATCAAGATTTTCAACATTTTTCATCAAATCAATCTAAATCAAGATTTTCAACATCTCTAAATCAAGAATTTCAAAAATTTTTATATTGTATAGAAAGGATTTTTTTCTCGTCACTGATATATGTAAGAAGATGAAACTAAAACTCTGTTTTATGGCGATGTTTAATTAGGTAGCTCGCATGGGCGTCCGCAGAAAATTTTCCAGAGGGGGGTGGGGCGCAAAGCTTGGAGACAAAAAAATTACATCAATAAATTTTTACTTAATTATTTAATTATTTTGGTTTTTTTTACACAAGTAGATTCTAGAATACAGTATTGCATCAATACAAAACACATACATGATGTATATAAATTTACAGTATAAAAGAAGCAAGAATTAATTGAAACAATAATTTTTACTCGATCCCAGGGAGCGGCAAACCCCCCGTTTGCCCCCCTCTGCGGAAGTCCCCTGGTAGCTCGGAATTAGACAATTTATGCCAAATGGTCTGAGCGTTTTCGTGCGGCTCTAATGTAGCTGACATCTTCAGAGACATATCTTTGGCAATTAAACGCGTTCGATAATATTTTGGTGGTTCTATACTAACAACAATAAATGTATTTGGGGTCTATTATTATATATTACAGCATAGGTATATAATTATTTGGACTCTGGATCTTATTAAAGATTTATTGAAGCTCAAACATTTAATAGCAGTGCTAATGGTCACAAGAAAGAAAATAGTATATAACACTAATATAAAAATAATGAATAATAAAACACAGATTCGTATAGCAAATTGTTCGCTAAAATTGTTCTAATCGTTAAAAGTTTGTATAATAATTTAGTCCTTGTTGATTTTGAGGAATAATGCTTGAAGACGAGCTTAGCAGCAATGTCTGCTCTTATATTTTCCAGTTCTGATAACTCTTTAAATATTAAACGTCTCAATCATTTGCTATTAAGTATAAACGTTTTGGCATATTAAAGCTTCATTTATTTACTGTGACACATTTATTTTTCGAAATATAAGTTGCATAGAGATTTGAATGAGATCTTTAATTTCCCTACAGCGATATTTTTTTTTGAAAACCTTAATTTCAAAGTTAGAGCTTTAAAATGAATAGTTATACAAAATGAAAATTATTCCATTCAGATTTGAAATATTCTAGAGTTTTACCAAAAAACATGAGCTTTAATAAGGTCGGTTAAAAATATCAACCACTACTAAAATTGCTTTGAAATACGTGATTTTAATACTGAGCAAAAAAAATATGTTGTGAAATATCAAGAATATTTCAAATCCCATCACATTATTTTGCTTCTATAACCTAAGTTACGCAAAGATAGCAAAATCAGTGAATTTCTCATCAGGTATCCCAAGTGCTGCTTAATTCTAATAGGCACTGTCGGTATAGTAAGCAATGGAGATTATCTATGGGAGTGGAGCGATCTGCGCAGAAAATATAATTTGTGCAATATATTCATTACCGTGAAATTATCCAGTGGCGTTTAATATAGTTTTGGCGTTATCCAGTGGCGTTTAATATAGTAGTGGCGTTTAATATAGTTTTGGGTCATGGGTTCTTCGAAAGAATGTAAGATATCATTCCATACGAAATGGTGAACCAAACACAGTAGTTTAGTTTAAAACATTGAACGAGGAAACAACTACTAATAGCATCTCTGGAAATGATCACCCAGTTACTTAGATTCTTTGAATTTAGTTATTTCTGATTTTTTTAAATGATTTAACCCAACTACTTTATGAACAATTATTTGTTGTCTTTCATCATGTGACATCCATAGCTTTTTGAAAAAGTAACAGTATGAATATGGTTTATCGAACAAACCGTTAATAGCTGGAATACCCATTTATAACACCAATTCTGGGAAAAACTCGTGAGTGTTTTTTATTTGAAGCCACTTATCTTCGTTGTTGTATTCTGCTAATACTGGGTATATAGGTTGGTATATACCCACTGTTAGCAGAATATGATAGCGAAGATAGTCGCTTCAAATAAACCTAATGATCGCTGTGAATGCAAAAGTTGATCGTAAGTTTTTATTTCCCATTAATTTTTTCCCTTAGAGACAATTCATTTTTGTATCTGCATTAATCATATGGTGCAAATTTGTATGATTATATGTAAATTTATATAAATGTACCACTTATGAAATTGTAATTAATAACAATTTATTAAATTTAATGAATGCTATTGAACATGATATTTAAAACGTATCTTTATACCAAAAAACAATTTATTTATTGTACTTGTTTTCTTATATTTCATTACTGGGTAGAAATAGTCATAACTGTTATCACTGCGAAAATTCGTGAATTCCAGCGTTGAACACATAGATTTATCTGAGGATGACGGGGTTAGAAGTATTGTCCCCATCCAGTATAATCTCGAATACCAGCGGAAGGAGAGTTGTAACTTAATCTAGCATTTAATCTATTTAACGAGGAAAAATTTTCAAAACAATGGACTAGTATGCATAACTAACCTTATGTACGTTTGTCCAAATTTTATGTGTTTTCTAAAATAAAGCAATTAGATAACATAAAACAAAAGATTTCGATCAATAATGGCTGACATCAAGAAAGATCCGATTTCACTGCTTCTAACTTTAAGTCGTCTCCAATTGGTAGCAATCTGCTTTGTGCCATATATCTTGTGCGTTATAGAGTGTTTCTTCAACAGGAGGTTCGCGGATCCTGGTGGGAGGTCTTTGAGTTATGCCTAAGGAGTCCGCGAGTTAAGCAGATTCGACTCAATGCAACAAAAAGTGATTTTTCCTGATCTTAGTATTATTATGATTACTGCTGGGAAAACTATTATTTTTTTAAAATAATATATATATATATATTTTAAGTTTTTTTTGTTTTTTCACTTTTTTACTCCACTTCGAGAAAAAACATGGCCAAAAATACTTTATCTATCTGTATGCAGGGTATCCGGAACAAAGTCTATCAATAAAATTATAGTACATGTATGTTGCGGTAAAAGACAGAGAAACTCATCAAGTTTTAATGAACTTCGATAAATTTCAGCATTATAGCACTTAGTTCTAAGACAGATCTTTAAACGGTACTCCACTTCACGTTAGGTCTTTTCAATCATATGCGGAGTGATCGCTGCAAAAGCAGCGATGATCCTATGACGTAAGTCCACCAAATCCATTGCTGGAGTTTGTTGGACAATATATTTAATCTGTCCTCAAAAAAAAAAAAAAATCCAGAGGGGTTGAATCCGGGGATCTAGCAGGCTGTTCTACGGGATCTCCCCCTCCACGCCAACATTTATGGGACTGAGAATCCAGATGATCCCTCTCTCATACCGCGCTGCCTGCATCTAGAAGACGTGTGCCATACTTCTACCAACAAAGCTTGGCGAGTTTCTCTGTCTTCTACCGCAAGCGCACGTTCGTCGCTGAATATTTCGCTGAATTAAACAGCGAAATATATTACTTTTTTTGGTAGATTACTATACTCCCTGTATTTTACATACTACCTGTATTTTACTTAATCGAACTATATAAGATATTTTTAGGGATGTAGGGGTCCGCTGAATGAGACGTAAGGGTTCTACAAAAATGGTTGAGAAATACTGCATTATACAGTTTGCAACAGAACTTAGGTATTAGCTGTTGAGGAGGAATTTCTTAGTTTCTTTAATTCACAGATTTCGCTCTTAACTTTACTAGTAAGTTAGGGTTTCTTTTATAATACTTATTAACTGACATAGATATTGGAAGATTATCTCACAATTATAATATTGATTTTTACGCCATATTATTGGTTGGTATAAGCATACAGTATTGACGCCATCTTACAAGCGTTGTCACTAATCATAGATATGTGGTAGCTACTGAACTTATCTAACTATATATGATAACTTTCTTCTGTCGCAAACATATCGGAAGTGCAACTCAAGAATGTTAAACTTCTGTGTGTTGCTGTCACTGAGCAAAGCAAACACAATTACCATATTTTCAGTTCCTAATTTATAGACACAAATTATTAAAATTTGCTTATGATGTGATGTAAAATGTCATTATAGTCGTCTATTTGTAGCAATTCGTTGAATTCAGTGTTGACGCCACTGGGAACATCGTAAAGAGTAATGAACTGTCAGCCACTCTATTGCAACGGCAGTCGCTGTCGACTAATCCTGTCACGTTGATTAATAGCAGATCCACTGCTCAGTTTCATTTAATCAGTTATGCAAACGTGCCTGTGATCTGTGAGTATGGACTCACACAACAGCTCCGTTGATTTTCGCTGCATGGATGGATCAGAACGTGATGTCTGCAGGGTTGAAGCTTTTATCAAGCTCTCCTAACTGCGCTCCTTGTTATGGATTTATGCAGATTTGCAGCACACAGAAATATTGAAATGGAATTAAGCCGGGAGACGAGGGTATGTCGTTACGGGTGCATTTCATATATCTTTCAGATGCATTGTGGAATGGTTTTAAAATTACCGTTTGTTTGATAAGGCTAACAAACCTTTAATGTGGATACTCTGTAGTCAAATCAAACAATCGTGAATTGTGAAAAGGGAAAAAATGATTTGGAGAAAGAGAAATGGAAGTAATGGCAAGCTAAATTTAAATAAGAATTTTTCTCTTTACTTCGAGAGCACATATCGAGAACACTGGAAATACAATGCTGCTGAAATGGTGGAATGGAATGGAATACAATGCTGATGAAATGCTGGAATGGTTTAATGAAAAATTCCGGAATCTATAATTTATTTCAACAAATTTTATTGATCAAACTATTTTTCCTTTTTGTTAAAAACACATGCTTAAGATTTCAATTTCATATTTATTAATTTAATACCGCTCACTGCATTAGGACAAAATTTTATATTAATTTTAGTCAATGGTGTATTCAAAGGGGATTCAACGTCTATTCACTTTAGGGAAATTGTCTTTTAAGGACTATTTAGTCAATTAATTTACGTTAAGGGGATGATGAACAAAATGTTTCACACATCGTCTACTCCATTCAAATATTGATTTCAGTAAACGTTCATAGATGGTGTTATGAATAACAAAAATTCCTTTGAGCAATTTGAGTAATTCAACCGCTTAAGAAACGATTTTGCGAATTAACTCTTTGATATGCTGCACATTTGTGATATGGTTAATATGCCTATGAAGCGAACATTTTAAGCAACTTTTTTACTAAATTTCAAATATGTTTGTCTTCCAAACACTATGTTGCATTGCATAAGGATAAGTACAGTCACTCAAAAAATATCCGAACACTATGGTGGATTACAGAATTCAGAAAAAATATCTGGCAACGATTTATTTTTAGAAATTAGTGATCTGGCAACCTTCGTATACAGTACACAAAGGTCACTATTTTCTAAAAAACATCGTTGCCAGATATTTTTTCTGAATTCTGTAATCAACCATAATGTTTGGATATTTTTTGAGCGACTGTACATGTTTAATTGTGCTTTAAAAGTATTGAATGAACGCTAACTAGGAAGAAACTAGGACTTAAGTGAACTAGGACCTAAACGCTAACTAGGACTAAAAGGGAAGTCCTAAAATGCCTGTAATTAGTTAATAATTGCTTATCCAAATAAAGAGTGTGTGGGTTTTACAAAATATAATGTACTCTTGATTATTCGAGTACGGATTATCTGCTTTGTGGATTATCCGTAATAGTTCTGCATAAAATCCTGTTTGGATTTACATAATAATTAATATTCATAAAATTTAACACATAATCCATATTTTCTGTGAATCATAAGCTATAATTTTTCTCAGAATATAATACGTATTTATATTTATGCAAGTTTTGTTACTCATTCATAATTGTTATCAGAATATAAGTATGTTATATATAGACTACTAACGTCACATATTGTCAGTAATTTCTTTGTACATTACTGGGCAACACACAAAAAGGCTTTGAAATAAAAATAGTCAATCTTTACTAATTTTGAGATGCTGAACACGAAAATGACAATAAAATTTGTCGATTGGCTCTTGTTTAGAAGCGACAGAGATGGTCACGTATAAACGACCCACTCCGCATTAAATACATAAGTAACCATTTCTCAACGCTGTATTTTAAAATCCAGATTGCAATATATTGTGTTGTATTGAATAAGCCCGCCATACACACAACCCCTGGAGGTATTACATCATTGTCTGATGCAATGTAGTTGAGTCATGACATCGCGGCTTTACGATTGCGGACAAAGATGATGCTATCGTTAGTTGTAAGCGACGTCTCGTAGGGTGAGCAAATCTTTTGAGCGACTCATTACCCCTGAGTCATAAGTACAACACAAGTAATCCTTGAGTTTTAATCCAGCAGTAGTGATGCCTCGTAACTGTGTTAATAATGCAGATACATTTTGTTACATTTGCGGGGGAAGTGACGTTTGCAAACGAGAAAAGGGTCATCACTCCAATAGTGAAAGTGGCATATGAGTTTTATTTTGGATGCAATATCGGGGACCAGAACAAGGCCTGGGCCCCACACATATGCTGCAGTACGTGCGCAAGAAATTTTCCGAAGTAGCTGAAAGGTGAAAAGTGGCGATGTCTTTTGTTGTTCCTATGGTTTGGAGAGAGCCAAGCAATCACGTAAATGACTGCTATTTCTGCATGGTCCACCTGTTTCTGGAGGCAACATAAGGAAAAACAAGTGGACAATAGCATACCCGAATATAAAATCTGCTCTCCGACCAGTTCCGCATGGCGAAGGAATGGGGAGGCCTACTACTACGAAGGCCTTCCCATTCCCGAACCTCCAAAAGAATTTTCCATCGATTCAGACGATGAAGAGGGAAGCGAACAGACGTCAGGTTCTCTGCAGCCTTCGGTGTCTAATGATGATCCATACGTCTGCCACTGTGTGTCATCTGCGCTACACATTCTCACCGAAGAAGAAATGAACGATCTTGTCTGCAATCTGGAGCTGTTCAAGGATAAAGCAGAGTTACTTGGATCATGACTTAAACAATGGAATCTTCTCAAGGAAAATGTCCGAGTGATTTCGTTTCGAACTCGTCATGAGCAGTTTGCGCCTTACTTCAGAAAAGAAGATGACCTTGTATTCTGATCCGATGTAGATGGCCTGATGAATGCCCTCGGAATGAAACATGACCCTCATGAATGGCGACTATTCACATACTCCTCGAAATTGAGTCTCAAGGCGGTGTTGCTACATAATGGAAATCGACTTCCATCCATTCCGGTCGGACACGCTGTCTACATGAAAGAAGCATATGACAACCTAAAACAGCTGTTGAACTGTCTTCAATACAGCAAGCATGGCAGTAATCGTAGCCAATTTTTCATTTTCATTGTCATATTTGTGTTCAGCACCTTGAAATCTTTAGGGAATGGCTACATTTATCTCAGAGGCATGACTTTATGAAAATTTGTTACCCAGTGTTATGGGTGGACAGTGTGTTTCTTGTACGTCCGTAGTAACGTCATTGGGTGGTTGCATAGTTTGGCAGCCTGTAAATCCACACCTAAACCCCGATTGGTCCCATATTTGGTACGGTCTTGCCCCGTTTTCAGTTAAAAATTACATCCTTAGATACTGTGGGTCGGGTTTATCACGTTGCAAATATTCGAAATCTATGGAGCTGGGTCGCCTCGGCTCTGAATGACAACTTTCACAGAGACGTTTTTCGCACAGTTTTCCTTTACATAGGCTTCGTTTCTCTTCAGAATGTTAATTTTTAATACTTTAAGCCCCATGAAAAGTACCAAAAAAAAAAAAACGAAAGGAATTTGTGTTCACTACAAAACAGAAGTTCGAGATGATGAAAAGTTCGAAAAAGGGTAATGAGCAACAAAACTTCCATAACAGGTGTTCAGACTGTTGTCGACATAAACAAAAATAAATTGGAAGCATTTTCAAGACACTGTCACAACGGTGCTGGTCCTTCGAAAAGAAAAAACAAGAAAATCACATTATGGAGAGAGAATCGGATGCCGCCCTACTTTAGTGATTCAACCAACATCTGTTATAATTCAGATCAACATCCCATTTACGTTGAAAAGTAATGTCACCGGTTACAATATAAATAAAACGGATAATTTAAACTCATTATCTAATAGAGTTCAAATTATACTTCAAACAATGATACTTCTGTTCCTTAAATAATTTTAAAAACTTCCGTTTTACTCCAAAGCAGATAATTCTGAGTCTTTACTTGAAAAGTCTGGTTACGTTTTGTGTCGTATCATCTAACCAAAGGAATCACTTTATTCATCATTTGACATCAAAATATTTTCACAACTAAATGTTTTAAAAATGGTTTTCCTGTTTACAAATATTATACAGGTCAAAGAATTGAGGGAGGTATTACAACAGGTTCCTATAACAAATCGTCCTATAGGTTCCCCTTCCACAAACTTCTTTATGCACTTGGAGCCTTTGACTTGACCATTTGGTGTAAGTTTGGCTTAGGCAGTAGCGCCTCAGACTGGTAATTTGCAGTTCCCAGTTCGAGTCCCACCTGGACCAGCATTGAGATTTATCTCTGTAAAATTGTACACCCTGCCCTCGGTCAGTAGAGGACAGCGACGGCCTGCTGAGAAATAAAGACGTGACCCCGTGTGCGGGAGAGCCATACCCTATGCACATTAAAGAACACGATAGATGGCCTTTTCGGCAGCCTACCATTTTTCTCCTAACAGCTGTTCAGTAGGGTCCTAGTGGCATGGCCATGGGCATATATTGTGTTTCGATACACCGATTGATGAGAAATACAGAAGAAATAATTATTCCATTGTTGTTCTGACTCTAATGATTTTTTTATACGATTATGTTAAAGTTGTTTCATATAAAACCACTTCGATGTTGTAGTTTTCAAAGAATCAAAGTAACTTCAAGAAAAAAAAAAGTCATCGTCCCTTTTGCAAGATAGAAAAGAAGACGATATTTTAAAAAATAACAAATAAATCTGGGGTTGAAGTTGGTAGCTGCCTACTCATAAACTGTAGTTCTCAGGTTCGAGTCCCAACTGTGCCAGTGTGGATATTTAATCTCCTCTATTCTACACCTTGCATTTTGTGTGAAAGTGACACCAGTGAATAAAAAAAGACCGCGTTACTCAGATGGGCGTTAAGTCGTTACACTTGTACAAGAGCCTCTGGTGGAAATTGAGGAAATAAAGAACACACTGGATGCCTTAATGGGATATGAGATGGTTGATCCTGAACTATCCATGAGTCCTGGGATTTTTATACCTGGCCCTATTTATCCATTGTGTGTAAAGAGATGTGCGCAGAGAGGTAAACAACCCAATTCAAATAATCTACCACTAAGTCTCATCGAGGGGGGTATGTGTGAGAGGTTATGGCGGAGTTCATCCTGTATTTGCAACTTTTAACATCGTATCGGATTATTACATGCACTAACCATATTACCGCCCGTCATTTGAGTACTTTCTTCCTATTCTTTTTTGTTACGGTTTGCTCATTGACCTGGGTTTTGCTTCCTGCCTGGTTATAAGTTCATTGCTTGTACACAAAGCATATTAATAAATACCTGTGATATAGCGTGAGGGATAAGTGGGAAGTCTGAGCAGTTGTCACTTGAAATTGCTCTCATAGATTGTAAATCAATAACCTATCAATCTGTGAGAAGTATCGATGCGTCAAGTGCGAAGTCTGATAGTATCGTCATAGTCTCCTCATTACCTGTTCAGGCTAAGCTACTGCTAAATACGCAATTCCTACTGAACTTTTTTTTTTCTACATTTTTATAAAACGCTAACACAGTCTGTAAGAATAACAAAGACACAAAGGTGCGTTAGAACGCAAATATAAAAAAAAAATCCTTCTCAAAATTTTTTTATTAATATATTCTAGAAATGTTTCGAGTTATAAAATGCCTCCGCAGTTTAACCACTTTTATTCAAAGATGAAAAAAACGCTTACTTTCTTTAATTTGTTTCTTATGAAATAAATCAATTCGGTGATGATAGCACACTCATATTTAATCTTTCCTCTGTCCCCAAAACTTCTGAAGTAATTTGTTTTCCAATAAAAGTACGGCTTCGAAGTTAACAGAGTTTCATTACTTTCCTTCCTCCCCATTCGCTGAGATTAATAAACCTAGTTAAGCTCTTCGTAACTGAATTTGGAGAGTTCAATATTTACGCGAATTGTAAAGAGTAGCAGTATCTGAGGCATTTGTATAAAGCATACTGACTTATATATATATATACTTCCTTCGTCCTTCATTTCGCCCAACTTTGATATCGCATTCAAATCAAGAACGACGCTTTTGACAGAGTATGAAAGGCGGACACTTCTCGCCGAACATATCTTTTGTAGCCGTTGATTTTTTTCCCTTCTTTGCTCTCCATCAGTTTGACAGGAGGAGACAAATGAGTCTTGGAATAAAATCAGGAAGAGAAGTCCTGCTCTGGTGGCTACTGTGTATAAGCCCTTTGGTGCTCTCTGGTGATGTGACTCTAATGGCTATTGATTGGTGTGAGTGCTGCGCTCTTCGAAATAACGCATTGAGTACTAGACTTGGTATCCCGCGGGACGAGGTGCCACACGCACGTAGCACCGACATACAATGAAACATTGCGAAAATGGAGGTCGCCCAATCAACCCATATTACGGTAACTGCCTTCGATTCACTTTCCCCCTTTCAGTGTGTTTATTATTATTGTCTCTAGTTTCTTCACCTGTCGTGTGAAAAGGGTTCGGCTGTACTTTTCTAACTACGTGGTGGCTGGTACTTTGCAAGTAGTTTCGTCAGCTAATGGGATGTGCTTATGAAAGCTTAAAGGTTTTGCTAAATGAAACGTGTTGCTTGAAGTAATGGTTTATATTGGGACATCGAAATGGAAAATTTGTTTGTTCGCTTTTCTTAACGACATGTAAGTAATAGGATCGATTTAGAAATAGTTTAATGTTTTGAATAAAAAATATTACTATGCTTGCTTAAATTGGGGCTTTTTTGGTAGCTTTCTCTTTTGCCATCCATTTCGAATGTGCAATTTGTTCATAAAGAATAATGAAGATTGGTTTATGTTCGATCTCTCGACATTTCATTTGTTTGTTAATGTGTTTTTTTTTCGCGATATTTCTCGAAAGGTTTCCTTGCTTACTTTCATTTTTGGTATATAGATTCTTTATGCAAAAGTATGTCTCTGTTTAGGAGATGGACTAGATTAGTCTCGTAGAAAAAGTGGATGTGATAAAGTTCTCAGTAACATGCGACTCTCATAACAAATATTTATTTAATTCCAAATTGTAAAGCACTAGAGATATTTTAAAATGGATTTCTTTATTATATAGACAGAATGCAAATCATTTCTGAAAAGTGTGGTCTATCTCATCAAATACTTGATTTTGTAACTAGTTGAAAATTTACTATTCCGTTTGGAGATGCGTTTGGATATTCTCATGTAGTTGCTACGTTATTATGATATTGTTATTGTGTTTTTGTTTTTTTTACTAAAGTCATCATCTGACTTGATAAGCAATAATACCATTCAATAGCCTATGTTTTAGATCCTTGAAATCAGATCTTTAAGACGCAGCCCAAAGCAGGATATTTGCATAAACAAGTCATTATTTCATTCGATCTAGATTCAGCAGTTCAATATTTTGAAGTGAATTGTTTGAAAACAGAATAGCTAGCAAAAATGAAAAAAAAAAGTCAAAGAAAGTGACTTGAAGTAAATGGTAAGTGAGATTATATAAGCGCTAAAGACGTCATATTTCCCATTATATTAAAATGCCGATATAACAAATGGCAGAATAACGAAACATTCAGTATAACGACTTTTTTCCGACCCTGACCAGTTTATTATATCTTTCATTTGTAAAAACGTTTCATTTTAACGAATATCAGTATAAAGAAACTATCAGTTTAACGAAATAAAAATTTGTCGTTACAAAAAAAAAAACATAAATATAACGAAATTTGTAAAAAACAAACATAAATATAACGAAATTTGTGAAAAAAAAACTTAAACAATATGTCCACGTACATTTTATCGTATTAAGTTATTTTTTTTGACATCTGTCAAACTGCAATGATATAAACGCTGCAAAATGTCTATCCAATCACAGCGCTATGAATCATGTGTTATTGCGCTTCGTTCGGAGCGCATTTTTTTCGATCTCATTGCGTGACAAATATGCTGAACAAAGATGCTATACGTGCCAACATAATGCTTTAAAACGACTTTGCCACATTTTCCCAGCATTAAAAATGATTTTGGAACTTGGAACTTTGGAACTTGGAGACTGATTGTACGGCATTGCACGTAACGGTTGCTTCGGCAAAAAAAGTTGATTCAAAGCAGTTCCAATCCACGAGTTTCACTTTATTATTAGTTAAATTTTGGTTTAGTTTTATATTTATTTGGTATTTTTATTATTGTTACATTTCGTTATTAGCAGCCATTTTTGCGCCAAGGCTACCGTTTCGTAATGACAAGGAAAGATATTTCGGAAATATGTTGGAGATTTGCGATTTCATTTAAGAATTAATGGAGAGATGCTTATTGTAACCGACATTTGAAAACGTACCGACATTTTTAAGAAGTAAACTCTAATAATATGAAATAAATTTCTTTCGTAATGATTATTTTGTGGTAACTATCATTGCACTTTCACTTATTGCGTTTCACTATAACGGAATTGCAGTATAATGAAGACATTTAAGAACTTTCTTTTTTTTTTCATTCATTCGATTTCGTTATAAATATTTCACTGTATCTTATTTACAGAACGATTCGCAATATTTAGCAAGTGCCGTGTAATTACGATTTAGGATTTCGTTCAGAGCCGTAGGTTTTTTTTTTACGAATAAAAAAAAATCATCTTTTTATTTTCTCATATATCGATTTTTTCTCTCGATTAGTGTTCGAAATTTTAGCCGCAAGAAACCTTAAAACGTCACTTCTCGGTGTATAGCATCGTTTCCCAAAGCCTAGCACCTCGGCCTGGTACTTATCCTTAGAAAATATGCAAATAATCGCATGATCCTATTGTTATCGCGCAACACTCATGAACAAGACAAGATTCCACCGCATATTTGATATTTTCTTCTTAGTTTTCAGTTCTTGCTTATTCAAAATCTATAAAATGAATATATAATAAATAGCTTATTATTATAAATTTAAATAAAGAGTGAAATTGTATTCGTTATTTTTTACATGCATTTATATATCTTGGCCACTAAATAAGTTCTGAAAAAAAATCTATCCCTAACTGTATAAAATTTTTGGAACACCGTATATAGTATTAACACTGCAACATTTATTTACGAGATAACAATACGTAAAGCAGTGCTTTCCAATATTTTCGAACTGAACACCCCCTTTTACCAAGCACGCCCCTTCACAAAAATTTAATGATTTTTCCCTTGTACAACTCTAAAAATAATTTTTCCTGTATAGGAATTTATAAAAACGTTCAGTTGGGAACCATTGATTTAATGTAAACTATAAACAAGTTAATGCACAATTCATTTTCTTTGTAGAGTATTTCACTGATCTGATTTCATTCTGTTGTGGTTAAGAATTAAGTTAAATAATTATATAAAAGTTCAAAATTAAGTTAAATAAATAAATAGCTGCATTGGGTTTGTAAATTATGTTACCATCTAAACCAAATACAGACTATTAAATATAAGGAAACCTAAGCTACGATCTTGAAGTACTGATCAAACATTTCTCGGAGAACTAACATCTCCAAGAAGTAAATATTTCATCTTAAGAGCGCATTGTCTCATGTTTGAGATGATATTACTACTCATTTGCCCTAAAATATCATCGCATGTGTACTTAATGTTTCATAAAAGTTGGATTTTGTCCCTTGAGACTTCTAGTTTTCTGAATTTAGGAAATTCAGATTCAGAAACTACCGACTTGAAATCTCAAACTTTGGTTGCGAAACATCGACGGAATGTTTCGACGATCAGTTTATTACTTTTTTTCGTTTTTATTCATTTTTCAAAAGGCGTTCAACGAATTTTATGAAAATTTAAGATGAAAACGATTTTAAGAATCAGGTAAACGAAAAACTGAAATGACATCAATTTAATATCGGCAATTGAGTTATTAAATGAAGATCGAGATGTCATAAAAACTTATTCGGCAGACGTTCTTATTCGTATGAAATTTTATGCTCTAATTATATTGGTGCTGTGTATATAATACTGTCGTGTATACTTATATGAAGCCTTATTTGCGTTGTGCGAATTGTGTGAGATAATTTTCTATTCGAAAAATTTCTACAGACTCGATCGGCTAGGGCAAAGTGCCACCGCAAGCCAACCCTATATTATTGCGCCCACCAAGGGAGCAATCGTTCCAAAGTTTCTTTTTTGTTATAAGGAACGAATACAATAATTTTTAGGCATGAGATGCATTTGTTCATGAAGAAAGTTTTGTTAAGATCTTTTTAATAAACATTATTTCGTTAATAATTCTTTTTCTGCATTTCATGAAAAAAAAACAGAACTTCTCAGCCAACTCTTTAAGCGGTCTTACGGAACAAATATGCGAATGCGAAATTCCGAAAAGTCGAATAGCATCAGCGACTTTCGTTTTTCTCGGTCAGTTAAATTCAGCTAATGGTTTTTCCTATCATTCTGCCTTCATTCAAATAAAGAGAGAAGGCATAAGACATTCATTTCCTATTAACAGTAGATTTATGTCTGCACTGGAATAGATGTTTGCTCTTTATAGGATGACGATACTCTTTATACCATTGGCCAGAGTCAAAGCTAAAATCATGGCAATAGATATCCAAAGAGGGGCTATAAAATGTTTTTACTCTTGTGCTCTTCAACAGTTTTTATTGCTAAAAGAAACACATAATGCCTTTAAATTGTTATACGTCAGGTTCTTAGAAGGAGCAGTTTATTTTAAGCGGCAATAAAATTTCCACACATCCCCTGTGTCTATTAGAAACTAAACAAGTAATATAGCAAAAAAGCAGATAATTATCTGTGCCATAAATCGGTTAATGTGTTTAAGAAGTATGCTCGATGTATGCTCTTGCTAATTCGTCTTCGAAGTTTTATTTTTGAGATTTAAACAAAGATTAGCTTTATTTATGAATTACAGACACTTAATAATAATGGACTTTCTACCTAGTAGAGCTGAGGCTCTCTTTGGTAATACCTTTAAAAAAAAGACTTTTCGACTGTTTCACAATTAATTATTTAATATTACAATTACATTTTTTCAAAAATTGCTATTCATAAACAGTCAATAATCCTATACGTTTTTCTACATGAAGCTTAAATAACAAAACTTGTGATAAGTAATAAAATTATAGCATCAGTAGTGTTTAGAAAATTTTTTGGTTTTTACCTAATAGTTATTTCTCCCGCACTTATTCTAATCATGCTGGAAAAGTACCTTTGTTTTTTTCGATATAAAATTTCCTAAATGGTTTAATTTCAAATTAATATATATATATATTTAATATTAAAATTTGGGATTTGATCCAATATGGCTTTATTTTTTGAAAATAATGAATTATTAATATTGCAATGATATATTTCATTACGATGCGTACGACAATAATTCTAAATATGTCAGAAATCGTGTGAGAAATCAGAATTCTCGGAGCGTTTTAAAGCTTCACAAATTTCATTAGATACAACCCTTTATATTCGTATATCAGAAGATATATATCGATCCGTCTAAGCCAAATCGGAAAAATGAATCACGAAGGCAAATGTTTTGGTTCCATTTCTTTCTCGAGGAGAAGAAAAATAAAAAGAAATATTAATAAGAAAAATATCACATTAGTAAATCGTTCAAATCATTTTTTTTTCTCTTATAACAGAAAAAATACATTTTTATTAATGGTTATATGATTAGAGACACCGATTACTATGGAGTAAGCTTCATCATTGAGTTTGCGTTTTTGAGTATTCTGCGCAAACAGAAAATGCTTAAGACGTATATCTCTTTCCTCTTAGATAACAGAACAAGTGACATTCATATGTCACACAATCCGATCGTTACAGTCCCGGATATAGAAAAAAAAAGTGGGGGGCAAGAAATTCAGTCCAGCCAGAAAAACGTAAGTTAGGGATGCCAAGAGACTGGAATTTCATTGTAGTATAACATCCCCCCCCCCCCGCTTCTGCCTCCATTTATCGAGGTCTTTAATACCTTCTTTGAAAAATGCATGAAAATACATAAGTTTAATGCTTTTTTTGTCTCCATTACCCTTACTACCATCCTAAAGGGTGTGCATGAATACCTTGCCCTCCTCCTTCACACACACACACACCTAGATGAGGCCCTGGATTATACAAGTTATCAGATAGTGGCGCTATAAATTTAAAAACACATAGATGTCCACATATATTACTTCTCAAGCAACTGCTTGCCACAGAAATCTGACAGGATCTTGTCAATAATTATGCCATAGAAAAGATCTGTGAGGAAGGTGAGACTTTGGCAGAAAGACGGAACACGAAAAGAGACTTTCATGCCATAACATAGGCACGAACTCAGATTCCTTTGGTCAGTCGACCAAAGAGCATTCCAAGTGGAAATAGACTCTCGATAAATAATGACAGTAAATCTCATGCACTATATACACAGCTAGATATTACGCATACAACTGGATTTTAAATTATAAACTCACATTGAAATCCGAATAACTTTATTCTAAAATCAGAACAGATGTCACCGAGTCTTACAATTAATAAAGGTATGAACATATATTGATGTCTCTATCCAACATATTATTTAAGTGGCAAATAATTGGTGTAGAATTTATCGAGTTCAGTAGAACAACAAAGGATGGTTCAGAGTCATGTGATATATCCTTTTGACGTGCCCATGGAATAATAATGCTCGTTACAACAATGGCTGATCCCTCTGCGATTGAAGCAACACACGCAGAGGTAATCAGTACGGCGATGGTGAGTGACGGGCACGAGATCGGGTTATTTGCCCCAGGGGAAGATGGACTTTCTGATGTCGCCCTTCCTCACTAAACTCCGAGACCTGAGCCAGCAGAACGAAACGGGATGCCAGAGTCCCTTGGGAGCTGTCCGAGCATGCTCAGCGAAGTACACAGTTTTCCAGCCTCCGTTTGATGCGCCAAAACAAAAATACTCTTCGTCGAACGGTGGCTTCTTGACCTCCCTATTTAAATGTTAGTTTTGCACTTGAGCGATTGTTTCACTTCCGTTTGATTCAATCTTAACTTTTAGCCGAGTTTATTTGCCTGTGTTAAATTTATTTCTGGTCCGTACAGTATGAATTACATTTCATTAAACGTTGCAGGGAGATAAGTGTGCATAAATTGTAATTTAAGCACATTTGTATTTAAAGAATAATCATTTTCGCGTTGGAATAAATGACCTAATTCATTTTCGTTAAAATAAATAAAACTGGAACATTAATAAACGGACAAATTAATGAATTAATTCTTCATTTTTTTTAAATCCTAATCAGCATTATAAATTATCGTAACTGTTTTAAAGTATTATTTAAATCTACAGGATATCGTGATGTGTTCCAAGATAGGAGCGGATAGTGATTTAATGAAATTTAGGGTCATCTTTGTTGTTTCTGCCTTTTTCGTAATTTATGAAACATTTTCCTTAGACGCATTGTTTTTCCCTTTAGAATCTATTATTTAAATTATCCAATGTTATCTCTCTTCTTAGATTCAATTCAATTCAATCAAACTTTTCCTACCTTGTTCAAATAGGTGCCGATTGTCTGACAGATATTACACAAATAAGCAAAATAATTGGAGTCTACGGACGACTAATCTTCCTCAGTTTAGTTTTCTAAACACATCTATATCAGACTGCATCATTTAGTCACTACTTGTAAAATTTTAATAACATCCTGTTTGGCATTGTTCACCCACCTCATTCTATATTTACCCCTTTTTTGTAAGTTTTTAGGTACATTTATTACAACTCGATTAGTTAACCTACATTTCTGTATGAGAGCAATAGGAACAAACCGACGCAGTCTCTTTCTACAGAAGAAGATGATTTTAAAGATATAATGATTATTTCACCTAAGCCAATGGTTGCCAACCTTTTTGTGCAGATTGTTCCCTTTTATGTGCTGAATTATCTCTTTTTGTAACGTTCCCCTCATGGAATGATATGTTAATCTGTGAAGTATTCGCTATTCTAGTTATTGTATTTCCACGACAAAACTGAAGTAAACATCCCACAAATTTCTAAAAATCCCCCATTTGGAACCACTAATATAAACAAAATTATTTTCAGATCATTGGACAATCGAATCAAATAACATTCAAGAAGTCTTCTCAATGTCTGAAATTTAAAATAGCCATATTGTTTATGAAATACTGCCTTAAAATTTTCGTATTGAAAGAGATGAGTTTACAGAGATAAAGTATGTGAATGAGTTTTTCTTACATTGAGCTTTATATTTTTTACATTTATAAACTTTCTCATATTAATAGTAATGATCGCCGATTTCTACCTCAATGACTGTAGGCAACATCCGTACTTTGAGAAGAGATTTTCTTTCAAGTGCTAAGAGAAAAAAGATAAAGTAAAATGCACCCAGATCTCGAAATGTTCACCAGCGGCATTTAGAGCAAGTATCCTTCTTTAACCAAATGATATTTGAACAAATGATATTTGAAAGAGCTAATCTTTGATATTTGCTTATTCCAATTAGTTTGATCTCTGGATTTCAAATTTCAGCTTTGCTATAACCCTAATTATATTGATAACTCAAGACTTTATTACATTCTATATATTTTGTCGCCTCTAAATATCTGTATGTTTTCAGAATATATAAGTGATAATACTTAGTACAACTTAATAGCATCTAAAGATCTTTGAAATATTTAAATTTTATTTGCTCAAATATTTGTTGTATACCTATTCACAATATATACAGGGTGAATCTGAAAAAGTGGGTAAAACTTTACGGGATGGTAGAACGCAGCTATACGAGCAATATTCGTCATATAAAGTATGGGCGGAACGCAAACGGCGAGCCGCTAGGTGGCGTTGGAAATGGTATAAAAGGGTCGGTCCTCGCACCCAACGGCATTTCTACCGTGGATTGCCGAGAGGATGGCTGGTTATACTAGCTGGCAATTTCTTTGAGCATGTACCTCAATTACATTCCTGTTAATAAAATGTTTTCTGAAGTATCTCCTCTCCTTCTTGTGTTCATTCTTTAAATGTGACAGTGGAAAACTACCTTTTAACTTCTCACCGCTTGCGTTCCGACCATACATTCTATGACGAATATTGCTCGTATAGCTGCGTTCTACCACCCCGTAAAGTTTTGCCCACTTTTTCAGATTCACCCTGTATATATAAAACGTATAACTTTACAATAGCGTATATAGTCTGACTTTCCAACAGTTGAAAATAGCATTATCTATGTGAAAGTTCAAAGAAATGTATTGACCACAAAGGATTGTTTATGATTTCTATTTGATTCAAATGCAAATGTCAAAGGTTAAATGTGCTACGATTCATTGTATATTTAATTAGCAATCGGTGTGTTCTTCACAAATAAAGATATTAAATATAAATAAAAGAATTTTCTGAGCATATGACTAAGACAAATTCTTTGGAGACTTCCTCAACGAAATCTATGTGTGCAAAACATATTAATCTAAATGATTATATTGGTAATTGCGAAACAAAATGTTTTGAATTTAAACCACAGTTAAAACAATCAACGTGATGCGTGTTATTTGAATTATCTCGTTAATAAAAAACGTCATGATTTTCTGTATTCAGCACCATATGGGAAAAAGATGAAAACTCTTCATATGATAAAGAAGTTAGAAGGTGATTTAAAAGTAAGAGATTATTTTATCTGCGTTGAAGTAGACTCAAAACAAAAAATGAAATAAAAGCACAATGACAAGACTGTCAATTATGATTTTTTTCTTTAAGTTTTCAGCCCAATTTAAAAACTGTTTTTCCATGTAAACATTTTACTTAAGTTTTCATAACGTAAATTAATTGCCTAAAAATCTCATTTAATTTAAATTCAAACTTCAGATAATTTAGTATTTATTGTTCTCGCAATACTTCTGTGCATTGTTTCTCATTACGAACTATATATGTTTTTTACTCTTCTTGTTCCTCGTGCCTGAGCACTGTTGTGGAAAAACTACTTTCCTCATTTCTCTCCTGAAGCATCACGCGCAGAAGCTCCTGCCTTCTGCACCTTTTCCTTGGGGTGAAGAAGCGGCTTGGGAAACAAGCGCCATTCCGCCAATCACTTTCGGCACTCCGACCCTTCCACCTTCACCGGCACAGGTGGGAAGCACTCACGAGTCGAATCAGTACACGATGAGATGTGGAATCTCACAAGACCGGACTGGTCGATACTTGTTCGTTTTCTGTAGGTGTGTGCACCGCATCTCAAGCATGGACACTACGCCGTTGTTTTACACTTGGCGGATCCTCTGCGCAGAGAGCAACGGCAGCCTCTTAGCGCATTGTGAAACGTCTTCTTAACTGGCACTCGTGAGCAGTCGGGTGAGAGACACAAGAAGCATTATTTCGAGGCAGAAGGAGAATTTATATATAACTTCGGATTGGTTTATATGAATGTTTCTTTTTTCTCCGGTTTCAACTGACACGATTCTAAAACGAAATGCATTGACGAGGCCACATCTGAAAGCAATATCCTATTTGAACACTGGAGTCAGATAACTGATAACATTTTTCCGTTTCCATTTGTTAGACTTACTTCTTGAAATATTGATGCGATCGATGCTTGGATAACGACTGGAGACGGGGAAGCTCATTGGTCTTCAGAATCTCTTTATTTTTTATTTCCGTGACGAAGCAGGGTTTAAAGGAAAAGAATGCTTATAATCTTTAGCCCATGATACGAAACAATTCGTCTTGATTTCCTTAGTACCTACTTGCACGCCATTGTAGACAGTCGTTCAAGCAAGCCGATATCCCTGTCCACATAGTCGACACATTCAACTGCTTTGAATTACTGTACAATCGTGACCTAAGTATCTTCATCACTTGTACATACTGAAGGCACATATTTCGCTTTGTTATAAAATTAATGTACGTATTATTGCAAAGAATACATTAAAATAAGTTTTTACCTATTTTTAATGAATTATTACACTTCAACTCCAAATTATAATTACATTATAAACGACGTTATCTGTTTTTTTTTTCTTTTTGACATTCCCCATTTGATATGCAAAGAAGACTTCATTACGTAGGATATTTTCAGCTATTGACACAAAATTTACAGATAGTTCCTAGTGATGTAAATATACAGATCCAGAACTGGAGAAAAATAAAAGACTCGGAACGCTATTTCGCTAAAAGAGATATTTCCTCAGTTTTTCTGGTCTTAAGAAGATTTTTATTCCTAAAATATATGTGATCATACGTGGATGTAGAAAGAAAAGGAGGAGGGAAGTCAGGTAAATCCACCTGGAAAAGAGCCAAATCCAGCCAAAATAAACTGTAATGTCATTCCGGTATATTTTTTTTGTCCTAAGTTTTAGTGGGTTTTAGTCATTTCTTGAAAATCACGCATAATATATATTCAGATATTTAATATATTATCGGTTCAGTTCCGGTTACAGTATCCTCAAAGGGGAGGGGGGGTACACACGGTGCCCTTCTCCCTAGATCCGCCCCTGCCTATAATATATATAAATTTAGCAGCCTTTTCCCTTCATTCCGGTTTCCAGCATTCTCAAGGAAAAGGGATATGTGATCCTTCTCCCCTACCCCTTATATCCTGTTCAGTAAAAATATATAAGCCCCTTTGTACACATAAAGAATTTGCTAGATTATAAATTTAAAAACTCTTCAAAACGGAATAGGTCGTAGGTCGCCACATATTGAATATAATATTGTCCATTATATGTCATGCAACTATTCCAGCGCTATATATTGCTTTTTACCTTGAAATAATCCATGTCGTATATAGAGGTTTTAAGGAAATCCAAATACAATTTTTCAAAGTCATCGCTTAGTGCAAATGTAATAATTTACTTAAATAGAGATTTTAATTATTTACTTTAATAGAGACTACAGTGACGCACTTCTGAAATAGTCCATTTACCGCGACACATCTGTGGTAAAAAGTCATTTTTCTGTTTTATTTTACATCTTAAAATTCAATTTATTTAAAAAAAACTCATATAAAATTGAACATTTGACAAAAGCAATAAAATAATAATAAAATATTTTAAAGAAGTACTAAAATACCAATTGATATGTAGAATGTGTTTGGACACATGTATGGTATAAATTATTATGTAGAATGTTGTATGTGTTATGTATTGTTTTTTTCTAAATTTTCGCAACACAACTAGACCTTGAATGCGACACATCGGCTGGGATCTAGGATCTTTATCTGCCAGTTATTGTTTTCTGAAATAAGTTTTCTTGATATCCTGTCAATTTATTCGTTCGTAATTTGTTAAATCACATTATTGTTATGTTTTCACGGGCATTTTGTGATGCTTTTTACTTAAGGGCGAAACCATAGGGAAAAGAAAATTTAGGGAGTTTCGCATATAAGTATGTTTCCATGCATCACAAATGTTGAACGTTTCCACGCTAAATCTAAGCCCTGTTGACAGCGGCGTACAGTTGAGCGACAAACTTAAGCAAAAGTTCTGCTTGAATAAATTAACAAGGTTGCTGAATTTGATTTCTAAAATCTTGGAGTTTAGCTGATTTTCTACTATGCACCACATACTTCAGCTAAATTCCATAGGTAAAGTCGAATGGACTTTAATAACCATCTTCTGTTTATACTTAAAAAATACTCATAAACCTTTCTTTATTAACATATAAAATATTCTTTCATCAATTCTTGATACATTTTTGAGACACTGGATATAAGTAAGTTTATTTTCTGTTTTATATGAACATACAGTGCATGGTTGCTATAAAATAATGATTAAAATAATTTGCTCTTTACTACAAATAAGCTTGAAAGTACATTTTACATATATATATATAATTTTAAACTATGCATTCCATTTCTTACAATAAAAAAGTTATCTAGTATTGTGAGTTTTCTCTTGAAATTTTGTCATTACAGTAACATTACCATACACAGTATGCTTCTAAAACATTTTATACATATATAAATATCTAATGAATGAAAATCGTATCTCTAAACTTCAAAATTATGCATTTCTTCACCCCCATCTTAAAATGTCCACTTTTTTTATTTCTGATCTTCTCCTTGTTGGTCAAAATCCTGTTGACCGGTGTAGTTGTTCGCTTCAATAGGAAACCTACAATCTTTTAAGCTCTCATCAATTTTCTTTGGAATCAGAAAGAAACACTAAGCTTTCAAAATGCAATTAATCTGCCTCATCAATCCATACGACATACACCGTTGTAGAATATATTACGTAAACGTATTCTGAGCAATCTCTGTAGATTTCATCTGATATTCCCCAAAGCTTTACGACTTTACAATGATACTATTGTTTCATTATGCGTTTTATCTACAGAGGAATATTATTAATTCGCGTTCTCCACATACAAACTGCGGCCAATAGTGATGACTTTGTTTATTTCTCTTGCCCAACTCGGTCGCTTTTATTTTCTCTATTCTTCGCTTTGTGCAACGATTGACAGGAGCACTTTTCTCAGCAACTGACCCAGATAACTAATTACATAGCTTGAAGTACAGACTCCACCCATCAGGCATTCATCTGACGCTAAATACTACTTATAGCTTGATTTAAGTCGTCAGAGCTAACATCCGTGAAACGTTTCTCGTTCTGTGGGCTATATTTTACTAATTTTGACCATACAGATCAATACCGAACGCTTGAGCCTTAGGACAATCATATAAAGGTCAGGATGGAAAATCATACTCTTAAATGTTTGCTGAAAACTTAAACTCAGCTCTTCATAGACTACTAAATATAAATTTCTCTTAAGAGGCGTGCTATATTTTATTTACAGCTACATGCCAATTTCAGAGTAACTTTGCAATTTCAAACATGTGTATCTAACCCATTTTCTTCAGAAGAGGGTGACTCAGTAGCGCGCCAGGCTCGTGATCTGTACTTTCCAGTGTTTGAGTCCCACCTTTGACAGTATTAAGATTTATAACAGAAAAACTTCCCACGATGTAGTAGAGGATGCTGATGGGCTTGGAAAGTCCGCAGTCTGGGAATGAACGTTAAGCTATGGTTTCTTGTGCAGGATAGCCATACCCTGTGGAGTTAAAGAACACGTTCAATGGCCTTGACGGGAGGCTACCATCTGTCTCCTACTAGCAGTCTAATAGGTTCCCTCCTCAAACCTTCCGTGAGCTCTCGGAGTCCTTGAAACATGGCCATTTAGAAAATTGTGTGCAAAAATGTGCCGCCCAGAGGTAAAACAACCTATTAAATAGAGTATTTTACACACGAAAGGCAACCAAATGACATGACAATAAAGAAATATGCGCCAAACTTCTTTTGCCAATCATCATCATCATCATCATCATCATCATCATCATCATCATCATCATCATCATCATCATCATCATCATCATCATCATCATCATCATCATCAAGCAGCCATGGGCTGCAGCGGTCCAACCAAACCGTACAATTTAGTTCTCCAAGCAAGTCAGTCCTGAGCTTCATCTACTGCATCTGACCACTGCACACCAATTCTAATAAGGTCCTGTTTGATATTGTCTGCCCACCACATCCTAGGTCTTCCCCTCTTTCTGAGGCCTTTAGGCACAATGTTCATAACCCTATGCGCCAATCTACAACTATACATACGGGCAACATGAACAAACCAACGGAGTCTCTCTCTGCACAATATGCTGCTTAAAGGAGGTTGCAGACTCCTTTGCCTAACCTCATCATTAGTTACAAAGTTAAACCACCTAATACCCAAGATACTGCGTAAGCATCTGGAATCAAAAGCATCTAGTTTCCTGTTATCTTGTTTACACAGCGTCCAAGTTTCACTACCATAACTAACCCTAGAAAGAACCAAACTATTATACAGTCTAATTTTAGTCTTTAGGTGTAGACGCCTTATTTCTCCACACTCTCCATAGATTCTTAAAAGTCCCGGCAGCAATCCCTACTCGTCTGTTAATCTCATGCCGCACATCACCATTATCTGTTACATAGCTCCCAAGATAATTAAACTGTGACACCTGCTCAAGACTGCAACCATTCAGATTAACTGAATCACAGCCTGCCTGACCAATTTTCATCACTTTAGTTTTCTCTCTGTTTATAACCAAACCTACTCTACTACCAGTCTCATCAACAGCTCGAATGAAAGAGTTCATCTCATCAACATCATTTGCCAAAAGGGCTAAATCATCAGCATAATCTAAATCAGAAAGTTTCGTATCTCCAGTCCATTTAAGGCAAAAATCTTTCCCTTGAAGTGAATTTCGCATAACATAATCAATAACCAAACTAAAGAGAAAAGGAGACAAAATGCACCCTTGTCGGACACCAGAAGTAATGCTAAACCAATTGCTACAAGACTTACCAACTCTCACACACTACTCAGTGTTATTATAGAGAGCTTTCATTATGTTGACTAACTTGTCAGGTATACCATATGATATCACAATCAACCACAAATTATGACGATCAAAAGAGTCGAAAACCTTTTTGAAATCAAAAAATCTAGAAATCAAAGGTTTCTGAAACTCTAAAGATTTCTCAAGAATTTGCCTTAGTTAAAAAGTATGATCTACACATCTCTATCACTTCCGTATCCACATTGCTCATCACGCAATTGCCTGTCAACCAGATTCTTAATTCTATTAAGCACAATCATGGAAAGAACTTTACCAGGAACAGAGAGTAGGCTGATACCACTATAGTTATCACAAGAACTGCGATCACCTTTTTTGAAAATAGGGATAACAATAGGTCTGGTAAAATCCTTAGGAACCATGCCTTTATCATAAAAAAATATGAAAAATTTCAGTCATCCAAGTGGTAACCGAAACATTCGCAGCTCTAAGCATTTCCGTAGTAATTTCAACTATCCCTGGAGATTTATGAAGTTTAAGTTTAGAAATAGCCAAAATAACTTCAGATTGTGATATAGGGCCAACATTAAAGCCACCAATGCATCTATCACCATTGTAAACAATGGGAGTAAAACTAACCTCATTGCCTAGAACATCACTGAAATGCTCAGCCCACCTAGCCACGACAGAATCCTCACTTTCTATAACATTACCTTGTTTATCCTTCAATCCGTGTATACCTGTTCGTTTTCTACCACATAAAACATTAACTATCTGCTACAGCTCTCTGCTGTTGTGCTGTCTAACTGCTTCCTCGGCTTTGTCAGCCAAACCATCAAGCCAAAGATTCTTCTCAGCAGCTAACTGATCTTTCACACGTTTATTAAGTTCTCAGTAATGATTTCTATTAGGACTAGTAGGGTATTGATTAAGGACGTTCCTGCAGTTCTTTCTTTCCGAAATAAGCTCAAGTTCCTTATCACTCAGATAATTCTGTCTCCTCTGCTCCTTTTTTCCTAAAAGAGTACTGTTAGTGTCCAAAAAAGCCTGTTTAAAATGATCTCATTCTTCCTCAACTTCAGTAGTAAGCATACCATGACTGTCGTAATGATTAAGTAACCTATCATGGTAAGCTTTGGCTATAACTGGGTCTTTCAGAGCTTCAGTATTAAAACTAAATTTTTTAACCCTAGCACAACACTTTTTAAGTTAAAGTTGCAAGACACTTTTAACAAGGTAATGGTCAGATCCAATTTCAGCTCCCCTATATGACCTGGTATTCCTAACAGAACTAGCCCATTTGCTGTTAATTAATATATAATGAATCATATTCTTATGCAGCCCATCGGGTGAAACCCATGTGTACTTATGTATGTCGCGGTGTTTGTAATAAGTGTTAGTTATTCTGAATCCATTGAGTTTACTTACTTGTAGGAGACGTTGCCCATTGCCCTTGCAGCTACCAATACCAAAAGGGCATATTACTCCTCCCCGAAGGTCAGAGTCAGTACTAACTTTGGCATTGAAGTCACCTGGAACAAGGGTAATATCTCCTTTCTTGACAGAATTCAAAATATCCTGAAGTTGTCCGTAAAACCGATCTTTCTCATCCTCATCGGCATCCTCAGTGGGGGCATAACAGCAGATAACATTCAAGTCTTTAACGCTTGTCTGAAATTTTGCTGTAAGAAACCTTTCATTAATGCACACTTATCCTAGAAAACACCACTAGCGTGTCTGCTTAGAAGCAGACCCACGCCTTGGTGATGCTTATTGTCGTCCCTCCCTGAAAAGAGAAATTTAAGATTATTTTGAAGAATCTGACCTTTATCTGTCCATCTGGTCTCTTGCAAGCCGAGAATATCTAAATTATAATGGTGGAATTCTTGTGTGAGGACATCTAGAGAAAATGCTCTGTGCAGAGTCCTCACATTCCAACTACCTATGGAGAGAAAATGTTTAGTGGGATGTTTAAAGAAACTCTGTTTATTGAGAGAGGGAATGCCGACAATATCAAACAGCCCCCTAATCGCAGACATAGGGCAAAGACCCGTTCCCCACCACTAAAGGCTGAAGCCATCTACACTGGAAAACTTCCTCCAATGTAGAATTTGACGATGCCTATAGAAGCAAATAGTTCAGGTGCCTGCGATGACTTCTGCTCAGGATTATCCACCAGCTGATAAACATATCCTGTGAATCTATTCACTTGGGGCTGTCAACCCACAAACAAAGAGAAAACACAACGGAAGATTTTCCCTCCACAGAAGCCCATCAATGCAGCAAAATCAGTATCCATAATCAAGCTCAGAGTCATAATTCCGTTCAAGTTGATATATATGGTCAGCACCAGGACCCTGTGTGGTTGCCACTCCTCAGCAGGGTATAAAAAAAGAAAAGTAGCCATAGTCCAGATCAGTAGGCGACACTAATCTGGCAGCCCCCCACTTCTGTTCACTTCCACAAGAGAGTATCTCTTTTGAAAGGTACTAACGGTCTGCAACACTAGTCGAGGTCGGACATTAGGTGCTAGGCCTGGCCGGTTCTATGCATCATCACAGGGGATTGGTGCATATCTCTCCTTCTAGTGTCTACCTAGCTACCATTTACAGACCCGAATACGATCAATTTGCTGTTGTCATAATCAAGGGAAGCTGTGCTGTAGGGTTGGATTAGATTATTTAACTTTTGTGTGGAACGTTTTTTGTACACAAGAAGATAAATGGCCAGGTTAAATGGACCCCCCCCCCCCCTCAAATGATAGAGAGAAAGTTGAGGAAGTGAAGGAAGTGAATTCACTAAGCAGATGTTAGGAGACAGATGGAAATGTCATCCAGAGTGTTTTTCCCGTCAATGTCATCCAGTTCGTCATGTCAATCCCGTCAATGTCATCCAGAGTGTTTTTTAACGAGTACGTGGTGTGACTCTCCTGCACGCGGTATCACGGCTTTACGTCTCATCCGACGGATGGCGAACTTTTCAAGCCAAACGGTGTCTACTTTCTCATCAAAGGAAGAATGAGAGAGGGAATTCTGGACGCTGGCCCAGTTGAGACTCGACCAGGGAAGCTCTGCAGCAGGAAAACCTGAAATAGCCGACTACACAATTGCATAGAAATAATAATATTTATTTTCTAACCCCATTCATCGGACCTAACCCTACTAGATTTCGTTTTTTTTTTCTGGGGTTTCTGCGTTGTTTGTCACTTGCCCCTACCATAGTCCATCTAGCGCAGTCTACTAGTTTCACAATCCATCAGTGAACTGAACAAGTCATTATTATCACTATAGACCTAGATAGACTATAACTCTAGATATGATTCATAGAATGTACTGGGAAATTGAATTGCTTTAGGATGTATGCTGCATAACCTCAGAGACCATATTTAGCATTAGTAAATTTGAAATATTTATCTTTATTTTCATGCCATTTGCTTTCCTTTTGTGAGGTATAAAAGAGTTTTAAATATTCCAAATTATAAAGTTACTTAATACTTGTCTTGTACATGCCGCAAACACACGGAAAGGGACAATTTGTTATACGCACCCAACTAATAACGTGTGAGTCAGCTTTTCGCCTTCACAACAGCAGTACCACATCGAGGCATGGACTCTACCAGTTGTTGTAACGTTACGGGTGGTATTGTATCCCATGATTTGAGGACAGCCGTTTTTAAAGTACCGAGAGTTGCTAGTGGTGGGTTTCAGGCTCGAATGCATCTCTCCACTTCATCCCACAGATGATCAATAGGATTCATACCTGGAGAGTGAGAGGTATTCGATGGTTGTGAACTCACTGGAATGCTCCTCCAACCAATCCTTCGCGAAATGGGAGCGATGAGGTGGGATGTGTTGTGTAAAGAAGGCATCCTACTGTGGGAAATGGATAGCCATGGATAGGTTTAAGTGGTCGGTGGTTATGTCAAAGCAGAATTATGTGGTGATGGTAGTGGTGATGGTTTATGTGGTGCTGGTCTCAATAGGTACAAGGCGCCCAATGTGGACCATGTAAACACATCACAGAACATTACAACGCATCCATAGCATGCAACACCGAGACTTGACATTTAATGTCCATGTCCTCGAGTGGTCTACGTCATACATACAACCACCCGTCACCGTAGTTGGAACTTCAACTTCCGTTTCACTCATGTCAAAACCAAATTTTTTTCGGCTCATTATTTCATGAGTTCCATGTCTACAGGACTTATCCTGTGATTATTTACTATAAGCTATCTGTTTCCAGTCTTCCATGGTCCATTTCACCGATGTAGGCCTCGGCTGTCATAGCCCATTCGTGCCATCGTACGTCAAATGTTCTTTGCACAAAACTTCGTAGCTTCCCTGTCATTTAATGCCGACGCTATCATCTGCACTGTTCCTCCATTCTGATATTACAATACGGTAGAGGTGACTTTCACATCAAACATCAATGACTTGGCACATCCACATTTTCCATGGCTGTTGCATGTTTTGCAGGTTTTGATGTAGTCCTGTTTCACATGTGCTGCAGCCGCACTCTGAAATCCCAGACGTTCTGCCTTCGCATATATGGACATCCCTATCTTCCTCACACTGACTATCTTCCCACGATCAAACTCTCTCAGGTTGCCGTGTTTACCCATCATAAAAGTCGCAAGTACGCTATAGTCATGAAATTTTTCAATTTAAATTAATCTATTATGCAGACACTGTTCATTCCAGCTTTACACAGTCATTATTGTATACCAATGCTAAAATAATGTTTCCATCAAATCAATTTAATATTTATTTTTTAATGTGTCTTCAATCAGAATAATAAATACAATACATTTCGACAAACTTGCATTTTATCAATGAGTGGGACTTGAACCCACGCCTCCCAGTTACTTGTCACGTTGAATTTTATGCCAACAGATAATATCAGGACGAACGTGAGTGGACGCAATTGAGATCTTAAGACTGCCTAGTTCAGACATCAATGATTCTTAAAGTTGATTGATTAACGAATTTCAAGTTACTTGTCAATTAGCCAATAGTATCGTGGATCAGCAGTTGCATAATAGATCATTGGGTGATGAAACGTAACTGATTAGGCAATGATCTACGAAAATTATCATTTCCTCAACTGCGCAGTCTCATTGTCTCAACTGCTTCCATTACGCTTCGCCGCTGATACATATTTACTATTGATTGATTCATATATTTCGACTTTCGATTTTTTGTACCCTCTTAAACTTGTCGTAACTTAAGACATCAGAAGGTCGAAGTCCGGCCCTGTCTGTAAGGGGTTTCAGCTGGTAGCGTTATTGTGGTGGAATGCGACAGTTTTTGAATGGATGCTGTGTGTACAAATTCCTATTCCAATGTAAAATAGAAATAATGATTTTGCCTTTTAGGTTTTGCATGTGGTCAGGATCTACCTTCAGATCCCAGGTTACCAGGACTCGATAGACTTTGAAAGGCCATCAGAAGGGAAGTTAAGCTGTCGACCCGTGTTCAAGGGAGCCATACCCTACGCTCGTTAAATAACACGTTGGATGGTCTTGATGGGATACTTCCACTTGTCACTTCATAGCTTCCCAGTAGGTCCCCATTTTCTCAACCTGCTCTGAGCCTTTGGGATTCTTGCGACCTGCCCATTTAGCTCGTCGTGCGCCAAAAAGTGCCGCTCAATGGTAAAACAAGCCACTTTTTTAATACAAATTAATAAATTGTAAACTAGAAATGCAACATACTTTGTATAAACATTGTCATAAATTCAGGTGTCGCTACTTAATACAAAATACAGTCTCTTAGTTGAAAGTTTCACTAACTTTCAGACTTGGTATTAGGCAATGACTAAATGTAATGTGCATTCCCATAATGATTAACATTACTAAATGCACTGCATAGTGCAAGTGCATGCTTATGTGTCGGAATGCATTGGTCGTCTAGCAATACTTGGCACTTTATTTTTTAGAAGTACCCAAAAAGTTTTTCGACCCCCCCCCTTTTTTTTACCTTCTCCCGGATCGATTGCATAGCTTCATCCTTACACAGCTTCTCCCATCTCCCCCCCATTCATCATTTTTCCCACCCTTCATTTGTTTTGTAGATACGAACTAAACATAAACTTTGGACTTAGTTCTTACAAAGGTTTATTAATTTATCAGTTCGAACCGTTAGGACATGTATTCAGCTGTCATCGACAGCAAACTGATGACACCAAAAATCCACTTGTTTAGAAGAGCAATGGTTGTCTCAGTAAGAGGACACCACGCTCTTACCCGGATGTTCGCCATTGTGTCTCTGTTTTAAGTTTTCTTCGCTGAATGCTTTCCTCACCTCAATGTGAAATGGATTCCCTTAATTTAGGAAAAACAGAGTTTATTGGATAGGATATTAATCTGTATCGTTGTGTGTAGGAAAGCCTGTGCACACTAAAGAACACGGTGGATGGCCTTGTCAGGAAGCGTCCACCTATGTTTTAGCAGAAACTTTCAACTAAGAGATTGTATTTTGTATTAAGTAACGACACCTGAATTTATGACCAGTGGATCCCCATTCTCCTATTCATCTCTGATCCCTTGTAGATTTCGATGACTTGTGCAGTGAGTTCATAGATAGAAAAAACTGTTCTCAATGAAAATAAATGAAGCGCTTAGAAGAAAACAAAAAGTCCCAACCCAATTTTCTGATCGTACAGACTAGTGAAACCTGTTCCTACTCGAATCTTCGTAGACCAGATTTCTTTGGAATCAAAATATTTTCCTGATGTTTTGTAAAAGAAAATATAGTTTTAAACTGGAGATCACTTTCATACAATTAAAATTATTCTAATAGCAAGCGAATTAGTAATATAGATGTTACCGAAATATTCCTATAACGCTTGGCTACTAGCCAACGAATTAGCTCCCAGATCAGATCACGTGACAAGGCAATTAGAGTCAGTCGTAATACCGCAAACTACGAGATAAAAATAAAGAAAAAAGAACGTTTAGAAGTCTGGTAATGAGATAAAAGCTGCAAAATGAACGTTATTACATTTTTGAAGCTTTCGTATAGTGAGATAAGAATTTTATTTTGTGATCTAAACGTTTATCACGAAAAGGCGTAATTACTGTTTTGATCTTTCAATTACCGCTATCGTTTCCACTGTTAACTCCTTATTTAATTTGTTCCTTCATTCATGTTACATTGACTGTTTTACTTCAAAAGAAAGATTCAGAATCAATGGTATTAGTCTGAATTTTATGACATTGCACATTTTGCACTCTAAGCATTAGTTCATTTTTTCAAATTACTAACAGATCGAAACTAAGCCCTTATATTTCACTCGAGTGTTTAGTATGGACAGAGAGTTGGCTCATTGATTAAGGAACCAGTTTCTTAACCTGAAGTTCCAGTTCCCATCGTGCCTAGGAGCAGAATTTTTCCACCAACCGCCGTGGTGCCTTTGGTGAAAAAGGGGACAGGGCATCAATGTATGCTTTCTCGTTTTCCGATCGGACGTTAAATCTCTTATCAGCATTAAACACCATGCTGGATTGTCTTGATGGTAGAATTATATTAATATTATTATCATTCCTTTGATATTTATACATGTCTTTACTCTTCAGTTTTGCTTAATTTTGAAAATGTAAAAGAGTAAGTCTTATTCACCGCGAGGGTTTTAAAATGGGTGAATAAATCAAAATGAGGAAACTAAGCTGATCTGCTTACTTTTGTAGTTGCCCGAATTCATTAAAACGAATATCAGAAGAATGCATTATGTTTCTTTTCTCAAAGTGCAGTTTAACATAGAGATATGTTAGGGATTTAAAGCTCTACTTGCAGCTGCTCATTTGTTTTTTAACCCATCAAAAGCGAAGTTCACATTTTCTCTCTTTCCAGCTTCTAAATGGTGGTCAGGCATTAACTGAAAGTAGCTCTCTACACTCTAGATCTGTCGATAAAGAGGAACCCACACTAAGCTCAGCATCCTAATGTCTAACTCCGCCTTCTCTGAAGAAGTCGTTAGTAGTTTCGGGAAGAGATATTTGCTGCTTCAGAAATAGAACGACTTGATCCGAATGCTCTGCAGTTCTGTTTTTCTAAGAAAATATTTCTACAATTTCTTTTAATATTTGCGGAACAATGATCATCTCAGGAAATCAATAGCAAAAAACAGCGATGTTTTGGGATTCCATTCTGAATTAAATGTTTCTGTTTTTCTGTGTTTCAGGAGAAATTACCGTTGTGCATGTGTTTCCTTATAAGGAGGGCGGTGTTAGTAAATCGTAAAAATCTATCTATTGAACGTGATGGCCCATTGGAAATATTTAAAACAAATGTGTTATCTTCTCAAAATAGTAGAAATAGGAGATATGGACCAATTCGTTTTCTAATTTCAATATGTTTTAATTGCAAGAGCTTGATAGGTATGCGTAGTACGTTTGATCAGATATCGACTGCTTCTGTTATAAAAATGCAAAGGCTATTCTAAAATATCTGCATGAAATACGCCAAATCTACTTTAGAAATGTAGCTCGTATTGGGATTATAATATTATTCTTCAAACGGTCATGCGATATAATAGATTTGACCTGAGAAGGGTTAATAAATCAAGTATGAATTCCGCATGTACAGCATATATGAGATCAGGACTGGATTTAGAAAATGAAAAAGGGCAGACCTCTGTCGATCGGAAAAAAAGTAGAAGTGGGGGGAAAGAGACTGACTTTTCATTGCACTATAACAGCTAACCCTCCGTTTAGAGGTATAAAATATTTCTTGAAAAGCGCATGAAATATGCATAAGTTTATCATTTTTACATCCATTACCCTAACAAGCATTCTCAAAGGGGGAAAGGGGCATGGCTTTGTTGCCTCCCCCTAGATATGGCCCTCTATGAGATTAAGAATTGTCATTAAAACATAGTATTCAAAAACGTTTAAAACGAACCTAAGAAATAAGTGAAAGATTCACATCTCAAAAAAATTTTAAGAAAAAGTAAACACAACATGCTGAAGATATTTTCTGTGTAAGATGAAAGGCATTTCCCTCAATGTTAAACAATCTGCTGAAGTTACCATTCCTCTAGCTTTATAGTCATGAAACTTATGCTTGGATATAAATGTCACTTGGATTAATCGTAATTCTTCTGATATTAGAATGACTGAATCAGGGTCAGACTTCATCAGTCACTAAAATTATTTTTTCCTGAAGAAATAATTTCAAGTATTAAGTGGTGACTGTTCAGTACATAACTACAGTATTAAAAAAATTTTGGCGACGAAGAAAAGGACAAGGGAAAAGTATTTCCAATCCTCGAAAAGTTTTGGATGTTTATGTTTTTGTACTGTGATTTTTCGCTTCTATCCCAAACGCTTTACAGTTGGGATTTACGCTCACAGCTTCCTGTCACACTTCTCATGATAAATAGCTTCCTGGGAAAAGTTGTATTTTCACACATACTTTAGAAACTCAGCAATGGATAAACTTAAAGATTTACAACGTTTTTTCTAAAAAAATTGAGGGAGGGGTGCTCAATCGGTCAGGTGGCGGCTCAGTCGGTACCTGGACAGGTTCGTAATCTGCAGTTTCCAGGTTCGAGTCCCAGTTGGACCAGCGTTGAGATTTATCTCCACAGTTCAGCTCTGCCCTCTGTCAGTAAGGGACACCGTTGGGCTTGAGAACATTGCCGTCCGTCGGATGGGACGTAAAGCCGTGGTCCTAGCGTCGGAGTCCCTATGCACCTCAAGAACACCCTGGATGGCCTTGATGAGAGGTTACCATCTGTCTCTATAACAGCTCCAGTAGCTGACTAGTGGATCCCCTCCCCCAACTTTCCCTGGGCCCTCGGGTTCTTTATGACCTGGCCATTTATTCCATTGTATGAGAAAAAGTGCCTCTCAGAAATAGAATAACCCAACTCTAATGAAACGGTTTCAAAAGGTTTTTAAGGTTATTTTCAACTTGATTGTTTCTCCGTACCAGTTTAGAAGCATTCCGTACACATCCCTCAATCACTGAGTGTTGAACTTTTCGTAGTCTAACCCTAAATTAAGAACTTAAAGATAAGATCACCAGTTGATCCACTTTCTGTGCAACATATTTCATGAATATATGTTACATTAGCTCTTTGGCATCGTCAGTGCATTAATAAGAGATCTAGGTTGAAATCAAAGGTTCGTGATAGTATAGGTCCTAAGATGTATATATATATATATAGATCATTATAAAATATTACTCCAGTTTTAAAGTACTGTGTTTTATTAAACAATTTAGTAACCAAAGTAAGTTTTATACAAGATGTCAAGAGACTTCCAAAGCTTCATTTTAACTTAAAAACAGATTTAAATGTGTACTCCATGGTGGTTTCCATCCACTTAGATTGTCTTATATAACACTTGCAACAGCTGCAGTTTTACTTTCCTTCAAACGCTGTAAATTACGGATTGTCTTTCAGAACAAATGATATCTTTAATGTATATCCAGAAAAAAAAAAAAACAGAAGCCGAATGCTAAAAAATTGGAACTTCTCGGGGTCATAGGATAGGTCTACTTCTACCAATCCAGGGATCTGGAAAGTTTGCATTTGAGACCCAGAAACAGAGACAAGATAAATTTCATATCCGTCGCATGTGATTATTATCACTAATGTGATAATAATTCCATGACGTCATAACTAGGAAACTTTTTTTTTTCACATTCTGGACACAGTTTTTTCTATAATTTAATTATTTAATAAAATATAACACTTTGAATTTTTTTTATAATGACCCTTTATACACTGTCTTACCAAAACGTTAGGAAATTTTCATGTTATCGCAATGGAAATCTAACTTAGAAGCGCTATAACTTCTGAAATATGCATCTAATGGAGAAATGCAGGCCCGGATCTATATGGAAAGAAATCTAGGGGAAGAGGCATGAAACACAATCAAGCAGAAAAAATGCAAGGGGGGGGGGGGGGGCAAGAGACTGGATTTTCATTTCCTTCTCCGTTCTTTCCCTCTCCGTTTACAAACAACATTTCCCTCTCCGTTTTACAAGTCTTTAAAAAATATTTTGCAAAAATACATGAAATATATATATATATATATAAGTTTCGTAATTTTTACCTCTTTTGCCATTATTAACCTTTTGAAGGGGGGCATGTTCACCTTGACCCATCCCCCTAGTTCCAGCTCTAAACAAATGTGACTGAAAATAAATCGAAAATCATAATCAAATCTATTCAAACAATATTCGTTCACTATTTAAAGAGTTATGGAAGCTAGAATATTTTGCAACAGTAATGCGTCAAAAGGCTTTCATCAGATATTAATTAAAAAAATTAAATAATAAGCATTATTTATAACCATTTAACAAAGTAAAATAAGCATTTGAGAAGTTTTACTTACTGATTATATAAATATCAGACAGTTATGAATGATTTCTAAATCAAGATAATTTTTGTTAAATATTCAACCTTCCATAACGCTTCATTGAAATAATGTTAATTGAAAATCGAGATTGAAATAGATTTGATAATGATCTTTATCTTCAGTCACTTAGAAAAGGTTTGACATCTTAACAATAAATAGCTACTTACATATGAATCGTATGTTAGAAAGTTTCCAAGACTCAGAAATTGTTTTAGAGGAACAGTTTCACGTGACATACCTTAAATTTATAGAGGAATTTCTCGACAAAGAAAGCCACCTAAGGAGATTTTTATGCACAAAGTGTTCTATATTTCTGTAGAGATGTGAACTGCCAAACATCCCATTGGAAAACTGCGATATTCCTTGCACATCCGATTTACTCTTCTCGTAGAGGAATGATGAATATAATCAAGGAGAATCTCATTTCTGTTACAGCTCTGACTTGAACTTAGAAACCTAGATTACTGTTGTTTTACACTTTATTTACTGTGCACTTTCGTATATAATAAATATGAACATGGAGTTATTAAAAAGAAGATTAAAAATACATTTACACATATAATCATTCATTCACTTGCTGTAAAAATAAACGCTTGAAGCATAAAAAAGGTGTTTTCCATATATATATATAGTGCTTTGAAATGTAAGTTTTTTTCCAAAATGTTATCGTGACTGAATTATATTCCGTATACCGCTGTCGTCATATTTTAAACTGTTATCACTTGAACAATTATAAACAAAATTTACTACATAGTTCTTAATTTCGGGAGGCGGGGGTTGCACAGTCGTTAGCGCGCGAGGCTCGTAAATCTGCAGTTACCAGGTACGAGTCCTAACTACGCCAGAATTGAGATTTATCTCCGTTAAATCCCCACCCTGCTTTCGAAGTATCCCATCAAGACCATCAGTAGGGACACTGATGGTCTTGACGGGATACTTCCACTTGTCTCCTAACACCTCTCCAATGGGTGCCCTTTCCCCGACCTTCTCTGAGACCTTGAGGTGTTTGTGACCTTGCCATTTGGACTATTATAAGAACACAAAGTACTGCTCAAAAGTAAACCAACCTAACCCATATCTTAATTTCGAATTTTTGTTGTTGTAAATATGTTGGCATAATACATTGATAGTCCAAAGTAAAGGTTTTCTTGAAACATCTGAAATATTTTCATCAGATATAAAAAGAACCTTGACCATCGATTAAACTTCACACTTCAATGGATTATGTTTGCTAACACCTGCTTTTAAAGAGGGGAAACAAACAAGATATTTTCTTCATATCGTAAAAATTTTAAAATGTATTAAAAGGTAAAAACTGTAGAAGTATTATCAAGAAAACAAAAGCACTCACAACTCATTAATAGCTGATAAAATATTCGCAGATTGTCCATGTTGGAAATGCCCAAACCAATAAACTAATTTTCCATTTGCAATTATATGTCATCACTTGAGATAACATTTTGCTTTACAAGATATCGCCTGTTAAAATTATTTCAGTTTTGCTTTTCTGTCAGTAAAATATATATTTCAATTTTACACGAATTTAATACATATTACTTGCACAACAGTCTTTACACGAATTTAACACGTCTTCAAACTTTAACGTTTAACGTAGCGCTAGTATTGAGTCTACATAGAATTCATTACAGTTATAGAAAAGGCCACTTTCGCATTTCTTTTGTAAAGAGAGTGTTTCGACAGAAGCAATCTCCGATGCTGTACTCTTTCAGATCGTGCTTCATTCGCTCTCGAGATACTCAGTAGTTTTTATTGAGTCTACTGAAAAACGAAACTGCCAAATCGCAAAAACACGCAACGTAGACACCGGGATTCAAGTTTCTTCGTTGAACTTCTCAGGAACAAGTAGATATAAATAATACCATCGCATCAGTCTTCCAGGCGCGTTTTCCGTTCATCATCACAAACTCTTTTATAAATAAGGAACAAGGAGAGACGTGACTTGGAGAAACGAGATGAGTTCAGCTTTGCACCTGTTGAAATCTTCATGTTCACCAAAGAGCTGGAGGCTCTTTAATGCTTTGATTCACGGCAAAATACGAGCAAGGTTAGAGATATAGAGATTGGCTAGAGTCTGGATATATTTCCACTAGATCATAAATTGGCTAGAGTCTGGATATATTTTCACTAGATCATAAAATGGAGTTTTTCTATTACAAGGCAATGCTACCATCTATACCGTATTAAAGTAATGTATCTAACTCTGTTTGGAAAAGAAGTGCAAATTAAAAAAAAAGTAACGTAACTTTTATTTTTAGCGCTTCATCTTTTCCTAAGTTGTTAAAACACATAATATTAGAAATCCATGGTGACGTAAACATTCAGTAATTTTAGAAGTACTAAATGAAATAAATTTATTTATATGCTGAATTCATTTGTAATGATTACTACAAATGAAACAAATATAAAATTTAATAATGTGCAAAAACATAATTTGCGAAAATGTGATTCCGAACGTTTTTAATCAGGCGGCAGAGCATAATACGAAATTTAACCTTAAAAAGAGGAGAAATTAATTTTCGGTTGTCAAATTCTATTTATATAAAAGGACTGATTCAACTACATGATCGTAAAAGTTAAATAATTTGAGAACTTCTAATATAACTTCTGAAAATGTGCTCAAGCAATATCCTAAATCTTTATGCACGGATACGTTAAGCTGATATGTGTGTATTTCGCTTAATTAATGAATAAATAAATGGCTTAAACCTACATAGACTCAGAATCAATGGCCTGTTGGGAATCTTACGAAAAAAGGACTGTTATTTGTTGATCAATTTATATTATCCCGCGCTATACATTCCAGGTGTGCAGCATTACTTCTCTCATCAGAGAGTGTTTATTAAATAACTATTAATCTCTTTACTTCCAAGTGTTTAAAGGATGTATTGAGAAACTCTTTGCATCTCCCTAATCAGTTAATTTAAGGGTTAGTCAAGTATTTATCTCCCTTTATAACGGTTTATAGTTTCCTCCAGTTATGGCTCAAAGCATCTTTCTTTTTTCAAAGGATTGGCTGTCAAGATTGAATTAAATCTTGCATATTCTTTGAAACTCCTACTCTAATACGATGTCTTGATATATTATATATATCAGTGTTTGTTAATGATTCTGCGCTTTTAATTTTAAACACTAATACCGTTGTTGTTGTTGTGTAATTGAATACGTGGGGAATCAGAATTATCTGGAATACTTAATTTATTTGGAATTACTTAGATAGCGTGTTTTTTATAAGATAATTATAAGTATGCATGTTTATTATATGTCTTCAAATATTTTGTTTATTATTTAGGAAGTTATAGAAGCCAGAACAGTAAATTTCAGAGTTTAATATCTACACTTCATTGAGCCACAAGGGATGACCTTCACCCCCGAGGGTCGGCATATCCCCAGGCAAACAGGAAGCAGGTTTATATTGGTAAAAACAAATTCATCAATTTTATGTTTATTACGCCAAACGTAAACAATTTTTAAACGCGAAAATTTCATTTTTCTTCGAAATGCAGTTGTTTAATACTTTACTTTCCAAAATATTTTTACACATTAATCGAATTTTTTGAAAATTAATTTTGCTTAATTTAATTTTTAACTTAATTTTTAATTTTGCATTCAGAAAATTTGTTTTCTTCATTAACAAATTTAGTATAGAAGCTACATCATCATCATCATCATCATCCTCAAGAAGCCATGGGCTACGGAGGTCCAACCAGACCGTTCAATTTAGTTCTAGAATTGAAGCTACGCAATGTTCAAATTTTGCTTTTTCTCTAACAAAACAGGTCGGTGCAAAAAATAAATGAATTTGTGTTCATTTAGGTGATTTCACATTTTCTTAAATCCCTTCCTATGTTCGTCTGTTTAAGGGCATCTTTCATTCTTTGATCACTAGAAACTAAAAAGGTTTGATCTGGAGTCCAAGTTTATATTATTTTCGCGTTAGTCCTTCTAGTAGAGTAATATATCTTTTCCAACTCTCTTCACTCAAATTGCATCTGCAATCTGTCTCTGTTACGTTTCTCTTCTTCCTTATTTTATTTTTGCCTAATTTTGTCGCAGTCAATGTCCTTTATCATCCATTTCTTCCCGCCATTTATTTTTATCTTCCTTTAGCCATCATTTCTAAGTTCAGATTTCCCATTTCTTTATCACTGATTGAGTTTCAATCGTTCTTTAAACATCCATAACATTTCTATTCAGTGCTGCTCTCGATTTTCAGTATCTAGAATTCTTTTATAATCGTAAATGCAGTTGCCTCAGACTCATCAGTGAAACTTTTGTAAACAACAGCAACAAAAAAGCTTTATAAAATATATATATCGATTATTTTTAACAATAAAAGAAAATCCTTGCACATCTATTTAATGAATCTACTAAGTTCATTCTATAATATTCTTATGGATATTGACATTCAATGCAATATATAGATATATAGGAAGTTCTTTCCACATATACAATAAATACTGTCTACTACGATTCCTGGAGACTAGACAATCGACGTAAAATTATCATGTATTTTCCTAGCAATTTGTTATATGTGGACTGCGAAGTTTTCCGACCCAAGCAAACTGACTGCTGTCATTATAAATGTCCCCTTTTTCCTTGTATGCCATTTCTCATTTGTATACTGCCTTGCGCAAAGCCGGCTTGGTTTTAGTGTAAACAAGATTTTCAATGATTCCGACTCTACGAATTATTTTATTAATTCGTAGAGTTATTTATAAAATAACTCTACGAATATAACTTGTTATTTATAAAATCTGATTGATACTCGTATTGCTTTGTAGATTCTAGTATTTTGTTTTAACATTCACATTACTAATAATATTTTCAAAATCAGTGATAATCTTTTAAATATATTCTTTTTTTAACAAGCGTAGATAGCATGCAACCAAAGGTTATCACGGAGTTAAGGATAACTTGGGTAACATCTCGAACTATAGAACTGATATTCGGTAACCACCGTTTTGAATTGAAATGGTTATTCTTATTAACTTGAAATATATTGAAGAAATTCTCCACAAATTCACCGCAGTTTTTGAAGTGTCACCGAATTGTGTTTGTCCGTAGAAATTATTTTCTATTAAATATTCCGAATATAGCATAAATATAGTGGAAGTACCTTTGTCCGATTTAATAAAATCTGATTTTTTCACAAAACAATTATTGCTTGGAATTATACGACGAATGAGCAATTGAAGCTAAAGGGCGCCTCATATAACAAGAGTGCAAATTGCTAATATCTGTCTGTTGTTAGTTCTTGATCATTGCTTCAATACTTTTAATATTCTCTTCTGGATATCTGAGGCCAGTCTGAAGTATATTCATCTATAAGACTTCTTCATCCATTTCTGTAGTGTTTTATCCACTTTTTCACGTTTTGGCGATTAAACCAACTTTCCGCGTATTGTGACATTATTTTTCTATTAATCTCTGCTGTGGTAAAACTTCATCATGCGAAAAACGGATAACCACTCGTTGTTCTTCCTTGGTGCAATTGACAACGAAGCGTACTGTATTTTTCGTGTATACCTTATATTTACATATATTTTAGGTGTGCACGCGATAAGACACTATAAAGTACTGACTTCTATACATATGGAAATGGTGGCAAGCTTGGCTCAGTCGGTAGCGCGACAGGCTCGTAATCTATAGTTCCCAGATTCGAGTCGCAGCTGGATCAACGTCGAGATTTATTTTCTCAAAACTCCCCGCCCTGCCTACGGTCAGTAGGGGACACTGATGGGCTTGGAAATGCCACCGTCCGTCGGATGGGACGCTAACCCGTGGCCCATTGGGAGGGCCATACCCTGTGCACGTTAGAAGAACGCGCTGGATGGCCTTAACGGCAGGCTATCATCTGTTTCACAACAGATGTTCCAGTGGGTCCCCTCCCCCCAACCCTTTCTGATCCTCGGGGTCCATTTGACTTGGCCATTTAGCCCATGGTGTGCAAAAAAGTTCGGCTCAGAGATAAAATAACCCAACCCATATGCAAATGACTCCAGTCATGCAGCAAATAAGTTAAAACAGGTTATGCTTTGATTGGTTGTCTGGGCAAGAAATTTCGCCACCTCTATCTTTACTTTTTTGATATATCCTCGTATATACATATTATTTCTCATTCAAAAATCGCGTCGTCTGCTTCCATATTATTTAGGACTCAATATATAGAACTTCTGCATTAATGAAGGTTATGACACGATAACTTTTTTCCCTCCTATTTATATTCAAACATTTTTCAGTCTTAGGCTTTTCCTCTGTTTTGCCAAAGCACTAGATTAAGGGTTAGATAATTATAGCACACGGAATACGTAATAAAAGGCAAAAAAAGAGCGTTACAAACCGCTGGCCGGAAACAAATAACAATGAATTCACAGAATCTAGTTAAACGATGTCGTACCGCGTTCAATATATCCTATTGGTTCTTTCAACACCGAAAATAAATAAAATAACGAATTGTTTTCAACTTCCTCATTCTAAAACAAAATAAATTAATTACTAGGAAATATTGTTATTACCCTTTACACTTTGCTGCGAATCATTTTTTACGCGAATCATTTTTTAGCGAGCTTTCTCTCCTAAGATAACATTTTTTGTCTTTCGTTTACCAGTTACAACCAACTTGATTATTAGACCCAGTTTACAAGCATCCTGAATGATCTGTTTCCATCTGTTGTCAGAAGCAGCAATGGTCAGAAATGATGTTACGTTGTTTCACTCGCTTCCTTGTCACACAAAGAAAGAGACAGCGGTTTCCGAAACAAGTCCTTGGCCGGACGTAGATGAAGGGAGAGAACATTAGGAAGGTGAGCGAAGGAAGCTATGGTGACTCCGGAGAGCGAGAGAAAAAAAGAGAAAGAGAAAGAGCACGATTATCTCTAAGACGGAAACTTTCCTCCTTTATGGTCAGGAGCTGGGCTAAAGTGTAGGTGTCTGTATCAGATAAGACGTATAGCGTCTCCCTTTGTGTAGACAAAAGACACCTAACAACGTGTCCTCAAGCGAGACAGAACGTAATTCTGGCCATTTCCCTATTTGTCACAGTGAACTTGTTGAAGAGAGGAAAAGAAACTCCAATGTGCTTGAGTGCCTCGCGTTTCCTTTGGGATTAGTCGGCGCTGCTATTTTTAGAGAGGAAATTCTTAAGGTTCGTCTTTTTATATTTCAATAGATTGTTTTTATTTCCATAAACAATCTCTGCAACTCTGAGAATGATATTATACTAGAATATTATTTTTTTTTCCATTTTGAGAAACATTTAGATTATCATCAATGTATTTATAAAGTAACACACAAATCATATGATGTAAAGAAAAAAAAGAGAAGGGAATTGAAAGTAATGTAATCTCCTTATGGGTTACTGATCTTGTGGCACACAAGCACCATCATCATCATTCTCCGGAAAGATGTTTCAATGTCTTTGCATTTGTTAAAAATGATATTTCATTTAAAATAAAGCACTTCATCGCAGTTCTGTGGTAAATTAGACCATAATTCTTTTTTATCATCAGTTTGTACAAATTCTCATATGGATACGATTGTGCATGATAATATGATATTAATCATGAAACCACACGGGATTTCAGCTCTTAATGCAACTCGCCTCATATGCCTTAGAAGCACTACTTCGGTGAGGGCATTCCTTCCAATTATAAGTTTTGATTTCTGAGCAAATATTTTCAGGTATCATTAAGTTCATTTCTTACCTATCTACCTATTGCTTTTCGATTGACATTTTTCGATTTGTCAGTTCGTCGGTTTGTCGATTTGTGAATTTGTCAACACAGTTGTTCCACCATATCTTTCGAACGCAATGGACAAACTTAATGATTTATGTGTCAAGTGAAAACTTGTGACGCGGGGATATCATAGGTTATAAAAATGGATCTTCCATGCTTTCTTCCCCCCTAAAAAAGGGGAAATATGAAAACGATTGTACCGATATGTTTTCGGATTGCGAGGGTCGAAAATAACTAGCTATGCGTCAATGAAAACTTGTGACATGACGATTCTTACTGGTAAAAAGAAATTATTTTCTCCTTTTCTCTGGGAACCACCAAATTTTACTGGTAAAATTTTTAGCTTCAATTCTTTAAATGCATAGAAGCTTCACACATTGAGATTTCTCTTGATTCAATTTTCAAAATATATTGTTGGTTAAAAATTACTGGTAAAAAAATTCCACCACCTCTTTCGCAAAAAATTACTGGTAAAAAAATTCCACCACCTCTGTTTCTCCATCCTAAAAAAGAGAAATATGAAAACGATTGTTCTGTTATATTTTCCGAATGAGAGGGCCTACAGTTACGGGTAGGTGTCAAATGAAAGTTCATATGAGGTAGTTATATATATATATGAGTAGTTTATGAGGATCGTCTTAGAGTGTTTTGAATCCCCCCCAAAAAAAATTCCTCTCCTCCCAAAATAGCAGCAGATTTTTGCGGTCTATTTGCCATCTATGGCTGCGTCGTTGATGTGCGCGTGAACATATTGTACTTGACTGTGTGTGTAATGTAGAAGCTGTAGTACGAGTGAATGGACGTCTTGAAGTTGCGACATTGCGTCGTCACTCGTGTACTTTGGCTCGACATTAATTCTTTACATAGGGAGTTCGTTCAAAACGTATTCTATGTTAGAGAAGGTAACGCTTAATATTGTTTTCGTTATAACATATTAATTTTTATTTTGTAGACCCATTTTCATGGCACCCAAAAGAAAATGTGTTTTCAATAAAACATTGGAGGAGAATTTCATTTCATTAAAAAAAGGAATAACGGATAGTGACGTCAAATGTAATAAATGGTCGGCAAATTTTAATATTGCGAATAGTGGCAGATCAGCAATTACGCAACATTTACAGACATCAAAACACAAAGAAGTTAAGTCAGGGCTTCATCGAGTAAATCGTTAAACTCATTCCTTGTTAGCAAAAATTTCGATGACAAAGTAAAATAGTTGACACTAAAAGAAGCATCTTGATGATATTCATTCTGTACAACATAGTCACTCATTTCGATCAAACGACTGCACTTCAAAATTAATCAATACATGTCTTGACGATAAGTATTCTTGTGACAGAACAAAAACAGAAGCAATCATTTGTAATGTTTTCGGTCCATATTCTGTTGCCTCAGTTAAAACTGATTCATGTAAAACAAATTATATTACTATTTATTCGGACTGTTCAAATCATGGAAATATTAAATTGTGCCCGATTCTGGTCAGGTATTTTTTACCCAATCACCGTGTCAATCACTTGCATCAAGCAATCGCTAAACAGATATGAAATTATTGATAAATTACTTGCTTTGTGTGCTGACAACACCAACTGCAACTTTGGTGGTTCCCAGAGAAAAGGAGAAAATAGTTTTCTTTAAAATTTATGTGAAAATAAACTGATTGGTGTTAATTGTGCTGCCCACATATCCAATAACTGCATAAGCACTGGTGTTGATTGTCTTCCGGTAGATATTGAAGTGATATTAGTAAAATTTTATTCACATTTTTACATCTACACAATCAGAGTGGGAAATTTGAAAGAATTTTGTGATGATGTAGATGTTCAATATAAAAAACTACTAGGTTGCAGAAAAACGCGATGGCTAACTCTTCTACCTGCTTTAGAGAGAATATTAAAACTATTTAAGCCGCTAAAATCGTACTTTTTGGAATTGGAAAAATGTTCCACGATTCTAAATATTTTTTTAATAATGTGTTAGCAGAGGCATGGCTATGTTTTATTCACATCCAAGCATTAACATTTCAACAATATATTTTGAAAATTGAATCAAGAGAAATCTCAATGTGTGAAGCTTCTATGCATTTAAAGAATTGAAGCTAAAGTTAATTAAACGAAAAAATGAAGGGTTTTTACTATAAATAATAAAAAAAATTAGATTTAGAAAAAACCCAAAACATTGATGCCAACATATTTAAAGATGCAATTCATAAATTTTACCAAACCTGCATTGATTATTTAAATAACTGGGACAGCTCTTTCGTGGAAATGGAAGTATTTGAATGGGTCCTACTACGAGAAATCCCTCTGTGGGCGAAAATCCAGGAAAGCGTTTTGTTCATTTCCAGTCACTGGAACTTAAATATAAATGACGGCGAACTATTTGATGAAGTTTCGTGCATTAAAAGTTATGTCATCAGTGAAAAGATCGAAGAATGGCGACAAAATGACGAGTCCTGCTGACGTAGATAGGTTGAAATTTTTAAATATTTCAAAGATAAACACGTATCTCTTAAAAACATTTTAAAAATCGTTGAATTTTGCTTATGTCTCCCTGGATCCAATGCCCCCACTGAACGAGTATTTTCATTAGTGAACAATATGTGGATCAGCGAAAAAAACCAATTAAAAATCGAAACATTGAAAGCATTCATTTATACCAAATGCAACTTTGACATGAATTGTATACAGTTTTATGAACTTTTAAGACACAAACCTGATTTAAAAAAAAAGTTCATTCTTGTGAAATGTATGAAAATTAAAATTTCAAGTAATAATATGATTGTTTAAAATGCTATGTCTATGCTTATATTTTATAATAATGTTATAAAGCTTTTTAGTTTTAGTGAAACAAATAAACGCAACCTGTTTTTTTTATTATGAAACAATTTCTGATTTGTCCCTTATTTTCTATAAAAAAAAATGGTCACCGTATATATACGGCCTAAAAAATATAAAATATACCAAAAACATATCGATGTTGCAATCAGTCACTGTATTCGTATTCGCTTTAAAGGAAGATAGGGCGCTGGCAATCTTGTCGAGTAGGTAAATCAGTACCCTATCTTCCTTTGAAGTGAATAATAAATCAGTGACTGATTGCACCATCAGTATGATTTAGGTTTATTTTTGACTTTTTCGGGCGTATATAACAAGACAGATATTTTTTAATTTTTTGAATTTATTTAAACTTTACTTTCAAAATTATTTGTGCAATCGTTCATTTACATCGCAAACCGAGCTAAAAGAAACATGATTTATCTATTTATTTCTGCTGCTTCACAGCAATGGTGTAAATGTCTTCTCATTAACCTCAGGTAAAAATGCTCATACTAGGCGCTACGTTTACTCTGCAACGAACTCTTACATTGTGTCGAACTCTTACATTGTGTCGTATTGTATAAAATGGATACGTAGAATAAAATTGTAACGCAACAACAACCTTTGAAGAAACTCTAGATTGTTGACAGATATGTAACAGAAACATCTGACGATGCCAAGGGAAATTTAAAGCAACTGACAGAACAAAATCGTCAGAATCTGTTGGGTGGATCATGATTGTTTTGTGTCCCGTCTTCCTGTTATCCTGTCTGCTTCTTCATGTGAATATGACAGAAGTGTAGATCAGCATGACTTGAAGAGAAATATTCGTTTTGTCTGCCCATCACTACGATGGTATTATTTTCAAATTCTTTCGCATGCACCACACGTGTCAGATTGAAAAAAAAAAGTCTCGAACTTGCCAGGAAGAAAAGTTTCCCATTTGTTCGGAACGGAGGAATCGGGATTTACTAGACATCGCTCTGCCTTTTCTTCTCAATTCCCTTGCCGAAACATTCAAATTACTTTCAAAATAGACATTCCATATATCATTCCTACTGACGTTCTGAACGAGATGGACAATGGAATAAACCTGTTGAGTATAATCCGAGAATATTTTACAACTTACTGGTTTTAACATTTGGATAGCGGAGGTTATACCGAATAAATGCCGTTTCATTTTCAGATTCAATATTTATTGATACCTATGAGCAATCATTCCAAAGTATCGAATTCCACAAATGCTCTTATTTTTTCAACGATAGCAAGTGATAAAAATTATCTCTTTTTTTCGTCAAAGAAACGTGAAACCCATCTTCTCGATCATTGCATATTATTTGTCGTTGAGTAGAGGTAGATAAACTACTGTAAGTTCGCAACCGGATGTCAAAGGGAACTATTTCGACTGGCACACTTAATACTTAATAATGCAAAATATACTGGAGATAGAAGACCTCTATATAAATATACAAAGAAAAAAGATACCAAGTCATGAAAATAGGTGACAACCTACGATTTAGAGCAGTGTTTCTCACCAGGGGATCCTTGAGTTGTACCTAAGTGGTCTTCGAATTGAATAAATTCTGAATAGAGTTCATAGAGCATTTTGCCTCGTTTTAGTTTTTCTGTCATTACTCTTAGCAAAATTAGTACTTTTTGTGACACTTTAGTGCACTGACTTAAAGGTTTTTTTAAATTAAATGTAAATTTATTTGTAAATATTTTAAATTAAATGCTACTTTTTTTTATCTTTTTTAAAGGTGTTTGTCGTCCTTTTTGTACTGTTTCCACATTAGTATAAAAAGAAGATGACAAAATGGATAAGAAGACAAATAACCGCTCTCAATATCCCTTTCTCAATGTACCTCTTGCCAACAACATTCTACAACTGAATTTTAGTATGTCTAGACTATTTACAATACGCGTCAAACTTTAGTCATTTCCCAAATTTAGGGCTCTCGAACGGAAGAAATTGAAAGTACTCGAAAATTCCTAAAATGCGAAACGTATTATCTTATTAGTACGAATCCAACCAAAAATTAATTTTTCATTTATCTCTTAAAACAAGTAACGACTGACTGCAAACAGATCTACGACAGAGGAAACAGTAGCACTTTTTTTTTTTAAAAAACGAACATAATTATAGAGTAGATAAAAAAATGTTAAAACTAAATACGCTCTTGTAAAGTAGTATATGTGACAAATCATTCTTAAAAATGTTTTTATGACATTTTACGAACATTAAGAATTAAAAAAAAAATCTGAAAATCACATACAGGAAAATATGCTACATATAGTAATAATACTTAATACAGGAAATCATATGCAGCCGTAAACATTTCAAAAAATAATAAAATAAATATTCCCTCAAGCAGCTGCTTGCCACAGAGGTCTGACAGGAGCCTATCTGTTTAATACTGGTAAATCAACAGACATTTTACCTGCTATTGCCTCCAAAATAAAATTCTTTTATCATATGTAATTAAATTAAAAGCATAGCTATATATATTGATTCGGATTCTGTGGTTTTTGTGTCGTCTCAGAAGTTTCCTAAAGTGAAAGCGAAGACTTCGAATCGACCAACTAACCTGATCACTTTTTTTGCCCTTCCTTACGGTGAGTGCATAGGGTTTGTTTTAGGATCCGACAGCAAGGTCAGCTAACATCAATGTGATCGTTAGTGGCTGATGTTGACATTCCCGAAAAGAGACAAAAAATATGTCAACAGAATAGATTGCATGTAGGAATCCCTGAGGAATATTTAATAAAATAACATTAAAACTTAGGTCGGAAACCTAGAGTCATATTTTTCTGCGGCTATTTTATTGGCCAATGGGAGAATTAATAAAAGTTTTCTTTGCTTTCGAGAGTTTCATTAATTGGGAATTATATCTCTGATAGTATAAAAAAGAAATTTGTCACTGCTGCAAGCAAACAGTATAGAGTTGGCAAAAAATATTCAGCACAGAGGCGGGAGATGGCTCAGATGGTAGCGCGCCAGACTCGCAATCTGTAATTTCGAGGTTGGAATCTCAGTTGTTTCAGTGTTGAGATTTTATTATGAGTGTCCCGCACTTATCTACGTTAAACCCCCGCACTGCGCTCTGTCAGAAAGGGGGCACCGATGAAAACACTATCATCCATCTGATGGGACATAAAATGGTGGTTACTGTGTGCACATCAAAAACTTGCTGGATGGCTTTAACAGGAGACTTCTATCTCTAATAACTTTCCAGTGAGTAACTTTCCCCCTTCTCTGAGCCATTGGGGCCTGGTGACCTGGCCCATTAGCCATTGTCTGTAAAGGAAAGTTCTGCTCAGAGGAAATACCACCCAACCTTAATTCCCTTTTCCCTTTTTATTTTTACCTGTTTATTTTGTTTTAGTCAGTTTCTACCAATTAAATTATTAAGTTTATGTAACATTTATTATTTATTTTAAAGTATTTTTGAAAAGTTAATTTCTTTTTTTTTTCACTTTTTAAATGTTTTAAAAAGATATATTTTTTAACTTAGATATACACTTTAAAACTGAATTTGTGGACGTGGGGCAGTTGTATATTCCATTTAACATTTTACGCAATGTTTATAAAAGGAAAAGTTATGGTGAAAGTCTTAATTTGGAGAGGGGGGAAGTTTTATTTTTTTTTTCCTAATCAGAGATATAAAATAATACACCTAAAGGATGAAGGTTATAAATAAATAAATAAATACCCCCTCAAGCAGCTGCTTGCCACAGAGGTCTGACAGGAGCCTGTCAGTTTATATGCCACAGTAGGAGATCTGAGAGGATGGCAGGACCTCAGCAGAAAGGCAGGACCTCAGCAGGTTATATTTGCATAAAAATCAATGTTACACTATCATGCGAACTTTCTACTGTTTTGAGAACATTCAAACACTCTGAAATTATATTTGTTACTAATACAGAAAGAACTAAGCGACCTAGGAAAACAACTTTACTTGTTGATAGGAGAGTCCAGAGGATTCCGCTTTCGAACAGAAAACTCAATTCACCATAACTTTCAAAAGAATTTATTCTTTTGAAAGTTATGGTGAATCGACAGCAAATGTCAATGCTTGCTCAATAACTGCAAGAGGAAGAGGACTAGAAATGGATTATGCGATTGCAAAGCTCGTCCCAAACATTTATTCAGACTTTCAAAGCAAGAAATGAGTTCAGTCGCTCAAAAAAGTATCCGAACACTGTGGTTGATAGGAGAATTCAGAAAAAATATCTGACAACGATTGTTTTGGAAATTAGTGATCTGGAAACCTTCGTGTCACGTGACACGAAGGTTGCCAGATCACTAATTTCTAAAAAAAATCGTTGCCAGATATTTTGTTAATTTTGTCTTACTAGAAAACAGAGTAGCTCATGAGGATTTCAACTCTCAGTATCTTAAGGTTACTGTGAAATATCCAACCAAATTCGTGGTATGGGATTGATTTTCCTGCCAGAGGTGATGTAAAACTACATATTGTGAAAGGAAAAGTGAAAACTGAAGACCATATCAAAATGCCGAAAAGGAAATTGTCAAAGCTAAGTATCTCTTTGGGAATGAACCATAGGTTTTTTCCGACATAGCCTCCTTGTCATCTGCGAAAGTTTTTCAGAAGTGGATAATCTGAAGTTCCCAGGTTCGAGTTCCAGCTGGGATAGCGTTGAGATTCATCTCCGCAAAACTCCCCGCCCTATCCGCGATCAGTAGAACACCGATATCTTGGAAAGCCCGCCGTCCGTCGGATGGAACATTAAACCTTTGCTCCGTGTGCGGGACAACGATCCCCTGTGCGCATTAAAGAGCACGCTGGATGGCCTCGACTGGAGTGCGTCCCTTTCTCCCACCGTCTCTGAGCCCTCGGGGTCCTTGTGACCTGGCCATTTAGCCAATTGTGTGCAAAACAGTGCCGCTCAGAGGTAAAGCATCCCAATCCAAATCAGAAGCGGATAGTAGATAGAATTGTTTAAAGAATAGACTGGACAATCTCAGGAACTTAATCCAATCTAGAACTGATGACATAAATGTAGATATAAAATTTACAAGAAGAGACAATCAAATAAGCTTGAATTAATATAGCTTTGCTCTTTTTACCATAATGTTAGAGAAGAACTCTTCTGAAATTATACATTACGTGACAAAAAGTCCTAAAGCATCCAGTAAAGCAAAGTTCTTGTCTATTCAAAACGTTTAATATTCTCATTTACATAATTAACAACTGTTCCATAATGATTAAAACAAAGATATAAATTAAATATTTCACGAAGCTGAAATTTCTGTTCATTGATATGTTTGCTGCACCATGTTAGAATTTCTACTTGATCTGTTTTCATACAGTCATAACTCAAAAACCGTTTTGGAAAGCAAAAGACTAAATCCAGTTTCCAAATCAGTTTAAAAAACGCATTAGAGTGAGTGATCAAAGTTATTCATCTATAATAATAAACGTTATGTGTCTATATTATGTCTTTGGCAGCTCTAACTCATCGGGACATCGTGGTAGACGCTTAAAAAGTTTACGGAATGTTTCTGGTTGTCGTTCAAATTACAGTGTCTGATTTCAACACGAAATTAAAAAATGCGGGCTTGCTACAAGCAAAAATATTTACCATGTTATTCCTAAGGTAAACCGAAATCGCTACCATATTTATTGGTGCCCTACGGTAAACCGAATTATTATTATCGCTGCCAAATTGTTGTTGACATTTACTCTTAAGAACATTTAAATCTGCTGTCTTTGCCAGATTCTCGATATTCTCAGATGCATTATTATATTAAGGCATCCTATTATAGGTAGGAATCTGATGTTTTAATCACAACACATGAAGAACTCGCGTACTAAATTTAGGACCGTTCGTTCGAGTATCTCGGGAACCCTAGGGTATCAAACGCTGTTGAAACAGAAATAACTACCTCGATAGTTTGCCTAGAAATGTAAACAAGATCTATGAGCATAGGCGCTGACGTAAGCAATCACATGAGTAAGCAGGGCAATTCTTCGTTTTGCATCTGTGTTAAAGGGTTGGGGGGGAAGGCGTGATATTCACCAACATAAACTTTAGTACATTGCAAATCAGGATATACAGATTACAAATGAGATCCGATCAGTACTTGGTGCTGTTCAGTTAGTAATTAATAATTCTTTGAATATAAATTAGTATGAGCAAGAGAAAAATGCTACAACATAGAAGTTTTCAAGGCTTTTGGCATCGCTCCAAAATTTCTGCTAAAATGCATAAAACCAGTTTCTAAATGAGTTAAAAAACTATACATTTCATAATCTATATCCAAATTTTCCAGATGTCCGAATATGTTCCCCCTCAAAACTGCAGTTTAATTAATAGTATATACATATCTCTACATGCAAACATTGCATTTTATTTATTCAACTATAAATTAAATAAACGCAGAAACTAAAAAAATTGGTTTGAAATATATTACAAAAGAAATTTTTAATTTCACAAATATCTCATGGTCGCTATATGACACCCAATCACATTTTGAACGAATCATTTTCCCAGATCATTCTCAGTCTAAGGACAAAAGTGATGATTCTGGAAATTTGAAATGAGGCAATGTCATGTAAATATAGATCAACGTAGGGCAACCCGACTCGATAAACATTAGGCTATTTCCGTCCTAGTTAATTAATGTTTTTTACTTTTATCACTGAAGCTGGAAACACATAATGCTGTTAGAGACGAATTTATCATCTAATGCAAAATAAAAAAAACTTCTGAATAGCTGATAAAAGAAATAGAATTATTTCCTGGCTATCTGGAATGGGTTACGGAAACGAGAGATCAGGAAAGAAGAAAGACTGAGCTAAAGCTCAGTCTTTCTTTCTTTTTTTTTTTTTTTTTCTTTCTTTTCTTTCTTCTTTCCTGATCTGATTATTTATTCCAGGAAGAAATAACTCACGAGAATGGAAGCTTTTTTTTTGCACTAAAGTTTGACTTTCTTCTTAAATTAAATGACACCATTTTGTTACAAATTAGTTATTATATTCAAATGAACATTTTTTTGTTAATACCATTCTGCATATTTTTTTTTACCTTTAACATAGTACAGTCGCTCAAAAAAGTATCCGAACGCTATGGTTGATTACAGAATTCAGGAAAAATATCTGGCAGTGATTTTTTTTAGAAATTGATGATCTGGCAACCTTCGTTTCACGAATCTCTTACACTTTTTTTGCTATTTCGGATTTGTATTCTTTCTTTGTTCACGTGTCACGTGACACGAAGGTTGTCAGATCACTAATTTCTAAAAAATATCGTTGCCAGATATATTTTTCTCCATTCTGTAATCAACCATAGCGTTCGGATACTTTTTAGAGCAACTGTACATGTCACTTTACACAGGGAAAAGACAGCTAACATCTTCTCCGATTAATGTTTTAATTTCATATTTGAATTTTAGACTTCGTTAGTTTTGTTTTCTACATTCGTCTTATACATATATATCCATCCATTGTTTACTTTTATATTTATTAGTTGTTTTCAACACGAATCTCTTTTTTTTTGCTATTTTTATAGATTTTCGGAATTGTATTCTTTCTATTTGTGTCTTTTGATTTTATATTTCGTTCTGGCGATCAGCGATTTTTAACTTTTTTCCCTTTTTATCGTTTGGTGTAATATAGATTTAGCTGCTCTTGTGCCATAAAATCTCAAACAACAACCTCTCCGATCTTCTACCCATGTAAACTTCATCATTGTTTTACTTTTTGAAATATAGCTGGAATCAACGGAGAGATTCTAAAAGCCCTCATGACTATAACTCGGATCCACATAAATACGTTTAAGAGCTCCGTCCCTCCACAAATTCCCTCGTCCCTTACTCGAAATAGACATATTTTGAAAAATTGAATTATTTTAAGGAAAAAGAGAAGTTAAAGCGACTAGCACATTTAAAATAGATTGTTCATATGCATAACTACAGATTAGCGAACAAGGTTATGAACAGTTAACCTAAAAGTCTCAGAAAGAGGGGAGACCTTGGATGCGGTGGGCAGACAATGTCAAAGAGTACCTTGTTAGAGTTGGTCTACAGTGGTAAGATGCAACAGATGTTGCTCAGGGCAGATGTGCTTGAAGAACTAATCTGATTGGACCTCCGTAGCCCATGGCTGCTTGACGATGATGATGATAAAAGTAGCAGATCTCACACTGTGTGACAGAAGAGCAACGTAGGTGGGGTCGCGAAGGTGGAAATAATGAAACATGAAAAAAAAAACAACAGATTTCTCACTACAATTTTACTCATTGTTACAAGTCTGTTGAAAAGCAATAAAATAACAGATACCATTTACGATTATCTCTTTTCTAGAATCTGTCATCTTCATTTTCAACTCTACTCTTTGAAAAATAAATACATTAATACAATGCTAAATTAAAACTAAAAACAGAATCGTTTGATCATGATATCGTTTCACTTTTTGCTTTTAAACATCATCTATCCCTTTAGTCAAAAACATGCGTTGTTTACCTTCATTCGACCTCAGAATTTTATAAATTTAGTGTAAAATAGGCGGAGCGAAACATTTACTGAGATTTAAAGTGGGACCCAAGCCACGTATGGTCGGGAACCGTTGGTCTGTGACAGGAGTCACATGACTAAGCAGGCCACTTCGACGCCGAAAGGTTGCTAACAAGCTTTGCGAAGCAAACAACCTCCTAGAAATTGTAGTGTTCTGACAAATATATTGTTGAAGATGGAGCAAAAACGTGCATTCACAGCTCTCATCACAACCTTAATTATATGTGATCTTGCTTTGTTTAGAATGATAATGTTTTCTACTCAATTATTATTTGTAGTAACCTGTTATTTATATTTTAAAACCACCCAGTTATCAATTCATTCGAATTCCTTTGCGACTTTTAATGACGCATGAACAGTTTTTCATGATAATATTGTGTATCCTCCATATATGAGGAAATATTTAAGACTTTAAAAGAATTTTTGAAAATTACCTTTCAACCTGTGATTTTTTCTGTGATCTTTCAACCTGTAATTCTTCAGTGACCTTTCGGCCTGTGATCCTTCAGTGACCTTTCGATCTATGATCTTTCAGTGACCTTTCAACCTGTGATTCCTCGGTCACCTTTCAATTTATAATTTGTAGCGCACTAGGCACGTAGTCTCCAGTTCTCAGGTTTCAGTCGCACCTCTTCCATACTTGCGATTTATTTCCACTAAACTCCCATCCTGACCTTGGAACGGGAACATCGATGATGTGCCAGGAAATTTCCTCGTTCTTGGGATGGGACATTAAGCCGTGGCCTCATGTGCAGACAGCTACATCCTTTGCACATTAAATAACATACTGGACAGGAGGCTTCCTGTGCCTCCTAACAGCTGTCTAGTGTGTTTGTCTACAACCAAACATAATATTTAAAACTTTAAAAGCATCCTTTAAAATGACCTTTAGACCTGAGATTAGTTTTTTCACCTTTATGTTCCACTAAAGATTTTTGAAAATGTAATACAAGAGTAATCATTGGTAACCTTGGAAACGATAAGAAAAGAATTTTTTCCACGACTTGGCAAACCTAATGGCATTTTATTGCTGGTAAGACTTCTGAATAAACTTCTCAACTAAATTAACTGTTTTCTAACAAGCTGGGTCAAATATCTCATTAAACTTAGTAATATCAATTTAAGTTCCTTTTGTTTCCTATTCATAACCATTACGCATCTGTTTCCCAATAATTAACTCGTGTTTTATTGGACTATAGCTGCATTCAATTTGGTTTTCTGAATCGTTTTTTCATGAATGTGTAAAATAAATTTACATAGTGTCTCCCGTTATACATCATTTCCATTAAAACCGCGGTTTATGTTGTTTCGCATTTATGTCATCGACATATTGAGGGCAGTGACGTCAATTTTCCGCGCACTTACGTCGCCGGCATATTGAGGAGAGCGACGTCAATTTTCCCCACACATTTACGTCATCACCTTAGTCAGAGTAACGCCTGGACTTGAATCCTGTTTTGTGGGTCCTATACATCCGTTGTTGGTTTTTTTAGTTTTACACTTGTTGTCTCCTTTACACTGGTTTTTAATTCTATTGACTGCTCTCAATTTTTTTTCTTGTGCCATTTCTGTTTTCGTTGTTTTCCTGTTTTATGTGTTGATTTTATCTTTGGTTGTGGGTTCAATGTCTTTTACCTTCTATTTACCCTCGTTTGGCACATTATGACCTAAACTGTCAAAATAAAAAATCACGCGCCAATGCCACATCTTCTCATCCCGTATCCGCATAACGCTTCTCAGTCCCGCTTTATTCCCCCACATTGTGACTAGAGATTTAATCTACGCTCTCTAACGTTGTTCATATTATGTTCTAGACAGGACAGGGCGTTCAGACTCTGCCCTCTGACTCTGTTTCGTTGTTAGATGATAGAGACCCACACACTTTGGGGTCATTGTAACCAATTCAAACCTCATGACCATGACATTCCGCCACTAAAATTTCGAATTTCTAGCGTAAACAAACGGTCTCTCGGTGTCAGTTACATTTGCAATATTCGTTAAAAATGTGCAATTACGAAATTGTTCCACCTTTACAGGGTGCAATTATAGATTTGGGGATATTCAGAAAGGGGGCAAAAGAAAGGATGTAATATTGCACCAATACCTGTCCAACAATAAAATAATTTTTATTTATCCCTAAAATCAAAAAGGTTCAATATCTATTACAGACGGACAGATAGACGACATAGTAAAAACGGTATCACGTTTCGAAAAAAGAAAAAAAACGAGATCAAGCTTTGAACGTCTACAGACGGACACACAACAAAGTAAAAAGAAAAACTCGTTTTCTACAAACGATTATTTAAAAATGTTATTTGAAAGTTATTTGAAAACCTCTGCTTCGGTCAGTGATCCCATACCTGCTCTCCATCGTTAGCTTTTGTTTCCTACATTTATACCAGTGGGTTGCAACACAATAGAAATGGCAAAATTTCTCATTTTAATTTAAAATCTTTACCACTGAAAATTTTAGAACTCCATCAATACCTTATTAAGAAGTAACAGTGAACGAAACACGCACGACGCGAAAAAACATCGAAAAAATGATTTAACAAAATATCTTTATTGATTATTAACTGACTGTTACGAGTATCAGATTCTAACCTTGTTAATTATTCTGTTTTGGCTTTAGTAGAAGGTAATTTCTTTCGATCGTTATTATATTGCAATTATTCATATTATACATTTATACTAAAAATATGGAAATTTATTATCATTAAACTGAAACACAAACCAAACGTAGGGAAAACATCCAGTTGCCTCCCTTCCTTCTGCTAATAAATCTTAGTTTTGATGAAATCAGTATTGCTTTCGAATTATAATAAAAAATCACGCCAAGGAAATAGACTCCCTGAAAAATTCCACTTCGAGTTTCCTTTATTTGTAATCCAGTAAAGAAACCAGACATTAGATTTGGAAGAAATAATCGAAGAAAACACAGACAGGTAGTAAGCCTATCGACGCAATTCAGATATCCCAGTAAAGCAAAAGAATAGTGCTGTCAGCAAATGTAGCGAAAGTAATATGTATAGACAGTGAAAATGAATAAAACTCTAATCTTAGTACGCTCTTTCTATATATATGTAGCAGTAAGAATAAAAAACGCTATAAACAGCGCTTTTATTGCAAAGAGAATGTGAAGAAACTGTATAGACGAGAGTGTGGAAAGGCAGAAACATGACTTCCACTAGACAGAGTTATGCGCAGCGTTAAAGCTCAGTGACAATGTTCCTGCTATTGAGAACTGACAAAGTAGGTGGAGGTCGTATGTGTGCGCGTAAATCTTACTACAGAAGCAAACATATCTCCGTAAACTAGATATATTTGTCTCTAAAGACCATGGAGAGCAGATAAAGGAAAGGGAATGGGTTACACAAGTGTTGAGTAGATTTCGAGTAGTGGACATGCTCAAAGAAAAGTATTAGTTTCGCAAGATTTGTTTTCTGTTGTGGGGAGGATTATTAAGGAAAGTGACTACATCTTCAGATTTCGAGTGAATTTATTACAGGGTTGATAATAACGATGGCCATAAAAAACAATGCTGTGTCGTAGAGTCACGCTTATTTTTAAGATAGTGCATATCTATGCAATATATGTGGTTACATAGCAATGTTTAAATTTATTTGCTGCATTTCAATAACTTTACGATATACGATTAATAGGAATATTAATAATAACTTTATTTATACTCACAATTTTTTATATATATCGTATACTCGGATATAATATATGAGGAATTGATCATAATATTAATAATAAAAAATAAGTAAAATTCCAAACTATAATTTAAAAAATCGTATTTAATGATAAACAATTAAAATATCTCATGCCACTATTTCACTTCGGCAGTTTCCAAGTGCGGCCACCCGAAAATTTCCATAATGGAAAAAAAAAATATTAACGAAAATTTTTATTTATCATAAAGGTAATTTTTATTTGTCATAAAAATTTTCTACAAAAAAAAAGAATATTTTCAAACAAACACATCAGTATATATTAAAACTTCGGCCATTCGTTATTTTATTATAAAAGACTCCCCTTGAACCAAAGGCGTATTAAGCGTGGTGGCCGTACAAATTATATGCATTCCTGATGACAAATGGCTAATTGTATGTTAAAAAATGAAAAAAAAATCTTTGATATTCTCAGGAAAATTACAACCTTACAATTCCGTATATACAAGTTTAGCATTTAGATTAATACGGACACAGAGAATTGCTCACGACCAGTGATTTGGCCAGCAGAAAATATCTTCTGAGAACCACTGCTATTGATACACAAAACGGTGCATAATATGGTTACATTGGAATGAATTATTTATATTCAATAACTAACGTTTATTTTAGTTTTCCAAAATCCTTTCAAACATAAACGATCTCTCGGTGTGGAATTAGGTACTTCTGAATTTGATACATCTCTACTATGCGTAATCATTGTAACTATATGGTTCGATAAAATCGTCCCCGTTCCGTTTCTATGCATGAAAAATCTCAGCTGTTATTAATTTTAATGTAAGGCTATTTACATAGACAGGCAAGTGTGAAATGGAAAAAAGGTATCTCCACCATATGGACTACTTGCGAGAGAAAGACTTAATACCCTTTCTTTGATAAGGTTTCAAAGGCAAGTGTTAAGCAATTAAGCCATTCCCGAACTTTTTGAGTCCAAACTCCTTTTTCCCTTTTTCTTCCTTTTTATCTTTACGTTTACTAATGCTCCACTTCATATGATTCAAAATATTTTTCCACATAGAACTAGTTGAAATAATATTTACCCTTACGAGTATTTTGAATACGAGTTTATGAGAAACATTCACGAATTTCTAAGGTTTTCTGTAGAAAAAAAAACATGCTTGACTACAATGTATTAATGTAAGAACTATTTGATATTCTATTTACCTTATTTCTATTGATATATTCAATATAATGTTCCCCTCCTTAATTTCTAAAACTCCTCTTTGGGCATTACTGTTTTAAATATTTCACAGCCACTAACAGTCGGAAAACACTAATGTGAACCATTATTTCTTAACATATGTTCCGCTGTCATTCTCAGGTGTTCCGTGAAATAACTCATTTCTCAGCAAAGACTTTAAATTTCACTGTTTCATAAAATAATAAAAAATCCGAACAATTTATAATATCCCTTACAAAAATGAAACTTCGGCATTGATTGTGTTATACTTGTCTAAGATATAGGAAAATAAGTCAACCTCACTGTTCCGCGAGATTTTCGTTATTAATTGTTCCGTCACTGAAAACCTAGTTGCACTAAAACAGTAAATTAAACTATACGTGTAGAAATGTAAGTAAAAAGCCATTGTTCACTCTAAATAATGAAGAAAAGTAAAATCGCATTTTTAAACGCTTTCAAATATTAAATATTATATGGATTACAGAGTTTTCTATGCTCACTATGATCTGCATATATGAATGTTTGAAGTAAAAGCAGATATTTGTGTATCCATGATCCGTGCATAACATTCTACTGTGTATATTGATCCTGCAACCTATTTCGGTTCTCAGACTAGAAAAAAATAGATTCAATACGTTGCAGTAAATAACTCAGTAATGCATCCTTTGGATAGGGATTTGAAGGGAAAAAATCAGTTGGCATTTTTCCAAGGGCTCATCAAGTGGGATAATAGTGCATTACCTAGAGCAGCATCCACCTTGTTATTGGAATACAAAGAAGTAACATTGCACGATCAACTGTACGCCACGGTACAAAAACAAATTGTGTGTTTTCAGTGCTAAAGATGAAATCTCCCTCAAAGGGAATACGTAAGGATACGGAATTTTCTTTGCTCTTTTAAAGTTGAAAAAATATTTTGGAGCATTTCTCGTTAAATTCACTTAGAGATATTTAAACTAAATGTAAAAACGGTTAAAAAAGTGAAAATACCATAATAAATTGCAGAAAAAGTGAAAAGCATAGATTTAATTATGTAAACAATTGATACCCAATAAAAATATAGGTTTTGTATTTTTGTTTTGTAAACTAATTTTGCAAGTTTGATATTAATCTTACACTGGTCTAGTGAGAATGTAAAAGCTCTCGTTGACTCATTCTGATACACAACTTAAATTGCTATTTGATAGCAAAACAGAATAATTAAAACTTGTAATATATCGTTTATTAAGATGAATTAAACATTTACACATTAATCGACCATCTTGTCCCCATTAATAATTAGAAGTTAGAATTATAAAAAGTGTACTTAAAAGTCTTAGGAAATGGGTCAGACCAGGAATGAAGAGGAATGGACCAATGTTAAACCCTTTCTTAGAATCGACCTACAGCAGCCAAATGCAACAGTAATATATTAGCACAGACACAATTTGGAGAACTAAGTTTTGCTGTTTGGAGAACTAAGTTTTGTTAAGAGAGAGAGTTTGCTGTTTGGAGAACTACGTTTTGCTGTTTAGTTCAACCTCCATAACCTATGGCTACTTGAAGATTAGGTATGCGCAATTGCTTAAACCAGGGATGGGCAAATAGCGGCCCGCTAAGAATTTTTTGTGGCCCGCCAAGACAGTCAGAAAAATCCGCCTTGAACCGAGATTTCCTTCCCGTGCGCGACCGAAGATTCGTCTCGTATATTCCACTAGGACAGCCATGTCAATACGCATGCGCAGTGTAGATACGAAAACAATTGCCCACCCCTGGCTTAAGCTATTTATCTTCAACGTTAAAGAAGAATGCTGAGGTGGAATTGACACACGATAGCATTTAAGTTGAATTTTTAGTTCGAGGATTTTACATTAAAATATATAACAAATAAAATGTTAGCGATTGTAAACAATATGCAATCGCAAAATATATTCTTGCTAGTGCGTAGTAGTAGCTATTTGCGCCAAATGTTTGTCACGAAATGTCTACCAATTGATTACTTTTCATATCGATAACGTAATAACTACTCCATTCATAGCTTCCAAAGTAGCCCTTTCCATCCATAACATAGTATTCTATCCGTAACTTTCAAGGTAGGCGACGGTAGCGCACCCAGATATTTCGGACACTCGCAGCGGATTTAATCCCATTCTATCACAGCTAGGAACGCAATCTGTTAACCCAACACAGAGGAAGACAAGTAGAATCAGCATACCAAATCCGAGTCTAATCGATCAAATATCTGCGCAATCACAAGGCGCTACTCAATACATCACCGCGCGTACAAGATACACATATTCCGTCCCGTTCGTTCCCTATTTCACAATATGCCTGTTATATAATTATTAACAGTCATAATAGTAACAAACCCTTATTGAAATAATGGTTATAATCGATGAAGGATGAAATTTTTCCCTACATCAAAATGGTAAAATTTCAACATAATTTCCCATATTTATGCAACAAATTGCGACAGCTTTATTCCATCTGTCCTCCAGTTCGTTCTAATTTAGAGCAATATCATATTTTTCGATATAATTAAATTAGAGAAAGGTGTTTTACAACTAATTGTAAGTCGACGAACCGACGAAAACTCTAAATGATATTTTCTGCTTTGTTGTCGCCGAAAAACCTCCATAACTCTTGCGCTCAATAACTTCAACGATGACCACATAGTCAAGTTTCTCAAATACTGATTCACCAGAGTATCTCAATCCTGTTTTCAACCACAAAATCAAATTTTTCAACCACAAAATCAAAATTTTTGTAGACTTAGGTTTAAGTCTTTTACCTCTGAGCTGCCTCTGAGTCATTGCACACAATGGACTGAACTACCACGTCACAAAGTCCCCAATGCTGCAGAGAAAGTTTAGAATGGGATCAACCGGACAGTTGTTAGGGAACATATAGAAGCCTCCTTTCAAGGTTATCGAGTTTGTTCTTTAACGTCCAAAGTATATGGTTCTCCTGCACACTAGGTCAGGTCTTCACATCCAACGAACAACGGCTTTCCAAACCCATCGGCATTCCCTTTCTCACCGAGAGCAAGGTGGTGGATAGCGGACAAATCTCAAACCTCGCACACAGTTGGGATTCGAACCGAGAACTGCAGATTATGAGTGTGGTGCATTACTGACTGAGCCATCTCCTTTCCTAGTATTACGCATGATGGTTGTAATCCAAAACTTGTGATAATGTTTTTGGCACTGTATCCGGCCTTTCCAAATCCATTGTCATCCCTTTTTTCACTGACGGCAGAGATAAATCTCAGAACTGGCACCTTTGGGACTCGAAATGGAAACTGCAGATTATCAGCCTTAGTCTTAATGGTTTCAATCCAACATTTGTGATAATGATTTAACATTTATGTATCGATCTCAAGAACACTATATGATATTGTTTGTATTGATCTTATCAAAACTAGATCATATTGTTTCTATTGATTTCATGGTTCCAGATTGATTTTCGAATCAATCAGGATTTCCATTATACCTCATCCAGTTTATTGAATACTCCCCCTCCTCTTTAAAGATCAACTGACTTCATTTAGTGTTGCGAATTTAGCTATTTTAACCCATTATTCCATTTCTTATAAAAGCAGAAATTTCGGCTCAAAATATCTGAATTTTAACCGATTTTCTTATCCGAAATTAATCCAATTTTTTTATCCGAACATTTTAATCAGAAAACTTGTATCCCATTACTGAGTGATCATGAATGGGACTCAGGATAAAACAAATAAAACATTTGTTTTATCCGAAAATATCCGATTTTAATATGTAGTGAAAACTCTGGATTCGATTCTAATTGAGATTAATATTTGAAAGAGGATCGAATGGATGAGTAATAAAACGAATTCTTCTAGTTAGGAATGCTTAGACTACGATACACTCAATGACAATATTTTCAAATAATTAAATGCGATATGAGTTAATAAGTAACTTGCAATAACTGCTCAGCAATGTGCTGGGAAGTTACTATAGCTTCAAAACAATAACATACTGGATTATTCATGATCACTCAGTAATGGGATACAAGTTTTCTTATTCGTCAAGTTTCTTATGCGTATTTCGATAGGAATTTATAAGGTTCGTTCAAATGGGAAGTGGCCAAATTAAAAATAAAGAGTGAAGAATTTGTTTATCTATAGATATTTCCCATATCAATATGCAATTGAGTCAAAATGAAGTTAACAATATGACACCCAGTTCGTAGAGTGTTTCATTCCTGCCTGACCACATGTGGCATGCACTGTCCAACAACTCCTAGAGAGCCACCATATGACACTTCTGCCTTGGACTGCGCATTCACCGGATCTGTCCCCAATTGAACATGTCTGGACATGATCTCACCACAACTAGCACACCAGACACCAGCAGCTGCTACAACAGATGAACTTTGGTTGCGTATCGAAACTGCATGGACTGACATTCCCCAAACACTCATCCGAAGTCTCATTCTCTCAATGCTGGACCGTGTAGCAGAGGTTATTGCCACTCAATGGTGGCTACACAAGATACTGATTTTTTTTTTGTATCACTCAAGTCTAACCGAGTTGTATTTGTAATCATTTTATCCTTGTAAGATAAGCTATGTATTCACTAAATCTGACTTTGATATCTCTTGTCTTCCCTGGTGTTGCACTTTTAATGACCACCAATGTAATTGATTGTGAGTGAGTGACAGGGAGTAACGTTAATTTTAACTATGATGCACAAGTTGTAGAGCGCTGAAAAGTTTTGCGTAGAAATAATCCAGGTCATAAAGCTTGGCAAAAATCCGAAATTTGACATCTGATGTGCCCTTCAAGGTCAAAAATAGCTCACGTAGAGGTCAAACCTTAATTTACAACTGATAGAAAAATTAAAATTAGTGCATAGGAATGTTTTGGACTGTACATCTTAAAACCTTTACGAAATTTCGAATCCGGCTGATTCTCTGAGGTCAAAGGCTGGAATTAGATCCATTAGTGGTAGAGAGCTACAGATTTCTGCTTATATTTTTTGTAATCATAGATCTCAGAATCATGAATTTCTCGATCCGACGTCTCGGTTAGAGTTAAATAGAGGATACAATGCAGTCAGACTATGATCTGCACGTAGTATAAACGTAAAAACTGGTGTCTGAAAATTCTTCAGATCCCAAATCTAGGAAATGTATCGATAAATAACAAATTCCGGATCCGACTGGTCCATTGTGGTAAGAGTCATATTTTGATCTTCGCGTGCTACAAATCTGAAAATTGGTGCAGGAAGTATTTCCGTTTCTACATCTCAGGGCGACTCCACATGTACGTACACGAAGGTTGCCAGATCAGTAATTTCTAAAAAAATCGTTGGCAGATATTTTTTCTGAATTCTGTAATCAACCATTGTATTCGGATATTTTTTGAGCGACTGTACCATCAACTAATAATCGACAACCATCATAATTAATAACAATAAAGTTTATTCAATAGTTGAGAAACAAGGTAAACAAGGTAAGTTTATAGAAGGTGAGGATTCTGTCATGGCTAGGTGGGCTGAGCATTTCAGTGATGTTCTAAACAATGTGGTTAATTCTACTCCCATTGTTTGCAATGATGATAGATGTATTGTTGGCTTTAATGTTGGCCCTATAACACAATCTGAAGTTAGTTTGGCTATTTCTAAACTTAAACTTCATAAATCCCCAGGGGTGGATGAAATTACTACGGAAATGCTTAGAGCTGGGAATGTTTCAGTTACCATTTGGATGACTAAAATTTTGAATAACGTTTATGATAAAGGCATGGTTCCTAAAGATTTTACCAGAGCTATTATTATCCCTATTTTCAAAAAAGCTGATCGCAGTTCTTGTGATAACTATAGGGGTATCAGCCTACTCTCTGTTCCAGGTAAAGTTCTTTCCATGATTGTGCTTAATAGAATTAAGAATCTGGTTGACAGGCAATTGCGTGATGAGCAATGTGGATTCAGAAGTGGTAGGGGATGTGTAGATCAGATATTTTCACTTAGGCAGATTCTTGAGAAATGTTTAGAGTTTCAGAAACCTTTGGTTGCTAGCTTTGTTGATTTCAAAAAGGCTTTCGACTCTGTTGATCGTCATAATTTGTGGTTGATTGTGAGATCATATGGTATACCAGACAAGTTAGTTAACATAATGAAAGCTCTCTATAATAACACTGAGTCATGTGTGAGAGTTGGTAAGTCTTGTAGCAATTGGTTAGCATTACTTCTGGTGTTCGACAAGGGTGCATTTTGTCTCCTTTTCTCTTTAGTTTGGTTGTTGATTACGTTATGCGAAATTCACTTCAAGGGAAAGCTTTTGGCCTTAAATGGGCTGCTGATACGAAAATTTCTGATTTAGATTATGTTGATGATTTTAGCCCTTTTGGCAAATGATGTTGATGAGATGAACTATTTCATTCCAGCTGTTGATGAGACTGGTAGTACAGTAGGTTTGGTTATAAACAGAGAGAAAACTAAAGTAATGAAAATTGGTCAGGCAGGTTGTGATTCAGTTAATCTGAATGGTTGCAGTCTTGAGCAGGTGTCACAGTTTAATTACCTTGGGAGCTACGTAACTGATACTGGTGATGTGCGGCATGATATTAACAGTCGAATAGGTATTGCTGCCGTTACTTTTAAGAATCTATGGAGATTGTGGAGAAATAGGCGTATACACCTAAAGACTAAAATTAGACTGTATAATAGTTTGGTTCTTTCTAGGGTTAGTTATGGTAGTGAAACTTGGACGCTGTGTAAACAAGATAACAGGAAACTAGATGCTTTTGATTCTAGATGTTTACGCAGTATCTTGGGTATTAGGTGGTTTAACTTTGTAACTAATGATGAGGTTAGGCAAAGGAGTCTGCAACCTCCTTTAAGCAGCATATTGTGCAGAGAGACTCCACTGGTTTGGCGATGTTGCCCGTATGGATAATTATAGATTGGCGAATAGGGTTATGAACAGTATGCCTAGAGGCCTCAGAAGGAGGAGGAGACCTAGGATGCGGTGGGCTGACAATGTCAAACATGACCTTGCTAGAATTGGTGTACAGTGGCCGGATGCAGCAGATGTAGCTCAGGACAGATATGCTTGGAGAATTAAACTGCGCGGTCTGGTTGGACCTCCGTAGCCCATGGCTGCTTGATGATGATGATGATGATGATGATGATGATGATGATGATGATGATGATGATGAGAAACAAGTTATGGAGGAATTCCAATGGGTAATTGCACTATTATGGATTTGACAGGTTATGGATTTCACTAACTTACGTAATACCAAATTATGAAGAAGCAGAAGTATGGATTACTCTTTTGCGCAGGACACCTCATCCCACGGTCAGCAGATACAACTGGATGTTTACAGGACTACCGCCCCAGAAAAACGTATTTTCTAAGCTCCGAACTGTGTCCTACCACTTCTAATTCAAGTGTCGTTTTCCTTCGAAACTGCAATGTTCCCCTCCGACTCAAGGTAATAAACTTTCGCTTTCGCCTGATGGCAATTAGCTCAGTCATTCACACAAGGTCAACACGCCGCTCTCCTGGCTGTTGACGGAATAACTGAAAAGGAAGAAAACGATCATTATGACATTTAGGATGTTAATAGTTGATGTGAATGTCCATAACATTTGAAACAAAAATGGTAATATACACTGCATATTTATCAAACGATATTTATCTAAAGATAATAAATATAATTATGATTTCTAAGAGTATGTTTCTAAACAATAAAACGGAAAGAGGTAAAAAATTATTCTGAATTTTAGAATAATATTTTCTTTCTTATCAGTCCTTTAGATATTTGCAAATTGACAGAATTGTCTGATGCATTTTGATGAAAGTGTCATTCTAATTTCATTCAGGCAATAATGATTTCAATGGGAAACTTAAATTGGTGTCAAAAGTATTAGCATGAATAAAAATTATTGAAGCCTGCCAAAATGCGAAAAATATATGTAGCCCATATTTCCTAACAAAATTCGGAAAATATACGTATTTTCCGAATTTTGTTAGTTTAAACAATTACCATAATTAGAACAATGGTTATTATAGAGTTATTATTTCAGTTTCAACTTTAATGGAATTTTTCTCTACTTATTTTTTCGAGTAAACATAATCCTACACTGATACAAGATAAATAATAGAAATGAATGGGATTTACCTTGCAAAGCAATATTACAGAAATTAAATGGATGACATGAGCAACTGTCTCGTTTTAAAAAAAATAACCATTTATTTAAAACGTTACCTATACGGTAACTTGCATGACAATTTGCCTCTCTGTTCACATGCACTGTTCATTGTTTCTGCTTACAAGTATTTTTAAACGTTGAATGAAATTGCTAAAAATCAAGATTTCGGTAGGTAATATTTAACTCACGGTTACATAGTTTTGGCAAAAAAAAAGTTGTTTAAAACGTTAGGAAATGTCGATATTGAATTACCTTTGGCGTAACATAGGACTGTCTAATTATGTATAATCCCGGAACAGCATAAAGATACATTTTATTTTTCAAGGAAGCGTGTAATTTTTTGCAGATTTTAAATGTGTAGCCCATATTTCCTTATCTGAATGTGAATTCGTTTTAGAATGTTTTTTCCTTGAGAAATGTCAGCATCGTGACTAAATGCTTGTTTCGTTTTAGATCGATCACAAAGCGCAATTGCAAAATTTTATGAGTAGTCCTCAATACCAATCAACGGAAATACGGTTGTCGGATATGGAATTTAGTTTGCATGCTAAAATTTTGAGCTTTTTGTGAACGTTTTTCGCAATAATTTCCATCTGAATGAACATTAAAATGCTTTTAGAATTTTTAAAATCATTTAAAAGGATGCGTGAATTATTAATAATAACAATATTCTAAGCTTCGTAAAAATATGGATGATTGGATGGCTAGTTCAAATGTTAAAAAAAATTAAATTTAAGCAAATCTAAGATAAAGCTCGAATCCACCAATTAATCTCTACCTCTTTGTCAAACTCAGAATTTTTGAATGCCAAATAGGCTAAAAATGAGCTATTACATTTCGTGAACAAACGCTTCCCAATTTTTGGTATCGCGCTTGATTTTTATTATCAAAATGTGGTTGTGATGCACTAACGATTTCGTCATGCTAAAATTGATATTTCTTTAAGCCAGTCATTTTGCTATAAAACCTTGTTGCACGCAAATAAGGAACTGAAGAAGTACTGTTAAGGAAATATCAGTACTGTGGAGAAAGGTTTTATTTCGACACGAGCAAAACTCGTATCTTTTTCTACTTCTATCCACTAGAGAGGCAAAAGTTAAATGCATTAGTCAAGTACGTTTACTAAAATTTAACGTATCAAACAACTGGAAAAAAACAGAGCCTTTGCCATTAAGTCGAAATTGCTTTAGTTTCCTAACAGAGTGAGTTACGAAGTTTAATCACATTAGACTTCGAAGAGCAACAGCACTCCTAAAGGATGCTTTCCTGTTAAAGTGCAAGGTCATAATATATTTAGACTTTACGAGTAAAGTTTTTCTTTTACAAGAAGTGAAAAGGACATTTTACACAGAGTCAATAACGCTTCTTGCGAGACCTAGATTACCTCTACTTGTAAAGAAAGGAACTTTAAAGAAAATGCATTGAAATGTGGTGATAATATTTTTATCTTTATTTTATTAGTGTGCAAATCTATACTACAAGGGAAGTCAAAGATAATATCCTTCAGCCGAGCAGTTAATTAGAGAATTCTGTTCTTTTTGAAAAGACGCAAAGTTTGCTTTCAGAAATAGAACTCGTATCTTTTCCAAACGTACGTTACGTTTTTTCAACTTTACGTTAAAGTATTGTCATTTATATTTTAGGCCATTGCTACAAATGGTTAGAATGTGAAAGTGAGATCTAACATGTTTTTTGTGTGGTTTGTGGCTCTCAGCGTTTAAAGGAGAGCAAAGTCGATTTACTCCAAATGTGATTCTTTTAAGCGTCGAAGTTTCCCGATTGACCGTGCTAAAACAGAACATTACTCGTAACAAAAAACTACAAATAACATTTTGAGTTGTCTTTGAAAAAACACGAAAACTCAACGAACCCAATTTGGAACAAAATCAGATATAAACAGTTTATAAATTTCCCTGCTACGAAACAGTAATTAAAAATAAATAAATTTCTTATTTTTAAATTCAGCTGTTTCTTATAAAACCAATACTCACATTCCGTGGATACATTTTTATAAAAAAGGAATGCGAAGCTGTACTAAAGTGATGTATTCAAAATATATCAATAAAATTTAATTACATCTTACCATCCATTTCTCATATTTACAAAAAATTAAATTCTTTACTTTCTAAGACATCCGTTGATAGAAAAGAGTAACTCTAAATTGCAATTACATTACAGCAGTAGCAACGGTAATTAAAACTTCATTCAGTAGTTTAAGATCATATTATCTGAATATCTATTTTAAAAGATTTATTATACTTACTTTTAATTTCTGAGGACGGGCGAATAATATTATATATGTACGGAACGTTTTAAACTTTTATAGTATCTGAATGTGAATTCGTTTTAGAATATTTTTTCCTTGAGAAATGTCAGCATCGTGACTAAATGCTTGTTTCGTTTTAGATCGATCACAAAGCGCAATTGCAAAATTTTATGAGTAGTCCGCAATACCAATCAATAGAAATACGGTGATTTTACAACTTAAATTAGCGGAAAAATGGAAGCTGTAGGTTCTTTAACACACTTTAATCTCATAAAACAGCAAGTCTTTTAAAGCGGAGAGCTTAGAGAATGTTTTTATATGCAAAAATAATGGCTGGTGATTTAATTCATTGAAGAATAAAAACAGATGAAAATTACGCAAATAATACTTTATTCCATGACGTAAAACACCTCACACACATGAGTACGTTACACATATATTTGCAACGTCTTTACAACATTTTAGCAACCAAACATAGATAATTATATGCTGGTCATAAGCAATGATTTAATGAGTTATCATTACGATTGTCATTATTTACTATTAGTAATTAATTATAATATGCAAGCATTGAGCATTTAGCTTTGTTATTACATATATATATATACATAGTAGTTCTAACGATGACGATATTAAAGCGAAAGAATTTTTCAAACGAAAGGAGGAAAAAGATATGTTGCTGTTTTTGAGACAAGTGTCTGTTTTGATAGAGACAAGTTATGATAGAAAACCCGAAATTCCGCTCTGCTGGAGTGAAAAGAAATGTCGTTGACACAAAATCAAGAAGCATACCAGTCACGTCTGGTTCGGATTTTGATGCATTTTGGCTCCTCGCAGGCCAACAGTGAAGACGAAACGAAACGAGAAGAGACAAGGAGATACAGAAGGACGGAACAATCCTTCTTAGCGAATGTCTCGGTTTTTGGCAAAGCGAAGAACAGAATGACAATAGCAACAAAGGAGTTAAATTGATAACTGCAAGAGATAAAGGACAAGTCAATGGGAGACATTAAAAAAAGTTTTGAACTCTTCTGTCAGAGTGTGAGTTGTTGAGATTTCTAATGTTAGGCTGTCGTTTTGCACTCAGAAGAAATTCATGTGAAATATTTTTATCTGTAGTTAAGGGTAAATATTAAAATAACCTTAGATCCAAAGATCAGAACATTTATAGCGTACTAGGATATTATATTTTTTTATGAATTTGAAAATTTTATGCCAGTTATTTTTGGAATGAAGATTAATAAGCATAGTTTTGTCCATCACCAACTCTTAGCAACTTCTTGTAACGGTGGTTCTTAACCTTTATATAAGAGTCGGCACCCCCTTTGATTCCGGTGGTTCTTAACCTTTTATTATAAGAGTCGGCACCCCCTTTGATTCTCAAACCATGGTTTCGCATCCCTTACCAAAAAACGTTAAATTTGATAAGTCCGTTATATTGTAAATGTTTTATGGAAAAAGGTTTTTCAGAAAGAAAAAAAGAAAAAAAAATCAATAAAATGACAGAGACACTATTATATATTCATTTTACTTTAATTTAATGTTAAAATTAAACTACTTGTTTAATGACTCTTTTGCTGCTGCTCATGTTCAGTAACGTTCATAAAATGAAGCACTTTTTTTTAAATAGCCACACCCATGTCATCATTCACATTTAAACAGTTTCTGGCCTGTTTGTTTTGATATGTATGAGTGATGAAAATCCTATTTCCAATAAGTAGAAATTGAAGAAAAAAAATTACTGACATCTCTATATTTGATTATTGATCTTAAATTTGTCTAACACGTCTCTCACCGACGGAAATGGTGTCTCGCACTCTCTGGGGGTGCGTACACCACTGGATTAGAATTAATAAAGCAATTGGTCTGTAACAAAAGGAGCGTACGAAATATCAGATCTAAATTTTTATTTAACAACCATCACCATCATAATTTTATCATAAAAAATTATCATCATATATATACACTTGCAATAATATGCTAAAAAATACTTGACTTCGTCCTGAGTGGGATTCGAATTCACGTCTCGCAGAGAAATATGCGAGGTATGCACTGCATCATCAGAAGGTTGACCGTTTTCTTCAACAATGTGAGATCTAAGTATTCTCGCATATTTATATTGATTCGTCAATGGTGCCATCTATGTCGGGAATCGGGCAACCAGGCTACCTTATGTGATGGAGGTAATATTTGTCACTTACGATCGCAGTGTTATATAAATAAGTCAGTAAAAAAGCATTAATTAAAAAATGTGTCCTGAGTAGGATTCCAGTCCCACTCAGGGCGAAACCAAATAATTTTCAGCAAATTATTTCAAGTGTTTCTTGTCTATAGAACATTTTCCTGTGATACTTTATTACTGTATCATGAAATATATATATATAAATACATTTCTGAACAATGTAATGCATTTACAGTTCTTGATTTCAATATTGATTTATTCTCTTTTCCATACAAAAAAGTAACACATATAAAAGTGTTCCCATATATTATTAAATACATGGGAACACTTTTATATGTGTTATTTTTTATTTTCCTGCGTTCGTTTGTTTCTCTACCTGTCTATTTGGCTATAAAATTATATAGCTCTTTTAAATATCGATATACCTAAGTTGATGCTTAGATTAATTTAACTAAATTAGGAAACACATATATATATTAGTATAATTTGATTAGTACAGTAAGAATGTTAAATCGTATTTACTCTCCAGTTATTATTATAAGTCATTAGCTCCCTGTACACCGTCCATGGCCGACTGGTTAGCGCGCTTGGCTACTGATCTAAGGGCCCTGGGTAAGGCAGGATGTACGTGTCGTTTTCTGCTGATATCCCGGCATCCTCTCAAATTTTCTACTATGGTGTATAAACTGACAGTCTGCTGTCAGACCTCTGTGGTAAACGGCTGCTTGAGGGGATTTTTATTATAATTCCCTATGGTAAACTACGTCACGCTCCAATACATTATTTCTCTTCATAGTTTCAAAAACATAAGTATTGTTTGTAGCTCGTAATATATGCGAACGTTCATTTTACACCTCAGATGCAATAGAAAAGGAAATTTACGAATTACGCAAGAAAACAGAGCAATTTAACATCTATTAAAATATCATCATGGCGAAATACTTTCTGCAAGCGTTTGCAGCGGTGAAGGATGATCAAGTAATGAAGAAAACAGATTTCCTCCGTCCTTTTCTTATAGAATTTTTCAATTCCTTTTTAAAATTTAATTAATTAAAATGTGTCTTGATACTCAGTTTTAACATTTTCTCTAACATTTAAAAATATCTCGGACTGCAACATGAGCAGTTGGCAGCATGAGAGGATCGAATTGGAAGCGTCAAAACCGAGATTTTGTCCATTTGAACGCAGCTCAAGTTATTGAAAAAGGAGATATTGTGGGAAGAAATCTCACCATTCTGTTGACTGAGACATTAAGATATGGTCGTATGAGTAGACATAAACTTGACGGTGTCAATAAAAATGCCAGACGACCTTGAAAGAAGATATCCATCTATCTTTAACGCCTAATCTTCATGTCAGCTTCCATAACCCTCTTCAGCTCTTCAGAGTTTGGGGATTATTATGATCTGGTAATTTAGTTCATCATTATATAAGATAGTCTTCTCAAGGGTAGGGCTGATCTAAGGAGAGGGAGTGTGTATGGGAAGGACTGGATTGAACAGACCAGGACACCGTTACGGGTTTTTTTTTTTAGTGTAACAGAGAGTACATTACATTTTATCCATTTCTAGTGGGAGTTTAGGAAGATATTCTTATGGGATGAATGGGCAGTATAAAGTTTACTATTCTTTAGCGCATTTTTGAAAAAACGAGTTGTTCATTCACGTTGTCATTTGTCTGCCTGTCTTCTTGTGTTTTATACGTGTTGACAAAATATTATTATTCAAACTTTCCGAATAACCCTAGTTAAATAACTCTTTCCAACGGTGGGAAAAATAGAAATGGAGAAATTTTAATTCGGTCCATTTCAAAATAAATTTACCAATTCAATAAATCAGCCAAAATAAAATTTTATTGCAAACAGTCTCTTTATGCTCGAAATTTTAAATTTTGGCGGTGTTTAAATCTCTGCGTGACCTACATTTGACCTTGTGAAGGACACGTCGGCGGTCAAATTTCGAAGTTTTCCTATGATTTATGATCAGGATTACTCCTAGGTGCAAATTTTCATAGCTCTACCATTTCTGCATCATAATTAGAATTAGCGTGATCCAATAGTTATCATAATTAGAATTAGTGTGAGCAGTCAGCCAAACACTCACAATCGTCTCTATATATATATATGATATTTTACTCAATAGATTAATTATCCATAGAGGTGATTGTAATATTACAATCACCTCTATGGCCAATGTGGACTGGAATGCATTGGCAACATATATTTTATGTCTTACGTTACTTTTATAAATTATAAACCTTCACTAAACTCTCCCCTTTTATAGATAGTTAATATTAGCACCGGGAAAATTATTTTCATTCGGTAAATATACCTTTCGTCTGGTAGCTTATTTGCATACGAAATCTTTCATTTTTTCCCAGATGATAAAGGGATGTTGAAAAACTTGCTATGAATAATAAAGAATACTGAACTACACAGATTTTTTGAATAAAAATTGCCTGAGACTGAAATAAATCTAATACTTGGAACCAAGGCTGGATCTAGGGAGGGAAGTCAAGGGACCCATGCCCCCTCCCCTTCAAATATGCAAGTAAGGTAAAAAAAAGACAAAAAAACATTAAACTTATTTATATTTCATGCATTTTTCAAGAGATGTTTAAAAAAAAAAGCTTTAAAACGAAGTGTAAATGTTATACTGCATTGGAAATCAAGTACCTTGCACCTCCCCCCCCCCCTAGATTTTTTTCTAGATCGGACCTGCTTGGAACCAACCAACTGTTGCTATCAAATCAATCAATCATACATTCAATAATTAATACAGAAGCGTATTAAAACAAATGATAAAAGTAAGCCAGCTCGGTTATATAAACATGTAAGTCAACAATCTTAGCAGTAAATATGATAATCAACAATATAAATTCATTTGAGATCTGTATACAATTCAATTCGTCCAAATGAGTATTGCCGTGTTCGCCATCTGCTATATTTTCGTCGTTTGATCACATAGAGTAACTCAGTTTTTCATATGAATGTGATGCATTGCGATCAAACTGAATATTCCGTTTCAATTAAGTTGAGACCTAATGAAAACAAGCAGTGCTTTGCTTATTGGTTAAAGACCTCGTCATTGCATATATTGAGTATATTTGTAGACATAATAAAAAATGTGTAGCTTTTCCGACACATTGTGGGGCGGGGTGGCTTAGTCGGTAGTTCGCCAGCCTCGTAATCTGCACCAATGAGCTTGGAAAATTCGTCGGATGGGTGGTTACACCGTGTGCGGGACACTCATACCCTGTGCACATTAAAGAATATATTGGTGCCGCTCAGTGGAAAACAACCCAACCCTGCTGATAACAGTCAAGTGGTAAAGTTGATTTTTGACGTGTAGAAGTGTTGCTCAAAATGTTTTGCATGTTTTCAAATAAGGAATAAATAATTTTACATATGGTTTTTGTAACGGAAATGATTAAAAGCAGCTGTAGAGGACTATCGAGCCGTCCCGTGGCCGAGTAGTTAGCGCTCTTGGCTACTGATCTAAGGGACCTGGGTTCGAGCCCCGGGTAAGGCATGGATGTATGTGTCGTTTTTCTGCTGAGGTTCTGCCATCCTCTCAGATCTTCTATTATGGCATGTAAACTGACAGGCTCCTGCCAGACCTGCCAGACAAGCAGCTGCTTGAGGGGGTATTTATTTATTTTTTTTTATTTAGAGGAATATCAGCGACTCTTTCGTACATTTCTTTCTCATGCAGAAATGCTAAAAAAATGCTATTATCATACTTTCTGTTCATGTGTGATACAATGTGTGATTCTCTCTTTTAGAGATTATATTCTTCTTATTATCAGTTTTATGCAGAAATTATATTAATTTTGGATGCTTTTAGCGTTGCGAAATTCCCACTCTCTTTATTTCTCTTTTATTTTTTTCAATTCTTTCTCAATTAAGTCTAGTCCAGGAATAAAAAAAATAGGCAGAGTTAGGACTCTAAACTGAAGATGCGCATGGTTTGACTCAGTCAGTAACGCTTATGTTCGTAATCTGTTTTTAACAGCTTCGAGCTCTCATTGTGTCTGGGTTGAGATTTTCCCCTAACCTTCATTTTCTTCTCGTCGGGAAAGAGAAAATCGATCGGTTGGAATGCCGCCCTCAGTCATATGGGACATTAAATCATGGTTCAGTGTTCCAAAGTGCCATACGATGAGCTCGTTAAAGAAAGCGCCGGATAGTCTTAATAGTAGGGGTCTCTCTGTATCTTAGCACCTGTCGGAATAATTAACACAGAAGCGTATTAAAATAAATGATAAAAGTAAGCCAGCTCGGTTATATAAACATGTAGGTCAACAATGGATTAAATGTAATGTAAGTCCCCAAAGAGATTAAATGTAATTTCTGCTTCCTTAAAGAAACATGATAATAATTATTTTAATATTCATTGCAAGAACCGAAATGATTTAATGACAAATGAATTAAATAACAACATGTATTCAGAAATGTAGTAGGCAATGGCTTTTAACAGTTAGTCTACTACCGTTTGTGATTTTGTTCGGTTCACTTTGTGCATTTGGAAGAGGATACAGTGACTAATTTGCTGCACTGAGTAAATCTGAGTATATCTGTTGCAAAAATAATATATCTGCTATTTAATATCCTAATCAATTTCAACACAGAGAAAACAAATCGGTTCCCTACGTCGATATCTAAGTCAGTAGATATTGCATTAGCAGATGAGCTATAGATTATGATATATATATACAGAGGCGTAGCTAGGCTTTTGGCGCCCTTGACAAATTTGTAATTGGCCGTCCTTGTTCAGTTATTGATAAAAAATACACATGTTATTTATATTATATTTATTTTCATCATTTTAATACAGTTACATGAATAAATATTAATTGCACATAAATAATTGCAAAAAAAATCAAATGAATTATTTTTTAAAGTAATTTAATTTTTCCTAATTTTTCGTTGGGCAAAATCGTTAATAATCTCGTCAAAATTAATTATTTGAGCCAGTTCTCGCTCGATTGATAGGAAACAAAGTGATGATGTACACTCCTGTTCTGATGTTGATCTTAAACAATTCCGGGGTGTAAACATAATAATTCAATACAATGTACAAATTATGAACTCCCGTTCAAAGAAAAATATACCTATGTAAGAAATTTTATTTTGTGTAAGGCCATGATTTGTAAAAGCAATATGAGCAGTTTGAAATTGCGCCCCAAAGCGCGGTGCAGGGGAAAAGGACGGCTAATTGTCCGCCAATAAAAGGGAAAAAAATATTTTGGTAGGAAATTACGAAAAATTATAATATACTGTCTTGACGATACGACGGTATAAACAATACGTATTAATTTCAACGAACTACGAGCGGCTAATAATTCGATTTTATTTTGCACATAAACGTCAGATATCGTGGAACTGCTCGTGACACCCCAGCACCGCCCTTGGCAATTGCCCCGATGCCAACACGTCCCTACGCCGCTGTATTACAGATATTATGAAGATTAGGTCTTAAGATACGAAGATACAGTTGGTGTTGTGGTATATTGACGTTTTAACATGATTTTGTGGCGTAAGATAGACTGAATTGTGTGTTAAGTGAAATGTGTGTTACTGCACCTGTCAGAAATGCATAAAAGTTCCACAAGGTATTTCTCCCTACCCGAATGCCTTAGAGATGAAGGAGATTATGTCGGGACAAAAAATCCCTATATTTGCTGATTTTTTCCCTTATGATTGAATTAAAAAACAGTTGATTCTCAGATTCCATTGAAATACCCACTATTTCTCTAGCTTCAAAGTTTAAAGAATTAAGAATTTAAGTGTCATTTTTCAGAAAATCCAGAAAAAAAAATTAACAGACTAGCCGTATGAGATCGACATCTTTTTTTTTTCTTAGAAAAAACATTAATTTGTATGTTTTTCTCATTTATCTTAATAAAAATAAAAATTAAGTTATTTTCGCTTAGGATAGAATTACTTAATCATTACTTTAATTGCTTCGGGTTCTGATTAAATGAAACATTTTTTCAGCGAGAAATGATTAAAGATTTTAATGCTTGGATGTTTGTAACTATTGTTAAATTAGTGCTTGCTATCGGCAAAGAATAATCCTACTTCAGTCACTTAATGCATTTAGTTTTGTTAAAAAAAAGATGATTGTTAAAAATATGATTATTTCACTCAGTTAAAAACATCAAAGGAAAAAAAAACACATTAAACTTCATTAGTTCCGTAATGGTAGAATATAAAAAATCCATAAAGTTCATAATATGCGAGTGTTCCTCTACTTAGATGAGACTAAAAATTCGCTTGTAGTGAAAATAGGTCGCAAACACTTTCTTTTGATATCGCAACATCGGATTATATTTTTCTCTTTTATTGCACGGAAACAAAAGTCATCTAGTTATCTTCTCACAAAACGCTCTCCTCCCTGTGCTCATTACCATGGCGATTTCAACCAATCCTCCCAACTGGCATCGTACCAACATTTCAACCTCAGCATTCTCTATCTGATGTGTTAAAGTCGGAGGGGGAATAAAATGAAAAAAGGAAAGAAAAAGAGGAACCACCAAGGAGCACTGCAACGCTCCTTCGCTATCACCATAAATCTCGGAGAGGAGGAGATTCACCTCCCATCCTTCTCTCAAACATTTTTGCCGGGGCTGTTTTTCAGCTGAATAAGCGGACTGAGACAGACTAAATCACTGGTTTCCGCTGTAAAATCAGTCTGGAGAAAACGGATGGACCATGTGTCAAGTAGCAGAATGTTTCTGATGGATGCTGTGGTCACTCTCAGTCACCGATACTACAAATATTCTGTTTGTTTGGGATTTGCTTTCTTATTCACGTTGAAAACTCGAAATAAGGATATTCGGTTTTGAAGGTTCCTTTCGTTTTGACACTTGATCACATCAAACTGTTACTAATGGCTCATTACATTTTATTTATTCACAAAAAAAAGTCCCGTGGCCGAGTGATTAGCATGCTTGGCTACTGATCTAAGGGATCTGCGTTCGAGCTCCGGATAAAGCATGAATGTTTGTGTTATTTTCTGCTGAGGGCCTGCCATTCTCACAGACCTTCTACTAATACTATGGCATATCAACTGACAGGCTTCTATCAGACCTATGTGGCAAGCAGCTGCTTGATGGAATATTTATTTATTTTATTTATAAAATATGGCATTATTTGAACTATATACGACTATGTGGTATATAGTATACTCGTATTATCACGTTTTCTTGTAAAAAGAAAAATTATATTTTAAAATATATAAGTAATTAGATCTTCCGCTAGGCGAAGCATTTTGCTACTAATCAAAGGGTTATGGCTTTAGTTCCCCGGGCAAAGTACATATTTCTTTTCTGTGTTCTCCATTTGCTAAGGTCTCGCTTTCCATACAGATCCTCTTTAGACGTATTAAACTGGCAGACCCCTGTTAGGCCTCTATGGAAAACAGCTGCTTGAAGTTTATCCTTTTTTTAATAAAATTATGCATTTTTTCAGTATTTTAAATGATAAGATTTAATTTCTTTTAATCCAGAGGATGCATATTTTATTTTAGCGTTGTGAGCTTTAAATTAATCACTCTCTGGTTTTTCCGATGTACACTGTGTAGACAAAAATTAATTTTCCATATTACCTTCGTAGAAAACCAAATTCAGTTATTTCTAAGTTTTAACATAAGCTTAATTCTTAAGCATGTAACCGAGTTCTAGATATAAATTTAAAGATCTCAATCAGATGTATATAAATTTCGTTTTTCAACAATATTCTGTCAGTATTTTTTGAAATTTGAAAGTTTGAATGTGTCACAACAAAATGCCAACCTTAACATTATATCTTAGAATCTAAAACATAATAGAGGTGCGAGGTTTCTGCTGGATCTTTCGATATTTCGCATTTTGTTTGCTTCTGTAGGCAACTGTGAGTTCTTCCTCAATAGGACTTGAGCTGTAGCAGGGAATAAACTCATTTCTAATAAAAAAAATACTTTTTTATGGAAATATGTTTCAAGTTCAAAATCGAATTTAAACTGATCTGAACTAAATCGGCAATTTAAGTGTCCTGATATTAATCAGAGACAAATGTGAAAGAAGCCGACACCATCCGCCTCCCGAGTCGAACAAGTTATTCTATCAGTTAACTCGTTCAGCTTTTAAGAAGTTCGAGTCCGAGAATCGGATATGTTGTTGCTTTTTTTTTTTTGCACTTGTATATCGTGATTAATATCATGGTTTCACAACTGAGATTTTCTCCTCTGTGTTAAATCTAGTGCGCTAAATATAATGAGCCACCAGTTTTTCAATAAATGCAAGTTATTGAAAAACAATATCCAGAATATATCCATAACATATATATTCGACATATAAAATATCTATGGATATTTTAAGGATATTGTGATTGTGAGGGCGTTTTTACTTTCTAATGCAGTGGCTTTCAAACTATGTGAACCCTCCTTTGTGTAGCGCAGCCGACGGTAAAGTAAAAATGTTACATTAGGCTAACTTTTTTTAAAGCGTTCGAAATTAAGCTTGATGTAGCTTTCACTTTAATTTTAATTTATCTTATTTTATTATCCAGGAGGAAATATTATTTTATTTGATATGTATCTATATATACACTGGTTTCCATAAATTAAGATAAAATGAGAAACATCGCGATAATTCGTCAAAACATTCTGCGAACCTCACCAAACTTGTTCATGTAACTAGTAAAGTAGTGCCGAGTGAGCATATCGTATACAAATTAGTCTAGGTTGCGTCAATTTGCATAACCGGATAGAGGCATGAAACGAGTGTTTTGGAGTGGATCGTTGTTTTGTGTTCTAAATGTGAATAAGGAAATTCGAAATAGCCATTTTGTAGGAATGACCTTGAGTTAGCATTTGCCAAATGAACTGCGGTGGAGAGCTGTTGGCAGGCTCGAAGCAGGCCAAAGTCAGTCAAACATAGCACGATGACTGAATGTGAGTCCTTTTGTGGTCTGTAGACTGTGGATTCAATTTCTTAGCATGGATTTCGCGTCTCGGAGGTTTAGCCGAGGAAGGTCTAGAGTTATGACCATTGTACAAGACGGATATCTGCGATTAACAGCACGAAGGAGCAGGACGTCTACTCCCTCTCAGCTACGATCCTCTCTTGCAGCAACAACTGAGAGGGTTGTATCAGCTTCTACTGTGCGTAGAAAGCTTCATGATTGAAGTTTGTGCGCTAGAAGGACAGTAATTTGCATACCCTTCACGTCAAATCATAGGAGAGAGCGGTTGAATTGGGCACGCACGCATGTTAACTAGGCAGGAAAGCAATGGAGGTCCGTACTCTTCACAGATGAGTCCAGATATTGTTTGCAGAGTGATTTCGGACATTGTTTGATAAGGAGAGAACGAGGTACCCACTATCATCCCAGTAACATCGTCAAAAAGACAGTTACGGCAGAGGTAGCGTGTGTGTTTGAGGTGGCATTTCCTTAGGTGGACGCACAAACCTCTATGTGTTGATGAGTGGGAACCTCAATGCTCAAAGGTATAAAGATGACATCCTGGACCCTTATGTACGTCCTTAAGCTGGTGCAATAGGTGAACCATTCATTTTACAAGACGATAACGCTCGTCCACACAGATGACTAGTGGAACAATATCTTCAGTAGGAGATCATTATGTGCATGGAGTGGCCAGCTCGATCTCCTGACTTAAATCCGATTGAGCATGTGTGGGATGCTCTAGGAGAGACGTGTTGCCGTCCTCAACTCGCCATTTGAAACAAAGGGGGAGCTTATTACTGCTTTAAAGGAATAATGGTCGTTACTCCCTACTGAGCTGATTCACAAAGTCATAAACAGCATGAAACATCGCTGGTAAGGGGTGACCACATTCCTTATTAAAGAACTTTGTCCATTGCATTCTGACACCTCATTTCTGGACAAGTTCTTGTAAGTGTTAATTTTTGACGGAAAATGTTTCTAGTGTAACATTTTGAAACTAGCATTGTAATTCATGTTTTCATCAAATTTCATTAAAATCATTCATAGTCTTTTATTTATCGGAATTTTTCTGAGTTTTCCTTAATGTATGGAAACCAGTGTAGTAATATATCTTCAAGTCGCTGCAGAAGTTCTAAAGTTCCGTGCTTTTCGACTGAAAAAGAGCTGAAAATTATCTTGGCAGAATTTGCGGGCATTGATTGAAATCTGACTCTTTAAAGGTTAACCAATATATTTTCACTAATATATGTAATACGATTATGAATGATTCACTGACTTATTGACAGGAGATCACATTAATTCTAACTATCACGAGGAAATGGTAACGTTCTGAAAATTTGCATCTAGGGTAATCCGGGTCTTAGATCTCGGGAGAAATCCAAATTTGGCTCCGAAGTGTGGGATGCTCTAGGCGAGACATGTTGCCGCCCTCAACTCGCCACTTAGGGTTAAAAATTGGTTCCTGGGGGTATTTTGGGTATTGGATCTCGGAAATGATATTGACTTTTAGTTGTGACGTACCCTTTTGAGGTAAAAGGTCAAATATAGCTCTAAAAATATCCTCTCCGGTGGTAAAGAGCTGAGAAATGGTGCCGGAGGTATGTTGAGCCATAAATCTCAGAAATTATGCCACATTTTGGATGCAACGGGTCCTTCAGGTCAATGGCCAAATCCCGATATACCGGCATTTGCATAATAATGTGCATACAGTTTACGTATCAGAGATAAATAATTACTGTCACAGTTATAGCTGATTTCAAACATTTAAAGGATTAAATGGGGTATAAAGAACATAACACTACTCTATTTTTGAGGAACAAATTTTATTTTTATATATAAAAGTTTAGCTGACAGTTCAGGTTAATTTTTAAAGCTTTTATTTCTTTCAGAATTTCGATCTGCAAATCGACCAATTGACCATCAAATGCGACATTGTTTCCACTATTACACAATGTCTAAGAAGAGAGTATGAGAAAACGTATTTGCCTATTAGAAATTTTAATAGTTATCACAACTTGCATTATAATGGAGTAATCTCATTTATATCCAGTCTTATTTCAGCATTTTTTCCGCAGTGTGCATCTCACAACATAGAATTGCAAAATGTAATCATCTATTCAATCTCATCTGATTTTGTTGAACCACAAAAGCCAATGAATGGTGTCGTTCAACAATATCTCTTGATATTATCCTCTGAAACAACTGAACAAATATTTTTTCTCGATTATATAAATAAAGTACTGTAAATTTTAAGGCTGCGCGGATTTCCCCCAATAATTGTTTGTAAGTAAACATTGCAAACGTTGCATTATTTGTAATTACTGTTTTCTGCTTCCTCCTCAATTTGCTGCAATCGAAGAAAAAGTCTTTTACGATCGTATCTGTTTACTAGCCATTAAACTGGTCCGTGTCTCAGCTCATAGAAGCAATAAATGTCGGATGAGCAAACAAACGTATGTAATTAGGTACGACAGATGGTTTTGTTTTTAAGCTGAGGTGGAAATCGTTCAGAGATACGCATGGCTTCCCTTCAGTATTGTTGATAGACAGTGACATTGTAAGGGATACGACCGACATTGAAAGGATTAGTCGAATTGCATAAAGGAAGCGCTGATTAAACGCTTAACTTTAAAAGGAAGCAAAAAATTTGATGCATGATTACTTCTTCTTCACTTCGTCATTTTATTGGAGAAGTTTAGGGAGTTATTCATGTGTGCTAAAATGTAATTGACGAATATCGATTCCAGTGAGTACTAAACACAGATAATATTTAAAGTCAAAAGCGAAATAATCTTCAGATACGACTTAAAGACAAAAAACTAAAAACGGCTGCAATTATTTGTATAGTCACCTTGTATTTGTAATGCATCAAGCATTGCCTGAAAAAAACAAGGATAGGAAGATTGAAGTAGAGGTTAACTCATCAAGACCAAAAATAAATTAATATTTTACGAACGGAAAAGAAGCTTTATATTTTTAATTCCACCATAATAGCGAAATAAAATATAAATATTATATAAAGTTATCTATGTTCCTTTGTTTTTAGTTTAGCTTTATGTGTTTAAACGGGAAAACTCCATTCCAAAGCTCCTTTTAATAATAAAGAACATTACAGGCAGAATGCCATTCTACTCACAGAATTTCCTATCGCCCGTTTAGTATTGCGCTTAACTATAGTTTTAATGTTAAAAGGATTGAAACGATTCATGTAATTACATAAGGGAAATTTTTTTATGTATTGGATGATCCGTCTCAGGAAAAGGTATGCACTTAAATAATGCAATGATTTAATAGGTATTTAAAGTACAACTACATTATGCGATCGATACATAAATATATACCCGAAGAGCTCATAGATTTCATTGGAAAATGCTCTTAAACTTGCTTTAGTAGCAGATAAAAGATAGCACATCAGACGAAGTTTACAGATCTCCACTTAAAAAAGAGTCTTAATTGAAAATAATTGTTTCAATTGTTTCTAAATCAAATATTTATTATGCAATACGTATAAACTTTTAAACAAACGAGATTCCGTTTGTTTCGGTTCATAGGTAATGGATTATGAATTGAAAAACATAAAATAGGTACTCAAATAATAATAATATACTGAAATATAATAAACACGCAAAGATAAAGGATATATTAACTCTCATTTGAAAAGCAAAGTGCGTTACATTTCCCATATCGGTGAACCATTGGCAGATTAACAAATAATTAACAGTTCTTTTCCAATGAAAATCAACTTTTCGTCAACTGCGCAGTCTCATTGCTTCAATTACTTCACTCATGCTTCGCCGCTACTTTGCACCAAAACGACTTCAATTTCAACAGAGAGTAATGTTGATGTCTCTTATTAAAATGGGACATGAAAATATGTAGGTAAACGTTTTACAATTCTGCACATGATTTCTCCGACCACTTTCTTAGAGCCAGTACCTTTTCATATGATTTTAATGTAAACCTACTATATGGTCAAAGCCTACATGTTCCGTTAAAAAAATTGATTTTAATGGAATTTTATTGAGATCGCTAACATTTTTGAAATACATATTCCTTTGTTATTAATTTTAGTCAATTAGATTCATAAAAAAATCAGGTATTACATATGATCGTATTCAATAAAGTTTAGATAATCGCACTGTAGTTATACTACATTATTTTCACTGATTACTAATAAAACCAATTGCTAATTTGTGAATATATTAATTAAAATGTTGCAAATTTGACTAAAAAATGTACTCTATCCTCTGGATTAAGTAATCTACGTTATCGGGCCCGGATGTAGGAAAAATAAAGGATTTATGGGAGCAAGAGACTGAATTGCCACTGAAATATAACGTTTTACTCTCGGTTTCAGGGCTCTTTTAAAATATCTTGAGAAATGCATCAAATATGCAAAAGCTTAATATCGTTCTGCCTCCATTACCCTTAGTAGCATTCTCAAAGGGGAAGTATGACCATCCTGCCTCCCCCTAGATCCAGCTTTGTACACTATAATATAATTATTATTTCGTATTCTTCTGCATATCAGCACTTTCAAATAGAATTGAACATGCGTTTCATCTAAAGTTACACTTGGCCTAAATTCAAGTTTTTGAAACATCTCTAGGTCATAGTTCAAAGGCAATTATCACGTATTTTAGAAAAAAAAAATCTATATTTTTTTACAAGAAATTTCCACGTAATGTTTACCAATATCGTACCATCGCTCCAAAAAAATATCCGAACACTATGGTTGATTACAGAATTCAGAAAAAATATCTGGCAATGACTTCTTTAGAAGTTAGGGATCTGGCAACCTTCGTGTACAATACACGAAGGTTGCCAGATCGCTAATTTGTGTACAGTACACGGAGGTTGCCAGATCACCAATTCGTGTACAGTAGACGAAGGTTGCCAGATCACTAATTCGTGTACAGTAGACGAAGGTTGCCAGATCACTAATTCGTGTCCAGTAGACAAAGGTTGCCAGGTCACTAATTCGTGTACAGTAGACGAAGGTTGCCAGATCACTAATTTCTAAAAATATCGTTGCCAGATATGTTTTCTAAATTCTGTAATCAACCATAGTGTTCGAATATTTTTTGAGCGATTGTACCATGTAAATTCTTCAGATTTTATGTTAGAACGAGATTGCTCTTGTAAACCTATTTCTTTTGCTGTATATGCCAATTGCATTGCTGTGGGTGTCATCCAACTTTGTCTCAGAATTTTAATCACATTAAGTCAATAAATTGCTCTACCAGATTCATATTACTTCTCGTGATACTCTCTTCTATATCTAGCCTTGTTTCCTCAACATGAAAATCCCTACAGCATAGGATATTTCAGGATGGATTCACAGTCCCTACAGAACACAGGTCTACACTATAGAGTTACAGGTCAAATTTCGGTCCTCAAAAAATTTCTTAAACTACTGAATAGGTGAAAATCTTATGGTGACACATGTGTACCATAAGGGGATATGGAGGTGACTCATAGTCTTTCAACCCGATCCTTCCTTCACTAAACATTTCATTACACTTTGCTATTCTATTTTTCACTAACTTCTACTGACATCATCTTCAGTATGAATAGGTAAAATAAAAAATAAATACCCCCTCAAGCAGGCTTGCCACAGTAGTCTGGCAGGAGCCTGCCACTTTTTACCCCATAGTATAAGGTCTGAGAAGATGGCGGGACCCCATGATAAAGAATAAAATTTCCAGGTCAAATGTGAATCATCATCTTAAAATATTTTGTAAATATAATTTTGAACGGGTGACTTTTCCAAGTTCAGTGGGGTAATTAAAATCGGAATATACAGTACATATATATATATACATATACACAGGGTGATTCAAAACTTATCGTTCAAATTTCGTGGGGAGGTAGGGAATACGTCAGGAAACCGATTTCAGATAGGAAAGTATGTCCGCAAACGTCATCTACATGAACAAAATGGACAAGTAAAGTGAACACAAGGAAACAGTACAGTTAAGTGGTAACGAATGTGACTTTTATTCCAACAAGGTAAAGTACAGGTTCACAGTAGGTGCTCAAAATTGCGACCATTTACACTGACACAGGATTCACAGCGCCGTTGCATTGACCGCTGAAATTTTCAAAAACGCCTGGCATATCACGGACAATGCCTGCGGCGGCCACTATTCGTGCAACAAGGTCCATTTCACTGTCGACGGGGTCTAGTACACATGGTATTTCATGGCCCCCCACAAAAAGAAATCCATGGGCGATAAATCAGGTGACCTGGGTGGCCAAGCGATCGGTCCACCTCTACCGATCCATCGAGCTCCGAATTTTCGGTTCAGGTAATCACGCACAACAATTGTGCTATGGGCTGGAGCCCCGTCATGTTGATACCACATATCTCGGCGGATATGCGCAGGAACAGCGCCCAGAAAAGTCGATAACACTGTCTCGAGAAATATTAGGTATTTTCGGCCGTCCAATCGGGGCGGTAGCAAGTAAGGTCCCAACAAACAGTCACCAATGATTCCAGTCCACACATTTACGGCAAAACGATGTTGCGCAGCGTGACTTCTCGTACCATGCGGGTTGTCGCAAGCCCACACATGTGAATTGTGTGTATTGAACACACCTTCACGACTGAATGAAGCTTCATCTGTAAAAAGGACAGAAGCTGGAAAACTGGGGTTCCACGGCACCTTCCTGCATGAACCATTGTGCAAATTCCACACGCTTCGGGTAATCGTCAGGATGCAGTAACTGCACCCTTTGCAGATGGTAAGGATGCACACGTTCCTCGTGCAGTATCCGCCACACTGCTGACTGAGAGAACCCAAGCTGCTGAGCAATAGCTCGTGTGCTGGTATTCGGATTATCTTCGATGGACTGTAGGACTTGTTCTGCGACGTTGCCAGCCCGCGTCAGTCATCTTCTCCCCATATCCTGCATGTTGCTGCGCAGTGAACCACGTTCGCGCAGATTGCGATACACAAGTGCAAACATTTGATACTGCGGTATTCTTCTGTTGGGGTATCGGTCTTCGTAAACTTGCCTAGCTCGGCGCCCGCTTTCGCCAGCTGCCCCATATGCGAGATGCATATCCGCTAGCTCTTGATGCGTAAAACGATTCATCTTATCACTAGTAAGTCAGCTCGTACACTGATGACAGCGGGAGTGGTCGGACGAGCTGTACACTGGTTTGGTACACACAGCGCCCTCTACATACGCATGCGTACATTTGCGGACATACTTTCCTATGTGAAATCGGTTTCCTGACGTATTCCCTACCTCCCCACGAACTTTGAACGATAAGTTTTGAATCACCCTGTATACAATTCTGAATTTTACTATAAAATATAAATTGTTAGTCAATATCATTCTGAATTTTAAAAGAGCTTGAATGGGATAAAAAGAAATTTACATTTTTCTTACCATTAATGTACAAACAGAAGAAATAGCTTAATTATGAATCCAAGAACACATAATTAAAAATCAACCCAACTGCAATAACCGAATAATTTTTCCAGACGACAACTATCACCATTCATAGTTCTATCTTTCTCTCATTCCATTAAACGAAAAGTTAAAATTTTGACATGAGGATATAAAGACTAGTCGCAGATTAAAAAAATAAATCTCTGATTGGAAGGAGTGAATCGCATTTGTAGTATTCAGGCAAGTACGAAAAAAAAACACCCATCCGCCACCCGGACTCGAATCTGGTTACGCACCACTTGCTCTACCATTTGAGATAAGGATGGGGGGGGGGGAATTCACACTTGGTTAAGAAAAGTTATATTGGTTGTGCTATGAATCTTAACCATGGGATTCTAAGTGTAAGCGCTCAAGCGCTATTTATGCCGACGAGAATCAAGCTGTTATAATCACACTGCAAGTAATATACTTTCGTAGCAATAAACTTTATTTTACGTTGATTATCTGAAATTATACACTGTTAATTTTAGTCAATCACGCTGACCCCTTGCCTTCATGATCTCATTTGAAGATACACTTGATTCACCTATGAAGGTCAGAGTCATTGTGCAAGAAAACATCTTTTTTTATTCGAATAATGCAATCAAGGTCTTTAACGGAAGATTTTCCCTACCTTGGCTACGGTTTACTCCGCTAACGAATCCCTTAGTTTCAACCTTTTGAGCTTTTATGTCTCTGTCCTTTATTCATTATCTATGAGGGAAATACTTCAAATATAAAATAAAAAGCAATATGAAATATTAAAATAAGCAAGATTTAAAACTGGAAATCATAAATGAAAACAAAAAAAAACTCACGTGTTTATTTTCCATTCTAGGAAAAACAAACTGTGGCTTGTGTCTTGATAAATAGTTTTGCTATAAAATTTGTAAATCGCATGACATAAAAATATTTTTACTGCCGTTGTTTTTTCGAAACTGAAAACATTTTTTATACATCAAACGAAATATTTCTTTGATCAAAATTAGAAATATGGGTTTAATTTATTCTTGTTTTAAACAAACGATGTTATAATTTTTAAGAAATAGAAATAATAATGTTTTTTTATACAGAAGAGAGTACATACCACAAAAATTAAAATATAAGTTATCCCACAGATTTGTACCTCACACAGATTTGTAAATCTACCAAATTTTATGATGCTTTTAATAGCTCATTCTGTAAGAAAAAATCGCCCGAAATTATTTCTTGCCATGGTGGTCTAAAAGATATTTTCTATCAGGTGAGAAAAGGAAGAAATAAACGGAAAGATGGCATAAGCAACTCTTTAGTATGGATCCCATATTTCGCAAAGTGTTTTCCCAACTACGTTGTAAAGTCTTTCTAGCATATTTCAGAATTGCCAAAAGCTGAAAATGAATTTTACGAAGAGTATGTAAACAAACATTAAAAAACTAAACTTTCACACGACATATTTATATGTGATACTTTTTAAAAGGTCGAAGTTCGTCCCATGTGCAGAAAAAGCCATACCATGTACAGTCGCTCAAAAACAATCACTAATTTCTAAGACAGATCACTAATTCCTAAAATAATCGTTGGCAGATATTTTTTCTGAATTCTGTAATCAACGATAGTGTTCGGATATTTTTTGAGCGACTGTACCTGTTAAAGAATCGCTGGAATTTTATAACTTAATTTGCATCTTTTTCCGAGTAGTTATTGAGCTGCTCTCTTTGATCCATTGTTGTCTTTGTGCCTAGGAGTGCTGTTTGAATAAATTGTATACATATATATATAGACAAAGTTACACAAAATAATTACAAAATTTGTACTCTACGCTTATGAACTTTCCTCATAAATTTAGAGTGTTGGAATGCAACCCTCTAAACTTAATCTGTATTTGGATTTGCCTTGCAACTCTAAATGTTCTCACGCGCTATATAGGTACAATCGAAAGCAGTCGATGCATTAATTGGTCATTGATTATTATTAATTTGGGAGATAATTATCATGGCTTTCATTATGTAGGAACGGGAATGCACGCATATATTAAGTAGTTTGGTTGGTCAGCTGTTACCGTCTGCTGATTATGAATATTTATGAATGACAGATTCATTAAGTGAATAAATAATTATCCTGATGCAATATTTGTTGCCACTTTACTATCGACCTAGAATAGCAAGCTTATTGTTTCGTGCATATCAGGTAAAGGATTCTGCATTTGAGTTCCTCAAAGTTTCCAGTTAACTCCTAATTGAAACGCGGATTAACTTATTAAAATATTATTGAAGTAATTCAATATAAGAATAGATGTCAAATCGAGTTCTATTTGAAGCCCTGTGTTTAAATGAGATATAGGCTACCCTCTTTGATCACCTGTTGTTTATTTCATACAGATACGTTTCCTTAGAGTTTTTCTGATATCTGATTGTTCTGTATTAGATCAGTCGAAAATATTCTCCAGCTTAATTTTGTGTTAAAATGATAGATAACACTGATAACAAATTCGAACTTTATTTTAATACATTGTTCTAATAGGAAGTTTTAAATTAATTTTGGGGTGTTGAATTCAAATATGGCTGTGAAAAGTCTGCAACACGTACAGTTTTTTCTTAAATTATGAATTGAGGTATTTCAAATTTCAATTAATACGCATATCTGGGAAATGAAAATAAATGTGACTATTTTATTAAATTGCAACTTAAATCTCATTAATTTAATTGCATGATTACAGTGAAAAAAATTAGAAATATCATAGTTGTAGATCACTGAATATAAAGTAACAAATGAAATAATATTGAAACGCAAAATGAGAAAAGGTGGGTAAGGTACTTTTATACTTACAAGTAGTTAATTTTTGTCTTTTATGTGTTGAGGTATCTTCCTTCTGCAAGAAGTAGCAGCAGTCACCCATCATTGCTGGGTCCCACCTGCCTTGGTGTCTCTCCTCCCTGGTTCGGTTATCTTGATGAAATATTTTCCTTTGCTCATCATTGACAGCTCCTAACTTCTTGAAAAAGAAATAGATCTTCAAAAACATTCGGCAGCCAAGATTTTCATAGTTTTTGAGAAGATCTTGAATGAGCTGATGTAGTTTTCCTCTTCGTGATTCCCCAGAAAACCCTGGACCTCAGACGTGAAGGATTTCCATGCAACGCGCTCCTTGATAGTCAGTTTTCTTCGAAGACAGTATCGTTTATCTTCCTGATCTGAGGACCAACAAAGATCCCTTCTTTGAATTTGGCATCACTTAGTTTTGGAACATTTTCCTTCAAATGCAAAAACCCTTCACCAGTTTTGTCCATAGCCTTTACAAACTTTTTCATAAGACCCAGTTTGAAGTGTAATGATGGGAGCAACACATCAGAGGGGTCAACTAGAGGTTTTGTACCTCACATTACTCTTTCCAGGAATTAAAACATCTCTTTTGAATCAGTCTTTTGTTTTGTAGTGTTCCTTTCTGGCTCTACTGTCCCACAGACACAGAAAACAGCAGAATTTTGTGAAGCCTCTTTGAAGCCTGAGCTAGAGAGATATGACTTTTAGGTCACCACATATTGTCCACTTAAACTGGTCGTATTTTATAGCAGTGAATATTTTTTCAATGTGTTCGTAAGTTTTCTTCATTTCTACAGCATGTATCATTGGAATGGAAGGTTTTTGGTTTCCTTTAGGCAAAAGGACAGCCTTTAAGCTGAATTTGTTCCAGTTTCTTCCATCAGGAAGAAAGATTTCTGCAGAGAATTCCATCTCTGCAGAAACACAAACCATCTTGCATATTGTAAAAAGCAGAGAAAGCCAAATTTCTCTTACTGAACAGATAAACTGTGGTACCCTTGGCCATAAAATTCCACTCTTTAAGTCTTTAACCTAAAACCTCAGCTTGTTGTTTGAAAAGTCCTTGGTCTCGAACAATATCATTTAGTTCATTTTGCTGAATTAGATGAGGCTCGTCTAACTTTTTAGTGGTTTATGTAGGATCAGGATCTGTATGTTCCTCAGTCTTCCTCTGATGAATGTGAATCCATCTCCCATTTGGTTGGAGTTGTTGGTATAGGAAGAACTTCTCCGTGAGGAACTGGCCTTATGGCTGAAAGCACATTTGGATATTGTATTTTGCTTTTGTTCTTTTTTGAAAAGCCGGACACTTTAGTTAAACAAAAATAGTAATCATGCAAGTGACTAGTTGGCTCATGACAAAAACATTGCAACTGCAAAGGGCATGAATTTTATCTTACCTTTCTATCATTCACTTAGAGCAACAAAGCACGAAATACAGTACTCATGTGGAGCCCATTTTTGTCCTGATTGACAATGACATTTAAAGTACAAATTATAGGCTTTCTTCACAATCGTTTTCAAAGAACGACCCTGGAATTTTAAAATATAATTTTCACACACATAACAAAACTTATCTGGCACATTAAAACATCCGCGAGGCTGCCTTTGTGCCATTTAAACGGTAAAATTTACCCTTCAACGTACAGCACGTGTTCTTCCTGCAATAAAAACTACAAGAATGGCGATCTGAGGTGAGGTTACTGTTACATGTTTTCTCCCACTTGGCAATCAGTGTTTCCAGCCAAAAAAAGTAAAATATATATTATCCTCCCAGTTGCTTAGAGGTGTTGTTATAGGAAGACTTTAATAGAAAACAAAATGATTAATAACATAAAAACGTGACGTACTAGTTAGTTTTTAAGGCCAGATCTGAAATCAGCACCTGAAAAATAGTAAAAGCAGTTACAATTACCCATGTTTTATAAACCTTATAAACCAGTGTAATCGATACCAATAGAAATAACAATTATGTATATTAACCTAGAACAGAATATGAGTTACCTAAAATGAATAAATCCATATTATATGTATTACGTATAATAAGATATCTTTGGCGTATTAATCTGACAGGCTCTTTTCAAACCTCTGTGGCATGCAGCTCCTTGAGACGTGATTTATTTTTTATTATTCGAAAGGGTCTCGTGATTTTTACATCATTTCCCTCTTGTTAGAACAACATGATTCACTCAGATTCTCCACAAGTAGAAATGTCTATCAAAATGAGTGGAGAAAGAGCAAAACATTTACTTTCCACTGGAAACTCATCCAATGAGGCCTTTGACGTGTTTGAATCTAACGGAAGAAACGTTTAACATGCTTGAGACTCTGATTTCGGAGACTGCGTTAGAAAATATATGCTATCCAAGTTGGGAAGGAAGAAAGAGTAAGTAACCCCCGCTGGTATGTCACTTCACTCAAGAATACATCATTCTGAACATTCAGACCTATTGGTGAATTTTAAAAGTATAGCGTACATGCTTAACATTTACGGAAGATTTACTGCAGTTATAGCAAAATATGTTTAATCAGAACCATTTAATTTCCCGTATTCCCATTTATTAAATTCTGATCAATTACAGCATTTAAACATTAACAATGTACTTGCTGCTGATTTGTTATCGTGTAACAAACCGAATGACTCCTTCATTATAAAGGGATTAAGATCAGCAATAATCTTCATAAGCATATGAGCTTGAATATTAAGCTACTAAAATTAGATGCAATTTAAAAGAGTTATTTCAATTTCAATGGAGTTTAGTCATGATTAGTTTGCAATTCATTTTGTAACAGTATATGTTGCAAATTAAATGCGTATGGCTGTCCAAATAACGTGAAGGTAGATCATCTGCTGGTTATTAATCTCGTGTGAATCCTTTTCCCTGTTGTCGTTAGCAGCATGGTTGGACTGAAATGAGACAAACCCAGTTAACTTTTCACTCATAGCTGTAGACACATGCCAGGTATAAGCATCCCATTGTCATGCAATAGTAGGTCACCGTTGAGTAGTTACTATGCAATTTGCAGACCAACTCTGCTGGAGACATAAGTGTCAGTGAATGCCAGCACGTCATGACATGTAACTCGAGTGTAGTTAAATGAGAAATTAGAGAATGCAGCTTATCTTTAAGCGGGGAGGGCGGGGACAGGGGTGGGACAAAGGAAGTTTACTAAGTAGTACTTATTTGATACATACTGATTTTTGAATATTGTTTTCCTTACCTCTTGTTCTTTGAAAATTATGTGTTGCTCTTTGAATGCTAAATCTGATTTTAGTGAGTTAATTGCACCAGTAATTATGATCAGATGAATTGTTAATCTGTCAGCAAAACGAAAAGTTTGGGAGTTTAAAAGTTTAAAAACGTGGTGCATTTTGGTTCTTTGTTTAAATTACGAAACAGTTGTTTTAAAGCAAGATGGATCATTAAATGTAGTGTATGTTAATGCTTAAAATGTATAATTTATAACGAAAAGTAAGTGGAAGAGGTTGGAAGCGCCAGGCTCGTATTCCGCAATTACCAAATTCCAGTCCCAACTATACTGGCGTTGAGAACTTTCTCCTCTAAACCCCCCATCTTGTTTTTTGTATGAAAGAAGCCATCGATGGGCGTTGAAGTGCAGCCGTCCTTCCGATGTGACGTAAAACTCTGGTCCCGTGCACAAGAGAGCATCTCCTATGCACGTTAAATAACACGCAAAACATTAACGGCCTAGAATCCTTTCTATCGCTGCTTTAATCTTTCCCCTAACAGCTCTCCAGTGTGTCCCTTTCCCATAACATCTCTGAACCCTTAGAGTCCGTCTGAACTGGCCATTGAGCACATTATGTGAACAAAAGTGCCATTCAGGTGTAAAAGCAAACCAAAAAGCGAACCCAACCATTATAAAGTTAATGGAAATAAGTGAAATTAAATCGTTGATTATAATAATTTTGCTTCTTTATTTCAGTAAAAGTTTATGTTGCTTTTAAAATTCACGAAGAGATCCAAATGTTGAGATTTTCCAAGACAAAATGACCTAGAAGCTTTATCTAGTTCATTATCCAGCGCTTTAAAATGGACATGATGCTAATTGTACAGAAGATATAACCTAATTAATACAGACCACATTAATGTAATTTGAACACGGCAGTATGCGTCTCCATATTATGTGAAATATCTTACATCACTCCGGGAGTGATTATCACAAATGTTCCATAAAAGTTATCTCTTTATTCACATATTGCTTTGTAACACTATTTAACTTTCATCATCATAAAGACTAAATACTAACCTCGTATCCCCTTATCTTTCGCAGCTAACTTTTAGAAAATGGAAATTATATATGTATCTTACGGAAATTTGCATCCTAATAGGAAATTAAGTTTTACTTAAGCTTTAAGGGCATTTTTAAGCAATTTTCGTTAAAAAATGTGCCTCGAAGTCCACTTTATTTCTGGCGAGTGTTAATTAATTTCAATATATCTCTACAGTAAACCAGTAGGTCCTGACTTTTAGTAATTTATTAAACAACATAGTTTGGAGGTTTTTGAGCAAATTTATCTCCAAGCGACACTTTTGGTTAAAAATGGGTCATCAAGCCATCAAGCATCCAGTACGTTAAAGAAAACGCTGGATGACTTGATGGGATGCTACCAAACCTCTCTAAATAGGTATCCAGTGGGTCCCCTCTATCCAACCTTCTCTGAGCCTTCGAGGTCTTTTAGACCTGGCCGTTTAGCCCATTGTGTGAAAAAGGGTGCAGCTCAGAGACGAAACAACCCAGTTCATCAAACAGAAGAATGAAAAATTATTTCACTTTAAAACGAATCTCCCAAATTATACAGAGTCGTCATGTAATTCTTCTAGTTAAAGTGATTTATAAATGAAATTCTTCGATTGCTTTTTTTTTAGTCCTTCTAGTGTTTTTTAGAAAACAAACTAAATTATTATAAAACTAAAAATTAAATATAAAAACTGACTTCAAAAATACCCAGTATAATTGCAGACTTCTCGCTTCATTTGGAGAAATACACTACAGGAAATAAAAAATGCAACACTTGCAAGAAGTTATGCAAATGTGACGAAATTAAGGGAGGCGGTAGGATATGGAAATGCATGGAATGATTAGGTTTGCGCGACGATCGAAACGTTCGGACAGGCGCGAGCTGACGCCACAGGTGCGGAGCAGTCAAACTCAGATAAAGGAAACCAAAGCTCCCTGGTTAACGAAACGTTGTGGAAATTGTTTTAAAAGGCTGAAGATGTCCTTATGCAGACATCGACAGCCGTTACAACAGTTAACAGACTTTGAGCGTGGAAGAATCATCGGCCTTAGAGAAGCTGGTTTGTCGTACAGAGATGTAGCCAACTTTGTTCTCTGTAATCCCAGCACCATCGTACACATATGACTCCAGTGTGTTCAAGAAGGATCCAGCACACACCGACAAGGATCAGAAAGACGACGTATGACCACGGAGCGACAGAACTGCCATTTGCGACGCATGGCATTACGTGACAGATTCGCGACTGCAACGCAACTGCAAAGGGATAGACAACATGTAACATATCGAATACCTACTAGGCAGACGGTAAACAGGCTTTTGCATCCGGCACTGTGTTTGCCCCTCACATCTGCCCACGTGCAAGCACGTCTTCAGTTGTGTAGCCTCAGACAGAACTGGAACGAACAAGTGTGTTTTTACCGTGGTTTTTAGTGACCAATCTCGTTTTTGTTTTGGTCAGCACGACGATAGACAACGTGTTCGCTGTCATCCAGGGGAAAGGAATGCCACCCAGTGCATGCGACATCGTCACACAGCTCCATCACCTGGTGTCTTGTTGTGGGGTGCCATTAGTCGGACACCTCGGTCAGAACTGGTCATCATAATCGTATCTCTAACTGTCCAACGATATGTTACCAACATTTTGCAGCCAGTGGTTGTCCTATTTGTTCAGCAGTAAGATAAGGAACCTTTTACCAGCAATATAACACACATCACCACACAGTTCGCATTAATCATACTCATGTACAGAACTGTAGTCTTAAGGAATGATTCACACGAGAAAAACGTTCAGTACTACCATGGCCAGCACGCTCGCCAGACCTTTCACCTATTGAACACGTCTGGGACATGATGGGCGGACAGCTCCAACAACATCCAAGAGATGGCCAACCAGTCGCTGAAATGGAACAGCAACTTCGCGCTATGTGGCATACTATCACTCAGGAGGACATTATAGAGCTGTACGATAGCCTTCCCTGCCGCGTTCAGGAATCCATTGCTCCGTGGGGCGGTTCAACATCATACTAATTATATCACTTTACCGAATAAAGTGGAAATTTTCTTTGTTTTATTGATAATATAATCGATCGCACATCTCAGTGTATGCTAACAGTTACCTGCGTTTCAATTAATCCTTCGAGGTGTTGAATTTTTTTTCCTGTAGTATATATATGTATAATTTTATAAATATATAATTCGTACCCTAAACAAAATATAGATGTAGAATATTTAATCTTCCATTTCCTTTATGGGTATACTATTTAAAGATTAAAAAAAGTTTAATTAACTATGTAACATAAGACATTTTGTTTCCTCTTCAGCTGTGAAGAAAAAGCTCTTTGCGAAACAATCAGTTACATGAAGCTATCGAAAGAAACATAATTGCAGTTAAAGATATCTTCTTTTCTTCAATCAGTATCCTTGTAAAATTTGACGCCAAAGTCGATTATATGTTAATAAAGGCAATGACCCAGTCACAGTTGAAAGGAGTGATTAAGGCTTTGCACAGCTGGATTTTTTTCTGCCCCATTCAGTTGCAACATTACAACACTATTAATCTTGTGTGGCAGGCAGTCCGTAGTGGACAGTATGCTTAATTCATAGAAATGAGAGTAGTGCCGAGAGTGGCACGTACAGATGATTGCGAAGCTCTCGGCATCGGGTGTACCTTTGATCTGAACCGCGCAGACATAGAAGCACACTAAGGGCAATCAGATACACCAGCGGAACTGGCGGTTTGGGTGTGCCGGCAGAATCGTACAAAACAAATTAAGTCGATATTGATTTATCTATAGCCTGTTATTTGAACTTTAACGCTAAAGAGGCCTTTGTATAGCTTTCATTTTTGCCACTAATCTCATGTTTCCTCTTTTCTGCTTTGACGTGGAACATCATTTATTGACTAAATTGAGCTTCCTTTTAACCAAGCAGAACGGACCATAAAAGCAAAGGGTGAAAGGAAATCTGATATATTATATTTTGCGATTCATTTATTATATTTCTTATTTTGTGGGGGAAAAATCTCTTTCTTGAACTGCATTTTAAAATTTATTGAAATAGTCCATTAAAGTTAGATTTTTTCACTAATTTTTACCCGTTTATCATTTAATAATCGTAATTGTTTTGAACTAAGCAAAAGTGATGGAAACTATGAAATAGAAAAATAACAACAAAGAAACCAAGAGTTATACTTAATCTTTAATAAGTTCATTTTCAACAGTAAAACGAAATGCGCCACTCTTCAGCAAAGGGGCAGGGGTGGCTCAGTCGGTAGCGTGCCAGGCTCGTAATCTGCATTTCCCAGGTTCGAGTTCCAGCTGGGTCAACGTTGAGATTTATCTCCGCAAAATTCCCTGCCCTGCCCACGGTCAGTAGGGGACACAGATGGGTTTGGAAAGGCCACCGTCCGTCGGATGGGACGTTAAACCGTGGCCCCGTGTGCTGGAGAGCCATACCCTGTGCACGTTAAAGAACACGCTGGATGACCTTGACGGGTGGCTACCATCTGTCTCCTAACAGCTGTTCCAGTGGATCCCCTCCCCCAACCTTCTCTGAACCTTCGGGGTCCTTGTGACTGGCTATTTAGTGCAAATTGTGTGCAAAAAAAGTGCCGCTCAGAGGTAAAACAACCCAACCCAAATTTTCAGCAAAATAAAATATGTTTGGATTGTATTACCTATGAGCATCACTTTTTACACTCAATGGGTAGGTCATAATGACCCCAAGTGCCCGGAGAATGTTGAGGGAAAATAACGCATTGAAAAACTATTAGGAGACAGATGGAAGTCTCTCATCAAGGCCATCCAGCGTGTTCTTTAAGGTACACAGAATATGGCTCTCCTGCGCACAGGGGCATCGGCTTTACATCCCATCAGACCATCAGTCCTTTCCAATCCCATCAGTTTCACTTTCTCACCGAAAGTAGGATTTAATGGAGTAAATCTCAACTCTGGGGCAGTTGGGACTTGAGCTTGGGAGCAACAGATAAATGACCTGGCGAACGCCCCAAAATATTTCAGCAGTGTCCATTTAAATAATAATTATTTAATAAAAAACCACCAATATCAATAGAGTTCTCGGCAGAGCTATTAATAATAATCAATATATTGTAGTAATGAATCAGCACTAAGACAGATTTCAATTTAGCTTCCAGCTATTTTTTTCTCAGAAACTATTTTTCCGGAACAAATCAAGGCGTTTCTTATTGCCTTGCTCTTGATATGGGAATGTAATATAGAGTTAATCAAAGTCACAATGCAATGTAATTTTTGGAATAACGAAAGTAATGAAATTAGTTAGAAACAGTTCCCAAACAATTTTTGTTTTCACCACAGTCGATTTACCATTTTTGGACATTCAGTGCGAAGTGCCTCTATCCCTTACTTATCGCCGTCAGCAATATAAACATTGAGAACGATGTTCTAGTTGTATCAGAGACGATAACAGTAAAAACATCATCATTAATGTCACTATATGAAAATTAATTATGCGATGAAACATGAAACTGAGAAGAAAACATGATGCAGTTTTATGTTGAATAATAAATCTTTATTGCTAATATGGAACCTGATGTTTTCATAATACGATACCCTAATAGCTAAAAGCCTTACTCTATTTACGTGGAGCGATATATACTTGTTTATCCTACGTTATTGTTCAGAATATATTGCTTCATCTAATGATATATATTTCTGTTTTCTAAGCACAGAAACATAAGTTTTTATGGCGAAAAAATTTAGTAATACCAAAAATATTTGGAATAATTAGTTGGAAAACTAATCATTATTTCAAATATTTCAACTAATTATTCCAAGTGTTTCTTGTCTACAGGATGTTTTCCTGTGATACTTTATTGGTGAAACACTAAAAATATGTTTACAAAAGGTATTTGCAAAAACTTATCTATTCAGTTATGCTGAGTGGTTTGCGCGCTTGGCTATTGATCAAAGGGACCTGGGTTTAACATTACATTTGCTGAATGGAGGCCCCTTCCATATAGCATATGCCTGGATGTTTTACTGTTTTCTGCTGAGGTCCTGCCATCATCTCAGACTTCTGACATGGCGTATAAACTGACAGGCTCCTGCCATACTTCTATGGCAAGCAGCTGTCTGCAGGGATGCTATTTATTTATTTATTTATTTGTATAAATTAATGAGTAGCGTCTCGGAAGCCGAGTGGTTAGCATGCTTGATAGAGATCAAAGATACTTGGGTCGAGTTAGGATAAATCATGGACGTTTCTTTGTGATGTCTTTTTGCTGAGGTCTCGCCTACCTGACAGACTTCGTCTGGGTGCATTTTACTGACAATTTCATGTCAGACCTCTGTGGCAAGCAATTGCTTCAGAGAAAATTAATGGTTTTTATAATTAAGGCACTTTTTTGATTGTATATTAGAAGATAACATTAGCATTTAGTTAGCATTACATTAGTTGTTTACTAATATTTCAATAATGGAGCTATCCAATTATCAGTATCATATTTCGGTCAAAATATCAATTAAAAAAAATCCTTGCTAACTAAACCAGATTAGTGTGGTAACCTACATGGACCCAATTTCAGGGATCTGGCAACACTAGAAACGTCCCCCTGCGATGGCACTTCCAGCAGAATTAGAAACATCCCCCTAGTTACTGTGCAGGAGGTGGTATTTGCAGGTGGTGGACACTTTGGAAGGGTTGCCAGATGTCCTGAACTGGGGCTGCGAGGAGCATCAACGCAGTGGACTTTTCGAATGTTGCCAAAACCCTGATATTGGGTCCATATAGGGTACTACACTAATATCCAGGTTATTCATCAAACCGTCTGAGTACGGTATTTTTTTTTCAATCAGTCCTACATATTCAGCAAACGAATCTGTAAATGCTCTCCTATTTAATAAAAAATTAAAGATACGTTTTTTCGTCATAATCAGTGGCTTTATAAATCTCAAAATGAAGTGAAGTGAATATAAAGTGCACTGTATATTTGGCAAGGAAATTGAAAACGAAATATTTCGGTCTAAACTCACGTACAGAGCTGTAGTCTTAAGGAATGATTCACATGACAAGTAATTCTTTTAGGACCAATAGGAAATGGCTTAGAGACGAGTATCATGTACAATTTTTTGTAACTAATTAAATTATAGTACGAAAGAAATCACTTCTGGAAATTTATAAAAGAAAATGGACTTCGGCACGTTTTAGAAATGTTAGCGAGCACAGTTTGAGTGTAGAATCAACTTTAATTTAGAAATACAGCAAATCTCGGATTACATCGAATATTTTACCCACAATGTTTTACACTATTTGCCTGTGGAACTCTATTCTAATAAAAACCAAACTAAATAATACTTGCAGGTATACACTGCATTAATCTGAAAACATATCTTTAAATATTTCAGACCGCATTTCAAAGAAAATATACATCATATTATATGATAGCCATATTTCAGCGCGAAAGAACGGGAGGGCGGAAACGTGTGACTTCAGAAATTGTCGGTTTTCTTGTGGATTCTTCGGCTGCTTGAGAAATCCAGGACCGGAGTTACGCATTAACTAACTAAGCTATAGCTTAGAGCCTCCCAATGTGAGGAACCTCAAAGAAATGCATTTCAACATTATATTAAGAAAAATGTTCAATATTTAATCTGTTGTGCAGACACTTCCTCTTCACTTACCAAAGCTAGAATAATGTTTTCACCACAAATTTCTTGTTTATTTTTAATGATCTTTCAATCAGACAAAAATTTATACGTTTCGACTTTTGAACTATTGGGGCCCCTTAAATTTGTATAGCTTAGGACCTTTTAAATGTGCCATAGCTTAGGGCCTCGGAAGGTCAAAATTCTGCCATGGAGCCATCGGTCCAAATTTGGTGTAGTGGTCCCACTTAGTTCTGCCTTGTTGGGATAATAGATCGGGTTCCTCGCTGCCGTGAGTAGGGAGCGATCTTCGAGAAATGTCCTAAATTTCTGGGAGCGATGCCATCGCCTACTTATGAATGGAGTAGTACGTTGACAGTGGAAAGCGTGAATGAACTTTTGAGTGGCTAAAGTTATCAATTAACATACGTGTGATGTTGCTTCTCCCGGTCGTCTGCCTATTAGGATCCTTTGGAATGTCCCTCTGGTCCGATCGCAATACGCGAAAAGGTGAAAGAGTCTTTCAAACAACTTTGGGGATTTTGTGGAAATTGTGGGGACTCAACTCTGAGGCTCCTCCCATATAAATGTTTGACTCTAGTCTTTGGTAAAACAATAACAGTCCTTTATTGACATGATAAATATTGACTGATGAGCAAAAACATACCCTTAACTCATTTGCTATGAATTATGATACCAGCTTACTATTCCCGTTCAGCTGTTTCTCGAGAACCCAAGTACAGTTAGTTCCAGTCGGCACTCCGCGGTCTAAAAATCTTGCGTTTAAACACGCTCATCCTTCCACTGGCCCTCCTCTTCTCTGTTGGTCGTTGCCAGCCCCTCTTTTCCCCGAACTCTAGGCCACGTGGCAAGGTCGCTGACCCCCGGCCCAGGGTCACTTGTCAGCGAACACCAGCAGTGGGTGACCTCCATCTCATCGACACTGCTGCATCGATTAACATTACAGTTGCTGTATGGAGCCCACCCCCCCCCCCCCCCCCATATAGCATATGCCTCTTTGGTAAAATACCAAATAATGTACAAAACAAAAAATAATATTTAGAAAGACATTTTGCCTGACAATACGTTTCCCGAAAACCTTTTGCGTGGATTGAACTAGGTTGTACATAACTGAAAAGCCAAAATATTATGACCACCTGATTAATATGATGTTGCTCCTCCACGTGCTGCCAAAACAGTTCTTACCCCGCGAGGCATGGAGGCTGCAAGATTTCTAAAGATGTCTTGTGGTATCTGGTACCAACACGTTACCAGCAGATCCTTTAACTCTTTTAAGTTGCGTTGTTGAGCAACCACAGATCGGATATGCGGTCCCAACACAAACCACAGATGCTCGATTGGATTGTCTGCGGTTTTTGGAAGCTAGGACAATACATGGAAGTCTTCCTCATGTTCTGCGAACCATTCTCGAACAATCTGGGCAGTGTGTCATGGCGATATTTTCCTGCTGAAAGAAGGCACTACTAGAAGCATATATTGTTGCCATGAAAAAAATGTACCTGGTCTGCAATGATGTTTAGGTAGGTTGTAGACGTCATCGTTTCCTGCACATGAATGACTGGACCCAGGGTTTCCCAGCAGAACATTGCGCAAAGCATTACACTTCCTCCACAAGCTTGTTTTCGTTCCATGTTGCATCCTGGTGCCAACACTTCCCCAGGTAAATGACGCATATATACTCGGATGTCCACATGGTGCAACAGGAAACAATATTCATAGGACCAGACGACCTTCTTCCAATCATTCAAGGTCCAGTTTTGATGCTCGCGTGCCAATTGCAGGTGCTTTCGACAGTGAACCAAAGTTAGCGTGGACACTCGGAGCGACCTGTAGCTATGCAGCCCCATTTTCAGCAGGGTTCGATGTACTGTGTGTTGTGACACATTACTCGCGTCACCAGCATTCAAATTGCGGACGACTTGAGCCACAGTATTCCTTCTGTTGGTTCATACCATACGAGATAACCTTTGCTCCTCTAGCATTGATAAACCATGGTCGACTCACACCTTGCCGGCAGTTCGTGATTTTTCCCTCCTTGGACCATTGTTTGAACGACTGACCACACGACTGATTGTGAGCACCGGACAAGCCTTGCTGTCTCGGAAATAATCTGACCCACTCATCTGGCCATTACAAATTGACCTTTGTCAAACTCACTTATGTTTGTTGTCTTTCCTATCTGAAGAACAAGAAAAACGCTGATGAACAGAGCTCAGTATCAGATGCTATTTATGCCTTTTCATGACCTTCACACGCGCTGTCGTTTACCTGCTGTTGCTTCGATTTGCATAAAGGCGCTATTCATATTGTTTTGGCTCTTCGGTGTATACTATGTTGCACGGTCTTTGTGTGAAATATGAGAAAAAAAACTGTTGTATTTCGTTTGAGTAAAACTATATTCCATGGGTTTTACACCCAATAAATGTTATGTTTTCTTTTGCTTCGTTTCAGGTAGTTGTCTTTCCAGTCTCATATCCGATGTACACTACATTGCCAAAGTATTGGGTCACTTCCACGATATGTTAACTGTAAAAAAAGTCTTTGTGCTCTAACTTTGAATATAAGCTTTTTTGAGGAAAAGTGTCACTGGATATAAAATCTCATTCAATCTTTCTAAACCTAGATTTTTAACAATGTTTAATAGTTAATAAATTACTGGAACATTAACAGAAAACGCTGCTGTATATCGTAGTTCCAGGTATTTTTTTTCGAAAGCTGGTGTCAATTGAAAGAATCGTTACACAAATATCTAAAACTGCATCCATATTAATGAACAGTTTCTTATAATAAATATTTTTGTGTGTTTTCTAATCTTCTGAAATATATGCTTATGACTATCGATGATGATTTGAGATTTATCTATGCAAAATTCCCCGCCCTGCCCACGGTAAGTAGAGGACACCGATGGGCTTGGAAAGACCACCGTCCGTCGGATGGGACGTTAAGCAGTGTCCCCGTGTGTGGGAGAGTCATACCCTGTGCACGTTAAAGAACACACTGGATGGCCATGATGGGAAGCTGTCATCTGTCTCCTAACAGCTGTTCCAGTGGGTACCCTCTCCCAACCCTCTCTGAGCCTTCGGGGTTAATGTGACCTGGCCATTTAGCCCACGGTGTGCAAAAAAATTGCCGCTCAAAGGTAAAACAACCCAATCCAACTCTATCGATGTTGTTGTTAATTATTTCAACTTTCAACGCTTTAATATTAAAAGAACATTATCGAAAAACGATATTTTGATAAAGCTGATTTTGATCTTGACTTGGATCAGTTAAAATAAGATGCGAAGAGACCTATTTTTAAAATAAAGGAGTTTTGAATATGGTTTCCATTTAAATAACATTGAAGTGTGCCAGTATCTTTAGTAATATAGGGTATGTTCCAACGGTCTGTTTGTTTGTTAGAATTTTAGAGATGATATATGTACAGTCAAAAAATCCCGGACTCGCATATTTTATTTCCATGACATTCCGTTCGACTATCCATAGTTTCCGCAAATTGATTAACATTCACGCATGGATTCTGATGCAACTTCATGCATGAGTTCTGGGCAAACTTCATTTTTTTCCGCTGTGTCAAAAATCAGAGCTCTTCCAGCGCTATCATCATCCCCTGATCTTTCTCTTCCCACCTGGAATCTACACTGTCATTCAAACACTGTAGTACGAGATGCGGAATCCTCTCTGCGATCCTGACTCATCATTTCCAAAGTTTTAGAAGTAGATCTGACATCAGTTTGCCCTAAATCTAGGTCAAACCTCCAAAAACACAGTATTTTTAATCAGACATTAAAAAGTTATTAAAAATTCATCCAGCGGTCTAAAAGATAAAACTGAAAATAAAATAACAAGTTTCATAGCCACTATACATTCTCCCCAGTTGCCCACTCACGCTACACTGATGGTATTCTCATAACCCCTTTATATTGTCCCCAGTTGCCCACTTATGCTACGCGGATGGTATTCTCATAGCCACTATATATTCTCCCCAGTTGCCCACTCACGCTACACTGATGGTATTCTCATAACCCCTCTACATTGTTCCCAGTTGCCCACTTATGCTACGCGGATGGTATTCTCATAGCCCCTCTACGTTCTCCCTAGTTGCCCACTCATGCTACATTGATGGTATTCTCATAACCCCTCTACATTGTCCCCAGTTGCCCACTTACGCTACGCTGATGGTAATTTTATAGTACCACCCCATGCTCCACAGTCTCCCAATCATACGATGCAGATGGTAGTCTCATAACCCTCTTCGTACTCCCCAGTTGCTCCCTCATATTACGCCGATGGTAATCTCAAAGCCCTTCCACATTGTTGTCAGTTGTCCACTCACTAAACCGATGGTATTTTAATGTTTCAAAAGTATATTATAGTCTGAAAATAACACTGACTTACATTAAAAAAAAGAAAATTTTACTCTAATTTTAATATAATCATATCATTTAAAGTTAGCAAGCTGTCTAAAATGAACAAGGGCAAGGCATGTAAGGGAGTTGAGAACGAATGCGCAGTGTTGAACAATTGCAAGCAGCGAGAAACGATACCAAAAGAAGTCTCAGCAATATATATGCAAAACAGATGCTGGCATCGTTATATTAAACTGTTTAAGTCAAACAAAAATCCTCATGGTTCATACAGTACCTATATTTTTTTAGGTAATCGAATTTAGCCACCTCTGAAGTATTTATGAAACGGAATGCTTACAGAACATCTGTATGGAGCAGTGGAAAGAAATGCTTTTGGCTTATGCAAGTATAACTCGTGTTGACATTTATCAGTCAACAAATGTTGATCTCCGGCGGATTGAATCACAAACGAGAGCTGTAAAAGACTTTTTTTCCTCTCCCTTTAGACAGCAGAATGTTTTACTTCTTTCATGTTTTCGCTTACCTATTTCCCAATGGATATTGAATACATGTTTTGATAAGCGTAATCAGGAAAATATATGCAGGAGGAAAACCAATAGGAGTTTTTCGCAACAGCATCGCCAGCTGAAAGAAACACATTTTCGGTAGAATATTTCGATAAAATTTAACTGAATCATGACGTTTGAAACGGTGCAAAGTTACTGCTGACTTTAGAAATTACTTTAGTAGACGACTGATAACAAAAAGTATAAGGATTTTTTTTAAATTACATTACCTAACGCTGTAAATACAGTAGGGTCGCTACTTAGGCGAAATCTATTTCTCGTGATTTGTCCCGAGTTTTTTTCTCGAAATTGAGCTGCGACTTGAATTTCAAATCTGGCGCGCTATCAGGCTACTTGTGCGAGTGTGAAATCGATATTTTGCGTGCTAATATATTTTTTAAATGCTTGGAATCATTACTGTACTTGAGTTCTACAACACCTATTGCACTAATAGCTGTATTGCACTGGGAAGTCAATGCGGAAAATCAGTATATCAAGCATTATTGGGAAAGTTTCGATCTACAAGACTGTTCACAACACGGAACCCTCGAGTAAGTTGCGACTTTGCTATATTAAGAAGAGGTACCGAAAAACATTATTCTATTAAAACCTCGCCTATTGATCTATCCGAGGGTTGTCCAAACTTTCTTTCGAAACAGACCACATGTTAATTTTTGATCCATGACCCGGATAGCTAGGTGATAAAACATACAAAACCCCCGCAAAGACCCTAAGGGTTCAAGAAGGTTGGGGAAAGGGACGTGCTGGACAGCTGTTACGAGAAAGATGACAGACTCCAGTCAACTCCACCCAGCGTATACTTTAACTTAAGTAGTTTGTTATACGCTGTGCACGCGTATAACGCTGCTGTAAATTCGAACTTCCTTAGAGGAAATAAAACAAAATAAATGGACCTACGAGTATCATTTTAGAAAATCGTAAAACCCCACTTGACATCCAGATAATATTTCATATGACGAAGAATGTCCTTGGTACGACATGAGGCCAAATAAATATGTCCATATTTTTTTAATTACAACATTTAGGACAGGAGAATCCTAGAAACTACTCCTAGTTTGCACAGACCTTCTCATACAAGGATATACCCTACCAAGACCGAAATTACTGCTGCGTCAGTTAGAGCTAACACACAGTTTGTTCGGCTGGAAGGATAGAACTCTCCAACCACTATGACAGTTAAGGCTACCAGTGTTACCATCAGTAGTTCGTGAGTTTCTATACAGGTGAGGTCAGCATAATAATGTATACAGACAAACCAACTAAACAGGGCGGTGGTGGCTCAGATGACAGTGGGCAACGTCGACGATTTCCTCCGTTTACCCCAATTCTGTCTTCGATGAAAAAATGAACATCGATTAGTTTTTAAAGAACAAATATATGTAAGTGTAATAAAATTGCCGTATATACGTACGTATATATCAAGATCAGTGATGTTTCAATACTTTCGCTTTTTCGAAAAAAATGGTTATCGTATAAAGCAATTCGACTTCTTCGTAAAGTAACCTTTTCTGGTTTCGTTCTAAACTTTACTCCTAGTCCAGTGATACTCAAATGCGACCACCAGAGGCATTTAGGTGCAGCCAACAAAAAACTTCAATAACTGTAATGAAAAAAGAATGAATTATATTTAAAATTATTGAGATTCTCAGCAAAAATAACATTTTTAAACAAGCGAATAAGTAAATATTCAGATTTATATCATTCGTTATTTATTATGAATGTATTTCCTTGAATCCAAAGCTGTATAAAATATATTGGCCGTACACAGCCTTTGCGTATTTCATGATGATTGATTATTTTATATTAGAAAGGAAAACTAAAAGCTTTTATAATTAAAAAAATAGGTTTTGCTACACGTTAACTAGTCTGTACATAGATGTTAAAAGTTTACTTAAATTTTCTTAATGCAACTAACCAGAAAATATAGCGTGAGAAACATTGTCCTAGTGGCATGTTTTTCGAATCTGGAAACGTCCAATCATATTATCGTTAATTATCCTCTTTCAGGAAACTGTATTGAATTGATGTTCCAAATGCTCATGCATCACATTATCACTTGCTGAACTTTTGACACATTGTCCCTTAAACTGATATATACTCAGTTCGCTACCAAGGCACACCAATGGACCCATGTTCATGATAATTTTGTTGATGGATTTTTATTTTAGCAACCTAGATAAATTTTGCACTTCTATCTTTTAGCATATCTAAGCGAAAACATTTTTTTAATACCTCACGAACTGTTTTATTAGCTTTTGCAACCTTCAGTTGATTTTTCTCAGCTCCTGTGAAGGTTGGATGAAAAATACGAATTTTTCGATGATCTCTTTTGTTAGAATTGCTGACGAAGACTTATACACGCCGAGAGACACCTTGTATTAGCAACTGCTGGGAATGTTCTGTTTCAGCCTAATAAAAGCCAATGTCAAGACATTTTGGAAGTATAAAACTCAATTGGACCTTCCAGGAAACATCAAATGGCTTTCGGAAAGCTTCCTTAATGTCAATTTGAGCATTTCTTTCTCCTTTCGCTGTCCTCTTTGCTCGATATCTCTGCTTCCAATGACCTTTTACTAATCTTGTTTCAGTTTACATTGGCATTTTCTGTTGGCTATTGCTGCATTTGGCATTTTGTTTGCGAACAATATAAACGTATATCTGGTTTACTTTAAGATAGGTATTTGTTAGCATGTTTTGAAGCGTTAGTAATTTGGCTGCTTGAATTGTTAATTATAACCCCATAAGACCAATTCAGCCACTGCAGTCTGATGATAGTAATATTACAAAGGCATCTATGATACTGTTTTATGCATTTCGTTTGATTTTTAGAATGTGGCAAAAATATTCATTAAATGGAAAGTCACAGCTAGTGGGCCAGAGATGATATTCGTTGTGAGAAGTGATTATCAATTTTCCTTTGGTGTGTTTAAACGCTGGCTGTCTAAGTTACATAAGATTTCTATTAATCAAGGAAATGTTTTCGTATTCTGCATCATAGTTACCCAAAGCTTAAATGATGCCTCAATCATTAAAATGGACGACGATATTTTTTTATTGTGAAATAGGGAAAATAATTGTGTTTTGTCTCATCGTAGTTTAATTTACAGTATGTGACAAGATTCGTTGTGGTAGAATATATGGAAAACAAAGAAAACATATTTGAAAAATATGAGTACCCCGTGAGCATCACAGTACTCTCGAATCTGTTAAAAGTGGTCGCTAATACATATATTTTATTAATGCTCATGATTTCAGTCATGACAATAAATTTCGCATGCTGTTACTGTCAGGGTTATCAGTATTTGGAGTTAAAATATTAAATCTTGTAACCAGTGCAGAAAAAAAAACACAATAATATATTTTATTACAATAACTAACAACGCATTTAAATTTATACATTTCTATAATGATATTTAAAAAAATTAAAAATGTTTTTAATTAAAATATTCGTAACTAAATTGTCAATTATTGGCATAAAGAATTAAACTGCAAAGATTTTAATCACCATTATATCGTGCTAAAAATTTACCGTTAAAGAAGTGATTTTAGTTGCATTATAGGACCCCAAAATATATTGTGGAGGGAAGTCTATCCTAGGATATTTTGCTGCTCGCGAATTATGTCCTAAGATTTTTTCGTTCTCTCATCTTTAACCCTTTCAGTCTTGAAATGATTTGGATAATCGTATAAAGTTTAGAACAAGATATTACGGTTATGTGGACCGAAATAAATAGCTTTAGCCAAAAAGAAATTGAAAATGATGAAATTGAAACAAAATAATTTATAAAAGTAACGTAAAATAAAAAATTAACAAATTACGTTATTAATTATGCATTTATTACATGTTCTCATATGGGAAACATTTTTCATCAAAATATGTTGTTTAACCATTTTTTGTTGATCGAAAAAAGTTTGACAGTTAATATTCCCATACTGTGGAATGAAACGTTAAACAAGTTGCTGTTTACAATTCGTGTTCCAATATGGACTCATGGGGAATGAAACGGTTAAAGAAGTTGGAGAAGTCCATCATCTGTGGGATGGGACGTGGAGCCTTGGCCATATATGCGGGAGAGTATATATGGCCACGGTCTGTGCATGTTAAGGAACACACTGGATTGGCCTAACGAAAAACTACCATCTGTCTCCGAACAGCTGCCCAGTGGGTCCCCTCTCTCAACCTTCTCTGAGATCTCGGGATTTTTGTGTCCCGGCCATTTAGCCTATTTTGTGCAAAAAAGTATCATTAAGAGGTAAAACAACCTTACTCTAGAATTTAAAATTGCATTAAATAACAAAATTTCTGAGATTTTATTTAAAAAAAAAACGCTTTCCGAGCAAGATTCTCTTTTAGTACTGACGTTATGTATGAATGGTGTGGAACAGGTTCTTGATGCAACAGAAAACATAATATATTAAGGGAGAAAATGAAATGAACATATTAAAAATACAGGATGCAATTTAAACTAATTCTAATGAACAAATGAATAGTATGTTGCAAAAATTTACACTTTTTTTATTTTAATAGGCTGGTTAGAGTTACGTTGACGACAATACATTATGTATTACATCCACCATCGATTAACACGGTAGATAGGTTCCGGGAAATCGCTGTGTAAATCGAAGCCAACATCTTATGGAAAATGGGGGAAAGGTTCCGAAAAAAATCCTTGTTATGAATAAAACGTACATTGAAAATTTTAAACATATTTCTCTCAAATGTCAATTCAGCAGTAATAATAAACATTAAAGTAGCATTATTTTGCACATTAAAGTAACATTATTTTGCAACGACAGAAACCAGACCGGATGATAACGACAATCGCTGAGACGGGATTAAAATCATAGAGTGCAGAATTAAAAAAAAAAATGGATAGGCCATGTAGAAAACATGCAATCATGAGAAAGTGATATAGAGCCAAGGGAGATTATTAGTGTCATTCCAAACAAGGATGACGCTACCTTACTTGCGACTACACCGCGCAGCATGTTTGAAAACAAACTAACCACCATTGCTTCAGCCTATTTTCAACATACTGTTTCCAATTGCTGTAAAAATTGGCATTACATTTTGCTGAATTAATCACATATATCTAAGATCAGAGTTGGATAAAGGAGAAGGGGCAGAATCCAAGTTCGCTCCTGACGCCAAATTAACAAGCACCGGCCGTGATTCCAAAGTAAAATTCAACTAAATGGCTTTAATGATATCATTTTTTTCAGAATAGATAGATAATAGTAAATTCCTATATTAAAAAAATCGTCATCTATTACAAGTTATATTTATATTCTTTTGCTAAAATTATATTCGTTCCTTGTAATGAAATCTGTCTTGCGACATCTTAATGAAATAAAATCATTTCGAATTGGAAGCGAGATCTGACTTTACCTAGACTGAATTCTTTCAGTCTAGTAAAAACCGTGTTTTATCTGATTTTTAGCAGAAGTTTAATTTGCAGACTTATGTAGGCTAAATGCAGCTTATTCGTAAGAACACTGTTTCATTAAATATGATATAAATACCAGCGGCAAAGCGTAGTGGAAGCAATTGAGGCAATGAGACTTCGCAATTGACGAAACGATGATTCTCGTAGATCATTGGCTGATTGAACTATCATGGAATTTTCAATCAACCAGTGATAGGTGATGCAATTCTTGGTCTATGACACTATTGACTAGTTGACAAGTAACTTACAGTTCGGTAAATCAATCAACTATAAGAATCACAGATGCCTCAACTGCGCAGTCTCAAGGTCTCAATTGCTTCCACTCAGATTTCGCGCCTGAAAAATACTAATTTGAGGAAAGGTCACTGTTGTCGCCATGTGAAACGGGCGACAACAGTGTGTTCTCGTATAACAAATAAAGTTCAACCGAAGTACGGGGCATCTAGCTAATAGGCAGGTTTGATAATCATTCAAGAAGTTAGGATCCTGTATCAGGAAGTAATCTTTTTTTTCCCTTTTAAACATCTTCGACAGTTTGTTAAAGCAGTGTTGGAGTATGAAATCGTAGAAAAATTTGCACTTTATAACTACTAAAATATAGCTTCGCATTAAAATATTTGTTTGATATAAGTAAGGCTATCGTTTGGTTTACAACATTGTTTAAAATTTTTATTTTGAAGACGTTATATTTTGAGATTGTATTCCGTCACGTACCAGGCTCAAAATTAAGTGATTGTAATATGCACTATGCAAAAACAAGAGAAAAATTTGTGATATCTCATAAACAATATTGTAACCTGCATGGTTGATCTTTTGTAAGTTTAGTATGCAATTAACGATTTGCTGGAAACTATTTTTGAACCAAACCAGGTTTGCGTTACCGATCAATGAACATTACATTAGAACTAAGTGGTTGAGATAGGTAAAAATTATTCTTATATTTTAAGAACCATTTTATCACAATATTTACAAGTATCCCAATCATAATGTTTCTTTCTGCTTTGTTGCTTTTTGTGCACATTGTAAGTTTAAGTAAATTACCATGCAATAATATAAATAAATAAATATCCCCTCAAGCAGCTGCTTATCACAGAGGTATAACAGAAGCCTGTCAGTTTATACGCCATAGTAGGTCTCTGTCGATGGCGGGACCTCAGCAGATAAATAGCTCAAACATCATACCTTACCCGTAGCTCGAACCCAGGTCCCTTTGATTAGTAGCCAAGCGTGCTAACCACTCTGCAATAGGATATTTTGATTAAAATTTTTAAAATTATACTAAATTATACAAGTTGTACTATGAACAACTTGTACCCGTAACTGTCAAAATTAAACAATCTGTTAGGCATACCAACACAGCTTATTCACCAGTTCGGCAAACCTGCAATATTTCGCAATTAATTCATCAAAACAATCGAATATTAATAAATAACTCATTAGACTAACCAAATTTGAAAACTCGTTTTGCCAAATTACCAAATTGTGATAACCTTTTCTGTAAACCAACTATTACTTGCCAATAGGCTTGAAGACCACCATTACATTTAATCACGAATTCTGTAAAACAAATTAAAATTATTACCAGTTTCGGCAAACCAATCGTAAATTGGCAACCGTTTAAGTAAACCTATTAAAAATAAACACCTGGTGTAGCAGACCTTACTAAAAATAAAAGCTGTTTAATCAAACTTATTAAAAATAAACAGGTGTTTCATCAAACTTATTTAAAATAATCAGGTGTTTCATCAAACGTATTTAAAATAAATAGGTGTTCCATCAAATTTATTAAACAATAAACAGGTGTTTCATCAAACTTATTAAAAATAAACAGGTATTTCACCAACCTTATTAAAAACAAACAGCTGTTACATCAAACTTATTGAAAATAAAGAGCTGTTTCGTCAAACTTATTTAAAATAAATAGCTGGTTCATGAAACTTATTAAAGAGAAGCAACTGGTTCAGGAAACATATTAAAAACAAACAATTGCTCAGCAAACTTTACCAAAAAATAAACAACTGCTCAGCAAACTTTACTAAAAATAAGCAACTCTGAACTTAGCAACAGACTCTGCAAACCAGACATACTTTAACAACTGGTTCTGCTAAAGAGCCAAAATTTAACAAACCAGTTCGAGCGAAACGATATCCTCAGATCAAATCCTCTAAGTTCTTCGATAATCCTTCGGTGTATTGAGATCCTCTACACTTCCACGCGTTCTGCCATCGACGAGCTTCGACGTTGTCGCCGTCCTTCGGATGAAATTAAGTTTTTATTCCCTTGTGCTCAAAGCCGTGTACACATTCAAATTACTCTCAAAGTTTTGGGCCTCTAAGTTGAACCTATGTCCCTATTAGCTGTTCAGTTAGCCATCTTCTCCAACTACGTTCTGTCTTGAGATACTTCTGCCCGTTTAGCCCATTGTGGAACATAAACTTGCCACTGAAATATAAAACAACCAAACTCTTTGTGATACAAGAAACGCCTGAAATACATTCTTACGTTACAGAAGAATTTTTAGCATGAACATTAGAAGTTATCTCTCTAGCAACATTAGAAGTTACATCTGCACTTTTCTTAGCTTTTGTCACGTTGGGTAAAGTAAACTATTTCGGTCTAATGAACTTCAACTAGTTTTGTACTTCTTCCGCCTGCAAGGTGAATGCAATTTCTATCGATGTCGAGTCTCAGCTTCCAGCTCTCACTGCAACGCCAAACTCTTTCGATAATGTTTCAAAATTCCATTATTACTCAATAGAGGAATTCTAATTGCATTATTGCCGAATCACGACAGTGGGCCAGAGCGATTGACTCACGCACTTAGTATATTTTATGTATGGAATATGGATGTTTCGAAGTGGTTCATGAGTCCCCTGGTGGCATCAGCATTCACACAAATGACCCTCGGAAGCGAAGTGAAGTGCGCACCTGCGGCTGCAGCGGGGGCTGCGTAAGGTAATGACGTCACGGAAGTATCTGAATGTTGTATGAGATGCCTAGGGGAGCGAGCTCTAGTTTGTGTGCACTATATCACAAAGCAAATGGAAGACGAGATCACTCAGATATATGAAATGTTTTGAAACACGCAGTATATTGCGATGGGAGAAGAAAGAATGTGTAAACATGCATCCGGTAAAACAATTTTGCATGGAGAAGAGAATTCGTGCTGTCGGTGGTTTAGATTTAAAGTAGCTCTTAACCTTGTTTATACGGTATTCATGGTGAGCTAAGAGACTGAAGAAGAGTACACAGCTGTTTACTATTGCTATTATGAATTTTCAATTGGTAAAGTACCCTCGTAACGGAATGATCTTATGAGAGATATTTTTCTACTGTATTCCATGGACATCTCTCGATCAGTAACGCACTTGCCCAACGTTATTTTCCGTTGAGAATATATTTCCTAAACAGTTTTTGGTTTTACACATAAGTACAACACTATTCACTTAATGTGGAGTAATCAGGTGCAAATATTTCAATGCATTGTACTCGAAGCCTTTGTATCACAATTTGTGGCATTTAACGCCATTATTCAAAAAATTCCATTCAGGAACAAACAAACACGATGTATCTCTCTTCCGAAATGCTTAGCCTAAACAGCAAATGGGACTTATAAACAAGCGTAATGCAGAGAATTTAATGCAATTCAACCTTTTCAGTGCTTATATGTGAGAGCTAATTTTACTGCAGAGCTATTACTTATCAACATACAATGGTTGAGCAAAAATACAGTTTATATAATATGTCCAATGTATGAGAATGTGCAATAGGCTTACAACTTATAGAACTTATTTATTTATTTATTTATTTCAGAAATAATTTGAGGCTAAATAACAATAATATCGTGTCCAAACACTGTTAGATTAGTCAGATTCGTTCGGAACTGAAACAGGTAAATGAATTTTATGAAGCAAATGTCATACACTTTTACAACAAAGTGTTTCATTTATTATACGAAGAGACATTTTAAATGCTAGATTTACTGGCGATGACTTTATGATGGATACGTTAAGGAAAACACTGTGTGGACTTAGCGGGTTGCTCCAACAGGTATCTAGTGGATTCCTTTCAGCTGTTCATATTTGAGTCTTGGGGATCCTGTGACTTGATCAGTTATCCCATTGTTCTCATAAAAATGATATTCAGAGATAAAAACAAACCAACTCTGTTTCAGAGTGGTGGGCGTTATCATGATATTCACCTTTTTAAAACATTTCATTTGAATATTTTTGATTTTTTCGGGAGCATGCAAAGATAATCAAATAAGGCTGCAGTTTAAATGTGGCAAACAGTTCCGGATATACGGAAAGCTTACGGCGTGACGTATATACAAGGCAACCGAAGCGTAAGGGTCAATGTCTATGGCATAAACAACTGATTTTAAAGTTCCTTTAAAAAGAAACCTCTCCAATTCTTGTGCGTGTCAAATTATCTACTAAAAGCGTTTGCCAGGAACTTTGAGGCAGACGTTGGCTCAATCGGTAACGCTCCAGTTTCGTAAACTACAGTTTCTAGGTTCGAGTACCAACGTTGAGATTGATTTCCGCTAAACCTACCCTAGGTCAGAAAGGGGACATAGATGGACTTGTAAAGGTCGTCGTCCGTCGTAATGGGATCTTAAACGGTGGCTCCTTGCACAGGAGTTCTAATTTTACATTGTGCACTTTAAAGAATACACTGTTTGGCCTTGAAGAGAGTCTTCCATCTGTTTCCTAAAAGGTGTCCAGTTGGTCCTTTTCCCCATCTTTTCTGAGCACTCGGGGTCATTGTGACCTGGCCATTCAGTCAACTGTCTGTACAAAAATGCCGCTAGGAGGTAAAACATCCCAAGGAAGGATTGTTTTCACAACAACGTACTAAATATTGCATTGTTTTTTCATCATCGTCGTCCACAATTCGAAGATTAAAATAAATAAAATAAATACTCCCTCAAGCAGCTGCTTGCCACAGATGTCTGAAAGGAGCCTGTCAGTTTATATGCCATAGTAGAAGGTCTGAGAGTATAGCAGGTCCTCAGCAAAAAAACGACACATACATCGACGTCTTAACCGGGGCTCGAACCCAGGTCCCTTAGATCAGTAGCCAAGCGTGCTATTATTTGCAAACAAATAGAAAACGCTTGATACTGCGAGAAAATTCTTGAAATTGCTGCTTGAAATGCAGCAATGAAATTATTTTTATATATATTTTTACAAATGCAGCTTTATATCATTTATGAGTAAAATATATGCCGAGTTTATCAAGTTCAACTCATAAACTAACTTTTAAATTAAAAAATAGTCGAGAGAAAATTTATTTCAATGTATTGTCGTATTTAACTACATTAGTCATTATTATTATTAGAGTACCTACTGATAGATTTGTCAATATTGATGGGGCGGGGGTGGCTCAGTCGGTAGCGCGCCAGGCTCGTAATCTGTAGTTCCCAGGTTCGAGTCCCAGCTGGGTCAGCGTTGAGATTTATCTCCGCAAAATTCCACGGTCAGTAGGGGACACCGATGGGCTTGGAAAGACCGCCGTCCGTCGGATGGGACGTTAAGCCGTGGCCTCGTGTGCGGGAGAGCCATACCCTGTGCACGTTAAAGAACACGCTGGATGGCCTTGACGGGAGGCTACCATCTGTCTCCCAACAGCCGTTCCAGTGGGTCCCCTCCCCCAATCTTCTCTGAGCCTTCGTGGTCCATGTGACCTGGCCATTTAGCCCATGGTGTGCAAAAAAGTGCCGCTCAGAGGTAAAACAACCCAACCCAACCCTTGTCAATATTGATACAAAGTAAAGAAACTGAAAGGAATTAAAAAATAAGGATGCAAATTATTCTCATAATTTTTTGAAACATGTTTGCTTAGTTACAATAGACATATGTTGGGAATAAAAAATTCCTCGCTGTTATCATTTGTTTCATTTAAGGGAAATATTTCATTGCAATATATACTTCAAATATTGAGCATCATTATTTACTCGTACATTCCCAGGGGAATCTCAGAGGAACTCTAGAAGAATATCAAATTACCTCTGGCTAGTACTGAAAGTTCGTTTTCAGAGAGAATGAAGTTTGTCAGTTTTCGAAACTAAAATTCGAACTAATAATTCTAAGAATGTAAATAATTATATTTTATTAGTACCTTTCCAATTCAGAAATTAATAATTCTGAAAATGTAAATAGCAATATGTATTTTAATAGTACCAATCCAACCATAAAATATGAATAGTAATATTTTATTAGTACCTAAGCAAACTGAAGATGAATTTTTACTTAGTTTTTTTTTAAAGATTTTTACTATCCTACTGCCGGCAAATGGATGAACGACTTTTGTTAATGCAAACGCCTAGACCACCACACTCTACAACCTAACATTTAAATTACTGTCAGTGATAAACGTTTCGCGATATTCCTTTAAAATTTGTAGTTTTTTAATTTTATTGTCCTTTAATAACTCTTATCTTAATCTTAGATGATTATTAGAGTATTAGAAGATTCTAAAAATGCGAATGGTAGTTAGTGCCAAACCAACTCAGAAAGGATTTTCCCCTTATCTCTAAAAAAAACTTTCAATGGCTAAAGTGAGAGAAGGAAAAGCCGATTAATAGCTCGTTGGTGGAATGGTTATGTGCCTTCCAGCTAATCAAGGGAACTCAAGTTCGATACTCTGAAAAAATCATGGATATTTCACTATCTTATATTTTTATACCTCTGTATAAACCAGCTGCTTCAGGGTATTGTTTTTAAATTTATTAATTTGAAAAGAATCTAAAGGCAAATAATGACCTTCCATCTCAAGTGCGCTGTTTGGGAAAATAGTTCCCAAACAGCGTACTTGACACAGAGATCCAACAGGAGTCACTCTGTGTAATATAACACACAGAAGCTATGACAGAAGCTAGACCGCAACTAAAGGCCATTAAAATCTATCCATTGCACTCTAGGAAATTGAACTTCTTATCTCTCTTTGTTTCAGAGTCAAGCACAATAGCAGCTCTTACAGTAGCCGTTGATGTTAAGAGTGTAACATTGTACCAATTCAATAGATTTACATTTCATTTACGAATACAGAAAACAGTCCCCTGACGTTCCAAAATAACCCTGGGCTAATTCTAAGTTATTAAAATTTAAAAGTAATAGTCCCACAGCTTGATAAAACATATATCACTTACTATAATTCAACGTTTCCAATAAAAATATATCACGTCTCATGTAAAGGTAGTGCTATTGAGTTGCGCATCAATCCAAGACCTCCTCAGTCCAATGCCCATTATTTTATTTTCGGAGCTTTATCCCTTATGTGAGAGACGATTCATGCGGTGATATGAATCACAGCATTAAATTTTTACAAAATATCTCTTGATTAATTTTCCTCCTACTCTCCCTTTCATTGCTGTATATACCATACAGGATATATCTTGCTAAAGGTTATTGCGAAGACATTTCCGAATCTTTTTATGGTTTAATGCACGCAGTCCAATTGTGCATTTCAAGCAGGGTGAAAAATTCTCTATTTATCGTACAGAGCAGAGACATATTTTCCAGCAAATAGGAGCTCATGAGCCGTTGCTGTTACACTGATGTATGTCAAAGTACCATTCTATGGCTAGGTAATGGGTTGGCTACAAATCATTCGGCAGTACTGGGGTTGGAAGCCAAGTGCCAAAGCAGCGTTAAGCAACCTTTATCGCTACGCCATATATCATAAAACGTAATCTTTAGGTGTGGCTGAATACAAGGATAAAAAGGTCGAAGTTTTTGTTCAGCTTTGATGTCACGAAGTGACGTTGTTTGAAAGCAAATAAAAGCAAATTGACAAAGATTTTTTTCAAAAAAGAAAGATAAATTGCCTTTAATTCTTTCCTTATCTTAATAATGCTCACATGTGTGGTGGAATATTTTTTGTTTTCAAATTATTTTCTTATTGAAGCCTTTAGAATTAAGTATTTTTATTAAATTTATTCATGCTGTACCCCTAATTACTTAGTCTATGTTATATTTGCATTCAACGAATGAAATTTATTGGAACTCTGTTCAAGAAGATGATTTATTACGTCTATTCAACATTTTGGAAAGAATAATAAATTAATCATTATGGAAAGAATAATAAAGAATATATCTGATTGTTTCTCCTCTTCTTACAAAACCTAACCTTGAAATTATCAGTTTTCGATTTGGAGCAATTCACGTTAGTTACATCAAGTTTTAATCGTCAAAATAATGGGTGTCAAAAGCAAACGATAGGCAAGCGCATTAAAGCCTAATGTTTAAAAATAAATTTAGCATATAAAAAATAAGAGTTAACACTTCTGGGTTCTCAAATTTTAAAGTTTTCAGTTATCTGCTGATTGTTTTTCTACGGGACATGGCTAAGCTCACATCCTATGGGCCGTGGCCTTTCCAAGTCGGTTGGTGTTCCTTTTCTCATCTAGGTAAGAACGCTAGGAATTACTAGCGTTCTTCCCTAGGTGAAGGTTCCTAGTGTTAGGACACTAGGAACCTTCACCCTAACCTTCACTAGGTGAAGTTTCCCTAGGTGTAGGTTCTTTCCTAGTGTTCGCTTTTCTCACCTAGGGAAGAAAGCTTTCATCGCGTGTAGCGATGAAAATTCTCAACTCAGGAAGAGTTGGGACTCGAACCTGAGAGCTATAGATTACGGAGACTGATGCGGTACGACTGAGGCAACCCCGCCCCTTTGAACCCAAACCAGCCCTTAATTTTTAAAAATAAAGTTAGCATGTACAAAATAAGAATTCTCACTTATAAAGAATAATTGGAAAAACATGATTAAAAATGTGTTTATTCCTAAACAATGGTGATTTGTTTTTCTTTCGCTACCCATTATAAGATCCCAAGAACTGCTGAAGGAGAGGTAAATAATGCGAAGCGAATTTTCAGGCTGTTTGTTAGCAAATATGGATCTTTTAATAGTGTCGATTTAATTCATTATCATGGACATTTCTCATGCCAATGAGTACTAATATCGCAAATTGGTTTTAGAAAATATATTAACTTTTTTTTCTCAATCAATATTTTCTGTTTCGAGTTTCTCCTAGAAGTGATATGTTTGCACTTTATTTTTTTGCTTTATATTTTAAGGCAACCAAAGAAAGCGAGAACTGTGTTCTTAACATCCTGTTTCGTTAATTAAGGCAGCGACTTCTCAGGAAGTACTGCAAACAGAATCCGTTGTGCCGGACACATGTAACTGGATCATTAAATGACACATGTAACTGGATCACATGTAACTGGATCATTTGTTGACAAGTGATCATGGCTACGTTAGAGAAATACAAGACGTTAGAGAAACACAATTGTGTCAGTTTTATAATTGATTCAGTGCGATACACGATGGCGTTTTTTACTGACTTGAAGATATTAATCAGACTGCATTTTGTGACGCAAAGTTTGAGCACATGAGGACCACATGCAGCAGCGTATGCTTCTTAAATTAAATACGGAGGCCAAAGTAAGAAGTCCTTTTTAAACACAACAAAAGCACTATTACGTGCAGTTTCTTCGAGAGATTCCGACCCCTTTCAAAGATTGGATAAGAATATATTTGATTACGATCGTTAATATTGAGGCATTTATTCTATCTCGATGTTTAAAATCTTATCGCAATTCACAGATGATTTATATAGCTATACTGATAGCAAATGATTATGAAATTATAATGAAACAATGATTTTGAGCAAGCGTTTATTATAACAAAGTTTTTAATCATTGTTAATAGTGCTTGTATTGACTCTGGAAGCATCTGATTGGTTCATACTCATGTTATAATTGTTTCATGAAAATTAAAAGGTGATATTTTGCTAAAATGTTGACAGAGAGTGTACACCCTGATATTTTCAATAATGATCAAAATTTAACTAGTCACTAGGAAAAAAAACCTTTTTAAACAGCCGCAGGAAAAATTCCACATTTAAAAACAAAAACATACTCTTCTAATGAGCAATGAATTAAAAAAAAATGTAGCTTTAAAGAATCAAGAAAATGCCTCGATTGAAAAGCAAAAAAAAAACCTTTTAATGAGTGCTATGAATTGGCAATATCGTTTAGTTATGTACCTTAAAATATTTAATAGAAAAATTGGAAGAAATGAGCCTGATTCGGTATAGTTATTATTTGTTTTATGAGCCGCTGGTTGGGAAGATCTGATATACTTAATAATGCTTTAAATACTTTAATATAACGTGTTTATATTGACTGTGGAACTACCTTATTGGTTCAACATCATGGCATATTGCTTTGTGAGAAATAAAGATGTATTTGTTTTTTAATAATTTTGCCCATTGAGTGTACTACTGGATTTATTGACTACTGATAAGAATTAGAAGCACATTTTTACCTAAGTTTCATTTATGCGCTTAATAGGGCCGGAACTGGGGAAAGGGTAATGCACCCCTTCCCATTTAAGAACGCTAGTAAGGGTAATGGAAGCCAAAATTATTCAATTGTGCATATTTCATGCATTTTTCAAGAATTTTTTTTAAATCTTCTCAAACGGAAGCAAAAATATTACACAGCAATGGAAATCCAATCTCTTGACCCACCCTTTTATCTTTTTCCGGATCGATTCTGTTGCTTGCCCCTTTCTCCTTTTTTTGCTAGATCCCGGCCTGGTCTTACATTTTTTTGTGCTTTAAACTGAAAGAGGTATGTGAAATTTACTCTGTTTTGGGTGAGCAGTAGTCAACATAATTCTGCCCTTTACGGTTACGAAACAAACTGAACGATATGGATTGATGTACACATAAGGGTTTCTTCATTTTGATAAGTCTTTTTTCCTATACTCTCAGTCGATAGGTAAATATCGAAAAACCAAAGAAAGTGCTGAGAGCAGAAGAAATGGTAAAGGTAAGGAAATGACCTTTAGTATGCTGGCAAAGTTGCAAAAAGAAGTATTAAGATGTAAACAGAAGAAAGTAAAGTAACGAATAATGATAGAGACCAAAATATAGAGTTTTTTCGTAAGAAATAAAAGCTCTTCAGAAAGAAAATGTCTTAGTATCGACCATTGTCTTCTAAAGACGAAAAGAACACAGGGATAATGGTGTTGCAAATGAGAAACAAGAAGGTTTTTTTTGGTTCTGGATGATAAGTATCAGCACATATGAAGAAAAAAAAAAGCAAAACAAATTCATTTTCAAGGGGAAAGAATGAAACAAAAGAACTTTGGAATACTCTGAAGGAACTAGTAAACTTTAATATATGTTGTTCACTCATTGAGAAAATAAATATACTGAAGAGGAGAAACCGATAGATCGGAGCTAAAATACACTTGGGATTCACCAGTTCCCAAAACTGCAAAAGAAGATATAAAATTTTCATATACTTTTCTTTAAATATATTTTGTCAAGAGCGAAATACAGTACATATTTAGGTTCATTTTCAGAGTTACGTAATATTATTTTATAAACGAATGGAAACGCTTGAACAGGAGACTGATTTCAAAAATAGTTTCTTGGTCAATTTCTTTGCTCCTTGCTTATATGATTTGATAATTGTATTCCTAAAATAAAAACAAATTCCTCCAAAAAGTTCTGAAGGAATACTTCAGAAAGGCCCTAAATATTAGGTCCATTTAGGGAAGAATATTAGAAGGTAGATATCTTTCATTAAAGGATATTCTTAATAACATGATTAGGTCTGTCATCAGGTGCGTACCATATTTGAGAGAGGAGTGGAGTGGGTTGGGGCGAAAATGAAATGATTTCTTGAAACACATTCTGTCATACCACATAAATAGCGTAGTCAAGACATTGGGTTGGCGGATAAGGTTCCATTTTTGCATGTATTCCCATACATGTAAAAAAGTAGGACACTGAAAGGAAGTAGTTTATGAAGAGAGAAGTTGTTCTGTTCTTTTTTACCATGAAAGGTGCTTGTCTTTGTTGAAAAAACCTATCTTTGCTGGTGGCTCGGAATATTAAAATTTCACAAATTAACTGATCATTAAACTTATCCCTGATTAGTGTTTTATTTCGTATTTATTTTTTCATGGCTGCAGATTACCAATAGGAACTAGGACATGCGCTTGTTTTATACCGTGACAAACTGCAAATGACTTAGTGTTAGTCTCATTAACATCTAAATATCAATAGCAACGATTGGAAAAAAGTTGCATCTCCTTGAGTATAGATGGCGCTGTGTCAGCCGCGACTCAGTGAAGAATTATAAGGTCTTATTCTGAAAAAATTCATTGTCCGAGGCATGGTACAATGGTAGTGCGCTCTGGCATGAATCTGGAGAGATGCGGGTTTGATTCCCACAGTGTCGGCAATGAATTTTTTCAGAATCTTTTGACTTAGTGTATTTTTTTCTAAATTTCAGCTAACATGCCATTTTACAAAAAAAGAAAAAATAATTGAACCACGCCTGTGAATAATTTTATCATTTTTCTATTTCGAGCTTTCAAATATTTAAGAGGGATGCATAGCACTCTAAGCAACCGCCGTGATTAGGAGCATGTCTCTCATCACGGTAAAACGCTCTAGAAAGGAGACGGGGTTGGCTCAGTCGGTAGCATGCAAAGCTGGTAATTTACAATTCCTAGGTTCCAGTCCTAACTGTGCTATTGTAGAGAATTATCCCCTCTAACTCTCAGTCTGCCCTTTGTGAGAAAGGAGACACTGATGGGCTTAGAAAGGCCGCTATCCTTTGGATGGAATATTAAGTCGTAGGCTCTTATGCAGCAGAGTCATACTCTACACGTTAAAGAATACGCTGCATGGCCTCGACAGAAGGCTATAATCTCTTTTCTAATTGCTGTCCAGTTGGTTCCCTTCTCAAAGACCTTGGGTTGTTTTAGTTCTGAGCGGAACCTTTTTGCACAGTGGTGGCTAAATGACGAGGTCACAAAGGCCCCCACTGTGTCTCTGGGGTTTCAAGCCGCAGACAAGGGGACAAATCTCATCACTGCACAGTAGGACACTGAAAGGTACACAGTAGGACCAATCTTTCTCCATTTGGGGAGACATTATCCCCTTGTCCTCCCACAAACCAATAAAAGCCCTTTTCTCTTTACAGAATAAAGTGAATGATAAAATTTTGAAAACAAAGTTGCATTAAAATTTCTTATTATATTTATTATCTGAACATTTTAAATCTATGCTAATGTTTTATCACGTTGTCTTTTTTTGTACGATAATATTGTATCTATTTTTTCACTAGAAAACAAGCTAGTTATTGTTTAGGAAGGGAGCTTTTGTTTTTTTTACTTTGTCATCTCTTTCTCTGTCCGTCCTTCCGTAAACTTTCAACGTTTTCTGGAAAAGTTCAAAATTATTTTTGAGTTCGATAGGTACCAATAAGATATTACGACTCGCATTTTTCAAATTATACCTGCAATTTGGCTTTTTAACCGTTGGAAGACATAAATTTTTGAAAATCATAAAATTTAAACAAATATGAGAAACAGTATATTCATATTAGAAATCTGTTATTTTAGTGGTAGAGTGTCGTGATCAGGGATTTTAGAATAGAAACAATGCTTTGTCACTTACATACCAGGTACTGACGGAAAAAAAACGAAATTTTTTTTTGCTCTAAGATGTAAATGACAAAGTTCTTTCTATGTCGGATACTTACTAGTAAGATATTACGATTTTCATTAAAAAAAGGTCCATTAGATTTCATGTTGGCCAGGGGCACTTGAACTTCCTAGTTTTCCCAAAATATCATCATTATAAACGGAAGAAACCGAAACGTACAGTAGTTTAATGGAAACTTTTGTCATGAATAGTTGAAAAGTATTTTACAAACTATTATGTTTTTCTTAAGCATTCTATCATCATGTGCCTTTTTTTAAGGATATTTTTCTTTAATGAATACCAAACGGCGTGATTAAAACTCCCCTACATAATGGAAGAAACCAAACTGGGCTAGTTTAAACGTAATCACGGCAGAATTATTGGTTTACAACAGTGGCCTATGTCGAGATCTGGTTGAAGGCTTGTAACCCCTTTCGAGAAATTTTTTTTCATAAGAAATATCTAGTTCATCAATTTACATTCACAAAGACATAAACCGTTTTTTCTGAACACTCTTTTTAAAAAGATTCTCGCAAATTAAGGCTAGGTCATTGATTTATGGTATTAATAGTATCAGTAATAATAATTTCACAGAAATTTTCGGATCTATTAAAATTGACATGTTCTCACTTTAAAATACCAAAAGTCAAGAAAAAGAAATAAACAAAAACAATATAAAATCATTTCAAATGCGAAAATTTTCTAGACCACATTGTTCCCGCCATTTGGTAAAACATAGCATCCCTAAGTAATACACTGCTGAGGACCCGCCATCCTCACGGATCCCTTCTATTATGGCGTATTAAGCTGACAGGCTCCGTCAGACCTCTGTGGCAAGCAGCTGTTTGAGGAGGTACTTTATTTTAAGTAATACAGCCATATCTGTATTGACCATACAAATGCAGCAACAAATTAACATTTAACCATAAAAGTTATTTTTTATCGTACTTTGTTCTACTCTTTTAAAGCATTTTTGACATCTGTAGACACTAACCTTTGTCAAGTAATGAATCCATCATCATCATCATCATCATCATCATCATCATCAAGCAGCCATGGGCTACGGAGGTCCAACCAGACCGTGCAATTTAGTTCTCCAAGCAAGTCTATCCTGAGCTACATCTACTGCATCTGGCCACTGCACACCAATTCTAACAAGGTCCTCTTTGACATTGTCGTCCCACCGCATCCTAGGTCTCCCCCTCTTTCTGAGGCCTTTAGGCACACTGTTCATAACCCTATTCGCCAATCTATAATTATTCATACGGGCAACATGGCCAAACCAACGGAGTCTCTCTCTGCACAATATGCTGCTTAAAGGAGGTTGCAAACTCCTTTGCCTAATCTCATCATTAGTTACAAAGTTGAACCACCTAATGCCCAAGATACTGCGTAAGCATCTGGAATCAAAAGCATCTAGTTTCCTGTTATCTTGTTTACAAAGTGTCCAAGTTTCACTACCATAACTAACCCTAGAAAGAACCAAACTATTATACAGTCTAATTTTAGTCTTTAGGTGTTGGAGAATCCATCACCATAGACAAATACACTGATTAAAGGCCTGAAAACTTGGAATGATTCAGGAATTTTTGAATTCGTCATTTGGACAACTATTATAATTGTAAAAGATAATTTGGATGCATAATTTGGCTTTTGAAAAATAATAATAAGAACCTATCTAGTCAGTAGAACTAGTCAGTAGTTTGTGCCAGTGTTTCCATATATACTAGTCAACAGGCTCGGATCTAGAAAAACTAGAACAAATATGGGGGAAACTTAAATTTCATTGCAGGGTAGCATTTTTCCCCTTCGTTTCAGAGATTTTAAAAATATTTTATGAAAAATGTGTGAAAGATGCACAACTCTAATAATTTTGGCTTCCATTATCCTTATTAGCATTCTCAAAGCGGTGGACAAGTGAGTCATGCCACTTCCCACTCCCCCTATATCTGGCCCTGCTGACCAAAATATATAAGCCCCGCTGCTGCAAATATTGCATCAGCTTAAGTAAAATTAGGATTCTGTTAAGTTTTATATAGTGCAGTGGATAGTGCTGTAAAACGCAGTCGGATGAAGAAGGCCGGCCTATTAAGAGGACGTGTACACATATCAAAGATACAAACATCACCGAATTCGAAAGGAATATTACTACCCGACTTTGTGGACTACCAATTCAAAAGGCAATTACCATAATCTCAAAGAGAACTCGTTTCAAAGATGTATATCACCTGGACAACTAGCAGATAAAATCCATCTTGGCAGGTTAACAATTGAAGACTTCGTCTGTTTAAGCAAAGGGAAGGTAGAAGTTTTTTTTTTTTTATTAGAAGGCAAACCATGATCATCGGCATAGGATATGGGAAACCAGAAACAGTTTGATTTCTAAAAATTCTTCATTTTTTGTCGTTAAAGTTATCATGCTGTTAGGAGGTTATAAAGTTGAATTAGAGCATTGTAAATCCTTTAAACTTGCAATAATTATCTATAAATCTAAAACATTAGATAAGTAAAATATGCACTTTTAAATATTTCAATTTCACTCTTTTTTCATACAGAATTTCACACCTAATTTGCTTTCCTCCGAAATAATTTCTGCTGACTTCCGTGAAGAAAACCTTTATAAATAATGTATATCAAAGGAAAACGCTTTATTTTACCGGTCAGATTAATTAACACATGGTTAACAAGTTATGCACGAAATTGTGCAAAGTATAATATGATGGTATAAGACGAGTGCTTTCAACTGCACCTGGCAGCAATGAACTGCTTTCCCAAGGAGCTTTGCGCCGCCTTGAAGATGACTGCCAAGTGCTGTCGAAAGCGCTCGGCTTATACCATCATATACTTTGGCCACTTTCCCATGTGTTAATAAATCTAACCCGTAAAATAAAGCGTTTTCCCTTGTTATACGTTAATTATTATGTCCTGAAATCGTTTTATCGATTTATCACTTCCTTTTCTAGATGTATTTATATGTGGGAGATCAGATTAGTGCATAGTTGCTAAAATAATATGTGTAGAATAATGATAAATTCGCTCAAAGTATCTTCAATGTAGTTAAGTAAAATATAAGCTGTAGAAGGAAACATTTTTATAACAATTTTTTGGTAAACTGTCAGATGGGTTGGATTGTTTTACCTCTGAGCGGCACTTTTTTGCACACCATGGGCTAAATGGCCAGGTCACAAGGACCCCGAAGGCTCAGAGAATGTTGGGGGAGGGGACCCACTGGAATAACTGTTGGGAGACAGATGGTAGCCTCCCGTCAAGGCTACCGCCAGCGTGTTCTTTAACGTGCACAGAGTATGTCTCCCCCGCATTCGGAGCCACGGCTTAACGTTCCATTCGACGGACGGCGGCCTTTCCAAGCCCATCGGTGTCCCCTACTGACCGTGGGCAGGGCGGGGAATTTTGCGGAGATAAATCTCAACGCTGACTCAGCTGGGACTCGAACCTGGGAATTACAGATTACGAGCCTGGCGTGCTACCGATTGAGCCACCCCCGTCCCACTGTCATATGAGACTGTCCTCTTTTCCATTACTGGACGTTATAGTATTGTCCCGAAATATGCGCCGAAACAGGCATTCTAGTGCACTGTAACTGACAGTAATTTCTGTTAATACTATTAATTTCATCAAACACTCCGACTGGATTAAGCGTTAGATATTGAATTTTATAATCAATATCTGATCCTCACAATATTTTTCTCGATGATAAAAGTAAGAAAACGACTACAGAGAGTCAAAACCGGCAACAGTGCATTGTGCTCAATAGATAAAAGGATTTTGCAAATATCATTTTACTGTGTTTTGTAGCGAAAATAATGCAGCGCCCAAGGTGTCAATCTGACGAAGGGACAGATGACTCATGATTCACCTAGATAGTGCAAGCCTATGGGGGTTATTCACCTTGTATGTACGGCAAAGTGCCAGAAAAATAATAAGAACCTAGCCTTTTATAATAATAATAACCTGGCCAGAAAAATAATTTAAGACCTAGCCTTTTAAAATAATAATAACCTAGCCATAAAAACAATATAAGAACCTAGCCAAAGTGTCTCCTCACTTGTTAAGACCATGTGTACATAGCCAAATGACACTCGTTTTCGGACAGAGATGGACAATGTCATTATACATTGCGCTGGGTTTGTTCACTAATAGTTCAAGAAACAGCGAAGTGAAGCATGGCCTTCACAGTCACTGGTTTGCAGCATCATGGAGAATTTATGTAGTATTGTTAACATAACGTCTGATCGCATATCTTTGCTTCTTGTATAATAGAACTGGCAGCTCTATTTTATATGTAATGGTCTAGCACTCATCCTGACATCTTCCAGAGAGTAGTTGCATCCATTTCAGACGTGTTGCAAAAGAGCTATTAGACTTCGTAACAGTCCAATACCATACCGAATCAAGGCTTTTAAAGTTTCAGCCAGTATATGTTTATAAACAATAAAAGAAGAACTGGAATATTATCCTGTAAGCCTTAGTGTTGATAACGTGACATAACATCAAAGTTGTAAATTTCTATGTTAGCTCACTATTTTTTTTTTTTTTGCTGTATATAGGTTGCACTCTACAAAAGGACGACTTATACAAGCTCAGGGCATATATATAAGTTCTATATTTATGCGAGAGAGGAGAAATTACTATAACGAAAAATATACAAGTTGAAATATTTTTACTGTACCAGTATAAAATTGTAATACTTTTTACCAATTGTACACGATCGCCGATCTCTTATGGATGTCCAAAAAATCCGTAAAATCTATAGTACTTTCATCATAACAACTGGATATTTATTGTCTACTGGTCATCATCCAACAGATGTCACACAGAAGTTGGGGATACACCTCTTCCAACGTATGATATCCAGCTGTACACGAGTGGAAAGCGCTGGAACTGACATGTGTTCCTCAGGGCGTCTAACGCGTTCTCCCCGACACACCGTGTATCCAAGAGTGTTGTGACATGACAGCACCGTCAAGTAACTGCAGGTTATGATTCTCTGCCACTTTTTGGAACAGAGATCGTGAAACGCCTGGAGGGTTCAACAACAGCAAACATGTATTTGATTGTTCATAGATTAATAGTTTAAGCTAAGAAACATAAATTTTACAGAGTAGCGGGAAAAAAAATCCAAAATACAGCATATTGTTGCTTTTCTAATTTATATAAAAATATATTTCCCTACAGGATTTTCGAAAAAAAAAAGGCACATTGAATAAAAACAATACATTTTAAAATGATGCTTTTGAGACTTTTTATAAATGTTTTAGATTTAATATTATTTTGAAACATTTATGTAGATCTGTTAAAAGCAAATTAAATAATAATCATCTGGTACATCGGTTGAAAACGAAAAAAAAAAAAGAAAAACTCTTCAACATCATGAATATCCCCCCCCCCCTCCACACTAGAAATTCCGGTCGTCTTATACGAATCCTCAAACTTGTCTACCTGCTTTGAAATCAAAAACATTTGTCTTTGTATAGTTTTATTTTAGTCCCACATTATATATCCGACTACACTAAAAGTAGATTTGAAAAAGACTATAAAATATTATTTTAACTTTTCCTGCGCGGTGAAATATTTTAGTAATTGGGAGACCCTACTCAAGTCTTACTCTCAAATCTCCTCCCCCACTAGAAACTAAATACCGGCTAAGCCGGTACGTGCCTATAGATACTATAATATTTCTATATTTTATGAAAGTAGCCTGTTATTTACATCCTATTTCGATAAGACTGCTCCAATATTTCAATAGTAAATTGCAATTATGGATAATTATTTCTCATCATTTAGATGTAAACAGGTGTGTCTTGTCATAAGGAGCCAGATGGGTCAGGACAAACCAACGCTATTGTAATATAAACTAAAATATTTATTTAACTTATAATTGGAATGATAATAAAAATCACGTTTCACGTGATTATTTGTTTCATGAAATGTTTTGTTCATTTTATTATTTCAGTTCAATACGTATACAGTGAAGTAAAACGATCAAAAATAGCCGAATGTTAGACGTTCGCTGTGAAATATAACTTTAATGAATCTAAGCAAATCTTTGAGCAGTACATAAAATATTAATAAATCTTATGTCTTAAAAATGATGATGCACAACTATTAATAACTTATGGTGATGGGCATGTGCTTTTAATGAAATTCCCAACTTTCCCTTGCTTGCAGTGAGGAGAGTATGATCTAATCATACTTACATCCAATCACTTATTATTTTGTTTGTAGAAGTTATTCACTACGAAGTACAGTTAGTAATTAAGTATTTGGACAATTTAAAGGAGTGTAAAAGTAATCATGAAATTAATTTATAGCTATTAAATACTAAATGAGTGTGAAGTATTTTAATTAATCACCCAAAGTTCTAATTTCAGTAACAAATGCAGACACCAGGATACCTGTCGTATTGATGTTTTATTTATAAAGCTGAAATGTTTCAAACTTAGAAATACCAGTAATTATCCTTATTACTTCGAACCATGTTCGCCCAGTGGTTAACGATTAAAAAAAGTTTTGAAAGGGTGTCGGAAGTCACAATCGGATCATCTTAAGGTTGATCACGAGGCTGGTCATGTTCGTTTCCGTATCAAGAAGTAGCACCTGTTTGTGCATATTAGAAAAGTAGTGTAGTAAGCAATGAAACAAATATCTAGTCTAGTGGTTAGCTGACTACGTAGCCAGCGGATATGTCCAAGTGCAGGTATTACATGTTATACGAGAATCCAGGGCAAGTCAGGTAAAACTTCTAGTTATCTCCGTCTTTTAGATAGAGGAGAGCCCACTTCCCTTAAAAATGTATTTATTTTATAAATACTTACTTTCGTTTGACTATTAATAAATTGAAAACCAACTTGTGTACTCAGATCTCAATTCACAAATGAGAAATCGATTGCACAAGCTTGGCTTTTATGCACGAAGACCAGTGTGGTGTATTCCTTTGAATGGTTCGCATTGCACGGAGAGGAAATTCTGGTATCAAGAAAATGATTCAATGATTCAATGCCATATTATCCTATTATTTAAGGTTTAGTTTATAGACCGACGAGTTAAGGCCAAGAGAACTTCAGGCGAAAGGTTTTAAAACAGTTGTATTGAGGAAAAGTCTATATATGGAAGTGGAATCAGAGTCCAAAGTGACATCTCTATTCTAGTTGATTCAAAAACAACTGAATAAAAATTCAAAAATTTATTAATCAGTAACTAGATTGTATATGACCATGCATGAAAAATAATCTGTAAAGGAACAATCACAGTTATTTTCATAATCTTACAAATGCTCAATACATACCCCTTGTGTCACACATCATCATCATCATCATCATCCTCAAGCAGCCATGGGCTACGGAGGTCCAACCAGACCGTGCAATTTAGTTCTCCAAGAAAGTCTATCCTGAGCTACATCTACTGCATCTGGCCACTGCACACCAATTTTAACAAGGTCCTGTTTGACATTGTCTGCCCACCGCATCCTAGGTCTCCCCTTCTTTCTGAGGCCTTTAGGCACACTGTTCATAACCCTATTCGCCAATCTATAATTATTCATACGGGCAACATGGCCAAACCAACGGAGTCTCTCTCTGCACAATATGCTGCTTAAAGGAGGTTGCAAACTCCTTTGCCTAACCTCATCATCAGTAACAAAGTCGAACCACCTAATGCCCAAGATACTGCGTAAGCATCTGGAATCAAAAGCATCTAATTTCCTCTTATCTTGTTTACAAAGTGTCCAAGTTTCACTACCATAACTAACCCTAGAAAGAACCAAACTATTATACAGCCTAATTTTAGTCTTTAGGTGTATACGCTTATTTCTCCACAATCTCCAGAGATTCTTAAAAGTCCCGGCAGCAATCCCTATTCGTCTGTTAATCTCATGCCGCACATCACCAGTATCAGTTACGTAGCTCCCAAGATAATTAAACTGTGACATCTGCTCAAGACTGCAACCATTCAGATTAACTGAATCACAACCTGCCTGACCAATTTTCATCACTTTAGTTTTCTCTCTGTTTATAACCAAACCTACTGTACTACCAGTCTCATCAACAGCTCGAATGAAAGAGTTCATCTCATCAACATCATTTGCCAAAAGGGCTAAATCATCAGCATAATCTAAATCAGAAATTTTCGTATCTCCAGCCCATTTAAGGCCAAAATCTTTCCCTTGAAGGGAATTTCGCATAACATAATCAATAACCAAACTAAAGAGAAAAGGAGACAAAATGCACCCTTGTCGAACACCAGAAGTAATGCTAAACCAATTGCTACAAGCCTTACCAACTCTCACACACGAGTCAGTGTTATTACAGAGCGCTTTCATTATGTTAACTAACTTGTCAGGTATACCATATGATCTCACAATCAACCACAAATTATGACGATCAACAGAGTCGAAAGCCTTTTTGAAATCAACAAATCTAGCAACCAAAGGTTTCTGAAACTCTAAACATTTCTCAAGAATCTGCCTAAGTGAAAATATCTGATCCACACATCCCCTACCACTTCTGAATCCACATCACGCAATTGACTGTCAACCAGATTCTTAATTCTATTCAGCACAATCATGGAAAGAACTTTACCTGGAACAGAGAGTAAGCTAATACCCCTATAGTTATAACAAGAACTGCGATCACCTTTTTTGAAAATAGGGATAACAATAGCTCTGGTAAAATCCTTAGGAACCATGCCTTTACCATAAAAGATATTCAGAATTCCAGTCATCCAAGTGGTAACCGAAACATTTCCAGCTCTAAGCATTTCCGTAGTAATTTCATCTACCCCTGGGGATTTATGAAGTTTAAGTTTAGAAATAGCCAAAATACCTGGAACAGAGAGTAAGCTAATACCCCTATAGTTATAACAAGAACTGCGATCACCTTTTTTGAAAATAGGGATAACAATAGCTCTGGTAAAATCCTTAGGAACCATGCCTTTACCATAAAAGATATTCAGAATTCCAGTCATCCAAGTGGTAACCGAAACATTTCCAGCTCTAAGCATTTCCGTAGTAATTTCATCTACCCCTGGGGATTTATGAAGTTTAAGTTTAGAAATAGCAAAAATAACTTCAGATTGTGTTATAGGGCCAAGATTAAAGCCGCCAATGCATCTATCATCATTGCAAACAATGGGAATAGAACTAACCGCATTGTTTAGAATATCACTGAAATGCCCAGCCCACCTAACCATGACAGAATCCTCACCTTCTATAACCTTACCTTGTTTATCCTTCAATCCTTGTATACCTGTCAGTTTTCTACCACACAAAACATTAACTATCTGGTACAGCTCTCTGATGTTGTGCTGTCTAACTGCTTCCTCGACTTTGTCAGCCAAACCATCAAGCCAAAGATTCTTATCAGCAGCTAACTGATCTTTTACACGTTTATTAAGTTCTCTGTAATGCTTTCTATTAGGACTAGTAGGGTATTGATTAAGGACATTCCTGCAGTACTTTCTTTCCGAAATAAGCTCAAGTTCCTTATCACTCAGATAATTCTGTCTCCTCTGCTCCTTTTTTCCTAAAAGAGTACTGTTAGTGTCCAAAAATGCCTGTTTAAAATGATTCCATTCTTCCTCAACTTCAGTAGTAAGCAAACCATGACTGTCATAATGTCTAAGTAACCTATCATGGTAAGCTTTGGCTATAACTGGGTCTTTCAGAGCTTCAGTATTAAAAACAAAATTTTAACCCTAGCACAACACTTTTTAAGTTTAAGTTGCAAGACACTTTTAACAAGGAAATGGTCAAATCCAATTTCAGCTCCCCTATATGCCCTGGTATTTCTAACAGAACTAGCCCATTTGCTGTTAATTAATATATAATCAATCATATTCCTATGCAGCCCATCAGGTGAAACCCATGTGTACTTATGTATGTCGCGGTGTTTGTAATAAGTGTTAGTTATTCTGAATCCATTGTGGTTAGCACGCTTGGCTACTGATCTACGGGACCTGGGTTCGAGCCCCGGATAGGCATGGCTGTTTGTGTCGTTTTTCTGCTGAGGTCCTGCCATCCTCTCAGACCTTCTACTTTGGCATATAAACTGACAGGCTCCTGTCAGACCTCTGTGTCAAGCAGCTGCTTGAGGGGGTATTTAATTTAAATTTAGGAGACGTTGCCCATTGCCATTGCAGCTACCAATACCAAAAGGGCCTATTACTCCTCCCCAAAGGTCAGAGTCAGTACCAACTTTGGCATTGAAGTCACCAAGAACAAGGGTAATATCTCCTTTCTTTACAGAATTCAAAATATCCTGAAATTGTTCATAAAACCTATCCTTCTCATCCTCATCGGCATCCTCAGTGGGGGCATAACAGAAGATAACATTCAGGTCTTTAACGCTTGTCTGAAATTTTGCTGTAAGAAACCTTTCATTAATGCACTCATATCCTGGAAGAGCATCATTAGTGTGTCTGCTGAGAAGCAGACCCACGCCTTGGTGATGCTTATTGTCGTCCCTCCCTGAAAAGAGAAATTTAAGATTATTTTTAAGAATCTGACCTTTATCTGTCCATCTGGTCTCTTGCAAGCCGAGTATATCTAAATTATAACGGTGGAATTCTTGTGTGAGGACATCAAGAGAAAAAGCTATGTGCAGAGTCCTCACATTCCAACTACCTATGGAGAGAAAATGGTTAGTAGGATGTTTAAAGAAACTATGTTTATTGAGAGAGGGAATGCCGACAATATCAAACAGCCCCCTAATCGCAGACATGGGGCAAAGACCCGTTCCCCCACCACTAAAGGCTGAAGCCATCTACACTGGAAGACTTCCTCCAATGTAGAATTTGACGATGCCAATAGAAGCAAAGAGTTCAGGTGCCTGCGATGACCTCTGCTCAGGATTATCCACCAGCTGATAAACATATCCTGCGAATCTATTCACTTGGGGCTGTCAACCCACAAACAAACAGAAAACACAGAGGAAGATTTTCCCTCCACAGAAGCCCACCAGTGCAGCAAAATCAGGATCCATAATCAAGCTCAGAGCCATATATCTGTCCAGTCCAGTGGGTTTATATGGTCATCACCAGGACCCTGTGTGGTTGACCACTCCTCAGCAGGGTAGAAAAAAAAGAAAAGTAGCCATAGTTGTCCAGATCAGTAGGCCACACTAATCTGGCAGCCCTCCCCTTCCGTTCACTTCCACAAGAGAGTATCTCTTTTGAAAGGTACTAACGGTCTGCACCACGAGAAAGCGGGGTCGGAAATTAGGTGCTAGGCCTGGCCGGTTCTATGCATCATCACAGGGGATTGGTGCATAGCTCTCCTTCCAGTGACTACCTAGCTACCATTTACAGACACACGGCACGCATAAATCCTGTAGTCTAATTCATTCCCAGAGCCTTTGTAGCATATCATTTTCGATGATTGAAATGGCAGTCACGATGAGTTCATCTCTTTCCTTAAGGCTGCGAGGAAGAGGTTGTTATTATATATCAACTATCCACACAAGAAGAAGTTGAGTAACATAGTTTCTGAATAATAAATTTTTGAAAGTGCTCAATTCATTTTGAATCACCCGGTATATGGACATAGAGACCTACATGTTCTAGAGAAGGGCACCATGAATGCAATCAAATACGGAGACGACATCCTTGACAAAGCATACTCTGGAAGATTTGACGATCCACTGGTCTTAATGAATGATAATGCTGCATCTCAACGACCAAGAATCATTGGTGATTACCTAGAAAATCTATTAAAAGACTAGTAGAAAGATAGATCCCCGGACTTGAATCCTACCGAATATTTATGGGATGTACTACAAAGCAGCAAGGTATCTGCAAGAAATTCATCGCCCCATGCATTGTGTCAGCTCTCAATAGCTGTTGCCCATGTTGTAGGATAAAACCAAATTTCACAGGAAACCATTGATATCCGATTAAATGATATCGTTGTGAAGTATGCATCTGAGTTCATCATGGTGAATCATCATAAAACATTTGAATCTATTTTTATAGCCATATTCACTTAATCTGTGCATCCGAAAAAGGTATTGGGATATTATGGTTTGGTACACAATGGGCTAAATGGCCAGTTCACAAGGATCCCGATGTATCAGAGTAGAGTAGGAGAAAAGGATACACCGCTTAGTTATTAGCAAACACATGTAAACTTCCGCAGAAGTCTAACGATGTTGTTCTTTAACCTTCACGATATGGCTCACTTGAACAAAGGGACATGGCTTAATATCACATCCTACAGTCGTATCTTTTCCAAGCTCATCGGTGTCTACTTATCACCAAACACAGATCAACAAATAAGGTTTTCATAAGAAAAATATCCTGTACTCGTGTGGGGACTCGAAATCATTAGCTAACGAGCCTTGCGTGCTACCGACTGCTCCAACACCCGCACTTTTGAGGAATTGAGATGGTTTCTAATCACTTCTTGCGTATTATATAGTAACTGATACTTAAGAGTGATATTGTGTTAGAAGAGAAACGTGAATTATGGCGCAGAGGTTTCAGTGATACAACAGTAGCTAAGTTAAAACGAGATGAGCTATTCCGTATTATGACAAAATTATTTTTTCACAAGTATGATTGTGGATAAATAGTGATGTGCTTTGTCTAAACTATTATAAATTATTCTAGTTAAAGGAAAGATTATGTAATTAGGATTGCTACCTAACTCCTAGAAAAACTTCCGCAAAACTCCCCGCCCTGCCCACGATCAGTAGGGGACACCGATGGTCTTGGAAAGGCCGCCGTCAGTCGGATAGGACGTTAAGCCGTGGCCCAGTGTGCGGGAGAGCCATACCCTGTGCACGTTAAAGAACACTCTGGATGGCCTTGACGGGAGGCTATCATCTGACTCCCAACAGCTGTTCCAGTGCGTCCCCTTCCTCAACCTTCTCTGCCTTCGGGGTGCTTGTGACATGTCCATATAGCCCCTGTGTGCAAAAAAGTGTCGCTCAGAGGTAAAACAGCCCAACCCAACAACAACATAGAACAACTAAACAGTTTATTACTAGCAAAACGAAATAGGGCAAATAAAAATGATGTATTCTTTATTAACTTTCCAAGGTATATAAAAGAACAGCAAAAAACATGCTAGATCTGCATTACTGATAGCTTTGGATACCCAATGAAACATTCGGACTACCGATTTAATGATATCGGGAATCGAATCCCAGACACTCCAATACGAATCTGTCCGAGTGTCTATCTAGGTGCTTAGCCATTCAAATTCCCCTAAAATACGATATGTGTACGTATCGAGAATCACAGCTACTAATATGTCATTACGAAAGCTTTGCCAATCAGTTCGACGCTTTGACAGTATGCCGGAGTAATGAGAATGAGTGGCGGCAGAATCAATATGTGCCAAAACGTTGACATGAGCCAAAATGTGACATACTGGTTATCTTCGGAGCTCATTTATAATTGACGGGAACAATATGGTTGGCAAATGACGAGAGCAGAAACTAGTGGCGGTTAACTGTTTGTCGCACGCATCTGCTACCTCGAGCGATCTATCTGTGTTGTCGCATCGACGAGAGCTCAAGTAGGGAGAAATTCTCACGCGATTCGCTGTGCGCTCTCAGAAAATCAAATTTCATAGTCTGCAAGTAATGTCGCTCGTTTACGACCGACTATTTCGCTGCACTCCTTGCTACAGGCACGGATTGTTGGAAAAACAATGAATAAGAATCGAGAAATTAAAAAATGTTTTCCCTCAATATTCTGACTACATATTTCTAATAAAAAAAACTTGGTAAAACATTTCATATATTCATCCCTTCATTAAATATATTACAGGGTCTGATCTAGAGTGTCCCAAGGGACAATGCTCCCCCCCAGAGAATGTTTTTAGTTTCATTCCCCCATTCAGAATGCCTATTAACTTCCCCCTTTGAGAGGGGCGGGGTGGCTGAGTTGGTAGCGCGACAGGCTCATAATCTGCAATTTCCAGGTTCAAGTCCCACCTGGGCTAGCTTTGAGATTTATCTCCGCAAAACTCCCCACCATGTCCACAGTCAGACGGCCTTTCCAAACTCATCGGTGTATGGGCTTGGAAAGACCGCGTCCGTCGGATGGAACTTTAAGCCGTGACTCCGTGTGCGCGAGAGCCATAACCTATGCACGTTAAAGAACACACTGAATGACCTTGATGGAAAGCAACTAACTGTATCCCAACAGCTGTCCCAGTGGGTCCCCTTCCTCAATCTTCTCTGAACTTTCGGGGTCCTTGAGACTGGCCGTTTAGACCGTTGTTTTACAAAACTGTGCCGTTCAGAGGTGAAACAACCCAAATCCTCTTTGAGAGTGCCTATTAATTTGCCCCCTCTCTTGAGAATGCTAATTAGCTTTATTAAACTTCTGCATATTTAACGCATTTTTCAAGAAATGTCTTGAAAGCTTCTAAAATAAAGGTAAAAATGTCATATTTCAACGTACGTAAACCCAGTGATTCCCCGCCCCTAACGTTTTCCGGCTCGATTGCGCCGCTTCTGTCTCCCTCCCCCACCCTATTAATTATTTTATATTTCCGGACCTGGTCAATTCATATATACACTATATTACCAAATGTGTTCGAACACTCCCATGTCATTTGTGTCTCTCTAACTTTGAAAATAAGATTGTTGTGGAAAATTGTTGCAGCAGATTAATTACAGATCTCGCTCAAATCTTTCTAAATCTTGATTTTCAACTCTATTAGTTTAATATTTGAACAGTTACCGAAGCTGGAACCTTTAACAGCAGAAACTAATGTTATGCCCTTTTCAAATATGTTCATTCAGAATTGACGAAAACTGAAGTTACCTTACACTCCCAAATATTTACGTATAGTTTAATAAACGATTTGTAATCAGTTGTATTCCCAAAGGGGGAGGTTACGTTATAATGACGAATTTGAGGGCTTCAATACTATATGCTAATATATATTTTTAAAGGCAGTCCTATAAAACAAATTCAAATAAGCTACATGAGACTCAAACATGTCAACCACACCCCACTGGAAATATTTGAAGTATTATATGTATATCTATCTATATAAATACCCCAGAAATATATATTATGTAACTACAGTTGTAGTAATTATTATTTGAATTTTAATTGGATTTCGAGATGACATTAGCAGCACTTGCTGTTAAATGTACCGCTATCAATAATGCTTTAAATATTAAACTTGTAGTATTGGAAATAGAGATTTAGGGATATCTGAGTCAGATGTTCAATTTATTATCTGCTGTAACATTTTTCCTAAAATACTTAAAGTTTAGGAGCTTTGAATGAGGTTTTCCAATCAAAGGACATGGTTGGTTCTGAACATATTTCGTACAAGCGCTCAAATAAATATCCGAACACTATGGTTGATTACAGAATTCAAAAAAAAAATATATGGCAACGATTTTTTTTAAAAATTAGTGATCTGGCAACCTTCGTGTACTGTACACGAAGGTTGCCAGATCACTAATTTCTAAAAAAATAGTTGCCATATATTTTTTCTGAATTCTGTAATCAACCATAGTGTTCGGATATTTATTTGAGCGACTGTAACATAGTTATGTATTCTTTCCTTAAGTAACTTACAATATGTTTTTATTTTTCATTTAGTAACATTGTTTGAACTGTTTCCTGCGTCATCAGAATTTAATGATGGAGACAGAAGTCCATAAATGAATGTATCTTGAAAGTTTAAAGTTTTTTTAGAATTGATTGAAGCATTGGTCAAGCCGTCAAATGACGGAAGCAATTTTTAAAAGCGATGCCAATAATTAACCGGAAAGCAGTTACATTATTAATTATTTACGAAAATTCCTTGAGTTTTATGTCAATAAGTTTATATATTATGTCATTACGGATTCATTTAATATTTTTGTTTAAATATCAGAAATATAAGGGACGAATTACTTCCCTTGTTATTCTTATTTTGTGTGGTTTAGCATTGTTAACATTTTGAAACTTTCTGGCGTTTCGAAACAAAATTATTTCAAACAACGGGAGTTGTCTTCACAGCAAACTGGAGATTGTGCAGCACAAGCACTCCCTCCAATTTTCTGTGAGGTATCAAGTATGATTATTGGAATCTGTGCAACAATCACTGCACGTGCTCCAATTTGCCCTGAGGCCGCCTTTATCGTTGCCAATTATATTGTTTGAAGAACGAAAAACGTTAACAATGGTAAACAACTCGAATCACTTTTAATGGTGTGGCATACACTTCAGATATCTTCATTTGATTTTAAGAAAGATTGGCCACACTGGGGTAAGAATTGAAAACAGCAATCAAGTTGATTAATATTTTTTACACCCTTTGTTTTCATAACTGCATGCTTGAAGGCATAGTTGACTGTGCTAGAATTCGTATGTCCGAATTTGAATTGTACGAGAGTTGAGACTTTGTGTGCTTGCTATTAACCTTTCCCTAACGAAAAACTCGCTATCGGTACATGTAAGAATCAACCATCCGTAGGATGGGCCTTTTAGCTGTGGTGTTACTCTGCAGGAGAGTACATGGACAATCTGCACGTTATAAACATGACGGGTGGTCGAGAAGAGAGGTTTCATTTTCCCTTAATAGCTGTCCAGTGGGTCTCGTTTCCTAACACAGTTGAGCCTTGGGATCTACGCAGCCCTTTTCGAGATAAAGCGTAGCAAAGAAACGTATTGCTCAGAAATAAGACAAACCTTAACTGTAAGAATTTTCCTTTCTCTTATATAGTACCAGCCTCGTTGCAGGAGGAGGGCAATGGGATCATGCCCCCCTTGCTAATGCTAAGTATAGTGGAGGAAAAAAATCATTAAATTTGTGCATAGTTCACGCATTTTTCAAGAATGTTTCTAAGACGCCGAGTGGTCAGCATGCTTGGCTACTGATCAAAGGGACCTGGGTTCGAGTTCCCGGTTATGGGATATATGTTTGTGTTGTCTTTCTGCTGAGGTCTCGCATTTCTCACAGATCTTCTCTCTGGAGCAAAAACTAATAGGCTCTTGTTAGACCTATGTGGCAAGTAGCTGCTTAAGAGAGCATTTTTTTTAACGGAGGGGAAAATATTATACCACGATAGAATTCCAGCCTCTTGCCCCCCCCCCCCCCCAATTCTTTACTTTTTTTTCTAGATTCGAGACTATGTAGGACTAATCAACGGATAAGTTATTTCCCAGATTTTTCGTCCTTATCATTTCATATATTCTCGTAATACCAATATTTAAATTATTTCTTTTGGAACTATAGGAAAATACATCTTTTTTCTCCCAGCACAAACATAATGTAAATATAATAATTTGCCTCTGTACAGGAAATGAATGACTAAAATATAAAAAAAAAAATATCTTATCTTGTTCCTGAAAATTACAAAAGTGAATAAATAATCCTTCTTTTTTGCACTTATTGAAACGAATTAATTCTTTAAGTAGTAAGATGGACTTTTCTCGAAGAGTAACACAAAAACCGAAACTTAGGCTTAAGAGCTCTTAACTCTTTATATGCGAGAGTAACTAAACACACTTTGTTATTAAAAGATCAAGTGAACAAATCTGATTTAAAAAATAGAGAATAGTGGAAATGAAGCTACACAATACCTGCAGTCAGGACCGGACCTAGAAAAAAATAAATGCCAAAAGTGGAACAAGTGACTGAATACCCACTCAAATATAAACTTCTTTTCTTCCGTCTTTGTGTTCTTTAAAAACTACTTGAAAAAATGTGTGTAATATTATATATTTGATCGTATGTATATTGACTGTATTATTGACTATTGAAATAGTAGGTGAGAAGTAGAAGTTGCTACCTTAATATATTTCAAAGGCTAAATTTGCTATTCTTATTCAGAAATGTTTATATATCTATTCTGCCATATACTGGTGCACTCAGGTCTATGACATTTATATATTTTACACTTATCCATTGGGAGTTCAACTCTAACTCTCGGGGGAGTCGGGAGAGCTCAGCCGGAGGTACGCCAAGCTCGTAATCTGCAGTTTCCAGGTTCGAGTCCGCCAGTGTTGAGACTTATATCCGCTAAGCCCGCATATCACCTCCTCTTTTTCTTATTGAAAAAGAGTGCTGGTATATTTCTCTTTTACAACCCATTGTGGATTGTAAAGGTAGCTGTGCGTCAGATGGAATATAAAGCTGTTTCTGCGTGATGAAGAACCATACCCTCTGCACGTTAAAGAACACGCTGGATGGACTTGACGGGAGGCTACCATCTGTCTCTTAACAGTTATCCAGTGGGTCCCCTTCCCCCAAACCTTCTCTGAAACTTCGAGGTACTTGTGACCTGGCCAATTAGTAGATTGTGTGCAAAAGAAGTGCCGCTCAGAAGTAAAATAACCCAACCCAGGGGCAGATGACTATATATGTATTTGTAGCTGAATATGTTTTGAGTAAATCGAGATTCAATTGAAGTTTTTCTCCACCATTTTCAAAGCTGTCCTCCCCACCCATATATCCAAGCCTGCCGGCAGTCATAAATGCATTTGGAGATAATGCATGATGTAAGATAACAGCAGTCAGTCACGTGCTAATCTACAACTCGAGGAAAAGCTCATGAGCTGATTCTTGAAAAAGATGTTATGAAGGATTACGACGCACTAATCCTATTTACAATAAGAACACGCAAAACGTATTCAGCTATTTGAGAAGAAAGAAAAAAAAAGCGCTGGTATGTTGCAAGCCATTACAAGTAAGAGTATATAAATGGCTACGTAACATTCAGATGAGACGCTAAGCAGTAGCAGATAGCCACACCCTCTGCACGTTAAAGAATACACTGGATGGTCTGGACGGGAGGAGTCCATCTGCCTCTTAACGACCCTATAGTGAATCCCCTTCTCCAACCTTCTCTGATCCCTGAGGCCCTAGTGACCTTTTAGCTCATTGTAAGCACTTAGAGATAAAACAACCAAAATACTAGAGTTCCTATTCGTTCTGTTGGTATAAATCGGAAAACAGAAAAGAGAAATCCAGAGAGTGAAAGGGCCATTCCTGGGTTTCGAACTCACTAGAATGCTCCTCCAACCAGTCCTTCGCCAAATGGAAACGTTGAGAGATTCTTCTCTTTGTGAGATGTGGATAACCATGAAAAAGTGTTGGTGGTCGGTGAGTATGTCAACATAGCTTCGTGCGGTGATTGTGGTTTCAATAGGTACAAGGATCCACAAGGTGGCCCATGTAAACACATGCCAGAACATTACACCACCCTGTAACACTCCGATTAGAAGTTGGGGCCTATGGCTTTTTGTGGTCTTGGCAACACATACAACCTCCCATTGACGTGTTGTAGTTGGAATCCCGATTCGTCGGACTAAGCTATCCGTTTCCAGTCTTCCACGGTCCTTTGACGTTGTTCCTTCACCCCACTACAGCCTCATAGCCCGGAGGTGTGCTGTTAACAAGAGTACTTGATGTGGGTTTTGCCTGCCATAGCCCAGTTCTGCCATGGTATATCGAATGGTCTTTGCACAAAACTTCATACGTGCCCTGTTCGCCATTGCCGACGTTATCATCTGCACTTTGCTCCTTTGTTCCAATGTTAAAATACAGGAGATGCGTTGCTAACGTCGAACATCAATGGCTCGGTTAAGGCCACATTTTCGCCAATGACTGCAGGTTTTGATGTGGTCCTAGTGCACACATTCGACGGTCACATGCAGAAATTCCAGATGGTTTGCAGACATTTAAATGAGATGCCCAAGATCTTCCTTGCACCGACTATCTGCCCACATCGACTTACTGAGGTCGCCATGTTCACCCATTGTAACAGTATCAGGTACGCTTACAGCGGATAGATATCTGACCTATTTGTAGCCTCCAAGGTGTTTTAGCTGGCTACATTATGGTGGTGGAGTAGGACAGGTTTCTGGATATGTGTGGTGTGTATAATAAATTGTACTTTCAGTGTATTTTTTATTGAATACGTTTATTTTGCATTGTAAATTCATTCAACGTTCCTTAAACATTAAACTGTAATCGACCATCTCTTATCAACCACAATGACTTGAGAAACAGCCACTTGAAATAAAGCGTATTACAGAAACGTCTCTGATAGTAAGGCCTTTGTGTTGTACGTAGAGGCATAACATCTCGTGAACTTTAAAGCACACGCTGTATGACCTAGACTAGTCACCGATTCCAGTTGTCAATGAATCGCCTTCACACAACTCACTCTGAGTCTTGATGAAATTTCCACTGTCTACTGGCTCTTTTGTCACCTTGTCTGCTTATTGGTTAGCTTCTGGATTTGTTTGCTTTCTTTGAGCGCTTGCCTAGATCTGATTAGTATTCTGACTTTACAACTATGAGTTTATTCTGCGTTATTATTTATTAAGTTTTAGACAGATGCACATATTCGTGGCATATCCAGGATTCGAAGCAGTTCACGGTAACTGCAGTACTACCATCGTCCAGTTTGACACCATTGCACCGCCGAAATGGTTTCTGCTTATGACCAGTCATTAAGTTTGGCTGGTTGCATTAAGAGGTAAAGAAAACCTCTTAATGCAAACAGCCAAACATATAGGAAATAGACTGAAAAAACGGAAACATTCTCATCTTATGTTAATGGAGAATCGAATTCTAGGCTCCGCAACTGGTAAAATAAATATATATATAGAGGTATATGACTGAAGATAAATATAAGATATCTTTTAAACTGTTTAAAATTTGATTTTGAACTATATTCGCTCAGTACAAAAAGAGTTATAGAAGTTTGAATATTGAAAAACAGAGATGTTAATCAGTATTCAGCTCAGAAGCTAATTAAACTTAAAAAAAAGTACTATTTCGATCCATTTAATAAAATAATTACATGTTTTAGAATTTTGTGGGAATAGTTCTTTCAATAATTGTCAGTTTTACACAAATTTCACTCTGTTGCTGTTAAGTATTCGAGCTTTCACAGCTCTTAAAAATATTCAAAAGCATTGTTGAAAATCGAGATAGATTTGAACGATATCTAAATGCATCTTATCTTATTTTCCTATAAAAAGTTTATTTTAGAAATTACGGACCTTCGAATTTGAATCTCCATTAACTTAACATGGGAATGTTTCCATTACTCTGTCCAGTATCTGTATGTATCATAAATGCCGGGTTGTATTATTTCTAAGAAACACTTTTTTTTTCATACCATAATACGAATATGTGTGTGACACGAATATGTGCGTCTGTCTAATGGTCAATTAAAAGGATTTTAAACATCTGTGAAAAAGTTGGTGAAGAGATCTAGGCAGTTGTTAAGGGGCAGATTGAAGCCTAGTGTTACTCTTTAATAAGCTATCTAGAGTTTTTAATCGTACCCTCATGTCGAGTCATGAGAGAGTTTTTAATCGTACCATCATGATTTAACGTGTTAGGGTTTGGCTTTCTGTATATGCAGGGTGTCCAGATAGATAAAATGGAAAGATTTTAGTAAATGTCTCGGTTTCAGAAACACAAACCGGGACAGTTATGGTTCCAATTGCAGTTTACAGTAACTAGATCATTTGTATTAATCTACCTCTGTGGGTTGGGTTGTTTTACCTCTGAGCGGCACTTTTTTGCACACCATGGCCTAAATGGCCAGGTTACATGGACCCCGAAGGCTCAGAGAAGGTTGGGGGAGGGGACCCATTGGAACAGCTGTTGGGAGACAGATGGTAGCCTCCCGTCAAGGCCATCCAGCGTGTTCTTTAACGTGCACAGGGTATGGCTCTTCCACACACGGGGCCACGGCTTAACGTCTCATCCGACGGACGGCGGCCTTTCCAAACATAGCGGTGTCCCCTACTGACCGTGGGGAAGACGGGAGAATTTTTGCGGAGATAAATCTCAACGCTGACCCAGCTGGGACTCGAACCTGGGAACTACAGATTGCGAGTCTGGCTACTACTGAGCTACCGACTGAGCCCCCCCCCCCCCGCCACCCAACATCTCTGGAAGTTTTTGCCTGACAAGATATGTGGTGTAGATAGTTTTAATGAAACGAGCTACTTTTTGATAGAATATTAATAACATATTACCAATATCTTAGAATATAGGTTAAAATAAGATCCGATTTATGCTAACTAGGAGAAACTCATATTGGACCGAATATGTTTTTTCCCTTATGTATTATAATTCTTTGACGCAGTAGGTGAAAGGAGCAATAAATCGCCCAGTCAAAGAGCGTCGAGTGCAGACTTGCATAAGCTATTCTGCATAGGTTTAGGATAAGCTTATATCTCGCAGAGGAGTGATTTTATCGTTGCTGGGAGCGTGTTGGCAAGGTCAATTTTTATGGTGTCACGGCTAATTGAAAGCCCTCACGTGCGAGACTTCCAGTAATGTTGCGTACCTCGTCGACAACAATCAACTACGTCGCCAGCTTGCACCGACTGTTTGGTGGTGCTCAGTGCAAACAGCGCTATTCTACAGAAGAAAAAATGTCCACTGAATTAAAAAAAAAACGTGTAAATACGGTGGCCGAGTATTCCAAACACACGTTAATTGAATCCACGTAAATTTAAAAAAAAAGAACGTAAATAGTGGCCGAGTTATTCCAAAAACGCGTTAATTAAATCAAAGTAAATAGAAGACGACTGCAATTGTAAAAAAAAAGGAATATTTTGACTGTCTCGAAATGTTTTTTCGGGACAGTTCTTTAAAAACCGGGACATACTGGCGGCAATCTTTCCAAGCGCATTGTGTCTCCTTTTTCACCGAGGGGGGAACGAGAAAAAGAACTCAATGAAGTCACCGTTTCTATTAGAATCTGCAAATATCGGATTAAGAACTTCACATGCTTTTTATAGAGTTATCTCCTCCCACTCCCACTTTATAGTAGGACCAATATAAATAAAAATTATTATAACTGCTCATATTGAATAGCTTCAAAGCTAAACAGAAAATAAAGTTTAGAAAGCATTTCAACTTTTTTTTAATATCATATTCAAAGTGACGTTAAAATTTATATTGTAAAACTGCCCAAAAAATTAATATATTAAATTATAGTAATCTAGTGATCATACATACACTTCTCATAGTTCTCGATGAAATGAGTTTTGAATACTGCTCGCAGCCATTTCTCTCAGCTGATGAACGGTAGCAGCTCTGTTTTGCCGTGCAGTTCGTGCCAACAAACGCGTGTCCTTGTCTATCAGAACTTTCTTTCCCATATTTGTCATATTTTACGACCCTACTTTTTCGATCTTGACTTTACTACGAATTTTATTGGACTTCGCAGTGACGTAGAATACTTACGTCAATAAGAAAATTTTCATACATTTAGTGGCATGCTTCATGGTACTTAGGGAGTCATGCAATATTCGTAATAATTGGGCAAGGTACTCTGCAATTTAAAAATGCACTACCTATAACGTGATTGAATTGCGTATATTTTGTTTTACGAATTCCGAATCATTTAGGGGCGGGGGTGGCTCAGTCGGTAGCGCGCCAGGCTCGTAATCTGTAGTTCCCAGGTTCGAATTCCCAGCTGGGTCAGCGTTGAGATTTATCTCCGCAAAATTCCCCGCCCTGCCCACGGTCAGTAGGGGACACCGATGGGCTTGGAAAGGCCGCCTTCCGTCGGATGGGACGTTAAGCCGTGGCCCCGTGTGTGGAAGAGCCATACCCTGTGCACGTTAAAGAACACGCTGGATGGCCTTGACGGGAGGCTACCATCTGTCTCCCAACAGCTGTTCCAATGGGTCCCCTCCCCCAACCTTCTCTGAATCTTCGGGATCCATGTAACCTGGTCATTTAGCCCATGGTGTGCAAAAAAGTGCCGCTCAGAGGTAAAACAACCCATCCCAACCCGAATCATTTATGGTAAATATATACATAAGTTATATAACACTTCGGAATTGGCTGTGTTTGTTAGAGACCGTGTTATTAATAAATACAATTTCTTAGCAAACCCAAGAGAAACAGTGTTATTAATACAATTCATCTAATTAAAAAATTTATCTAAATCTGATTTAACTGCTAATTTTGGTTTAGATTTTTAATTCTATTTTTTATTTATTTTGTGTTTTTAATGACATAAGTACAAGCAGGAGAAATGGCAAAATACAATTAGATCGGCCTGTTCTAATGAATTTTTCACTACATATAACATTTGCTAAACTTAAATTGAAAACATTCCAGCGCTGCATGCTATTGCCTAACTGTAATGCAATATGGCTTATAAAAGAAAAAAAGCAATAAATATAAATGAATAAAATAAAACGTTGCAACCTGAACAAGACATCAACTAAACATCAAAGCTAATACAAATATCACAGGGACCAAACATCACAGATACCGTAACCATCACAGCAACCAAACATCAAAGCACGGCTAGTGTAAATATCACGCTGACAAAACTGGTTTTTCTTTCAGAAATGTATACCGAAAATTTGCCACTGCAATCAACAAACATCTGAAGTAATGAGTGTCTGGATTTAATAACCATAATGTACGTTACTTTGACATGAATTTCGCCGTTCTTTCCCATCTGTAGTTTGATTAAAAATAAATAACCTCCACATATAGGAGGAGGGAAAAAACACATCAAAGTAGATTAATAAAGTATCCTGATATCATTCGAAAACCTCTCTAAAAGAAAAGGCATTGACAACCAATGATGGATGAGGACTACTTATCATGAAATATCAGCGAACATTACTCAGATCTGCTTAACTCCTAACAAATATATTAGTTTTGTTATAGTTATTCCTCTTTCATTACACGAAGAGAAAAAAGATCAATTTTACCGCTAAGGTATAACCGCCCTTAGGCAATCAGTTGATGGGATAGTTTCGAAGATAGGAGTAGGTTAAACGATTAGATAAGGCAAGCTTTCATGGAGAAATCATGGGTTCTGACACCACTAGTGGCAGATGATCTTTTCAGGTGTTTGGTACTATTGATCAAACAGTGGTAGGTCATATATACTGTAGACAAGAATAGAAACATTCGTAAGGTTCGTTTTACTTCTGCTTAGATAATAATGCTGAATGGTGCTTCTGAATTATTTATAGAATGCAACAAAACAGAATTAATTCGCCTGGGAAAGATGTAAAAAAGATCAGATGAGAACAGTTGGAGGATATCAGCATATCTCATTTTAACAAATAACTTGATTACAAGCTTTAATAAACAATGATTAAAGTCTTTTTCCATGTTCGTACTGAGCTTCAACCTGGAGATTGTGCACAGGGGAAAATTAGAAACTCTCGTATTTTTCGATCTTCGATGCTTAAGCAGTATCTTTAGATATGGATTTAGTTTATGCTATCTTTTTTCGTAAAGGTGAGATTGGTGATTTGCGAGATTTGTTATATTAAGAGAGTTCTTTGGAACACAATTCTCATGGAGATTGTACACATGGGAAAATTAGAAGTTCTGGTATTTTTCGATCTTCGATGCTTAAACAATATCTTTAGAAATGGATTTAGTTTATGCTATCTCTTTTTGGTAAAGGTGAGATCGGTGATTTGCGAGATTTGGTCTATTAACAGTCCTTTGGAACACAATTCTCATATTCAAGATAATAAGTTAGGAAATTGAAGAACGAAAAGTGCTCTCTATACGGTAGGGACTCTTTACAGCAGTGTTGAGTTGTTTTTACCTCTGAGGGTCATTTTCTCCGCACAATGGGTTAAATGAACAGGTCACATAGACCCCAAGAGTTCAGAGAAGTTTAAGGGAAAGAAAACCACTGGACAGCTGTTAGGAAACAGACGGTAGCATCCCGTCCAGGCCATCCAGAGTGTTATTTAATGTGTACATCTGCCGTACAACTGGCCACGGCTTTAGGTCCCTTTCGACGAATGACGGCCTTTCCAAGCCCATCGATGTCCCCTTTCTGATCTAGGACAATGTGAGCGTTTAGAAGAGATAAATTTCAACTCTGGCATATTTTAACTTTAACCTGGGAACTGCAAATTTCGAGCCTAAAACACTATCGACTGAGCCAACCCACTACCCACCGAATTGCTGCCGAAATTCTTAAGGTGCTTCGCCAAAAATGTTTTTGGTCTCTAGTGGATTTCGATTAAAAATAGAGGATTTTTTTAACTTGTTTTCACTTTGTCGTCTGCCCGTTCTTCGGTGGATATTTTACGTTTTCGTTTAAAAAGATATAGAAACTTCTTTTGATTAGTAATTAAAAAGTATAATTATACTAATGAAAAATTAATATTCGTATTTTACATTTTTTCCGCTAATTTTAATTTTCAACATTAGAGAACCCTACTATCGGCAAATGAGAAACGTTACAATTGGAAGCTATTAATGCTAGAAATTGTGGTTGTGGAACGTAGCAGTGAAGGAATTTTCACTGTCTGTACCGAGTTTCTTACGTGAGATCAGGAAATATATATTTTTTGAAAGATAAATGAAAAATTATTTATGGGAAGGATACACTTCTAATAAAATATTACTATTCGTTCTTTTCAAATCTTTCTTTAGTTCAAATTCCCACCTATTCTATCATAAGTAGATAAAAACTTGATATTCGAACACAATAAGGGATATACATCAATAAAACAAATTCAGACCGATCGGACACTTTTCTTAGGAATTACGATATGATAATGGGCCATAAAATTTGTTATCATTTATCTATCATTTGAGTGGTGCTGGTATCACAACGACCCGACCGAATAAGAAATATATTTTATTGCCAGTAATTGAAAATCATATTAAAAAAAAAAACTTTTTACTTACAAGTTAAACGACACCAAAAACTTCTATCCGATAATCGCGGTTATCAAAAAAATGGGATATTTAGAACCCGTACTTTAAAACGCAAATATTCTTATTACTAAAATGTGAAGGAATTCCTAAATTCCAGCTAAGGACCACATTAAATCTAAACAGGTTAGTAGCACCTAACACACTCTTTGGGGCGAGGATGGCTTAATTAGAAGCGCGCCAGCCTCATAATCTACGTTTCCAAGTTCGAAACCGTCCTGGGGCAGCGTTTGAGATCTGTTTCCGCAAAACACCCCACCCTGGCCCTCGGACAGGCCCTCGGTATGGAACACCGATGGGTTTGGAAAGGCCGCCATCCTTTGGATGCGACGTTAAGTCGTGGCACCGTGTGCTGCAAACCTTACCCTGTGCACTTTGAAAAACATGCTGGATGGTCTTAACGGGAGACTATCATCTGCCTCCTAGAAACTGTCCAGTGGGTCTCCTCCCCTCAACCTTCTCGGAACCATCGGGATCCTTGTGACCTGGTCATTTAGTCCATTATGTACAGTCGCTCAAATAGGTATCCGAACAATATGGTTGATTACAGAATTGATCTGGCTACATTAGTGTCACATGTCACGAAGGTTGCCAGATCACTAATTTCTAAAAAAAAATCATTGCCAGATATTTTTTTCTGAATTCTGTAATCAACCATATTGTTCGGTTGGGTTGTTTTACCTCTGAGCGGCACTTTTTTGCACACCGTGGGCTAAATGGCCAGGTCACATGGACCCCGAAGGCTCAGAGAAGGTTGGGGAAGGGGACCCACTGGAACAGCTGTTGGGAGACAGATGGTAGCTCCCGTCAAGGCCATCCAGCGTGTTCTTTAACGTGCACAGGGTATGGCTCTCCCACACACGGGGCCACGTCTTAACGTCCCATCCGACGGACGGCGGCCTTTCCAAACCCATCGGTGTCCCCTACTGACCGTGGGCAGGGCGGGGAATTTTGCGGAGATAAATCTCAACGCTGACCCAGCTGGGACTCGAACCTGGGAACTACAGATTACGAGCCTGGCGCGCTACCGACTGAGCCACCCCCGCCCCCCATATTGTTCGGATAATTATTTGAGCGACTGTACATAAAAGTGCCGCTCAGCAACCATTGCACTTTTAACAAAGGCGTGTCAATATTATCTGCTACTTTAGAAGTATTTGTTCTTCTCGATGTTATTACCGTAGACCAGGGCCAGATCTAGGAGGAAAGGGCCATGCCTCCCTCCACATTCAGAATGCTAGTAAGGCTAATAAGGACAAAAATTATGAAACTTATTCATACTTCATGGATTTTCCAAAATATTTAATGACCTTTAAAACGGAGGGAAAGTGTTGCAGATTGTTTTACGCTACAAGTATAAAGACTTAATGTTTTCTGTTCAAAATATTTCTCATAATTTGTAGCATGATATTGTGTGGTTTATATCAGATATCAGTTCCAGAACATTTTTGCGCACGTAACCTCAAATTTTCGAGCCCGGCTGAAGTCATTATGCATTGTCCCGGGGCCACCAGGGCTCGAACCATTTCAATAATTATTGAGACACTTTTCTCCCACGTATCTAAGAACTTACACAATTACGCTACCAAAATATTAGAAACTTTTACATGTTGTTGCAATAAGAATGGAAATTTGTAGCTCTATAACTTCTAAAATATGCAATTGAATGGAGAAAATGTTACTGAAGATAAATTAAAGATAATCATCAAATTTATTAAAATTTCGTTTCTCAATAATATTTGTTCAGTGTTTAAAAGTTATGTAAACTCGAATGTTTAATAATAAATGCTCTTGTTTTATAAAAAATCAATTATAATTGTCTAATATTGAAAACAAATCATTATGCAAAATTCTAAAACGCATATTTATTTTATTAAATGGTTTAAAATAATACTTAGTATTAATTTTAATTAATTTCTGAGGTTAAATTTTTAACACTCATTACTGTTGAGAAATGTTTCAGCTTCCATTATTTGTTAAAATACTGAACGAATATTGTTGGAAGTAGAAATTTAAATACATTTGATTATGGTCTTTAATTTATCTTCAGCTGCATTTTTAGATTCCCACTGACATAACATGGAAATTATCTAATGTTTTTGTAGGACAGTGTAACCACTCACTATTTATTGCCGCTAAATCATCCTTAAAATAATATATAATTAATTATTTGACGACCAAATTAAAGTATTAGTGTAATTTGGAACGAAAAATACCAGAACTATTTGATAGAACTAGAAATTCCAGCGTAACATCATTATAAACATTAAGAGGAATTCGTTGTCAAAAAAATGATGCTCACTTTTAATTACTAAAAACTAATTAAAAGGCTGAAGTTATCACGAAAACAATTATTTTCTTGCTAAATTATTTTCCGCAATTACGAGCAAAATTGAAATTTAAATTCTGAGCCAAGCCCGATCTCATCTCTAACGTACATACATTTATTGTGTCTTCATAAACGTTCCTTTCGCATTTCGTGAGTTAATTGGTTATTATTGTTTTATCACTACGAGATAACCCCTTGTTACCTAATATTTAGACTAATTCACTTGTACGTGCATGTTCAGACAGCTCTGTTCGTTGTTGCGTGTTTCACATTCATTCTTGCTGAGTAGTGTCGCGTCAGCAGTAGGAATGAGACACCAGCCAGTGCATTATCACCACATTGGCTATGATTATGAGACTTTGCTGTCTCATCGGAGAAATGTTATAGCGCTGACTAGTACTTTAATTTAGGTCATAATGTGTTAATGTCTTTCGAACTGTGTTTAGGCTTAATTAGAAATATTCAGATTTCGTAACACCAGACAGTCAATATAAGGTTTCCTGACTAATCGATATCAATAAGTAAACAAGAATATTTTGCTGCGTTTCTTTGCAGAGCGTAATCATTGTAGAGCAAAGTAACTGCATTGAGGTCTAATTTGAAGTTCACTGGAGAATTTTAATAACGTCAATGGATGTAAAAATATATTAAGAAATATTTATATATTGCCTTACCAAAAATATTAGAGAATTCCCATGTTAATCTTAAACCGAAGTTTCATTTCTTCTAAAATATGCATTTAATGGAAGACAAGTTAATGGATTAACTGAAGATTCGTTAAAGTTCATAATCACACCTATTTAAATCTCGAATTTTCAGCAATATTTGTTCAGTATTTAAAGATTTATTAAAGCTAGAATATTAGACAAGAGCAGGCCCGGATCTAAGGAGGGGACAAGGAGAGCATTCCCCCTTCTCAGAATGCTAATAATGGTAAAAGAGCAAAAAATTATGAAACTAAAATATATCTCAGGCATTTCTCAAGAAATTTTTTAAAGACCTGTAAAACGGAGAGGGAAAGCTTGTACTACATTGGAAATCCAGTTTCTTGCCCCCCCCCCCCCCCTCCCTTTGCATTTTGGCTCGATTATGTTTCTTGTCCCCCCCCCCCCACCTCGATTTTATTTCTAGATCCGGTCCTGGACAACAGTAATGCGTCATAAGAATTTATCTCAGAAATTAATTAAAACTTACAAAATAAGCATTGTTTCAAGCCATTTAATAAAATAAATATATATTTTTGAAGTTTGCGTAATGATTATTTCAATACTGGAAAATTAAGGGTGATTGTTTATAAAACAACATAATTTGTTGTTAAATGCTTTCCAACTTCCATAACTCATCAAATACTTAAGTAATATTGTTGAAAAAAAATGGAGATTTAAATAGATTTTATTGCGATATTTAATTTATCTTCAGTGGCATTTTTCCATTAAATGCATATTTTGGAAGTTATAGAGCTTCGAAATTAGATTCCCATTGACATAACATATGACAAGGCAGTTTATTACACATACATATATACATATGTATAATAAACTGCCTTGTCTTATGTTATGCCTTGTCTTATGTAAACTGCCTTGTCATATACATAACATATGACAAGGCAGTTTATTACACATATATATATACATATGTATGTGTAATAAACTGCCTTGTCTTATGTTATGTATATGGGAATCTAATTTCGAAGCTCTATAACTTCCAAAATATGCATTTAATGGAAAAATGCCACTGAAGATAAATTAAATATTGCAATTGCCAATTGTCAAAGATATTTACACAACCACTAGAATGGAAAGTAAAGCGTATATTTCATTCTGGCAGAATAACGTATTAATAAAACATAATGAAATATATGCATCTTTGGATCTGTTCCAGTTTAATCCTCTAAGTTCATTCCTCCTATGGCTCCCATTGTTTTTCGCTAGATAAAGATAGGTAGTAAAGTATACAAAACGTTTATGAAACGCCATCTTAAAATAAAAAGTTAAACTTTCGATTCCCTCACATGCATGTCTTGACTTCCCAGAAGGCACGTTAGGGGTTTGCTTGAGGTCGCCAACTTAATAGGAACACCAGCATGTTAGAAGTAGTAAAAGACTAGTTGAAAATCACATCTTGTAAATATGGGTCTCATGAATAGTTAGCTGAAAAAAAAAATTGAGTTTCAGAGCTAATGGGATGCGAACCCACGACCTCCCGAATATATTCTATGTTCTGTCACTGAACTATCACGACTAGCAAATGTTTGGCTACGTATTACTATAAGCCTTCTTAACATCTGTTGCTTCTCGCGATATCTGTGCTTGAGAACGGACAGCTCAGCTTCTAGATGATGCTGAAATTATTTCACAGATATTAAATTGATATAATTGATAACAAGTTTAAAACTCATAGTAGAACAGTAGTTCCCTACTACGGGGGAGAATTGGTCGAGATAGAAGGACTTGCCTTGATCCGGATGTTGGTACATTCCCAGCCAGACAGGAAGCATGCTATTACGAAATAGGTTGTTGGCATCATATTAGGATGCCGTGGGTTCGTATCGCATTCGCGGGGAATTCGATATTTTACCACTAACTATTCAAGATGCTTTATTGAGCAAAACACATATTTTAATCGCCAAAAATATATGGGACATATGTTTTTCATCATGCTAGAGATGTCTTCTGGATCTACACCATATTTATGAAGGCTTATTTATATTACCTGTAAAGGAGTGCATTTATTCAATTCGCACAGAAATAAGAGACATAAAAATACGTATTCTCTAAATATTTCTTTCACTCAATCATACAGCACAAACATAAGTTAGGCATCACGCAGTAAAATAAAATGGAAAACTATAGTAATTTCTGAAGCCGAAGCAGCAATAATTCCAAACATCTATGGTTCTTACCTAAGCTGTTTGAAATGGAATTGCACGTATGCTATTGTTCTTTGTGAGAGAGTTGCAAACAGTATTTAAAGCCGTTCTCTTTCCTAAGTAATGATAAGGCAAATACGTATGATACACTATCATGAAGAGTAAAGCATATTTGACGATTTATGCTTTCTGTAACTTTGTTAATTTATGCATATTCTTTCTGCTATTTTCCCCTTTTTCCCCAAGTAATGTGCATATTCAATTTGATACACTGAAAATGCATCCTTTGTCAAATATTAGAAATTGTAAAACTTAACAAAAGAATATTTATTCAAAAATTTTGACAATTGACATTTCTTCTGGGAAAGGGTCCTTTTTTAACTTTATAACTTTCAGCGCTAATATTCATAAGTTAAAGATCGAAATAAATTTAGAAATGTGAGGATTAAAAGGCTTCACATTGCAAAACACCAGTTTTCGTGTTTCAGAAAAGTGCTGTACTCTCTTGCAAAGCATGCTAATTGAATTCGAGACAAAGCATTTTGGATATGTCTTAATGAAGAACTGATCATCTGAAAAGTATTTCTCAAGCAGTCATTATTAGTCTCAAGTCTCAGCAGTCTCAAGCAGTCATTATTAGTCTCAAGTCTCAGCAGTCTCAAGCAGTCATTATTAGTCTCAAGTCTCAGTAGTCTCAAGCAGTCATAAGTTGCTGTTTAGTGCATTTGTAAAGCTTATTTACACTTACTTATATGCATAGTTTCTTTTCTACCTCTACTATGTTGCAAAACGCTCGTTTACATTGCATTACGTTCACGTTTGAAAAACTTTAGATATATAAGTTGTTTGAAGGCACACAAAAACAAGTATAAGTCTACGTATGCGGATAATTATAGTGAAGCATTTTTATTCTGAAAGTTATTCGCATTGAAATACGTAACAAAAGAATAAAGTTAAGCTTATAGGAAACCCATATGGAAAACTTTGTGAAAAGACGTATCCCCAAAGGGAAATGCTGCAACATAAAAGTCATGATTATTATTTCAGTTTTGAAAAGAATGCTCTATCCCAGTGGTTCTCAAACTACTGCGATATGGATGAATAGAATGTGGTATCAGTGGTGGATATATGTGATGCTTACGATGTGTGATGACAATATGTATTATGTATATTATGATAGTATAAGCATATTTTCCATTATGGTGGAACATGCTTTCACTTTCGGTTATGTGTACAATGCAGTGGTTGCTCGTGAGTTTCTAAATACATAGGGCCAGTATACTCTTTAATACTCTCCTTAATACAGAGAAACCAACAAGGCAGGGGCGGTGATGTCTCAGTTGATAGTACGTCATGACGGTGATTTTCTCTGCTAACACCAACTCTGTCCTTGGTAACAAAAAGAACACCGATTGGCTTGGAAAAGAATACATATATACATGTGTAATGAAATTTTCATATATATATTATGGCTTACATTATACGAGTTTCTTTAGATTCAGAAGCGGAAGGGACTGCATTACGGATTTTCTCACTTGTATATATTTAATTTATTTATTTATTATATAATTCCTCCCACCCTTTGTATCCGAATTTCACATTAGAGGAAAGTATCAAAATAGTGTATTGATCCTGAATTTTTCACACAGTTTTCCAACAGTGCATTCCGTGATGCGCTAAAAACATTACTCTCGACCAATAGCAAAATTGGTTTGAATTTAAAACCGTTTCTATTTTTAACTTTGCTTAGTTATAGACGGGGAGATTCACAAGACCTATTGAATTTCAACAGGAAATTGGCTATTAATGCAAGACTAGTGAGCTCCTGAACAAGAGGGGTAGTCAACCTGGACTGACCCTCCTGTGCAGGTATTTAGTGTTCCTCCCCAAGTCTTTTTCTGACCAAATCATTTTTATTGTTCTGAAAATAAACCTATTTAAATATAACAGGACATGTTAAGAAATCAAACACTAATTCTGCTGCTGCTTGGGATTTGAGATGGTATAAGATTATGAATGTTATTCGTACAGGATTGCATAGTACATTTGGTTGAGGTTAGTATTATTACCAATGGTGAAAATAGGATTGGACGTTATATGACGACATCCTGCTAGTTCTGAGGATGAAAAAGAACAAACTGGTAAAATCTAAAAAAAAAAAAAGCGCAGGCCGCTTTGGATTGCTATTTTTAGGTTTATTTAGGATAATATTATTTATTTTTTGGGGGAGGGGGTTAAAAGAATCAATGTATTTTGTCCTACCTCTAGTTCAAAAAATACCATTTCCAATACTGATTATTACGAAAGAAAATCTCTAAATTTTCATTGGTTGTCTGTAATGATTTAAAGAGCGTTTACTCGTTGCTATAATTTATTCCAGAAATCGTTAATGTCATAAATATATATATATAGTTGAATATGCATAAATTAACAAAGTTACAGAAAGCATAAATCGTCAAATATGCTTTACTCATTACTTTTCATGATAGTGTATCATACATATTTGCCTTTAATAAAGATTGACTTGGTCGCTTCAGTTTCAAGTGTGGAACAGAGCTGCCTTGCAACGTCATCATATCAGAAAAATCCAATCAGAAACTAATCCAAATGCCGCAAATTCGTGAACAAGACACTTCCTTCCCACAGTTAAGAAAACCACCGAGACTAAATAAATAATCCAATCACTAAGCCTTATTAACTATTTTCTGGAATAAACTGTTCCAATAAATTAATGTTCTTATCACTGCAGACAACGGAAACAAATTTACAGAATACCATTAAAAACATTATAACTGAAGACCTATATCAGTGCGCAATACTATATCATATCCATGAGCCAACATCAACTCCCAAACAGCACACAGATCCGATAAACTGTGCTTCAAATTGACGATATTCTACAGCGCTAATGAATCCGTTATATATAATTCATATAATCTATAACTAATAATAATCTATCATTGGTTATAGATTTTTCAAATTCCATAACTAATGATAACCCATACAGGATATTTACATCCATATTTACCTTTCTGAAATACACCTATTTGCCACAATTCGAACCCTATTCCCTATTTACTATTTATACCCAATTCTCTATTTACTAAAACTCTCTTGAAGACATCAGTAAGCTATTCGAAACAAATTGCAGAACTCCTTTATTTACAGTATTTTAAATATGTATTGGTTTAGTATAATAGAAGATCAAAAGTTATTTAAATAATGATTTACATTTTATTGCACATTTCTCTGCTACAATTACTGATAAAATATTATGGTACATAGTCTGAATTCTTATGCATGAATAAAATTGATTTCCATAAAGATTGGAAACTATACCCTAGAGTAGGTATTCTCAAAGTGCGGTACGCGGTAAAAAATTTTGGGTTACGCTTGAGAACTCAAAAGTCGCTAGATCTAATAACAAAATCGCTAAGTTGGCAGGATGTTGAAGATAACTTACGACTCTACCTTAGCAAGATAACCTCAACCATTGAGGAGCCGTGCAAGCGTAAAGAAACGCAACAATTTCACTGACTACCCATAAAATGTTTATAATTTTATAAGATTTGTTAAATAATGTCATTTTGTGTTTATCGATATATGTAATTTATGAATACAAAATTTAATGTATATATATATATTATTTTATTCCCATTGTTATACTATAACTGTAGTTTTATCTACCTATACAAGGGGTACAGTACGCCAGTTACATACACATTTCCGTACCACGTTTACACGTTTCAGTACGTGAAGCATAAAAGGTTGTGAACCACTGCCCAAGAGTATATAAGTTATGATTATGGTTTAAATTTATAACATTTGAGAGAGCTTTCTCTGGCAAAGAGAGTTATTTTTTTTTTCCTCAATTAAACTGTGTCATACATATATATGTAGTTTTTGTATTGTTCATAATCTTAATACATATGCTCAAATATATTTTTATATATAAATATCCTAAGTTTTATTTTTTTCTAATTGCTTTGGGTCAGAAGTATGCAACTAACAGCCCGAGAGGAGTGTAACATTGAAGAGATAAATTGATAGTGGAAAAAAAATACTTTCCGCAAGAAAATCAAAATAATCGATTTAACATAAGTTCACATGTCAGTGCATTACCAAAATATAGGAAGGCATTTGATCAACTAATACGATCTAAGTTAAAACATTATTCGGATATAAATACAACATTTGCGGGATAGTGATGCAAGTCATTTATTACACATAATGGATGATTAATGTTGAGTCCATCTTATTACATCAAGCATTAGATGTCTAATTTAAATATTTAATAAATATCCCATTAGGCATCTGCTTGACCACAGAGGTCTTGCAGTAGTCTGTCAGTTTATACAACATAATACAAGGTATATTAGGAAGGTTGTTGGGTTGGGTTGTTTTACCTCTGAGCGGCACTTTTTTGCACACCATGGGCTAAATGGCCAGGTCACATGGACTTCGAAGGCTCAGAGAATGTTGGGGGAGGGGACCCACTGGAACAGCTGTTGGGAGACAGATGGTAGCCTCCCGTCAAGACCATCCAGCGTGTTCTTTAACGTGCACAGGGTATGACTCTCCCGCACACGGGGCCACGGCTTAACGTTCCATCCGACGGACGGCGGCCTTTCCAAGCCCATCGGTGTCCCTTACTGACCGTGGGCAGGGCGGGGAATTTTGCGGAGATAAATCTCAACGATGACTCAGCTGGGACTCGAACCTGGGAACTACAGATTACGAGCTTGGCGCGCTACCGACTGAGCCATCCCCGCCCCCTATTAGGAAGGAAAGACAGCAAAAGGACAATACTAACATTCATGCCTTATACGGGGCTCGAACCCAGATCCCTTTGATCAGTAACCAACTAATCACCCAACCAATAGATTCATATATTTTAACTCAGTATTCAGCGTTCATTTCCTAAACAATAAATTCACTTTAAAATTCTATCACACTCAGATATTCTAATTAGGTAGCTGTACTCAAATTCTCATCAACAGCCAATAATACAGATTGGTGCATCATTTCCTTCACACAAACATATTAATTAGAAGCTAACAAGGTTTCATCAGTAGTTATTGTCTGAAACGTTAATACATAATTTTCCGAACACTAAAATCTCAATGCTTGGTTAAATTATGCAAAATAATGTAAATTTTTTTTCCCAAATATGTAAGATTCAGTAATGTAGTACATATCACTTTAGATAGCTTTTGTTGGGAAGCCATATTAGCGGTTACTCCTTCACTCAGTAGCTATTAAAATAACTACATGTTTCTTACTGCATAGAGTAATACTCTCACTAATTTCGACTGAATCAATAATATGCGCATCATGTAAGCTAATGTATATTACATAGAGGGCCGGATTTGGGAGGTAAGGGGGCCATGTGCCCCCCTTTCAGAGTGCTAGTAAGGAGTATATAGGCAAAAATTATTAAATATTTATATTTTGTGCATTTTTTCAAGGAAAGTTTAAAGACTTATAAAATGGAGAGAGAAATGTTATACTGCTTTGAAAATCCAGTCTCGTCCCCCCCTCCCTCCGCTTTTTTTACATTTTTCCAGCTCGATTGCGTTTCATGGTCCTCATCTCGATTTTTGTCCTAGATCCTGGCCTGACTACATATATTACTAATGTATATATATATAACTGCATATATATTTTCAAATAAAAATATTACTTACCCGAAATCACCGGCAACAGTGTCTCCTCCATCACAATTTAATAATTACTGAGTTTCAAATAATAACTTAGTGGTGGCGCTTTAATCAGCGATATCATCTCTACGTATTGTTCCCTGATGTGGCTGCCCAGCCCTCGCTTTAACCTGTACACTGGCGGTGGGACATGTTATTGGTACTAGTATGGTAAATAATGGAAATTTATCGGCACACTTAAGGCTTGTCCCAGTAATATTTCGCGCTTACACTTAGGGCGACGCGAAATAGTTTCTAGTGTATTTACTTCCCTAAATGACTATTGGAATGAAATAAAACGGGTAAGATGTTATATAAAATTTATTATTTATTCTAAATCGGAGGATAATATTTTCGTACTTATTATAGAAATGTTGGTCGGCTTAGCCCCTCTGGCCCTAATGACGAACTGCCCTTGGTACAATGATTTATGAAGTTCAAAATAAACAATGATTTTTTTCAAACTCACGGCCTGTCGTATTGCCATCAATTTCGGCTCTAGCAACTTTTTTTACTAAACGTTTGGTAAAGTAAAATCAGCATTTAATTACTTTTTTTGTATTCAGTCTCTTTCATTGACGAGTTTTATAAAGATGGTACTCTAGAAATTTCAATTTCTATAAATTATTACTAGTGTATTTCATTGTAAATAACACTGGTATTTCTATTTGGTTTCCAAATTATTAAAATCGTTTTAAATTGTAAGTGGGTGGCAAATCTTTTTATTTCTCAGCCAATAATGAGGTGCAATATTATGGTGTCCCGTCAATTCATGGTGCTCTATTCATTGGATGTCAATTTATCGCGCTCAATTCATCGCAGTGTTAGACGTGGATTTATTGACTTTCTGCATCTGTAGATTGTTCAAATGAACTCTAGAGACAATAATTTAGACTTTAAAAGGTTAAACATGCATCACAGAATTTACCTCAGAAATTAATTAAAACTACCATAACAAGGATTGTTTCAAATCATTTAATAAAATATGCATTTTAAAAGTGTGCTTAATATTGAAATAATCATTACGCAATTATTAATGATATTTATAAAAATTATTTATTGTTAAATGTGTTGCTTCCGTACCTCTTTAAATACTGAACGAATATTGTTGAAAATCGAGGTTTAGATAGATTTGATTATGATCTTTAATTTATCATCAGTTACATTTTTCCATCAAATGCATATTTTAGGAGTTGTAGACTACCAAAGAAATATATAATCAATAACGTATGTATAACCAGTGTAAAAAAAACAAAACATAAATCATAAAATTCTATTAAAATTAATTATTTTAATGAGAATTTACTTCGTCGAATTTGGACTTCTTCTTGTCCTATATACGCTCTTTTTCTCTTTGGCAAAATTATTGAATTTGTTATCAGCAGCTCTGGGGCCGGACAAAAAGAAATGGCTGGCGTAACCTAATGGTGCCTCTGTGAAGTAGGGTCACGGCCCGTTGTTTCCTCATTTGTATGATGGGATGTGGCCTTTGGTGGCAGGGCTTGTGAGGGTCTGCAGACTGGTTTGGGAGGGCCAGTCTAGTGGGCTTATTCGTTTGCGCAGGGAAGCTTTAGGTTACAGCTCCGATGGAGGGGCTGTGGCTGAGAGTACTGCGAACTGGTGTTGGGGGGCACCGGTCCAGTGGGCTCATCGGTGCAGCCTCAGTGAAGTTGAGGTACAGACTGCTTCTGGGGGGCAGCGGGTGCGTGGCACTGATAGAGAGGACGAAGTTGAAGGCTTGCGACTGGAAAAGATCCTCGGTTGACAGGCTTATCGATGGAAAAGCCAAACGAAGAGTCTCCATCCCGGGAGACGAGTCAACTTGGATCTATATATCCATTTTTGTGGCTAAACTGATAACAGATTAAATTTAGGTTTTGGCCGATGAATGAACCTTCCTTCTACAGGATTGTTCGCCATAGGTAGCTGTGGATGAGCTGTGTCCTTGTGGCACTCTCTTGCCCCGGGTTATGTAGTGGTGTTCATGGCATTCTCCCTATAGGTGGTGTGCAGCGATATTGCTGCAGTACATCTGGGACTTGCCTTTATTTAATGCTATTGTTACCCTTAGTGGGAAGAGAGAGGTGCAATATATTCGTTTTAGGAGAAAATTGTTTGTTTTTATATATGAATGAAAATAAAAATTGGGTTGGATTGGTATTGATAAACTGGCTTCGATCACAAAAGAGACATCAATGGGCTTGAAAAGGCCGCCACCGTCGGATGGGACATTAACTCGTGGCTCCGTGTGCAAGAAAGCCATACCCACTGCGTATTAAACAACATGATAGATAGCCTTTATGGAAGGCTTCAATCTGTATCCTAACAGCTGTCCAGACTGTCGCTCAGAAGTAAAACAATTTAACCCTCTGTTATTAAGGTGGGGCATAAAATATAAGAGTTTTAGTTACTACAGGTCACAATAGAACCATATAACATACAAAATAGCTCCCCAAAATACCAACTAAAATTTTCCTACCAGAATAGAGAATTACTACTGTGCTACGTCAATAGGAATCTAATCTCGAGGCTCTATAATCTCTAAAATATGCATTTAATGAAAAAATGTGACTGATGATAAATTGTAGATCATAATTAATTCTGTTTAAATCTCGATTTTCAACAATATTCGTTCAGTATTTAATTGGCACCGAAGCTGGAATATTTAACAATAAATTATTTTCATAAATATCGTTAATGATTGCCTAATATTGAAATAATCATTACCCAAAGTTTTAAAATGCATATTTTATTAAATGGTTTGAAACAATACTTCTTATTTAAGTTTTAATTAATTTCTGAGGTAAATTCTTATGATGCATTTTTAACCTTTGAAAGTCTAAATTATTGTTTTTTGAGCATTCATTTGTGCAAAAATGTAGAAAATCATGTCTAGCACTACAATGAATTGATACTGCGATGAACTGATGTTGCGATGAATTGATGCCCGATGAATTGATGCTTCGATTAATTGCTCTTCGCTGAATGACGTCGCAATGAATTTATGCTACGATGAATTGACATTGCAATAAATTGATGTTGCGATGAACTGACGTTGCGATGAATTGGCGTGCGATGAATTGACCGCGATGAATTGATGTTGCGATGAACTCACGTTGCGATGAATTGGCGTGCGATGAATTAACCGCGATGAATTGACGTAGAACACAATATTATAAGATGGGACAACATGTTTAGTCTAACCGGCCGGATTTAACTCTATTACGGATAGCTTTTGACCCTCAATCTATAGTTTGCCCATCACTGTTGTTGCAAACAGAATTCAAAGTGATTTAGTGGCATATATCTCTTTAGATAAGTTTTTACGAAATGATTCGCACCCGGTTTAATATTGTCGGGTTTGGGCTCGAAGATTTATTCTCGAACACATCTCTTAAGTCTGAAACAACAATTTCTCTTCTCAATAGTCTTAAAGTCTAAAACAACAATTTCTCAGCTATAAGAGCTTCATAAGTATTTATTATAAAGTTTGTAATGAGTATTTATTATAAAGTTGTAATGAGTATTTATTATAAATATTTCATTAATAAGTATTTACAGCAAGGTATAGAATTGTGTTTTTTTTAGGAATGTTTCGATTTTTTTCGCTAGAAAGGTGTTAAATGGAATATCGAATACGTTTTAGATTGACACAGTTATGCATGTCTTGGTTCGAGAGAAAACTTTTTAAATTTATGCATACAGTATCAGAATACACCTTAAAATTTTATACACCGTAAATATTATTTTAACTAGTTTTATACAGCGAAAATATATTTCGAATTACATTAATGAAGCTTTAAAAAGAGTAAAGTTGGCGTTGAAACGAGTAAAGGAATCGTTAGAAAGGGTATAGGGGGCGCTGAATTCAAAAATGTTGGGAACCACTTCTGTACAGCATTCAAGGTGAATTGTATTTTTAGTTTTTCTGGATTAATTGGATGTAATTTTGTAAATCAAATATTTTTTGCGCTATGCTTTTTAGTAGAACAAAATTGTTCTTGTTTTTTTTTTCAATGTAAAATTTTAAAAGGAATTTTTTTCAATTTAAGTTTCGATATAAGTATGATATTGAAAAAAATTAAAAGTCAAAATTCGACGACTCTCTTTATGCACCGTTTGGCTAACTTCTATATACTCTCCTCAATTTATTGATTTATCAGAGTTATTGTGTAAATGTGAAGATATTCAGAAAGCAAATCAGGATTTTATAACATTTGATTTTGAAGCATTAAAAATGAAATATTATGTACGAAGCTCTTATAGCTGAAAAATAGTTGTTTTGAGACTTGAACAGTGACTTAGGGCTTAATGCAAGTCACACTGCAGTTATAAAACTAGGTTTACTGACTAGTAATAATCTGGCCACCTAACTGTAATTCATTGCCCAGAAACGTTAGTGGATATCAATTAACTTTTAGGCAGTTCGAAAAGTTAATTAAATGAACTCTTAAAGTAGCTAATTGATGACATTTGACGGAAAAAGGTAAATTTTATCGTACTCGTTTGACTGGGTATTGCTGAGAATGTCATACCACGTGATTGATTGCTACATTCGAAACAATTATACTCCCGATTGAAACCGCCTTGAAATTACCTAAATTTTTTGTTTTCATTTACTCATTGCATGATTTATATTTATTATACAGAATAACGCTATTAGTACCTACCCGCTAATGAGAGAGAGAAGTTTTACTAATAAATAGACGGGAAAGCCTCTAATAACTATAAGGAAGTTTGAGCAGCTTCTTTTAATTTAAATGTTATTTTAATAGCATCATTTCTTGAAACCGTTCCCTATAAGTATAATTATTGCATATTAACCTATTTTACATTTTATTAACTTACAAGATCGCACAGCGCTATGCTTCTTAGTTTTTCTAAGTTAAACGTATACATGAAAAGTGTGGAGTAATTATGAAAACGCAAAAAGTAGGCACCACTATATTAATTCTGCTCTGTAGTAATTTTCTCGAATAACGTTGTAGTAATTACCTTTACATTTTTTTCACCCCCTGTTAGTTTTTTTTCTCATTGCAAATAACTCAGACTCTTAGCAGAACAAACAGCAGCAAAAGGAAAAGGAGAGAATAAAAAAAGTGAGAGAGAAAGAAAGAAGTCCTCACAAGAAACCTAGCGCCAGTAATTTTGTGTTTGGTGAAGTGCATAGATTTTTTTGCCTTCAGTTCTGCTAGCCCTTAATACCTCCATAATTCCATTAAGCAAGAGGCTCACGAAGTCGGTAAACTGCAGAGTAATTAACTGCTGCCTCTTCCACAGCTTCTAAACTGCTAACGTAGGCATTCGCATTACCAGCGGCCCTGATGCGGATAAACGTTGCCTCGCACTGCTTAAGAGAAGATTCAAAGACTGTTCATTATCAAAAGTCTAAAGGGGTTAGCAAAAGAATTAAAAAAAGGCATATTTATATGAACATTTTCCACCTGAACACTTCTTAATTTCCACGACACATTTGCCACTTCCGATAGTTAATAATAAAAACTGTTCATTTCGCAATTTCCAGAAATTTCGTGACTACTCGCTGAAGATGAAAAAAATATCTGCATCACTATTACGGATGAGAGCATAAGCCTCACCCACTAGCTGATGACCAGCACTTCAGGACGAAATCATCTTCTCGGCTCATCTGTATTCTGCGCATCTCCTGACCTCCTCTGCGCATTGCGAGGAAACTCACAACATGTGACGAGCGCGCAGAGTACGAAAAGAAAATCCGCCAGCAACTACTGGATGTAGTGGAAGAATAGAGATTTGCACGACGGCCCTGTACGGTGTCTCTGTACAAGAAAATAGACGGCAACATTAGCGAGACCTTACTAGAAGGTAATCAAGAAAAATGATGCTGCCCTTGTATACGACAGAATGATTACCTGGAGATTAATTGAAGCCTGCCTCCCCAAACTAGCGTCTGGGAGGTCCACTTTTATTTCTCTCCATCTTTCGGGTCAACAGAAACAAAAACTTCGTTCTTATAATTCTTTTAGAGGAAGAGAACAACGAAGAAACTCTGCGATGTTCATTTCCAAAAAGAAGTGTTCTTAGCAGCTCCAGAAACTGAAAACAAAGAAATGAGAATTAATTATTGATGTGGCTTCGTTTCTTGCTCTTCCTATTTCATCTCTTTTTCATTAGCTTCATGTTTAGCCTTATTAAGATCCTTTTTTTTTCACTTTTGTGATTTCTTGCCTTTCAACCGCGATCATGCATTTAAATATGGTATGATTTCCATACACTGGTTTCCATAAATTAAGGAAAAATGAGGAAAATCGCGGTAATTCGCCAAACAATTATGTTATTCTCACCGAACTTCTTCATATAACCAGTAAAGTAATGCCGAGTGAGCATATCGTATGCAAATTAGTTTAGGTTGCGTTAATTTGCGATTTCGGATATCGGCATAAAAACGGTTGTTTTGGAGTGGATCGTTAATTTGTGTTGTAAATGTGAGTAAAGAAATTCGAAATAGCCATTTTGTATGAATGACCTCGAGACATCATTTGCTAAATGAACTACGGTGGAGAGCTATTGGCAGGCTCGAAGCAGGCCAAAGTCAGTCAAACATAGCACAATGGCTGAATGAGAGTCCTTTTGTGGTCTGTAGATTGTGAAATCAATTTCTTAGCATGGATTCCGTCTCTCGGGGTTTAGCCGAGGAAGGGCTAGAGTTACGACCGCTGTACAAGACCGATATCTGCGATTAACAGCACGAAGGAGCAGGACGTCTACTTCCTCTCAGCTACGATCCTCTCTTGCAACAGCCACTGGTAGGGTTGTATCAGCTTCTACTCTGCGTAGAAGGCTTCATGAGGGAGGTCTGTTATCCTAGAAGGCCAGTAATTTGCATACCCCTCAGGTCACGCCACGGGAGAGAGCGTTGAATTGGGATGCACGTATGTTAACTAGACAGAAGAGCAATGGAAGTTCGTACTCTTCACAGATGAGCCCAGATATTGCTTGCAGCGGGGTTCCGGACATTGTTTGATGAGTAGAGAACGAGGTACCCACTATCATCCCAGTAACATACGTCAAAGAGTTAGTTACGGCGGAGGTAGCGTCTATGTTCAGGGTGGCATATCCTTAGGTGGACACAGAGACCTCTATGAGTTGATGAGTGGGAACCTCAATGCTCAGAGGTATATAGATGACATCCTGGACCCTTATGTACGTCCTTACGCTGGTGCAATAGGTGAAACATTCATCTTACAAGACGATAACGCTGATCCACACAGAACTCGATTAGTGGAACAATACGTTGAAGAGGAGACCATTATGCGCATGGAGTGGCCAGTTCGATCTCCCGACCTAAATCCATGATGATTGATGAGCATGTTTGATGCTCTAGGAAGACGTGTTGCTGCCATCAACCTTACTAGAAGTACCGGTACCTAACACCGGTACCTAAACAAAGGGGGAGCTTATTATTGCTTTAAAGGAACAATGATCTTTACTACCTGCGGAGCTGATTCACAAGATCATAAACAGCATGGGACATCACTGTCGCATTGATGTAAGTGGTAACTACACTCCTTATTAAAAAACTTTGCCCCTTGCATCCTGATACTTAATTTTTGGACAAGGTCATGTGTTATTTTTTGAAGAAAAATGCGCATAATGCACTCCATACGTATAATGGGCTCCTCTTGAAAGTATTGTTCCATTAGTCGAGCTCTGTGTGGCCGAGCGTTATCGTCTTTTAAGATGAATGTTTCACTTATTGCACCAGCGTAAGAACGTACAAGAGGGTCCAGGATGTCATCTCTACACCTTTGAGCATTGAGGCATTTTAGCGAAATATCGCGATTTTTCTCATTTTCCTTAATTTATGGAAACCAGTGTATATTGTCTTGCATTTTTCCTTATTTTATATAGGTTTAAATATTCTATTATATTTCACATATTACTATGATATTTCATCTTTGACTCTTTTCCATAAGTTTTAAATAGTTCTCTAAAACCTTCTGCTATCTGTGCTTCACATAAAGCGTGTAATACGCATAAGGCAATTACCACGAAAAAGTTTCTTGTCCAATAATCCATTAATACGCTTAACCACGAAAGACATGAATCAATAAAACGCAAGATGCGAAACTTGGAAATGTCTCAATCCTCAACTCGTTAGGGAGCTTCTGAATAAGACTTTTACGTTGCGATTGTACCGGTATAAAAGAAATTATGCTTCACAGTATACTTTGCAAAATTGAAAATTAAAAAAAAAAAATCATTTTCGATTATTCATTTCCATAAACTATAAACAATAATTGAGCCGTCCCGTGGCCGAGTGGTTAGCGCGCTTGGCTACTGATCTACGGGACCTGGGTTCGAGCCCCGGGTAAGGCATGGATGATCGTGTTGTTTTCTGCTGAGGTCCTGCCATCCTCTCAGATCTTCTACTGTGGCATATAAACTGATAGGCTCCTGGGGGTATTTATTTATTTTTATTTATATAAACAATAATAATTTACGTTAGAAAAGTACTTATTTCTTGCATAAGACATGAAAGAACTGTGGCGTGATAAAACAAGGAAGAACTCGTTCTCTAAGAAAATCCTCGATTAACGAATCAAAAGGGGGTAAACACTTGAAATTAGTTCAATTCAATTGAATTCAAATTAGAGAAAATTAAAAATTTAGAAAACATATTATAAAATTATTATTAAAATTCGCTATTTAAAAAAATTATTATTAATTATATTTATTATCATAAAATTTTAGGGAAAATTTATCAAAACGGAGAAATATTATTTTTAACACAAATATTATTATTACAAACACAGAACGTCGATTAACGGAAAATTTTTACCTTATTGAGACACTAAAATGTAATGTAGTCTAATTGGCTTGAATAGCAGACTAACCACATGAAAAAAAGGCAGAATATTCCCTAACAATGTACATTACATGATGCAGGTTTCGTTAAAAAGACATCATTTTATTATAAGACGAATAACACTTGGATGACATGTGTAATAAATGTTACAAAATATTTTGTTGACAGGTAGAATATTTTTTTCTGAATCAAAATACCTTACAATACCATAGAAAATCCATTCCGTACATTACTATACACACACACACACACAAAATAAAACTCTTTTGCACTTAGACAAGGTTTACGTACTGAAACAAATATGTATCATTTTATATCTCAACAAGAAAAAAAATCGATATTTAAAACATGAGGCATTAAATTAATTTGACTATGGGATTGCCACACTTTCAAAAATATATTGCTTTTAATATCTTTCATGTTAAATTTTAGAATTATTCGTTATTCCCATTTTCCCGACGTTAATTTTATATGAGTTATAAGTCATCTGTATCGGGAAAAATAGTGCAATGTTCTGTATATTTCCAAACTTCTCTGACAAGTAATCCATGCATAATTCTAAATTTGAATAATTTTAATTCATCAAGAATAGTTTCTCCAAAGTGTTCTTCGTCTTGTCTTACAACTTTAAAAGTTTTTAAAATTTACATCTTCTCCTTCTCTGTTATCTTTCTCTCAGCAGCATCACTTGATGGATTTCTCTCAGCATTCCCTTTGATTTCCCTTGTGATCATACGTAAAGCTAGAATCGCTGCTGATAATATTTTCTTTTTACATTCGCAGTGGCATTGTCCAGAATTCCGATAATTCAAACCTCTCAGGATTCTTTCGTAACTTAAACAAATCCTTTTCGATCTATGAAGGCAACTTTTAAAGTTAACCCCATCTTCATTCGCCAGGCATTTACTTTGAAAATTTAAAAAAAAATATTTACATAGAATTCTGAAGCGTATTTTAGAAAATAGAGATAGTCCCATGTGAAGTCGTAATCAAATAAATTTGTTTTTGAGAAATACAATTATTCAATTACTAGAACTCTACCTTAATTAGCACCAGGAAAATTATGTTTATTGTTAATATGGTGGTTAGAGAAACTTTACAAAACTTCGAAGCTGTCTTTTCATTCGCTATTATATTGTATTATACTACGTACTATTCGAAAAAGGAATTATCATGATTAAAGCAATATTAATCTTGGAAATCCTGTGTAAACTACATTTCATATTATAATCTCTGTACTTTTTTTCTTTGGTTTTGTCGGAAGCCGATGACTTGGACAGGGCAACATTAAAATATCTTATTAATTAAGCATGGTCTTACTTAACTAACGCAATAGAGTTTAATACTTGCCCTTGGGATTTATTTATCCCATTTCAACAATTTGGCATACCTTAAACTGATGCTATGTGAGACACAGTGTTAATAATTGCTATTATATCGTGTATCGAACTTCTTGGTATTAAATTTTGTTTCGCTTTCATATAGAATATGCAATCTCTCTTATTCAGTAACAGGCTCAAAAACATAAGCCTGCAAAGAGAAGCCTTAGGTTGTTATACATTAATAAGATTAGAAACTGATTAATAAAATATAGGAAAAACTTCTCAAGAGCATTATTCGGTGTTATTTTCCATTATTACTTTTTATTATATAATATTAGATAAATAAAAAAAAATAAATACCCCCTCAAGCAGCTGCTTGCCACAGAGGTCTGACAGGAACCTGTCAGTTTATATGCCACAGTAGGAGATCTGAGAGGATGGCAGGACCTCAGCAGAAAAACGACACACACATCCATGCCTAATCCGGGGCTCGAACCCAGGTCCCTTAAATCAGTAGCCAAGCGTGCTAACCACTCGGCCACGGGACGGCATAATATTAGAGAGTGCCTTTTATAGTTAATAAATTTGAGCTTATAGATTATGTTGGAAGTATATACGAATGTAAACGCGCATACCAAAATAAAGCTTATATATACGACTTAATTGGATATATTTATAATATCGTATAAGTAAGCTAATCTTAACTCTGAAATTCTGGTGGTCGGATTTAAAGTAATATTTCGCTACAGAAAATCAATATTATTTAATTCTGATAATTTTAGTGACATTCATAAAATACTAGAGCAATATAAATATAGCTCATTAATATTTTATATTATAAAATGCATCCTAATGTGAAATTAAAACGTACAAAATAAAAATTGAAACTAAAGCGAAAAAAAAACTTACTAAAGTATAATTTCGGAATGAGCAAATTCAAATTTATTCAAACTTCCTTGGAGGAAATTTTGTTCTTGAACTTTTTTTTGTATTCAATAAGCTTTTCCTATAAGCTGATCATCCTGCGCACCAAAGTTAAAAAAATTATTAGTAATCCCTACATTATAGTAATATAGGAAGATAATAAAGCTTAAGCATATAAAAAAACAAGAAAATTGTCTTAACATACATACAAGCTGTCTGAAAAAATATAGGTACAAACTTTTAGGGGAGGTTGTTGTTTCCATTACCAGAAACATCACCGTAAGTCAACAGACGGTGCTGTTTCATCAGTGCGCTAGTGGGGAAATTTCGGATTTCCTCATTCGAGCGTAGTCGGCTGACGAAGAGCATGCAAAGGTATTCGAACAGGGAGCTGGCAGACATGCACTTAGTGTATGGAATAGCTGAGGGCAACGGACGAGCCGCTCAACGAATGTATCAAAAACGCTTCCCACACAGACGTGTACCGGGCCAACGTTTGTTTGCGCGTGCGCATCAAAATTTGTGCGAATATGGGTCAAGAGGTAGCAGAAGTGAGGGCAGGCTAATCTAGTACACCATTTGTAATAATTATGTCCAATAAATGTTTTCCCATTAATCACTGTCTTGTGTCCTTTCAGATCTTGCACCTCTGCTACCACTTTCCCATGACGTTTCCAGTTATCGGTTCCTATGCAATTCTCATTCCTTTAGATGTTATCTACCTTCCCCAAAAAGTTTATACCTATATTTTTGAGACACCCTGTATACTTTGCTATCCGAAGTGGAATAATTATATACGCTGTGATGCACTACCTTACTGCATATGATGTCTTGTTTAGAGTCGTAGCATTCACCAGCAATTATTATATTGGTTTCTTCTAGCGAAGCGATTTGTTGGCATTTTGTTTCAATAGGACAATTTTCAAGACTTATAGTTTGGGGTTTGTAATCAGTCTTTAATATAAACAATGCAGGATGATCCTATTACCATCCCTCTACTTTCGAGTTTGTCTGTTCCATGTTGGTAGTGGTCGGTCCCATTTTCGCTCAGCTATCATTACACTGCTGTTTCCATGTCGCTATCACTTTCAAACCTTAGACCTCGAAGATTAGAGTTGTACAAAGATGACAAACGCTAGGTACCAGATACAGGATCCTAAAATATCTCCTAATGCAAACACTGCAAAAGTTGTTAGATTGCCATGAGAGAGTGCAGCCATCGTTGACGTTCAGAAGCAGAGCAACTTTCCGGATCATCCTGCTTACAGGCCGTATCTGGCGCTTGTCGATTATTATCTTCTTCCAGAGCTGAAGGAGAAGTTTGGAGGCCACACAGTTTTCAAAGTGATGACCACGTGGAAACAGTAGTGAAACGATGGCTGAGCGAAAAGTTACGGACTTCTACCGACGGAATAGAAAAACTCATCATAAACATCTTAATCTTTTCATGCACTATGTTGAAAAGTCGTGTGATTACAGTAAACTTACCATTCAATGTACATATTAGGATTTTACCGATGTTCGTACAGTTGTATAAATGATTTATTGTTTAAAAAAGTATAATTATTCATTTGACAGTTATTACATAATAAAACAAAATTCACACAAACTCAAAATTCAAAAAAGTTGTGTAGAATTCGAGAATTTCATTTGGTCAAAAAAATTGCAATGTTTTAACTAACAACAACTTCTATTAAACAATTATAAAAAGGAAAAAAGAAACTTTTTTATTCTTAACTATTGATTAGGGAAGATAAGGCTATTTATCATGTTCATGAATTATTAGGGTTGGGCTGGGTTATTTTATCTCTGAGCTGCACTTTTTTTGCCCACAGTGGGCAAAATGGCCAGGTCACAAAGACCATATGGGCTCAGAGAAGGTTTGGGGAAGGGGGTCCATTGGATAGCTATTAGGAGACAGATGATTTCATCCCGTCAAGCCCATCCTATGTGTTCTTCAGCGTGCAAAGGGTATGGTTCTTCCGCATACGGAGTCACAGCTTAATGCCCCATTCGAAGGACGGCGTCCTTTTCTAGCCCATCGGTGCTCTTACTGACAGAGGGTCCAGCTGAAACTCGAACCTGGGAGCTGCAGATTACCAGTCTAGCGAGCTACCTTCTGAGCCATCCCGGCTCCAACTATTAAGGGAGCGAACTGGCTCAGATGGTTGCGCGCAAGACTCGTAATTTGCAGTTCCCAAGTTCGAGTGTCAACTGTTCCAGCCAGTTAAAAAACACACTTGATGGCGTTTACTTCTTTCAAATGAGGTTTGCATCTATCTCATAATAGCTGTTAAGTGAATCCCATTCCTCCAACATTCTCTAAGCCCTTGGGGTCCTTGTGACCTGGCCATGTAGCCCGTTGTGTGCACAGAAGTGCAAAACAACCCAAGCAACTTGAACTTCTCTCTCTTGTGTGGAGATAACTGTAACTTTTCATCTAGTAGCGCCTCTGTCGATCAGTGTTTTCTCCAGGAATATAAATTAAGATAAATGCTGTCGATTTTAAGAGGGGTCATTTAATTTTGTAAGTCTATTTAATGAAGAGTGATAATGATGAACGACATGATATAGTTGATATAGAGTGAATATTTTGCTCTGGTTGATCACTAGATAATGTTAAAAGATTTTGGTGGGGAAACTTCTACTTTGTTCTTGTCAAGACCAAATGTCAAATGCAAACAAGTGGATATAATTTCATCACGACAAGCCTACCGACCAAAGCTGCTAATATGAAGTAGTGGCCTTCTCAACAGACCCAGTTTGTGTCTAGGGTTCAATATCTATTAGTAGAAGCTTATAGTTAGAAGGGCAAGGGTAATGCAGGATGTGTCAAAGTCCAAAGCTTGGCACAAGAGTGAACTATTAATTCGGCAAGTAATTTGAAACGAAATCGCAAGTGTATAATTAATCTATAGCCTGTTGTAACTTTAGAAGGAATTTAATGACCTCACTCCCAAAGCGATGATAGAGATATCGAGTCTTAAAAGTTCTCATTAAATATCATTGGCTGTTGCGTCTATAGCAGACAATCAGTAATTATAAATTATTACACACTGCACAGAGAATTACTAGACACCACTGTCTGCAGACTTTAGAGGGAAAGAGGATACATTGGCAGTAACTGATTCTGCAGCTTTTATGAGATAATATTACTTCTAAATTCGGTAACTTTGATTTATCGGTTACAATTACTTATTTAAAAATGTAATAAAATGATACAATAGGGTTTACATTTTTTTGTAACTGTAGTAATTGTCACTGGAGTGCTATCTGGTGCTAGCTTAAGAAACTAAAATTATTTCGTTCTTCCCAATATAAGTTAATTCTTAATCAGAATTTTAAAATTTACAAAGGTCATATCAAAATCACTTTAAACATTAATATTAAAAACGAAATAGTTTATGCTACTTTTATTAAATACAATTAAAGCTTGAAGTAGACCAAACAACGTAATTCTAATGATAGTTATAACATACTGTCCCATCGTAAAACAATGGAAGAAACATATATATAACTTGACCTTTTAAGTCGGTAATTTTACTAAATCACTGTATATTTATTTTCTAATTGACCAAGGTATCCAAAATATTATGCAAGTAACACACAAACATGATCAGCCTTTTTACTGAAATGATAATAATATTTTCAAAAGTAGTGGGGAAAACGTAAAATCATGATTTGGTGGTTAAATAGGATTAAATCATTCATAACGCTCTACCTTCATGAAATATTGAATTACTAGTAAATATTTCTAGTAAACCTTTCAAAAGAGATATTCTCTTGTGGAAGTCAACGGAAGCGAAGGGCTGCCAGATTAGTGGCCAACTGATCTGGACGACTATGGCTACTTTTTTTCCTACCTTGCTGAGGAGTGGTCAACCACACAGGGTCCTCGTGCTGACCATATAAACCCACTAGACTGGACAGATATATGGCTCTGAGCTTGATTATGGTTCCTGAATTTGCTGCACTGGTGGGCTTCTGTGGAGGGACAATCTTCCGCTGTGTTTTCTGTTTGTTTGTGGTTTGACAGACCAAGTGAATAGATTCACAGGATACGTTTATCAGCTGGTGGATAATCCTGAGCAGAGGTCATTGCAGGCACCTGAACTCTTTGCTTCTATTGGCATCGTCAAATTCTACATTCGGAGAAGTCTTCCAGTGTAGATGGCTTCAGCCTTTAGTGGTGGGGGAACGGGACTTTGCCCCATGTCTGCGATTAGGGGGCTGTTTGATATTATCGGCATTCCCTCTCTCAATAAGCATACTTTCTTTAAACATCCCACTAACCATTTTCTCTCCATAAGTAATTGGAATGTGAGGACTATGCACAGAGCTTTTTCTCTTGATGTCCTCACACAATAATTCCACCATTATAATTTAGATATTCTCGGCTTGCAAGAGACCAGATGAACAGATAAAGGTCAGATTCTTAAAAATAATCTTAAATTTCTCTTTTCAGGACAATAAGAATCACCAAGGCGTGGGTCTGCTTCTCAGCAGACACACTGGTGATGCTCTTCTAGGATACGAGTGCATTAATGAAAGGTTTCTTACAGCAAAATTTCAGACAAGCGTTAAAGACTTAATGTTATCTGCTGTTATGCCCCCACTGATGATGCCTATGAGGATGAGAAAGATAGGTTTTACGGACAACTTCAGGATATTTTGAATTCTGTCAAGAAAGGAGATATTACCCTTGTTCTAGGTTACTTCAATGCCAAAGTTGGTACTGACTCTGACCTTTGGAGAGGGATGTTAGGCCCTTTTGGTATTGGTAGCTGCAATGGCAATGGGCAACGTCTCCTACAGGTAAGTAAACTCAATGGATTCAGAATAACTAACACTTATTACAAACACCGCGACATGCATAAGTACACATGGGTTTCACCCGATGGGCTGCATAAGAATATGATTGATTATATATTAATTAACAGCAAATGGGCTAGTTCTGTTAGGAATACCAGGTCATATAGGGAAGCTGAAATTGGATCTGACCATTACCTTGTTAAAAGTGTGTTGCAACTTAAACTTAAAAAGTGTTGTGCTAGGGTTAAAAAATTTACCTTTAATACTGAAGCTCTGAAAGACCCAGTTATAGCTAAAGCTTACCATGATAGGTTACTTAGTTACTTAGCCTTTATGAGAGTCACGGTTTGCTTACTACTCAAGTTGAAGAAGAATGGGACATTTTAAACAGGCTTTTTTGGAAACAGTACTCTTTTAGGAAAAAAGGAGCAGAGGAGACAGAATTATTTGAGTGATAAGGCATTTGAGCTTATTTCAAAAAGAAAGAACTACAGGAATGTCCTCAATCAATACCCAACTGCTCCTAATAGAAAACATTACAGAGAGCTTAAAAAACTTGTAAACGATCAGTTAGCTGCTGATAAGAATCTTTGGCTTGATGGCTTGGTTGACAAAACCGAGGAAACAGACAGCACAACAGCAGAGAGCTGTACCAGAGAGTTAATGTTTTATATGGTAGAAAATGGACAATCATACAAGGATTGAAGGATAAACAAGGTAAGATTATAGAAGGTGAGGATTCTGTCATGGCTAGGTAGGTAAACAATGTGGTTAGTTCTACTCCCATTGTTTGCAATGATGATAGATGCATTGGTGGCTTTAATCTTGGCCCTATAACACAATATGAAGTTATTTTGGCTATTTCTAAACTTAAACTTCATAAATCCCCAGGGGTAGATGAAATTACTACGGAAATGCTTAGAGCTGGGAATGTTTCGGTTACCACTTGGATGACTGAAATTATGAATATCTTTTATGATAAAGGCATGGTTCCTAAGGATTTTAAAAGAACTATTGTTATTCCTATTTTCAAAATAGGTGATCGCAGTTCTTTGATAATTATAGGGGTATCAGCCTACTCTCTGTTCCAGGTAAAGTTCTTTCAATGATTGTACTTAATAGAATTAAGAATCTGGTTGACAGTCAATTGCCTGATGAGCAATGTGGATTCAGAAGTGGTAGGGAATGTGTGGATCAGATATTTTCACTTAGACACAGATTCTTGAGAAATGTTTAGAGTTTCAGAAACGTTTGGTTGCTGGCTTTATTGATTTCAAAAAGGCTTTCGACTCTGTTGATCGCCATAATTTGTGGTTGATTGTCAGATCATATGGTATACCAGACAAGTTAGTTAACACAATTAAAGCTGTCTATAATAACACTGAATCGTGTGTGAGAGTTAGTAAGGCTTGTAGCAATTGGTTTAGCATTACTTCTGGTGTTCGACAAGGGTGCATTTTGTCTCCTTTTCCCTTTAGTTTGGTTATTGATTATGTTATGCGAAATTCACTTCAAGGGAAAGATTTTGGCCTTAAATGGACTGGAGATACGAAAATTTCTGATTTAGATTATGCTGATGATTTAGCCCTTTTGGCAAATGATGTTGATGAGATGAACTCTTTCATTCGAGCTGTTGATGAAACTGGTAGTAGAGTAGGTTTGGTTATAAACAGAGAGAAAACTAAAGTGATGAAATTTGGTCAGGCAGGCTGTGATTCAATTAATCTGAATGGATGCAGTCTTGAGCAGGTGTCAAAGTTTAATTATCTTGGGAGCTTTGTAACAGATGTGATGACAGACAGTGATGACAGACAGTGAAGACAGACAGACAGTGATGTGCGGCATGAGATTAACAGACGAATTAACAGACTTTCTTTGAGCCCTCGGGGTCTTTGTGACCTGGCCATTTAGCCCATGGTGTGCTGCTGGGATTTTTAAGAATCTATGAGGAGTGTGGAGAAATAGGCGTATGCACCTAAAGACTAAAATTAGACTGTATAAGAGTTTGGTTCTTTCTAGGGTTAGTTATTGTAGTGAAACTTGGACACTTTGTAAACAAGATAACAGGAAACTAGATGCTTTTGATCGAGATGCTTGCGCAGTATCTTGGGCATTAGGTGGTTCAACTTTGTAACTAATGATGAGGTTAGGCAAAGGAGTTTGCAACTTCCTTTAAGCAGCATATTGTGCAGAGAGAAACTTCGTTGGTTTGGCCATGTTTCCCGTATGAATAATTATAGATTGGTGAATAGGGTTATGAACAGTGTGCCTAAAGGCCTCAGAAAGAGGGGGAGACCTAGGATGCGGTGGGCAGACTAGGTCGAACAGGACCTTGTTAGAATTGGTGTGCAGTGGCCAGATGCAGTAGATATAGCTCAGGACAGACTTGCTTGGAGAACTAAATTGCACGGTCTGGTTGGACCTCCGTAGCCCATGGCTGCTTGAGGATGATGATGATGATGATCATGTTCGAATTAAACGTGTCCTTTGACCCACCCCTCCTCCCTCACACACACAAAAATAAAACTAAAAATCGAGTATTAGGGTAAATACCATAAGGCAATGGCAACACAGTGACGGAAATCTACGCTGAACGCTTATGTAATCGTTAATTAACATAACAATGTAGCCCGTTAACATCTTCAACATATATTTATATTGATTCGCAGTATAAAGCACTGCCTATTCGAAATTGAGTTGTAGAGTAGGGGATTCAGCTTTTAATGTAATTTAGGGAGTTTCCCCTATTTGTGATCCCACTATTTGTCTCCGAAACTTGTGCGATCCAATTATTTGTCTGTGAGACAATTGTGACCACACTATTTTGCTCTGAGACCATTGCAATCACACTCTGTGTCTCTGAGACCATTGTGACCCCATTATTTGTCTTTGAAACCATTATGATCCTAATAACACTCTTTGAGATCTTCGCGACTCTTAGGGGGCGGCACAGACGGTAGCGCGCCAGGCTTGTAATCTGCAGTTACCAGGTTCGAGTCCCAGCTGGGTTAGCGTTGAGATTTATCTCCGCAAAATTCACCGCCCTGCCCGCGGTCATTAGGGGACACCTATGGACTTAATAAGGCCACCGTCCGTCAGATGGGACGTTAAGCCGTGGCCTCTTCCCGAGTATGGAAGAGCCATTCCTTCTGCACGTTAAATATCACGCTGGGTGGCCTTGACGGGAGACTACCATCTGCCTCCCAACAGCTGTTCCAGTGGGTCCCCTTCCCCAACCTTCTCTGAGCCCTCGGGGTCTTTGTGACCTGGTCATTTAGCCCATGGTGTGCAAAAAGTGCCGCTCAGAGGTAAAGCAACCCAACCCAACTCGGGACTCGCATTCCTATCTCAGTTTTTACTAAGAAATATTATTATTACTAAAATTATTATTAGAAAGTTGGGAAAATTAACTTCATCGTGACGGTCTCTGTGTCTTTTGCTATTAGATATCGTCTTTCTAATATTATAACCAATATACTGATGTTATAAATTTGAAATTTTGATCGTAAACTGTGGTGATCAAGGGGTTGAGATGAACTGCAACAAATTTCCACTTATCCACAGGTTATAAAAAGGCAACTATTTTTTAAAGAAATAAACAGAAAATTATATTTGTCTTCGATACAGATTAATAAACTCCTAATATTCGCATATTCTAAGTTTTCTTAGTTCCAATTTTCAGTTCAGAGGAGGCTAAATTTCAAAAAATAGCAAATTACTTTCATTTTCGAAAATTAAATAGTTCCTGTTCCTATGCTTTGAATATTTTCTCAATACTAGAGATATCTTGGTGTTAAAAGAGTTTTTGTGTCCCTCTGAAAATGTATGAAAATAAAAAGTTTTCGAAAGTATTAATTTTTCGGAAAACAATAGATACGCAAACAAATAGGTTAAATATATGAAATACAGTGTATAAGTATAATTATGTTAGTTTTTTTCATCGCTTCTGGTTAATGTTTGTCTTTTGCTCCATGATCTGCCCCACAAAAAAACGCACCGACTTAAAAAATATCAGTGAAGAACTGTGTTTTTTCATAATAAAAATAAATAGTCCGGCTGGGAAAGATAAATTGCATTTATTAGAGTAAAAACGATGAAATATTCTGTGCATTAAAATGTATATAGGTTAATTCATTTCATATAATACTTCTAATAAACTCGGAATTCTAAATCGGTGTATCACAAAAAATATGACGCACAGCGTTCTCAGTTATTGTATTTACATCATTGCCCCCAAAAAATCTAAAAGAGTTAGGCGTGAAAAACAACGAGATTGGTTTTCTAATGTTGTTACTCTAGGGACAGAAATGTGTTTCTTCACATCTCAAGGTGATTACTTGGAGAAGTTTCCATGGTCGTAAAGGAAATATTTCACCCAAAAGACTATCACATAACTCTGCTTAAATATTTAAAATAAGGACGGACTCAACCAAACAGCAATGTCATTTTATTAGTGATCGCATCGTCATAGGGGAAACTGTTCTGATCCTCGTCTCTACTGATTTGCTATTTAACGTCACGAGCAACATCGTTGTATCTCGCGCATGTCACAAGACACTCCATCATCTAATTTATCACCTGCTGAAAGTTATTTCGCTCCGAGCTAAGTTATTTATGAAGAAAAATCTGAACTTGATTTTTTTAACATCTTTCAAATACTCTAGAAAATTAATTATAGTTTTAACTAACTATAATTACATTTAATCATATGATATTCTTCGTATACACCGAAGAGCTTAAACATTATGACCACTTGCCTAATATAATGATGGTCCTCCACGTGCCGACAAAACAGATCGTACCCGGCTATGCATAAACGCTACAGGATTTCGAAAGGTATCTTGTAGTATCTGGTACCAACACGTTACCAGCAGATCCTTTAACTCTTGTAAGTTACGTGGTTGAGCCGCCGCAGATCGGATAGGATGTTTCAACACAAACCACAGATGCTGGATTGGATTGATATCTGGAGAATTTGGAGGCCAGGGCAATACCTGGAAGTATTCCTCATGTTCCGCGAACCATTCTCGAACAATCCAGGCAGTGTGGCATGGTGCATTATCCTGATGAAAGAAGGCACTACTAGAGGAATATACCATTGCCATGAAAGGATGTACCTGGTCTGTAATAATGTTTAGGTAGTTGGTAGACGTCATAATTTCCTGCACATGAATGACTGCATCCAGAGTTTCCCAACAGAACTTTGCCCAAATCATTGCGTCACCTCCACTGCTTGTTTTCATCCCATGGTGCATCCTGGTGACAACACTTCCCAAGGTAAACGAAGCACACGTACCCGGTCGTCCACATGGTGCAACAGCAAACGAGATTCATCGGACCGACAACATTCTCCCAATCTTTCAAGGTCCAGTTTTGATGCTCATGTGCCCATTGTAAGCGCTTTCGAGGTATGCTAACCGAAGTTAGCATGGGCACTCGGAGCGACCTGTGACTACGCAGCCCCATTTTCAGCAGGGTTCGATGTATTGTGTGCTGTGACACATTACCCCGTCACCAGCATTCAAATTACGGGAGAGTTGCGCCACAGTATCCCTTCTGTTGGCTCGTACCATACGGAATAGCCTTCGCTCACCTCTAGCATTGATGAACCGTAGTCGGCCCACACTTTACTGACGGTTCATGGTTTCCCCTCCCCCTTGGACCACTTTTTGAAGGTACTAACCACGACTGACCGTAGCACCACACAAGCCTTGCCGTCTCGGAAATGCTCTGATCCAATCGTCTAGCCATTACAATTTGACCTTTGTCAAACTCATTAAGTCCTGTTCATCAGAAGAACAAGAATAACATTGATGCCTTTCCCATCAGAAGAAAAGAATAACACTGATACCTTTCCCAGCAGAAGAACAAGAATAACACTGATTAACAGAGCTCAGTATCAGGTGTTATTTATATCGTTTCATAATCTTCACCTGCTGCGTCGTTTACCTGCAGTTGCTTCGATTTGCAAAAAGACGCGCTGGTTTTGGTTCTTCGGTATATATATATATATTACTATATTATAAATAAATCCCAGCATACTTAATGCACTTTTAGTAAATTATAGGGTCTCGTTTAGTTTAATGATAAAAAATTAAAATTTTAATAAATTGAAATATATTTAACGTGATGTATAAAATGAGAAATACCTGATTTCCGATCCACGTCTCGTTTGACAAAAATGCTCAATAATAATTCCTGAGAAAATATTTTTTTTTACTTGCTCCTGTAATCGTAACAATATTTTTTGCCTAACCTTTTTAGATTTGCTATATGCATATATGACATCTGGAATAAAATTTAACAGTTAAAATCCCATAGATTCCCATTTACATAGCAGGGTTAACATGAACTAATGCATAATTTACATAGGGAACAAACAGGTAAATAAGGCAATATCAATATCAGTTTTATTGTCCTTTAGGCGTCTGGAGCCCATAAACACTAGCAGATCCCCAAACAGTTGTCGATAACGTTCTTTACCATCTGTTCTTAACAGTTGTCGATAACGCTCTTTACCATCTGTTCTTAACAGTTGTCGATAACGCTCTTTACCATCTGTTCTTAGCAGTTGTCTATAACGCTCTTTTACCATCTGTTCCTAACAGTTGTTGATAATGCTCTTTATTAGCTGTTCTTAACAGTTGTCGATAACGCTCTTTACCATCTGTTCTTAACAGTTGTCGATAACGCTCTTTATTAGCTGTTCTTAACAGTTGTCGATAACGCTCTTTACCATCTGTTCTTAACAGTTGTCGATAACGCTCTTTACCATTTGTTTTTAACACTTGTCGATAACGCTCTTTACCATCTGTTCTTAACAGTTGTCGATAACGCTCTTTACCATCTGTTCTTAACAGTTGTCGATAACGCTCTTTACCATCTGTTCTTAACAGTTGTCGATAACGCTCTTTACTAGCTGTTCTTATCAGTTGTCGACAACGCTCTTTATTAGCTGTTCTCAACAGTTGTCTATAACGCACTTTACCATCTGTTCCTAACAGTTGTCGATAACGCTCTTTACCATCAGTTCTTAACAATTGTAGTTAGCGCTCCTTACCGTATGTTCTCAACAGTTGTCTATGACGCTCTTTACCATCTGTTCCTAACAGTTGTCGATAACGCTCTTTACCATCTGTTCTTAACTGTTGTAAATAATACTAATTATCATCTGTTCTTAAAAGTTGCCATTAACATTTGTGATATGCTCCTAATAATTTCAATATGCATCCTTATCATTTTTCAGCATTGTCAAGTCTTCATACTTTCTAGCTTAGCAGTTTTCGATGTTTATTTACAATATGTCCTAACAGTTGTTCAATAAATATCTCTGTTATTCGCGATAACAATTGTCAATAAATATTTGCCAGGTGCTCATAAATATTATTCAGAAAGTATTCTTACTTTGACATGAATCTCCTGACTTGTTCCTCTGTTCCAGGGGTTCTCAAACCGAAGTGGTGGGGTGGTAAAGACATTCCCGAGGAGAGGGAAGAGAGGATGCGAAATTTTTATATCCTCTCCTCCCCTCCGGGATGGATCTTTTCCTGTGACTAATTGCATCATCGATATACTTTAGGTTTATTTTCTACTTTTTAGGGCCCTATAAGACTGTAAGTATTCTAAAACAAATTAAATTTACATTTTTTTGTTCTCACTAAAAACACCTATCTTCAAAAATATATAAAATATAAACTTCGAACACATTGACGCCATTTTTGGAGTTATGCTTGAGGTAGCCCATGACGTTGGAGACCTCACAAGCTTTAATTTGAGATACGACTGGTTAAAGTCGAATCACGCGAAAATTCTCCACCCACATTTTATCAGGGGGAATAGTGGGGGCGAAATTCGAAATAGTTTACGACCGTCATTATACGAGCTTTCAATTGACACCTAACTTATAACTGAAGGTAACTTATAACGGAATATACAGTAGAAACTACATTCACATTTCCCGTTTTTTATGGGAAAGAAAGCATAGTGGGTCAATTTTATAGCATATGACACTTAACGCGTCACAAGCTTTCATTCGATACATAGCTTGTTACTTTCCGCACTCGCATTCAAGAACTATACGGGAACAATCATTTTCATATTTCCCCCCCCCCTTTTTTAAGGGGAAGAAAATATGAGGGTCAATTTTTCATAGCCTAGGATATTCCCAGCGTCAATAACTTTCATTTGTCGTATAACATGTTATTTTCGGCCTTCGCGTTCTGGAGTTATAGCTTAAGAACAGTTTTCACATTTCCCCCTTAAAAAGGGGGAAGAGAGCACGAGGGTCAATTGTTTATACCCTATGACACTTCCAGCGTCACAAGTTTTCATTTGGCACATAAATCATTAAACTTCTCTCTCACGTTTGAAAGATATGGTGGAACAACGTTTTGTCAAATCCTGAAACCCACCAACCGACAAATGTTAAAGACAAAAGCAATAAGAAGAAAGGTAAAAAATAAATCGTCTCTTAAGCAGCTTCTTTCCATAGAGATCTGATCCACAGCGACTCTCAATATAATACGTCATAGAGAAGATCTGTGAGGAAGGTGAGACCTCAGCAGAAAGATATCACAAAGAAAATTCCATGTTTAATCTGGGGCTTGAACCCTGGTCTTTTTGGTCAATAACCATGTACCCGACTCAGCGACCGAGAAAAATAAGCGAGTATTAAAATATACATTGATGCTTAAAACGAATGAATATTGTCTCGAAAAGCATGTAAGAAAATGACATGAAATATTATGAACACGTAAATTTTACAATAGGGAAGAAGAAAATGCGAGCACATTTAACTAATCCAATAAGAAACATACAAATCAAGGTAGCTACAGAAGAGCCCGTCGGTGCTGCTTTCACTAATTTCCGTTCCAGTCACCTGGCCCTCACTTACGTAGCAGTTTGATTTCCCCATGTCACGAAGATGACGTATGGGATGATTGTGTACAATGGACAAAGTCATACAAAAGATGGAAGCGGTTTAATCCCAGAACTAGGTATCCAATGCTTTCAATTCACCACGAAATATACTTTCAAGGTTTTAGAGACAATTCCAAAGAAAAGGAGGTTAGCGGTAGATCAGGACAAGGTCGTCCCAGGGTCAGGGATTATGATGATTGGGATTACCGCTGTCTCTGAAAACAATCATCAGATAGCTGTCTAGCTGTTATTAGGAAAATGATAGCTAGACAACTACCTTTCGAGCTGTCAACGACAGTAGAGAAAACAGTTTCAACATATACTGCTTATTGGAAGCTACCCGAATAAGGTCTGTATTCACGAAGACTAGTGGTTTGTGTTTCCTCTCACTCGTTCAACAGAAGAATTCGCCTAACGTGATGTACGCAACGACACCTTTGGAAACCAGGCCAATGAGCAAAGGTGCTCTTCACAGATGAATCCAGGTTAAGTTTGAACACCGTTTCTCAGTGTGTGTTCATCTGGAGAGAAAGAGAACTCGATACAGCCGCTGTAATATTTATTTAAAACATTACATCACTCTGGGAGCTCGATGAGCCTCATACCCAAAAAACGTTTACTACAGATAATAACTTATTTACAAAAGATATGATATATTATCATATCGCGCAAAGCAAAACCGCTGTAATATAAGATAAAGGGACCTTTTTGGTGGCAAAACTCTGATGGTCTGCGCTATTAGCATCGTGACGACTAGTGGCATTCAGCCTCACATCTTTTAAGCAGGAACTCGTCTTCCTCAGCGAAACATTCAATTAAATGAAATTATCTATAATCTTTTAAGCAAATGTTATCTACTATTTTCGAAGAATGCATTGTTTGACCAAATCTTAGGCTGCAGTCCAAATTTAAACTTTTCACAGGTAGCCAGTTGTCGGTATCTACCTTAGAACTGTGCCCACTTAGAGTTTCATCGAATTCGTATTGCAGACTTTGGAATTAGAGTTTTGCTGTTATCCTGATATTACTTGAGAAATTATTCTTCCACTTTGTAAACTATATGACTTCACAATATGTACCATATATTTAGTTATGTCAATAACTTTATTCATAATATCAAAGGTGCCAGCATCTTTTACAAAATCAATCGTAGAAAGCCAAGTTTCTTCCTTTAGCGCCAGATCTAGTTAGGAGCTTCCCTATGTGGGCCTTTATCCTGTGCTAATGGGCAGAACACTTACAGCTCACATGGCAAGCTGCACACTAGAGAAAAGGGAGATGCTCTGGATCGTGACTTTGTTTTCGTGGACTCGGCTAATTATTAGAGTAAATTATCTGAATCTAATTATGTTGCTCTTCTATCGACCTGCTGGCAGTAATTGTACATCGCTAATGTTGCTGGAGTATCCGCTTTCAGATGTAACCATCAGACGTAGAAACTGAATTTGTAATCGCCGAACCTTGGTGAATGCAACTGAAACTGCTCCGTTGTTTCCATCATTTCCTTTGAACTGCGCTAGGATTAAGAAGAATCGTTGATTAATTATTCGTTAATGTCACGCGCTTATGTAAACTGATGTTTCATGCGTCATAGAGCAAGAGGCACGAGTAAGCCGGTGTGTCGCCGTGTAGCTCTGTTCTAGAACGCTTGATCGCTGGCTTATGCCCTTTAATGGGAAGGTTCAGATTGAAGCTCTGTTCTGCTTCCCTTTGGGTGATGCGATCTCTGATGTCATTCGTCGAGAGATATTTAAATAAAGGGAATATCTAACTTATGTGTGTTGAATGAACTAAGAGCTTAAAAGAAATCTTTCTAACCCTGATAGGAAGAATAAGTTACAATGTGGAAATTATCGAAGTTTAATTAGCTATTCATTTATAAACATATATAAATATATCAGAAGCTGAAATAATATTTAATATTATAGACTAGGGATTCTGAATGTGGAGTACGCAGTAAATTTTTTCTGTGGTACAGTCGCTCAAAAAATATCCGAACACTATGGTTGATTACAGAATTCAGAAAAAATATCTGGCAACGTTTTTTTAGAAATTTGTGATCAGGCAACCTTCGTGTACGTACACGAAGGTTGCCAGATCAGTAATTTCTAAAAAAAATCTTATTTTAAAAAAACTTTCTGAATTCTGTAATCAACCATAGTGTTCGGATACTTTTTTGAGCGACTGTAGGCAGTGAGAGCTCAAAAGTCCTAGATATATGTTATATATATATGTTTCTATTTTATTCCCATTGTTATACTATAACAATAGTTTTATCTATCTATACAAGGGGTACACCAATTAAATACAATTTCGAGGGGGTACTTAAAGTATAAAAGGTTAAGAACCACTGCTATAGACCAAGGATGCTTAACATTTTTTATACCCCGTCCCCTTACAACAGTATATCGAAGCCTCCCCCTCCCTTCAATTCTCCTCGCACACCCTTCAATTATTTTTCTACCCACCTTCAATTATCCTGTCACCCCATTAATTCTACTTGCACCCACATCAATTCAACTCTCACTTCCATCAATTCAACTCTCACTTCCATCAATTCAACTCACACCCCAACAATTCTACTCACCCCATATAATTCTACTTGCACCTCCCTAAATTATCCTCGATCCCCATCAGTTGTACTCCCACTCTCACCAATTCTACTCACCGCCCTCAATTATCTTCGCACCCCCATCACTTTTACTCTCAATTCCATCAATTCTACCAACCCCCATCACTTTTACTCTCAATTCCATCAATTCTACCAACCCCCATCAATTACCTTCGCACCCCTATTTACAGGTCTCTTTGCTTGGTTTGTTTTTGAAAGTAAATAGAATGGACATTTCGATTCACAAAAGTTTCTCTTGCATCCCCTTGACTCATTTTCCGCACCCCATGTGAAGAACACCTTCCATAGACCAATTAACTCCATAAAAAGTATTTAAAAATTGCATCATTTTAAACAACTTCTGAATCAGTTTTCTTTCTTGAATAATCATTAACAACTGAATTAATAAAGAAATGACAACTTTGGAAACAAATGCCATCATCATCTTTTTGGACTTGAGAGGTTATTATCAGCAAATAGGCTGCAAATGGCTGCATATAGGTTGGAAATTTAGGTGCCACATAAAAGAGAAGTATATGGAAGTTTATAACGATGAAACAAAACCACAGTGTTCCGGGAGTCTCCGCAGTGCTGTGAACTTCGCTTCTAGGCAGCTAGTCCTAATTTTTTGCCAAACTGAAAGCAAATAAAAGTTTTATTTTTCAAAAAAATATATATAATGAGTCGATTTCTTTGCTGTTTAAAAGAAGGAAAAGGGTTCATTAGAAGCAATACAGAAATCAAGCTAGTGTGTTATTTCAGAGTTTTGTTTTTCGTATGTGAAATTTAACTGAAACCCAGAAAAGGTTTAAACGAAATGTATAAGAAAATAATCTACGCTTATCTGAATTGGTGGCAATAAAATAGAAAATAATGTTACATTGATATTTATTATTACTGCTCAACTGAAATTCGACAGCAATATGTATAAATAAAGCTCCCCACATGCTTTTTATTAATAACAAGGATTTTTGGAGGAACCTCTCCTCCTTTTCTCCAAAAGTGGGTTGTGTCGATTTTTCAGGGTTTCGATTTACACGGTGATTATCTGCATGCCACTCCTTATCTACTGTGTAAATCAAAGAACAGATATATGTGTATAAAATTTAAAGGTAATTTAGCTTGCTAGGGAAAAGTTTACTGTCTGCAATCACACAGTAAGAAGGTGGAAAATGAAATTATAACACGGTACAAAATCATCACGTATGCCAGAAATGTAAAATTATACCAATTTTTGTTGTAACTTATGACACTACCTTTTTTAGAGAAATTTACTGAAACACTCCCAAACGTCCGACTAATATTATGACTGAATTCGAAATATGAAATGTGCTGCTATTTTATTTCCATTCTCTCATGTTCAGCCTAAATTGAGGTAAAAACAAGCAACTTTTTAGAAAAAAATGTCGGTGCTAACTGTACATTACCTGGCCAAATTATTATGAACATCGTATCTTGTTACAGTTTCCAAATTTAAAAGTTTTCAATAATCTGCTCATAGTTCTTGTTGGAATGGGTTTCGAGGCAGTATTAGCGATCATCTCTCTCAGCTGATGAACTATAGCAGCTCTGTTTTGCTGTACATGCAGTGCCAATAAATGCTTTCTACTAATTCCCGGTATGTTTAATTAATAAATATATGAATTTATATCCAGTAAGCTAATTTTCTTCATCATTGTCTTCCTTACCTTTTCTGTCGCACAGCATGGAATAATATGCAAAATAAATACAGTATACTTGCTCTAGGTTCCCTTTAAAAACATTCAAGTTTTTAATACAGCATCATATTAGTTAATAATTGAGAGATCGTAATTATCAGCTATTATCAGCTTATATCTGAGGGACAGTAATAAAGATCTCCCGCAAATTGGTATTGATTCTACGCCTTCTCATTAGCATCTTTACAAGTCATTGCACTTGACTAAACCTTTTCGCGTTTATTCATGCATTTATTAGTTATAAGAAAAAAAAATCGCCCGACGTTAATATTCGAAATAACCTATTATTAATGCAATGTATTTCAATAACCCTGCCGAAAAGGGAATTCAGAAAAACTAACATTTCTCTCAATCACTGCTCTTCAAAATTTTCTCAGTAAAGCGCCACTTTAGAAATCGTAACCTTCACCAAGGTCTCAGTTTTATTTATATCTCAGTAAAATTCTGTTAATTTAATACATGCGAAAAACACCATACAGCGGCATTATTTTGGATATATCTATAGTATCTAACTTCCGAGCAATTGCAGTCAATGGAATTCCGAATAAAGATCAGAATTTTGTCATAAGATGAAACAAAAGATGTATATTAATACAAATCAAATTTGTATCGATATTTCACTTCCTACATTTTGATAACAAATTATTTTTAGTTGTAGAGTTTTAAAGATATACGATGTGTCACATGAGAATGATATAGGCGTATGTAATGCCGTCTAAGTGGTATATAGTTTTATACAGGGCCAGATCTAGGTGGGAGGCAAGGAGGCAATGTCCCTTCTTTCAGAATGTTAGTAAGGATAATAAAGCAAATTATTGTTAAACTTATTTTTATTTCATGCAGTTTTCAAGAGCTTTTTTTAAAGAAAGTAAAACGTAGGGGGACACGTCTATTGGCCCCCTCGGTTTCCAAAATAAAATGTATATATCCTCTTCCTTGAACGAAAGTCTTGTCGGAGGATTTGCGGAAGCAGTTCATCTTCCGCAACCCAAACATAGTTGTCCATCTTTCTGAGAGTTATACAGTAGTAACACCACGTCTCATCACCTGTGACAAGTCTGTTAACCGTTTGGGGCCATTAGGTTCAAACATTGCCAGCATCTCCTTGCACGAATCGACCCTAGCCTTTTTTGCTCTTCTATCAGTTTGTGGGGTAACTATTTGGCACAGATCTTTCGGAACTTTAAATGTTGAAGAATAATTATTTCCACACTGCCAATCGATACACTAACATCTAAACGTATTACCTGAACGGTGATGTGTGAGTTTTCCTTAACGAGTTTACGAAAAGCAGCGATGGTTCCCTCTTTCACGGTCTCCTTTGATCTTCCTACACGACGGAGATCGTCGAACCTTTGTTGTCCTTCTCTGATTAAGCGCATCCATCCTGTAATAGTGCCATATGAACATACATGATCCCCATATATTTGTGATATATCGCCATGAATTTTTTTCATGTCATCACCAAGCTGCATCCTTGTGAAAATATTAAATCTTTCTCCGTTTTTAGTAGGCCCCATAGCAACATCGCACAGATTTCGAAGATTGAACTTTAGGCTCCGCCAGCGAAGAGAGAAACGATTATACGGTCTTTGTTTTTAGCACGTAATGACAAGTTTAGACAATCTTTCAAACAAGTCGTAACTAGTTTATTTTGGAGTAACGAGTGAAAATCTACAGACACGTGTCAAGAACATTTTGAATACCCTCCCTAGTAATGTTTAATATATCGATTATTGCTTTTTAATTTGTTTTAATTAACTTTATAGGGCAATTATTTAAATTGCCACTGACGTTAAATTTTCCAATTTAAGTAACTCTCTAGATACCGAAGAAATAGTGTTAAAAATCGAAATTAAAATACATTTGATTGAACTCTTTAAATTTTCTTCGCTCACATTTTTTATAAAATTTTATTTAAGAAGTAGCTTATATATACAGGGTGAATCTGAAAAAGTGGGCAAAACTTTACGGGGTGGTAGAATGCAGCTATACGAGCAATATTCGTCATAGAATGTATGGTCGGAACGCAAGCGGTGAGAAGTTAAAAGGTAGCTTTCCACTGTCACATTTAAAGAATGAACACAAGAAGGAGAGGAGATACTTCAGAAAACATTTTATTAACAGGAATGTAATTGAGGTACAATCCTTTCACGCCCTGCGTCTTGCTTGGCCGCAGCGAAGGATCCCGTTTCACACAGGCGCCTATGCAAACGCTCGAAGGTTTTCCGATCTGGAGTGCATCTCATCGGAAACCGGTCGCGGTAACGTCTCTGTGCCTCAATTGCATTCCCGTCCGCCGCACCGTACACAAAGTGCATATCCGCCATTTCGTGATTAGTATAACCAGCCATCCTCTCGGCAATCCACTGTAGAAATGCCGTTGGGTGCGAGGACCGACCCTTTTATACCATTTCCAACGCCACCTAGCGGCTCGCCGTTTGCGTTCCGCCCATACTTTCTATGACGAATATTGCTCGTATAACTGCGTTCTACCACCCCGTAAAGGTTTGCCCACTTTTTCAGATTCACCCTGTATATATAACACAATTTCATTTATATAATATACATATTCTTATTTAACGTTTAATCACCTTTTGTGTATTCATATTCCTTATAATATTCTAATACGGTTGTGTAATACTAGGTGTATGATACGCCGAATTCTATGCATTTAAAGGATGGTAATCGTTGCGCCATGGTGAGACGGATAGAAATACTTCCTGCGCCATCTCCTTAACTACAACAATGGCTTGATGTTCAGGGTTAGATATTAGCTCCTGAATATTATTGTTTTCTCGTTAGTTGACAAAAAAGCTAACGGCGAGGGCACAATTTATGGCATGGCATACTTGAAAAACACTGATTGAATAGTTGTATACTACGCCTCCTACAGAGCTCTGCAATTCGTTGGAGAATTCTCATTTAATGTCAGTGGAAAGACAAATTACAAACTAAGTATCCTGAAGAACATCTTTTTATGAAAATGATACTTGAAATAAATCAAAGATCTAAATCAAATTCAGTTAAATATTAAATTTCAGCAATATTCGTTCAGTATTTGAAGAGCTGTTAGCAGCTGGCCTATATAACAGCAGCTCCTCAAAACACATTCGTGAAAATTGAACAAAACCTTAAATAATTATAGGAAAACTTCTGAGTATAAAATTATTTCAGTAAAGGTTTTGGAATAATAATATCACTTGTGCTTTGATTAGCGTTTGTAATAAAATTCTTACCATTAGCAAATTTTCCTGCAAAATATTCCATCTCCCATATTTCATTAGATTTTGAACGAATCTTTCCTAAATTCAGGAATTATATATTCTTTATTTATATCTACTTTTAGCCTAATTGTTTTGTAAGACATTGAGTTTCTAAATTTGCATTTTATTGCCATAACATGGAAATTCTCTAATGATGTGGTAGGCTCTATATTTTTCGTTGACTGTGCGATTGAAATAAATTGCCTCTCAAGTAGTTGCTAGCGGCAGAGGTGTGACAGGCGCCTGTAATAGAAATAAATTAGTTTCTACTGGAGCACCAGACGTACAATGGCCCACACATCTTTCAATACAGTATGCAAGTATTTGCATTGACGTTCACAATATTGTGCGTTAGACAAAATTAGTTAATTGCTTGGACTGCTACAATCCTCCTATAGCACTTACATATGTAAACAAATTGCATCAAAAATGTATATAGATTACCTCCCGGGAATTGGATACATATGGTCAATACATCCATCTCAATCTTTATATAACTGTTTAGATGACTTCATCCAAAAATGAACACGCAAAGAACAATGTAAATCCTGTTATAAAAGGTAGGAAAAATATTTTCTTGGGTAGAATTAAGGAAAACTTGGTCTATGATGGATGACATCATCCAAGGACTTCACCTAAATGCAGTATCTAATAAATTAAAAACTCCTAGCTTGAAAACGGAAAAGATACACCCCTTTCGATTAAGTCAAACAGTACACGTAAAAGAACTTTCTTGGATGCTCTTCACGAGAAGTAACTCGTAACAGCTACCAAATGAATTTACTTAAAACGTGCTCCAAGATTTGGGATACATATAATTTGGCAGTTTAGTCTTTATTCAACATTAAATGGATTGTATTTCTCGCATGATAATAGATCATCTAGCATCAAATGATGACTGTCATTCTTCTTTCATATACCTATATATTTAAAAATGTCTTCTAATAAATAAATGACATTAATTATGCCATTAATTAGCAGTCGACCCATCTGTACACATGTTAGATAATGTCAGATACAGTTAGAAAAACAAGTGCGAAAGCAATTTCAATATCTATAGCAGACAAGATAAATTGAATGTTCAATATTCAGTTTCAGATTTGAAGAAAGAAAAGAACTGATCACGTCTGAGAGGATGTTTCATTTTAAGACTGAATTTGCTTGAAAGCACACAGAAGTGTACCGATGTGTGAAATGTGAGACGAACGAACAGGAGGATGAGAAAAAAAGATGATAAATGAGAAGAGGGAATAAAAGCTTGGTGTGTTTTGGTTCACTGAATCGAGGAGAAAATGTTCTTTGTTAGAAGATATGCGTTGAGTGACGAGAGACATTGGAGATAATGAAAGAGACTGCTATTCACTGAAAAGGAGAAAATCATTCATTCATTAAAAAAAGTTTAAGTACGGATAAAACAAGATAGTTTGAAAGACCAATGGTGCAAGGTATATTACTCTTTGTTACAAGCAGGTGTGTTAGAGATTGAGCACAGAGGTAATTTAATGGATAGAAGAGAAACACCTGTACTGCGTGGTATTAGTTGATAATTAGTTTTCAGTGAAATAAAACTGAAAAACTAATGATACGTGGGTAAAAATTGTTTCGAGAGGAATTAGCACGAAAAAGCAGAAATCATTGACGGATTTCATCAATGGTGAATATTTTAAAACTGTGAATGTACCTGCTGGTTATAATATACTAAGTAAACGAAATGTAATTTACTTGGTTTTATTTTAGTCCTAACCATGCAACAGAGGTTAACTTAGTTAAGGTCATGGTAAACCATCGATTTTTTTTCTTTTTTTGGAAATGGATCAGTTTTATGGAAAATTGAAGAAGCCCATGTAAGGTATAAATATTTTGCATTCTTCTTGAATGTTTCAGCAATTAAACATATTCCGATAATGAAAGCGCGGAGTAAAATTATTTTACGGCTACAGTATTCTTTATTCGATTCAGTTCGAATTCCATTTGGTGTCCTTAACAGCCTTTGTTTTGTAATGCACAAAAAATATAGTTGTTGCCATGGGCATCGGCAGGGGGGAGAGATTAAGTTGTCCCCGCATGGTAAAATTGATCAAAAAATTAATTTATGAATAACACAGGTGTACCAATAATTAATGTTGTTTTATATTAAAGCTATCTAATATCGATTTTTAAAAAAAACATTTTCTTTTGTTTTCGAAAGTATATTATTTATTTTTATTTATTTAATGAGAAAATAATTACACGTATTTTAAAAAAATAATTTTTTTTCAGGCATCCTTAGTTGTATTATTATGATATGTCCATGTTTGTCCTAAATCCCTCCTGAAAAGCTTTCTACGACGCTACTATGGTTGTGATTATATCTGACACCCAACTCCAACTACCTCTTATTTGCATTTGCTACTCTGAAAAATATTCCAAAATATCATTAACGAAGGAAGATTTATATAATTATAAATAATTTTTGAAGAAGTCAGTGGTAAATGCGAGTTTGAGGAACAGATAATACGTTATAAAAATACACGAAGCAAATGCTACCAATTGGCAGATAGATAGAAATAAGCCTGTAATCTGGAGTAGCATAGCAAATTTTGCCAGTGAGAAAAGTCTATTGTACTATTTTACTACTACTAGTGGCCATCTGTGTTAATGAAGAAATATTTATAATGATACACCCGAGTTGCAGACTTCTGATTACTCTAAGGTAGAGAAAATATTCGCTTTTATCTATTGGATACACGTGCTCGTGTAATAAAAGTCTCATTGTTATGATTTTCCCATAGATATACGACGGTAAAATGTTTCATTATCTTTATGCACACACCGATCACTGAATTAGAAACCTTTATGCAGATGTACGTAAATGTCATTTGCGCAGCGTATATGCAAAATACGTTGTCACGTGCATCATCACGCAATCTAGGCAACTACTTAAGACTTCTGCTCGCCAGTAATCGTCAGTAGTGTTGATCGCAATGGGAAAAGCAAAGGTACTTTCGAGGTTCGATAAAGGGTTTATTGTGGGTTTCCGTCTGGCTGGAACAACGATTTTAGAAATAGCAGAGCTGACTGCTTTCTCAAAAGGTGAGATATCTCGGGTTTTTAATCAGTGGAAAAATAACCCACCTTGCTTGTCTAAGAGGCATAAGTGTGGAGCGACGACAATATGTTAGGAATGCCATCGCCGTCGTTTGAGAAGGCTTGTATGGAGAAACAGGACTTCCTGTGTGCAGCAATTGATCGAAGCATTCAATGAAGGCGTTTACCGACCCATATCTCAGCGAACTATGCGCAGGGAATTGAAGAGGATCGGTATTAACAGTCGCATGCCTATACAGAAACCACTGATTTCTGCGAAGAACCCGAAAGTTCGTCTACAGTGGTGTCAGGAACACCGTGACTAGACACTGGAAGACTGGAAGAAAATCATGGGGTCCGAGTACATCTTGTTCTGTACCGACGGTAGGCAGAGAGTTTGGCGAGAGCCCCATGAAGCAATGGTCTCAGGTTGTCTTGTAATGGGAGATTTACAGACAAAAACTCAGATTGTCCTCTGGAGGCGGTGTCATGGTGTGGGGCACGTTCTGTTAGTAAGGAACGGGTTCCCTGATATTGCTGTATCCTTCAAGAATTATCTGAACATTGTTGCCGATCAAGTCCATCCTGCAATGTTGACTTTTCTCCAGCAGGTGACGGCTGTTTCATGGACGAAATGTCTAAATTTCAAATGATGCATGTCATGCTCCCTTCAGCGAGCATGACAGCGACTTCCACCATCTTCCCTGGCCACCACAAAGCTCGGATCTGAGCCCCATTGAAAATGTATGGGACATGTTAGAAAAGCAGATCCGGGAGCAAAATCCTCTTCCGTCTAATCTGAGTCAGTTAAAGAACTGTCTGGTGAACGCTGGTATGCTAGAGTTGTAAAATCACTCCAACGCCTTGTGGGATCGATGCCAAACCGCATACGTGCTGTAATTCAGGCTAAAGGAGGTCCAACTCGCTATTGCATAAAGATTTCTAATTCAGTTGTCGATGAGTATAGAAAATAAGAGCTTCAGCTATAAAACTGTTTCCTAAGATTTGTAGATATTATAATAACATTGGAGTCAAGAAATAAATCTCTAGTTAAATAATAATAATACATATTGCAAAATAATACATATTTCTAAGATTTGTTTTCAGTTTCTGAAATTTAAACATAGTAACAATATAACGGATATAGATATGAGTAGTGGCAATATAGCAGATATCGGGGCAGATCAGGTTAGAGTCACAACTGGGCTAGCGTTGAGTTTTATCTCCCACCTACACCCAGCCCTTGGCCACAGAGGGGATACCGATGGACTTGGAAAGGCCGCGGCCACTCGGATAAGACGTAAAATCGTGGTTTCGTGTGCAGTAGAGCATACTCTGTGCATGTTAAAGGATATTGATGGTCTTAAAGGGAGGTTTCCTTCTGTCTCCTAACTATGTCCAGTGGATCCCCTTCCCCAAACCTTCTCTGAGAGTTGGGATCCTTTGTGACCTGGCTCTTTAGTCCATTGTGTGCAAAAAAGTTCAGCTGAGAAGTGAACAACCTAACCTATTGGTTTAGATCAGAATGGATCTGTGTAAAATGTTCCTTTACAGTTGAAGAAATTCACAAAGGAAGGAAGGGATATATATTCTACAATTGAAAATTTATTATAATAAAAATAGAGAAATTAAAAATAGTAAAAATATTTATTTCGCATATTTTATAAAAGTGTTTTAAAATACCAATAGACCGTAGCGAAAGAAATATTGCACTATTTAGCAAGGATAATTAAAACAGTAAATAAATAAAACACCAGACCTACTTTCTGATTCTTCCATTTCAATACTCTTTTACGTTTTTTACATCTTGGCGTTGAACACTGCCGTCCGTTCGCTTTAATATCACGTCCATAGTTACACTAACATAACTGTCTAGATGCCGGATGTAATGAACTACATCTGTGGTTCCCTACCAAGAAACTCAGTCTAGTTGATAGACACGAAATTAAAATATGGGAATTCCAAATGAGACGTGGGATGTTTTTTTCCAGTCGCTATTTTTTCTGTTTCCTGCAACGTCAAATTTAAAAAAAAACTATTTTATTGTTAAAAAAACATTTACGTTGTTTTATGACTTAAAAATAAAACACAATTTCAATCATGATAAATTTTTAAACACACCAAACATGAAATGTTTACTAATAAAACTTAAAATATTCGTTAGGTATGATTTTTTTTTACAAATCATTTGCTGAAAAAAATATTTGTCTTCGTCGTGAGTGGGATTCAAACGTCTCCCAGAATCATGCCAGGCGTCATAACCACTAGGCCATCAGAGACTAACAGCTTTCATCAGCATCTAGCTCGCTTGTACTCATAAACGCATAGTCACGAGCATCCATAGCAAAAATATTCCGTGGAAGAAAAATGCACATTTTACGTAATACAATTGCAGTCCATGAAACCTTGGAAGAAATATAAAACGTTGTAAATCATTATTATTAGAATTTATAGGTTTATATTATTATGCTATCATTTTACTTTTTTGCAATCCCCTTTCCAACTTAGAGCTACACACATAGAAGATGTGGCAAAGAAGAAACGCAACTGCGTTAATAAAACTTTCATTATTGGAAAATTACAGAAATCAAAATCCCGTCAAAGAACTCCTCCACTGGCTCTATAATGCCTTCTTCATCTACCATGCTCTGGAATATTTTTGCCAGTCCTTTTTGTGATGCTGTTTAGGTGTTCTCTCGTCCGCCTCTTTATGTGTTCCACGTCGTCAAAATGGGTCATTTGCATGAAATCGTGGATTCCATCGTTGTGATTTGGTTTTGGAGCAGAAATCATTTCCCTGATAATTCTGAATGAGAAGGAGCGTTCTCGTGATGAACACATTGCGTTCAATCACATTTTCCGGCAAGGGCGATGACAGACGTCTTACACAAACTGGCGTAACACAGATATTATTCATCAGATTCGAACATACGAACTGTTGTTAGAACCAGAAAATAAACAGCCTAAAGAAATGTTGAATCCGTTTGATTGGTGGTGACTGGGGCGGGATATTTCATAAGTTATACGTGGAGACTCGTTTTATTATTTTTTTGCCACGTCTCGTTCTTCTGAAACTGATATCTGGTTCCATTTCAAAGAAATCGATTATACTCAAGAGTTACTGAGAGCATGAATGTTTGAATTGAACAAACTAAGGTATCGCTGCTTAGCAATATTTCTTTTCTTTTTCTAAATCTTATCATCATCGCCTAAAATCTAATATGTAAAGAAGAAAGTTTGTTTGTTGGTTTTATGTCTGTCCTCTTATTCACTGGGCCCCCAGAACAGCATGAATGCACCAAACTTTGCATGAACGTTCCATCCATGCAGGGGAAAATTATAGGTTATGTGCCAACCTGATGGTGTGAATCAAAACCGGGGTGGGCGGGTTTGAAAATCCCCAAAGATTTCACATTAGCTGTTAAAAATCGGTGTCTATCATAGACTTATCATTGGTAATTATTCAAAATGACATGGGGAGTGCCATCTACTACCACTTTAGAGAGTGTCAAACCTCCTAAAGAGGAAGAAAAAATTATTCCTAGGGGGAAGAAATAAATTGTAATGAGTTTTATGCCAAATGAAAGCTTCCGGCGAGGAGTTTGCAATCTACTATATACCTTAGAGAATCTCAGACTTCCCCTAAAAGAGGATGATGGAATTTTTATTGGAGAGGGGATTGAACAATCTTAGTGAGTTTTATGCCGCATAAAAGCATCCAATATGGGGAGGTCCATCTACTATATACAGAGAATTTCAGACCTCCAGTGAAGGTGGAGGATAACATTTTTTCGCGGAAGTGGGTGGGGATAAACAATCGCAATAGGTTCTATGCCGAAAGAAAGTTTCCGACGTCGGGAGGGCCATTTACTATAAACTTTAGAGAGTTTCAGCCCTCCTCTGGAAGAGGGGATTAAATGTTTACCAGGAGAGAGCGATGGGAAGACAAAACGATCTTAAGGAGTTTATATGCGAAATTAAATCTTCCGGGATGTGAAATGCAATATGCTATATACCTTACAGAGTTTCTGACCTCCCTAAAAGAGGATGTCGAAATTTTTACTGGGGGGTAACAGGGGGGAGTTGAACGGTCTTAGTGAGTTTTATGCCAAATGAGAGCTTCCGACGTGGGGCCTACCATCTACTATATACGCTACAGTATTTCAGACCCCCCCTGTAAAGTGGAAGATGGAATTTTTATATGGCGGAGAGGGGAATAAAGGATCCTAATAAGTTATATGTGAAATGAAAGCTTCTGACGTGGGAAATGCCATCTATTATATACATTTAGAGAGTTTCTGACCTCCGGTAAAAGAGGAGGATGAAATTTTATATCAATGGGAGGAGTGACGGGAGTTGAACGATCGCATTGGTTTTTATGCCAAATGAAAGCTTTTAGAGTATGGAGTGCAATCTAGTATATGCCTTAGAGAGTTTCACACCTCCCCAAAAGAATCACTCAATAGAAATTTTTAACAGGGAGTTGTGTGGGGGCGAGGGGTAAGAAACAATCGTAATGAATTTTATGCAACTAAAAATCTTGCGAGTGGGAATTGCCGTCATTTTCAATTTCTTTAGATAGTTTCAGAATCTAGCAACGTGGGCAATTCTGCTAGTGTTCTATAATAGGAATACCTATGTTTTCAGCCACGCTTCTGTGGTTTTATATTGATACAGCGCAAGTTGCAGTTTTTCTGTTAAAGTAAAGCTCAAAGATCCGTACTGAGATAAAAGAGTGAAAAAAGGTTGGAGCAGAAGGAAGATAAAAAAATAATAAGCCAAGACGACGTTAGCAGTGGGACTCTAAGGAATTTCTGTTGCGGATTGCTGCGTCAGTTTGTTTGCCCTAAATGTTGTTTTTCTTCGGTGTGTTCCACGTTGTGGGGAGTTTTGTTTAGTTTCCGAATTAGTTGTTTGGCAAGTTTTTTTTTTTTTCGCTCACGTCATTTTAGTGCGTTAAGAAGTAATCTACGGACAAAGGTGATGGAAAACTTCGTATCTTTTCTTTAAAGGAGGTAAATTTGTTTCAAAAAGATAAATGTATTATTAGTATCTTATCCTTTCTTTAGATTTTTTTCTCTCTCACGTTTCGAAACGTTATGTGATCCTTTTTGACATTGAAAGGATTGAGCTAAGCTGCTTTAAACAAAGCCGACTTTATTTCGAATAAAAATTGCAATCATAGCCTTTAGAGATCTCGGACTTTCGCATAACTGTTTTCATAAACCTTGTGTAAATTTACCAAGTGTCAATCTACAATACGTTTTTAGAGCCCTGGGCACTTTCAATTTCAACTTGTAAAAAATATAGAAAAAGGCTCAGTAAGGAAAATGACAGAAGATTATCTCCATTGTCATATCATAAACAAAGCATACGTAACCCGTCCTTCGAGAACACCTCGGTGCTCGCTGAGCTTTCTAAAGTACTCTCCAATACATTCTTTATTGGTGCTCGTGACACTTCGTTGTTCGCTGAGCTTTTAAAAGTATTTGTCGATGCACCCTTTAGAAGTGCTCGTGAGCACCTTGGTGCTCGCTGAGCTTTTAAAAATGTTTGTCGATGCATCCTTTAGAAGTGCTTGTTAGCACCTCGATGCTCGCTGAGCTTTAAAAAGTGTTTGTCGATGCATTCTTTATTAGTGCTCGTTAGCACCTCGGTGCTCGCTGAGCTTTAAAAAGTGTTTGTCGATGCATTCTTTATTAGTGCTCATGAGCACCTTGGTGCTTGCTGAGCTTTTAAAAGTGCTCTCCGATGATCCTTTATTAGTGCTCAATGAGTTTTTAAAAGTTGTGGCCGATGCATCCATTATTGGCGATCGTGAACACGATAATCAGGCTAAATTTCCTTGGTTGTTACTGGCAGCGCTATATTTGACGCCGAAGTATGTCCAACAACTAGAACCGATATTTAATATTATGATCAAAATATTTACTAAAACAACCCTAGTTTACATTTCAAACGCCCTTTTTAATGATGTACAAAAACTCTGGAAATAATGTTCTTTAATTAAAGTATTGCGTTATCCAAGTAGGAATAAATATTAAGATGATTCATAAGTCTGTGCGTTTTTCGCCATGGAAAATATGTTCTGCGACACATTATTGGTTACATTTTGATACCTCTGAACATAATACTAAAGGAAAGTATAAAGTCCACTGCATCAGTCCCTAACTACTACAAATATCGGAATTCCGAATTCCAAATTTCTATTGTTAGAAACTTTGTAAAATGGGTGAGTTAAGTATTGAAATTTCTGCGATTTTATGTCATTACCGGTAAAAAAGGATTAAAAGCTTCCGAAGCGGCCGAGAAATATGTGAAGTGTAAAGTGAGGGATCAATCTCAATTCGTGCTGCTGAAGCTTGATTCAGAAAGCTCAAAGGTGGTGACACAAGCCTCGAAAGAAAACTGTGATCGTGATATCCGATATAAGATTATGTGCCACACTATTGAAGCTGATCCATCGACAAGCGTTCGCAAACTACTGTCCGAATTTGGTTGCTCAAACAACTATAGAGCATCTTCTGCAACGCATCGGTAAGATAGCCACGAGTTCCCAAAGTATTCCACATGAACTGTCCACTGAATAAGCAAACCGGTGCATCGAAGTTTGCAGGAAACACCTAACTAATCCACGTGACCGCCGTTTTCAAGAGAATTCTTACATGCGATGAAAATAGATTTTCAACAATCCAAACACTCGAAAGCAGTGGCTTATCATCAGTGCCCACCTCTATTCAGCACAACTGGAGCGCGTGCAAACTTTGATTCATCAGCGCTACCCAGGATTGGTAAAAGATATCAAGTACAGCTAAAACAAGACAATGTAAAACGGCCACGTCGCATTTTGGACCAAGACAAACTTCGAAAACTAGCATTTTCTCTCTTCCTCACCAGCTTATAGTTCGGACCTAGCTTCTTCCGACTACCACCTCTTTCGCTCCGTAGCTCATTTTCTTCGAGGTAGGCGGTTTCGAGCATTTCACCATATAGAACAAAGCACGGTATCGAAAAGGAATCGAACAACTTCATTTCAGATGGATACCAACTGTTGAAATGATCGTTTATATTTCTCTGAGTACAGTTCCTTATTTATATTGTAATAATTCTTTTTCAAGTAGATGATAAATTGCACAGACTTATGAATCACCCTAATAGCTAAACTATATGAATTTTAATTACCACCATATCCTATTTACTTGGAAGAGGAGGCAGTTAAAAATATTTTCTTCTCGTCACGTCTGTTTTTGGTACTCATAACGTTTGTCCTTGGGCGCCTTTGTACTCCCAAAATCGTCTTTGAGAGCCTTGGTGCTCTCGTTTCAAAATGTTTGCGGATTCAGTTAAACATAACTGTACTAAGCCGTTTATAACACTTTTATAATGTAGTCGATATTAAGTGGTTTTATTTTGATACAGGATTCGTATGTCAACAAAAACACTCTCACCCAAAAACTTGTATCCTCTATTACCGGCCAACACTCCCATTTTAGAGTAAATGTAAAATCAGGTTTCTCATTCTCAAGTTTTTGGTGCTTAGTAATCAACACTCAGATACAGAATAAACTCCCTGCACTTCAGATGGCTATCCAATATATGTATCCCTATAATGTTTCTAAGAATATCGAAAGGAAATTTATTTTTCCTTCTTTTATTGGGAATATCACTTCTGCGAATACTATCGGTGATTCATGGTCTGAGCAGCAGTTTCACATTCTCATTAGCAGATATTCCATTCTCTACTCTTAAAAAGACACCAATACTCTAATTACGGAAAGAAAAAAAAAACTTGCGCTTTACAGTCCTACAGTATATCTGGTAATCAGTCGCAAGAAAGAATGTCGCTAATTTGTCCTCGAACTATTTAGGTTGAGTTATTAATTAGTTTGTCTGGTATCGTGGTTATTTCTTACCTTTTGTTGTACGTATCTGTAGCTCTGTAGACTAATTGCAATAGTTGAATATGCAATTAGATTTCCTCAATATGGGGAGGAAGGGTAAGTTAGAAATGAACTTCAGAGGAAAATAAAAAGAACTAATTTAAAGACTGAAGTTATTGATAAATTGGGTGATTTACCTCTGGGCATTGTTTTGCTGCATAATGGACTAAATAATTAAAACGTCACGGTCTTAGAAGAGTGTTGGAAGAGACAGTCATTTATAAGAAGGACAAAAAAAGACATGGCACAGAATTTCTTCCCCTTTTTTTATATTTCCTTAGAATTTCTCGACATCGTTCAATTAATTGACTGTCGCTGCCTTTTCACTATTTTGCGTACAAACTAAATAAGCACGTCTTCAGATATTTGGAGGCAGACCCGTATCTATAAAAAATCGAGGGGGGAACGCAATCTAGCCGAAAAAATGAGATCTTCGGAAGTCTAAATGAAGGCATTTGCACTAAAATTGCGGCTAGAAGACTGTATTTTCAATGCAGTATAACTTTCCCCCCTCTGTTTTACATGTCTTTAAAAATTCCTTGAAAATTGCTTTAAATTTATATAAGTTTAATCATTTTTACCTCTATTATCCCTAAAAATATTCTGAAAATGTGAGAGGGGGCATAGTTCCCTTCGCCCTAGATCCGGCCCTAGTTAGAGGTCTAATATTAAAGTTAATTTAGACATTTTCTTCTTATCTCAATGGCGGATCCCTCTCAGGTGCAAAAGTTTCGGAAGCATTCCACTCTCTTTACGTTTTAGGGAAAGGGAGGGGGGAACTAAACCTACAAAACATTTTACAACTGAAGAAAGGGACAAATTTATGCAGCAGATTAAATAAACTCAATTACAGAAATGCATTAATTTAAAAAAAATAATAATAATAGTAACCTTAATACGTATTAAACGAACTTGCGTATACTGAAAAGTAAAGAAAATCTGAATTATAAACGAAATAAATATTTGCTCAAAAATTAATTTTGTGGAAAAAATGACTCGCTGATGAGTATGTTACCCTCACTCATTGGCGAATCAGTTTTCTCCACAAAATTATTTCTTGAAATTTATGTCAACAGTTAATCTCTGAATTTATTATTGATTAAATATCTGTTCGTTATTTACGTGGGACGTTTCCTCAACAAAACTTTTATTGTCCTTCAAAGTACCTCCCCTCCCGCATCTATGCAAAGTTGCAGATGTCTACGTCAATTCTAGAACGTATGGTGGTACTCCAGTTAGGAAATACTTCGGAAGTCTAAATGAATTCTGCAATTTATTTAGACTTCCGAAGACATTTTGCAATTAAAGGTATTTTGTAAGATCTTGCATCCATGAAAATGGCTTCACAGCAAGTTCCTTTTGAATTTTTGGAAACAACCAAAAGTCGCATGGTGCAAAATCGGGTGAATATGCATGGTGGGGTAGCTGTTTGATTTTTTTACTACTCCAGATAGGCTATAACTTGCCAGGTTTATGGAGTACTGGCATTGTCCAGAAGAAGGAGAACCCTTGACACGCCTGTTTGTTGGACACTGCTCCTTTATGATCTTCCCATTTTGAGCGAAACAATGTTGGTAAGTTGTCCACGGCTATCAATTCTTAGGAATTGAGCAAAATTGTGAATATCCTCTTTCTTGAGTCTTGTCGTAGGATTTGGGGAGGCGGTTCATCTTCCGCAAACCCAAACATACTTGTTGATCTTTTTGGAAGTTGTATAGTAATAAAACCACGTCTCATCATCTGTGGCAATGTCTGTTAACTGTTTGAGGCCAGTAGTTTCAAACGTTGCCAGCATTCCCTTGCCTGACTCGACTCTAGCCCTTTTTTGCTGTTTTGTGAGCTAGTGGGGTACTCATTTGGCAGAGAGTTTTCGGAACTTTAAATGTTGATGAATAATTGCTTCCACACTGCTAATAGATACATTGACTTCTAAACGTATTTTCTGAACAGTGATATGTGAGTTTTCCTTAATGAGTTCACGAACAGCGGCGATGATTCTCTCGTTCACGACCTCCTTCGGTCTTCCTGCTGATGATAAATCTCATGAATTTTTTTCCGTCGTCCCCAAGCTGCATCCCTGTGAAAATGTGAAATCTTTCCCCGTCTTTAGTATGCTCCATAGCAACAACGCACAAATTTCACCGACCGAAATTTACGCGATGCCAGCGAAGAGAGGGATAATGATACTACGTTTGTTCTTAACATATAATAACAAGTTTAGATAAGCTTTCAAACAAGTCATAGTTCGTTAACCTCAGAGGAATGAGCGGAAATCTACAGACATGTTTCAAGAACATTTTGAACGCCCTCCGTAGAGTATTTGAAAAAAAAAAATTGCCATCATATTTGATATAAACCTAAGTAAAAACACGTGACGTATAGGTAAACAGCATATTATACTCATTGAGAAATAGAGACGGGGGTGGCTCAGTCGGTAGCGCGTCAGGCTCGCAATCTGCAGTTCCCAGGTTCCAGTCCCAGCTGGATCAGCGTTGAGACTTATCTCCGCAAAACTCACTGCCCACGGTCAGTAGAGGGCACCGATGGGCTTGGAAAGGCCGCCGTCCGTCGGATGGGACGTTAAGCCGTGGCTCCTGTGCGGGAGAGCAATACCCTCTGCACGTTAAAGAACACGTTGGCTGGCCTTGACGGGAGGCAACCATCTGTCTCCCAACAGCTGTTCCAGTGGGTCCCCTCCCCCAACCTTCTCTGAGCCTTCGGGGTCCATGTGACCTGGCCATTTAGCCCACGGTGTGCAAAAAAAGTGCCGCTCATAGGTAAAACAACCCAACCCATTGGGAAAAAGTTTGCTCAATCTAATATTCAAAACCACCAGGCGAGCACCTCATGTACCAATGCAGTAATCCGCCACTACTTCATTTTCAATTTAGTTTTCTCATTGCACTTCTTCATGTGAAATAGCGCCCTAATGAATCATCGAATAACGATGTCCATTTAGAGCTGTTCGCCATTTCCTTTCTTATTGAGGACAAGTGAACTCGTGAGAACATGGCACTCGGACCTGATCTCGTTCGCCATTTCCTTTCTTATTGAGGACAAGTGAACTCGTGAGAGCTGTCACTCGGACTTGCGAGCCTCAAGGTTGCGGAAAGAAAAGAGCGCGTATTTTCTATTTGCATCATTGTCCTCTGGCATTTTAAGCATTTAGAAGAATCCAATTAATTACTCACTAAATTTCTCGATATTCCTTTGAGAGGTAATGGAATCACTCTAACTTCGATATCAAATTTAGAGGAAAAATTATTTTGAGTTGAGTGGAATGAGTACGCACGACCGCAATTATTATTATTATTATCAGGAGATAATAATAATAATAATTGACCTATACTCATGACATTCACTGTCATCTTCTTAAGGATGATTCCTTTAAGTCGAGTAGATAATGCATTTCAAATGACACAGACATTTTAATTGTACATGTAGGTGCATCATTAAATAGAGATATTGATTGAGGACAGAGCCGCCGTGGCCAGAGCACCTGACATGCTATCAGGAGACCGGGTTTTATATCCCATCAGGCTCAAGACAGTTTTTTTTTTCTAAATTAGTTGTCAATGCTAAGAATGGCTCCATGATCTTTGAATTGAGTTAAGCTAATTTATTTAAAGTCGTATTTATTTCGAATAACATACATTACCATGTGTATTTTTTGTGTATATACCATGTGTACATTACCATATGTATTATTTTTGAATATGCATACAGTGGTATATTTTAAATATGCCTTTACAGTTCTTCAATTTCCACGTTTTAAGTTACGAGGCAGCTAATTAAAAATTCAACTCGAAATGTAATATGGGTAATTATCGTAGAAGCAGTGAAATGTTGAGTAATAATGTACAGAAAGCAATCAAAAAGTAACAGAATACATTTTTGTACACTATGCAGATACGTTAACTATGCGTAATTTATTTATAATTCAGTTTGCCACGTAAAAAACATAAGATACATATAAAAGTAATATGTTTAATTAAAAACTCAAAAATTTAAAAATTTTCAGGTTTTACAACGACAGCTTATTATAAACTTTTTTAAGTTGAAGAATGAACTGGATATTTAAAAAACAATTATTTCTCTCGCATATATTTTGTCAAATTTAAGCTTATTGCAAAGGAGTTGATGTTATTCCCAAATAAAAATACGCTTCAAGCAATGGTTATAACAAGTAAAAATTAAGAAAAAAAGCGACAATTTTTTTTTTAATTTTAGGTTGATATGCACTAACCTTAAGAATATATTTCGAACTAAAAAAATAAATATAAGAAAAAATTGGCATGCTGTTTGCTCATTTTGCAAACTATATTCTGGGTGTGTAAGACCAAGTGCGACAGTTCGTGTTACAAATTAGTCCACGACTGACAAAAGTGTTAAAGGACGAAACTGTATAAACTTCTGAACATGAGAAATTTTTTTAGAATGACGTGCGATATCATAACTGTGAAAGACGTTTTGCGAATAATCACATCGTAATTGTTATAGTAACAACTACACTTTGCATGATAAATTTATCTACATACAGTCTGTCCTTGTATTTTACCAGCTGCGTAGCGTTGAGACTTATCTCCGCAAAACTCCCCGCCCTGTCCACAATAAGTAGGTGACACCGATGGGCTTGGAAAGGCCGCCTCCGTTGGATGGGAGGTTAAGCCGTGGCCTCCATGTGCGGGAGAGTCACACCCTGTGCACGTTAAAGAACACACTGGATAGCCTTGAGGGGAGGCTATGTACAATTTGTCTCCTAACAGCTTTCCAGTGGGTCCCCTCCCCCAACCTTCTCTGAGCCTTCGGGGTGCTCGTGACCTAGTCATTCAGCCCATGGTGTGCAAAAAAGTGCCGCTCAGAGGTCAAACAACTCAACAACCTTGTATTTTAACGTTTTCTTTGGAATAAAGAATATGGTGAAAACGTTTTCTCGATTCAATCACTATTTTCCGCATCAAGACAGTTAAATGAAGCATGTTTAATGAAGTTTAATTGTGTAACAGTTGAGAACTTTGAATAACAAACGAATAATTATCCTACATATCGAGTTCGTTTGCAGACAAGCTGTCAACGTCTTATAAATTTTTTATTAGCTGCAGAGGAATCTGTGCTTCATTTTCTTCACAAGTCCACTTCATTATCACATTGTACAAAACGCAGCAGTACACGAAAGATTAAAGCCGAAACATGGAATCACACACTAGTAGATTATAACATTCAAACTCTTATTAACATTTACCTCTCTCATCAGTTCGAACCACCTAGAGTGTGTGTCTCACAAGCAGAAACCAATTTCATCTTAACCAAACTTTCTACTCTGTTTTATGATGAATTTCATTATTATGCGGCAACGTGTTCGTTCGCATTCTAATTATAGAAGTAAGGGAGACGGCTTTTCACGTTAATGCTGTAAAATTGGTTGTTATCTTTATGATGAGACTGATAAGTTCTCTGCGGGCTTTTACATCATTGGCTAAAACTCATTTCTCCCATCTCTCTCTGCTCACGACTTGTTCTCACCCTCCTCATTTGACTCTTTATCCTCACTCGTTCCTATTCCAATTTACGTGATTAGTTGGGAATAACCGCAGAGCATGGCGCTTTTCCCATTGCTCACGCAGCTATAATAGCTGAAACCACATTGCCTGGCTCTTTGCTCTCGATGCACACACACGCAATTTTCCCATTCAGTAAATAATGCTCGCTCAGCGAAAAGGGTTTTCTCAGAATGACCACAGTAATTGGTTTTAAACGCGCAAATTCTGCTTTACAAATAATATCATTTGTTACCCTGGTATCAGATCCAGAAATTTGCTACTCGTTGCTGTTGTCAACCAAAGTTTTCTCTCATTTCGTGCTTGCCATAGATCAAAATATCGCGAGCTACAAAGTTACCTACAGAGATTATTGTAAAAGCCCTTGCACGTAGATATAAAAATTTAGGAACCTAGAGTCTTTCGTTCATACTTATTATGAAGTGCAATATTGATGAACGTATTGTGCTTGACATGCACCATGATTTCATAAGGATTGAAAAAAAAAAGATATGAATATGAACTGAATGTGAATAATTAAATTACCAAGAAAAAAAAAACAACTTTTATTTGTATAGGCGAAATGTTTGAAAGTAAATATTCGAATAATCATGATGATCTGTCCTTTTATCATTACGTGAACAGGTGGTACTATTATTTAGGGTTGGGTTGTTTTACTTACTCTGAGCGATATTTTTTTGCACACCATGGGTTAAATGACCAGGTCACAAGGACCCCGATGGCTCAGAGAAGGTTGGGGAGGGGACCCACTGGAACAGCTGTTGGGAGACAGATGGTAGCTTCCCGTCAAGGTCATCCAGCGTGTTATTTAACGTGAACAGGGTATGGCTCTCCCACACACGGAGCCACTTCTTAACGTCCCATCCGACGGACGACAACGTTTCCAAGCCCATCGGTGTCCCCTTCTGACAGTGGGTTGGGAGGCGGAGTTTTGTGGAGATAACTCTCAACGCTGACGCAGCTGGGACTCGAACATGGGAACTGTAGATTACGAGCCTGGCGCGCTACAGACTGAGCCACCCCAGCTCCTACTATTCTTTATGCAAGATAAATTTAAAATAATTTTCTACGCAACCGAAAAAAAATATGTTAAGTTCAAGTACACCAAATTGTGCACAAACTCTGACCCAGTTAAGAATTTTATCCGGCCGCGTAAAAATTGGAAAATGCGAAATTTTTCTAATCTATTTGTACTAAACTGAATGTGTTTTCGTGAAACGAAAGAGGAGAATTTGAATAACATCACACAACTAGTTACAACAGAATTGAAACCGAATAAATGCTCAACAGCTCATTTCTGGGATCCAACCCCATCCTTTGCATTCTGCTTCGACAAGCGAACTGGGGCGGAGGTGGCTCAGTCGGTAGCGCGTCAGGCTCGTAATCTGCAGTTCCCAGGTTCGAGTCCCAGCTGGGTCAGCGTTGAGACTTATCTCCGTAAAACTCCCTGCTCACGGTCAGTAGGAGACACCGATGGGCTTGGAAAGGCCGCCGTCCGTCTGATAAGACGTTAAGCCGTGGCTCCGTGTGCGGGAGAGCAATACCCTGTGCACGTTAAAGAACACGCTGGATGGCCTTGACGGAAGGCAACCATCTGTCTCCCAACAGCTGTTCCAGTGGGTCCCCTCCCCGAACCATCTCTGAACCTTCGGGGTCCATGTAACCTTGCCATTTAGCCCACGGTGTGTAAAAAATGCCACTCAGAAATAAAACACCCAACCCATCGAGAAGCGAACTTCAGTTTTGAGGTTGAAACAAACTTTATAAAAATATTATTTTTTGTCTTTTTTTTTTGCCAATACATATGCCAATTAATATGTAATAAACAAAATTAAGCATTGTTTTGTTCTTTTTATTGTACCACCCAATTATTGGCTCACAGAAAACATAATACGGGGTGTACGACAAATAATGGTGGGGTTTAGGGAAGCACTATTCCGAAATGCACAAAAGAGATAACATTGAATGCTGTAACTGTAAATTTCCCCACTCAAACAATTCCACGAGTATGCGATATGTTGTTTTATCCCAAAATTTCTAGATTGTTCAAAATACTAAAAGAAATAAATTCATCAGGACACCTTAGATATCATAACCATAACGTTAATCCCTCTACTAGTAGTACTGGGTTAACTCAGTGGGTAGCGCGTCCGTCTCGTGATCTGCAGTTCCCAGGATAGAGTCACAACGTACCTGGCGATAATTTTCTCAGTTAACTCCCATTCTGCCTTCGGTGAGAAATAGGACATAGAGAAGCTTGGGAAGGATGATGTTGCTGTCTGTTGAATGGAACGTTAAGCCGTGGGCTGTGTGCAGGAGAGCTAAACATTCTACACGTTGAAGCACACGCTGGATGGTTCTGATGGGCTACTTTCATCTATCATCTAACATCTGTCCAGTAAATTCCATACCTCAACTTTCTTTGAACCATTGGGGTCTTTGTAACTTGACCACTTACTACATTGTCTGAAAAAAAATGCCGCTCATAAGTAAGGTGATGAGCTAACTACAGTAGCAGAGGGTTGGTAATATACCAACCCTCTACTAGTTGTAGGCCAAGCTTTCTGTAGATTACTTTAGCCTCGCTAACTAATTAAGTCTTTATCAATACTTCTCGGGTTGGGAAAATTGTGGATGTCACCTTTCATTTTCATTGTGCATCGGCTCATCATCATGTATAGAATATATAGCAGTGATGTAGTGTGAGTGGCAACTGTGACGCCTTTGAAAATGGGCTGTTTTCTCCTCAGCAGTTCTCAAAGGTCAGAAATAGCCAACATTTTTGTAAGACGAAAAAACTAACGAAACATATTTTCCAGAAAAGTTTTGAGTTTATTTTTGGGCAAAACACTTATTTTCACTATATATGAAGAATGTCGGATCGAAACCAAAAATATTATCTGTTCCACCTTAAACTTAACCCATAGGCGTATAAGTTGTGTTCAGGGACATTTGACTGTAAATAACCGTACAACAGGTAATATTAACCCTCCATATTAATAGTTATTGGTATTTCATTTATTATTTGTTAAAATATTATTAATCGTGAGACTTATCACGAAACCCTAACAAGAATCTGTTAATATAATGTGGATTAGAGGTGATCTGTGGAGAATCATACACCCGAATTTTCCTTTTCATATTAAATAATTTTCATTCATTTTGTAAAGGTAATACAGCTATAAAAACTAATACACAACACACTACTTTATGCAACGTGAAAATTGGAACAGAGCCAAAGAGGAAAGGTAGAGGTCATGCAAATTGCATCGAGCATTATGCTGACTGAGATATGAAAATGATTACAATTCCGCAGCGAAATTCACGTGGGCGACTGGTTATAGGAGTAGAAAGGGACGTTGGCAAGGCATACCGATTGTTGGCTTAGGAGAGAGGTTTCGCGCTGAGTTCTCGGCGGTGACAAAAAAAAAAACTTATGGGTACGACAGCACCACATATGTCATCAAGTGACGAACACAAGCGTGCCAAAATCATGGAATTGCGGAAAGGTAAGACTGTCCACGAGAGCCTTTGCCACAAGGTTGGTTATGATGTCAGGATTATACAACGCTTTTTTTTTTTGGGTGAAAACACACCAAATCATATGGCAGTCAGGGATTGGGCCATAATGCGATACCACTGATAGCACGGATCGGCAAATCCGACGAATGGGTTTGTGGGACTGACTCTTTAGGGTGAGACAAAAATGGGTGCAAGCAGTAAAACTCTATCGACCCAAAAAAGACGACGCCATTTTCAAGACGCCAGTCTCTTGACGCACATGTTATTTCGATGGACACTCCTACTGGCAGCTCAGAGGATCATTCGGATTGTATGGGACAGAGTTTAGAGTCAGTGGATATATTGGATGGAGATCCATGCAGTTTACTGACAAGTCCAGGTTCTGTTTCTGATGAAATGGTGGTAGTACACACGTCTGGAGGCATGTGCATGAGAGACTAGCAGAAGGGTTCAAGTCCGACATCATCCTAAACCACAGCCCAGTATAATGGTGTGGAATCGTACAAAGAAGACGTACTTACCTAGTACACATACCGGGAATTGAAATTACCTTGCAGATGTTTACTAACATGTATCTTGATGCGCCACCCCCTACCATTCCTCCGAAATTTTTCTGGCAGTTTTCTGCAGCTGGATAATGTCTATGCATTATCGCGTACAAGCTGCATAGGGCAATCTCCAGACCTATCCTGCTCCAAGAAACTTCCGGGATCATATTGGACTACAAATCCGCAGAGACACTTCTGTTCCCAACTTATAGAAGGTGCAAGCACAGGTCGATGTGTGGACGAACATTCCCTAGGGCATGAATGACGGTCTTATCGATAGTATGCCTCGCTGTCTCAATACCTCAATTCCCGACAGATGTGGGTCTACTGCTATAATTGAATAAAGGCTTGTGTTTTGCACCTTTCTCTCTTCGAATTTAATCACTTGTTTCTGAATAACGTCCCTCCTACATGTATTCGATTTTCTTGAATTCCCATTAAGGTGGAACGCCAGTTTACCTTAACCTATTAAGGAATTCAACAAGATCGAATACATGTGCGAGAGAAGTTATCCAGAAGCAAGTGATTAAATTCGGAGACAGAAGTAAAGTAAATCCTTCAGAATTGAAATCAAATGGGAAATGTACCTAACAACATGGACACAACGAAGTTAATTATTAATTTCATTGTGTCTACGTTGCGTACATTTTTCTTTTGATTTCAATTCTGAAGGTTTAATTTAATTTTTTCCTGTATTAACAGCTTACGAATATGCATGAAAACCTAAATTTAATAGAGTTAAATTAAAAGCATACACTGAGCGTAATATATAACAATAGAGTACATTTTATGGAGAGAAATAACTTTACTGGGTTTTGAAGCGGCACCAATCTATACAATATACCTATAAATATCTACTATAAAGTCACCAGAGAATTTTCTATATAAAAGCTGAAATGAACTGAATGAGAAAGCTTCTAAAAAGATCCCCTGCGTGTTTGTGGTGCCCCACGTTCCTTCCCAGGTAGTTAACATACTGATACATGGAGTTCATTGAGCTTTAAATTCAGCTGAACAACTGAAAATTTTTGTGTTATAAATGTAGTATATAATAATGAAATTTAATAAATTAATTCCTATTAACTTTGCTATGCAATCGTTTCATTACTTCCTGTAAAAGAGCGTAAAATTCAATCTTCCGCTTCATTTTTTTTATCATGTAATAATAATAATATCTTTATTAAGCCTTAGTATGGTTATACAGGGTGAATCTGAAAAAGTGGGCAAAACTTTACGGGGTGGTAGAACGCAGCTATACGAGCAACTCTGGTCTGAACGCAAGCGGTGAGAAGTTAAAAGGTAGTTTTCCACTGTCACATTTAAAGAATGAACACAAGAAGGAGAGGAGATACTTCAGAAAACATTTTATTAACAGGAATGTAATTGAGGTACATGCTCAAAGAAATTGCTCAAAAGAGCTGCCGCCAGTTATACTAACCATTTCGTGGTTACTATAACCAGCCATCCTCTCGGCAATCCACGGTAGAAATGCCGTTGGGTGCGAGGACCGACCCTTTTACATCATTTCCAACACCACCTAGCGGCTCGCAGTTTGCGTTCCGACCATACATTCTATGACGAATATTGCTCGTGTAGCTGCGTTCTACCACCCCGTAAAATTTTGCCCACTTTTTCAGATTCACCCTGTATACATAGATACCCCGCTAAGCCTTATAGCTTGTCAGCAGGATTCCTTTCAATCACACGACAGGTTTATTAAAGAATATGACATGTATAATGGAAAATAAACACATAATTAAAAAAAGAAACAAAAACAATAACAACAACAAAAAAACGCGTATTAAAACACAGACAAAGGAAAAAAATTGTCTCTGACACTGTGCAGGATATTTTCCTTACACTGTTGCATGTAATGGAAACGGAACAAGGTTTAACTAAGAGCACAGTTTTTTTTTAATGAAAATATCGTTTATTTTCTTATGCGATCTGATGCAGGCTCAAATTTAATCACTACTTCTTTCAAACGTTTATGTTTATCCACTAAAATAATTTTACTAGTAATGTAAGGCTTTTAGATCATTTTTGTCAGGGCTTTAAACTGCAACTAGCAGCAGACACCAATAAACAAATGCATCCACTTTTGCATCCGATTAATAACGTTCTAAACGCAGTTCACTATTAAAAAGAATTTGAAGCTGCAGATGATAAAAAAGATAGAATCAATAAAAATGTCCAATCATTAAACAATAAATTCACTTGAATGTGATAAATGTTGCACCCACGCAGCGGCAACTGACTTCTGTACGCGTTTTCTGAAACATCAGTCAAACCTAATGGTCTAACACTTCGGAAGCTCTACTTTTTAAACTGGAAATAGATCAAGGCTAAAGGATCAGCTGACAAGCTGTCAGGCGTGCCTTTAGGTCACGCGACATAATGCCGTTCCATTCAGTGCCTGCTGTTTGTGGTTCGCCGAGCCATTCTCTTGTGCGGCGTGTTTGTTTAGATTCCACGTGTGCGTGTGTTTAGTTCGTCTGTATGGATCTCCAAAAGTAAAAGAGTAAACTTTCTACCAGGTCAAGATACGATATCAAAGCAATTATTCGCTTTACTTTTTCTCTCAGGTTACGGATGAAATTAAAGTTATTGTTGCCGTAATGACTACAATACTGTAAATAATTAGGAAGGGAAAAAGAAAATCTCATTTTTGATAAATTAAATCGGTTGTGTATGGTAATATATATTAACGGCCTAAAATTAGTTGGTACGTAAAATAAGGAATAATAATTAATTTGGATATTGACAGATGCTTTGTTTTCATTGACTACTTTGATTTGCTCTTTGAATATCTGTAATCACACGAATCTTGCTTAAAGGTTTTTAGCTAAGTTCACTAAAATGACACACTAAAAGGAGTGTTGGTGCTGACTGCATTACCTTTAAGCAGCACTTTGTACACACAGTGGTCAAATGCCCAGGCACAAGGACCCCAGGTTTCAGAAACGGTTAGGAAAGGGGATGCACTGTATAGCTGTTAGGAGACAGATGGAAGCCTCCCGTCAAGGAAATCCAACGTGTTCTTTAACGTGCATATAGCGTGGTTTTCCTGCACACGGAGCCACAGCTTAACATTCCATCCATAGACGATAGCCGTTCTAAGCCCTCGATGTCCCCTTTCCCCCAGTGGTCAAGATAGGGTTAACGGAGATAAAGTTCAAAACGGGAACAATTAGGACTCGGATCCGAGAATTGTGGATTATGAACCTAGTGATTACCGCCCGTATAAAGGAGCGAGTTAAGCAGGTCCAGATACCTATCTCCATAAAAAATATTATTAGTCTGTATATATATATATAAAGGACTGCTAGCTATTATGCTCAACTTAATATTTTGCTTTCATTACTCATATATTACATTTTTAATTTATACAGGTGTTAGGTAGAAATTTCATAAAGAAGAAATTGACATCGATTTTTTTTAATATGAAGATTGGGTAGTTAAAAGCTTTTAGAAGAATATTATAATTTATGCACGCCTATGAAACAGATGTTAGTATTCAGCTTTGGTAAATTTTATCTTTTTGCCGAAGGTGCGAAACAGATGTGGGTCCCCTTCCTAGTTCATTTTTAAAACATTCGGCGAAGACTCACCTCATTTTCACTCGGATAGCGGAGGCCACCTTTAAACCATTTGACTCTGACTCTACCCTACATCTCCTCCCCTAACGCACACCCTGCCCTCGCGGAGAAAGGTAACACCGATGGTCTTGAAAGCCGTGGCAATGTGTGGAGTAGATCCCTACCATGGCCCTACCCTATTCGCGTTAAAGAACACATTAAATGATTTTGATAAGAAGCTGCCATGTTTCCTAAAAACATTCTTAATGGATTCCATTACTTCTCCAACCTTCTCTGAGCCCTTGCCATTTAGCCCATTGTGTGCAAACAATGTGATGCACAAAGGTAAAACAACCCAATCTACCTCCCCGCCTGTGAAATTCTTGGTGCGACTCATTGGCGTACCTCATAACACATACATTGCCCTTATGCGTTAACAAATGGTTATTTGAGTATCTGGTTTTTACTGAAAAGGTAATGGGGATATCTACAGTAAGTGATCCATTTTAAACAGAAGTGATGGCATTTTGTTATCAATGTTAACAGTTCGAAGTTACAAGTAATCAAACTTCAAGTTACTTAGTTATTCGAAGTTACAAGTAACTCATTTAATCTTGAGAAATATATTATAAATAAAGTATATAAATTAGACAAAATTAAAATATAAATCATTCTTGCTCCCTAAAAAGTTGGTATGAGTTGTTTGAACTCCGAGCAGATTTTTTTTTCACACAATGGGTTAATGGCAGGTCAAAAAATCCCAAAGTCTCAGCAAAGGTTTGGGGAAGGGGACCCACTGAACAGCTGTTAAGAGACAGATGATAGCATCCCGTCAAGGCTATCCAGAGTGTTTTCTTAAAGTGCACAGGTTCCATGTAGCCGCAACGTAATGTCCGAGTCGACCGACGGCGGGCTTTCAAAGCTCATCAGACTCTTCTGACCGACGGATGGACTGGAGTTAGCAGAAGAAAGTTTAAGCACAGGCACTATTTGGAATCGAACTTGGGTACTAAGGATTACGATCCTGGAGCGCTACCGACTAAGCTCCACCTCTCATCCTCTAAAAATTAAAATAGGGGAAGTCTAATGAGAAATGACATACTCAATTCAAATAAATTTCAAAGAAAGATAGGGCGATAGCAATATATTTTTCTGAAGAGAAATCTGCTTGACGCTTTATCTTCCTTTTAAATTAATATTAATTGAAAAATATTTTTTGTAACTTTCTAAATAATACACCGGGTAATTGCAAACGAATGTAAAGTTTTTGAATATTTATACAAAAACCATGAATGCTATATTATCAATTCTAACATTTTTCAAGAGAATACTTATAAAAGATCTACATAATAGAAAACATTACAAATGTTCCATGGGTCATCTCAGATAGAACCATCCTATGTTTTAGTTTATCCTCACGCTTCAAAGAAACTTTATGTCTGTCTCTCGTAAGGTTTCAAAACTTCCGTAAGATTTTGATTTCCTCAAATTCTAATATCACGATTGTTGACTTTGCCAGTAAAGTGAAAGTTTCCTTCATCAGAGAGGACTAACTTTGAACCAAGATTTCCATCGTTCTTGAGCCATTCTTCAACCGTGTTTGTCTTTGGAGTAGGATTAATGGAATGCAAATCATGGATCGACCGGTATAGGGTGCAAAATTAGAAAGCCTTCGGCCATAGCTGAAACTGACATCTGCTAATAATAACATTACCACATAATTTGTTTAAAATTATAATCTTTCAGTGAAATTGCTAACCTTGCATGATTTGCTAGCTGAGCTATGAGTTAAATTAAATGAAAAAATAAATAAATAAATAAATTACCTCTTAAGCAGCTGCTTGCCAGAGAGTCTGACAGGAGCCTATCAGTTTACACGCCATAGAGAAGGTCTGTGAGAAAGGCGAGACCTCAGCAGAAATACAACGCAAGCGTCCATGACTTACAATGAGGGTTAATGAAAAAATAAAATAATGAAGTAGTAATTTCACAAGAAGAATAACCTCAATGAAACAAAATAAGCTGACCGGACAAAAAAATTAATCACCCCTGGCTGAATGTCACGTAATAGCGCGTAACGCCTCCGTGCGACCGAAGAACAGCTGAATTCATGTCTGGCATGGATGCCACCAGTGTGCGGATGCAGTGCAGATCAATATTCATCCACTCTTCCAGCAGCAAATGCCGCAGTTCAACCAGATTCGCCCGATGGCTGGGACTTCTTCACTTATTCCCCAAATAGTCCCACAAGTTTTCTATGGGATTCAAATCCAGGGAATTGGCGGGCCAATCGAGATGTTCAAAGGCTTCAGAATGCTCGTCGTGCCAATCGAACACACTTCGAGCCCTGTGAACGCGACAATTGTCGTCTTGGAAGACTGTGGTATCTTTCTGGTGTTCACTGTGGAGATGCTACACAAAAGGCAACATGTGGTCGTCCAATAGTTCCACATAGCCCTTCTGCAAATATTCATCCACTCTTCCAGCAGCAAATACCGCAGTTCGGCCAGATTGGCCGGATGGCCTTCTGATTCAAGTGTGACGTCACCGCAACCAAAGTACCCATTTTCTCGTACGTGAAATATCCACAGAACATCACAGATCCTCCTCCAGCTTGAACAGAACCTTGCACACAGTCCGCATGGAAGGCTACATGCGGCTTACGATGTACCATTCGCCTCGCATTATTTGAGTACAAGCAAAAACATGACACATCCGACCAGATCATGCGCTTCCAAGAGTAGACAGTCCATTCTTTGTAGCTCCGCGCCCACTGTAGCTGCAGCCTTGTGCAGAGCTGTTAACATGGGTCGCTTCCGCGGTACTCTGCTCCAGATATCCGTGGCATGCAGTACACTTCGGAGTGTTTGTTCGAAAACAGCTTGTTGTAGGCCTGCATTGACTGACTGGAGCAAATCCTTTCTCATTGTAAAGCGGTTTGCCCTAACAGTGCATGACACACTGCGGCAGTCCCTATTGGTAAGCACAGTCTTTCTGCCGAGTTCTGGCGACGATTAGCAGTGGACTGTGATGTACGCCACTGTTGGAAGACCCTTTGGACAGTACGTTTCGACACACCTGCAAGGGCAGCAACTTCTTGTACACTATGCCATGTGGCTCGGTCAAACGAAATAACACCTTTTTGCCACTCATTCTCATCTTTGACGCGACCCATGTTTTACGGATGAATAACACACACGTGGCACACAACCACTTCCTGTCATTGTATGAATCCCGTAGCGCACGGCACAGCTATTTCTAGGACGCGCTTATTACTGGTGTGCCCATCACGTTGCTGTCGAACAGACGTAACCCTCTTACGGCGGGAGATGACTGATTTTTTTGTCCCGTGAGCTTAGTAACTAAATTGTTAGAGTCCCGTGAGCTTAACAACGAAACTAACAGAGAGAGTCGGTAGCAGGCCTGGATCTAGAAAATCATTAATGATGGAGGCAAGAAACATGATCGAGCCAAAAAAATGTTAAAGGGTAGCCAAGACACTGAATTTGCAATGCAGTATAACATTTCCCCCTCCGCGTTATAGGTCTTTAAAAATCTCTTGAATTCATGAAATATAATTTTGTTTAATATTTTTACCTTATTACTTTTACTAACATTATGAAAAGCAGAAAGGGCATGTCCCCTTCTCATCATTCTATCATAGGCGGTTATAGAAAAGTTTTTGTAGAAGTTTTCATTCACTTGCGATTCTCATTCGTAATAAATGAACAAAGGATCCTTTTTGCCCCCTTCCCTAGATCCGGCCTATTGTATTCCAGGCTCATAATTCTTAGTTCCCAGGTTCGATTCCAAACGGTTCTTATGTTGAGAATTTTTTCTGTAAACTCCAGTTCGGTCTTCGGGGAGAAGAAATTGATAGCGATGACCTTGGAGAGCTCGCCGGCGATCATTTTGGGACATTAAGTTGTTGCTCCTCGTTTAGGAGAGCCATACCCTGCGCACGTTAAAGAAAATACTGGATAGAAGTAATGGGAGGCTCCCATCCCTAACAGTTGTCCATGGATCCCTTCCCCAACCTTCTCTGAACCCTTAGAGATCTTGTGACATGCTGCCCATTGCGTGCAAAAAAGTGTCGCTCAGGGATACGAAAAATAACCCAATTGACAGTTAGAGCACTCAGTAACAATTTGGCATTGGTTGCAGAAAAAATCCACGCTCTCTTCTGATGTCGTATACTTAGTACAATATTAGGTTCACACCTAATCTATAGATCCCGTTGATGCTACTAAACATGACATGCATGTATCACTCATGTGAGACCTTAGCAGTCATCATGTGATTGCAGATCGCCTCTTTCAATATTATGAATTCTTTTATTTAACAGCCCATATTGAATGTCGTAGTCAAAACCGCCAATGATAAATTTTTCTAGATGTTGGAAAAATAAGTGTGACATTTATTTATGTGCATGCATCAAATCCTTGATCAACAAGAGTGTCCTATATTAGCTTTTCTACTCCTTTGGAAAAAAAAAATGTGGCGGCGTTTTTTCTGTGTTTCTTCTTCATTTAGAAAAATACATTTTTATGTTACTAAAATAATGCTACATACAGATATATGTAAGGAAACATAAGTAAAAACATTGGGCAGTAATGTGTTTGCATATGTCGGAACGTGAAATGTTTTCATATCATGATAGATACATTAACGGTTTGTTGTATACAGATCTGCCTCTGTTAATTATGACTTAGAAAGGATTGGTTTATAAATGACTACGACTACGCCTCTTAAATAAAGTATTAAGATCATGAAAGGTGAAAAAAATATTAATTAAGGAATAATAAAGTGTTTTTGATAAATTTCATTAGATGTTTTTCCTTTCGTATTATTATAATCATATTTTGTCCCATTTCCACTTAACGAATATATTTTATTTTTCATCTTAATCTGAAAAGGGGATTAAGAAATGAAGGAAAATAGTATTGAATATTTTGAGTAATAAGTATTGTTTAAATACTTATCATATCATAAACCACCAAAGTTTTAAACAGTAAGTTTGTAACTGAAGAAATCAACATATTACATTATTGCTTTGTATTACAGAAATAAATTTCCCAGCATCTTATTTTAATCAATCTTCACTGGCATCAGTTATAGAAAAGTTTTTGTAGCTGTTTTCGTTCACTTGCGATTCTCATTATTCGTAATAAATGAACAAAGACTTCTTTTTGTTTGAACTCGTTACGAAACAATACATTTACAACTGTGATTGTTTTGCGTAAGGCGAACTAGTCAGGGTGTGCTGTTAGCATGTCATTTTTTCAATGTCATAATTATAATTCACCTCCGACATTCAGATGTATGATTTATTACATTTAGTGCAGCAGATAATGATTTCGGCGCCCTCCTAGTACTGAAAAGAGTGATGACCTCTGTCTGCTCACTGCGCAATGTGCTCTGGATGCTGTTTGATATCATTAGGTTTTTCTTTTGTTTCTGTCTTCTCCATCTTCTTCTTTTCTAAGGATCCGACAGCTTTTGATCGATTCATTTGAAAAATTATGTATATAGAATATAGGTTTTTATATCCAATGGTTTCTGCTCGGAAACATAGAAAGTGGTTGGCGTTGACAGCTCTAGAGACACAGCTTAATACGTATATTTTTCAATCTTGATCTCAAGCAATATCAGAGATCTGGTTTATCGATTCTGCCAAACTATATGCTCATCCATCATTTCTGTTAATACACCGCCATCTATACAAATACAAAATACTGATGGAAAAAAACAACAAAGTATTCCCCCAAAAATACATTCTTTGAGAATGTTGTATCCAATACATTAAATTAAGGAAAGAATTGAAAATCTGAGATCAGTGACTTCATTGTAAATGTAACGATATATTTTAAATAAATAAAGATAGGAAGATATAAAAATTTGCTTCGTGACGGAATTTTGTCTAATTTAACATTTTCAGTTTATTTTAAATATTGTAATGAATACCCGGACCATATAAATAAAAGTACTATACTAAAAACATTAAAAAAACAAATCTGAACGCTATTTAAATCATTTGCAATTCAAAATATCAACACAAGCATTCAAATGAAGAGTATAAATTTCTTAAAATTTAATCTACTAGTAGCCTAGGTAAAAAGGTCAGATGCTAAGTTCGTATATCACTACAAAAGATTCTGTTTCGAAACTATATGTTTTAGCGAATGCACAATCACGAACGGACAGCATTACTTTCAAGTCCACTTAAATGGAACCTCACCAGTATTAAATTTTCCGTTACCAGTTATTTGCTTTTAGCACACTACCGTCAGATAACCATATACCTCAATACAACCAGCGTTCAACGCAAATTCTGTAACGTTATTCTTCTCTGCTTTAGTAAACAAATTAACTCTACATACACGCATCAAAAGTAGGCCTACCGAAAATGACTAATGTCTATTGGCAGTGGATATTACACCGTCCACACCGTCGTTGTATAGAACGACATGCAAACTTCCTTACCTCCCATTTTCATTGTAGCAGAATTCCATTTCGACTCTTTCATACCAAAGAGAAGATATCACGCAGCTCTTCTTCGACCAAAACCATCACGGAATCAATAAAACGCACACCCAATGATTCCCACGAACGCACGTGTGCATGAAGCATTGCTCTCCCAGCATAAACAACATATTCACGCGCAACAGAGAGATTTCCGTGTCCATATTTTCTCTCTTTGGATTCTGTGAACATTTTAGAACAGCAAACACTGATCCATCTGTTCTCCGGATGTTTGCAAATTAATTTAACAAGATTATTATTATGTGATATGAACTTAATGAGCCTAATTTGAAATATACAATACCCGTTTTATTTCAATTCAGTTAATGCAATAATGGTTATTAGCCGATATTTATATAAAATAAATGCGATTTTTTTTAGCCAAATATTTTCAGTGAGATTTGATAAATTCAACATTTCTTGTTGTTTTAAATAAATATTCACGTTCCGTTTCTTATATCAATGTGCACTTATATTATGCACGCTATTTTCAAATGGTAAAAAATTTCAGCTCCATCTACTAAATCACTGGCCCTCAAATTATTTTCATTCACGCCCCCCCCACTCTTTCCATACACACTAGGACTGACCTATTACAATAAAACTGCAAAATATATTTATGTGAAATTAAAATAATAAACGACAAACATTAATAAATAAAACGATGTGTTATATGAAATTAAATTTTGGTGTATTGTTGTTTTACATCTGAGTGCGACTTTTGTACCCAAAATGAGCTAAATTGGAAGACTCCTTCCTATGGCAACAAACTTAAGGAAGAGGGATATACCGGATAGTTATTAAGAGTAAGATAGAAACCTCCCGTTAAGGGCATCAGTGTCCCATTGTTCTTCCCTAGGGTAGAGTAGGCGTTAAACGAAACAAATCTCAATACCCCCGAATTGGAACCCGAACCTAGAACTGCAACTTATTAGCCTGGCACCCTACAAACGGAGCCAAACCTCGACCCATTTTGGGTGTAACCAATTTTAGTTTATATCTATTATTATTATATAGGGATAGGTATATATTATTGATCTTGTCCTATAGTGACGAAGGGTAAGTGTTGGCTCAGTCGGGTAGCTCGCCAGGCTCTAAATCTGCAGTTCCGGATCGAGGTCCTAACTGTGAGATTTTGATCCGCTATATCTTTGAACGTTTTGAACACTTTGAACCTTTGAATATAGTTTAACTTTCGATTTTTTTTTGCTGGGCCACTTGGTTTAATGTCTCTATCTAAACGAAGTGAAATTGCTAATTATGACCGAAATATTACTAAAATGTTTTATCAAATAATTTTAAAGACGTTTTTTATGTTTCAATAGAAGAATTGTTATTAAAATTGCTCATAAATGTGAAGTTAACCGAATATTACAAAAACACTCCCTTCACAAATAAATCTCAGAAGTGACAGAATTCCAGTAGTCTTTGCAATCACATGTCGTTCGGTACCTCTTATCTGTTACATTACATAAGCTGGGAACCACTGATAAAACAGAAAAGACAGAATGAGACGCAGTCTGTAGCATATTAGACCCGACAACTGGGGTTTCAATATCGAATTTTCCTATTATATCATTTACTTTGGATTTTGACTTTAATTTCGGATTTCTTATGACATTTCCCTCCTCAAAAAAGGAAGACAGTGTGATGGAAAGTTGAAGTTATAACTCAGTGCGGAAAGATAAAAACTGTGTGTCTCAATAGCAGAGAAGCACAGGGAAAGTCCTGCAACCACGAAACTCATGAATAGGTAGTTAGCTGAAAAATTGAGTTTTTCCACGAGTGGGATGCAAACACAATACCTCCTGATAACATAAGGGCAGGGATATCTCAGTAGTAGTGCGCCAGGCTCGTAATCTGCAGTTTCCAGATTTGAGCTCCAGCTGGACCAGCTTTGAGATTTATCACCGCAAAACTCAGTCAGTAAGGGACACCGATGCAATTTTTGCATCGGTGTACTTGTAATGGCCTCAGTCCATCGGATGGGATGTTAAGCTCAGGGTCCTTATGCGGGAGAGACATATCATGTGCACGTTAAAGAATACGCTGATTGCGGGAGAGACATATAATGTGCACGTTAAAGAATACGCTGATGGCCTTGACGGGAGGCTATCATCTGTCACCTAACAGTTGTCCAGTTTGTCCCTTTCGCCCAACCTTATCTGATTCCTAAGGGTCCTGTGTGCAAAACGGTGACACTCAGAGGTAAAACAACTCAACCTGATAACATACCAACTATCTTGACTACTTATTTAATCACTATGAAGCTTTTAAGTAACGTGTTGAGATGAGTGTATAGGAAAAATTGGCTTGAGCCGGGTGGGATCTGAACACACGACCTCCTGACGACATTCTAGGTGCTCTGATCACTGAGGTACCGGAACTTATTAATCTCTCCTCTACGGCTAATGTTATTCACTATCGGATCAATCACTGTCTTTTGAGTGCATTCCAGGCATGGCTTCAGAGCCATCCCAGGCATGTGGTCACGACTAGCAAAGCTGAGTCGACTAGTCAAGCTGAAACTCTTGAAAAAGAGTCTCTTGAATGATGCGTTTTCTTTTGTGAACAAATCCGAATCTGAGTCACTTCTGGTATGATCATTAGTACATTTTATTTAGACAAATGAATTCACTGTTCATCATTGATTTACTAAGTATTTTAATCGCTGTTAATCCGTTTAAGTAACAAGTTGAGATATAAGAGGAAATATTGTCTTGAGCCGGGTGGGATCTGTCCCATGACTTCCTATTTACAGGTCAGGTGCTCTGAGCTACCGACCGAGAAATATCATTCAGGAGGCTCTTGGAGAGTGGTGGTCGTGTGCACATGCCTGCGATGGCTCTGAAGAATGGAGTACTCAAATGCACTCAAAAGACAGTGATTGACAGGATGTTATGTAGCATAACTAACATTAGCCTTAACTGGCATAGTGTAAGGGAGCTAGCGACTGTTCCAGAAGGTAAATTTTGTTACCTCTGACTGAAGCAGTGGTCAGAAGTGCCTTCGGTCTTAGCAAGGCATGTCCTTGTATGATAAGACCTGTAAAATCTGAGTAGCTTCTAGGATTCTTCTCTGTCTTATATGCTGCAAATAAATAGAAAAATTAACGTCAGCTGTAGAGGAGAGATTGATCAGCGGCCGGTAGATGAGTGGCCAGAGCACCTGACATGTCATCAGGTGGTCGTGGGTTCCTATCCCACCCGAATCAAGACAAAATTTCCTCTACACCCATCTTCATCCTACTACTTAAAGAGCTTAATAATGATTAAATATGTAGTAAATCAATGGTGAGCTGTGGATTCATTTGTTTACATACCAAGTATTAGATCACTGGCTATCTCGGCTAGTTCGGTTTTCAGCTGATTGTGACTATAAATGTCCCTATGCAGCACTTTATAGTCACAAATAGCCACAATTAGCTGAAAATTTAGAGCTCAGAGCATCTGACATGTTATTAAGAGGTCGTAGGTCCATATCCAACTCGCTGCGAAACTTTCTATTAGCTGCCTATTCAAAAATTGTATGTGCCTAATATAATGCTATGAGTCACCATCCTTAACCTTGTTCTAAGCTTTGATATCTTATTACCTCTCAGCTCAGACCATGATGCAACATGAAAAACTTTTCAGCAAAGCAACCCATCCCTGTAACTGAAACTTAATGCTATAAATATTATATCAATACAAGTATAAATGCATATTATTAATTGAAGACTTCAATAGAAGCTTAAATGTTTATTAGAGATGAGTTCGAACTCATTTTTCGAGCCCGCGCCCACTGAAGGCGCCCGAGTTTGAACCATTTAGACAATGTTACCCCGGGCCCACCAAGACCGATTTCGGAATAAAATTATCTGCGCATCAAAATACGTGTAACACAGAAATGCATGTCGCTAATCATTGATTTTATTCTTATGTTATTGATTGTAATAATTTTTAAATCTAGAATATATTACTAATTACAATCATTTTATGACAAAATTGAAATGCAAATATTATTTGGAACGAAAAATTACTAGACATACTAGTAGAAACTGAAAGTTTTTGGGTAACATCACATAAAGGCAAAGAGCCATTCATTTATTAAAGGTAGATAATGCATTAAAAATAATCAACAGTCGCATGGTGCATTTTTTAAATTGCTAAATAATAATACAAGGTTTAAATTATAATAATATACACATATTTTTGAAATTACAGGAGATTTTAAAAATTTAAATTATTCTTAGCCCGAGCCCGCACTAGCCGAGGCTCAGCCCGAACTGATCTCTGATGTATATTAGTAAGAGAAATCAATGTTAGTAAATATTAGCTACATCTTTCGAAATAAATAAAATGAATGACTCTTAATTTTAAAGAACATCATCACTATGTTTAAAAAAATACATTTTGTTTCATAGCTTGTGGCATGGTTAGGTAGACTTACCTCTGAGCGGCACTTTTTTCCACACCATTGGTTAAATGACCAGGTCACAAAGACCCCGAAGGCTCAGAAAAGGTTGGGGGAGGGGACCCACTTGAACAGCTGTTGGGAGACAGATGGTAGTCTCCCGTCAAAGCCATCCAGCGTGTTGTTTAACGTGCACAGGGTACGACTCTCCCGCACAGAGACCACGACTTAACGTCCCATCCGACGGACGGAGGTCTTTCCAAGCCCATCGGTGTCCCCTACTGACCGTGGGCAGGGCGGGGGATTTTACAGAGATAAATCTCAATGCTGACCCAGCTGGGACTCGAACCTGGGAACTACAGATTACGAGCCTGGCGCGCTGCTGATTGAGCCACCCCCGCCCCATTTGTGGCATGTGGCAACCTCTTACACTTTTGAAAGTTTATTTTCCGTACTCTAAGTTAAGGAAATAATTGTGCATCTTGATCAGAACAAAGAACAGAAAATAAGAAATATTTTCCTCATACAAACCTAAAAATCTTTATAAATGCTTGAATTTTCAGATCTTAGTCCGAGTGTTCGCAGCGAATTAAAAATGTTTAACCATTTGTGTGAGTAAGCCTTCATGAAAAATGACAGTCTAGCTTTTCTCCAACTTCCCCAATTGCAGAATTCATCCCATCATCCCAAAGGCATTGTTGGCACTATTAGATTCAAAATTCTGCTGCTGCAGATTTATGCTATTTCCATGTTCTAATACACGCTCATCAACTCGGCTTCCCAAGAGTTGCATAAATTGTAGCTAATTTGAGTACGGCGTAAGTTTCCAGCACAATAAATTTCAGCGGACTCATGGATTAACTTTGCTCTTTGGGAATCTTGAATACGTAACAGAGTTGCTCTATTCCTCAGGGGCATGATGTAGAGAGATAAAGACGAAAGCTGAGACTCAGATAAACACTTGATTTGGATTCTCCCTCTACCAAATTCAATGTTTAATGCTCCTCTAGGTTTGTGATGAAGTTAAGATGGTTTGCCCTATATTCTTCTGCCTCATACGTTTCGCGATTATGAGATCCATTAAATATCCTCTAGGGGTGGAAACTTGAAGAGTCTAATTTAATATGCACAGTAATTTTACTTAGCAAGAAATAGGACTTTACAATGAAATTTTACGTTATTAGTCAACAGGAGGTAGGGTTGAAGAGTGCTAAATAATCCAAGTAAAGAAAAATAATTCAGGTTGTAAGAAATTGGTGTTTGCCTTGTAGTGTGTTTTATAGTCGAAATGACAATAAAAAAATTAACAAATCTTTAAAGACTGAATATCGTAAATAATACCACAGAGAGATAGAATACAATTAATGATTACAAAATTGAGACAAGGACAATGGACTCTTAATTTCAACGTGAATATGGTATCCGAAGACTACTTTTAGGAGATAGTTAAAATCCCCTAGTTTTTGGCATTCACATGATCCACTATAATGTACATGTATTATATATATGATCGCTACAAATATTCCCAATTTCAATCCTAGTTAAGCTTCGATAACGTTTTATAATGGAATATTTTTCCTGTTTAGTTGTTTGCATAAATCTCTGAGAAATCAATATTAATTGTTTTCCCTCTTAAAATTGCAGCTCATATATTAATTCCCTAAGATTCATTATGTTCAACTCCCAGGTTCGAATACTACCTGTGATAGCGATGAGATTGATATTCGCTAAACTCCCACCTTCTCCACTGTTCGAAAAGGAATATCGATGGGCTTCAAAAGACCACGGCCAGTCAGATGGGCCGTTAAGCCGTTACCCTTGTATCAGAGAGAGTCATACCCTATGCACGTTAAAGAATACTCTGGATGTCCTTGACGGGAGGTTTTCATCTCTTTGTTACAGCTGACCACTAGACGTTTTTCCTCCAACCTTACTTTGAGCTTTGGCGTCTTTATGACTTGGGAATTTAACCCACTGTGTGCTAAAAATGTCGCTCAGAAGTAAAACAGTTCAAACAAAATAAAAAAATGAGATGCCAATTATTTAATTAAGTCGCTGGAGAAAATGTCAAACTTGACACCTTCTCCAGCGACTTCATTAAATAATTGACATTTAATTTTTTTTATATTTTTTGGAAAAACTATCAGTGAAAAACAAAAAAAAGCTCTAATTTTATATATTTTAAAAATATTTGTTGATAAGGAAGAACTTTATAGGTGAGAAAATTTATAGTTATGAAGTAATTGATAGAGCTAAAGAGGAAAAAGTAAAGCAAAAAGTAATCAAAATAAACTTTCTTGATTTAAACAATTAATATTTAATTGAGAAATCACTGTTTTCAGAATCCGGAAACTTTGCCCACAAACTTTACTTAATAATTGACATCTCATTTTTTGGAAAGATTATGAATTTGAAACTCTCTGATCTTGTGTATTTTAAAAATGTTTGTTTACAAGCAAGGAATTTAAAAGTGAGGAAATTTATGCATGTGAAATGAATGATAAGTTAGAGGAAAAAATAGTAAAATAGAAACTAATCAAGAGAAACTTTCCTGATTGAAATATTAATTAATACTGAATTAAGAACACTTTATTTATCACAGTCCGAAATTATTTAAGCATCGTTTCAATAAATTATAGTAAGAATTGTGAAGATTTCCGCCGTCGACTAGTTAGTTGATAAATTCGGCTTGAAAATGAATGAAGATTCTAAAATAAGGGATGATGAGATTCTTATGATACGGTACGATGTTTCTAGCCCATCTATTAGAGAGTATTAAAAAAACGTATGTTTATATGAATGTTCTCCAAACTCAGGTCATAGTCATTCATGCTTTTGTACAGCAAATACCTGTTTCATAATCGCGATTCTCAGTGTCTTACGTCAAAAATATGCAGCTGTGATTTATTGCTCAGGTATTGGGCGAATAGGTTGTCCTTACAGAAGCAAATTATAATGGTGAGAAATATCAATAAGTATCCTCTGCTGGTGAATTTTTAAGTACAAAATATCATCCCAACAACAGCAACAAAAAATTGGAATTAAAGATAATTGCTTACCGGTATAATTTGATAAAACTATTAATCCGAAGAAATTTTAAAATCAATTCGATAATGAATGATGAACCATAAAAAGTTTTGAATTAAATATTAACTGGTTTTTGACATTAAAGTAGATTTTCATTTAATTTTATTTTGACTTATTATTACTCTGTAGAAAAAAGTTTAAAAATGCAAACAAAAGTTTGGTTTAATAATTTTATTAAAATTGTTAAACCGAGCAGCTGTTACACCGTTAATTGTAAAACCTCAGCTGTTCCGCATTAAATTAAAAACGCAAACAAAATTTTGGTTTAACAATTATATTGAAATCTTGCTATAAACTTACGGCAACAGCAAGATTTGCAATAACGGTCAAACTTGAGGTAAAAACTTGTTTTACCGTATGTGAAAGATATGTGATCAAAAGCTTTTCATAAATGTAAACATTTGCACTTAATTTCCTGATTTTAATTTAATTTTTTTCAGTTTTACCACTCCAATTCATTTGAATTATCCCAAAATAAATCTTTCAGAAAATTAAAAAAAAAATATTCGGATTGATCAATTATTACTAGATCAAAATGTGGTGGAAAAAAATCTGTTAAAACGATGATACATCGTTTTAACAGATGAATTCTGTCAATTTCTGCAGTATTAAAAAACACCATTAGGATATTTTTTTGTATATTTAAATAATGGGGACATAGGAAAAATAACGATTGTCTGCGACGACTATTAGCATTGTTTAAACAATAAAAGTAAATTTGTTTGTCTACTTGCTACTTAAACAGGCCGTCAAATAATCAAATGAAACAAAGGCAGAACACACTTATCACCAAGGGCTATTTCCTTCTGCACCATGGAAGAAATAAAAAAGCAATATATTTGAAAAGTGTCGCTTTGTACTTTTCTGCAGCGATGTTCTTTAATTGCCTCGTGGTACATCTTCCTCCTCAAACTTTGTTTTCACGTGGAACTATACAAATTTTACCGTGTGCTTTTGTGGCGTCTAATCACAAATGATGAACGATTGCATGCCTCGTCTGGGCACACGCAACAGACTGCTATTAAACAGATCCTCTCCTCTTCTCCAGTCTGATAAGGCTAACTGGGAAAGACAACAGTTTCACGCTGCTCTGACAAAATTAATAGCCATCGTGTAAGTTGAAAGCATGTAAAAGGTACTTTTATCTTGTTCGTGAAGGACAGGAAAGAACTATACATTGTGCTTCACGTTGGCTGAAGATTCATTAACGGTGCCAACGACAACGACACTCAGCAGCCAATGAAAAGTGCCACACTCAGAGACAATTTCCGTACTTCTTATGCCTCTTATTCAACGTCTAAACGTCGCCGTATCCTCTAAGGGGCTCTACGGAAACGATTTACGTTTTTTGAATCAAATATAGGTCGTAAGAGAGCCAAATTTAGATATGTTAATTTATGATCAGGATGAAATTTGATTTTTCTTAAATCTCAAAAAAGCAATAGTTACAAATTAATGAGAAACAGTATTTTCGGGTAGACAAGATGTTCGTTCCAAAGCACATATTTAGGAAATACAAGATCTGTATTTTAAAAAAGCCACGCAAAATATTAATGAAATCCCGAGGCAATATAACATTTCAAGTAGGGAGGGAGCACAGGAAAGTTTAACTTGAAGTTGGCTAGACCAATGGCGTACCCAAGACGGGGATACCTCCCTTCTTTTGAGGGCTTCAAAAACATATTTTCTAAGGAAATCCTCAAAATAATATGCTCAAGTTAAACAATCTTTTATCCAACCTATTTTACACTCAAACAAGATCAAAATCTATATTGAAAATTTCTGGTTATGCAAAAAGAGATAGATGAGCGCGCAACCGGTTTCAAATGTTGAAGAGATTTGAACGAAATGTTGTCCACACTTTACATGGCAGCTGTCATGTAAAGTACGGACAATAACGCAGTAAACCTAGATAGCTAAAGATTTATTTTCTGAAAATTTACGCTTAGTTTTCGCTTTTAGAGGCGTTTGATATTCTACAAAAATATTGTTTAATAAAAAAATTATAGATTGAAAATATAAAAGTTTGTTTGATTTCTATCTTGATTTAGTTTTGCATTAAGTTTAATGAAAATTGAAAGTATGTTGTTTATTAAACATGTGGGCAAAATGCTAATCAATAAGCGCTTATCGCATTTTGTTGTCCATACTGTACATGCCACCTGCCACATAAAGCACAGGTACACAATCTCCGGCCTTTTTAAGAATTTTATAAGTTTCTCATAAAAAATGGAATATATATTTAATATCACTCTACTAAAGCAAATTATGCTTTTAAATAACGAAAAACGAAAATCTTAATAACTCATACAACTAGCTACAACGTTATTGAAGTCAAATTTGTTCATCAGCCCATTTCTGTTATCCAGTCCCATCCTTCACATACTGCTTCAATGCCAATTTCTGCTTTCATATTAAATTATATATATATATTGATATTTTTTGTTATTATTCTGTACCTATACATATGACAACCTTAATGAACAAAGTTAGAAATATACTATATATGTATATTTAAAATATATAAAAACAAACATATTTAATAAACTAGACTTAAACTTTCATAACTTAAACTTTAATAAACTATTAAAAAATTAATAAACATATTTTATAAACTTTATTATAATAAAAGAAATAACTATATATATATATTTAAAAATATATAAAACAAACATATTTAATATTTACGGAATGCTGAGTTAGATAGTTAATCTAGTTTAGATATTATGCAAACTTCTAGAACAGTTTTACTCTTTCTCGAAGTATTTTTTGACGTATTTCCAGATACTTGATGAACTGATCCGATATTTTTTCTGCGGATTCCACCTTTCTGACCCGGTGTTGGGTAAAAAAACGGTCCCTACCTGATATTGAAAACAACACGGATTGAGAGACGGGATTAGTGGCTTTGCAATCTGGCAACGGTGATATGGTGCTGACATTTCCTCAGCTGTTACACATTGCGAAAGGTTATGAATGGAGAGGAGAAATACGTTTCGAGACAAACTTTTGGGGCTGGCGGCAGCTAGTATTTATGTACTATGTTTAATCAACAACTATCATATTTACATACATGGTGATCTGCTCTTAGCTGCCGACGATATATGATAGTGTGATTTTACGTGCCTTGTTACGAAAAAAAAATGTTTTGATAAATGAGTAAAATGCATTTGCAGTTTCCTCGAATATAAGAGCTTATAAGCTCAGTTATTTCAAATGACTCATCGATGGAGAAATGTGCGTATTTTTTGAGCTTCTAAGCTGCTACATTGAGCAAAACTTCAGATTAGTTTCAATCAATACTTCAGATTTAGATGCAAAATTGTTGAGTTTTTTATCCATAACAGGACAAATAAAATCATATACAGAACTAAGTGGATGCAAATACAATGAAAATCAAAATCAAATACAATCACAAATCACAATACAAATGCAATCACCAGATAGGAAATTTGTTAATATTTCTGGGATCAATAGCTCGAAACATCTCTATGCACCCTTTGCATTTCTATATCGCCTGAATATAGAAATTTGACCATTGACTTCTAAGGATCCATCGCATCCAAAAATTTCAAAATGTTTCTGAGACCTACGAATCCAATAGCCATAGGCACCTTTTTTTTAACTTTGTAGTATCAATAGACCGGAATTTGACATTTGACCTCGAAAGACGCACTATATCCTAAATGTCGTAACTTTTCCGAGAACGACAATCCGAAATACTCCTATGCACCAATTTTCACGCTTCTGACACTTGTAGATCAAAGCTTGACCTTTGTGTGGCATCTACTTGACTGGAAGTTTTACCCGAGATCTATACTCCGACTTACTTCTCGGTGTACGTTTGCAGAGCACTACAGATTCTGCATCAGAGTTAGAATTAGCGTGATCCTTTATCACTCATTCAGTAATTCAATCACTCACAATCGTCTATAAAAGCGATTCCTGAACTATGGTACGCACAGACAATGCACCTGCCAGTGGTACGAGAGTTTAGCTAGTTCGCTTAAAAGAGAAATTGAATAGCCTTGTTCTAGATAAATATACATCGATATTTTTCTTTCGCTTTGTCTGATACTTCTTTGTTTGATTAATAATGATTTCGATCAAGCAACGATTACAAAAAAATGTATAATTACAAAAAAGGCTAATTATTAGAATATACACGGTAATATCAGAATAATATGACAACCTACCATAGTATATGTATGAAAGTTGGTCATATTATTCTGATACGACTGTGCATATGTATAATCCTTCCATCGGAAGTTGGTAGTAGGAGAAAATGGCCTTTTTCAGTTCAAGGTTTCTCAGCCTTGAAGATATGTGACGTCGGTGGGCTGCCTTTAAGGTCGTATCATTATTAATTGCCTTGTGGTTTGCCACTGGGTAGTCCCATGGCCGAGTGGTTAGCGTGCTTGGCTACTGATCTAAGGGACCTGGGTTCGAGCCCCGGGTAAGGCATGGCTGTTTGTGTCGTTTTTCTGCTGAGGTCCTGCCATCCTCTCAGACCTTCTACTATGGCATATAAACTGACAGGCTCCTGTCAAGACATCTGTGGCAAGCAGCTGCTTGAGGGGGTATTTTTTTTTAATCCTCTGAGGAAAGGCAATGGACAGTTTAGAAAGTATAAAATGCAGTCACACGCTTGTTTTCCATAAAGACTTGCACTGTTTATTTCCTTTCAGGTTTCACTATTCTTATCAGCTACAATAAAGTCTTGAAGAAGAGGGATTATGTTCAAAATTTAAACTGGCGTATTTCCAAAATCTGCGCGCTTTTATTGATACTGATACTAAGCCAAAATCTGGATAAGTAATGGTAGTGGTTGGCTCAGCCGGTAGCACGTCAGGTTCGCAATCTACTGTTCCCAGGTATGAGTACCAACTTGAATACGTTAAGATTTATTTCCGCAAACCCCGAACCTACCTCGGCGAGGAAGGGGACACCAATGTGCTTGGAAAGGCCGCCGTCACCCGCAATTGTACGAATTGTACGTTAATCCGTGGCTCCGTATGGATGAGAGCTATACTTTGTGCACATTAAAGAACGCTATGGATGGCCTTGACTGGAGGCACCATTTGTCTTCTAATAGCAGCTGTCAGTGGATTCCCTTCCTCAATCTTATTTGCCTTTGGGGTCCTTGTGACCTGGCCATTCAGTCCATTGTACGCAAAGAAACGCCACTAAGAGGAAAAACAACTTAACCTCATCGTACTAGTAGTAGTCTGAGATCTTTCAGCCCTTGTTATCTCTCAATGAATTCTGTAGTAATTGACACGTGATGAAATGAGAAAATAATGAATGCATATCATGTTAATGATTGGGCAAAAATGAATAATTGCAGTTGTTTGCTTTCGCTTAATCCACCTGAGATATTGGCAATCACTTTCGAACGAAAGCGTTTTGTGTTAGATTAATGGCACAATGCAAATGTTTGTCTCCCACTGCGAACGAACGACTTGCGAAATCCCGCTTTAGTCGCACAGCAACAATCGGTAAGCAGTCTTTGGATGATGCAACAATCGGTAAGCAGTCTTTGGATGATGCAACAATCGGTAAGCAGTCTTTGGATGATGCAACAATCGGTTCAATATCTCTCACGATTGCTACCGAAGAATAACTTTCTTGAAAATTCACGAGTTGCCAGATCTTTGAAATTGGTCACTTTGTTTGGTGGAGTGAAGACCAGCGCAATCTTTAGATGAAACATTAAATCGGGGACCTGGAGTATTAGAACCGTAACAATCTATATCTTCTCAACTCTGTTGAGGTTTTGGTTCTTCGCAGTTTGGCTAGTTAATTAAATGAATATAAAAAAAAATCGTTTTGTTAATATGACTATATACAACAACTATCATTTGAATTATTTATTCGCAATCTGAAGTTCACTTCCATCTTACACAAAAAAAATTAGTTTGATATTTAAAATTGAGTAATACTTTGTTTTGCATTATTTAATGCTAGCTAAACGCCACCGTCACCAACAGGTGCATTGGTCGTTTTGCTGACGCCGGAGAACTTTCCCATAGCCCATAGCTTAGATTCTACCTAAACTATCGAGATTTTTATTTATGTTACGATAGATTTTGCTACCCTATGAGCCATAGGGTAGCAATGATAATTTTCCTCATAGTTAAAATTTTCTGCACGGCTTCCTCCGTGTATCATGGTGATTGGTTAAAAAAATCAGGTTCCTACTTGGCCCTTGGCTTCGTTTCTACAAATATTGCTAATGGTTCGCTCAGATCTATACAAAGTGGTCCAGGACGAGAAGGATGTATGTCTGTCACTGCTCGGATCTCTCCTTTAATCTCGCCTTTAATCTGCGTGTCTTTTAATGCTATAAAGGTTAGTTTTTTTTACCCCCCCCCCCCCCGACGTTTTAGCACAGTTTCAAGAAGAATTTCCCGGTGTTGCAAAGGTCATTGCTGACTCACCTTATACTGTGATTACCGACGTACTTGACCAAACGGTCCCAAATTTCGTAGACGAATTCCGCCTGCCTGACCCCGCGTTGGATTAAAAATCAGGTCCTTAGATGTAATGGGACGCCTGAAAATAATAAATACTTGGAAAATGTGGGGAATCTGGCAACGGCAGAAGATTTAAGTGTTATTATGACTATGTTTTAAGAGTTATGATTAAATGTTATTATTACTCTTACTTTCACAGTTATGGACCAGAAAATGGCAACAACAAATTTGACATATATCAGAAATAGTATGGTAAATATGTTTACTTCTAGCAAGCACCCCTTTTGGACTTTCGACTTTACATTTTGCTCTACAACCTGGATTACAACCAGAAACATTGTCTGAAAATATGAAGCTTCTACTCTGATGAGGTATGGCTGCCACAGACACACAGACACACACACAGAGAGAGAGACAGACACCTTCTTTTATTATATAGATTTGAAAATGTCAGCTTTGTTTACAGAACATTGAGGCAATTAATCATTTCATTCCAAAAATAATATTCCACCTCCTCCACTGGGATTTAATTAATATTATGAGCTTGTCAGGATCTAAACCGATTAACTCAAGAAAAAGAATTCTTTAAAAGTACATCTTTGTAAATAGAGGCTAAACAAATGTCTCATTGAAAATATATTTCATTTAATAACTGAATTAGACAGAGAGAGTTTTAAAATAAATTTAGTCTAGAATATTAAGAAATTGCATAAGGTTTTGTGACTGATATTTGACATTAATAAAAAAAGTAAGAAAAAATGGAATTCATCGCTTTTGTGTCTGATTAGTTATGATATTAATTAGTAAAATGTATTAGCTACGAAGTTCACAAAAATGCGAAAAGTTTTAGATTGCACAGGAAGCAAAATCAAACACTGCATTATGTCGACGGGTAGAGGGGAACAAATGGAGAAAATGCAGTCTTTTATTATGATCTTTGCTGTTTCTCTACCATCAGTGTTAAAATGAAAAGAAAGCAAAGCTGAAGTTTCTTTCTAATAGCTTATTTTTTTCCTTAATAAATAACGTCTACTGCAGTTCACCAAAACCTCAATTACATTCTTAGTAACTTCATCGAAGAATTTTACGTGGAAGAAAAAACATCTTGACTTCAATTTTATTAACTTCCAAATGAATTGAAGAAGATCTCTATAAAGAAGTTGCACTGGGAAAATATTTACTGAAAGTTCCTTTAAGATATCACCTTTATTTTGACTCCTATCTCAAGGGGGAGAGTGCGTGGGAGGACCAAAATCTGCAGCCTCCGAGCCAGTGAACTAATGGCTCTGGAGATTCTCCATCTTCTGGGATTAAGGGATAGCCTCATCATGATACTGTGAAGGTCGCAGTGGAACAAGTAATAACTATGAATCTTAATTTACTCTCCGTCATCGCCAACCAGGGATGGTAAAAGGCATCGCCGTATGGGAGTAATGGGGTAGCGGGAGCACACACCGCCTCAAGAAGTGTTCTGTTTTGCTTCTAGAAGATTTTATTAGTATACCACTAAAGGTGAACTCGTGGAGTTGTTGTGTTTGGAGCCGAATAGAAGTCATCAAAGTCGCGTATAATACTGAATCAATGTTATTTATTTACGCATGTAACCTTTGCGGGTGATGAAATAAATAAAATGACCTAATTGAGGCTTTTCGTATTTAATAACACTATTGAAATATGTCATATTAGTTAGTTCGTCTCTGGTTTATAAATATGTGAATCCTAGTAAGTGCAATGCTGCTACAAGAATTTATTCAGAGCAGATAACAAATGAAGGACTCGGTAGTTAATAAAAGTGAACACAATAGTAAAGATAATTACATTTCCGTTTCGATAATAAAAGTTTTCTAATGAGGAATCTGAATGTTGTTTGCTCTTCAGGATTAAAATTTGTTTGAGATTACGCTACGTCTGAATATTACGTTTATTATAAACTTTCAACAAACACTTGTTTCATTTATTCCGTATTATCGATATGATGCTTCCAAATAGATTTAATTAAACTGAGAAAGCAAATATTAGCTTAGGCGAAATAGCCCGTCAAAATCTGCTAAATTTTCTAGTGTAAACTTGATACAGGATAAAATACGTTATAGAGAAATCATATCTTTGCAAAAATGCCATTTTGAATTCAATATTTATGAATGCATGATACAAAGAAACAAAAATAAGCATCATTAAATGTTCGAGCAAACTTATTCGTTAATTAATAATACCGTTTTCGTTTTATTTTTCCTCGGACACAATTTTCTAATGAGCTAATTGTAGCTTCGTCAGTAATTTCACACACCTTTTAAATATGGTCATCAGTGAATTAGTGTTTATAACACATGCAGCCAGTTTCTCACCAAAGAAAGTAGCAACTGGGTATTCCCCTTCTAAAAACAAAATTAAATGTAGTAAGTGAGCAGAACACGTAAACACACGATTATTGCATCGAAGACTTTAAATATACTAATTTGGTTTTCTAGGTATTTTATGCCTACTGTTTTAGAAAATGATCAAATAAATTAATATAACTATTTCATTATGGGAACTAATACAATAGACTTCTGGCTTCATGCTTCCTTTCAGCACTTCAGACTGGCAACTGAATTATCTTAATGATTGAGAAAAAAATTTCCCCTCCTATTTTATCATTCATATCTCAAACAAACCTAACTTGTCTATACTGTCTATATATATATACGGTTCCATTAATTCATTTCCGAAAAAAAAAAACTGTTGATTCAAATTTTGATTTCATCATTAATTCTGAAATTTCTGAATTCGGTTTACAACTCAATTTTGCAATATATTGCATTTGGAAATAAAATGTGATTTCATAAAAACTCATTCATTCGTTTTAATGATGCTTAAAGCAATAACGTTGATGACCGCATTTAAACTAAAACTGAAAGAAAGCATTTCGCTTATGGCGCATAAGAGAATCTCGTTTTCAAAGAGAATGAAGTTTTTTCTTACCTACTGTTTCATTCCTTAAAAGTTTTAATTCGAACTAGTGGATGATGGGAAAAATATAAATAGTATTTTATTAGTAATTATGCAACATAAAATAATTCTTCTTTTAATTCTTAAATCTAAAAAGTTACATTTCCCACACCTTTGTTAGAAAAGTGGGTGGTTTATTGCTGTCAGTGGAATATCTCAAAAATTGAAACTGATTTTTCAAATTTCTGTTTTTCAGATATTATATGTAAAACTCGAGACAGCACTGCCATTTCATATTTAATGATCTGTAAATATATATGTATTTAAACTATTAAGTATTTGAAATGTGAATTGTAATATTTCATTAGTACCATCAAACTAAAAAAGAGTTTTCTAATTAACATTTCATTGTTTCCAATCGAAATTTCATGACGTTTACATTTCATCGCAAAAATTTAATATTTCTATCATTAATACATCGTTGCAATATTCGTTTGAAATTTTGGAATTTTCAAACTCTTTCACCGTTTTAGGGGGCAATTATAGAGTTCGAATCATAATATTTTATCCATTCCTATCTAACCGTAAAAAGATTTTACATTTATCTCTAAATCCAAACAATTATCTGCTAAAACAAAAATTGTGTTTCTCCACCCCGTGGGTCTAAGATATCAATTCATTGTTGCCAATGCAAACATCATGGCGTTCACATTCTACCACCAATATTTAAAAATTTCTAGCTTAAATATGTCGTGTGCAATATTTGTTTGAAACTTTAGAATATGTAAAATTTTTCCATAAATAGAGAGCGCAATTATAGTTTTCGGCGATTTGAAAAGTGTGAATCATAATAATTTATCGATTCCTATATAATCCAAAAAGAATTTTTCATTTACCTCTAAAAACAAACAATTATCTGCTTAAACTAAAAAACGTTTTGTTTTACCATCCCCTCTGGGTCTAAAGGTTCAAATAAATGCTGGAAATGGAAACGTCGTGACCTTCACATTCCACCAGCAAAATTTCAAATTTCTAGCATAAATACATCGTTTCCAATATTCGTTTGTAATTTTGGAATTTTCAACTTTTTCCATCCCCAGGGAAATGATCAAATAAATTTATATAACTATTTCATTATGAGAACTAATACAATAAACTTCTGGCTTCACGCTTCCTTTCAGCACTTAAGACTGGCAACTGAATTATGTTAATGATTGAGAAAAAATTTTCCTTCCTATTTTATCACTAATATTTTTTATTTTTTTTTATTTGCGACATACAGGACAGAGAAGAATCCTAGAAGCTACTCCTAGCTTTTTACAGGCCTTCTCATACAAGGACATGCCCTACTACGACCGAAGTCACTGCTGACCACTGCCTTAGTTAGAGCTAACACAACACACAAAGTTTGCCCTGCTGGAACAGTCGCTAGCTGCCTAACCACTATGCTAGTTAAGGCTACTATATCCAAAAAAACCTAACTTGCCTATACTGTCTATATATTTCAGCTTTAGAGAGATTCGGAAGGTGCATATCGTAATATTTCATCAATACCTATCCAACATAAAAATAATTTAGAATTTATCTCTGTAAACAAAAAAGTTCGATGTCTGCAGACGGACAGACTGACAGACAGACAGACAACAAAGCGAAATTATTAGCTGGTATAATTTACGAAACGCGTATTTAGTAAGAAGGGCAAACTTAAATACAATTGAAGCTTATGAACGAGGCACGTATTTAATTTTTACAGGCAACCTATTAACCATGTATTATAATATATCATTTTTCAGATCATAAAAGCTTTAACGTCTATAAAAATTACGTGTAATGTTCGCTGAGATCAGGAAAAAATATTTTTAAAAATGCAAACAAAAAAAAAAAACACGTTTTCTTCTGCTTTATCAAAGTATTGAGCACACATTAAAATTTTCCAAGAATAAGGGTAATTACTTTCCTTTCTGCAAATTTATGATTTTACTTTAGACTTGTTAAGCTTAAGATTTCTTAAAATATTTATATTAATCAATCCAAAAAGTAGAGATCGGTAGGATATTGAAATATCAGATTTATATCAATTGAGCTACGGAAATTGAGATATCAGAAATCATTTCAATGATATAATAAATGTCAATATGTCCTTTACTTATGTAGCATATTAAAATGCAATATTACTAGTACAAACTGGTAAATTCTATTGATATTATAAAAGTTTTAACTTCTGAAATATCAATTGAAACTGATTGAAATTGAAATTTCGTGTTCCTATGCAATAATTTCAATATATTTAGTTTAAAATAACAATGATATTTTGATTTTACCTCCAAATAGTAAAAATTATTTGTAACATTTTTATTGACCTAAAATGCGAAAATAAAAAATAGCGGAATAAATTTTTATGCATGCAATATAAAGATTGTATGTAAACAACGATGGTAAGTAAACATCATATAAACGATTTAATCAGATTTTTTTTACCTTAATCGGGTTCGGACGGCCGCGGGTGGGTCGGGACTCGTAAATTATTGAAGTAATTCTTGCCTAGTACCGAAAATTTGAGCTCGAACTCATGTCTACTAGTATCATGGGCTTCGGCAGGAGGAGGAGGAGGGTAGTTGTCACTCTTGGAAAAATCAATTGGAAAAGTTATTTACATTGAATAACACCAGGTGCACCAAAATTAATGCCTTTTCCTAACGAATGTAATCTATTTTTTTACGCTTTCTTTCGTTTTGGGATCAAATGAAGCATATCATTTATTTTTATTTATTAATATGAAAAAAACCGTATTATTTACACGCATCTTCAAAAATAAATTTCCTTTTCTTCCGCTTTGTTTTCTGTCATCCTTAGTTATGTCATGTTATGATGTATGCAAGAATGCTGTTTTTCAACTGCACTCATTAATGAATGCTCGACCTAAATTTTTCCATCTTCTATCTTGAAATACTGATTTATTGTTGCCCTTCCCTGAAGCAATTTTACACCCCTCCCCCTGGAAAAATTCCTGCCGACGACCATAACAACAGAAAAATGCAGCATGGTGTTGGAAGGATTCTCGTTGCTACTTCTTCCCGAAGAAGTGGATTTGATTAATCTTAAAGCGTATCTATGTACAGAATAATTTTAATCTTAAATGAGTGTTCCATGAAACAATTTGAGGGTTATTTGCCTGACATAAAGCTCCAAAAGCAAGCTCTCAAACGCCAAATTCCTAAAGTTCTAGTAAAATCAAAGATTTTTCTTTGTCAGTTAATATGAAAAGAATTGAATTCCTGAAACATTATCGATTAAAAAAACAACCTAACATTGGTAAAAAACACAGAGCAGAAAGCAAATATGTGTGCTATGTGCGGAACGTTTCATCTCGGATACTCATTCTGTAACTTCTATTTGAATCCAAATCTAGCCGGAATATATCATATCTAAAGTTCTATAATAGTAGTAAGATAATTCTTCAGGAAAAGGACTCGAAAATAAAATCTATCTGGACAAATCCATGAAAGCATTTAAAAATAACTTCCTTGCTTTTTGCTTGGGTGTGGTTAGCATTCATGCAATAGTAAAGGGTTAGGTTAATGTGTTTCATTGGATGAAGAGTGGTATTTAAATGAGTAAGAGAGTAGTTATGTAATTCCTGCAGCCAAGCCTTTTGCAGCCATACATAACGTGAAAGAAGAATCTCGAAGTGTGACATCATTAATCACCAGTGAAAAGCGTTGGGAATCGATCCGTTGCAATGACAGCCAAATGAGATTTACGAAGTCGTGCAGTGATGGATTTTCTGTTGTGGTTGGAGAAATGGAAAGCGTTTTAAAGTTGTATTGTTTGAAAGCGGCTTGTAAGCATTACTAACGTACACTTCTAGTTTAATCACAGTTTAATAAATCATTACTTGTCATTAATCACGTAACAAAATATTCAAAATTAAATCTAGCCCAGTTCTACTCTTGTAGGATCATGGCAGCTATCAAGGAGAACAGGTTTGGTGATTGTAGAGGAGACTTGTTAGGTGAAAGCTGCTTAGATCGTGTTTATAATGCATTTAAACTTTAAGCTCAAAACTTTTGTTTAACTTTAAACTTATTCTGTTCCGTTTTGTCTTGCAATAGTAACGATGTATCCATTTATCTTGATTCTATGGAGAAGTTGCTATTTTTAATTTGCAAAGCATATGTCCTCGGTTTAAAAATGAAATGACATATGCAAATTCGTTTTAAATTTAAAAAAAAGGTGAAAATGTTTTGAACTCAAATTATTCCTAATCATCCAATTTATCAAATATTTGCTCTCGGTGCCGTAAGTAACTTTATATCGATTAATGTTTACAATTCGCTTTATTTAGAGTTTTCCGAATTTTATACATAGAAGTGATTTGCTAAGATTTCTTATACAATTTAAAACACTTTTAAGCAGCTTTTTCCAAAGAAATCTTACAGGAACCGTCCAAGAGCCTGTCAGTAAAATACGTCATGAACAAGGTCTATGAGGAAGGCAAGAACTCAATAAGAGAAGAAACATCCATAACTTATCCAGATCTCGAACACAAACCCCTTTGATAAGTAACCAAGCACTCATACCACTAAGCCACAGGGCATATGATAAAAATTTTTAAAAAGCGAAAAAAAAAATAAACATCTTAAACAATAATGATCCTAAAACACTACTTTCCACAATATTTGTTCAAAATTAAACTAGCTATTAAAGTTAGAAATATTTAACGGCAGGAACAGCTATTAGAGTCATCGTAAAAATTTTCCTCAAAATTAACGAAAACTAGAAAGGAATCATTGCATCAATTTCTAAAATTATATTAAATTTTAGTAAACAATTAGTTGCAACAATTATATTCGTATTTTAAGTAATTTTAAGGTGACATTTAAGTAAAAAAAATCGTTAATTTCCCAAATATTATTGTGGAAAATCGAGATTTCGAGATAGTGTAGAGAGATCTTCGATTGATCTTCAGTTACATGTGTGTGCAAAAATCTTCATTTCAAATTTAGGTAGATTTGAATGTGGTTTCCCCATAACTAACATGAAAGCGTCGGAACCGTATGGTAACGTGATGAATTTTTCTAACTTAAAACTTCATTCGAAAATAAATAAATACACCAAGAACATTATTTCTCTATTTATTTATTAGCATCACGAATGAAATATATCTGAAGTAAATTCGTATCCATGATTACTTAATAAATTTCTCGATGTTCTTTCAGTCGGAATGTCATGAAGTCACTCTTAACCGCGATACTAAATCTAGTGGAAACATTTCTAGAGCTGGTGGGTTGGGTTGAGTTGTTTTATCTCTGAGCGGAACTTTTTTGCACACCATGGGTTAAATGGACAGGTCACATGGATCCCGAAGGCTCAGAGAAGGTTGGGGGAGGGGACCCACTGGAATAGCTGTTGGGAGACAGATGGCAGCCTCACGTGAAGGCCATCCAGAGTGTTCTTTAACGTGCACAGGGTATGGCTCTCCCGCACAAGGGTCATGGCTTAACGTCCCATCGCTCTTTTCCAAGCCATCGGTGTCCCCTAATGACCGTGGGCAGGACGGGGAATTTTTCAGAGATTAGAGCTGATGAGACACGAACTCCTGATAACATGTCGGGTACTCTGACCACTGAACTACCGGCCGACAATAACAATCTCTTCTTTTTAATGATAAGAATTATCCTATCTGCAATACGCAACTCAAATATCTCTGTCACTTGAAGGCAGTGTCTTCTCTACCATAGGTCATCAAGTTATTTAACAATATCATCATCTTCAATATATGTTATGAATATACTTAAGTAATTAAATAAATTTACTGATGTTTCTTCAGTTTAAAAGCATAGTTTTATTGATTACACGTTGATGCGTATCGTTTCAACATTCAAATAGGAATTCAGTTATTAGTGAAAATTGTACACTAAAAAGCTTTTTAAGCATTAATTTCTATTCCAATATAAATATATTTAAAACGTAGTTTCTATTCCTATGTAAATACATTAAAAACAGTAGTTTATAATACGAATGTACATTTAAAGCTTATTTTGCAAACGTAAATCTATTTAAACTTTATATTTTCCAGTTACCAATTTAATCTTAGAATAACATATATACCAGGCCCATCCAACCAGCGACTCATTGCAAAACCTTGCACTGTAAACCAAATAATCAATATACTGATTCTGGATCATTTTTCTAGGTTTTTTGATCCAACATTTTAGGTGCATGACTAAACGATTTCACCAATTCATAGTATGTACATTTGGTTTTTTAATCAAGATATTTTTTGATTCCTTAATTTTTTTTTAAATTCATTACTCATTATAAATATATATTTTCGTTTTTAAATAGTGGCTCTTTAAAAATATAGCTTTTTTTTTTCCTAGGGAAGTTTGAGTTAGATGGGCTTGATAAATACAGTCTCGTAAATCCACATTTGGAAATGCAAGATGGAATAAGCAATAGATCGATCACTGTTATCTATATATATCTATGCATCTATCTACATTTAACAAGGCATATATATATACAGGGTGAATCTGAAAAAGTGGGCAAAACTTTACGGGGTGGTAGAACGCAGCTATACGAGCAATATTCGTCATAGAATGTATGGTCGGAACGCAAGCGGTGAGAAGTTAAAAGGTAGTTTTCCACTGTCACATTTAAAGAATGAACACAAGAAGGAGAGGAGATACTCTGTGCCTCACTTGCATTCCCGTCCGCCGCACCGTACACAAAGTGCATATCCGCCATTTCGTGGTTAGTATAACCAGTCATCCTCTCGGCAATCCACGGTAGAAATGCCTTTGGGTGCGAGGACCGACCCTTTTATACCATTTCCAACGCCACCTAGCGGCTCGCCGTTTGCGTTCCGCCCATACTTTCTATGACGAATATTGCTCGTATAGCTGCGTTCTACCACCCTGTAAAGTTTTGCCCACATTTTCAGATTCACCCTGTATATGAATACCTATATATAAACGTAACTAATAGGTATATTGCTATAATTCATTGAAACAGTACCGCATTTTGCGTGTTTAGACTGCTATTGCACTCGCTTTTAAAATGTTATTATTAGTTCAAATAATTCTAAACAAAATTTCATCCTTTATTATTTCGAGAAACTTACATTTCTTCTTTAAAATAATTTTAATAATAATAATTTTATTAAATAAATACAAAACGTACATAGTGAACAATACACACATATTATAGCACAATATAATAAAAATGTATATTAAATGAAAAAGGAGCATAATTTTAGCATTTCATAATTATCACATGGTAAACAACAGTATAAAGTAAAACTCGGGTCTCTTTACTGCAAATTTCCTATAAGTATTTAAAATAAGTAAATCTAATTTTTTTTATTTATTAGTGTATCTAAAAGTTCTAAAACTGGACTGATATACGTGTATAGATCTATAGTAGTAGGTCATACGATGTTTACTCTTGATTACATGATCCCTGTCATCTCTTCCACAGCATCCATTCTTTATACGGCCGTCGTCCGAGGGAAAGTGGCATTACCCTGTGACATATCACCTCCATCCGCTGACGACGCGGTAGTGCTAATCCTGTGGTACAAGGGCGAAGACCCTGCCCCCATTTACACGCTGGATGCCCGACGTGGGACAGTAGAGCAAGCCCGGCAGTCGGCGAGCCCTCACTTGGATAGCCGCGCTTACTTCAACATGATTAATCGGCCAGCTTTTCTTCAGCTTGATCCTGTGCAAGAGGAAGATGCCGGGGAGTACCGCTGCCGCGTGGACTTCCGCAAGGCCCGCACTGTCAACACTGTTATCACCCTCAAGGTGATTGGTAAGTCTTCTGTTCTATACTTTTATCTCCATCTTGCTGTTGCTGAACGCTTAAAAATATCTTTATTACATCAACGTCAAGGGAGGTTTAACTTTCTGCAACCATATAATCTTCATTCTTTTATTCCTCTATGCAAATGAAAAGTTTATTTCTTGGATTTAAAATTTACATATGAATGGATATGAGCGGTGCAAACTAACGTAGATTATAAATCAAAAGTATAAAAAAGTTTTTTTTTTTATATTTATCATAACTTGAGAAATCTGTTGGTAGCTCCTGGAAGACAAATGTTCAAAAGATTTGAAATTTAATCTAGTTTTGATATAAGAAAACATTGGAAAATATTTATTTGCTCTTCCAAAACTAAACAGAAAAATGTAATACCGTTTGACTATAAAGAATTTGCATGAATGTAAAAAGAACTTTGGAAAATGGAAGATTGTTATTTCAAGTTCAAAATCTTGTTCTCAGAAACATCCAATGTTGATCAACGATAAAGGGAAGTATTGCATCTATGTGTCATTTTTAAATTTCAGATTTTAATTATGAAATGTTACTTTCACACATTTTAACACTAAATATTGATAAGAATAAATGCAAAAACTCCTCTAGAGTGAGTACTCGTTGTGGAGATAAGCAAAGCAATTAAAAAGCTTTAAGCAAGATATAACAATTCAAATTCTGTCTTAACATTCTTAATGCAGATCAATGGATCACAAACATGCAAATGGTTAAAAACTCTGTTAGTAGCTTGAATAACAAATAAATGAACTTGTCTGTGTCTAGCTAAGAAGACGTAGCATTAAAATCATTTAGTTGCAAAATATTCCAATAGAGATAAATAAACATTAATTTCAATATATTTCAAAAGTTTTGTATATCTATAGTAAAAATCAAGGACCATAGCCATAGCATAACTATACTATGCGACGCTAAGATAAAAATAAAAAATTATATATACTTGTCTTATGTATTACAAAAATTGAGTAAGTCCTCCTATCACTGTAGAGATGTTTTACTGGAAATCCTAGTAAAATAAGATCCACGCTGTAGGATTGCTAATGTAAATGATAATGAAAAATTAAGAAAGAAAAAAAAACTTCCTTCACGTGATTTAGAAAGAGTAAGCAAAAAAGAATCCTTTTCTCCAGAAAATATACTTCCACAGATTCAATCACTTATTCTATTGGCATCAAATTAAAAGGAATATAGAGTGTTAGCAAATTTTCTTCGATGGATAAAAGAAATACTTTTTCACTCCAATCTCTCCCTCTGAAATTTATACGAATCGTCAGTCTACTAGACATTATTATTCATCGCTATTACACTATTGTAAAACTTCTTTTTCCACCAAAATATCATGGAATGTCTTATCCGAGTTCTATCATTCACACTCGCTACAAAAGAAACAGGGAATAAAAATTTCCTACTTTTTAATGATTGACGAATTCTTATTGGTTATCCTTTAACGCTACTGTACGTATTGACATAGTAATCATGTGAATGAACATTCCTCGTTATAGGAATATGCTCTCTATGCCTAACGTTATCGCAGCAAATAAAGTTTCGTTCGAATGACATTTAAACTGTAAAGACCAGTAATTTTCGGCGGATAAGGAATGTTCGTTTCTAAATAGAGTGCAGTGTGTCATTTTATGCCTTAAAGCCCTCGTGAGCGGAAATTCGAACCAGTGGATGTTTTAGAAATGGGAATAATTGGGTTCTTTACCTCTGATAAAACTTCTGATCGGCACTTTCTATTTTTTTTGCACACAATGGATAAATGACCAGGTCACAAGGACTCCAACTGCTCACAGAAGGTTGGGGGAAGGGGACTCACTGGACAACTGCTGGGAGACAATTCTGGCCTCTCATCAAGACCATCCAGTATGTTCTTTAACGTTCACAGCATATACTTCGTCTGCGCACGAGACCAAGGTGTCTCTTCCAAGCCCAATGGGAATTGGTTTAGCTTATTTATCCAATCCAAAGGAAAATTTTCGTTTATATTTTGAAAAAAAAATATAGTTTCTGTTTTCTACCTTCCGGGAAGAATGGGGGAGAATCTCCTTTTTGACCAATACACTCTATCAAGTAAAATTTAAATTTCTAAGCATGAATAGACTTTTTGCAATAAGCGTTTAATATTTTGCCGTTTTCCCGATTTAGCTCCCTCAACAGTGGTAATTAAAACTATTGAAAAGTTTAAAAAAATCAAATTTCACTTCATTAGTACCTATCCGAGTAAAAAATAATTTTCATTTTATAATATAGAAAGTTGAAAGTCTACAGAAGATAAATGAACATTCAGGGACGGAAAGCAAAGTGAAAGCGTTTATCTTATTTTCAAAAAACAAGTTTTTTTAATCGTTTCTGTTTATCTGAAACAGTTACATACTTCCAATAAAAATGATTAAGGTGGCAGAGTGTAAAGATACACACATACACAAAAAAAACGAAGATGAATTTGAACGGCTTCTCATAGGGGTTTGAATGTGAAGGCGTCTTAGAACGAGCAAATTAATGAGTAATTCGAGAATTTGACTAAATCTCTTGAAGTAAATTAATTACGATATCCCCGTTTTTGATTTTTCGGCAGGTGAAAAGTCTCAATCTCTAGAGCCATACCCAATGATTACGGTTACTTGGGCTTCAGTTAAATATACATTTTTGATCCCAAAAGTTTATTTATCAACTCAAAATAGAAAGTTGAAAGAAGTATCTTTGTAAATACGTTAATAGTACGATCAAATAAAGCATTTTATGTCTAATACCTTCTTTTTGGTATTTTTACTTATATTTTTGCTTTGTTCTGATCTCCTTTTTTTTCCAGTGTTTGTTTCGTTTTCAGTTTTTTTCCCCTACGGAACTTAAGTGTTATTTACTGTTTTTTTTTTTATGTTTTGCTGCTGAATTTTTTTTTAAACTTTGATGAATAACGTTTCTTGTATAGTTCCATAGTGGCTACGTCTCATTATGTAAGGTTTAAGTCAAAGTAGGAAATCAGCTGATGCTCGAAGAAGACGGAAAAGGTGTTGAAGGGATTAAGAGTACAGCTGCAATATCTAGAAGAACTATTTTAATTTTACGCTTAATTTCATAAAATAAGAACATATCGGAAACTAACAATTTTTTTTTTAATTCCATTATTGAACGTATACTAACTTATGCATACGAAGGATAGCAATAACATTAAAAAAGGCAGAAAAGGTTAAACAGTGGAAATGCGCTATTGGAGTAGGTGCTGTCAAAAAAGCGGATTTGATAAAATTAGAAATGATAAAAAATAAAATTGATGGACGTTGAAACAATAAACGAAAGAAATATGGATAAAAGTCTAAAACGGTATGAATGTATAAGAAGAATGAAAAACGATAGATGGCTGATATGAATCTGGAGATGGGAACCTAAGGGAAGAAAAAAGAGAGGATATCTAGAAGAAGATGAATGGATGGAGTATGCGAAGGCATAAAGGGAAGGTGAGACTTGAAACAATAGTGAAGAATGAATACTTATTATTTCCAGATGCAAGCAACCTAATACGAGAAAAATTTCATTTTTTAAAAGGAAGAAGCTACTCCCACACACAAAGGACTGAGATAACCTAAAAACTGTATCAGATTTGTCCTTGATTTTTTATACAAAAACGCATACATAGACACAAACCATGCCACCTGGTGCTCGAACCCAGAATCCAAAAGCTGTAGTATCCCGTGAACGACGATATGCTACTACGCTACCGAGGCGGCAAAACGATGATCCTGAAAATAATTGAATAAATTCAAAAGGACACTCTGTGCATTTCCTGGATAATTTTTTTACAACTATCTGAAAGATTTTCAGACAGCATTTGTAAATAAATAGCTGTTCAAAAAGTTTTTAGTACAATTTCTGAAATATTCGTGGTTTTGTTTAACATATTAAATTTTTGCTACTTTCTCAGAAGGCGATAGGATGAAATCTTTCTTCATGACGTTGAGAGTTATTTGATTGACAGAAATAAATTTTTGAAATATTAAATAGGATCCAAGAGAAGAAAGAATAAAAAGTAAAATTACTAAAACATGTATAGATCCTATTAATATAAAATTAATGATAAATACATCAATGGATTGAATTACAATAACACTTATAATACAGTAATTCTACCAAAAAGAGCTCTTACGATATAAAATTTAATATACCCTATTGAATTCCCCAAGGTTCGGTTTTGGGTCCTCTGTTGTATCTGGTATATATTAATGATTTTTTAAAAAATTATTTATAAAGTGTTATTAATTTATTTGCTGATGACATTATATTAATAAACAATAGCTTTAAATTATGACATTAAAGAGATTCACTTAGATTATAATACCCTAATTAGATGGCTAAATCATAATGAGGTTTACTTAATTAAGAAAAAGAAAAGGATGATAATGCATTCACCTGGATATATTATCTAAGGAAGCTTCTTTATAGAAACACATAAAAGAAATTTCAAAATGAGAAATGTTTCTAATTATGAATTTGTACGCAATGGTTAAAAAGTAAAACAAGTATCTCAAATAAAATAACCAGTTATTTTTATGAATTTTCTAGAAGGAAAATATCTCAAGTTTTACAAATATAATAAATCATATTTGTAAAACTTGAGAGTATCCCTAATCAAAATTCAAAGAATAAAATATAAACTGAATGTGGAAAACTGTGTAACCTTCTAGAAATCAATATTAAATTATATCATATTAGCGAATCAATTGTAAATTATAAAATTACAATAAATGGAATAACGAATTTAACCAAGTAACGAAAACTAAAAACCTGCAACCTATAATTGCTAAAATTTTCATACCCTCACATTTACAAAATAATTTTGAAACAACAGATAAATTACATTCCCTGAGCCTTTTATATATATACACTGCTTCACATAAATATAATTTAATAACGAACTTTTTTGACAAAACATATGAAAGGAAAATTCAACATGAAAAAAATACAATATCTGAAAGCCATCTTTTACCTTGATATTTGAAACATTTATAGAAGATGTAGGCCCATTATCAAATATTACTGGTGCAATCTCAAGGGAAATATTTGATGCGGTTACATTTAGCATACTAAAAATAAAGTTGAAAGATCATATAGGTAAAAATATATATTTAGTTTTTTTATGTTGTGGATAATTTGATTATGTAAAACATTATCATGGCTGAATGATTTATATTTATATTTCTCGAATCATCTTATTCACTTTTCTGCAAATAAACTTCTTAGCTTTGAGGTCAAATGGTAAATACAATGTATAATTTTTTTTGTGAATAAGGATCACTTAAAAACTTGTAGAGTATATAGCACATTTATGAACTATTATAAGTGCGTAACCTACATTTATCGATATATATACATACATGCATAATCCTCAATCAGTTATGAGCTACGTACATACAAGCAGATTGTATAATTTAGTCCATCAAAAAAGTCTCTCTTGACCTATAGCTGTTACTTTTGCAACTTCACTCCAATCGTAACAAGATCTTGTTTCACATTGTCTGATACCGCATATTATGTCACCTCCTTTTCTGGAGCCTTTTAGACGAAGTATTCATAATGCTGTTCGCTAATCTATGGTTCTGCATGCCTTAACATTCACAAGCCAAGGCAATCTCTATCATACAAGAAACTGCTCAAAGATGATTGATGCCTCTTTCGCCTAACCTTATCAGTATTATACACTCAAACCCTAATACTAAGGTGATTCATAAGTCTGTGCGTTTTATCATCTATTTGAGAAATGATTATTATAATATAAATATCGAACCTCACTCAGAGAAATATAAACCATCATTTGCAATAGTTCGTAGCCATCTGTCAGCAAGCTATTTGATTCTTCTTCGATATCATTCTTAATCAATGGAGGTGGAAAGCTCCTAATATCCGTTTTCGACTTCCTTTGATGTTTGAAACTGTCTATTTCAAAGAAAATGAGCTACGGAACAAAAGAGGTGGTAGTCGGAAGTAGTTAGTTCCGAACTACGGGAGTACGCTGGGTGAGAAAGAAGCTCAAATGCCAGTTCTCGAAGTTTTCTTCGGTCCGAAGTGCGGGTGAGATTTTGCGCTGTCTTGTTGGAGGAGGATCTGATGTCTGCTTATCGATTCTGGGTAGCGCTGAAGCATCACAAAGTGTATACGTTCTCCAATTGTGCTGAGTAGAGGTCGGCATTGATGGCACATTCATCGGGAACAAGTTCGAAGTGCACGAAACCCTCAAAATTCCACCAAACAGACACATTGACTTCGTTTCAAATTGCTCTCTCTTTGTGACAGGAAGTGTGGGCTGGCCTAGGTCAAGCCACTGCTTTTGTGCATTCGGATTGTTGAAAATGATTCATCTTTCATGGCACGTAACAGCTAGTAACGCCGAGGATTTCGAATTTATAATCACTTCTCAATACTATAAGTGAAGAAATTTGATCTATGCATGTGTATCATTTCTGAACCTTCACTGTTCTTCACGATATTGTCCATCAACTAAATCCTTATATCTCTTAATCACAATGATGTAAAAACTTTACCTGGAACAGAAAGCAAGTAGACTGATGTATCTATAATTGCCACACGATTTGCGACCGCTTTTTCAGAAAATAGGTATGATAACACCACTAGTAAAATCCTTAGGAACAAAACTGTTATTATAGAAAATATTTAACATAAAAAAATTCAGTAGTAATTTTATCTCACCCTGGCTATTGCTGTAGTTTTAATTTTCAGATACCTAATAAAACTTTAGATTCTGATACAGCGCTAACGTTAAAGCCAGTAATGCATCTATCTTTATTATAAACAATATGAGTGGATGTTACCACATTAATAGGGACATTTCTAAAATGGTCAGGTCATCTTTCCATGAGAAAATCCTCGCCTTCAATAAATTTTAACATATTACCCCTCAATTTCCATATGCCAGTCCTTTTTTGCTTGTTTTTGTTTGTTTGTTTTTCTGTATGGAACATTTTCTGTCTGGTGCAATTTCTGTTCTTATGCTCTCTAGCTCTTTACCTTTCAATAAGACTATAAAACCAAATATTCCTGTCAGCTTTCAGCTGATCCTCTAGGGCAGGTGTTGGGAGCACCCGAAAAAGTGGCTCTTGACGCTTTTGGGTTTAACATTGAACTCTGAAAACCTTTTAATGCTTTTCATTAGAAACAAGCACGAAAGCAGGCTGACAGAAGGTAGTTTGAAAGCACTGATGCAATTCAAATGTTCTAAATACTTTGGAAATTTGAATAAGATGTTCGAGAAGATTTAAATCCAAAAGTTACCCCGATGAATGGCAATTTTTTTAATAATTATTTTCAATAGCTGTATACACTTGAAGAATCACGTTTTAAAATTCTAAATTATATCTTTTCTCTTTTTTTCTGATGTTTTTTTTTTTCTGTTCTGACTCTTGACCCAGTAAAAATGATTATAATTTGCTCTCAAAATTTATTGGTGCACCCTTTTTTTTTACTGTTTTGGCCCTTGACCCAAAAAAGGTTCCCGACCCCTTCTCTAGGCATTTGGTAAATTTTGAATGCTGTTTAGTAATATTAGCAGGATATTGATTCAGTTTATCCTGTAATCTCTCCTTTCAGAAATAAGCTGCGTACCCTTATCATGAAATGACTCTTCTCTGCCCATTTTTATTCACAAGAATTATTTTCAAGAAATTACTTTCAAGAATATTCTGCCTAAATGATTTCAGTTTCAAAATTCCTCAGGATCAGTGGGCGGGAATGGCTCAGTCAGTAGCACCCCCGGCTCGCAATCTTCATTTCTCCGGTTCGAGTCCCAACTGAGCCTGCGTTGAGATTTATTTCCTCAAAACTCCTCACCCTATCCTCGGTCAGTAGGGGACACCGATGGGGTTGGAAAGACCACCGTTCGTCGAATGGGACGTAAAGCCGTGACTCTGTGTGCGGGAGAGCTATATCCTGCGCACGTTAAAGAACATGCTGATGGCTTTGACGGAAGGCTATTATCTGTTTCCTAACGGCTGTTCAGTGGGTCTCCCCCCAACTTTCTCTGAGCACTCGAAATCTTTGTGACCTGTCCATTTAGTTCATTTTGTGCAGAAAGTGCTGTTCAGAGGTAAAGCAACCCACCCTCAGTCTTAGTGGTATACAAACCACGACTATCATGATAACTAAGCCGCCTACTACTTTTCGGTCTTTTAGAGCTTCAGCGTTAAAGGTAACTTTTTTTTTAAACCTTAGCACATTTCTTAGGCTTCTGTTGAAAGATACTTTTAACAAGGCACAGTCATTGATAGATTGAATTAAATATTGTTAGTAATCCGGGAAATATATCAAAAATAAGAAACATGGATGTTCATATAAAAAGTATTCATATATTAAAGTATCATATAAAAACTGTAAACATGATATAGGTTCAAAAATGCAGTTTCTGAAAAGGTAAATTCATAAAGCGTTACTATTTTTAAATGCAATTGCTTCCAATTCTCACAAACGACTCAGTGTTTTTATAGATGAATCATTATGTTAAGTACATAACTTATTCTATGTCACATGATATCACGATGAACCAACCACAAGTTACGACAATTCACAGATTTAAAATAGTTTTTGAAATCTACAAATATATGGTTCCTAAAGCTCTAAACATTTCTCAAGAACCTGCCAAAGTGAATATATTTGATCTACGCATCCTCATAACAGGAGTCGTCAACTTAACGACGGGTCATATTAGAATGCGGGAATTAAACACGAGGCCATATTAGAACGCGGGAATTAACGCGAGGCCACATTAGAACGCGGGAATTAAACACAAGGCCATATTAGAACGCGAGAATTAAACGCGAGGCCACATTAGAACGCGAGAATTAAACGCGAGGCCACATTAGAACGCGGGAATTTGTAATCGGTCAGCATTAGAGGTATTGGGAGGGGGTACCATATGTGCAAAAATAAACAATTTTTTTGAATAAGTCGATTTTACAAAAATATTTATATGTATATACCTATGTTTACAAATTTTTGCATCTCAAAAAAATTAATAAACGAAAAATACCAAAAACCCTTACATACGCCCAAATAGAAAGAAAGCCGCTTATAGGAACAGTCAGTGAATCCCTACAAAACGAAGGTAGCCGCATGCACCGACGAGTTCATATGGCAGCGTATCATACTGCAATACAATGTTTCCGAATATCTTCATTATGTCTTGTGCGAAACATAACAATATTAGATTGCTGAGAAATAGAATTATTTTTCATCGTTGCTTCAAAATTTATTCATTACGTATACTACGTTACGAGTCCACATGATTAGCGGACCACTTAAAACTGCATCGCAGGCCGTATGCTGCCGCCCGCTGTTCTAGAAGAATACTTTTAGTGACATCCCAAGTAGCCTTTGCCAAAGGTTTACAAGTATGATATTTTAAATTGTTTATTTTTATTTTAAAGGGAAAATTACTAATATAAAGATTTAAAGCAATTTTAAAAAACTGTGTATTTTTAGCAAACAAAAGAACATTAAAACATATTTCATAATGCTATATACAATAATATTACTGTTTGGAATTAGGGAGTTAAAATTCCTATACAGCACAGAGTGGAATACAGGGAATTCAAAGAAAGCATAGCAGAATTTACGAATCGTAATAACGGGAACAGAAGCAAAAAAATATAAGCTTATATATTGCACAAGAATAAGAGAAGTAAATATAATTATATGTGTGGAAACGGTATTATGGTCCGTTCAAGTGTTGTACAATTCAGTTATCTGGCCCCCCTTATATATATTATATCCTTTTCTGCTACAGTATGAAGATTATTGCAAGGGTATTGAGATATCTGGAACGAGGAAAATCAGAACCAATTTCGCTTGAAAGTTTTGCTTTTTTTTTTTTAAACTTATTCAGAAGAAAAATTGTTTTTCGTGATCACAATAAACGATATGCTATTTGTAAATAAATTTACAATTAGTGTAGACAATATTAAAGAGAATAATTCGCCAAGTATTTGAGCGCTTTACTTATGTGCCGAATAAATACACTGGTTCTCAAACGTTAAGCAACAAACACAGAAACAGGAATTATAAACAAGTCTTCCTTTGGATGTCAATGAAGTGTATAAGTAAAGTCCATGATCATATATCCCAGTAATACCTAAAAAAACAAACGAATTCCACTGAATATTTAATGAGATATTCAAATTAGAAAATCCGTACCTCAAAATGTCATGTAAAATCTCAACCACAAACACTCATGAAGCCTCAATAGAAGGAAAATGTAAATTACCGTTCGTAGTGCCAGATTAACATAATGGCTCATCCAGCCATAACCGGGGGTGGGCCACAACTTTAAAGGAAGGAAATATTTAGAATGTTTTCGAAATATCCCAATAACAGTCGGAAAGCTACGAATAAAAGAATGAAAGAAGCGGAGAAATGTAAGAATAACAAACTTAAAGGTAATCAAAACTTAGATCTCCCTACTATAAGCTTAGATCCCCCCTTATTTCTAAAAGATACCTAATATTATTGTCCTGTTCGCGCCACAATAGGTAAGACTAGCTTCAAACATTTCAAAATCATTATAATTTAATTGATATTTTAACCATGTAAAATATATACTTGGATTTTACAATTCTTGAGTGAAATTGAATATCCAATTTTGAAACAAATATACAGTAGATTCTTGGTACTGCTCGACCGGAGAGGATCATTCTTCATTTTTAGATTTGGCCAGAGGCCAAAAAAAGTATTGATATGGACCTGACCGTTCGTCCTCAGCGATTCGACACAACGTGTCGTTCCATAGCACTAAGCACGTCAATAATTCAAGCACTGGCACATGCTGCAAACATTAAATGTATATATATATATTTCCGAAGAAGTCGTGTTATTGGGCAAAAAATAATTTAATGTTCTAAATGTAGGAAATAAAAGTAATATTCAAGAATAATAAAAAATGCTCCAAAGTTGAAAAATCTTTGCATATTATAGTACAAAGAACGAATGTATATATTTGCATGTATTGTGCAATATATGTTTAATTCAGATACGTAAAACGAAGCATGATGCTTAATTATGAAAAGACACCTTAATATTGTGGAAAATATAACTGGTTCCAAATATGAGAAGACTGTGTATTCCTTATACGGGTTTACCTGTAGTTTTTTGAATAGGTAGTTTTGTTAAAGTTTCAAGAGCTTTAAAATGAAGAGTTTTCTTATCTTTTAATATTCTTCAAAGTAAGATATTTTTGATATATCCTTTCTAACGTTTGACGAACGATATCAAAATTTCGATACGAACTTGTTTACGAAAATAATATTTACACTAAGTATGAAAAACCTATAAGATTGACTCGATACCATCTTACAAAATTACTGAAACAAAATTCTCATCAGTTGGTTTACTTAGCTAAATTTTAGGAAGACTTTAGTAAGTCTGGGTACGAGATGATACGAAATGTAATAAATATAAATTAAAATTTTTAAACTTTGATACAACAAATTAAAGGAATTGCAGCGTAAACAAAAGATGGTATCAGGGAATTAAGTCTTAAACATATGACAAGTTAAATATTCATTTGCAGAATACAATAAGAGTATATGCAAAGCAAATATGATGTAACGATTCATTTGAAGTTTGATTGTTAAGAACGTTAATTAAATGCTTTGGATGATAATTGATAATGAAATTGCAAATTTTCTACGCTAGGTCTTAAAACCCAAAATAATGAATGAAGAATATCTACATACGCGTTTTTTTCTGTTTTGAATAATGTGTTCCCTTCAGTCTTTTTCGAAAGCTTCATTTCAAAATAAATACATCGGAGAGGTATTTGTTATGGATACGAATTTTGCTTAGAAACTCTTGGATACAAGAAATTCTTTAACACTTGACAATAAATTTTTACATTTTAATCTTTATTTAGTTCTATTTTTTATTTTTTTTTGCTTTATTTCTAGAGTCAAAAATTGGTTTAAACCGAAAAATGACTGGAAAATATTGTTGCGTGTTTTTAAACCATTAAAATTCCATATAAACATATTTATTATTTTACATTGTTAAACAAATAAACGAAAATCTTCACCTAGTGGCTGTGGTCAGGAAGATTTTCCCGTTTTAGTTTCACACTTGAGCTCTTATCAATGATATTAAAAGAGGTAGAACAAGGCTTCTCGGTGATTTGTTTCAAAATAAATTTTGCGTAAATTACACCTCAGACTCTGTCATCACTGAGAACAAATCCCAAGTGAAAAAGTTGTCATTGCCTACCACCGTGTAACGAGCTTAGTCCTTGACAAGTTCCTTTAAAACTAAAGCCAATTTCCTCACTGGAACAGGCATCAATTATAGTGTGCCCATTACACCTCACATCACCAGCACCACAAACATGTAGTATATTGTGTTCAATGTAAACGTTGCCAGCTAACATGTTTCCATAGCTGCTGGAATACAAGCGCCTCTAGTAGAAGCTTTAATGGTCACAGATTTGCCATAAACAGAAGAAGATAACTGTCCCTCGTGACGCATCTGGAAAACTGTGGACCAGAGTGCGTGAAAAAAATGAAGTAACAATTCTGCTAATAAATGAAAGAGCAGTTTATTTTATGGTTTCCTAACTCGTTAATTAAAGTTTCTTACGCGATACCAGCAAGTTGTTAGAGAAAAGAGTTCAAGATTTATTTTCCCACAAGATAACTAAGTTTTTCATCAAACCTATAATTGGCACAGAAGAGAATTGGCATTGTCCATTATTCTTTAACGAGTTTTTCATCAGCCCATGTTTACCAAGTACCATTCTTTCAGGGAATCTTAAGATTGAAACGAAAAAAGATATAAATGAATGCTCAGCTAGTTCTAAGAAAATGTAAATTGTTTCGCATGTTAAAAGCTCCTTGTTGCATAAAAATACTATTGTTTCAATGGTCGTTTTACATAACGTTTAGCTTCATTTTCGCAAACCGATCTAAATAGATTATAGGACTGCTTACAGAAATTAGAGTCAATGAGCAGAGTTAATGTGTAAGTCTTTCTCTGAAAGAACTTTAAAAATATAATACCCAGAACTGCTGTTCAGGGAAAATAACTAATAATCAAATTAACTCTATTCGAGGTGCATGGACAGGTAGTCGGTATCTCGCCAGGCTTGTAATCTGCATTATCCAGGTTCGAGTTCCACTTAAGTAGTGTTGAGATTTATTTCAGCTAAATCGGCACTCTGCGCTTGATCAAAAAGGTCACACTGATAGGCTTCGAAAAGCTGCCAATCATCGTATTTGATTTTAAATCGTAATACAGTGTGTGCTAGAGAGCCATACCCTTTACACGTTAAAGATCAGGTTGTACGACGTTAACGGGAGACTACCATCTGTCTCCCAATAGTTGTCAGGTGGGTCCCCTTCGGCAAACCATCTCTGCTCCCTTAGCGTCTTTCTGATGTGGCCATTTAGTCCATTGTGTGCAAAAATATCACTTAGAGGTAAAAAACCGAGATATTTATACAAGAAGCAAATTTTGCTACTGCAAATAAGAATTTTCTTTAAAGTTTCTGTCAGTTGCACTGCTTTACAAGGTGTTTTATAACGTGGACAACTGTAGCTGTCTTTAACTATTTTTCAGATGCTGATTTCAGATCTGGCCTTAAAAATGACTAACACGTCACGTTATTATGTTATTGCTCATTTTGACTCGTATTAAGATCTTCCTATACCAACATCTCCAGGCAACTGCGATGATATTAAATATTTTATTTTTGTGGTTGGCAACACTGATTGCCAAGTGGGAGAAAACATATAACAGTAACCTCACCTCAGACCGCCATTCTTGTTATTTTCGTTGTAGGAAGAACACGTGCCGTACGTTGAAGAGTAAATTTTGCCGTTTAAATGGCACAAAGGCAGACTCGCGGATGTTTTAATGTGCCAAATAAATTTTGTTATGTGTGTGGAAAATATATTTTAAAATCCCAGGGTCGTCCTTTGACAAAGATTGTGAAGAAAGCCTATATGACTTGTATTTTGGATGTCATGTTGGAGATCAGGACGAAAATGAGCTCCACATGTATGCTGCATTTCGTGCTTTGTTGGCCTGAGTGAATGAATGAAAGGTAAGATAAAATTCATGCCCTTTGCAGTTGCAATGGTTTGACATAAGCCAACGATTTTGTCGTTGACAAATCACTTACACGATTGTTATTTTTGTTTAACTAAAGTGTCCTACTTATCAAAAAAGAACAAAAGCAAAATACAATATCCAAATGTGCCTTCAGCCATAAGGCCAGTTCCTCACAGAGACGATCTTCCTATCCAAAACCTGCAACCAACTGGGAGGAGATGGATTCACATTAATCAGAGAAAGACTTTGAAGCACATGCAAATCCTAATCCTAAACACAGCCCTAAAAAGTTAGACAAGCCTCATATGATTCAGCGAAATGAACTAAATGATCTTGTTCGAGACCTAGGACTTTCCAAACAACAAAAGGTTTTAGGTTCAAGACTTCAAGAATGGAATCTTTTGGCCAATGAGTACTACTTTCTCTGTTCAGAAAGAGAAATTTGAATTTATCTGCTTATTACGAGATGTAAGATGGTTTGTGTTTCGGAAAGATATTTCAGGACTGATGGATGAAATTGGAACAATTCACAACCTTAAGGAGCGGCGTCTATTTATGGATTTGTCAAAATTCAGTTTAAAAGCTGTCCTTTTGCCTAAAGGAAACCAAAAACCTTCCATTCCAGTGACACATTATGTGGTAATGAAAGAAACTTATGAAAGCATGGAAAAAATACTCACTGCTATAAAATATGACCAGTTTAAGTGGACAATATGTGGTGACCTAAAAGTCATATATCTCTTGTTCGGGCTTCATGGAGGCTTCACAAAATTTTGCTGTTTTTTGTGTTTATGGGACAGTAGTGCCAGAAAGGAAGCAACAAAATAACAGACTGGCCCAAAAGAGATGTTTTTATTCCTGGAAAGAGTAATGTGAGGTGTAAGCCTCTAGTTGACCCCTCTGAGGTTTTGCTCCCACCACTACATATGAAACTGGAACTTATGAAAAATCTTGTAAAGGCTATAGACAAAACTGGTAAAGGGTTTTTGCACTTGAAGGAAAATGTTCCAAAACACAGTGATGCCAAATTCAAAGAAGGAATCTTTGTTGGTTCTCAGATCAGGAAGCTACTGATGATACGATCTTCGAAGAAAAACTGAATATCAAATTGCGCCCTGCATGGAAATCCTTCACGTCTGTGGTTCAGGGTTTTCTGGGAAATCACAAAGAGGAAAACTACCATCAGCTCATTCAAAATCTTTTCAAAAACCATGAAAATATTGGCTGGCGAATGTCTTTGAAAATCCATTACTTGCACTCGCATCCCGACTTCTTTCCCAAGAACTTAGGAGCTGTCAGTGATGAGCAAGGTGAAAGATTTCACTAGGATATATACCATGGAGGAGAGATAGCAAGGCAGGTGAGACCCAGCAATGATAGGTGACTACTTTTGATTCTTGCAGAAGGAAGATACCTCAGCACATAAAAGACAAAAATGAACTTCTTGTAAGTATAAATGATACTTACCCACGTTTTCTTATTTTGCGTTTCAATATTATTTTATTTGTTATTTTATATTCAGTGATCTACAACTATGATATTTCTAACTTTTTTCACTGTAATCTTGTAATTAATTAATGAGTTTTATGTGACATTTATTTAAATTTTCCATATATGCGTATTCATTGAAATCTGAAATACATCAATCCGTAATAGAAAAAAAAACTGTACATGCTGCAGATTTTACACAGCCAAATTTGTATTCAACACCCCAAAATTAGTTAAAAATATCTTATTTGACCAATATTATAAAAAAAGTTTCAATTTGTTGTTTAGTGTTATTATTTTAGTTTCAATAATTAATTTGAAAAAGATGGATATAATATTTTAAAATAAAAACAAACAGATATTTTTTAAATAGTGAAATTATTAAGAATATAAAATAAAATATAACTACATGGACTCTATCATTTTTAACCATTAAGTAAAGGAAAGGTTTTCCTGTTCATTCTCAATATTACTTTCAGCATTTAAGTTCCATTGAAACAATTTATTTATTTTTTATATATGGTTATTAATGTTATTATTAATCTCCCACTTAAAAGCCATGCTGCACCCCTGGTGTCAACAGACTATTTTTTGGGATTTGTGAATGTTTTTGATGGACTTAGGCATTATTATTGACTCAGTAATTAGTCTACTGAAGATAATCAACGGGGCTAATGATTGACTAGTAGAAGTCATGAATAAACGAGATACACTAAGTTAACATGGAAATTCTAATACCATGATGTTAATCAGAAAATATCATGAAATCCCATACATATCGGAGGGACATCGTGAGAATCAAAGGATTAATGCTGGAGAAATAAATGCGCAAAACATCAGCAAATTCAATAACCAGTATATCCATCAGTTCCAGCGCCGATACAGGTACTTAGATGGCGAGGCATACTGTCGATCAAGCTATCAATTTTGCCTTCAGGGATGTTTGTCCGAGAAGCATCGACCTGTGATTGCAGCTCCTATATGGTGTAAGCGAGAGTGTCCCTGCGGAGTTGTGCTCCAATATGGTCCCAGAAGTGTTCGAGAAGGGACAGATCAGAGAGTGCAAGGGCCATAACAGGTTGTACACGTCACGTAACCTTCTCCATAGTAACACGTGCAGATTGCAGACCGGCGTTATCCTGCTGCATTATAATTGAGCAGAATGTTCTGAAGGAATAGTAAGACTAGAGGTTTCACAACAAATCTACTTTCACAGCAAATATCACTTGCTTTATTTTTCTTTGTTCCTTTATTTTTCCCTTTAATCCTTGTTTCATTTTTTTATCATTATAAGGTCGACGTACCATCAACCAATTTCAGTTTCCAGAGTGAGTACGTGGTGCCACCCCACACCAATATGCTGGGTGTTGGTCTGACATGCTGGATATGATATCTCTCTCATGCGCACGCCTCCCGATCCAGGTCCTTAAATTATTTAACCAAAATTCAACCAGGACTCTTTGGTGAACCATACGGATCTCCATTTGTGTCTCTAGTGACTATGAATTCTACAAGATTCCAGTCGATTATTCCTGTGCTCTGGCAGTAGTGGTGGGCAATGGAGTGATATACATTACTAGAGGTCGGCGTAGTATAAATGAGGTCAGATCGTTTGGGTAGACACAGTTGTATCACTGAATTTCTAGAGGCCACCCCTGATTTGAACTAAATTTTGCCAACCAGTGTATCTCGGAAGGCTCGTGCACTCCTCTCTTTACATTTACTATTTTAATAACTACATTTTAAATGTAATTAGTTTTTTGCTAATATAAACTAAGTGCAATCGTAATTTAATTTTTAAAACGCAATTACACGTACTGATAGTCTAAATACAGTAAATACATGTATTATTGCCTTGAACGTTTGTACTTTTATAGCTTTTATTATTATTATAACTTTTTTATTTATTTGCTTTTTAGCATAAATTTTGCATTTACTTGCTTTTTACCACTACTCTTGTACTTATTTGCTCTTTATCGTATCCTTTGTATTTATTTCTTTTTAATATAACTTTTAAACCTCTTCAATTAGCAGTTTTACTAAGAATTCTTCAAAATTATTGATATTGCTTATAAAAGATTTTGTGAAATTCTAAAAAAAGGTAAACTAATGCTAATGGATCCAGTTTCATTACTGTGATATCAGACATATTTTTAAGCCCCTCCAATGTATCAAATTCACTTGCCGACACCCACATATCACTTCAATCCTTCCTCTGTTTCAGATATTGTGTTCCATTTTCAGATCTGCAAATATCAAGTCCCATTTTTGACCCCCCAACAAACATCATATCACAGTTTTACGACCTACCGCCAAATATTTTGGTTGCTATTCTACTGTTGGACCATTCCGGTAGCCAAGAGAATAGCGTGCTTGGCTACTGAAGAGCGTGCTTCACTACTACTAAGATATAGAATGTATGTTTCTCTTGTCTGTCCTTTTATTCAGGTCTCGCTTTTTCACAAATCTATATCGAGTATTATAATAAAAGATTCCTATCAGACCTCAGTGGTAAGCATTTCCTTGAGAGATATTTCCTTCATTACTTCACTGTTGAAGAATACAGGTTTTAAACTTAATGAAGCACATATACCTCGGTACTTCCGGAACTTTTTCCGCATATTTTTCGTCGCTATTCGCTTCAATGATATTGTCTTTAAAAATAGATAAACAGGCAAATGCAAAATAGCGATTTTAGTATGAAGACAATAATCTCTCAAATGTTCCTGAATTGCAGTAAGTACAATCTTCAAAGAACAATATTTTTAAACAACGTCAGACAGTATTTCTCTCAAAAATATTCTAGGTGATGACAACCTCAAGCTTTACAAAACTGTTTTACAGAAGGTCCTTGTGTTCCTGTGTGGCTTACATATTATATGTAGAATTTCAGAAAATATTGGGTATAACAAAATGGAGGAAAAATCCTCAATATCGTAATTTGGAATATTAAGTAAAACTGTGTTCAATTAACGATTTTAATATTTTACCTATATTAGAACTGTCTACTAATATTAAAGTTTGAAATGAGAATGGTGTCGGCTCGTGACTTTTGTCGAAAGAGGTACACATCACAGACAAAAGAAGACAGTAGGAGAAATGATATATTATTCCCCATATAAACTATTAATTAATTGAAAGTATTGTATTTATAATATTTGCCTAAGATACTAGTTAATTGTAAATGCACTATTGTTTAATTACTTAAAACGCATATTAATTTTAAAAAGAGCATTTCATTTACGGAATAAATATTAATAATGGAAAATAAATATATATATATATATATAAAATGAATTAATTCATTTGTTTTATAGAGAAATTAAAATGCGATGACATTTTATAACTTAGCATAATGAATTTAACGTAAGATTTTATTTACCATGTAGCACTAGTGTGTAAATATTTTTTTTATATATAAATTTAATTTTATAATAAATAGCGAGTGCTTCCGCATTGAATAGTTACATATGTAGGTTTAGGTATTAAAATTAGAAAATAAGCAAGAAAAACAAAATTTATACAAAAATAAAACAACAATAAAAATAACAAGGGCAAAAATAAACACCTCAGTCATGGTCGAAAATGAACCGAAGACATCTCGATCACAAGCCGAAAACGAATCCGTTATGCAAAGCTTTACTCAGAGAAGGATCGCTAAAATAACATTTTAACCTAGGTACCTATGTAATACTTTCCAGTGATACTTTCATGCCGATTTTATTCCTAAATATAGTAAGACAGATCTTATGTTTAAAAGATTTATACCTAAGAAATTGATGTTAATTCTATTCTTCTTTTATTATTTCGAGCACTCAGGCATTTCGATGCAGAGTAGCTTTCTTTGCCTCCTGAAGAAATGAAATTTTCTCAAACTGTAGTTTCTATTCGATTGCACTTTCAAAACGTCTTACATTCACTTAAATGGTTTTATTGAAATTAATTAACTAGTTTTGAGAGGAATTAGTAACTTGTGTATCTATTAACCGTTGTTCCCATAGACTAAGGATCAACTCGATTTTTTTCATCAATATTAAATCTCCTTGAGAACAGATTTTTGTCGGCACATGCTCACTGAAACACTGTTGCACAACATAATATTGCTCCAATCCTGTCAGATATATCCATAGCCCTGTCTATGTCCCCCGTTCTTCAGGAGTAAAAATCTGTACTAAATGTTGGCGTACTACAAATGAAGACTGGAATTTTTTGTTTGTGTCCACGGACGATTTAACGCAATAATCAGCCTGGCCAATGGAAGACCCTCAAGGAGGACCTCACTTTTAAGGAGGGGAATATTTAAAAGTTTTTAGAAAGATTCCAATAAAAGAAAGAAAGGAGCAGAGAGATGAATAATATGACAAATTTTAAGGCAATGAAAGCTTAGACGCCCCCTCCCCCCTCATGAATCTCTCTTATTTCTATAAGATACCAAATATTAATATTGTGCTATTGGGGCACCGCAGATATTATTATCTTCGAAACATTTACAAATCCTTATAATTTAATTAATTTTTTTTAATCATGTAAAAAGAAGTTTACTGGGTTCTGTAATTCTTGAGGGAAATTGTAGATGCGATTTAGAAAAAGCTAAAAATAATTAATAATAAGTTAAAGTATTATACTTATTAAATCGCTCAGATCTTTTCTCACTCTCATAACAAAAATTGTTGCGGGTAAATGTTCATGCACCAAAATTGTCCACGACTGATCGAAGAGTCGAGGTGGAGGAGGGGGTGGCTCACTTTTAGAATTGAGCGAGGTCAAAGATTTCTTATGACGGCCCTGTTTGCATCTGTTTTTCAGCGTGGGATGATCTGTTTTACCTTAGAACGGAACGTTTTTTTCACACAATGGGTTAAATGGCCAGATCACAAGACCCCGAGGGCTCAGAAAAGTTTGGAGGAGGAGGAGACCCATTGCACTACTGTTAGAAAACAAATGATTGCATCCCGTCAAGAGCATCCAGCGTATTCTTTAACGTGCACAGGAAAGGTGGGGAACGGAATGATCAGGAAGGGGAGGCATGCTGAGGTTTTGCGGAGATAAATATCAGCTCTGGCCCAGGTGGGACTCGAACCTGGGTACTGCAGATTACGAGTCTGGAGCATCTCCTGCTGAGCCTCCCAAGCCCCACTATTTTAAGACACTAGCTTAGCTGCTAACTAGTCTTCCGATGCTGGATACAGACGATAAACTGTTTTGACCTGTGTGGGAATCGAACTCACGAATCCATCAGTTTATTTCATTGTTTTATAATATTAATGCGTAAACTAGGAAGCTCTGAGATCTTTTCATGATTATGCAATTAAACAAATTGTACAAAATGAAGCAAAACGGTTTCAAAATTATCGCTGAAATCGCATTCGCATATAAATCTGCAATTTCATTCGCATATAATCAATCAATTCTAATATATGCAAAATTATCGCATGAAATCGCATTCGCATATAAATCTGTAGAACTGATATTAAATTTTTCAATAAATCGTTAAATGAATTAAGGGTTTTAACGCGTACAATGAAATTAATACTTCGCAGAATATTTTTGTTTTCTTCTTGACGAGATCTAAACAGACTTTGCAAACTGGATTAAATCCTCTGAGAGAAGATTCGTGTTAATCAAGATAATAATAATCATCTTTTAGGTGTAAAAATTACCAATTTCCATAAAGAACTTTTCTTTTTCATGAAAAGTAGCAATTATTAAAATTAAATTTCCCTATTGTGGCTAAGAAATTAGTGACTTCTATTACATATGCATCTTATTAATAAACTCTTCTTAATTCGTCTTTAATATTACATTTCAGACAGATAATGAAAGATGTAAATTTTATTAATATCTCGTCTTTCTCATTTTCATTCCTAACTTGCTTTTTTAACTTATCACTAGCTACTTCGAAAGTTTCCGTTTCAAATGTAAAGGCCATGTGAGGAATTCAGGTTTAATGTATATGAAATTACACAAACAGAATTAAAAAGTTTCATCAAATGTTATTAGCATATATAAATAAGAAAATATGTTAATTTGAAATATCAAAGTAAAAATAATAAAAACTACGTTGGGAATTCATTTTTGCCTTCAGCTACTTATACTAGTTGCATTGATTAATAAAATAAAATGTATCTTAAATGCATTAATAAGTTTACATCCTGGAATCATGTTAGTTGCTCTTAACACATTTTTGAACTCAAAATTTAATCATAACTGTGAACAGAGTTTAAATAATTCGACTAAGAAAGACAACTGAAGGTTTTTATAGAAAACAATCACAGATTAGCAGGTGATATACATTGATAAGAATAGAGGACAAATTGTCATTAGACGGGTGAGATCCGAAACCATGACCTCCTGAAAACATGGTGATTTTGAATTATTATGAATAAAATAATACATCTTTTTTATCACATGCATTTGTTATTTTTAACCTCGTCTACAATTGTATTACGTCGATTTACTTGGGTATGCAACAAATTTCAGACTAATCATCTTTTTCAGGCTAATATGGGTTGGGTTGTTTACCTCTGAGCGGCACTTTTTGCGTACCATGCGCTAAATGGCCAGGTCACATGGACCCCGAAGGGTCAGAGAAGGTTGGGGGAGGGGACCCACTGGAGCAGCTGTTGGGAGACAGATGGTAATTTCCCGTCAAGGCCATCCAGCGTGTTCTTTAACGTGCACAGGGTATGGCTCTCCCACACACGGGGCCACGGCTTTGCGTCCCATCGACGAACGGGGCCTTTCCAAGCCCATCGGTGTCCCCTACTATCCCGTGGGCAGAGCGGTGAGTTTTGCGGAGATAAATATCAACGCTGACCCAGATGGTATTCGAACCTGGAAACTGCAGATTACGAGCCTGGCACGCTACCGACTGAGCCACCCCCGTCCCTCAGGATAATGTGGAAAACTCGTTCTGTTTTGATTTTTTATTGCTATTCGGTTTTTGTCCAGAAAATATATACAATATCATACAAATTCTTATCCTATTTTACTCTAGAATATGGTAATTTTCTCTATCAAAATGCAGAGCATGAAAATTAGGAATTGTCATTAGGTTAAAGAACTCCAAATCAAGATTTACACTCCTAATAATAATCTAACTGCTGTTTAAAATATTAAACCGTTTCCCAAAATAATGATCGAAATATAATTTTTCACGACTTAATCAATATTTACTAACTTTAAGAAAATAATATTCCGACGTAAATACACTGCTTCAATGGGAAAGGAAAGATCCACAGATAAGTGTTTGAAGGATTGCAACAGTTAATTAGGAAAGTTATAACCCTTCAAATGCATACTTTAACCTGTGAACCCTTGTCTTTCAGGAGAACCGTAATCTGGTACGATGCAAGAATACGCGGAAAATCTTGACAAAAAAACAAGCGTTTCAATCCAATAAATTTCCAGTAGGTTTATTTATATAATCATGCTCTAGAGATTACTCCTACTGGCATGCCACGTAGCATGTAGTGCAAACGAAAAAAGAAAAAAAAATATACAGAGGAACAATAAACATATCAATTGTCAGGTCTGGGAGTAAGGAAGCTTCCCCCTTGAGAATGCTAGTAACGGTAATGGGGGCAAAACCTTATTAAACTTTGCATTTTCACTCATTTTTCAAGAAATTTCTTAAAGGCCTCTAAAACATAGGGGAAAATATACTGCAATGGGGTGAGTCTCTTCCCCCCAACAACTTGGCTGCAGTCAAATATAACGTCCCTGAAAAAAGGGTCTCTTCCTCACCTATGTTAAAATAAGTAAATTTGTCTTATTAAAAATAAGAAACATAAATTCTGAAGTGCAAAGTATGATTTCACCTTTTCCTCCAAACACAATTATATATTTCATTCTGTTTTTACTGCTAATCCCTTTCATACAGTTTTCGTTGGAGGTAAAAAAATTAAATGACATTAATAAAAATAATAATGCGCAGGGCGTTCAAAACGTTCTTGACAACTGTCTGTAGATTTGCTCTCGATCCTCCGTTAACGAGCTACGACGTGTCTGAAAGCTTGTCTAAACTTGTCATTACGTGTTAAAACAAAGGTTGTATCATCATTTCTCTCTTCGATGACGGCGCGTAAAGTTAGGTCTGAGAAATCTCTGTGCGTTGTTGCTATGAAGCATACTAAAAACGGGGAAAGATTTTATTGCATTTTCACAAGAAACAGCTTGGGAACGATGCGAAAAAAATTCATGCTGATTGATCAGAATATTTTGGTGGTGATTCATATGGCGCTGTTACAGGATGGATGCGAAAATTCAGAGAAGGGCGGCAGGGCTTCGAAGCAACTTCGTGCTGGAAGAACCGAAGGAGGCTATAAACAAGAGAACAATCGCCTCTGTTCCTGAACTTGACGGGAAGTTAAAGCACCTCCCGTCAAGTTCTTAAACCCCCGTCTGTTACTTGACGGGAGGTTAAAGCAAACCCGCATATCACTGTCCATGTAATAAATATAGATGTAGTGCATTGATTGGCAGTGCGGAAACAATTATTCTCAACATTTAAAATTCCGAAAAATCCGTGCCAAATGGATACTCCACAAATTGACAGAACATGAAAAAAGGGCTAGAGTCGACTCTTGCAAGGAGATGCTGCAATGTTTGAACTAGTGGTTCTAAACGGTTAGCAGATATTGTCACAGGTGATGAGATGTGGCTTTATTACTATACAACTCTCAGAAAGATCGACAAATATGTTTGGGTTGCGGAAGATCAACCGCGTCCCCAAATCCTCCGACAAGACTTTCATTCAACGAAGAGGATGTTCACAATATTTTCCAATTTTCAGAAGTGGTAGCCATGGACACCTTAACTGAAAATATTGCTATAAATGGTCACTCTTACACCAACATTATTTGTCCCAAAATGGTTAAGGAGATGAAGGATCAGCGTCCAACAAAAGACTGTCAAGGGATCTCCTTCATGACAATTCCAGTGCTCATAAATCCGACAAATTATGGCTTATCTGGAGCAGAAAAAAATCAAACGGCTATCCCATCCTGCATATTGACACCACGCGATTTGTCATTGTTTCCAATAGTTAAAAAGGAACTATTGGAATTGGCATAGATATCTGTAACTTTGGATAGATGCTGGAAGTGAGTACTTGAAGGACAGGACAAGTTTTGTTGAGGTAAGTTATATGAGGTAAATTTTGTTCTTCAGATGCATGTCAAGAACTTTTTAAACGCCCCTCGTAAACACTCCCCTCAAACAGCTGAATGCCACAGAGATTAAACAGAAGCCTGTCTGTGTTTAATACGCCGTAGTAGAAGGTCAGTGAGGAAGGGGCGATTTCAGCAGAGAAACCACACCAACGTCTATATCTTGCCCGGGACTCGAACCTAGGTCTCTTTGATCAGCAGCTAAACACTCTAACTTCTCGGCCAAGGGACGGCACTCGCGAGGAAGAAAAATTACGCGATTTAGGTTAATATATTTTACTTAATTCTAGAATAGTTTATAATTAAACGTAACCAATAGATTAGCAAGCAGAAATTAATTAAATATTAGTTTTAACTATTTTAGTTAGGAGCTGGTCAATCTTCCATTAGACATACCTGGTGGGTTGCGCTAACGCTAACTGCAACAGTGGTAATAGAACTCTGATTTAAGTCTTATTGGGCATGTCTTTGCATGAGAAGGCCTGTATAATCTGGGATTCTTCTCTACCATTTATGCAATATTTCAAAGAAAAAATTAAATAAATTGCTATACACAGAAACAGATTTTGTGCATTTTGCTATTTTGAAACTTTTATTACTCTACAATTATTTTTAGGGGGACGCACCCTGGCAACTGATAAAAGGGAATGAGGAACCCAGTGATAATCATACCTATCTGAAGTCAGGAACGTACCCAGAGTAGATGGAGTCCGTAGGATCCGAATCTCCCCCGAAAATCCTGTCGTCATATACTAAATCTCAAACATGCTTTGGAATCCAAAACATTTGTCTTTGCATAATATTATTTTAGCCTCACATTTTATGTCCGAAACAAAAATAGATTATAAAGAACAAATATAAAATATCATTTTAACATTTCCTGTTCGATGGAATATTTTTATAATTGGGAAACCTTACTCAAGTCTTATTCTCAAAGCCCCTCACTCCTCAAAACTAAATACTGTGTACATGTCTGTTTGAAGTGATCAAAGACATTCCAAAACATTGTAAATCGCACTTCCATTTCAAACAAACTTTAAGAAACCTTTAAACTAATAAAAAACAATAAAATGTTCAGAAGCGTTAAAACAATAATTAGATCGCAAATAATCTCATATGATTTCGTACTTTTTTCTTGTTTGGCACACCGTTAATCTGTACCTCTTAATATAAACCACTTGAAAACTTTCTATTTTTACGTCGCGGTTTACTTAAGTAGATTCGTCGCTTTGATGGGACTTGAGTATGTGAAATATTAGTGTGTGGCGAAATTACGGTCTGGCGGAAATTACGCCAATATTGCAGAGCTATAAGGTCCTTCAGACGATTTAGATAACAAGTTCAAAATACAGAGTCGCTAATTAATTCGTAGTAAAGCATAACTCAAAGGGAGCTTCACGTAATTACTAAACTCCCATTACTCAGCAACACTCATCAGTAAATGTACTTAGAACAATGGCACTCTTACATCTCCGTTGTTGGCCGGTTCTCACCACTCGTTTAAACTAGGCCACCTGCAATTACAGTTGACAATTATCACCCTATGATTCACCACGTAGGGCCATTATTTCAGTTATGACTGCTTTTTCTTTGCTTAATAAATTCTGAGGGCGCATCCTGTGATGCAGCAAGCTTAGTGTGTGGGAGAGAAAAAGCAAATTATCTTTGTGTTTGCACGAAATTCTTAATTCCTCTTAGTTATGCATAAAGTAGAGTGAAGTTTGCGCTTTATTTTGCCACGCAGAGTATCATTTAACACAAAACAAATAGCAATGGAGGTCAGCTATATTAATATCAACTGTTCAAATGGCCCGTCACCTGAATTATAAACTATCAGTTGGTCTAATGAATAAATGTTGAATACGACTGAACTAGGGGACTTAAAATTAATTGCCAGTCTAGAATATATATTTAATCGGCAAAAGTGCAGAAGAAAAACTGGTGATTAATTGGATAAAATATCCATAATGTACAAAGGTAGCAGATTTGTTAAAGTCCATTTTGATATAAATGGATCAAATAATATGAATCGAAGAAATTCACAATTAATAATAATCGCAATATACCTTTTAGGTTTCAATAACTAGACATGTGAAACAAAATGTGTTTTATTATCTATTATACATTTTCAGAGATTTTGATTGTTTGTCTGTCTTTCTGTTTATTCGACAACTCCTTCTAGACGGTCAGATCTAGGACCACCAAACTTCATCTACAGCTTCACCCTACCATAACGTAGCGTACTGTAAGGTTTTGGACACCAGAAATTTAGATCATCCCCCAAAGGTTGGTCGCAAAACGTCTGTCCATTGATAACGCACTGCTCCATTCAACATTTTCAACTCTCCATTCATAAGGTAGACGACGACAACACCCCCAGAGATTTCTAACACTTGCGGCGGGTTTAACCCCGACTCACCGCAGCTAAGAATCCGATCTCTAAACGCTACACGCAAAGACCTAAGTGAGACCACCACACCAAATTTGGGGCAGATGGGTCGAGTACTTGCGGAATTACAGAGAGCAACAAGTGTCTACCACCAGTAACATCACCCCAAATATAAACGAGTATCTTCACACAGGTTGGGATTAGGGGCGGGGGTGGTTCAGTCGGTAGCGCGTCAGTCTCGTAATCTGTAGTTCCAGGTTGGAGTCCCAGCTGGGTCAGCATTGAGATTTATCTCCGCAAAATTATCCACCCTGCCCACGGTCAGTAGGGGACACAGATGGGTTTGGAAAGGCCGCCGTCCTTCGGATGGTACGTTAAGCCGTGGCTTCGTGTACGGGTGAGCCATACCCTGTGCACGTTGAAGAACACGCTGGATGACCTTGACGGGAGGCTACCATCTGTCTCCCAACAGCTATTCCAGTGGGTCCCCTCTCCCAACCTTCTCTGACCCTTCGGGGTCCCTGTGACCTGGCCATTTAGCCCATGGTGTGCAAAAATGTGACGCTCAGAGGTAAAACAACCCAATCCAGGTTGGGAATACCCCTGCTACTCTGAGTCATTACATCAAAGTCCTTGCAACGTAGGAAAATTCTGCTAGTACTTTATTACGTAATATATTATTTCTTAATAAGAAACGATACAAGTGAGGATCTTTTGAACACAATTGTTTAGTTGTTGAAATCCCAAATATCTGTTATGACTCTCACTGAGTGTAAGTGCTTTTACTTTTTATCAATTGGTTGCCTCCTTAGGCTAATCAAGTTATAAATCATCGAGGAATAGATGCCTGTTGTCTCCAAATAATCTATAGGTGTTCTAAATAATCAGTTCACTCTGCTTTAAATAGCTCGAGGGCTCCGACAACTTCAGCTCCCTTCATCTATAACGTTGCCTAAGTAAATCTGAATCGCCACTTTAGTTGAATTGGTAGAACGTTGTTCCCGTGTTCGTAACCGAGAGACAGATTATTGGGATTTTTCTGCCACTAAAAAAAATTCCAAGATCTCAGATGCACTATTGAAGCATAACTATTTGTTACTGTCAGTCATATTGGACGGAGGTGGTGCAGTAATCTGCAGTTTCCTGGTTCGAGTGCCATCTTTGAGATTTATTTGCCCCTCCTCTCTTCCCCCCCCCCCCTCTCTTCCTTCGGTTAAAAAGGGGACACCGATGGATTTGGAAAGCCCACTGTCCGGATGAGAGGTAATGCCGTGTCTCCAGGTGCAAAAGAGAGTCATACCCTGTACACGTTGAATGGCCTTAGTGTGAGGCAGCCATATGTCTTCTAGCATCTGTCCAGTGGTTGCTCCCTCTGTCAACCTTCTCTGAGCGCTAGGGATCCTTATGATCTGGACATTTAATTCATTGTGCGCAAAAAGAGCGCCGTTCAGAGGTAAAAAAACCCAACTCTGTTAGTCAAAAATATATATTTTACCGCGCATTAAATCTTCATGATTACCATTGCATAATTAACGAAGTTTATCAATGACATCGCATCAATTCGTTGATGCATCTGGGCATCCATTTAACTTTTTAAACATTAAGTCATTTAATTAATGTCACAATTTTTTTTGCTTCCTTTAGCACACCTAAAGCCATTGAAAAGAAGAGTTCGCATGCGATTGATATTTACAATAGATAATAAAAAGTTTTGGTAAAGGTAGTGTCTCTTACATTAAAGGTAGAGGAAAATCGAGATTCCTTGTATGAAACAAATTTAAAAACAAAAAGTCGAGTGTCAGAAGAATCTAGCTTTCAGGAAAGAAAAACGTTAAATCCTTAACCTTTAACCTTTTGTACCTTAGTATTACCTTTAGTAAAAACTGCTGCATTTACTATCGATCTTACACATCATTATCACATGTTAACTATACTTGAAATAACAATTTTGGTTTAGGAGAACTTTTCTTAAAAGTTTCATTAACGGCAGAATATTTAGGAAGTAAATGAATGGCTTAAAAATGATGCAATACAATTCCAATGCTATATTTCAGTAGCTGTATAATATTTGAAATACACGTTTATAGTATAGTGAAATATTCAGTAATAATTGCTTTAACGGATTATTGAACGCTGTTAGGTTTTATCTCACAAAAGTACGTGTATATACAAAGGTTAGTATTGTGAGAACTGGTGGATAAAAAGCCATTTCAGATTCATATCTACAATATGGCTTTGCTCCTGGTGATTGACAGAAGAACGGAAAACTTTTGCAAACGCGAAGAGCCAATGTCAGATTACTGAAATATACTGTGTGTGGATTTTGCCATGATCGATGTTACCGTCAGATGTCGTGTTCACTCAAAATTGTATAATGTCGGTCTTTTGCTTTCTAGTGCCACAGAAAAAGACTACTTCAACCACGGTGCAGTGGGGAAAAATGGAAAACAACTGACATATCTTGTTGCTTTGAATGAATGAACACCAAATTCGTTAAATATAAGTATTTATTCCAACTTCTTTTATGGCTGATTCCATTTTTTGTTTCCTTTAGTTTTGTAGAAAGAAAGAGCAAACTGAACAAGAGTAAACAATCGGCTTCTTTTTATAAAAAAAAATAAACATTTTCATATTAGTAACTCTCTCATGTGACAGATGAAACTTTCATTTTCAATCAAATGCCATTAAAATTTCATTCTGTCATTTTAAAGAGCTCTTGCAATATCAAATGCTCTAGCTACTTTAGTTGTTTTGTATTGGCACGTCCATTTTCTGGTATATAAACCAGAGACGAACTGAGTTCTTGTATTCGATGTAAATCATAACCTATAACTAATGCTAATATCGCACAAAATTCGTAAAAACTTCTTGATTATCATTCGTTCATTAAACAATTTTAATACTTCAGTGAACTGTCTTATCTATTCCAACGCAGCAACATTATTCCTAGATATTTAATGTAAGCACAATCAGCACACATAGCATGTTCCTGTACGCCGATATGGAAACTATCTGTAACTCATACTTTGATTAATTCCAGCTGTGAAAACACACATCTCGTGATATAAAGATCTCATTTCGATTTATCTGGATTCTTATAAAACACGTGGCCAAGTTTTCTAAATCTGCACATTTATTTAGAATGATGCCTTCCCATAAATTCAGTCCAATTTCTGAAACGAAAAGTACTCAGGTTATGTATATTGTTATGCTTAATATAATAAACTTCGTCGTGACTCACTGTGAAGACTAAATCGATATACACTGGTGGACAAAGATTAAGTTACAAACATAAAAGTTGACATAGGAACATAACGGTTTGAGAGACGTTTATGAAATTCAAGTGAAAGGTACATCAGACCATGGCAAAGAATATAAACAAACGTGAGATGGATGGGAACGAACGTCCAGGAATAACGTCCATGCATCAAAAAAAGTCATTCACTGGTGGTAGCAGAAATGAATTATTCCGCTGATCAATAGGGAGTATGATCGCCCCTGACCGTCATTCATGTTACACAACGATCGTGCATACTGGTGAGAAGATGACGGATGAGGTTGGATAGCAATAAACACCATCCGACCTCATCCGTCATTGTTTCTGTTAGCCATTGTTCTGTTAGCGCTGATCGCAGCTCTAGCAGATTTATGGGAGGGGGATAAAGAACACCAATGCGTCTCCCCAGAGCGTCCCAGACATTCACAATAGGATTAAGATCCAGAGACTTGGCTGGCCACTCCACCTTGTGGATCTCCTCACTCTCATGGTAATCGTATACCAGCAGAGACCTTTGAGGACGAGCATTATCGTTCATAAAAAAAGAACTTGGGCTTAACACTACCCCTGAAATGACTTACATAGGACTCAAGGATCTCCTTTATGTACCTTTCAGCATTAACTGTGCTATCCTTAAAGCATGTAGTGGCATAAGGCCATCCAGCATTATGCCTCCCCATACCAGAAGACCTCCCCCTCTTTAGTGGTCTCGTTTCCCGATGTCGTCGGGATGGTTGCGCATTCAGCATTCTTTCCAGATGTACCACTTTGGAAATTCATAGTCAGACTGAAACTGGATTCATACATGAAGAATACATCCGCCCACTGCTGTTTGGTCCAGGTGTGATGCTTCCTAGTCGAAGCCAATTCCTTCTAACTCTTCTTTGAGAAAGGATGAAAGAGAGACAAACCATGGTCTCCTAGCATACAGACCCTTCTCACAAAGTTGTCTGAACTCAGTTCGCCTGAAGCACAGGAGAGCTCAACAGCGGGTTGTCTGGCTATCATCTCCTTATAATTTCTCGCCGTTAAGGCCAGATATAAGTCCACCTGGGATGAAGTGACCTTGGGCGACCCAGAACTAGTCGTCGAGATACAATCCAGTATTCCCGATATTGTCATCATAGCCTGAAGATAAACATCTACATTATGCACTTTGCCTATCAACATCCTACCAATGACTATTCACCTCTATGAATCCTCCCAGTAACTCCGGGTGTTCGCCCGCATGTTCTCCAACATCTCTTGCAAGATGACAGATTTAGAAAGTTCAAGATAAAATATGACCAACGCCGTATCTGTGCTCTCTTTTATAACTTACTTTGTGTGCATTGCGTTTTGCATGTGCCTGCGGAAGCACTGTTCACGTGGCATTTATTTTCCATAAGTCTTTGTCATGATCTGATGTACCATTCTACATAATTTCATTAAATTCCAGGAAGTAGTTATGTTGAGATATAAACATTTATGTTCGTAACTTAGCTTTGCCCACCAGTGTATGTAAATGGACTGCTACTACCTTTATTTTAGGCAGATTACTGTTTATAATACCTAAATCATACTGATATTAAAAAAATAAAATTAATAACATAATTTAGTAAAGGTATAAGTTATTTATTTACTTGAAGTTCGTCAAAAAATGTATGATACCTTACTAAAACATTTATAGTCTAAGAATGGTTTTTGTTCTACCATCTATAACGGAAACTCCTCTATTCCATCAGCTTTGCTTATTTATCTGCTCATACTGTCTACTTACAATATCAGATCTATATCGTTGAAATATATTCGTAAAATTTTTGGCTTAACTTCAGAGATCAAATGTTTATTAATTTGTTAAAAACATTTATTCATGGTTATAAGAGGTGTTTTCGTGGGGAGTCAGATATATGTTGAAATGGCCGTAGGTCCCGAGCATTTGATTTAAAAGTTACCTAATATGTTGTACTAAGAGTTGTCAGGAAATTTGGTTAGCTGGGTGGTCGCATAAATTGTCAACAGGCTGTACGATATGTACAACAGATTTATTAACACTAGTATTTACAAAACTACAAGATCGGCCTTTCACTGAGGCCTCGCACTTGACAACAAACCACGGCTGGCTACTTCGCCTAGACGCACACAAAAACCTTGGCCGAAAAACACTAGCCACGGCTGGGATATCCCCCAAGCCGAATTCTTATTCTGGTTGGAGCCTGACCTCCGACCTGCAGCTCACTCTCAATCAAAAGGGCACAGGAACTTGATTTAATAACTATGATCAAAAATTGTGTTAATAACTATGATCAGAACTTGATTTAATAACTAGGAACAGAACGTGTTTGATAATTATAATCAGAACTAAATTTAATAATTATTATTAGAACTTGATTTAATAACTTTAGTAAATTTAGGTTTAATAATTATGATCAGAACTTGATTTAAAAACTTTAGTAAATTTAGGTTTAATAATTATGATCAGAACTTGATTTAAAAACTTTAGTAAATTTAGGTTTAATAATTATGATCAGAACTTGATTTAATAACTATGATAAGAACTTTATTTAATTATTATCTTTATTTAATTATTATAATTAGAACTTATTTAATTATTAATATGATATTTATTTTCCTGAGGAAGAAGTATTACTCGATTCTACACGAACTTGAGAAAAAATCACGATGTGTTTCTGCAAAAGATTAGTTATAAAAACTACATACATTTAAAAATATTTTACAAGAGATTTCTCTCAAACCATAAACTTGTTGCTGTTAAGTGCGATAAACTGATGAAATAAGCTTCATCGTAAAATATCCAGAAAATCGTCTGCAAAGCTAATATTGTTTTGTTTCCAAAACGAATGTGAAAGAAAAAAAAACTCCATTTTTAAATCGGTAAGGTGAAGTAATGGGTCACGTTTGAGCAGTAGGTCCATTACCACTGTGATGCAGTGCCTAGATCTTTAGGTCCACCTCGAAATCTGGAAGGTTCCACAGTTCTAATTTAAAGTTTAACTTAGCGCTTTGTTACTGTCAAAGGTCGCCACGAATGTGAACGGTCAAGCAACGTCAGCATTCACTCCATGTACCCTGAACGAGAGAATTGAGATGAAATAAATTCTCCTCACGTCAGAGTTTTACGTCTCTCAGGTGAAAATGCTTCTACTTCGGCGTCGCCCGCATCAATTCTTATTTGTAACATATATTTCGTCGCAAACACTTGAAGAAATGAAATTGCGAAAGACAGACTTTATTGAGCTCCAAACCTGTCGAATTGCCGTATCCATAACTTTTGATCAATGATCCCTGACCATTGCAACTTTGATTTCTGATTCAGAGTTATGAGTTGTGTCAAGGAAGTTTATATGGTCATTCGGATAAAGCTTTACAGGGTAGTCACTAGTAACAGATATCGAAACAGAAAATGTAAGGAAGTCTTATCGATGTTGCTTCGTTTTTTTCTTCGCATTGTGGTAGCAGTGAAGTTTTAATCGATGATACACAGCACCCTTTAACGTATTTTAACATTAAAAATATAATGTTATGTTAATATCATAGAATATAATGCAATATAACTTTAGGGTTGCTTAGATTCTTGTAGCACAGTAATCAGATATTTTTGTATCTTATCTAAGGATTCGTGAGTTCGCCATACTACACTGAAGCTAATTCCCTCGCAAATCTAATGCTCTTATATATGCATGTACTCGTACACTCAAATTTTCACATACTTTCACTCATATTTATACATGCAAATGTAAAGTTTAAACGTTGTTTAAAATTTAATTCAGATGTTCACAAAGTAAAACGTTTTATTTTGTTTCAATTCCGGAACATTTGATAGATTCCTAGGTATTGGATTTACCCATTGTGAATACAAGTAACAGCTGTTAAAAGAAACCCATTAGTGCAGATTTTCAATCACTGCCATAGAAAAAAGGTTCAATCACCAAACAGATTACTCCTATTTACAAAATATACTGGGGATATTAATTAGAATGAAAGTGTGAGATTTTACAGTTCATCTGTAAATGAGCGAACTCATTTTACAGTTCATCTGTAAATGAGCGAACTCATTTTACTAACTCCTATGTTGGATCAGTATTTCAGTCACTGACAATTACTAGGTGTGTTATTCATAAAATAATCAAACGTTTTCCAACTTGCGAATTGATACTTTTTTACTTAATATTCACCATTTTTTAACTTTCAAATAATATGAATTTCAAATTTCTTGCTCGATTTTATATCTTTAACTGATTGTATGTTGAATGCGAAACCTGGAAAATCCCAATAGAGCTCCTAGGTTATATCCGTCCTTTGTGTAAGAGAGTACAATTTTTTTTTTGTTTTTTAAACGGAAAGAAACTTCTTTACATTTTCGCACTTTAACAAGACATCGGGTAGAATATGTAAATACATGGAATCGAATTACCTGCTTGCTGGGATTACAGATTAGCTATCACATATAGACGACGAAACACTTCTACTTGCAGCGTCACCTTTAGTACCCTACTGTCTGATTCCCCCGTCAAATTTCAAAGTGTGTGGACGTCTTGCTTTGCTACCGTTCCTTACTTTGTAGTTCCGTATCTGACAAGTTATTTGTTTTTTTCTTTATTACCTTTCTTCTTACTTGAATTGCTTTGAATATATTTTTTGGATATGTTTGGTGGCCGTATTCGTCCATTGTGACGCATTGTGTTGTCAGAATACTTCACCTAATCGCATATTAACGTTCTTTCAAGTACCATCCGCTCATGAAAGGAAATCGGTTACTTTCTATCACTAACATATTTTTCAGTTTTTATACACGCATGTTTGCTGACTTTTCTTCTGTTCACGTCATCCAACTGGAAATTAGCTTTATCGTTCAGGCGTAATATGTGGTAGAACATTTTCTGTAGGAAAAGAAAATATGTTCACAGGAGTGATCACACAAAATCGAAGAGCGGAGGCTCCTTTAATGGTGTAACGAAAATTCTTGTAACAGACTAACAGAATTGGTTTGGCCACTGCTCGGCAGGAGCGCTCGCACTGCTTTTGCGCTGCATTTGGAATATATGAAAGTCATCTATCTGTTCTAGCTACAGTACTGTGCAAATTAGTTGCGACAATAGGAAAATGCAGTAACAAATACACAACTAAAATATTTATCTGTTTAACAGAGTACATATTTAATAGTGAATGTGACCCACCCTTAGCATTAATTACTTCTTCCACCCTCTCAACCATTGATGCCACTAGCTTTCCACATATCTCCTTCACTTCAGGGTCGTGGTACCATACTTTCATGACACTTTCTATCATTTTGGTTTTCGTCGTGCAAACCATCTTAGATATACGTACTTTAATAATGGCCACAAATTTCAATGGGGTTTAGATCGGGTGAATTTCCTGGCCACTCCAATATCTTCAAATGTTGCTGGGTAAAGAAGCTCTTAGTATGCTTAGAATTGTGGCATGGAGCCAGATCCTGTTGAAATACCCCATCGCCGTTAGGAAACAGCTTCTGCAGTGTTGGGACCATTTTCGCCTCCAGAACGCCTATGTACTTTTTGCAGTCCATCATTCCTTCAATGGGGTGAAGTGTCTGTGGCCCGGAAGCTGTGAAACATCCCCAAAACATGACCTTGGGTGGGTGTTTGGGAGATTGATGGATGTGACCGGATCGAAGAGGTTCTCCTGGGGAGCGGCGGACGAAATTTGACCTGTAACCATGCACCTCAAAGTGGGTGTCATCGGAAAATATCACTTTTTCCCAATTCTCCACAGTCCAGTCTCGATGTTTCTTTGCCCAGGATAACCTTTTTTGCTTCATATCAGGTGTCAAAAGCTGCTTTTTGGAGGGACGTCGAGCCCCGCGGCCACACTCCAGAAGGCGACGACGTATGGTGGAAGAATCTATATTAACCCCATGAGACGCAATCTCCCTTTTGATGCTTCCACTGGTCTTCGGGTCTATGATAATAATTCTTTAGAATTTGGCTATCATCTCTAAGGGTGGTTTTTCTTTTCCTTCCACAATGTCCTTTACGGGACGTGTCCATGGACCCTGTTTCCTTATGCAGCTTCATGATCCGTGAAATGCTGGATTTCCCGACGCCAACTGCTTTTGCTATCTGCCTAGCAGTAAGTGAAGTTTTTCGCATAAAGCGATTATTTTAGCTCGTTTACGAGTTTAGCTCGTTTATGATGTATTTAATAAAAAAAAGTTTCCAATGAAAATTGTGAACTACTTACATAATCACGTCCTCAGCCTTTGAAATATCAATTCCGACTAAAGTGGAAGTGTAAATAATAGCAGAGTAACACAACAGACAATTCTAGACTTGCAGATATCGCTCTGCTGCAAGTCTAAACTTGAGCGTGTCCATTGCAGGGACACGCGCAAGTTTAGACTTGCAACAGAAGTTTACGAACAAGTTTAGACTTGCAGCAGTTTAAACTCTTCAGCGGAAGGGACTTAGCGTTCCTTCGCTTGTCCCTACTAATTCGCACAGTACTGTAATTAATCTGTGGCAGGAACAAGCTACCCTAATCGAAAACCAGTTTTCAAAACGTTCAGTGAAGAGCTTACGTTTTGAAAGTTGTGAAAATGTCAAACAGTTGCACCCGTTATAGAAGTGTTTCCACAAACAATCGCTTAATTCTAATGTTAAAAACAATAACATTTACTTTATAAATCTGCAAATATTGCTTTTCTCTAGTTGGGTATGAGTGTGCGATTTAATAAGTGGAAGCAAAGAATTTGTTTCTAATTTTAACCTAGAGTTTTGCGATACTAAAAGGAATTTATCTATACCTTGACCTTATTTAATCCGTAAATGGCAGTCGCTTTTAAGGAAACAAGATTTTGTGATTGTTGACGAAACATTAAATAAAAAATAAATCTAGAAAAAGGAAGAAAATATAATGGGATTTATAGAAGGCTAACAATTTAAACTCTAGTCACTGCAAAATTTCTTTACCGTTAAAATAAAAAGTTTGGAACACCATGATTCAAAATTGAAATGTTCCTTTAAAAATAATGCAATTAAACCGAAACATTTTAATACAATTTAACCTAATTTTTTCTCTTTATCGGAAAATTCTTGCAAACATATTTAATACGTTTTAAAGGAAAATTTGCTTATGGTAATCCGTAAGAGCATAAACACCAAAAGTAGTATAAAAAGAGAAGTGCATCCCTTCACTATGGTTGACTTCTTAACAGATGACAGTTAACTTTAAATCTCGACTCTAAGTGGTAAATTGCCATATTTTATTCGATATACAGCAGACTCGTGCCATTAGAATCTTAATGTTTGGCTTTGTATGCAGAGAAAGATACAAATTCTTCTGTAAATTTCAATGATTTGGAGTTTCCATAAACTAGCTTCCTTTGCAATAGTGTTTAAAAATCAAATAAATCTCTAAAAATAATTTTATTGTAAGATGTTTTAAATGGGGTTTTACGTAAAATGATACCGTCAAATACGAATATACCGAAAGAAACATCGAAATTGTAACAGAGAAAAAGGAGTGAGAATTAGGGGAGAAACATGTTATAATGTTTATATTATCTCTCACGTTCCTTGCATATCTAATTCCAATTCATGGGACGGGGATTGGCTCAGTTGGTATCGCGCTTGCAGTTCAGAGATTCGATTTTGGCCAGCTTTGAGATTTACATCTGATAAAGACCCATCCTGCCTTGGTCAGAAAGGGTGACACCGATGGGCTTGGAAAGTCCGCAGTCCTTCTGATGGTGCATAATAGCTGTGGTCCCCTTTCCATCAGAGCCATGCTCGGTTCATGTTAAAGAACACAGTGGATGATCTTAATGGGAGACTTCCATTTGTCTGCTAACAGCTGCTCAGTAGGACCCTTCCCCCAACCTTCTCTGACCCGTTGAGGTGTTTGTGACTTAGCTAATTACACCATTGTGTCCAGAGAAGTGCTGACCAGAGATCAAACATCCCAACTTAACTCACAATTCGTAAAAAAGACAATTTCTAAATTATCACATCTACCTATTCCTTCCGACGCGCCATTAAGTAATGACTATGTGCGCAATTTAGAAACATGTCGGATGATATTAATATAAGACTTCTATATGCTTCCCAACAATTTCATTACTTACAATGCATTTCCTATTCTTATCTGACCTTCTTTTATCCCATTGTCTGCATAAAAATACCGCAAAGAGATGACCCAACGTTCAGCAAATCATTGATAATTTATATTTTGCTACTTACAATACGGATACAATCCTGAAATCTCTCTTTGGGTACGTTAATGAATATTAATTCATCCGTACGTTTGCTTTAAAGGTTCTTACATCAACAGATTACAAAAAGGTTTGTAATTATCTCGTTTTATCATTCAACTATTAAATTCAAAAGAAAAACTGATTTCGTTTTAATTACATTTTCGTTGATAACATCCTTCAAATGACGCAAACATGGCACAAATTATTACACTTTATTTTCTCATTAACAAAAGTGTTGCAAGTCATTATATTCACATAGAAACATTTTTTTATCAATTTCCTTATTTTAAACAGTAGTTTGTGTTAAAAGAAACATCTTATTTTTAAAGATTATATTTAGCTAAATAAAAAACGTTCTCGCCTAAATTATTGTCACTTTATGTTGCTTTTAGAACTTTACACGTTACTTTTAAGTAACAATATATTTTTATTCACATTTTGGTTTTCTAAAAAACGCATTAGTGTTTCTTTATATTTATCCACTAACACAACAAATGGTTAAACCAACAAATGTCAACCAACCCAACAAATGGTTAGACATGAATGATTAACTTAGTAAATTTGTATAAGTCTGCAACAGGAAACAAAGTAGCCGGTAAAAAAATAAAATGTCAAAGCATGGGTTTTAATGAAATTGCTCTCTGCTGTTAGGCGTCGAATTTCAAATTCGTGAAGAAGACAGTGGCGGCACAACTCCGAAATCGATTCCCAGATGCAAGCTTATACAGCAAGTTACCCGATTCTCTCGCGAATCTTGTTTACAGCGTGGTCTACGGACTGAAACAAGAAAACCTGTAACCGATGCACATATATTTGCATTGAGAAAGTGCCGAAACAAACGGCACAACCTTCGGCTTTGGGAAGGCTTCATTAACATATTTCGAAAAAAGAAAACATGTCTGTACGAAGAGATTAACATGCGGCAGCAGAAGTGCAGCTTATGGGAGATAGAGAAGAAACACAAGATGCCGTATCGAGGGATGCTGGTTTCGACTGATTTAGACTGTACATACGAAGCAGCATTTTGGAGATTGAGGACAATTCTCTTTAGATACTCTGCAATCTTTCTTCTATTCTATCTGTATCTAGCAATCATTTTCTGCTTTGTCTGGCATGTTTTAAGGCCTTATGCAATTTTGTCACCAGTTTAATTGGTCTATAATCCAAATGAATATAAAATCTTCAATGATATTAATGGTTACAATTATTAGGTTATTGTATTTCAAATGGCCGATTTCGAGATGCATGATGTTTTCGATGTTTTGAGGACTGAAAATGTTACCAGATACCTCTTGTGATACGTTATATTAAATCATGAAATACGATAACACAGCATTTGCTATTACGATAATACTGTAGCCATTTCGCCATTAGATTTTGTGGTAAGTGTATTGTAAGAGATTAAATGTAACAATGGATCAGAGTCAAATTCATGCTTTTTTCTTATAAGAGTTTAAACTGGGACACAACGATGTGGAGGCAACTCGCAACATCAATGTAGCATTTGGGGAAGGCACAGCTAATGAACGGACAACACTATGTTGGTTTGAAAAATGTCGATTGGCAACATCAGCCTTCAAAATAATGCATGTTGTCGACCCGAAGAAGATATTTATAACGATCGATTGAAAGCTTTAATTGAATCCGACACACGCCAAACTGTAAGAGACATCGTAGGCAAATTAGGCGTGCATTATTCAAAAGTTTCACGGCACCTGAAAGCCATTGGAAAAGTGAAGTTGTATAAATGGATTCCTCATGAATTAATGGACACTAATAATGCACGCCGACTTGAAGTGTAAACTTCCCCTGTCACACGAAATCAAAGAGATCCGTTTTTACATGGAATTGCAACGTGAGATAAAAAAAAATGGATCCTATACGACAATCGTCAGCTTCTGCTCAATGGTTGGACGTCGTGGAATCACCCAAACACATGCCCAAGCCGAACTTCACCGAAAGGAAGTTATGATAAGCGTTTGGTGCTCTGAAGCCGGCGTTATCCATTATTCATCGCTAAAACCGGGTGAAACAATAAATGTAGAGAAATATTGTGCAGAACTCCAAAAAAATGCAAGAAAAATTGTGCAAGAATAAGCCTGCATTGTCAATAGACATGGCATCCTACTACTTGATAACATTCAACCTTACATCACACAAATAACGATCCAGAAATTCCATCAGTTACAGTATGAGACTTTAACTCACCCAGCGTATTCATCAGACCTATCTCCAACTGACAATTACTTCTTCAAGCATCTCGACCATTTCTTATAGGATAAAACATTAAGCAATGAGACAGCAGTTCAAAACGCCTTCGAAGAATTCGTCATTTCCTGGAACTCAGTTTTTTTTTTTAACAACGGTATAAATACACCTTTTTTCGCAGTGACAGAAGTGTACTGAATCAGTTGAATGTTTCGTTAATAATTCGGACATTTTATTTGCAGCAACAATAACATTTACTGAAACTTCAGGAGAGATATTCTATTTTCTTTTGCTGTTTTTTCCCTATACATATATACCGAAGTGCTCAAAACGTTATAACCATCTGCCTAATATGATGTTGATCCTCTACGTTCAAACAGTTCTTACCCGGCGAGGCTTGGACGGTACAAGATTCCTAAAGGTGTCTTGTGGTATCTAGTACCAACACGTTACCAACAGATCCTTTAACTCTTGTAAGTTACGTGGTTGAGCCGCCACAGATCGATATGCTGTTCCAACACAAACCACAGATGCTCGGTTGGATTGATGTCTGGGGAATTTGGAGGCCAGGGCAATACCTGGAAGTCTTCCTCGTGTTCCGCAAACCATTCTCGAACAATCCATGCAGTGTGGCATGGCGCATTATCTTACTGAAAGAAGCCACTACTAGATAGGAATATCGTTGCCATAACAGGGTGTACCTGATCTGCAATGATGTTCAGGTAGGTGATAGACGTCATAGTTTCCTGTTAATGAATGGCTGGGCCCAGAGTTTCCCAGTAGAACATTGCGAAAAGCTTTACACTTCCTTCACCGGCTTGTTTTCTCCCACAATGAATTCTGGTTCCAACACTTCCTCAGGTAAACGACACACACGTATCTAGCCATCCACATGAGGCAACAGGAAATGAGATTCATCGGACCAGACGAACTTCTTATAATCAGCCAAGGTCCAGTTTTGATGCTCGCGTGCCCATTGTAGGTGCTTTCAATGGTGAACCGAGGTTAGCATGGGCACTCGGGACGGCCTGCGGTATTTGCCTGATCTCTCAATCTTTCACGGATATACCTTTGAGGATTTAGCTTTGTTGCAACTTAATCCTAAATTCACAATCTCAAAATAGGCTCACCAGTTCCATCCGTTATAACTCAGTAACACGACAGTGGATGATTTCCAACTTAATAAATTTGCATTCCCGTTTCAGTTTGTCCCATACATTGTCAATAGACCTGGCTTCAAATAATAAGGATTAATAAAAATTCTTATTATTTAAAAGAGACAGAGTATAATTTACTCTCAGTATTCTACATTTACGTATTTTGCTGTCATCTCTCTGAAACTCGTTGAGCGATTGAAAAAATTCTATATGTTGGAAGATTATACCCCACTCAGCTTTCAAAAAAAAAGAAATGTTTAGTTTTTTCAGAATTAGAATGTTTTAACTGTAAGTTGAACGCGTTTGCACACAATGGACTAAATCTCCAGGTCACAATGATCTTCGGATTTAGAGCTTGGGAGGTAAACGGAATCACTGGACAGCTATTAGGGAACAAATGTTCCCTAATAGACAACACAGACTTCACAGTAATAGACAACACAGATCAACAAGACAACACAGCCTATTCTTTGACTTGCCCTGCCATTGTTCTTCTGCACACGAGTCATGGCTTAATATCTCATTTGAAAAGCGTTGTCTTTCCAAGCCGATCTGTGTCTCATTTCTCACAAGGGTACAATAGAATTTACCAGGGGGGAAATTTTACACATGCATTAGCAGAGACTCCAACCTGGGAACATGATGTCACGAGCTTGTCGTACTACCCGACTGAACTAACCTGACCTCACTTTGTCAGGAGGCTCACATCTGTCTCCAACGCCATTCAATATGCTTCTTTCCCAAACCTACTTCAATTGTTTTTCGCTCTTTGAATCCTATACTAATGGAACTATTGACTCTTTCCTTGTAATATGAATATGGAAGAGTGTCTCAAATCGTAATGAAATAAATTCTAAGAGAATGCAATCACTCTATCGACACCGATGGTAATGAAAAAAAACAAGTGAAACGTTTCACAATAATTCCTGACACGCGTAAAAAATTAAAAATTCTTAAGCAATATCATTGCAGTATGGTGCCTGAAAACCTTCAAGCTCAGCGATGTATGTCAGTTGTAACAAAATAGTTCTACTGAAGAGTAAAAAACCCCACACACGTCTGGGATATGAAGTTAACCAGAGATTTATGGTCTCTTCGTAATATCTCACTGATTTCGTACGTTACTCTTCGACACATTTCTCCCATTTTATTTTTCCCAAGGTCTGACTTCTCATTTCTCTGTTTCTCATCAATAAATAATTTTTACATGGCAATAATTCTTTGTCACGAAGCCGAAACTCCATTGATGAGGCTTTTTTTTTTAATCTAGTTTTTGTTCTCCTCTCCTTCCTTTTCCGTTCTTCTTTTTTCACCTCTCTCATCTTTCTTTCTTCTTTTCTTTCGCTTTCCTTACCTCTGCCCTCAAAAGAGTGAAACAAAGAATGTTCGTCCGATCTTCCAACTTCTGTCGACGGTCTCATGCTGCCAGCAATCAATACTCTCGGTCCTCGCTCGTCCCATCAGCCGAAATGAAAGAATTGTACAAATTTGAAAGAACTCCTTTTATTCTTCTCTGGTTCTACTTCTTTTGTCTAGACCAGTCCGTTTTATTGCCTTTAGATCGTTGACAGAGACTTTACTTTCTTCTATTCGTTTGTTTTCTTTCCCCTCCTCCCTTTCCCTCCAAGCAATGATGACTATTACTTGGGAAAAAGTCACGTCGTCCTCTTCACATTTAACCCGGTATGTTGAAATGTTTTACTTAGGATTTGCTTTTCATTATGACCAGAAGATTGCTTTCCGCTTCATACATTTTCTAACATTCTTCTCTGATATTTACATTAACGATTTTTTAAAATGTATGAAAAAACGCATATCTGGCACTCAGTTTTATGAAGTTCAAGAGTATACATTTCCTATTTTTTATTAAACAAAGCATTCTTCTGAAATATAGAGTTATGAAGATAAATCTTTACTATATTTTGAAACTCGGCTTTTAAAGAAACTTATGTGATAGCCGTTACAAACCAATGATGACACTTGACCAACTATCTTTCAATCTAAGCAAGTACGTACATTGCAAGATATATTGTCGATGCATTGGTGGACGACCATCATGTTGACCAGGGAATCTTACACTGCAAAGCAAACGTTTTACGGAAAATATAAGTCTTTCCTACATGCAAGAATCGATAAATGAAGCTCTCAAATCTACAGTTCGGAGGATAAAAGTTTTAGTTTCTTATGTACGATGAAGGAAGATTGAGGATTTGCATTTTAAAGAAATTTTTGATAACTATATTAGATCAAGCTCATTACTATTAGTCCCGCTACTTAATTGTAGTAAATTTAAGTCCTATAGAAATACATGTAGTGATACTATTAATGTTGAAAATAGTATTTTAAAACAAAAATCCTACAATGAAAAAAAATGAAGAAATTTCAAAAAACAATGGGATAGATCGAACAGTCAAATTTTTCATCAATAATAAAAAAAGTTAAAATACATTAAAAATTATCATAATTATTAGAAGGGAATTAAATTTATGTTAATATTAAGAAATAACGTGAAATCTAAAAGATATAATACCAAAAGTCATACTTCAAGTAACTGAAAAAAAGAGATGGAGTTTGGATAATTAAGAAAAGTGATATCAAGAATAAAATGTATATTTTTTCAGCTTATTATTTCATGAATTCCATATCTACAGGACATAACTGTGATGTACTGCTGATGTATAAATATTAAAATAAAATTGCGAAGTATCCTTACTGTCGCGTCCCCTAACTCTCTCTTGTGGTCAATTGATGTAACACTTCACTGACCTTCAGTGGTAAGGGTAGGGGACGTATATTAAGGTTCGAGGATTATTTAATATCCAGTGCCAGAGTCTTTGAGTGTTGATCTGTTGTTAGGTCTCCCAGTACTACGCAACCTTTGAGGGAAATTTGATCCCTCCGCGATGTATTCACCTTTAGTCGACGGATAAGCAGAAGACATTTGTTACAAACTTAACATGAGCTTTATTCTATGCTTCTCTCAGTGTTGCTGGGATACGTTTTAGGAGATTGTCTATCGTTTCTAGTGTTCCCGTTCTCCATTAGTCACACAGACCTTTATTTCGAATGGTTACACAGACCTTTGACATATATCTGGTCACACAGACCTCTAGTTCTTCTAAGTCACACAAACTATATTTAGGGTTCAATCCATCTAACCCTACCCCGAGAAATGCACCTCTCAATACCTTGACGTCCCATACGAGTCTCCTCCTGTTCCCGTCTCTCCACCCTTTCCTCCACCCGCTCATGCCCTAAAGGTCGACAAGGTGTCAAGGTGGCAACAGCACCCGTGCAACACCCAGCAGTGCCATAAAGTGTCATCTGGTGAGCCGATATTGTGGCCAACACCTTGCCCATGCAGAAGAGAAGGTGGGAGAGGATGCCTCATCAAGGCCGACCGCAATGACAGCGGCTTTCCTTCCTATCATCATAGCTAGTAGATCACCTCCTAGGTTCTCACACTTTCGATATCTTTCGTGCACTAGGTGCAGTGTCATCAACTTGACGCTCCAGGCCAACATAAATAGCTACAGGCAACAACCGTATCACAAGAACAAAATAAACAGATACCATAAATATGTACATTTAAAAAAATAAAAATTATTATTAAAATATCAATATCCATGACATATAATACCTTATGCACTTATAAAAATATATACAAAAATTTACTCAATTTTGCGAGGGATGCTACACTTATTGCACAAATTTGAACAAAGAGACAAAACTGCTGTAAAAGACAACTGATAATGAATAAAGAATTATATGAGAAAACATCAGATCTTATTTAAGAATTTCTAGAAGATAAATATGTTAATATTTATATACATGTATACAAAAAACCTCATGCAGCCATGGGCTACAGAGGTCCAACCAGACTGTGTAAATTTCCTCCCCAGACGTGTCTGTTCTCAGCTAGTGTTGGTGCATTTGACCACTCTAGGTTAATTCTAGCAAGGTTCTGTTTGACATTGTCAGCCCATTCCTTCCTATGTTTCTCCTTTTTTCTGACACCCTTAGACACACTGTTTATAATCCTGTTTGCTAATCTGCAGCTATGCATATGGGCAACATGGCCAAACCAATGCAGTCTCTCTCTGCACAACATGCTGCTTAAAGGAACTTGATGACTCCTTCTTCTAACCTCATTATTACTTACAAAGTCAAACCACTTAATTCCCAAGATACTGCATAAGCATCTAGAATCAAAGACATCAAGTTTCTTGTTATCCTGCTTACAAAGTGTCCATGTTTAGCTACCATAACTAACCTTAGTAAGAACCAAACTATTACATAACCTAATATTAGTCTTTAGGTATACACGCCTATTTTTTCACACTCTCCTTAAATTCTTAAAAGTCCCAGCTGCAATCCCTATTCTTCTATTTATCTCATGCCTCACATCACCAGCATCTGTTACATAGCTCCCAAGATAATTAAACTGAGAGACTTGTTCAAGAGTGCAGCAATTCAAAGCAATTGAAGCACTATCTGCCTGACCAATTTTCATCTCTTCAGTTTCTTCTCTGTTTATCACCAAACCTACTCTATTGCCAGTCTCATCAACAGCCCTAATGAAATAATTCATCTCATCAACATCAGTAGCCAACAGTGTCAAATCATCTGAATAATTTAATCAGACATTTTGAAATCTCTAGACCATTTAAGGCCAAAATCTTTTCCTTGCAACGAATTTCGCATTACGTCTAGAATAACTAAACTAAAGAGAAAATGAGACAAAATGTACCCTTTATCTAACCCCACTAGCAATGCTAAACAAATCGCTGAAAGACGTACCAACTCTCACACACGACTCAGTGTTATTACATAGAGCTTTCGTTACAATAACTAACTTATCAGGTAATCCATTATGATCTAACAATCAATCACAAATTATGTCGCTCAGTGGGGTCAAAAGCCTTTTTGAAATATATAAAGGTAACAACCACAGGTTTCTGAAACTCTAAGCATTTCTAAACAATCTGCCTAAGGGGAAATGTTTGATCAATACATCCCCTACCACTTCTGAATCCACACTGTTCATCACGCAGTTGTTCGTCAACCAAATTTTTAATTCTATTAAGTATAATCATGTAAGAAATTTACCTGGAACTAATTTCCCTAAAATTATCACAAGAACTGCGATCACCTTTTTTAAAAATTGAAACAATGATAGCTCTAGTAAAATCCTTAGGAATAATACCTTTATCATAAAAAATATTCAAAGTTTCAGTCAGCCATGTGACAACACATATGTTCCCAGCTCTAAGCATTCCAGTGGTGATTTCATCCACCCCAGGGATTTATGCAGTTTTAATTTAGAGATAGTCAAAGTGACTTCGGAATATGATATAGGGCCATCAGTAAAGCCAGTAATGCATCTATCCTTATTACAAACAATGGAAATAGAAATAATCACATTATTTAGAACTTCTCTGAAATGATCAGCCCACCTAGCCACCACAAAATCCTTACTTTCAACCACCTTGCCATGTTTATCCCTTAATCCCTGTGTACCTGTCTGTTTTCCCGCGCATAAAATATTAATAATCTAGTACAACCCCCTGCTGTTTTTCTGTCTAACTCTTTCCTTAGCTTTGTCAGCCAATCTATCAAGCCAAAGATTCTTATCAGCTGTTAACTGAGACTTTACATGTTTATTAAGCTCGTTGTAATGCCTTCTGTTAGGACTAGTAGGGTGTCGATTTATATTATTCCCGCATTTTCTTCTTTCAGAAATAAGTTCCATAGCCTTATCACTGAAATAATTTTGTTTCCTCTATTCCCTTTTACCCAAAAGAGTACGGTTGATTTCAAGAAAAGCATGTTTAAACTGATCCATTCTTTCTTAACTTCAGCAGTAACGAAACCCTGATTGTCATAATGACTAAGTAGGCTATCATGGTATGCTTTGGGTATATCTGGATATTTCAGGCATTCATTGTTATAGATAATTTTTTTTAACCTTAGCACAACATTTCTTAAGCTTCAGCTGCAAAACACTTTTGACCAGATAATGGTCAAACCCATTTTCGGCTCCCCTGTATGATCTGATATTCCTAACTTAACCAGCCCATTTGCTGTTAATTGAAATATAATCCTGCATATTTCTGTGCAACCCATCAGGTGAAAACCATCTATATTTATAAATGTCCCGGTGTTTGTAGTATGTGTTAGTTATTCACAAACCATTAAGTTTACTTACCTTTAGGAGACGTTCCCAGCTGTCAATGGAACAACCAATGACAAAAGTACCTAATACTCTTGCCCAAAGATTAGAGTCAGTACCAACTTTAGCACTGAAGTCATCTAGCACAAGAGAATATCTCGTTTCTTCACAGAATTCATAATATTGTGAAGCTGGCTGTAAAACGTATCCTTCTCGTTCATATCAGAGTCATCTGTGGGGGCATAACAAGAGCTGACATTCAAGTTTTTAATTTGTGTTTTAAATTTTGCCGTAAGAAATATTTCATTAATGCAGTCATATCCAAGAAGAGCATTTCTGGCGTGTCTGCTGAGAAGCAATCCTACACCTTGGAGATGCTGTCCATCCCCCCTGATTGAAAAGAGAAATTTAAAGTTATTTTAAGTATCTCAACTTTACCTGTCCATCTGGTCTCTTGCAAGCCTAGAATATCTAGCTTATAACGCAGGAATTCCTGCGTGAAGTCATCAAGAGAATAATCTTTATATAACATCCTCACGTTCCACATACCTACAGAGAGAAAATGATTAGTAGAATTTTTAAAGAAACACGGTTTATTGAGAAAAGTAGGGCCAACAATGTGAAATGTCCCTTCTCCGCTAAAAGCTGAAGTCACTGAAGATACCAGGTTGTGCCTGGTAGAAACTTCAGGCACAACCTTTTCAAGAGCCATATGGCCTGCCTGAGACACATTATTCTAGTTTAGGATTGACGATGCCCAACTAGCTAGGTGAGGGTTCAGGTACCTGGGATGGCCTCTGATCAGGATTATCTACTAGCTGATATAAGGTATCCCGTGCCAAATAGAAAACACAGCGGTAGATTCTCCTTCAACAGAGGTTGAAAAAAAGAAAAAAAAGTGTTCATACCTGACCATTTCAGTAGGCCACACTGATCTGGCAGCCCTCCACTTCCGTTCCCTTCCAAAAGAGAGTATCTCTTTTGAAAGGTACTAATGGCGTGCAACACGTGAAGGCGGGGTCGGACATCAGGTGCTACACCTGGCCGGTTGTGTGCATCATCACTGGGGAATGGTACACAGCTCTCCATCCAATTTATGCTTAGATATCATTTATAGACCGTTTAATATTTACGTTACAATTATTGCAAAGACTCCTAGGTCTATGTCTATAACACAACTGGAAAAAACCTTCAATGACACTATCTGGCATGATTTTTCATACTGAGTAAAGTAAATATTAAGTGGATGAAGAATATGCTAACGCAGTAGTGATTTAAGGAAGGGAAGAAGAAAAAAACTGTTTGGGAATATGGCTATCATTAACCCCTGATTCTCTGGATGCATTTCTAGTGAAAAATACATAAACCATTCATTGAGCAATGAATAAAAATTTTAATCGGAATTTATTTGTTATGATACAGGGGCTTATCAAAATAATGGAAACACCTACGGCGACAGGAGTACACGCAATGCGCCATAGATATATCATAGGGACGACGTCACCCGCGATATGAGGTATATAAAGGGGAGAAGTACGATGTCGGCTATCACGTAGCAGTCCACAGGGGCAGGTGAAACAGCTGTTGTGGTGTATCGACAATGTCAGATCTGTGACCTCCAAAAACGCATGATCATTGTTGCGCGTCTTGCAGGAGTTTAATAATCAGAACTGTGTAAAGAGTAGGTGTAACACGAGGAACTGTATCGAAGTTTATGACTACATATCAAAAAGGACAGGGAGTTGCCTCCAAAAGCGTAACTGTGGACGCCATACGAAATTGCCGGATAGGCGAACGTTGGCACGGATTATACGATGATAGCACAATCAAAATCCACCGCAAATAGCAGCAGAGTTGAACAGCAGTCGGAATGATTCCGTCATAACAGTTCGTCGGGAACTTCATCATGTCGGTATTTATGGGCGTGCTGTGCACCACAAACCTCTGATTACCAACATCATTGCAACAAAATGTGTAAGCTGGTGGTGCAAAGCACATAAAAACTGGGATGCTAAAGACTGGCAAAGTGTTATCTGGTCTGATGAATCATGCTACACATTGTTTCCCACCACTGGTAGAGTTTACATCTGGCGAAAACCTGCAGAAGCATACCACCTAGACTATTTGGTTCAGACTGTGAAGCATGGAGGTGGATCCTTGACGCTGTGGGGTGCCATATCATGGCATTCCTTCGAGCCTTTAGCTATTATACAGGGTCGTGTCACATCCGCAAAGTATGAATCCATTCTCGGGGACCATCTGAACCCAATGTTGCAGCCATTTTTCCTAATGACCGTCCCTGATTTCAAGCGGATAATGAACCCGTGCATGATACGAAACGTGTCAAGTTGGGGTCTGCAGAGCATGAGGATGAGGTACTGCTGGTACCCTGGCCACCTCAATCTCCAAACCTCAATATTATTAAACTTTCGTTGGAATATCTGGAGCTCAACGCAGATCACACTTTCCATCATCACTGGCACAATTGGGCCATATTTTACAGGAAGAATGGTCCCACATTCCATACCATATGAGCATGACTTATGTAAGTCTATAATACGTCGAATTGCGTCTGTTCTGAACGCCCGAGGTGGGCCTACAGCTTATTAATAAAATGTTATTAACAAACAGTACGTGTTTCCATTATTCTGATAACCCCCTGTGTATCCCCCACTACAATAAAATTTTCCTTTAGTTCCAGTTCTTATTAACTTGGAAATTAACAAATACAGATTATTTTTCTCCACCGAAAATAATGAAAAATAGTAAGGATTTTCAATTTAAAGGTAAAATACTGAACACGAAAAAATTTCATTAGTTTAGAATTTTTTTTCTCCATCCAAAACAATAGAAATAAATGTATAAAGAAACAATTTTCATTTTATGATAATAACAGGATTGTAAAAATAAAATTGTAGTAATATTAAAACCAAATTAATAAAACAAAAGCTTGAAGGACGGTTGCAGTTATGGAATGCCCGGATTTTTCATTAGGCACGTTAGATTCTACCTTAAGGACACCAACTTGATGAGAGCGCAATTATTTAAACTCTACAGTTTGTTTATGTAAGTAAGCTATCCTTACCAAAAAAAGTTGCAAAAGATAAATTATAGATTTCAATCAAATTTGTCCAAATTTCGATTTTAGAAAATATTCGTTAATACCTAAAAGTGTTGAAGGTGAAATACTTGACAGAAGATGCTGCTGTTACATTCGCCGTAAACACTGTTTGAAAACTGATGCAAAATAAAACAAAATTCTCAACCTTCTAAAATTTCATTTATTGCAGTTGCTGGGTTGTTTTACCTCTGAGTGGCATTTTTTTGGCACAAAGGGTTAAATGGCCAGGTCACAAGAAACCTGAGGACTCAGAGATGGTTGGGGAGAGGGGACCCACTGGACAGCTGTTAGAGACAAATGGTAGCTGCCCGTCAAGGCCCAGCGTGTGATTCAGCGTGTGAAATTTTAGAAGGTTGAGAATTTTGTTTTATTTTGCATCAGTTTTCATCCATAGTGTTCTTTAACGTGCACAGAGTATGCCTCTCCCACACACGGCACCACGACTTTATGTCTTAACCGAAGGACGGCGGCCTTTCCAAGGACATCGGTATCCCCTACTAACTAAAAGATGGGAGTTTTACGGAGATAAATCTCAACGCTGGCCCAGGTGGAACTCCAACCTGGGAATTGAAGATTACGAGCCTGGCGCGCTACCGATTTATTTCAGTAAAAGTTTTGTTACAAATTTTGAAGTACATTCTTACGAGTAACAACACTAATGTTAAATGTTTAAGTTTCCAGAACTCTTTAAATAGTAAAACAAATATTGTTGAAAATTTTGATTTGGAGAATTTTTTTTGAGATTTTTCCAGTTTTTGTGCAAAATTTCAATTCGAATTTCCCAGAGGGAAAAAAAAAGAAAAAAAAGTTTAAATCCTATTGAATAATTTGTTTTTTAAATATCAATATGAAGTTAATACTTCAAATTATATACTACGTATAAATAATTTATTACATTGATTTTATCATTTACTGACAAACTGCATCATCATCATCATCATCAGCAGCAGCAGCAGCAGCAGCACACATGGGCTACGGAAGTCCAAAAACCGTGCAATTTAGTTCTCCAAGCATACCTGTCCTGAGCTACATCTGCTGCATCCGGCCACTGCACACCAATTCTAATAAGGTCCTGTTTGATATTGTCTTCCCACCGCATCCTATGTATCCCCCTCTTTCTGAGGCCTTTAGGCACACTGTTCATAACCCTATCCGCAAATCTATAATTATCCATAGGGGCAACATGGCCAAACCAGCGGAGTCTCTGCAAAATATGCTGCTTAAAGGAGGTTGCAGACTCCTTTGTCTAACCTCAGCATTAGTTACAAAATTAAACCACCTAATACCCAAGATACTGCGTAAGCATCTAGAATCAAAAGCATCTAGTTTCCTGTTATCTTGTTTACACAGCGTCCATGTTTCACTACCATAACTAACCCTAGAAAGAACCACACTACTATACAGTCTAATTTTAGTCTTTAGGTGTATACGCCTATTTCTCCACAATCTCCATAGATTCTTAAAAGTCCCGGCAGCAATCCCTATTCGTCTGTTAATCTCATGCCGCACATCACCATTATCTGTTACATAGCTCCCAAGATAATTAAACTGTGACACCTGCTCAAGACTGCAACCATTCAGATTAACTGAATCACAGCCTGCCTGACCAATTTTCATCACTTTAGTTTTCTCTCTGTTTATAACCAAACCTACTCTACTACCAGTCTCATCAACAGATCGAATGAAAGAGTTCATCTCATCAACATCATTTGCCAAAAGGCCAAATATCAATCATCAGCATAATCTAAATCAGAAATTTTAGTATATCCAGCCCATTTAAGGCCAAAGTCTTTCCCTTGAGGCGAATTTCGCATAACATAATCAATAACCAGGCAAAAGAGAAAAGGAGACAAAATGCACCCTTGTCGAACACCAGAGGTAATGCTAAACCAATTGCTACAAGACTTACCAACTCTCACAAACGACTCAGTGTTATTATAGAGAGCTTTCATTATGTTAACTAACTTGTCAGGTATACCATATGATTTCACAATCAACCACAAATTATAACGATCAACGGAGTCGAAAGTCTTTTTGAAATCAACAAAACTAGCAACCAAAGGTTTCTGAAATTCTAAACATTTCTTAAGAATCTGCTTAAGTGAAAATATCTGATCTACACATCCCCTACCACTTCTGAATCCACATTGCTCATCACGCAATTGACTGTCAACCAGATTCTTAATTCTATTAAGCACAATCATGGAAAGAACTTTACCTGGAACAGAGAGTAGGCTGATACCCCTATAGTTATCACAAGAACTGCGATCACCTGTTTTGAAAATAGGGATAACAATAGCTCTGGTAAAATCCTTAGGAACCATGCCTTCATCATAAAAGATATTCAAGAATTTCAGTCATCCAAGTGGTAACCGAAACATTCCTATCTCTGAGCATTTCCGTAGTAATTCCATCTACCCCTGTGGATTTATGAAGTGTAAATTTAGAAATAGCCAAAATAATTTCGGATTGTGTTATAGGGCCAACATTAAAGCCACCAATGCATCTATCATCATTAAAAACAATGGGAGTAAAACTAACCACATTGTTTAGAACATCACTGAAATGCTCAGCCACCTAGCCATGACAGAATCCTCACATTCTATAACCTTACCTTGTTTATCCTTCAATCCCTGTATACCTGTTCGTTTTCTGCCACACTAAACATTAACTATCTGGTACAGCTCACTGCTGTTGTGATGTCTAACTGTTTCCTCGGTTTTGTTAACCAATCCATCAAGCCAAAGATTCTTATCAGCAGCTAACTGATCCTTTGCAAGTTTATTAAGCTCTCTGTAATGCTTCCTATTATGACTAGTAGGATATTGATTCAGAACATTCCTGTAGTTCTTTCTTTCTGAAGAAAGAAATAAGCTCAAATGCCTTATCACTCAAATAATTCTGCCTCCTCTTCTCATTTTTTCCTAAAATAGTACTGTTTGCAAAAAAGCCTGTTTAAAATGTCCCATTCTTCCTCAATTTCAGTAGTAAGCAAACCATGACTGTCATAATGGCTAGGTAACCTATCATGGTAAGCTTTATCTATAACTGGGTCTTTCAGAGCTTCAGTATTAAAGGTAAATTTTTTAACACTAGCACAACACTTTTTAATTTAAGTTGCAAGACACTTTTAACAAGGTAATGGTCAGATCCAATTTCAGCTCCCCTATGTTACCTGATATTACTAACAGCACTAGCCCATTTGCTGCTAATCGATATATAATCAATCATATTCTTATGCAGCCCATCAGGTGAAACCCATGTGTACTTATGTATGTCGCGGTGGATCTGACCATTACCTTGTTAAACGTGTCTTGCAAGTTAAACTTAAAAATAGTTGTGCTAGGGTTAAAAAATTTACTTTTAATACTGAAGCTCTGAAAGATCCAGTTTTAGCCAAAGCTTACCATAATAGGTTACTTAGTCATTATGACAGTCATGGTATGCTTACTACTAAAGTTGAGGAAGAATGGGATCATTTTAAACAGGCTTTTTTGGACACTAACAGTATTCTTTTAGGAAAAAAGGAGCAGAAGAGACAGACTTATCTGAGTTAAAAGGCACTTGAGCTTATTTTGGAAAGAAAGAACTGCAGGAATGTCCTTAATCAATACCCTTCTAGTCCTAACAGAAAGCATTACAGAGAACTTAATAAACGTGCAAAAGATCAGTTAGCTGCTGATAAGAATCTTTGGCGTGATGGTTTGGCTGACAAAGCCGAGGAAGCAGTTAGACAGCACAGCAGCAGAGAGCTGTACCAGATAGTTAATGTTTTGTGTGGTAGAAAATGGACAGATATACAGGGATTGAAGGATAAACAAGGTAAGGTTATAGAAGGTGAGGATTCTGTCATGGCTAGGTGGGCTGGGCATTTACGTGATATTCTAAAGAATGCGGTTAGTTCTATTCCCATTGTTTGCAATGATGATAGATGCATCGGTGGCTTTAATGTTGGCCCTATAACACAATCTGAAGTTATTTTGGCTGTTTTTAAACTTAAACTACATAAATCCCCAGGGGTTGATGAAATTACTACGGAAATGCTCAGAGCTGGAAATGTTTCGGTTACCACTTGGATGACTGAAATTCTGAATATCTTTTATGATAAAGGCATGGTTCCTAAGGATTTTACCAGAGCTATTGTTATCCCTATTTTCAAAAAAGGTGATCGCAGTTCTTGTGATAACTATAGGGGTATCAGCCTACTTTCTGTTCCAATGAAAGTTCTTTGCATTATTGTGCTTAATAGAATTAAGGATATGGTTGGCAGGCAATTGCGTGATGAGCAATGAGGATTCAGAAGTGGTAGGGGATGTGTGGATCAGATATTTTCACTTAGGTAGATTCTTGACAAATGTTTAGAATTTCAGAAACATTTGGTTGCTAGATTTGTTGATTTCAAAAAGCCTTTTGACTCTCTTGATCATCATAATTTGTGGTTGATTTTGAGATCATATAATATACCAGACAAGTTAGTTAACATAATGAAAGCTCTATATAATAACATTGAGTCGTGTATGAGAGTTGGTAAGGCTTGTAGCAATTGGTTTAGCATTCTTTCTGGTGTTCGACAAGGGTGCATTTTGTCTCCTTTTCTCTTTAGCTTGGTTATTGATTATTTTATGCGAACTTCACTTCAAGGGAAAGATTTTGGCCTTAAATGGACTGGAGATACGAAAAATTCTGATTTAGATTATGCTGATGATTTAGCCCTTTTGGCAAATGATGTTGATGAGATGAACTCTTTCATTCGAGCTGTTGATGAAACTGGTAGCAGAGTAGGTTTGGTTAAAAACAGAGAGAAAGCGAAAGTGATGAAAATTGGTCAGGCAGGCTGTGATTCAGTTAATCTGAATGGTTGCAGTCTTGAGCAGGTGTCACAGTTTAATTATCTTGGGAGCTATGTAACAGATAATGGTGATGTGCGGCATGAGATTAACTGGCGAATAGGGATTGCTGCCGGGACTTTTAAGAATCTATAGAGAGTGTGGAGAAATAGGCGTATACACTTAAAGACTAAAATTAGACTGTAAAATAGTTTGGTTCTTTCTACGGTTAGTTATGGTAGGGAACCTTGGACACTTTGTAAACATGATAACAGGAAACTAGATGCTTTTGATTCCAGATGCTTACGCAGTATCTTGGGCATTAGGTGGTTCAACTTTGTAACTAATGATGAGGTTAGGCAAAGGAGTTTGCAACCTCCTTTAAACAGAATATTGTGCAGAGAGAGACTCCGTTGGTTTGGCCATGTTGCCCGTATGAATAATTATAGATTTGCGTATAGGGTTATGAACAGTGTGCCTAAAGGCCTCAGAAAGAGGGGGAGACATAGGATGCGGTGGGCACACAATGTAAAACAGGGCCTTGTTAGAATTGGTGTGCAGTGGCCAGATGCAGGAGATGTAGCTCAGGATAGACTTGCTTGGAGAACTAAATTGCACGGTCTGGTTGGACCTCTGTAGCCCATGGCTGCTTGATGATGATGATGATGATGATGATGATGATGATGATGATGATGATGATGATGATGATGATGATGATGATGATTCTTAAACCATTGAGGTTACTTACCTCTAGGAGACGTTGCCCATTGTCATTGCAGCTACCAATACCAAAAGGGCCTACTCCTCCCCAAAGGTCAGAGTCTGTACCAGATTTGGCATTGAAGTCACCTAGAACAAATGTAATATCTCCTTTCTTTTTTCTTTTCTTGCAGAATTCAAAATATCCTGAAGTTGTCCGTAAAATCTATCCTTCTCATCCTCATCGGCAACCTCAGTGGGGGCATAACAGCAGATAACATTCAACGCCTGTCTGAAATTTTGCTGTAAGAAACCTTTCATTAATGCATTCGTATGCTAGAAGAGCATCACTGGCGTCAGTTGAGAAGCAGACCTACGCCTTGGTGATGCTTATTATCGTCCCATTGCTGAAAAGATAAATTTAAGATTATTTTTAAGAATCTGACCTTTATTGTCCATCTGGTCTCTTGCAAGCCGAGAATATCTAAATTATAATGGTGAAATTTTTTGTGTGAGGACATCAGGAGAAAAAGCTATGTGCAGAGTTCTCACATTCCAACTACTATTTATGGAGAGAAAATGGTTAGTAGGATGTTTAAAGAAACTATGTTTATTGAGAGAGGATATGGCGTCAATATCAAACAGCCCCCTAATCGCAGACATGGGGCAAAGACCCGTTCCCCCACCACTAAAGGCTGAAGCCATGTATACTGGATGACTTCCACCAATGTAGAATTTGTCGATGCCAGTTTAGTTATCATTAAAATTCCTACATCGTTTTCATTATCTTATTTAGTTACTATGTAGTTGTTGTTATTATGTGGCAGCAAAACAGCTGTACTCCGTTTCAAATAATGAATGGCGCGGCAAATATCCTTCAAAGAGCAATTTTGCCCAATCGTGCCTTATTATGCTTAACCACGAAAGCCAATGAAAAGCAAGATTCTACGCCTGAAAATGTATCAATCCTCAGCTCAATAGGGATCTTCTATGACAATTGTTTTACACCTATAATAATAAAATATGCCTGTTGTAGCCAAAATCTTCAGGTAAAGTAGCTAGAAACCAGGAATTTTGGCAGAAGATTAAGTATACCATGAGAATGGACATTGCAAAATATAAACTCGCTAAGTTGAATTCCACAATCCCTTGGCTGAGTGGTTAGCACGTTTGACCACTGATCTAAGGGACCTGGGTTCGAGTCCTGGATAAGACATGAATGTGTATATTGTTTTTCTGATGAGGTCCTGCCATCCTCACAGACCTTCTACTATGGCATATAAACAAACTGACAGGCTCCTGTCAGACCCCTGTGGCAAGCAGCTGCTTGAGGTGGTATTTAATTTAATTTAATTAATTTAAGTTGAATAGAAATCGCTATTTTGAATAAAAAGTCTTTCTACTCCATTCTCCATTCATAGCTACTACTTTTTCGCAAATTCTAATCGAGAAAGCCACCCATCGTTACCAGATCCCTCACATTCCGAAAGATATCATTACATTAACGTGTTCCATTGCAGGTAGGACCGGCTTTTATTCACCCAAAATGGGTCGCAAATGGGGAGCCCGAGAGTAAAATTTAGGACATTCGATCAAGTATCTCGGAAATTACAGGGCACCAAAGTCTGTCGTAACGGAAATAATACTTTCGATAATTTGGGTAGAGCCGAAGCCATGGGCTATAAGAGCGCGGATTGACATCAACAACGTTTTGAGAAATATCGGGCAATTCCTCCTGTCGCTAATAGATGTTAACAAATAATTTATGCTTCATTGAGTGCTTTGCAATATTCCGAAATTTAAAAGAGCATATTTAATTGCTCACTTGCATAAAGTATAGATATTAATAATATATGAGTAGGTTAGAAAAAGTACTTATTTCCCACAAAAGGTGTGAAAATATATGCTGTGGCGGAATTACAACTGTGAGTTGTTTATGCAAGAACTCGTGTGGGTGTGGCCTCATTTCATTGGTTGATTGCTTTCTTTGATCTTCAGATTTACCGCTCCCTTCTTTATCTGGAAAAGAGTGTGCTATTTTTAATGTGAAATTAAAGAACGTGTGTTTACATGAGCGCACTACCACTAGGTGTGACTAGGGAAGGCTGGAGTGTAAATCCGAACCAAGTTATGAGGATGTGTCAATAGCAGTTAATGCTGATTGAAACGATTTTATTACCAAACGAAAATTTTATGCATTATTATAATAGATTTCCTGACATAATGGTTAGTAATTTAATTACTGGTTAAGCAACTGTTCCAACAGGTAGACTTTGTGTATTGTGTTAGCTGTAATTGCGAAATTCGTCAGCGGTGATTTCGTAAATTTTTAAAAATTCCTAATAATTTTAGGAATTACAAAAAAATTTAAATTCCTTCCTTCGTCCTTAGTAGGACATGTCCTTCAATGAGAAAGCCTGTACAAATTAAGATTAGTTTCTAGGATACTTCTCTGACATATATGGAGCAAATTATATATTTATGTATATATGCACTCTTGTTTGTATTTTTTCACAGAAAAAGAGTACTATATCTAAGTGAAAGGATAATGGGTGGTAACCCTTGAGCTTTTCTCTTAGATTAGATTTTTATACTATCATGCAAGCGACTGAAAATAATCAGAAGACACGTTTTCTGTCCTAAAGTTATACGGGTACGAAATATAATCAACATATAACAAAGAACGAAACGAGCAAATGAATGGATTGAAACGCCTAGTGACGTCATTGGTAGCGGAAATGTTCGGTTCCCTGTCGTTTCGCATATACTTTAGCGATCGATCCCAAATTTGGAGTGATGGTACCACTTCGTTCTAGCTGTTTTGGGTTAAGAGATCGGGTTGTTGTATTTCGTGGGTCGTGAGTAAACCCTTTGTCCGGACTTGAACCTTATGAATAGAGTAGTACATTATTAAGAACAGTTATGAACAGAGTAGCACGTTTACGGGGGAAAGAGATGATCAAGGTAGCAAGTTATCAATGTGAAAAGAGATGATCAAGGTAGCAAGTTATCAATGTGAAAAGAGATGATCAAGGTAGCAAGTTATCAATGTGAAAAGAGATGATCAAGGTAGCAAGTTATCAATGTGAAAAGAGATGATCAAGGTAGCAAGTTATCAATGTGAAAAGAGATGATCAAGGTAGCAAGTTATCGATGTGAAAAAAGATGATCAAGGTAGCAAGTTATCGATGTGAAAAGAGATGATCAAGGTAGCAAGTTATCGATGTGAAAAGAGATGATCAAGGTAGCAAGTTATCGATGTGAAAAGAGATGATCAAGGTAGCAAGTTATCGATGTGAAAAGAGATGATCAAGGGAGCAAGTTATCGATGTGAAAAGAGATGATCAAGGTAGCAAGTTATCGATGTGAAAAGAGATGATCAAGGGAGCAAGTTATCGATGTGAAAAGAGATGATCAAGGTATCAAGTTATCGATGTGAAAAGAGATGATCAAGGTAGCAAGTTATCGATGTGAAAAGAGATGATCAAGGTATCAAGTTATCGATGTGAAAAGAGATGATCAAGGTAGCAAGTTATCGATGTGAAAAGAGATGATCAAGGTAGCAAGTTATCAATGTGAAAAGAGATGATCAAGGTAGCAAGTTATCGATGTGAAAAGAGATGATCAAGGTAGCAAGTTATCGATGTGAAAAGAGATGATCAAGGTAGCAAGTTATCGATGTGAAAAAAGATGATCAAGGTAGCAAGTTATCGATGTGAAAAGAGATGATCAAGGTAGCAAGTTATCGATGTGAAAAGAGATGATCAAGGTAGCAAGTTATCGATGTGAAAAGAGATGATCAAGGTAGCAAGTTATCGATGTGAAAAGAGATGATCAAGGTAGCAAGTTATCGATGTGAAAAGAGATGATCAAGGTAGCAAGTTATCGATGTGAAAAGAGATGATCAAGGTAGCAAGTTATCGATGTGAAAAGAGATGATCAAGGTAGCAAGTTATCAATGTGAAAAGAGATGATCAAGGTAGCAAGTTATCGATGTGAAAAGAGATGATCAAGGTAGCAAGTTATCGATGTGAAAAGAGATGATCAAGGTAGCAAGTTATCGATGTGAAAAGAGATGATCAAGGGAGCAAGTTATCGATGTGAAACGAGATGATCAAGGGAGCAAGTTATCGATGTGAAAAGAGATGATCAAGGTAGCAAGTTATCGATGTGAAAAGAGATGATCAAGGGAGCAAGTTATCGATGTGAAAAGAGATGATCAAGGTAGCAAGTTATCGATGTGAAAAGAGATGATCAAGGTAGCAAGTTATCAATGTGAAAAGAGATGATCAAGGTAGCAAGTTATCGATGTGAAAAGAGATGATCAAGGTAGCAAGTTATCGATGTGAAAAGAGATGATCAAGGTAGCAAGTTATCGATGTGAAAAGAGATGATCAAGGGAGCAAGTTATCGATGTGAAAAGAGATGATCAAGGTAGCAAGTTATCGATGTGAAAAGAGATGATCAAGGGAGCAAGTTATCGATGTGAAAAGCTATCAGTGAACATACGTTTTGCGCCAAACGTTTGACGGGATTTAACTAATATAAATTAATTTTCGAGAATTGAGAAAAAAATGGTGTAGCATGCAAGCAGAAAGAACCAAGTAGAGTGTTTGTTTACTTAGAACTCATTAACCTATATCTGATTCAAGCATTTAACGGGAAAATAATGCAAAGACAATGTAAGCTAAATATTATAACAAACTATTCCTCTTAAATCTACATATTGTTTTACCTGTTACCTTACGGACAGCTATATTCAAACTGTTCTCAAGGCCAAAATTTGTTTCCATGTCGTGGCTGATGATCTTATTCCGGTAACCTTATATGTTCACTCATTATTTAAGTGAATACCGACATAAGCTGTAAGTTGAGAGCTTTTTTATATAAATTCAACATTTTTAGAAACCTGGTAGCATAGAGAAGCTTCGCGGATAACGGTATGACGACAGCTGCCACCAGACTTTCTATCGAAAAGTGTCATGCTTCAAGAAGACTGAATGCAACGTAATGCAAGTTAAAAAAAAGGAATTGCCTTCATTAACATTTTGAAACAGCATTGTAACTATGGTTCATTAATAGTCTTTACAGAAAAAAAATGTTATAAGTTTCATATTGCTTTGCTATATGGCTAATTAAAATATAGAAGTATAAATACTTTATTTCTGGAAAAAACTGAAATAAAAGACCATTTGGAAAAGTAACAAGACCATAGTTCTTTTTGTAACTAGGGTAACGTGCCACGGTCTTTGAAAGTGGCTTTGCCTCTGAAATGGATCTTTTGTCAGCGCTTCTTCTTGTTATTCGTGTCATCGGGGATTCTAGAAGCCGAAAAAGAGATTAAAAAAATTAGGCTTCAAGTCGACGATTAGACGCGCTGTCTGTTGTTGCACTTCTTTCTTTCTTCATTGCCTGAGAGCAAATTCTATACTTAGTTATTGCAGCAGACACTTTTTATGTAAGACTTGGAGCTTCGTTTATTTAGCGGTTGATCTTTATAAACTCAGAAAAGAGGAATTTCAATGGGATCAATTTTTGTGCTGAGCTTATTTGTCTTTCGATTTCTGTAATATTGTCAAGTAGTGGAATATAACCTGGATTAAACTAATACTAGATATTTGGGTATTCTGGAAATGAAACACTTCGTTCTGAATCAACACGAACACGCAGGATAAAGAAATAAAAAATTAAATGTGTTTTCTTACATTATAAATAAGCAACCGTATGATTCGTCGCTTAGCTAAGGAAGAGAAATGAAAACACATTACATAATTTCTGTACAGAGACAAGCGAACGGTTGAAACCCTTTACAACAAAACAAATCCTATCGACATATATCTAAGATATTACACAAATGAATCATTCAATATTTAAAACAGCAAGTCAAAGTAAATAACTTGAAAATTTTTGCTTTTTTTCTTCATTTTCAAAACAACCAGCAGATGTTGTAAAAAGCAATAAAACTATTTTATTTAATTACGTTGTCAGCAATATACTGATGTTTTCCTTTGAAAGCATTTTCAACTCCGTATTTCGACTGTGGTAATTCTCGTTTCAAATCTAATCAGTGTCTTGAAACGAGTTAAACAGAAAACGCATTTCACATTGTATAAAGATAATGGTCATTCTTAATAATTCTTTTTCATAAGTAATTTTATGTGGGTAATCTTTTCATATTAGTGTGAGTTGCCTTAATGTTTTCTTTATCTAACTGCTCATTATATAAATTTGAACCCTCCATGTTCAAAAACAGAGGCGCGTTAAGAACATTAAAACGAAATTATTTCTTAGTGTAGTGTTTCCCAGTTAGTTTAATCAAAACTATTCAAAATACGTATGCAGTGCATCAGCATTAGTATGGTAACCACTTGTCTTTTATTTTAAAGGATAATCCTATATTTTAGAACGTTGTCCTACATATTTAAACAAAATTCAGAAAGATGATTTTGTCCTATATTTTTTTTTATTCTGTCCTTTAAATGTCCTGTATTTTTGATACCAAATAACATCGTTCTATCTTGCTACTAATTTTGATATAATTTTTCCATTATCGTTGATTATGTTTGGGGAATTAATAACAGACAACGAAAATATTAATTATTCGGAATTATTTCATTGTACTAAATTATTAAGTAATGCTTGTAATAATTATGAGCTTATGACAAATTAAATGTTATTTTACTGATATGTTTTACGTTTTTCAGTAATTTTTTGTTTACTTTAAAGAAAATTAATGCATATCAGTTGTGTCCTATTAGAGCTTTTTAGGGTACGTACAGTCGCTCAAAAAAGTATCCGAACACTAGAATTGATTAAAAAATTCAGAAAAAATATCTGCCAACGATTTTTTTTTAGAAATTAGTGATCTGACAACCTTCGTGACACGAAGGTTGCCAGATCAATATTTTCTAAAAAAAAACGTTGCCAGATATTTTTTCTGAATTTTTTAATCAATTCTAGTGTTCGGATACTTTTTTGAGCGACTGTACCATTTTTCGAGGATGACATTGCTAGACAGAGCATAAAATTAAGAGTAACATGGCAAAATATTTACGAATAAATAGTATTAATGAAAAAAAAAATATACTTTTCAATAACTGTCCTATATTTTCCTCGAAAAAAAAATTGTTCCCGTAAGCATTAGCTTTAAGACTGCTATTTCAGAAGCAGTGCCCTCTCATCTCATCCTCAAGTAAGAAAAGATCAACGCCATAATCCAAACGCTTGTTTTGTTTTCACGAAGACCGGGATGACAGGAAGACGGTTTTTGAGCAAATACTGATTAGCGCCTGCAGACAGGAATTCATAATTTCATATGCAGCCTAAAAGCCACGTGTAATGTTCAAATTGTGGCTAATTAATTATAATAAGAACAAAGTATCGGCTTTTGTCAACTTTTTTAAAATCCGTTCCTACTAAAAAAATAGGCAAAATGTAACTGTCTGAGTTTCTGTAATTTGTTAAACGAATTAATTTATTTGGACGGAAACAGAGTCACGAAGATATGCGAAAGTATTTAACAATGAATAGAGGTAAGAAAAATGGTGTGAAAAAAGTTTAAGAGGAAATAAAATAGTTGGCCATCAACTAAGGATTTGGTGACTTTTCTCCGAAATCCATATAAAGAGTTCTTTGAAGAAAATAAAAGATTACGTTTAACAGTTCTTCTTCAAAAGTTGGCATTAGGAGGATAGAAGCCTCTAATTTTGATATTATTACGATAAATAATTGATGGATGATCGATCACGTTTCAGGTATTATCCAATAAATCTGAGAAATGTCACTAGCTACATTTAAAACATAAGGTGTAATACATATGAATTGTATCAGGAATTTCAAAGTAATATACAGACCTCTGTGGCAAGCAGCTGCTTGAGGGGGTATTTATTTTTTATATTCATTATAGAGCATTTAATTTATGTTAGACTCAGGTCTAAATTACATAAAGTGATATCAATGATAGGTTAATAATATCATAAAGATATGGATTATTAAAATTTTAAATACCTTGCTGTAATAAATTAAAATCTCATAAATAACGATGAAAAATATGATAGGAAAAATATATTAATCGTAATCAAAGTGGACAGAGTGCAGAGAATCGTTCAGTTACCTTATTTTCCATCATTTCAAAAACTTCTTTCGTTCTCCCAGTTTTTAGGAACTACTGATAATTAAAATTAGACTGTAAAAAACTAGCGTGTTCCTTAACGTTTCACAGGTTACGACTCTCTTATAAACACGGGGCCAGGACTTTACTTCCCATCCGATGCACGGCGGCCTTTTGAAGCCCATCGATGTCGTCTACCTAACTGAGAGTAGACTGAGGATTTAGCTGTGAGAAATCGGAACGCTGCCACAGGTTAGCCTTGAATTTGCGAGCTCAGATCACAATCTATGAAGCTTCCGACTGAGACAACTTTCTTCAAAGCAAATATTTATCTAACATTTATTTAGCGCGTTTTAACTAGTTCAATTTTCTGACAGCAACAATCTTAAACGTACACGAGGCAAAATAAATGCGTAAAGTGATAAAAAAACAGTTTATATATAAACATATAGTTAATGAAACGTAAAACATTACATGCATGTAGAACGCACTTCAAGCTGAAACCGGTTTTATTAATTACGAGGTCACATAATAGAAATTTATCAAAAAATTGTGTAATTATTTTCTATCTTTCTATCCACAGCTAAGCTAAGTATTTAACTTAATTTTTATCCTTTCAAGTTAAAATTATATAAGATTGTTGTAGGAAATATAATTGAAATAATTAGGAGTTAAACAAAATGCAGTTAGTTTTAAATAGGGAGTTTACAAATGTAATGCATGTACTACACTTCACAAACTACATAAATCTCTTAAGTGCAGCAAAAATGTCTACGTTTATCAACATAAGTAAAATTATCAAAATTAAAATATTTAATTATGTAATTCTGGAACTTGAATTTCGATAATTTTTGCTTCATTTGATATTGTAATTATTAATATCCTAAAAGCAAACTTTCGAATAATGGTTATGTAAATTAGAAATTCAGCAGAAATAAAATAATATCACACTTAAGGCAATTCAGAATATTAGGAAAATTTAAAAAAAAAATCAATTTTATATCACTAAATATGTTTTAATTTTGCAACTGTACCTCAGACTTAATGATAAATTAAGGATAATCTGTCTGAGACACTATTTAACTTAAGTACAACTTCACCAACCACTCTAAGGTAGGTTAGAATTAGTGGTATATCTTCTAAATATTAATACTCATACTCAGGGGTAATTTTTGAAAATTGAAGAAAATCCCACCCTTTTTTTCCTGTTTCAAGTCGGGCAGCAGCAAACACAGCAATACAAGTGGCAAGTTAATTAAAACGAGAATCTTACTCCAAAGCACACTCATGCAAACAGATTGAAGTGTCACTCGCATGACCATTGCTCATCACTTTAGTTTTCCTTGCATTGATCCCCAAATCCCAGTAACAGATTTCATCTTCATGCACATCATTATCCAACGAGGTCAAATATTCAGTGAATTCGAAATCTGTCACTTCTTATTTTCCACATCGTTACAGCTTTTATTATTTTTATGTCAGATACCTTCACTGAATGATACATTGGTGATGTGTTCATGCAGCACATCGCCACTGCAATTTAGATTTATACTGACGGGAAAAATATTTTCGGAAATTCTATCTTAAAGGAGGAAAAGTGGATTCCAAAAATAATACTGGTGATAACGTTTCGAATGATCGATTTTAACTGATATACATATGAACCTCCCCATTTTTTCTTCCTTAATCGTTGAAGATAGATTTATTGATCGTGGAAGTCATTAAGTGAAGGGGTATAGGTGTTCAATAAACTCGTTCTTGAAAGCCATGTAGAATTAAAAGCGATTGATATTCCCAATGAATTTTTGCTTTCATTTCTATTCAAATATGATCATATTTCAAATGTGAAATTCAGATTTCACCTTCTTGCGTTTCGTCCTTCTAAGGTATGGAGAACCTTTCACTCGATATATCCATAAAAAAACTTATTTTCCTCTTACAGTATGAAATATTTGAGAAATACCTTCTCCGTCTTGACCTCAGGTAAGGAACAGGGGATTGTTTCCTGGCATTAGGGGCTATCGGTTCCGTCACATTACGTTAAACAACACAGCCGATGGCTTTGAAAGGTGGCTCTAATCTACCCCTAAAAATTGTTATGTGGATCTCATTTCCCAATTAGTACTACAACTCTAAGAAAAATCCTCATCACTTTTCTTGCTATGTTTTTTAACACTTGAAGCAACATATCGCGAATAGTTAATAATCCAATCCAAATATTATTCTAAAGGTCAATATATCGCTAAAGATAATTTCTTCTTTTACTTCTGTTTTTAGGTCTTATTCGTTAAAAATATTCCGCTCGAACTTTAAACAGCATTTCATCACCATCATCATCATTCTCGAGCAGCGCGTAATATTACGGAGGGTCAACCAGATTGCGCTATTTAGTTCTCTAAACACATCTGTCTTGAGTTACATCTGCTGCATCTGGCCACTGTAGACCAATTCTAGCAAGGTCCCGTTTGATACTGTCTGCCCACAGCATTCTAGGTCCCCCTCCCCTCTTTCTGAGGCTTTTTAATCATACTGTTCATAACCCTATTCGCTGCTATATAGTTATGCATAGAAGCAACACGGACAAACCGACAGTCTCTGTCTGCACAATATTGTAGTCAAAGAAAGTTGCCTATTGCTTTGCCCAACGTCATCATTGCCTAAAAGGTTGAACCACCTAATGCCTAAGATACTGCGTAAGATCTAGAATCAAAGGCATCAAGTTTTTTGCTGTCTTGTTTACAAAGAGCCCACGTTTCAATATCATAACTAACTCTAGATAGAACTAAACCATTACACAGTTAAGTTTTAGTCTTTAGGTTATTACGCCTATTTCTCCACACTTGCCGTCCCGTGGCCGAGTGGTTAGCGTACTTGGCAATTGATACAAGGGATCTGTTTTCGAGTCCCGGGTAAGGCATGGATATATGAGTCGTTTTTATGCTGAAGTTTCGCCGTCCTCTCAGACTGTCTACTCTGACATATAAACTGTCAGACCTCTGTGGCAAGAAGCTGCTTGAGGGAGTTATTTATTTTATTTCCCATTTCATTATATAAAAGCCCATCGGCAATCCCTATTCTTTCGTTTATGTCATGCAGCACATCACCAGTATATGTTACATAGCTCCCAATATAATTAAACTGAGACACTTGCTCAAGGGTGCAGCCATTCAGTTTAACTGAACCACAACCTCTCTGACCAATTTCCATCATTACAGTTTCTCTCTGTTTACAACCAAACCCTCTACTACCAGTCTCATCAACAGCTCTAATGAAAGAGTTCATCTCATCAACATCATTTGGCAAAAGGGTTAAATCACTACCATAATCTAAATCAGATATTTTCAGATCTCTAGACCATTTAAGCCAAAATTCTTCCCCTTGCAGTGAATTCCGCATTAATCAATAACCAAACTAAAGAGGAAAGGAGAAAAAATGAACCCTTTTCGAACAGCAGAAGCAATACTAAACCAATTATTTCAAGCCATACCAACTCCCACACATGACTCAGTGTTATTATAGAGATCTTTCATTATTTGTGGCCGAGTGGTTAACCTGCTTGGCTACTGGTTTAAGGGATCTGGGTTCGAGCCCCGGGTATAGCCAATGTGTCGTTTTTCTGCTGAGGTCCTGCCATCCTCACAGACCTTCTACTAGGCATATACTGACAGGCTCCAGTCAGATCTCTGTGGCAAGCAGCTGTTTGAGGTGGTATTTATATTTTATTTTGTCAGGTATGTCATACGATCTCATGATCAACTAGAAATTATCACGGTTAAAAGTCTTTTTGAAATCGATAAATCTAGTAACCACAGGTTTCTGAAACTATAAATATTTCTCAAGAATCTGCCTAAATGAAAAAATCTGATCTACACATCCACTACCACTTTTGAATACACACTGCTCATCACGCAATTGACTGTCAACTAGATTCTTAATTATATTAAACACAATCATGCAAAGAATTTTTCCCTGGAACAGAAAGTAGACTGATACCTCTATAGTTATCACAAGAACTGCGATCACCTTTTTTAAAAATAGGGATAATAGTAGGTCTGATAAAATCCTTAGGAACCATGACTTTATTATAAACAATATTCAAACTTTCCGTCAGCCTTGTGCTAACTGAAACATTTCCAACTTTACACATTTCAGCAATAATTTCATTTACCCTGATGATCTATTTTGTTTAAGTTTGGAAATAGTCGAAATAACATCAGACTGTGATAGGCCAACATTATAGCGAGTAATGCATCTATCATCATTACCAAGAATGGGAGTAAAACTAACCACATTTTTTTAACATCACCCAATGAAATGCTCTGCACATCTAGCCATGGCAGAATCCTCACCTTCAATAACTTTACTATGTTTATCTCAATCCCTGCATAAAGACATGTTCCTTTCTTCCCGCACATTTCCCAAACACTGAATATAACTTCTTTATCATTTTTCTCCCTTTGGATATTTGTCCTTTTAATGTACTAGGTTGAACATCAATATTTCATAGCTCTTAACTCTCCCTTCGTCCTAATTTCTCAAATGTAACATTTTTGAAATTTTTAGGCATTGCATATAAATAATTTTATTCAATTATAGACCCCATCAGTTCAACAACTAAGTGAAGACAAGTAAAAGAAAACAAGCAATAATTTTGCCTTAGGATACACAGAAAGAAATCACAAAATTTTTCGAGAAATACAATTCTTTCATTCTTTATGGCGAAATGACGGAGCAACTGAATGAACTGGTCTCCCATATTTCATTAACTTTCAATCTCTAATGTACTCAGACAACATGAATTCTGGCAGATGCAAAGCAAATGCCAAAGGAAAAATAGAAATATTGTGTGGAACAAAGTTCATCTATGGAATACTTAAATCTTTCGATATTTTAAAAAAAATTATGATTAAAAACAGGCAAACGTTAAAACGCTTGTAATAATTTTAGTAGCTTACTATAAGCACATATCCGTAATGATAATAAATAGAATGATTTTTTTTCTGCTGTATGTAAAGCGAAAGATTAATATAGAAGATAAAACTCAAATACGAAATTTCATTAATGCTCGTGTAAAATTGCAAAAATTTTATTTTATGTACTTGTAACTGGCATAACCAAATGAAGCCAAAATAATGGTAAATAATAACCATTTACTCACTATCTTCAGTTTGTTACATCGGAGGAACTGACAGACTATAAATATTTTAAATGCTAAATCCTTAAAAACGTGAGGCGGGGGATGGCTCAAACGGTAGCGCGCCAAGCTAATAATCTGCAGTTTTGATGTTCAAGTCCCAAATGTACCAGCGTTGTGATTTATCTCCACTAAGTCTCCATCCTGCTGCCGGGCATAAATTGAATGATGATACTAGCTTGGAAATGCAGCCATCTGTCGGATGCAGTCGCCAAGTGTTTAAAATAGTCATACACTATGCTCCTTTAAGAATACGCTGAATGGTCTTGACGGGAGTTTCCTATCTGTTTCCTAATAACAGTCCACTGGGTTCCTTCCCCCCCAACTTTCGTTCTTGTGACCTGATCATTTTGCCTATTGTTTGTGTATTGCGCCACAAACGTGACTGAATTCGAGCTTCGAGGATTTGCATGCTCTTTATAAACTTTTTCTGCCACTTTCCCGTTTCTATGGAGAGCAAATCAGAGGCAGCGCCCCAGTGACGATTCAAAAAAGGAGAAATGGTGGAAACAACAGGAGTAAAGTTTTTTATAGGAATTTCTGCTGCTGTGGGTCTATAAAGTAAAAAGAAATTTTGTTCTCTGATAAGATTAAAGATTTTCGCCTAAAAAAATCACTTGCTCCGAGGTAAAACAACTCAACCTCGAAAATGAGCATTCAATCAAACTAGGACAGAGGTGTCTTTGACATCATACAAAAACTCTATTCTTGTAAATTCTTAGACCCAATATTTTCCCAATTGGCAGAGCGTATCTAAGTACAAAGCAGTTGCTGTTTTACAGGTTCGTAAGAGCCTCCGATGCAACGAGAAATACTTAGAGCCCTCTATCCTAACGATAGATACTGCTATTAAATAAAAATTTATTTATCTGTGCTTTGTTTTGTTAGCCAAAGGAAGTAAATGTTTTTAGGGAATTAATGTGCAATGGAACTTCCTTATTGCGTTTTTCATATTAACTGAAACTTCAATCAATTTAATTGTGAAACAGCGCATTTGAAACTTGCTAACGAAATGGATTTTTATTATTCACTTAAAAAGTAAAGTAGAATATGCCTTCTTTAAATTTTCTCAAATGGGTATATTGTTTATTACACTGGTACTCGAAACTTAAGGAACAAACACAAAACCATGAGTTACAAACAAGTCCTATGTTGGATTTCAATAACACGTACAAGTAAAGCCCATGATCATATATCCTCCTAATAACTGAAAAACAAATAAAATCCCTTGAATATTTAATGAGATATTTAAATTAGAAAATCATTACCTCAAAATGGCATGTGATCTCCTCGGATAGCGATACAGGCTTAATCGAAAATAAACTAGAACAGAAGAAATTTGTGAAAATTGTTCCCATTGTTATACCTTAAAATGTTTTTCTACAAACGTGGTTAAAATAATGATATTACTAACTAACAGTGCAAACCTAAGTCACATTAACTAGCTCGTATAAAGTCGATTTTCGAGTGTTCTAATACTCTGAAGATATAGTTGGTAGTGGTTTATTTAATAATTGGGATCTATATTGTTTTTTGGAAATTATTTGCATTGGTTTGGGAATTGAAAAGCATTTTGTGGGTGAGGAATGGAAACCTTCAGCTATCATTTCGATGCACGTCTTCAGTGTATTTCAAGAGTTCTGTGATCGGCCGTGTCTATTCATGGTTTATACACATCCATAAGAGTCACTTTTATGTTGCTTTCCTCATCATGTGTACACGAAGCTTAATTTTCAGTTTTCTCATTCATCTGCAAGCTCCGACTTTACACATTGTATATAAAAGTTTTTTTTGCATTTTGGGAACATTATTAATAAATTTCATATTTGTTTATTTTTATCTTTTCTATTTTTATTACATTCTGCTTTTATTATTAATATTTCCTTTCATTACTGCTTTTCTTTAATCTTAAGGCATACTCTTAACGAATTTTTCTTCTTGCATAAGTGAGTTAGAAACACGTTCCAAGGACTAATATCCTCATTTTCTTTCGATATATCATTAGTATTAATAATAAAAGATACTTGATGTTTTTTATTAATCTAGCAATATATTTTCCATACCTAGGATTTTTCTGCTTTAGTCTCTATTACCGTGTCTATGTTTTCGATTTACACATCTACTCGTAATGTGTAGACAAGTGACTGCAACATACATTCGAAATATTATATCTCGCGCTTACTCGGTGTGAACATTCTAGAATCAGATCTAACTAGAGGGGTGAAAGTATCACCTGTGTCCTCTGATCCTCCCAAGCATTTGCTTCCAAGGATGGCTTTAATGTTCAGCGTATATGATTCCAACAAAATTACATTTTTATATTAAAGATAAAATAACAGAACATAACATGAATGACATAAATTACTTCCCTGAAATGTACTCGTCGTATATGATATTCATTCCCCTGACTTTATTAAAGGTAAACATCCAATCCTGCTATAACTAGTGTACATGAATATTTTATTATAATTTGTATACCTGGAATGATTTGAACATGTGTAACCAGTTGATACATGTGACCGTTTAATAAAAGCTTGAATAATTATAGAGTGGTTTCACTTGCTCAACTTCGTGATTCTTAATTCGCGCTTTCCTACCAAAGACATGCATGAGCAACGTAAGTTTTATATCACGCTTTTCTCAGCATAAACAGTCGTATCAGAATAATATGACCACGTACCATACTTATACTATGGTAGGTGGTCATATTATTCTGATACGACTGTGTATATTTAGAAACCGTTTCTTTTATCCATAGAAAAATTATGTCACGCTATCTTCCTTCAAAATTCTTTATCTCATTTGAATAAACACTTAATCGTTAGAAAACTGGATTATCTTTTTTTAATTGTTTAAGGATTAAAAAATAATATATATATATACACACACATATATAAGGATTTTATATAAATATATTAATCTCTCAAGCAGCTGCTTGCCACAGAGGTCTAACAGGAACCTGTCAGATTAATAGGCCATAGAGAAGATATGTGAAGAAGGCGAGACCTCAGTAGAAAAGCAACATAAACATCCATGCCTTACCCGAGGCTCGAACCAATGTTCCTTTTGATTAGTAGCCAATAACGCTAACCACTCGGCCACGGGACTGCATTATATCCCTATATATATATATTATGTTATTTTTGCTAATTAAATTCGTAAAATATATATTTTTTTTAATTTTAGCCTGACATTTTATTTATTAATTTTAATTTGTGAAAGACTGGCAATAGTTAATTATCCATCAATGTATTCTCATCTGCATAATTTATCAGCATTTATAAATGGGAAACATAAATGATTGATTCGAGAACAAGAAAGCTGTTTTAGATTGTTCAAAATACTTTTGGCTCTAAAACACAGTCGATAAATAAGAAATGTAGGATATACATTGAATGTTAAAATACCATCTGACACCTTTTATAGAACTCAAAATATTATATACTATTGAAAAGGTTAAATCTAACAACACTTTGCATTAAGTTCTTTTGAAATCGCTGAAACTGAATCACTCAGTCTGGAGATAAAATATAAGAAAAAAATTGTACACTATCTAGTCAAATTATTATGAACACCCACCTAATACTTCGTCGTATGTTTCATGCTACACTTTCCAAATTACAAAATTTTCAATTCTCTGAGTATAGCTTTCGTGAAATGGGTTTTGACGTCATCTCCCTCAGATGATGAATTGTACAGCCAATTTTGCCGTACAGTTCTGACATCAATCGCCTGGCCCTGTCTATTATAGGAGGATATGTTTCCTTTAGAAGTCAGTTAGATTAGCCAGTTTACCCATTTGTACATGACTTTGCTATCCACCATATCCTTACTGCTTTTATAGGACATCATAGCGACGTAGAATATTACGTCAGTAAATATTTTGCATGTATTGGCATGTGTCATCGTACGTCACACCAGATGTTCGTAGTGATTTGGCCAGGTAGTGTATGTATAAAGACAATGTTTTCTATCCATTTACTTCTGATTATATTCACAGTGAAAAAAAATTGAATTTTCTATCAATTTTTTTACCGTTTCATGCATGTCCCGTTTATAAGCAAATATTTGTTTATGCTCGGAAGTTTGAAATACGGGAAAAGCACACCTCACTCAAGTAGTTTTCTTCTTGCTTCATCGTATTTTGCTTTTTCCAACACAAATTGGTAGTTTTCTTTGCGTTTTTTTTTACTAATGATTCCCTCTAACAAGCCCGGAAAGAGAATTTTCTTTGCTAATACTGGAGCGACGGATTTTGCAGCTAATTAACTCTGATCAAAAATACTAAAAGTTCAGATTAAGGTGCTAATTTGCGAGTGCTGGTCAAAAGTAAGAGACGACATCCATTGGATTTTTTATTTGGAAAATTTTATTATTATAGTATTCTTCTGAAGAAATAACTAAAAAAATCTCCATTTTTTTTTAATATTTCATTTTCCAATGCAATAATAATGGATTAGGTAAAGCGCATCGATCTCGAAAAAAATAACAACCTTCTAATCAACTGCAGCCCAGTAATATTTGAATAAATGTATTTGGACGGCTTATCTCTACTTTTAAATATGAATGTGTTAAGAATTATTTACTGTTGATTAAATAGAATGTCTTCATTGTACACAGTAGAGCTAGATGTTCCACTTCTGAGTCTTGGGCACGAAAAAAATGTTATCGAAGTCGACATTACCAATAAGAAGAAAAGTTGTAAAATGCTTTGTTTGAAAATCAAAAAATGATCTAAAAACTAAGCGGAAGTTAATGTCACCAAAAATGATACAATCACAGAGTCTAACACTTCAATAACGTACATATGGAAAGTTGAAAATGAAACTATTCCAGCTCCTATAATTGTAGGTGTGAGAGAAATCACTGTAAAGGTTTTGCTCTACCATTTAAAATCAAATATTGATAAACGTATAATAAAAACTTCTGAAGTACACCAAAACCTGACTCTTTTTAGCAAAAATGTTCTACTTCGTTAGGCTAACTGTTCTAATTATAATCACTACCTTTCAGCTCTCTTCGGAAACCGAATTGTCGTTTAAAACAATGTGAGATGTGTTCTTGTGGGTGCAGAAATTTTCGCTTGCATACATGGCGAAATTCTATTTTCACACTTTCAGGAGACTTACATTGATATTTTAAGTTAATATATTGGAGCACTAGCAAACATAAGCTATGGCTATGATATATTTGTAACATGAAAGGTAAGATGTTACAACACCTTTCTTAGTATTTGATAAAATGTTTACAAAAATGAACTTGTCTTCAGTCAACATGACTTATTGACTTTCCCGCATATCAGTTCATTCACTCGCCGCACCATCTATGTCCGGTAGTCAAGTTGCCTCGTATGAGGGAATTTAATATTTGTCACTTACGCTTACAGCGTTAAATCAATAATTCAGTAGTAACGTATCACAGGCGATGTCCTGTAGACATGGAACTCTACCTTTTACGTGTTAATGAAATAGAATATAAGCAAGGCTTTGCGCCTCCCAAAAATAACCTGACCAGGCAAAATTTGCATTCTTGACTCGAAAACCAGATCTGAGGTACCATAAAAGTTTGCTATGACTCTGCACCACTCTTTCATGTTTAGATAGCGTTTTGTTCATGTTCGTAAAGCATTTCCTAACAAGAGTATGGCACGGAGACACCATACACATGCTTTACATGTCATAGAGTAATCGGTATATAAGAGTCTGGCTAATCCCAGACTAATATAACTTAAACTATATACGTCCTGCAATCAGTGCTCTCAAGACGTTGGAGACGGTTCCAACACATAGGAGACATTAGCTTTAGCTGAGTGTAAGGTCACCAAAATTGACAGTAACGCTGGATGCCCGCTGTCTTGAGGTAACAGCCAACCTAATAAGCTGATGATCCAGGCAATTCTCTCTGGAGCTTTCTTCAGGCATTGCGATGACAGTTTTGATGTAAATTGTTTACAGAAAGTCCCACAAGAGAGGAGTCTATGCCACACGACCAATTTATGAATGCTAAGTAATATTCCAATCAATTTAAGTACTGAAAAAAGCTGTAATATTTATGTAAATGACCTTACTGAAACATAAAAGTGTTTTTTCGCTAGAAACAGCTCAAAGCAAATACTTGTTTAGAAATAGTATATGTCAATATTCGTAACATAAGGAAATATTGGGATATATTTAATGCCAATATTAGACTATGTACAATACCTCAACATTATAGTTCTAACAGAAATTAGCATTACTAACGCTGAAAAAGAATTTATACAATATAAAGAATTTTAAACTGATATCAGATGAGAATGCAAAATTTTGAAAAAGAGATATCTTCTTATGCTATCGAACGGATTTCAGTGGAACAGTTAAAAGCTGAGATAACTCCAGCTGAAACAGTACATATAAAAGTTAAGATCATAAGTTAAGTACATTATAAAAGTCAGAAAATCATCATCGTATTATATATTAGCCGTAATTCCGAGCGGACGAACGGACGAGCGGAAGAACAAAAGAGCAGGCAAACACCTCCGACGTCATAGTTGGCAGAAATTTTCAATATTCCCGTGGTTTGGTGGGGTGATCCCGTTTAGTTCTGACCCTTTGGGGTCGCGGATCGGCTTCCTAGGTGCAGTGGGTCGGTAGTGATTCATCGAAAGGCGTCCGATATTTCTGGGGCGCTGAAGTCGCCTGCCTTATGAATGAAATTACAGATCGACGTGCGATTGTTAGTGGAAACCTGTGAATGAACTAAAGTATCCTTTTTACGCCAAATGTTTCGCGTGAAAATTACTAGTACAATATAATTTACAGATCACCAAGTACAGATATTAATCCATTCTTCTTAAATTTCTGTGAATGGGTAGAATTTAAAGAAAAACTCCTATTCAAATAACAATGGAAGATTTAAATATCGATACATTGAACAGCAAAAGCATGGTGTAGCAAAATACTTAAAAATATATTTATTGAATCTCGATATGAAAGATTAATTACTGATGTTGTTAGAGAAGACAATATGGCTAATCACCTTAGTCAAACTTGTATCTGTCACAAAATTGTTAAATTGTTTACAGCGACTTGAACAAAATCAATGATTTTGCGTAGTGAAATAGCTGAAGACCTTTGTCAATAATTGGGCTCACTATGGGGAAAAGATATGCCAAAATAAGGAGAGAAAACAACGCAAAGAAACAACCTGAATTTATGATCATAAGCATATTAATTTCGACAGTCTGGACTGGACAAAAAAAAAACACATAAAGTATAAAAAAAACACAATCAATGAAAAGCAAAAATGTTTATTTCTCAGTCTTAGAGAAAAACTAAAAAACAGCTAAATAAAACTGACAAAAACACAATAATAGCAATAATAACAGCAATACTAACAAACAATGAATTACGCATGATATTTATTTAATAGAACATAGATATAAAGCCTGGATAAATTATAAAAATAACATTAGGAACTAATCGTTTAAAGAGAATTGCAAAGGATTAAGCAATCTAGTTAAAACAAAAATGAGAAACGAGAAACAAAACTTTTATAAAGAATAGATAGCCTTAAAAACGATGGGCAAGAAACGTAGGATTTAATGTATCGGGTGCTAGGTGACAAACATGAAATTCTGTTGACGAAACAGTTATAAAAATATGTCAAGAAACCTAACAACCGTATAAATTGCAAATGAATTCAATAACACTATAAAGTATTAATAACTCAAATAAGAGATAATGCTCAGTAATCAAATAATGATTTCCAACAGAAATTTCTTTTCTCAAATATGATTTAATTTGTTTTACGTTTAGCGGAAAGAGCTGAAAGGTCATAAACGAAAATAAACCACCTATATAAGAATACACACAGATCAAACATATTAAATGTAACGTTGAAGTTTATATAGACATAAAAATAAATAGTTAATCAATATATATTAACAGGAGTAATTTTAACTTCAATGAAAGCTGCAATATTAAGCCAAAATTTAAGATTGGAGAAAATCGGTTATCACTAATTATCGACCAATACTGATCTTATCAGTAATGCATAAATTCTTGGAAAATATATTTATAGAAGACTATAAATATAATTATTTTACAAAACATAATAATTCAGTCAAAAACAATATGGTTTTTGAAAAGGCAAAAATACAGAAAAATTATTAACAACGTTTACTATTATTGCTCATTCGTCTTTAAACCGAGGTTGCCAACTGGTGGCATTCTGTTTGAATTTGCAGATACATTTTGAAACCTTGGATCGTGGCATTTTTTGGAAAAAAATAACTGGAGAATTACGGAATAAGAGGAAGTACCCTCTTCTGTTTCCAAGACTACTTGAAATATAGAGTAACTCTAACTATAATAAAAGAGGAATGTAGCAGTTTTCATCTGTTAAATATGGAGCTCCTCAAGGATTTGTTTTATGTCCCTTATTGTTTCTAATTTATATCAATGATATGGAAAACTTAAAGCTGAATAGTTATATTTAGTGGTATGCTAACGATATTATTTTAAGTAATGGCAATAAAATCCATGAAAAAGTCTGCACAATCGATACAAGGAGATTTCATCATCATCGAACAGTAGCAACAACAATAACATTTACGTAAACAGCAAGGTAACAAATTTATTATGTTCCATACACGTGAATACAAATCAACAATTGGCTAATAATCAAGACACAAAAAAATGCAATGAAAAACAATCTGACAATAGAAATTAACTGACATCGCAATTAGAATTTTACTGACAACGCAACAGATATTAACTGACAAAGAATCGTCATTCGCTATTTTAGTTACAACGTAATTAATAGATATTTTATAAAGTATTTAGACTATACTGTGAATATACTTTTCGTATGAAATCGTTTGTAACAGATTACGGCTATGTGCACTGAATATTAATAAACTACGACATATATAAAATACTAATACAGTGGTTAGCACGCTTGGCTACTGATCTAAGGGACCTGGGTTCGAGCCCCGGATTAGGCATGGATGTGTGTGTCGTTTTTCTGCTGAGGTCCTGCCATCCTCTCAGATCTCCTACTGTGGCATATAAACTGACAGGCTCCTGTCAGACCTCGGTGGCAAGCAGCTGCTTGAGGGGGTATTTATTTTTTATTTTTAATACATATTTGACGTTTTACAAAGCAATATGTGAGTCCCCATTAAGTGACGCTATTACCGTCCATGATACATGAAGTATAACGAATATAAGACACATAGAACGCATCCAGTCATCAATAGCTAAATATTTCATTCCTTTTAAAAATCGTACAACTCTAACTATATCTTAAAGCAGGTTTGATTAGCTAAGATATTTATCTGACCAAATCTTATATATAATGAAAAATAAACACCTCCTCAAGCATCTGCTTGCCACAGAATTCTGACAGGATTATGTCAGTTTAATTCGCCATAGTAGAAGATCTGTGAGGATGGTGGGAGCTCAGCAGACAGGTAACACAAACATCCACGCCTTACCTATGAGCATTAGATCAGTAGCCAAGCGTGCTAACCACGCGACCACGGGACGGCTCTTAAATATATATACATTATTTTAAGCAATTTCATTAAACGTTTGTTTGATAATATGTAAAAAACACTAGACTAAGACGGGAAAAATAATTGCAGTTACCATCTTTCATGGGCAATTATGCTAAATGTTTGAGAAACTATAAAGTCCCACACGTTTTCAATCTTTTATGAGATGATAATAATAATCTCTATTTTCGACTGCAAAACACTTTAAATAAGTAAACAAATACACTAAAATGTAGTATTAATCATTAACAAAAATGAGTCACATTTGTTCAATAAAAAACTAATATCATATAAAATTTTATATTTGATACACAACTGCTTGTAAATGTAATTAGATAAGTAGAAGAAATATAAGACGGTTTAAAAATTAAGCAAATTTAACATTTTCTCATGTAGAAAAGATTTTTGCTTTACGGGTATCCAGAAACTCTAATTATATTTTTATATCATAACTATGTGCATTAAAAAATCCCTCCCACTGGAGAGCTCAACTAACATAATGCAGACATAATACTAGTTCCCAGACCAATGGGTGTATGTACTCTTCAGTGACGCATCTCGTTCAGTCTTCCGACTAATTTTCAACGAATTTTGATCTAGAGAGAGTAAGGAACTCATTGTTAGTCCTCTATCATCAGAGAACGACACCACTATGATGGTAGTGGTTTAATGGTCTGAGTCTGTATTATGCCAAATAAACGCACACCTCTCCACGTCTTTGCCAGAGGCATTGCGACGATATTTTTCAACCCTATCTGAGCTTTTCAGGGGTGCTGTTGGGCCCCCAGTTTATTTTGGTGGACGTTAATGGCCGCCCTCACAGAGCTCAAGGTAATCGATGGAATCCTCGAAAGTGGGAATATTCTGCATATGGAGTGACCAGCCTATTTTCCGAACGGGAATACTACAGAGCAGTGATTCCCAAACTGTGATACGTGAATTTACTGCCAGTGTTCATTCACACATAAATTTTCACACCGTTGTAGCATGATAAATGCAAGAAAATAAATAATTTTTCAGTTCTCATAATCCTCTATCAGGAATCGTGAAATGACGACTTCTACAATTGGAGATAATTTTGTTAATAACCTAGCTTACAGCGTAGTGTTTGCAATTGGGTTTATAATTCATAAGTGTTTAGGTTGATTTTTATATATGGGTTTAATTTTACACGTGTATGTTTTAATTCGTGTTTCTTTTTCTTGTTGTTGTTAGTTTGTCCATTATAGGTGTATTATTCTGTAATTAACCTGCCATGTGCTTCAAAGGAATCCAATTGACAAGACATAAGGTTTAGCGTGTATTTTATGTATATAACCATACTGAAGATAAAGAAACCTATTTTTATAAATAAGTAATTTTTTGAACAGCAAACCAATGTTTTGTAGATTCATATTTATACAAAAAATCAAATATTTGATGGTACACGCACGAAAAAAAAGATTTACCATTAGCCCTGATATAGGGCATGTGGAGAATGCTGCTGGGAGACACATTTGAGATCGTGAACCACCTCCAATAACCCTTCACTAGCTCCGATCTGATCTTCGGAAAGTATGGGATGCTACTATCACAACACCTCATAAAAGCCTGATAAACAATATGAGAAATCACTGCAATGCTTATGTAGTTGTTAGGGGTCGTCATATTCCGTAGTAACCTCACTACTCCACTAAAATAGATCCCTTAGCTATGCGCACTCCTGCATTCATTTTCATAGTCCAAGTAAATCATGCGACTGATTTGCTCTATACCTCACTATTTATTACGCCATATAAAAGCGCATTTTGCACCTCAAATCTCATAGCATTTCATTGTCGCATTTTTGAGGGCTTCCAAAATTTTTTTATTATGCCTAACGTTTGGACAAACTGGAAAGATATATGACTATGATGGAATAATGACTAATCTGATCCACCATCAGCTTGGGGGATACTGTTTCCAGAATTTTATGACATATTTTCAAGGCTTTTCTTAAAAATCGTCATTTTCGTCTTGTGTATATATTTATTGTGTTTCCTCAGTTGTTATCGAGAATCCCTCTTGAGGCCATCTTTCTGCATTATTCCTCTTTCTAATTGCATTACCTAGAGCTTCTCATTTCACCATAATTGTTCCAGAAAAGAGATCGCTAACGAAAAGTTAATGAAATGACTAAAATTAAAACAATAATTTTTATTGCAGAGATGAATTATTATGACAATTAATATTGGATCCTTTACAATAAGAAGTGTGATGCTTTAGATTTCAGATGCTTAAACGATATTTTGGATTGTTGTACTAGGAATAGTATATTTTCTGAAAAACTAATGTTTAATATTGAATTGTGGAGTTCAAAATTTAATCTTTCCTAAATATCTAGGCATCCTGTGGATTTAGAATTGCCTCAGCATTCAATCATTATTCGCTGTTGACAACGAACAAATTTTGGATTGCCATAACCTTCTTTTTCATTTTGTGTACCCAGCGACTTTTCGCGAAATTACTGGGGATACTTTCCGACGATGTTGTTTGCATGGAAACATCGATTGCACTTTCAGCTACGTTTTGCGGATAAGTACCTTTTCCATACCAAAACATCGATATATTCGCTGAGCGAATAAAGAAGATGCACTTTATAGACGTGTCATTCGGATGCTGAGATCACATTTGAGTCTACAATCTTCAAGAAAGAACGGAAACATCAATAAAACAGAACAGAACTTGTGTGAAGCTGAATCCATCATATCATGGAATGCAAGTTATCTATGCTGAAAGTAAGTAATACCCTTACGTCGTGCAGTTTCAACCATAGAAGGAATGTTGACCATGGTACGGAGTTATGCGTTCATGACTGAACGTATGAGCACGACCAAATCTAGGAAAGGGCCAAGGGAGCCTTCACTCCCCTCTCACTCCTTTGGGAATGCCAGTTAAGGTAATGGAGGCCAAAATCATTAAACTTGTGCATATTTCAAGAAATATTTGAAAAATCCTGAAACGAAGGTGAAAATGTTACTCTGCAATGATGAATCCAATATCTTGCCTCTCGCCCCCCCCCCCCTCCTATTTTTTCTAGATTCGAGCCTGCTTAGAAGAGATAAATGTTATAAAGAAGTCAACCCACCAACCAGTCCGTCCATCTTGACAGTATAATGCAATGACACGTGGTGCAATGTCACACATAAATTTATAGAACTATCCAGATCATTCTAGAAAAAAAAATGCATCATACGACAACAAGATGTTCTCGTAGCTATAATATTAATTCATAGCTACGAGAATATTTAAATTTATAATTAAATTCACAAAAAGCTCTGTGAAATGGAAATTTATTATGTCATCATTATTAAAGAAATTTGCCGAGACTTTATTTCTTACAAAAGTCGGATATATTTTGTTGAAATAGACAGTTAAACTGTCTGTTCCAACAAGCATTTCACTCTCTGTGAATTCTTAAATGATGTACAACGTTGCAACACATTATCCGGAATATTTTACATGTGATTAGTAAACGAGCAAGATTTTGGGCCATATTGGCTGCTAATAGCAAAATTTAACTAGTTAAGGAACTTATAAAAATAGTAATGACGAACAAATATAACAATAACCTAAATTTAAAAAAAAGAAATTTAAAGGTAGATGGTACTTCCCTATACAAAGGAAGGAGATACTAGAAGTAGTATTCAGCGTGACCTGGTTTCTCATACAACATACGAACACTTACACAAAGACACGACTCGCTGGTCTTAGTAGTCAGGTACGCTAACCATTAGATCAGAGAGGGTCTAAACGAAAATACCGAATGATAAGATAAAAGTCATGGATTGGAACAGATTCGAAAGAAATTTTCGCTGACGCTACTTTACTTGCAATCCAATGCAATCGAAATCACGTAAATCTCAAAGCTTCAAAAACCGCTTTTATGCTAGGAAATCTGGCAACGCAGCTTTAAACGCATTAAGTCAGCTGGCACGTGTAAAAAAACTTCTATGCTGAACGCAGTGAGAATAGCAAAAATGCCTGCTGGACGATATATGCAATACCACGTGATTCATAACACTGTGATTGGTTAGATATTTCCTATCCTTTGAATCATTGCAGCGTTTCCAGATGCTAAAACCCAAAGCACCAAAGTTCTTGCAGAAGGAAGATACCTCAGCATACAAAAGACAAAAATGAACTTCTTTTAAGTATAAAAGATTCTTACTCATGTTTTCTTATTTTGAGTTTCAATATTATTTCATTTGTTACTTTATATTCAGTGTTCTACAACTATGATGTTTCTAATATTTTTCGTTGTAATCATTTAATTAATTAATGAGTTTTAAGTTGCAATTTAATAAAATAGTCACATTTATTTTCATTCCCCAGATATGCCTATTCATTGAAATTGGAAATACATCAATCTGTAATTTAAAAGAAACTGTACGTGCTTCAGATTTTTCAGAGTCATATTTGAATTCAGCACCGCAAAATTAGTTAAAAATCATCCCATTTGACAATTGTTGTATAAAAAAAGTTTTAATTTGTTGTCTAGTGTTATCTTTAGCATATTACCCGTGATTCCCTCAAAACCCTGGGGCTTTATTGTTTTCCAGAGTCTGAATAAATCTACCTATTTCAATCTCATTTGAGATTTCTAAATATACGGAATTTTGGACGCAGATTTAAATCTTTTGAAAGTATATACAATTGTTTCATCAGTATTAAATGTACCAGAGGTTGGTGCAATAAAATGTTCATTGATATCTTCAACTAATTCCATTACGTTCTCACTTTTTCGTCTTATGGTATTTCTTGTATTTTCCTATTAGACTATTTATAATTCCATTGCTTTTTGATATTTTTTGCAACAGTTGTGACTTTTTTAATGATAATCCTTTTTTGCTTAATCGATTTTTCAGTTTCAGCATCTTATAGTATTCTTTGCATTCCATTTCTATAGATATAATAGTAGGATACCTCTTATATAACATAAATATATAAATTTTCTTTTTCTGTTTATTGATGCAATGAGTTCATTGGTAATCCATTTTTGTTTTGCCTTTGTGTTCTTGGACCTTAAAGTGAACTCAAAAGAATTATGCTCAGTTACCATTTGCAAATATTTGTCATAGACTTTGTTGCATCTCTGTCATTGTAATCAAGTTTGTCAAATGATAAATACTTTATATATTATATTACTCAAGCAATAAATAATTTAATTTATTTCTTGAATTAGTATCCCACTGTAGTTTATGAAGAGTTACTGTATTTTTATTGGAAATCTGTAGATCCATAGCAATAGGATAATGATCAGTAAAATGTGAATGAATGATTGCTATGTCAGCAGTGTGACTGGGATTTACTCTAATAAAGTCGATCTAGAAAGCTAACGCCATCATTACATTCCCTTGTTGGGGAGTTAGCACATTGTTTAAAACCAAATTCACTCATGACATTTAAATATTCATTTACCTCATTTGTATATTTTAACAGATCAATATTAATGTCTCCAATAAGGTAACATTTTTATATGAAATCCTTTTCAATTTTTCTCTAATTCATCACAGAAAAATTGATACCGTAATCATGAGATCTATATAATAATAAGACAGACAAATCAAATATATGATCATATATATATGCAATCCTTCTTAGCTAAGAAAATCTAACTTCAATTGCATAAAGGCACATTATGATTTATAACATATACTAAAACACATGGCAAGATCTTAAAACGAATTAATCTAGGCACGTTATATAAAACAGAAACTCTTGTATCACTAAGTTCCAATGAAATTTCCTGTTTTGATTATTCTCGATAAAGCCATATAAATCAGAAATTCTGTTATAAATTCAAAATCATATGGAAAGTTCTTCCATTGTGCTGTTGATGAACAGATCAGAGTTTCAATTTAAATTTATTCATAGTTCTCATTTCTATCTGCTCCATTGCATTCGATACATTCAGTGCTATTGCATTAGCTGACGAAAGGCTCAATACCAACACTTAAACAAATAGTCTGCAGTCGACGAATCAATCGCAGCATGAGAGCTACTGGGGAATAAAGGATCAACGGAATTCTTTTCCGAATGAGAGATATACACGCATCGTAGCAATTATATCAGCAATGCAAAGTCGTTCACGCGAGAGAGGGTTATCACCTGACAATGGCTTTTGCCAGGATGAACGTTCGTGGCGTCATCTTCCGATAGTCGGTGTGAAATATTTTTTTTTTTCTATTTGTCTTTTTTTCTGGTTTCCATTAATAAAAAGATGCAGACTTCTTAATGGAAATGCTACAAGTAGTGGAAGGATCAGATTTGACATCCATAGAGAAAAATTCTTTACCCCATGATTCGTGATTTTCTTCCTAAATGTGAAATAATATAGTTAAAAGGAGTATTTTGCTGGTTGTGCTTAGAGCTCTCTCTAAGTAATAAAAGAGTCTTTGAATAATGATTTATGGCCTTCTTTAAAGTGTTATACTCATTCACTACTGCTTGTCTTTTGTCTCTGTAAATCAGCAATAGCATTTGTAATACTCTGTTCATCATCATTTAGATTTACTTAACTCGGTAAAAATATTTCGGACTGAATACCGAAATCACAAAATATTGCACAGATATATTATGCTCATCTGTGGAAGTGTTTGTATACAAAAAGCCTTTCATTTCTTCACTGAATATGGCAGGCAATAAATTTCGAGGAGGAGAGCAATGTATAGGCCATTAAGAGCGGTAGTTTATCATTCGCATTGCCTTTGCATATAAGCAAACAGTCCAAGAATTTGAAAAATTTTGAAAAGACGACAACCCTACAATATACGAGTATATGCACTGAGTCTATCGAAGGAGGTTTAATCATGTTAAATTCCCTGGTGTTTAATCCCTACAGCTGAGTTCATGAAGAATTAAATATTTACGGCTATATATCAACTTTTGAATAGTTCTTCCTGCTCCACTTCATTAATATTCAGCCTTTTTAGAAGCTTTGACATCTTTTTACTACAGTTGAGTTACTTATATGTCACCATATTATCCCGCATGTTATTTTTATTCCATTAGATTAATCACCAATTATCATCACCAGAATCATAGAGAGTGAGATAGGTTCAGATCAGTCATAAATGTGTGATCCCGGTCCCACTCCAAATGCTGTATAAATATATGAATATATATCCAATTCTGCTTTTACACGGTAGATAGGTTTCCGAAAAAAACATGTAAAAATACGGTGCATATGAAAATATAGAAGATCGGTTCCAGAGGTGAAAACCTAATACAAATAACAAGTTTTTTTTTTCAAACAAATCATGTCAAAACCTTTAATTAAATATTTATTTCATTTTTATCATTTAAACAACACATTTTTTATTTTATAAACTTATAAAGATAATCTATACGTACATATATAAAGTAAATTATCCTTCATAAAGAAAATAATATGTCACTAATTCAAGAATACAAAACTGCAAAAAAATCACTTACATATGATTATTAACTAGATTTTATTCGTTGTCACTTTCTGACAATAGACGCATTCGTTTGCGTAAGACTCGAATTAAATCACTTTCATTGCTTGAAACATTTTGGCCGTCGGGTTCGTACTCCAATGGTGTATCTATAGTACATTCTCAAAGTTAAAACTACTTCGAAAAATGTGACCATAAAAGCGGCATCTTTGTTATAAATGTAAATTCTAAGAAGTTTTTCTTGAATAGGAATATTTTTTCGGAATTGAATTCAAATGGAGATTTTAAAAAGGCGCCGTTTGAAACGTGTTAGATCAAAATAAATCATGTGAAAAGGGAATTAGATTTTTTTTGTAAACCGTGTTAAATCAACATCGTGTAAAAAAATCCGTGTAAAAACAGAATTGGGTGTATTTAACAAATGCTTTAAAAGATCAGATATTCTATTGACGAAGGCCAAGAACAATAAGTGAACAATTCAATTAAACCGAAGTCCCACACTTTTGCTTTCTTATTATATTTTAAATTTAAGAAATATGTATATATATACAGGGTGATTGTAAATTCTTTCAACAAAAAAGAGGGATGATAGTACACATCAAGACGACCAATTTTTGCAATGGAACCTAGGGTCGCATTTCACTCCTTCCGCCAGGAAAGAGTATTTTCGAAAAACCCCACCGATGCACAAGTATTTACAACCAGTGCATGAAAATCACAAGATGAAAATCATGTGCACTGAGACAGTGCGTAGACGATTAAGAACAAACATTTAAAATCGCAGCCGAACCGTTCATCGACATTACCGTGATAACGTCACATGATAAGTGACGTATTCGTGAAGGACATGGAAGACTACACATACAAGGAATTGGCGGATGTGCATCTAATGTACTGCCAAGCAGGTGGTAATGGACGTGAAGCACAAAGATTGTACCGTGAGAGATTTCCGAATCGTCGTATTGTGAGTTTCATGCACCGGTTGTAAATACTTGTGCATGCGTCTTTCGAAAGTTCTTGTGCAAGGCGTTTTTCGAAAGTACTCTTTTCTGGCGGAAGGAGTGTAATGCGACCCTAGGTTCCATTGCAAAAATTGGTCGTCTTGATGTGTACTATCACTCCTCTTTTTTGTTGAAAGAGTTTACAATCACCCTGTATATTTGAGATACTCTAGGCCAGGAACCTGGGCGGGGGTGGCATCAGTCGGTAGCACGCCAGGCTCGTAATCTGTAGTTCCCAGGTTCGAGTCCCAGCTGGGTCAACGTTGAGATTTATCTCCGCAAAATTCTCCGCCCTGCCCACGGTCAGTAGGGGACACCGATGGGCTTGGAAAGGCCGCCGTCCGTCGGATGGGACGTTAAGCCGTGACCCCGTGTGCGGGAGAGCCATACCCTGTGCACGTTAAAGAACACGCTGGATGGCCTTGACGGGAGGCTACCATCTGTCTCCCAACAGCTGTTCCAGTGGGTCTCCTTCTCTGATCCTTCGGGGTCCTTGTGACCTGGCCATTTAGCCCATGGTGTGCAAAAAAGTGCCGCTCAGAGGTGAAACAACCCAACCCAGCCAGGAGCCTGTGCCAAATTGTCCTCCTCACTCAATCTGAGCCTGATTATCACTATTACACCTCTTTTGGATAACCGTTCAAATTCACTTCAAATTGCAACTGGTGGGATGATGACCAATATAATTCATTGACTTGCATTTAATTAGATGTTGTTATTTGCTTTGGCAGTCTGCTCTATTTAGTAAAAAGGCACGGCTGAAGGATATACAGGGTGGTTATAATAAAACTGATAGTACTTAGAGCGATATAGAGAAGGATCTACTCCACGGATCACAGCGGAAAGTGGTGGATACCTTAATAAGAACATAGGGAAGAGAATTTGCGAATAAAAAAATTGCTTAGTGTTAGTGCCACCAGGTGGTGTGGTGCGCTAAAAACATGATAGATTCATCATGGCTAAAAACATGATATATTCAACATACCAATTTCTCATGACATTGCAGCCAATCACACGTGAGAGTCGCATGTGGCACACTATAAAATGTGAAGTCTTCCCTAGAAGGAATTATGGGTATCTGCAAGAAGGACCGAGCTTTGCTAGTGAAATTATTTACCAAAACAGCAGTAATGTCTCCGCTGCATTACACGGATATCGTCGTCTGAAATATATAAGGAAAAGACATTTGTCGCTAAATGGACTAAAGAATATGATACAGAAATTCGAAGAAACAGGCGAGTTGGGTGTGGCTCAGGGTAAAGGCTGATGGCCTGTTGCAGAAAGTAATGTGGAAGACGTTGCACTTACCGTTGCAGAAATCCAGTCGAAATCAGAGCTACCCGTAGTTAGTGCAAGAGAGGTATCCCGGCAACTGCAACTTCCGTGGTCAACTGTCCATAATATTATGCGGTCCATCCTGAAATGGTATCCTTATAAAATTCATAGGATGCAGCAGCTGCAACCACGTGACCCTGAACAGCGCACGGACTTCGCTTTGCGATTTCTGGCGAGGATGCAGCTCGTCGACATGTGGCCTTCGAAAGTCTTATGGACCGATGAGGAGCATTTTTCCCTACATGGAGAAGTGAATATACACAGCTGCCGAATATGGGGACCTACACATTCGTATGCTGTGCATGATGGTATACTTCCACTATGTAACTGTGTGGTGCGGGTTTACCGCAAACTTTATAATCAGACCATTTTTCGTTGAGAAGATCGCGCCTCAATGCCCCGTGCCTCGATCGGTGATTGGACCACGTTAGACAATCCTTCTCCGCCGAAAGATTATTCTGGCTCTGCAAGAAAGAAATTGCTTAGACTCCATAATCTTCATGGAGGATGGGATGTCACCCCATATTGCACGTACGGCTATGTAATTGCTGCGTACTACATTTGGTGACGCAGAATAATTTCTCGAATGCTTGGCCACCACGTTGCGCCGACCTAAACACATGCGTTTTTTGGTTATGGGGTTATTTGAAAATTCGAGCTTACCAAGGCGATGTTGAATCGCTTGCTGAACTGAAGGCAAGAATAACACAGGATATTGCTGTGTTATTCTTGCTTTCAGTTCCCAGATACATGTTTCAAGCAACTGTGGGCCATGCCGTATTTCCCGAGAAATGTTTCAAGCAACTGTGGACCATGCCGTATTTCCCGAGAAATGTTTCAAGCAACTGTGGACCATGCCGTATTTCCCGAGAAATGTTTCAAGCAACTGTGGACCATGCCGTATCCCCCGAGACATGTTTCAAGCAACTGTGGATAATGCAGTATCCTCCGAGACATGTTTCCAGCAACTGTGGACCATGCCGTATTCCCCGAGACACGTTTCGAGCAAATGTGGACCATGCCGTATTACGTTTCCAGAACATTTTGCATACGAATTATTCACATATTGAGAATCTTGATTTGTTAAATAAAATTATGTTTGTTCAACTTGGTGTTTTCTTTATTTCAGCGCACTCACGTCACCTGGTGGTACTAACACTAACATTTTTTTTTATTCGCAAATTCTCTACCCCATGATCTTAAGGTATCCACCACTTTTGGTTATGAACCGTTGAGTAGATCCTTCTCTACATCGCTCTGAGTACTGTCAGTTTAATTATAACCATCCTGTATATTACAAGAGCAATAGCGCTATACCATTTTAGCAATGAAGAAATAATTTTGCTTCTCAATTATTAACTAGATACAATGTGTACCTGTTATTTCTGGGCGGATTCAGGTTCAATGTGTACCTGTATCTTCTAGGCGGATTCAGTTTATCATTGAACTTAACACTATTTTTGTACAAATATGCTGCTTCTTATACTGTATATATGAGACTGATTCATTCAAATATTAGACATTCAAATTCTCCCATCAATATCAAAATATGAAATAGTCTACTGGAAGCAGAAATCTCATCTTCTCCCCATAAACTCTACCCGAATTGTATAGCTTCGTTGCCTTTAACTACTTTGCTTTAGATAGAAAATTTCATCTGTACTGGACTGTCAGGAATTCGAACATTTAATAAAAAGTCATTCTTTAACGCAGTTGTTTACGACTTTTATTATTATGAAAGTTTCCCTCAAAACATTTTACATGAAAGCTTATCTCTCCAACGTGCTGAAGTATTTACTCCTTCACCTATTCGTATAGCAATGTAGAGCAGATTTTAGTGATTCCAGTGAAACAGTTGCGCCTCTCATACATTTCAGGATTTCGCATAAATATCAGTAAGTTTCTTAAAACGTTTCAGTTGCAGCTCTTATAATCCCCTGGTTGAGTTTTAATGTGTTTGCTTGCTAAGCACAGGGATCTGAGTTCAAATACTGGAGAACATAACTTTGGTCTTTGGCTTTCTTTTAGTCTTTGAGCTGAGATCTCATCTCGTCCACAGATATATTTCTGCAGAGAATCATACCAATCCTGTGAAACCTTTGCCCAAACAGAGAATAAGGTATAATCGGATGACCAATTGAAACTTAGCAGAATATCTACGTTTTTCAATGGACTTTTCGTTTTTTGTTTTAATCTTTAAAGATAGTTACTCTAGTAGCAGTGAAACAAAAGGTGCAGTGAGAACCTGCTCCTTCAAAACAATTAATCATGCACTTTAGACTAGAGACAAAATCAACCCAGCTAATATATGCTGCACTCGGCCCAAAGAGAAAGGATACAGAGAGTGCTAAGCAGATTCGTGTGTGGCGAAACGCTGCTGGCGTTTGCTAGCTAAGTTACCCAACTCTGATAAATGGTTTAAGACATGTGAGCACCTAACGGCACTTGCATGGTTTTTTTTCTAGAGCCTAGGGATTTACCGCACCAGTGATATTGCATCCACCAACAGAATATTGATGCTGAAATAAGATGCACGGTTGTTTATACACGAAAATAAATTGGAGTGTATAAGAAATTTTAAGCTATAATTTTAAAGGCGTCGGCAAAAAAAAGTTTCGTGAAGCTAATGTTAATCTTTCGAAACATGCATCACTGTTACTACAGAGGAACGAAAAAAGCTTGCTCCTGTTGTTAACGTATTAAATTGATCCTGTAAAGGATGTGATGCGGGCTGATATAAAATACATTTGGACAAACTTGTTGATAAAAAAAGACAGAGTAACAAGTAGTTAAAATTATATAAACAAAGACATAGCGACTAATAAATTAATGGTAATAAAATACCATCGTGGCTTATAGTGATTACTAAGTATAATGAAGTTTAAATTATAATTGATATATAAAACGACTATTAGTGATGTTCTGGTGTAAAAATCAATTTGTGTAGCCATTTTTCAATCGCTTTTTGCTTTTCGTGTTTTGTCGCAAATCAGTAGGAAAATCATTATTTTAATTTCTGTTCATCCTTTGAATAAACGTAAGCTTATAACTTCTTGCTTAAAATAGATTAGTGATTCCTAAACTGTGGTCATAAGTGTTGTCTACAGGTGTAAGACTATTATGGGAAAAAAGAAACTGTGTATTGTGCAATATAAAAAAGTGACTCTGGGCTTAAATTCATAACGGATAATATTATTTTTCAGTATATTTTCGAATTGAACACACAGGTTTACAACTTATGTAAGTTATTACAAAAAATTATTATTTAGATAAATTGTCATTCCACAAAGAGTCTAACACTCTGGAGTAGATGGCAGAAAATGCACTGAATAGTTGTTAGGGTTATATGAGAGCTTCACACGTAGGAAACCACTTTTATTTTAGCATGCGTTGTGTGTGTGCAAAAGGGTGCTAATCATGGGCGTAGACAGGGGAGGGGAAACGAGTCAGTTGTCCCCACCCGAAATAATTCCATAAAACTGTTCTTTTTTTTCTAAATTCTCTATAAATAATTTCATTCAACATTGGTAAATTTTTCCCCTCTGTGTCCCCCTCACATTCCTGCCGACTCCCGTGGTGTTATGTTTCACTGCTGTCCAAAACGACCGGATCTGAATAGCAGAGTAAACATGGCTGCAATTTTCTCAGCGGTATTATCTTTCTCTAAGGTCTCGCTTCCCTTGTAGGTGTATTTCTATGCGTATTGTACTGACATCCTCATGTATGTCGCACCTCCACACCTTCCTGGCAAGTAGATTGCCTGACGAGAGAAAGAATAAACAATAGTTAACGGTTCTCCTGAGCAGAAAAACAAGACTCAATGATTCATCTGGAGTGCTTTACAAGTCTTCGTTCTAGACCGTCTATTGATGCCCTTTCCAGTCCATTATTTTATCTTTCTCATCCAAGAGCAATCAGAGAAAATCTCAAAGCTAAAGAGAATGATATTTGAAAGCGAGAACTTCTGTTAATAATATACAAAAAAAGGAAAATTATATTAATATGAAATATGCAAACAATACCGGATCTAGAGGGACAAGGGGGGTCATGCCTCCTCCCCTTAAAAATACAAGTGAGGCTAAAAGAGACAACGAATTATTAACTTATGTATTATTCATGCGTTTTTTTAGTAAATGTTTTAAAAACCAGTGAAACGGAGGGGGAATGTTACACCGAAATCAAGTCTCTTTCCCCCCGCTTTAGATTTTTTCGGCTCGATTGTGTCTCTAAACCCCCCTCAAAGTTTTTCAAGGTCCGAGCCTGAATATAAATATCTGATAATGTATTCTACAACCCTTATATACGCTAGAGCAGCGAAAATTAACGTTTGGATAGAGCAATTACCCAAGTGCATACTTTGCACAAAGGTTCTTAATGTCAATTCTACATTGGCATATTTTTGAATATAGTACATATATATGTATAATGTTCATATATTTTCGTTTGCCCCTATTTAAGATACGGTTGTAAAAATATCCACCATAAATGTCAGGCCATCAGTTGTTCTACCAATTAGGCTAAAAAATAGATTAAGATGGACTGGTAGAGCAACTGGACACGTTTTAGGATACATCATCATCATCATTCTCAAGGATCCATGGGCTACGGAGGTCCAACAAGACCATGCAATTTAGTTCTCCAAGCTTATTTGTCCTGAGCTACATCTACTGCATCTGGCCATTGCACACCAATTCTAACAAGGTGCTGTTTGACATTGTCTGGCCATTGCACACCAATTCTAACAAGGTCCTGTTTGACATTGTCTGCCCACCATATCCTTGGTCTCGCCCTCTTTCTGAGGCCTTTAGGCACACTGTTCATCAGCCTATTCGCTAAACTATAATTATCTATAAGGACAACATGGCCGAACCAGCGGAGTCTCTCTCTGCACAATATGCTGGTTAAAGGAGGTTGCCGACTCATTTGCCTAACTTCATCATGACTTACAAAGTTGAACCACCTAATGCCCAAGATACTACGTAAGTATCTAGAATCAAAAGCATCAAGTTTCTTGTTACCTTTAATGTCCAGGTTTCACTACCATAATAACACTAGAAAGAACCAAACTCTTATACATTCTAAGTTTAGTCTTTAGGAGTATATGCCAATTTCTCCACACTGTCCATAGATTCTTAAAAGTCCCAACAGCAATCCTTATTCGTCTGTTAATCTCATGCCGCACATCACCAGTATCTGTTACATATCTCCCAAGATAATTGAACTGTGACACCTGCTCAAGACTGCAACCATTCAGATTAACTTAATTACAGCCTGCCTGACCAATTTTATCACTTTATATTTATCCGTGTTTATAACCTAAAACTACTCTACTACCAGTCTCATCAACAGCTCGAATGAAAGAGTTCATCTCATCAACATCATTTGCCAAAAGGGCTAAATCATCAGCATATTCTAAATCAGAAATTTTCGTATCTCCAGTCCATTTAAGGCCAAAATCTTTCCCTTGCAGTGAATTTCGCATAACATAATTAATAACCAAATATAAAAGGAAAAGGTGACGAAGCTCACCCTTGTCGAACACCAAAAGCAATGCTAAACAAATTGCTAGAAGACTTACCAACTCTCAAACAAGACTCAGTGTTATTATAGTTAACTAACTTGTCTGGTATGCCATATGATCTCACAATCAACCATCATTATGTTAACTAACTTGTCTGATATGCCATATGATCTCACAATCAACCACAAATTATGAAGATTAAAAGAGTCAAAAGCTTTTTTTGAAATAAATAAAGCTAGTAACCAAATGTTTCTGAACTCTAAACATTTCTCAAGAATCTGCCTGAGTGAAAACATCTGATCTACAAATCCCCTACCACTTCTGAATCCACGTTACTCATCACGCAATTGACTATCAACCAGATTCTTAATTCTATTAAGTACAATCATGCAAATAACATTACTTGGAACATAAAGTTGGCTAATACCCCTATAGATATCATAAGAAATGCGATCACCTGTTTTAAAAATAAGGATAATAATAGCTCTGGTAAAATTCTTAGGAAGAATGCCTTTATCATAAAAGTTTTTTTAAAATTTCAGTCATCCAAGTGGTAACTGAAACATTCCCAGCTCTGAGAATTTCCATAGTAATTTCATCTACTCCTGGGGATTTATGAAGTTTAAGTCTAGAAATAGCCAAAATACCTTCAGATTGTGTTATAGGGCCAACATTAAAGCCACCAATGCATATATCATCGTTACAAACAATGGGAGTAGAACTAACCACATTGTTTAGAACATCACTGAAATGTTCAACCCACCTAGCCATGGCAGAATCCTCACCTTCTATAACCATACCTTGTTTATCCTTCAGTTTCTTTATACCTGTCAGTTTTATACCACACAAAACATTAACAATCTGGTACAGGTCTCTGCTGTTGTGCTGTGTAACTGCTTCCTCAGCTTTGTCAGCCAAGCCAAAGATTCTTATCAGCAGCTAACTGATCTTTTACACGTTTATTAAGTTCTCTGTTATGCTTTCTATTAGGACTAGTAGGGTATTGTTTAAGGACATTCCTGCAGTTCTTTCTTTCTGAAATATCTCAAGTGCCTTATCACTCAAATAAATCTGTCTTCTTTGCTGCTTTTTTCCTAAAACAGTACTGTTAGTTTCCAAAAAAGCCTGTTTTTGAAATGATCCCGTTCTTCCTCAACTTCAGTAATAAGCAAACCATGACTGTCATAACGACTAAGTAACCTATCATGGTAAGCTTTGGCTATATCTCGGTCTTTCAGAGCTTCAGTATTAAAGGTGATTTTTTTAAAATTAGCACAACACTTTTTAAGTTTAAGTTGCAAGACACTTTTAACAAGGTCATGGTTCCACAACCGTCTGCTTCTCGACTGCCTGGAGATCTACCGACCCTCCGGAGTCAAGGTCAGCCCTTGTGTCTCGACCGTTTCTCTCCCGTACTGGGGGAAGTTCTATCTTGTTCTACTGAGTTACAGATATCCTGAGGCTTAGCGTATTGCTCTGCCAAAGGAAGTTTACCCCTAAAATGTTCAATGAAGATCCAATTTCAGTTCCCCTATATGACCTGGTATTTCTAACAGAACTAGCCCATTTGCTGTTAATTAAAATATAATCAATCATATTCTTATGCAGCCCATCGGGTGAAACCCATGTGTACTTATGTATGTCGCGGTGTTGGTAATAAGTGTTAGTTATTCTGAATCCATTGCGTTTTCTTACCTGTAGGAGACGTTGCCCATTGCCATTGCAGCTACCAAACCCAAAGGAGCCTATCACCCCTCCCCAAAGGTCAGAGTCAGTACCAACTTTGGCATTGAAGTCACCTAGAACAAGGGTAATATCTCCTTTCTTGGCAGAATTAAAAATATCCGAAAGTTGTCCGTAAAACTTATCCTTCTCATCCTCATCGTCATCCACAGTGGGGGGCATAACAGCAGATAACATTGAAGTCTTTAATCTTTGTCTGAAATTCTGCTGTAAGAAACCTTTCATTAATGCACTCATATCCTAGAAGAGCATCACTAGCGTGTCTGCTGAGAAGCAGACCCACGCCTTGGTGATGTTTGTTATCTTCCCTCCCTGAAAAGAGAAATTTAAGATTTTTTTTAAGAATCTGACTTTTATTTGTACATCTGGTCTCTTGCAAGCCGAGAATATCAAAATTATAATGGTGTAATTCTTGTGTGAGGACATCAAGAGAATAATATATGTGTACGGTCCTCACATTCCAACTACCTATGGAGAGAAAATGGTTAGTAGGTTGGTTAAAAAAAACTACGTTTGTTGAGAGAGGGAATGCAGGCCATGCCAAACAGCCACCTAATCCCAGGCACGGGGTAAAGGTCAATTCCCCACTACTAAAGGATGAAGCCATCTAAACAAGAAGACTTCCTCCAATGTAGAATTTGACGATTCCCGTAGCAGCAAGAATTCAGGTACCTGCGATGACCTCTGCTCAGGATTATCCACCAGCTGATTAAACATATTCTGTCAATCTATTCACTTGGGGCTCTCAACCCACAAACAAACAGAAAGCACAGTGGAAGATGTTCCCTCCACAGAAGCCCACCAGTGCAGAAAATTCAGGATCCATAATCAAACTCAGAGCAATATTCCAGTCCAGTCCGGTAGGTTTATATGGGGACGACTTGGACCCTGTGTGGTTGACCACTACACACCACGGTATAAAAAAATAAAACTAGACATAGTTGTCGAGATCAGTAGGCCACACCACTTTTCGCTGGTTGGGAATTTTCGTCCAGTCCAAAGAATAATTTCAGCTATTCGACACAGCGGAAGCCCACAGTATAAAACGTGACGAAATCCAAACCTCACTATCACCGATCAATGACAATTTCAAATTTATGCTAAGCAAATTATATGTTCGTTTCGCACAATTGAATTTCTGAAATTTTATTGATATATTTTATTTTCTTTGGAGCAGATTAAAAGAGCAATAGCAACACAAAAGGAAATGATGCAGACAACTCAACTTTAAACATCGTAAGAAACACATTGGGAATAAAAAAAGCCAGAAATATCAGTGGAGGCTATAAAGCCAATACTGATTTCACAGATGCATTTCACAGCACATTTATGTCGGGACAATCTTCTAAAGATTGCGCTGGGTACGTAAATCCTTTGTTCCGACAGACAAACATTACACAATAAAACTATTGAGCAGTTTCCTGCAACTGTATATCGAATCTGAATATACATGTTTATATTTCTTTGTTAGGAAGGAAAAGTATTGTGCCGCTAGGGCTACGAGGAATGCACAACATTCGTGCCAAGCGAATTAACAAATCCGATGTTGTCCAACTATTGTTAGTTTTAACAAAGACCTTTTGGGCTGTACATTCTGGCAATCACTGGCGTACGCCCGAGAGAAAGAGAGAAGCGAACGGAAGAAGAAAATGTGCCCTGTGCAATTGGCTGAATGAACAACATACACTTTGTTTGGGGCATGCGAGACTAATAATACTATAAAGCCCGCGTTGCTGCAGTTCCTGCCTCTTGGGAGACAAAAGGTATTCTCTGTCAATGCTGCGGATCTGGATACCACCTCATTCTGCTGGGAAAGCCTTTGCTGTGAATATGAACAAAACTACACTAATGCAATGCGTCGAGCTCTCCCACTCATCGGTTCAAACGCACCTCTCCTAGGTATGTAATTGAATTTGTCACCTAAGTAGCATCTGTCTCTTTTCTATAAATGGGTGCATTACACTTCTAAGGACACAAAACCTGTTATTAAGCCTGAAATATCAAGTGGTGTTAATAATATGCCTTTCACGTTTTGTACTTGCAGCTGAAGAGCTTTAATTTGGAGCTTCTTACGTCTAATAAATCCCAGTTGTTGAAGAAGCAAATTGGACAGAAAATAATTCCTGAAGTGCATGGTGATATTTTATGCAAAACAACTTATTGTACTTGCAAATAATGACGACCAAGGCTCGATTTCAAATTCCTGTTTGTTTCATGTCTGGAAATAATGGTAATTAATTGCTTCTTTCTTTTGAAAGCGGCCGTAGCAAAACTGTGAACTCTCATTTAAAATTACGTTTACTCTATTTCCCTGAGGCAACCGTTTACTCTATTTCCCTTAGGCAACAGAAGAAAAATATCTAAACCGACTGTTAAATTATCCTTAAATTGGCGTTTATTCTCAAGAGCGATTATTAATAACCTGCTTCATATTCTAGGCACAGGTTCAGATATTGGTCTCTTTGATCATAATAGGACTTAGCAAGTGAGAGCATTTGAAGTTAGATGAAAATCATTCAGTTCAATAACAGAGGATATGTAAATTGATTTCTAAATATGTCAATTAGCAAAGAAAATCTGATTCATTTAGGAAAGTACTTTCAAAACGAAACATCTTGCACGAAATATTGAATTCAAATATTTGTATCAGTGATTAATAAACATACAAATAACTGCAGCCACTTATTTTGTTTCATGATAAACAAATTAAACAACAATTTAGGGTTAATCTCATCATTATCCAAGTTAATTGGGTACTATTATTTGAGCAGTTCTTTTCTATTTTAAATTTAGATTAAAATCAGACACTCCAATTGCAAAAGCAGTGTATAGGCGATAGCAGTTGCTAAGTATGAGTCAATAATCAGACAAACAAATCCACATTGATTCAAGATTATTTTAATATTTATTTATTTTGCATAATTATTTTATTCATTTCATTATTTTTTTTAAAAAATTTGGTTCTCCATGAAATCTATATCTCCTGAATACATGCCAGGTATAGAGATAGCTGCTGATTGTTTAGTAGTTAGAACACTTGGGATGTGTTAGTTCGAATCCCACTCACGGAGAAACGAATTCTTTTAGAAAAGACATTTCTTAAATTCCATGTTTACAGGTTATTTTGTGCCTCTGCTATTAAATCCAATTTAATTTTGGCTTTGACCTACACAAAGTTTTAATTCCTGCACTTTGCACAGTAGCTTAACATATTGTCTGAGAGACGAAACGTTTTTAAAAATTCTTCAATGCTTTTTTCTCGAGAGAGAGAATGCGAGGACTAAACAAAGGCAGAGATTGATCCTAGGAATACCAGAGACAAAGTCTGGCATGATTCTGACTAAAAATTTTGTTCCTTTGGCAACGTTGGAAAATTTGAAAGTTTAATGAATTGATATCTATAATAATAAATCCGTTTAAACAAAGATTCGAATTTCTATTGCGATTTTGGCTTTCAGAATGGAAGAATAATGGAAATTATTTGAGTGCGGAATTCGATGTAATGCGAAAGTCGAAATAAAAGAAGCATTTTAGTGGAAATTTTAACTGTGAGTAGTTTGCAATCGTTAGGTTGATTTTAATGATGTAGTTGTTTAAAAAAGTTCTTTTTTTATTTTGTATGGTTATTGAAACACTGAACAACAATTGTTTTGCGAAGTGTTCCAAACGCAGAGATTTGTTTGTTGACGTACGTACTTGTTACATTACAATTAGAACAACTTAGATTTTTTAATGCAATATAGTAGGTTTTATGAGGTTGCTTAATGAAGTGTTAATAAGGGAAGATAATTAGCCTTAGTGAAAATATCTGAATTCATTATCATACCTTATATAGCATTGAATAACTGACGGGGCTTAAATTACATCATGTGCTTGAATTGTAGCCGATTAATAGCGCAAGATTTGTAAATAGAGGCATAGTCTCAAATACTGATTGGATCTCAAACAGGGAGCCAGACATCCAGAATCTACTGGACTGTCCTGCAAAGATTCAAGTTGTTTCGTGTCCCCCACCGACCTTTAAAAGTCCCGAGAGACTCAATCGTATAGAGTCGATATTTCGTCTTTTATAATACACTAAATCGTCTCTCTCTGTTGGTGTATGTGTCTTTGTGATAAAAATCTACTCTGTTGTTCAATCAAACTCCACCTAACTTGTACAGTATATGATAGGAAAAATGTTTGGTCTTTCCAGGAAGACTTTAAAATTAAAATTCATTCACTGAAAAAAAATACCGAATACAGTATTATATGCTGTATTAAAGAGTTGTCTGTATTTTAAAGAGTTGTCTGTAATAGTTGTCTGTATTTGAAATTTTGCCCGAATTTTAAATTGTTTCCCGCACTACTAGTTCAAATATTTATGGTATTCGTCTTTTATGAATAATGGGGCAACATATACTGAAGTAGGTTCAGCTAGAGGAGGAGCTGAGAATATTTTGCTGCAACTTTCTGAATGTATACAAGATAAGAGATTATGGTAAATCAGAAAGAAACACTGAGGCGATTGACCAAAAATGATAAATACGATTTACGAGCAAACCTAATATGTGATGACAAAATTTAGGTATATATACTAAATTATGACTGTACGAATGCCCTTTTTGATTGAATTTGGTTGAATGTTCTGTAAACCACACTTGGATCTCGTTTTCGATATGTCGAATCTGATTTAAAATTAGTAGCGAATGGTTAGCTAGCAATATTATTTATCTCCTATTTCATCAGACTTATTGGGTCTACTATGACGGAAAATGCTGATTTTAGTTCGCAATCTTAACACATCACCTGAGGATGAAGTTTTTCATTCTACCAGCATCTCTTGATACAAAGTTGAAGATAAGAGTCTTGGGGTTAATCCAAATTATTGATTTTCAATACATAAGAGTAAATGGGAAATAAAATTGTAGGAACGCAAGGCCATATCTAGACGGATTCTGAAAGGGGAACACGTCTTCCCCTTTCAGAATGCTAGTAACGATCAGAGAGGCAAAAAGAAATTCTTTAAAATTCGCAAAAAGATTAATCTTATTTATATTTCGTGCATTTTTCAAGGAAGCTTTAAACACCTGTAAAATGGAGAGAAAAATAGTATACTGCATTGGAAATCTAATCTTTTTTGCATTTTTTCTGCTCGATTCTCTTTTTTCGCACCCTCACTCGATTTTTTTTCTAGATCCAGACCTGCAGGAACATATTAAACATACTCGTACATAGCATTCGTTCATTTTCAGAAAGCTTGTTTGGTGCATACGTCTCCAAACTTCATTTATTTTCAAAGTATTCTCATTAATCATTGTTATAATAAAAATGTTCAGAACAAAATAATAGCTTTAAATAAAAAAATTAATGCGAGGAAGCGTAAACTACATTTAAATGCTTAATATTAAATTATTTAAATGATTTTAAAGAAAAATACAGATATCTAGAAAAAAAAGTAGGCCTAAGGACTAGACCACTAATAAAATATACATTGTTTCCGTTCTGAGTCATATACATTTAATACCTTTTTCACCTCCTTTCTGTCTATCAGAATTCTCGGGAGGGGGGGAGGTTAAGGCATCCTTGATACTCATCTAAATCGTGCCTATAAAATATATAAATAGCAATTATTCTTAACAAATGATTCATATGGACATTATTTGTATTTGGATGGTTTTCTTCTGAACTTCTTATTTGCATATAGTGGGCAAAATGGTCAGTTCACAATGGCCCCAAGGACTCAGAGAATGTTGGTGAAGGGGATTCGCTGGATAGGTCTTAGGAGACAGATAGAATCATCCAGTTAAGGCCACTCAGCCTGTTCTTTAAAGGGCACATCGTATGGCTCTCCTGTTAATGGACAATGGTTTAACGTCCATGCGACTGACGGAGCATTTCCAAGCCTAATGGTTTCCTCTTTATCATCACCTAGGAGAGAACAGGGTGTAACGGAAAAAATACAGGAGGATTTGGAAATCTAACCTGGTAACATCAGATTACACTCCTGGCACTCCATCGACTGATCCAATCACAGCCGCACTAGTGGTGCACATACTACTTATTGAATAAAGGTTTCTCTGTTCCACCCATCTAGTTTCAACTTTAATCACTTGTTTCTCACGATGTCCCTCATATAAATATGCGATTTCTTGGGTCCCCTAATTAATTACGTGATGTTGCAATTTTCATGTTGCTTAGTGTACAAACGTAAGTATATAATACAATATATCAGAAGAGAACATAAAAGCTTTTTTTTCAGTTTTATTTCATTAAGTTATTTTACAAGAAAGAATTTTATGTTTTGAAAATATTTGCATAGCTCCCTCAAAAAATCCACTTCATTATAATTTCAAGCAACTATATGTGGAATAGAATAAAGCGAAAGTTTTAAGAATATTATAATCTCACGATGTCCCTCATAAAAATATGCGATTTCTTGGGTCCCTAATTAAATACGTGATGTTGCAATTTTCATGTTGCTTAGTATACAAACGTAAGTATATAATACATTTTTCACAAGAGAACATAAAAGCTTTTTTTTTCAGTTTTATTTCATTAAGTTATTTTACAAGAAACAATTGTATGTTTTGAAAATATTTGCATAGCTCCCCCAAAAAATCCACTTCATTATAATTTAAAGCAACTATGTGGAATAGAATAAAGCAAAAGTTTTAAGAGTATTATAATCAGTAGGCTAAGGGAATAAAAGTCTGGGTCGATTTGTTCCTTATTTTAGTAAGAGGTATTTGATTTTCTACCGTTCATTGACCGAATGGTTAGCGTGCTTGGATTCAATGTAATGTTTAAGTCTTTAACGATAGAGCATGGATATTTTTATTATCGTATTAATCTCTGCCTCATATGTTCTGTACGGCATATCATAGCGAAAGGTTATTTCCACAATTCCATGGTAAGTGGAAAGTTGGAAGGGATATTAGTTTTTTCCCTAATGCATTACATGAAGGCAAATAGCAAAGTATTCTTAAACACGACATGTACAATGTATTCCCAACTACTAATGCTGTATCATTAAGCTTTGAATTATAAAAGAAAAAAAATGCATATTGAGATGTTATTCTTGCGTAATCATTCATAATTACATTTCGCATTCTTGACATTTTATTTTTCTTATTACTTAAGATTATAAAAGTTGTCTGCTCCGTTTGGCTGCACACGTTGCTCTTGCGATCTGTTCCGATGTTCAACAAGGATACAGCAACCAGAAATTAAACATAAAAGCTAAAATAAGAGTAAAAATTGATGTGAGTGTGCCGTTATTTGACATTTACATATCTCATCTTTCATGGAACTGGAAGAAAAAATATCACCTAGAGCAATTGTACGGGATTTGCTTCCTTCTTCCTTAATGATCTTCATTCACACAGGATGCAAAATTACCTTGTACATTGCATTTGCTCTCAATAGCGAACTACTTGAAAGAGGCTTTTATACCTTCGTCAACATTTAAGTCTGCTTGAGGAATATTCCAGTTTCGTTGTGATGTCTTATGAATTACAAGTGTTTATATACAACTATTATAAGCAAAGACTTCGCTGAAGTGGATTTGACTAATTACTGTCATTCTCTTAACGTCTCCAGTTCCTCCAGGAGAGCCCGCCATCCTGGACGACGAAAAAAGACAAGTGAAAGGACTGGTTGGGCCCTATAATGAAGGTGACTCTCTTCGCCTGACATGTGAAGCAGTAGGAGGTAAGCTCTTTGTCTCTCGTGCTTTTCCTTTTCTTTCATTTATTCATTTTTTTCTCTTATGTGGCTCTCTGACTGATGAAATTATTAGCTTCTGGGGATTGCAGATGACATCAGCGTCTCCGCAACTGGAAAGAATGCTAATAGTTCGATTAATTTTCTGCTATTATTTAACGAAATCTTTCATCTGCAGACACTAATTAATTGCTTGATCGAAAAAGCAGATATTAAATATCAGTATTGCTGTTGAGAGCTGTTCCTGCCTCTTTAATTTGAATGCATATTTTCTCTCGGATCTTCCTTCACTTAAAATATATTAAGAAAAATAAATAAATATTATCAATAGGATGTCTTTGTTCTTTTAGGTGCTGAATTTGTTGCAGATGAATCAGATGCATGCAGATTGATGATTAAGAGATAGAGGGTTTTTTTATTTCAACAATTTGATGTCTATTTAAATTATAAGCACTGAAACCAAGAGATAGGTTTAAGAGAATTGAAAATGTAAAAAAAATTCTTATAATGAAATTTCTATTAACTATATATGAATAATTTTAATACTGTTTCCATTCAACAATGTGTATAACATTTTATGTAAAGGTAAGGTTTTATTACGCACAGCAAATTTTAAAACTGATTGATTCATTCATGTGTGGATTTGAAACTATTTCCTAAATGAATATGTTTTTTAAAACTGATATATGGAATATAAATAATTCATATTGAACGATAAAATAACTGATGTGGTAAAAAAATGCTGCAGAATGTATGATTGATCTTTTTTATAACCATTGAATATTTTAGTTTTTAATTATATCCAATTTAGGTATTATATTATTAAGAAAGAATGAATTTTTCTGATCGCCAAGTATTATATTCAAGATCAATAACCGATAGAATTCATTTACCTATGATATATATAGAGAGGGTGTCCGGTAAATAATAGTGGGGTTTCAGGAACCAATATGTAAGAAAATAAGATAGATATTTAAAAAAGTAAAATTTTAAATGAAAGATTACCTCAAATAGTTTTTAAAACAATGTGACCCGTTCGTGGCCCTGCATATGTCCAGTCGATGTTTCACTTCTTCCCATCAGGTCTCGAATTTTGTCCATGTAAACGTAATTTATTTACAATGCTTTACAAGAAAAAAATCAAGGGATACCAAATCAGGGCTCCTTGGTAGCTATTAGAAATGGATAACCCCTACCAGTCCATTTGTCAGGAAATGCTACAATAAAAACTTCCATGACATCTCTTGAGAAATGGGGCGGTGAGCCATCTTCTCTGGTGACCATCCTTAAAACCTCTTTGAGCGGGGAAATGTACAAGTACAACGCTCAATGTCATGCCTTTTGTGTACTTGGAGGCAGTACTTCCCGAAACTCAGCATTATTTATTGGACACTCTATATTAAGGGAAATGTGATAAATCTATTATGCATTTTTATTATGCATTTTTGCATAATATAGACATTAAATCAGCTATCCCCAACTAAAATTACCATTTTATTAATACAATTAATTAATAATTTTGAGAAAGTTGAACACCAAATGGGACTTAGTATTTTGTTTCGGTGATTTCATTTATTAAGAGGAAAGAGTGGTTCATTAGCACAAAGTTTGCATACGACGACTTATGCTAAAATGTAACGACTATTCTCATATGTAAAGAAAAGTGTATCTAAAATAGAACGACTTGTTCTGAGAATAATGTGTATCAAATGAAACGACTTATTCTCATGTGTAAGCAAAAACTAAAATTTACTGAAACAGTCTTCGTTAATATTATTGCAAAACATGCTTTAATTGCTAATGACCCCCCTTTCCTCTTTACAAATGAAATCACCGAATCAAATACTAAGTCCATTTGGTGTTGAACTTTCACCAAATTATTAATATGGGAATTTTCGTTGGGGATATTTGATTTGATAGTACCACATTTTTACCCCACATTTCAAGGTACAGTCGCTCAAAAAAGTATCCGAACACTATGGTTGATTACAGAATTCAGAAAAAATATCTGGCAGCGATTGTTTTGGAAATTAGTGTCTGGCAACCTTCGTGTCACGGGACACGAAGGTTGCCAGATCACTAATTTCTAAAATAATCGCTGCCAGATATTTTTCCTGAATTCTGTAATCAACCATAGTGTTCGGATACTTTTTTGAGTGACTGTACGCGTTATATTCTTAAGTTGTATCCAAATGTATCTTCAAATTTATATATTTTCCCAGCATTTTTTATACTTACGATAATATATATATATTTCTTTTTGCTAAACTATAGCAAAGATTTGTGCCCAATACACGAGTTCTAAACTTTAATAAATAAATTAATACATATACAAGAAAATAGAGAACCAATAAACGGAATCGGGACTTCCTTTGCCAATAGACAGATGAAATTTAAGCAATTGGTAAAAAGTACTCTGAATAATTAAACATAATTTTACACAAATGCGACGAAATTTCTTCTTCGATTATCTAAAAGACTTTATTAATTCAGACTCTTTTCCGAAGAGTACCCAAGCTTAGACATAATACCATAACACTTTAGCAGAAAAGTTTAGAGAAACTCATTGTATACGTGGAATATTTCTTAACATTCGTTCTTAAAAAATCAATTCTTAAAGTAACTGCAATCATCTCACATCTTTTAATGGCAGAATTTTAACATTTTCCCGAAATCCTTTATCAGTGAAATCGTTATCACAGTAAAACATTTGATATGGTATTTAGAATCTTTGCTAAATGAAACACATTTACGTTTCACTTCACGGATATGTACATCTTCCTCCCTACAGGCAATACAATAAATGATGAAAGAACAAAGCTTTTAATCGATACCATTACAGGGAAAACCATTCTTCCATTGAGACAAGTTTCATTAAAATATATTAACGAGATCGTAAATTGAAATGAACAAACATACGTAGTGCATTGCATACACAGTGAGTGATCATTGAAATATGACCGTCCCATCCCATGCTATGCCAATGGGACTCTAACTTCGAAGCTCTATAACTTTTAACGTAAGATTTAAAGGGGAAAATATGACCAAATGTGAATTAAAGAACTCTATCGATCTATCTAAATATCGGTATTTAAAGAGTTATGAAAGTTTGAACCTTTAGCAACACCAATGCTAAGATAAAAGAATCACCTTTGGAGTTAATTAAAACTTTAATACAAAGTATTATTTCAAATCGTTTCATAAATAACTACATATTTGAAAAGTAAATAATTTCTTCAATATTCTTTTAATTTTTTGAGAAATTTCTTAGAACATTTCCCTCTGAGATGTTTAAACCATCATCCTGTTTAAATACCAAAAGAATATTTCCAAAAAACGAGATTTAAATAGAATTAATTAAGATATTTAAATTATGTATCTTCAACCGTATTTTTTCACAAAATGCTTTCTTTACAAGTTAAAATCTTCGAAATTAACTTTACATGGATAGACATAAGTATAGTATTCATAATTAAAGGTTTCTAACCTTTTTTGCTTTAAAACTGCATTTAAGCAGTTTAAAAGTTTATTTACTTGCTTTTTAACTGCTTTTAAAACTTCATTAAACGTTGTTAGTGTAATACACACAAACAACTACTTTACAGTGACATTTTAGTATCCAACACTAAGATGATTTATCTTTGAAAGAATGATAAGCGATTATGTGTCCATTTACATTTGCCTTTTTGGTCTTATATTTGCCTTTTTGGTCCCGGTGGCCAAGTGGTTAGAGCGCATGACTCAGCAGTCATCAAAGGCACTTTGGTTCGAGTGCTGCATAAAAGATGGGTGCTTTTTTTCTTCTGTTTTCTTTCTGCTGTGTCCTGCTTTCTCACTTTATCTCTTATTTATTAAAATCATTACAAGATATACCAACTGATATGTAGAACCTCATGACGAAATTTAAAAACAAATTAGAATAAAATAATAACAATTCGTAAAAATTCAAAATTACTGCATTCCTGAAAATTATTTTCACGCTTAGTGGAAATAAAGGCAAAAGCACCATATTAAGTAAGAAAAATAATTTATTAATTCAGAATATCTAACAAGCTCTCAACCTAAAGCAGCTCTATGTTTCATCAGAATTTGCACTTATGCACTACTTCACTTTATTCATCAAAAGACCAATACATTGCAACCAACAATAAGCGTTTGTATATCGAAAGCTAAAGAATTTCGATATATTTTACTCTCTGATATTCGACGCTTAAAGTACGTTATGATTAAAAATTGCCTAATTGATTAAATGATTTGAAATAAAAGTTTTTAATCTTAATATAACTGACTTATCCATAATGCTGAAAAAGTTATTTTCGTATTTGCCTCATTTATACAAAGTAAAGAATGATTGCATCCTATACAAAGATTTAAGTACATGGTGATACAAAAATCTGCTTTGCATTATTTTCTTGCTTTACAAATTCCAATGGCAAACCCTTGCAATCACAAAATTTTTGTAAGCATCAGTGCACTCCGCTTCCTCATACAATATATGCATCCATATGCAAAAACAACTAGCGCTACAATATTGCTAAATTCTTGATACTATTTCGCGCAATGTATTCCTTATGATCCAAGAAAATGAATTTCTTCGAAAGCATTATTTGAGGTTCATTAACAGTTAGCTTTGCTTAGTGGATTAATTTATTAGCTATGAAAACACATGTTAAAATTAATAAACGTGCTACGATTGAAACTGTAAGGAGTTATGTTCAACCATTTAATAGGCCTTAAGAATGGAAATCTGTAGACGCATACCACCAGGCCCGGATCTGAAAAAAATAAACGATAGGTCACGTGGCATAATCGAAGCGGAAAAAGTAAAATAAAGAGTCCAAGAGATTGGGTTTCCACTGCAATATAACATTTTCCTCTCCGTTATAGAGATCTTTAAAATATTTCCCGAAAAATGTGTTGAATATGCACTAGTTAAATAATTTTTGTCTCCATTTCCTCTACTAGCATTCTCAAAGTAAGGGATGACTCCCTCCCCTAGATACACGTGGATCTAGGGGAGACCTAGGGCAGGACCACATGTATCTTTCTAGATACATGTGGTCCTACATACCACAATGAATTACTTTACAGTGACATTTTAGTATCCAACACTAAGATGATTTATCTTTGAAAGAATGATAAGCGATTATGTGTCCATTTACATTTGTCTTTTTGGTCTTATATTTGCCTTTTTGGTCCCGGTGGCCAAGTGGTTAGAGCGCATGACTCAGCAGTCATCAAAGGCACTTTGGTTCGAGTGCTGCATAAAAGATGGGTGCTTTCTTTCTTCTGTTGTCTTTCTGCTGTGTCCTGCTTTCCTCACTTATCTTCTCCATGTCACAATATACTGACTTGCTTCTATCAGACCTCTGAGGCCAGTGCTTGAGGGGTAATTGAATTTTTAGTTTTTAATGTTTGAGATACTCGTTTAGTACATGTGAAATCTATTCCCTTATCTTCCATGCCAAAAACATCATTTTCTATCATTGCCACTGAATATTTTTAGACCCAGAATGCAATTTGTAACTTATTTTTGTCGTACTACCGACTATATCTCATTTGAGGTTAATCCCTCTTCTTCATTTTTTCATAAAGTTTACTATTATTACTTTTTGCGAATCGATCATTCCTTAAGACAGCTTTAGGAATGAACCACCGTGAAGTTTCCTCGGATACAATACCCCTTAGAGATGGCTGATGACTCCTCTGATGAATCTGATCGTAACTCATAGAGGCAAAAAAAAAATTTGTGACGCACTCTACATGCTTTGTTTTAATAGATTCAAAGAAACACCTCTGACGTAAGCAATTGCGATGTGTACTCTTCCAGAGCCGAAAAACCTAACGATCACTCTGAGCTGGTAAATGATCGCAAAATTCCCCCACACCCCAACCTCCTACAAAAAGAATTTAAAATAGGAAACGTAAATAACATATTTTTGGCGCTAGATCAAAAGGGGTATAGTCGCTCAAATAAATATCCGAACACTATGGTTGATTACAAAAATACAGAAAAAATATCTAGCAACAATTGTCTTAGAAATCAGTGATCTGACAACCTTCGTGTACTGTACGCTATTACTGTACACGAAGGTTGCCAGATCACTAATTTCTAAGACAATTGTTGCCAGATATTTTTTCTGAATTCTGCAATCAACCATAGTGTTCGGATATTTTTTTGAGCGACTGTATTCATACGCGGAAGATATATCGTTTAAACGAAAAAAACAAAATGATGTTCTGATAATATAAACGAAATAAATATATATCTTATGATTCATTAATAGTATAATAAATATATAAGCATACCTCGTGTAGCTCTCGGGGTACTTTTCTGAAATCAGAGCGTTAAATGAACGATCGTTAAACGAGGTCTTATTTACACTATATAGTGTACAGAACGAAAATTTTCTCATACTTGTATGATTTATTAATTTTTAAATACAGTCTGAAAATAAAAGCCTATTAAATTGATATAATTACACCTATTTGTTTATTTAAAAATTCTGCAAGTTATCATTTAATCAGTTCAGTTTTATATTTATATTCAAAGTAAGTTTCAAATCTAAAAAAAAATAATAAAATTCAAAAATCTAAAAAGAATATGTGACAGCTTGTTAGAAAATTATTCAAAATTGATTGCTCTACACTTTTCTATTTCTCTTTTAGCAATTCAGTGTATGGTGCAAAACATTCAATACTCTACGCTTTGCACAACAAGAGCTTTCGAAATTAGGATCGCTCTCATTCAAATTATCAACTGCATCTTGAATTATCTTCTTAAATATATATATTTGTATCATTAATTTGAGTCGTGTAAAGTAGTGATATGCGTTTTTTTGTTTTAAATAACATTAACGGATATCTTATTAACTATTCTGACAATGATAAACTCACAAAAAAAGAAAACGAAAAAAAAACCTCTTCTTAAAAAACAGCGCAATATGAAACAGAGTTAATTGAGGTAGCGCTAAACGAGGTTTGCTTACATATATATATATATGATATAATATATATATAAGTATATATAATATATATGACATAATATTTAATATATATGTGATATATAATTCATATATGATATATAATATATATAATATGAAATATATATATTTTTAGTATATCATGAAAACTGATAAATGTTAATACAGAAAAACAATACATACTGTAAACCCCAACTGCATATGTGCCTAAAGGCAGATAAAAAAACCAACACACTGCCCTTTTTTTTCTTGATCTGCCTATCTTATCAAAATTCGAGCAATTACTTGAGCAATTGTCCTTCGTTAGCCGGTTTGAAAATTCGGATCGGCACATGACATCACAAAATGGACAAAAATGAATAAATTTCCGGACTCATACTGATTTTCTGCGTATTCTGAGCAACACGATCTCCGCGTATTTTATATAGTGTAGTCATGAGCTGTGGAAATATGCCTTCCTCCTTTATCGTTATCCCGATAAGAGTTGAAGTTTTGTACTCTTTAGAAACGCATTATTATCAATTAAGAGATGAATTTTATACAATGCAATTTTTAGGTTCCAGATTCCGTGGTGTTTGAGGGAAAGATGTATCTTCTGATTGTGCACAGTGTATTTCAATTATAATGAACGATCAGTTACGGTTAGGGTTTCCGTTATTTTCCAGTGGACGGCCAACAATCGATAGGCTTTTGACATGCAATCATAAAGTCAATATACTCAGAACTCGCTGGTTGGCTCATAATCTAGAGTTCCCAGTTTCGATTTCCGTATAAGCCAGCGTTAAGATTTATCTCGCTGAAAATCCATTCTGCCGTTGATCAGCACAACTTGGAAAGGCCACTGTCCGTTGGATGGGACGTTAAGCTGTGATGCTGTGTGCGGGAGAGTCATAACCTGTGCACATTAAAGGATGTGCTGTATGGCTTTGACGAGAGGCATTACATCTATCTACTAACAGTTGTCCACTGGGTGATCTGACAACCTTCGTGTACAGTACACGTAGGTTGCCAGATCACTAATTTCTAAAAAAAATCGTTGCCTGATATTTTTTTCTGAATTCTGTAATCAACCGTAGCGTTCGGATACTTTTTTGAGCGACTGTACCTGGGTTGCATGGTGTATCTTCCTGCAGACGTTTGGAAAAAAGAAAGGAATTATACCGTCGTCCTCACAGAAACAACAATGGAGCACCTAGAGAGAATAGAAAAAAATGGTAAACGTTTAAAGCCCCTGACACTGACCATCGAAGAAACTCTCTTCTACCTCTTCGTTGGGTATCTTACCAATGATTAATTAATTACTGACGTTTAATCGAGCAGCTTTAATTAGTGATGTTAGGTGTAGATTATTTAAATATCGATTTTTCTAAGACATTCTTTCAGGTTTTCAAGAGTTGCAAAGATTTTTGAATATTTAATGACAGCACTGCCAATCATAAGGATTAAAATCAGAGGTTAATTCAAATTTAATAAATATTATTTCAAATTTTTTAACAAAATTATTTAATTTTTTAAAGTTTATATTAATAATTATTTCACTTTTATTCTAAACTTAAATATTTCAGCTTCCATAACTGAATATTTTTGAAATTCATCACTTTTATAGGCTTAATGGGGTTCTTTTATCTTCAACATCATCTTATAAAATGGTTATTCGTATGGAAATAGGCCTTCTACTAGCATAACACGGAAATTTTTAATATAATATTTTTTCTAGCCAGCGTAGAAAAATGCTTCTTTTTATTGATAGATTTGATGGTGATTTTTAATTTATATCCATCAATATTTTATTATGAAAACTTACTTTTGAAGCTACCACTGGCATAATATGGAAATTCTGGTAATATAATATATTTTTCTAGGAAGTGGAGAAGAGTACTTCTTATTAGTCAAAAGGAACTCACATTAGTGATAGTCACAGGAAGATTTTAGTTTCAAGAATTAGTCACATGTGAAAAAAATATGTCAATCTGTCTCCCGTATCCGTAACTCAAATTGATGGATTTTTTTCGAAACTTCCCAAATAACAGTGGTTGAAATATTGGTTAAAGTTGGATATGAACCAAAGCTTCCTCTTATAAGTTAAATGTTAACGACAATAGGTCGATATACCTCCAACTTCGAAATAAGCATCTTGGTTGAACAATGTACCTGATTCGTTCTGTCATCAATAATATTAAATATTACTTTTTCACTGGCTAGTAAGTCAATCGTAGCATTCCAATAGCTAAAACTTTAGTTTGAAGGCATAAATTTATACAGTTACTTATTAATGGTTGGTGACTGAGTAGTATTCAAACTGTAGAATAATCTAACTTGTACTATTCATGTAATTAATTTAGAAGCATTTCAGGTTGAATTAATGTCATGAAAATTATTCTGCTAGAATGAAAATCTTAAATTCCATTACTAGTTCCTACGTGAGCTTCAAATTGTCAATTACCTAACAAAATAACTATTTAGAGCATCAAAACAACATCGTATTTAATTGAGGTGTAAAGTTCAACACCCATTCATAGTAATCAAGTCGGAACCATTTAAATAAGTCACCGGATTTGCATTGATGAGAAGTTGATCCTAGAAGCGCTTCGCATGATTCCTTTACTTCACTTCGCCAATTAAGTAGAAATTGACCCTGTTTAGCGGATAAAATTTTCCAAACCCACTACTTAAGAGTAATCAAATAAAAGCCCAGGATTAACTTTTGATAACAGAGCTCGTCAGTATTGGGTAGTTGCAGTCTTCAGGGGATTTCAGTATTCTTATTTCTCTCAAGATGGTGCCAGCAGTCTCGTAAGCTCCATCTAATTTCCATAAATAAAGGGTCTATCGAGTGGAAGATTCCTGTCGTTATCGGCAACGAGAAAACAAAATAATTATTTATTCCCGTAGGAAAAATCTCTTTGTCTCTGAGCATTTTTTGCATTTATTTTCACTAGGGAAATTATTTTCAGAATATTTAAAGTAACTTTAAATTTTAAACTATGCATTTTGGTTTTTCTTGATATTGTTGGCGAATATTACTTGTTTATTTGTCCCGAAATGATTCTCATTCCTCAGAGTGAAATGGTTTTCCAGTCCATTTTCCAATCAGCAGTTCATGCGTTGCTGAGAAATTTTTTATATGTTCTGTATTTACTTGAAAGCTTAAACGTAATAAATTACCCTTCAAGAAGCTGCTTTGCCGCGGAGTTCTGACATGAGTTTATCAGTATAACACGCCATAGATATCTGTTAGGAAGACGAGTTCTCATCAGAGAGAGAACACAGAAATGAAAGATCCATACCTTACCTGGTGCTCGAACCCAGGTTCCTTCGATTAGTATTGAAGAGGGCTAACCACTGGGTCATCGGAACGCTCATTAATTGGTATGACGTTACTATGCCAGATTTTGGCTTTTTGGCTTTTGTAATTGTAAAGTAAAACAGATATTTCAAGCACACAAAAGCACACAAAGAGTGAAACTTCTGCATTCTATTCATAGTATTAAGAAATGTAATGCTGCTATATAAATAGAGCAACCATCTGGCTCGCATCTATGGGTGGAGCGCAAGGGGTCGTCTCCTTCCCTCCTTTGAAAGTGCTGGTAATCGGAACGGACGCGAAATATCATTAAAAACATTTGTTACATATTTTTCAAGACCTTTTCCGAAAACCACTACAGCGGAGGGAAAAATATTACATATGAATGACGTTCCTGCTCAATCTTTGTCCTCCACCTGTTCTTTCACTCGGGTAGCTTAACTACCATTTTATTATTTTCTAGATTCTTGCCTGCACTCCAATACTCAGTAATCGATATATGAATATGACTTTTCAATTGAATATGCGATTTATATCCCACTAGTAAATCAGCTATTGTAAATATACTGGAATACTATAGAAATATTATTTCGTAACAAAGACACTTACTGTCATTTCATCCTTTCACATTGCAGTCTTGATTCCATCAGTGCACTTCCGATGTTATGCTCCTCTCTGGTGACTTTTTACGATGCAGCGCTCCGGATATCTAATGTTTATCACGATCAACTCCGGCAAATCTTCTCACTGAATCCTAAAGGAGCATTCTTCTTCCTTTGGGTTTTCTTGCTATTTTACTGCACAACTTTGCATAAAAAAAAACAAATATCTTCACGCTGTTACTGAGTATTACTTTTCTGCCCATCTCTACCAAATTTCTTCAATTCTGCCGAAAAAGTGTTATCTTACTCTTTACATTTCAAACTCTTCACACGTCTCCTTACTAGTCTTGCAGAAATATATTGCTACAACTTTGTTTCCTTGTTTCTTTCTTTCTGTTTCAAATCAATCTCACAATTCAACTCTTAATGCCAACACGGGTTGGATAGTTTTACCGCTGAGCGACACTTTTGTCACACAATAGGCTGAATGGCCAGGTCACAAGGACCCCAAGTGCTCAGAAAAGGTTTAGGGAAAGGGATCCACTGGACAGCTGTTAGAAGATAGATAGTAGCCTCCCGTCAAGGCCATCCAGCGTGTTCTTTGACATGCACAGGGTATGGCTCTTCTGAACTCGGGGTTAGGGTTTACTTTCCCATCCGATAGACGGTGGTATTTCCAGGCCTATCGGTGTCCCCTTTCTGATCGGTGATAAATATCAATTCTGTCCTAGTGGGACTCAAACCTGCGAACTACAGATTACGAGCCCGGTGCGATACCGATTGAGCCATCCCTTCCCTCTTTAACTCTTGAAACGTTAGCTTTTCTATACACCTCTACTTAGAAAAGACTCGAATAAATTTACAAATGGGTTTATTGTCCCATCAGAGCGCTATAAGTCATAACAAAATCCATTGTTACAATACTTCAAAAAAACTATACTTATATATTCTAAATGGAAATTTAATGGTAAATTCAAATCTTATTAGCAGATTCTCAATATCGATTATTAGATTTTGAATGATACGTAAGGTGATAAAAATATGTGGCTTTGCTTTTAAGTTTTTTGCATTGTTTTTGGGATTGTTTTTATAACCAATGTTGTTTTTTTCTAATTAATTATGTTATTTGCAAGTAGTGTTCAGTTTTGAATTCCTTATAACATTTCTTTTCAAACTGTTTCCTTATATCATTCTACAAAAGAGAAGTTGCTTTTAATAACCCGTCCAACATTTTAGTAGGTACTAAAATTTAGAAAACTTCAGGAATTTATTTTCTGCTTGGAAACGTTTATGAATTAATAGTCTTTGATGTTTGGAGTCTTTCAACAAGGTATGTTTGCTACTCAATTTAACACATGTTTAACATGTGATTTTAGTTTGAGCAGTTTAGAGATATTCCAGTGTAAGAGACTTTAGATTAGCATACTAGCGATAGACGGTGATGTCTTCAGGCTATCGGTTTCTGCTTTCTCACTGAGGACGAGCCTTCGGGAAGATAGGAAAATGTCCATGTTACAACTAAGCTTAAAAGGGAAAATCCCAGTCAACAAATTTTGAGTACCCAGCGATGGATAACAGCATGATTCGATTGCAGCGGTGATGTTCAAGAACTTCTATAGGTTTATAAAAATAAATTTAATAGCTTAGAAGTTAGTTTCAGAAAATTAGCAAACTGCTCGCTAAATGAAAAAAGAAGGGCACAGTTTGAAGAAGGTTGAGAAGAGCAGTAAGCCCTGAAGATAGGACTCAGGCAAAATATGTTTCAAAAGTAAACTGTTTCGCAATATGTAATAGGACACTTTCACGCTCTGTGAATACGAAATCGCATTTAAATCTTCCTAAATTTGAAAATAAAACTCTCTTTATATCCACAACGATTCACTGACTAATTGAAAATAATATTTTAAAGAAAAACATCACTGCAGATAAACTAAAGAGTGCGCACAAATCTCTTCAATGTTTTAAAAGTTGTTATTAGCTTCAAGATAAGCCTTTACACCTCGATGGTAATTCAGGGGTTCTGCCTTACAGATTTCTTGCTATTATTATCATTCATCATCATCATCATCATCATCATCGTCAAGCAGCCATGTAAAAATATTCTTTCATGAAAGAGGTATGCATTTTTGAGACATTTTGTTTGTATTCCTTTATATATATATATCACTTTAATTAACCAGCTATCATTGTAGTCTGGCAAAAACCACGTAATTTTTAAACTCTTATAAAAATATCGATTTCAAACTAATAAAAAAATTTGAATTTTTATTTCCAATTTATATATTCGGAAATAATCATACAGTACAGGCCCTGATCCAGAAAAAATAAAGGGTGGCAGGCAAGTAGGGAGATACCTAAAGGAGGGGTTGGACCCCCCCCCCCCGAAAATCCTGTTGTCTTGTACTAAATCTCAAACTAGACTACCTAAAACTTGGCTAAAACTAAACTAACTAAAACTAACAAACTTGGCTAACCTACTTCTAAGCTTTTTCTACTATAGACATACATACCGAAGAATCAAAACATTATGACCAGCGCGTCTTTATGCAAATCGAAGCAATTGCAGGTAAACGACGGCTCATATGAAGGTCATGAAACGGTATAAATAACACATGATACTGATAAGCAGTGTTAAGCAGTGTTATTCTTGTTCCTCAGATGGGAAAGTAGGCGGACTTAAGTGAGTTTGACAAAGGCCAAATTGTAATGTCCAGACGACTGGGTCAGAGCATTTCCGAGACTACAAGATTTGTGGGTGCTCACGTTCAGCCGTGGTTAGTACCTTCAAAAATTGATCTGAGGAGGAAAAACCACGAACCGCTGGCAAGGTGTGGGCCGACCACGGCTCATCGCTGCTAGAGTTGAGCAAAAATATCCCGTATGGTACGAGCTAACAGATGGGATACGGTGGAGCAATTCGCCCGTAATATGAATGCTGGTGACGGGAGTAATGTGTCACAACACACAGTAAATCGAACCCTGCTGAAAATGGTACTGCGTAGCCACAGGACTCTCCGGTGCCCATGCTAACCTCGGTTCACCGTCAAAAGCGCCTATAATGGGCATGCGAGCGTCAAAACTGGATCTTAAATGATTGGAAGAAGATCATCTAGCCTGTTGAATCTCGTTTCCTATTTCACCCTGTGGGCGGTCGTTTACATGGGGAAGTGTTGGCACCAGGATTCACAAGCCTGTGGAGGAAGTGTAATGCTTTGGGCATTGTTCTGCTGGGAAACGCCTGATCAAGTCATTCATGTGCAGGAAACTATAACGTTTACCTCCTATCTAAACATCATTGCAGACCAGGTACAGCCTTTCATGGCAACGGTATACTCATCTAGTAGTGACTTCTTTCAGTAGGATAATGCGCCTTGCCACAATGCCCGGATTGTTCGAGAATGGTTCGCGGATCATGAGGAAGACTTCCAGATATTGCCCTGGCCTCGAAATTCCCCAGACATCAAACCAATCCAGCATGTGTGGTTTGTGTTGGAACAGCATATCGATCTGCGACGCCTCAACCACATAACTTACCAGAATTAAAGGATCTGCTGGTAACATGTTGGTACTAAATACCACAAGACACCTTTAGAAATCTTGTAGCATCCATGCCTTGTCGGGTAAGAGCTGTTTTTGCGGCACATGCAGAACCAACATCATATTAGGCAGGTGATCATAATGTTTTGGCTCTTCGGTGTATATAGCTAAATACCAAAATTAGAGACATTTCTTTCGGCCTTTGCCTGTAACAGCAGTATCAAACTTGAAACTCACTCTTACCAAATATCCTCCTGGAGGTGCTATTGCAATTTGGTATCGGAAAAATAAAATTTGTATAAAGTTATAGACGTTGTGAAGGCATTTTAGTAAGTAATCCAGATGCTATATTTGTCATACAGCAGTAAAAATTAGAATATTAAACTGTGTTCATAAATCAGCCTTTTAACAGAAATTCGATTATTTATGCAATATGAATGCGAAATAGAATATTCTGTTGAGCAGCTGCAAGAATAAGCATAAACCGCAAGTTTTTAATGCACACAAGAACAAACGACTCACATAAAAACATTTGTATTGATTTAAGGACTTCATACAATATTTGTAGAAATACTGTAATATAAAATATTTCCCTCGTTATGTGAACAGAAATATAAATTCCCTGCATTTTATTTTAATGCTATGAAGACTGCCGAAAGTACCTAAAGTTAGGTATCTCTTATTTGTTTGTTCTGTAACATTCTAAAATTCCTTAAAACATTTTGTGATCTTCATAATATTCGAATTTTGTTTGAAAGGAAAAAAATATAATTCCTTTCATCAGAAATTCAGTGTTTTTTAGCTCTATTTAAATTAACCCTGCAACATATTCTTGCTATTTATGTACGATTTCTTCCTTAACTTATATTTTAAATCCAGTTTCCCTTGCAAATTTTATCCTCTGCTGATTACAATAATCATTATTTAATCACAAAGTAACAAGCACGACATAAATTATAGAACAATATCAACATTAAAAACAAATATAGTCTTGTAATGAAATAAAATATACTATATACATCCCGCTTTACCAAAAGATTTGGTTCTAGGCTCCTGTCAGAAAATGGCAACTTTCGTATCTGGGGATATATTTCATTGGCTTTCTGTGAAAGCTAAAGAATTAACAACAAATAGGCATTTGTAATTTTCCATTTAAGTATTTGAAATAGGAGAACAAAATATTTTAAACAAATAAATTTAACGCAATCATCATTGGTGAATAGGAAATAATCATTTTCAACAACAACCAAAAAAAAACTCAAATTTTCGAATATGTAGAAGATATTTCGATTAATAGTATAAATTAAATCTAATGAAAATTATGGAAAATTCAAATAGTAATATTTTATTACTAACTAGCAATTATTTAAAGACATGTTTATTTATCTCTTGAAAAAAAATTCCCATCCCCCAGATGATAAGTGATAATTCGGTAATGTCAGTTTAAATGCATTGATCACGACACTTTACCATTAAAATCTCTGAAATTTCTATCACGAATAGACAATTTATAATATTCGTTAGAGTGTTGCATTTTCCAACTTTCGGGATCTCTAATGGTGGAAATTCAAACTATTGGAAGATTCGGGTAATGTGAATCGCAACAAAATATTAGTACCTACCAAAACTGAACTGAACTTTCATATATCTGCTAAGGCAAATATGATGAATGTCTATAAATGGATAAGCAGATAGGAAACGGAAAAAATAGTTTATTTTTATTATTTGTGAAATGAGGTAAAAGGATTAAAACATTACCTCATAACAATTGTTATAAGTTTTAATTACTTTATATTAGTGCCTGTATCGAAGATTTACTCTCAGTGTATGTGCGATTATGTGCCGATTATACATCAGTTGACTCTCCTGACAAAATGTTCCAAAATTTTAATAATTAACACTGTTCATAACCCTATTCGCCAATCTAACCAACGGAGTCTCTCTCTGCACAATATGCTGCTTAAAGGAGGTTGCAAACTTTTTTGCCTAACCTCATCATTAGTTACAAAGTTGAACCACCTAATGCCCAAGATACTGCGTAAGCATCTGGAATCAAAAGCATCTAGTTTCCTGTTATCTTGTTTACACAGCGTCCAAGTTTCACTACCATAACTAACCCTAGAAAGAACCAAACTATTATACAGCCTACATTTAGTCTTTAGGTGTATACGCTTATTTCTCCACACTCTCCATAGATTCATAAAAGTCCCTGCAGCAATCCCTATTCGTCTGTTAATCTCATGCCGCACATCATCATTATCTGTTACATAGCTCCCAAGATAATTAAACTGTGACACCTACTGAAGACTTCAACCATTCAGATTAACTGAATCACAGCCTGCCTGACCAATTTTCATCACTTTAGTTTTCTCTCTGTTTATAACCAAACCTACTCTACTACCAGTCTCATCAACAGATCGAATGAAAGAGTTCATCTCATCAACATCATTTGCCAAAAGGGCTAAATCATCAGCATAATCTAAATCAGACATTTTCGTATCTCCAGCCCATTTAAGGATAAAATCTTTCCTTTGAAGTGAATTTCGCATAACATAATCAATAACCAAACTAAAGAGAAAAGGAGACAAAATGCACCCTTGTCGAACAACAGAAGTAATGCTAAACCAATTGCTACAAGCCTTGCCAACTTTCACACACGACTCAGTGTTATTATAGAGAGCTTTCATTATGTTAACTAACTTGTCTGGTATACCATATGATCTCACAATCAACCACAAATTATGTCGATCAACAGAGTCGAAAGCCTTTTTGAAATCAACAAAGCTAGCATCCAAAGGTTTCTGAAACTCTAAACATTTCTCAAGAATCTGCCTAAGTGAAAATATCTAATCCACACATCCCCTAACATTTCTGAATCCACATTGCTCATCACGCAATTGACTGTCAACCAGATTCTTAATTCTATTAAGCACAATCATGGAAAAAACTTTACCTGGAACAGAGAGTAGGCTGATACCCCTATAGTTATCACAAGAACTGCGATCACCTTTTTTGAAAATAGGGATAACAATAGCTCTGGTAAAATCCTTAGGAACCATGCCTTTATCATAAAAGATATTCAGAATTTCAGTCAACCAAGTGGTAACCCAAACATTTCCAGCTCTAAGCATTTCTGTAGTAATTTCATCTACCCCTGGGTATTTATGAAGTTTAAGTTTAGAAAGAGCCAAAATAACTTCAGATTGTGTTATAGGGCCAACATTGAAGCCACCAATGCATCTATCATCATTGCAAACAATGGGAATAGAACTAACCGCATTGTTCAGAATATTACTGAAATGCTCAGCCCACCTAGCCATGACAGAATCCTCACCTTCTATAACCTTACCTTGTTTATCCTTCAATCCCTGTATACCTGTCCGTTTTCTACCACACAAAACATTAACTATCTGGTATAGCTCTCTGCTGTTGTGCTGTATAACTGCTTCCTCGGCTTTGTCAGCCAAACCATCAAGCCAAAGATTCTTATCAGCAGCTAACTGATATTTTACACGTTTATTAAGGTCTCTGTAATGCTTTCTATTAGGACTAGTAGGGTATTGATTAAGGACATTCCTGCAGTTCTTTCTTTCCGAAATAAGCTCAAGTGCCTTATCACTCAGATAATTCTGTCTCTTCTGCTCCTTTTTTCCTAAAAGAGTACTGTTAGTGTCCAAAAAAGTCTGTTTAAAATGATCCCATTCTTCCTCAACTTCAGTAGTAAGCATACCATGACTGTCATAATGACTAAGTAACCTATCATGGTAAGCTTTGCTTATAACTGGGTCTTTCAGACCCAGTTATAGTCAAGTATAACTGGGTCTTTCAGTATTAAAAGCAAATTTTTTAACCCTTGCACAACACTTTTTAAGTTTAAGTTGCAAGACACTTTTAACAAGGTAATGGTCAGATCCAATTTCAGCTTCCCTATATGCCCTGGTATTTCTAACAGAACTAGCCCATTTGCTGTTAATTAATAAATAATCAATCATATTCCTATGCAGCCCATCAGGTGAAACCCATGTGTACTTATGTATGTTGCGGTGTTTGTAATATGTGTTATTTATTCTGAAACCATTGAGTTTACTTACCTGTAGGAGTGGTTGCCCATTGCCATTGCAGCTACCAATACCAAAAGGGCCAATCACCCCTCCCCAAAGGTCAGAATCAGTACCAACTTTGGCATTGAAGTCACCAAGAACAAGGGTAATATCTCATTTCTGGACAGAATTCAAAATATCCTGAAGTTGTTCATAAAACCTATCCTTCTCATCCTCATCGGCATCCTCAGTGGGGGCATAACAGCAGATAACATTCAGGTCTTTAACGCTTGTCTGAAATTTTGCTGTAAGAAACCTTTCATTAATGCACTTATATCCTAGAAGAGCATCACTAGCCTGTCTGCTGAGAAGCAGACCCACGCCTTGGTGATGCTTATTGTCGTACCTCCCTGAAAAGAGAAATTTAAGATTATTTTTAAGAATCTGACCTTTATCAGTCCATCTGGTCTCTTGCAAGCCGAGAATATCTAAATTGTAATGGTGGAATTCTTGTGTGAAGACATCAAGAGAAAAAGCTCTGTGCAGAGTCCTCACATTCCAACTACCTATGGGAAGAAAATGGTTAGTAGGATGTTTAAAGAAACTATGTTTATTGAGAGAGGGAATGCCGACAATATCAAACAGCCCCCTAATCGCAGACATGGGGCAAAGACCCGTTCCCCCACCACTAATGGCTGAAGCCATCTACACTGGAAGACTTCCTCCAATGTAGAATTTGACGATGCCAATAGAAGCAAAGAGTTCAAGTGCCTGCGATGACCTCTGCTCAGGATTATCCACCAGCTGATAAACATATCCTGCGAATCTATTCACTTGGGGCTGTCAACCCACAAACAAACAGAAAACATAGCGGAAGATTTTCCCTCCACAGAAGCCCACCAGTGCAGAAAAATCAGGATTCATAATCAAGCTCAGAGCCATATATCTGTCCTGTCCAGTGGGTTTATATGGTCAGCACCAGGACCCTGTGTGGTTGACCACTTCTTAGCAGGGTAGAAAAAAAAGAAAAGTAGCCATAGTTGTCCAGATCAGTAGGCCACACTAATCTGGCAGCCCTCCCCTTCCGTTCACTTCCACAAGAGAGTATCTCTTTTGAAAGGTACTAATTGTCTGCACCACGAGAAGGCGGGTCGGACATTAGGTGCTAGGCCTGGCCGGTTCTATGCATCATTACAGGGGATTGGTGCATAGCTCTCCTTCCAGTGACTACCTAGCGACCATTTACAGACTCTAGTAGGAATATATATCAAAAATGAAAAATCCGATTTACGCAGTTCTTAGACGTAACAGACTTTATTCAAATTAATATTATAACTTTTTTTTCCCAGAATTCATATTTTTTTAAAACACCCTCCTCTCTGTCTCTAAAACTTTCCCTAAAATTCGCGGTGAATTATTGTGTCGTCTAGGGAATTTCTCCAATTGGCAACTCTGACTGACAACTAGTGATTCAACGATAGTATCATATCGGAAACCTTCGGAAAACTGACTCACTCGCTCGGAAAATAAAAAAAAAATTGGCTCTCTGTCAAAACCATCGAAAATTCTGAATACCGTATAAAGTGGTATGCTAATACGTAAGGAATTATTGCTTCTGATATGTGGAGTCTAATAAAGTGACAAAATACTGACAGATATTTTTAATAAAAGGGAAATTATTGGTAAATAAAGTATGACTCTTTTATGCTTAGGTTTGGCGCATTAGAGATACGAATTTAGTTTTTTAACTCAATTTCTGTTGTGTTGGAGGATTACGTTTATGAAATTTCGAAGTGGATGATTTCAATTCGTTCACAGTTCCCGATAAATTTTCCGCAACTTCCTCTGAATCACAAGATAAAATCACGAAATATAGTAGATATCGTTTCGTTTAGAAATACCCCACCCAAACAAACAAACAGTTTTAACGTTTATATTTTTCTGAAAGTGCCCCCAATGTTTAATTTTTTAAAAGCGACGGAGAAAACATGGAAGCTTTTGGCCTGTGTTGGTTTCTCCTACACTCTACAAACGCTTACACAAGGAATACAGCATACAAACACTTAAACAAAGACATGCCCGTTGGAAAAGTAGTCAGTTACGCTAACCACAGCCCAGGTACGGTCGCTCAAAAAGTATCCGAACACTATGGTTGATTACAGAATTAAGAAAAAAATCTGGCAACGATATTTTTAGAGGTTAGTGATCTGGCAACCTTCGTGTCACGTGACACGAAGGTTGCCAGATCACTAATTTCTAAAAAAATCGTTGCCAGATATTTTTTCTGAATTCTGTAATCAACCATAGTGTTCGGATACTTTTTTGAACGACTGTACGACTTGAATTACAAAACTCCAGGACTGGAGAAACTTCTCTTCTCACCTGTACCTTTAACCACTACCGATAGCAACACCACTGACTCTGTACCTCATTAAAATGCTCAGTAACTTTGTAAGTGTTGTAGAACGAATATTTGATGAGTGCTCGTAATATAAATACTAATTTATATGCTTTGTTGTTGTCGCCGTCGTCGTCGTCATCATCATTATTAGTACATGTGTATTTTAAGTTACAATTCATGAGCATTCATTATAGCACTGAGTAGAACGCTGAGGAAGTTTGAAAGAGCTCCTAAACTTAGCTTCATTTACATTGCTTTTTTTAAAGCTAGATTTTTTAAAGTTATACGGAACCAAAGGCGGAAACTCATTTTATGGATTAACTATTTCTTACGGATTCGGTAAAGCTATCAGTTTAAGTTCTCAGATATCATTCATGATAATTATCGTCCTTGCATCATCCCCTTTATTAAAAGGTATATTGATGAGGTAGTAAAAGGTACCTTTAATTTATTGCATACTGGACCAGAGGTACCCAAACATTTTCATACTGGGGTTTATTTTTAATTTTGAATTTCGTTGGAGGGCTACTAATTTTTATTTACGTTTGAATATAAAGCAATAAAGGGGATATCATCAATTAAACAAGTGGAAATAAATAATTAGATAATACTCTGTTAAAAACACATTTCTATTTTTACGGCAAACCAAAAAGCATATAGTAGAAAAAAAGCTACTTCTTGAAAACTAACTCTACCCTTTACCACGCCGTGGGCAATCCTACTTTGCTAAAGGACGACCGGTAGCCTGCGGGTGCCGTAATGGAAATCCCTTCACTGGACAGTTAAATAACCAAGGATTTTTCTGAAATAAATCAACCCTGCAATCATTGCAAAGTAGTTGAGCTAACATGGACACAAGCTTGCAGTTATCAGCAAAAAATTAAGGAGCATAATCACACCAAATTCCTTCTTAATACACTATTAAAATATAAAAAAATATTAGTGTAATATTTTTTCTATTTCTTCGTGATCTTAAGAGTTTTAACCTCTTGCTTTGATACTGGATTGAATTATTTTCAACCGTTGTTCCGCGGAATATTAATATCCGTCCCAAGACAATTCGCAGATGTCCGGAGATTTCTATTATTTTTACACTAAAAAAGGTTTCATATAGAGCTTAAATATTTTATAAAATAATACAAATAAATAAAAAAAAATAATTACTCCTCAAACATCTGCTTGCCACAGATATCTGACAGGAAAATGTCAACTTAATACACCATAGACAATGTCTGTAAGAAAAGTGAGACCTTAGCAAAAAGACAATACGAAAAAGAAATATCCATACACACCCAGGTGTGAACACAGATCCCTTTGAGTAGTAGCCAAGCCGCGCTAACTATTCGGCGAGATATAAAAATAATTTATACTTCCTAAAATACTGAAAAATCTACAGTTCATTATATATACATATCTTGTTTATGCTATAGCAAACTATGTCCACCTCACCAACCTCATTCATAGGCCCAGGCAGGAATAACTTCAGGATGCGAGGATGGGGTGAAAAAAAAAAACAATATTCAAGATAGAAATATTTATGTCAAGTCATTCATTAATGAGTACAGTTGTAATAAAGAATCATTAATAAGGATGTCCGATGACAAACAAAAAAGGAATATTATTGAAAATACATCTAAAAATATTATTTTCATAAAAATAAATAAAATACTTCCAACAACCGAAGGAAAGATAAAACAAATTGCATTTCAATAAAGAAGGTAAAAAAACACTAAATATTTGGTACACCTTATATTATTTAATGTAAATTAATTTTTCATTAATTTTTCCCAGGGGGCGCCGTACTTCACTCTTCCACCAAATTTTTCATCATTTATTAAACGTATTGTCAACGAAAAAAAGTTTAAAACACTGGCTTACGGTAGAGTGAATTAATTCTTATAATTCTAATTAATAATGACGACAGTGACGCGAAATGGGTAAAACAATTTTGAACTGACAAAACGATTTTTCACATTTGGCTAATATCATAAAAATATATAGAGAACAAAAAATGAGCAACAATAGTATGGAAATTTACAAGATAGAGCAAACACAAAAAATTGCACTACATAAATGCCGATAAAAAACACATGAGCGAAGGCTTCAATTAAAGAGAGGGGAACGAGAAAGTGGCATGTCTTACATGGGAAAAGGTACAGGTAAAGAAACGTTAACGACCTCTAATTACCCTTCTTAATAAATCATAGTCATTAGGAAAAGAAAGTTTATGCAAATGAATACATTTCACAATCGCAGAGTTCACATTGCATTTAGTCCTACCGAGGTAACTGATGCTTTTGTATTTCCTTTCATTACTTGCTTCACTAAGAGGCAGATGATCATTTATCAATGTCCTGTTCCCCTGTTAAGCAACATTTCCATTTTTATCTCATTTTGCTTCTAACATTAAAACAATCGTTTTAAAATCCTCATTGATATATTCTTAGGTTTAGCCATTTAAAGTGAAATACAATTCTACGAACATTTCAGATTTTTTTCTCTTTAAATCTAAATAGTGTGTTTACGCTTTACGTTGACAATAAGACGCTTTTTTCAGCACATATTCTGCATTTTTTATTCCATCAGCTATTCCTTTATCGCTGTGTATTTCACTTTCCCCTGTAATAAACCGAAGGTTACTCTCATCTCTCTTTAAACACATGGATATTTAATCTTTATATTTTTTCATATCATATAATTTTTGCTTTCCTTTATTTGGGCTCGTGATGTTCAACATATAACCCTGCAAAGCATTTTGTACTGCCTGCCAGTAAATATATAAGGGTCTTTAAAATGAAATATAGACAAAATGTTAATAAAGCGTAGATTATTTTTTGATCTGTTCAAATTGGTCATGCCTATTGAGACATTTCTTCCAATATATCCTTTCTCCGGAAGTGACTTTGTTTGTTTCATGAGGGAATCTGTAACAATGCACTGCACCTAGTCGTCCGACTTCACCTTACTTCGTTTCATAGAAAACATTGGAAGTCTAGAAGTTTGACAATTTGTTAAGGGAAGGTTTAATTTTTTCCTGCTCTAGGTAGGCCATGACTTTTCAGGTTTTGTGAGCACTGTCATTGACATGAAGAAGGAAGAAGGAGAACCTTTGACACATATATTTTGTACAGTCGCTCAAGAAAATATCCGAACACTATGATTGGTTACAGAATTCAGAAAAATATCTGGCAGCGTTTTTTTTAGAAATTTGTGATCTGGCAACCTTCCTGTACTGTACACGAAGGTATTCCTTCATTATACTTCGTGTACTGTACACGAAGGTATTCCTTCATTATACTTCGTGTACTGTACACGAAGATTGCCAGATCACTAATTTCTAAAAAATCGTTGTCAGATATTTTTTTCTGAATTCTGTAATCAACCATAGTGTTCGGATATTTTTTTTGCCACTGTATATTGCGCCTTCAACTCCATAACCATTTTGGGCAAAGCAATGCTGGTGCAGCATTTGCCATTTATAATCATTTTTAAAGTAAAGTGTCCACTGCTGCCACTCCTTGGGAATAGAAAAAAAATGTGAACATCCTCGTCCTTGAGCAAAGTCTCGTCGGAAGATTTATAGACACAGTTCATCTTTCGCGACACAAACATAGTTGTCGATCTTTCTGGGAGTTGTTGAATAATGAAACCGCGTTTAATCACCTGTGACAATGTCTGTGAACCGTTTGGGATCACTAGGTTCAAACATTGCCAGGATCTCTTTGAACGAGTCGACTCTAACCCTTTTTGCTGTTCTGTTAATTTGTGGGGTAGGCATTTGGCACAGAATTTCGGAAATTTAAATTTTGATGAATTATTGTTTCCCCGCTGCAATCGATACACTGATATCTAAACTTATAACCTAAACGGTGATGTGTAGATTTTTCCTTAATGAGTTCACGAACAGACGCGATGGCTCTCTCTTTCACAGCCTCCTTTGGTATTCCACACGAGGGAGGTGTTCGAAGCTCAGCTATCCTTCTCTGAATTAGTGCATCCATAATAGAACAGTAATAGTGCCATATGAACAGACATGATCCCCATATTCTTGTGATAAATCGGTATGATCTTTTTTTCTTCATCCCCAAGCTGAATCCTTGCGAAAATTAAAATATTTCCCCGTCTTTATTATGTTCCATAGCAACAACGCACAGATTTCACAGACCGAATTTTAAGTACTGCCAAACAAGACGGAAATAATGAAACGCCTTTGCTTTCATCACGTAATGACAAGTTTAGACACGCTTTCACAATTCGTAGTTCATTATCTTCAGAGGATCGAGTGCAAATCTACAGACACACATCAAGATCGTTTCGAACGTTCTCTCTATATGAGCATTGATATTTTCGCGTGATGGGAATTGACGTTCAGTTTAAAGCAGTTTATTTTCATTCTTGTAGATAAACTATAAGGAACTTCTGAATTTCACCAGGACATTATAGAAATATTTTTTTTTCTCATGGTTCATTATAATAATATCTAAAATGATACAATTAATTTTCAGGTCCTTTTATTCATTCCAGGATTGGAAAGATGGTACACATACTACCTACGGTATTGGAAAAAATAACCCTCATTAAATACATCCATTATTGATAAAGGCCTACCATTAAAAAAGTTTGAAAGCCTCTGACCAAGAGAGTGCGACTTTCTAGACCAAAGGTCAGGGTCTTAACCATCCTTCTCTCTGAAGAAATTGTATTGTTCAGAAATCCTAAATTCATCAGCTTATGAAAACAACTATTATAAAAGATCTAAAAAAAGCCGTTTTCAAAATCTGTAGGCGCTAAATTTAGATGATTTTAGCAAGTGCTTAATCAAAATAAATAACGGATTATTATTAAACGACATTTGCTTTCATCATTTACATTATTTGAAATATCTCAGCACTTGTGTAATAAAATAATAATTATTTTAACATCATTATTGTGTTAAGTAAGCGATTAACTAATGCAATAATTTCAAGTTTATTTTTCATCCTTATTCGGATATGTTCAATGGATTAAGATGAGGATCCAGCAAACACATTTTCAATAAGGTATTTTTTGTACTTTTTAAATATAACTTCCAAATGCATTTGATTTCATTAGTATTTATCGTATACTTATTTTATTTCTTACTTTCCCTGTAGCAGAGAGGCTTGCGTGCCTGGCTACTGATAAAAAAACGGGTTTTTTCCCGATAGGCATAGATGGTGTTTTTTTTCTTGTGTTGTCTCTCAGATGAGATCTGACTTTTTTCACAGATCACTGTACCACTAGACTCCTATCAGACTTATGTGGCACACAACTACTTAAGAGGCAATTGACTTAGATATTCAGGACTGAACTCAACAGGAATCTGATCCAATATTTTAGAATTTTTTTGAAATTACATTTTCTGAACAAGTCATGCTTTTTATTCTCTGATTTCTCTGCATGTAGGTATTAATTAATTGTTGATTTCTGCAATTAAATTGGTGCTGATAACGAATCTAGATCAATAATAGTTAAGTCGTTAAATTTTGCCCTTATTATTTTTTCCTCGTTTTCAGCTGAACTTTCTCTGTACAACACTAACAATAATCAATAGTGGTTTGGCCTTTTCTCTAACTTAGTGTCTACGCTGTATAAAGCGTTGTTCTTTTTAATTCTACACATTAGAAGCAGTTTCTAGCTTGCCCAACTTTCTCATATAAGATCTATCTTATCAGTAGTAAGGTTCTCCACTCACAGTGTCAGTTAGAAGCAACAAAACACACATGACTGTGATCTTTTTGAACAGTGGATAGTTTATCTAACCACTATAAAGATTTCACTTTTCTAAGCATTAAAATAGTTCTTGCTCTTATTAATTGATATATAGAGATCATAAAGTCGTAACTCATCCACTAATGATTGTAGCTTCTCTAAAGAAATTGCTTTCTACGCTTTGTTTAATTATTTCAAATCTGTTTTATTTATTAGAGATGAATAAAAGTGTATAAAATATAAACTTAAATAACTTAATTTTGTGTTCAATATTTTATTTAACGTTAGAAACTTTTAATATAAAAATTCATCACTTATAAAAATCTCCGCATACGAAATCATGTAAATTGATAAAGTAGGGATTTTCATATTGTGATCTGTGGGAATCTTGAGTTCTTCCAATGTTCCCATAGACTTTAACAAACTCGTTGTTGACCAACCTTCGACAGTTGACAGAAACAAACTCGATTATTTAATATTTGTCTAATTGCATAAAAAATTAGGGAACATTTCCTAACGTTACATTGACTTCACAATCATTTGTTGATTCTTAAAATATGTCTGAATTACCATTGAAAGAAAGGAACAACTATTTGGTATGTTAATTTATTTCATATTAAAAACAAGGTTTGATTGTCTTGAAACAAGAAACTTTTTGTAGATTGTTATTTTAAAAGAATTTCCAGATATTGCTCTTGCGTGAAAAATTGATAGAAAAACATTATATTCCTTTTAAAACATGATATCTTCTCTGTAAGGATTCTTTTCTAAAAGAAGCAGCAAAAAACTAATTGAAAAAAATTGTTCAATATAGATGGAGTTAACAGCAATTTTCACAGATGTTGAACCCTTAGTGGGTTCTATGTGATTCTATGATATGCGTGAAATGTGCCCAAGTTTAATAATTTTGGGCCTCTATTACCCTTTTTAACAACTAACCTTTGTTTTTATTGATTTTGAAACGATTAATTATGTGTTTGAGTTTACAATAACTCTCCACTATAAATATGTGAATTGCATAAATATAATTATTTAAAATAAAATTTATCATCGAGTGGCTTTGATTAAAATTGTCTTCTTGAGTATTATTCCAAGTGAAAAATTAGTTTAAGCTTTCCATGGAATCAGGAGGTTGGAAAAAAAACTTTCCTATGTTTAGAACAGGTGTTCACTATCATAGAATATATTAGTTACAACAGGCCCTATAAATAGAAAAGATTTGCTATATATAATATATATAGAAAACATTTAAGACTCGGGGGGAGGGGGTAGTTAGCGACGAAGTCGAACCGGAAAAGGGTAAAAGGTAGGAGTGATTGGGTGACAAGAGACTGCATTTTCATTGCGGGGTAAAGCCTTTTCCCTTCGTTTTATAGGTTTTTAAACTGTTTCATGAGAAATGCGTGAACTATGCACAATTTAATAATTTTGGGCCTCTGTTACCCTTACTAGAATTCTAAAACTAAAATCCCTTACTAGAATTCTAAACCTTGCTCCGTCTAGATCCGGCTCCGGTTAATAGCAATATAGATTCAATTAATTTTAAATGTAATTTTATAAAATTGCGAAAAATCATCAGTGATAAAACTTTCTACTACTAATTAAAAAAGGAATTGTTGCGAAATAAAAAACTCGTGATTCCAAAGATTTGTAATGCATTAAATGAGCAGTAGTATACATTTACTCAAACGTTGACTTGCTAAATTGCATTAATTTATCGCTTATCAAAAGTGAAAATCTTCGAACATGAAAGTATGTGACACTTGAATTCCAAGGAACAAAATATTCAGTGTTCATGCAGGAAAATCTAAGTTATTCTCTCATCTAGTTTAGTAAAGAATAGGCAAAGCTAACAGAGAAAATATTAGTGCATTCCTTGGCACAACCCCAGCATGCCATATTCACTTATAAATCTTCAACACATTAAGGAAAATTGTCATTTTTCTTTCCCTTCAAAAACGACAACGCATATTAACTCGTAAAACATCGGGTGGAACGTGGAAGGACATAGCATTTTTTTTTTATGTTTAATGTTCATTTAAGTGCTAATCGAGGAACCATGTGCTGAAATTGATAGTTGGAAAATGTAAAGTGACAGATTTGTTTTAGTGTCTAGAAAAGAAAAAGAATGTATTTCACCGATATTGAAGATTAAACGTAATTTTCACTGGTTAAATCGTTAAAAGTAGCCTATTTACTAGACCACCTGCAGCTGTTTTTTTTAAACTCAAGTCGTTTCTTCTTTATAAAAAACACTGAAATGTTTTGGCCGTGATTATTTGCCGCTTGAAATTCATGAAAGTATGGACGACGAATATATGTACATATGTAGTAATAAAAAGGAAGTGTAAATGTTCTTTTTTTTTCTATAACACCAGGCACGATATATTACAATCAAGCTTACTTACACACGCGTCTCACTTGTCTGCACATTCGCACTCAGTTATAAGGAATTTTTTGCCTTTCTCCTTAACACGCAATTTCAGGATTTGCTATTTTTAAGGATGATGTTACAGCGAGATGCATCTTTGCGAAAGAAAAATCAATATTTTAGAAATATTTTTATTATTTTTTTTTGCTTTTTTTTTTCATTGAGTGTTTTGGACCCAGTTCTTCTGTTTAATTTTGTTTTTATATTAAACTCCGAACACAGTTGATTTATCTTTCATATAGATCATGAATAGTTTTAATATTTTTGAATTCACTTTGGCAGTCTTTTTCGCAACACACAAATTTCGACAGATTTCGCTTTAATGAAGAAATTTTAAACGCACTGCGTACTTATAAAGGTAATAGCCATTTCAGTATTTTGTTACGATAAGATATACTTTGAAATATTGAAGGCTTCTAGGGTCCGCAAAGAAAATATATAATTGAAGTGCAAATATCTCTTGGACCCAACTCTCTCCTGACTCTACTAAGATTCTCTAAAATAAGGAAAAATAATGAAAATTTATGCATTTAAATAATTGATTTTTACGTCATATTTCCCAAGAGATTACATATCGTCATTTGCTATTCGCAAAAACGAAAGGAAATGTAAAAATATAGCTCATAGCTGAAATAGCATGTTCATACACATCGGAACTTTAACTTAGTAATAAATTTTAAATTATTAATGAATTTCCATGCTGTGTTCAGATGCTTGAATTTAGCATGCTTCGTCTTTCTTCAAAACATTATCATTGCGTATGGTGAAAAGAGAGAGAGAAATTACAATATTTAATTTCAATTAATGATGAGAGATCTCGTTCCTCTACTGATCCAAAGACTACAGATGAAGATCTTCCGCAGCTATCGAGACTCTGTTAAATTCATCACGTATACAGCTGCAGGAGAGAAGAGAAAATCGGATCGTAGCGAAATACGTCAAACGACTAGCTACTAATGACACCAAAGGCTACAGTTGCGGGGAAGAGACTGATTACTCAGCGCAAATTAACCTTTGCTTGTGCTCTACGCGCCACAGTGATAGCGCATGTGCGGCCAGGCGTATGATTGAAGTGTTCTTAGTTGCTTTAATATGTCATCTGGTGAAGCCTATGGGGGTGTACCTTGGACGTTGTTAAACAAGAGGCACCACCCGCCACTCCAGCGATTCGAGATTAATTTTCTTCTGTGTTCTTCCTAATTGCAATTTCCGTAGGAAGCATAAAAAGGTAAAATTACTAAAAAAAATTGGAAGGGAGAAAAAAAAAGTTACGACTTTCTAGCTTACGGGAAATTTAAAATATAAGGTCCTCAAGAAGAAGAAGAAAAAAAAAGTATGATTATACAAGAAGAAAGAAGAGAAGAGTATTAAATGTAAAAGTCAGTATTTAATCAGTCTCTAGTTTAGAAGAAAAAAAAAAACACATGATGCATAGCAATCTGTTATTTTTATTGCAAGAGGACTTCTCTAATTGCTATAAATCCGTAGAGTTCAGTTTGCTTTTAATTTTGTGCATCTTCGCTAACATCGCTAGTTGCAAGAAAGGAACGTTCGGTGTTGTTCAACAAGCAGACACTTTAAATTATTTTCTATTGTTTAGCTCAATGTTGAACATGAATAGGGAGAGAATATAAATATTTACCCAATGCATTCAACACGAGCGGAACAAACTGGGATAATTTGCGAAACTTGATTACAAAGGAATAAAAAACGAAAAATATTCTGACGTCTACATAGAAGCTTACTTCTCAATCGAAAATTGGGAATGCTTTATAGGTGGTTTGTCATTTACATCTTCTTCTCACTGAATAAATAATAGGAACTGAATTAAAAACTTAAGAGTATCACCTCACTTGTCAAACAAGTGAATAAATCTGGCTTATATACCTCGTTCGCAGTCAACCGACAAAACATATTGTAGAATTTAAGTATAAATATTCTTTAAAAGAAATGTTAATATATATGTTACTTATACAATTTATTTACTTATACATTTTTAATTAAACCTCAGGAATTCTTAATAAGAAAAAACGGAATGGCTTTAATAGCGTCATACTTAAATGATCATGCGCATCATAAAAATTGCTCCTGGGCCACCTAATATTTTTACACTCAAACTGTGGATAAAAGCATTAGGTATATTAACAATTTTTTGGGGAACTCATAACATAATACTTTGAATATTAATCAACTTTTAAAGAAATCTGTCTGAAAAGTAATACATATTCATATCGATTTTGTGAAAAATGGAATGAAGTAGGTGTCTGAGGTTCAGTACTATATTTAAATACCTGGATAGGCCTCCTTGAAGAAAATTTGTGATATTGCATGTCGTAGCTTTTGAGCACAAGAAGAGAAAATCTAGCAGTCCGAACTTCGAGATAAATTCTCAACTACGCCCACATTCAACATTTCTTCGTAATCGGGGACAGAGTATTCATTTAAAAGTCACAGTCGAGATGTGACGTTAATCCATGACGCAATGTGACCAAAGTTATATCCTATTCAAGCTTAAGTACACTGGATGGACTTAAAGAATTGTTCTTAAAGGTTTCTAATATTTTCTTTCACCGGCCTGTCCTAGACCTTGAATTTTTGTCTCTCTCGTGGGGTGGTCTTTAGCTGTTGTACAATAAAACGATTCTCAACTAACTTGGAGTAACTGATCTTCGGATTCTTTTCAGAAGCATGTATTTTTTCAAAGTGTCACAATGCTTTTGATGCCTTGTTATCGGTATTCGACTTGCATTATTATAACCAACTTTGTCTAAGACTCAGAGAATATACGACAAAGACTTCTTCTATGAAGTCTATCCATCGCTAATCAGGAACAAGACATACTCCATTTGGGAAGTTCCAGTTGGCTGTTAAAAATATTGTAAATATAAATTGGTCACTTACTTTTCATACATTTTGCATCAGACGTAAATATTGGTTTAATAACAATCAAGACTCCTTTGACGAATCTAGATGGAAAATGTGGTGAAATTAATATCTTTGAATAATATCAGCTGGATGCTGAGATGTTCATTAGTATTTCGTGATTCTACACAGGATGAAATTTTATATCGAAACGGGCAGAACACACAGTTTTAAATAAGCGTATCATATTTTTATTTTGTGTGGCAAGTGTGGCACATTCGGCAGCGCGCTGTTCGTAATCTGATATTCCAGTCTCGAGTCTCAGTTGTGCCAGCGTTGAGATTTATCTCCGCAAAACTGCTTTGGTCAGAAAGGGGACATCATCGGTCTTGGAAAGACCGTCATCCTTCTAATGGGATGTTAAGCTGTGGCACGGTTTGCAGGAGATATATACCCACTGCATGTTAAATAAAACGCTGGATGAGGGAGGCTACCATCTGTCTCCTATCAGCTGTCAAGTGGGTCCTCTTTCCCCAACATTCTCTGAGACTTTGGGGTCAATGTGACTTGGCCATTTAGCACATTGTGTGCAAAAAGTGTCTTTCATAGATAAAGCAACCCAACCTTTATTCTGATACTTATTTCAGAAATCATTCATGTTGTGAAAACTTTAGTATATGTTAAACTCCCGAAGAGGTAGAGTTTTTATGGGTGTATCGAAATCTATAACTGTTGAATACACGAATAAGACGTTTACATACATTTTGTTCAAAAAGTAAGCTGATCAATTAATTTATTATTACTAGTTTCTTTATTAAGATATTGAATATCATGAAACGTTACTTTTAGTTACTACCTAAAAGAGTAATACATTTAATATCGCTAAAATATAAAAACTAAAATACATAAGTAATTCAAGATTAATAACATCCAAGTTTTCTATTTCGTTCATTTACCTTTCCACGTACTTTCCGCATGTCCAACAAAAAATGTTGTCGAAAGCTGAGTGCTTTTATTCGCGAAGGAAGAAATCGTTGACCTTCCTGAGGTTGCTTCTAAAGTAACGAACTAACAAAGTGAAGTACATGGAGCAAATTTATTTCTGACCATACTTAACTACGAAAGAGTCCATTTAGAGATTTCGTCGAAGGAAATGCCGCATTCCATTTGGGACGAAATAAAACCGTTGACCAAATGTGTTGACTACATGTGCTTCTACAGATGAAACAACCGCCGTGGGAGCCATCACATTGTTATGTTGCTCACAGAAAAGTCGCACGGGATCTTCTCATTATATATATATATCCTTGCACAGGTTGCCTGTAATCAGTGATAAAAATTATATTATATTTTTTTTTGCGACCAAACCAAAGTAAAAAGAATGATTGAATTTGCAGCTAGCTTTTATTTTCCACAAAATTATATTTCGTCTAAAATTGCATTTCACATTGCATTCTCAGCGCAAACTCGCATTAGAACAAATTATATTTAATATTATTACAGACTAGCAAGCATTTCTGTAGGCGCCATGCTTTGATATTTAAGTATTGGATATATGTCAAGAAAGATAACAGTTACTCCAGTATACAAATTGATCAAACAAAATTAGACAATGATAAATTCCTATTCCATCACTCATTTTGAAGGGCTTAATTTTTTTTTCAAAACAGAGGGAAATTTTAATGAATAAATAAGTATTAACTAAAATTCATTTAATGAGATTCACATGAACAGTGCATACGGAATAAATGCTAATCTAAACGTTATATATATATATACGCTACCACATGAGATTTGTTCAGAAAGAGAAATGCTAGGATTTAAAAGATTAATATTGAGCTAAATAGCTTGTGTTAGTGAAATAACACAGTAACTAAAGTATGTAACATTTTTAATGAAGAGAGTCACAAAGTGTAGTGTGCCTCAAGCCATTCTACTCTGAGAGATAGATGAATCAATGTTTAATGTTAAGGAAGATCTCACTCTGAATTTAACGTAAATTTCAGTTTTAGAGGAAACATTATCTTGAGCTGGGTGGTATATGACTCCACGACCTCCTAATAACATGTCAGGTGCTCTGACCACTGAGATACCTGTCGCCGATTAAGATCTCCTCTAATTGATGATATGAACTATCTACTAACAGTCCCATGAAGGTATTACCCCAATTACTCTCAGCCTCAATAACACTTCCTCTAAAATTTATCGACGTTAAATTCAGAGTAATATTTTCCTTAATATTTGAATAAATACGACGAAAAAAAATCCCTTCAATTTAATCAATGTTAAATGATTTATCTAATATTCAGTTTCCATCAAAAATCAGTTCTCCTGCAGCATCTAAGCGACATACATGATGATAAAATACAGATAAGAATATATTTATTCTGATCTCTTTCTAAAACTTGATATTTATATTTTATATTGAAGTCACAGAGTACTGGATTGAATATTATTTTTATCCTAATTTAAATAGTGTCCAAGAGAGATACATCTGTCCGAATATTGGAAGAATTAACTTTAAGATTTAGGCAACATGTTTTTAGAAAAACGCTCGCAATTTAGAAACTTGGCTGATATCATACGACCAAAATTTCATCGTATCGCAACTATTGTTTCATATATATCAATATACTATAGATACAGGAATGTCATTTTTTTCTTAATTATGAGCGAATTTGAGCTATATTTCAATTAAAATATACTAAAGAGTGAATGTCATGGAGAAAATGCTCTTAAAAAATAATACCGCTGAGCGGCACACACTGGGCTAAATGGCCAAATCAAGGAATAACAAAGTCTGGGAGCTCAGTAGGAGAATGCGATCCATTAGACAGCGGTTAGGACGCAACTTGTATATGACCTTCAAGGCCATTTAGGATGAAGAGTTTTGTTTAACGTGCCCAAGATCTTTCCTGCAAACAGTCCGCGTTTTAATGTCTTATCTGATGAACGACAGCCTTCCCAGTTCTACTGGTGTCTACTTTCTCACCGAAGGAAAAACGAGTTAAGCGAACAAAATCTGAATGAAATCACAATAAAATGGAAACCTTGAATGCAGAAAGATAACGAACCTGGCAGATGCTCTACTTATTGAACTCATCCGCCCCACTCCTAGAATAAAATTTTCTAAGGAATAATGTGTAATCGTCATATAATATATACATATATAGACAATTGTGAGTGATTGACGGCTGACTGACTGACTGACTGACTGACGGCTGATTGACAAGGTATCAAGCTAATTCTAATACTAATGCAGAAATAGAGAGCTCTGAAAATTTGAACTTAGGGATAATTAGGTTCGTAAATTTCAGGAAAAATCCGAAATTTTAGATCAAATATAGGTCACGTAGAAATCAAACCTTGATCTACGTCAGCTGGGCTAGCATTGAGATTTACCGCGTAAAATTCCCTGTCCTGCCCTTGGTCAGTAGGGGACTCCGATGGGCTTGAAAAGGCCATCGTCCGTCGGATGGGACGTTAAAGCCATGCCTCTGTCTGTGTGAGAGCCATACCCTGTGCACGTTAAAGAACACTCTGGGAGCTGAAAATTGGCGGCTTGGGTATTTTGCGTCGTAGATCTCGAAAATGCTGTGAAATTTTGGATCCTGTAAGTCCTTCGAGGTCAAAGGGCAAATTAAGAGCGACCACTGCTAGAGGGCTAAAATTGGTGTCTAGGGATGCTTTCAGTTATAGAAATTATGTCAAATTTCGAATGTGAATGATCCTTCGAGCTTAAGGGTCAAAATTCCATATAGCAGTGCTGAAAAGCTAAAAATTGGTTAATAGGGCTATTGCAGGCAATAGAACTCAGAAATGAGAAGGATCTTAAATCTACAGTTGCATTCAAAGTTAAATAGGTGTCGGAGTGACGGGCTACAAATCAATAGGTGAGGCAGGAAGCGATTGATTTCTAGTATTATATTATAAACGTATTCCGAACTGGCGGAGACGCATTCCTTTGCATCCATGGTAACGTTATTGGAGGCAGAAATATTCGGTTCCCTGTGATTCCACAGGTACTTGGTCGATCGGACCCAAATTTGCTGTGATGGTCTCGTTTATGATATAATGTGTAAGTCTTAGATATCGAGTTCCTAGCTGCGGTAGGTCGGGATTAAACCCGCTGCGAGTGTTCGAAATTTCCGGGGGCACTTCTGTCGCCTACCTTATGAATGGAGTAGCATGTTATCAATGAAAGCTGTGAAGGATGTAGCATGCTATGAATGAACGTTGTGAATGGAGTAGCTTGTTATCGATCGAAAAAGTTATCAATGGACAGATATTTCACCCCAAGCTTTTGGTATGTAACTAGTAAATTATAATATTTACCGTGTGGCAATTTTGAAGGATACAGAATACAAATAATGCTGTTTCTAATTAAAAATATGTAAGCAGTTTAAAATATTTGGCTGCGTTATCTTTAAGACCTTTTGTTCAATTTCGGTTGGTTTGTTAGCGATTTTAATAGTTTTTAGCATTGTAAATAGCAAAATCGTACAATAATATTACAGAGACATAAATTAACGGTAATAGTTTTTACATAACGCGCTTTCTTACTTCACAATCAGTTATTATGACAGCAAAGAAGAGTTTTAATACAATCTTAAAAACCCGCCTCCATGTTTAGATATCTCACAGAGAAGCAAAGCCATCTTTCATACCAAAAATGGATTTAAAATCCCTCTAGTGTAACGGTGATGCTGTTATTGGAGAACAGTATGGCACTTACGACAGGCAGCTTTTCATTTTGTCTTAGGGATTTTCAGTAATCACTTTAAGCCTCTTCCAAGAACTTCTTGCATCTACCTAAATCCGTCACTATCTTTATGCATCTCCAAAAGGGAAACTTCAGCGCAAGAAGTTATTAAATGAATGTGCTTCACGTAAGCCCAGCAACGTTGTAATGTAATAAGAGAGACAGCATTCAGAAAACTGTTGGCCTCAGGCCGTTAACGTCGTCCATTGTTCTTCAGATAGATTGTGTTAGACGTCACCGTTACCAGTCTAAGTCACGCCAGGAAGGCAGATAATTTATGTTTCCGCCATTCTCCTGCTACTTGAGATGGGCATTTTGCTGATGTAAACGGTTAGCCACATGATCATTTATTCCTTTTAATTAAATTCGACAATACATGATGAGAGTTTTGTGTCCCCGAGTGATGGAATACTTCTTTGGGAACTTCTTTCCAGAAATCATCAACCTCTTGAGTTAAAGGACTTTAAGTGTTTAAGAGTGATTTGCTTCAAATCCAAAATTAAAAAAAAATATTATTTGAAATCGTAGATTTTTAATTAATTATTCCAAAAGTAAAATTATATTTTGAAGGTCTAATTTTCATTTAGCTTTTAAATATTCGTATCTTACTTATAGGTCATTTATACTCTCATTATATATAATGTTTTCTTAACTAATCATATATGATGATTTTTGTTTCAATAATTATAGTAAAGTGTGTTTAACCAGCGGTTCAAGTAAGTTTGACCAGAAATAGATTGATTTATATATATATTTAAGTTTTCAATGTTTCGTTTATAAGGCTTCGTTTATAAGTCGTTCCAGTTATCATACTTTATAAATTTGATGCAATTATTTCATTCATTCATTGCTAATGGTGCCAAACATCATGTTGGGCTATGTGATCCAAAAATTTATAAAATTAATACTTTATCCTTATGCCTTATTTTCACTCTCAATATAAGTCGATATGAAAGTTTAATGAACATTGATAATTAAATGCAATCTCTCAGCATGTCTATGCAGGTTTAGACATTTCTGTGGATGCAAACGTGACAAGTTTCAGCCTGTCGAAATTCTTTCGGCTAATGAGTTTATTTCTATAGTCAGATTTCTGTAATCTCAAAACGTTATAAATATATAATTTGTAATCTAATTATAGAATTTTTAATAAATAAAAATATTGCTGTTTACTAATTATTTTTTTTTTTATTTTTTTCGAGCGAATTTGGAGAAGATAATTTTTTATCGATATTTTGACTTGAAAAGGCTTACTCTAATATCAATGTAAAAATGCCATGAATGTAAAGCTTACTTAATTCTGTTAACATAGTAATTTAGAAATCCCGTTGATCGCCTATGATTTACCTGGCATCTTATTTCAGATGATTGGCTCTTTCTAGATGAAAATTGAACCTTTAGATATATATATATATTTGAAATCTTGCTTGGCTTGGAATGTTAGAAATAGTAAGATGCTTGAGGCTGAAGAAACAAAATCAGTTGAATTGATAAAAGAAAGGGGAAATGCACTTGAGGTGACAAAACATAAGATTGCTTAAGGCTGCAAAAAAGTAAGCTTACTTTGAGGCGTTGTGAGGAAACCTCTCTTGGGATGGCAACATGTCTTGACCCGGAATTGGAATGAGTCAGTAAATATAATTTAGCAGGCTGCAAAACTCTTCCTTCTTGCGAAAGGTCTAAAGAAATTGAATTTTTTGTACGAAACCCCCTCAAAACATTTTCTCGAAAAGGATTGGTATATCACGGCTATGATGATCGTAATATTTGCATATTATGCATTTCCGTTTATTTTGTTCAAAACGCTTACTTAATGATTCTGTATAAAAAGTCATATTACTTGTTCTTGGTGGAAAACAAAGTATATTCGTTTTAGAAGTATTATCAGGAAACGTGGTATAGTAAATAAGATGCAGCCAGCGTTGCTAACTCGTGGAATATTTTCTAATTTATCCTTATTAAGGTCACCAAAGAAATTATTTTTCCAGAAGTTTGCGAAAACACCTACCTACGTTACCGTAAAACCAAGGTCTGCAGAATCCCAGTTGTAAAACATTGAATTGGGGAAGATGTAACTACCATCGTCATCATCCTCAAGTAGCCATGGGCTACGGAGGTCCAACTAGATGTTCAATTTAGTTCTCCAAGATTATCTGTCCAGAGCTACATCTGCTGCATCTAGCCATTGCACAACAATTCTAACAAGGTCCTGTTTGACATTGTATTCCCCTCTTTATGGCGCCTTTAGGCACACTGTTCATGACCCAATTCGTTAATCATCGAAAGGGGCAACATGGCCAAACCAACAGAGTCTCTCTACACAATATGCTGTTTAAAAAGGTTGCCAACTCTTTGCCTACCCTCATCATTACTTATAAAGTTCAACCGCTTAATGCCCAAGACACTGCGTAAGTATTTAGAATCAAAAGCATCAAGTTTCCTGTTATATTGTTTACTAAGCGTCGACGTTTCACTACCATAACTAACTTTAGAAAGAACCAAACTATTATAAGATCTAATTTTAGTCTTTAGGTGTATACACCTATTTCCCCACACTCTCCATAAATTCTTAAAAGTCCCGGCAGCAATCCCTATTCGTCTATTAATCTCATGCCGCACATCACCAGTATCTGTTACATAACTCTCAAGATAATTACACTGTGACACCTGCTCAAGACTACAACTATTCAGATTAACTGAATCACAGCCTGCCTGACCAATTTTCATCACTTTAGTTTTCTTTCTGTTTATAACCAAACCTATTCTACTACCAGTTTCATCAACAGCTGGAATGAAACAGTTAATCTTATTAATATCATTTGCCAAAAGGGATAAATAATCAGCATAATCTGACTCAGAAATTTTCAGACCTCCAGACTATTTAAGGCCATATTATTATTTATTTAGCTTTCTTTTGCAGTGAATTTCGAATAACATAAATCAATAATCAAACTAAAGGATGCACCCTTGTCGAACACCAGAAATAATGCTAAACTAATTGCTACAACCTTTGACAACTCTTACACATGACTCAGTGTTATTATAGAGAGCTTTCATTATGTTAGCTAGCTTGTCTGGTATGCCATACGATCTCACGATCAACCACAAATTATGACGATCAACAGAGTCAAAAGCCTTTTTGAAATCGACAAAGCTAGCAACCGAAATGTTTCTGAAACTCTAAACATTTCTCAAGAATTCGCCTTAGTTATAATGTATGATCTACCAATCCCTATCACTTCCATATCCACATTGCTCATTACGCAATTGCCTGTCAACCACATCCTTAATTCTATTAATTACAATCATGCAAAGAACTTTTCCTGGAACAGAGAGTAGGCTGATACCCCTATAGTTATCACAAGAACTGCGATCATCTTTTTAAAAAAAATAGGGAGAATAATTGCTATGATAAAATTCTTAGGAACCATGCCTTTATCATAAAAAAGGTATTCAAAACTTCAGTAATTCCATGAGGTAAACTAAACATTTCCAACTTTAGACATTTCAGTAGTAATTTCATATACACTTGGAGATTTATATAGTTTACGTTTAGAAATAGTCAAAATACCTTCCGATTGTGCTATAGATCCAATATTAAAGCTAGTAATACATCTATCATCATTACAAACAATGGGAGTAGACCTAACCACATTGTTTAGAACATCACTGAAATGCTCATCACATCTAGCCATGGCAGAATCCTCACCTTCTATAACCATACCTTGTTTATCCTTCAATCATTTTATACCTGTCCGTTTTCTACCACACAAAACATTAACAATCTGGTACAGGTATCTGCTATTGTGCTATCTAACTGCTTCCTCAACTTTGTCAGCCAAGCCATCAACCTAAAATTCTTATCAGCAGCTAACTGATCCTTTACACGTTTATTAAGCTCTCTCTAATAGGATCTATTAGTACTAGTAGGGTACTGATTAAGAGCATTTCTGCATCTCTTTCTTTCCGAAATAAGCTAAAGTGCCTTATCACTGAAATAATTTTGCCTCCTCTGCTCCTATTTGCCTAAACAAATACTGTTATTTCAAGAAAAGCCTGTTTAAAAAAGTCGCATTCTTCCTCAACTTCAGTAAGCAAACCATGACTGAGCAACCTATCACGGTAAGCTTTAGCTATATCTGGGTCTTTCAGAGCTTTAGAATTAAAGGGAAATTTTTTGATATTTGCACAACACTTCTTAAGTTTAAGTTGCAAGACACTTTTAACAAGGTAATGTTCAGATCCAATTTCACTTCCCCTGTATGACCTGGAATTCCTAACAGAACTAGCCCATTTACTGTTAATTAATATATAATCTATCATATTCTTATGCAGCCCATCTGGTGAAACCCATGTTGTACTTATGTATGTCGCGGTGTTTGTAATTAATGTTAGTTATTCTCAAACCATTAAGTTTACTTACCTGTAGGTAACGTTGCCCATTGCCATTGCAGCTACCAATACCAAAAGGGCCTATCACTCTCCCCAAACTCCTTTTTTGACACAATTCAAAATATCCTGAAGTTGTCCGTAAAACTTCTCATCCTCATCGGCATCCTCAGTGGGGGCATAACAACAGATAACATTCAAGTCTTTAATGCTTGTCTGAAATTGAAACCGTTTATTAATGCTCTCATATCCTAGAAGAGCATCACTAGCGTGTTTGCTGAAAAGCAAACCTACGCCTTGGTGATACCTTTTATCTCCCCTCCCTGAAAAGAGAAATTTAAGATTATTTTTAGAAATCTGACCTTTATCTGTCCATCTAGTCTCTTGAAAGCCGTGAATATCGAGGTTATAATCATGGTGGAATTCTTATGTGAGGATGTCAAGAGAATAATCTCTGTGCAGTGTCCTCACATTCAACTACCTACTACGGAGAGGAAATGGTTAGTGGGATGTTTAAAGAAACTATTTTTATTTAGAGAGGGAATGGCGATAATATCAAATTGCCCCCTAATCGCAGACGTGGAGCAAAGACCCGTTCCCCCACCACCAAAGGCTGAAACAATCTACAATAGAAGACTTCTTCCAATATAGAATTTGGCGATGCCCGCAGAAGCAAGAGTTGAGGTGCCTGCGATGACCTTTGCTCAGGATTATCCACCAGCTGGTAAAACATATCCTGTGAGTCTATTCACTGGGGCTGTCAACCCACAAACAGAAAACAGAGTGGGATATTTTTTCCCTCCTCAGAAGCCCACCAGTGCATCAAATTCAATATCCATAATCAAGCTCATAGCCTTATTCCGGTCCGGTTAGTGGATATGGTCAACACCAGGACACTGTGTGGTTGACTCCTCAGCGGGGTAGGGGAAAAAAGACTCAGATACATTAGTAGGCCACACTGATCTGGCAGACCTTGACTTCCATTCCCTTCAACAAGAGAGTATCTCTTTTGAAAATTACTAACGGCCTGCACCATGAGAAAGCGGGCTCGGACGTTAAGTGCTAAGCCTGGCCCTCACTGTGTCTGGAACATATACTTTTATGAGGAGACCTCTATGAACTAGAGTGATCTTCTAGGATTCTTCTTCGTCCTTTGCATAAGATCTGAAATAGTAGAGGGAAAAAGTGGAAAGACAATTTTAAACAGCGAAATAGTAAGAACACAAATAAATATATGTTTTTTCATAATAATGATATTTTTTTCGCTTGCAGTGTTTGCAGTGTTACATAAGATTACTACAAAGCTTGAAACTTCTGCGTGGGAATTTAAATAAAATTACAGTAAACTAAAAATTCAATTTTAATTGTTTTATAATAATTAATATAGTACAACAAATAAATAAATTTTTCGCTGAATTCATCAAATTATAAAAGTTTTGCAAAGGGTAAATCGTGATAGAATTTTAACATATATATATTGTATTATTATTATTAAACATAGGGATATCACAATTTATGCATTTTTGCCTTATTGTTTTCAAGGTTAAGTAGCTTGCAAAATCATTTCACTTTATATCTTATATTTTAGGATCAATATTCATTTTATTGTCGAAATAAAATCTTTATCATAACCTTTATAATATATATATATATTTATTATAATCTTTATTATATACATAAAATATTTATTGTAATATTTATTAGATACATATACCTTTATTCTAATCTTTATTATATTTATATATCTTTATTAAAATGTTTATTATATTAGTAAGAAATATATCGTAGCATAATTTTTACATATGAAATTGAAAAGTATATTCATCTTGTGATGATAAGTGCAATTTTAACAAACGTGTTTGGAATGTTTCTAATTTTAATCATATGTGTACAGTAGGTTTTATCATGAAAAACTATACTACATGATAGATTTTCCAAAAGCAAGGAGACAAATTTTAATGCTAAGATATTTTGCATTCTGAAGAAAACCATAGAAAAATATATTCATTGTTTTTATCTAAAATTAACCATTTGTTGCGGAAGGTAATATTAAATTAATATCGATATTAACCTTTAAATAATGAAAACGTTTAGTGTTGGGATGATTAAGTTCAAAATATAGTGCCAAACAACGATTATTTATCTTTGTAATTTGGCTTTGCAGGTCTCACCATCGTGCGTTTAAATTGCCCCGTAATTTTTTTATTTATTCACATACCTAAAAACATAAAAAGAAAACGTATGCAACAAATCATTCATGTTCATATCATTCATTCAGAACCGTTCAGCTCCCTGAAAAGAAAGGTAGTTTTTATTTCTTTTGTTTTTAGAATTAATGAATTATTTAAAAAAAATACCATAAATGATAGCGTACATATTCATATACATACTCATTATGTATTCTCAGTTTAGAAGTATTATATACATCCCGAGTAAGTTTAAATTTACTTAGTAATGAAATTTCTAATATTTTGGCCACTGCTTAAAAACTGTAGACTCGTAGAAACTCAGTAGCTAGGTGCATTACAGTTTTGGAGCAATCCGACGTAGGAATTATGTACAGTCGTGTCACGCCAACTAGCAAGTCGTCGCTACGTTTATCATCTGGGCTAAACATCAGCAAACATTGTATGGTTTCCTAGCTCTGTAACATTTAGCAAACGCACATCCTGGGCTGAACTGCCTACCACTTTAATGAGGCATTTGTAAGTCAGCAGCACCAGCTCTCGGATGCCATAGGCCATAAAGATGTCACGCACCTCGCTGTAATGTGGTGTAAGAGATGTTCAAGGGTATAATAGCTTGGAATATATAACTATTACACTTAAAAAAAGAAAAGACAGAAATGTTCCAAAAAGGAGAAAAAATATAACCTAAAGCGTGAAACACGCCCTAACTTTTCTACTCTAGCGAAATTATTTTTGTTCCTACTCACGTAAAGTGTTTTCCTTGTCTTGTTGTGGAAGCAACTTCAAAGCGCATGATGGCAGAAATTTCAAGCGATGCATTGCAGCAGTTGCAGATGTTTCCTATTCTAGTCAGAGTGTCAAGCGGTTATTTTACTTCTCGGTATTATTTCCTAGTATGGTTGCATCAAGATAGACTACATCCTGTTAGTAGTTTCTATGCGGTGATAACAACTGTGGCATTTACAAGTGCAGAAACGCTACAAACTACTTGAGTAACATTAATAATATCAGGCAACAGAAAAGGAATTTGCATCGAGATGCATTTTGTAAACCTTTGAAACAGTATAGACAAGCATTTGATCCTCTTGAATATTCACTGCATTCAGACAACATTTTAAATTAGGTCAGATAAAGGGTTAGCGCAGTTTAATTCCTTACGAAAAAGTTAAACACTCAATTTTGCATATATCCTCAAAACGAATAGCCAAAGTCACAGGTTTACTTTTCGTAAATGGCCGTTCCTTTATTAAGGGTTCTCCATGACTTTATTAAAATGACGATAAAATGAAAAGTATTAAAGTATTATTACTATTATTTGAAACATCTATTATGCAAAATTATTCACACATAGAATTACCTCTGTATATTTAAAACGTTATGTGTTTAACACCTGTCTCATATATATATATAACTGGAGAGTCTTTTAACGATATTTATTTATCATCGTACCTTGGTTTAGCAATATATGGTATAAAATATAAAATGTCGTTTAAAATTCAAATCAACTGTTTGATAATGGAAACGAAAAATAAGTATATAATAAAAAAGCTCCCTTATTAAAAACTTGCACTTAGATGTTATAGACCAAAAATTATTTTATTGTACTAGTGTCTCATATATTACAGATACATTTATTATGTTCACTAGTACTTTTTAAGCAATGGAAAACAGTCTAAATTGTGCTGTTTCTAATTTATGCTTCTTTTCAACATTTAAAAATATAGTCTCCAAATTATGCTCCAATTAGAATTATTGCTAAACTATGTGATAAATTAAGATATAATTTTCGCAATTACAAGTAAATGACTCATTCAATTAACGTAATCCTAGTCAGGTATCCATTTACTGAAGTAGACCATATATGGAGTTATTAGATGAGGATAAAATTATTTCTGCTGATTTTCATATGTCGTTATTTACAATAGACAAGTTGTTTACTCAAATAAGCTGCTCCTTACTCTCATAAACGGAGAACCAATTACATAAACAATTATTAAAACATCTGCTCGAAATGTTTTGAAATTAAATGGCAGACACATGTCACTGTGCAGTTCGAAAACTATTAGTTAAGTCTTAAATATAGAAGATTAGTATTCATTTGCAGTTAATAAGCAGTTAATTCACGTGTCTATTTTTTTGTAAGTCTAATTTTTCTGCAGTCGAATTTTTCTGTATGACGAGGTGTCACCTTTCTAACAATCTTTTTGATGACCTACATTGATAAACTTTAGTGTAAATCTCTGTGATTATCAGCTACCTTGGATAAAATTTATTTCTTTTTTCATGTTGGAAATATTAATAATCTTTTGAAAACTTTTCTATTCTTTTTACAAAAAATTTAGTTAATAAAGGCTCCTACTGTGGCATATAAACTGACAGGCTCCTGTCAGACCTCTGTGGCAAGCAGCTGCTTGAGGGGGTATTTATATATATATATTTTTTTTTAAAAGCGACTGTTTACTTTGTATCTTCTACTGTTTTTGTTACACACTAAAGATCCGTTTTTAAACTGATTAGGTATATATATATTTGATACCTATTTATTAAAAGACAACCTATAGGTCCAAAACTTATGTAGCAAAGGCATGAGAATTCGAATTATATAGGATACATCTCCGCTGATATTCGGAGTTCGTTCTTAAGAGCTCCCTCCCTCCATGTCAGATCATCTGTAAGACGATTTTCATTCACAAATCCCTTGGAATAAAAAGTACCAACGCATAATCCTCAAAATATATTGAGTGTAGATAATATAAAATGATACAAATGCCTTTCACACAACCTCACATGGTAAAGACACTTTATGATTAAAGTTAACTGAAGTTTAACTGAAGCATACTTGAGGAATGAAAGTAAGGATATGCTATTTATATTTTCCTCCCATTGTCATCGTGTATTACGACTGACAATTGTAAAAACTAATTCCATCAAAGTAATAATTTTTGAACGTATCAGAGTTTAAAGATTTTATTTCCCACTAATCTTTAGGTCATTATTACCTAATTACAATTCATTGATAAGATTCGGATATGCTTTGTTTTCCCTTATTTTGTTTTTGAACAATATTTCAAGCAGTAAAAAAAAAGAAAGGACCAACTGACTCTGGATAATATGAATTGTTCCTTTCTAAAAAGAATAAAGTTTGATATTTTTCAGCATTAGCACTCTCGATACAAAGCCTAGGAAAACTACTGCCCTTTGTGCAGCCAGCGATCTACTGATGGAAAATAAATAAAAATTGTAAATGAGAAAAAATTTTTATAGAAGACATTAAGTCCAACATCAGCAAAGCGAATTCTCATTAAAATAATTATTTTCAATAAAATTATAATGTTTATGTTTCACTTTAGTTTTCTGCTCTTCTTTAGAGGCCTGCCCTTCCATTTCAGTTTTCTTTGCCGCCCTTCAGATAAAACGTTTGCCCAGGCGGCTCTAAATTGATCCTATGGCCAAGTGGCTATCATGTTTAATCAAGGATCAAAGGGTTCCAGACAAAGCATGGATGCTTAATTTCTCATATTTTCTGTCTGACCAGGTCTCCCCTTTCTCGCATTTTTTTTACGATTACACTTATAAACTCCTTCGTAAATCACTGTAATCATACCTGGGCTAAAATTTATTACTTTTTTTAACGTTTGGAAATTTAAAGTAATGTAAGATTAAAAAAAAATATATAGTAATATGTTACTAGAAACTTTACAGTCCAGAACGAAGTTCTCATTTATCGCTTAAGGCAATAAAGTGCGTTTTTCCCATACCCCCCTCTAGGTATAGGAATAAATCGTTGCTGTCAAAATAAACACTTGTACTACCACAATATATCATCTAAATCAGCGATTCACAATCCGTGGTCTCATTCAATGCGGCCTGCATTAACGAGATAAAAGAAATTCACATACTCTGACGTCCTACTCCCAAAAAATGACTTAATGGTAGGAATACGCTTTAGATGTGACAATGCACAAAAAGAAAAAACACACTGATCTTGATTAGTCACTTTAATATCCCATGCGAATCACGGTACATCTTCTAGTTTTGTTATAAAAAATCATGGCCTTAACTCAATCAGTATATAATTAGCTTTGAACTGTCCAAAGGTTGTGCACCCCTGTTCCAATTTTTTTTTTATTTCTAGCATAGATATACTGTTTACCGTATTCGTTTAGAAATTCACTATTTTCCATCTATAGTGCCTTCTAATGATGATAATTAAACTTGTTTAAATATTTTGAAAATGCTAATGGCAATATTTTTTGCACCTGTCCAATATAAATATATTTTTATTTATCTCTTAAAACATTAAAACTGAATGTCTGAAGATGTAAAAACCGGCAAACAATAAAGTGAAAACATTAGCTCGTTTCATTACAAATGAGATAAAATCGCTAATTTTCAATCACCTAAAATATATTTAGTGTAGGAAATAAAAATGAGAGAAATTGATTTTGGTAGAAATTTACACAAATAAAGTAGGGAATTTAAAAAATAGTTCCTAACTGAGCCCTCTGAACAAATTGTCTGCTCGATCTTTTCAAAGTTACGGAAACGTTTATGAATTATCTGCATGCCACGTAACGCTTTTTAATCGTTTATTCAAATTCTTAACCTTTGTCTTAAAACCCATTTAAAATTTACAAATAACCATCAATCGAGCTGTGCACCCATTACAAAAATACGCACTCTCAAACTTGACTTAGGACAGATATTTGGCACCAGATATATGGTAGAAATATTACGTAAGTGAAAGAAACAAGCATTATTCACTTGATAATAAAAAATGAACGTTATTAACGAATCACTTTTTAGCGGATCCCTTACAATTATCACTACCACTACTAAAAGTATCTCAACCAGTATTTGTTGAACTCTAAGGTTATAGAGTAAGAATAAGTCATAAAAATAATAAATTTGAACCCGACTGTGTTTTAAAATATTTACCATTTTTAAATTGTTTAATATTGGAAATTCGACGTCTGCTACCTCATGCATTCTACCAGAATCCCAGACGCAAGAATAGGAGTGAGTTAAATCGAGCCAACCCCCGGCGAGATGACTTGCTGCTTCTTCTAAACACACTTCACAGCAATGTCTTCCCAGCTTGAGAGGTTCACTCTATGTTAGCACCAGGTTGTCAGCCAGCCACCTAGGTGGTAACCAACGCCAGCCTCATCGTGCTCCGCGAGTGGCCGTGCACCATCGCAGTGCTGCATGTTGTGAGATATCGATTGGCGTAAGGCCAGCATCAGTAATTTATCAAGACCAACCCAACTCATTCTTTTTTTTTGGGTCTTGGAGCGCTACACCTTCTCGTTTCTTTGCCAGAAATTTACTCTTCCGGATTATCCTTTAGACATGGGTTGTCGCTTGAACTCCGGCAGGGAGGATCATCGATGGATCCAATTATAGCATCACTCGGAGCGGAGTTTGTTTTTTGTTAGCAAGGTATCCGTGTTTACTGCAGACGAGTTGCATTTTTTTTGTGTGTGTGTCACTTAGAACTAAAATTCTTAAAGACAAGAAATAAGTGTGCTCAAATACTGAATGTATGTACATAAAAGTAATAAGTGATAATAAATGAAAAAATAATAGATATATTTTAGAAAAGTTGTTTTTAAGAATTTCTTTCTATCTGCATGTGAAGACCTATAAAGATACCGTAACCAAATTTTGCATGTTGGGTCATGAGATTAAGGAAAAGGGTTTTGTCTATGTTTCAACATTCCCAACTGTCTATCCCTCCTCCCCTCACCACCCAAAAAATGTCAGAACTTCTCCGAAATATTACAAATAGTCCATACCTGGTCTAATGATTAGCATAGCTGACTATTAAACCAGCGGTCATGTATTATTATAGTATATATTACAGTATTTACATATATATGTGTGTGTGTGTGTGTGTGTGTATATATATATTATGATAGTATTAGTGACCTGTGTGTTTGTATGTTGCATGAAAAAACCAGGACGTACCGAATATATATTCTAGATAATCTCCGCCCTTTGTGTAGGGCAGAATCATCTTCCCTTTAAAAATAATGATAAATAACACTAAATTAAACAAAGGGCATTCTTTATGATAAATATTTTATCCCAAATATTTTCCTGCCCGAAAGATAGAAAGGAATATCTTCTAAAGAGTAAGAGCTAGGATAAAAAAATTGCATGAAACTCCCTCTTAATATAGGGTAAAAATAACTTAGGCGTATGAACTTTTAAAGTTTAACTTTAGAATACTGCTCGACAAAGAAAATTAGGAATAACTCTTCCTAAATGATAAGAGCTAAAACAACCAAATTCAGCTTAGAGTGTTTTTTTTTTAACTTAACACAATATAATGGTTTGACCTCCAACGTTTCTTCCTCCTCTCGAAAAAGCCCCCAATAAGAAGGAGGAATGCGTAAATAATTATTGAACCTTACACTTGCTTCTCAAATGGAAGCTTATGCAGTGAGGCTATCTCAAATTATGTTTCCTTCTCCATTGCTACCTCTGGCCGCTACTGCCCCTCACCACAAAAAATGAAGGGAGATGGAACTTTCACGGGATTTAATCGTACGAGTCGCATGTCGAATGGAAGCTTAAGGCACAGGGAGTGTCATCAATTATATATATTTCTTAGGGCTTTTAACTGAGTCAAGGACCAGAGCAATACTGGGAAAATCGGCTACAGAACTCGTCTGTAAGATGCGATGTAATCGTTTCATTTTTAGTGATCTGTAGATGTACGAAAACATTCGATGATTATTGTTAACAACCTAATTTAAGAATAATAATCAAATCTGTGTGTATAATTTTACCCGATTGATTTCCAGTAAGCGCAAGATTCGTTTACAAATTTTGTTCTTTAATAGACGAAATTTACATTTTTTTTATTTACCAGAGCAATACTATAATATTTAGATTAAATCATCATATTCTAGGGCAAAAAATATTCAATATTTTTTTCTAGGTTTGCATCTTAATGTTATTAGGCAAAAAGCTTAGAAAATATTTTGTGAAACGGTCTATAAATTTTGGGTTGAGTTGGGTGGGTACTAGTTAACAGCACTTTTGTGCATACAATATACTAAACGGCCAGGTCACAAGGACCCCAAGAGTTCAGAGTTTGGTTAGGAGAAGGGGACAGACTGCACAATTGTTAAGAGATAGATGGAAGTCTCCCGCCAAGGTTATCCAGCGTGCTTTTAAACGTGCCCAGAGTACGTCTCTCCTGCACACGGGAACACTGTTTTTTAATGTCCATCCGACGAACGGCGGCCTTTCCAAACCCATTGGCGTCCCCTACTGAGCGGTGGGAGTTTTTCGGAGATAAATCTCAAAGTTGGTTCATTTAGGCTCCAAACCTGGTACTACAGATTACGACTGAAGCAACCCATACCTGATATAAATTTTGATACATATTTATGCAAAACGTGTATTTGAATTTAGCCTGTTTCAGCTCTGATCTGCACTTTTGCATAAACAATGGGCTAAACAGTCAGCTCAAAAGAATCCCCTATCAAGGGATTGTTAGGGGAAGGCCATTCACAGAACAGCTGTTTAGCAGATAGAGGAAAGCTTCCGATCAAAGGCATCTATCTTGTTCTTTAAAGTGACCATGTTCCTTTCTCACCGAGGGCAGGAAGGAAGTTAGCGGAAAAAATCTTCAACGCAGGCGTTTTTTGAACTGCCTGCGTTAAGAACGTGCTGTTTTTGAACGCCTGCGTTAAGAACGTGCAAGCTACCGCCTGAACCAATCCCAGTCCCATATTAAGTGGATTTATCTATCTATTATTATGGTCAGCGCCAATTATCAGTTCTTTTTAAACTTCTTTTGGATGAGATGAGAGCTTCACTCAGAATAAAGGGGTTGCTTTACATAACTACTGTGAGAAATTGCCAACGGGATTTAAAGTTGCACGTTATATAGTTTATGGAAGACGATCGCATTTCCTAATCCTCATGCAATCTCGAAGCCTGCACATCTTAATGAATGTTTGTCCAGCAGAGCTCAGTATAGTTTCTTTTTTGTACCATCACATTCATGTTTAAGATATACTTAATGTTTCGTCGTAAGTTCATGAAAGCTTTTAAACATTTATCTACAATACGAAGATGTGAGGAATCGTAAAAAGGTGTCTGGGGAGGGAGGTCATTATTTTGTTCTTTATGTCTACTGTATAAGAAACTAGGAGATTATCCATTCTCATCAGTTGCAAGTTTGGAACACGTTCGTATGAGTTTCTTGTTAATTGGAGTCATCGCTGTGTCTTTTTGCATCAATTGCAAATAGTAATTATGGTTTAATTTCAAAAATATGCAATGCCTCTGCTAAATGTAGATTTTCTTACTATAAGAAGAAAATAAGTTCATGTGCAAAGCAAATGAAAATAAATAATGCAAAAGGAAATCATGTACTGCCCTTCGCAACTTCGTGATATTTGAAAGAAAATGTTATAGATCCAATATATTTTTTTATTCTTGTATTATAAATATGTAGCGTGAAGAAATAGAATATGTATGACGAAACGGTTCCAATGAATAATATGAACAATGCAAAATAACCAACAATCCGATGAAACCTTCAAGACTATGAGGTTCTGAATCCTTTTGAGAATTATAACTATGATGTCAGTAACTGTTTTCACTCCTAAAAATAAATGAATTGTTTAACTTTACGACACATAAAAACCTGTCTAATAAATGGTATGCATAATTCATATTTCATACGTCTCATCTTATTAATGTACATATAGCGTTTTTTTAATCTCCAGAGAAGAAAAAAACATAGGCCTTTTGGGGCCTTTTATTATGTTTTCTAATTTATAAATTGCACAGCTTTCAGATTCAAATACTGTGATTTTTCGAATTTCGAAAATGATTTCTTGGCAAATTGATATGACCAATGTATTTTTACTTATTTTTGTATCACTGGTATGTAGAAAATTGTGATACTGTGTTTTAATTTCAATCTGATTCAATCGTGTAATATACAATGGCAATTTTATTTTTAAAATGTAATTTCATGATTGATATATTAGATTAAAAATTACATTATTTATTTTATATTTATAATTCTTTTAAGGACGGAGATAACCTAGAAGTTTTATCAGGCTTATCCTTGTTTCTCACACAATATACAAATGCATACACGAACAACCATGTCAACCAAGGAGTCAAATTCAGATAATTATATCCCGTTAAACTTTCATATTAATTGCGATTTTCTTAATAAACAGGGTAGTTACAAAGTAGCTTTGCAACTTTAAGCATATATAACTTCTTTATTTGTCTCACAAAGATGAGCAAATCACAATGAAAATAACAGATCACATTTGTTTTTCGTCAGCTAAGTCTTTCGTTTTTCGTCAAATATTTTTCAAATTGTTTTTCGTCAAATAAGTTTCTTATACAGTAGACATAAAATGCAAAAATAAGAAAAAATCACAGTTGTTGTGTCCACGGGGAAACTTCGCTGTAAGAAAACCAGAAATATCGGATGACAGAGGTACAAAAGTAAACACATAGGGTGTTTTGTTTTGAGGAAAATAAACCAGCGTTGCAAATATTGTAACGCCTCTCCATTACCTGCTACAAATGAGAGATTGTCTAAATCGGCAATATTCAATGTGCTGGATCTATCATGGTAGCTTTCTTAAGTGGCTTCGTCGTTCATCGGACCTAAACCCCCGTTAGATTTTTTTCTATTGTATTTCACCTACGATGCAGTTTATAAACCGCCATGGCTCCAATCCATCAATGAGTTGAAGAACTGGACTATAGCTATTATCATAAATAACTTCTGATATAAAATAGGATGTGGGAGAACTTTAAATTTTTTTGGATGTCTATCACATCACAGAGGTAACAATATGGATCATCTTCAATTTTATGTATTTCTTTTCATCGTCACTTCACTTCATTTCGATTCGTGCTTAAAAATATAGGTTGAATTGTTTTACCTTTGAGTGCACGTTTCTCTACACAATGGGGGTAAATGGGCCAGTCTTTAACGCGTACATGGTATGCTCTCCTGCACATGGACCACGGCTTAACGTCAATTCCGAGCCAATTGATGTCCGCTTTCTAACCGAGGGCAGAGTGGAAGTTTAGCGGAGATAAATCACAATGGAGTTTGATGCCATTCGCAGTTCACAGTAAACAATTACAGTTAGGATCTGAACCCGAAGCTGTAGATTACGAATCGGTTGCGCTTCTGACTGAACCAACCCCCAGCCTCAAATCTATAGGCATAATTTTTATTGCAAAGCTACTTAGCAATTATCCTGCAAAAATTTCAAGAAATTAATGTAGATTAACTGTGAATTCTTTAAAGTACAGTAGTGTATCCTAAATGTTAAATTTAACGCTTTAACGTTTTGAAATGTTACATTTAATCGCATATAGTTATTTTCGTTAGAAAATTAATTAAGTACACAATTCGAAGCTTCCAATTATAGGAATAGAAATGTAACTGTATCTGAAAGTAAACCTATTAATAATTAATGCTTATTAGCTAAATAATAAACTCTAGTAAACAATTTAAAAACAGAGATCTGCTTAAAAAACAAAAAAAAAGTATGGAATTATTAACAAATCTTGCCTGCGTCAATATAGCGATTCTTCAAACTCCAGGTCAAAATGAAAAGTTTATGACAGCAAGACAGCGACATAAAAAAGTTTCGTAAAACAAATAAATAGAAGAGGGAGTCAATTCTGCATACATTCTTTAAGCAGCAGCTCTGTAACTACTGTAGAGGATGATCCAAAGCCTGAATCACCATCTCAAAAGCAACAAGTGATCATCACAACATTTCATTTCGTATAATTGTTCATAGCGTTTTAGATTGTAATATACACTGAAAACACAATTCATTATACACACCGCACCCATCAAAAAACGTGATCACTCAGCCACAATAATGCACCCAGCTGAAACCCCTTGAGTGCTATAAATAGACTGGATACCTACCGTCTGTATAGCGTAACTTCTGATGCGACTCTTATGATGGGTAAACGTGGCGACCAGATCGAGTTCAGTTATGATCAGATAGTCGGTGTGAAGAAGATGAATCATAACGTCGGAATGAGGGCTAGAATTCAGGTTATAAAGTCGGCATTCAATGATGCGGAAGCTACGAAGGTTTGTGTAAAGATCATTCGACATACAATGGCATGACTGGGCTATGGCAGACAACGCCCACATCGAGTACCTTTGTTAACAGCACGTCACTGGGCTACGAGGCTCCAGTGGGCAAAGGAATATCGCCAATGGACCTTGAAAGAAAGGAAATAGGCAGCTTCGTCTGACAAATCAAGGACATCACTCGGCAAATTGGAAAGCAAATTTCAGTATTTCTACTGTTTAACGTCTTGATTTCTAAACATTAAACTTAATCACCTCACCTTTCTTTATTCATAAAGAATTAAGTGATATAATTTCTTTAAAGTTCAAGCTATTTATTTTGAAATAGCATAAAATGAAATAATTTAGCCAAATTTAGTCAAATTATTAATTAATATCTATAGTCAATAATATTTATTAGTATAAACAATATTTCATTATTAATATTTATAGCAATAATATATTTAGTCAACAATATTATTAGTATAAACAATATTTCATTATTAATATTTATAGTAATAATATATTTAGTCAACAATATTATTAATATTTAGTCAAATACAGATTTTTTCGGCATCTAATTCAGTTTGAAAGAGAAAAAATAAAAAATACACCGAACGTAAAGAAAAAAAATTGCGTTCCTTCTTGAGTTCACGTTGCGTGAAAATTCCTTTGCGCATTCCGCCAGACTTACCAACAAATAAAATCCTCTTAGCAGTTCGCTTTTAACACCCAACACATATTCCAGAGAAACATAATTAATTGTCTTTCATCTGCATAAATTCAGTCACATTAATTAGAACAACGTATACTGTACGAGAAGTTTGGAGCGGAAACAGATGATCTGAATAATGGATTCAATAAGCATTATGTGTGTTTGGAAGGCTGCGCAAAACAAATATGACATTTAAAAGGGCAGGGCATAACTATACGTCAGCTGGAGAACATCCCAATGCATTATTGAGACTGTGATAATCCGTGGAAAATTTTCAAGCTGGTTAAACAGGTGTATCTCACACGCGTTTCATCTCCATATGATTTCATGGCATTTGTTTCCAATCTTATCGTTCATTTTCCCAGCAAAAGTTTCCATTCTTCCGCATTTCAACGCTTTTAGATCACCGAATAAGGGCTTAAATATTTCCGTTAGTATACCATTAGTGCATCGCAGGTAAATGATTTACAAGCCATAAAGCTTTAAATAAATTTGTTTATTAACCTTATTGGTGTAGGTTTGTTTTACCTCTGAGCGGCACTTTTTCGCACACATTGGGGTAAACGGCCGGTTCACAAGAACACCAAGGGCCCAGAGAAGCCCCCAGACACTCCCCTGATTGATAATAATGAAACATTTGGATTGAAACTGCTTTGAAAAACTTTTTCGCTGAAGCTACCATTATTTGCAATACAACACAATCGGAATCGCGTAGATCTCCAAAATTTACAAATATCTTCTTTATTCAGAAAATGTGGCAATGCCGCTTTAAAGCATTATGCCGGCACGAATAGTGAACATCTATGCAACGCAGTGAAATCATCAAAATGCCTGCAGCGCGATATACAATAACACTAATAGCGCTGTGATTGGTTAGTATTCACAGCTTTTCATTCATTGCAGCGTTGACAGATGCTAAAAGCCGAAACACGTAAAGATAGGAAAACTATACGTTGTACATATTCTTTAAGAATTTACTTTTTACAAATTATTTCGTTAAACTGATATTTTCGTTACACTGGTATTCATTAAAATGAAATATTTTTACTTAAAGATACTTGGTAAACTTACCCGGGTCAGAAAAAAATTTCGTTATACTGAATATTTCATTATTTTGGCGTTCGTTATACTGATATTTCAGAGTATATTACAGTGTATAGTTTTTTTTTCAATGAATAAGTATAGACATTAATCCCTAATACTGACATTTGTGTCTTAAAGTACTATAAAAGTTAGTACATCTACCACATAGTTATTCTTTACTCATCGTGTTGCGATATGGTATAACGGAGAGTTTGGAAGAAAAAAAAACACGTAACAGGTTTACAAAGATGCAGTTATCTCTGCAGCAACCATCACATGAGCTGAAATATCATGAAATCCTAGTGGTGCTCTGAGATTAAAGAAGTCCTCTTTTATCGCGGCAAGTCTTTTCTTCCGTGAAATGAACTTTCATGGTCGAGCAAGACATCCGCTGTCCCCCTCGGCTTCCATCTCCGTCGGAGGCCAGGCAAATTGCCAGCGGATCCACAACTGGAACATTAAACAGAAGTGGGAATCCGGTGGTGTCGGAAATCTGACTCATCTCACTCTAATGGAATGCTGCGCCGCGGACCAGAAATTCTATTGCAGTTAAGTGAATCAAAAAACGAACTTTCTGCCCTTCAAGTATCCAAGAAACTATAGTTTAAAAAGATTTAAAAAAAAAACATTTTAAATATTTTTTTTTACTTCGCTGTTTTTTCCTTCGCTTCTATCGATTTATGAAGTCTTGCTCGCTTGTGTGTTTGTCTGTTATCTTCCAGTTTTTCTTGGGATGTCGCGATAGAAGGAGCACAATAAGGAGAGAATTTGAGAAAAAAAAAACACCTCGGATGAAAGAAATGTCAAATAATGGTGTTTTCTGTTCGATCTAAGTGTTTTGTTGAGCATCTTGCTTGTGTTTGAGGCACCATTCAACAGTTATTTCATTTTCAACAGACAAAATAAACTGGCCAAGCAGAGGAAAATTGGGAATAGATTCAATTCAGTTTTGAAATCAATATTAAGCTGTATTTTAATAAGGACGAATCGCAATGCGTATATACACTTGCTGCATAAACTAAAACTGTATCTACCATAAGCGAAGTTTTATACTCAAATTGCTGCTGGACATCAGTGAGTAGTTGAGCAGTTGTACTTCCTTATACTGCTTTATTTGCGTTTACTTCCTTGTACTGTTTTCTTTGTATACTTCCTTGTACAGCTTTCGTTTGTTTTGCATTTCCTTGTACAGATTTCGTTTGTTTTGTATTTCCTTGTACTGCCTTATTTGTGTTGTACTTCTCTAAACTGCTTTCTTTGTGTTGTATTTCATTTTTGTTGTAATGCTTTGAACAAATAAGTTCGTCATATTTTTTGCTATTTCTTGTTGGTAAAACATGAGTTGGCAACACAGCATGGAGTCAGTCCAGAACGTATTTTGTTTTTTGTTTCCTGAATAGTTTAAAAATTATTTGAGAATGGGGGAAGCGAGTTTCAAGTATTAATTCAGCTTAGTAAATGACAAGTTGAAGAAAGGACACAAAAATGAGTCAAGCAATTCCACCGAAAGGGAATCTAATTGTCAACCTGAAGTGTCTTTCTATTTGAGATTGCTGAAATTGCTGAGTAAATTTTGGGATATCTTATACCAGAAACATACCCAATGCTGTTTTTACCCCGCTGCCACAGAAGGAAACAACAAAAGAGGGACAAACAAGATAATCGTTCTCATGGAATAAGTATTTTTCATTACCTAAGTGTAATTTATCAGGGAGACGAGTTAGACCTACAAATCTGTAGGTGAATTGTTTAGGTAATTTTTTATGATGCACTGCTGTTGAAAAAAATCTAGCTTCCATAACTCTATAAATACCCAACGGAATTTGTTTGAAATCGATATTTAAATAGATTTGATTATGATCCTTAATTTTTTTTATTTAGTCACGTGTTCTAGAGTTAAGATTCCCATTGACATCAAACGGAAATTAATAGTTTTGTAGGACAGTGTATATCAACTCATTTTGTTCTTGGTCTAGCTCGTCTTCTTTTCACTTCAGTTCCGCCATATATCACAAAACAAAGTAGCTCTCGTTGAACGTGGTTAAATTACTGTCATTGATTTCTTCTCTTTTATTTTTGTGGTGTTCATTTTCTAAATGCATTAATAATGATGGTTGCTTAATTCATCAGTTTATTTAGAATCTCGAACATAGTTTTTATTATTGCATTCGACTGGTGAAATGTCTTTTTTATATAATTAACTTTTTTCATCATCACTAATTTTTTGTGATTTTATAACAAACCAAAAGAAGTAAAGAAGCAAAATGCAGTTGTCGTTTTGCAAAGTCATTGAGTCATAGAGTGTAATAATCGATTTTTCAGAACTCTGTTCTACATTACACAAGTATCCTATATCAAACATGTAACTAAGTATCGAAGTAATGCAACATTAAACGAATTAACGTCCATTTCTACTGATGGTGTCCTTTTTAAGTCCATCAGTGTCCCTTTGCAACTGAAAGCAGGGTAGGTGTTAGAGGAGATAAATCTCGACTGATGCGCAATTGGGACCGAAACCTGGGAACTGCATATTATGAGCCTGGCGAGCTACCAACTGACCAACCCATCTCCGACACACACAGAAAATAACGCAAATATCATTTAAATTTAACTTAAGTTTTAATTAAATCTGTACAGCAAACTCTTTTGATTCTCATATATAGTTTAAACTTGATCATTAGAACTAAACTTTACGGTCGGGACAGACACCATAGATTAATATTGTTTCCAGTTCCTTTCGAAAGCACTCAGCAAAAACTGTACAGAGATGGCGAAACGAACTCACGGCATTGCAGTGAGAGATATACTGAAGCGAAAGTCGAGTTAGTTTCACCTGTTTGTTCCAGTTGTATTCGCATAAACTCGCATTTTGGGAATTTATGAGATCACAGAGCCATTCTAGGTCCTAAATGACTCTGTGATATCAAAACTATGACCTTTAAAGGTACCTCAAGTGATAATGAAGGTATTATAAAGAAGCAACGCAAAGTGATATCGTCAATTCAAAATTTTAGGAAAGAAGCAACTTTGTATCGGTAGACAAGCATTATGGAGTTAATGAGTTTACCATGAGGTGTAATAAAGAAAAGTGAGAATAAAATATATTCGGGTGAGGATAAATTGAGAATGTGGAAATGCTACTGTAAGTGCGAAAGGGTCAAATTTTTATTAGGCAAGAAAAAAAAACTAGAAGATATAGCCTTTGATTGTATACTACTATGTTGGGAAATTATCCACAACATTTCTTTTGAGATTAAATAGTTATTTACAACAAAACAGATTTCCAAAGGAAATAAAAAAGAAGTAGTTTATTATTTCATCGAATTTGTCTATTTTCCTTGGAAATGCTTGCTTGGGACATAACCCTTGAGAATTGTCATGGTTCCCTGTGTAACATCGGTGCCAACATTCATTTGTGAAGTTGTGGAACGAATCTATGCTCAGAACTGCAGAATGTAATGAAAGAAAAATTTCCTCAAGAGCTAGTGTTCTGAAGTCGATTACATTTCACAACTATGTGATTACATTTCACGAATATCAGGTTACGGATGGAAATACAGACATACAGATAAAACTTCGACTTAACGAAAGCAAGTTTAGAGGGTAAAACTACTAATGTTGGAATCGAAGAAAAAAGATTGAACTATGCAATTTCTGTTATCAGTTCAAAATAACGTAGATAGGGTTTTTTTTGGAAACAAGGGTTTGATTTAAACTAAACGGATTTTTTTTTGCATTTTGGATGTTTAGCTTATTTTGAAAAGTCTGCTAGTGTTTTCCCTTTGTTGTCCATCCTTCTTTTTGACTGTCTTTAGAAATTCTGTTTTTGTTAGAGAAAAATGGAAAATAATTTTCGAATTCGATATGCTCGTGAAATATTATAATTTATATTTTTGAGTCTCCTAAGAGTTTTTATTTCTACTATTAATGGAAGTTGGAAAATTTTAAAATGACTGTTATAAAAGACATATTTTTTCTCGAAATTTGAAATTTGGGTGACGAGAACTTGGCATTCAAAGATTAAATTGAAAGCAATGATTACCTTATTAGGAGGATGGGCAAAATAACGCAACCTTTTTTTTTGCTTTAAAGATATAACTGAAACATTCCTTTTGGGTTGAATAGATACTAGTGAAATATTAGGATTCCCGTGTTCTAAATATCCCAATAATTTTAATTTCCACCGTTAGAGATCGTTATATTTGGAAAATAGAAAAACCCTTTAATAACTGTTTTGTAAGCGAATTATTCGTTTTAGAGGTCCGAGATCTGGCTGATAGAGTGAGGTAGTCAAAAGTTTATATTGGAACCAACAATTATCTTATCCCAGAAGAAAGGAAAAAAAAATGCAACTTTTTAATTTAACTTTGAGATATAATAAAAAAATAATGTTTTTGAATAGGTGCTAATGAGGAATTACCATTTGCATTTTTCGAATCATCCGTTAATTACAACTTTTATTAAAGTCGGAAAATGTAAAAAAAATGCATTCCATATTCTTCAGAAGTGATATGTCATTCTTGTAGTTAAAACTTCGTAATTTTGCATCGCACCTGAAGGATGCAACTGTAATTGAAGTAGGAGAATGGGGGGGGGGGGGTACAACAGTCATGCTTCGGATATTTATATTTGACAGCTTTCATTGGAGTTGTGATCTGGAAATCAGTTTTCCTGATATATTTTCAGCTTTTAGCGTTTTCTCACCGATTTGAGCATTGAGATTTTAATTGTATATATGATACTGAGAGCATAACTTGTCCAGAAAACTTTTTTTTTTCCTTTTTTTTTCTTCATGAAAACTGTCATGGAAACAGTAAAGTACTCCATCTGAGTTTATTACAGCAGAAAAGTAAAAGTATTTGAACTTGGACCACTTGTACTTTGCGCACCCGTAATGTAAATGTATTTTTTACAGTTAATGTTTGAGCACCGTATGTAAATATGTTTAATATTAGCAATGATGGTAATTATAATATAAGCACATTGGTTTTATTATATGGATTACATAATTATAAATCCTTTTAGTTCATAATTAAATATTTCGAAATTATTTTCTGTACTCTGAGGTAATATGTTCGTGCCATAACTAGTTACGGATTGAGGTATTTGAAGCTCCAGGTGCAAAGCAAAAGATTCGAGAGATGTGAGTGGAGGGGAAAAATTTAATATATAGAAATTTTTAGAACGTAAGAATGGAAAAAATCTGTGTAGCAGGTTAAATAAATTTAATTACGGAATTGCAAAAATGGAAAATTTATTATTTTATCTCTCCTACAGTGAAAAAATGATCAAACACTGAAATACAGACGAAACTATTTTAATATATTTGAAAAAAAAAACACATCATTTTTGGTATGAATGTAAGTAAAAATACGAGATGTGTACGTGAATAATAGACTGTACTGAGTGTAAAATATTTTATTCAATAAAATGGTCGAGAAAAACGAATTTTGAGGCGCTAGACCATCGCTTCATGCTCCTATGAGGTAATTCGCCACTGGTGATAACAGTGAGTGAAATATTTAGAAGATGAATATAATTGTTTGACAATCATCAGTAGTGTGTCGCAATAGTCATGAGCTTTTCTCTGAGTTGAGTTTGGGATTTCGTCGTTTTAAATGTTTTTGCCGAACAAATCTTTATGATCAATATGCGAAATCTCAAGGCAAGAGTATCGCTGTTACTATTTGGAGATGGTACGAACATATCTTTACCAAATCCATTTCGCTTTTTCTTATGTAGTATCTGACACTCTTGCTTAGATCAATGCAGCTAAAGTCTTATCAGACATATAGCATTGGCTAAGAACTATGGAATATACAGGAATTCCTGTACAAAGGAATTTGTTTATGAGTCAGACCACAATTGCTGCATGTAGTGACTAAACTGGAGTTTGGATAGGTGGAAACAAAAAAATTGGGAGCTTCAGCGAAGAATTGGCATTTTGTGAAAATTGACAAATTGGGAAAATTGAGTGTTTCAGAGAAGCTTTTAATTGGGATGCATACCATCCAGCTGAAGAAAAGTATTTGATTTTATTCTAGCAGGGACATCAGCATCAATCTTGTATATAGTGATAAATTATATTGTTTATTTATCAGTTCAGCCAAAACAAGAATGATACGTATGCTTTCTCAGCTAGAACAGCAAACAAAATTTAATTTTTAGGCCTATCCGTAACGTAGATATGTAAATTTTCATTTTCCGTTACGAAAGCATTGTCTTTAATTTATCTTTAAAGTGGTAAGGTCACCTCATAACCGAAACAAGTTTTTGACGGTAGAGCCCAACAATGTTGGAAGGTAAATGTATAAGAAATATGAAAGGAAGTATCCCCAATGTCGTACTATATGGAGGGAGGGGGGGGGAGGTGTGACTGTCGCCCCGAGCGCCACATTCTGCAGGGCGACAAAAGTTCCGGATTTCTTTATTCATTTTGAGTATTTGCGATGGGGCGAGAGTGACAGTCGGTAGTGCGCAAGACTTCCCTCGGCCAGAAAGAGAACATCGAGGGGCTTGGAAAGACCGCCGTCTGTCGGATGGAACGTTAACCGTGTGTCATATGTGGGAGAGCCATATCCTGTGCAGGTTAAAAAACACGCTAGATGGCCTTGACAGGAGCTGTCATCTGTCTTCTAACAGCTGTACAGGGGTCCCCTTCTCCCAACCTTCTTTGAACCCTCATCATCTTTGTAGCCTGGCCATTTAGCCCATTGTGTGGAAAAGTACAACTCAGAGGTAAAACAACCCAACCCATACACACTTTCAAAATTTGAGTCATTTATTGTATATTAAAACTCAAGCCACGATGAGAAATTGTGCTGTTGAATAATAAAACTAAATTACCCTTCAAGTAGCAAGAAACCTGTCAGTTTAAATCTCATTGGAAAGGCTGTGAGTAAGGGGAGGCATAGGAAGAAAAATGACACCTGAAAGAACATCAAAGCCTTATTGGGTCCATTAGATCAGTAGTCAAACATGCTAACCACTATAGAACCCAAAACAGTACATATTTGAGCAATAATAATTTGAAAAGCTTCTTTTTCTGGATTAATACAGTTAGCCACTTCACTAATACTTTATTAGGATTTTTTAGGATTTTCCTTATAATTATTTCGGGAAGTTCGTCGCTAATGTCCCCTTATTAGGTGTATAAAATATACAGCTACTATATATCATAATTTCATATTTATGATTCACTATTTCTGAAGGAAAAAAAAGAAATTGTAATATCCATTTATGTAATTATTCTTCTACATTTCGTATTTGTCTTACCACCATAAACCATAAAACAATATTTGTGAAATATAACGAAATACTTAATAAGACATGCAACAATTACCTAAAATGGGTTTGGAATAAAAAACCAAGGAAGTATTCCAAAAATATCGAGGTAGACGTATAGGATGTGAGATTAATCAAAAAGAAATTAGAGTTTGGTGAAATGCATGTATTTTTAAATTCACGTATAATTTATTTTAAATTCACGTATAATTTATTTTATCTCACGTATAATGTTATTCCTTCCCACCCAGTGGGAAGGAATAACATGTCTTTGGTTAGCAATCGATTTTGAATACGTATAAGATGACAGCCAAATCCAATAAACCTGAAACATCCAAAATATATCCCATTGAATTTTTAAACTAACTGATGTGAAGGTATGCCAGTATCAGAACCGAACTTTAATTAAAATTCCTGTTAGGGTTTCTTTTTTTTCTCCAAACACAAAAATAAGCTAAACAATGCCTCTTGTAAAGAGTCCATGAAATGAAAAAAAAAAAGCTATAAAAAGAAAAACTCATCATCTGCACGTCGTCGTATTGAGCAGTTTTTGAGAAAAACCAAATATTTGCACGAACCAGTCTAGGAATGCAGACATATACTCGGTTCCCGTACAGTGCAGTTTCACCTAAGCTCACGATTGTACGCTGTTGACAGTCAACTGGTTTCTCATTCTCTTCCGTGGCGCATGGCAAATAAGGGAAAGCGTTGGAGCGTGCTACACTTCATTGTGCCATTGGCTACTGTGCCGTCAGCGATACTGGAGAAATAAAACTCGGTACACATAAGGACCAATATCAAACGACACAGTATTCTCTTATGACGCTGGAAGCAATAAAAAATGCTCACCCGTGTAATTCATTATCTGCTTTTGTAGTTTAACAGTGTTGTTCGACTTTTTTCCCTCTCCCAGTTTTTGTTTTTTTTCCCCATTTCCTCCTGTGAAGATTATGCTTCAGTGCTTTGCGGAAAGGCTTTTCGTATTAAATGAAATTTAATGCTGAAGATATAACTTTAAAGATTGCAAGAGATTATGAGGTTAATTATATAATCTATGACATAAACGACAACTAAACGTACATAATATGGATAAATATACTTTTGTAGTATATCACGTAGAGCCAAATTATACATGTGGAATAAGTTTTTTTTATTCTTTTAACTAATGCAATTAACACCTAAAAATACCATTAAATTGCTCAACAAGAAATATTTCACAAGTCGTAACCCTTTTATTGACACTTCAAAGTTTTCTTTATCGTGCAAACGATAATCAAAGAGTTAGGCCCAACTTTTTTACTGCATAATATGCACCTAATTTCGTCATCAGAAAGTTTTTTTCTATCACAACGTACTTTCTTTTTTTACTTCCTTCTCAATGTGTGTAACAAGAGAGATAAGGAAATATCAGCATTCGCTATGATCCCTTTGGTTAAATTGAGAACTAGACACGAGTTTAGGGTCACATTTCCGAGCCCGAACTTTTTGGGTTCGTACCCAAATCATTTCGATAATTACTGAATCCAAGCTCTGGGAGAGGAGAAACATTTTTCGACGCATCACACAACATAAATAAAGAAATGAATGCTCTTCAACCATTCTCTAATTTGCAGTGTTACAGACAATGGAAACTTTAAAATAAACAATTATTTAAAGATCAAATTAAAACCATTATTTGGAAGAAAAGTACTGGATATTCGGAAGATATCCGGGGATTCGTAGAAACAGAAAATTCTTTAGCAACGTCATTTATAAAATCTAAGAGCGTTTCCTTAAGAAAAAAGAGTGAATAACTTAAAATTAGCCAAATAAAAGCTGAATGGTAAGAAATTATTTTATTTGCGTTTTTTCTAAATTACGAGAAAAACTAAAACTTTAAACTATGACTGAGCTCCAGACTGAAGTCGTCTGTGCTAATTTGAGCCCAAGCCGAAAGTAGTCTGTTGTATTTTGAGACCAAGCCCTAATTCGTTTCCCTCAAGGACTAATGAAATTTACTTCTAATGCATCGCGTTTAATGCAATTGATCGCACTTCACACTACATCTGGCACGCTCTTTACACCTAATAGGAGACAGGTAGGCTTAGAGCATACAGTGAACTGTGGATGTAACAATCGCCAGAAAATCGAAATGTTCAGTATAATGTTTTTTCCCCTCAACATCTGAAAATTCTGTCTGACGAATTAAAAATTTGACTCGATGCAAAAATATGATCATTATTTATTTTATTCATTATCAATCATCCGAATCGTCTATATCAGTGAATCCCCACCAGCGTGTAGTGTCTATGGTCCAGGTGTGTCGCGAATATTTACGAAAAACAACAATACTTCATAAAAATTGGTACTTTTTTTAATTTTTCATATTATGTTTTTTTTATATCAAGTATTGAGTTTAATATGCCGTTTTGTTTAAATCAATCGAAATTTCGGTTAGTAAAATAAAATAAAACAAAAAAAGATTGAATTTTTACTACAGGTGTGTTGTGGTAAATAAACCTTTCAGAAGTATGTCTGGGTAAATAAATGATTCAAGAAGTGTGTCGCCAAGATAAAAAAGATTGGGAAACGTTGGTGTATACCGTATATAGTAGACGTTTTCATTTGGTGCTCCTAGATATAATTTTAGAAGTGGGCCATTTTTCTCTTAACCATTTTGAAATCTAGTGGTTTTGAAAGATTATTACCTAATGATAGATGACATAAGCATTCAAATTTGTTTGCAACGTTTGTTAATGAATGTAAAATGTAAAGAATAAAAAAACTTCAAGAATTCCAAAGAATTCTTGAAGTGACTATGATTCAGAAATGGTAACGCTCTGAAAATTTGCACCTAGGGGTAATCTGGGTTGTAGATCACGAGAAAAATCCAAAATAGGATTTCCGACGTGTCCTTCAAGGTCAAACAGAGGTTGCGTACAGGTCAACCTTAACCCAGCAGTGATAGAAACGTAAAAATTGGTGTCCGGGGTGTTTCGAGTTGTAGATAAAGGAAACGCCAAGGAATTTAGGATTCAAAGGGTCATTCGAGGTGAAAGGTAAAATTAATGTCTATCGGAGCTAGATAGCTAAAAATTGGTTCCTGAGGCTATTTTCAGTCGTAGATCTCAGAAATGTTACGTAATTTGGATGCGATCGTTCCTTCGAGGTCAAAGGTGAAATAGATATTTATCTCTGTTTAGAGGGCTAAACACTTGTACGTGGAGGCATTTTGAGTTAAAGATCTCAGAAATTAAGCCAAATTTCGAATGCGATGGATCCTTTTAGGTCAAAGGTCAAATTCGACATACCGATGCTGGAGAGCTACAATTTGTGGATGGGGCTGTTTCACACAAGAAATAGGAATTTTAGATCTGGTGTTGCATTCAAGGTCAAATAGGGGTCGGAATGACGTACTAGAAATCAAGAGATGCCAAAGGCACCACTTGATTTCTAGTACTCATTATTCCTGTTGGTTATTTTCTTTCATTTTTTTGTCCTTTTTAGTGAATAAGGAGAAACGCACGTATTGGGCACAATTAATATGCAAATGACTTCCATTATATTGTTAATAGGATTATAGTTGCACGAAGAAATTGTATAATGAAACATAAGAAATACTTTTATATGACATTTCAGTGATTGTATTCAGCGCAGTCAAACGACGTTGATACAAATTTTTGGTGAATCCAATGCACTCTTCGAATTACTTAAGGAAAAATGCAATTGTTTTTTAATGTCTTAATTTCTTATTTTGGCAAGGGTTTTCTATCTTATATATTCACTTTCTCATTTCGTTTTTGTGTCATAGTGCAGTTCTTTCTTAAATCTTACACTTAAATATCAATAATCAGTTTTCACCTTTGCAGCGTTTTAAATTACTCGGCAGCATAACAGCAAAATAGATTATTTTGTTTTTGACTATTAAAAATTAGTTGTCCGTAAAAAATGCTTCATGATATTTGCACTAACATAGCCTATTAGCAGTCGGATAACTTGTACGATAACAGAGTCATCTCTACTAACTGCGATTCTAAACAATATTTCAAAAATGATTCTTCTTCTTCTTCTTCAACATAAACTATTATTCTGGAAATCATTCGGGGCCTGTCGCCCCTCTCATCCGGAAATTCTTTTAAGAAAGGTCCGTGCACTATGTCGGACAGTTCTCCCGAGTCTGGAAAACCGAAATTTCAAAAACAAAACCATAAAATTGCCAAAGTCTTAAATAGCCAAAGTCTTAGATTGGCGGTCAAATGAACATTCCATAAGCATTCCAGAGTTCTCTGAAGGAAGGAGGTAGTTCAGTAGAAACTAAAAGTTCTTGATTAACATTATTAAAATTTTAAGAGCGTTCAATCTCCTAATGCAGAAACATCGTGGCACTATTTGGGCACTATATCAAATTCTGTCAATCAAATTAGTATCCTTTAAAAATTGTAAAATTAATTTAAAAGTATATTTTTTTATCAAATTCTGGTGTCCGAGTAGAACTTTGAGTGTAAATTCCTTAATTCCAATTTCTTCCAGTGAGTGAAACATTTGATCTCTATGAGTATCAAATTTGCTGCAATTAAGTAATACATGAGAGACTGTTTCTTTTGTTCTACATGTATCACAGGGAGATGACTCAGCTCTGTTTATCTTATGCATTTGATCATTCAGTCTTGTGGTCCCTGTTCTGAGCCTGGTAATGGTCACTATGTCGTTTTTAGTCAGTCCGAAATCTTGAAATGGATCAATGGTTTGACCAATCAAACTCCTATGATTCAGATGTAAGGAAGAATGAACTTTAAAATAATGCAGAAAATTTCGTTTTAAAATAATAATATTTTTGCTTTTATAATAATTGAAACCTTTTGGAATATTGAGCCAGTTTTCACGTAATAACGCTTCCTTAGCAATTTTGTCAACAATTTCATTTCCTATAACGCCGACGTGGCTGTGAATCCACTGCGCGTTTAACTCAATTACCACTTTTCATCATTTTATTCGCCATCTTCAAAATGTTGCAAAAAAGCTCATTGTTGCTAGACCTTCACGGATCTCCTTGTAAAAATTGAATAACTGATCGACAATCAGACAGAATAACAACACTGTCATAGGACAGAGTAGCAGCCCACTTAAGGGCCATTTCTATGGCTACTAATTCAGTTGTGAAGACTTCTGTTTGGTCTGGTAGTCTAACTGCTAAATGAATATTCCGATCTGGGATCACTTCGCATAAGATTTATAAGAAATCGAAATATATAAAAATGTCGGTAACTGAGAGAGTATGATCTCAGAATTACTTTTTTTAAATTCTCAACCATAATCAAAAGACTAATCTTTATATCATGACTCATTTTCGAATTTTAATTTACATTATATATATATAAATATAGTAGCTTTAATGTTCAATAATATAATATCTACCGTATAAAGTCAAAGTAAAATTTCAGTCGCTGAGTGTATATACGAGCATGTTCATTAAAACAAAATTTGCTTGGCCGAAAATTAACTAACTCAGATTTCATATAAATGATAATATTTATATCAAATCATGTCATGTAAAGCAAAATATTCATTTCTTCTGTTCATACATTTGTTGTGATATTTCTATAAATCAGCTTGTCCATGATACATTCATATCATTCGGGGCATTTTTATATGGGCAACTAAATTTCGTGGAATTTTATAATCATACTCCAAAATGCTCGATTCCTCTCATCGCTATAACATCTGACAACCATCTGCTCTTTGGTTCACTCCTATCTATTAAAAGCAATTCTGTATCTTCATTCGATTTCAATTCAACCGTAAATTATTAATATGAGTTTAAGTTCAATTAATATTCACATTCTGAGACTTCTCCCTAGGTGGAAATCGTTATATCTTTTCCTCTGTGCTATTTGCTCGTTCGTTCTGGACCTCCCCATCGATAAGTAATGACATATACGTATGTATGTTATATATGTAAGATGTAGATACATCATTTAAATGATCATGACTTTATGAGTTTTAGAAGTGACTAAAGGGACAAGAACCGAACTGCATTATGAAAAACAGCACATTAGTTAGTGTAGCTATAAAATAGAGAACGTAAGGCCGTTAACTTTATGTGATTTATTTGCGAAACATTTTGGTGAATAAAATATATATGTTTCGCACCTAGTTATAGCTAAACTGCTGATCGAACATAGCTGCTAAACTTAGTTTTCGAAGTAGCTTTAGCAGCTGAGCCAATGCCTTTTAGAGTAAAAGAAAAGTTTGTGCTCCCTTGATTATTTCTCGACCTTACATGTCACCTAACAGCAGCTAGATTGACAGAGTAACGCAGTTTCATCATTGGTTTATGTCAGAGTTTGATGGCTTCATCGATTGGAGTGCAAGGAATTCTTCTGCATCTAGGCACGTTCCGCGTAAGAGGTAAGTAGATGAGATTATTTCGCATCACTAAAGATAGACACTTTATTCACCAAAACAGATATTTCTGGTATCTCGGTTTTATGACAGTAGACTGAAGCTCTTTTTATTGCTCCTATTTTTAGTTCTCGATTTTCCTAGAATAATCGAATCCTTTAGAACTTTCGACAGTTTTCATTATTCAGAACGTTACATATTTATACATAAGAATATTAGACTGCCGATATGAATTTAGCTGAATCAGATATAAAAGTTAGTTATGGTCCGAAACAACCATAAAATATTTTATTGATTCGACTACACTGTTCTTAGATGTCTCACATAGACCAAGATCAAATTTAACAACGGTTTAAATTAGATTCATAATATTTTTCCAAGAAATATAAAAGTAAGATTTAAAGATTATTGTCATGAAATGTGAGGAAACATGCATTTTAAAATCTTTTACTTTTAGTATTTGGCTTTTGCTTTTTTAATCGTATGAGAAAAGCAAAAAAAAATTCCACTGAGGGAGACACGAGTTGATTATATTAGATTTTAGCATTCAAATGTGTTTATAAAAGAATTCATTCTTATTTTTGAAGGCTACATGGAAGCGTTTTCTAGAATTATTTTGCGACCCTCATTTCTAAGAAAATATTAATTATTTTTACTAAATTAAAGAAGACATATTCTGCTTTTTCTGACTGTTACTTTCATGGTTATTTTCTAAACGCATTGTGATACGATGCAGGGCTGAATCGAGAAAAGAAAAACAGCTGGGGGCAGAATCGAGAAGGAATTAACCGGAAAGCCATTCCGGTGGTATTCCCTCCGAATTGCTAGTCTTTATCAAATTTCTTGGGAAAAAACGAGTATTATGATATATATTTAATATTTTTTCTCCTCCTTTTCAGTTAGTAACATTCTCGGAAGGGATGCCCCCAGCCCCGGCTTTGATACGATAAATTTTCTAGTATATAATTGCTTTGGTTGGACCCTGTTGCTGGATAACTGCAGCAGATGTTGCTTAGAACAGACGTGTTTGAAGAGCTAAATTACATATTATAGTTTGACCTTCACGACACATGGCTGCTTCAGGATTTTGTATGTATCTGTAATATATTGCACAAATGTAACATATGTATAAATTCCTTAATACAACCTTAACCCTTTTAGTCCCAAGTTAATTCTGTTAATATAATAATGTTTGTAGCACGTTGGTATTGCTATAAAGACCTCAAAAATATCTTACAAAAATAAATAATAATAAAATAAATAAATGATTAAAAGCAAAAAAAAAAAAAAAAAAAAAAAAAATGAGAATTAAGACATAGCAGATAAAATAAAACTAAAATATAGAACAGAACCATTTCTTTCTTTATTTAAAATAAAGTTCATATTCTTATATGGGAAAGCAATTATAAAAAATGCGTTTTACTGAAAAGGTTTGCAAGCTCGGTTTCGCATTGCTGTTGTTTCCAACTCCACTATATCCGTGTTAAATTACATATTCAAATGATTGTAGTTTAACGCTCACATTTAGTTCTACTTTCTGAAAAGAAATCTAAAATATTTTCTATATTTGCTTCGCGTAAAGTTATATATGTCGTTGGTTATTAAAAACTAAATTTCTTCATTAAATGAAAAAAATATTATATTACACTGGAAAATTAAATTCCAGTGTAATATTCTACTTATAATCATATTTATAAAATAGTGCAAAAGGCTTTAAATCTAATTTTTGCGTAATGAAATCTTTTTTTGTAACGAAACTGACAAAAACAAATTATTGACTGCTCTTTAATCCCTTTCTATCTCATGCGTTGATTATACGGGAGTCAAAAACAAAATTAAATTTTTCATCTCTATTGTAAGTTAACCTAAATTATTGAAGGCTGTAAAAAGAGAAAGAAATATTATTGGAAAAATTCCTTTTGAAATATCAGAGCCATCACCAATAATGGCAGTAAAACGACGTCTTTTAACATTGACACTCATTGTCTTAGGTTTATGGATCAGTAGTGCGAAATGCTAGAGGCGTCATTATATGAATAATAACTGTAAAAACTTTATGTGTGCCATTAAACTACTGCTGTTCACAACGGATAGATGAGGAGAACAATTATCGCTTTATTAGTTTCAATATAAAATTTCGAAGTAAATTTATGTTTCTTCTGGATCACACTAGGTTAAAAAAAATAAAATCTTGGTTAAGGCAGAAATTTATTAAGTATGTAAACTTGTATTTTTAAAATCTTTTTTAGATATAATAGGTTATAGTTTTATTTATAGTTAGAAACGATGACAGATCACAGAGATTTGTTTTGTTGTACACAAGTTGATCACTCTTGGTGGGATAGACAAAGATGAGATTTTTAATCATTCTGTTACAAGAAGTCTTGATTTCAGGATAAAAATCAATTCCTGCAAGGCAATTTCCGATTTGCCCAGTTGATCAATTTATTTGTTATTTCTATCGTGGAATGAATCGATATCCATTATATGTTTACAATTTGTTTCTGTTAGGCAATACCGTAAAGAGATATTTAAGTTGAAAACGAAGATTCTTACTTTAGATACTGCTCCATAGAGCATTCCAACTACAAATGTCAAATTCTACATAACTTTGTTTTACTAAGTACATTTGTCCGTGGCGTCCATTTGTCTAATTTGTCAGTGTGTGGAGGGGAATGCATAATTGTGAGGAGAGACAAAATGTCTGTTTTTGATTTTCAAAAGTCAAACAATGTAGTTTTGAATATTGTTATTGGAATATCGAAAGGGGATAGTTCAGGTATTTCCAGTGTAAGGTCACTGATCATCTTAAAAATATCACTTGTTCATATCAGTATTTTACTGAATCAAGTGATAAACGCCAACGTCAACAAAACTCTAGGCTTAATGTAGATAGAACAGAGAAGTTGGGTTGTTTTACCTGTGAGCAGCACTTTTTTTGCACACAATAGCTAAATGGGTAGGTCACAAAGACACCAAGGGTTCGGAGACGGTGGAGAAGGGGAACCATTGGACAGCTGTTAGGAAACAGATGGGATCATTCCGTCAAGGCATACAGAGTGTTTCTTGATGTGCACATGACATGGATCTCCTACACACAGGACCACGGTGTAACATCCCATCTGACGAACCGCAGCCTTTCTAAATCTGTAGGTCTCCTCTTTCTCATCGAGGCTGGGATTTAGTGTAAGATAACTCCCAACTTTGGCGCAGTTGGGACAATAAAAGCAGAGAGGTCAACTGAACAATTATGAAAGAAGTTGAAAGAGAATCTCCATTGCTATCTTTGGGTAGTAAAGATATGTCGCTGAAAATGTTCAGAATCCTGGAGATGTGACGAATAGTGTTGTAATTGGAGGACACTAATTCCACTACATTATACTGTTTCGAAAAAGTATTCTGTTATTAACAGGTTGAACACATTCTAACATCATATTAAATTTATATCTGTATGGTTTCAATTTAATTAGCGATCGTATATGATAAATATATTTTTACATCATCTTTGTAAAATGAATCAGTGAAACATCTTCAAAAATGGGGAATTTTGCGAAAGTTGCTATCTAATCCCAATGCTTCCGACAAGTAAAATATATCAAAATTAAATCCCACAAGTTGAAAATCGTGGCCAAAAGGTGTCAGATAAAAATTTAAACAACAACCGCCGAAAGGGAGAGGATTCTCTATTTTGATGGCGTATAAGAAAGCTAAGTGTAAGAAGATCAATTGTTTCAAGTTCAATTTTCTCAATTATCAAGATGGCACATACCAGTAGAATATGTTCTATCGTTCAACTGCTATTCAACCTTTGTCATTACTCTGCAATAGAGCAAGGTGTACGGTTTGGAGAATCAGTGTCAAATTCCTTAAAAAGACTGTATTGGCTTGAGGTCTGAATAATTTAGTTACGTTTTCCCTAGACCAATTTAAAGCGATCATAGGAAAGACCTTAAACTCGAGAGATCTGAATTTTAGAAAGTGTTTTCAAGAAATATTATTTCTGTATTTTTAATCATTCTGTTACAAGAAGTCTTGATTTCAGGATAAAAAACTGATTCCTGCAAGGCAATTTCCGATTTGGCCAATTGATCAATTTATTTGTTATTTTCGATCGTGGAATGAATCGATATCCATTATATGTTTACAATTTGTTTCAATTAGGCAATACCGTAAAGAGATATTTAAGTTGAAAACGAAGATTCTTACTTTAGATACTTCTCCATAGAGCATGAGAAATATGCCAGACGACTTTCTGTTAGAATAACAGAGAGTCGCGCTGAAATATCATTTCAAGATTTAAACTTGTTAAGAAATATGTAAGGTCATATGTGCCCTGTAGTATTTAAAGCTACAGGTTATACACAAGTGATATGAAATCCTGTTCTTGAATAGGAATTATGTAATGCGAAATGTGAAAAGTGAATAAATTTGTCAGGCAATATTAATATTACATTGCCCTGTCACTTTTCCGCGATTTTTTTAGTCTATATATGATGAAGCTTGGAATTTAGCCAATTCAAGAATAAGTTCGGCAACCAATATTTCATTACAATGAAGCCCTACTATATTCCGGCTTGTAGGTCAATAAAGTCCTTTATATGGTTATCATGCGTATGGTCCCTTTAATTACTTAGGCTCTTGTGGTCATTTGACAAAATTTATGGATCTTTACAAATTATGCAGCAGATGATTTGGGTATCTGCCAAAGCAAATGTACGATAATTATCTGGGCACTCTGCCATTGGTTTTCCTCCGTTTTAATTTCATTACCATTATTATTTCATCTCGGTGTTTCTTTATTTAATAAAGAAATATCATTTGGTTTATTCACCTTTTCCTTTCTTCTAATCTCTTTTTGTTGCCTCTTTCTATTGACTATTTCAAGTGTAATAAAATAATAAAAATTATGTAATTAAAACCCTTTAAAAATCACTTTTGTTTTAAGCGATCAAGAGAATGCAATACGTGAAAATTATTTATTGTAATACATGTGTATAGGTTATTAAATGTTTTTAAACCTTAATATCAGTAGATAAATCATGTAGTGCCAGGCTCGCATCTAGAAAAAAATCGAGGAGGGGTAGGTGGGTGAAGAAACACAATTGAGTAGGAAAATTGTTGAGGGGCAAGAGACTGGATTTTCGCCGCAGTGTAACATTTCCCCCCTACTTTTCACAAGCCTTTAGAAACTTTTTTGAAAAATGCACATAATACGCATAACTTTCATAAGCTTTTTCCTATATTACCCGTATTTAGTATTCTGAAAGAGGGAGCCTTGGCCCCTTGATCCTCTAGATCAGGCACTGTGAAGTGCTAATCACTACGGAATTTATTACAGTAAATTATCATTATATTCATATCATCTGAACTTCGTTTAATGACAAAAAGCGATTAATATTTGGAAAATGTTCGATAAATGAAATAAAACGAGGTACCTACAGTTCACCATTTGGGATAGTTCTTAACTCAAAAATCAGGCAACAGGGAAAATAAGTCTCCAAAAATATTCTCGATTTTGCAAAAATTGTTGCAATAATTTCTGAACTAATCATTTTCGTTTAAGTGTAGGATAACGTAACTCTCCATTGTGACGACAATCTCAGACAGTAAAGTACTAGAAACATCCGATTGGGGGGGTGAAAATTGAGACCTTAAGTGTCTGATTTATGATGATTTCCTTAGAAAATGTAAGTTATACAAAGCCCTCAAGGGGGAGTTATAACCTCCTTCTCTAAAATACCTGAGTTTTTTGGGAGGAGGGAAGAGGGGGAGTGAGAAGCGATAATGAATCCATCACTTACTGAAATATGCCTTTTACTGAGCAGTTTAATAAATGTGTTCTCGACAAGACCTTCCATCTCAGAATAAATGGACTAAAGAGATAACCTGAATTATTATTTCAAGAAAATGGAAAACAATCTGTATTGGAAGCTGGAAAGTGTCGCTGAGAAACTTCAGAATTTAGGAATTGTTCAAAATACATCAACCCAAAAAACTTATTGTGCTTAGCATCAATAACTACATCGCCTGAACACTCTCTAAACATGATTTAAAATGCATATATTTGTTTTTTCTTTTAAATATAGTAGACAGTGATAGCCACAAGCTCTATCAGTCTTGTCTTCTCATAAAACGTATGAACACTTAGACAAGGACGTGTCAGCTGGCATAGCAGCTAGGCACCTACCTGTAAAAGGTAGGGCTGTATACCGGGTGAGGACTGTACAAAGGTATCCGGGGCTCAAGGCAAAGCTCCATTTGGGACTCCCATCTACTTTTCTAGATAAAGGTTTGTTTTAAAACCTTTATGAAATTAAAATAAATCATCTCTAATTCTAAATTCTTATTTTAATTAATTATAAGAAAAAAATTTCGATTTTAAATTATTTCAAGGAAACAAAGTTCACAAAAAAAGAGTATAATTCCAAGTTAGGATTGTATTAAAAGGGCCCATTCATTTATTGGTACCCCGAGGTAATGCCCCCGATGAAAACCTCTTACCTTTGCACGGCCCTGTTCTGGGTGTGCACAGAATGTCGCAAAATTAAACAGTTAATACTTAGAGTAATGAAAATATTTTACATAAGTACTTTTCTTTTAAATTTACGCTGTTACAAACGCACAAACTATGGGAGTTTTTATTCAGCAACTTCTACACGAGCACCGTTCGTTGTACGAACAATATTCAATAGATAACAGATCTTAATTTATGCTCGTTGAAGCATATCTGTCGTGATGGTAGAAATGATGTTGCAAAATGTAGGTTTTTTTGGAACAAGAGGGGATTGGTTACCCCTACACTGGTTTGTTAGTTGGTCAATTACTTGGCATCCGCTGGTTCCCAGATTTAATACCACTTGAGTTTCTCTTTGGTGCTGTGTGAAAGGTATTGTGATATCAGTCGTACGAACCTGTGCAACAGAATCTCACATCTCATTTGTACCATCATGCCAGATATGCTTCAACAAACATGGATTGAGATTGTTTATCGATTGAAGATTGTGCGTACAACGAATGGTTTTATGTAAAAGTTTTCATGTAAAAAAAAAACTTTTGTGGCTTTGTAACAGCATTCACTATATAAACGGACTCGTTAATATATGAGTTATTACTGTTTAATTTTATGCCATTATTTTGTGTGCATCCTGTAAATATATATATATAATGGTAAAATAATTTAATTATCGTATATTGTAGGAAGCATTTCTTTTCTTCTTTACTAATATTAAATAATTGCCTGAGCGGGAGAATAGGGAATGATCGATGTAACATATTACAACAAACAACGATATGAATAATTCATCCATTTTTTCCATTAAGAGTGTATTTATCATATTCACTTCCATGATTAACGTAAAATAAAGTATCTGGCTTCTGGTGTCATGTATTTGATCAGTATCTTTTTAAATATGAATTTATTATTAATGTAATACTATTTATGCCATTATATTACATCTTAAGACTTTAGATTTACATAATACTTCGGCTATTGCTTTATTATCTCAATATTTTCCCTTTATTTCTTTGTTACTTGACACTTAAATATTCCATTCCACTGTAATACATACGTTGATACTTTAGGGCATTCTGTTTTACTGTAGAACATATTTTGTTTATTATCTGAAGATTTCCGATTTACTATAATACATTCACTTTCACTTTATTATCTCAAGATTTCCTTGTTACTTCACACTTAAGATATCACATTTGATTGTATTGCTATTCTAAAACATTCATTATGTTTTACTTAATTATCTTCAGACTTCCATTTTACTGTAATACATGTGTTGCTACTTTGTTTTAAATCATTCAGTTTTACTTGTAATGCATCCATTCTTACTTTGTACCTTAAGAGTTATTCCGTTTCACTGTAATACATTCGTTGTTACTTCAGTATTTTAATCATTCGTATTTATTTTAATGTATCCATTGATGTTTTAGTATCCTAATATACACCTTTTCTTAGAATAATAAATATGCGGTAAGACAGTCTTTCTTTTTTTTTGTTGGGATAATTTGGTTAATGAGTTTTTTTTTTCTTTTTTTCGTAATACATCCAATAGTTTCTCTTTCTCAGAACAAAATTGACTTTTCTTTATTGCTGGCCACCACGTCGCTCATATGTCTTGGCTCATCAATTTTTATTTAGAAATTATTCCAAAAGAAACGTATTAAAAATGTCCGTAGCATGATAAACTTGCCGTCACAAAGATGACAAAATCGTCGATCCTTGTATGCTGCATAGTCTGTTCTCTGGCCAATAGAGTATCACTTTAAAGTGAATGAATGTTCCCATTCCTTCCAGAATTGCAAACAAAAACAACCAAAAGCCGCTTTTTACATGCTAAACGTCTTGCAGTAAACATATCACGCAACTCACTCGGAAATGTTTTAGAGGAGTCAAAACTCTAAAACGAAACGCATTAGTCATTTGCCTTCTCGCAAAACTTGGATAGGTAAAAGAGAAGTGAAAATCGTTATAAAATAAAGTGTTATGCAATTTGTCAATGTCGCAAAGAATATATATGTACATTTATATGATGGTAGAATCGATTGAAAGATCTAACTCTGTTATAGAACAGAATAAAAATTCCGGTGCTCATTCGACTTTTTGGAAAAATGATACTGTATAGGTTTAACGTTAACGAACTGTGGGTTTACTCGCAATCTAAATCTCTAATAGACATTTACACTCTTTGACACTGGAAAGGGAAATAAAGTAAAAAAATCGGTTCATCTCAACCGATTTTGACTCTGTTCTTTCTATAACGACTTTTGACTCTGTTCTTTCAATAACGACTTTTGACTCTGTTCTTTCAATAATGACTTTTGACTCTGTTCTTTCAATAACGACTTTTGACTCTGTTCTTTCAATAACGACTTTTGACTCTGTTCTTTCATAATTTTCTGTTCTATCATAATTCGTCATTGATCATCCACTTTGGAAGTGCCTATTTTACTCCCCATAGCTATAAGACGATAATTACTTATATTTCAAATTATGCCATTTGCTACACAACTTGCAATTTCGCATCTTTTTACTTTAGCACTGAGTTACGCAAACTCCAACCCTATCAGAACTTTTATTCGGCCTGTGTGAAAATTATAAAAATGATTTTTTTTTAATCTGGCTTTACTAAAGTGAATGAAATTTCTACTTCAATAAGATGAAAGAAAAAAATTTCAAACAACATTTTACAAATAGCTACAACGTCATTGAAATCAAATGTTCAACAACTCATTTTTGTGATCAACTCCATTTTTTATATTGCTTAGAAGTCAACTTATGTTTTGACGTTAAAATTAATATATATTAAAATTTTTAATTTTCTTATTGCTTTATACCTATAAGTATGGAAGTGAAAAGAACAAGTTGAAGGATCTATGGATTTCATTTTAGAGGTGATCGGTATAATTTGGTTTGCTTTACTCCCGTGATCTATAAATGGTAGCTAGCTAGTCACTGGAAGGAGAGCAATTCACCAATCCACTGTGATGAAGCATAGAACCGACCAGGTCTAGCACCTAATGTCCGACCCCGCCTTCTCGTGGTGTAGACCGTTAGTACCTTTCAAAAGAGATACTCTCTTGTGGAAGTGAACGGAAGCGGAGGGTTGCCAGATTAGTGTAGCCTACTGATCTAGACAACTATGGCTACTTTTCTTTTTTTTTTCTACCCTGCTGAGGAGTGGTCAACCACACAGGGTCCTGGTGCTGACCATATATACCAACCTGAACGGAATTATGGCTCTGAGCTTGATCCTGATTTTGCTGCAAGTGTTGGTTTTTGTGGAGGGAAAATCTCCCGCTGTGTTTTCTGTTTGTTTGTGGGTTTACAGCCCCAAGTGAATAGATTCACAGGATATGTTTATCAACTGGTGGATAATCCTGAGCAGAGGTCATCGCAGGCACCTGAACTCTTCGCTTCTATTGACATCGTCAAATTCTACATTGGACGAAGTCTTCCAGTGTAGATGGCTTCAACCTTTAGTGGTGGGAGAACGGGTCTTTGCCCCATGTCTGCGATTAGGGGGCTGTTTGATATTGTCAGCATTCCTTCTCTCAATAAGCATAGTTTCTTTAAACATCCCACTAACCATTTTCTCTCCATAGGTAATTGGAATGTGAGGACCCTGCACAGAGCCTTTTCTCTTGATGTCCTCACACAAGAATTTCACCATTATAATTTAGATAATCTCGGCTTGCAAGAGACCAGATGGAGAGATAAAGGTCAGATTCTTAAAAATAATCTTAAATTTCTCTTTTCAGGGAGGGACGACAATAAGTATCACCAAGGCGTGGGTCTGCTTCTCAGCAGACACACCTAGTGATGCTCTTCTACGATAGGAATGCATTAATGAAAGGTTTCTTACAGCAAAATTTCAGACAAGCGTTAAAGACTTGAATGTTATCTGCTGTTATGTCCCCACTGAGGATGCCAATGAGGATGAGTAGGATAGGTTTTACGGACAACTTCAGGATATTTTGAATTCTGTCAAGAATCGAGATATTACCCTTGTTCTAGGTGACTTCAATGCCAAAGTTGGTACTGACTCTGACTTTTGGAGAGGAGTAATAGGCCCTTTTGGTATTGGTAGCTGCAATGGCAATGGGCAACGTCTCCTACAGGTAAGTAAGATCAATGGTTTCAGAATAACTAACACTTATTACAAACACCGCGACATACGTAACTACACATGAGTTTCACCCGATGAGCTACATAAGAATATGATTGATTATATATTAATTAACAGTAAATGGGCTAGTTTTGTTAGGAATACCAGGTCATATAAGGGAGCTGAAATTGGATCTGACCATTACCTTGTTAAAAGTGTCTTGCAACTTAAACTTAAAAAGTGTTGTGCTAGCGTTAAAAAATTTATTTTTAATACTTAAGCTCTGAATGACCCAGTTATAGCCAAAGCTTACTATGATAGGTTACTTAGTCATTATGACAGTCATGGTATGCTTACTACTGAAGTTGAGGAAGAATTGGATCATTTTAAACAGGCTTTTTTGGACACTAACAGTACTCTTTTGAGAAAAAAGTAGCAGAGAAGGCAGAATTATATGAGTGATGAGGTACTTGATCTTATTTCAGAAAGAAAGAACTGCAGGAATGTCCTTAATCAATACCCTACTAGTCCTAATAGAAAGCATTACAGAGAACTTAATAAACGTGTAAAGGATCAGTTAGCTGCTGATAAGAATCTTTGGCTTGATGGCTTGGCTGACGAGGAAGCAGTTAGACAGCACAACAGTAGAGAGCTGTACCAGATAGTTAATGTTTTGTGTGGTAGAAAACGAACAGGTATAGAGGGATTGAAAGATAAACAAGGTAAGGTTATAGAAGGTGAGGATTCCGTCATGGCTAGGTGGTCACTGTGATTCGTGATGTGTGATGTCACTGTGATTCGTGATGTGTGATGTCACTGTGATTCAGTGATGTCACTGTAATTGAAGTCATGTTACTGTGATTCAGTGATGTTCTAAACAATGTGATTAGTTTTACTCCCATTTTTTGCAATGATGATAGATGCATTGTTGGCTCTAATGTTGGTCCTGTAACACAATATGAAATTATTTTGGCTATTTGTAAACTTTAACTTCATAAATCCCCAGGGGTAGATGGAATTACTACGGAAATTCTTAGAGCTGGGAATGTTTCTGTTAACACTTGGATGACTGAAATTCTGAATATCTTTTATGATAAAGGCATGGTTCCTAAGCATTTTACCAGAGCTATTGTTATCCCTATTTCCAAAAAAGATGATCGCAGTTCTTGTAATAACTATAGGGGTATCAGCCTACTCTCTGTTCCAGGTAAAGTTCTTTCCATGATTATGCTTAATAGAATTAAGAATCTGATTGACAGTCAATTGCGTGATGAGCAATGAGGATTCAGAAGTGGTAGGGGATGTGTGGATTAGATATTTTCACTTAGGCAGATTCTTGAGAAATGTTTAGAGTTTCAGAAACCTTTGGTTGCTAGCTTTGTTGATTTCAAAAAGGCTTTCGACTCTGTTGATCATCATAATTTGTGGTTGATTGTGAGATCATATGGTATACCAGACAAGTTAGTTAACATAATGAAAGCTCTCTATAATAACAATGAGTCGTGTGTTGGTAAGGCTTGTAGCAATTGGTTTAGCATTACTTCTGGTGTTCGACAAGGGTGCATTTTGTCTCCTTTTCTCTTTAGCTTGGTTATTGATTGTGTTATGCGAAATTCACTTCAAGGGAAATTTTTTGGCCTTAAATGGACTGGAGATACGAAAATATCTGATTTAGATTATGCTGATGATTTAGCCCTTTTGACAAATGATGTTGATGAGATGAACTCTTTCATTCGAGATGTTGATGAAACTTGTAGTTGAGTAGGTTTGGTTATAAAAGAGAGAAAACTAAAGTGATGAAAATTGGTCAGGCAGGCTGTGATTCAGTTAATCTGAATGGTTGCTGTCTTGAACAGGTGTCACAGTTTAATTATCTTGGGAACTATGTAACAGATAATGGTGATGTGCGGCATGAGATTATCAGACGAATAGGGATTGCTGCCGGGACTTCTAAGAATCTATGGAGAGTGTGGAGAAATAGGCGTATAACCTAAAGACTAAAATTAGACTGTGTAATAGTTTGGTTCTTTCTAGGGTTAGTTATGGTAGTGAAACTTGGACACTTTGTAAACAAGATAACAGAAAACTAGATGCTTTTGATTCCAGATGCTTACACAGTATCTTGGGCATTAGGTGGTTCAACTTTGTAACTAATGATGAGGTTAAGGAAAGGAGTTTGCAACCTCCTTTAAGCAGCATATTGTGCAGAGAGAAACTCCGTTGGTTTGGCCATGTTGCCCGTATGAATGATTATTGATTGGTGAATAGGGTTATGAACAGTGTGCCTAAAGGCCTCAGAAAGAGGGGGAGACCTAGGATGCGGAGGGCACACAATGTCAAACAGGACCTTATTAGAATTGGTGTGCAGTGGCCAGATGTAGCTCAGGACAGATGTGCTTGTAGAACTAAATTGCACGGTCTGGTTGGACTTCCTTAGCCATGGCTGCTTGAGGATGATGATGATGATGATGATTACTCACGTTATTTGTGATTTTGTTCGTAAATTTGTATTCTTTGGAACGTTCTTTGTATTCCTTGGAAGTACCTATATCACAATCGCAGAAATATCAACAACAACATCTTCAAAAATTATGACTACCTCAAAATTAAAATTAATGAAGATTCCGCAGGAGTAAATGAAATTACTACTAAAATGCTTAAAGCAGCCAAGTTTGTCTTGTCACATGACTGAATGAAATTTGAATACTTTTTACGATAAAGATGTTGTTTCCTATGGATTCTTCTAGAGCTATTATGATATCCATTTTTTAAAAAAAAGTGATGGCAGGTCTTCTAATAATTAAAGGGAGATCATAGGTAAAAATGGACATCTCTCTGTTTAACCCCAAAACTATTTTACTACCAGTCTCATCAACCAATGGTCATAGTCCTACTTTCTGTCCAGTTCTTGTAAAGTTCATTGGATATTTGTTCTCAATATAATTAATATTTGGTCTATGGGCATTTTGGGGATGAACAGTGTTGATTCAGAAGTAGTAGAAGATGTAAGAATGTTTTTGAGTACTATTATTCTGTAGGTCAATGTGGGCATAACGAAAAAGTATCTTGAGCCGCGTGGGATCTGAACAAGATGATTTTACTCTGTGCCCAGTGTTCAAAAACATTGCTACTATGAAGTGCTATGATTTAAAATGTTACCAAAGTAGCATATAATATATACTTGGTGGAAGATGTATTGATCAAGTATTTTTGCTTAGGCAGAGTCTGAAGAAATGTTTAGAGTTTCAGAAAGCTGTGGTTACTAATTTTGAAGATATCAAAAAGACTTTTGACTGTTCTGTATTTTCATAATTTTCTGTTCCATCATAATTCGTCGTTAATCATGAAATCGTATGAAATACGTGATCATTTAGTACAGTATAACGTTGACTTTCTACAGTATAATAACACTGAATCATATATGAGAGATGATAAGACTTATAGCAATTGGTTTAGTTTTGCTACTGAAGTTCGACAGAGGTGTATTTTGTTTCTTTTCTCTTCAGTTGGGTTATTGCTTATGTTATACGGAATTCACTGCAAGGGGAAGATTTTAGACCTAAATGGTTTAGAGATTTGAATTTTTCTGATTTAGATTATGCTGACGATTTGTCCATTTTGGCATATGATGTTGATGAGATGAACTCTTTCATTAGCGCTATTCATGAGACTGGTAATCAAGACAGTTTTGTAAGAGAAAGGTAAAGTGATATAGTCTGATCAGGGTGTTTACTTCAGTTATTTGAATGGTTGCACCCTTGAGCAAATTATCTCAGGAGTTGTGGCAGATACTAGTGATGGGCGGCACGAAGATGCCAGATATGGTGACGTGCAGAAGGACAGGGATTTCTGCTGCGACTTTTAAGAACCTACGAAGATTGTGGAAAAACAGACGGATAAACTATCGATTCGTGTGAAACATTTGATATTTAAAAAGTGCACTTTATGCAAGCGAAAGTGTAAGTCACCTAAAATACAGCGTTAAAATTATTGCTACATCGCTTGGAATGCTTCAAAAGAGGGGTTACGAAACAGGATTAGGTCTTCGTCTGAAGCCAAGTCGTTAATACTACCCTGAAGAGATATAACTTCTTCAGAAAAGAAATGAAAAAGAATGGCGGCGTAAAAATGGTAATAAAAATGGTCTACTACCGCTTTTTGATCAGAGATTTAAAGTCGATGTTTACTACCAATAAAGCTTTACAACTTCATCAGTAGCACGTAAATAAACTATATTATTCCATGAGCGTATCCTAGACAAAGTTTTCTCCATTCGGTAAAGTAATACTCTTTTTGACGCTGTAGTGAAATATAGTAATACTTTGCACATCATTCCTGTGAGTGATTACTGAAGATTGATAAGGTTCGCTGATATACCTTCAAAACACAAGGCCTTTAAGATCATTACACTTTGAGACTATGTAATCATAGATGAATCGCTTGCGGAGTTCCTTCTAGGAAAACAAAGAAGTATCTCTTCATATAAGCTTGCAGATAATGACAAAAATATTACAAATGGAACGATGAAAGATTGTATTTTATCATCTTTTCATAACTTGATGATTGATTGTGCGATGGCAAGATTTTCGGTGAAAAGAGACTGGTCTGCAATGATACAGAAAATGCGAAATCGAATGAAGGATTATGTGATGATTTAACTGTCATCAGGGATGATCTTGTTAATGCTGCATTATGAAGATGACAGAAGAGCTCACTTGGTTATCAATTCTGAGTTCACTGAAATGATGAAAGCTGGACATAAGAACAACTCTCGAATCTTGTGGAATAGATGCACGTTAGATACGTCTAGATTCAATTAAAGAGATAGTTTTCCTTTTAATAACGATATGTGAAAGATTTAGAAGATTAGATTTTTCTCCTTCTAAACGCATTCTTCAATATGGAAACAAAAGGTTCTTTTCAAACTTTTACAATATTTTTGAAATTATTTTGGAACGAATTGAAGATCATAGAAGTTCACTATTTGTGTGGGATAGAAAATCACAAAGGAAGTAAAGGGATGGGCCATGTGCTCTCTCTGCCCTGATTTGCGACAAACATGATAAAAATCACTACTCCTTGAAAAGAACTTGGGACTTTTAAATCATCACTATATTGAATCTGGCCCATTTCTTCCAATATTTTTTTTACCATTTTTATGTGATCGTTGATTTGGTTGTAAAATACAACCACGCGTACTTTTGAACTACATTTATTGTATTTGAAATTTCTAAATTAATTTATAAATATATATTCAAATGAAAAGTGGACAATCCCTTAGCGTGGGTATAATCATGGCCGTCTATATACCTACCAGGACCGAACATTTTGCTGAAGTCTAGTTGTGACGTCACACACGTAGTGTTACCTCATAGCAATATGTCGCCGTATTCGCGTGTAGTATGTATTACAATTGTGTTTGACTGTATGTGTTATTAAAAAAGGAGTATATTACTCAAAGGTAAGTTACATATTTTGAGTTTCTAATCTTAGTTTTTGCTAATAATGTAATTTATTGTAATAATTTAGCTGTTTTCGATTAGTTCGGACCATATCTGAATTTAAGCCTAATTTTAAGGATGAGCGGTAAATTTAAATTTTAAGCCATGAACTTTTAAGTTATAGCTACTGATTAATATATGAAAGTGAAGTGCTGAAGTAAAGAACTTTAGGTCACAGCTGTACGGATCATAAATATTTAAACTTTTACTCAATACCAAAATAACTGCTATATTTCAAAATACAGTGTTCATCAGCAAATCGTCTGAAGTATACATAAGGAAATTCCCTGTTTATTGAATGTGATACTGTGTGTGTGTATACATATATACATTTCTTAATTTGCGAAATATGATGGCTTCTCGAATTTCAAGATTTCTAAATTGGTAGCTATTTGGTTTAGGTTATGTTTTGATTTTATCTATTGTTTCATAATAAATGCCAGCTCATCTAAGAACAAGAAATGAACAAATGTTCCTTGAGCACCATGCCAAAGAGTATGGCTTGAAACAGGGGTTCCTTCAAATTTAATATAGTCTAAGGAACATATTCCACTTCCTATCTTCACACTTTTGGACACATCAAAAGATAATGATGTTTGTTTCATTAATTTATAAATTGATCCTGCACTTAAAATTGCATGTTCTGTGGTTATTAATGCTTAACGTCAAATATTGGCATTCATTGATAATATTTAGTCAAAAAAATTAGGAAATATTGATCAAATGCCAACAAAAGTTAGCAACACAATGAGATGACAATGAGAGTTTTTTCAATACATTGAGACTGATTAAATGGATGCAGTCCAGTTTGATAACTTGTAAGAAACTGTGCAAATGGAACCACTACAAGAAACTCTGCCTTAGATATTTCAATCTGTTAATCATTTCTTCCCTACTGTATTCTGCTGCACATGTTGCATATAGATTCTTAAGACAGTCAAGAAACATAGTGTAACCTCACCCACCAATTCTTTTGACAGATTTGTACATTACCTAACACATGTCCACATGCAGAACAATTTGATGATAAATCTTTAGCATACATACAGTTGAAGTTTAAATTACAAACACTTACATCCAAAACTGTTATCTTAATGATGGATCAGCTACACATTAAACCGAATTTTAATGAATGTGCATTTGATGGCAAAAATGCTGCAAATAGTTCTTGTTTTCTTGGTAACTGGTGTTATGTTTCCTTTTAAAGATGTACACATACTTCCTGTGAGAAATATAACATTTGAAGTTCTTTGTCTAGATTTTTTTAAAATTTTTATTGGTTTGGGAGCTATAGGATACAGAGGCATATGTTAGTGACAATAATTCCATTAACAGAAAAACAATGTCTTTTTTACCACTTTCACTGAATATTGTATTATTATTGTCAATAATGTAATTTATTGTGATAATTTACATAATTAATATTATATATATTTATACATTATTAAATTTATATTATATTACATACATATTGCCTGGGAAATTCCAGACAGATTGTTTAGAATATAGATTTAGGAAACACAGGCAACTTACTGCATAACATTTGATCACATAACATTTGAGAGATAATCACCCTGATCATTATGTGGTTAGTGTGCCTGGCTATGGAATATAGTGACCACATTTTGAGCCATGGGGAGTATATGAAATTTTCTTTTATCAGGTATTACTGATGAAGTTTTTTTTTTCCCAGAGAGAACAAGCTGTATCAGATTTCTGTAGCAAGCAAATGCTATAAGGATATTTTTCTGCATGTGGTATACAATGATCATCATGGTACATGGTGTATTTTATATTAGTAATGTATGAATATTTATGAAATCGTATTTTATGTTGCAAGTAGAAATTTACTGAAAACTCTATTAGTGCTAGACAACAAAAGAGCAATGCAATTTAGTTAAAAAATTTCTCAGTTAAAATACAATTATAAGAATTGAGGAGTTAAAACTCTGAAGTTTACTTTCATTATAGTGCAAATCATCATATCAGTTGCTTGTAATAAGACCTCTAACTTTCGATATTTTTTATCTCCTCCATATGGCGGGATTTACAGAACAAATACATTTTTTTTTTCATTTCTTTCCTAGTATTCAAGATTAAAATTAGTTGAATACAAATTTCACCATTTTTCGATGTATTTATAATTTTCTGCCGAAAGCAAGCGGTGAACCATAGATTTTGTTCATTCTATAACTTTTTTATCTCCTCCATGTGACAGGATTTACAGAAAAAAATGCATTTTTTTCCATTTCTTTCCAAGTAAACAAGACTAAAATTAGTTGAATTTTCCCATTTTTGCGATATATTTATAAGTTTAAAACATCTTTTTCGGCCAAAGCAAGCGATGAACCCTATTTCTTGTTGTAGTCTACGACTCTTCCATAGCCCCACGTTCGTAACGTCAAAAACAGAATGTTCGGGCCTGGTAGGTATATAGACGCCCATGGTATAATGCACTGAGTGATCTTTGAGTTCCCACACGGGTATGCATACAAGGAACTCCTCAACATTAGAATTAGTGGCAAGTATTTGCTTGAATGTGATAGACGTCGTGTGGATTCAAAGATCAACCAAGCAAGAGAGCATACAAAGTTAAACAATGTGCGATATGTTTTTTTCTAGTGTATTTTCAAGAACATAGTTAGTTTTTCTCTCTAATGACTCTTCACTAAGTTTGAGTTGGCCACTCTCCTCTAGAATATTTGCCTTTTATACCGATAAAAAAAAGCAAGAGTTTGTACGAAGAAAAACATTTTGCTGAGATAATTACAGCTGATACAAACAAAAAAAAATACCAAGTTTCTCCATCATGCGGGCAAAAAACAGAACAAATATGTAAAACCCAAGAAGCAGTTATTGATCCTTGCACATTTGGAATGCCTAGAAATTTCCCCTAAATGGATATTTACAAGGAAAATTTCCATGATTATCGAGAAAAATCCCAACGTTCGATGATGAAATTCGTATTTGAATTTATTTTCCTTACGTAATATGTCATTTACAAAATGGGACCCCTGTCATGAGTAAAGGATATTTGGTTATTTTTTATCATGTGACTGTTCAATAGATATTACCATCATTGTCTAAATTATAGCTTTAATTTTTATCATTGTCGGAAAAGCTGAAAATTGTTCCACTGCCCATGCCTTTGAGTGACCACATACGCTGAGATTATCTTCAAGGTTTTTTTATGCTATTACACAAAGGATAAAAAAACCTAGAAATATTAAAAATATACGATATTTAAAAACGAAAATGTGTATGAGAGTATTAGCGTTATGATAATATAATAATCAGTTGATTATTTCATTACTATTTGCATAAATTACTATATGCATAAATAAATGTGACATATTAGCATTACATAACGACATTTGCGACCCCTACGAAATGCAATATAACAAACTCACCAACCACCTTCAAAGCATTGCGCAATTTACGGATGATCCCAATGATTATAATATAATGAAAATAACATTTTTAATGTGTGGGATGCAGAATATATATATATAGACCATATTTCAGCAATGTGCGAAATACGTTTGCAGTTACGCTAAATGCAGCTGTTCCGTTTATCTCACTATTATTTTTTTTCTCCTAATATTGAATATTATTTTTGCTTAAATATTTAAGTGTTTGGTGAAAACTTAAAATTGTTAAGATTTAATTAGTAACGTTGTAGCGGCGGAACTTATCTCAGGTATTAATTCATTTCTTCTGGTAAATAAGTCCATTAGTCAATTATGCATAATGCGCCAGTTATTGGGAAATACAAAAAGTCAAAAAATAGTGCAAAAAATACAGTCATGCACGAAGACATGCAAATTCCTCGATGCATAAATCAAGTGTAAAAAAATAGACGAAATGAAGCATATAACATGAAGGTGAATATGTTAAAAAAACAATGTAAATGGAGGATATATTCATTGTTATATATATATGTACACAGTCGTATCTGAATAATATGACCACCTACCATACATATATATGGTAGGTGGTCATGTTATTCTGATATGACTGTGTGTATATATATATATATGTATATATATATATCGGGGAAAATATAAAATATAGTTAAGAATAGCAGATCACATTAATTAGTGGACAAATGATTATTAAATTTGATTAATAAGAAATGTTAATTTATATATATAGTCGAATCTAGGGGAACAAGGTTCCTCTCCACCTGGAAAGGCCGTTAAAGGTAATAAAGGCCAAATATTAACCTATTGTTTTTTTAAGAATTTTTTTTAGTCTCTGTAAAGAAGGGAAATATTATTCTATAACAGAAAACCAGTCTCTTCCTCCCGTTTTTCTTTTTTTCCGGCTCGATAAGATTCCTTCCCTTAATTTTTTTCTAGATTTGGACATGCTTATATGTATAAACACATATACATATAAGCATGTCCAAATCCATATATTTATTATAAAGTTTTAAATATATCTGTTATATTTATTATAAAATATAAATATATATTATTAAAATAAATATTTATATTAAAAATTCTAAACCACCATAATAATATAAATCCATATATATATATTATATGTATATACACATATACATATATAAGAATGTCCATACACATATGCATATAAGCATGTCCAAATCTAGAAGATTTATATTCTAGAAGAAAATCAAGGGGAGGGGGGGAAGAGACTGAATTTCAAATGCAGTATAACATTTCCCCCCTGTTTTGCAAGACTTTAAAACATTTGTTGAAAAATGCATGTAATATAAATAAGTTGAATAATTTTTGTCTCTATTACCCTTACTAGAATTCTGAAATAGGTTTATGGTCCCCTTGCGCCACCCCCTGCCTGCACAAGACAAATTATAAATATTTACTTTGAGGCAGTATCATACCACAGTGATCGACTTTAGAATATAAAGTTTCTTTCACTGTTGCTAGTGGCAACTGTACTCAATAATAAAATAAATAGGATTCCCTTTATCACTCCTTTTCTAAACCACCAGAAAAGTTTCCTCCCTAAAGTAAAACACCATCAGCTCAAACGGAGAACAAAAAGATTTAATTGCTGTTTAATATGGCGCTATAATAACTCAGAAATGAAATTACTATCTTCTAAATTGCGTGGTTTAAAAAAGAAATCTAATATCTGTTCTTTATGCCGATTAAAAACAGCAAGAGTTTGTGTGAAAAAAAAACTTTCGCTCAGATAATTACAGCTGATAGAAACAAAAATAAAAAAAGTTTCCCATCATGCAAGCAAAAGATGGAGCAAAAATGCAAAACACAAGAAGCATTTATTGCTCCTTGCACATCTGGAATAGTTGGAAATGTCTTCGCATGCAACTGTAGTAATTGTATTATCATATTTAACTCATTTAATTTGTTTCTTAGAAGTACGTCATTATGTAAGCGCATATGTGACCGGGATATAAACATCGGAATAAAAGGGGCGACAAAGACATGCATCAGGAGAACGACTCGGTACGAAGCGAGTTGCGTAAGGAGACCGTATTACTGTGCGAGTAGTTTGACTGGCCTAGTTTGAGCCTTTGCTATTAGATTGTGCCCGTGGAACTGGGCGTAACGATCGAGACAGCTATAGATTATGGAGAAATGACATTAGAAAAAAAGACTCCTAAGCCTGGTGCTGCTGCAACAGCCACATCATACCGAGAAGAAAGCGAAGTCTGAGCGGAGCAAATGCAATCTGTACGTAATGTCTGCGGCATCTCGAGTCTCCTTCCCACTATCGAACCATCTGCTCACACTCTTTCGGTTGCGTACCAGTTTCAATATCAGCTTTAAAAGCTCATATTGCCTCCGAAGTAGATGTGCTCCAAGTAAGCACCAGCTTACCCTCTTTTCGACGTTTCGGTTACCCCTCCCTCAATTTCCTCCTCCACATTTTTTTGCCCGCTTCTTCTCTCTCGTGTCCAACCTCCATCGACACCGATGATTTTCAGATTCGAACTACGTGTCCGCGCACGAACCACTACTGATTTTTTTCTCTCTTATCGTGTTGTGTTGAAAATCCAATAGTTTTCTCCAACGCTTTTGCCTCTTTTTGAAAAATATCGCTCTATGGATTGTTTCTACGCTTCAGAAAACACACGCAAATACATGACACTCTGTCGTCAATATTTATGGACATATTCGTGGTATGCTCCTTAGCGACGAGGTGAGCTGACAATATTCTCGCTACAATTTAGTGACACACCAACGGTGCGTAGAGACCGATGAATTCCGTGAGAATCGCAAAGTGTCTGGCTTTATCATAATAAAACGATTCGAGTAAAAATAATATATGAACGAGGCAAATAGTGTTTGTTTGCTGCAACTCTATATTTTACTAAATATTGGTGAATAACCAATCGTTCTTTGATGTTCTGTTAACGGACATAAGTAATAGTTTGTTCCCATTATACGGAACATAATTTAGTGCTTTCCACCTATGACGTCACCGGCCACGCCCACTTACGGTCGCGTGATATGACGTCACGCGTGACACCATGTCCCTTATTAATGTTCATAATTCATAATTAATAATTAATAATTATTAATTCCACACCTTATTAAAAAACTCCATTATCAAAAGTTCCCTCCCCTTTATGAAAAAGCCCGTGGCGCCATCTACTGTATATGCTGAGTACTATTTTTAGAAAACTCTCTGTTTTAGTCGTAATTTTTCCAATTTTTGACTCCCCCTCTTTAAAAAAAAAACCTTATCAAAAGTTCCCTTTATCACAAATTCCCTTGCTTATGTTGTTCATCTGAAATTTTCCAAGTCCAACTAAACTTTCGGTGGCAACGATCAGAATGGCTGATGCAAACCTCATAAATAATTGCAAAACTTTCGGTGGCAACCCCTCGCAGAATGGGTGATGCAATCCTCAAAAATAATTACAAGGTCCCATATTTTGTGAATTCGACCTTCACTAGAATAAGGCTATCCTGCAGTAACTGTTTTTAAAGACTGTTCCGCAGAAAATGAAAAAATACTATTGGGTAAAAAATTAACTAAAGGAACAAAATCTGATTTTATTCGTAATTATGAAAAAATATTGAGCGGTAATATGGTCTGGTGACCTAAAAGACCCGTGTTCGGAGCATCACCCTGGACCACGTTTTACTGACGGATGTTTTTAACAAAAGTCCTGCGAAATTAAAAATTATTATTCCAAACGGGGAATCACAAGGGTTTTATTTACGGATGAATCTTGGATCATCCCCTGCACTGCTTCCATATCAGGTGCACTGTCTTACATTGTGAAAACCCACTGGCACTCTTTATTGCAGTTTTCGGACTCGAAATTTTTCCAAGTCCAGAGACGGTTCTCCCCACTGTCATTCCGAATTCTACCCTTTATGAAAGGTCAATGTTTCAATGCACCCCGTCGGAAGAATTTCCTTTCGAGCCCCTAAATCTCCAAGTGCTGAGCTTATTAAAATTAGTCTCCATCGGGTTGATGCCGTCAGATATCTGTGCTTCCGCGTCAGGACTTGTTTCGTAAAGTGGTTTTACGTTTGTCTCAATTCATTACTCTCCATACGTATATTCATCATAAAAATCCGCCTAACTACGTTCTGACATATATGTTCTGATCAGGCCTGAAAATTCTGTACTTATGCCATTGTTTTCATGTAGAGCGTACAAGAAGCGACAGAAAAATGTCTTTACAAACTAAGAGTGTGAAAAATCCCTTCTCTCCCGCTTCGACTCTGTTACATAACCTTCTACTATCATTGTCACATGATCTGCTGAAATGACATGTCACGGCAAGAAGCTGCCCACCCGGTGATAAAAGGTCAGAGGTTAACTCATGTGCTGACCTATGGAAAGGTGATAAGTCGATGCGAAAGATATGGTACTGTTTATCTAAATCCATTACTTCTGAGGACCGCTCAGTGCTTTATCTTCCTCGAGGATGCCCTAATGAGAATCCACAGAATAATAATGCTGATCCACAGAAACGGTGCATTATCGTGGTTGGAAAAAAATAAAAGTTGAAACTTAAGTGATAACTCCCCCGAATGTCATTTGAAAATTCGTGGATGTTAACACTATCACCTAACAAAGGACGCAGGGAATAATGCTGAAGATTTCGTATTACTTCATATCACACTGGGTTTTTAACACATTTTACAGAACTCATATTAAGTTTTTCCATTTTTTACACTGAATTATACGTCACATATTTCTTATGACATTAACAATTTTCTGTATGTTCCCTTTTTTAATGTACGAGGTCAAACCATATTTTCTTTAATTGTGATGAACAGTATAAGATGACCTTTTAAAATCAGCTGACCACTTGGAGAATGCTATAAACTGCTGTGTACTTATCCCCTTAAAAGATTCGAAGGCACCATACAGGAAGTTTCTGTTCGATAAAGTGCAGTATTTCGACATGTAACAGTAATTATTTAACTTATCCATTAGGGCATCCTCGAAGAAGATAAAACACGGAGCGAATGCTCTTCTCAAAGTAGGCCGAATCTTATCTAATTCTTTTATCTGTTTTCACAACGAAGGGTTGTCCCATAGGTCAGCACTAGTGGCGTGGGCGAGTGGTCCATGACCTTTGTACGTCACCAGTTGGCCAGCTTGTTGCTGTGATGTGTCATTTCAGCAGATCACGTGACAATGATAGTAGAAGGTTTTATAACAGAGTCGAAGTGGGAGAGAAGGGATTTTTCACGCTCTTAGTTTGTAAAGACATTTTTCTGTCGCTTCTTGTACGCTCTACATGCGAACAACGGCATAAGTACAGAATATTCAGGTCCAATCAGAACATATATGTCAATTAAGAGGATTCGTTGAAGTATTTGCTAAATTTTGACTATCAGTCCAGTTGAATTTCGGTGGATTAGCTCAGGTAAGTTGAGAGGGTACGATCGCGTTAAAGTTATGTATTATTTTTATAGTAGGTTAGTGTATTTGACTAGTGTCCCCTATTATCACGCATTCGTGTTGGAACTAAGGTTTTTTACGCAAGCAGAAATGTAAGCTGAAACGTATGAATTCTACTTTTAGCATTCTGCCACGTAGTCTTTACAGAATTTACCTGATTAAAACAACTGACCTTGGAACTTTTAGCATTCTGCCACGTAGTCTTTACAGAATTTACCTGATGAAAAAAACTGACTTTTTTTTCCTTCTGTGGGACAACTGACCTTGGCGTGTAACTAACGTTGCAACGCGAATTTCATCACTGTGATGAGTCACATGCACTCCAGTAAACGGTAGAAGAGACGATTTTTAAAAATTGTAAGAGCGTTTAGAACTATAGATTTTTAAAATAATGATTACTCCCATAGCTGATTCTTCTTCGAGTAGCGTTACTTCCTAGAAAAGAGTTTGCATCATTTACGGAGGATAAAAACTGTAATAAGTATTTTGAAATCATGTCGCATAACGGATATACTTATGGAGAGTAATGAATTGAGACAAACGCAAAACCACTTTCCAAAACAAGTCCTGATGCTGAAGCACATATATCTGACGGCATCAACCCGATGGAGACTAATTTTAATAAGCTCAGCACTTGGAGATTTAGGGGCTCGAAGGGAAATTCTTCCGACTGGGTGCATTGAAACGTTGACCTATCATAAAGGGTAGAATTGAGAATGACATTGGGGAGAACCGTCTCTGGACTTGGAAACATTTCGAGTCTGAAAACTGCAATAAAGAGTGCCAGTGGGTTTTCACAATGTAAGACAGTGTGCCTGATATGGAAGCAGTGCAGGGGATGAACCAAGATTCATCCATAAATAAAACCCCTGTGATTCCCCGTTTGGAATAATAATTTTTAATTTCTTAGGGATTTTTGTTAAAAACATCCGTTAGTAAAACGTGGTCTGGGGGTGAGGCTCCGAACACGGGTCTTTTAGTTACCAGACCATATTACCGCTCAATATTTATTCATAATTACGAATAAAATCAGATTTTTTTCCTTTTATTAATTTTTTACCCAATAGCATTTTTTCATTTTCTGTGGGACAGTCTTTAAAAACAGTTACTGCAGGATAGTCCTTATTCTTGTGAATGTCGAATTCGCAAAATATGGGACCTTGTAATTATTTTTGAGGATTGCATCACCCATTCTGCGAGGGTTGCCACCGAAAGTTTTGTAACTATTTATGTGGTTTGCATCAGCCATTCTGATCGTTGCCACCGAAAGTTTAGTTGGACTTGGAAAATTTCAGATGAACATGGATAGCAAGGGAATTTGTGATCGGGGGAGTTTAATAAAGGGAACTTGTGATAAGGGTTTTTTTTTTTAAAGAGGGGGGAGTCAAAAATTGGAAAAATTACGACTAAAACAGAGAGTTTTTCTAAAAATAGTACTCAGCATATATATACTAAATGGCGCCACGGGCTTTTTCATAAAGGGGGGGGGGAACTTTCGATAACGGGGGTTTTAATAAGGGTGTGGAATTAATTATTAATTAATTATTTATTAATTATTAATTATGAATTATGAATATTAATAAGGGCTTAACCTAACTGATTTTTCACAAAAATTCCCTTTAAAAATCCATTTGCAAACTAAAATTTTCAGGCAAAAAAAAAACTAAACTGCCTCTCAAACATCTTATTTCTAGATAATAGAATCTATCAGTGTGATACAAGCCGGGATTTAGGAAAAAAATAAGGAGTGCATAAAGAAATTCTTTATTCGAGCCAGAAAAAGTAAAAGAGTTGGCGAATAGATTGGATTTCTATTATAGTATATCCCTCCGTTTTAAAGATCTTTAACTTTTTTTGAAAAATGCATGAAAAATTACCCTTACCAGCATTTTCAGGGGTGGGGTCATGACCCTCTCTACACATCTGGCCCTGTCATGACACAACATAGGAAAGATCTGTGAAGGAGGAAAAAGCTCATCAGACAGACAACACCAGAAAATAAGCATTCATGCCTTGAACTAGATTCCAACCCAGATTTGTTTGACTTTTGATCCACCGCTAAATATTCTAACCACTCGCTTCCGGTACGGAAACTACAGATGATCATCATAAATGATTTTTAAGTATAGTTATTTGATACTTAAATAGAGTGCCAAAAAAGATTACGAAGACGAAAAGAAACTTATATAGGTGAACATTTTGATAAACGTAAAGCGAAAGGGAAACGCATCCAAATATATATGAAAGAAAATAAGAAAAACTTAAAAACAGCAGAAAACCATACTTGGTGAATATTAAGATTTGTTCATTTATAAATATATATATTACAAGTAGGCTAGGATCTAGAAAAAATAACGAGAGGGGAGGGGGGGGCAAGTAACATAATCGAGCCGGAAAAATAAAAAGGAGGAACTATTCCTACTATAAAAATAAAAAGGAGGATTTCCTCTGCCGTATAATATTTCTCCCTCCGTTTTACAGGTCCTAAAAATTTCTTTTAAAATACATGAAATATATATTAGCTTCAACGTTTTACCTCTATTACCCTTACTAGTCATCTGAAAGGAGGACATGGCCTTTTTACTCCTGATTACATGTGAGATGAATGTAAGGCAAGAGGACAATCCCCCCCCCTGGAAAAAATTGATCGAAAAGTTGATTTACGTTAAATAATGCCAAGTCTGTCATATTTTATATATATATTTAAAAATGTAAATCTTGTTTGTTGCTTTAAGTGTTTTGTTTGGTTGTCAGAAGAATTTCATTTATTTTTATTAAAAAGGTATTTTTTATATAAAAAGTATATTTTCAATAATAAGGTCTTTTTTTTTTCGTTTTGTTTTCGGGCATGCTTAATTGTATTATGCTACGATGTATGCATGATTCCTTATTTGAAACTCCACTCATTAATTGAACAGCTCGACGTGAATATTTCTATCTTGAAACACTGAAATGTTTTGTTCCCCCCCCCCCCGGAATTATTTTTCCCTCCCTGAAATCAATCTGACCCTCCCCCTTTCCCGGAAAAAATTCTGCCGGTGCCCACGAGAAGAGTATGCATTTAAATATACACACCGACTCACTAACTTCATATCACTGTTTTGTAATGGAAAATAACTGAAATGCCTATTATATAATACTTTATGAAACAGTTTTCATAAAGTATGGTTATATTGCTCAATGTCTGTAATATTGCGTAAGTGTTTCGCTTCATCCTTCATATTAATTTGGTATGCGGAACCATTATGGCTGTAAACTGTAATAATCGTATGTTGCAGACAGAAAGTATACAAATATGCAAACAAGGTTCAGGCGCAATAGTTTAAGACCTGGTAAAGGCTGAAGCTGCAGAACATGGTTGAAATTAATCTGTAGATGTTTGCGAAATTAATTATAATTACAACCGTTAATGATTTATTTATTAATGCTGTAATTAAAATCATTACCTTCAGCATTAACAACTTAATAGATAATTAGAATTTGTTGTAATTTATCTAAAATTTCTTAAGTTACGCATGTAACAGGAAACACTAAGAGGAGAATATCAGTAGATTATAAATTTTGATCACATCATTAGAATGTTTATCTCAGGAAATCGCCCGATAACATTCTATCAAAACTATACATTTGCAGCTTGAGGCGGCTGTTGGTTTACTAAGTCAGTATCGCCCCAACCTCGAAATCTGATATTCCCAGGTTCATGTATCAGCTCTGTCAGAGCTGAGATTTATCTCCGTTTGTCCCCCACTCTGCCCTTGGTGAGAAAGGAGACACCGACGGTTTTGAAAACGGCGCCATCCGTCGTTTGGGACTGTAAGCCATACCCAGTGTACAGGAAAGCCATATCCTTTATACTTTAAAGAACAAGCTCGATGACCATAATGGGAGGCTTCCTTGTGTCTCCTGCTGTCCTAGGGAATCCTCCACCCTAATGCTGATCTTTGGGATATTTGTGAATGTTATTTAGCACAAAATGTACACAAAAGTGCGCTTAGAGTTAAAATAACGCATACATTTACAACTTTGAATACCGGAGGTTTTTATATACGTGCATTATTTCCTCTGGAAAATTTCCTAGAATTTTTTGGAAAACTTTCTTTGAAAAATTTCCTAGAAATGTTTCCAAACTTTTCCAATTTATTATAAAAGTTAATTTTTTTTATTAAGCATAAATTTATTACATATTCTGGGAAACAATTTTCAATAAATTACATCTTTTAAGAATTATTTTATTAATCAAAAAGACACTAAACACAAAGAGAATGATGAACTGATGTACCCAGTGCTTTTAACACTGGCAAATGCTACGCTAATTCTGCCGCACTGCAATGCTGCTGTAGGAAGAGTATTCAACACCTTGATGAGATGAAAACTGCATACAGATCATCTTTAAAATCTCAAAGGTTGAATACAACTTATGTGATCTGCTTTATACAGAAAAGTTTAGAATATGGTATTCTTTACTGGCTTATGTAGACAATCTTTTTCATAAAACAAGATATTTGAAGAAGTGCTATTGTTGATTGCTTGTGTGTGAAATTTTTATTCATGGATGTGGAAATCGCGATATTTGTAATATAGGTAAGGTACCATCCAAAATTTATCAGGTAGGATCACTATTATTAATCGCGATATTTGTAATATAGGTAAGGTACCATCCAAAATTTATAAGGTAGGATCACTATTATTAATCGCGATATTTGTAATATAGGTAAGGTACCATCCAAAATTTATAAGGTAGGATCACTATTATTAATCGCGATATTTGTAATATAGGTAAGGTAATATCCAAAATTTATAAGGTAGGATCACTATTTACCTAAAATTCTTTTCTCAATTGATTGTTTTAACTTTGTGATAAAACTTAAAGTCAAATATCATTGTGATTTCCAATTTTATAGGATTTTACAAGATTTTTTAACGTCAGTAACAAGATTTTAAAACTGATATTGGTGGCAATCCTCGTTTAGAGAGTTATGGACATTGAATCATCTAACAATAAAAGTTGCCATTCATGAAATCTTATCTGAAAACCTAATCGAAATACATGTCATATTATTATATGAAACTGTTTATTAAAATAATCATGGAATTAGAAGTTCGCCTAATTATTCTTTGGATTTCCATGAATTTTGACGAACATTTGTAAGGAGGAGTGACGTTTTTGTTACCTACTCTAGATAACATAACTGTTTCAATACTTTTTTTGTTTCATTCAATATTGAAGAATATTGCTAAAATGTAAGATTTAGATTTGGTTTAGATCTTTAATTTAACTTCATTCTCATTACTATAAAATGTTATTTTTTAATATATTGTTTCTAATTTGGACTTCCGTTGGGAAATCGTGGAAATTCTTTGATGATTGTAGAAAGGCGAGAGCACGGGGAGGGTTGGCTCAGTCGGTTGCGCACCAGGCTCGTAACCTGATTTTCTAAGGTTCGATTCACAACTTGTCCGGCTTTGGTAATTTTCGCCGCTAACCCTGATCTGCCCATAGTGAGAAAGGAGACACCGCTGGACTTGGAAAAGCTGCCTTCCGTCGGATGGGACAGGAAGCCATTGCTTCGTATGCACAATAGCCACACCCTGTGCACGATACAGAACAGGCAGGGTGGCATCCATCTGCCTCCTAACAGCTGTCCGGTGAACCCCTTTCCCTTAACTCTTCCCTAACAGCTGTCCAGTGAAACTTACTCTGAGTCCTTGGTAACGTGGTCATTTAGATCATTGTATGCAAAACGTACTGCTCGGGGGGCAAAACAATCAACTGAATAACCTAATGATTTGGAGTGTCCTGTATATATTTGAATGGTTTGCAAACTTATGTATGAAGTTTTTTTTATCGATTGTGTGAAAAACTGTTTACAGTGTGCCTAGCCTAAAGATCATGCTGTTGGAAGGGATTTACATCAGGCATGCTGGGATAATCTAAGATAAATGAGCTTCTAAGTAATTGAAGAAATGGAATGAAACTGAAATATCACTCTTGGATATTTCAATTATAATTGAATAAATTGCTAAACTGAAAAGGCTGTTACGTATCATATCTAATCAGTAACACGATATCTTGAAGCAGTCTCTCTACAAAAAGATTTAAATAATAACCGCAAACTTTGACTGTTTTACCTGAAACGTATTTGAAACCATACTAATATGTTTGAGGAAAATATTTTTCTGTGAAAATCGTTTACATAAATATATATTAAAGACAACAGTATAATATGTTTAGAGAGTAGGATTTTAAAACAAAAATGTTATTTTATATATGGAGTTCATGTGGTGGTAGAAACAGGAATTATTTCTCTCTCGTTATACATATGCCTTATATGACACATTGAACGCCGTAGCCTAAATAATAGCCTGTACTTGAATTATGCATAGTCAGGTAGTAGTGCAGAATTTGTAAACAGTGTCCCCCGTATCAGGGATGCCAGACGTATGTTTCGATGTGCTGATTACCCTTTCGTGAAAAAAATTATACAGTTACTTTAAGAAAGTGTTTCAATGGACGTGGATATATTTCTAAAACTTTATGTAAAAAGTGGAACAATTTTGTGTACCTATTTTACGTAATCACGTGTTTATAAATTAATTTAAAAAACACGGGCAATAACTGTGTGAGCTTGAGCTAGTTTTAATTCAATTTTCAGGTTGAACTCAAAGTATAGCCGGAGATAAGCAATAAATTATAAATTGCAGTTCTTGGCTACAATTCGAACTTTTACGGTATATACATATTTAAATATGTTTGGTAAATATTATTAAGATCTTATACGATTAAAACACTAGAAGAGAAAATAAGCCCTATAAAAGAAAGAGAAAAAAAAGAGAAATAAGAGAATAGTAGAAAAAATGATTTATGTATATAAAAATGGGATAGACAATTGGAAAATTGCAACCGATGCTGATGAATGCAGGATGTAGCAACTGTCTGGTATTGGCAAACTCTGCACCTGATTCATTTTCGTTGATAGATTCAAATAATTCATTTTCGCATTCATAGTAATAGAAGTTCTGTAGCAATTGCCACCGGTTTTATCTATACATTCCAGGAAACTCTACTCCTGTAAATTTGATTATAGCAAATTGAATGGGACAATTCCGAACTTTTCAGATACCATCATGACGAAAACAAATCCGATAATAGATAACAATAACAGAGATCGGCAAAGCTAAGCAGTTGGCGAAAGCATGTAGAAGTCAGGAGCCAATCGACATTGTACATGCGCTGAATAAAATCAATATTTGAGCATAGAATTAGTCCATTGTTCTGTAAGCATCTTGAAAATGAAGAGCATGTGATAAGAGATCCTGATTATACGTGAATATATGAGAGAGGAAGATAAATTCGGAATCCGTTTCAATAATAATAATTAGATGATTATGAGATGTTTATGATAATTTAATGAGATACATGTGTATAATTAAGTAGCAATTGCTTTTATTGGCATCTTAAGATAGCCATCTCCATTCTCCAGCGTTATCTAGAAATTCTTTTTAAATCTTTACCTACAGATTTTCCTCGAACGATTAATTTATAATTTATACAAGTGATTATATTATCTATTTACGAGCACGGTAGTAGCAGAATTCGTAAAAAGTTGTTTTCGTAAAACACTTAGTTAAAAAAAGGAATGAGTGTATTGTATGAAATTCACTATGCAAATATTGAGTGGTTTACTACCGAAAGGCAATTTTGTGCACACAATGGATTGGTCAAAAGGACGCAAAGTGCTCAGAAAAGGTTGGGGAAGGAGATACAGGGGATACTGTTACATAGAAGACAATAGAATCTTATCGTCAAAGGCATCCAAAGTTTTTCTTTATGTGAGGAGGAAATGCTCTACTGCACAAGATATTATGGATTAACGTCCCATCCGACAAACATCGGATTTCCAAGCCGAACAGTGTCTCATTTGTAACCGAGAGAAGAGAGCTTTCAGGGTTAGTGCAGATAAATCTTAATGCTGATACAATTGGAACTAGAACCTGAAACTTCAAATTACGAACCTGATGAGCTATGGTATAAGCCTATTTTATTAATAAAGTTGCCCTATTATGCATATATATATATATAAATTAATACTGACTACTATATATACAGGGTGACCCTGAATTCATGGCCCAAACGTGAGGGGATGGTAGTACACATTGAACTCACCAATATTCGCTATAGAATATGCGGCTGCAAACGCAGCTCGGTGCCGATAGGGGGCGCCTGCCCATTTCAGCATAGACAGCATGGACCGGGAGAGGCAACGTGTGCTGCCTCTGTCTTTGACATCCCCAATACTGGCATCATAAGAGATTTCCGTCTCCCGCATCTAACCTCCTCCACCTGTGCAGAGCTTCATGCTATTCTTGAGGCTGTACTTTTCATCCTCAGCCCCATCTTCATCCCAGCTGTTCTTGAGGCAGCACTTTGTCATCCTCTGTGACAGCAAGTCAGCCTTGGAAGCTCTCCAGAAGCGAGACAGCAAGAGCTGCAACCCCTTCCTCATCCAGAAGATCATGGAATCTTGCACCACGGTCACTTCTGCCGGAATCACTATCCATTTCCAGTGGATCCCTTCCCATGTAGGAATACCTGGCAATGAGCCCGCTGATCACACCGCGAAGGAAGCGCTGGAGAGTCAGAGGAGTGTAATTAATTACCCTCTCTCTCTCAGTGACTGCAAGAGCTCTGTCTCACATCTGATGAGCTAGTTTCGTCTTGCTCAGTGGCAGAAGGACAGCATCTGTTCCTCATTCAGGTACCTGGTTGAACCTTCTCTCACTGCTCCTAACCTTGGTAATCTCCGCAGATCTGAAGAGACCCTCCTTCATCGTCTCCGAGTTGGTGTCATCTACAGTAACTCTACACTTCACACTCTTGGCAGAGTTTACAGCCCAGGCTGTGCCACTTGCAGCACACCTGAGACTGTATCACACATTCTGATCAACTGCTCCCACTACATTGCCGAACAAGAAGCTTTGTTCCTGGGAGCTTCATGCTATCGGAACCACTGACTACACCATTACCACTCTTCTTGGCAACAACGACAATGCGAAGCTGCAGCGAGAGCGCTTCCGTATGGTCACTGACTTCTTTCAGAACATTGGCCTCCTCTGCAATGTCTAATGTCCTACATTTTACATTGTCCTGAATAGAGCCTTTTTTTTTGAGAGAGAGAGATAGCTGAGAGGCAGATTCTTCTGTATCTGCTATCTCACTATTCCGTTGTGACTGCTGTAGGGAGCCCCTTCTCTGGAGGCTAATTTCACCATATTTACAATACCTTGAACCTTGAACCTTGAACGTGCGTCAGCATCTTCATACCGCATTTGGGAACCGATGGATTCGGTGCTGTGGTCCCATCCCGTGGCCTCCCAGATCACCTGATCTTTCTTGTATCGATTTTTTTCTGTGGGAACATTTGAAAAGTGTCATGTATGAGACGCCCGTGCAGTCTGTGGAGGATCTGGTAGCTCGACTGTCCGTCGCAGCCACCGATGTGCGCGACAAGCCTGCTGTTCATGAGCATGTACGCCAATCACTACTCCGCCGTTGTGCCACCTGTATCAACGTTGGTGGGCGGACGTTTGAGTATTTGTTGTAATGATCTCTAATAAATGTCACTCTGGAAACCTCTGTGTCTGACCTTCATTTCTGACTCCTTGCTGCGTTTGCGGCCGCATATTCTATGACGAATATTGGGGGTTCGGTGTGTACTACCATCCCCTCACGTTTGGGCCATGAATTCTGGGACACTCTGTATAAATATATATAAATTAAACTAGGCCCGGATTTAGGAAAGAATCGAGGGGTGGACAAGAAATGCAATCGAGCCGAAAATATGTAAAATGGAGAAAGAGACTGAATTTCCGATACACAGTGAAACATTTTCCCCGCTGTTTTACAGGTCTTTAAAACATTTCTTGAAAAATTCATGAAATGTAAAAAAAAATATAATTTTTTGTCTTTTTTTATCATTTATTAGCATTCTGAAAGGGGGTCATGGCCCCTTCTCCTCTAGACCCTGCCCTGAATCAAACTATACTACTGTGTTAAATATATAAACTATAAAAAAATAAATAAATAAATACCCCCTCAAGCAGCTGCTTGCCACAGAGGTCTGACAGGAGCCTGTCAGTTTATATGCCACAGTATAAGATCTGAGAGGATGGCAGGACCTCAGCAGAAAACAACACGAAAATCCATGCCTTACCCGGGGCTCGAACCCAGGTCCCGTAGATCAGTAGCCAAGCGCGCTAACCACTCGGCCACGGGACGGCTGATATAAACTATACTGCTAATTAAATTATACTACTATATATAAATATATAAATAAATTGATACTGATTTCAGTGCAGGCGATAGAATATTTGCATCTCTTGGCAATAAATGCGAATAACATAGGCAACTCAGACAGACAACGCAATGTACTATTTATTTTAATGCGTATGACTGAAAATGTAGAAAACGAAAGTGTGTTACAGTTCGGTGAAGAAAATTTTTCATCATCAGACGGAAGTCTGAATTCTAGTAACCTTTAATTCTCTAATTCCCTACTGAAATAATTGATCTTGCATGTCACAAAAGACGGCAATCTTTTTGTTTTCGTTTAAAATTCCAAGTACATTATTCCTCCCAGTTATTCATTTTAGTTAAGGATGGAACGATAAACCATCAGGCGGACCTTGGAGACTCCTGATATAATGCATTATAACTACCAATGACGAATTATGAGTAGAATTGTAGAGAGCGCTAAGCTTTCATAAACTCCTTTCTTCTATAGGAAATACCAGTCACTCTCTAGTTGGATAAGAATAATCTCCATTAGTAGTAGTGTCTATGACACCGATAAAGTGTATGAGCCGAGCATTGTATAAACTTCCTAGACATTCTCCGGCGGTATAGGCTCAATCGGTAGCGTGCTAGGTTCGAAATCTTATGTTCTCAGATTGAAGTACCAACTGTTCCTGCTTTGAGTTTTATCTTCGCTGACTTCTATTCTTTCCTCGGCCAGAAAGGGGACACCGATGAGCTTGAAAAGATGTGGGGGGGGGGGGGGGGTGCGTCAGATGGGTTTGGTAAAACTTACCAAATTTCTACACAATTACGTGCAGAAATGTGTCAAAATTTTCGAGTTAATCTACTGTAATTGCGGCAGTGAACTATGAAATCAGTTGTTTCTGGAGAATAAGGAATACTTCTATTTAGATAAATAATTGTCCATTTCCAAATTTAGAGCACCATAATCATGAAAAGTCAGTCTAATATATGATTCCGAAAATAAGAATGTTAATATTCTATTAATATCCATTTATCCCAAAAATAATTTTCATTTTTCTCATAATATTTTTTAAAAACACAGGAATGTTGTCTTGCAATGCTTCCAAAGTGTAGACCATCTTTAATATAAAAGAATGTATTGGAATTTGATGACATCAATGGATATAATAGAAACTAGATATAGTAATACTGAAGAGAGTGTGCCTCAAACGCAATAAGAACCATTTTGCTACATTTCACACGAAACCACAAGAACTGTTTTACTAATTTTACAAGAAACTTCAAGAACTGTTTTGTTAAATATTACAAGAAACCACAAGAATTAGTTTGCCATATTTCACAGGAAACCATAAGAGCTGTTTTGCTGCATTTCACAAATGTCATTTATTTTATATGTTTATCGTGACAAAATAAGTACATTATAATACATAATTTATTTCGCTTTATGTTCCTTTCTACTGCTTTTTGTGATTTCACAAATTCTTCAGAACTTTGCAACTTTTGGGAAGGTTTCTACATTATAATGTACATGCTGAATTTCAATCAAATGCTGTCAAAAATAATTATTTTACATTTTTTTTCCTTGGGCCATAAATAAAGCATATTTAAATGAAAACAAAATTTCTTCCAGAAACGAAAATTAAGGTCTGAAGGGGTTAATACAAAAATGTTTTCTCACTCACTCTGTAGAAGGAGGTGGTTATTGGGTTGTTTTACCTCTGAGCAGCACTTTTTTGCACATAATGGGCTAAATATCCAGGTCACAAGCAACCGAAGGTCTCAGATCAGAGGGAGAAAGGAACCCATTGCAAAGCTGTTAAGAGATAGTTGGTAGCCACCGTGCTCTTTAACGTGCAGATAGTATGGCTCTCCTGCACACGGAACCACAGTTTAATTTACTCTCATCCAACGGACTGCGGCATTTCCAAGATCATTGGTGACTAAGGAGTTTGGCGGAGATAACTCTCAATGCTGACACAGGTGAGACTCAAACCTGGAAAGTTAAGATTAAGAACATGGCGGGCTACGGACTGAACCAACTCCACCCCTCGGGACGGAAGAGGCAAATCGTTGCTCTCAATCTGATCCCCTTGATTACTAAGATCTGCCATTTCGACTTTAAATATCTAATATGGCGAGATATTTCGCAATATTAGTTTTGCCATATTTCAAATTTGCGTCCACTTATGTGGAAATGAAAACTTTTGGAAGAATTATAAAATTCGAATCGTAAATAGTTTAATACCTTTCTTACACAAAGAGATCATTCCAGTTACTTTTTGAAGCATGAAAGTTGAAAGCTTACAGAGAGATAACGCAGCTCGTTTGTTTGAAACGAAGTAAAAAAGTGAGACTTTCTGTCTTTTTTATTCGATATTTTATTTTTGGTTACCTGCGCTAGTACATTTTTAAGGAATGATAAAAAGAATTGCGTGTTCGTTATAATTTCTTTTCAATTTTTAAATTTTCTTTAGCCTTCAGCCAGTTTGAACGAAGCCGATTAAGTTTTAAAACTGAAAAGAACGGTCATTAATTTGTAATCTCAAATGTTTGAGAGGATATTACAAATACGATAATTACTTATCGGGAGTGACCACTTTATTCTGTTTCAATCTATGCAAAATAACTAACATCTAATTGAAAACGCTTCACAACTTGTAAGTTTCCTTAGTTCTGAAATAAATACACTGAGAGAGCAGAGAGTTAATTTTTCTTACCGTCTCATTGCAATATTAGAACCAAGTCCCTAAAGAATAATAATATTTTCATTGCTGCAAAACTAAACGAGTACTTATTGTTAAATTTATCGCAATGTAACAGAGTTTCGTTAAGAAAAGTCCCCTAATGTGTTAGCAGGGTATAACGTTAATTAACGCAAATTAACCCATCCATTCTTCTCTGATATTAATATTCAAATATTTAAATCTTTTCCTGTGACATGTATTATATATAATGTTCTCACTTAAGGCATTAGCGATAGATTGTGCCTAAGAACAACAAATTGCACTGTAAAGAGGTAAATAACAGATCGATGAGTTTATCCTTAAGCGATACGGTTTATCTTTAAAACTGCCTGATCACATGGACCCCAAAACTCATTACTGGGTTAGAGAAGCAGACCGGACGATCAACATCTAGAAGGAAATAGAGGTGTTGGTTAATGTCACTGGGATAATTTTCACACGCATAAGATAAAATCTCTGTTCACTGAACTAGGTTAAATATTCCATCTCTCTGATAGAACGTTGCACACATTATATCTTGAAAGAGATACAAGGAGTAGAATTGAAAGAGATACAAGGAGTAGAATTGAAAGAGATACAAGGAGAGAGCGATACAAATCTCGTGAATGATACGGTGAGCATCTAAACTTACAAACTGCAGTTTCTAGACTGGGACACTACTCTTGACACCACCGCATAACAGAAAAATGGGCAAAATAGCATGTACCTACACACTTCTCACCGATAAAGTGGCATGAATCTATGAGTAATTATAAGCTTTACATTTCCACAATTTCTAACTTTTTCCTCCGCATAATAACTGAGAAATAGGTAGCTTCACTGATCAAAGAATACGATACAAATCTAAGCTAATAATTCCTACACAATGATCTTAAATTAATGATGAGAAAATTGCAAAATATTTTCATGTTAAGATTAATGCATAAATGGCATAAATTAAAATGTCAATGGCATAAATTAAACATTTGGTTTGTTTTACTTCTGAGTGGCATTTTTTTCTGCACAGTGGGCTAAATAGCTGGGTCACAAGGATCCCAAGAACGTAAGAGTTGGATAGCAGAAGGGGAGCACTACACAGCTGTTAGGAGAAAGATGGTAGTCTCCTATTGACACAATCCATCGTGTTCATGGTCTTGCAGAGAGTGTGGCTTTTCTGCACACGGACTATGGCTTAAATACCATAAAAATGAAGGCATCCTTTTAAATGCTGCCTCCTTTCTCGCTTAGGGGAGGGTGCTGCTTTAGTGAAGATAAATCTTAAGGCAGTTACCTTTGGGAATCGAACATGGGAACTGCCGACTAAGAGCCTGATTCGCTACCGATTGAGCCCCTACCCCCACCAAACCTCCACTGGAAAAAAAATCACACATTATATAGGCACCTTATATTAATACTAAAAATCACATTGACTAATGTATACTTCTAGCTTTGGAATTATATTTTATGAATCCTCTTTTGGTGTTAAATAAAAAAAAAATAATAGGAATTTTTTTTCTAGTTAATTTATCATTCTGATTTTGCATGAAACTTACTTCGATATTCTAAATAAATAATGTGGCATCGTATGAAAATGGTGGCTGAAAAGAAAAAATAGTGGAGAAAAGGGGAAAACGAAACGTTGACGTTAAGTAAAAGAGAAACACTATAAGGATGGATGACATTAAAAAAGTTGAAAAAGTGGCATAATACCAACAACAGCGGAATTATTTTTAAAAAGTTATTTGTGTTATATAATATACTACTCAGTATATATATATATTTCAGAATATTACACGTAATCTTTGAACTGCTTTCTGCGAAATAGCACGAACTATGAGAAGTTTTCATAAATTTTTATTTCTTAAACGGGGAACGAATATTTTAGATTATTTCTGTGATGGATTCTTTATATATTTTGAACGTTAAGTTTGTTCATAATGCTTCGACGTTATATAACTATCGCTAAACTTATGGATTCGCTTTTTTATTAAGGAAAAAATAAAATTACCTTCAATACAGGAATGTCTTCATTAACTTAAAAGATGCATTTCTGAGGAATGCTACATTATTATTCATAATTGTATCATATAAACAGTTTCCATTATGTATTTGTACAGTGTAATTAGAGAGATATGTTCCAACAAATGCAAGATTAGTTCGCTTTTGATAAGTAGTCAAATGCTGTAACATTTTGTGTAATTTAAGTATAAAGTAGCATAACTTAAAAATCTCGGAAAATATCGATCAAGCATTAATGTGAAATGATCATATAATTAAAGAATGCATAAAAGAACACAACGGTCTTCTCTCGGAGTTTGCTACTTTGATACACCGCTATATTGATCGTTATGCATATCCTCGTTTAGCGTGGTTCCAATGAGAACGATAGGTTGGGAAACTAATCACAGCAATCAGCCATATCCCTGGAAGATGCACCAGGTTAATTCACTAGCTTGACGTTTCTCTGACATGGTTATTTACTGTCTAGTTACTTTGATGAATTTTAGCCGCAGTAGTTCAATAACAAATAAAATAATAATAAATTACTTTTCAAGCAGCTGCCTTGCTACATAGGTCTAACAGGAGTAAGTTAGTTTATATGTCATAGTAGAAGGTCAGTGAGGATGGCTGGATCTCGGCAAAAACACAGCACAAATATTCATGCCTTATCCGGGGATCGATAGCCCTTTCATCAGTAGCCAATCACTCTAACGACTCGGTAACGGGAAAGTTAATTTCCAATCGTAAAAATAATCTCACTCGAATAAAAATTTATCAAAAAAAAATTGCAAAACCACCACGCACGTAACGAATTCCAAATGTCACTGATATGCTATTGAAGTTATAAAACCATTCCCATCACACTTAGCTAAAACTCAATATTTATTGATTTATTGTAGTGAACAGATGCCTAAATTATGGATCGATTGATTTAATTATTCTCCTTAATTGGAGCGTGGGTTGACCAGACGGTACCGCTCCAGGTTCGTAATCTGCAATTCCCAGATTCTCCCAGCTGTGCCTGAGTTTGTTGCTAACTCCCACCCTGCTGTCGGTGAGAAAGTGGACGCTGATGGGCCAGGAAAGGCAGCCGTCCTTCAGATGGAACATTAAGGCGTGCGCCGTATGCAACAGAGTCATACGCCGTGAAGACCAAAAACACTGTGTATTGTCTTCACAGGAGGCTTCCATCTGTCTCCTAGTAATTGTTCAGTGAATCCACGTTCTCCAATCTTCTCTGAGCCCTTTAGATTCTTGTGACCTGCCCATTTAGTCCATTATGTGCACAAAGGTGCCTCTCAGAGGCCCTACTCAATTTCTTTCCCGTGCTGAGTTGGTGTGTAGTAGGTGTGTAGTGTATATCGTGTATGTATATATCATTTCCTTCAATTTTTCTACTTCTGTGTCTGACATATCCAGCCAATATCTGTTCATCCAATATCTCCTTCTGAGACTTTCTTAAGATTTTATTCTACCCTTTACCATAGCGTTTCCCAATAATTTTCTCTTGGAAATAGGCTCCTGTAATCAGGGCCAGATCTGATAGGGGGAGTGGGCCATGGGTTCCCCCTAGTGAAATGCTACTAAGGGTAATGGAGGCAAAAATAATAAACTTGTGTATATTTCACGCATCTTTCAAGAAAATTATGAAGTCCTTTAAAATGGAGCGGAAAATGCTATACAGCAATGGAAATCCAAACTCCCCCCCCCCCTTTATTTTGTTCAGCCCCATTTATTTTTTTTGTTCCCCCCCTTTATTTTGTTCGGCCCCATTTATTTTTTTTGTCCCCCCCCCCTTTATTTTGTTCGGCCCCATTGCGTCACACCTGTCACTTCCCTATCTAGATCCTGGCATGTCTGAAATAGTCCGTTACCGCAACACATCTGTGAAAAGAATCAGTTTTTGGTTTTATTGTAATAACTCAAAATTCAATTTATTTAAACCAAAACGCATATCAAACTCAATATTTGACAAAAAAATAATCAAAATAAAGAATTCTAAATAGTAGTAAAGTAAATCTTAATGGTATTAAATTTCTGCTGAGGTCCTGCCATCCTCACAGACCTTCTACTGTGGCATATAAACTGGCAGGCTACTGTCAGACCTTTGTGGCAAGCAGCTGCTTGTGGATGTATTTATTTTTATCTTTTTTTATCAAAACAAACTGAATGTATCAAATTTCTGTAGAACGAATTTGTGTTAATGTGTACTGTGAAAAAGAGAATCGCATTAATAATAATAATAATGTTTACTGACCATATAAACATATAATACACTTAATAATAAATAAATAATGTTTATACAACATAATGAGTTAAAATAAGATCCATAATTCGATATGAACAATTGAACTAATATAAATAAATCCATGTAATCTAAAATATTTATTGTGAAATGAAATGCAATAAAATAGAAGCCATATGAGAACAACCAATGAGCTTTAGGCTCTTACAGGTTGTCAAATTAAATTATTTGCATTATTCCATTAAATGCATATTAACGATATGCATTTATTTATACAGAATTAAAGGTTTAAGAGCGGAAAAATTAATAGTTTTAGATTTATTCAGTAATGACCTGAAATGAAGTAACTTCACAATGAAATAATGACTCAATATTATGTATACATCAGGACAGATATGCTTGGAGAATTAAACTGCGTGGTCTGGTTGGACCTCCGTAGCCCATGGCTGCTTGAGGATGATGATAATGATTATGTATATGCAATAATCTTTGCTTAATATTTATTTTAAAATTATTTTCATTTCTTTCTTCCCTTATATTTTTCGGTAATGTATTAAAGTTTGTAATTTCTTTTCTTGAAAAAGGTACATAATAAAGTTCTCTATTTCTAAGATTTATTTTTATCTGTTGCAATTTTAAGAAATCTGGGTTTTTAAACACAAACATAAGGATTTTATAAATATATAATTGTTTTAAATTCAAAATTTCATTTTCAATAATCACATTTTTTAAATTCGTAACTTTGTTATTCCAAATTACCTTCAGAATTCTGTTTTGTAATGTTATTAATTTATTTAAATAATTAAGATATGTTCCTCCCCAACTAATTAAACAGTATTGTAAAGTAGATTGAATCCATGAATAATAAAGAGTTATTAGAAAGGAAGTACCTATAATTTTCTTTAGATGATATATTCTAAGTAGGAAATATCTTAAACGTTTTGCAATTATATTTGTATGACTATTCCACTTCAAATTATTATCAGTAGTAATCCCCAAATATTTTTATCTTTTAATTTGTTTAATTTCTGTACATGTATACATACAATATTATTATCACAAGTAAATCTATGATATATGATTTTTATCTTTGAAAATCTTTTTAGTGAGTCTGAAATACATCGAATAATACGATTTTTCGATATTTAATGTAAGATGATTTTGATAAAACCATAACTGTTTTTTTTTAAATCATGAGATATAGTCGATTTCAATTCTTCAAAATTATTACTTCTATGTACTATAGCAGTATCATCAGCACAGGATATAGGATATCCTTTCAAGTTATTAAAAAAGAAATCATTGAAATAAATCAGGAATAAAATAGGTCCTAAAATTGAGCCCTGAGGCACTCCTTTAGTAAGTAATAAGGGTGAACTTTTTGCATTTTTTTTATGTCTACAATTTGTTTTCTATCTGTAATATATGACTTAAACCATTTTTGCGTATTTTCTCTAACACCAATGTAATTAAGTTTCTGCAATAAGATATCATGCAATAAGATATCTGCAATAAGATATCATCAAGTATCAAATGCTTTTGCAGTGTCTTAAAAAATTACCATAGTTTTCTTGAGAATTATTTATACCATGTAAAACAGTAGTGGTCATTTCTAGCACTGCATGATTTGTATCATTATGTTCTCTAAACCCAAATTGCGGTTTATAAAAAAATGATGAATTATTGAAAAATTTTATAAGCCTATTTTTCATTATTGTTTGATAACTTTTGAAAATATAGGTAATATAGAGATTGGTCTATAATGATTTTAAATATTTTTATCTCCTTTTTGTGTATAGGCTTTACAATAGCAGTTTTCAATTGGTTTATAAAAATGCCAAAATTAAACGATATATTTATGATTTGTGTTAAAAATGTTGCATGGTATTTATTAATGATTTTTAATATTTTTGGACTTATATTATCAAATCCATAAGCTTTATTTTCATCTAAACTGTTTATAATATTATTCAATTCAGCTTCATCTGACTTTTTTTAAAAATATGGAATTTTTGTTATTTAAGATAGAGGGATAATTATGAAAGTTAATAGTTGTGTCGTTATTATAATTATTAAGATTAATGAAATGATAATTATAGTCATTAGTTAATTTTACTACATCAGTATACACTGGTAATGTTGAATCAGGATTTGAAAGGTATTATTTCAAATTTTTCTTAATATTAATTCTAATATTACTTTTTTCAATTTATTTAGTTTATTTTTTTATATTCTAATAAAATATATTTATAATACATAAGAATTTTTTTTATTTTAGATAAACTAATACTGACATTGCTATATTTGTAGTCCAATGGTTTCCAACCTGTTGTCATCGAATCCCTAGGGTCCAAGTGGTACAGGAAGATTGCAATGGGAGTCTACGAAGTATTTTTAATATTTCAGGAAGTTTTGACGGAAATAGTACATTTATTTCATTTGCATAGCCGTGCAAGTTTTATTGCTTTTGGCTGGAAATATTCTAATTCAGTATGGCAACCTTGGCTATCTCATGCTGATCACAAGGTGTCATTGACTGTTAATGACATATATATCTCTGGAACATCGAATTTCTTCACTCAAATGTTTAGGTTTAAATTGCGAAATAATCAATAAGTGAACATTAGATAAAGAACTGGAGATTAATCCATTCCTGGTAATGTTAAAGAGCCCTCGATGTGAAAATTCATATATTATTTAAACAAAAATGGGGCGGTGGAAGGGCAACCTCCAAATCCAGTTTTGACCCTCTTGGAATTATTTTCCTAAAATCTCATGCGTGCCAGGTAAAGAGTGAAAGAGTGTCCGCAGAAAAGTTAGACTTCACAGAGGGTTCGTGGCACCAAAAATGTTGGCAGTCACTGGTATAGTCCTTTCAACAAGATAACCGAACAATAAGATTAATTTTTCAAATTTGACTAATAGCACATGTGAAATATCAAGCATTCGAAGTAGAAGTATATTATAATTGTCACCTATGGACTACAAAAATAACGTTGTGAGAACTAGTTTATCTAAAATAAAAACTTTCTACTGTTAATAATTATATTATAAATAATAAAAATAAGTAAACTAAAAACTTGTCCTGCCACAAGAAAGCTTATTTTTACTCAATAAAACCTTTATGAGTTGCATGAAATTGTGTCAAGTTGCAAACAAGAAAACTGTCGTACTCAGTTGTTCCGTAACACACTAATCACCTAATATCGAATAAATATAGATATCGACGGAGCTGAGGAAGGACGAATTTAGCAAATTCCTGGAAACTAATTGGAAGTAGGTCAATAATATATTAACATATTTCTGAAATCGTTCTGCTAAATATGGCCTGTATCACAAACTTATCATTTTCTTCTTGAGAGCGTTCGTATCTTTCGCAGAGAGGTGCTCCTAATTGTCAGAGGCTAAACTGAAATCTGCAACACGTATTGTGACATTATACGATACAACTTGCTGTACTAAGCGAAGTGCGAGAAAATGATTAATTCACCAGCTGTTTTAACTGTCGCCGTATATCGTGAAATGAAGTCTCCGAAATGATCACAGAGAAAGCTCAGATGTTTGAATTAACCTATCTCCATCCTCAAACTTCAGTTGTTGACGACTGCTTAAACTTCCCTAATTAGATGTGATTACACATATGATACCCGCCTATTGTCATTGAAGACTGTAAATAAATCTTAAGATAAAGTAAGTATGAAAGCAGTTCGCTCCAACTTATGTGTGGGCTTCTGCATAATGAATATGTCGAAATGCTACATTTTTCTGTTGATACGATGTGAATTACACAATCATGTGGTATCATAGTGTAAAGAAAAACGTGCATAGAAAAGATGGGATTTGATTGTAATGTAGGGAATAATATGCTTGAAAGATTTTAGACTAAAGTTAAAATGTACAATTGTTTTTCCTGTTATTTTAGCAGATAAATGAGAGTGATAAATCCAAGATATTTAAGCCAATGTTATCTTTAAATTGCCCTACAGCTTTAATAGTGCATTATGGTTAAACTTGTCTAAATATTAAGGGAAACGTTGTGGAATTACTTTGCTTAAACAAATAGATAGTTTAAACAATTATTAATTTGAACGCACAAGTACTGAGTGTTAGATAAAGAAGGTTATCTTTATGTCAAAACGTAATTCTTTACGAAAGATAGGAGACCAAATCGTATGGCACAGAATCTATCATTTTTACTGCAAAGCAAACAACAAGAATTAATTCCTAATTTTCTTAAAATCTCCAGAACAAAGTATGACAAATCACTGCAAAATGTATTAAAGATTGCTGGAGAAAAATACTTAAAACCATAATCCGAAATGCCAGGTAAAAACCTGTTTAAAATGGAAAGGGAAATTTATTATATTTATTTCAAATTCTCGAAGCTTTACAAACCCTTACAGTTCGATGAAATCTTAAAACCTGAACACCATAGAATCGGGAAAGACAACGATACTATGGAAAACGGCATAACAGAAAAAATTGCAAAACCTCTGTCAAATGCAATATCACCAAAATAAACGAATGATACCTAAAGAAGCAAACGCAATTAAAATCTCAAAGACAACTCTTAATCAGAAATAAATGAAAATAATAATGCACGGAGACCAAAATACACATACCAGCTAAATATACCCTGACTGCTGGAGATCTTACCAAATATTGAAGAAGTCATAGACATGTACCTGGAGATCAAAAAAGGCAAAGCCAGGTATAGTTTACCGCACATTTAAAAACAACCATCATAAAAATTCACAAAATTAACAAAAAAAATGCGGAAACGAAAATGATTATGAAAAATATTCGATACAATAAAGAAATCCGAATTTTGTCGACCGATAAAACCTACAAAATATACATTATGAACACAGATGAATTTAATGAAAAAGTGGACCAAATGCTTAGTGAGATGAACTGCCAACCCTTGCAAAAAACCTACACATGAAATGGTGAAACAATTGGCTACTTCAGCAATCACAAAGTGCTGCCAAAATAAATACATATTGCCTGTTTACCACCTATCTTCTCGGCTGCGAAGCAACGGTTCTTTAAAGCCAAACTACAAAACAAAGGAATACTACTTCGACCCTTGGTCGCTTAAGTACCACTCACGTATCATAAATTTAGAAAAAGCGTTATATATACACTGGCGAAAATTGTAAAATGAACACCCAGAAGAATTCCTTTAGGAACGTCATATTATAATACGTTAATAGTTAAGGGCAGCAGAAACCGTGATCCATGATTGAAAGTCATTGGGTGAAATAATGACATCACTGAGAACGACAATATGCATATTTACGCAGCGCGTATTTAAGGACTAGGGCGTGAAGAAAGAAGTTATTCGTCTTGCGTCTTGTTGTTCAGTGCTCTTTGAAGAAGTTACCAGGCCTGGACGATGCAGGCGCGCAACATTTGTTTAGTTAATGGAGTTTGAGCGAGGTCGACAACAAGACGTCGGACCATCTAGTTGGGCAGGTTGGTCTGTTCGACATATTGCACATCGCGTTGGACGTGATTTATCGGCAGTAGTACGATGGTGGCGTCGATGGTCAGAAGATGATTTGCGCACTCATAAGACGTGGTTCCGAGCAACACAGAGAGGATCGGTGTATCAGGGGGGCAGTGGCAGAGCGGGCAGCTACAGCGTCACAAATTCGATCATCTGTCGTATCAAGGGTGTCTACAAAAACGATATGCAATCGTCGTTTCGAATTAGAACTATGGACACACGTGCCGCTGGCACGGTTACAACTGTCACCTCGTCACTGTCGAGCACGTTTGCAGTGGTGTCAAGAACTAGTTCATTGGAGGGAAGAATGGCAGTCTGTGGTTTGCAGTGATGAAAGCCGATTCTGCTTAGGAGCGTCTGATGATCGTTCACGCGTCCGAAGTCGACAAGGTGAGTGGCTTTTTCCATCGCGTATCCGCCAGCGACACACAGGGCCCACGCCGGGCATCATGGTGTGGGGAGCAATTAGCTACCACTCTCGTATGTGTCTGGTGTTTGTACAGGGTACACTGAATAACAATACGTACATCAGTGACATCGTACAGACGGTCGTCTTGCCGTATTTGAGTGTAATCCCAAATGCGATATTCCAGCAGGTTAACACCCGCTCACACTCCGACTGGGCAACTCAACATGCTCTTCAGCCAGTGCACCAACTCGTTTGGCCAGCATGTTCTCCGGATTTTTCCCCAATCGTGCATGCCTGGGACTGGATCGGACAAAGACTTCCGCGGACCGCGGCAGACAACGACCATCTCTGAATTATGCGACCACTTTGAAAGCGCATGGTATGGTATCCCCCAGCGTGATATCCCGCATTTGTACGACCGATTGCATGCCAGATTGGAAGCTTGTATTGTTGTTCGAGGGGGTTCAACACCTTATTAAAATGTGTCTTCTGTAAAATGTAATGCTCATTAAAAAGTAAAATAAACATTGAATCATTTCACACGTGTAATCACTGTCCTTTCTAAACAAGTTGTATCTACTAAATAAATCTCATAGATTACGCTTTTATTGTTAATGGAGTTTTTTTAATTTCCGCCAGTGTATATATATATATATTCTTGAAACAATTTGATAAATCCAGGGATATTACCATCAATTCGGCCGAAGACGCGAATACAATCAAATTATAGCCGACATTCGACCGAATACAACCAAATTATAGAATGGCATTGCTAGATATCGTGGCGTTATTTCCAAACACTGCGGGCAACGAAGTCCTCAAATTCATACAAAACAGGATGGAAACTTATAATGGAGGTCCGAACCCTGAAACAAGGGAACAATAAAAGCACTCCAATACCTAACAGCAAATATTTTTTTCCAAATAAACGGGAAAATAAATGCACAAAATATGCTATACCCCTGGGTTCTCTACTTTCAGTGCTTTTGGCGCAGATAGCTGTTAGGCACATTCGACGACTTACTGTTCATTCACTTACGAACATAATGAGTTCATAGTACATTTGCAAAGGGATCTAAACCAGATCTACACAACAATAAAATTTACCACAGAAAGCGAAAAAGAACAAAAACTACCATTCCTCGAACATATTAATAAATCACCGAAAGCATACATTCGATATACAAGTCTATCACAAACCTACGGCGACACCGGTATTAATACCATACAACTCAAGCCAGACTATGAATCATATAAAGCAAGCCATGAAAACAGCTTTCCTGAAAAATAAAAAATACGCCACCACCAACACACTTCGCCAAAAAAAACGAAATACTTGCGAAGTGGCTCTCAATGCAGGGTATCCAAAGAATTTGATAAATAAAATTAGTATTAAACGTTAGCTACAAGAGCAGTAGATAACCCCCTCCCCCAACCTACCCCGGCAGAAAAAGAAGATAAAAAAGAAATCAAATATATCAAAAAGCATTTCCAATATACCCTGGATGACTAAGACTATGCGAAGTATAATGATGCTATACGGATAAAAAGTACTCTGTCTCCAACAGCAATACCATCCTAAAGGAAATTAAAATCAAAATAGGGGTGTTTACAAAATTTCAATAAAGACCAATAATGCGTAGCAAAATAAACCCTAATTCGGATTTTTTTATTTTTTTTTTTCAAATTTCTGCAATTTTTACACTGTATTCTTTCTGCCTGATGTATGGGGTATTGTGTGACACATTCTATATTACTTAATATCTATAGCGATAGTAGTAGAAAATGTTAACACTATAAAAGGGAGAGAAGACATTGCTTCAATGACGAATTTGCATTGTAACAACGACTTAGTTTTTCTGTCAATCTCAAGAGCCAAATGTTAACCGTCCATGATAGCTGTAATAATATTCTGCAACGATTTCAAAGCGAATTTTGTTTTTGTGACTAGGAAAAAAAACTTTTCAATATATGTTGGGGCTGTTTGTTTTGGTGACTGTTAAAAAAGCCTTTTGTTATATATATATATACGTGTTAGGGTTCCCTATGAATTGACAATATCGTTTACCATCACTGTTATAAGTTTGGGAAACACAGTAGTAGAGAAAAACTTCGGAGAAAGTATCGGAAAAAGAGAGATTGAAATGCAATGGATATATGAGTAGAATGGAGGATGGAAGATGCCCACAGAAATTATGCAAATAGGAACCCATTGGGAGAAGAAGGAAAACAGCAGAAGAAATGGAGAGTGGTGTGGAGGAAGTAACGAGAAAAGGAGGTGTTGGAAGGAAGACTGCGTGGATAAAAAGAAGCGGAGAGAGACCAGTCTAGACGTAGACCACCCCTAGAATAAGAAAAAGTCCCGGAAAGGAAGCAACATGTCGAAATCTGCGCTTTCTAAAAGCAAAATCATTAGAAACAATGTAGGTAGTCTCAGACCACACTGGAAGGCAACCAATTTAATGTGAGACCGCCAGGTTTGTTGACAATGGTTTTAAGACGACACCAAAGTTTGATAATGTTAATAAATCCCGAATCTATGAGACTTAAATGACAGCCTCCTGTCAAAATACTATCGAAATTAATGTGAATAGATTATGGCTCTCCAGCTCACTAGTTACTCTCATCTCAGGAAATCTTTTTGAACTCAGTGAACTCAGCCTCTTTTCTCACCGAGACAGGAGGGTGTGAGGTGAATAAAACTTTTAAAAGATGAATAAATATTTGAAAATTTTCCCCAGACTATACAACTTTCTGTTAGTTCTCCTAGTTACGGAATGCCAAGAAACAAACATTTTCGATTCTACAGCGCTCTATTTTATCGGAGTATTTAAACTTTTAACTAGAACTACCATCGTAAGCCTTCGAAATGCACACGCGTCATTCGATCACACAAGCAACTAAGCCTAAATCATTTCTTCGTCCATTTTGTTCGTTTTACAGTCTGTATATCTAAACGTTCTATTCCGCTGTTGCACTCTCACAAATTCATCAGATTCGATATTCCATCTAAACATCGACTCTTTCAACCATCAGAACGATTTCCTTCCTGCTATTTCTGTTTAATATAGTCTTCTTACGTATGCATTTCAGTCACAAAGGAATTAGAACCCCGCAGATTTGCTGCGCTCTATGTTAATATCGCATTTTAAAGGCACGGATAGAAGCCTGTTCATTCCCAATCACTGCTCCGCCACTTTACCACGATTCATGCACGCGACTGCTCACAAACACGCTAAAGCGCCATAATAAGTTTAATTCTTTGAAGTTCAGCTTGCATTGCCAAACTCTTTCTCTTGTATTCGCTTACAATTGCTTTATATGTAAAACTAATCCATTCCAAATAGGTGTATTTTAATATTCAACATCGGATAATGGAACGGAGAATGCACTCTGTTGCTTTTATTTCTTGTTCTTAACATGTTTCCTATGAATTAAACGATCAGTTAATATTTCAAGGGTATGATTTTCGTATACTTCAAATATTATGAAATAACATTTATTGCAATAAGAACACTGTACCCTGTTTTAGATTTTATGTCAGTATTTTTCCCTTTTTTATTACCAACCAATTAGAACAGCGTACTAATGGTTTAAATTAATTTTTTTCTATGAAGTTACTCTAGAATGAACAGTTAAAAAGTTAATTTTTACTAAATGAAAGCCGAATTCCGTCCTCTGTTATTTCTAAAAGAATTTTTTAATCATAAAAATATTTCAAAAATATATAAATTAAACAATTCGATCTAAATCATGCATTTCAAAAATATTCAATTATGTCCACAGCTAATCATTTTTGCTGGGTAATTTGCATTGTTAATCTGCATTTATCCATATGACGACAAAGGCATGGAGGAAATATTGTCTTTAGGCGGATAGGACCCGAACCCACACCCTCCTGATAACATGGTTAGGTGCTATGACCGTTGATCTTCCGGCTGCCTTGAGACGGAACCAGAAGTTCTGTCTCAAGAAGCCGTCTTTGACTGCATTTGTAGATTCTTATATAAAAGCTGCATTGGAGATCCTTAAAATAAAAAAAATATATCTTCATAAGGATAGTATCCAAATGCAGTCAAAGATGGCTTCTTGAGACTGAACCTATGGTGTAACGCTTAAGATCAATAATAGAGAATGATTGTTCAGAGGTTCAGCGTTCAGAGCACTTGATATGTTAGCAGGTGGTCATGGGGTCGTATCCCACCCGGCTTAACAAAACTGTTCTTCTATAACATTGTCATCATATTCAATTAGTATGCATTTAAATATACACCGAAGAGCCGAAACATTATGATCACCTGCCTAATATGATGTTGGTTCTCCACTTGCCGCCAAAACAGCTCTTACCTGGCGAGGCATGAACGCTACAAGATTTCGAAAGGTGTCTTGTGGTATCTGGCACCAACACGTTACCAGCAGATTCTTTAACTCTTGTAAGTTACTGGTTTACCGCCGCAGATCGCATATGCTGTTCCAACACAAACTAATGCTCGACTGGTTTGATGTCTGGGGAATTTGGAGGCCAGGGCAATACCGGGAGCCTTTCTCATGTTCCTCGAACCATTCCCAAACTATTCGGGCAATGAGGCACGGCGCATTATCCTGCTGAAAGAAGACACAACTAAAGGGGAATACCGTTTCCATGGAGGGATGTATTTGTCTGCAATGATGTTTAGGTAGGTGGTAAACGTCATAGTTTCCTGCACATGAATGACTGTACCCAGGGTTTACCAGCAGAATATCGCGCAAAGCATTACACTTTCTCCACCATCTTGTTTTCGCCCAACGGTGCATCCTGGTGCCAATACTTCCACAGGTAAACGACGCATACGTACTCGGACGTCCACAAGGTGCAAAAGGAAACGAGATTCATCGGACCAGACGAACTTCTTCCAAGCATTCAAGGTCCAGTTTTGATCTCGCATGCCCATTGTAGGTGCCGAGGTTAGCATGGGCACTAGGAGCGGCCTGCGGCTATGCAGTCCCATTTTTAACACGTTCGCTATACTGTGTGTTGTGGCACATTACTCCCGTCACCAGCATTGAAATTATGGGCAGGTTGCGCCACAGTATCCCTTCTGTTGACTCGTACCATATGGGATAACCTTCGCTCATCTCTAGCATCCATGAGCCATGGTCGGTCCACACCTTGCCGCTGAGTCGTGGTTTTTCCCTCCTTGGACCACTTTTTGTAGGTACTAACCACTGCTGACCGTGAACACCCCACAAGTATTGCCATCTCGGAAATGCTCTGACCCAGTCGTGTGGTCATTACAATTTGTCTTTTGTCAAACTCACTTTGGTCCGTTGCCTTTCCCATCTGAAGAACAAGAATAACACTGATTAACAGAGCTCAGCATCAGGTCTTATTTATACAGTTTCATGACCTTCAAAAGCTCCGTTATTTGCCTGCAGTTGTTCGATTTGTCATAATGTTTTGGCTCTTCAGTGTATATGGAAACTGAAATATCTAATGACATCTATGCGGTGTTGGAGATCCACTGCGTAATCTCATAGTCTCTCCATTGCTTCGGTAGATGCCACCCAAGCTAGGCCATGTTATTTACATTTCCAAATCCGAAATCTTCAGTGAATTTTATCATACCATTTTAAGAAGAAATTATTTTAGGATTATAAGCCCGAATCTAAATCGACATCATTTGAACCATTCTTATCGCGTTTCAAATTCCCTATCTCAACGTAGCTATAATACCTGTGCAACACATTTCACTTCTCTTAATTATCTCATACCTTCCAGCTGATGATACAGTCTAGTATGAAATCAGAAACGCCCCTGGTCATCGTAACATGCAATTCAGCAATTGCCGCTTGTCAATGAAACATTAATGTCGTGTTTACAAGAACCGACCAATGGTCAAAGCCCATTGAAAGACCGAAACGACCCCTCTGACTGTAGTCGAAAACATCCATTAGTTCAGATATGTTAAAATATGCAAATGAACCGATAAAGTGCATGGCAGCTATTGTCAAGGGGTTGGTGCTATTGCACTAACAGAGCTGAGTCGATTACACTAAAGGTAACACAAATCCCGGTGGAAATCAATAGCTTAAATGATGGGGAAGGACAGCTATAGGACCAACGGGATTAAGTGTTTGTGTCGTGGTTTGCATCCTATTGGAATGCCTATCCCTAGGGTTTGACAGGGTCGGGATGATTGTGGAGTAAATCATTACTAGATCCTGTTGCAATATCTGTTTATGTCCTTTTGGCGAGTGAAAGCTCAGTTAAATATGATTGTTTATTAAAGTTGAATTCATTCAGATATGCTTATAAATTCAACCGTTAATTCACTACAAGAAATCTTTTTAATATCCATGTTGTTGTTCTATCAAAATTTGATTAATTAGGCATATTCCCACATTTAATATGAGTAACAGAAGTTTAACGTAGAAGAACAGATAAAATCTGGAAATAAAAATAAATGTAGGTGTTGTAATAATAACATAAAATTAATCATAATAATAATAATTAAACGAAACATTTTAATTTTAATATCCACATAACAATTAAGATATGTTTGAATTTGGACACCAAAATTTATATTTGCTCTTTTTACACACTAGCAATTATATTGCACAAATTGAAAGTTAAATAAATATTCATGAATTCTTTATTTGATTTCCAGTTAACAAATTCTGATCATTTTACTAAGAGTATTTCTTCAATAGTGTTGATTGTTGTTTGAACAATAATTACTGAATAATAGCACCCTACTATACTGTGACATCGTTATGACAACCATAGTTAAGTGCATGATCAAAAGTGAAACGCCTAAATATACAACTGAAGAATATAGTAGATTCTCATGTTTGACAGAGCTGAGTTACTAGTAATGATCTTCTGCAATAAACATGAATCCCCAAATTAAAATGTGCGTAGGGAAAAAAATAAAGAACAGCTGTATCGATTATGCGAGAAGAGTTGGAGCTTTGAAAATTATTGAAAGAGAGCCCTCCTCGAAGCCGCATTGGTCTCGCTCGATCGTATGACCCGTTCTGCAATTAATGAAAAGTGAATAAACAGATTTGCCTTGTTAGTGTTATGCAGGGAAGAAAGGAGGGGAAAAGGGAAACATGCCCTTTCCCCTGTTTGAAATGCTAGTAAGGGTAATGGGGGCCAAAACATTATATGATTAAACTTTGGCATATTATACACATTTTTCAATTATTTTTTAAAAAGCCTCTGAAACGACAAATGTTACACTGGAATGGAAATCCAGTCTCATGAACCCCGGCTTTTCCTTTTTTTGCCCGATTACGTCGCTTGTCAACTCCTCCCCCTAACTTTTTTTTTTCTTTAGATCCGCGTCTGCTGTTATATATGTTAAGATATATGTAAATTCGGAATATTTAATTTAAAGCACTGAGGAAAATTCAATCAATTGCTCACATTTTGTAAAATCTAATATATTTTTATAGGAACTTTTTTTTAAATAAACAGACACCCACTATTTAAAAATACACTTAACAAACACTTGTTTATTTCATTTTGCAGTGCATACATAAGCCAGTTATCATTATCATAACTTAGTTGACTTACCCGGCCCCTTGTGGAATTCGATAACACCTCTGAGAATCACGTGGATTAGTTGTACAATTCGGAATTGCAGCAGTGCAGTCAATTCTTCTTGTAGAACTGCTATTAGGAAAGCCTTAGAAGTGGGTTTTCCTGCATTCTTTTTTGTGCAAAGCACAATGAACGACGAATCATAATAGGAATTCCTATTTGGCGTTTGTCTTCATCTACGTCATTCTATCTAGGGTTACCTGGCACTATATTTTATAGCGTCATCTTCCACAAACAGGTTCTTCTATGGATATAGCTGGCTGCTAATATTAACAGCAGATGTATCGATACAATTCACCCTTCCACTGCACGCCATCAAAATCTTGAGCATCATATTTCGCAAACTACATTCCACATTATTATAGAAATGCCGTCATGTTTTATGATGGCCTGTCCATACTTCAGCGGAATATTTGTCCTATCTTCATACCAATATACATCCAATATCTGAGATCTGTTCGAAACAGCATTTAATGACAGTGCTTGAAAACAAAGTTTCTGTGTTAATATTTGCCTGTGCCCTCAGTTTGAAACAGTAAGTTTTCGTAATATGTTAACTCGTATCTTTCTCACAGCTTGAGCTATCACGCTTGATTGCTTAATTGCATAATTACTTTTACGAACACCTGATCATTCCTTGCCAATTTTGCAGTTGTTTGACTAGAGTCATTTTTTATGCTTCCCCTGTTCATCAGCAGTGATCCCATTTTCAGCTATTCAATTTCGCTACTTTCGGAATTTTTGCAAAGATTTTAGTTTGTCTACTAGTGAATCTGACAAGAACGTTGCTCAATTTTGCAGAGAAGATTCTTATATCTTTGAAAATCGCTAGCAGACCTGCTTCACATTGTCCAAAAAATGCATCCTCGATGGAAGTCCAACAGTTCCTAAGAGCCTTTCCGTGAGTAATGATTCGCGGAAAACTAAGTTATTCCTTCATCAGATTTGTCGTTATATCCACTTCTACTCTCCACTTCAGGTACAGAGCTTGATTCCTCCATATTATAGCAGGTATATATATTTACTTCTCAATTGTCTATATGTTCAAAAGGCATATTTTCCGAAATTTTCCGAAAATTAAACTTTAATATGCTATACTAAAACAATTTGGTTTAAAATGCATTTTGCATTTTTTTCTATTACGAGTTTATGAATCAGAACTGTAAAACAAGAAAAAATCAGTACAGTATTTTATTCATCGTAAATAATTTAGTTCAAAATACATTTGCATCATTAAATTCGAAAAATAAAATTTTAAAATAGTAAATTTCTTTTTTCATCAGGAATTATAGCAATTTGTAACCATCCAATAATCTCTAGATGGTTGCAAATCAATATAAATTAATGACATATAAATTAATAATATAAATTAATAGCATAAAATACATTTTTTAAGTTATTCACTCAATGACCATTGGAACAAAATCGTCCCGCCCAGGGCCATGCGCCATATCCTCCCCCTTCACACACAACCTTTGAGAATGCCAGTAAGGATAATAAAGTAAAAATTATTAAGTTCTGCATATTTTACAAATTTTTCAAGAAATAATTTAAAAACTGTGAAACGAAGGGAAAATGTTACATTGTAATGTAAACCCAGTCCCCTTTTTTACCCTTTTTCGACTCGATTGAATTACTTTCCCCCTCCTCTCCTTTATTTATTTTATTTTAGATCCGGGCCTGGTCTCATCCTAAGCTGAAACGAAACTGTTTCAGTGGAATAAAGCTTTGTATACGCTAAAAGTGGCAATATTCAGTTAACGATGAAGTTTATGAAGTGGCAATATTCAGTTAGCGATGATGAATCTTGCGAATGCACTATCCAAAAATTTACTTTTAATTTGTTTGAACCGGAAATTAAAACTGGAAATTATAAGAACTGGAAATTAAAATACTGTACAGATATTGGGAAACAGGGGAATTTATCAGAATTTGGAAGAGACATGATTTGCTGGTACAAATGCGTGTTTCTTTCGATATAAGATTCAGCACATCTCGTTGATTATTCCAGAGCAGCTGTTGTAAAATGTATTAAGATGGAATATTGAAAGAAAAAAAATCAGTAATTACTTGAATTATGGTGTGAAACTCAAAGTGAGTGTATGAAGACAAAGTTGAGTCCAATGCCTTTTGTAGGTAACATTTGAGACAGAGATAGGAGAAAGATGAAAACATGAAAATAAAAGAATATAATTGAACTCATCTTCAGTCACATTTTCTATATAAAGCTCGTTTAGGAAATTAAATATATATATATTATCTCTCCTAAACCTTTCTCTGACCTCCTGAGAAAGAGAGCAACGATGGAATGAGATGTTAAGTCGTAGTCACGTGTACAACAGACCCATACCCTGTGAACATAAATCAGATGCATGATGGCCACTTTAATCTGTCTCCTAACATCTATTCAGTGGATCCCCTTCTGTACCCAGCCCTGAATTCTTCAGTTCTTGTGACTTGGCTATTTAACCCAACTTTTGCAACAGCTGTTCTGGAAAAACAACGAGACTTGTTGTCTCTTAGATCGCAGCTTTCATACCAGGAGAGTAGCAAGGTGACGACCGGGCTCTATGAGAGATTTCTTTTACTGGGCCCTTTGCCACCGACAAAGCCAAGATTTTGTTTCTGGGTAAGTACGATAATTTAGTTTCGTGTCTAACTGTTTTGGATTTCAATGCAGGTAGACAAATTTGAGATTTCGTATAATGCAATTATATTGTCAGGTTGGCGTAATTCCCCCTGGGTACGTCTCTGACCCTTGCCTATCCTTTTTTTTTCGGAAAGAATTCGGATGATTTTTAATGAAATAGAAATACTCTTGTCTTATCATTTCCTTAAGATATTTGTGCAGTGTATATATATTTTTTGCAGTGTATATATATTTGCCTGTGCCCTCTCGGCAATATATATACACTGAGATTATATATTATACACTGAGATTATATATTATACACTGAGATATTTGCCTGTGCCCTCTCGGCAATAATATATACACACAGAACTCATGAGATATCATATCAGTGGTCATATAAAATCTATCACAGTGGTTCTCAAAGGGTGTGCAGCGAAATTTCCGTGATATTACAAATAAAAAGAGGATTTATAAATCATTTTGTTGCTGCTTTCTGACATTTGTTCTTCATTTAACTTTTTTTCCTTTTAATAAAAACTTATCCACATTAAATCCTAATGTCAAAGCCAAAATTAACACAGCATAACGGTGCGCGACTGCGGGAGAAGTTCAACTGATCCTCATTGGCTGTCAAATGCGAGACTCGAACTAGATTTCTACTATGCAAAAAGGAAAAAATCTCGCAAAAATTGGGACGTCTGGCAGCCACGGCCGATCCCAGTGGGAAGTGACTCACGAGACGAGAGACCCACAGTTGTCGTACACAGCTGGCAACGTATGAGCCTCTTCTACTGTTCCTACAAAATGGGTGTTTTATCAGTAAAGTTACTAGAATTTCTCGCATCAAACCAATTAAATGTAAATTTTTGGATAGTGCAAACTGATAACGTGCTTAAATTAATGAACTGTGTAAATTCAAATATGCGGCAATCAAAACAGCGCAAATAGAGAATTACCTGTATATGCAGTAATCAATTAATTGAAGCATTGGTTCAATATTATAAGAAATTAACCTTTTGAGTTGTGTGGCGATTATATAACGCTAAATCGCACTTCAAAATAGTGTTCTATTCTCGCGAGACATAGCTCACGCAGCAGGAGGGAATGTTCGTGACTGTAGAGGCGTGACGTGTTGGCAGGTGACTGCTTTGCGCCTCCTTTCGAACGTGATCAGACGACAAAGAAGCAAAATGCTCAGAATGAGGAAGATAATTACTGGCTGATAATGATTCCTGACTTTTCAGAAACCAGGCAGTGATTATCATTCTTTCTACTCAACAGGATAGAATAAACACTTCTGAAAGGGAAGCATGAATTTCACCCGTATAAGCCAGTAAGGTTTTTTCCCCCTGAAACTCCCGTTAGCTGAATGTTGTTTCTCCGAGGAAGCAGATCGCGTTAATAAATTACACTTAAACTTCGGAAAGAATACGGTGACAAGTAATGAATCGCATAAAGCTGCTCATGACACATATAATTTCTGAGGGATTTTGGTTTGTTATTAATGTTAATATCAATGGCACCTTCTTCCTACTGAGGTAATTGATGGACCCATAGGGCTGCTACAAAGCAGTTGATTATCTAAAAGTGCTTGTTATCTATCTACGGATAGTAAACGAAAACGAAACAGAAGTACATTGAATTATTTTCGATCTTTTTATTTAAAAATATCTTGCCAATGACTCGAAATTAATTTTCAAAGGAATATTTCAAATGCATGAATTTACTGATTATGTCAACCTGATAGATGTAATTAAGACATATTTGTGATTTTCTTATTAAGTATCAAAAAAGCAACTAAATATTTTCTTAAATTAATTATGTTTTCTAAAGTATAGGCATTATGTAGAGAACATAAGCTATGCATAGCTTATATAGACTCTCTCAGGCAGATTCCCACTAAAATAGAAGTCAAGTTCTTTGACCATCGCCTCTTTGGAGGTAGGAGCAACATCCAAGAATCATCCAACATCCCACTATGATAGTTCAGACTAAAATTCACTGTCCAAGTTAGACTATCATCGAAACCTCTATAGTTTTAAAACTGAACTGAATTTTGATGATTTTTAACAGTGATGCGCAACTTATATCCCTGTGGGGTTGGGACCATGAAGCATTTGACTCCCCCCCCCTCATTGTAATTTAAAGAAAAACGTTGTTCTGTTTAACCAATAAATACATGATAAATGAATGCAAAAATATGCTTTTTTCCTGTCTGAACCGAAAAAACAAAATTATTTTATTTGATTCCATTGAATATGCTCTTAATGTTGAACAACTATTTTATATTTAGTACATCATTGCAATTAAATCTTGATATGAAACCAGCACAAAGCTGATAAAATTCCAATGTCAAAGGAAAACCTCAGGGTCTGCCTTGGAGAATAATTCCAGTTAAAGAGTTTTGCACAGAAACAATGTTTAGTAAATTAGTTGGTTGAACTACCAAATAAATAAATAATGAAGCGTATTTAATGGAATCCTAATTCGGAAATATTCTGCGCTATCTAATTGCCAAAACTGCTTAATAAATATCAATTTCACTTTGTCACCTAAGTCATAAGCTTAACGTGTTCATAAAAATCTAACATAATAGCTATGGGAGGAAAATAAAACGAGAGAAGTAAAGAACATAATATTCCTCAATTCAAGTTAATAAAAAGCTTACCAATGAGTCAGTCAAAGGCAACTGACAAAGTCATTGATGGATTGAGTCATTGGTCTTTTGTTGTTGACTTGAACTGAATTTATCTTCTGTTAAAGAACTATTGATTAATCGGAATGCAATCTGTCATTAGCATTCGCCATCTCGAGAAAGTTTTTTGTCTCATCAATCTATCACTTTCGCACCTTTCCTTAGAGTGTAGTTATGAAGAAAACTGTTGAGCAAGTGACTCGAATTCTTTGTCAATCAACGTGGAGACTACTTCTTTGATTTCAGTGGGACATAATATATCAAATGCTCATGACAATATCTGAAAGCTGATTCATCATATCTCTTAGTAAAAATAATATTTTCCCTTTCCTGTTACTATTCCAGAAATTACTAGTCAAGCACAACTACTCTTGAATGCACTTCACTCATATAAAGGATGTGATTGCTAAACTCAGACTACAAGAGGTGAATTCAGTAATGCACTGTTAAAAAAAATGTTACATTGCACTAGTTTATGGTGATAACTAAGTTAACACTATTTTATGGTGTAAATTAGCACTATATTCTAGTGGAAGGATATACCTAAAAAGTAAATGGAGTAAATGAACACTATTTGTTCCAACTGGTATTAAGTTCAATAACTTTTACGTTATTCCTGGTTCTCAAAATTTGGAACAAAGGATTTTTAATATAATCATTTTCTAATATTTATCCTGGTAGATAAGAAATAAATAAAGAAGTAATAAAATACTTTATTGTAGTATTCAAAAAATCGAAAAAAATCCGATCAATGTTATATTTTAAACATTTTAAAAATATATTAAAATAAAATATCAAATTCAAATTTTAATTTAAATATCAAATTCAAGAATAGGATTTTGCTTCAAGATTGGTGTTAGGTTGCACAATAATATGGTGTTAAATACGAAAACGGTTTAAAGCTCTGACCTTACACCATTTTATGGTGTAAGGTCACACCATAAACTGGTGTAATATAAAACACTCTTTTTATCTCGTTTTCAAAAAAACGAGAAAATAGTTTCGCTTTGTCGTCTGTCTGTCTGTCTCTCTTTAGACATCGAACTTTTTGTTTACAGAGATAAATTCAAATTTCTTTTGTGTTGGATAAGTATTGATGAAATATTACGATATGCACTTTTGGAATCTCTCTAAAGCTATAATTATGTTTTCTAGCGGTAAGAAAATTTGAAAATTCCAAATTTCAGACAAATTCCGAAAGATGCATTTATGCTAGAAATTGAAATTTTGGTGGTGGAATGTGAGGGTAACGAAGTTTCTATTTCCAACAATGAGTTGACCCCTTAGAACGTATGGTGGGAAAACACAACGTTTCAGTTTTAACTGATAATTGTTTGTTTTTAGAGATAAATGAAAAAACATTTTTGGGTTAGATAGGAATTAATAAATATTATAATTCATACTTTTTAAATCTTTCGAAAACTATAATTACATTCTCTAACGGTGGAAAAATTTGCTAATTCCAAAATTTCAAGCAAATATTGCAAACGACGTATTTAACCTAGGAATTTTGAATTTTAATGGTGGAATGTGAACGTCCTGATACTTCCATTGGTACCAATGAATAGTCATCTTAGACCCAGCGGGGGGCAGACAATTTTTTGTTTTAGCAGGTAATTGTTTGTATTCAGAGACAAATGAAAAAAAATCTTGTTAGTGCTAGATGGGCATTGATAAAATATTACGATTTGCTTTTTAGTAATCTTTCCTACATCATAATTGCGCTCTCTAACGGTGTATAGTTCCATTTGAATTCTAGCTGAAGACTTCGGTGAAACGGTGAAAAAGTTTGAAAATTCCAAAATTTCAAACGAATATTGCAACAATGCATTAATGATAAAAATATGAAATTTTGGTGGTACAAAAAATTAAATGAAAATGATAATTAGAAAACTCTTTTTTAATTTGATTAGTGCTAATGAAATATTCTAATTTACATTTGACAAATACTTATTTAGTTTTATTATAGGTATCTTTAAAGATCGCTGAAATGATCAAACGGCACAACTGTTATCAATGTTAAACAAATAATTTGTATAGAAAAGAAATTTGAAAAAATAGTTGTAGTTCATAAGAGATATTCCACTGATAGCAATAATCTACCCACTTTTCTGAGAGAGGTATGGGAAATGCATCTTTTTAGATAAGATAATTAAAAGACGAATACCTTTTATGTTGTATAATTACTAATGAAATACTATTTGAAATTTTCCTGTCATCTGCTAGCTCAAATTAAAATTTTTAAGGAATCAAACAGTAGGTAAAGAAAAAAAAATATTTCTCTTTGAAAACGAGATTCTTATATTCTCCAGAGGCGATATGCGTCCTTCTAGTTGCACTGTAGTAGTGATTTCTGTATGCGATAATTCAATGGCCTTCAAATTTCGTGATGCTACAGAACCCTAGTAGTGATGGCTGTATGCAATAATTCAATGGCCTTCAAATTTCGTGTTGCTACAGAACCCTAGTAGCGAGTATTATTTTTTCTCGGAACGCTGATAAAAATTTTATGTGGAAAGAAAATGTAAAATAGATAAAAACAATATGTTGTCATAAATAAAATCCATTTCCTTCGTAAAAGCATAAAAGAAAATAAGCTGTAATGTTTAAAATTTAGCAGTAAAAGAAAGCATAATTTCTACATTTTGTCATCATCAAATCATGAGACGTATGAATCATGTGTCTAATCGATGTGTCTAAGATCAATTAGTTAGCTACCTAGCATTAGATATCATTAATAAGTTAGATTATAGAATGAAATGTGGTTGTAACGAACGCCAGAGTAAAGAAATATTCAGTATAAGGAAATTTTATTCCGTCCTCGGAAAATTAACTATGTATCTCTCAATGTAAAAATATTTCTTTTTAACGAATACCATTGTAAAAAGAATTTATCCCGACACAGAAAAATGTGATAACTACAAAGAAATTTGTAAAAAGAAACCTTAAACAATTTGAACATATTTCGATATTGACCAACTTTGATATTTAGCATCTGACACCGCTGCAATGATTGAAACGCTATGAAATGTCTATTCAGTCACAGCACCATGCATCACGTGCTATTGTACAGTACATCGTATAACATGCAGTTTTGTTGATATCGTTGCGTTCAGCAAAGTTGCTTCCTAAACGTTACATTTTATCGCTCTAAGTGTTATATTTTATCATTCGTTAAATTCAACCTATTTTTTTTATAATCCGTTAGCTATCCTTATTGCTCTAGTTGACTTCATTAATTAGTTGTATGTGTGCGTACGGTATAATATGAAGGAGAATAAGAATGGATAAGAGAAAAACAATATAATGAGAAGAAGGCCATTAAGACGTGAAGTGTTTACCGTTTCCTAATGAGACAAATAAGCGTTCCGGACTATGGGCCTGGAGAATTGCAACATCGTTCAAAAATGCGCGAAGAGGTGCTTTATGGAACAGACAGTTAAGAAAAAAATTACTCACTTTTTTAGAACACTCTAATACACGGCAAATTTCTTTTATAACGATTATTTTGTAGCAAGCCTGGGTCTATAAAAAATAAAGGGGGATGGGAGGGCAAGAAATTAGAGTTACTTTGCAGTGTAGAATTTTCACCTTCGTTTTAGAAGTTAAAAAAATTGAAAAATGCATTAAATATTCACAGGTTTAATCATATTACCCTTCATTATTACCCTTACTAACATTGTCCAGGGGGAGGAGGCATTACTCCCTTGATCACCCAGAAAATGCTCTGTTTTGTAATATTGAACCATCATAACTCTTCTTAATTGCCTTCCATTGCAACGAAATTTCGGTACTACTAATTTATTTTCGTCTGCTGCACGACTTCGTTATACTGACATTTCAGTGTAACATAAAAACATTAATTATCATAAAATTTTACGATATAATAATATTATGAGAATAAGTCAGCATAGTGTCCAAGCTAACGTTATGAAATGTTAAACCGTAGAATCGCTCCGTGGAACCCCTTGGAAATAAAAAAATAAATAAATAAATATCCCCTCAAGCAGCTGCTTGCCATAGAGGTCTGACAGGAGCCTGTCAGTTTATATGCCATAGTAGAAGGTCTGAGAGGATGGCAGGACCTCAGCAGAAAAACGACACATGCATCCATGCCTTACTCGGGGCTCGAACCCAGGTCCCTTAGATCAGTAGCCAAGCGCGCTAACCACTCGGCCACAGGAAGGCTCAACGGAAACATAAGGTTCCGTAGGACACAGTGTAAAAAATACTGCAATAGATCGTCTTGTTTCGAAACAGTCATGAATAATAATTCCTACCTATCAATGAAAGGTAATACTTCCTGCATAACTACATATCATCCGTGTTTTCATCATCAGCCTTTGTTGCGTATGAAGAAAACTCAGTATTTGTAGGAACTAGGAAAAACCCTTTGTCCTGACTCCGTCTAGTTCTGCCCACAGTTTGCACTTCCTTTGGTTGTTAGACGGATCTATGTCTAAGCTTCGGGTATTATCAACTCCAACTGATACACAGGTCCGATCGGACGTCATTTCGCCGTGCATGCAGCCAAATACAAGGAGAAACTGGAAGAGCTGATAGAGAAGTATAAGAACAGATCAGGGACTTGGGCTGCTTCTGTTTCCTTTGATATTCGGCAGCATGCATCCGTATAAAGTACGTTGTCAAACAGATCTCTGTCTGTAACGCTCCTCCCGCATTACTTTAATCCCCAAGTATTCAGGCGGTGCTCAAAGACGAACTGGGTGTTTAAATTTTCATGAGAATGCTCTTGCGACGTTTTTGATCTGCGCAACCATATGCTTTACCGTCGGAGCTGAGGCAGAGGAGGAGAGAAGCAGGGATAAAGAGAAGTTCCCGCCCGAGCGGATATAATACATAAGTTATTCCGCTGTTTGCTTAGACCAGCGTATGAAATAGTTGATCGCAGAAAATGTATTCTTCTGCTCGACTTGGCTTCTTTTGAAGTGTTCACTTTAGTTCGAAAAATAAGGGTAAAAAATGGTTGGATGAGAAATGATCTCTACTCCGTTTGAAGATGAATAAAAAAATGAAGCTCAGGATGCATCCTGTTTCTCTCAGTTCAAGCTGGAAACATGTGTAACGATATGTAAGGGATGGATTCTCGAATTGTGGTCCGAAGCCTACTTCAGTGCCCACTAAAACTCTTTTTTTTTTACATTCAAGTGATTCTTTGCAAAAACAAAGAGAGTACCGAATTAGGAATAGTTCATCCTCAATAAAATCTCACTGGAAAGTAATATACATTCGTTTCGAAGATTTTTTCATTTTCATTTTATTACGATGACGCATTTAATGCTTTAAACATAATTTTTTCATCAACTAAAAGAGAAGGACACGTTTTGCTGCAGCATTAAAAATATTAAATTAAGGACTTTATTAAATGTGGTGGACAATTACTTCAACGTAAAAATTAAGGGAATATGTAGGAGGTTTAATATTATATGGATTGGTAACAATGCTTTAGTAGATTGATTTTAAAAAATTTCGGAACCAAGAAGAAGATCAAAAATAAATAGATAATGCAATAGATGTCATCCATTAAAGGTTACCGTGAAGATTCGATTAAATTTCAGAAATGGGCATAAATGTAACGAATGCATAAATGATGAGGAAAACTGGAATTCAATGATGGCTAAAACACTCAAGAGTCATCACGAAACGCAATTCAAAATTCACATCGCAACTAGATACTTTTGATACAATTATACCCTAATTTCCGTAGAGGACTTACAGATCACTGCACTACTAGAACAAGTATCTTGGCAGCATTGAGAGGGCATGCAGAAACACAATTCGTATAATTAAAGCATGGTCTGTATCTATGGAATTTAACATCGAGTAAATGCTGATCATCTCCAATGCAGACACTATTGGTATCGGAAATATCATCCTGTGAAGAAATATAATCAGGGGTCCTTACCTATTCTAAGTTTCCCTCATACCTGGATATCATACCTGTAATAAATATTTGCTCATGACATCATGCTACCACTACCATGGCAGTCTCTGTTCGCGATGTTTTTGGGGTGGAAGCAAATTCCAAACATCCCATCAATTTAGTCTGCTCCTGAAATTCTTCTGCAGGCAAAATGCAAACTGGTGGTTGAAGGAAGGGCCATTCTAGCCATTTTAGTTCCAAATTACATGCTATATCGATACAAGTCTGATACTCTTGTCTATACATACAACCTTTATGATATATGCCTCATTAATCGAAAAGTTATATGGATTGCAATGACAACAAATGCAACAATTAATAATTTGAGTCCCTTCATCTTGTTTATCCTGGTTATCAACTCTTTGACTAAATACGAAACTAGCCTTTCCAACAGCTAACAATTTCATACCTCCTTGATATTGAGCAAATGACTAACACGTGCCCTTTTGCAACAGCATGAAGTGTCTGTTTCGTAATTTTCTATGATATTTCAATTCCTGTTATAGTTTAGCTTTCAGCCCTTATCTGTCGATGTCAACATTTCATAATATATTACGTCCTATTTTCGTCTATGTGGCTAAAGTGATGGCTCACAGCAAATTGGATTATGCTGTTCTCATTATTAAGAAATAAACAGAATCCCTGAAAGAATAAGCAAAGGTAGAAACGTTTCTTTTAATTTTAATCACTAAAAGCTGATTAAAAGGTTGGAATCACAGTGAAAAGAAAATATCCTATTTTTTTTCACAACGCATGGAAGAAAAATTAAAAATTAAATTATGACTGAGTCCGATTTCGAAATCGCCAGTGATATTTCAGATCCGAGTTTACCTCTAAACAACACCGAGTCTTCAGTCTCAGATTTTCATTTGCTATTATTGCGATGCATTTGTCTTTTGTATTCGTATCAATAAACTTATATAAATTGCAAATAAATTTTACATTTCCCAATATTTTCCCAATGTGTATGGGGAACATTGATTACACTGTACAACACTAAAAATGTTTCTGAAATAAAAACAGTAGTTTTTTTATTATTTCGAGTCGCTAAACACGACTATGATATTAAAAATTGGTAATTGGCTCCCGTTTTGAAAATATAGGAAGCTGCGTTCACATACAGTGTATACTGATTTGAATCTGATTGAATCTGTACGAAGAGAGGGAGAATCTGTACAATACCAGGGAGCTATTGCATCATTCGAGGCAACGCAATACCTGAGAGCTATTTCATCATTCCGGAGATACCCTTCCTCAGTTTTGGTGCTTTCATGATTGTATATCGGTGCTGTATGTGAGTGATATGCCTCATTCTTGGGTGCACAATGCAGACCATTTTTGTTACATTTGTAGTGAAGTTACTTTTGCGTCACAGAAGCGTGAAATAACGCCTGTGATCAAAAAGGCCTACCACCATTACTTCGGATGTAAGATTCGAGATCAACAGAAAAGCTGGGTTCCGCATATAGTGTTTAATAGTTGCACAACATGTCTTCGCAGCTGGCTAAATGACAAGAGACACTCGATGATATTTGCCATTCCTATGATATGGCGGGAAGCATCCAACCACGTGAATGACTACTACTTGTGTATGATACCTCCACTGGGAAGTGGTATTACTTTCCACTAGATTAACTAATACACCGGAAACTAAACTATTACTAAACTACTACTAAACTAAAAGTTACTAACTAAAGTGTAAAAAAAACCAGTAAACTACCCCAATGCTACTAAAGAGAAAAAAAAAAAGACAGTAAACTATTCCAATAAATCTGCCATCCACCCAGTGCCATATGAGGAAAAACTACCCATCCCCGGAGCCATCAGAACATTATGATGTGGACTCAGGGAAGGAAGAGGAAGAGATGGAAGAAACAGGGACGCAGGAAATAGCATCTGTAAATCCCTACTTCACACCCACAACATCGAATTCGCTACAAAATATCATGCAGAACTAGTTGAATGATATTGTTAGAGATCTGGAGCTGTTAAAGGGCAAGGCAAAACTCCTAGGATCCAGACTACAGCAGTGGAATCTCTTTGGTAGATAACCTGGCTGCTTGCAAAGATGCTGACGGTTTATTCACATCCCTCTACATAACACACATTTCAGAAGAATTAAGGTTATTTATAGATTCCTCGAAATTAAATATGAAGACCGTTATTCCACACAATGGGAACGTGTGGCCTTCTGTTTCAGTAAGCAATGCTGTTAATATGAAGGAAACTTATGACACTGTGAAACAATTGCTTCAATACATAAGTTTTGACACACACAAGTGGCATATTTGTGAGGATACAAGTGGTCTTTTGCTTGGAATACAGCTAGGATGTACAACGTTCTGTTGCTTCCTTTGCGAATGGAATAACAGAGACGAGGCATCTCATTACGTGAAGAGTATTTGGCCTTCTCGGCAATCACTGGAGACAGGGAACAAGAATATAGAATATCGTCCGCTAGTACAATCCATGAAGGTTTTGTTGCCACCTTTACACATAAAATTGATCCTAATGAAGAATTTTGTCGAAGCTATTGATCAGATGCAAATTGTCTTTCTGTTCCATAGATAAAAAGTTCCAAAACTTAGTGATGCAAAGATAAAAGAGAGTATTTTTACCGGTCCACACATTTGATCACTGCTATATGATGAGGTATTTGATGGTGATGAATGAAGAAAAACGGCATGTCTTCCGACTGGTGACGATGGGCTTCTTAGGGAATAAAAAAGCAGAAATTTACAAGGATCTTGCGGAAAAACGTATGCCCTCATATCGCAAACTGGGATGTAGTATGTATTTGGAGGTATATTCTTAAGTTCTCATTTGGATTTCTTACCGGAAAACTGTTACGTTATGAGTGATGAGCACGGGGAATGTTTTCATCAGGAAATTGCTACAATGGAAAAGAGATATCGAAGAAGATGGAGCCCATCAATATTAGCAGACTATTGCTGGAATGTGATGCGAGATTCTCAAGATTTGGTATATAAGCAGCAAGCGCAGATGCGACGGTTGCTGTAGACCGCTGTGTAACCTTCAGCAAATGACATAATACAGTAAGTTACTGTATCTCGAAAACTGTAGCCAATCAAACATTATCATGTTCAGCACCTCGTTTTACGTAAGAAACAACTGTATGCACTTCCGAAACACACCAAAGATCAAAATTTGTTATTCACTGTTGTTGTACTCTTAAGAACAGCTGGTAAATCCAAATTTTGCATTGTAAGTAAGGCATTCCTTCCTCTTTTTGGGGCACGAAGTAGGAAACATAAGTAACGTAATCCCATGTCAGTGTTTTTCATCTGAGATATAGCTCGTTTCGCTCGGTATTCATATAGGTAGTTACATATTTTAGGTGGAGAGAGGAGAAAGATTTGGGGCAAACGCTTACGTTGCTCACAGCCAGGATGAGAGCAAGCTACTTACAGAATTCTGGTATCGTAGTTTTTACGTATAATAAAAATTCTCTCCTCGGTTTTAAGTGAGGACTTTTTCCTTCATGGATGAAAATGTTGTTTTTTTTGGTGGGATAGGGTTAAATCCTTACGTTGCTTTAAGTCATGATGAGAGGAGACTATACCCGATTGTTGATATACTAACTGTTGCAAAAGGTATTATGCTTCATTGCATTTTTTCTTCTGTTTCTAAGTTTAATGACAATGACTGCGACAAAAGAAATTGTTTATCTCTTATATTCACCGATTCTTCTACTTAATCACAGAGCGAAACACTCATATAATAAATCGTCATACTAAATAAAATCATCCTTACTCATCCCATTTGCATCGAAGTGTTTTCCTCCAAAATCTTATGAATTGAAATTCAAATTGAAATATTCAATATTAGAAGAATATCATTTCGTTTGATATATCACACGCAATAGTAGCACTCAGAAGAGACTTCCACTTGCTGAAATGAATATAAATTATTAAACAGATCTTTGCTTTCTCTCCACTTTATGATTCCACACACTAGAAAAAATAACTTTGTTGAAATTAGACAAAAATGAAAAATATTCACCCATTCGCCTTCCGGACTTGAACGTAAAATCTTTGTTTACTCTCCAGTTTTTCAACTAGTTGCCGTAAGCTGGGGAAATTAACAGTTGCTTAAGGAATGTTGTGATAGTTGATCATTCTGTAAAGTTTTACCATCTAGTGCAAAGGATGGGTGGATTTTTTAGCTCTTGTCTAATTACTGCAAATGGCTCTCATTCTTAGTGATATTTATTCTTTCCTATCATAATTTTATAGATTTTATTCTTGAAAAAATGACAAAAAATATATGTATATATATATAGCGAAAGAAAGTAGAAAGCAAAATGAAAGAAATCCCAAATGGATAAATTATGGGATATAATACGGTGATTCTTTCGAATTAGAATGGAGCTCACAACATATTATGATAATTCACTTCCTTTTGTAGAATTACACATAAGTTTTATTTTTAGAATATATTTACATAAATTATTTACAGCTCTGATTTCAAGCAGCGAGGCGAGTACGTTGTTTGGTATGATGGGTTCTTGTGATATCCCAAAAATGTTTCGTTCGAATTTTTTCCAATGCTAATGCAAAAAAAAAACATGCTTATTATGTAAATGATAAATATTTGAATGTTGCTGGTATTAACATATGTGTTACAACGTTATAGTGGAAAAAACATTTGAATATATCGTAGTTTTTGATATAAGATTCATAAATTAAGATTCTCAGTGCATTTTAAAAACACTTGCCATCTACGAAATATTCCTCGCCTGAATACTGCCAAACTTTAAAATTTTAAGCATAAAGGATTTAATTAGTTCCTACACTTAATCAGTTATTTTTATTGGTTTATTTTTTATACGCAACAATACTATTAGAGGTATGAAAAGAGCCAATCAGATAGGAACTAGATTGTGTAAATAAAGAACTTAAAGCAAAATAAAAGTGCTAATATTATCTACAGATATCTGTAATGCAAAAATGTCGGATGGAATATATTTAAATTAAAATATTTCTAGTGAAGTGATTTTTAAACATTATTGATTGAGATGAAACCTATGAATGGAACTCTTAAATTAATACAGTGGCTAAATATGCCAGGTTAAAAAGATCACAACGGTTCAGAGAAGGCTACGGGAATCCACACTAGAGCAGACAGTAAATAAATGTAAGACTTCCCCAGGGACACAAATCATCGATAACTCCATCAAGACAACAGGCGTTTTCTTTAATATGCCGAGAATATAATTCTTCTAAATATGATGTCACGGCTTAATATCCCGTCCGTCGGAGGGTGGGCTTTACCAATACCACTGATGTCCCTTTTCTCAAATAGAAAGGGAATAACAGAAAAAAAATCAAAGTAAGCTCAGTGGTCACTCGAACCCTGGGACATCAAGTTACGAACCTAGCGTCCTGCTTACTGAACCCATCCTCTCCCTGAGATGTTGGTTGACACCTTGACGAAATTTTAGTAATCTTTATTTGACAGACTGTATAGTGGGTTCGATATAGCCAAATTGATGTTAAATTAACTTACTATTTAATATATAAGACAATCGGTTTTACGAGAAGTATGACAACTTGATTGATTTACTTAATAAACAATTGGACTGACTATGCTTATGACTAATCACTGAGTATCTTTTACTAACAAATACTAATGGAACACAACATTCGAATATCCGTTATATGAAATTCAAACCAACATGTTTTATGTGTCGAAACATCCTAATCGACTTAACACCTAAGTCAGGAGATTTATTATTATAGATTTCTGTATTCAGTCCAATTATTTTATTTGATAAATAACAATAATGTGATAAATCTTTTCAAGCCCGCTTATGCCTGGGGTGTCACCTTTCAATCTATCTTTATTCGTCCAAAATAGAACACAGAGAGTTAAAAATGGAGAAAAAACTCACACTGTATTCTTTGCTTTTTGAACCAACAGATTTAAAATCAAAACTTAAAAAATTAAAAAAAAATAAAAAATAGAAATTTAACAATACAAAATATTAAAATTAGAAGAATTCTATCATATATGTAGAAGCCATATATGAAAAATGTATTCTTCAGATAATTTAATTTGAGAAAGGACTGAGAAATAGCAATTTTTTTAGCTCTTTTTCAGAAAAAAAAGAGCTAATGCTTTCATTTTGTCGTCTCTCTGTCTATCTCTCTGTAGACATCGAATTTTTCTTTTTAGAGATAAATGAAAAAAAATCTATTTTGTGTTCTATAGGTATTGATGAGTTATTACGATTTGCACTTTTGGAATTTTTCTATGGGTATAATTGAGCTCTCTAATGATGAAAAGATTTAAACATTGTGAAATTTCAAACTAATATTAAAGCGAGGTAATTATGTTTAGAAATGTTTGTTTTGATATATCAGAATATCATGAGGTTTTCATTGATAACAATGATGTTCACCTTTACCCATAGAGGGGATGGAAAGAATGCAATTTTTTGACTCAAATTGTTTGTTTTTAGAGATAACTTGAAAATTCTTCTTCCGTTGGATAAGTATGAATAAACTATTCTTATTCACACTTTTAAAATTTTCAAAAAGCTTTAATTACAACCTGATCATGTGTAAGAAAATTACTTTCCAATTTACTACCCATTTGAAGCCTTTCTTTAATTAAACCTGCAGTGAGTGGAACCTCTTCATCACCATCATTTTTCTTTCCTTTTTTATCAGTAGTCTCAGTTGCAACCTCTATTATTTCATCTTCGCTAAGAGCTTTGTCAACCAGCAGTTCATCGATATCGGCAAACGATAAATCATCGAATTCTTCCTCACCAACTGCATGTGCTAAAGTGATTATATTAGGATATTCAGTCGTATTTGGGGGTACAGGATCTTTGCTTTCTACACATTCTGTTCAAATAGCTTTCAAGCATGCGTTTATAATTTATGGTTTTAATTCTGATAACATCAATCCAGCATGTCTGATAATCTAAAATGGAAAATTTCTTCCACACATCAATAACTGTTAGTGTTTTATCCTTATCTAGTTTATCCAAAATGTATTGGAATGTTCGTCTTACGTAGTAAGTTTTAAATTTGGCAATTATACCTTGGTCTAGTGGTTGTATTAGGGATGTCGTATTAGGCGGCAGAAAACAAAATTGAACATTTTAGGTGTTCCAAAACAGGATGCCCAGGCGCATTGTCTATAATCAGTAGAACTTTAAATTTGAGATTTTTTTCCCTTCAAATAACGTTTAACTTCTGGAAAAAAAACATTTATGGAACCATTCATTAAAAATGTCGTTTGTAGCCCAGGCTTTTTTGTTTGTCATCCAATACACTGGCAATTTATTCAAATCTACACCTTTCATTGTCCGTAGTCTTAGGAATCGATTGATGAGCAGCGGTTTTAATATAAAATAGAATGCTGCAAAATAGAAATGTCACACGATCCTTAGCTGCTTTAAAGCCACCAACAGTTCTTTTTTGTGATTTTGCTACGTAGGTTCTACTCGGCATTTTTTTCCGAAAAAAAACAACATTCAACTTGATCAGCATTCATCTGCATTCCAAACTTGATCAGGAGTGTATCCACGATCTTCAATGATTTGGGCCAATTTTGGACAAAATTCTTTAGCAGCTGGCTCATCTTGCAGATGCAACTTCACCTTTATCTTTACATTATGAAAAGCGTGTATTTGAAGAAATCCTGCAAGCCAACCTGTACTTGCAGAAAATTCATAATTTTGAATTGCTGATTTGGTTGGTTATATTTCTTGTATCTTCTTATATGTTCGTAATGCCATTCGTTTGATGATATTTCCGTCTAGAGGTTTTATTTTTTGCGAGTTATCTTCTATCCATATTACTAGTGCCTTTTCCATCTTCACTTTTACCATATCTCTCGTGTACGATGACGACTTAGCGCTCAATTTTGTTCCAGAAAGCACAAATTTTCTAATAGCATCTTCATTTTTCTTGATGGTTATTACGTAGTTTCGTTCAAACCAAAATATTTACCTATGGATGTTGAACCTTCTCCAATTGGAAGACGCTCAGTATCGAAAGAGATAGCTTTCCTTTTCTGCTTTTGTATAGTTGAATTATCCGACATCGTGGTGTGGCTTATCAAAAATATTTGAATTGTAGTTAATAAATAAAGATGATAAAAAATTTAAAATTACATATCAGCAAAATTTAATAACTTTATATTATGAACACAAAACTTCAGAAAACAAAATATTTTTTTTCGATTTCTTCTAATAAACATCTAAAAACTTCTAACTTTAAACACGAAATGAGAGACCAAGACTAACGTATGTATTGAAGATAAAATTAAGGGGAATTCCCAGAACTCAATGTTGCCACTTTCTTCCGAATGAAGTAGGTTTTGTACAATTTTTCAATAAAATAGTGAATAAAATAGAGAAAACTTGTTGTGTAGTTTTGTTAGTGTAGATTTTATTTTGGGAATTTTACAGCACAAATTGTGTATCTATGATACATTTTCAAAGTTAAAACTACTTCGAAAAATGTGACCATAAAAGCACCATCTTTGTTATTAATGTAAATTCTAGGAATTTGTTCTTGAATAGGAATATTTTTTCAGAATGAAATTGAAATGGAGATTTTTAAAAAGGCGCCGTTTGAACCTTGTTAAATCAAAATAAATCGTGTAAAAAGAGAATTGGAATTTTTTTTCTAAACCGTGTTAAATCAAAATCCTGTAAAAAAATCCATATAAAAACAGAATTGGGCGTACATATAATTGTTTAATAATTAATAAAAATTTTCAATATCACATCACTTTACTTCAGAATTTGACGCAGAATTGTTGTTTTCAGTTTTGGTATAAATTATCTGTGCTTTTTACTAATTAAGTCAAAAGAAATGTACAAGCAGGATTAGAAAATTGAAAATGTGCACTTATAAGAGAAGAAATAAATGTCACTTTTTAAAGTAATGAATACTAAATATCTTGCACTAGCCAATTTTTATTTTCCTTTGTACAAAAATAATTTTTCGAACCATATTGATTTTGCTATTACTTTACTCAATTTTAACAACGGTATTTGATGAAATTTCTAGTCTAGATAACATATAAGAAAGTACTATTAAACATTAATATCGTCATCTATTGGTTTCGAAGTTTTAATTCATAAGGTATACATAAGTTCATTTTGAGCGAGAATAAAGCGTAAGAGATTGAATTTAATGACTTTCAGCACCGTGCATATAGATCCTTTTAAAATAAATGAAGCTGTTGAGCAAAGCTGCGTGCTTTGGACGAATTTATTCCAACCCAAGCTGAATACCTTGAATAAGAATACAATACACAATCCCAAGTTCTCAGTAGAACTTTTTTTATCTTCATTCCGTTCCCTTCAAGTAGAGTAATTTCCTGACATGATTGAAATCCTTGCGATGCAAGAATGTGGAAGATATTGATTCTTATCTGCTCTTATTGATTTCTCCATTGCTATACGATAGTGTGAGAGTGCGCGAAAAAAAAGAATGAAAGAGACAGAAAACTTTCTGGTACGTAATAAAACGTCACTCTAAAATATTGCATCCTCTCTTGCAGGGAAGCCTCGTCCAGCAGTAACGTGGTGGCGGGAGTACTCGTTACTCGATGACACGTATTCCTTCGTGCCTGGAGACAACCTGGTCCGGAACGAGCTGAAGATTGCCGAGCTGCGTCGCCACGACCTCCTGGCAGTGCTCACCTGTCAGGCGTCCAACAACAACATCACTGTGCCTGCCTCGAGCGCTATTACTCTGGACCTTAACCGTAAGTGTCATCTTGCTGAAAGCGCATCCTTTCCGTTCCCTAGAGAGCTCGACGGGAAGGTATCTTTGCCTTCCTACGGTGTATTGGAATGTGTTCATGTGTGTGGGCGTTGGGGCTGTAATGTAGTGAAAGGGGTGCATAAATGGAAATCATATTGTATACGATACTTAGAATTCCCAGTGTTCTGTAGTGAACTGAATACGTTAGGAATGTATTGGTGAATTGAATGGCCAAAAAAGGAACAAAATAGTAGAGGGAATGTAAAAATAAAAATGATACTAGTAGAGAAAGAATGTTTAGTGAATATATATCGTTTTTTCAAACTATTGTTTTCGAAAGTTACAAAATAATCTTGAACGATTTATTACAGCAGCGAATATGAGATATTCCCTGTGTTCAGTAACACAAACATGGCTTGAATTTTGAGTTACCTTTTGGAAGAATTAAAGTGGATAGTTATTCTCAAAGAGCTTATAAAATATGAGTTTTTTGATGGAACTAAAACTTTGCACTTTTATATAAACTTAAGAAAATTGTTCTGAATATTTCGTAAAGTTGAGTAATTTCTTTCGAAAAAAGAGTACATTTTCAAATATAAAAGCCTTAATACAAGTTTTAATCTCACGTAAATGTAAATAAGCAAATGAAATTTTTAAATAATTAATAAATCAGTCATTGCTATGTTTTAAGAATTTACTGAACGATAGAATATGGCAGCGTTTTTAAATCGCAATGTATGGCTTTATTAAAGCATCAATATGTGAAATTTAAATGCATTTTCAGCTTATAATACTTTGTTTAAAATATACGTGTTCATTCCAAATGTATGTATATATATATATTTAATATATGTATATACACTAAGAAGCCAGTTTATTAAATACACCACCCTTCGTCACATAAATGGTTCCTTCCAACATGTAATATAAACTAAACAGACAAATTATTATATACACCTATCTAATAACCTGGTGCTCGAACGTTTGCCCTCACAACATCAGCCAGACGTCTTGGTAAGGATTCAAGTGGTGTTGAAAACACAGAGATGGTATTGCTGCCCATGAAGAAAAGGATCGCCTGTCGTAGAGTATCCACAGTTGCCAGTGGGGCTGGCGGGCTTGAACAGATCCTTTCAATTCGCCCCACAAATTCTTAATGGGGTTTAGGTCCGGAGATCGAGGGGGAGTTTGAGTGTTGTAAACTCACTTAAATGCACCTGGAGCCAATTGGTCGCCACTCGGGAAGTATGAGGTGTGGCGTTGTCCTGTTGAAAGATGGCGCCATATGCAGAAAGAGAATCGATACGAACGGGTGTAGATAGTCGGCGAGGATGTTCGCGTACCTTGTGCCGGAGACAGAGGTCTCGACGGGTACGATAGGTCCTAAAGAAGTCCATGTAAAAGCAGCCCAAACTGTTACACCTCTTCCACCTTCCTATATGCCACAACTTCGCAAACTGAGTCCATCGCGTTGTGTGGTTTACGCCACATATGCAATCTCCCATCAAACAGAGTTGAAACCTTGATTCGTCAGACCAGATGACATGTTTCCAGTCCTCCCCTTGTATATCGCATTGCAGTTACGATATGCCTTTTCAAACTACAGCCTAATCTTTCTGTGCCTTGCAGTCAACGAGGGGACACGATGTGGAAGTCGACTACCGTAGCCTATTTTTTCCAAGGTACGATGGATAGTCTTTGTGCATAAGCTTGCAGATGCACCTTCATTGAATTCCGACGTTATCTGTTCCACGGTAGCAATGCGATTCTTTGTAAAGATGCAGGACAGTCTGCGCTCACCTAGAGAGTCAATTGCACGTTTGCATCCACATTTCTCCTGTCAGTTGGAAATTTTCATATTTCGTGTAGTCTTGATATACGTTCGACGGTCTGATGTGGAAATTCCAACAGTTCAGCAGTTGTTCTGATTGAACAACCGACCTTCCTCGCACCTACTATTTGGACACGGCAAACTCACTTATGTCACTGCCTTTGCCCATGATTACTTCTCCGTAGCTACTTTCCAATGTGCAGAGACCTACTCTATTATAGGCATTACCAGTTTCAGCTTCCAACGTGACTGGACGCGATACTTCTGCTTTGCACATTGTTATCGGGTTGTATATAATAATTTCTCCGCTCAGTGTACTATAATAATAATGATCTTCATTGACAACAGAAAAAAAAGGATTACATTTCATAGGTATACTATATCCACCTAAGAAAACTTATGTGCGGAGATATAATTATAAAATAAATAGGTTACATAACTTCTATTAGAGTTGGATTGAGCGTCAGAATGGACAAAACGAGCGACCTGTGGTGGCTTTGAACGTGACATAATAATTAGTGCTAGGCATGTCGGTTCTAGCATCTCTCAAACGGTCGTTTCAAGGCATATTCAACTGGCCTTGAATATGCCACAATTACTGGCATATTCAAGGTAGCATCTCTCAAACGGTTGTTTTCCAGTGCTTTCACGCAAAACCGTTTTGAAGGGCTTACCGAGAATAGTGTGGAAAACAAAAAACTTCCAGTGATCGGCGATCCTACGGACGGAAACATTTGTGGCTCCGAGGGTCAAAGGATACTGGCGAGAATCGTGCAAGTGAACATGCAAAATAACAGCAGAATTAAACATTGGTGTGCAGAAGGTCATCTCCGAATGCACCACATTTCGGACCTTGTGGCGATTGGAATGCAGCAACTGCCGATGTTGTCAGAGAAGGACACGAAAACTCGTCGCTAGTGGGCACAGGAGCATCGACAGTGGACCGTTGAAAACTCGAAAAAGATAGTCTGGTCTAAGAATCAAGGTCTCGTTTGCATCATGCTGATGGAAGAATCATAATTTAAAGCAAGCAGCATGAGATAGTGGAGCCATCTTGTATGGTGTCAACAGTATAGACCGGTGATGGTTGTGTGATTGTGTGGAAATGTTTTCCTGGTACACATTAGAGCACCTGATACCCATCGAATGACATCTGAACGCCACGGCGTATTTGAACATCGTTGCTTACCAAGTTCATCCTTTCATGGCTACAGTTTATCTTCACTTGAATGGCACATTCAGCATGATGATGTACCTGCTCTCAAGGCACCTATCGTCACCGAATGGTTCTAGGATCATGCCGACGAGTTTCCCTTGCTTCTTCAGGATGCACAGTTCGCAGATCTAAACCCTATCGAGAATTTTTGGGATAATGTGGTAAGGGCAGTTTGCAGTGAGACTGTGCCGCAGTCCAATTTGCATTACTGAGCGAACATTTTCCCATGGTGCACCATTCCTGCATAGCACATCCAACATCTTTAAAATCCCATGTCCTGACGAATTTAGTCTGTTCTGAAGGTCAAAGGTGAAGCAACACGCTACTAGGTAGGTGTACCAAATAAACTGGCATCTCAGTGTATATATATATATAGAAACAAAATGGCAAATGCCATCTTCTTTCTTCATTCACTCATTACAAGCAGTATTCCAAAAAAAATATTTCTCATTTCTAGGATTAAAATAACGAATGGAAAAAAACTAATTTTTCGTAGCAATTTGCTGACATTATTCTAAATTACGTCTAAATCAGTTTCAGTTCAGAATTCTTCTTCTTCTTCAACATAAACTATTATTCCGGAAATCACTCGGTGCCTTTCGCCACTCTCATCCGGAAATTCTTTTAAGAAAGGTCCATGCACTATGTCGAAGAGTTCTCCCAACTGAGTCTGGAAAACCGAAATTTCAAAAGCAACACCATAAAATTACCAATAATCTTAGATTGGCGGTCAAATAAACATTCCAGAGTTTTTTGAAGGAAGGAGGTAATTCAGTAGAAACTGAAAGTTCTTGATTAACATCATTAAAATTTTAAGAGCGTTCAATCTCCTAATGTAGAAACATCATGGCTTCAGTTCAGAAGAATAGCGTAGCGTTTATTTAAAAATTGCAACTAACAAAAAACTTGTCTTTGTTCTCCATTTAGACATACTGACCTCAACTTATACTTAACCTGATTATAACCGACATTAATATAGCAAATATAACAGTTATAAAAATGCAACATAACCATTGCTACAAGGAGAAAATGAGTATAAACAAGTCATCTAGTAGCAGAAATGCGAAGTTTGAGTTAAACATTTTTCACCCAGTATTGCAGTACCGAAGAATCATCAATGCATTCCTATAGTTTAAGACACAGCGATGTCCCTGGTAAAATTTAATATATGTATATGCATACATTAACAACTTTTATCTGAAATGAGTGATTTATTAACTTACCGCATTAATATAACGCTGTTTTTATTTTAAATTGCCTACCTTGGATGGCCATACAGCGTTTCCTTTAGCGTGAACATGGGTCTGACTCTCCTGCACATGGACCCACGGCCTTCATCAGACACAAGACGGCATTTTAAAGCTCAACGGTGTCCACTTTTTTTAACGAAGCAAGGGGGGAGATAGATCTCAAAGTTGACCCAATTGAGACTCGAATCTGGGAACTGGAGATTACGAACTTATCTCACTACCTACTAAGACAATCCCCTTCCTCCTCCGTCCTTTTTTATGCGATAACTTTAGTATGAGGTAATGGTTTGTAAAAAATGCTTCATTACTGAGAGTAAAAGGCATTTATTTGCATAAGAATTAAATCACTCACTCAATATATCCCAAAGTTACTAATCACAAAAAGGATTAAAATTTTACTAATATACATATCCCTACTGAATACAAAAAATATTGCATTAAATCGAAATAAATGGCGACTAAATAATTTATTTCTCATTTCAAAACTCGTTATATCAGTTAGTATAATCAATGTGAAAGAAATACCGTTAAATTTTAATACCTCTCAATATAAATTACAGAGGGAACTCCTGACTGGTCAAAATCTTTTCAAATATCTTCTTGAAAACTAAGGAGTGTAATTATTCTAACGCAAAGAAATGCGAGTTTTTATATATAGTTAGTGTGAGTATAGAAGTGAAATTGTAAATTTATATATATTTACTTTTATTGCAGAGTGAACTGATTTTATCATTCTACTAAAGAAATATGAAATAAGATTAAAATAGATATCGATTATATCAGAGTATATTTATATATATTTCATAGAATTACATCAGTATATAATATATAAGATAATATTTATATAATATATTATGTAGAGTATGCGACGGGGTTTGACAATGTTATTTCATGCTGAGAAGAGATTTATGGCTTCACAACATGAAAAATTATTGATTCATAAGGATTCCAAGATTAAGACCAATGTTGATAAAGGAAAAAAAAAACACGGAAATATACCACAGGAAACAAAGTTTTCCGTTAATCAGTTTTCATTAACGCGCCATAGATATTGATATTTTGCACAAATCTGTTTAATATCATGCCTGACAGATAATTAATTGTCGATGTTTCCTTTTTAAAATACAAGAGCATATGTAGCACGGATCAAGTTATTGAAATTCGACTGTAGAAACCTTTCATGGAAAACAGCCATTGCCACGTTTGCAAAGTCTACTAGCTTACAAAGAGGATATTTTAAGTATTTTTAAGTTTCTTGGACCAATTAGAACTATATTGACAGTTATTAAAATTTATTGGCGTATTTCCTTTCCTTTAAGTGCATTAACTCATTTAATAAAATCTCAGTTAAGAAATAAAATATTTTTCGTTTATTTCGATCCACTCCGAGATCCATGCGTTTATTAAAAAAAAAAAACGAGCTAATATTTCCGCTTTGTCATCTGCCAGTTTGTCTGTAAACATTCAACTTTTAGATATGACTTAATTTTTTTGTATATTTGATACGAATTGATAAAATATTAGGAATCGTAGTTTTAGAATATTCCAATAATTTTCAATGACACCTTCTTTGGTGGAGAAATTTACAAATGCAAATTTTTTAACAAATATTGCCAACGTTCTGTTTGCGATAGAAATTTGAACTTTCGTTGGTAGCATATGGTGGTCAAGAGGTTTACGTTAGCAACACGTAATTAACAAGTGTGGTGAGGGCGTTTTTTTTTTTTAAGTTTTATGATTTTTATTGTTTCAAGAGAAAAAATGAAAAATTATTTTTATGCTTTACAGGTACCAATACAACATCAATATATGTATTTTCTCCATCATCCATTTGTTAGAATTTCCACTGTTAGAGGTCATTAAAGGCAGAAAATAAAACACTTCATTCTTTTGGAAAACGAGCACCCCATATATGCCAAAAGCGATATGTTATTTTTCTAGTTCTTCGTCAGCATGATAATAACGCTGACACATTAGGGACTCGAACCTAGGAACTGCAGATTACGAATGTGCGCCATACAGTCTAAGTCAACCATCTTCCGGTCGTTAAAGTTAATATTCGTAAATCGAGAACTTAGCTATCAGTGTTTACATAATTTAATCGAATGAGTGATTAACCTTTTTTTTTTTTGGTAATTGTACAAGCTTACCAATATACTGTCAGGCAATTTTTTCTGATAATAATTGCTTGAATGCAATTTTCCTTAATAATTTAATGTACACAGCTCACAAAAATTAGGGGATATTTCAAAATGAATATTAAGCGATAAAAAAAGAAGCATTTGAATTGTTTTTATTAAACAAGAATATCAGAAAAGCAAACGACAAGTCAAAGAGAGTTGTTCGATTACGCAAATGAGATGCAAAACCAACTTTGATGTCATTGGTGAAAATGCACTATATAAAAGGCTGAAAGTACTGGAGTATCTGCACGTTCCCTGACCTTGAAAGTGCACATCCTGTAATTTCCCAGCTCTTGCAATGCACCTGCAACACGATTTGCCCGAATGCGAAGCCTGGAGAGCCATAGGACGTCTTGAAGCTGGTCAAACACAGACGACAGTGGCAACAGCACTTGGAACATCCCAAAGCGTGATTAGCAGACTGTGGTAGACACAGTACTAAGAAGACGAGGGCAGGGTCGCCCATCTGCCACAACAGCAAGAGATGACCGCTACTTGACCTTATTGGCAAGAAGGAACAGCTGCAGCAATGCAACAGAGAGACAGTTTCTTGCTGCCACTAGACGACGGATATGCACCCAGACCTTACGAAATCGGCTCTATCGTGTTGGACTTCATGCCCGGCGACCAATGGTATGCATTCTGTTATCTGCTGAACACCGTAGAACCCGTAGAAGGTGGGCTGATGATCATCGTCATTGGACCCGTGATGAGTGGTCAACTGCCCTCTTCTCTGATGAGTCACGGTTCAATCTGCAGCCTGACAATCATCGTGTCCTAATCTGGCGTGAACGAGGAACACGGGAGAATCCACGTTTCATGCGAGATAGGGACTCCTTAGGTGGTGGTGGAATCATGGTGTGGCATTGGTGGACGTACCGACCTCCACGTCATCAGAAACGGATCGCTGACTGCTGTCAGATATCGAGATGAGGTCCTGCACCCTATAGTGGTACCCTATGCTGGAGCAATTGGAAACAACTTTTTTTTCATGGACGATAATGTAAGGCCCCACCGTGCGCATCTCGTCAACAACATGCTTCAGGAGGCAGGAATCGAACGCATGGACTGACCTTCACGTTCTCTAGACTTGAATCCCATTGAACATGCTTGGGATGCACTGGGAAGACGTCTGGCAAACCGTCCAATGCCTCCCACAACACTTCTTGAGCTGGAGGTTGCCCTGGAGCAAGACTGGCAGAGGTTCCCACAAGAACTGCTGGACATTCTGATCCTGTCCATGCCTCATCGCTGCCAGTGTGTTTTGTCAGTCTTGGGTGACCATACACCCTACTGAACAGTCAATGTGTGCCACTCTCGTCCAGTTTGACATGCTTCTGTTCACCCCCACCAATATGTCACTTTCTACTCAATCAGGACAATTGAGTTTGCATCTCATTTGCATAATCGAACAACTTTCTTTGACTTGTCGTGTGCTTTTCTGATGTTCTTGTTTAATAAAAACAGTTCAAATGCTTCTTTTTTATCGCTTCATATTCATTTTAAAATATCCCCTAATTTTTGTGAGCAGTGTAGTTGCTTTAAATTCAATGTTTAAAATATCGGTACAGGACAGAAAAATAGAAACAGTTTCGTGCTATCTCAAGAGATGATTAAATTCAAAGCTCAATAACTTCGTGAATATGATTTTTAAGGAAAAATATGTCTAAACATAAAGACCTCAATCAAATTGATCTAAATCTCGATTTTAAACAATATTTGTCCAGTATTCAAAGGGTTATGAAGTTTGGAATATTTAACTGTCTAAGAACAATTGACCCCAAAAGGTAACACTGTTCTACAAGAGAAAATTTTCTTTGATTAACTGATGTGTTCCTAAAGTATTTTGGTGTGGTGAAATTGAAATCTGAGATCAGAATTGGGCTATCAGGGCTTGTTTTAGAGTTATGGAGATATAACACATAATTTTAGACATATTTCTTGGGGAATGAAAAATAAGGAAATGTTACATCCAAAAGGTTGGCAACACTGACTTGTTTGCAATAGTTTATACTCATATGCTGGCAACAATTTATTCTATTCAAAGTTTAGATTAGGTTCCTCAACGTGGGGTACGCGCTAAATTTTTTGGGGTACGCCGTGAGAGCTGAAAAGTCTCTAGATCTAGTAACAAAGTAAAAATAACCATTGTTATATTATGACTCTAGTTTTATCTATCTATACAAGAGGTACGCCAATTACATACACATTTCCAGGGGGTACGTGAAACATGAAAGGTTGAGAACCACTGGTTTAGATAACTACTAGTCTGCCTCTGTAAAGTTTATTTTAAAAACGTATAAGCGACACGATATTTGTGGAATTAACATCAGTTTTTTCAAACTGTATTCTAGGATATGTAAAGATATTTTATGACAACATTTGTGTAGTTAACATGACAGGTTTGTGAATACTTCTATTGCGTTATTTTTTTTTGTATTCTAGAAAATGCCCCGCCGAAAATGTCAAAATAAGTCAGACAACTTCTGTTATATTTGCGGAAAGTTCACCTTTGCAAAAAACAAGAAAAAATGTCACCTCTAATAAAGAGAGCATACAAACTTTACTTTGGATGTAAAATAGGAGATCAGGATAAGCAGTGGGAACCAAAAGACCATTACACAGATTGCTACTTCTGTGCGACTAGTATCCAGGGCTTTACCAGCAGAAAATCGAAGAGAAATATCGATTATTTCAACTTATCTTCTGTAATACGACCAGTACCACATTCTAAAACTTTATCAGTTCCACTAACTCCAAGTCAGAAAACAGAAGATGAAGAAAGTACTGGTGAAGAGATTGAGGCACGTGAATCACCTCCAGGAAGAAGTGATCCTTCCTACGAGGCTACCATGAATTCAACTTTACGTTTTTAAACCCAGGCAGATCTGAACGATTTGGTTCGTGATCTATGGCTAAGTAAACAAAATGCTAACTGCTGGACTCTAGGTTGCAAGAATGGAATCTTCTCCAATCTAGTACAAATATAACTTTATATAGAAATAGAGAACCGAATTTTGTTGCATTCTTCTCACATGATGGCCGATTGACTTTCTATAATGTTATTTCCGGTTTGATGACAGCTTTAGGCTTCATTCATGGCCCACAAAACTGGAGGCTCTTTATAGATACATCCAAAACTGGCTTGAAGGCAGTTTTACTACATAATGGTAATTTAATGCTTTCTGTTCCAGTTGCCTATGCTAGGCCAATGTGGGATTCTAGATATAATGCTCAAATCCATTAAATATACGGATTTCAATTGGAAAATATATGGGTATTTAAAAATAACTGCCATGATATTGGGAATGCAACAATGGAACACAAAATTTCCTTGTTTCTTTTGTGAATGGGACAGTCGTGACAGAGCATCCCATTACTTGAAGAAAACTTGGCCAATACGTAATTGGAAAATGGGAGCAAAATATTAGAGAAGCAGAGACTTATAGCGTATGAGGACGTGATCCTTCCTCCCCTTGATATAAAACTGAGACTTATGAAACAATTTGTCGCTTGGGACTTATGAAACAGTTTGTCAAGGCAGCGGATAAATATGGTAGAGGATTTGTCTACCTAACAACAAAATTCCTCCGTCTTTCAGAAGCAAAAGATTAAACAGGGCGTGTTTGTTTGGCCCTCAAATAAGACAGTTGAAGAAAGAGGTGAAATTTGACGAATCGCTAAAAGAGAAAGGGAAGCTTGCTTGGCCATGTTTTAAGAAAGTTATAGACAATTTTCTTGTACAAAAGAGGTTTAAAGATGATAAAGAAATATTATACCAGATGCTACATGCATATCGGGATTTAGGATGTAACATGTCTTTGAAAGTGCACTTCCTGTATTCATATCTGGACTACTTTCCGGAAAGCTCCAGTGACGTCTCCGATGAAAACGGTGAGGGGTTTCACAAAGATATTTCGACCATTGAAAAGCGATATGAAGGGAAGTGGATGCCTACAATGTTAGCTGATTTTTGTTGGAATCTCAAAAGAGACAGCACAGATAAACATAAAAGAAAAAAATGATTGGCGTTTGGTGTTTTTCTTATTTAATTATTTTATATTCAATTTTTTTCTGTATAATATTCTGTAAAATTTTCTGTATGAATCTATAATCGTTTCCACCCTAAGGAATCTAAGAATAATCTCTTTTCTTCCCTATTATTGTTCATTGTAAATCTAGGAAGAAAACGAAAAATTAAAATTCGTCTAACTCGAAACTGTCCCTGATAGAAAACATTTAAGCAGAAATCTGAAGTCTGCAGTAAAAAAATTTTAAGAATCACATAACTCTTAGAGAAAAGAAATTTCTTTTTTGTAGAACAGTGTAATTAAACCACTGAAACAGGTTAAGACATCAGATATCATAGTTGACTCTAGTACAGTAGAAGATGCATTGTACTTGATCTCGTAACCTGTTTTAATTAAATTTTAGGTCAATTCTTTGTAGCCTGCTAAATATTCCAGCGTTCATAACTCTTTGAATACTGAATAAATGATGTTTAAAATCGAGATTTAGGAAAGATTCATTGAAATATTTGCTTAATTTAAGATATATTTGTCATTAAAAATCATATTGAAGAAGTTATTGAACTCTGCATGTATTTTCTATTGAGATAACATGGAACTGTTTCCATTTTTCTGTCCAGTACCTCCACATATGGAGCGGGGTGCTCAGTCACTAGCCCTTTAGGCTCATACTCTGTAGTTCCCATGTTTGAGTCGCAGCGTCGAAATTTCTCTCCGTAAAATCTTCCACCCTACCTTAGATCAGTTGGGGACACCGACGGGCTTGGAAAGGGAATCATAAGTCAGATGGGACACCAAGCAATTGTCCCTTGTGCGCGAGAGTCATACCATGTGCAAGTTAAAGAACACACTGTATGGCGTGAACGGGAGGCTACCGTCCACTGAACCACTGGACGGCATGCTACTAGCAGATATCAATGGGTTTCCTTCCCTCAAACCACTCTGAGTCCTTGTGACCTGGACATTGAGTCCATTTTGTGTAAAAAAGTTGCTTGGGTCCTTCAATAGCCGCTTAGAGGTAAAACAAACCAATCTATATATGTGTGCTACACTGAATAAATATTACCTTCAAATCCAAACCAATTCAAAGAATATATGTTATATTATCAACCATTTGACAAATCTGGTATTTCAGACTGAAGATAATCCGACTCTAATCTTCCTTATTGCTCAATAGTGTCTGGCAGAAAGTGTCATCCTGCTGCATACAAACAGAAAATTAGTCGTATAACGCATGAAAGCATTCCATACGTGGAATACAATAAGAATTAATCTTATGGGCATGAAATACCGGGATCTGTGACGAACGACTTGTATAAGTTAGTCTGAAAACATGTCTTAGTGCACAACGCTTTTGTTGTTTCGTTCAGTCGTGAAATATTACCCCTTTGCCAGAAAGTATATTAATTTCTATTTAATGATACAATTAGCTCTGGGTGAAATTTCAGTTTTGGACAACAATATCATAAAGATTAATTGTTTTTCCGTCTGTTGAAAAGTATACACTTTTATGGCTTTTTCTACTATACGTTTTATTTCTCTACTGACGAATGTTTTTCAAACAGACAAAATTGTGCAGAATAATTTCTACAAACTACGTTATTAAAATGACTGGGTTTTTGGCTCAGTTGATGGTGCTCTTGGCTCTTAATCTGCAGTTCCAAGGTTTGAGTTCCCATCTGTGCTAGAGTTGAGATTTATATTCACCAAACCCCCACCCTGCCCTAGGTCAGAAAGAAGACGCCAATGGGATAGAAAAATCCACCATCCCTCTAATGAGGCGTAAACCGTGGTTTCGTGAACAAGAGATCAATACTTTGATTACGCTAAAGAACACACTGGTGGTCTTGATGGAAGGCTTCCATCTGTCTCCTAAGAGGTGCATAGTGAGTCCCTTTTCCCTAACCAATTCCAGGTCCTTGGGGTTCTTGTGACCTGCTCTTTCAGCTTATTCGGTGCACAAATTACCGCTTAATTTATATATATCATCTTAGAATAACTTCAGTCTTTATGGCACGAAGAGCATTTTCTCGCACACTATAAAATAAAATTATCTCTGGTTTCCATAAACTTGTTTGCGTAAATTGCATAGTTTGAAAACCTTTTCACCAGTAGTGACGAATGCTTTTTAATATTTATAACTTAGGTGAACGTCATTGATTGCATAAATTGGTTCTTGTTAGAAATGTCTTAAAAATGATGTAGTGGTTATGAGATGAAAACGCTTTCACAGATGAATCGAAATCTTTCGTGAGGAGTGATGAAATGAAATGCCTCGAGTTGGTTTATAATGGATGAGTTGGGAAGTCCTACCGACTTTCAGTAGCTGCATTGTTTCCAACACGGAATAAATTGAAAACAAATGGAAGTTTAAAGGGTTAGATTTTCCCCTATACCGTGACTAAGTTCCAAGAAAATTAGATAATCACTCAAAATATTGCTATTGAGATAAATTGTGTGTTGGCACTAGGAAAAGTAAGAATGACAGAACACTAACCTCAATCAGTAATTTCTGTGGTCATTCATACTCTCTGATAATATCTTGGCAGGAAAATTGCAACAGCAATATTTTAAAAGCACAGTTAGTGAACACTGACCTTATTTCAATAAAACTAAATTATACTACGTTTATCCTAGTTTGCTGAAATTTCGTAGGTGATTTATTATTATATCTATTCGGTTGCTTGTGAAACCTTTGATAAGATCTGCCATAGGTATATTTATTTTTTTGTTCCAATGTCGTAACTTCCAAGTGAAAAGCAACCTTTTTCTTTAAATAACCGTTGCACAGTGCAAACCTATTACGTGGTGGTAGCGGTATGTAAGTAGCAAAATGTCATAACCTATATTTCATAAAACACATTTACTAATTCTATTTATATTAGAGGGCCAAAAGCATTTAAGAATACATCAAGAAAATAATCATTCAGCCAGTTGTTATTATTAACGAATCAGTGAGGTGTTGTGTTGTTTTACCTCTGAGCGGCACTTTTTTGCACACTAAATGGCCAGGTCACATGGATCCCGAATGCTCAGCGAAGGTTTGGGGAGGAGTTGGGTTGTTTTACCTCTGAGCGGCACTTTTTTTGCACACCATGGGCCAAATGGCCAGGTCACATGGACCCCAAAGGCTCAGAGAAGGTTCTGGGAGGGGACCCACTGGAACAGCTGTTGGGAGACAGATGGTAGCCTCCCGTCAAGGCCATCCAGCCTGTTCTTTAACGTGCACAGGGTATGACTCTCCCGCACACGGGGCCACGGCTTAAAGTCCCATCCGACGGACGGAGCCTTTCCAAGCCCATCGGTGTCCCCTACTGACCGTGGGCAGGGCGGGGAATTTTGCGGAGTTAAATCTCAACGCTGACCCATCTGGGACTCGAACCTGGGAACTACAGATGACGAGCCTGGCGCGCTACCGACTGAGCCACCCCCGCCCCAAATCAGTGAGGAATACTTTTCTTGCTATATATACATTTACTCTAAATAACATATAAATGTGACACTTAGCCATAACAATAGGGATATAAACATTTTCCAAATTAATATTCTGACTAAAAATCAATGCTTTGAAAGCCATATCTTTATTCTCTGGAAAAGCACCTATTAGTTGCAGTACAAAACATTCCATGCATTTTTAATGAGGTACTAACAAACAATAAATAAATTATTAAATTTGTTTTATGTTCTATCTCTAAATAATAAATTGACTTTAAAAGAAATATTCTGGAATAAAGATTATTTTTAATGTAGTTCTGCTAAATTATTTATGGTTCTTGTATAGCAAAACTTCACATGAGAATTTGTGGTTATTCTCAACTAAAGACTGAAAAATTGTAACAAAAGTGAAGATTGTGAATTCTGTTCATCTTGCGCTGCTGAGCCCGCAAGATACATACCGAAGATAAATACATTTTTTCATTAATTTATGGCGAATGAAAATCAAATCTAGAACGAAGTATTTTTTCTAAATCTCTCGATTCAATTATGAATGAATTCGAGTCGTAAAGTCGGACCACTGACAGCTTTTAAAACTGCCTAATCTAACTGTTACAGATTATGTTTTCATTGGCCTTTTCTTATCTTATATTTAGTTAGACTTCACTTTTGTCGACATTAATTTACATAAAATAATGATTGATGATGCGAATCTGCTGATGATACTAGGAGAAAAAGAAGGAAAGAGCTCGGGCTCTGAACGACCCGGATGAAGTGCATTATGACTCGCTGCATCCAGAAAAAATGTTAAGATTTATTTCACGATCGGTTTCGGGAGAAACGATAAATCTAAAAAAAAAGATGTGAAGTCAAAAATCCATCTGTTTAATTTAAAAAGTTCTGCATATTTTTCTTATCGTCATGAGTAGATAAAAAGTGAATGAAATGTAACGTTAATGAATAAAAAAAAAAAAGAAATATTTTGTAATTTATCAGACAATTTTGGAAAGAAACTAATATTAGTTAATTGATATACACATTTGTTATTTCCAAAGGAATTAATAAAATAATGAAATGTGATTGGCAGAAAATGAGAATCAAATTAGTGCTTTTACGAAATGGATCGTTAGCAGCTATAGTGAAAGAACATTTACATAGTGGTATTAAGGGTGCTAATAAAGGATGGTTGTTTGCCCATTGGAACACTGATATTCATTATTTTTCTTATAAAAAAATATACATATATATAATTTTTATGTTTGTTTTGTAATCATTATTTGCATGTTAAGTTGACAGCCACAGTTTTAACTTCCTACATCAATATTTCATCTGCTTTAGTTTATAAAATACTAATTTGTACATTACGGCTATCGTCCTGAAGCTTAACATCATCTGTTATGATGATTTCTCATGCGCCAATGAGACATGAGCTGAAATACAATAGCAATGATCTGCAGAAGATAGATCACTGATTCAGAGTCGCTCGTTACGCTTGATTGGTTGATTCAACCAATACAATAAATAGTTGAAGACGTATTATTTAGCATGAATCTTCATTTGTCTGTTGTGAACTCAATAGATTTAAACTTTCCTGATATGATGCATTTGAACTAAACTTGAACTGGGATGTCAACTTTTATTTTGCCAAGGAAGGACAAATTAGGTAAACAAAGTTAGGAACGATATTTGGATATGAAAATATAAAAATGTATTGAACATTTAGTTTGCAATGGAATACTAATAGTAAATTTTAACAAGATGCATCATCAGTAGTGTTTAGCTCAGTAAAATGTCTTTTCGACTTGCAATTAAAAAAATCTCTGATTCGATGCCATGCTTTTTTATAATTCATTACATTATCATATCATTTTGGTAAGATTCATTGCATAATAAATTAATATATAGACACTAAGATGCCAATTTATTAGGTACATCTACCTAGTAGGGTGATGCGCCTCCTTTGGACTTCGGAGCAGTCCGAAGTCGTCGGGGCATGGAACTTACAAGATGCTGGATACATTGTGCTGAAATATTTACGAGGAACAATGATTGTGTCGCGTAGGTGCTGAAAATGGTACGACGGCACAGTCTCGCTGCCAACAGCCAAAGATGTTCGATAGGGTTTAGATCTGGGGACTGTGCAGGCATAAAAACTCGTCGGCATGTTCCTAGAACCATTAGGTGACGATATATGCTTTGTGAGCAGGTGCCATCCGAGTGCGGATAAACTTTAGTCATGAAGGGATGAACTAGGTCAGCAACAATGTTCAAATATGCCGTGGAGTTCAGATGTCCTTTGATGAGTATCAGGGAAACATTCCCCACATCATCACACCGCCACCACTGCCCAGTACTGTTGACACCAGACAGATGGCTCCATGGCCTCATGTTGCTCGCAAGAAATTCTGATTTTTCCATCAGCATGATGCGAAGGGAACCTTGATTTGTCCGTTCAGGCTACCTTTTTTCAGTCATCAACTGTCCAGTATCGATGATCCTACACCCACTGGAGATGCGCCTTTGCATTCTTCGTTGATCCCATCAATACTCGACATGATTAGTGATTGTTGTACCCCATTCGTGACAAGGTCCGATACGTGATGCGTTCTGACCTTGTGCACACTAAAGTTTAATTCTGCTTTAATTTGTCTGGTTGTGGCAAGTCTGTTCTTTTTCATGATTCTCGGCAGTCTCCTTTGACCTCTTTAATCCACAAGATGTTTTCGTCCACAGGATGGCCAATCACTGGTAGCTTCTCTTTTTTGCTTTTTGCATCATTTCCAGTTACATCTTGAAACGGTTTGCGTGAAAAATCCAGGAGGTCTGCCGTTTGAGAGATGCTAGAACTGGCACGTCTAGCACTAACTATCATGACACGCTCCAAGTCGCTCAGGTACTCATTTCGCACATTCTGATGCTCGATCCAACTCTAACTTATGCTTGAAGAGCCGGTCTGCGTGATATATACAGCATATCGTGACGTATTACGTGTTGCAATGAACCGTTTATGTGATGGGAGTGGTGTGCCTAAGAAACTGGCATCTGAGTGCAAAACGTACATATATACACCGAAGAACCAAAACTTTATGATCACCTGACTAATATGATGTTGTTCCTCCAAGTGCCGCCAAAAACAGCTCTTAACCGGCAACGCATGAATGCTATAGGATTTCTAAAGGTGTCTTGGGGTATTTGGTACCAACACGTTATCAGCAGACGCTTTAACTCTTGTAAGTTACGTGGTTCAGCTGCTGCAGATCGGATATGCTGTTCCAACAGAAATCACAGATGCTCGATTGGATTGGTGTCTTTGGAATTTGGAAGCCAGGGCAATACCTGGAAGTCTCCTCATGTTCTGCAAACCATTCTCGAACAATGCGGAAAGTGTGGCATGGTACATCATCCTTCTGAAAGAAGGCACTAGTAGAGGGGAATGACGTTGCCATGATAGGATATACCTGGTCTACAATGATGTTTAGGTAGGTGGAAGACGTCATAGTTTCCTGCACATGAATGACTGGACCCAGTGTTTTCCAGCTGAACATTGGACAAATCATCACACTTTCTCCACCGGCTTGTTTTCTGCCAAGGTGCATCCTAGTGCCAACACTTTCCTAGGTAAATGACGCATACGTAGCAGGCCATCCATATGGTGCAACAGTAAGCGAGGTTCATTGGATCAGATGACCTTCTTCCAATCATTCAAGGGTCCAGTTTTGTCCAATGTAGGCGCTTTCGACGGTGAACTCAGGTTTCATGGGCACTCGGAGCGGCCTGCGGCTACTCAGCCCTATTTTCAGCAGAGTTCGTTGTACTGTGTGTTGTGACATATTATTCCCGTCACCAGCATTTAAATTACGGGTGATTTGCTTTACAGTATCCCTTCTACTTGCGCCACAGTATCCCTTCTCTAATATGAGACAACCTTCACTCACCTCTGGCATCGATGATGCCGTAGTCGGCCCACATTCTTGCCGCGGGTCGTGGTTTTTCCCTCCTCGGACCACTTTTGAAGATACTAACCACGGCTGACCGTGAGCACCCTATAAGCCTTCCGTCCCGGAAATGCTACGACCCAGTCGTTTGACCATTACAATTTGGTCTTTGTCAAACTCAATTAAACCCACAGACTTCCCATCTGATGAGCAAGAATAAAACTGATTAACAGAGCTTAGTATCTGGTTATTTTACACCTTCACACGTGCTGTCGTTTACCTACAGTTGCTTCCAATTTGCATTAAAACGCGTGGTCATAATGTTTTGGTTCCTCAGTGTATATAGCATATATAATTTAGTGTATATAACATATATATTTCAGTGTATATAGCACATATATTTTTTAATTATTTCTAAATATTATTTTTATCGTATATACAGGGTGATTCAAAACATATCGTTCAAATTTCGTGGGGAGGTAGGGAATACGTCAGGAAACCGATTTCACATAGGAAAGTATGTCCGCAAATGTACGCATGCGTATGTAGAGGGCTCTGTGTGTACCCAACCAGTGTACAGCTCGCCCGACCACTCCCTCTTTCATCAGTGTACGAACTGACTTACTAGTGATAAGATGAATCTTTTTAAGCATCAAGAGCTAGCGGAGACCGCCGTCGACAGTGAAATGGATCTTGTTGCACGAATAGTGGCCGCCGCAGGCATTGTCCGTGATATGCCAGGCGTTTTTGAAAATGTTCGGCGGTCAATGCAACGGCGCTGTGAATCCTGTGTCCGTGTAAATGGTCGCAATTTTGAGCACCTACTGTGAACCTGTACTTTACCTTGTTGGAATAAAAGTCACATTCGTTACCACTTAACTGCAATGTTTCCTTGTGTTCACTTTACTTGTCCATTTTGTTCATGTAGATGACGTTTGCGGACATACTTTCCTATGTGAAATCGGTTTCCTGACGTATTCCCTACCTCCCCACGAAATTTGAACGATAAATTTTGAATTACCCTGTATATGTGTATATATATATATTTAAAATTTTATGGGTTGCTTTTGCAAATTTCAATTTTAATTTATTACATATATTTATAGCATAAAAATATAATAACATTAAAATAATGATATTGTATTTCAGCGCATGCGCATTTGCGAAATCGCTGTAATAGATAATGTTATAATCCCTGGCGCTGATCGTAATGCATAAATTATTAGTGCATAAACTAAAACAGAAGATGTAGCTTTGATGCACAAAGTGCCACGATTGTTTATATCGCTGCTTTTGAAAATGAACTCTAACTCGCAGGGAGCTGACAGGAAAGGAATGTTTTCAGAACCATGACATTAATATACCATAGCACCACAGTCCTTGCGCTCAAGGATTCGGATGACGTCATGTCGTGCGGGTGAGGACAGTATCGTGTGCACAGCATACTTTGTTTCTTGAAGCAACAAGTGGCCATAAGCTCCAGACACAAGCGCGACCGACGGATTTGGGTTGTTTTAACTCTGAGCAACACTTTTTTGCGCACACTGGCTAAATAGCCAGGTCACAAGGACCCCGAGGGTTCAGAGAAGTTTAGGGAAAGGGGGCCAATTAGATAGCTGTTAGGAGATCAATGGAATCTTCCTGTGAAGGCTATCCAGCGCATTTTTTTAAAATGCATAGGGTATGGCTCTTTCGCATACGAGACCATAGCTTTACGTCCCATGCAACGGAAGCCTGTGGCCAACATATCTCAGAAGCAGAGTTTCCTGTCAGTCTGTCACATCAGACAGTTTAAGAAGCATTGGTCTACATTACTTGGCAAATAATGATTATCAAAGTAGTATGAAAAATTATATAGTTTCTAAATAAGACAAATAGTGAATACAAAATTTTAAATTCCCTTATTATTTCTCGTGATTAGTTTTAGTGGAGCAGTGTCCGAAGTCGCCTAATGGACAATCCGTCCCTGGTTAGAAGCCTTGAGATCTGATGATCTTCAGGTGAGGTGTAAAAAGAGAGAGAGAAGTGGAAAAACAGGCAAGATCAAATTGGGATCTAGGAAAAAAGAGGGGGATTGGAGGGGTGACCCAATCAAGCCGAAAAAAAAGTAAAATCCGGGGGGGTGGGGGTATTAGACTGAATTTCCATTTTAATTTAGCATTTTCTACTTCGTTTTAGATTTTTTTTTAATAAAAATGCACAAGTTTAGTTATTTTTGGCCTCCATTACTTTCACTCGCATTCTCAAAGGAGGGGGGTAGCCTTCTTGCCCCCATAGATCCATCTCTAGACATGATAAAAGTAAAGGATGGTTATTGACACCATTAAGAATAATTTTGTTTTAAACTTAAGTGTAAATTATATCATGCTTTACTTTTAACATAAAATTAAATTCTATATATTTTAAAGAAGTTAAATATAAGTGAAATATTATTTGGGATTTATGTACTATTTTCCTACTGCATTTACAATCATTTATGCTTTCTAAATTAATAATAATAATAGAAGGGCCATCCAAGCCAAACAGGTCTTGACTGAGGAGCCAGACTAGGTGTATCCAACAACCATCAAACATAATGAGAAGAAATAAAAAGAAATCCATACCGGATCGGTGGTCTCCCGGGTCAACAAGGACCGCGTCAGGTGTTGGAACTCCTGGGCACCTGTTGTTAAATGGGCTTCAGGGATCAGCAGATCCTTTTGAGAAACCAGGACAGGCTGCTGTAGTAATACTGGAACAAAAAAAAACGTAAAATGTGGACAATAGATGAAAATCGAGAAATTATGAAATGTTTCTACAAGGCAAATCCATCAGCCCCTGGCTTTCAGAAAAGAATGATGCAAAATTGGAAGGAAAAAACCCAAACAGTAATTTAACAGAACAACAAATAATGAATCAAAGAAGATTTATTATCCGGAAAAAAGTTTTCACAGAATTGGAATTGCAAGAATTAGAGAAACTGACAAAAGAGGAACCAACAAGAGATAATGACCAAATCGGTGGAATGCTTCTTGACAGTTGAACTGGAAAATCCAGTTGAGGAACATGCTGCACATGAAGAACAACCTTTGGAAGAACCTGACAATCATGAATTGACTAAGCAGCAGAGTCTTCTGAAAGAGAAAATTTTAAATCATTTCAGCCAAGGTGTAGCTAGAGAAAGGCTGCCTGTAATCCGCCAAACCCGAAGCAAACGAGTGAGTGATCTGTTAGCAAATACAAATGAAATAATTAAAACAATTCCAACCAATACACTAAAAGAAACAAATCAGCTCATGTATAGTACAGCTGCTATAATAACTGAAGAGCTTAGTTACAAGATGCCAAAAAAAGAAAACATCTGGTACCCCAAAGTGGAAAATTCGACTTGCAAAGAAACTTAAGAAACTCCGTGGAGACCTTAAGTAACCTGAAATTCTTGAAGGATGGGAATTTGAAAAATGAAAAAGCCAAACATAGGTTATCTATAAGATATGGTTTCGAAAAGAAAATAATTGTTGAAATTATGGGAGAATTAAGACAACGAATAACAGCAACTGCAAAGGAAATTGAAAGATCTGATGGACGCATAAAACAATTCAAAGAAAATTTGCAATTTCGAAGTAATCAAAAACTATTTTATAAATCTTTGAATGAAAATGGAGTTTAAAAGAACATTAGCCCATGTAAAGAAGATACTCTAAAATTTTGGAAAAAATTATGGGAAAATCCAATTGAACATAATAGAAAGGCCTTTTGGATCAAAGATATTTGCAAATGAATTGAAAGGAAAAAAAAAAGATGATTTAGTGATCACAATTGAAATGGTTTCAATGCATGCAAAGAATGTGAAGAACTGGAATGCACCAGGGCCAGATGAATTGCATGGATTTTGGTTAAAGCATCTGACAAGCCTCCATCAACATTTAGCTATACAATTTAACCAAATGCTTCAAAATTCAACTAGTGAAGAATGGCTAACAACAGGTCTCACATTTTAAATAATGAAAGATCAGGAAAAAGGCAATGAACCTAGCAACTACAGACCAATCACATGCCTCCCAACAACATTCAAGCTGTTCACAAGAATTCTTGCAAGGTCAATTTATGACTACTTGTGGGAAAACAGCTTATTTCCATTTGAACAGAAGGGAAACTTCAAAACGTCAAGAGGTACAAAAGACCAGCTGCTAATTGACAAAATGGTACTGAAGAACTCTAAAAGAAGGAGAACAAACTTGAATATGGCATGGATAGATTATAAAAAAGCATTTGACTCATTGCCTCATATCTGGATTGACAACTGCTTGGAAATTTTTGGAATCAGCAAAAACATTTGCCAATTCCTTAAAGAAAACATGCAAAAATGGAAAACATTGCTGCTTGCATTTGGTGAAGAACTCGGAAACGTTAGCATCATAAGAGGCAATTTTTCAAGGGGATTCTTTGTCTCCTTTACAGTTTAACATCTCTTTAATCCCCTTGTCAATGAATTTGAATAAAACAAAAAGGGATACAATGTTTCAGATCAACATGGAAAAATAAACTACCTGTTATACATGGATGACCTGAAACTATTTGCAAAAAGCTACACTGAACTCGAATCATTACTGAATACAGTGCAGATATTTAGTGATGATATACAAATGAAATTTGGACTAGAAATATGTGCAATATTATCTATGCGCCAAGGAAAAATCCAGAACATGGATGGAATAGAACTAGAAAATGGTAATATTATAAATCAGTGTCAGAAAATGAAAATTATAAATACCTCGGAATTCTAGATTCAGATAATAATATCTTGCACACAAAAGTAAAAAAAAATCTAACTCAGAAGGAATACATCAAAAGAGTACGAAAAGTACTAAATTCCAAATTGAATGGTGGGAATACAATCAAAGCCATAAACAAATGGGCCATTCCAGTCATTAGATATCCAGCTGGAATAATTGACTGCACAAAAAATGATTTAGAAACATTTAATCGAAAAACTCGAAAGTTTTTGAACATGCATCATGCACTCCATCCAAGAAGTGATGTTGATAGCTTATATCTACCACGAAAAATTGGAGGAAGGGGACTACTACAACTACAACAGGCAGTAGAAGAAGAAAAATGAAGCCTATATGACTATATCAACAGAAGCAAGGAAAAGTTACTGCAGGCAGTTAAAACTGAAAACATTAAAAACAGCAGAAACCAAGGATGAATTTAAGAAAAAACAGTTCGAGAATACACTAAATGACTGGAAGAACAAGTCACTTCATGTACAACATCTGAAGAATATTGAAGGGAAAAGTGATAACAACTTTACATGGGCTTGGCTGAAACAGGGTACTTTAAAGTAAGAAACTGAAGGTTTGATTTTTGCTGCATAAGAGCAGGCATTTACAAACAAATGCTATGAAAGCTAGAATTCAGAAAATTACTGAAAATTCAAAATGTCGACTTAGTCAGCAAAAAGATGAAACTGTGTCTCATCTTATTTGTGAAGCAGCAAAATTGCACAAACAGACTATAAGAAGAGGCATGATAGAATTGCGAAGTTGATCCACTGGTCTTTATGCAAAAAATACAATTTGCCAGTATCAGAGAAGTCGTGGGAACATCAGTTAGAGAAGGTGGATGAAAATGACCAAGTTAAGATCCTGTGGGACTTTAGAATCCAAACTGATCGACATCTCGAACATAATACACTAGATATAACCGTAATTGAAAATAGAAAACTGTGGATAGTAGACATTGCAGTTCCAGGTGATGCCCGAATTCAGGATAAAGAACAAGAAAAATGCATAAATATAAAGATTTAGCAATTGAAGTTACTAGACTGTGGGCTAAACACACTTCTGTTGTCCCCGTTGCCATCGGGGCCCTTGGCACCATCTCAAAAAAATTATAAACCATCTCAAGAAGCTGCAGATTTCTGATATAACATCCTCAGAACTGCAAAAGACAGCACTACTTGGAACTACATACATCTTACGACGATACCTAGTTGATACTTAGGTCTCTGGCTGAAACTTGTATCAACTCAAGCCGCCGGCCAATGATTTTTTGTTTCTTTTTTGTGCCATTGACGGTTTTTCGAATATTTCGATTATATGTGTATAATAATAATAATAATCTCTAAGTTCATAAAGTTCATAATATATATATTTAACAAAAAGAAATGATTAATTTTTCCCTTTGTTAATATACGTAATATACATTTTTAGTTGTTTTTGAAAAACCCACAGTTAAATTAAGTTACGATTACCCTGCCAATTAAAACTCAGAGACTGTGCCTCAAGGTTATTTTATTTGTCGCTTTTCTTTCTGTCAAAACAAAATAAACTTAAGTGATACTGAGAGTAGGAACACTGAAGTGGACATCTACAGACAGATAAATTGAGGACGTTTGCAGGTCATATTTCTTTTAGCAAGTGCTTGTATCTATAATGGAAATATGTCAAGTGGTTGGACATTCGATATCAAAACAGTATAAAAATGTATGTAATTAAGTCATCATGTCTTGTTAATGAGAATTGATTTTGATCATATTCTGAAGATTTATTCCCATTCATAATTTTATATCTTTAAATTTTATGCTGATAAATTACAGAATTAATCTGAAATTGATAACTTAATGAGCAGTTGTAATGAAGGACGATAACTCTAGTAATGAAGATATGGAAAATATCTTTGTCGTTACTTTACAGATTCTGTTGCGAGAAACTTCAACTCTAACATAGAATTCTCCGATTACTAAGCGAATCAATGTTCATTGTTCGCTGGAGCTGAATGTTGATTAAATATGCTAATTTAGGAAAATGGCGGCTAAATTTGGAAGTCAATTTTGCCTTCCAATCCAGTTATTGCTAATAACAGTAATTTCTAAGTTTAGGTGAGTTACTAGAGAGTGAATTAGAAATAATGGAACTACCAGCTTGGAAAATGGAAAGTTATCTGAAACTATTCTACAGCCTACTAAATATATATTGTAAACAAACATGTTATTTGAACCACACCAGAGAGTAAAGTGACAATGGGAAATACAAGAGCTTATGAAAACAAAGAGTTAGGTGGCATTGGTTTGCTCAGAAAAAATAGTGACCACTTACGTTTGTCGTACTTAGCCACACTAATCGGGGCGGGGGTGCTCAGTCGGTAGCGCGCCAGGCTCGTAATCTGTAGTTCCCAGGTTCGAGTCCCAGCTGGGTCAGCGTTGAGATTTATCTCCGCAAAAATTCCCCGCCCTGCCCACGGTCAGTAGGGGACACCGATGGGCTTGAAAAGGCCGCCGTCCGTCGGATGGGACGTTAAGCCGTGGCCCCGTGTGTGGGAGAGCCATACCCTGTGCACGTTAAAGAACACGCTGGATGGCCTTGACGGGAGGCTACCATCTGTCTCCCAACAGCTGTTCCAGTGGGTCCTCTCCCCCAACCTTCTCTGAGCCTTCGGGGTCCATGTGACCTGGCCATTTAGCCCATGGTGTACAAAAAAGTGCCGCTCAGAGGTAAAGCAACCCAACCCACACTAATCATAGGAATCCGAGTTCAAGCTCCAGATATATTTCTTTGTGTTCTGCTAAGATCTCGAATTCCTCACAGATCTTCTCTGTCGCGTATTATATTGACATGATCCTGTCAGATTTCTCTGGTAAGTAATTTCTTAAGGGATAATTTATTTTTAATTAACTTTTACATTGAGTTGAGATGCTTTACTATGAACTCATATCTTTGTGCTGCACAATGTTTTAAACGATCAAGTCAAAAGGAAATCATAGTTTAGGGCAAAGGAAGAGGTTAGTGAAAGGCATTCACCGACTCCCAGATAGCGTTTAGAGGCAGATTATTGATGGTAGATCTTCGACATAAAATAGTGCACAGGAGTTCACGGACATTCTAAATGAAATTACTGTATAATACTTTCATCTCAACAAATCATAATATGTGTGCATTTAGTACAATATAAACTTAGGTTTATAGGTTTAATACAATATAGACTTAGATTGTTATAGGCTAAAGTGAATGCTTTTAGGTTAAGCAGGGAGTATATAGTTAGTATTACATGAACAAACAGAAATGAAAGTTCACCTGAATAATGGATTGGTTGGTTGGTTGGTTCTTTAGGGTTTTATGGCGCATTAGCATCTAAGGCTATAATAAGCCAAAAAAGAAAAAAAAAGAAAAGTCATGACTCCTTCAAACATTTTTTAAAAATAAACTACGAATTCAACAAGAAAAATGTAAAACAATAAATAGAAGGTAGTGAATAACAATAAACAAATGTAGAAATCTATTGTAAAAATAAATAAAAGTAACCCAGTGTAAGCGATCTGGGTTAAACATATATATAAAAAACAGGAGAGTAAAACTATAGACAAGTAAAATATCCAGTATATTGTAAAAATGCAAATACCGAGGTATCTGTAATAATGGAGTAATGCAAGTAATAATGGTAGATAATAATGGAAGCTCTCACAAACGTTGTTTAGGAATTTCATGCTTCTCACTCCAAGGAACTTAACAATGACGACCTTGTTTATCTTGAGGAGCACAGGGAAGTTGTAAATCCAGCTGAAGGGACTTTGCCATGTATACTAGGGTGTTGAATGTGTGTAATGGTGTTGAATGGTGTTGAATGTGTGTAATGGTGTTGAATGGTGTTGAATGTGTGTAATGGTGTTCAATGGTGTTGAATGTGTACCACGAGAATGTTTGAGAAAATGGATCCCATCATGGAAAGCAACACCAAAACCAATATGAATATATTGGTTAAACCATAACCAATATGTTATATTCTATTCATGCTACAAAGGAAATTTACAGTGAGAAAAAGAAGGCAACTAAATAAATTTCTATGGATACATTTTTAAGAGGAGGCGTCGAGACCAGTCTCATCAAAAGTCTACTCAAAGATGTCCTAACAAATTCCATGATTCAGATGGTCGTCATTAAATTGTTGTTTACGCTTCGCATTTTCTTGCAATAATCCTTCCTTTCCTATTTACACATTTCCATTAAGAATTTATTCCTTTCTCTCCCAACTTCTATTTAAACCGCAAATGGCTTGGGTTGGGTTGGGTTGTTTTACCTCTGAGCGGCACTTTTTTGCACACCATGGGCTAAATGGCCAGGTCACATGGACCCCGAAGGCTCAGAGAAGGTTGGGGGAGGGGACCCACTGGAACAGCTGTTGGGAGACAGATGGTAGCCTCCCGTCAAGGCCATCCAGCGTGTTCTTTAACGTGCACAGGGTATGGCTCTCCCGCACACGGGGCCACGGCTTAACGTCCCATCCGACGGACGGCGGCCTTTCCAATCCCATCGGTGTCCCCTACTGACCGTGGGCAGGGCGGGGAATTTTGCGGAGATAAATCTCAACGCTGACCCAGCTGGGACTCGAACCTGGGAACTACAGATTACGAGCCTGGCGCGCTACCGACTGAGCCACCCCCGCCCACCGCAAATGGCACTAAGAATTTTCTGACAGCTATTTGTAGTGTTATTTTATTAGCTCATTTCCAGAAAAAGCGAGATGATGTTTTAAATTTGCCGTCTGCCTGTCTTTCCGTTTGCAGACATCGAACTTATTTTGTTTTCGAAGATAAATTAAAAATCATTTTTTGGGTTCGATAGGTATTGATGAAATACTATGATTCGCATTTTCGGAACCGTTCTATGGTTATAATTTCGCTCTTTAAACGGTGGATAAAGTAGCAAATTGCAAAAATTCAACTAATATTGCAAGAGTTTTTACATCGCTTGCAATATTAGTTGAAATGGTTGTGAAATTTTGGTTGAGAAATATGAATGTCATGAAGTTTTCATTTACAACAACTGATTTTCACCTTTACCACTAGAGGGAGTGGAAAACGCATTTTTTTGCTTTAAGAGAAAATCTTTGCTTTTAGAGATAAATTGAAAATGCTTATCGGGTTGGAAAGGTATCGATAAATTATTACGATTCATACTTTTAGAATTTCCCAAAAGCTTTAATTGCGCCCTCTGAAGGTGGGAATTTGCAAAATTTCAAATATCGTAAACCATTTATTTGGGCTAGCAATTTGATATTTTTAGTGGTGATTCATCAGCTGATCCCTTGTGACCTGCCATTTAGCAGATTTTGTGGAAAAAACTGGCCGCTCAGAGGTAAAAACACTCAACCCTTTATTAGAATGTAACTTTTTATTATTTGTTTGTTAACATTGTCAAACCAGTTTGGACTCATTGCAGTTGTTTCACCCAGAACCCACAAAAACAGATAAAATCCCTGTAAACGTTATCCCTAATGAACATTATCATATCATGCAAGATAAGTAATAACCGAAAAATTAAATATAAGGATTAATCATCAGTCAATAAATTTTAATATAATGATTGTTAGTTAGATATACTTGTATTATTCTGATATACAGGATGTACTAGCTAAGACTGCGACTTAAATAATTCTCTTGAGGCTCTAGAATTATTTGAAGTTTTCATTACATCAAAACGTTTCAAAAACATTTACGCAGTGTTCAATGAATAATTTATTAAGCTATAAAATATTACTTATGAAATTGTTGTTATCAAGATCAACTCTGTTTTTTCCAGCTAGATTTGCAGTCAGATTTGATACCAATTCAATAGCATATATTTAATTAATTTTTAAGGGTGTTGAATAAGGCCACGACAATGTTTGAATAGATAAAAACAGATACACATTCAGAACCGTTGAATTACGGAGCGATGCACAGTTCTCAACATCTGAAGTGATAGAGAAATATTGTTTACATGTTTTTTTTTATGTGAGGTTGGGGCTCTTGATTAAACTTTATCTTTTATTGCTCCCAAAAAAATCTAACGGGGATAAGTCTACGTGATGGCCACATCACAAGTCCACGATGTCTGATGATGAGGAAATGCTCATTAAGTGCTTGTCTTGCCATGTGTGAAAAAATGTGCGGGACAACCATCATGTTGGAACCACATAGTCTGACGAGTTTACAGTCTCCCAGAAGAAGAGGCAGGATCTCTGATACAAAAGGCCAAGTACGTGCGTCTTGTTAACGATCCTTCAATTCGGTGAGACGCAATAATGCCGCACCAAACGTTCACTCTTCTACATCGCCGTCGATGGTTAACTTGCGGAAACCAATGAGGTTTTTCAATAGACCAGTGATACATATTCCACAAATTGACTTGATCGGAATTTTTGTAGAAGGCTTCATCAATTAACATAACGTTTCGAAATGAATCGCCATGATTTTGCAGCAGATTAATGGCAAACTCACAAAATTCCACGTGATATTTGAAGTCATTTCGGTGTAATTCTTGATGCAATGAAAGGTGGTATGGGTGAAATTTGTGGTGTTGAACGATATGGTCGACACTTGAAAGACTTCTTCCAGAACGTGAAATTTGCTATATACTTTCCTAAGGGTTGATTGTTTGCAGCAGATGACAGGACAAAAATTTCATTTGCGTCATGCGTTATAGAATTCCTAAGATGATTATTTTGCTTGATGCCATCTTCCTATTGCCAAGATCTTCCAACAAATATTGTGTAGTATACGGGTCTGGGGAATGTTTCTTTCAGGATATTTGTTCCTATGCAGTTGCTTCGCTCTCATAGCATTTTTCCTGCATTCGCAGTAAATGAGAATCATGTCCATTTTTGCTTAGTGAATGCATATAATGATAAACCCTTGCTATAGATATGACCTATGAATCTATAGAATGATCTATCCTAAGATCCTATGAATCTATCCTAAGATCTACGTAAGTACTGCATTCAATTACAAAAAAAAAATATTCTAGATGACATTAAGGGAAACAATGCTGTTGTTTTGCAATGCCCTCTCTTGATCAACAGCAATGTTGGTATGCTTGAAGTTCCGATAGAAATACGGTTTTGTCTCTCATACAGGATGATCATAAAGTAGATTTAAACTTTCAAATTCAGCCACGAATGCACGTTTCATTTGTTTTTACTGTAGTGGTACTATCTCAGTAAAGATTCATCACAAATGAATGAATGTGGTGTTGTTCATCATCATCATCATCATCATCCTCAAGCAGCCATGGGCTACGGAGGTCCAACCAGACCACGCAGTTTAATTCTCCAAGCATATCTGTCCTGAGCTACATCTGCTGCATCCGGCCACTGCACACCAATTCTAACAAGGTCCTGTTTGACAATGTCTGCCCACCGCATCCTAGGTCTCCCCCTCCTTCTGAAGCCTCTAGGCACACTGTTCATAACCCTATTCGCCAATCTATAATTATCCATACGGGCAACATGGCCAAACCAGCGGAGTCTCTCTCTGCACAATATGCTGCTTAAAGGAGGTTACAGACTCCTTTGCCTAACCTCATCATTAGTTACAAAGTTAAACCACCTAATACCCAAGATACTGCGTAAGCATCTAGAATCAAAAGCATCTAGTTTCCTGTTATCATGTTTACACAGCGTCCAAGTTTCACTACCATAACTAACCCTAGAAAGAACCAAACTATTATACAGTCTAATTTTAGTCTTTAGGTGTATACGCCTATTTCTCCACAATCTCCATAGATTCTTAAAAGTCCCGGCAGCAATACCTATTCGTCTGTTAATCTCATGCCGTACATCACCAGTATCAGTTACATAGCTCCCAAGATAATTAAACTGTGACACCTGCTCAAGACTGCAACCATTCAGATTAACTGAATCACAACCTGCCTGACCAATTTTCATCACTTTAGTTTTCTCTCTGTTTATAACCAAACCTACTCTACTACCAGTCTCATCAACAGCTCGAATGAAAGAGTTCATCTCATCAACATCATTTGCCAAAAGGGCTAAATCATCAGCATAATCTAAATCAGAAATTTTCGCATCTCCAGCCCATTTAAGGCTAAAATCTTTCCCTCGAAGTGAATTTCGCATAACATAATCAACAACCAAACTAAAGAGAAAAGAAGACAAAATGCACCCTTGTCGAACACCAGAAGCAATGCTCAACTAATTGCTACAAGACTTACCAACTCTCACACATGACTCAGTGTTATTATAGAGAGCTTTCATTATGTTAACTAACTTGTCTGGTATAACATATGATCTCACAATCAACCACAAATTATGACGATCAACAGAGTCGAAAGCCTTTTTGAAATCAACAAAGCTAGCAACCAAAGGTTTCTGAAACTCTAAACATTTCTCAAGAATCTGCCTAAGTGAAAATATCTGATCTACACATCCCCTACCACTTCTGAATCCACATTGCTCATCACGCAATTGCCTGCAACCAGATTCTTAATTCTATTAAGCACAATCATGGAAAGAACTTTACCTGGAACAGAGAGTAGGCTGATACCCCTATAGTTATCACAAGAACTGCGATCACCTTTTTTGAAAATAGGGATAATAATAGCTCTGGTAAAATCTTTAGGAACCATGCCTTTATCATAAAAGTTATTCAAAATTTCAGTCATCCAAGTGATAACCAAAACATTCCCAGCTCTGAGCATTTCTGTAGTAATTTGATCTACCCCTGGGGATTTATGAAGTTTCAGTTTAGAGATAGCCAAACTAACTTCAGATTGTGTTATAGGGCCAACATTAAAGCTGCCAATGCATCTATCATCATTACAAACAATGGGAGTAGAACTAACCACATTTTTTAGAACATCACTGAAATGCTCAGCCCACCTAGCCATGAGAGAATTCTCACCTTCTATAACCTTACCTTGTTTATCCTTCAATCCCTGTATGCCTGTCCGTTTTCTACCACATAAAACATTAACTATCTGGTACAGCTCTCTGCTGTTGCGCTGCCTAACTGCTTCCTCAGCTTTGTCAGCCAAGCTATCAAGCCAAATATTTTTATCAGTAGCTAACTGATCCTTTACACGTTTATTAAGCTCTCTGTAATCTTTTCTATTAGGACTAGTAGGGTACTGATTAAGGACATTCCTGCAATTCCTTCTTTCTGAAATAAGCTCAATTGACTTGTCACTTAAATAATTCTGCCTCCTCTGCTCCTTTTTTCCTAAAAGAGTACTCTTAGTTTCCAAAAAAGCCTGTTTAAAATGGCCCCATTCTTCCTCAACTTCAGTAGTAAGCAAACCATGACCGTCATAATGACTAAGTAACCTATCATGGTAAGCTTTGGCTATAACTGGGTCATTCAGAGCTTCAGTATTAAAGGTAAATTTTTTAACCCTAGCACAACACTTTTTAAGTTTAAGTTGCAAGACACTTTTAACAAGGTAATGGTCAGATCCAATTTCAGCTCCCCTATATGCCCTGGTATTTCTAACAGAACTAGCCCATTTTCTGTTAATTAATATATAATAATCATATTCCTATGCAGCCCATCAGGTGAAACCCAGGTGTATTTATGTATGTCGCGGTGTTTGTAATATGTGTTAGTTATTCTGAAACCATTGAGTTTACTTACCTGTAGGAGACGTTGCCCATTGCCATTGCAGCTACCAATACCAAAAGGACCTATTACTCCTCCCCAAAGGTCAGAGTCGGTACCAACTTTGGCATTGAAGTCACCAAGAACAAGGGTAATATCTCCTTTCTTGACAGAATTCAAAATATCCTGAAGTTGTTCATAAAACCTATCCTTCTCATCCTCATCAGCATCCTCAGTGGGGGCATAACAGCAGATAACATTCACGTTTTTAATGCTTGTCTGAAATTTTGCTGTAAGAAACCTTTCATTAATGCACTCATATCCTAGAAGAGCATCACTAGCATGTCTGCTGAGCAGCAGACCCACGCCTTGGTGATGCTTTCCATCCTCCCTCCCTGTAAAGAGAAATTTAAAGTTATTTTTAACTATCTCACCTTTACCTGTCCATCTGGTCTCTTGCAAGCCTAGAATATCTAGGTTATAGCGCTGGAATTCCTGCATGAGGACATCAAGAGAATAATCTCTATGTAATGTCCTCACGTTCCACGATCCTGCAGAGAGAAAATGATTAGTAGGATTTTTAAAGAAATTAGGTTTATTGAGATTGGTAGGGCCAACAATATCAAACAGCCCCCTGATCGCAGGCATGGGGCAAAGACCCGTTCCTCCTCCGCTAAAGGCTGAAGTCACCGATGCTGGTAGGAACTTCAGGCACCATCTTTTCAAGTGGACTTTTTCAAGAGCCACATGGCCTGCCTGAGACGCATTACTCCAGTTTAGGCTTGACGATGCCCAACTAGCTAAGTAAGGTTCAGGTACCTGCGATGGCCTCTGATTAGGATTATCCACCAGCTGATATAAGGTATCCCATGCCTCTGTTCACTTAGAGCTGGCAACCCAGAAGCAAACAGAAAACACAGCGGCAGACTCTCCCTCAACAGAGGCCCACCAGTGCAGCAAGTCCAGGATCAATAATCAAGCTCAAATCCATAAACAAGTGCAGTCTAGTAGGTATAAATGGTCAGCACCAGGAACCCTGTGAAGTTGACCACTCCTCAGCAGGGTTGAAAAAAAAGAAAAAAGTGGCCGTAGATGACCAGATCAGCAGGCCATACTGAACTGGCAGCCCTCCCCTTCCGTTCCCTTCCAAAAGAGAACATCTCTTTTGAAAGGTACTAACGGCCTGCACCACGAGAAGGCGGGGTCGGACATTAGGTGTTAGACCTGGCCGGTTCTGTGCATCATCACTAGGGATTGGTACACAGCTCTTCTTCCAGTTTACGCCTAGCTTGTTCAGCTCATTTCAAATATGGCTGTACCCTAACTTCAATTCTATTAAAAATTAAGTTGATCTTGATATCTTCATAATTACGATTTCATAATTAATATTTTATAGTTTAATAAATATATCGCTGAAAACTGTGTAAATTTAATCTTAATTTTTCGATATATGTTGAAATAGGAGAATTATTTTAAGTCGTAGTCTTAGGCGGGACACATGTATTTTATGCTCAGCCTAAGCAATGCGAGAGCTTTGTCCAGGGTCGGATCTAGGAAAGGGAGGAAGGGCAAGGGGGCCATGCAGCCCCTCCTTTAAAACACTGTAGAATGCCGAGTCGTTTTGCAACATGCTGCTACATTATTTTAGTTTAATAACTGCTTTAGTCAACAACCTTCAAATGTGAATCTTTAGTAACCCTGAGTACATCCAATAGATACTCCACTTCAATCCACAGCCCTAATATGACGGCATCGATTATCCTTGTACACAGTTTTTCAATGCCATCGACAGGATACCATTGATATGCAAATGTTAAGGATTGTGTTTACCAAACAAATGTTTGGTAAATATGACTGGTAAACATGATCCTTAACAAAACTCCATAGGAAGAGTTAAAGCGCATACCAGAGTGTGGAATACGAAAATGACTAATTTATATGAACTGTTTGCACTATGTCAGTTGTAATTGCGACAAGAGTCACACTTCATTAAAAATACCTAATGCCATTAATTTTACGAATTTCGAAGATGTTATTTTTCACGTATATAATACAGAGTGCCCAAATGTGTGTACTTTGGTTTCGGGATTTTGCTTATTTGCTGCATGGTCTCCAAGGCATTTCAATATTACAAACATATGCTATTTTTGAAGGAAATTAAGCATATAAAAGTGACAAAAACAAAATATAGTTATGCCACTAATTGTGTAATTAAACGCTTTAATAAATATAAATTTTAAATTATTGAACACTTTTTTGTCTCATTTCAATTTTATAAATCTTGTTCTGCTATAGAGTTTACTGAAGTATTTTGTAACCTGGTATTATTCAGGTAAAATTCATCATAGCTTTTAACTTTACAATGCTGTGAAAGATCAAAGTCTCACATTAGTTATCAGTTACTGTCAATAATAAATTTATCACCTGAGAAAAAACGCTAAAATTTATTAAAGTCTTTTTTCCAGTACTTTAAGCTCAAACCTGCAAACAAATGGAATTCTAATGTGTAACAAAAGGCCTACGAAATGGAGCCAAAGAGGCAAATCTTAATGATTCAGCCTTAAAGTAATCGATTCGAGATTCCAAATGTTGATTACAAAGTATCAAATAGCACACATGACTCTTCTTTAAGTTAACTTCAACCTTTAGACTTATTAGTAAACTTTCTACACCTCAATGCTACATACAAATTGATTACAACAATGTTTTGGTTTTACAGCACTTCCTAGCAACAACCATTGGAGGAGGAGAAAAGTTATCCATAGATTGGAAATAAGCAATAAATCTAATTCCTACTCTTTGGTAAATAAAACGGAAAACACATTATCGTTAAATCCAGGTTATTCAAAATTATTGATTGACACAATGGAAATTTTTTTATATTTTTTTTGGCATTTACGTTATATTCAAACACACAGTTTTCTCTCATACAATAAGAAATTTGTAAAAGAAATTATTAGTGTTTTAATTTGATAGACCCTCTGTTCCCATTATATTAGAATACCTATGATCGGTCAATAGCTGTGCATGTTCATAGCTCAGTAATTATTTCAGTAAGTTTTCTGTAGGAAAATGATAGATTAAATTTTTCTGAAAACAATAAAAATTTCAGTCAATTCTTGTGAAACCTCGTTTTTTAAACTAATCAATCATTACTTTTAAAAATCATAGAAACTGAAACATAGGAAACAAATTAATTTGTTCTGAAAAAAAAAATCAAAGTTGTCCTTCAAAATATCCTCTGAGAGCGCTATTTTATGCACACAAAATAAGTTAGTTGGACAGATCCCGAGGACCCTCGAGGACACAGACAGGGACGTACCCAGATGTCCTGGAAGGTTCGGACCCTCTCCCCTTGGAAATCCGGTCATCTTACACGAAATATCAATCCTATCTACCTGCTTTGAAATCCAAAATAATTGTCTTTATATAATTTTATTTTAGCCCCATATTTTATGCCCAACACTAATATAGATAAACAAAAAAAAAACCCTGTAAAATCTTATTCTATATCGAATATAATTTTATTTTTTTTTGCCCGGTGGAACACTTTAGTAATTGGGAAACCCTACCCAAGTCTTATTCTCAGTCTGGGGACTTTTCCCCAATAGAGAATGTTGGTCAAGGCAGTACCTGGATACCGTGCAGGCACTGTCTGCTGATGTGGCAGTGTACGGGCGGCAGTTGAAACTGGACAGCAGGGTTACCACAGACAACAAAACGGGATGCAGCTTCTCATCAACATATCGTCGTGCTATCATAGTACCCACTATGCATACGAGCGGTGAACGGCTATTGAAATTGATTGCGTCTCAAACCATGACACCAGGCTAAGGAGCCGAATGGCAGCAAGATTTGTCCGATGACCACGCCGTCTCCAGACTGTCAATCGGCGATCGTGAGCGTCGCTGAATACGACATAATTCCATTCGTCCTGCCACGCATGTCTCGTACGGCACCATTGCAACTTGTGCGACGATGTGCTGCTGTGAGTGACTGTCGTATAACAGAAAAATATCTATTTCACATCATTTTTATCCTCTGAAGGAAATTTATTTGAAGAAGTAAATTTTGAAGATGTCATTAATGGTTTAAACAGCATAAAGCCACAAAAATAAATTAAAAAAAATCCCTGAAGAAACTGCTTGCCTTAGAGGTCTGATAGGAGCCTGTCAGTTTATACTTCATAGTAGGGAATCTGTGAGGAAGTCGAGACCTGAAAAGCGGAAAAACAACACAAACTTCCATGTCTTACCCGGAGCTCGAACTCAGGTTCCTTAATTTGTAAAAAAAGACATTTTCTCTATAGTGTAAAGAACTATTATTCAGATTTAAGAATAATAATTATAAATTTATATACAGCTATTTTTGTTACCATTATTATTTTTAAAATTTTTTCTATAAAAATCATGCTTTTAAATTTTAAAGATCAATATTCTAATAATAAAAAGCGAATAGTTGTTTTTTTTTTCCCATAGGCGCCATGAACCCTGGATCAACAATATCTTTAACCATTTAAAAATCTAATTTTTAAAAATACAGTGCTGCGTTTTTATTGCCACTTCAGTGTATAATATAAAATATTAATAATTTCTCAAACAGAATTATTTAGTTCAAAAAACGTTACTATTGAATATAATGAAGGCTTTGCTTTACACTTGCCCTGTAAGATGTCAAAATCCTTGTTTGAACATGTCCGGCACAGTCGATGGTCGTCAGCGGTCCTGAGAGCATCCGTCGCAATCAAGGTACAAGCACGACATTGTTTGGTGTACCAGATCAGCTGCAACGTTGAAGCACTCCGAGTTTTTTTTTTCTTTTTCTGAAGCACTCTAATGACCGACGTCTTCCAGCAGCCTATATACACAGAACAGTGTTCACTACTGTGGCGCTACTGCTTCGTAGCACACCAACTACCATGCCCCTTTTTGAATGCTGAGAGATCTTTGCCTTTGGCTGAGAGCTTTTGTTGTTTGTGCTTGCTTTGAAATTCTTCGGGTTCTTTATAAACGACTGAGACATTAATATAGTGAGTTCAGAAGGAAACGTTTTCCAGTACATTTCTTCAGATGCAGATATAAATATTTTAGTTTATTTTCAAACCGAAAAAAAGGGAAGATATTTCTTCCCTTTTTTTTCGGGCAATAAGATTTTATGTCACTTTATATAGAGAGAACCCCGATTATTTGATTGAAACTGTGCCACATTATGTCGGCGAGTCGAAACGTCAGTTAATGATTGATCTCATTAAGTAAGTTAATTGACATTAGGTGTCGTATTTTAAGCGTAAATACCTTGCTATAGGAAATATAACTCTTCTGATATGTGTCTTAAAAACAAATAGAAGCACGCTCTCTAAACGATACATATATATAGATGCAAAAAATATAAATATATATGATACATATCAAAAAAGTAGTGTTTCTATTTTCCCATTATATACATGCAGAAACTATACATCGGAAGCGAGTAAGATTAAGCTATTCGTTTGTAGTCTTTAATTTCTTCTCATTTATTTGTCATTCATATTGGTGAATGATAACACTGGTTTACAAGGTTTTAAAACATTAACATTTGTAATTGCCTTTAACTATTTTTCAGGTACTGATTTCAGATCTGGCCTTAAAAAATGGCTAGCACGTCACGTTTTTATGTTATTGATCATTTTGACTCCTATTAAGATCTTTCTATACCAACACCTCCAGGCAACTGGGAAAATACTAGATATATTACTTTTTGTGGCTGGAAACACTGATTGTCAAGTGGGAGAAGACATTTAACAGAGACCTAGCCTCAGACCTTGTTCATTTTCTTTGTTCTTTTCATTATAGGAGGAACACGTGCTGTACGTTGAAGAGCGAATTTTGGCGTTTAAATGGCACAGAGGCAGCATCGCGGATGTGTTAATGTGCCAGATAAGTTTTGTTACGTGTGTGGAAATTATATTTTAAAATCCCATGGTCGTTCTTTGACAAAGATTGTGAAGAAAGCCTATAACTTGTATTTTGGATGTCATGTTGGAAATCAGGACAAAACATGGGTTCCACAGGTGTGCTGCATTTCGTGTTTTGTTGGCCTGAGTGAATGGTTGAAATGTAAGATAAAATCCATTCCTTTGCAGTTCCAACAGGTTGGCGTAAACCAACTAGTCACTTGCATGATTGCTAATTTTGTTTAACTAAAGTATCGGGGTTTTTAAAAAAGAACAAGAGCAAAATACAATGTCCAATTTTGCTTTCGACCATAAGGCTAGTTACTCATGGTGAAGTTCTTCCTATACCAACACCTCCAATCAACTGGGATGAGATGGATTCACATTCATCAGAGGAAGACTTTGGGCACATACAGATCCTGATCCTACATACACTCCTAAAAAGTTAGAGAAGCCTCATATGTTCAGAAAAATGAACTAAATGATCCTGTTCGAGACCTAGTTTTCAAACAACTAGCTGAGGTTTTAGGTTCAAGACTTGAAGAGTGGAATCATCGGGAAAGGCTACCAGAGTTTCTCTTTTCAGAAAGAGAAATTTAGCTTTATTTGCTTATCACGAGATGCAAGATTGTTTGTGTCTCTGCACATATTTTACAGGGCTAATGGAAGAAATTGGAACAACTCACGACGCTAAGGAATGGTGTCTATTTATAGATTCGTCAAAATTCAGCTTGAAAGCTGTCTTTTTGTATAAAGGAAACCAAAAACCTTCCATTCCAATGACACACGTTGAGGGAATGAAGAAAACTTATGAAAGCATGGATAAAATACTCATTGCTATAAAGTATGACCAGTTTAAGTGGGCAATATATGGTGACCTAAATGTCATATTTCTTTGTGGGACAGTAAGGTTTGTGGGACAGTAGGGCCACAAAGGAACACAACAAAACAAAAGACTGGCCCAAAAAAAATGTTTTTATTCCTGGAAAGAGTAATGTGAGGTACATCAAACTGGGCTTATGAAAAACTTTGAAAAGGTTATGGACAAACTGGTAAAGGGTTATTGCACTTGAAGGAAATATTTCCAAAATTAAGTGATGCCAAATTCAAAGAAGCAATCTTTTATGGCCCTCAGATTAGGAAGCTATTGAATGATGCTGTATTCGAAGAAAAACTGAATATGAAGGAGCGCGCTGCATAGAAATCCTTCACGTCTGTCGTCTAGGGATTTCTGGGAAATCGCAAAGAGGAAAATTACTATCAGCTCATTCAAGATCTTCTCAAAAACTATGAAAATCTTGGATGCCGAATGTCTTTGAAGATCTATTTCTTGTACTCGCTTCTCGACTTTTTTCCCAAGAGCTTAGGAGCTGTCAGTGATGATGAGCAAGGGTAAAGATTTCACCAGGATATCCGAACCATGGAGGAGAGATAACAAGGCAGGTGGGACCCAGAAATGATGGGTGACTACTTCTGTTTCTTGCAGAAGGAAAATATCTTCACACATAAAAGACAAAAATGAACTTCTTTTGTAAGTATAGCAGATCGTTACACACGTTTTCTTATTTTGCATTTCAATATTATTTCATTTGTCACTTTATATTCAGTGGTTTATAACTATTATGTTTCTAATTTTTTTCACTGTAATCATGTAATTAATTAATGACGTTTAAGTTGCAATTTAATAAAATAGTTTTATTTATTTTCATTTTCCAGATGTGTATTCATAGAAATTTGAAATACACCAATCCATAATTTAAAAAAAATGTAGGTGCAGCAGATTTTTCACAGCCATATTTGAATTCAGCACCCGATAATTAGTTAGAAACATCCTATTTGACCAATGTTATAAAAAAGTTTTTATTTGTTGTCTAGTAATAATTTCTACAATAAACAAGATAGATTCTTAACATAAAATCTTCGACTTAAAAAAATAAAATAAATAATACACTAAAGTGAGTGATAATTCAGACCAGAAATAGCTGGATTAACATTATTATGTTGGTAGACATTGTAGATTTTGATTTCAACAAGAACATTCTTTTCTTTTTATGGGAATGGAGGTTGGCTCAGTCGATAGCATACCAAGCTCGTAATTTGCAGCTTTGAGATTCGGGTCCGAACTCTGCCTACTTTGAGCTGTATCTCCACTAACTCCTGTTCTGCCCTCGGTGAGACAGAGGTCACCGATCGGCTTGGAATGGACATCTTTCGGATAGCACATTGAATCGTATGCAAGGGAACCATACGCTGTGCATTCTAAAGAACACGCTAGATACTCTTGACAGGAGGTTTCCATCTTTCTCTTAAATGCTGTCCACATGGCGTTATAGCCCACTGTGTGCAAAAAAAGTGCAGCTCAGAAGTAACCAACCTAATCGTTTTCTATAGAAATTTAAAAGAAAAGGAAGTTATTAGAAATCCAAAAGCATAATAAATGCATAATTTCATAATTGTTAACGTTACATTAAGTAATTGTCTATTTTCAACTACATATTTTTAGAGTAGTTCTACTGTATAAATTGCCTAAATTATTCTGCTACTGCCCCCCCCCCCCCCTCCAAAGAAAAAGAAATACACCCAAAATGTCAAAAAGTAATCGAGAAACGAAGTTCCATCAATAATTGTTTATTTATTTAAGAAATATGCCATTTAAGTTTTTTTTTTGAACCCAGAACCGGCTTTATCTTTTATAACTCCACCTTTACTCATAAATAATTTCCTCTTGATAAAACTAGTTGAATAAATATTTTCGAGTATTTTTGACACTGTATCCGTGAATTTATAAGATTTTTCTCTCGAAACCAAAAACATGATAATTATATGAACCTAAGAACTAAAACATGATAATTATATTAACCTAAGAATCTAAAATTAGATTCGACATTACTTTTCATCTATTTCTACCGAAAAACTCTAGAATTTCTCCCGCCAGCACCCCAAGTTTTAAAACCATCCTTATGGAAACCACAAATCTTCCTATGGTGGCCCATATGACTGAATTCGTAAGGTGGATTAGAGGCAGGTTGGTTAGCCTGATATCTGGAATGCCGTGGCTAATATCTGCTTACCCTTTAAACCAAGGTTTTGAAATGCGCACTCCATTTAATAACAAAAAAAGACACAAATTGTAGTTAAATTTATTTATTAAAACCTTACACTTCGTACACGAACTACAGTCTGTGAGGTATTGAGCTAAGCTAAATAGTCAGTCTCAAGTCTGTTGTATTCAGTTTGAGTACCCACAACCGTTTGTTTTTGCAGTGAAGCCCGTGGACGTCAGGATCGATCCTCCGCAACAACCCTTATCAGCCAACCAAGAGTATGAATTCACGTGTACAGCATCGGGCTCAAGACCAGCAGCCATCATCACGTGGTGGAAGGGTAGCAAACAGATGAAGAACCAGGTGGAAAAAACGACCCAAACTGGGGATACGACCACCAGTGTCTTCAGCTTCACTCCGTCTGTACAGGACAATAGCAATTATTTTTCTTGTCGGGCTCACAATCCGGTCATTACTGGCAGCGCTCTCGAAGATGGTTGGAAACTAGAGATTTACTGTAAGTTATTTTTGTTTTCTACTGTAGTAAGCTATTTGAATTCACCTGGTTTGTCTGATTTAAATGCAATGGTATAGAGCAGTGGTTCTCTACCTTTTATGCTTCACGTCCCCCCTGGAAATGTGTATGTAACTGGCGTTACATACACATTTCCAGGGGTAGAGAACCACTGCTCTATACCATTGCATTTAAATCAGACAATCTCTAAATCCCTTGTATAGATAGATAAAAATATAGTTATAGTATAACAGTGGTTATTTTTAGCGACTTTTGAGCTCTCACGGCGTACCCACGTTGAGAACCCCTAGTATAGAGAGTCAGAAATTACCCAAGGGCAAACAACTTACCAGGACACCTTTTTAAACATCTCGAAAACGTATACAATAAAATTATCTATTACATAACAGTAATAGATGTATTCCGAATGGGAGGCACACTCACATTGTTGCTAAACGCCAAAATAAGCGGACAAAATTAATAGCCCTCGTACAAATTGGCCGATTGCCATGAAATTGGGAAAAATTAATTTTTTATTCGTCTGTCTCTAACATAATGGTGAATAATAGACATATACTGTATATCTGAGAAATAATTAACAATTAAATTTCGAGTACTGATACCACTCAGTTGGGAAAATTTAAAGAAGGATTTCTCTAACTCAGTGGTTCTCAACCTTTTATGCTTCACGTACCCCCTGGAAATGTGTACCCCTTGTATAGATAGATAAAACTATAGTCATAGTATAACAATGGTTATTTTTACTTTGTTACTAGATCTAGCGACTTTTCAGCTCTCACGGTGTACCCCAAAAACTTTTACCGCGTACCCCCACTCTAAGACTCTAAGAGACTCTAAGCTTAGAGTAGGGTTGAGAACCCCTACTCTAAGCGGTATAAATAAAACAAAAAATTCCATCTTCCCCAAATTCAGCAAAGTGTTTGCTGTTTTAGAAGTCCACACCATATTAGAAAATGGTGGAAATATATTGGGTATTTGCTAAATAAAGATCATAAGATTTAAGCTGTTCTGGTGACAAATTACAGAAGACTGTTTCTAAAAGTATAATTAAAATGGAAAATATTCCATCATTCTGAAATTTGGAATGCAAATTGCTGGTATAAAAGTGTATAATATATAATGAAAACAGTTCAGATATACTATTAATTTACCACATAAATTATATATCAACTTCAAGCACAAATTGTATTCACTGGGAATATTTAATAAACATCTTTCTAAGAGTACAAGTAAAAAAAATTATCAAATCGAAATTTCGAATAAAATTTGCCCTTCAATCAGTTCATTACACATTTCAAACTTGTCTTCTTGGAAGAACAAATCTCGATTTATGACTCGGGTAAATTATTTTAATAGCCGAGTGCCTTACTGCTGAGGGTTGGTTTATAATTATGAGCTCTGCTTTGTTATAGAGCAAAGTCCGAAATTTCTACCATGGTAAGGAAATGTTTGACAGTAAAAGTGACATAAAAACATCTGAAAACTCCACAGAATTATTAGCATTTCCAATAAGATCCGGATCTAGAAAATGATAGGTAGGAGAGGGGGCAATTGAGCCTGAAAAAAGTAAAAGGGCGGCAAGAGACTGGATTTCCATTGTCATTAGCATTCCCCCCATTTTAGAGGTCTTGAAATATTTCTTGGAAAATGTGTGAAATATGCAAGTTTAATGATTTATGCAGTAAATTATGCAGTTGAATGATTTTTCTTTTCTCCATTATCCTTACTAGCATTCTCAAGGTTGGGGGCATGGTTCCTATTGCAACCCTCCCATAGATCCTGCCCTGCTTCCAAATATTTACTGAATTAAACAATGATCTAACAAGTGTATAGAAGGTTTGATAAAAATTTATTTTTAAACGTTTAGGATGAAAGCTAAGACATGAATTGTTTCCGCCTCCAGAACTCTTTAAACGTTTATGGAATATTGCTGAAAAATCCAAATTCTCATAAATTTGATTTATATATTATCTAATCTGCCCTATTTTCCCACAAAAGACTTAAGAAGTTATTGAATTCCAATCTTGTCTTATCATTGATGCAACGAAGGATAGTCATGAACAGTCTCTGCATAGAGCAAAAAAAAACTTCTCAGAGAATCACCTAGGAGCAGCTAAATTTTTGCAGATTGCAATGGTCTGACAAGTAGCGTGATATAAATTTTAGCTTGCTCTCCCACAAACGAAAAATATTTTATTTTATGCCATCGTAAAGATCAGAGAAATCACTTTCGGAATCTTTTAGAACAATTTTGTACAGTTGGATACAAAGATGTTGAAATTAATCTGGAAGAAACCGTGTTAATTGTTGAAAAAATTGCATTTCAGAATACAACAAGTGGGAGTAAAAAATCTGGTGTGTATTAAGAGTAAAAAAAAAATTGCAGTTCCAAATATACTGGACAATTAACTCCAGTATCACAAAACATTTGTGCAATTCGTAAAAAAGTAGATAGTCCTGTTAGCTCAAACAATTTCTTCTTTTATCTTCGCTTCTGTAATTCGTAGAAAAAAATTTGTTAAAATGAAGATATCTTTCTCCGTCAGTATATGAAATTTCATAAGAAGATTCTTTATCACACCAAATCTGATATTCGGGCATAAATATGAAACGTTTTTACAGTCAATAAGCTGTTGTGAGTGGTAATAGCTTTTCCTGCAGCCAAAACGTGTTGAAATGGTCATTTGTTTAACCGTACAAGTCGAAGGCAATGCAATTAGTTTAGATGCAAGCCCATTTCCTGAGTTTTTAAGTTTTTGCGACCACACATCTAATTCACTCTCAATTGCTCAATATTAACTAGAAATCAAGTCTTGTAAAGTGCATGCACAAAACAAATTGTGTAATTGTCTTTAATCGAAAATTATATTAGATAAAAATAAATCGTTGAAAAAAGAAATAACGTATATGCCTTTACATATTAATGATAATGTGAAGAGTTCACTCAATATAAATAATGAAAGTGCTGAAGTTTCCTTGCACTTCCACAAAATAAAGTCTGGTTCTATAAAATGAACGAAAACGAAAATTGGCAAATGAAAACAGCCCGTTGAGCAAATACTTATTCAATATTTGGGAGGTAACACACATATTAATGCAAGAGAGCAATATTTATGATTAATTCAGAGAAGAAATAATCTATTTTTAGGAGAAAATATAATGGCTCTCCTCTGCTCGACTATTCCACTCACAGAAAAAAACATTAATATTTCAACAGCTACTACTTGTCGATGGAAGATAATTAGAATTTAAACAGATCGAACATGCTTAATAGACGATGAAAGCTGCGGGGCTCAATCCATAAAATAAGTAAAAAGAAACAAAATTAATAATGTTTATATTACATAACTTTCATTCAATTTTCTAAAAATCATAAAGTGCTAGAAACTCCCATGTAATCTCATTCTAAGCATCAGAAATCCCTTACTTGATTTCCCCAATGAAATTAAAACTGCACTGTCTCCTGCAGATATAGCTTTGCGGGTCACCATGTTTAAAAATATACACCGAGTAAATTTCTTGAATAAAAAATCCTTTTTCTAAGAAACAAAATGTGTTATCAGAGCCGTTCCAAGTGTATGATATGTTTTGCAACTTCCAAGCAGATTCGCTTTTCGTCGCTCTAAGTAAGCTTATTTTTACCGACTCCCAAAATATTTGTTTTTCCAAATCAAGTGAATTTATTTTTGTGCCATTTCAACTGATTTTATTTTTGTCGCCTCAGGAGCGATCGTACTATTTTTGTCATCCCAAACGTTCTTACCATTCTTGTGACTTTAGCTGAGTATACTTTTCTGCCTTTACACTTGAAATAAAATACCAGGTAAACCATTAGTAATAGGTTATCAAAATTATTGTGCTCGCAATGACATATAAGGATCTTAGCACTTTACATTCATGGCATTTGTTTTTCAAATGCAAAATAAAGCAAGCCCATCCAATAAGCATCATGCAGCAACTTAAAATATTTCCGCCCAAGCGCTCCTTTGGAATGTTTGTTCTGTTGGATTATTTTACCTCTCAGCAGCATATTTTTTGCGCACAGTTGACTAAATGGCTAGGTGAAAAGGGCGCCAAAGGCTCAGAGAAGTTTATGGGAAGGGGATCCACTGAAATTGAAACTGATATTTATTAGCCATTGTTCAATTTTTACACACATATGTAGATACTGCATACACATTACATTATTAGTAGCTTTACATAGACAAGTTAAATATAATTGCAAATATTAGAGAAAGGCCAGAGAAAAAGTAAAATGAAAAGGGAAGACAACAAGTAAAACTGATCTTAATATGTGTAGCCAAGAACCATAGCCATACTGGTTACTCCAATGAAATTATAATACCTTATACAGAAATAAAATAAAAGTTTAAAAGTTCAATATTCAAACATTAATATGAAACATAAGTCGATCAGCTGTTAAGAGATAGATGGTAGTCTTTCGTGAAGGTCATTCAGAGTGTTCTCTAACGTGCATAGCGTACGGCTCTACTTCCATCTGACAGATGGAGGTCTTTTTCAAGCCCATCGGTGTCAACCTTCTGACTGATGTCATAGTGAGGGTCAGCGGAGATAAATCTGAACGTTAGTGCAGGTGGGTATCGAGCCTGGGAACCGTAGATTACGAGCGTGGAGCGCTGCCGAACTAACCAGTTCCCGACTCTGTACTGTTGGGCGAGCCCTGAATGCTATTATACTGCCAACGAGTAGATTTGGCCTTAAAAATATATTCACAGTTTCTCAAACTCGAAATGCCAATCAGACGAAATGACATTGGCGCATCATGAGACTGGAAATTGAGGATATTGAAAATGAGACATGCTTCTGTTTATAGCTCCATTTATTTCGTATAAAGCAGTTTAAAAGAAAAAGTTAAAAAAGTCAAATATTATTGGTTTACTAGTTCAATCCATGCCAAAAGTATGGCTCGAAACGTATGTCCATTGATAACTTTTACTTTATTCACAGTTTTCCACAGTTAACATATCCTTTCACAATGTAGACAACCGCAGCGCCCCTAGAAATTTCGGACACTTTCCGAGGGATTACTCCCAACCCATGGAGCTAGGAAGTTGACCTGTTAACGCAACAGGGCTAGAATACAGAGGCTCCACGCTCAATTACACGGGGTTAAAACAAGAAACCGATAATTGCAGCCATCGATGACGTCACGCATGTCCGCCAGTCAGTTCGCTCTCCCGGTATTACTGCTGTTACAATATATAATGATAATTCGCAAAATAAATATCAAGCAATATGATGATTCTCGAGAAAAAGCATCAAACTCTTGTTCTTCTTTAGTATATTAACTTGCAATTGTCATCATGTTCTGTTCCTTGTTTGAAATGGTATTTGGAGAATCCTGGTGGGAAAAACATCTCGTTATTCAAATATTGTTCTTTGAAAATGATTTTAACTGAAAAAGTATGTCTTATTAGTTTTTATAATATAATGTGTATTATTGATTTTTTTCCAAAACAGTCAAGTTTTTTTAACTTTTGTCAGATACGAGTTTAGAAAGAAATTTAAGAAAAAGAGGAAAGAGTTAAGAATGAACTAGAACGACTTTACGAATTTTTCTTATTGTGTTCATTTGTTCTTTTAAAATAATTTGAAAAAACATATGATATATACATATAGACAGGGCTTGATCTAGAAGGGGGAAAAGGGTGCCATCCCCCCCCCGTCTTTGAGGATGCTAGTAAGGGTAATTAGAGGCGGAAAATTATTAAATTTTACCTATATTTCTAGCATTTTGAAAAAATTTCAAAGCCCTATATAATGGAGGGAAACATTTTATGCTGAAATGGAAATCCACTCTCTTGCCCATCCCCACACCCCATTTCGCTTTTTTCTGGCTCGACTCACCCTTTTAGTTTTTTCCTAGATCCTGATCTGTATATAGATATTTACATTCAGTTGGCTGAGTGGCAAGCATGCTTGGTTGTTGATCATAAATATCCTAGTTCGATCCCCGAATGAAGGCACGGATTTTTTATATCTTATATTGCCTTTCAACTAAGGTTTCACTCTTCTCACGGATCTTGGATTAAAATGAAAGGCTCCTCTTAGACCTCTGCAGCAAGCAGCTGGGTGAGGGGTAATTTCAATTTTTATAAATGTTTTATAAAGGCAGTCATAAGTTGAACTATAGCAACTGAATAGACTCTTCTATTAATGTCTATAGACATTATATGACAGAGTCAGTCTTCACAAATAGATTCAAATTGAAGACATAGATCGACGAAGTGCTTTTGGTATCGTATCTTTCCCAGCTTATTCAAAAATACGTTAAAATTTAAATTGTATTATTTAGTATCGTGCTTAGAAATTTTAAATGCAAACACCTTTCTAACCATTTCTATAGACGTATATGTAGCGATTTCGATATTAAACCAGGCATGATTATTTAACATTTTAAGGCTTAATAAATAATAATAATAATAATAATAATAATAATAATAATAATAATCATCAGAGGCCTTGTCGTTCAACTCAGGTCAGGTCGGAGAAGAGCAGGTCGTCTGCCTGTCGGTTACTATTTCCATAGTGGAAGATCAGTGAAGATGGCGAGCCCTCAGCAGAAAGACAACAACAGACATCCATGCCTTATCCGTGGGGCTGCAACCCAGCTCCCTTTGTTCAATAGCCAAGCGCGGTAACCAACTAGGAACATGAATTTAGTGAATAAGCACATGTAGATTTTTTCGTACTCATGGATATTTAACCTCGTATTTTGTTTACTTCAAAATGAACATAAATCATTTTTATGTAATAAAAGAGCCGAATTTAGCGTTTGGCTTATCAGCATCATATTTCGTGTTCCTATTTGTATTTCAATATTGCGAATTCAATTACAGTTCCGATAATATATTGTTTTATACGTATTTTGCAATTCATTAATAAGTTAAGTGTTTTCAATCTCTGATTCGTATTTCCTTTTGCAGACACTCCACATGTATCTCTGCAGCTGGGTAGCACATTCAAGAAAGGTGAGATCCAAGAAGGAAATGACGTCTATTTTGAATGCAACATCCACGCCAATCCATGGGTTACCGAGATCAGCTGGTACTTCAAAGACCACGAACTACGAACGAACACTTCGGCAGGAATCGTTATTAGTAACCAGTCATTAGTGTTGCAAAAAGTTCAGAGGATAAACCGAGGTCATTACTATTGTATGGCCACAAACTCTGAAGGGCAAGGAAAGAGCAATGAAGTATTCCTAAGGATAAGATGTAAGTAAAACGAAAAAAAAGTTTTATTCTAGCAATACTCACCGTTTAATAAGTTAAAATGAGCCACAAAATGTTAAAACGTCATCAAAATAACCGTCGTTACAGATTCAGTTTTTATTTTAGCATTAGTTGCAATACTACTCGGTGCACAGACTTATTACAGTGAAGTAAGGAATCCATAAACATTGCAACGAATAAAGCACTGGGTTTCAGAAGTTTCTGCAATAATCAAATGCATCGCATTAGCTTAGTCATTTCCTGAATCTCGGCCACACTCTCTTGCAACACATAAAATAGGCATCGATCTGATGTTCAAAAACATGGTTCCATTTATTGTGTGTTATTATTTTTCCAACTCTCTTCCTTGACTTCGGTTTTAATTCACGATCTCGGCATCTTCTCTTTGCTCGGCGGATCAATCGCTGTTTCTCTACTAACGACTAAAAGAACTGGAAAATTACTTCAGTGTCTGCCATCAATTTCATTGCGTCTTCCGTGCGACGAGACTACCGAACAAGCCAATGTGTAATTAACGTATAAATCATTCCTCTGCATGTGTGTGTAGGCGCGCGTTGCACTACATCACTCCCGCGAGAGATGATGTTGGGTGAGGTCACACGGCTCTGAACACCAAAGGGAGAAGTTTCTTCTGAGCTGATTGATTTATTAAGAACAACCCATTTCGTCAGTTTTAATCTTAGGAAATGTTTAGTGTCAGTGAATTAAACTTATTAGAAACTTATTTTCAAAGAGAAGAAATAAAAAAAAAATGGAGATTTGTTTTATATCTAGCATTTTTTTTACGAACTGTTTGGGAATAGGTTTCGTATCACTTGCAAATCGTGATCAGTGTGATGAAAAAAGTTTCGAATTATGAATCATTCATAAGTATTATATATTTTGTTGTCGAATGAATAAATTTCTTTGTAGATGATAAAATATTTTTGTGAAGTTCAAGTTAAGAAAATATGTAATTGATTTACAATTTAAAATATTTTTTTCTTTAAAGTAGCACGAGTTTTAAAACCTAATATATGATAATTTCCAGCAAGAGAAGATAATTCATTGAAATACGCTCAGATCCAGAAATTATGTTTTCTACACAGAGATGTTTTTTCCTAGATTTCACGAATCTACATACGAGTAAAGATTTCTTTGGACAATCCATGACTACGGTCAAAAAGTGATTAATTTTCATCAAATGCAAAAAAATCATAAAGTATTTTTCTTGTGTTTTTTTGTGCAATCAGCTTCATTGGCATTTCGAATAGAGAGGAAATAGAGTACAGCATTCTGCCTCTTTTCGGCCGTTGAAGTCATAAATCTAAGTAAGGTATTACATAACGGCATTGCTGTTTGTGATATAACGGTATTTGAAGCAAGAATAAGTCTTCCTTCAGCGAAATTTCTCAATAGCATCAGGTCTGCTGCCTCGTATCTTCGTTCTAATCCTATCAGAGGCCTCGTCAGTCAACTTCAATATGAACAATGGAACTTTTTATCCTACTTTAATTCACTCTGTCACTAGCAAAACTTTGCCAAGTAACTACTTTACAAATTAACTCTTTTGAGTTCATTTGCGATTAACCCAGACCATTGTTTGAAACTGAGGTTAATTTTCATTGTGTGAAAAGGAGTTACGTTAGAAAGTTAAAACTGTCTGCAGGTCTTTCTAACACTGTAAATCAAGTCGTGGCGTAATAAGACTGCTGATAATAAAAAACAAATCTTAAAAGATCTGTAGATTTTGATAGTCTTTCACACATATTTTCCCCATACGCTTCGATTTTTTTCTGATTTTTATACTTTAACATAGTGTTAACAAAACACCACCTACATGGTGTGTTATTTCAAAGTACAAGCAGGGAACGAAAAAGCCTTTAATGATGAGTAGATTCATTAAAGGCTTTTTCGACATTGCTCCCATATGATCATAAATCATTGATCCCATATGATCATATGGTCCATAAATCAGGACAATCACCTGAAACTCAAATGGTTAAGAATCTTCACATTGATAAGTATACTAAGTGAAATTTGGCATGCATCTTCAGAACCAAACCATCGTACTTACTAGAACAAAACTTTTACTGTCCTTCAAAGTACTCCTCTCCAGCATCTATGCAAATTTGAAGACGTCTACGCCAATTCTGGAACACTTGGTGGTACTCTTGTTGGGAATACTATGCAACTCTGAATGAAAACATTTTTCAAGTCTTGCACCCATGAAAAAGGCTTCCCAGCAAGTTCCTTTTTTAAATTTTTGGAAACAACCAAAAATCGCTTGGTACAGTATCTGTTAAATATGCAGGATGGGGTAACTGTTTGATTTATTGCTGTTCCAGATACGCCGTAACTTGCCGGGTTTTGTGAGGCATTGCTATGAAGAAGGAGAACCCTTGACATGCCTGTCGTTGGACGCAGCAACTCTTTCATCTACTTAGCCATTTTGGGCAAAACAATGTTGATATAGCATTGGCCATTTTAAGTTTTTTTTTTCCAGGTAAGGTATATATGGCGACCACTTCTTGGGAATTAAAAAAAACTGTGACATCCTCTTCCTTTATTGAAAGTCTTGTTCGGAGTATTTGGGGACAAGTTTCATTTTTCGCATCCCAAACATAGTGGTCGATCTTTCTGAAAATTGCATATTAATAAAACCACGTCTCATTCTTAAGACATTGCCTGTAAATCATTTGGGACCACTTGGTTCAAACATATCCAGCATCTTCTTGCACTAGTCGACTAGCCCTATTTTGCTCTTCTGTTCTGTCACTTTGTGTGCCACAAATCTTCCGGACCTATAAATGTTGATGAATAATTGTTTCCACACTGCTAATCGATACACTGACACCTAAACGTATTACATGAATGGCGATGTGTGGGTTTTCCTTAATGAGTTCACGAACAACAGCGATGGTTCTTCCTTTCACGACCTCCTTCGGTCACGAAGGTCCTTTGCACGAAGGCAGTTTTTGCAGCTCTGCCGTTCTTCTCTGAATTTGCACATCCATCCCGTAACAGCGACATATGAACAGGCATTATTCCCATATACTGTGATATATCAGGTATCAATTTTTCCGCGTTATCAGCAAGCTAAATCCGTGTGAAAATGTAAAATCCCCCCCCCCAATCTTTAGTAAGCTCCATAGGATCAATGCACAGATTTCGCAGACCGAATTTACGCGCCGCGCCGGCAGCCAAGAGAGAAATTATGATTCGAGCTTTGTTTTTATCATTTAATGGCAAGTTTAGACAAGTTTTCAAATAAATCGTATCTCGTTAACCTCGTAGGAACGAGTGCAAATCTGCAGACACGTGTCAAGAACTTTTTGAATAACCTTCCGTATTAGGTGTAATAGGTAATGTTATGCCATATAACAATAGGTAATGTTGTGCCAAATAATAAATAATACGTAATGTTTCCCCTTCGCTATAATGTAAAGAGTTTCCTTCAGCAACAAATGTAATAAAAATAATTTTTCCAGCTAATAGCATAATCTTTAATACGGGGAGGATATTTACTCCTGATTCATGTGCGAAATCTGGAAGATTAACATATATTTATATGAGATAATCGAAAAGTAAATAGAGATAGACGAAAATTCATTCTCTTACTCTTAAGTAGCCCTATATTTCTTAAATATATATCAGCAATTTTCAATCTTTATTACTCTTTATTTTGCTAATTTCTTTTCAGCAACTAAAATAATATTAATAATAAATCAACACTGCACGAGAGAGTTACTTTAATGAAACATATGGCAAAGTTAAACAGAATCTAAAGAACGATTTGCAGGTGTGAATTACCTTTAACACGAGTGGAGTTAAATACATGTGTAGTGTGATAAATAACAAAAAAATGTATCCGAAATGCCATTACATTGGTAATTTTTTCAGTCAGACCTGGATCTAGAAAACAACAGAGGGTGGGGGGAAAGAAATCCAATTGAGCCGGGAAAACATAAAAAAGGTGGGAAGCAAGAGACAGACGACTCCCATTGTAGTATAACATTTAGCCTGCTTTGTAGAGTTAATTAAAAATTCGTTGAAAAATGAATGAAATATACATAAGTTTAATAGTCATTGCCTCAAATGCCTGGGGCGGGGGTGGCTCAGTCGGTAGCGCGCCAGGCTCGTAATCTGTAGTTCCCAGGTTCGAGTCCCAGCTGGGTCAGCGTTGAGATTTATCTCCGCAAATTTCCCAGCCCTGCCCACGGTCAGTAGGGGACACCGATGGGCTTGGAAAGGCCGCCGTCCGTCGGATGGGACGTTAAGCCGTGGCCCCGTGTACGGGAGAGACATACCCTGTGCACGTTAAAGAACACACTGAGTGGCCTTGACGGGAGGCTACCATCTGTCTCCCAACAGCTGTTCCAGTGGGTCCCCTCCCCCAACCTTCTCTGAGCCTTTGGGGTCCATGTGACCTGGCCATTTAGCCCATGGTGTGCAAAAAAGTGCCGCTCAGAGGTAAAACAACCCAACCCAAGCCTCAATTGCCGTTACTAGGATTCTTAAGGGAGTGGCCCCATACCCCCCCCCCCCTAGGTCCGGCCTTGTTTGTAGTTAGAGTTCATAAGTAGTAAGCATATCATGACAGAACTGTAGATTTGAATCAAAACTCTAATTAAACAAACAAATTACTAAGAAACTTTGAAGAATGAAAAAAAAATGAATCGAAATAAACCATTCAGCAGAATATCCTATTGGTTGCCGAAATAAAAAAAAACCTCCCACATCTCACAATTCAATAATAAGTTTAAATAAACTTCCAAAATTCTCATTGATATATTTTTAGCCCTGAAATCTATAGAAGATAAGAGAAATGAAAACATGTTAGAAAACAGAGCTAAAAATATATTTCTGTAAACAACACTGGGGAAGGAAAAGGAATGACTGAACCGGAATGAATTGGAAAGCTTTTCGGGATTATTTTTTAGGAAATAATCTAAGCGACTAGTTTTATTTCCTACTGTTCTAAAGATATTTTTTGCGAAAAATATTCCTGAAAAATTGCTCACTGTTTACATTTACTTTCTCTTCGCCTCCGTTTCTGTTGTTAAAACTACCCAAGGGTAAAAAGACATGTCCCCCTCGTGTCCCCGCCCCTTCTTCAACCCTAGATTCATCCACTTTTCTGAAGTAACGTATGTGATGATATATATCTTAAATAACTGATTTATTTGCAATTTTTTTCTCGCCATCTCTTATACAGAAAGTGTCAATTTTATATATAAGATTTCGATTTCTTTTCAGATGCTCCGGAATGTAAACGTGGACAGAAGAAAGTGTACGGTGTTGGAAGGTTCGAAACAGTGCGTGTGTCTTGTGAGCTGGATGCTGACCCGGACAATATCACATTCCGCTGGAGATTCAACAGCTCAGGGAAAAGCTTAGACGTCAACAATTTCCAGACGTCAGGCACGCAGAGCACAGCCACGTACATGCCCCACACAGATGACGACTACGGATCAGTGATCTGCTGGGGCAGCAACGCTGTAGGGAGGCAGCGCGAGCCCTGTATCTTCACTGTCATCCCTGCAGGTAGCCATCACTGCTCGTCTGCTTCTCCCGGCTCCCCTAACGTCTCTCCTGAAAGATACTGCAAATATCCCGCTCTGTTATCAACTTTCGTGTCAGGGATTCTCCCGTTAGAGATGGGCAACATTTGCTTTTACTTTGCAGAGAAATATTACTTATTCTTTTCATTTTTTATAAAGAAATACCTTCGCATGTTTCTCTTTGCATTATCCCTTCGCTGTTGCTTTCCGTTTGCTCCCGATTTCCTATTTAAATTATTGAGGAAGTTAAACTAAAGGAAATTAATACGAAGGAATGACGTAATGTTGTTTTTTTATATATATATATAGTTGAGCCTGTTCTTAAACATAGAATTCATGAATTTTTTTGACATAAAGTTAATATATTTAAATTACAATAAATGCATGAATATTTTTGCTAAGTATTTTTCTAATATACTAGCTAAAATTCAAACCTTTTTCGAAACAAGTCTTGAACTAAACTTAAAAGACTGATATTACTTTAAATTTGAAGTTAATAAAATAGAAAAAAACGCAACATTTTGATGTGTTTTCATTTGAATAATTAAATCTTACAAAAAACGATGCAGGTGTTAATATTGCAATTATTGTATTTTTCTTAATTTTTTTTTAGAAAATTCTTTGAGTTTACAAAATTCTGTCAGCTATGAGTTAGTGATTAGCAAAACTGACTTTGATTTTACCGTAACCTGTTCTTGTATAAAAAGATCGATATAAGTTATATTACAGGAGCAGAACAAAGATCAAAATAGTAGGATGGTGTTATGAAATTTCTTACTTTTTTACTATTTAATGAAAACACACGCCAGTGAAAATATACGTAAAAATGCACATAAACCTAAAATAATCAGCTAGGTTACAGGTTTTTAGATTCGATTACCTTAAATGATTGATAAAAATATCGCATACATTAGAATATTCCATTCTCAAAGATTTCAAATTCGTGTGATTGAGCAATGGCAGGTGACTTTTTTTTTCTTGAGCAATAACTAACAATCGAACACAAAAGAAATGCAGTTTTTCTAAGGCCTCACTAATTACCCTACGCATTCGATCATATTAGAGGTCGTATTAGGTGTCAGATTAGAGGATTTGCAGCATTTATATTTAGATTTGTGGTTTTCATTCATCCACGATTGAATTGTGATCTACATAAAACGCAAAAAAATTCATATTTCAAAAGAGAAAAAAATCTTCTTTAATCCGCAATTAACTTCACCATTTATAATTTCAACTGATTTTTAAATAAACAGAAGAATTTTGATAATTAATAATTCTGAAAATTCAATAAATAATTAGCTTAAATAATTGAGTTTCTCTGTGACTGAGACCCGAACACTTGAACTTCTGAGAGCAGGTCAGGTGCTCTTACCACTGAGCTATCCCAAGCATAACTCAAGTAATCATCATTTTGATTAAAAATATTTTGTCATGTAATCAGTTATTTTAATTCAAAATCTGTTCTCTTAGTTAAGTTGAACTTTTAAGGACATGCGATGACTGAATATAGTAGTCGTTTTGTCATAAACAAAAATTAGATAGAAAAAAATGTGTGATATAAATTTTAATTAGTGCAGTTGTTGTTCTTTTAAATTTGCAATATTGGCTAAGTTGTGTTACCACTTTACTTGCCTTATCTAGAATTGCAATTAAGCTTAGCGTTTTAATTAGTTTAATTGGACTTCTAGGTATATCGCAGGTATATCGTTATATTATAAAGCCCTACTAAATGTTTAAAGATTCTCTACGCTATAACAATGACAAACTAACGTAGAAGCTCACTAACATCTAAAATCAGCTTTTTAATGTAAACATGTTAAAATAATACTCATCAAGCAGCTGCTTGCCACAGAGATCTGACAGAAGCCTATCAGTTTATATGCCATAGTAGAAAGGTCTGTGAGGATGGTGTGTGTGGGGGGGACCTCAGCTGATAAACAACACAAACATCCATGCTTTACCTGAGGTTTGAACCTAGGTCCCTTTGATCAGTAGCTAAGCGTGCTAATCATTCGGCCATGTGAAGAGGAAAATGTTTTAAACGTATAGAACAGAGAAGAATACCAGAAACCTCTCCTAGCTTTAACAGGCCTGCTCGTACAATGACATACCTAACTAAAACCGAAGTCACTGCTGAACAATGTCTCAGCTAGAGCTATCACAATACACAGAGTTTGCTTTTCTGGAACAGTTGCTAGCTCCCTAAACACTGCACCAGTCATATCATTTAAATTATCTAAAACTCAATTTTAACAATATTCCTTCAGCTTTCAAATGGAATTCGGAATATTTAACAATAACAATATCAGTCGTACGAATTTAATTCATACGATATTCGGAACTGAAATAATAAGTTGTTATTTTGTTTCTTTTAATCTAGAAGTTTCCCTATTGATTATTTCAGTTTTACCCAATTCTGAATGAGTTTTGCAGATCAAGCTAACCAGTTAAATATCCCAGCTTCCATAGCTCTTTAATGCTGAGCGAAAGTTTGAAAATCACTATTTAAATAGATTGGACTGAGAGCTTTAATTAACCTTAAGTCACATATTTACATAAAAAATATTATTTATAAATTATACTGCCTCCAACCTATTCTACTATTAATACAATTATATACATTAATAGTATTAATACATTTATATTACCTTAATAAGTAGTATATGCCTGTGACCTATCAAAAATTTGAATATTACAGAAACATCAAGAATTATTATTTATTAACAAGTGCGTTGTTAATACAACGCACTTGTTAATAATAATAATACATATGTATGTAAGTATATGATGATAATAAGAAAAAATCACATATATCTACAAGCAAAATTCTGAAAATCACTTTTCAGTACATTGGAGAGGACGCTGTGTCTTAAAGTTATTCGAGGAAGAGTCCTGTGCATTTTACCGGTACGACAGATGATCTTTACTGTCAGATCTTGTCTAATACAAAGTTTGGACTTCACATTTATTCTGAGTCTTGGATTTCGTATGACCTGACCATTTAGCCTATTTTGCAGCAAATGGGACCATTCACGCTTACTCAACTCATTTAATTTTATGGAGGATGAAACAGATCGTGCATTTAATCTCAAAGCACATTTATCCTGAGAAATAGTTCTAATATACCGCTGGGTGAAAATAAATTCCTGACGTCTCGAATATGCTTAACAATTCGACGTTGGTTCTTTTTTGCTTCAGATGTTAAAAAAATTCACGCTTCAATTTAATGATCTATCATCATGCAATGGAACAACACAGAAAAACCAAGTGAACCTCTTTTATAAAAGAGGGAAGTTCAGAAATTCCCTCACATGAAATCTTCTTTACTACACAGAGCAACTCAATGAATAATCCTAATTCTGCCTTCGGCATCTGAAATCTCACCCATCTGTATCCTATAAGACCCTCTTATGTATATGTAATGACCCCCTTATAATACGCTATGACCCTCTTATGTAGCAGCGGCCGAACGGTGATTGGCTCAGTCAATAGCGCGCCAAACTGGTAATCTGCAGTTCCCAGTTTTGAGTCCCACTATGCCTGCAATATGAATTATCTCCGCTAATCCCCACCCTGACCTCGGTGAGAAAGGAGACACCGATATGCTTGGAAAGGGCGTCATCCATCGAATGGGACATTGAGCTATGACACCGTGGAATAAAGAGCCATCGCTGATGGCCTTAATAATATACTTCTATCTACCTCCTACCAGCTGTCCAGTGGATCCCATTCCTCAATCCTTTGGAGTCCTTGTGACATGGCCATTTAGCCCATAGTGTGTACAAAAGTTTCACTCAAGGGAAAAACAACAAATCTTACATAGCAATTTAGGTAAATCAATTTCTAAGAAACCATTCCTTCGCAGTAGTCTTCAGCATATGAAGTTCACTGAATTCACATACATTGTTTTAATTTCCCCAACTTGTTTTGCCTAAATGTATTTTTGAACCTTTCAGGTCCGCCCGAACCTCTTCAGAATTGCACAGTTCTCAATCATACCGAAGACGCTCTGCAAGTTGAATGTGTAGAGGGCTACAATGGTGGTCTCACCCAAGTCTTCCAGCTCGAGGTATACGACGAGACTGGGCACAGGTTGCAGGGTAATTTGACATCGCTCCAGCCGCAGTTCCTTGTCACAGGGTTACCCAGTGGGAAGGTACTGCGGCTGGTGCTTTTCTCCAGAAATTCCAAGGGAAAAAGTTCTCCTGTTGTACTTACTGCCAGCACGCTGCAAAAGCCAGAGAAATTAACAGGTAGGAGATGGAATTCGTACAAGAAATTTTATCTTCTATTTTAATAGTCCATACCCGTTTTAGTGGTTAGCGTACCTGATTACTAGACAAGCGGGTATATGTATGAGAAACCAAGACAAGATCAATAGCGCTTCTAAGTTATCTATGTCCTTTGTGTTATTTGAAAAAATATATTTTTTTATATTTGTATGCAGATCTCTTGAAAGATTAATGCGGTTACTATTCATAGGGCAGAACGTATAATATTCATTCGCATATCAGAAGAACGTAGGATCTGATTAGGAAAATATTAATACAGGGGGAATGGGAGAAAACCTAGATCGAGCCGTAACCCCGTACCGTAACGTTGTTTCGGTGTATAATCTTTCCCTTCGTTTCAGTTATTTTTTAAACTCCTTCTGGCCATAGATATTTAATTTTTCTCTCCTTCGTTCCGGTTATTAATATTCTGAAAGGTAGGCTTTTATTTCTTGTTCTGGACTTCTAGATCTGACTCTGAATGAACCCTATATACGAGTATATAAAGTGTGACTATAAACAAAATTATGACAAATTCGTTTAAAAGCCAAAAAAAAATTATGCCTACTTTGTCTCTTAAATGTGAAACGTTGGTCCATTAAATAATAATAATAAAAATCAAGGTATAATGTTTATAGAATGTAGTAGGTATCGTATTAATAAAAAAACACGAAAGAAAAGGTTAAAAGGGAAAATAAGAGAGAAGCAAAAAATATGTGAAATTACAGATCCCCCTAAAAAAATATTATGAAAAAATATTTTTCTAGGGGGAATATTATTTCCTAGAAAAATATTTTTCTAGAGGAAGCAAATTTGAGTCAAATAATTGGAATCGTTTTCTCCAGTTTCGTATTTTGCTTTTTTCTTTTTATATTATATGAACTACCGTTTGACTTTAAAAGCCACATATCTACGGCGAAAATAAGAATAAATGAACATGGAACTAATCATTTTTAGAATGCTTTTTTTTGCAAAATGTTGTTTGACTTATTTACTTTCTTTCGTTTCTAGAATTTTATTTTGCAGTATCTTTGGTTGCTTAGTTTTTTATTCCCTAAAAACAAACTTCTATTTGTAAAAAGGAAACAAAATACGATGTGGAAAAAGATGCTTAAGAAGTTTTTAAATACCTGACTCTGGTGCTTTATGAAATGTTTGGAAACAAATATTAAATTGAAGAAGTAAAGAACTGAAGTAAAATAAAAATAAAAAATAGATATTTACAAAAATGCTGTACTTTAGTTAATTGTATGAGGCATGCAATAATTGGGAATAGTGACTATTGTTTAAAATACGCATATGTTTTGATATTCTTGATTTAGGTATAAATTGAAACCATTATAAGGACTTGTGATCGTATGACAACTTATCCTCATGATCACTTACCAGAGTACACATTTTCTTATATATGAAATACACTTATTGTGAAATGGTACTGTATGGTAAAATCTTTATTTGAATCAGTCTTTAGATCCTTTGTTTTTTTTAGATACTCCGTATCTGCCAATGTTTGCGACAAATTAGATTCATAACATTTACTTCTTATGATAACAGTTTGTATCCTGCTGATTGTAGTAATTGTTTATTGATATATCGCAAAATAGTGTTATTTTAATTTAACAATATGATAAAAAGTAATTCTAAAAAAAACGTAAATGAGTGATTTAATTGTCCAAAATCTATCGTACTTGTTGGTGAGTTATTAATATACTTGGCTACTGATCAAAGGGTTCGGAATTATCGAGTTCAAGTCCCCATATAAATAAATCATGGGTTTCTCTTTTCTTGTTGTTGTTTTTCTATCGATTTCTCGACTTCCTTACAAATCTTCTCGCCTACCTAACAGTTTTTTATGACGTATCACACTGATTGTTTTCCGACAGAGTTTTGTGGCAAGCAGCTGTTTGTGTCTTTAATTATTATTATTTCAAATTCTTAACAGTCCTTTATCTGTGACAAAGAGTGTTACATATTCGAAAAGAATCAGGTATCCTAGAACTACAATTTACATGAAAGCATGACATTAAGAAATTACAAATAAAGAACTATAGAACGCATGACAAGACTTGGGTTTTCCATGATGTTCAAGACGATTTATTTTTTTTTTTTTGTTTACCTAAGATCAAATCTTACAGATTCTGTTATTTTCGCGTAAAATTATGTGGAATAGTTTACATTTATTTTGATCGATTTAACCAATCACGCAAATGAAGGTAAACATGCCATACTATTAAGAAACTAATGCATAGGGATTCTTGCTACACTCATGTTTTAAACCTTTAAGAAAAAAATGTCATATATTTATCTTTTTTGAAATATTCGTAATTTAGATATCAACTTTATAGCAAACGATTCAATAGAATTCAAGCTTTTTTTTATTTCTAGATCAGGTTAAATAAAAATGGGCAACAGCCTCAGTTCTCATTTTTACTTTAACCAATTCGTTGCCGCATAGTAACATAATGCTGATTAAAGTGACGAAAGTTCACGAACTTTACCATAACAAACAAAACTGAACTTTACGAAACGATACCCATACATCCGAAATTCAGTCTTCTTTGAGTTTAACACGTATCAAAGGTCAACTAGAGAATAGCGGTGATGAAAAAAATTCGTTTGCTGGAAATGATTACGAAAAAAATCTAAATCATCGGCATATCTTTAATTATTTTCACATTTTGAAATCATTTGAGTTTTCAATATTTCTTTTCCCTTAATCAGTCATCAGACTAAACAGAAATGTGACAAAATTCAGTTTTGTATAGAGAATTTAAATTTTGTACAGATAGATTCCTGTAAATCAAAACAAGGCTGCTACAGATTTCATCTACTTTCACACAGGGCTCGGTTGTGTTCCTCTGGGATTTTATTTAAAGGTTCAACTTAAAACATTGCAATTAAACTCAGTTTCATGGAGAGCAGCAGTGTTAAAGATGTATCACTTGATTTATAACATTCCGAGTGAACGTTAACGTCGAAATCCAAGAAGGATGCTGCAATGATGGTTAAATATTTAAAGCAAAGAAAAAACGCTTTAACTTTCTCTTTCCATAAAACTAGATCATTGGCAAAAAAAGTGATAACAGTATATATTTAAATGTATATTAATAGTACTTTTTTTTCCCAGTGATTTGTTTGACTGATATTAGAACACGCAAACATTTTTTTTTAATCTTTCAATAAAAAATCGTAAGAAGGAACTGTAAAGTTCCAGAATTTGTATTGAAAATGCCCTCTGCAGATTTCTCAGCTCCTTTGATTTCTGTCATTCTTATTCTCTAGAAACAAACTTCCATTCGCGCAAAGATAGCAAAAAAAGTCTGATGTGGAAAGAGGTAATTAAGGAAAAATTAAACTTGTAACAGAAAGTTCATTCTATTTGTAAAAAAATCGAAACTAAAAGATTGCAAAAAAAGTTAAGTAGATGATTGATTTCCCAACGGAGTTCTCTTAGAAAAAGAGCCACGCAATCCTGTATATTAACGTTTTAAGATTCGCGCATACTTTCTACAGCGTTGAATCGAGGGCAAAACTAACTTTAAATGTAAAAACAGTTTCCTCGTTTCACGTAGACTAAAAACTAGAAGACTAAAACCCAGAAAAGAAGACGATGTAAATGTATTGTTTCGGGAATTTCACAGAAGAGAAATGAACGAGAACGAAAAAAAAAAATCACAAAGAGCTCTACTTATTTAATGACAGTATTTTCTTTATTACAAAGGTGTGAAAAAGAAATAATAAAAATAAAATATTTTTGCTCTTTTGTATAGACAGTATGACGCTGATATACCTACTGGCAGATTCATAAAGAATCGATTAGTTATTTTTATTTTCAACGGATTATATTTAATTTCGTGGATTTATCCTTCGTTTTAATAGTGACTGAGTACAAACGGTTCATTAAGAAAGCCAGTATTAATATCCACAACTAGACTGAAATTTTGCACTGTTATGATTTCCCACTGTTTTGCAACAAATTAGACAGGAACGAGTTTTAATAACACCCACTCGTTCGTTCTTTCGTACACAACCAAATGTTCTTTCAGTCTCTTTCTAAGAGATTAACTTCGTATGTGGTGTTTAGAGTGCATTATAAAAATAATACGCTAATACATTGAATAAGCATAATTCGAGGCGATTTCTGTACAAATTTGGTTTCTCTTTATTTGCATCATATAGAACGGAGAAAGATCCTAGAAAGTACTAGTTTCTTTAGGTCTTTTCATACAAGGTCATGCCCCACTAAGACCGAAATCACTGCTGACCATTGCCTCAGTTAGAGCTAACAGCATATAACTATTTTAACAAATTTAAATTCTCAAAATATCACATCATATTCCGAGAATTAGACAATCGTAGTAAAAGCATAATAACTGACACCTGATTGCTCTTAGTCATATATATATATATTGGATATATTTCTGGATCTCATAATGAACGTGGGGCGGGGGTGGCTCAGTCGGTAGCGCGCCAGGCTCGTAATCTGTAGTTCCCAGGTTCGAGTCCCAGCTGGGTCAGCGTTGAGATTTATCACCGCAAAAATTCCCCGCCCTGCCCACGGTCAGTAGGGGACACCGATGGGCTTGGAAAGGCCGCCGTCCGTCGGATGGGACGTTAAGCAGTGGCCCCGTGTGCGGGAGAGCCATACCCTGAGCAACGTTAAAGAACACGCTGGATAGCCTTGACGGGAGGCTACCATCTGTTTCCCAACAGCTGTTCCAGTGGGTCCCCTCCCCCAACCTTCCCTGAGCCTTCGGGGTCCATGTGCCCTGGCCATTTAGCCCATGGTGTGCCAAAAAAGTGCCGCTCAGAGGTAAAACAACCCAACCCATAATGAACGCTCTATGGAATTTTGTCTTTGAAGTGATAGAAACATTATTTCCCATGCGACTGTATAATGTAAGATTGCGCTAGGTAATTATTGTCTGCTTCATCCTAATTCACTACCCATGAAATATCAGACTTAAGAGTTAAGCTGTAAGAGAGATTTTAAATGCTAAAGTGTGATATAAAATATATGTAAAAAATTCTATATGACATAATTGGAATAGCAACAGAATATTAATGTAACAATCATCTCTCATTTGAATAACCTACTACCTAATTATGGGAATCAAACCTTTTATAATATTAAACCACTTTAATTTATATAATATTAAATCACTTTAAATGAATTGTGTATTATACGTTTCTCGATAAATGATTCATGTTATTAAAGATAGATTTCTCGTTTGCTACTCATGTAATTAAACAATACAGAGTTTTATTAAACAGGAATTTCAGAAAGATCAGGGCTCTTACATCTTCACTACTTTACTTTGGTGATAATGAAATTGAAAGCATTAGACAATATCCATTATAGCAAATTCCGTAACCTCAACATTGGCCCATATTCATTTATTTTGATTTCTATCATTAGTTAGCTTCGCCTCTTTATTTACAGGTCAAGCCGAAACATTTTTGCTTATAAGTCGTTTGCGACATGACGTCATATCCTGCTATTCAAATTGCGCGAATTCTTAAGTTATTGCTTTAAAATATGTATCCAGTCAGTTTATATCCTGTGAAGTACCCACCAAGGTACGATAGAGGGGAGAGAAATTTGACTCTAATAGGGAAGGATTTTTTGGCATGATTTAGTCACGGATATTCGGGATCTACCTGAAAAACATAGGAAGCCTTCAAAGGGTGAGGTAACCTACTAGTAGATATATACCCTACTAGTAGGTATCACCCTACTAGTAGATTCAACTGGGGTTTGCTCAGGTCCGAAACTTTCTAAAATGTAGAGTAGATAACACTCCAACCTCGCACGCTTTCATTCGGCATAAATATCATTATACTCAGTCTAGCGCGCAAGTCACGTAATCTGTACTTCCTACAGAATCGAGTCCTAGCTGGGTCAGCGTTGAGATTTTAGCTCCGCAAAACTCCCCGTCCTGCCCATGGTCAGTAGGGGACACCGATGGGCTTTGATGGGAAGTTAAGCAGTGGCCCCGGTGCGGGAGAGCCATACTCTGTGCCCATTAAAGAACACACTGGATGGCCTTGACTGGAGGCTGCCATCTGTCTCCCAACAGTTGTTCCAGTGGATCCCCTCCTCCAACTTCTCTGAGCATTCGGGGTCATTGTGACCTGACCATTTAGCCCATTGTGTGAAAAAAGTGCCGCTTAGGGGTAAAACAACCCAACCCGACCCTCTGTTAAAATTTTCTCCTTCTCTTTTAGGGGAGAAAAGAAATAGACATAGTTCGAGGTACCCATTATCCTCCTCACATCAGAAGTTTCTAAACCAACAACCGGAATTTCCTCGCTCAGATAATCGAACTTTTCAAATCACTTCGTACCCACCAGAGTTCCTCGGATACAATTTGCCACGCATATGCAACTACATAGCAAAAGAAAATTAACTATGAACTAAGGTGCATAAGAAATGCAAAAGTACTAAAGAATTTTTATTTCTACAAATATTAACAGTTTTTTTTCAACACATAACATAAGATTTAACAAAATTTTTTATCACATAACATAATATTTAAAACATTTATTAATTATTTGTATATATTATTTTATTAGCTTTTGCATATTTCTCAAATTAAGTTAATGATTTTAATTTCCGATGCGAATTTAGGTATTGAAGCTTTCATTTCAACAAAGAATCTCGTGTTCTGCTCACGATTAATTAGAACGATTTCAATATTCACGGACGCTCGCGCATTTGACCCAGCAAACTGAACAATGAGTTTATCATGCGAAATCGAAAAGAAATTAGTTTGATGCATTCATTACTTCAAATTTAATGGTGGCAATAGTTATTTCGAATAACTATCAACTGTTAATCACGCGAAATCAGAAATTAGTTTAGTTTGATGTATTTTTTTTTTTCAAATTTATTGGCAACAATAATTATTTTGAATAACTTTCAACCTTAATGCTGTCTATAGAGTTTTTGAGAAATTCAAACCCGCCCACCCCAATTTTGGTTGATTTCAGTGAGTTCGCACTTAGCATATATTTTTCCCCTGGGTGAAGGGAACGTTCATGCAATGTTTCGTGTCTTTAGCTCTTCTAGGGGTTGAGTGAATAAGCTGACAGACAAACGAACAAACAAACAAACTTTCTTCTTTATATATTAGATAATCCTCTTCCCCTTTGGATTTGCCAGTGTATACATCTTATAATACCGAAGTGAAATGGGGCGGGGTTGGCTCAGTCGGTAGCGCGCCAGGCTCGTAATCTGTAGTTCCTAGGTTCGAGTCCCAGCTGGGTCAGCGTTGAGATTTATCTCCGCAAAATTCCCCGCCCTGCCCACGGTCAGTAGGGGACACCGATGGGCTTGGAAAGGCCGCCGTCCGTCGGATGGGACGTTAAGCCGTGGCCCCGTGTGCGGGAGAGCCATACCCTGTGCACGTTAAAGAACACGCTGGATGGCCTTGACGGGAGGCTACCATCTGTCTCCCAACAGCTGTTCCAGTGGGTCCCCTCCCCCAACCTTCTCTGAGCCTTCGGGGTCCATGTGGCCTGGCCATTTAGCCCATGGTGTGCAAAAAAGTGCCGCTCACAGGTAAAACAACCCAACCCAAACAACAACCCGAAGTGAAAAAAAAACATTCCTTAGAAAATCACCTATGCCCAACAATATTATTATGATTTTCAGCTCACATTCTTGTAAGTCAAACATTTTCATCGGCTGTGGATTTATGATGATATGATCTACTTTTCAGTTTTCAAGTTTTGACCGACATATTTCACGGATTGAGAGTGAAGAATTTCGTTTATCCAAATTGTTCCAAAATCAAAATTTATTATCATTATATTAAAACGGTTTAAACCACATATACCTACTTTTATTGGGGCGGGGGTGGCTCAGTCGATAGCCCGCCAGGTTCGTAATCTGCAGTTCCCAGGTTCGACTCCCAGCTGGGTCAGCGTTGAGAATTATCTCCGCAAAATTCCCCGCCCTGCCCACGGTCAGTAGGGGACACCGATGGGCTTGGAAAGGCCGCCGTCCGTCGGACGGGACGTTAAGCCTTGGCCACGTGTGCGGGAGAACCATACCCTGTGCACGTTAAAGAACAGGCTGGATGGCCTTGACGGGAGGCTACCATCTGTCTCCCAACAGCTGTTCCATTGGGTCGCCTCCCCCAACCTTCTCTGAGCCTTCGGGTCCATGTGACCTGGCCATTTAGCCAATGGTGTGCACAAAAGTGCCGCTCAGAGGTAAAACAACCCAACCCTACTTTTATTTTAAGTAACGGTTGTTAAAATAATATAATTAAGCAAATTGCAAAATTTACAGAATGGCAATTTTGAAAAATATATTACCTAAAATTTATCTGTCAGAGAACAGCAAACCGAAACATGTAAAGACCTAATCGAAAAACAGAAAACAATGCAGCAGTCATCATCTCAAAAAGGGAACCGATAGCTCAAGATCATCGTTGATTATTTTTTCAACATATGCATTCCGTTATCGTATTAGAAAACGAAACAGATAATTTAAATTACTTATTGAACGATAAAGTGATTGAATTCCAAAGACGTATCAAACGAGCAATGGTACTGAACAATAAAACTGGTTCCAAACCATCCAGCAGAGGATTAAAGTCTCTGGTGAATAACACAGTGTCACATTTCACGTCATTTTTCTATTATACCCACGTCTCAGTCTAGAAGGGAGGTTTGGAAGATAGATTCATTGGAGTAGAGGGGTGAATTTCTGATGAACTGTGATCCCTAGTATTTGAAAAGTTTGACAGACGAACCCACGTTAGTCAGGTGTATGTTATGAAACATGTATGTAATATCCTGAAAAAAAACTAAGACTGTACTTTATTCTCAAGAATTCTTGGAAGAATGTTTGTTTTAGTTTAATGTTCTTTTTCTCTTCGTTCCTAAGATCAGTAGTAGATATATGAGTCTCTGTGATAAATGATTCCGTCTGTTTGTGATAAGAACTATATATCCTAAATTTCAAACGTTTTTCTTACTTTTATAAATAAAAGAAAGAAAGAAACATAAGTTCATATTAAATTTTATTCAGTCTACTCTTATCATTTTTTTAACTTATCCACGTGTACAATTAAGTGTTTATTTACAATAAATTTATAACTTGTATTCTAAAACTATAACCTTACCACTCAAGTACGCGCTTAATATTGCACATTCATGATACTGTAGGATTTATGTTTTGCAATTTTATAGTCTATTGCCTAAATTCATTTTCCTTACGTTCGTGTGCAGTTTTTAAAAACTAGTAACTTTGTTTATGAAAATAGTAGTATTTGCAGTGGGGAATATGAAAATTTCGTTCATCAATATTGGGATAATAAAAGGCAAGTATTGTTCAAAGAATGAAGGAATTCCAAAGTCCGAAAAAATACGAATGTTATTGTAAAAGAGAATTCTTCCTCAGTACAGTCGAAGCTGTACTATAAACTATTAAAAATATTTGTCTTTTTCCTATAAATCAAATGTCGTACTTTATATACTTTAGAGAAAAAAATAAACGAGTTATAGTGAAAATTTGAAATATCGAAAGAAAAGCTGAGATATTTGAGGACTAACGCGACTGTATATAATGTAGGTTTCTGGATGTTTCTGGTGGGATATTAGCAATATAAGCGTAATAATTTGCAATGGGCGTGGACAAGGTGGGCAGCTGTCCACCCTAATTCTTAGAGAATAAGCAAGATTATATTTGCATCTACGAATTTTCGATGTGATTTAAACCTTGCAAACGATATCTAGTTAAATCATTTGTCTTGAATTGGCATCCCTTGTGGAGAAACTGTTCTGCACGAACATTCATAGATATGAGTGGCGTACGCAGGATTTTTTTTATTGGAGAGGGATGCTGTCAGAAATTTAGAGAGTATGTCAAGAATTTAAAATGAATAATAATAATTCAAACCGAAATGTATCAGGCAGTAAAATTTGATTAATATACGTAATCAAAAGCATTAATCCTTTAAATTTTGAAGAATCTTTTATTCACTCTTTATCATACTGAAAAACATACCATATATTAAGTGAGGGTGGGGTCCTGGTTTATATACATCCTGCCTATTTTGAATTCTGGGACTTCGCACGCCAAATATAATGTGTTACAATATAGTTAAGAAAATGCACATAATATAAATAAATGTCTTGGAAGATTTCAGTCTTTCTTAAAGCTGGTTTCAATAGCGATGACCATAGTAAAGATATAAGACGAAACTTTAACATTAAATTTAGTGACATGTTTTATTTTGTTATTGGAATCATTTGTATAAAATATCATTGTACTATACTGAACTGTGTTTTTAAATAAACGACTAATAACGGTAGGAGGAATGTTCTCAAAAATCACTACAAATGACTTGCAATGTGTTTTTAATGTTTACCTACATTTGTTTTTCTATTTTTTTATTTTTTGTTCAGAATTTAATGCTTTTTCTCTTAGTATGTAATATAAACTATTCTGTTCATTAGCTATTTCACAATATGGCTTAGAAGTTGAGTTGCATTTTTAGAGAAAAAAATTCTGGCACTCTAAGAGTTAAAGGAGAGCTTCAAAAGTTCTTATTTAAAGAAAAGATGATTATAAAATCGTTTTATTTATTTCAGGGATGCAGGGTATCATAATCATCCGCCCAGTATTGGGTCTGCTCATTGGTGTTGTAGTGGCTTTAGTCATTGTTGCTGTGGTAGTGATTGTGTACATGAAAATCAAAAGGCATCGCAAAGACAAAGGTAAGTACATAAAACATTTTTGGCATAATTTCATTATTTTTAGCAAGTGAAGAAAAATTAAGAGATTATTTTAATAGCGTCTCATATTTCGCTCTCGTCTTAATTTATGTCTTTATTGCTTGTGACAGGAATTAAACAAACATGACTTTCAGGTAATCAGATATTGGTCATTTAATCATACTCTGTCAAGCCGTAGCTGTCTACGACTAGTCCTCAAGTATCACCATTTATACAACAGATTTCCTACATAGCAGGGTAGGGGCTGGCTCCATCGGTGCTGGGGGTAGGATGGCTGAGTCGCTACTGCGTCAGGTTCGTAATCTGCAGTTCCCAGGTTCGAATATGCAAACGTTCGCCAAACGTTGATATTTATCTTTGCTAAACTCTCCGCCCTCCCTTAATCAGTAGGGGATATCTATGCACTTAGAGAGGCCGCCATCCCTAGAATGCAACGTAAAGCTGTGGTTCCCGTGTGCGGGAGCGTCACATCCTTTACACATTAAAGAACATGCTGAATGGCCTTGACGGAAGACTACCATCTGTGTCCTAACAGCTGTCCCGGGGATGCCTTTCCTAAACGTTTCTGGGCCTTTGGGGTTCTTGTGACTGGTCATTAAGCCCATTGTGTGCAAATAAGTGCTGCTCACAGGTAAAACAAACCAACTGGATAAACGTGACGGGCAGCTTTTATCTATATCTTACTCTCCAGCAGATCCTCTTCCCCTAACCAATTCTTAACCCTTGGGGGGGGGGAGGTTCAAATCTGTCTGTTTAGTCCCTTGTGTGCACAAAAGCGCAACTCAGAGATGAAATGTCTCAGTCCTTTTCTGTGCATGGTATCACCGTAATATGTATTCCATACATCACCATAAACAGGAATTATGAAACGAGTTATATCTCCTAGTACTTTTTAGCGCTATCCATAGTAATAACATCACAGACGTAATTACTTCTAACAACAAATTTATCGTTTAAATTCGGGAAAGTGAAATGAATTTTAAACTCGAACTAGGGTTCTATGATAGTTAGTGACTAATGTTTAACGCAATGAACACTTGAAAGGGGAAATTCCTATGCTAAATTTGAGACCACATATTAGGGAAATTACTAGGAGGATCGAAATCTGTTACAAAAGACAGCAAAGCGTTTCAATAGTGAATGAATAGGCACGTGCTCCGTTCGAAAACGACTAAGCACTCATTGAACATTATTTTTTTTCGAAAACTGGCTCCCTTTCTACTCATGTCAACCGTCCGGATAAAAATAACCGCTATTATTTATATAAATAAAATAAATAAATACTCCTTCAAGCAGCTGCCTGTCACAGAGGTCTGACAGGAGCCTGTCAGTTTATATGCCATAGTAGAAGGTCTGTGAGAATGGCGGGACCTCAGCAGCAAAACATCACACACAACCCGAGGCTCGAATTCAGGTCCCTTAGATCAGCAGCCAAGCGTGCTAACCACTCGGCCACGGGACGACTTTATTTATATAATATTATATTTAATATATCCACATATTGTATATTAGACTTAATATTTATCCGCTCTTGCTTGTTTGTGAGCTATCTTTGTATGCTATGTATATGGCCAAGAAATTTCTTTTAGCTTGCAGAGGTTCTTTCATGAAAACATATATACACTGAAACAGAAGATAGATCATTATATCGGAATCAACACACAATGACATACCCGTAAAAGTAGAAATAGGCTGTTGGAATTCGCTAATCGGGGGTGAACTTGGCTATCCTTCAGTTTAGAAATTTGAAAGAGAGATCTCCAAAAGGTTAATAAAATGTAAGCAAATTAAAAACTAAACTGCAAAAATGAAGCGGGATATTTGGCTCCTTTATTGAATTCTCCCTCCCCCTAAGTACTGTATTCCAAGGCTAATTGGCATTGTTGCATTTCTGAGTGAAAACGAACGTTTACCAAAGAAGTGTGTGATTAGGTGAAGATATATGAACACGTTGATTCTCCGTCTACTATTAATTCATAAATGATCATCTCTATAAATTGTCATAAGAAAAGGGTATCTAAACTTAAGAAAATTCCATATTGAGATCAAGTAAAATTTCACTCCTTTTGTGAATCACAAAATCTTCCTAGGAATAATTAATAGTCCCGTAACTGATATTTAACAAAAGAGGCAATATCGTCCTCAGTTAACCTTTACTCTGAATAACCGCAGCATATCCTTTCTGTCATGTTGTGCCGAATGAGCTGAGTGTTCGCCGCAGTTGCAGCCATACTCAGGTCCGCATTGTTGCAGGATCTACCACTGAGAGACATTTCCTGACCGTCGTCAGCGAACACCCACTGCGCTGTCGGAGTTCATAATACTTCGCTTATTGTCGCTGCATGAGTCCTGACTGCTCGGCGTGCTCCAGTTTCACCAATAGAGTGGTCTGGAGCGGTAAATTGATCTAGATCCGCATTGCAAATCGAATACTTGTAGAAGATTAATGGAACTACTACCTCTAGTTATGCTTTTAGTAAAAAATTAATTTACAAGTAGGAAATTAATCTAATAATTATAATAAAAAAATATGTACTTAAGATACTTATTCAAACATTATCATTTTGTTGCAGCGGCCAAGAGAACACCAGCAGTTGTTGACAAGTAAGTAACGATATTTCTTTTTAGCTTTTTATCTTTCTAGCATTGCCACATTTTTGTGGTATATTTCTCCGCTTTAAGTAAAGTGTTTTAACACTCTTTATTACGACTTTTTAAAGTTTATTTCAACTTAAATACTTTAAATTTAAAATTAAAAAGGGGAAATTATAATTATAAGCAATGAGGAATAATGACAAAAATTTCGATGTCCAAAACTCCACTTCCCTTGAATGTAAGGAAAAACATAGTGCATTAGACAAATGCAAATAAAAATGTATGATTATTATCATAACCAAAAACAAAATATAGAAATCTATGAAGAAAGGCGTAAAACCTTTTTTGGAGCTGCATTTCTGACAATAGTTTGGCATTGTAAAATAAATTTTAATTAACCGAAATACCTAACGTTCTCAAATTACCAAGTGACATATTTGCTAGAGTGTGCTAAATTATACCTCTGGCTTTACATATTTCCGTTTCAGTTTATTTAAAGGACACTTATTCCATCTTATACAATATTTCGTTCAGCAGACCCGTCCAACCCGCAGTTCATTGCAAAAGAAGTTGTGGCAAATGAAACAAATAATTGGTATATTGAATCTAGGTACAAACATTTCTAGGCGCATAATTAACAGATTTTGCCAACTCGTATTACTCATTAGAAACATAAATTTTTGTTTTTAGCCAAGATATTTTCTTGATTCCTTAAAAATATAGTTTTTTTTTCTCTACTAAATGAAAATGTTTGTTTTCGTTTTTAGGTAGAGACTTTTTCCCACAACTCTTTAAGAATATAATTTTTTCTTAATGTATCTGCACTATATGTGGACAAACCTGTTATAGATTATCTCTCGTGGGCTTAACTTAATAACATGGGAAATGGTTGGAACTTTCTCTACAATGATTTATATCCGTGACGAGTGATATTCGAACAAAATTGATTTTTTTTAACTTTTTCCCTTTTAAAAAGCTTATTTTTAAATTTTGCACCCTAATTAATATATTTGATTGCCTGATAATATATTAGAATTCATTTGTCATTAAAATTCGACATATAATGTATGTATAGTCCCAAATATTTTTTTCTTTAACTTTACATAAACATAAATGTTATAATTTAATGTTATATTATCATAATTATTCATAGACAATTAAAAACGCAACCATAATTTTCTTGATTATAAACAGAGTATTTTTCAAAATATATGATGACTTTTCATTTCAGATGCCAAACTCCGTTAAAGAAAGATACAGATGATGTAGGAGATAGCGAAGAGAAGGGACCAGATATCATTCCAGCAAATATTAACAATAGACCACACTTTATTGTTAATGGTTGGTAGTAGTATTAATAAGTATTAATAATAGCAGCATTAAGAACTAATGCATTTCTAGGAACTTCTTAAGAAATAATTATATAAAGCCTTCAAACGCTACCGAAAAATTATTAAAAAACGAAACAAATGTATAGAGTTTTGGTAAAAAAATCCTATAATGCAAAATTTTCGACATATGCATGTTTAATTTTAAATATTAGAATATCTTAATTGTATAAAATATGTTATTTGCAATAAGAGGAATGCGCTTTTCGTACAAGGGAAATTGATTTTATTGTAAATTTGAGCTAATGGTAAGATGAAGCGCAGCAATAGATTGAAAACATTCAAATAATAGCAATAATCCAATGCAGCAACGAAGGGTATCTGTAACTGTCCATTACCAGAATAGTTTATGAGTATGCTCTGATTCTAGGTGTCTCAATAGTCTATCCTTAATAGTCTATTCTTCAATAGTCTACTGATTGTAATGTAAACAAGGTATTGCATCGCATAAATAAGATACCTATGTGCCCGAAAAAACGAAAGAAAATTTAAATTTTATTCATAGCATCAAAACACACAACTTTGATGTTTTAATACCTATAAATTGCATTCGTAGCCCATGGCTGCTTGAGCATAATGATGATGATGTAAATATACGCATTTACACTGATATCGAAATTTTCAATCTAAGTTTCGAAATATATTTTCTTTCTAAACAAAAAAAAAATGGAAAAATGTGAATGCAGTTAAATTTTTTATTCAAGTTGAAAAATCTATCGATTTCCAACCTTCCTTTTCTGGCTTTAAAGAGGAATAGATTCCGGAATATTTAATAGGAACAATACAAATCCTAAGAAAACCTTACATACAATTAACAATTATTTGCGCAGATTTCTAAAATATGCATTAATTTGTTAAATGATCTGAAATAATATTTATTATTTAAGTTTTAAATAACTTCTGAAGTAAATTTTTATGTTGTTTTTAAGTATTCAAATTTTAGCATTTCGTTTAATATTGAAAGAATATCGTTGAAAATCTTAAATTTGATAGGTTGAATTGATATTTGTAATATATCTTCAGTCAAAATTTCATTGAATAACTTGCTATAGACGATACATATCTTCGAAATTATCTCCATTTAAAATAACATCGTGTTGTACCAACTTTTGCCGATTATTGTATCAAGGCTATTTAATAATAAAGCAGGAATAAATAATAATATAGCATAATAAGCAAGGAAAGAGAATTGTTTGCATACACACTATACAGGGAAATTGACTATGGGTAAACCAAATTGTTTATTTACTAACTGAAAAATATTCATCAATGAAATCTGGAAATTATGTTGGTTAATAAAATATCGTATGAAGTGAGATTTTACCAAATTGCCGAAAATATTTCTGCACAGCGATGTAATGTTTCAACTGCCATAGTTTTCTGGAGTCAAAGATTTCTCGAAACCTGGTGTAGAATACAAAGTAGATAGATGGGAGATCAAGATTTTTCAGTTTTGCTGAACTCTAATTAAAAAAGAATCGAACATAGTCTAAGTAAAACTCTAAGTAGAACTCTAAGAAAACAGAAACGCAAATAAAACTCTAAGTAAAAAGAATTCTAAGTAAAATTGAATCACCGCTAATCAATGCTGTACCACTGTGCCACCGACGCTAGAGTATTATGTAAGAACCTTAAGAAGTGAATGCCAGTTTTGTGATTTAATTCGAAAGACTCAGATTACATCTCCCAAGAGTTTTATTCGGAGCCTCGCACATCTCTAATACCATACAATAGCTCTTCGGAAGTTCTGTTAACGAAACAGATAATCATTGCTGCTTTCCGAGCGGTTTTTAAGCCACGGAAACTATATAATTATCCGTCTACAGGTAATTGGTTCCTTAAGAGAATGGTGATTTTAGCATTGATACTGTAAATCTCGGTATCTATCAATTAACTGAATTATGCAAACAGTTACGGTGGTTTTAGTTTAAGGAATTGAATTATGTAAAATACAATTAGCGAGGTAAAGCCACTCTCCGTCGTAGCAGCCATTTATCTCTAGGTTTCATCGATACAAATTACTATACAGCAATTTGGATAAAACATCGGTAATGTTAGAGTGATTATCTCAAGGATATAAAATGTTATTTTTCCTTTGTACCGGTCAAAAACGATCTTTGCATTTCTTAATTTATTAAGCAATTCAACGTAAATCAACAGTGTGCCTTAGGATTTTTCTGTAGTTTAAAGATAACGTCTACAAGCGCGAAAAAGCTATGATTCATTTCACTGGAAGAAGCCAGATAAGAGAACTAATAATGGCAGTAATTATTTGTGTCTACTACTGCTAGTTGTTTCATGTCAGGGTAAAAAAAAATCTTCAACGTAACAAAAAAAGAGAGAGAAAAGGCGAAAATTTATAAACTTCAGTTAAATAATTTGTGATTCCTCCCGTTGTAATACAACTGATAGGGCATTTTGAATTTAAGCAGTTGATCAGAGTCAGTATAACATATATTATACAATTCGAGTCACTTGGTTACAATAATTATCAAAGAATAATTAAAATGTTCTTCATAACAACTGTTTTCTAGAAATGGTATATTGTCTGACTAAATTCAGTGTCAATGCTCCATGTATTACTTTATCGAGCTGTAAATATCTATCATCACGGAATATACACACTTCAAACGATAAATAGCGAAGATACAGGCTCATGGTTTATCGTAAACATTGATAAATTCGATCTAAATTTAGAAACTATTGCATGAACGAATATTACGTCAAACTTGTTCCATTTCTAGCATGTTCACCCAATTGTTTAAAGAATCCCAAGAAGGCGTTACTCGTTCTGTTGACAAAGAGTTGGGCGATTCTAACTCTTGAAATATCACATAAAATGAATGACCTATTTCTCATTTTCGGAGATGCGCCTAAAGCGAGAGGTATAAATCATTTTAGACAAGTGCTGATCTTTTGAAAAATGTCCCTTTAAAACCATTTTGCATATGCTGAAGGAATAATAATAAATCATATTCAGTATTATCGCTAAGTTTGGATAATAAGCATCGAGAAAATAAGCGATGACACCTGGTAAACAGTATTTTATTTTTTACAACAACAAGCGTCAAATTTGATAAAGGGATTCTAGTTATAGAAATGTTGCTTAAAAATCTAGTCAGTTCTCTGTAGATCAATTGTTTTAAGAGTATATCTCTAAGTGTCGGATTTCTAAAATACATGATGGATAATATGAACAAAGCCTAAAATAAAATGCAACCAAAAAATTTCTTTGTATAAACATTAATTTTACTCTTTTATACATTTAACTGCAAATTGCTTCTTTCAAGTAAGTAATTTAACTCCGGCTTTCCAAAAATATTTAAAACGTGCATTGTGCATGTTAGCAATGAGATCATATCTAGATGCTATTGTGTTTATTTCTTTTATTAAAACCATTGAGTAGTGGACAATTTGTTGTAACCCGTTGTCTGTTTGTTATGGAACGTTTCTTCGGACAACATAGAGAGTAGTGACAATATCCTTTTGTTCTGTACTTCTGCAGAAGAGAAGAAAGAACAAACTTCTCCAGCCAAAAATACCGCTGCAGTCTGCCATTGGGGCTCCCCGCCAAGGAATCCCCTTCTTGAGAACAGCGCAGCATTACAGCAGTGTACCACTTTCAGGAGGGTATGGAGATTTTACTTAACTTTTGTAAATGATATAAAACTGAACGTTATAGTATTTTTACCACAGGGATATTTTCGCGGTGCTATTTTAAATACTATAATATACATTTTGCTCATTTTTTTTAACTACTAGCTTTAAAATGGTTAGTGTGCAAGCTGTTTTGATCTTAGAAGTATGATTGATGTTTTGAGTGCTACCCCGAACTCGATGGAGAAATACTGCCACAAATCGAAGTAGTAGGAGGCAGACAACCGCTTCGAACCGCGGCCCACCTGGCAGCAATAACAAAAATTGTCATTGCCTCTGATGCGAGAATATTCAGGAACCCAACAGAATCTGATGGAAGATGTGGTAGCCAGATGATAGGGAGATGTCTGATTTTGAAGAGAATAGGCCAAGGTCTCATCGTGGCTAAAATTTGTGGTGAACTAAGTGAGTTGATATAAAACACTCTGACAATGGTACTCTGAACACGGACACGAAAAGAACTAGAAAAAAGAAATCTGGTGATGAAGAATGGCATATGACAGTGCAAGCCAAACTCCTGGAGGTAACTAAGGTATCCTAAAGCTTTTCTATAGCAAAGAATGTTAATATCAATTGCTCTTGTCATGAAAAAACTGATAATCGTTTGTAAGCATATCAAGTGGTCAAGGATTGTCCAGTCGTAAATCGTAGGCCTTCTTTCCAACACCAACTTCGGCTTTCGTAGTAGGCAATGAAGGCCGAAGTTGGTGTTGAAAAGAAGGCCTACGGTTTCTAAATACCATATGAGTCTGCCGTTAAGCATTCTTACCAGCACCTTCCCTATACAGTTCATCGTCCCAATGGGATAATGCTTGGAAGGAAGGCTTCGTGAAGGACAAGATGACAGCATCAAGTAGGAGTGTGAACACCGCTCTTAAAGGAAGATGCAATTAAAATGTAGAGCAGCCAATCCTTGTGCCGCTGCGAGATATGTTGGAGAATGGCATAACAGAAACCAGGCCGACAAGCAGAAAACGAGAAAGATGAAATAAAGGCACAGCTCCTTCACTCTAAATGACTTGTGTTGCTCAAGACCATGTGAATGGAAATACGACAATGAAATATTTTCGCCTTGATCTTCAGGGCAAAAAACTCGGAAGAATAGGATGAAGAAGAATAGGTTAAAGAAACCGTTTCCCCAAATCATTGGCAATTACTATGAAATCAGCAATTGCACTTCAGCTGTGCTCCAGGATCGATAGTGATTGGGACGAATGGTTTCCACCCACCTTTTGGACTCTATCCTGAATGGTATTAGAATTGGTTATGCGAGTGATAGAAAACACTGATCAAAGATTTCTTTGCGTATAGGCTCTGAACATATCAGGATTTATCACATGCCCATTAAAATGCATTAAGTTTGGGGTATGCGAGTGATAGAAAACACTGATCGAAGATTTCTTTGCGTATAGGCTCTAAACATATCAGGATTTATCACATGCCCATTAAAATGCATTAAGTTTGGGGTATGTTGGATATCACCAAAACAACCCTCAGACCTCAATCTGAGTCTTATGAGCTATGGTGTCGTGAGAACCATTGTCCGTGGGAACAAAGAAACCGTGTCGAAGTGTCGAGGATGAGAGGCCTGGAAACTGGAAATTGCAGTCAATGATCTCCTCTACTGAAACATTTATAATCTCCTAGCTGATCGAGTGTGAACCAAAATCGCAGAGCATTTATTTATGTTTCAAATTTTCCTCCGAGGACAAAAGTTAAAAAATTGAGAGTGGTATATTTCCATGTTCTCCAATCAATCCTAGGAACATAGATCAAAGACCTATATTCAATTAGGGGAGGCAGACTACTTTTCCACCTAATGGACCACTTTGATTTAGAATACCAGGCTGTCTGAGATCGGGAACGAGAAGGATTTCCAGATGTGGATGCGGAGCAGCAATGAAATATGGAGTAAGTGTTGAAGCTGATGCAAATTGCATTTTCACCTGTTTCAAGAATTACTTAGCCATAGATGAGGAAGATCAGAAGGTAGAACACTGATAACAACATGCATCATAATGGAAGTGGTGGCAACAGATGCTTTTCGTATTATCATATTGGGGTAAGAAATCTGTCGTGTCAGAGGCCAGTGCAGTTTGCTCTATTTTGCGTAAGAGATTCATTGTTTTGAAGAATTGTGCTAATTTTTCTCATTTTATTTAGGAGAGTTTAAATGGGTGCCACTATAATTTACGCTTCAATACGTTTAGCAGATAAAGATCTCAATCAAATATATCAATATCTCGATTTTGAACAATATTCGTTCAGTATTTAATGAGTTATGGAAGTTTGAATATTTAACAAGAGTAATGCCGGTCACAAAAATTAACTTCAGAAATCAATTAAAACTTAATAATAAGTACTGCAACAAAGTTCCTTATCTGCTATCATAGTGAAGCGTAAAATACAGATGTTTGCGATTTCAGATTAATCACAATGTTCTGGATCATGAGTTCCACACAGAGAACACAGGTAGGCTTACCACGGCATGCTGTGCGGGCATGATCATACCTCTTGATAGTTCAAAAGTTGGAAAGGTGCGATTGTAGCATGCAGTGTAACTTGATGGTGGCGGGCAGGCTTGACTTATTGAATGTACTAGTTACATAAGTTAAGGAACGACCCTATGTTAGGTCAATGGGAAGCTAATGTCAAAGCTCTTTAACTTCTAAAATCATAAATTACTGATTTTTATAAAATGTGATAGCAGATAAAGATATCAATCAAAAATATAATATCTCAATCTTCAACAATATTAATTCAATATTTAATGAATTATGGAAGTTTGCATATTGAACAACAGCAATGTTAGCGTGGTTGCTCCGGGTATAGCATGGATGTTTATGTTGCCTTTCAGCTGAGGTCCCGCCTTCCTCACACATCTTCTACTATGACGTAAAAATTCATAGTCTTCCCTGAGACCTCTGTGGCAAGAAGCTGCTTGAAATGATTTTTTTCTTAATGCCAGTCTTAAGGAGCTTAAACAAAACTGATGAATAGTGAAAGCATTCTTCACACAAACTTCTGAAATACACAGTTATTTTATTAAACATTTTTTTTTTGTTTGTCATATAGGACAAAGAAGAATCCTAGAAGTTAGTCCTAGCTTTTATAGGTCTTCTCATATAAGGACATGTCCTACTAAGACCGAAGTCACTGCTGACCAAAGCCTCAGTTATAACTAACACAACACACAAAGTTTGCCTTGCTGGAACAGTCGTTAGCTGCCTAACCAATATGCCAGTTAAGGAACTTTGTTACAGTATTTATTGCTAAGTTTTAATTAATTTCTGAAGTCATTTTTTGTGACTGGCATTACTCTTGTTAAATGTTCAAACTTTCATTAAATACTGAACGAATATTTTTCAAAATCGAGCTATTGATATATTTGATTGAGATCATATCTGCTATCACATTTTTCTAAAGAACAACAAAAAACTTATTTTAGAAGTTATAGAACTTCGACGTTATTTTCCCATTGATATAACATGAGATTGTTCCTTAATTTATGGAAACTGTTGTATCAGTATCCATGTGAGATGTTTTGTCATTGCGACATGAGGAAACTCCATTGAATGTGAACACTCCTTAGATATGTAATTATGAACAGAAAAGAATGAGAAGGTCCCACAGATGTCTCCCCATACTAAAGAGTTACGGGGCTGGTGGATAGTGATGGTAACAGGCATCCAACTAATCACTATAAACTTCAGGAGTAATTCTGATTGTTCAGAATTCTCAATCAGTACCAGCACTTCCCAGATCTTAGGCATTTGATGGATTTCCGTGAACCCGCGAGACCTTCCAAGGTTTTTAAAGGAAAAAAGGAACATATCCCCAATAAAATGGTCACCCAAGGAATGGATGAACAGAAGAAACAGATGATAAAATGATAAAGATGAGGAGATAATGAAGATGAATTATCAAGTCACTATCACTTAGCAGCCAAGACAGAAGAATTGGAATTTGACAACATCATATTTTAAATGAGAAATTACAGTGCTCATGAAGCGTCCAAAATCGGCCGCAACAAGACAGGATTCCAGGGCTGAACCGTCATCGTCTCAATACAGGCTGGAAATGTGAGTCTTATGGCAGGAACATGGCAAGAAAACTAATTAACTTTTGGACACGGAACTCACTATACTACATGGGTGATTTTCATAGCGAATCCCACCAGTTGAATGGTCGCAGGGAAGCTAGTCAAAGACCTCGTCCATTGTAGTCTATTCTCGCACTGTCCAGCACTGCAACTAATAGGTCTCCTATCTACAAAACAAACAGAAGGAACTTCACCATCCTAAGAATAGTGAGAAACAGATGAGGACTCCCGTACAACTATCAGGATGATCCTTTCCAGTGAAAACCACGGAACACGACAAATATGAGAGGTCATTTAGAACCACATAGAAAAAGCAACCGGATAAGCGAAACCTTCACAAGGGTATCCATCACCATGAACAAAGACATGATTTAAATCGTATAAGAAATACTTCATTTCGATTAATATTATTAATTTCTTTTAGAAACATGGAAGTTAAATGGAGAAAAAAAACAGCAAAATGCGAAACGAGAGTGGCCAGTGAAGCATTTTGTATTTGAACACAAGCTGTTAAATGGAGGCTATTCTCCTCGATAAGCTTTATGGGCTCTAATTGCATTACATACTCCCTGGGCCTTTTCGACTTTATATCCAACAATGATTATACAGAAAAAAGAAGTACAGAGCTAATTGAAATTCCATGAAAGAAAAATAAACAACTATCAAAATAATTTACAACATTCTATTTTTAAATTAATGGACTTCATATGCTTTCCTAGCTATAAAAAATTGTTGAGTTGGGTTGTTTTACCTCTGAGCGGCACTTTTTTTGCACACCATGGGCTAAATGGCCAGGTCACATGGACCCCGAAGGCTCAGAGAAGGTTGGGGTAGGGGACCCACTGGAACAGCTGTTGGGAGACAGATGGTAGCCTCCCGTCAAGGCCATCCAGCGTGTTCTTTAACGTGCACAGGGTATGGCTCTCCCGCACACGGGTCCACGGCTTAACGTCCCATCCGACGGACGGCGGCCTTTCCAAGCCCATCGGTGTCCCCTACTGACCGTGGGCAGGGCGGGGAATTTTGCGGAGATAAATCTCAACGCTGACCCAGCTGGGACTCGAACCTGGGAACTACAGATTATGAGCCTGGCGCGCTACCGACTGAGCCACCTCCGCCCCATAAAAAATTGAAATCAGAATTAAAGAATGATATTATACTTGAAAACGTTCTTAGTACTAAAGTACAACATGTTCTTCTGTAGTAGAAAACGGGCCGAGTTATTCCCCCCATCCCCCTTTTGAGAATGCTAGTAACTGCAACGGAGGGAAAAAAAAAAAAAAAAAAAAAACATTAATTGTATATACAGGGTGAATCTGAAAAAGTGGGCAAAACTTTACGGGGTGGTAGAACGCAGCTATACGAGCAATATTCGTCATAGAATGTATGGTCGGAACGCGAACGGCGAGAAGTGAAAAGGTAGTTTTCCACTGTCACATTTAAAGAATGAACACAAGAAGGAGAGGAGATACTTCAGAAAACATTTTATTAACAGGAATGTAATTTAGGTACATGCTCAAAGAAATTGCTCAAAAGAGCTGCCGCCAGCTGTAATGCAGGCTTCACACCTGCGGGATAGGGACCGACGCACATTTGCGAAGACACCAGGCATTTCCCGAATATCGCCGGCAACAACGGCGATCCTGGCGACTAGATCCATATCGGTGTCAATGGGGCACTCGTAGATTAGGCTTTTCATATGGCCCCACCGTACACAAAGTGCATATCCGCCATTTCGTGGTTAGTATAACCAGCCATCCTCTCGGCAATCCACGGTAGAATTGCCGTTGGGTGCAAGGACCGACCCTTTTATACCATTTCCAACGCCACCTAGCGGCTCGCCGTTTGCGTTCCGACCATACATTCTATGACGAATATTGCTCGTATAGCTGCGTTCTACCACCCCGTAAAGTTTTGCCCACTTTTTCAGATTCACCCTGTATATATATTTACGGTATATTTCAAGAAATATTTTAAACACGTCTAAAACGGAAAGAAATAAACCGGAACAGTGTTTTGGGGTTCATTCCAGCTGGATCTTTATCCTCCCTTTCACTCGGATCACTTGGTTCCCTCTCCTCCCCACACACGCACTCACACCTTTTCGTTTTGATCCAGGACTGCTAGAAACCTTTTCGCCTTCCGGTAATAAGGTTATGAGCCGTATATTGTTCAGCAACGTCACATCGTAGTGGGCTAAAGCTAGCCATGTTTCGCGGACAATGCAATTACTCAAGGTTGGATACTGCGTTTGGTGATATAGTGTACCATTTAATAATCGTGGATACTCGAAATGCGATTAGCAAGGTATTGCTAATCGCATTTCGATTAGCAATACCTTGCCAATCAGTCTTTGCTCAAAAATACTAATACTTAGCGACTCAGTCTTTGCTCAAAATAAAAGAAAGCTGCTAAAAATAATAAAAATATCAGTGATTTCCCATTTAGACCACATATGGCTAAAAACCTAGAAATCCAAAGCAATGCAGCTCCCAAATGATTCTTCTTTGTGCTCATTAAGACTGGTCACGTCCCTCGTTGAACTCTGTAGACCTGTAGTTTCTTTCCGCTATTCTCCCCAACTCGCCTTAATTCTCGCCTGTCTCGTTCATTCCAGATACTCTCCCACCTAGTGTTTCTCTTCGTAGACGATGTCTTACTCGTTCTTTCCAGGAAGACATCGCTTTCCACTTTCGAAACCGTATCTCTCTCTCTCTCTGAAACGTGCACCAGTATCGCAGTCCTAATCGTGAAAGCGCTTAATAAACTGACCTAAACAATTAAACTGAAGTCCCTAAGGGGTATTTTCGTTTTAGTTTTTGGCCAAGATGTACTTGTACGAAGAATGGAATGCTGGTTCAGATATTATATTTTCTTATGTCCGTGGTTTGTGATAGTTCACTACTTCTGTTGGCTTCCAGTTTTGGGCTCGGTTGTTTACCTCTGAGTTGCCATTTTTTTTCACAAAATGGGGTAAATGACTACGCCACAAGGGCTGAGAAGAGACTGGGGGAAGAACACTCACTGAACAGCTATAAAGAGACAGATATAAGCCTCTCGTCAAGTCCATGCAGAATGTTCTTTAATGTGCAGCGGGTATGGCTTTCCTGCACTACGACTTTACGTACCATCTAATGGTCAGCAATCTTTATAAACCCATCGGAATCTCCTTCCTCACCGAGGGCAGGGTGGTGGTTTATCGGACTATTGATATGTTTTAGAGCTGACTTTAATCTTTAACGTAACTTTACCACTGTCATTCTAAATTTCTAACATAAATAGTTCGCATGCAATATTCGTTTAAAGTTTTTCGCAATTTCCAACATTTTCACCTTTCGAGGGCGCTATTACAATTTTCTATTTTCCGCCTTAAGAACCCTCTAACATGTTTATCTGTTAGAGGGTTCTTAAGGATTTTAAAACTAACGAGTGATTGGGAAAATGCAAAATATGTTCAACTCTGGCACAAATAGGACTCGGACCTGGGAACTGCAGATTACGAGACTGGCGCGCTACCGATAGAGTTAACTCTCCATCCCTGACTTGCAGGTGCCCAGTGTTTCTTATGGTATCAATAGTTTCCCAACCTATAGAATATCTCTCGAAACATACAAAAGTACTATTTGTAACTGACATAAAAGTTAAATTCAATAATATGAGATATAATTTAATTTACATTTAACCATTACCTGTGATAGTTAAGGAAGTCTTACAGCTTGTTTAATCAGTTGACAACACAAGACCACTTTTAACTCTAAGGGAAGATTTAAGTTTCAAAATAATTATATTGTTTATGATTTAAACTGACAAGATCTTGTCAAACCTTGTACAAGTAGCTGTTTGATTGGTACTTTTTTTTCATTTATTATTCAGACACTGTGATTAAAAATACATTACTTGAATTTGCCTTCTGATTCTGCTTAATTGACGTAGAAAGTCATCTTGACGTCATTGTTGAGCTGTAAGAATTTAAGCCATTCAAGGCTTAAATTTTTAACTAACTGACAAGAAAGTTCAATGTACTACATGTAGTAAGGTACTGGCTATTTTCAATAGCAAAAATAAACTTTAAGATTTTTGCATCGTATACGAGTGTGATACAAAGAGAAATACAGTGATAAAAATGTCCAGGCTGCCTCTTATTCAGGTGTTGTGCTATTTGAATAAATGCGGTTTTTATGCTTACGTTATTTTTAAATGCAGCATGAGTTTTGTTACTCCTAGAACTGGCCCTGTTTGCGATAAATATTGTAGTGTTAATTTCTCTCGTTTCATTACCCAATTCATAACAAGGAATTCTTTTTCTACTTCTCCTACTTACTTCTAAGACATCAACAAAGCGTTATAGGAGAGTAGTTTCATCATCGGCTCTGACAAGTGATTGCAATATTAATTTCCATCGTGACTTGGAAATGGTGACCTCTCTCTTCTCATTTCGTATATAAGGAATGAGGGGGGAAAAAAGTCAGTAGGGATCAAATCTGGGAAGCATTGAGGATGCTGAATTCCCGAGGTCCAGTATGAAGGGGAAAAAATAGTGAACAAAGAGAGTGATGAACGACCAAATGCGTCGGCGTGCTAGAAGACTGAATTCCCAGATGAGTGAGCAGTGCCCGTTGGCGTTAACTGTAGCTTGCAAACAGATCGGAACTTCAGAGCAGCAAGAAAGAAGAGGTCAGTGTTTTACCTTGTCCCACAGATGGATGATGAATGATACGGCGGGAGTTAAGAAAAAATCTCGCATGTTATTCGTTGTCAAAAAAAAGTGAAACAACATAAAGGAAGAGTTGATAAAGATGCTATCTCAGATATGTATTTCGAAAAAAAAAGCTTGTTCTTTCCGTCAACATTCAATGAATGAACTATTCCTAGGTATACACGCTAGACTAGAAAGGAAATGGCGAATTCAAGTGTTATGGCAAGTCTAATAGAAAAGGTATTTCGAGAAATAAATTTTTATGTGAATGATACTGAAGGTAAGCTAAAGATCTGAATTATATTGCTAGTTATATTTAAACCAATATATCTTTCAGTTTTTCATCCATTTCGAGGAATCTTTTTTCTAAATTTAATTTGGAAACTGTAAATATAAAAAATAAGGAACTCGAAGGAATATATATTACCTCTTGCGAATAGGATATACTCGTTTTCAAAAAGAATGAAATATTATATTTAATGCTTTACACATTATAGCATTCAGAAATTTGAACTAATTAATGATTGGAAAAATATAAATGGTAATAAGGTATTAAGTACCTGAAAAATATTTCATTTCATTTATCTTTTAAACGAAAAAGTTGCGTTTTCCACACACACACACACACCCTGGAGTAAGGGGATAAATGATTGCTGCCTTAACTTCTTGACCATCACACTTTACCACTATCATTCTAAATTTCTAGCATAAATAGATCGCATGCAATATTCGTTTAAAGTTTTTCGCAATTTCCAACATTTTCACCGTTCGAGGGCGCTATTACAATTTTCTATTTTCCGCCTTAAGAACCCTCTAACAACGGATGTTAAAACTACGAGTGATTGGGAAAATGCAAATAGCGATAATTTATTAGCATCTACAGAACACAAAAACAAATTTTCATTTATCTCTTAAAACCAAAAAAATTACGTTTTCCCACCCAAATATTGTTACAAGGGGGCAAATCTTTACTGCGAATGTAAACTTATTGACTTTGATACTCTACCACCAAACATTCAAATTTCCAGCAAATACAGATCATTTGCAATATTTTTTCAAAGATTTGGCGTTTTCCATATTGTAGCGGGTGGGAAATTTGCAAAATGCGAATCGTAATGTTTGATCAATACTTATCATTCCCAAAAAGTTAAATTTATTTTTCTCTGAAAGCAAAAATGTTGAATATCTACAGATAGTAAGACAAAAAAAGAGAAATATTAGTTCATTTTTTAATACGAGCAAATGTTGAAGAGCCTTTAACAGAAGTAAATGATAGTAAACTAACAGAAGACAAATAATTTTGAATGCAAAAGAGTTTGCTGGAGAAAGCGGCATAAGTAATTTAGAAGCGAGCGATCAACTATTTGAAAAATTATGGAATTCTAAAAGGGTTATATTAAAAAACGAAAAAATATAAGAAAGGAAAACAAAATCAGGTTTCAATTAGATAATAAAATAAAAAAAAAATAAATATATAAATTTTGATCATAATACGTGGTGGAATGGGAAAAATTTGTATGTAAATTTTGTTAACTAACGCCATGCTTTCAGAAAGTAATGTTCAGAGAGGAGGAAATAGCAATTGAATCAAGTGGAGAGCCACCATTTGCATATCTTACTTTGAATTTCGTCAGCAATTTGGCCCTAATTTAGGTTTATGTAGAGGAAATTCAAAAACATTAATCCTTTTGTATTTAATGGGCATCAAGTGTAAAACTTAGGATAAGGTAATTAAATCTTGTAGCAGAATTTCTGTAATGTTTTCTCCATCGAAAAAACTGCCGAACAATTGTAACAATATTTTGCATCTATTTAAACAACGAAAAAAATTGTTTGTTTTTTTGCGATGAACAATATAAAGTATAGATCCGGAGGAATTATAGAGAATATAATGGTGAAAGCAAACATTCTATAAAACAAATAAGTAAATTACTCCCAAGCGACCTTTCTCATAGGTCTTACAGGAGCCTATCGTTATAATACGACGTATAAAAAATCTTTGAGGAAGGCGTGACCTCAGTAGAAATAGAGCACAATTAGAAGACCGCATTTCACCTGTGGGCGCATATGGGAATCTCATTTACAAATATAATGGAATTTTTCGTTTACCAACTTTTTCACTCCTTAAAAGTTTAAAATCGAGCTAATGGCTAATGGGGAAAAATGCGAATAGTTGCTTTTTATTTCTAAATATACAACAAAAAATAGTTTTTTTCCTTAAATTTAAAAATTTAAATTAAAAAATGGCCCCTTTAAGAAAAGGGGGTCGATTTTAGCCCTCAGTGTAATTATCAGTTGACCGAAATTTCTAATTACTGCCGTAAACAGATCACTTGCAATATTCGTCAAAATTTTCGTCGTTTCCATATTTAGTGATCTCTTACGATATAAAAGATCGATAGATAGATAATAGATAATTTTTATTTCAGATAATGTTTTACAGTATGCAAAAACTTTTGAGGTCTCAAAAGTGTGAGATCTCCATACAGAAACAATTTCAATTGAAAACATCAATCGTCACTTTGAATATAATAAACAAAAAACGAAAACAACTCAAAACAAAAAAAAAATTCTAAAAATCCAGAAGTGAGAAAATCAGAAACATTTAATATCTATGTTACATAAATAGTTCTAGTAGTTTAATGCAAAAAAGTTTCCACATCATTCAATTTCAAAATGTAGTTCTTGAGAACTTTAGAAAACAAACGAAAATTCGTCATATTTTTCATGCTGACTGGGAGAGAGGAAAGAAATTTCGGTGCTAAGTACAATTAATAGTGCCTAAAAATTTCCTTATGTAATGCAGGAATTTCATAATTTATGTTCTTATCTCGTCGTAATTGGTAATTATTCGTATTAATAGTGCCTAAAAATTTCCTTATGTAATGCAGGAATTTCATAATTTATGTTCTTATCTCGTCGTAATTGGTAATTATTCGTATCAGTTTTAATGCTATAATTTCTAAAGTAAAAGTATTTAATAATTTCGAAAAAATAAACATAGCGTAAAGGCAAAATCCCTGCTTCTCGAAACAAAGGTAAATAAAGGTTACGTTTTTGGGCTTTTAGTTAATAAGCGAATAAATATATTTTGCAGCACTAAAAGTTGTTTAAAATTATTAAAATACATACCTCCCCAAGATTTTATACCATATGTTAATTGAGAATGGATTAATGCATAATATAGTGTAAACATAAATTGAAATGAAACTAAATATCTTACGAGATATAAGCGGGCCAGGTTACGGATGACCTTTTTAACCCATGTTACATGCACTTTCCAAGTTAGGCCTGCATCAATCCAAATACCTAAATATTTCACTGACGGCACAAAAGGAATTTGGGGACAGTTACAGCGACTTTTCGATGAACAGTTTGTATCATGATATTTCAATTTATTGCGGTGCAAAATATCTGTAGCAGAACTATTTCTCTTTAAGTAGAAATAAACTGCATTTGTCTTTGTCAAATTTATTGTTAAAAAATTACTTGTGGTCCAGTTTCTAATTAATTCTGGGTCACTATTTGTTTGTTTAAAAATAATCGAAGAATCAGAACCAGTATATGTCAGGCAAGTGCCGTCAGCAAAAATAGTTAATTTACCTGTTACGTTAATGGAATCTAAATCCTTAATGTAAATAATAAATAATAAGGGACCCAGAACAGATCCCTGGGCACTCCGTATTCAATTTAGTCCAAGCACTGTATGCATCTCTTATTTTTACTCTTTGCATTCTGTTAGCTAAGTAACTGCGAAACCAGTTCAATGCCACTCCTCTAACTCCAGCAGCTTGTAATGTTTGTATTAATTTTTGATGATTTACCGTATCGAATGCTTTTTTAATGTCCAGAAAGGTTGTTAATGCATGATCACTGTTATTCATAGCTATGTAAATCGTATTTGTTACCTGCAATAATGCATCACCGTACCCATTTTTTCTCTAAACCCAAACTAATTGCTACTGAGAAAACATTTCTTTTCCAGATATTCATATAATTTATTTTTCACTATTTTTTCAAAAAATTTAGATATTACAGAGTAATGCAATAGGTCTATAATTCCCTAATTCTTTTGGGTCACCGTCTTTAAAAATAGGAACAATGGTATCTTTTTCCGAAACATCAGGAAAAATTCCTTGCTCAATGGATATATTAAATAGATTTACAAGTATTTCGATAAATTTTTCTCCCAACAGATGAATTATTTCTGCGGTTAAGCCATCAAAACCTGGAGATTTATTTTTTGGTAGAAGTATAATTTGAGTCCTAATATATTTTGCTATTACTGGAGTTAGGAAGAAAGAACTTACCGCAGTTTGTTTTCCGTCTCCCTCCCAATCAACATTTGTTTGAACCAAATCTTGGTTCAAATTTCGTGCAAATCCGGCAAAATAATCATTGAACAAATTTGCAAATTTACAAGGGTCTTCATCATATTTAATTAACTCGTTTTTACTTTTAATTGTACGGGGATAGTTTTTTCTCTTTAAACTTACCACATATTTCATTTATTACATTCCACTGTTTTTTCTGGTTTTTAGCTGCTTTGGAAAATTTATTAGTAAAGTATTGTGTTTTTGTTTCCCTTATGGCACTAGTGACAAAATTTTTGTATCGGGAAAAATGACTGTTTAAGCGATATATCTGAAGGATTTTTCTTCATTTCTTTATACAGAGTGTTACGATAATTTATTTAAATTGCTAATTCATTTGTCATCCACGTTTAATTTTCTTAAAACTCTTTTTCTTTATTTTCGTTGAATCATCAATTAAATAGCTTAGCGTATCAATTAAATTTTTAAAGAAGCATTAACAGAGCCGTAAATATATATATATATATCATCCCCTTTTATATTTGCAATTAAGTTCGTTAATCTTTTTAAATCCACCATTTTTATTTCATCAATGTTTAATTTTTGTTCAATTTTAATAACTAAATTAACCTTAACTAAGCAGTGGTCTGTAATTGGTTGGCTCTTCTATCATATTAAATAAACCATTTTCTACTATTAGTCCTAGATATTCATCAGTGTTTGTGTTGTCATTTAATAAGTTAATATTAATGTCTCCAAGATAGAGAATATTAAGAGTATCAAGTGATTCTAGGATTCCGTTTAACTCGGAAATAAAATTAAATACATTGTCAGAAGGAGATCTGTATACAGCCATTAATGTCCACTCTTTGTTATCAATTTCAAGTTTTAAAACCGCAATGTCTGCGCAATTCATTGTGATTGGTTGCTGTATAGCATCGATGTCACAGCTAGCATAAATTAATACTCCACCTGATCTGTAATCATCCCTACAAAATGAGAAGCACTTGTAACCGTATATTTTGTAGAGTGAGACTTCCCAGGAGTAGATCCAAATTTCTGTCAATATAATTAATCAGGGTCTTTCCTGAAAAGTCCCCAAGTACGTCAAAAATTCATCAAAATGGGCTCTAGCACTACATATATTTAACTGAATAAGATAAAAATTACCAACAAACATCACAGAGCAAAAAATAATTAAATACCAAAATACAATCGATAACTATCAAATCTGAATAGCATTTAGGTCTTCTAAGAATGTAATACGTATTACAGGGCTTACTAGCCCTGTAACTACGTCGCAAAAATATTTTGCAATCCCTAGTCCACACGTATTTGAATCGATTCAAACCTTTTAGTTTCATATAGCACATGCTTTAGCTCAGGGATTAAATGTTCATTGACGAAAACCAGTCCTTCACCATCGTCTCCAATCAACTCTTTTCCGTTTAAATTTTTCTTTCGTTTAAATGCTTCGACCCATTTATTTCTCATTCCATCGCGAATCCAAGTGCGCAATGATCGGTCTCGGCAGATGGCACTCTGTGTGCGACTTCAATTTCGTTGTCACCAACAGTTATCTTTAACTTATCGCCAATTGTTTTAATTAATTCTGGTAAATTTTAATTTAGTGTTTCTTTTAGTCCTACAATCTCTATATTCATATTTCTGGACATTTGCTGTAAATCCATTATATCGTTTTTCAGTCTAGCTACATTTGTTTCCAACGAATTAACTTTTTGCGTTAAGATGACATTTTCTTTTTTAACATCAGAACCAGTCTTCGTAATCGAGTCTATGGTTCTAGAAAAATCATCTATTTTACAAGAGCAGAAGTCAGCTAATTTCTTAACTTCATGTAACTTTTTCCTAACATCTTTTAGTTCTGCTTTAATAAGTGTTAGCCGTCCCGTGACCGAGTGGTTAGCGTGCTTGGCTGTTGATCTAAGGGACCTGGGTTCGAGCCCCGGATTAAGGCATGGATGTTCGTATTGTTTTTTCTGCTGAGGTACTGCCATCCTCTCAGATCTTCTACTGTGGCATATAAACTGACAGGCTCCTGTCAGACCTCTGTGGCAAGCAGCTGCTTGAGGGGTTATTTATTTTTTTTCATTTATTAATAAGTGTCAATTCACCCTTAGCTGCAAGATTGTCAGTCCTCAGAATTGCAACAATATCTTCTTTGAATTGACACAAATCACTGTAACTAATCTGTTCACTCACAAAATCTCTCAATTTTTGTTCTGGCTGCTTCCTGTCGTCAGTTCCCTCGCTCTGTGTTGCCCGCTTTTCGGTCGCATTTTCCACTTGGAGCACTGTCGAAGGATTGCCTTCCGCTTCTAGACTTAACATATTTGAAGACCTTTGGTTCCTGTATTTGTAGCATCTCCATCTATCTTTGGCTTCAGATGACATCTTTTTAAAAAAATTTTCATTCATTCCGATACAAGAAAAGTGAAATAGCTTTTTACAAAGACCATTGCTTATTATGCTATCATTGTCGTTTACAGCTCGTGAGGAGCATACGACACATACATCTCCGTTCACCTGAGGAGATGTGCAGATGGCTTGAATGGTCATCTTGTTCTGAGAGGGAAACGTAGATCAGGAGAAGTCAACACGCGAAGCTAAAGCGATTGCTAGGAGTGCCAGATACCTGTGGGGTGGTTGGAGTTCACGTCTTCAAGGTCAAGGTCGGGGTAGCAGCGACTCGTAGCTATGTCGGCCACAGAAAAATTGTCACACAAAGGAAAACGAGAAATTTGATATCAGCAGAAGATTGTTGAATCATATGCGTAAATGATAAAGATAGTTTACCAGTAGGGAGTCCAACGTTCAATTAGTACGTGTAGCTTAAATTTAAAATACTGAACTCACTAAATTAGCTAAAAAAGAATGGAAAATGCAGATCACAAAACTCACACTCTTTAGTCTCAGGATCCATTGGTACCAAAGGATTTGAAAAATGTCTATTATACTATTTGATTAGTACCAATCCAACTAAAAAAAGTTTTACAATTATCTCTCAAAACAAAACAGTTGCTTTTCCGACCCACTCATGGCTTAAAGGGTCAACTCATTACTGAAAATAGAGACTTCATGACTTCACATTCCACCATCAGCATTTCAAATTTCTAGCATTAATACATCACTTGCAATATTAGTTATGTTAGAGAGCGCAATTAGAACCTTTGTAAAATTCGAAAGTGCCGATCGTAATGTTTAATCAATAACTATCCAACAGAAAATGAATTTTTAATTTATCTATATTAGCAAAGTTTGTTTATCTACAGAAAAGTGTCGGGAACCAGCGGCTCCGGAGCTGTATGCTGCTCTGAGCACTCTAAAACAAGGTTCTTGAAGCAGGCTTTCAAGAAAAAAACTTCTCTTGACGTTTTTTAGTTCAATATTCAACTGTGATTTTTTTGTTAATGATTTTAATTGAAAACAAGCATCAGAGCAGACTGGGAGACAATAGGCTGAAAACATTGAATGAAATTTAAATGTTTCAAATACATTCGAACTTTGAACGTTGGCCGAGAAGCTTGTGGGTAAGCCCGACGAGGGATCTCCCATTTTGTTATAACGTCTTAGCAGTAGCAGTAGAAGCCGGGAAATTTTATCTCAAAAGTCACTGCTGAATGGCAGATTTTTTAAAAATTATTTTCAATAGTTTTATGTATGTACTTGAATATAATCTGCTTTACAATTACGCGTTATGGTTTTATTTTTGTTAATAAAATAACTCACGGTTTTATTATTTTTTTCCTGTCATCCAATGAAAAGTATAATCTATGGCTCTCAAATTTCGCTGGTTTGCTTTTTGGCTCTTTACCCAAATAATTTTTCCGACTCCAGCTACAGACACACCAACAAAGTGAAGATCAAAGGATCACTGCATTCATTTTTATAGCAGACATACCATATTTTGAAAAAAATTACGTGATGGGGGAGAGAGTAAACATCCCGAGTGACGGGGAGTTGATGGGGGCGCAAGATTGAACAGGAACGCTTTCCAGTATTCTATGTTTTACTCCGTTAGTGGATTTAGCAAATTTCTTGAAAATTACAGATAATAAGTATATACTTTATCAGTTTTTCGCCCCCGTTCCGGTTACTAGTATTCTCAAAGGGGGAAGGCAAAACTCTTTGTCCCTCTCTATTTGCTATAAAGACACTGGAATTAATCCCAGATATTAGGATAATAATATTGCTTTATAGTTTATATCTATCTCTGACATCATAAAGTTGAGAGATTTGCTTGCACAATACCTTCAACACATATTTCAGTAATTAGTAGACACATGTTCATTTACTGGATTTAAAGTTATATTCCCTTAAATTATTGCTACGCAATACATTTGCTGTATTATAAGATTAAGCGGACCCCGCAATACAAAGCCAGGGTTTCTATGGCTGATTCTAATATATGAAGTATATTTTCCCAGTAAATATTTTCTAGTTTGATGTATTCTAATGTGTAATACAATTGTCAGAACATATAATTATTCACTGAGCTGAATACCGACATCGATATTCCATAGTTCTTGATGTGATATTTCCAGGAAATGTTGATAAATATGCCTTGGGTGAAATGTTGCAGTATTATTTGATTCTGATCAAAGGTCACAGCAATTCATAGTTTCAACTGATTAAGGTAATAACGTTGTGTTCAAACCTGATCACGCATGACCCTGATCATGGCTCATATGTGATCTGCCAAGCCTGATCACATATGAGAAAATTGAGTTTGTTCCTCCTCCAGAGAATAAATGAATCATTTGAATGCAACGCTGCTTTGCATAAGAGAGTTAAGATGGAAATTATATATTCCGTCGAAATTCTGTTAATTCTCATCTAGAGCACTGTTGTCCAATATGATTTTGATGTTCACCATACTTGTGGAAATCAGGTCACTATATTAAACACGTGAGGCAAAATATATTCAATATTAATGAAACTAATGCAAAGTTTTTCAAGTAGGCTTGAAGCTTTAAACTATCATTAATCATTACTTTATATATCTGTACAAAAATATGAAATGAATTGATAAGTAATAAAAATTAACTCAGCAAATATTTTCCCAATTGAATGAATATAAAAAAGCTTAATGTAGCTTACTCCAATTCGCAAAATTCCTCAGTTAGTTTACAAAATATCGCTAGTTATAAAGCTGGTAAAGAAATTTACCTAAGAAAATACCATTTGAACCTTATCGGAAACAATTAGAAGAGTAAAGTCGACGATTATAAAATACTAATTAATTTTTTGAAAGAATCTCACGTCAAAGTAAGTTTTTAATTCTCGAAAAATGGTAGTCCCCGGTCACCTTAATCAGCTTTTCATACGTGTCAGAAAACAGAGGTTTTGAATAAATTCAGAATTTTAACTAGAAGAGAGTTTTTAAATTCAGTACGTATGAAGCTACCAACAATTCATTGAGAGAAAAAGTACTGTTGTCTATCAGGTATTAGATATCCAAACCTTTTTACAAGGGGACATTAAACATTTTTGCTTTTGAAATGCATGATGAAAGAGATTGTGGTCGTGACATTGTTGACCCCCTACTGAAAACTTCGCCTCAAGTGGCATAGGGAACAGATATTACCCATGGAAAATGAATTCTGGGAGGAGTTTTGTCCAAGGTCTGAATTTTTCAAAACCATTCAACAAAATTCCAAAACAATACAAGAATCAATTAATGGATCGGTATTATGATCTTGAAAAGAACTAAGGGATCAATTATCATTGTCATCAGTTTTCGTAAACAAAAATGTTATTTCTATTATATTTGCAAAATGCACCTAATGCTTCGTTGTACAGGGGTTTATCAAAATAATGGAAACACGTACTGTTTGTGGAGAACATTTTATTAATAAGCTGTAGGCTCTCCTTGGACGTTCAGAACAGACACAATTCGACGTGGAATAGACTTATATCCGTCATGCGCTTAAGTTATGGAATGTGGGACCATTCTTTCTGTAAAATATGGCCCAACTGTGCCAGTGATGCTGAAGGTGGAAAGTGCGATCTGACCTCGCGCTCCAGATATTCTCACAAATGTTCAATAATATTGAAGTCTGGAGATTGATTTGGTCAGGGTAGCTGCTGTACCTCATTCTCATGTTCTGATAACTACAATTTGATTTGTTTCGCACAATGCACAGGTGCATTATCCGCTTGAAACTAGGGACGGTCATTAGGGAACAATGCCCGCAACGTTGGGTGCAGCTGGTCCCCGAGAATGGATTCGTACGTTGCGGATGTGACACGAACTAACTAATTGACTAATGAACTAACTAATGGCCCTAAAGAATGGCATGATATGGCATCCCACAGCATCAGGGATACATCTCCATGATTCACAGTCGGAACCAAAAAAGTCGGGGTGGTAGGCTTCTGCAGTTTTTCGCCAGACGTACACTCTACCAGTGGTGGAAAACAATGTGTAACACGATTCATCAGACCAGATGATGCGTTGCCAGTGTTTAGTATACCAGTTTTTATGTGCTTTGCACAACCTTACACGTTTTGTTGCATTCATGTTGGTAATCAGAGGTTTCTTCTGGCCATAAATACAGGCACGATAAAGTTCCCGACGAACTGTTATAACGGAAACTAGATCATTCCGACTGGTGTTCAACTCTGCTGCTGTTTGCAGTGTCGTGGTCCTGTGTTTCCATTGTACAATCCGTGGCAACGTTCGCCTATCCCCATTTGACAACTTCGTATGGCGTCCACAATTTGTACGTTTGGAGGCAACGCCCTGTCCTTTTTGATAGGTAGTCATAATATTCAATACAGTTCCTTGTGTTACACCATTTCCGCCGTTCGGGTTACTTAAGCGCCTACAAGACGCGCAACAATGCATTTTTGGCATTACTGAGATCTGACATTGTCGAAAATGACACCATAACATCTCTTTCACCTGCGCTTGTGGCACTACTGCAGTCGCTCAAAAAATATCCGAACACTATGGTTGATTACAGAATTCAGAAAAAATATCTGGCAACCATTTTTTTTAGAAATCAGTGATGTGTACTGCCCTTCACGCTTTAATGATGAGCCCCTTTCGAAGTCAGTCACATACTTCATGCCCCGTTTGACAGTACCCGAAGGTTACCAGATCACTAATTTCTAATAAAATCGTGGGCAGATATTTTTTCTGAATTCTGTAATCAACCATAGTGTTCGGATATTTTTTGAGCGACTGTAAGTGATATCGTACTTCTCCCTAAGAGCTGATGAATTGTACAGTTTGTTTTGACCTATAGTTCGTGCCAACAAACGCCTGTCTGTGAGAGCCATTTTCTTCCGCACTTTCCACGATTGATAGACGTTTTTTGAGACCACTGTCATTCTCCACATACTTGGGCTATTGTGTCCTATGATTGTCCGTAAGTTCCATCACATCCCTTACGGATGCTCCTGCCCTTCGCGTTTTAATGATGAGCCCCTTTCGAAGTCAGTCACATACTTCATGCCCCGTTTGACTTTACGATACTTTTAAAACTATTATAAGACTTCTTGTGACATAGAATATTGATTTCAGTCAGAAATGTTTCATAAATTGGCATGTTTCATGGTACTTTGCGCACCATTTTCTCAGTTGAAGCTTCGAGAGTTCTCATAATAATTTGGTCAGGTAGTGTACATATATACATACTTCTTGGTCAGCATGGACTATGAAAGTCCAACTAGCTTGACAATTTAGTTTTCTAGACTAGTCTATTCTAAATTATTACTACTCACTAGAACTTGAGATAATTTTATGTTAAAGTGATCAAATTTTTATACTTACTGCACTGATAAATCGTATCTGATTTTATCTAATTGTTATGTAAATATATAATTGTTATGAATGACACATCTCCACTGAAAAGTTGTATATGAGGCCTATTCTGATTGAGAGGGTTTAAACGCGAATAACGCCAGACATATTTTTTACTGACTATCATTATTACAAAAAAAGTAAGTAAAATTTGTACATTGTTCAAGATATCCCTGGAATGATCAATGAATTTAATCATCACAGAACCCTCCCCTTCAATAATCTTATCATCCTTATATCCTACATTCCTTTATATTTCTTCCTAACAGAAATATTTCCTATCTGATGCAACTCTCGGGTGATTCGCTCCGGTTCCAGGCTATCAAACTGAAGAATCTTATCGGCATTCAACAGATCATGATCATTTTTATGTCCATTAATCTCCCTGCAATGCTGTCTTCCTAAATCAGAGGGCCGTTGATTCAACTCAACCTTGCATTCCCTTCTTCCAGAAATAACCTGCATTGTCTTATCACTCAACTGACTCCTATGCTCCATTTCTCTCGTGATCGTATTGTTGGTTTCAAGAATCATATTAATTCCTGCCTAGAGTGTATTTGCACTAAAGTCAAATTGTCAAAATGCTTATGTGCCCTATGAATCATTCCGTGTGAAAAAGTTGGGTTCGAATTTTTGGATGTGAAACCGATATTTAATGATAAGCATAAAAGTTGACTGACTCTAAATATATATATTTTTCCCATATTTATGGTGTGATTAGACAAATCATATCCACGTAATAACTGAGATCAGTGGCTTAGTGTGGGAACCAGTAGGGGAACGATACAAGATTTTGAAACTGCGCAGTTCACGCTTTGACAGTTCTCATTGATCATTGGTTGATTGATAATCATTGAACAGTTTGATTGTTTGATATAGATATAACTGATAGGTCATTGACCTACGATTTATGAGCATTGTCAAAGCATCGAATGCGCAGTCTCATCGTCTCCCATTGCTCCCACAGTTATCAATCATGCTTTTTAACTAACTGGGAAAGTGTTACCAATAAAAGATTATTTTTATGTATGAAATGTCCTTTGTTTATTCATTTAGCATGACTAAACTAGAGTTTGCAGTTTAGTACATAGTTACAACTAAACTATTGGTAATTTAGTCATGTTAAATGGATATGTGAATGGTATTTCAGAGCATACATAACATACAAAAGCAAGAAAGAAAAACAACGTCTCATTAGCATTGATAGGTCAGGTTGAGGAATATTTAAAAGATAAATATGATTATAAGAACGAGAAGTGATTATGGGATTATACGAAATTCCTTATGGAAGTAAATTAAATGTGTGATGTTTAAATAATAAATCATTCGCTATTTGCTATTATGGAAAATTATTACTTTTATTTTATTGCTCATTTACTGTTATAGTAAACGTTTGCCATTTTTCGAAACCCCATCGAATTTACTTGATGTTATTGTTTCTGATTACTATCAGCAGGAATTATTTATTTTGCATAAAATCTGAAATGACAGCAGGACATGTATTTAGTTTCAATATTCGTTTTTCAGAGCTAATTAATTCATATATAAAAGGTAGTTCTATCAATTGATTAATATTTGGATATGTACAATTTTCTGCAGTGTAATAATGGTGGTGGTGGTGGTGGGGGGGGGTTCGAAAGAAAAATGTAAAAAACGAAATGTTTCCACGCTCCTTTACATCTCCGCATCTATAGATTTATAGAGATAAGAAAATACTTAATAATTTATACAGAATTTCTGAGACTAAAGGAATTGCAAAATATTTAATTTAATTTGATGATAATGCATGGTATAATATTTATTGCGTAATTATTTGTTAAAAGCTTTTAAAAAAAATTGTGCTAACTAATTATCCACTATAAATGAGATATTGATGTCTAGCATTGGTATTTGGAGTATGTAATATGTCTTCCATAGAGTGTAATATGTAATTTTTCAGTGTAATGCTATTTTTGCAAATCATGATATCCATTGCTTCCAAATGCAGCCCAACATGTGCACACACATATACAAAAACAATTTGCTGTGTTTCATGAACATATTTTTACATAATATACAGGGTATGTCAAAAGTAGATAGAGGTTTATGTGCTATGTATGATAACAATTTGATATAAAGAAACAATATCATTGGTCCCAGTAACAGAATCAAATATTATCATAGAAAAACACTCTGTCTGTCAACTACAGACAAATAAAAATAGAAAAAAAATGACATTTATAACTTTAAAAAACCATATTCCTGTGCAATCTGTATAACTACATATCTACTTTTAGGACCTATTTCGAGTCCTTGTAGGCCATTTGGCTGATGCATTTTTGAGTGTATATCGATTTCGATGGGTAGACAGATGATCTAAGTTATCTTGAATGATTTTTCTAGGATGGTAAAACGGTTTGTAACAGGAGTAACAGCTGATTTTATCACTATTAAAGAAGATATCTTTGTTTAGAATTTTCACATACAAAGGAAGAAAGCAATTATTAATTTTTTTGTAAGCCCTTTAGTATTCGTAGCCCTTAGGCATAGCGCCTAAAATGCTTACTGTATAATACGACCCTGCTTGCTTTTGTGTAATTATTTAACTACTTTTGGTACACCCTGCATATTCTGAAGTGAGGTATTGCCCGTGTGAGAGCTAATACATGACATACTATATCATCTCTTTTCAGCAAGAAGATGTAACATACGCTGAGCTGGCGCTACCTTTGGACCAACAGAATGCTGCCACAGTAACAGTTCGAAGAAAAGACCCTCCCACAGAATACGCTAAGCTCGACCTTCAACGTCATATCCACCCACAGAAGTGCGACGAAGACGAAGAAATCAGCTGTACGTCGTGCGAAACACCTCTAATGAAAAACAAACGGGAAAGTGCTGTTTGAAGCTAACATAGCTCTATAATACCTATAACTCATTACATTCCACGCCAAGAAGCCAAACCAGAATCTTTTCAGGCGTATGGAGATTCGATGGCTGTGGGCATGGACGTGTTTCGATCGGGGACAAAATGGGAAAAAAAAAAGAAAAAAAAAGACAGCAAAAGCAGCACCAAGCTCTGACGGTCCGTTTTTTCTATCCGATGCGGACCGTGTTGCTGTAGTAAGGGAGACGTTTTTTAAAACTTGTTTTTTCTTTGCTATACCTCGAGAGAGTGTTGTTTTCTTCGCCAGAGCACATTCGCGTCACTCGCACTCACATATTCCACTTCGGACATTCAACGTCGTTTTTAAGTAATCAAAATTACCAATATAGTTATGTATAAATATATATGTATATGAATATATCCCTGTGATTCCGATGTCGGAGAAACTCAAGAGTCTTTCCAAGAAGAAATGAAAGTTAATCCCTTCGGTGCTCCTCGAATTTATGTAGAGTTTGCCCATCGTGTTTTCGAATGAAGACGAGACTGTACATAGTTTTAAACTACTGGACAACATTCCTGAACTCCTAGATGAGTCTGACAATCCGAGCGTACTGAGGAAAAGTGCAATTGTGTTGGGGACGCTTTTTTACAGCGTGGTTTGTGTGTGTTTAAGGACTGAAATTTATTAATATATGACATGCCACGGAAACTGACCTTTGAACGCGACCAAGGCTCAAAAGACTACGATAAAACTGTTGATGTCCTACTGTACATTACAAACAAAACAAAGAAACATTTCTAATAAATAGGAAGAAGAGTAATTCCAGTTTTTGACAATGCTGTTTGCTGGAGTTCTTCAAAGTGATTCATTTTAAGACAACAAATAGATGTTTACTTCAATCTGTAAATGCGATTTTTTTGTAAAAAGTTGTTTCATCATGCAAATGCTGTAAAGTGCCCTTCATAAAACTTTTAATTAATGTACCACGGTGTGAATAATTTTCAGATACATGTCAGTTGTGTTTATGAACGACAGATATTGTTGGTGTGCGGCACATAAAATTATTATTTATACTATTTGCTTTAAAAGTTGTTATTTATAACATGAACTGAAAAAATTAACACTGACAGAGCTTGCAAATTATTACTGCCTCTATCTGACTGGATCTTTGCGTCCATGGTCACAATGACTATCATTGCTGATTTTTTAATAAAAATTTTATGTATAAAAAAAAAAGGATTGTTTATGTTAAAATACATTAGAATTACCTCTAATTTTAAAATTATTTATCATTGGCTTCAAAAAACAAATTATTCGATAAAAAGATTTTTAATATTTAGAGCGGACATGAAAATATCGTTTTTACAGAAATTATTATTATTTATGTTATTTGAGCTAACAATATATTTTATTTGTTTTGTCGCGTGCTTGTAAATTTAATGACCACAATTTCCGAATTATGGAACACAAAATATGTATTTAACGCATATTACAATTTGCAATGGAAATAAATTTACAGTTGAAAAACATAAACTATAACACAGATCTATAATTTCAGTTTTACACATGCAAAATTGTTGTCGAAAGTTAACATAGATATAACTTTAGAAAATAAAAAATTGTTTTTGTTTTACAAATGCATCCAAATATTACACTAGATTTTTATACTTTCTTATACTTCATTTATGATAAAAAAAAGCTACGACTATCATTATGCATATATAAATAACGTTATCAAAAATTCTTGTAAAGTCTAATCTCATTTCAAGAAATGTCAAATTAACTTCAATACTCATAGGCAAAAGAACAGAATAAGACTTTAAATGACATTTAAAAAAGTGCGTTAGTTCAACCTAAAAGCAAATATTATTCAAGTAGGATAGTACTTACAATAGCTTGCTGAAACATAAATATTCTGATTGAAAATGCAAAGCACTTTGGATCATTTAAAAAGTTATTTACTTTTATTTAAAACAATTGTAAACGATTTATCTTCATCTTCAATACTGTAATATATAATTTTAAATTAGCAGATTACTATCTTATTTAAATTATATTTTTTGCAAAGCTCCATGAATGATTACTGGTTTCAGATGGTGTTACAAAAAATGCACTCACCCGTAAAATTAAAATATAAAAAGAACTATTTTCTCATGATGAACTTTAAACCGCTCATCAATAATTAATGAAACTTAAACTAAATATCTGTTGAGTCACGATATTGATACCCTTCATTTTAAAATGTACAGAACATGATGATAACTATCAGCATTAAACAACGTTTTTTTTTTGTTAAACTAAGAAAGATAGTCATAAGAGGTCAAAGATCAATCGTGATAATGAAAAATGTCATTACGATAAAAGAGTAAAGCATTTATTCTGGTAAAATAAATATTAATTAGCTCTAAAAGACATTTTCTCTGTGTGCTGGATAAGCCATATGACCAATACCATTAGTCTGAAAATATTGGTCAAACATTTAAATATCTTGTGAATGAGGATTACTGATCACGGCAACAAATTAAAGTACAAATAACGTTTGTAAATTAGCTTATTCCCACAGTAGTAGACATAGGTTTCATTCTTAAATATTATGATCTGTTTAGAGTTTCATCCTTGAAATTATTGGCACTTTTCAAGATTTTCATAGAGATATGAACATCAATCAATCTTATATTAGTGAAAATATATCGATTCATTGACCTCTCCAGATCACTTACGCTGTCAAAAATCGGTATTAAAGCTTAACCTCAACTCATCTATTGGAAAAGCATAAGCCATTAGTCATTACTTCTTGACAGATGTTTTTGGCACCACGATAAATCGATTGCCATTGAGGAATAGGCAAAGAAACGCAAAACCATTCATCTTCTTAAAAAACAGGGTTCTGTCGTGCAAACTCAGAAATATATCTCAGGTTCCGTATTTGTTCCTGGTACTGAAAGCTACAAAGGTAGTTAATGTGTATAGTTACTTTATATAGACCAATCGTTATGGTCATCAACTAATGTCCTTCCCGAAGTGTTTTTTTTTCTTTGGTGTACAGGCAGATGTTCGTAAATCACCACTTTATCCAATGCGCTTGAGACAAATTCTCTATTCGTATTTTACTACCTGGGTATATCAACTTGGTCTTGACCTACGTCTGTCGTCCCAGTCTCATTAAATATCTCGCCAACACTCTTTCTGACTGAATCACCTAAATTGATACTGCTTGCCCGACTGCTTCATTTACACACATCTATAAGAGTCGTTCGAATGAAGAGTGAATGGGTATTTATTTATCTATAGGTATTGTCCATATCTATTGCGACACATGGCCCAATGCTACGTTAACAATATGATACACTGGTTGTAGAAAGGGTTGGGTTGTTTCACTTCTGAGAGACACTTTTTAGCACATAATAGACTAAATGGCCAAGTTACAAGGACTCCAAGGTCTCAGAGAAGGTTGAGGAGAGGGATCCACTGGACAGCTGTTGGGAGACAGATGGTAGTCTCCTGTCAAGGCCATCCAGTGTGTTCTTTAACGCGCACAGAGTATGGTTCTCCCGCACACGGTAACACGCAAGGCTTAATATCCCACCCGACGACTGCAGTCTTTCGAAGCCCATTGGCGTCCCTACTGACCGATGGCAGGGCCGGAAGTTTTAGCGGAAATACATCTCAACGCTGGTCCAGCTGCGACTCGAACCTGTGAACAACTGTAGATTATGAGCCTGGCGCGCTACTGACTGAGTCGACCAATGCATGTTAAAAACAGGCTGGATGACCTTGTCATGAGCTATTATCTGTCTCCTAATATCTGTTCAGTGGGTCTCTTCCCGCAACCTTTTTTCTGAACCCTTGTGATCTGGACATTTAGCCCATTGTGTGTACAAAAATACCACTCAGAGGTAAAATAACTCAGCCCAATTACCTTTTTATTTGTATGTGACGAAATAATTCTGTCTCACTGACGAAATGTTGCAGGCAGGGCCTGTTCAACCAATTATGAAACCGAGAGCACTTTAGCATTTTGGCGTCACTCCTGCTATCAAAAATCAACCATAAATAAAAGAGTAAACAAGTAAATTAATAAACAATGTTAATAATTATAATTTAAACTGAACTTTGTTTTACGTGTACCACTCTTTTAAGGCACCTTATGTCTTTTAATAAATACCCTTAATAACGAACTACGAAAAAAATATTGAAAGTTCTGTTTCAAAGTTTATTAAATTTGCTTCATTGTTTAAAAATTTCAAAGTGTGCATAAGTTAAAGAAATATTAATTTCTATTTAAAATTGTACTAAGCCTTATAAGCCACAGATTAATAGATACAGCGTGTTAACCCCCAACATTTTTTGCAAATTAAATTATAAACGAACGGTTAGTAATGGAAAAAGATTTGCATGCTGTGATCCTGTCCACAGCCACAAACTGCTGTGATCCATGCAGTTTAAAAATAATATAAAATGAAATACTTGATTTATTATGATCTAAAAATAATATTTATTTTATTATTATTATATAGTGTATATATTTTTATTAAGAAAAATATGAAATTAATAAATGTTTTTTTTTTTTTTTTTTTAAACACACAGTAAGCTGTTGAATTGAAAATTATATTATATTTATTGTCATTGCAATAAATTGCTGCTTGTGTGTGCTTGTGGAAGTTAGTTTGTAAACCGTCGGTGCGGTTCTCTATGAGAGTTGACATTGTGTAAATGTTACCATTGGCGGTATAGGAAGATGATATCTGTATCTTATATTCTGTTCTAGCAGTTAAGGCATCTCCAGCGCCTTCTTTCTTGGGGCCCCGGGCCAGGGCCCCAAGACCACCTGTATCACACAGGGTTTTGACAGTGCACTAAGAAAAGAGTTGATTTTTCAATAAATGGGGGTTTTAACTTAACTCTTTTCTCTTAATATTGAAATGGAAGCTTTTTTTAATATAAGTAATTTTAAAATAATCATAATATTTTAATAAGAATAGAAATAAATCACTGTATTTTATGGTATTTAAAATAAATAGATTGTAGTTAAATTTTAAACAAATTAAGTTCTTAAATCTTTAGACATTTTTGATTTCCCACCTTTCTTCCCTCCTTGTGTTCAACGCCAGTCAGGATCCGGCGTCTCTATCTAAGCCGCTACCGTAATCCTTCCACGTTGCAGGTTTAAACCTATCCATATTGTCACTTCTTATATAGATAGATCATAGAATGCATAAATCATCAAGAGGGGACAGCTCCATAGAACCAATGTTAGATCGTCTCCCTGAAAGTTTGGATCTTTGCATGCCTGTTTGAACTCTCAAGTGAAAATGGAACTTTTGACAGCTTACTTCCTATTCTTCAGTTGGAAAGGAATTGAATAATCTTCAAGTACTCGATAAAGTTTAAATCAGACTCTATTTCAAAAAAATTATTTGTGCAAAAGAGTGCGTTTTTAATATTTTATTTTACTTTAATTAAGTAATGTTAATAGCGGTAATATTAAGAATATATATTACATTTCTAAAACGTATAATTGAACATGCTACTTAAACATCACAATAATACTTTTATATTTGATGGGCACTAGTGTACAACTAAAAAAATAATCAAAATTTAACATTCGATTATTGCTTTAATTGCTTTAATGTCCTATATGAAACCTTCAAAGTCAGCTTTTCTGTATTGCTGTTTAAACCTTCAAATGAAATTTGCCGCAAGATTTGGGCTCTTTACGCTTTACCTCGCTGTCCCTCTTGTTTCGTATACCTTCTTTTTATTTGCTTTTTGGGACCATTTAGAGTAGACTTCGTGGAGGTAGAGGTGCTAATTCAAAATTATGCAGTCAGTTCCAGTGTTGATATCCCATAATGCCGCTTCCACTAAAGGGTTTACTAGAATTAACATAACGTCTATCATTTTTATCCCAGTTTATATATTCTATGAGTTTCTTCTATTATGGTGCAACCATCTCTCGGTCCTTTACTAAGATAGAGGAGTTATTTTTACAACTTTTCATTGAAACGACATTTATATATCGATTCTGATGTACGTTCTGTGAAATTCTGAAGTTATATAGGGCCTTTGTCATTGCCATAATTGCGTTACTAGTTAAATTGATCACTTTATACTAGAACTACATTGAGAAAAGCTATATTTTAATAAATTCTGAGTCAACCCCCGTCACATCTACATAAATTTGATAAGTATTTAGGGACATCTAAATCGGAACGGAAACATTTTTGTAGTTGTGCCATTCGAAATTGCTATTGCAAAATTTGTACATATATGATAATGAAAAATAATAAAGCAGATAAAATATTGTTCTTTCTAGATTATACGTCTCTCAAAAACTTTCGAAATTGGACTTTAGCAATTGAAGAGGCTGTACTCATTTTTTAAAGCTAAAAATGTTTTTCTAACTATATATCTGTAAACCAAGATTTGCCCGAAATCAATATACCCATATATTAACACACTGGCTAAATTATTATGAATTGTGCAACGTGCGCGAAGTATCATGAAATTTGCAATGTATGCAAAATTTCTTATGTACGTTTCGTATTTTACGTCACTGTAAAGTACTATAAAAGCCACAAAGGCATGATGGAAAGCAAAGTCAAGTGTGATATTGGCAAAAAGGCTGATCTTACTGACTTCGAAAGGGGACTCATTGTTAGAGCACGATGGACAGGAGCATCCGTAAGAAGGTGATGATACTCCATGGTTAATCATGGGGCATAATATCCCAAGTGTATGGAAAATGACAAAGGACTCAAAGAAAAGTCAGCCAATCGTGGTAAATTCGAGAGTAAAACGGATCTGACAGACATGCACAGATGTTTGTTTGCACAAACTGTGCAGAAATACAGAGCTTCTGCAGTTCATCAGCTGAGAGAGATGACTGATAGAAGTACTTCAGAACCCATTTCAACGAGAACTGTCGCAGAGAATTGAAAATTGTCGCCTGTGCCCTCGGAGGCCTAACGAAATTATACCTAGGTGTTCATAATAATTCGGCCAAAGAGTGTATACATTTAAAGAATTAAAGCAAGGGAAAAAATGTTGTAACGTGACCCAAACTTTTATCATCTTTACGAGATTTTACATGATGCTGCTCTTTTCCGTTATGATTCTGATAATCACTTGCTAATAAAAATTATTTAATATGTTACTTTTGCCTTATGGATATAGTTTTTTTAATCTTAAAATCTTATTTTGGGTTTATCTATTAACAGATTTTCTAACAAGAGTGAATCATACTAATAAAAACACGAAATCTCTGTTCTATAGCTCTGTCAATAAATATTAGTAGCGGAGAAAACGTGAATTCGACAATTCAATCTGTTTATCCACATTTTTCGATGAAATAATACTAGCCATTATTTGGTACATGCAGGAAATTGCAATTTTTTTGCCAAACGATTTTAGTTAATAATTGCGAATTAACGGAAAAATCTAAAATTGCTGAAAATGAATAAATATTTATGAGCTCGTTAAATTTTGAAACTTTCTGTGAATATTTCATTACTTATGTGTCGAAAGTTTCTTTCAGCTTCTTATGTAATATTAAGATATAGGAAGAAAATAAAGACAATCCTCAGCAGACGAAACGCAAAGTTTCCGAAGAAGTAACGAGACAGGTAATGAGATACGATAATTAAAAAATGAATACAAAAAAAACACCATTGAGATGACTGTTTTTCTCTTTAAGTACCTTTCTTTGCAGAAAATATCGCGTCTCTTATGATAATAAATTATGCCTCCCATAAGCCCAGATTAGCAAATTTATTTAAAATAAGTTTTTTAAATTAATAAAGTATTTTGAATGGAAGGAATAAATTTCGAAAATAGTGACATTCAATTCATTTTTCGCAATTAGGCAAATGTAAATAAATACTCCTATTCGCTTGGGGACTCAACACTGAATCTCGCACTAGTTGTTCTACTAGTTGAATTAAGGCGAGCGCATTTCCCACTTGCTTAACGAAAGTTCGGATGGTTGATCATGCTATGATGTTCTATTATCTAGTTCGAAGCGTCGGGTCCTAATGTGTATATTGACCTTGAAACAATATTTTGCAACCACATATCAAGTATGAAAATGTCTTGGGTTATTCATATCTTGGATTTTACAACCAATGATCAAAAATATTAAATTAAAATTGAAGCGTTCACAAAAGGATCAATATTTGAACAAGATACATTTTTATATTTCAAAACTTCTTTTAAATAAATACCAATTATTAGCATTAGAAGCATAACCGATATATCATTGGATATATCCCATGGCCGAGTGGTTAGAACACTTGGCTACTGATCTAAGGGACCTGGGTTCGAGCCCCGGGTAAGGCATGGTTGTGTGTGTTGTTTTTCTGCTGAGCCCCTGCCATCCTCACAGACCTTCTGCTATGACATTTAAACTGACAGGCTCCTGTCAGACCTCTGTGGCAAGCAGCTGCTTGAGGGGGTATTTATTATTTTATTTATTACTACATATATATATATTTGCATTAATGAAAACTGCATCGCGTGATAATAGTATTGTTGTACAAAAATATTGTTCATATAATTGAATAACAATATTTTTAGCATAAGGGCATCGTTAATATTTAACAAATATTGTTGCAGTTGTCTTCGTTAGATATAAAATTTATATTAAACATTCTAAAAATTATTCAAATCATTACGATAAATTTAAAACATATATAAAATCTGCAACATAACTATATTTGTTTTTCACTATTCTTGATCGACGATCGAACACTTAAGATGTTCAGCATTAGTTTTCGTGATATTTTTTTAATATGTTTAAAATGTTCAGAATTAGTTGCTTTTTTTTCGATGAGATCTAAATCTAGATTCATTCAGTCGCTATCAGGGGCTTAAAAGTAAAATATTTTGTTCATTTTTACTCGAAACGAAAATTAAATTTTCGCTTTCCTTTCCATTTTTTAATCAAATCAGAAAACATAGAACACAAATATACATAACTTTAAATGATCTACTCCAAATTTACAATATAAACACTATATGATTTTTTCTCTCTGAGAAATGCTTAAAAAGCTCATTCACAACTCTACTTTGCGTCACTGGTAGGGCAATAACATTTCTTCCAATGTTATAAAGCTCTTTCATAGGAAGTTCTTTTGTCGCTTAATATTTCAAGCGCAAGAATCGCTTTTTTGACGAAGTTATTCTTAAATGCATTCGATAATAAGATATAGTTATTTGACTCTTTCAAATTATCAAAATACTTCTATTTTGTCTCGTTTTTTTTTTATTTTTCGATTTCATTTCTGCTAATGTAGGTGATAACACATTCTGATGATATTTCTATCTGAATGTTTCTTTATGAAAACGTTCTAGAATATTACAAATATGCCTGATGCATTTCTTTGCAGTTTCTGTTGAACTTCTATTAATATCATTTTAAATCGAGGAATTGTGAGAAATAAAACACTAACAGTATTAATTTTTAATGGTAATTAGTTAAATAATGGTTAAAATCGGAAAACGAAATTTTTATTTCGTTTTCAGTTTTAAACGAAAAAGAAAACGTAATTTCGTTTCCGTTTTGGCTCTCACAAAACTTTCAGTTAATATCGTTATTTAGTTTCCTTTTAGTTTTTAGTGCCTGGTCTATAATATAATGCATATTATGTTATGTCGTGAGAATGGTCTCTATAGAACTAAAAATCTGTCAGACTTAATTATTAACTTTATTTTTGCAATAAATATAATTGTTGTCCATATTTATGGAATGCAGTGGATCTTCCAAGCTTCCGAAATTCTAAAACTTCCAAATTGCGACAAATGTTACAAAGATTTGATTTTGATCCAAAGTCTTGCAAAACATTTGATTTCTGACTCTGCACAGCACATTGGGTTTCACCAAAAATTAAAAAAATCTGGATGATTCAGGTCCGGAATGCGCAACTTCAGGCCAGCGGAATGAATCTAGACCCAGAAGCAGTTTGTCCATGCCGTTGAGTGAACATAAAGTTATATTTTGATATGAGCGATTCAGAATTGTCATTTAAATGGAAGCATTTTATGTTTATTCGTAACTGTGGCGTCTGAACTCAATCAAACACTTTAAATAGGAGCAGCCAAAATAAGCTGTGCTGTAGTTAGATATTTCATACCTTTTAATCATGGTAAGTGCATTAACTTTATGCTTCCCTAGTTGCCTTTATTATTGGGAAGTTGCCCGGATGAAAATATCCTGGTGAAAATTGAGCCATACGTCATCTGCAAGTGCTGTGAGCTAGGCAAAAGTGGTGGACAAAAGTAGTAATGGGATGAGAGACTGTATAACAAATGGAAACTCACTTATTAACTTCGTAAATAAGAAGAAACTAACAAACGTATTACTATCATTAAAATTAAGCCAATCAAAGCAAAAAGAGAAATAAACCACCAGGGCAAAGAAAAACTAATGTTACTCAAAAAATATTCAAATATACTCAACCAAACCTCTAAAATCGTTTCGGTGAACGATCTCAAATGGGAACATCCAAAAGCTACTACTTTAAGAATCACGAGAGAAAATTCTACAAATTTCAAAATAAGCTGAAAATGGCCAACGTGTCTTCTGACTCTTAAGTTTCGTTGGCCATTTTGAGCTTACTTTACAAACCAGTGATTATAAACTTTTACTTAAATTTTATTTTATTTCCTTCCGGAATAAAGGGATGGAGAGCCTTGATATTACAGCGTTGGAGACTTAACAAAAAACACTGAAAGATTGTGGTCAGTGAGCGTCCATTCATATCCCAAATGTTCCCCGATGGACGACAGATCTGGGTAATATGAATACCAAGAAAGCATATCCACATCATATGGGCACTGTTTGGATATGAGAGCCGAAGGTGACAGGGCTTTGTATACAGCTGAAAAACAGATTAAGTAGAAAGTAAAAGTATTAATGTGATCACTTTTCACTATTGGAAAATAGTTCTACAGTGAAAAGCTTTGAATACCTTTGACTTGGTCGTCATTTACATGTAAAATATTTGTCAAATACAGTTAAACAGTTTATTTCCAGTTCCGTGGGGATTGCTATGCATTTCTATCGCTTTCTGCTTCTAATAAATGATATTTACTGAACAGTAATTTCAGTCTCATAGTGGCTTCAAAATATTTCAAAGTTTCAGCGATGTGAGAATCGTAAGCGTTAATACAGAAAGCAAATATCATTCATTAATCCTGATAGATATTTACTGTACAAAATATGAGTTCGCTATTGGTCAAAGGTTACTCTACTTTGTGTCAAATGAAAAATGCGAAAACATTTTAAATTAAATCAAATATACAATTTATAATGAAAATGACTCCAACAAAGTTAGTGTTAGGAGAAAAAGTTTCAAACGAGGACTAAGTGGAGCGAATGTGAAGAAATCTTTACTGCAAAAGCGTAGTATGATGTTTATTAAAAAGCTTTCCTCTTTTTTGCTCGCATACGTTCATGGAAAAAATAATTAACAGTATTTATTAACGGGAATTGACATGGGATAGAAGAGTAGTTCGATGCACAAATTAGAACAACAGAGATCATTTATGAGTGAGAAGCCAATGACAAAAGTTTTCCTATGAACACTTTTTAAGTCTGTAAAGATTTAAGATTTGGAAATGCGAGAACGTCTAGATCCCTAGTTCGTAAAATTCACGAAACTTCATTGAATAATATCCGAGAATCGGCAGACGAGATCCAAATATTCCCAATCCCTTACATTTTAGAACTAGTCTCTATTTGGTGCATTTTGGATCATCGAACTTTTAAAATAATAATACGATTCTATATATCAGTCGTCATTGTTATCGCTATCACGATACTTTATTTGAAGTAAATCTCAATGATATGAATTAAAATATCTTGATATTGCAATTTAAACTTCTTTTCATATATCACTCCGTATGTCTTTTAGACATAGTAACTAATTGTTTCAAGTACAATAAAATATTTTAAAGTTCATTCGATGAAAATATAAATGTGAAATGGAGGAAGTGAACAGTCCTAATATTAAGTTCTAAAAATAGCAAAATATGAAATAATATTAGTTAACAACAAATGTAATCCAATAAATATATTCTGATAAAATATCTTTACAGTAAAAATAGCTTAATAAGACAGATGTTTGTAACATGACTTGGACACCGCTCATAAGGGTTAGCAAAATTCTGAAATAAAATTAACAAACAGGCTAATGCCATTTCTCTTCTTGATGCCATTAGTATCCACCAAATGTCAAATGATTGGTTTACCACTTACCCATTTCATAACAGTTTACGTAACATATTAGGCACAAATGATGAATTATGTCAGTAAAAACAAAAATGAACATCATCTGATTTTTCTAAGAGAGACTAAACCGCGAAATAACTGAACAAGTTCTTACGCATCAGAACAACAATAACTATGTATGATTATCATTTGTCTGCTTACAATGCATTGCAATATTACTTTGGGCAACACACAAAAAGTCTTTGAAATGAAGATAGCCAATCTTTACTAATTTCGAGGTGCTGAACACGAAAATGACAATAAAATTTGTCGATTGGCTCGTTTAGGAGAGATAGAGATGGTCATGTATAAACGATTCAATCTGCATTGAGTACATAGGTAATCATTTCGCGAAGCTGTATTTTAAACTTCAGATTTCAATATATTGTATTGCATTGCATCAGCCCGCCATGCACACAATCCCCAGAGATATTGCATCATTGTCTGATGCAATGTAGTTGAGTCATGACATCGCGGCTTTACGATCGCGTACAAAAGATGATGCAATCGTTAGTTGTAAGCGATGTCTCGTAGGTTGAGCAAGTCTTTTGCGCGACTCCCATTTACCCACACAAGTACTCCCATTACGTCACAAGTACAACACAAGTGATCCTTGCAGTTTTAATCCAGCAGTAATGATGCCTCGTAACTGTGATAATAGTGCAGATCCATTTTGTTACATTTGTGGGAAAGTGAAGTTTGCAAGCCAAAAGTGGGCCATCACTCCAATACTGAAAGCGGCATATGAGTTTTATTTTGGATGCAAAATTGGGGACCAGGAAAAGGCCTGGGCCCCACACACAAATGCTGTAGTACGTGTGCAAGAAATCTTTCGAAGTGGTTGAGAGACGAAAAAGTAGCGATGCCGTTTGCTGTTCCTATGGTTTGGAGAGAGTGAAGCAATAACGCAAATGACTGCTACTTCTGCATGGTTGCACCTGTTTCTGGAGGCATCACAAGGAAAATGAAGTGGACAATAGCGTACCCAAATATACAATCTGCACTCCGGCCAGTTCCGCATGGCGAAAGCCTTTCCGTTCCCGAACCTGCAAAAGAAATTTCCATCGATTCAGACGATGAGGAGGGAGATAAACCGGCGTCGGGTTCTCCGCGACCTTCGGTATGTCTTACATGGTGCGTCATCTGTACCACACATTCTCATCGAAGAAGAAATGAAATGATTATTTGCGATCTGGTGCTGTCCAAGGTCAAAGCAGAATAACTTGGATCAAGACTTAAACAATGGAATCTTCTGAAGGAAAATGTTCGAGTGACTTCGTTTCGAACTCGTCATGAGCAGTTTGCGCCTTACTTCAGAAAGGAAGATGACATTGTGTTCTGCTCCGATGTAGAATGCCTGATGAGTACCCTCGGAATCAAACATGACCTTCAAGAATGGCGACTATTCATAGACTCCCCGAAATTGAGTCTCAAGGCGATGTTGCTGCATAATGGAAATCAACTTTCATCCATTCCAGTCAGACACACTGTCTACATGAAAGAAACCTAAAAGGTCTGTTGAACTGTCTTCAATACAGCAAAAGTATGGCTGGCATCTCTGTTGTGACTTGAAGATAGTGGCTTTGTTAATGGATCTGCAGCTGGGATATACGAAGTACTGCTGTTTCTTATGTGAATTGGAGAGCCGAGCAAAGACTTTGCACTACGTGAAGAGAAACTGGTTTCAAAGGAAATCTCTAGGGGTCGGAGAGAAGAATGTAAAACACCCAACACTGGCATAAATGCACAAAATCCTGCTACCGTCCCTACACATCAAACTCGGTGTGATGAAAAACTTCGTAAAAGTCATGAACCAGTCGACTCAGCGATGCTAAAAATTTAAGAGGGAATTTTTGTGGGTCCTCAGATCTACGGGCTGTTCAGAGACCAGATGTTCGACATCCTGCTTCAGGGTGGCGAAAAAAAGGCTTGGGACGCGTTTTGTAAGGTGTCAACTAAATTCTTCGGGAATGTCAGGGCACACAACTACAAGAAACTGGTTAAGGACATGTTGTCTCTGTATCACACACTTGGCTGCAATGTGTCCATAAAGATTCACTTTCTTCATTCCCATTTAGATTTCTTCCCCGACAACTGCGTCATGGTTAGCGATAAGCACGGTGAACATTTTCACCAGGACATTGGAACGATGTGGAAACGATACCAGGGAGACTGGTCAACTTCAATGTTGGCTGACTGCTGTTGGACGCTCGCCAGAGATGATCCTGAGCAGTTGTTCAAGCGACGGGCAAAGCGACGTCGGAAGTAGAAGAGGAGTTTTACCAATACATGTCATATGTACGTATTCCTCTATTATATAAGAAACTATTGCAGATTTCTCAGAAATGGTAGCCAATTTTGCATTTTCATTGTCATATTCGTGTTCAGCACCTTGAAATCGTTAAGAAATGGCTACTTTTATCTCAGAGTCATGACGTTTATGAAAATTTGTTGCCCAATGTTATCATTCAATTCAGAACGCCCTGCTATAGACAGAAGATGACAATCTCATTGGTCACTTTAGAAAACGACCACCCTTTGGACTGTATATGTGAGTTCTGAAGTTAATTGCTCAATCTTCCATATTCAAATTTTTAAATCATATGCCCAAAATTAATGAATACTTAGAGCTCTTGGCTACTGATCAAAGGGACCTGCATTCGAGCCCGAGTAAGGCACATGGATGTTTCTTTATTCGTATTGTCTCTCTTACTCACAAACATGCTCTATGGCGTATTGTACCGAGAAGTCTAGTGTCAGACCTCTGTGACAAGCAGGTGCGTGAAGAATGGCTTTTGTTTTATTATTTCAATTTTCAACATTTTAGCATTTATAAAGAATGGATACTGTCGAAAAACCTGTGGTATATATGTAAGCTTCTTTCATAATTATATAAAATCAGTATGCACATATTCTACCAAATATTCTAATGTGGGTAATAATGCGATAAAATTTAAATATAAAGCATTCCTTACAATAAATCGTAAAAACATTTAAATTTGGAAATAAAAAGTGTAAAAAGTTTGTGCATGGAATTGCAGAATATTTCATACAAAGTAAAGAATAAGTAATGGAAAAGTAAAACTATAGTAACTAAGTTAAATTTATTTCATGTATAAAATTCCATATGATGTAACGGATTTAAGATTATTTATGCAGAAATATGCATTATTAATTCGTCGTTTATTCCTTACATTCTTTATTCATTATACAAATCCTAATATTCTTTATGCAGAATCCTTTAATGGTTATATATTTTTATTCAGAATTAATTCCATAGCATCTGGGGGGAAAATAAAGATGTGTTCAAACAGTAAGGAAAAAACAGTAAGTTTGGCAAGAAAAATTTTAAGTGATATGTAACTAATTATCTAAATTAAAAAAAAATAATTCTCTTCAGAATCAAAGATTTTCTCTAACATTGAAAACACTACACTTGAATGAAATGGAAAGCATGTCCACATTCAGGTATCAAAACTCAAAAAAAAAAATTAGAAATTGCTGCTGGTATCTTCTTTAAATGATTAAAAATAATTATTTTTGTTCCCTTCTTTAAACCATATGTTCGTCTACATATTTTTAAAGCTAATACGAAAATCGGTCTTTATTATTTTTATTGTTATTGAGGATATTAAGATTCTAAGAAACAAACGCAATTCCATGTATGAAATCATGTGATATAAAATAAATTTGAAATATAATTTTGTTTTCATCATTTTTGCGAATGATTCATTCTTATATGTTTATTCTGACACTTCCCAATCCGTTAAGATGTCAATATCCACTTCTTTTTATACTCTTGCATCTCAGTTGTTATATCCTGATAAAATCTCCCAGATTTTGATCACTCAGATGTCAGTTTGATGGAATAAAATCTACGTGGAGTAACAAAAATATATCTTGAGAAGTATGTTACATTCCATATCTTCCTAAGACCTTAGCATTGATGCCGTATTTATTTACACTTCGGAGTTCTGGAGGTAAAAAACAAATTTTCTCGAGAACTGTATGCGATACATAAATTACGGCGGCAGTTTCGAAAACAGCGAAAAAGGATTATAAGGATCATTTCATATTTTTAAGGAAACACAAATTCTATTACTCAGTATTTTTATGAAATAAAGATAGACTATACAAAAAGATGGAATAATTTAGTTCTCTCACAGATGTCGATTGTTCAAAATAGTTCTACACAGGGTCGGATCTAGCTGGGGGAAAAGAGGTCACCACTACCCTTGTCTGAATGTTAATAATGGCAAAAGAGGCAAAAAATCACGAAACCTATTCATATTTCATGCATTTTTCAAGAAATTTTTAAATACCTGTAGAAGGGAAGGAGAAACGTTATACTGAATTGAATATCCAGTCTCTTGCCCCACCTTCTGCCTTTTGCATTTTTTTCTGTTCGATTATGTTTCTTGCTCCCCCCCCCCTTGATTTTTTTTTTGTACATCCGGACCTGTTCTACAGGAATACTAAAGACACTCCTCACCCATTGAGGGGCGGGGGTGGCTCAGTCGGTAGCGCGCCAGGCTCGTAATCTGTACTTCCCAGGTTCGAGTCCCAGCTGGGTCAGCGTTGAGATTTATCTCCGCAAAATTCCCTGCCCTGCCCACGGTCAGTAGGGGACACCGATGGGCTTGGAAAGGCCGCCGTCCGTCGTATGGGTCGTTAAGCCGTGGCCCTGTGTGCGGGAGAGCCATACACTGTGCACGTTAAAGAACACGCTGGATGGCCTTGACGGGAGGCTACCATCTGTCTCCCAACAGCTGTTCCAGTGGGTCCCATCCCCCAACCTTCTCTGAGCCTTCGGGGCCCATGTGACTTGGCCATTTAGCCCATGGTGTGCAAAAAAGTGCCGCTCAGAGGTAAAACAATCCAATCCAATCCTCACCATTGAATGAGAAGTTTCTCCAAGGAGGTTGGAAGATAAATCCAAAAATCCAATTATTGATTTCGGAAAGGTTGGGTGGCTGAGGAAGCTGGATTTCGAGGTTAGCACCGTATCTTTTCGTACTGATTAATATAAGTCTTGCACCATTTAATGTTTTATTTCATGAGGAAACCTACCGTTTTTTCCAATACAATAGCACTCGTATTTGCGTTAACACAAAATGCAAACACATTACCATAATCTTCCATTATCCTTAGCATATTTACAAAATGTATTTCGAAATAAAAGATTCAATGCGAACAGTTGATAAAATTGAGTAAATTCAGTGATGTAGCATGAATGACAAGTGGGGAGGTAGAGAATGAACAGGAGAACTTGGAGAATACTCACATATCATAAGTCAATAAGCTGTCGATTTACTATCAATCAACTGCTGATTTACGATTTTTCAGATTTGACGAAGTTTCAAATGAGCAATATCATATTGTCCCTAGTTGCAATTTACCCTATTCCACTGGAATGGGAGTGGCTCAGTCGGTAGTGCTCTTAATCTGCAGTGTCCAGATTTGAGCCCCAACTGTGACAGTATTGAGATTTATCTTCGCTAAGCCCTTACACAGTTTAGTTCAGAAAGGGGATACCAATAGGCCTGGAGAAACAGTTGTCCGTCCGATGAGACGTAAAGCTGTGTCACCATATGAAGGAATACCACACACTGTGCACGTTATAGCAATCGTGCAATTAAGGAATGAAGCTCAGGTACGGGACCAGCAAAGGCACCTCAAGACATGAAGATCGCATGCTCGGTAGTTAGGCCGTTATTGCGTGTACCGAATAGTCTCGCGGGATGGGCATCACATGAGGCTTACTTCTGTAGCCTAACATCTGTCTAGTGGGCCATCTTCCCGTATTTAACTTTAAACCTCTGGAATCCTCGTGACTTGATCATTTAACCCATTGCATGCATAAAAATATCGCTCAGAGGTAGAAAAAATGCTCTAAATTAAATACCCCGTCAAGCAGCTGCTTGTTACAGAGGTCTGACAAGAACCTGTCACTTTATATACAGTAGTAGAAGGTCTCTGAGGAAGGCGAGAACCCAGCAGAAAGACAACACCCATTTCTTACCCGAGGCTCGCACCCAGGACCCTTCGATCAGTAGCCAAGCGCGCTAACCACTCGGGCACGGGACGGCTGACCAACCCTCTACTCCTGTTGAATATATTCCCAAATACGTTAATCAAAGAAATCTTCTGTTATACCTTTCAACATAATTACTATTTTATTAATTGTTATATAGTATATAGTCTACTACTCGAATACATGGGATGCGGGTGAGCTCAGTGGGTAACTCGCGACGCTCGCAATCTACAGTTTTGAATCGAAACTGTGCCAAGGTTTATAATTCTCTCTCCTAACTTCCGTTCTATCCATTGTGAGAAGGAGACACTGAAGATCTTGGATAGACCACCGTCCAACGTAAGGGAACGTTAAGCCGTAGTTCTGAATGCAGGAAAGCCATGCCTTGCATATTTTAATGAACACGATAGATGGTCTTGATCCTTTTCTCCAACATTCTAAGTCTTTGGGATTTTTGTTACCTGGCCATTTAGGTCATTTTGGCGCAGAAAGGGATAAAACACAATCCAACATGCCTCAATGCACTCATATTATCAAATATCCTAGGTTTCTTTTCAAGTTATTATAATGCTAATGCTGCTATTGAATCGAATAGTCGGCGGTTTCTTTTACCCTCGTATTATCTAATGAGAAATAAATTCGATAGGAATAGCGAAATAATTGGGGATCTTAGCAGTAGTCTCATTTCATGTCATAACAGCTTATTACAATCATCACAAAGCATTACATGATTTCTCTGTGTTACAGAACAGGTTGTGGATCGAATGGCCGCTTAAAAATGTGGAATGAATCTGATATTGCGTTATCCCTTTTGTCAATCAGCCACATCGTTTTTGGGAGGATCGAAACAGTTGCAACGTGTGTGGCTGTTCATTGGCGATCAGGATTGAATTACTTCGTCTTGTGGTAACGTTTTTTTACCCCATATCTGCGATTTCGTAATTCGATTGTTTTATTCAGTATATATAAAATATTTTAATCATTTTATAAAGAATCAATTTTAATAAAAATTGATTCTAATAATACAGCAGTTATTTATTTTTTGTGGATTTTGGTTTTAACAACTCGGCGACAAGCAGTGTCACACAAAATTGAGAAAAATTCGTATTCGCGATAAAATAAGAGTTTTAGTTGCACTTTTTTTTCCTTCAGTTTTCCCATGTTAGCAAATAAATATAATAATATCATTATGCTATAATTAATGAAGTAATGATGAGAACTTTAAGAATACAAAGTGTTACTTCTAATATATATTGACAGCGATCACGCTAATTCTAACTATGATGCAGAAATCGTAGATATCTGAAACATTTTCCCTAGGAGTAATCCGGGTCGTAGACCTCGGAAAACATACGAAATGTAACCTCCGGTGTGTTCTTCAAGGTCAAATAGATGTCATTTAGAGCTAAAAACTTGATCTGCTAGAATTAGAAATGCGAAAATTGAAAATTATCGTCTTGGAGTGCAGGGACCTAATCAAAAGTGGGGGGGGGGGGAAGAGAAGGAGGTCCGGATGAACACACACCAAAAATGCGATCGTCTCATACGAAATCTCAAACTTGTCTACCTGCTTTGAAATACAAGACAATTGTCTTTAGATAATTTTATTTTAGCCATGTGGAAGATGAATGGCGTGCTCAAAGTGGAAATCGCAACACCGTGAAGAAAAGGATATAGACACCAAAACTGACAGGACGAAAGCTATGAGGATAGATGTGGAAACGATCAAAAAATGAAATGTGGGAACGCAAGGTAGGTGCATAATATATTCCAGATTCATCAGTACATACAGTAGTAGGACCACCTCGGGAGGTTACAAAAGCTTGTAGACGTCTCGGCGTTCCTTGGAGCATTCCAAACAGCATCCAATAGGGCATGTAACTGTATCAGGTTTCTGCCGGAGGAAGTTGGCGAAGGTGGCGACCCATAAGGTCCCACACATGCTCAATGGGCAACACATCCGTCAGTACACACCTTGGAGACTATTCATCATTGCACGTGCAGTGTAGAGTTGCGTCATCCTGCTGTAGGATCAGTCCAGGCATGGTGGTAACGAAGGACGTGCCACAGGATTAACGATGTCATCGATGTAACATTTTGCCATTAGTGCGCCAGAAACATGGAGCAGAGGTGTCCAGCCACACTATGAGATGCCACCCCATAGCATTGTACCATGGTGGGGAGCTGTATGACAGCTAATGGAATAGGATTCCGCATGTCGTTGACGAAGCCATGCAGACGAACTGCCATCTGGCATGCTGAAACAGAATTTGTACTCATCTGCAAACAACACTCTCCTCCATTTCACAGTCCAATGTTGCCTCACTTGACACCAGTGGAGACAGCGTAACTGGTGATGTCGCTCACCGACAGATGCTGGACTGGATGTTTCGCTCTTATTCCTGCATTTATGCAAACAATGTCTAATGGTCCAGGTACCTGTAGTGGTCTAAAAACCGTTCAGCAATTCAGTTGCAGTGGTGAAAGTATCACAAACAGCCCTCCTACAGAGCATGCGACCTGTTCTCCATGTCTGTTGGTGATCCATGATGTTGCGTGAGATGTACTGCTGCACTGTACTCTTATTGCTCCCTATGCGTGAGGTGTTCACTGGAAGGCTCAATTCGAGCTCCTGAATATCAATAATTCGCTCTATCTCAGAAGGCATCAGTTGCACTTTAGGGTACCGCCGGCATCTCCAAGGCATGTTTCAAACATTTTCACATCATGCACTCCAACCTCACTGTTGATCGTGCTATGATACGAGCTCGTGGGCGTCGTATTTATCCACGGCTCTGCTGCGTGTAACGTGCCCATTCGCTGCAGAACTTGATCATTTGCATATCTCCGATGGCCGACTGTCTCCTGCGATTTACATATCTATACTTCCATTCCTTCTTGGTGTTTCGATTTCCACTTTGAGCATGGTATATGTCAGACACTAAAAATAGATTTGAAAACAATAAAAAAGAATTCATTCCATATAGAACATAATTTTAACCTTTCCTGTCCGTTGGAATATTTTGGTAATTGGGAAACCGTATTCAAGACTTATTCACAAAACGTCCCTCCCCTCCCCCAGGCTCCGAAGCTAAATCCCGGGTTCGTACCTATTGGGTTGGTTTGGGTTGTTAATCTCTTAAATATTACGGAATTTCGGCTCCGGCTTGAGCTCAAATGTCAAATTTTATATATATATATAAGCAAGAGAGCTAAAAATTGGTGTATAGAGTTATTTCAGGACGTAGATCTCAGAAATGTTACGAAATTTCAGGTCAAGTTCAAGTTCAAGATCAAATAATTGTCGGAGTGACGGTGTGGGAATTAAGAAGAGTCAAAGACGACAATTTATTTCATATCTAATATATGTTAATCAATTGTGAATAACTGAAAAACTGAATGAGTGACAGGAAGGATATAATGCTTATTCTATCTGTGATGCAGAAATAGTACAGCTCCGAAAATTTAAACCTAGTGGTAATCCAGGTCTTAGATCTGGGAAAAAATCTGAAATTCGACTTCCGACTTGTATTTCAAGGTCAAATAGAGGTTACTTAGATGTCGAACCTTGATCTGCAAGTTCTAGTAAACGTGGAAATGGTGTATGGCGGAGTTTTCTGCTGCTGATCTCATAAACGTTACGAAATTTCTGATCAATTGTCTGGTTCAAGGTCACTTCAGGTCTTAGATCTCAGAAATGTGAGGAAAACTGGATCCGATGGGTCGAAGGTCAAAATGGAGGACAAAGGAAAATTTTCGATCATCTGGTCCTAGAAAGTTAAACATTGATGCCTAGAGGTATTTCAAGTCACAGATCTCAGAAATGTTAAGGAATTTCAGAGCTGTCATGATTATGGTCAAATAGTGTTCGGAGTGACACAGGTAGCCATTGATTTCTATTACAAGATGTACATCACCGTAATTCCTGGGGCAAAGCAGCAGTTGCCATGATTATCACAAGAATATTTGTGCCAAAAAACTTGTTTTTTCGAAGACTTTTTGTAACAACTAAGAGTAAATCTTTTGTACATCATTAGTCCTGTCAGTTCCGCATAAATATAATAAATCTAGCAATATCTGTAGCACAATAGGTTTGCTATTTTGATCTGAACAAGCAGCTTTTGAGAAAAAAGAAAATTAAAAATAACGAAAAGCAAAATAGCATAAAAAATAAAGTTAATAACAAACAAAATTAAAACGTTCATTATTTTTAAACATATTGTATTCTCTGATATTAGATATAATTTTTGAAATGCATTTAATTTATAGCTTCGTATTAGTTAAAATATAGTTCTAAAGTTATTTTTTTCATATCGACATATATGGTCGGAAAGCTTTAATTCTGAAATTTACTCTTCATATTAGTAGTTCTTAACTTTTATCCACCTCGGTATTTTGCAGAAAATATTCCAATAGCAATCATTTTAACAATCATTAAATGAAAGTGAAGTTTAACACATGCATTCAAATGTTAGAAACCACATTTAACAAAAAAATTAAACCAAAATGCTCTACTTTTGTTTACCATTTAAACTGCAGGGTTTTCTTTAGTAAACGGTTAAACGTCAGCGTAATATCTTCAACACCAGTTAAATGACCCGATCACTTTCACCACCAATCCGCGATCTCTGTTTACAAGCATTTAATCTACCACAATGCATTGCAAAATATTTCGAAACAGGGTTGATATTTTCCCTGTACCATTCAAATTTACACATTATCTTTGCCCAACCAGTGAAACGATAGCATTTCTTTCAGCAAACATTTAAATTAACGTGAACTCTTTTAAAAACAATTAAAATAATTGGAACTTCTTTTAACAACCATTTCGCTGAGAGCGACTCCTTTCTTATTCACCGTTCTAATGAACCTGAGTTGTTTTAACAAATCCTTTAAGAATCATTGAATACTCTTTTTCAAACATTCGAATAAAAACAACTAACCACAATCACTTTTAACAAGCAATAAAACGAGCACTTTTCCAACTGTCCAAGTGATCTTGATCTTTTTTAAGAGTCACTCATAGATTTGTACTTGCAGCCAACGTTGCATAGAAAGCTATGTTAACAACCATTTCAAAGTCCTCAATCCATTCTAACAATTATTTAAATACGGTTGATTTCTTTTATCTGACTTTCAAGTAAGAGCAAATCCTCTTCATCGCCATTTAAATAACGATGAGCATTTTAGGAACCATTCAAATCACCACAAATGTTTTAATAATCTTTTACATAACAGTGATTTTTAAGCAACCATTGAAATGACAGTAAACATATTACCTGCCATTCAAACTAAGCAACCTCTTCCTCAAATAGTAAAACGTCAGCGACCAATTTCAATAACTATTCAAATCGCAGCGGACTCTGAAGAATAATCAAAGATCTGTTAAAAACAGTTCGAATGATAGCAGCTTTTGAGCAGGTTTTAAGTTGGCTAAAACTTCCTTTAATATTTCAGTGACTGTGATCCTTTTAGCCAATAATTCGAATCACAGTAATCTTTTATTTACAGCGATCAAACTATAGCAATAACGTTTTACATCAACCAGTCTTCAGCAACTTCTTACAGCAACTATCCAAATGACCGTGACTAATTTACAGCTATTACCCCAAAAATCATTCAAACGATCTCCACAAATTTTGACAGCAATTAAAATGAGAGTCACCCATTTTAATGAGCGTTCAAATGACTACAACCTGTTTTATCTACTTTTAAAACAACATCAGCTTCTTTCATACTTCCTTTTAAAGGCAGTAACTTTTACCAACAATTAAATGACTACAACCCTATATCAACAATTATTGAAACGCCGATTTTTTTCAGCAACAATTCGAATGATCTTGTCTTTTTATAACCATAACATCTCTTAGCAATCATTCACGTGACTGCAGTCTTTTTATTTTTCATAATTTTTCAAATGATAGCAAACTATTAAAGCAACAATTCAAATAAGACTGTAATCTTTCAACAGTTGTTCAAACCATATAAACTTATTTCAACCGCAACTCACTGAATACTACCTCATTTAAAACCACTGAAACTGTAGTAGACTTGTAGTCACTACTCGATCAGCAGTGGTTTCTGCAACAAAGCCAAAATCGCTATCATTTTAAACCTTATTCAAACACCCATTCAGTTAACTTTCATTCTTTCAGAATCCTCAATCAGCAATGAATTACGGAGGCCCAACCATATTCCTTCAGATTTTTCGAAGATTGTGTAATTCAGTTCTCCAAACACGTCTCTCCTGAAAAATTTCCGAAAGATCTGTGTCAAATGGGTAACACACAAACTGAGAGAGCAGCAAAAAAGGGCTAGAGTCGACTCGTGCAAGGTGATACTGGCAATGTTTGAACCTAATGGCCCCAAACAGTTAACAGACATTGTCACAGGTGATGAAAAGCGGTTTTAGTACTCTACAACTCACAGAAAGATCGACAACTATGTTTGGGTTGTGGAAGATAAATGGCGTCCCCAAATCCCGTGACAAGACTTTTGCTCCAAGGGAAAGGATGTTCAGAATTATTTTCAATTCCCAAGGAGTGGTAGCCGAGGACAACTTATTTGGAAAAACAATTACTATAAATGACCAATACTACATCGAACACTGTTTTGTTCAAAAGGATTAAGGTGATGAAGAAGCAGTGTCCAACAACAGACGTGTCAAGTGTTTCTCTTCTACATGACATTGCCAGTGCTCCCAAATCCCTACAAGTTACGGCCTATCTGGAGCAGGAAAAAAATCAAACAGCTACCTCATGCGGTTTTTTGTTGTTATCAATAATTAAAAAGGAATTTGTCGGAATCCTTTTTCAAGAGTGCGTTCATTCAGGGTTGTGGACTATTCCCTAACAGGGATTCCAACCGTTCCATAACTGGCATAGACGTCTTCAGTTCTGCATAGATGCTGGAAGGTGATGACTTTGAATCACAGTAAAAGTTTTGTTCAGGTAAATGAAATTGTTTTATTCTGTAGATGCATGTCAATAACTATTTGAAAGCATATCGTATCAAGTTTACAAAGGGTCAAAGTTTCACTACCATAACTTACCCTAAAAAGAACCAAACTATTATACAATATTATTTTAGTCTTAATATAATCCAGATTGCTCATCACGCAATTGAGTGTCAACCAGATTCTTAATTCTATTAAGCACAATCATGGAAAGAACTTTACCTGGAAAACAGAGTAGGCTGATACCCCTATAGTTATCACAAGAACTGCGATCACCTTTTTTGCAAATAGGGATAATAATAGCTCTAATAAAATCCTTAGGAACCATTCCTTTGTCATAAAAGATATTCAAAATTTCAGTCATCCATGTAGTAACCGAAATATTCCCAGCTCTAAGCATTTCCGTAGTATTTTCATCTACCCCTGGGGATTTATGAAGTTTAAGTTTAGAAATAGCCAAAATAACTATAGATTGTGTTATAGTGCCAACATTAAAGCCAAGAAATGCATCTATTATCATTAGAAACAATGGTACTAGAACTAACCACATTGTTTAGAACATCACTGAAATTCTCAGCCCACCTAGCCATGACAGAATCCCCACCTTCTATAACCTTAACTTGTTTATCCTTCAATCCCTGTATACCTGTTTGCCACGCAAAACTTTAACTATCTGGTACAGCTTTCTGCTGTTGTGCTGTCTAACTGCTTCCTCTGCCTTTTCAGCCAAGCCATCAAGCCAAAGATTCTTATTAGCAGCTAACTCATCCTTTACACGTTTATTAGCTCTTTCTAATGCTCTCTTTCTAATGCTTTCTATTGGGACTAGTAGAGTATTGATTAAGAGCATTTATGCAGCTCTTTCTTTCCGAAATAAGCTAAAGTGCCTTATCACTCAAATTATTTTGCCTCCTCTGCCCCTATTTACGTAAAAGAATACTGTTAGTTTCAAGAAAAGTCTGTTTAAAACGGTCGCATTCTTCCTCAACTTCAGCAGTGAGCAAACCATTACTGTCATAATGTGAGCAGCATGTTCATTCGCACCAGTGATATTTAAAGCTTTATTATGATAAAGAAACACCGTATAAGATTGCACAACGATATGTTGCACGCACTCATCAATTATGCAACAGTGAACCAACTGGCCGTGTAAATGATTTTACTGCAATGGTTTAGATACGTTGAATATAACCATTCTAAGTCACCTATCATGGTAAGCTGTAGCTATAACTGGGTCTTTCAGAGCTTCAGTATTAAAGGTAATTTTTTTAATCCTAGCACAACACTTTTAAAGTTTAAGTTACAAGACACTTTTAACAAAGTAATGGTCAGATCCAATTTCAGCTCCCCTTTATGACCTGGTATTCCTAACAGAACTAGCCCATTTGCTGTTAATTAATATATAATCAATCATTTTTTATGCAAGAAAGATTATGTATGAAAGTACATAATAAAGATTATAATAATAATTCCTGATTCTGAAAGAGGTGACATGAGAAAATCATCACAAACTTTCAAACAGAGCACATCTTCCGTTACTTCATCTTATGTCGAATGATTAGCAACAAAAATTGCAAAACTGAAAAAAAAATGTAAATTAAAAAATACCTATCTTCCTATAAGGGGGGAGGTAAAAAATAGAAAATGTACCTAAAGCATATTGATGGGGAAATCAGTCACTGAGTTCGTATTCACTTCAAAGGAAAATATGGCGCAGGCAATCTTGTGGAGTAGGTAAATCGGCGCCCTATTTTCCTTCGAAGCGAATACGAACTCAATGACCGATTGCCCCATCGATATGCTTTACGTTTATTTCTTTTACTTTTTAGGCCCCTATAGGAAAATATTTTTTTTTTTTAATTTTCAATTTATATATTTTTTGTTGTTGCTGTCACTAGAAACACCTACTTTTAAAATCTTTGATATAGGACTCATAAAGATGAAGAACATTTACCACCCATTCGGATTCAGGTTTGAGGTAACCCACGACATTGGAGACGTCAAAAGCTTTAATTTGAAATACTGCTGGTTAAAGTCGACCCTAGCAAAAATCCGCCTCCCACATTTTTATCAGAGGGAAATAATGGGGGCAAAATTCGAAATAGTTTACGACCGTCATTATACGAATTTTCATTTGACACCTAACTCGTAACTGTAGGCCCTCGCCTTCCGATAATATAGTAGAACGAATTTAATATTTCCCATTTTTAGGTGGGAAGAAAGCATGGGGAATCATTCTTTTCTAGCCTATGACACTCCCCGCGTCTCAAACTTTCATTTGACGCCGCGGGACAATCAGCATTATTGATAATGCTGATTGATTATTCGACATCAGGATTTATGAAAGTTTGTGATGATAGCTCGTTACTTTCCGTACTCGTGTTCAGGAAATATAGAGGAACAATAATTTTCATATTGTCCCCCTTTTTCAGGAGGAAAAAATCATGGGGTCAATTTCTCATAGCCTACGACATTCCCGGCGTCAGAAGCTTTCATTTGACGTATAGTTTTTTACTTTCGGTATTCGCGTTCTGTAGATATAGCGAAATAATTGATTCGCATTTCCCGTTTATTAGGAGGGAAAGAAATCAATAGGGGTATAAATTTTTTACAATCTGCGACAATCCCCGAGTCACAAGCTTTCATTCGACACATAGCTCGTTATTTTTCGAACTCATTCAGGAGATATAGGGGAAATATCATTTTCATTGCACCCTCCTTTTTAAGGGGAAGAAACCATGGGGATAAATTTTTCTTAACCTAGGGCATTTCCCGTGTCAGAAGTTTTCATTCGATGTATAGCTTGTTACTTTCAACCTTCGCGTTCTGGAGATGTAAGAATAGTTTTCGCATTTTCCCTTTTAGGGGGAAGAAAGAACGGTCAATTTCTTATAGCCTATGACACTCCCCACGTCACAAGCTTTCATTTGGGACATAAATCATTACGTTTCTCCATCGCATTCGAAAGATATGATGGAACAATATTTTGTCAAATCCACAAACCGACCAACCGATAAATGCCAAAGCCAAAAGTAATAGAAAGATAGGTAAAAAGTATTAAAAAAAACACTCTTATCATTAAAAGTAAAGTACATAAGACCAAGAAATAAAACATAGATAAAATTCGCTGTCTTCTTAGATTACACAATTTATTTTTCACAGGGCATGGGAATATTTCTTTTCCTTAATTGCTGCGTGATTCCAGGCATTATTCGAATGCCTTCGTAAGTCTTTCATATTCAGTCATTCATTGCCAATGTTGTCTAAGGTTACAAAAGTTAAAAGAATTAACCGCCAATCAGCTGCCTGTCACTTCGATCTAACAGGAGCTTGTCAGTATAATACATCATAGAGAAAATCTGTGAGGAAGGCAAGATCTTAGCAGAAAGACAACACATGAATAGTAATATGCACGCTTTATCCAGGTCGCGAACTCAGGTCCCTTTTATCAGTAAACAAGTTAACCACTAGTCCAGTTTATTTTGCGAAAACAGTTTTAGAACCTATTTGCCGCTTAATGGTTATATTTAACGTATCTAAACCATTGCAGTGAAATCATTTACACCGCCAGTTGGTTCACTGTTGCATAATTGATGAGTGCGTGCAAGCTATCGTTGTGCAATCTTACACGGTGTTTCTTTATCATAATAAAGCTTTAAATATCACTGGTGCGAGTGAACATGCTGCTCACATCATCGCACATAAAAAAGAAAATCTGTAGAAAAGTTCATACTAAAGTTAATAAACGAAATCGTTCCCTAATGCATCCTAAAATAAAAATAGAATAATTCTAAATATGATAAAAATTATTTATAAAAAATGGAAAAATTATCAGTAAGATAATTAACTGAATTCTGAATGAAATGAAAGTTATTTTGCATTTTAATAAAGGGTGAAGAAGGAAAATATGTTTGCATAGAAAAGTCTGTGTAAATAATGTTCTAAGTCAATGAGTTTGAATATTTGTATTTCTTTTTTGAGAAATCAGCACAATGGGTTATTATGGGCACTTATGGGTTATTACCATCCATCTGCTGGGAATTCCTTTCTCTAACACTCTTTCTTCTTTTTTTGTTATTTTTATCTGCAAAACTTTACCTTACGAAATTTTCCCTCGAATACATCACTCAAAGTATTTAGTACTTCCTAACATATTCGAAGCACCGATTTTGCATGTAAAGATCATTTCTGGTGTTGTGGTGTTACGATTTAAAGCAACCGCTATTACTAATCGCTTGCTTGTTTAGCATATAGAAGGCAATTCACATGAACTAACAATATTATATCAGATTTAGAACCAAGACTTTTCAAGTCAATGCCTTTGCTATCAAATGCTATTTTATAACGTTTAACTTAAATAACGTTTGTAATGATAAACGTTAAGAGCAATTCATTAATGAAGGAGAGAAAGTATTTTAAATATAATAAAAGGCTAAGTGTTTGTTTTTGATTAGTAAATACGACTAAAAAGGTTGAAATTATAAGTAAAATGTTTTCTACTTATATTTTTCACGATTACAAAGAAATTTAGTGATTATGATTTTGACTGACCCCGAACCTGACAAAACCAATATCGTCTGTTTCATTTCGTGCCCGAACTCATCTCTAGAATCAATGCATTCTATGTCCAAACCCCGAAATAAATTTCTACTGATAATAACCGACTTTAAAAAAAGTGCACAAAGCACGAAATAAATATTCGAAATAGACTATCTCGGAAGTTGGGTAGCCATTATCAGTAAGTAAGTCTTCACTAGCTAAAACAAATTTCCTTTAGAAGGACAAATTTAAGTGAAGTTCAATGCAGTGAAAAAGTATTAAAGGTTCCTCAGGAATCTAACGCAATTAACCAAAGCTCTAAGACTTACAGATTACCTAAATTAAATTATTTATAAACAACGCGTATATTTTACAATAAATATATATATATATATATTTATTATATATATAATATATATTTTACAATAATTTTTCGGATGTTTTTTGAACATGTGTTATGTTCAGAAAAACATCCAAAAATTCCCAAGAAATAATATAATTCATATTTTTACTAACACTTATTAGCAATCTAATTATTTTTTGATGTGCTTCCAAAAAAAAAAACTAATTTATATTAAATCATAGTTATTTAATGCAAAATATGTGTATTCAAGAAAAATCTAGGAGATAAAATGGGAGATAACCGAATAGATGACTGAAATTCACGATTTCAATTAAATGAAACCATTTAATTACCGTTTCATTGACATCCACGCGAGTAAAATACTAAATATTTTTAATTAATAATATTGCGTATAAATTAAAAATATTATTGACAGCAGGTTTAAGTTTAACTACCAATTCAATGTGATTAGTTATAATACGTTGCACTTAATATTTGACTAAATCAAAATTATAAAAGGAAAACAATTCCTGGCCAAGTAGGGGGTAAAATCAACCAGGGAATAAGTATAAAGAGGGAGGAGAGAGAAATTTAATCAAGTAGGGAAAAATAAAGCGGTCAAGATGTTGGATTTCCATGATAGTATAGACTTTTCCTTCCGTTTAAATAATCTTGAAAAAAAAATCTTGAAAAATTTGTGAAATATACATAAATTTAATAATTTTTGCTTCCATTACACTTACTAGCATTTTCAAAGGGAGAGGACATGGCTACTTTACGGACTACTATATCCGGCCCTGTTAATTACTGTTACTTTGTAGTATATGCATTACATGAAATAAAAAATGCAACAGTTGCAAGAGGTTATGCAAATGCGACGAAATTTAGGTAGGCGGTAGTATATGGGGTAATTTTCCATTTTTTATTTTTGATAATATAATCAATCGTACATCTCAGTGTATGCTAACAGCTGCCTGCGTTTCAATACAATGGCATTAATCCTTTCAGATGTTGCATTTTTTTTGCCTGTAGTGTATGTTACACAAGTATATATCAGTCGTCTTCTTCAAACGTATACCAACTTTAGGCTATTACTAAATGTCAAATATTCCACCCAGTAGTTTTTCGATTTCCAATAAGCGTATGATTTATTAGCCACCAACACAACAGCATTCGAAACCATTGGCCAATATTTTCTATTGTATGTGTTCACACGAAATCGTAAGCAATACAAACCGACATGAAATGCAGGTTCTGCGTTTCAGTCAATCATTCATATGATTGCGTGCTTTAATCACTCAATCATATTAAGCAAAGAAATATCGACATGAAAATTGGATACTCCAAAATATTGTATTAACTTGGTAGCAACATTATTTAATCAACAACATTATTTAGCTCACTTACGCAAATGGATATAAAAATAAAAAATAAATACCTCCTCAAGCAGCTGCTTGCCACAGAGGTCTGACAGGAGCCTGTCAGTTTATATGCCACAGTAGGAGATCTGAGAAGATGGCAGGACCTCAGCAGAAAAATGACACACACATCCATGCCTAATCCGGGGCTCGAACCCAGGTCCCTTAGATCAGTAGCCAAGCGTGCTAACCACTCGGCCACGGGACGGCTAAATGGATATGGTTCGTGCAATTTCGATTACTTAATACAAACTTTTTTTTTTCGTCTATAGAAAGAACTGATTTTTTTTAACAAGAGTAATGCGTGAGGCATCACATCATGTACATGAATCAATTCCATTATAAAAGAATGAAATAAAGAACGATTGTCAGGCTAGAGGTCTTTTTAGATATTTTTTTTTGTTCATGATTTGTATATTATTTTGGATTTCACCAAAATAGGCATATGCTACGTGGGAGGCCCTCTGTCCCGGCATCTGGAGAGTTAATTGAAGTAGCAGTGCCCCGAGGGGACGGAGGTCACCCAACTGCTAGCGGCCTTCACAGATGGTCAGGTGGAGAGAGAAAGAGAAAGGGTTGGCAACAACGAGAAGAACAGAGCCAGTTGTAGGACGAAAGCGAAAAGACGTGGAATTGTAAAGCTGGGAAATGCCGACTGGTAATAACGGCATTGGGCTCTGTGAATACAGCTGAACAGGCATAGTAAGCTGGTGTTGTTGTAATCTATGTAATTGAGCATATGTCCTCGTCCATCAAGCATGTTTGGAAGGTTAAATAAATATTTGTTATTTTAAAGTAAAGGCTGAAGTTGAACCAATTTATTGGGGAGGAGCCTCAGTATTGAGTCCCTGCAATTGTGATAAAATTTTTGATTTTTGTTCCGATAGACTCTTTCACCCGTCGCGTATTGCGATCGAACCGAGGGGACGTTCCTAAGTGGTCCCAATAGACAAACAAACGAAGAGGCAACATCACAACGATATTAGGTCATGTAATTAGTTTATGAGTTATTTTATTTAATTATTTGTTGAAACGAGACTAATTCATGTGAACTCTTTTATTTAAAATATTTTATGTTTAAATGTATGAATCTGTACTGAAGTAAATCGCTAGCAAAAAAAACTGTTCATTTATTATTTTCAAATATGGTTAAAAATGTTAACAATACTAAATATAAAAGAATATAAACTTTAAAGCGAAGGTGTAGAACTCCGGACAGTTTCAAGACTTCATCTTGCTCTCCAACCATATAAAAAATACAAAAAAATATATATATGTATAAAAAGCTTCTGTTACCATATATCATAATAGTTTACCCAAATACACTCTATAAAATTACAATTGACTTACTATGAAGCAGTGAGCGATTACATCTGAAATTCAACTCATGCGTGAAGGTGTAGTGATGAATATGAATCATCTCGTATCCTTGACACAGTGAGCAAACCTCGGAGATATCGAAGCTGACAGGTGTTGCTAGTAAAAACATCCTGAGGAGTGCATGTAACCGTTACTATTCAGTACATCAACACAGATAATAAAGGACATCAGAATGCAGTACTCAGAATGAGTGAAAGGTCAACGTATGCGATACTATAACGATATCATTAGGTATCTGTTTTAGAGTGGGTGAATAGTTGGGACTTCGTGAAGCTGGATGGACAACCCTTAGTATTAAAATTGATATTTCGCGTGATGCGAGAACAATTGTAGGATGGAAGGATGGAATCCATATCAATGTGACAGAATCTGTAACAATCATGGGAAGAACTATTCGATAACAGTGTACACCCCATGAAAGATTATGATTAGGTACAAGAAAAGCATTACGGTAATACAAAGAGAAGACAGCATTATCAGGAAGTTGGCTCTATCTAAGCAACCATATCGCTTTACACTACAGTATTTGGAGAGCCTAAATTTCAATCTTCGAAATTCTACTTAAAAAGGAGGATCACATTGTGTCATACTCAAGGATAATCTCTGTTTTGTCTCCGTACATACAATTTCCACAAAATTCTGTGCAAGTGCTGTGTTCAGAGGTGTGATATATCAGCCATTTGGAAATGCCATACCAATCGGAATTTCATGTAATGGTTTTTGAGTGACGTCAGTTACGATAGCCAATCTCTTTTGGTGTTCATACAAGGAAATTCCACCACCAATAAATGTATCAATGAGATCCTTATCCTCATTACATTATCTTTCCTGGTGAGTATACCGGATGCAACGTTTTAGCAAGAAACTGCCCAGCCTCATTTTATCATCTCCAAAGAGTATCTGCTTGATATTAACATTATACCCTGGCCAATAATATCCCCGGATTTTTCGCTGATTGATTTTTTGAAAAAAGTTATAAAATGAGTAGAAATATAAAATATATTAATACATATTTTTCTTAACTTTGCTTTGACCATTATACCGCGTAAAATCTTGAAATTTAAAATACAAAGGCAATTTTTAAGTGTATGAGGTAGGTCAAAAAGTTCGTTACTTGGGAGATAGAGGTGTTGTATTACTATACAATCCCTAATACGAACAATGCAGGTTCTTTCTACTGTCATCCCACTAATTTTTGACATAGCCTCCGCAAAAATTGAGACGCATATCGTGGGGCAAATTTTTATATTTCTTGTAGGTAGAAATCCCTGTTCTTTTCGTTCAGCCATAATTAAGGACACATTTTGTTAAATCTTAAGTACTGAATAATGTTGACGACTATTCTTTGCGATACATTGAAGTCACATTGCTGTTCACTCAACGTAATTATTTTGTTGTACATAATCACATATTTCATGGAGTATACACTGTTATCAAATAGTTCTTGCTCCATTGTGAGTCTGCCACTCCTTCGCATTCCTCCGTATACCATTTCGATGCCTCTGCCAATTCATAACATCGTTGCCATTAACTTCCACGCGCTGGTGATGAATTTCTGCATGCGACTCATTTCTTCTTCAAACACCGAATTACAGCAGGAACTCTGTTCTCTGACCACTGTCCTAGTCGATTGGTCATGTTCAACTAATTCGTAATAAAATAAACTCTAGATGGTTTGCGAATTAACATGTAGTATCACTAACAAAATAATTAAAAAATCCGTCCGACAAAACCACAATAACTGTAGATCCGTTTGGGTGAGAGATTATACTCCTTGTAAACTCACTTTCTGACTGTCCTTCGTAATGGGCAATCTCGTTTTATGACAAACAGAAGAAACTGCTCTCCAAGATAGGGACACAGCTTAAGATACCCGACTAATAAACATCGATACGAACTAATACTAATACGAAAGAAAGTGACCTTTTCAAGCTTCAAGGTCTTTGAATTCCTCGAAATTTGAGCGCTGTCCAGAGAAGTATAATTAGTCTGACAGAATGAAAAAAATACCTAGTCAGAGTAAAAGAAAACCAAGGCAACGAAAACATTTTCTTTCCAAATATAATATGTGTGACTCGAACTCATTTGGGGAGGTTGTTAAGTCTCGTTAACTAACACCATTTACTGTTTAAAATTTCTGATTTGTGTGACATTAAACGAACCTTGACTACGTGCGCTGCCAGATAATGGCCGGAAAGACCGATCCAAACGGAAAAAAGCGTAAAGTTAGAATTTCCGGAGGTACTTTAGTTTGCAATGCTGTGTTGCGGCGTCTGCACTGGGAACAAACGTCATTCTAACCTTTTATAATGTAAATTTGCGACCACCAGACTCCCAAAGAAATGCTTTGTGTTTTCGTGTTGGCTTCCATTACTATGCTGCTCATACTGTTTACCAGTCTCTAGTTTCACTACAGCATGTCCTGCTGTTTTACTGTGTTGCTTTTATGTGATCAGTTAGTAAAGATTCTTGGTACATGATTTTTATTTAAAAACTAAATAACTACCCCCTCAAGCATGTGCTGGCTACACAAGTCTGACAGGAGCCTGTCAGTTTAAACGCCATATTTTCAGAATATTTTTTTTCTCTTCACCGTAGTGTTATATTTATGATAATGGTGACCATCAGACATTGAATATCGGCAGAAATGAAAGAAAGTTCGCTAACATTTCCCACAATGGTTTTACTGCGACAGTTTTGCATTAATGTTTTAGTATATTGTTACATGATAATGATATTTCAAACTGGGTATCAGAATAATTGAATGAAAATACCCTTTTAAATGATTTATTGTTAAAAAATTAAATAAGTAGTGAAAACTGATTTTTCTCTTTATGGGTTTTTATTTTGGGGCCGCGAAAAATGTATTCGAGCAATTTGGTTTTTTTAACGTTTTTAACATGAATTTGAATTATGACTTTTTTTTACAATACATGTTTTGCGATCCCAAAATGTAAACGCATATAAAAGAAAAATTAGTAATCATTATTCATTTAATATTTTAACAATGAATATAACTGATTTTATAACCTAAAAAATCAACAAAATGGGGGAAAAAAGGGTAATCGAGGAAAAAAATTAAACGTGTGCGTATTTCGAGCATTTTTCATGAAATTTTTAGACTTCTAAAACATAGGAAATATATTGGAAGGGAAATTTACTTTCTTTCCTTTTTGATTTAGCTGAGACAGATTACATTTTCATAAACAGCTATGATACGTAAAACTAGTTCCTTTAATTAATTATTATTTTTTATTCTACAATAGTCAAACGTAACACCACCAGATGGTCAAAGGCGAAGGCAACAGGACCACAAGAACGGGAAGTGGGAAGCCATCAGATGATATCATTCTGTCGAAGCTATATTCTGTCGAATATTAAAGTGTATGTATAATTTATAACACAATCGAGTGTTGACATTAAGAAGAGGACATGACTTAGAGAACATGAAACCTCAGCTCCGTGTCCTGTGTCCTAGGATAAATGGTTAAATGACGTCTTCTTTCCCAGAGAAGGCAGGGATATGGTATGGGTACAGGGTAAAGTTCCCAATACACTAAAAATAATTACACTCGACGCGATTTGTTAGAGGTAGGGCTCAATTTTTTAAGCCCTCTACCGCCCGAGCCCGAAGTTATTGAGCCCGAGTCTGCCCGAGTCCGAATCCGATTTGGGAAGATATTTCTCTGACCCAACATATATACCGAAAAGCATGTTAATAATTTGTATTATTAAATATAATCATTTTATGCCATAAATAAAATGTTAAGCTATTCGGAACAAAACATATTAGAAACACTAGTAAAAATTGAGTGTTTATGGGTTCATTATAGAAGGCAAAGAGCTGTTCATTTGCTAAATATAGAAAATATGTAAGAAAAAATCGAAAGCCCCACGATACTTTCTAATTATTAAAAAATATTTAAAACTGATATTATACACATAATTATTTTATCTACTTATTTTTTTTAATAAGAAATACTTTCAATTTTTCTGAGCCCGATGTAACGATGCTATTTTGAGCCTGACAAAGATTGAGCCCGAACTCATTTCCAGTTCAGACCACAAACTGAGAACCGTAGGTAAGGAGTCGAAAGCTCCTGTCTCCAATACACTAAAATTAACCGTTAATCTATATCACATTGATTGGAATATTCCCAATATATTGGATATTCCACGTACCGTTTATCTATTCCACATTGATTCATAGAAGACTCGGATCTAGGGAAAAAAAGGGAGGAAAGAACTTACTCGAGCGAGAAAAATGCAAAAGGGGGTCAAGACACTGGATTTTCCTTGCAGAAGTCTTTAAAAATTTCCCTAAAAATGCATGAAATATAAATAAGTTTATTAACTTTTTGTTTCTGTTAACCTTACTAGTTTTTTTTTGAAAGGAGGAAGTGTTTCAGTAACTTTACAGGTGGAAAAGAAAAATCATTAACCTGATCCCTCAGGGGGCGGGGGGGGTGCTCAGTCGGTAGCGCGCCAGGCTCGTAATCTGTAGTTCCCAGGTTCGAGTCCCAGCTGGGTCAGCGTTGAGATTTATCTCTGCAAAATTCCCTGCCCTGCCCACGGTCAGTAGGGGACACCGATGGGCTTGGAAAGGCCGCCGTCCGTCGGATGGGACGTTAAGCCGTGTTCCGTGTGCGGGAGAGCCATACCCTGTGCACGTTAAAGAACACGCTTGATGGCCTGGACGGGAGGCTACCATCGGTCTCCCAACAGCTGTTCCAGTGGGTCCCCTCCCCCAACCTTCTCTGAGCCTTCGGGGTCCATGTGACCTGGCCATTTAGCCCATGGTGTGCAAAAAAGTGCCGCTCAGAGGTAAAACAACCCAATCCAACCTGATCCCTCAGGTTAATGATTTTCTTTCTTATTGCCAATCTTTCAGGGTACCGAAATAATAATGAGAATACGCATAAGACGGGCACCAGGGATTGGTTCAGTAGATTGTTGGCCAGTCTCGTAATCTGCAGTTCGCAAATTCGAGTCCCAACTGTACCTGCCTGGAGAATTTTCCGCTAACTCCCATTCTGCCTCGGTAAGAAAGAGGACACTGGTAGGCTTGTAAAGACCTCCTTCCGTCAGATGGGAGCTTAAACCTTTTCCCAGTGTGCAGGAGAACCACACATCCTGCACTTAAAGAACACTCCGAATGGACTTGATGGGAGACTTCCGTCTGTCTAGTAACTGTTGTCTAATGGATTCCTTTCCCCAACTTTCTTTGGGTCTCTTTGACCAGGCCATTTAGCCCACTGTGTTAATAAAAAATATCGCTCATAGATAAAACAACCCAACAGACATAAGTCAGTAGTTATTACGATTACAGTGCTACAGGGGTTTATAGTTGCCATAACTAACTTCAAAATTGATTTTCACGAAATGAATGAGTTCAGCTAAGAAACTGATTTTAAACAATTTATACAGTTTCATTTTTTTTTGAAAAATATAACTGTAATCGGGTACAGTCGAAGATTGATCACTCGCAATGAATCGTATTAACTGCTAATTTTTTTGAATATAATATTTGTTGTGATTAACAATAATAATAATTTATCAATCTTGATAATACGCATGAAGACATTCTGTATTTGCGAAAGGATCCTTGCTTGTGCAATGTTAAAAATACAATTTAATACTTTTCGTTAAAACACGAATGTAAGGAGACACAGTTTAATGTTTTTCAGAACAACTAATAATTTAAATATTTGCTACTTTAAACAGAAACGAGGTAGTGCCTATTAACAATAAATGCATAGATTACCCGTAATTAATAAATATTTTTTCTGGTAAATACGAGTTTTACCGATGCACGGAAATCAATTTTTCAACAAAAAATATATATTGATTTAATGACTTCTGTGTCACCAAGTAATCTCTCTATTTACTATGGATTTATTATTTCATAAATAGCGATTTGAGCAAGTGACTTTCTTATTTGAATTTTATTCAGAGCAGCGTTGAAAATTGCCTTTCCTGATTATAGATGGCGTCAAGAGCGACAAGTTCAGGGAAGTCTATTTGTCATATTAGTGGAAAGTATGAGGGAGGCGATTCCGGATTAGTGGTTAGAACGCTCTGGTATAAATCTACAGAGATTTGGCGGAACTTATTTTTTCCACTAAAATATTTACTAAGTTAGTGTGTAATCTTTACAACAAATTAATGGAGGCCAAACTTTTTTAAAAATGTGCATATTTCACTCATTTTTCAAGAAATGCTTTAAAAAACTTGTAAATCGAAGGTGGAAACGCTCCCCCCCCCTGCTCTCCGCTTTGATTTTTTCTATATCCCATTCTGGTGAATGTTATTAGAATTATAGTATTTTCCTATTATGCAATTTCATTAAATTCTAAGAAATGTTGCAACACATGGACTGACCTATTTGAAATGTACAACTTACACAAATATATAACATCCAATTCCAGTCCAAAGTGCAGAGATAGAACTGTTGTTTTCTCTCAGTATTCGCTGAAATACTTGTGTTCCGTTTCCTTCCGACATGTTATTGGTTGGATACATATGTCCAAGTCCTCGTTTTGTTAGGAATTCTCACGGGACATCATTAATTACCTGTCATAAGAGGCATGCCAATGCCATATTTTTCAGGACATCTGTATATGTACTATGTGATAAGTTCGTGTGTTATTGCATTATAATATATAATAAAGACATTAATTTAGAACTTATCATAAATTTTGTGTAGCTGGGAGCCAATTTGTTCCAATACCTTTTTTGGGGGCGGCCTAAAAATATAAAAGCATAGAAAAAATTTGAGAAAAAATATTAACAAATCTTCACTCTTTATTTAATCTTATAAAATTAGCCATTTATTATATCCCACTATCTGGCTTTTAAACAAGTAAGAAAAAGAAAACAAATACCTCGCCTACAATAAGAAATCTGATGTGAAAGTCAGTCGTATATTACACGCTCATGAATATTGCGCGATAGTAAGAGGATTATGCGAGTATTTTCAAAGTAAAACTTTTTTTTTTCCTAAAAGACCAGAAGCGGGCCGAGGGCCACACTTTGAGAGACGAAGCTTTGGAATATAAATATATATTAAATAAAGAGAAGAAACTCTAAATGTTCGTTTCAACTCAGATTCATTTCGATATTAACCGAAAGGCAATTTGTTCAAAATGCGAACAGTTGCAAAAAAAAAGAATAAAAAATAAATCTAGTCATAGACTACTTCTAACTTATAAAAATAAAGCTATTTCCTATCCTTCCCAAAGACTTCAAATAAAACAACCTTTCCAACCTTTTCAAAATATGTTACATGTTTTTCTATTTGTCCTTTACCTCGAGAAACTAGGAAGGAAAACATTTATTATCCGACACTTTAACCCAGCTTTCATGCCACGATGCTTTCAACATGCAAATGTCAAAGACTTCGCATTCTTTGATGCAACCGTATCACGTCTGCGGCAAACCACTCAGGATGCATGATATTCGCACTCATTGGGAGCATACGACGTCACCCGTGAAAGAGATGAGAAGGTGAATTCAGCCTCGTGGTTCGAGAGTGCTAGTCTTACAAAGCGTGCCCCGTAAGCAATTGTTAACACTTACTCGATTCTGTTAGAGCCTTATGCTTGGCATCTTTTAAGGTTTTGCTTGCTTGAAATGGTTCAGACGAGTGCGACGATGAATACTTCATTTCCCGATTATCTTTCCTTCAGGAAATGAATGCATTGGCAAATTCGCATTCTTCCTTTGAACTCTTGAAATTATACATTGCTTTGATTATTGTCCATAATTTATAATTTCATATTGATGTCTCGTAAAAAATAACCTTTGCACGTGAAATATTTAAAACACATAAAAGGTTATAAATGTGTGAAGACGAAAAATGATGGAAATAGGTTAATATTACACCATTTGAGTAATATGAGCTAAAAAAATTTCTCGTTGGGAATAAACCTAAATCAAAGCAGAAATTCACTTAAATTTAATTTGAAGTTTTTTAATTAATTGAAACAATCCGAAGAATATATTTTAAACACGTGTGACATAAACCAACTTCCGTAACAAAGTGAAATCGAGTTCACAAAGTAAAACTTTTTAATACAAAACACACGTATTCAACCAGGCCGGATCGAGAAAAAGATAAAGTGTGTATGTGTGGAAGGAGTGAAGAGAGGTGGTTCGATTGAGCCAGATTAAAGTGAAAGAAGTGGGGAGAAATTGGAATTTCTATTGCAATAAATTTCTCCCTCCGTTCAAACGACTTGAAAATCCATGCAATTAACAAAAATTTAATACTTTTACTAATATCCACAAAGTAGAGGGAATTATTTTGCGAAAATCACCACCTAGATCCTTTCCTACTTTCATCTAACAAATTTAGTACATTTTTGAAAATAAAATTTTATAGTAGTTTATATAATTTAAAGTAAGAAATTTTTAATTATTTTCTACTCTTTACAAATAAATAAATTTATGTAATGTTAAATTTGAATAAAGCAAAGTAGCCCTGTTTATAAAATTATGAAACGATATCAACTCGATATTAACATCAGATAAAACAGAAATATCCTTTACAACTGTGAATATAAGGCAATAATATTCATACAGAAAATTCTGAAGAATTCAATACAGAAAAATTTGAAGGCAAATTAAATTAACATTTAAATCATAATTATGACCATTATTAAACATGTTATTAAATATTGATATTATTTATCATATTTTAAATTAATATATAACAAGGCGATATTAAATAGTTATTTTAAAGTTTCATTCAAATTGAATTTGCTTTTTCTTGTTACATTTCCTTCTGAAATTTTTATTTATTTTTATTGTAAATGATGTGTAATTTATTTATTAGATTACAGCACGGTAATGATTTATATCAGCAGTTCACTCTTTTTATAAAGCCCCCTTCACACAGATCAAACAATATTTCCTTGGTGAAACTAATTGACAAAATTATTCCCGTACATACAAATTTATGAGTTTTTCGATAAAAGAATTTGAAAGGTTTTTTTTTTTTTCGAAATAAAACGTGTATTACTACGTCAATGTATGAAATATTCTATTTAATCTATTTCCACATAAAAACTCCAGGAAACGTCCTCACAAATTTCTAATGCACACCGGTTTGGGAAGTAATGATTTTGATGATTGTATTAAAATTAATTAGTGACTTAATTTGTTTATATCCTGTTCATTATTTGAATCCATTAATTATAAACCAATTGCTGAAGTAAATGCCGCAAAAGAGTAAGGAAATGGGTTTTTTCATTAGATCCCTCCGGCATTTAACTTCAAGAATCATCCGAAAAATATTTCTGCTACGCTAAAAATAGTATATATCATTATTAAGTTCTGCCTATTTTCGATTCGCCGCTATAGACACTGTTATTTTATGAAATCTGTATCTATATGAAAAAATGATTAAAAAATCTCTAATCCATTTGCTAATTTTTTGATATATCAAATTTAAAAAACTTTACTCCATTTTATAATTTGGAAAAAAAAATAAATTTTTTAAATCTTTTTGATAATTTAGAAAAATTCAAACTTAAAAGTCTTTGATCTATACGACTATTTAGAAAAATCAGATTTAAAAATCTTTAATCTATTTAATAGTTTAAGTCGTTCCGTTCCTCAATGGTTAGAGCGCTTGGCTACTGATCGGACCTGGGAGAGAGCCCCGCGAAAGCCATAGATGTTTTTTTTCCTGCTGCTGTTCCGCCATCTTCACAGACTTTCTATGGCGTATAAGCAGACAGGCTCCTGTCAAACCTCTGTGGCAAGCAGCTACTTGAGGGGTTATTATTTGATAATTTAGAATAAAATCAAATTTGATAATTTAGAAGAAATGAAATTTAAAAATCTTCTCTATAGCAGGCTGAAAATATTAAAGCTTATAATCGTTTTAATTGAAAAGGAATGTAAACTGCAATTTTCTGGGATTGATAATAGAAAAACGAATGCCAACTACTATTCTTGACTTCATTATGTATCCTAATGTAAGCTAGTCATTTTATTGTACGGTCCATGTTGCAATGCATTGTCTATTAGCATTATTGGTCTAAGGCAATGTTTCCCAAAATGGACGATACCGTCCCTGGGGGAGGGGGGGGCGGCGCTGGTACGATACACGGGGTCGGTAGTAACCTCGGGTGCAATTGGAGGGCGGTGGAAGCATAAAAAAAAAGGGAAGATAAGAAAATTTTGAAAAAGCTTTCGTACATGTTTCATCTGTTGTGTAACATAGAGTTAAATCGTAGTGATTACTTTATTTTCCAAATAAACACAAATTATCCACCGTTATCTCAATTTTCTGTACGCAATGCGAATACTACTATGGTCGATTTTAATAAATAATTTTATAATTTCGGACTTCAAGGTGTCTTATTTACAACAATAACTTTCTTTACTATGTTGTAGGATTTAGGTAGAAATATAGATACATAAAAGAACTCAAATTTGTGACTGCATCTTTCTGTTTGTTCGCTTAAAGAAGGTAGATTTCCAGGGAGGCGCTGAGTAATTATTTTTCTGAAAAGGGGGCGGTAGGACAAACAAGTTTAGGACCTCTGGTTAAGGTTTCTCGCATCCACATTCATTCTTGTAATAGGGTTAAGATAAGTTACTTTAACGTGCTTCCTCGCCACTCATCCGTTGCTTTTACTCTCTGTGTAATTGGTAGTTTATTGCTCACTTCTTCTTGCTGGGCTAAAGAATATAGCTTTATATTATAAATGCAGTTTGCTAAAAACAAATTGTAAATTCTTACCTTAAATCCGCTCCTTGCACAACGTATCACCAGAAACGGATATAGCTTTCAAAATGGAAATGAATAATTTCACATGTGCACGGCGAATTCAGGACTTCCTTCGTGTTGACTTGAGTGAGATCTTGAATTATTATTATATTCTGCTTGTTTTCTACAAATGGCCAATAATATGGATTATGCTATTTTTTATCAAAAAGGAAACTAGAAACATGGAATAAACTTTATTTATTTGTTTGCTTTTGCTCAATAACAAATGATGAATAAAAGGAATTATCGGCATCTTTTTACTTAGCAATAGGATGGGTAAACGTATTTTGCTTGAGTTGTTTAACAGGTATACTTTTTCATATAAGTGTTACATTACAAGTTCTTATTACGTAATAAATATAATATCCTGTGTTACGAAAATTTCTCAGCAAGCATTATCTCTAAAGTATCGTATTTAAGAAACTCCATCTTGGCTAATTGCGTGCAAATGAACGTTAAGTAGGAGAAATTAAATTCCAGTAAAATAAACTGGTATAGGATTTAAAAATATCCTAAATACAAGAAAATAATGGATTAATTTCATGGCATTTTCAACAATTTCGTATTCTGGTAATGCAATGATTTCTTATTTAATTTTAAAACAGTACTTAATGTGTCGATATCTGCAAACAATGTATTTCTTACTTTTCGTTTTCACACTTTGAAACAATATATAAATAATATCTTTTGCTCAAAATACTAATAATCTAAGTCAGCGGCATCCAACCTTTTTACCTATCTTCCTATTGCTTTTTCCTAGTATTTGTTGTTTTGCGGATTTGTCAAAACAGTTGTTCCACCATACACAAGATCGCAACATAGAGATCCATATCTTTCGACAGAAAAATTAATGATTTATGTGTCGAATGAAGCTTATGATGCAAGGAGTATCATAGGCTATAAAAATTGAACTCATGATTTTTTCCCTCCTAAAATATGAGAAATATGAAAATGATTGTTCCGCTATATTTCAGGAATGCGAATGCTGAAAGTAACAAAATATGCGTTAAATGAAAACTTGCAAGGCAGGGAGTTGTCATAGGATATAAAAATTCCTCCCGAAACTTTCTTCCTCCTCTAAAATGGGGAAAAATTAAAACGAATTTTTCCTCTATATCTTCGGAATGCGAAAGCCAAAAGTAACAAGCTAAGCGTCAAATGAAAGTTTATGAAATGAGGAATGTTACAGGTTAAAAAATGCAACCATGTTTCTTCCCTCCTAAAAAGGGGAAATATGAAAACGATTGATCAGCTATATCATCCGAACGCGAAGACCTAAAATTTCGAGATAAATGTCAAATGAAAGTTCATATGAAGACCGTCGTAGACTGTTTCGAATTCCTCCCCCCCTAAAAAGGATGTATTTTTCGGGTGTATCTTGGCGTATTATATCTGAAATTAAAGCTAGTGAGTCTCCAATATCATGGGTTGCCTTAAACACGACTCCAGACACAGTAAGAGTAAAAATAATGTCGATATTTATGAGTCATGTATCAAATGAGAGTTTTTGAATGTGGGTGTTTTTATAGATAAAGAAAAAGTATAAATAAACTTAAAAAATCTGAAAATGCCTATCTTCCATATGTGCCAGAGACAGCAGAAAATAAAACTAAAGCCTATCGATGACGTAGTAATCCATGTGAATCAGTCACTAACTTCGTATTCACTTCAAAGGAAGATAGGGCGCGGGCAATTTCTTTGTGTAGGTCAATCGGCACCCCATCTTACACTGAAGAAAATACGAAGTCAGTGACGGATTGCACCATCGATATGCTTTAGTTTTATTTTCTACTTTTTGGGGTGCATATGGGACGATAGATATTCTTAGCTAGTGTCTAAAACAGACAAAATTCTTAAAGTCATGTGCGTGGCATTGCTCCCTGAATTGTATAAACATGAGCTGGAAGCAAGGCTAGAGTCAAGGTGAAATGACAAGGATGAATTGATTATGATCCATGTAACGTTCATTTCGAAAACGAACATTTAAAATACAAATAATTTTAAATATAAGACAAATCATAACATTGCATGAACATAATTTTTAGACTATAAATATTAATCGTATTAGTTAGACCCAGGCCAAAATATGGCGTGAAACGTATGTCCATTGATAACTATTCCCATTGACATGTTAATTCGCAGCTTTCCACATGTACTACTCAGAACATATGACCCCATTCACAACGTACGCACGGCCGCGCCCCCAGTAATACAGGATATTAAAGAATATACTTTTGCTTTAAGAAATTGCATCATTTATGATTTCAAAGTGTAAGACTATTAAAATGTTTCTATGTTTATATTACATAATTATTAATGTTTAAAACTTAGGACGACTGTACTTATAACGTAAAATTTTCATTTTTGAATGCAGTCACTTCAACTATTAAAATGTTAGTGTTATTATCAAAATGACAAGTATTAACTCGAATGGGATATCGAATTTGTTAGTGATTCAAAATTTGACTCAAAGTAAATACAAATGTATTTTTCACTATGTAATAAAATTTATCTTTCTTCTTCTGCCACCAATGACATTACACGTGTCCGCCGTCTCTTCCATCGTGCGATTTTTCGTTTGCCTGGAATTTCAGTTATTAAATAGTAGTTAAACCCACACCAAAAGTTTAGCGCGAAACGTATGTCCATTCATAACTCTTGCTTCATTCCCAGCTTTCCCCCTTATTACTCACAACATACTACTCTACTCACGAGGTAGGTGACACCGACAATTTATGTCAGCGATGACGTCACACATGTCCGCCCAGGAACGTACTCCAACAGGATACATTCCTGGGTGGACATGTGTCACCCCCGCCCTCCGAAAATCCATTCGGCTTATATGAAATCTCAAACTTGTCTACCTGCTTTTAAATCCATAATAGGAGTCTTTGCATAATTTTATTTTATCCCTATTATATGTGTACGATACTAAAAATAGATTTAAAAACAGCAGTTCCTATCATTTCATTGGCCGCTACTTTTTGTTATGAGTTATTTGAAAAATAGTTTTGTGGTTATTCTATGACTTCTGTTACGTGCGTTGTCGTGATTCAGAAGAAGTGAAAACAACTAAAAAGATAAGAATTAAAAAAAAAAACTCTAACATTTTTGCTTTTACTGATGCAATGCTTCAGAGTCTTCCTGAATGTATATATATAGATCATAAATTGTTTATGAATTAAATACCACAATCTTATTAGACATAAGATATATATAGTATGGAGATCGCAATATTCTTTTTGACTTTCTCATCCCTGAATTATAAAAATACCATTAAAATCAAAGCACCGTTATTTTCCTGTACAACGTCAAATTTTAATATTGCCTGTTATAAGGACACAAGGTAAGAATGGTAAGCCTTCAACAATATGAAGTTTATGTTTTTTAATTGCAAAACGAAGCGATTATTGCCACTTAAGACCTATGGACTAAGGACAGTCATGTGGAATATTTTTAAAGGAAGACTTACGCTTTTCTGCACAAACAAAGATTAATTTCGTTGCAAAATATTCATAATATTAGTTCAAAATGGCTCTTTTAACTTATGATGTCATAATCGATCATCACAGATACAATTGCATAAATTATGTAAGAGCTGTATGAAAGAATGATTTTAATCCCAGTAAAATATACCTATCCATGAGAATCTGGAGAAGCTTTGATTAGATTCTTTAGTTCTCTCTCACATGTGATGCTTTCCAGATGAAAATAATATATAAAAGAAATACTATAAGGTAGTGTTCAAAAACCATATAAAAGTGGCTTAACACCTGAACGATATTTCAAGGTCTCCGAAACCTTAAAAAATAAAAAATAAATACTTCTTTTTTCTATTTTTTTCTTTCTTGAGTGCAACAAGACCTGTTATCAGAGATAAGGCCTTCTTGCACGCAGATTATGGAGTCGAATTGCATCCGAATCCATAAGAGTGGAATGAATAATTAATTAAAATATAAAAGAGAAAGGACGTTTCCTTTTTCATATTTTAATTAATAATTACAGTACGGAATTTTTTTGCAATTACAGTATATTCTTCTTTGCTCCGAAATTCAGATATTTCAGGAAATATAAAAATGGGAAATACGGATATGATGTATAATGAAGATGTCTATATTTACGAACATCATCTTATTAAATATAAATATTCAGCAAAGTCCTGAATTCGAAACAAGGAATACTATACAGAGAAGATTAATGATAGCGAAATAAAATCATACATTGAAGTTTTCCATAGTTTAATTTTGTTAAATTTTATTTAATAACTACGCATTATTTTTATATCATGAATATAAAAGCTCATCTTTGTTATCTGAACCAAAGGAATATAATTTTAGGAACAGTTCCTTGCTACATTTCGATATTCCATTTCTGTCGAATGTGTTTCACCTAACATATTTCATCCTGCGAAAAAATGAATCAGTAGCTTGCAGCTTTATTCCACTCTTATGGACTCGGATGCAGTTCGACTGATCTCTGATAACAGGCCTTGTTGCACTCAATAGAGATGTAACGAGAGTAATACTGCGTCACTTTCCATGCCATTCATGTGTTATCGCTGGCACTGTTGCGCTTCCGGTGATCCTGATTTCATATCACAGTCACAGCTGCACTTCACAGTAATGGACAATTCGACGCTCCGATCTAATATAATGATTATTGATTTCACCATTCGTCAATAACAGTTGTACCCTATTGTCTCTAATAACTGCAAACCGTTAGAACACGTCTTAAAATATTTTTATGGACTTATTAATCTGTCAACACGAGGAGCATTTGAATGATTCTGGCCCCTAAATATTGCTAGTTTGTTACAATTACTGGAAAACTAATTTTTAAGACACATTTATTTTGATTGTTTGAACCTTTATAAATCTAAATAGTGGAATATAATCTGAACGAATACTCTTGTAATGGCTTGAAATAAATTATTTGTCTTCTAAAAAAATGTGTAAATATTTTTGAAATATATATTATAATAATAAAAGAAGGTGTCTATGTGTGTGTGTGTGACTGTGTGCCTGTTGTAGCCATAAGTCATCGGGAAATCAATGTAGACGCTTAAAATTTTCAGCGAGTATGTCCGGTTGTAGTCCGGGTTGCACTGCCAAATTTGAAGTCGAAAATCCAAAAGCGGAGCTTTTTAGAAGAAAATATATTTACCATGCTATTTCTACGGTAAACGATAATCGCTGTCAAATTTATTGGTGACATTTACTGCTCCCTAACTGTGAACGTAAAAAGTTAAAATAACATTTAAATGTGCTGTCGTTGTGAGATTCCAACATTTCCAAAGGCACTATTAAAGCTTCTCATTGCAGCTAGGGATTTGATTTTCTAACCGAACATGGGGTCAGGCAGGGGAACCCGACTAGGAAATTTGAGACCTTTCGGTCAAGTACGTTGGAAATTGCAGAATGCCAGAATCTGTCGAAATAAAAATCTCGATATTTTGCGATGAAGCCACGAGCTATGATAGAGCGTGTTGAATCGTCAATGACCTTTGAAACACCGGGAAATTCTTCATATTGAAACTGTGCAAAAATAACGGGGGAGGGGGGGGGGGGGCTCACAAAATTAATTTTAGTGCAGTGAAAAACCAAATATGCAGATTTAAAGTGAGGCCCGCGCTGTCACAATATGTATAGAAACGAAGCCACGTGAGAAGTGCGAACCTGATTTTTAAACCAATCACCAAGGCACGGGGAACAGGCTGTGTAGAAAATTTCTACCATGCGGTCAAGTGTCATAGCAGCCATAGGGCAGCAAAATCTATCATAAAGGAATTACAAATCTCGATAGTTTAGGTAGAAATGAAGCCTTAGCTCATGTGTAGCTCCGTACAAAACCCAAAATCTCTTTCGATTTCTTGCAGAACAGCAGAAGTAACAGCTTCAGTGAATAACGAGACAATAGTTTCAATAGAGTCTTGGGATTTGAAAACAGTTTCAACACATTTTGAGACTGACGCCAATAGGTCGTCTTCCGAAAGCGACAAAACCAGCTCCATGGGCAGGGAATGACCTTAGAAGGAGACCATAAATAGAACTGCATTGTTCTGTGAGGTCACCAATTTGTATTTAGAAGCAATAATCTTACATATAAATGAGAGGCAATAAAGATCAAAATACAATACCTGAAGTGTTTCAAATAGATTTACGAACACACGGAATACCGGATCTTAATAAATGTTTTTTTCATAACCGTGTTTGCTCTTAGTATATTTGTCCTTATGGTTCTTGAAACGCGCCTGTAACGTACAACTATTATAGTTATATAATATTTTATATAGTGGAGCAAGAGTTGGATCAGTCAGTGGCGCACCAGGCTCGTAATCTTAAATTCCCATATTCGAGTACCACCTGTGGTTTATCTCCATTAACCTTCAGTCTTGTCTTTCGTCACTCTTTCCTTTCAGAATCTTGCCTTCAGTCAGAAAAGGGACTTAGTGGACTTGGAACGCCCACCGTTCATCGGATAAGACATAAAACTGATCCCTGTGCAAGAGAGCCATGCACTGTGCACGTTAAAACACTCTGGAAGCCTTTGACGGGACGTTTCTATCTGTCTCATATATCTGTCCAAACTTCTTTAAACCTGTGGAGTCTTTGGGACCTGGTCATTTAACCCATTGTGCGAAAAAATGTTCCGCTTAGTGGTGCAGGAACTCTATCCGACACCAACATTCAAACCATACCTTAAAAATTAGAATCATAGGACAAGTTCTACGGAAAATCATTTTTTGAACTGAGTTCCCACTTGTCATAAAGAAGATAAGTATCGCTCAAAGCCCCCCTCCCCTAAGAGGCAACATTTTGGTAACAATTTAAATTTTCACTCTTCAAACTGGATGTAGAGATAATATGAGGCTATTGATCTCCTTGGAAAGATTTCTCTTTCTCTTGATTTCTGAGTACTACTGAGCGATGCTATTTGTTTCCCTTGCGTAACGGCGACCCCTAAAGAGAATTCCTTTGATGTGCATCCGCTTTAGCATCAATCAACTGAAACAACATAACAGCCAGCCTAATCTTCTGGGACTATATCCATGAATTGCAATACGTCTTCCTGTTCACTGACTCCACATGTTCCTCTGACTGTATTTGACTCTGCTTGCAACACCTAAAGGTCTGATAGAATGCTACCTCCAAACGGACATTTCTCCATATCTTAAACGATTTCACTATCTAAGGATCTCGATGCATTCGAAACTCGACACAATACGTTTGTACGTTTCTTCGAGAAAGTTTGTTTGCATATTACATCTCTTCGCTGTTTTATCTAAATAAAAAATTCGAATTGTACCGGTCAATTTGCATACAATTTGAGTATTCCTAAGCTTTTAGTTTTTGCAAAACATTGCATTGTGATATTAGCTAAAATTGTCCGTCCATTACAGTTGCTTGCTCTCAGATGAATGGTTAAGTCAGAAATTTAATTGGATCATAAAGGACAATAAAGCGAAAGTTACAGTTTTTGAGGAGAATAAGTTAGTGAATGATTCTGTTGAGTACAGAAAAACGGTTGAAGTATATTTGAAACAGCTTATAGAAAATTAACAATAATTTAACAAAAAAATCTGTGTTTGCAATTTGAATGGATTTTAGAGAAGGGAAAATATTAAGCATTCAAAAGCGCCAAATGTCCCTTAAGAAAAATTTAACACACACGTAATTTAAACAAAATGTACATTTTTTCCCACAGTTTCATGTTTTCTACTAATAGGATTTTTTTTTTTACTTTTTAATGATAGAAGCAATGGGTTTGATTAAACATTACTTCATATCCGTTTGCAGAAACAATTGTCATGAACCATACACAAAGCCTCTTATATCGATAGCGTGGTGAATAAATTCCAATATTTTCCAGTTTCTTTACAAAAGTAAACATAGACTGCTTTAAACTGAATACCAGTTCTCAGACAAGGAGAAATTATTAATACTTAACTTTATTCATTCGATTGCTCCATCATTTCTCAATCAATACAAATTGAAATCTCTTTTAATAAAAAATTATTCCATATTCCAAATGGTTTAAAATATGTATATTTTATCATTTTAAATATGAAAAAAAAATTCTGTTGCAAAATGCAAATAATATTTCATGTGCAAGCCGTAAAATTCCCCGTAAGTGGGGTATATTTCCTTTTTAATAGCTAGTACCTAAAAAAAGCGAATTCTCCTCATCATAGAATAGTGAAACTGATCATGTATCTTTCAACAAAGAGCCAGTTTGCGCCCATTATAAAAATATTCTTACATGCCATCTGAGGACGTCATCGTTAGTTATCAAGTCATCTATGTCAAATACGGAATACCTGAACTGTACATGGAAAAAAAAATGTTACCTATATTAAACATTATGCACACTGCCATGAAAAAAATTTACCGGCCTAGAATTTTAAACAATTTTGATTACACTGGTTTACAAGGTTTTTATAACATGAGCAATTGTAGCTACCTTTTACTATTTTTCAGGTGCTAATTTCAGATCTGGCCTTAAAAAATGGCTAGCATATCACGCTATTAGTCATTTTGACTCCTATTAAATTGGAACAATTCACGACCCTAAGGAATGGCGTCTATTCATAGATTCGTCAAAATTCAGCCTAGAAGCTGTCCTTTTGCATAAAATTTAATAAAACAGTTACATTTATTTTCATTTCCCAGATATGTGCATTGATTGAAATTTGAAATTCATCAAACCGTAATTAAAAAAAAGAACTACGTGCTGCAGATTTTTCACAGCCATATTTGAATTCAGTATCCCAAAATTAGTTAAAAACATTCTATATGACCAATGTTATAAAAAAAAATTCCGTTTGTTGTCTAGTGTTATCAATGGAATACTGAAAGTAAAGAGTGTGGACGGTAAAATATTGTCTACGCGAAAAGTCATGTACAAGGAATATCACCCAGAATTTGTTAAATATAAATTGGATGAACGTCTAAATCAGTATTTTTTTTTATGAGATGTAATTGAACTATTTGCGAAATCGGGTTTCTTTTGCCTTGCTATAACTCTTGGGTGTTGGATCTAGAAAATTCCTACAATTTGTTTCCTATGCAGAAATAACTTCATTTTGAGACTCGTAGAATGTCATTACTGCTTGAACAGTCTATTAGATTGCCTAGTAAAATTAAAGTATGAAAGAAATGCATGCGAGAACAGCAAGAAAATGTAAAAAAGAAACAACAACAAATATTCAGATGAGTACAAAATCGTTGACCCTTCGATATCAAAAATATTTTTTCAAATCTTACTGAATTAAAAAATACGAAAATAATGAAGTATTATGTGATGTGTGGCATGAGATTAACAGACGGATAGGGATTGCTGCCGGGACTTTTAATAATCTATGGAGAGTGTGAAGAAATAGGCGTATACACCTAAAAACTAAAATTAGACTGTATAATAGTTTGGTTCTTTCTAGAGTTAGTTATGGTAGTGAAACGTGGACACTTTGTAAACAAGAAAATAGGAAACTAGATACTTTTCATTCTAGATGCTTATGCAGTATCTTGGGCATTAGGTGGTTCAACTTTGTAACTAATGATGAGGTTAGGGAAAGGAGATAGCAAACTCCTTTCCCTAGCCTCATCATTATTTATATTATTCATCGTTATTATTATTATTATTATTTATTCATTATTATATTATTCATCGGAGTTGGTTGGTCATGTTGGTAAAGGAGTTGGCAAACTCCATTCCCAACATGGCCAACCAACTCCGTTGGTTTGGTCATGTTGCCCGTATGGATAATTATAGATTGGCAAATAGGGTAACAGTGTGCCTAAAGGCCTCTGAAAGAGGGGGAGACCTAGAATGCGGTGGGCAGACAATGTCAAACAGTACCTTAGTAGAATTGGGTAGACTTAGTAGAAAACAGGACCTTAGTTGAATTAATCAAGAATGGCTGCTTAAGGATGATGATTATTATTATTATTACAAAAATTTAAAAACCGTTGGGAAATATATACCTATAGATGATATTGAACTGAATACATATTATTATGATTGCCTCCACGATAAAACATACCCCTTAAGCAGTCACTGTGAATGCAAAATATCCCTTATAAGCAGCCTCTTACCATAAAGTCAGACAGAAGGCTGCCAGTATGATACGAATAGACAAAGTCTGAAAAAAAATCACGACCTCAGCAAAAAGACCCCACAATGAAAGAAACAAGTATTCTTCTTAATTGGTAGATCCAATCTACCTTCGAACCTTTTCCTGCATTATTATTTTAATAATATCTTCAAACTGGAAATTATCGGAGCGTTCTTTTGAATTTTACCGCAGAAGTAACAAATCAGCATATACAGAAATCAAAGGTTCATTTCACTTTGTCAAGGAAATTGTTATCCATCTCTAAACACTTTTAGCAATCCATAAAATATCCCTTATAAAGCGGTCTCTTATCATAAAGTCAGACAGGAGGCTGCCAGTATGATACGAATAGAAAAAGTCTGGAAAAAATAGCGACCTCAGCAAAGAAAAAAAACTCAATGAAAGAAACAAGCATTCTTCTTAATTGGTAGATCCAGTCTGTCTTCGAAACTTTTGCCGCATTATTATTTTAATAATATATTCAAAGTGGAAATTATCGAAGCGGTCTTTCGAATTTTACCGCAGAAGAAACAAATCAACATATACAAGTTTAATGAAATCAAAGGCTCATTTCATTTTGTCAAGTAAATTGTTATCCATCTCTAAACACTTTTAGCAATCCATAAGGAGATTTAGTTTGTAGAGTTGCATTTTAAACTAGTTTGATACACATAGATATGTAATGTACTTAGAGAAAAAGATAACCATTGCGTAAACCAGCGCTTTGAACAATGTGAATGAGGCCTGACTACTACCTGCGCTAGTATCGAAAGACTGTCCTCTCGTCGCCACCCACATAAGAGGCCATTTCACTTGCAGACCATCCAAGACAGAAAAGCCTATTATCCTTTCCCGCTGAAAGTTTCTCATCTGCGAAAACTGTGTCCGTGCATGCAGTTTGGACCTCTATCTCGCTTATCGAAAATCTGTTCCACAATATCTGGGAAAATTTTACCACGCAAACAGTGAAGAAGTGTTGCTTATTCCCCTCACCTCCCACCCCGTTCTTCCTCACGTGTTTCTATCTTCCTCGGCGATTTATATCGAGCGGCTGATCATTTGCATAACGCATCATCATAGCGCACACGCATGCAGATTTCAGAAGAAAAAAAATCCTCGAAACGTTTCACGAATGTCCTTGTATTGTTTCAGGAAAAGGCAATATCAGTATGCCTAAAATCATTCTAGCGCAAACCTTGCACTCCAGCGAGATTTGGTTTCAGAATCCTAATTTGCAGGAAGAAATATTTAAATTGTACGTAATTATTCTCTTATTAATTCAATTGTTTCTTCTATTTTGTGTAACGTGTATTTATTAAGAAATGTTAACAAAATATCATATAATTTTTATACAACTAGATTGGGTTGGTTTTCCTCTGAACGGCATTTTTTTCACACAATGGGCTAAATGGCCAGGTCACAAGCACTTCATATGCTCATAGAAGAATTAGGAGAAGGGAAATTTTGATTTTGTTTGATTTGAATTGGAGTGTTGTTAGAAGACAGATTACCATCAAGGGCATTCAGTGTGTTATTTAACATGCACAGTGTATGGCTCTCCCTGCACACGGCGACATGGCTTATGTCCCATCCCACGGACAGTGGCCTTTACAAGCTCAACGGTGTCCACTCTCTGACCGACGGCACAGTAAGGCTCAACGCTAGCAAAGGTAGGATTTTAATCCTGGAATTGCAGATTACGAGCTTTGCGCGCTATGAACTGAGCCAAACCCGCTCCTATATAGAACTGAATTGCGGAAGAAGATTATTCGTAATTTTATCCCTAATATATTGCTCTTGCATAATTCCGATATGCATAAATAAAGAAATGAAAATGAATGCATGGCAAGCGATTCCCATTGAAAAAAGAGAAATGTATTTATGATTCGTTTGATAAAAATATCGCGAATATTATTAGAAAAATTTTATAATTCTTTTATCGGAAAGTAGGCGCATTTTGTTTCTTCGTCTATCACATTTCATCCATGACTTAAGACTGTCAGGCATTATATATAGATGTGTATCTTCACCATTAAATTTTCTTCTTTAAAAACATATCTATTCTCCTTCCCCTTGTATATTTTACTCTACTCGATATACCTTACCTTTTCTTTCTCGGATAGTGTTTTGTTGTTCTTCTGTCATGAATTATTTTTCGGCGATTTTTCCATTTACATTTCAATCCGCTTATTTTGTATATTTCCCTACATCACTATTTCTGCTGAGCGCTTTTGAAATAGAGAGTAATATAACTGCTGTGGACGGTGAATATTTAATTGTCTTTATATAAATGCAGAGAAAACAAATATATATCATATCTCTACCACAAGAGCTGGAAAAAAGTTTATTTTAGATAAGGCAAACTGCATTTTGCCATAGAAATGGTATGTTTCTAGCTATTTGTGTTTTGCAACCGGTTAACGTCAAGGGAAGATAAGCTCTCTGTAAACAAGTTGTAGTGGGATTGGCTAGTACCTTCTTCATTATTATTTTTTTATGTTGCTTGGAACTAAGCCGATCAGTCCAATATTTATTTACATTACAATATATGAATTTGCTTTTTGATGAGCCTTCTCTTATTTGATATATTTTTCTCTAGCGTTGTTATAATGTCGAATTAATTATGCAGATATAATAGGCACACAAACGTAAGCTGGTTGAAATTAGTCCTTTTACTTTTTCGAACTGCGGAATAAGAAACGATAATATCGTAGAGGTAAAAACGAATAAATCGATAAGAACAGTTGGTTTACAAAACGTTTCGGAATTCCCGTAGTAAAAAGAATATTTAATGTTAACCAAAAGCAGATCATTAATAGCCAAAAAATACAAACATAAAAAAATTGGAAACATGCAAAGAAAAGTAAATTTGGAAATATATTCGCTGCAAAATTTAAATAGCTATTCTTTGGAAGTACGAGTGATATCCAACTTTTTCAAACCAGAATATATTAAAAAAACAACATAATCTTCAAATTTTACTGTAATACCAATTGCATTGTTTTCCAGGATTGTTGTTAAATTGAATGGTTTTACATCCTAAGTTTTTTTACCGCTGTTCTACAATAGGCTGATCTGCTGGTTCCCAAGCTATGATCCAAAGTTATGTCTTGGAAAGAAAACAAACTGGAACAGATGGGAGTTTCTAGCAAATGTCTTTTCTTCAACCTGCACATAGTATCGCTCTCTTGTAAACAGCCTTAGCATCCCATCCGATAAATAGCTGTCTCCGATAACCCATCTTAAACATGTTTCCTAGATAAAGGAAGGACAGGCAGAGGGAAACATTTGGAGGCTATGAAGGTCAGAGATCGAGCCTACAAATCTTAGGTTGTTCAGGACAATAGAATGAATAGGATAGTAATTTATAATGTTTAGTTGAAATGTTATGAAAAATAAATACGAATAAGTTCTAGACAGAACTTTAAATACCATATCGCTGTAGTGAACAAAAGTGTATTTAGAAGATTACAGTGGTTCTAATAACATACTCTGGCAAGTTTAATTCTTTTTATAAGAATTTTAGATTTAAATTTATTGACACACAATTGCTCGTACATATTCACATTATTGGACTTCGTTATATTTCCAAAAACAAAATGCAAACATTCACTCAAGTATAATGTCATATGAGCAAAATTATCAGCTACTTAGCTCTTTTAAGTTATGGAAGTGAATGCTTATTTAGAATTCATATGACGACAGCAAAAAATAATTAGCAGCAGACTCGAAATAAAGAAATACAATGCACTAATAGCTGTTTTCGATAATCCATCTCAGGATGCCGAAGATGAATATCTTCCACGTCCTAAGTGCTACATAAAGGTAATTTCATAAATGTATGACTTTATTATTTTTTTTTCTTTTACATCTTAGGACGAGTAACCTTTTAAAAGCTAACTCAATTCTATAAAATATACTGTACTTACATATTGTTATGAAAGTTTTTCATTATGTTAGCTAGAGACAATTTGAGTTATCATTATCAAATGCAATTTGACGTATACAACGTAACTGTAAATATATAAAGTGTAATTCTAAACATTATCTCTATAACTATAACAAGAGAACTTTAGTACAGGACTATGCAAATCCAGGAGAAAGTTAAAGGAGTAAATTAAATCCAGGAAAAATTTAAAGAATAAAGTATAATTCTTAATATCATCTCCATAACTATAATAAGAGAGTTTAGTGCTATAACAAGAGAACTATGTAAACCATGATTCACGGCAACGCATTTTCCACAGGAGAATTGTTTCAGGTGCTCAGACATGCCATTTTACTAATTCGATAGAGGTTGTGAGAATGAATTCCCACATTTCCGTTAGAAATAATATATACGATCAAATAAAATATATTTCCTATACTTTCGATTGGGAAAACCGGAATGAATTCCAAGTTAAAAAATGTAATCTAGATTATCAAATACCTTCGGTGGTTTCAATGTCTCCCACATGGGTCCGACTTTGTCCTTCTTCACCAATAGCCTAGTGCTGGAATTGTAGGTTTTGTTTCTTTTTTAAGTCACCGAACAATTGTTTTCATTTCTTTATTCTTAAACTGTAACTAACAAGTTGTAAGCCAAATGGTGATTGTATAAAATTTATATTCATTGCACTTTTAATTTATATAATGTATTTATGATATGCAGTTATTCGAAATTTACGAGAATAATTCACAGTTCGAAAATAAACTTAACTAGTACCAGGCACAGATCTAGAAAACAATCGAGGGGTGGAGGGAGCATGAAACTCACCCATGCCGGGAAAATGTAAACGGGGGGGGGGGTGGAGTGGATTTCCATTGCAGTTTAACATTTACAGGTCTTCCAAATTTTCTTGAAAAATGAATGAAATATAAAAAAATTTAATAAATTTTGGTCTCTAATACCCTTACTAGAGTTTTGAAAGGGGATGCATACTCATTTGCCCCCTCCTAGACCTGGCCTTGTCTAGTACTTTGTTTGCTAACTAAAATATACACAGTCGTATCAGAATAATATGACCACTTACTATAGTATATGTATGGTAGGTGGTCATATTATTCTGATACAACTGTGTATATTCAGATAGAAAAATAACGTTAAGTTTTTCGTGTCTATATTTAAACACAAAAAAAAGGTTCAATGGCATTGTTTTATTTTCATTGCATAGGAGATATATATATATCTTAGCAGGTTCTAAGTTAGTGGTACTAAAATGTGTCGCGTTCACACTACCCTTCCACGCAACTAGTTGGTTGGGTGTGAACGATTTTCCGTGAAAGTTGCATAGCAAAACTGAACTGATACAAAATGTCAGAGATCGATTGTTTAATTTTCTACATCGCTTTTGGAAACACAATATTTAGAACTACAATATCGTCCCGTTCATTTAAAAGCTGTCTTCAGTCACTGCATCTCTTACACGGTTGGTTTGAAGTCCAGCGTCACAATAGCATATGCTCGTTCTTGACATTTGGCAATATTATCACCGACATTTCGAGTTGAGTTTCTGTCGGTTCTGGTCTCAATAATTGATGTTTCATGCCCTGCATACACATTTGCAATCGCCGTTTTCTCTGCGCCCTACTATAGCTTTGCCATAATACGTCGCTGTGTTGGTTAAGCAGGGTGGTGGAGATGAAATCTCACAGATGGGATGTGTGATGAAATCTTTGCCAAGATGAGAGAGTGACATTGCATAAAGTGTAGAAACCACTGGTCTAAGGGATGATAATTTTCTGAATTAAGTCTTATAATCGATATGTTTTTGATGTCGCATTTAGATAACGCAATCTCGCAGACAGATACAAAAGGCATAAAGTGCAGTATATTTAAAACGGGAATAACAATGTCAACATTTATAAGAAAATCAGAAACCCGTGTGTCCACGTGATCAACTATTATTTTTCAATGTGGAATCAATTAAAAAATTAAACTGCTTTTACATTTTCTATTCGTAGCAAATCAGACCCATTCGGATTTTACAAAGAGCAAAAATATTTCTTGTAGGACATGTTCAATCATCTTGACTCTTTTATCGGATAAAATGTTATTTGCCAATAGCGAAACGTTACAGACTAGCAAACCACCGAAGATTTTCCATAGAGCCACCTAATTCAAAATTTAAATACAAAAAGAAGTCACTCCATTTATCTTTGAGCTTCAAATGTTCTTCCGAAAACTCTCCCTCTGAATTTGTATTCATACCTTTCAAATAACAATTTATTTCATTCAGATGTGTAAAATATCAAAGTAGTCCATCCTCTACATTCAACATTTGCTGCTTTGTCTACCAAATTAAATGGATGTTCATAAAAAAAGTAATTCTTGCAAATCTAATTCGCTTCTCGCAGTTCAAATAAGAAAAACACTCCACATTTCAACTATGTAGCCATCACATTTCGTTGTGAAGCAGAAAGATTTTTATAAAAAATCTGATCTCTTCGTAAAATGAAATATCTATTCCATAATAGAGTGATCTTGGCTGTATGAAATTCACAATTTGGATAATATTTTTGGTTCTTTTAACATGTGTTTCTTTGCAAGTGCATTACGACGAAGCCAGCAGAAATTATATTTCATAAGTGTAGTTATATGTTGATGCATGCCAGCTGCCATTTTTCTAAATATAGGTTTAGGTTCCTCAGTACATTTACTGGACGCAAATGTTAAGAAATGTCTTTTTTAATACATAAATCAATCATTTTAACTATTTTTCGCCGGTGTTTTTTTTTTTGAAGAAGTTTGGAAACACAAATATTTTCTTCTGTAGGAGTTCAAGCTTTGAGCTGAAAACAAGTTGATAAATGTGCAGCATTAATGGATTTATGTATTTGAAGCCAGAAACATGTTCAGCTTTTCCCTTTTATCAGCTCTACTTCAAACTGACTAAGAGAACTTCAAACTGATTAGCTTACAAACTGATATATTGATATATCCTTGATCCATCTTTAGACTGTATTACAAAAGTGACACACAATCAACTACCATAATAAATTTTGCCCTATCAATCAAGCTATGAATATTTTTGCCTATAGCAGTGTTTCCCAAACTGTAGGCGCTTCTGGAAACTTTTCATAATAACATTTAATTAATTATAATTTGCAGACTTTAGATTCAATTTTTCAGTTTCGTGCATTACTTTTAGAAACACAATCGTTGGAGCTATAAGATCGCTCTGTTGAATTAAAAGTTTTCGTCAGTCATTGTAACTTTTGCAGGAGTTGAAGTTCAACATCACAAACAAAGTTGTAAGTTATTAACAGTCGGAAATATTATCACGTGGATTTTGAAATGTCTACTCGCCACTTCTGAACAACTGTAGTCCTTGTATTGCACATACATTTGTGAGGGGGAGCTATTTTAGAAAACTTGAAAACTACTGGAATGGATTGGAATATGGTTTTATCACTGTTTCTGCGATGGTACGAACTCACCTGTTCTTGCTATGAGATACTAACACTGCTTAAAGATATTTCATTTTTACATTTGTCACACATATGTTTACGCATATGTATATATATATATATTTACGCAGTTCCTTTTGTTTTCTCATTAGATTCTGCCTATTTTTTTGCGAAATGTTCAGCACTTTTTTTTCCTTCAAGGACGATTATGTAGAGGACAATATGTTTTTTTTTTATTTTCTTTGAATCATACAGTTATCGAATATCTCCTCATATTAAACACAAAACCCATTTTCACGTTTCTTTATTATTAGTCCAAAAAAACGATCTTAATTAAGTTGTCATGCACAACAGCACAGAATTGGGTATAGAAGCATCAGCAGCGCAAGAATTGGTTTCGTTTTACGAGTTTTCTTTTTTGGTCAGTACTATTTAGGAAGAAAGCAGTGCAGCATATGAGAGTCGTGTCTTCTGATGTCAGATAAATTTCCCTCTAACATGAATTGGATTGGAGGCTTAGGCAAAATAACTTGCACGCACGCTGTAAAATTACAGTAGTAATTACATATCTGTATCCAACGACACATATTGGAGAAAGTAATAACTTCTTACCATACTGAAAATAATAGAAATTTCAATTAACATTGCCATTAGTATTTAAAGTAATGCTATTGAATCATGTACGCGATGCTAGGGATAATAAAATATAGTAGGGATACCTAGAGAAATTAATACAAACCGTCACGGAAGAACTGACCTTAAAACTTATACTAAAAAAGAATAAATCTCAGTGATGCCATTCCACGAGTGATTGATCGAACCTATCCCTCACGAGTGAGACCCGCCCCTATTAGGTCTCTGGGTGTGAACCTCAGAGTGTGGCTGCAAGTTATTTCGTCTACATTCTCGATCTAGTAGAGAGTTCCACACTTGACACGTAGTCGAGAACATGACTCTGGGGTGTTGCACTGCTTGATTCCGAATACACCACACGCAATTTCCAAGAGAGACATCGTTTCGGTGTGAATATATTATTCTGTTGAGTGACCCGAATTTTGAAGGTATTCTTTGTAAGAGTGTCTCTCTTACAACTAAATGCATGTGATATTTAGGAAGCAAGAACTGCAGCATACGAGAGTCGTGTCTTCTAATGTCAAAGAAAGACGTGTGTTCTGATGTCCCTCTATCATGAATTGGATTGGGGCTTAGGCAAAATAACTCGCACGCACGCAGTAAAATTACAGTAATAGTGACAAGTGCGCCTACTAAGGTGAATCTGGAAATTTTTTGCTGAAATCTCTTTGATTATTCCTCTTCTTTCAAACGAATGGATTTCCGAAATGAATGTGAGGAAAAGAAGGTCGGTAATTTTAAAAATATTATGTTTAACATCTACTTCAGTCATTTTTTAAAACTCAGTCATTTTTTAAAACTCTGAAAAATAGCATAAAATGTGTTTAGTCAACCTTACCTAAACATATATTTCTGCATATCTGCCGACAGCTAGTTACAAAAGTCTGGCAACAACTTTTCATACGAACCTTTTCATATTTCAGATCACTACATGTTATAAAACGTTTAATGTAAAACACAAACCTTTATGTACAACTTTATGAATTCTGATAACATTTAATGCTTAATTCAAATCGTTTTATGAAGTTCCAATATCTCGGATAGAAGAAATAAAAATATTGGTTACAACTTTCCTTTCTTTATTTGTGATCTTTTCTTATGATCTATTCTTATGGTCGAATTCTTATTATCATTCGAATTAATCTTGTTACTTGCAAGCAATTTTAGACTTCTAATCCCTTATAAAATATAATTTCCAAAATGTATCTTTTTTCCTAATCCTACAAGGTAAGGCTTCTTATTAATAACTCTTGTAACCAGGGGAGGACGACACTGTTTTTGTTGAGGGACGCAGCTATAGCAAGGGAGCCAGAGCTGCGATAAAAATTCGATTTCTTTTTTTGCATGATTTCATACTTATTCTGCTAATAGTTTGTACTTATCACATAAAATAGTTTTTCCCCAATTGCGCAGAACTGGTGAAATTAAGAAATGTTATTTTAAAAAAAGTCTTGTTCCTATGTTGGTTCCGAGGCCTAAGACATTGAGGTCGAGATACACTACAACGCCTGTTCGTGACGTTACAGTAGGTGATAAAGTTTGGACACTGTTTGGAGGCAATTTTTTTTCCCTGCCTGGAAGCATTTATGATTTACTAATACCCCAAAATTTCCTAAACAAATATAATTTCCTAAGTATGTCATTTTTTAACAATTTAAGTTTTTCAAATTATCTATAATATTATGCATGTCAGTTTGTTTTTTTTAGGCAAAAGAGTCGGCAACCTCCTTTAAGCAGCATATTGTGCAGAGAGAGACTCCGTTGGTTTGGCCATGTTGCCCGTAAGGATAATTATAGATTGGCAAATAGGGTTATGAGTAGTGTGCCTAAAGGCCTCAGAAAGAGGAGGAGACCTAATATGCGATGGGCAGACAATGTCAAACAGGACCTTGTTAGAATTTGTGTGCAGTGGCCGGATGCAGCATATGTAGCTAAGGACAGACATGCTTGGAGAACCAAATTGCACGGTCTGGTTGGACCTCCGCAGCCCATGGCTGCTAGAGGATGATGATGATGATGCATGTTTAATTTTTCTGAATGAGAAACATATTTTTCTCAAAAATATCCGAACTTTTACCAATTACTGTAGCGCTTCAAAAGTTATTAATAACAAGCCGCACCTTGTAAAATGATCGAAGAAGATACAATTTGAAAGGGAACTTTAAGAGCAATTCGAACTGAAAACTGTTTGCAAATCTCGTGGTTAGCAGTCGCACACAAAACTGAATATAAAAATGAGTCGAAGATACCGATGCCAAAAAAAGTGCAATTTATTAATTATTCTTTATGTTTACTATATATAACTGAATACCAACTAATCGTGCAGAGCAGTGGTTCTCAACCTTTTATGCTTCACGTACCCACTGGAAATATGTATGTAACTGGCGTAACCCTTATATACATAGATAAAACTACAGTTATAGTATAATAATGCCAACGTAGCGACTTTGTTGCTAGATCTAGGGACTTTTTTGTTGCTGATCTCTCACGACGTACCCCAAAATATTTTACCGCGTATTCCACGTTGAGAACTCTTGGGGTAGAGAATACATAAAAATCTTTGAAATTAAATTTTCCTTCCGAATATACACAGTCATATCAAAATAATATGACCACCTACCACACATATACTCTGGTAGGTGGTCATATTATTCTGATACAACCGTGTAAAGGATTAGGCAAACTTCTGGAAAACAGGAAAGAAATGGAGAAATACAAATTACAGAACAAATATGAAATGATATTCGGGAATCTAATAATGCTAATGTAAACATTCTCCTATAAAATATTCAATGTCATTCATCAGTCTTTTATTAACTATGAGAAAGATAGAAGATATATTTTTGGTAAATTTGTAGAGTATCAGAAAATTAATATAAAAGACGTAACCATTCAGTACATTCCACTAAGCTCTACACGACAGAGTAGAAAAAAATAAATCATACTCTCAATGTCAATTTAATGAATTGCCATATTTACTGGCCCATAATTGTGAAAATAATAATTTTATGAAAACCTACATAGCGAGATAATTGAAATATCTTAATAACAGTTTTCCAAATACTAAATTTCGTCGATTTTCCTTAATATGATTATTAGTAGCTGTGGTGAGATGGAAGTTGATGAATGATGGCGGTAGAGGCCATAGGTAGGTAGAGGTTGGCCACTCAAAATTGGACGACATGTTTTGTTGTCGCTAGGATTGTTTGACGTGCAAATCTGAATGGTATTCCACAGATACTAATGGATTCCGGAAAAGGGTAGGGTGATATTTGATACAGATTTCAGTACTCACGATAGGAAGAACTTTAGAAAACGGCTAAAATCGAAAAGCAAATTTTAGGGCTTTTTTTAAAACAAATTATACAATAATATCGCTTTATTGTTTGTCCGTCTGTAGACATCGAACTTTTTTGTTTATACACATAAATTAAAAATTTTTTGTGTTGGATAGGTATAACGAAATATCACGTTTTTCATTTATCGAACCTCTCAAAAGTATAATTTTGCCCTCTAAAGGTGGGAAAAGTTGAAAATTCCAAAATATCAAACAAATATTCCAAACGGTGTAGTATGTTATAAATTTGAAATTTTGGTGTTGAAACCAGGAGGGGGGGGGGATGCAACTTGTTTTTTGTTTTAACAGAAATTATACGTCTTTAGAGATATATTAAAAATTATTTTTGGGTTCCATTTTCCGAATCTCCCAAAAGCTGTAATTACGCCATCTAAATTGAAAAATATAAAAATTTCAAATGAATATTACAAATGATGTTGTTAATGCTAGAAATTTTGGTCATGGAATGTGACAGTCTTGAAGATTCCATTCACAACAATGAGTTGACCCCTACGCCCAAGGTAGGTAGCAAACAGAACGGTTTTGTTTTAAGAGATAATTGGAAATCTCTTTTTTAATTGGTACTAATGAAATATAATTCGCATTTTCAAGGGTAATTTTCATTTATATCATTAGAGATCACTAAATATCCAAACAGCAAACGTTTAACGAATGTTTCAAGTGATCTGTTTATGGTAGAATTTTCGGCTGGAGAGTTCTATTATAGTAGAAATTCTACTGAGAGAAATGATCTGCACACTATTTTCAGAGGGATGGGAGAAAAGCAACTTTTCAAATTTAAGAACTGACAAAATAAATTTAAGAACAACACAAATACTTTTTATGTTGCATAATTACTAATAAAATATTACTATGTGCATTTTCGTCATCATACATTAAAAAAATAAATAACCCTTCAAGCACCTGCTTGCAACAGAGGTCTGACAGGAACCTGTCAGTTTATATGCCATAGTAGAAGGTCCTGAAGATAGGGGGTACTCAGCAGAAAAAACAACATGGACATCCATAATAAAACTTTCAAGGAGTGAAAAAGTAGGCAAAGGAAGAACTACATTAGCTTTGAAAACGAGTTTTTCATATGCGCCAGAGGCGATACGTGTTTTTCTAGTCATTTTTCACATTCAGTACCCTCTGTCAATGAAAATTCAAACTAGTGCAGAATTGGGGATATAAACTATTAATATTTTATTAGCACCAGTAAAGTACAAAAGATTTTTCATTTATCTCTTAGAGCCAAAAAGTCTAATCATTACTATTAGATTACTACAGAAAAGTTTAATCATTACTAACCATTACTATCACTTGACCATTACACTATATGACCAGAAATTTAAATTTCGAGCATAAATAGAACGTATACAATATTCGTTTAAAGATTTGGCATTGTCCAGCTTTTTTTCCGCCGCTATAGGCAGCCTTTCTAGTTTTTATTTACCACATTTAGAACTTTTTAACAGTGGAAATTGCAACTGATGGGGATTCGAAAAATGTAAACATTAATATTTTGTTAGTAGCTGTAAAACCAAAAAAAAAAAAGAAAATTGTTTCGTTTATCTTTTAAAATGAAAAAGTTTCATTTTCGCACCTCCTTTGACTAAAACGGCAAAGCCTTGATGCCATTGTAAATCTTCTGATTCTGCTACCAAACTTTCAGTTTTGCAATGTAAATAATTTTATTCGCAATATTCATTTGAATTTTTAGCATTTTCCATATTTTTGAATCGCTAGAAGAATTTTTGAACCGCTATTAAAGCTATTGTAAGATTTCAAAATTGTGAATCGCAATAATTCTTCGACACCTATACAACCCAAAAAGAATTTTTCATTAATCTCTAAAAATTAAAAAAATAGTTTTTTATAGATGGACAGACAGGTGGAAAGACAGATGGACAGACAACATTTAACAGAGAGAAGGACAGACAGATGAACAAATATTGGCATAGAAAGTGGAAACATTAGCTCGTTTTTCAAACGAACGTTAAAAAGAAATTATTTGTTGGTTTTTCAGTTAGCTCGTTTCACTTTTGCAGCCGATTCCCGTCTTCTGACGAAGTTTCTTGAAAATATATTCATTAATTTATTCCTATGAGTGAAATGTTTACACCAAATGCAGCGCAGTTAGACATTGAAACAATATGGGAGCTTTAATAGACAAAAAAAGTGGTAGAAATGCATAAAATTATAATAACTGAGAAGTTTTAACTAGGTACACACACTAATTCATAGGCTTTCGTCTCACGGTAGGACAAAACATGGCGCCCATAAACCACGTGCCTCAATCAACCAATCGCAGTCAATCACCGAGATGGCCAGCCTCTAACTTTACAGGACCTCTAATAGCAGAAACATCGTACATAGAATTCACTGTAGTTCTTGGATGTGTTCCTGTAATAACTTACCTAACTAAATACAGGAATCTGCTTTTGTGACAGTGAATCATGTTTATGAGGACGACAAAATTCAAATGCACAGCAAAATGAATATATATTTTCCAGTTATAAATGTGTCTTACATTAGAAATAAATATGAATAAAACTTATTTCCTACTCAGATCCAAAGCCACAAAGTTATGTTAACGCTTAGGCCCGTAAAAATATATATTGTGCTGAATGCATAGTTCTGTAAAACAAATTATAATTGTCCACAATTATAATTGTACAATTATAATTTCGTGTGTTTTTCAAGAATCTTTTAAAAACCCGTAAAGCGGAGGGGGAAAGGTTATACAGCATTTTTCGTCTCGTTTTTTTTTTCTTGCCCCCCCCCCCCCCCCCCCCCGAATTTTTTCTAGATCCGGCCAACTTCGAATTGCTTATAACTTCCGAATTCCCCATTATATTATAATTCTGGCATATAAACTGACAGGCTCCTGTCAGACCTCTGTGGCAAGCAGCTGCTGGAGAGGGTATTTATTTTATATTACCTATAAAACTTATTTCTTGACTGCAAATGAATGAAAAATCAACTCAATATATTTCATAAGCTTATGCGTGGGACAAACCGAAGAATAACAATTGAACAGTTTGAAATTAAAAGCTACAACGGTTTGTTAAGTGAGAAAAGTGCGACAAATAGGTTCAGACTGGCTATTTTGTATTTGTTACAATCAACAGAATATGCTTGGAATATAAAGAGAAAATCCGAGAAGTTCTAGACTATGAGTCAACGTAGCTCATTGAAACTTTCCCAATCTCCCCCAATCTAAAAACTCTAATATAAGCTGAGATGACATAGAAGTTCGTGTATTCCTGATTTTGATAAAGCTGTTACTAGAATGATTTACACTAGAGATCATCAAAAAATTTTTTATCGGCTATTGTCTAAAGCAGTGGTTCTCAACTTTTTATGCTTCACGTACCCCCTGGAAATGTGTATGTAACTGGCGTACCCCTTGTATAGATAGATAAAACTATAGGTATAGTAATAACAATGGGAATAAAATAAAACATATATATATATAATATTATCTAGCGACTTTTGAGCTCTCACGGCGTACTCCAAAATATTTTACCGCGTTGAAAACCTCCTGTTTAGAACAGTGGTTATCAACCTTTCATGCTTCACGTACCCCATGGAAATGCGTATGTAACTGGTGTACACCTAGTAAAGATAGATAAAACTATAGTTATAGTATGACAATGGGAATAAAATGAAGCATATATATATATATACACATTAAATTTTGTATTCATAAATTACATATATTAAAAAACGCAAAAAACCTAGCGACTATTGAGCTCTTACGGCGTACCCCAAAAACTTTTACCGCTACCCCACGTTGAGAACCCCTACCTGGTCTAGAGGCTGGCGGATTTGTAAGATTGAGGTGGAGGGAAATTAAGGGTTTTTTTCCCTTCTCCCTTTGAAATACTGGGTACAGGAATGGAGGCGAAACATAAATTGAAGATATTTTTCAATGTGTTTGTTCAATTATAAAGGAAGTTTTCACTCTAAATTTTAGGTTCTGAATTTTACGTTACGTCTGAATTACAATTTCTAATCATCTTCACTATTATAGAGACGGTTTATAATTATTTGACTAATGTAAAGACAATTTCTAAATTATTTGTGTAATAAAAAAATAGTTTCTAATAATTTCTTTAATTTTTATAAACACAATTTCTAGTAATTTGTTTAATTAGTGTAGAGACAATATTTATTAATTTCTTTGATTATTGTAGAAACAATTTAAATATTATTACTAATATAAAACAACTACCAATTATCTAGACTATGGGTTCTCAACGTGGGATACGCGGTAAAATGTTTTGGGATACGCCGTGAGAGGTCAAAAGTAGCCTGATCTACTAACAAATGAGCTAAGTTGGCAACACTGATATTGATTAATTTCTGAGAACTGAGTGATGAAGCGCGGCGCTGTAGTTCATGTCTTTACACGTTTGTCAATCCCCCCTTCCCTACATGAGAGCCGAACCTACGCAAAATCGCCCAGTCAAAACATCCATTCTAAGTGAGTGAATGTGCCCTCTTACTGATTTATGTGTTTGTTTTAATTTATTTCACTTGCTGTGCTTAAAGATATTTTTAGTGTTCAGTTTACTGTGAAGTTAAATGAACGTGTTTCTAAAGTGCCTTGAAACATGAATAAATGGATAATTAAGAAGAAATGCAAGTGGGGCCGGAGTCGATTGCTTCTACATCTACGACTACGTCATCATCCCATGTGAGTAAAGAGGTGGATTCAGCGTTAACTAAAAGAACGTTAAATGTTAAACAATCAAGTGATAAAAAAATTTAAAAAACGTAAATATCATGAATCATATTTACAGTTTGGCTTTACATGGACAAGTCATTTAGTAGAACCAAATCCACAGTGCGTTGTTTGCTCTGAAGTCCTTTCACAAAATTCTATGAAACCGTTTCTTTTACGGCGACACTTTGAAACAAAACAGGAGCATTTAAAAAAAAAGCCTTTAAGCTATTTTGAACGTCTTTTGGAAGACTTGAGTAGTAGAAAAATCGTAATTAAGAATTTTTGTGTTGTAAAAAAAATGAAAATGCACTTAAAGAGTCTTACAAAGTAAACGTTCAAATTACCAAAGCCGGAAAGGCTCACACAATAGGCGAGTCACTCATTCTTCCAGCAGCGGAAGAAATAGCTTCTTGTATGTTTGGTCAAAAAGAGGCAAACCTTGTCAGAACCATTCCTCTGTCAAACGACACAGTTTCCAGGAGAATTAAAGATATGACCTGTAATATTAAGGACCAATTCATTCAAGCTATTCAATGTAGCTCGTGGTTGCCCTACAAGTGGATGAGTTAACAGACGTAGCTGGACTAGCTCAATTACTTGTTTTTGTGTGTGGAAAATTCCAGGATACAATATTGAAGATATTTTATTTTGTAAGCCTCTCAAAACTTCTACTACGAGTGAGGATATTTTTAATATGATTGATTAATTTTTTGCTGAAAACAACCTTGAATGGAAAAATTGTATTTCTGTTTGTACTGACGGAGCAAAAGCAATGAGTGGTTATGTCATAGGACTAGCAGGTCGTATAAAACAAGTTGCACCAGAATGTAAGTTCACTCATTTTGTCTTCACTGTGAAGCGCTGATAGCTAAATTTCTCCCTGATGATTTGAAAAGAGTTCTGGATGAAAGTGTACAAATGGTTAATTTCATCAAAACCCGACCATTGAAGTCTCGACTTTTTTCAATTATGTGTGAAGAAATGGGTAGCATGCATAAGAAATTACTGCTTCACTTAGAAATACTTTGGTTGTCACGAGGAAATGTTCTTTGCCGTTTATTTAATATCCACAATGAAGAACGACTTTTTTTTCATTGACCACGACTTTCGACTTTCTTTGAGACTATAATACCTAGAATGACTTCTACGGTTAGAATATATAGGTGATATTTTTGAAAAAAATGACTATTTTGAATAAGAAGACAACGTTGATGTGTTCTATGATGAGAAGAAAACAGAGGCCATGATAAAAAAAATTCTTTATGTAAAAACGAAATTAAAAAAAACCGCTGTGACCAATTTCAGCAACTAGATTCATTTCTTGAAGAAAAGGAGCAAACGATTGCAGACTTTGAAAACATCAGACAACAAATAATCGTTCACTTAAGCACTCCTAAAACTCTTATAAGGCTGTACTTTCCACCCCCTGATGAAACGCAAGAATGGATTCAGGACCCCTTCACATTTGATTTGAAAAATGTAAGCTTCCATTGTCCAATAAAGAAGTGTTGAATGAGATATCTTGTGGCAATAGTTTAAAAAGCATTCATTCCAAAAAGCCATTGAGTAGTTTTTGGATTGGAGTGGAGAAGGAATATACGACTTGGTCAAGAATTGCAGTCAAATATTTGTTACCTTTCACAACAACTTATTTATGTGAAACTGGTTTTTCATCTTTAATTGCTTTACAAAATAAATATAAGAACAGGTTGGATGTTGAAGATGACTTGCGACTCTACCTTAGCAAGATAACCCCAACCATTGATGAACTGTGCAAGCGTAAACAAGCGCAACCATTTCACTGATTACCCAGTAAAATGTTTATAATTTTATAAAATTTGTTAAATTGTTTATACCATTATTTGTGTTTATCGATATATAACTTATGAATACAAATTTAATGAATATATATATATGTGTGTGTTTCATTTTATTCCCATTGTTATACTATAACTATAGTTTTATCTATCTATACAAGGGGTACGCCAGTTACATACACATTTCCAGGGGGTACGTGAAGCATAAAAGGTTGAGAACCACTGATCTAGACTATTGTAGAAATCTCTAACAATCATAGAGGATTCGTCGCTCAATATACGAATGAAGGATTTAACCTTTTTTCTCCGCTTGTTAGAACTATATTAAAACTAACTTCTTATGTATTTTGTGTGTTAATGATTTAAATTTCAACGAAAATAATTCGACATCTGATTAAACGTTGAGTAACCACCTAAATAATTTTAATTAAGTTTGATTAAAGATAAGCGATAGAAAATGTACATTAAGGAATATTACAAAAATGATAATGTAGAACTAAATTAAAACTCATTCAATCAGAAGGAAATGCTTCTTCTTAAAGTCTTCAATTTAAAACAAAGGATATTACATTTTTGCAGAATTTTTTTATCATGTCGTAATTACTGCACTTTTAGCTATTGCGCTCAACAGACAAATAATTAATTTTTTTCCTAAATGAAAAATAACGGCTAATCGTTGTAATGAATTTCTCAGAGAGAGAAAGAACGAAATACAATATCCAGAAGGCGATGTTTCAATTAAGAAAAGGAAACAGTGGATTCGTATGAAAAGAGTGAAACAAACATGAAACTGTAGGAGAAAAAAAAAACTTTTTTTGTCGCCTTTTGCTTTTTCTGCTTACTGTTATCGATTAAATCATTGCAGAAGTTATTTCTTTATATGATATCTAAAGTAAACAAATATTAACTGGAAGCTTAATCCAAAATAATGGAAACTTATTTTTTCTCTTGGGAGAATATAAGACAAATGAAAGCTACAATTTATTTATTTTTGGTTTAAAATTAAACCCTGCTTATTTTTCGGAGTATATTAATCCAATAGTATTCAGTAAGTGCACGTAAACACTACGAATATTCAGATTACAGGTATCCCCGACAGTCGCGTTTCTCGAAATCGTGTAACTCTAAAATATTTTTCCACATAGTAATTATTGTTATAAATGGAGGTTACTTTCCCAAATATTTGCTTAAATTCCCTTTTCTACATGAATATATCTCACTTCTAATTATCTTTGACTATTATTGCTGATCGCTTGGGAATAAAGCGGATGAAACAGATGTATCTAACTATTTTGAAGCTCATTTTTGTGTTTTCGATATTCTATTCTAATAACGTTATAATTAGCATTTTTTTGGAAAATTGTATTTGCTTTCAATTATTATTGCTACTCATTTCGTTTCACTACCTTAAAATGTGACTAAAAATAACGTAATTCAATTAACTTTAATGTAAATAGATGCACTTGAATTCTTTTGAATTTTCCGTTTCATTTTAAAGTAGAAGTTTGAAACACGAAACTAACTTTCACAAACGCAAAACAGCTTGCTTAAATATTATTTCTTCTTAGACTTTTTAAATATCTTGATTTCTATAGTGTTAGACAAATAATTGTATTAGCTACTAGTCTTCGCTAAAATATTAAAGAGGAAACACTATATAAGAAAATGTATTGATCATCTGTGTTTACATCAATGTTCATGTGATCGTGTTAACGTGAAATTCTGCAGTAAGTCTGGCGATACCATGTCTGTAAGTCTGAGATTCTCTATACTAGGGGTTCTCAACGTGGGGTACGCGATAACCTTTTTTGGGGTACGCTGTGAGAGCTCAAAAGTCGATAGATATATGTTATATATATATATAGGTTTTATTTTATTCCTATTGTTATACTATAGTTTAGTATAACTATAGTTTTATCTATCTATACAAGGGTACGCCAGTTACATACACATTTCCAGGGGGCACGTGAAGCATAAAAGGTTGAGAACCAATGCTCTATACTAATAAATTAAATTGCTTTAACGACGACGTCCTGAACAAGTGCTGGTTTAAAAAGCATGGCTTATAAATAAAAAAAAAATATAATCAAAATGTTGAACGAAACATCGACTGAAAGATAATAGAGTAAATCCAGCTGCATTATATGCATATTAGATTATGTAAAACTTTATCAAAGTAGAAGATATTTTTGCTGGAATAGCAATTATCAAGGTCTCTAAGCATATATTGTGGTGCTACCACGCATGATACGGGTTAGGGTTTTCTCTGCAACTTTATTAAAAGACGCATTCCGCTCCGAAAATCTGTCTTTCTACCTACGTGATAACCTATTATCACCTTTCGCACATATCAGTGTTATAAGTGTTAATAAAGGGCAATATTATTTTTATCGAGCGGAAACCCCAGCTGATTTACTTTCACAGAAGTTCGGAAAGGTTTGCATAATAAGCGGAAGATTGTCATCCTTTAAACCATAAGCGTAAAATTTTTCCATTGCATTTTACTCACCACCAAATACGTTTTATACTATAACTACAGTTTTATCTATCTATACAAGAGGTACGCCAATTACATACACATTTCCAGTGGGTATGTGAAGCATAAAAGGAACCAAATACATTTTTAAACTAAGTGCGTAATTCACACGTATATTTAATCCCACGATATTGAGAGTTTCACTATTTGAAATTAAGTATATACGGAAATAATTCCAGGTTAAACATACCAAGGAAACACGATTCGCTTTATATTTCTGTTATTGAAATATTTGTATTAATTGAGCACGGAGAGCATTTAAAGAGAGCAAGTCTTTAAAAAACAAACGAAGACAAAGAAAGGAAGTCTGAGTTTGAAAGGATCTTTAAAGAAGCACGTTTTTTTTTTATCAAATATGAGTTCCCTGTTTCAAACTTTTAATTTAAAATATCGTACAATTCTAAAAGAATTAAAGTGCATTTTTTTGTTCATTTCACAATATGATATATATAAGCTCCGTTTAGCTTACTTTAGTCTTCCAAAATTAAATACCAGAAAATATTAAAATAAAAAAGTTTAAATTAAAAAAAACTGTCAGACTTAGTCTGAAAAAAAAGATAACACGCTTACAAATTTTCCTTAATTGATCTTCTTTAAGTAAAATCTAAAAGTATTATTTTGTCTTTATGTTTTGAAACTTCATTTCCCATTTTATCAAAAAAAGGACATTGATTCGATTCACGGTTAAGACAGTGACATCTGTGTCTATTTTTCTTTTGGAATTTCACGTCTTCTCTGCGACCAATTAAACTGACAGATTCTTGTCACATCCTTCAAAAAAAATGGGCTGTCTCACAAGAAAAGGAAAAAAAATAATTTAAGAACCCACTAGAAAAAAAAAATGTTTCTGCTATACTTGATAGTACAGCCTTTTCCCTTCACAACCACAATGCTATTACACAAGCAACTGTATCTGTTTCCTGAGTAATAGAATCAACCACAGTAACCATCTTAATCTGTCTAAGCTTAAAGAGAATTTCTTCAATTTCTTTTCGTCACAATTTTTTAGAAGTAAATGTTATCTTTAACAACTTAAATTGTCTGTCATACAGCCACAAAAACTTTAGCTTCTCACGTGTCAAGACCTGATGACTGATTATCATTGAGACTATTTCACTTATGTAAAATAAATCGTGGGATATTAGTATCATGGCTTGCTATTTAATCTATTTATTTTGACAAGCAAACATATTAAAAATCTTTAATTTTTAAAAGTGAAAGGTACATAAATGCATATCTTTAAATCAAATAAAATGGGCCCTAAAGACAAATGGTAAATAAAATAAATATTCGTGCTCAGGTACAAAACTTGTAGCTATTGTAAAGTGAACCTATTGTGAATTTTGTTTGTTAGGTCACTGCATACTATTTCATAAAATACTTATCGGCAATGTAAAATTTCGCATACTCTGGGTACGATCTCAAGCCCGAGTATGAGTAAAGCATACTTAAAAACTGCGTAGAATAATTTTTCTTGAAGCTCAGAAAATCCGATAAAACTGATGATACTTATGGAAAGGACAGATCGACTGAAAGGAATAGGCGGAAATCAATTTGCAGTCTGATACACGCTAGGTATCAGGTGGTAAATGTTTAATATCTCCAATGAAATATTGGGGAATATTTTACATTTCTTGCCGAATTATGAGCCACCACAACATTTTGGTTATATTGCTACATAAAAATGAGATCAAACGTTTTGCACCTATTCGGCCCAACACTTAAATATTGTCCTCCAAGGGTAATTTTGTTAATCCTTATGTGATATATATAACATGATTCCATCATATATTAGATCATTAATGGATTGAAACTTCTTTTCTATGACACAATCGTTTCTGAAATTTCAATTATATTTGTAGAGGCAAACGATATATTAGTATGCATCATCACCTCGTGTAATCTGGCCATTTAGTTTATGATTGGAAAATTTGAAAAAAAAAATACCTCTGAGAGGTAAAATATCCCAAGCCACATTGGCCTATTCAGCCTCCACATATATTAGATAAAATTAATGACGATTCCACCTGCCGGTACAACTTGTGCAGGGCATGAAAGGAGAGTGTTAGATCTTTCGAAATAGAGGAGAGTTATCGATGAATTTTAAGTCAAATCCGGAAGCCTCACGAGGCATTGACTGGAGCGTTCAAATCTGGAAGCCTCAGAGGGCCTTGACGGGAGCTCTAAAAATAATTCTGGTTGTCATTCCATCAATGATTTAGAAAAGTAGTCTTATTAAAATAATGTGATGTTTCATACCGTTCCTTTATTTTACGCATTCAACACCAATGTTTATAACGGTCTTAGAGGCTTTGAAGTAGAGTAGTACAGCAGTGGGATCGCTTTAGCTTATTGTTTATTTTAATTCCGTTCACTAAACCATTATTAAAACCGAAAGTAATTTAGATTATCTGGAACAAAAATTATTTAAAATTTAAATGCTTGGAAGTCTGCTTAGATACTTCTTATTTGGGTAGATAGGAGTTTATGAAAGTGTATAGAAGAATTTTATTAATCTTTCTGTTAAGATTAATCGAAGAACTATTGATTTTTTAAAAGCAGAATTTATAAAAAGATCGAAAAAAAAAAAAAAAGGAATTATGGTCTCTAATCCCATCTCCTTTAGTTACGCATCTCCTTAGTCACGCCACATAATATAAGTAATGGACCCTCATTAGACTCAATAAAAAAATCTGCTACCTGCGTTCATTTTAATCCCCATCCGTCTTTTCTTAGGTATTAGCGAGCTCTTTGTTAAATCGATTGTCAGAGCAACCCTGACCCAAAAAAAGGTCCCCATACTACATAGAAGTTGCAATGTGATGTAAACTGAACGGGAAGAATAGAATATTACCTCTGGCGAATATGGATACTTGTTTCAAAGTGAGTGACGGATTTTTTGACATTAAATGAATCTTACAGTAGACATTAGAACTAATTAATGATTGGAAAAATTCAAATCTTTGTATCTTATTAGTATTTAAAAAAGTTAAAAAAGTTTTTTTTTTTTTTATTTATCTTTTGAAATAGAAATGTTGCATTTCTCCTATCCTCTTGAGATAAGGGGACAAATCATTGCTAACAATGCAAAGATCGTGACGTTTACATTACACCAGAAAAATTTCCGATTTCTAGGATAAATAGATCGCTTCCAAAAGCGGCTTGAAATTCTTGCGATTTCCAAACTTTTAACCGTTAGAGAACGCTATTGACTTCCCCGCTTTTAGCGCTTTCTAACACAGGAAGTTCGAACTACTGGATGACCGGGAAAATGCAAAGTGTGTTATTTTCTCCCAGTATCTATGAAATGCAACCTAGACGTACCTATGAAACACAAAAGGAATTTTTCACTTATCGCTTTTAAAGAAAAGATTTCCATCTCCGTCTCCCTGGGAGTAAGAGGAAATATCTTTGCTACTAGTGTGAACCTCTTGGCGCTCATAACACTCTCCACCAAAATATCAGATTTCTAATCCAATAAAATAAGCATCTCTAGACTAATCAATTTTCTGCAATAGATCGTTTGCAATATTTGTTTCAAATTTTGCTATTTCCCGCTTTTTTTCACCGTGAGAGAGCGCTACTAAACCTAACAGGAGATTCAGAAAATGTGAATCGTAATATTTGATCATCACCTATTGAACCCAAAAATAATTGTTATCTCTGAAAACAAAAGATATTTTTGTCTACAGGGACAGACATACAGCCAGACAAACGAAAACTGTCAAAGTGGAAACTTAATAGTACTTATTTCAAACGACCTTAAACAAAAGATCTTCTTACACAGCAATCTTGCCACAAAGAACAGATAGAACCTGACGGTTGAAATTACCATAAACAAAGCTTGTGAGAAAAAGGAAGATCTAAACAGAGATACAAATATTCCTCTTTTGAAGTCCTTTATTAATACAGTCTAATAAAACGGTATCAACTTTGACAAAAACTAATAAAAGTGAGATATGTACACCGAAACAAAAAATACAGTTACGATTTATTCAATGTGTCAGCCAAACGTGAGTTTTATTAAATTAACTCGGCATTTTCATCATCTAGACTCTCGGGTATTGAGGAATCACACAAAATTAAAAAGATCAAAATAGTGTCGTGAAGATTGAACAGCTGAAATCAGTTCATATGCCCACCGGCATTCGCAAAAGAAGTCGAGACCTTAACACGATTAAGAATAAGAATTATATTAATTGAATAGTAATTGGAATCCTTCATGATTTATAATCAGTTCTGGTTAAGAAATCGGTTTTAAACGAAATATTACTCGATTTAAGATTGATGCAAAAAAGCCAGAGACGTACTCAGGATTTAGTAGTTGGGAAGGGGAGTCCGAAAATACAGCTTCGGGGAGGTTTGTAGAATTTAGTTTTAGCGGGAGGGGGATGTCTGAAGATAAGATTTGAGTAGGGTTTCCCAGTTACTAAAATAGTCTACCGGAGCGTAAGAAAAGAAAAGTAAAAATGAAATGGTTAAAATGCTATTCTGTATATCGTATATTCCAGATGGAGTACAATTTTATGGTTGTTTTTAAATCAATTTTTAATTTCGGACATATACTATGGGGCTAAAATAAAATTATGCAAAGACAACTGCTTCGAATTTCTAAGCAGGTTCACAAATTTGGGATTTCGTATAAGACGACCAGATTATCTGGAGGGACGGGGGGGGGGGGGGGGTCCGCAACCCCTGGTTACGTTTCTGCAAACTGCAAAGAGCGAGCATCAGTATAATTGTTACATCTTTTAAGAAATACAAGCAGCTCTCGATTAACACGGATTTAATTAATCGGTTTTTTGAATAACGCAGTCGCTATATTTACATCCTTTCTTACTTATCTTTCTATTGCTTTGTGCTCGTCATTTCATAGTTTGTCGGTGTGTGGATTTATAGAAACAATTGTTCCATCCTATATTTCAAACGCGACTGACAAACGTAATAATTTATGTGTCAAATTAAAGCTTATGACGCAGGGGTGTCATAGGCTATAAAAGTATTAACACCCATACTTTCATAAAAATGGGGAAAAACATGAAAACGTTTGTTCCTCTATATTTTCAGATCCTGAATGCCGAATGTAACAAGCTATGCGTCAAATGAAAACTTGTGACGCGAGAAGTGTCACAGACTACATAAAATTCACATTTCATGTTTTCTTATCCCCTAAAAAAGGGGAAATATGAAAGGATTGGTCAGCTATATCTTCGGAACGTAAGGACCGAATATGACACATTTTATGTCAACTGAAAGCTTGTGATGTGTGGAATGTTGTGGGCAATAAAATATACTCCTCTTTGGTTTATTCCCATTAAAACAGGGGAAATATGTAAGTCATTCTTCTATTATGTCCTTCCAAATGCGGGGGTCTATAATTACTAGTTAGGTCTGAAATGAAAGCTCATATGATACCTCATATGTTATATTTGAGTAGTAAATACTCCAAATTATGTCCCTCTGACCATTCTCCCTTCTCTTCAAAAGGTGATGGGAATTTAGGGGGATTGATCTAACGAGTTATATCTCAAATTAAAGCTTATGACGACCCAATGTCATGGGCTACCTCAAACACGACTCGAAAAAAGTGGTAGGAAATTATAATCGATGTTTATGAGTCATATATCAAATGGAAGCTTCCGAAGGTAGTTGCTTTTAGTAACAACGAAACTATATGAATAAATTAAAGAAATACCTATCTTCTTATATATGCCCTAAAAGGTAGAAAATGAAATTAAAACATAGATGTGCAACGAGTCACCGAGTTCGTATTCACTTTAAAGGAAAGTAGGGCGACGTTTTACCTATTCAACAAAACTGTTGGCGCCCTATCTTTCTTTGAAATGAATGCGAATTCAGTGACTGATTGCATCATTGATATGTTTTAGGTTTATTTTCGACCTTTTAGGACACAAATAGGAAAGCAGTTTTTTAATTTTTAATTACTTTTAAAATTTACGTGGGCTTATATTTTTGGAACAATGCAGTTTCTACTCAGAAGTTTAAAAGAAAATGAAATACTCTCATGAGTTGTTACCTTCCTACCTTAAGAAAACAATGAAAGCCTAAATCCCGAACCTCAACACTGCCTACACCAGTAGGAATCGAAACCTTCGATTACTCCGCCATCTGATCTAGATGATTTCCTAACCCTGTAACTCCCACCTTTCTCCAGTCCCACCACATAAGCCATCAGAGACAACGCTCACCGTGTGTTAGAAGATATTTTCATGAACAATTATTATTTTCTTGTTGTAGATAAGCTGTATTTTTGCATTTCAGCTTTATTGTAATGTACCATAATGTCATTATTATTGTAAAAACATAAACATGTATAGTGAAAAATAAACAGTGGAGGAAATAGTTGCATTAATGAGATTTGAGACAGCTGCTGCTCTATCCTAACCTTTTGCTTCCTTTCCCATACGAAAATTATGCTTGATTTACGTGGCTATTTTTAATAACGCGACCCCCACGTAAATCAAGAGCCGACTGTAATGTTAATTTCATTAGTTGTTCGTTAAAATCTTGTAAATTCAATTGTTGGTATAGAACTCTGAAGGATAAATCAGAAGTTTAACTAGGACAAGTCAATCGGACCCCTGTTCGGAGCACATATATTAGGAGGGAATTCAAAATTATCGTAAGTTGTAGAGAGTAATAACCTATATAATGGAAAATGAGACATTATAAGAGTCATTTGTTGCAAAAATATTTTAAATAAGTAGTTTATGAGAACTAATAGCTTAATTTGCTCCGATAAATGTATTTGTCATCAGATCTGTCCATAGATCTTGAAATCGTATTAGTATCATATACTGGATTATTTTCAGCGTGCGCTAAAAATAGGGGGAAAACCCATGCGAAACAATCAGAACGTACGAATTTACTTTAGTGATAGTCATGAGAGATATTTATTGTGTCTATGCAAAAGTTTGTATGTTGCTGTTTAAGGAAAATGTTGTTTTAACAATTTCATGATCACCATTGTTTTCTGAACGTTACCCCATCTTTCCATATGTTTGTATGGGGCTAATGGGGCTCAGTCGGTCGTATTTTTATTCATGTTTAACAGATCCATAATATTTTACCGTCATATCATAAACCTCATAAAGAGTGTTTAAAATTGGTTGTCACATGAAGTTGTGATGAAGCGTACAAAAAGTGCCTTCTCATCAAATATGCTTACTCTGGTAAATAGGAAATTATTCACTCTCGTCAATGGCGAGTTTTTGTAACCTTTCTTTAGGTTTATTGTCAGCTAGTGTGCCATCATTGTATCTTATTCCATCGGTAATAATGGTTTATTTTCATAAAGTACTTAATCTCTCTCCTGATAAAAAAAGGGTTGGGTTGGGTTGTTTTACCTCTGAGCGGCACTTTTTTGCACACCATGGACTAAATGGCCAGGTCACATGGACCCCGAAGGCTCAGAGAAGGTTGGGGGAGGCTACCCACTGGAACAGCTGTTGGGAGACAGATGGTAGTCTCCCGTCAAGGCCATCCAGTGTGGTCTTTAACGTGCACAGGGTATGGCACTCCCGCACACGGGGCCACGGCTTAACGTCCCATCCGACGGACGGCGGCCTTTCCAAGCCCATCGGTGTCCCCTACTGACCGTGGGCAGGGCGGGATAAAAAAGGGAATAAAACTGCTGATCCAGAGACAAATGAATACTACATACTTATATTTTAGTCAGTAAAACAAGTATATTAAATATATAATAAAATTGCATGTTCTAAGATCTCTACATCAGCGTTTCTTGAGAAATACCCACAAAAATCACTTCTATAAAAATATGATATATCACATATACAGGATATAAACTATATCTGGCGTTGCGGTTAAAGAGTATGCGTTAAAACCAGATGTTCCAGCAGGCAAACATTTTGTGTTAGTTTTATTTGAGTAGTAGTCAGTTAAATTGTATTTCGGTCTTAGCAAGGCATGTCTTTTTATGAGAAGGCCTGTAAAAGCTAGGGCAGCTTCTACCATTATTTTCTGTCCTATGTGTTCAAATGCAAATGAATAATTATATACAGGGTGTCTCAAAAATATAGGTACAAACCTTTAGGGGAGGTAGATAACATCTAAAGGAATGAGAATTGCATAGGAACCCATAACCGGAAACGTCACCGTAAGTCAATAGGCGGCGCTGTTCATCAGTGCACTAGAGGGGGAAATTTCGGATTACCTCATTCGAGCGGTAGTCGGCTGATGAAGAGCATGCAAAGGTATTCGAACAGGGAGCTGTCAGACATACACTTAGTGTGTGGAATAGCTGAGGGCAACGGACGAGCCGCTTAACGAATGTATCAAGAACGCTTCCCACACAGACATGTACCGGGCCACCGTTGTTTGCGCGTGTGCATCAAAATTTGTGCGATTATGGATCATTAACAGCTGTAACATTGTGAAATGTATCATCTAGTACGCCATTTGTAATAATTATGTCCAATAAATGTTTTCCCATTAATCACTGTCTTGTGTCCTTTAGATCTTGTACCTCTGTTACCACTTTCCCATGACGTTTCCGGTTATGGGTTCCTATGCAATTCTCATTCATTTAGATGTTATCTACCTCCCCTAAAAGTTTGTACCTATATTCTTGAGACAACCTGTATATATGACTCCTAGATACCAAAGTTGTCGATGTTAAAAATTCATCGTTAAGCAGTTAGCATTTGAAAACAGCTAATATATAAGAGTGGAAAACTACATTTAGTAATCTCCGTCAAATATTTAGTATGCCCAGATGGTCCATCAGACAAAAAGGATTGACAAAAAAGGGTTCTATACAAAACAAGCTTATATCTTCCTTGAATTTAACAATAGTATTACGACATTGAAATGCAGAATATTGTGAAACTTTGGTGCCAAAGAGTTGAAATGGTATTACCTAATAAATGAAAAATTTAAACTTACCCTTCTGGAATTATAATATTTATTAAATTAATTTAATTATTAATCAAATGCAAATTACAATTTAGGTTAAAAATATTTGTGCTAAAATATTAGGTATATTTTGTATAAATATATTTGACAGCATAAAATTATTTTAACGTATAAATTCGTTAACGGAAAATGATATTAAATATCAGGTTTTTTTTAATAATATTTTTTTATTTTTTATATGCATATATCAACTACGAATATATTTTAAATAAAATGTTATTTAAAGGTGCCCAAATACCTTACGTTATTTAGATGGCGAATTCTAAGCAAAATCTCAGTTTTTTAATCATCATATTTTCATATGTTGTCCATACTAAACTCTGACGAAATAGATTTTTCTGTTGGGAGAAAATGTAGGTATTTTCTTCAGCTCTGAACTCGGAATCTACTTTTATTTCCTGAAACTGAACATTGATAGTTTGGGGCTAGGTGTAAGGAGGAGAAGGCGTAAGCTTTTTGTAGCTTTTGCTGATCTTAAAACAAAGTTTCAGAACCAAGTATGGCGAATTAACGTCTAATGAGAGAAATTGAGTGTAATCACTAAAGCACAATTACCCTTTCATTTTTTTAAACAATTTGGATAAGAATCCTTTTTCGAATTACGAAATTTTCACTCTTTGTTTTTCCAGCTATATATATATATCAGAGATATAATTACAAATTTAGCCATAAACTTTTTCTTTTATGATGGGGAATACGATTATTTGTGAGTTTAAACTAATTAAATAATTTTTTTTAAAATTAAATTGAGTTTAAACGAGTATAACAATGTGCAACAACTTACATCGGAAACTGCACCCACATCTATAAGCACAACTATGATCTTAAAACGTGCAGAGTAGAATTTGAATGACGTGTCACTACTAGGCAACACTACACCACTCTTAGCATTTCATCGAGCGACAGACATCTTTTCCCCAAAAGTTTTGTCGTTGTTAGCGAAATTCATATTTTTTGTACGGTCGATATCAGGAAATGACCTAACGGCATTTATCCCAAGTTCAGAATGAGTTTCTAGACGTCCGAAATCTATGCAGTACTTTTTTTATTGTATTTATAGCCTCTAAACGTCATGTACTGTTTTTTTTATATGAAAAATAAATAAGATACATTTTTCCTCAGGCAACCTACTTGCCACAAGAGTCTCTCAGCATAGCACACCGAAGAGGTATACAGGTGTGAAAGGCAATAGCTTAGTAGGAAGGGAACAAGATCTTGAAAGAAGACAACTAAACTCTTTACAGGATAAATTCACTTTTTGGGTGCTATAAATTCATTATTTCAATAACAAACTCATCCTGAGATTAAAAAATTGATGATTGATAAGAATATTTTCACACCACATAGGGATTAAGTAATCACTTGAAGCCTTGTGAATTTATCATTTTTGTCCTTAATTCCATCTGCTAAAACAAGAATTTCCCTCCCCTTCCCTTAAAGTTGGAAATTTTTTGGGGAAACAACAGATCCTTATTTCCTCTGGTTTCATTGTTTTTTCTTGGAGGTAATACAAAGGGGAAGAAAGCAGCTGTTCATGATGACAATGAATTATTCAGATTTGTTACTGAGGTTTTCTTCATTGAAAAAACCTTAAACTCCTCATTTATTCATTCCAAAACTGCAAATGGTATTTTAGAAGAGAATAGCATTTTAAGAATCATCAAAGATGTAACAAGTGATTGCACGGTAGTGGTTTTCGTGTAAATACGTTTTAAACCAATATATCAACTCTGGATTACGGTTAACGCTGTAGATGCAATGAGGGACAGTTTTTGTTCATTTTTAATGGCCATAACGAAAAGATAAAATTCAAAACTTTGTTATAAGTGCTTATTTTAATGTTTAACAGTGATTCATTAATGTAACAGTTCTATGCAATGTACTAGTTCGTGTAATTTCCAACATATTTGTTATTACGTCAAGTCCGAAGCTCAATCATGTGCACTCTACCATCATAATCTGCAGAAATTGCATCACTTCACTAATACATACTTTCACGATCAAATTCCGTATTAGACTTTAAACGATGCGATTTGATTATGTTATACGTTTTAGTTGAGACAACACTTAATTACCAACCTATCATTTAAAACTGCAGTAATATATCATTTATGTGAAGATTGCAAAGTGTAAGAGAAAATAACCAAACTTCTACTAATGTACTGAAATTAATGAAATCAAAGTTATTTACTTTCATATTCAATGCTTAGCTACATGATATATTATTCCAATGAAGAGCTGTAAGCTTTCTTAATCCGTATGAAGCTAAATGATTCTCAGATAGGTGCAGTGAGGTGCAAGTCGTCAGTTGACTGCAGAAATCGTTACGAACCGATTCTGAAGCAATATTGAAATGATATGGAAACGTGTTCGTGGTGTAGAGAAATTGCAGCAGGTTGCAACTGGCACAATAATATATTATCAATTAAAATAGTTAAAGGAACTGAATAATAATCTAGCACGTGAAGATCAACATATTACTCTCTTTGACACTATGGGAAGTGAGCATTGCACGGATTGATGGTGAAAGTGTTTTGCGACTGACATAAAGACGGTTGCCACGAAATGGAAGCAAAATAGCTTTCAACGATATAGTTTCTCAAAAGATTTCAAAAATATCTGACGAAAGATAAATCCCTATTTGTAATAATAATAATAATAAAATTAAACATGAGTATGCATGCGAGTGACCCATCCATAATATTTTAGATGATAATTTCTCTTTACTAATGGATATTACAGAATATGTTTATTGAAACAAACGAATCAAGGTGTGACTCACTTGCTCGGAGAGACCATCACTGCAATTGCATATTATCGTAATCATATTAACATGCATTAGGAAATTGATCCAACATTTTTAATCAGTGTTTCTGCTCCCATTGAGTTAGTTTCAACAATTAGGCAACTGTTAAACCTTTTCTAATTTCTCTAAATATTAAACTATTGGGTGTATATGTTACCGCTAAAGTGCAGAAATCAGTTATTCTACAGATTATCTAGGTTTTGTGCAGATTAACTAGGGTGATCCGTTAACGTGCGGAAAATTGTTTCATTTCTCAAATTGCCTAGGTAATCTGCAAATTACCTGGATAATATGCACATTACCTACTAGGCACTCGTTAAAGTGAAAATAAGATATTTGCTGGAACAACAGGAATGTTTCTGTACGCTTAAATTAACATAATGTTATTTATCTAGTGTCCGAGAGTAGAGTTGAAACCAGGGTCATACCTCTGTCAACATGAATCAGTCGTCCGAATTATAAAAAACGCCCCCAAAATGAGCAGGCCAAGTGAGAACAAATCATTTTAGTGATTCGTTATCAAGAATGAATCACTTTACCGATTCGTTCTCACTTGGCCTCCGCTCATCCGGACGTTTTTTATAATGCGGACGGGTGAATCACATGACATGAAGATTTATATTCAAGAGATTCACCACTATGATAGAAACAAACTTTTGAACTTTAACGATACGGAAGCCGTTAATGTACACATTAATAAAAATAAATAAATAAATACCCCCTCAAGCAGCTGCTTGCCACAGAGGTCTGACAGGAACCTGTCAGTTCATATGCCACAGTAGGAGATCTGAGAGGATGGCAGGACCTCAGCAGAAAAACGACACACACACATCCATGCCTAATGCGGGGCTCGAACCCAGGTCCCTTAGATCAGTAGCCAAGCGTGCTAACCACTCGGCCACGGGACGGCTAAATGTGCACATTACCTAGGTAATATGCGGAAAACTCTTGATTCCGCACGCTAACGGAGCAAATCAGTTAATCTGCAGATTAGCTAGGTAATGTGCACATTAACGGCTTTCGAGCTTTAGCGGTAACATATACAAATGTTGTGTCCGATTGATTTCTTCTGATGCATCCATATGCTTTATGCAAATGTACAGAGGTGACTGGCAAGAATCAGGTGTGTAGTATCCAACGATATTAATTTACAACAGAAGAAGATTAAGTTAGATGATTTAATTGTAAAGTTATTCAACGGGGTTCAGAATGGAAACGGGTGAATTCCAAAAAAAATCGGGTACATCCAAAAAAAAGGTGGAAACACAACAGCCGCGTCTAGGAATGTTTGTAAAGTCTGTGGTGTTGATGCAATGAACTTAATGAACTTTAATGATGTCGTAGGAAATAAAAATAAATTGTCTTCCGCTTCACGCCCTGTTATAGTGTTGCGTGCCAACATTATGTGCAGCAAACACATTACTATTTATGTTAAATTTGAATATAAAGTACACATTATGCTGGGGAATGCAAGAAACTTTTGCTAATGGCGTAATTCTATATGTATATGGAAAATTTATAAAAAAAAGAAACTCATGCTGGAATGATTATTATCTCTTGCAGTCTAAGAAGAGATTTCCGGAAAACAAAATGACTCACATTCCACAGTTCAAAGCGATGGAATTATGCGAAATGTTTCTTAGAGTAGCGGATGATTTTAGATGATTTGTAAACCACATTCAAATAGTCCAAAGAGTTGCCGCTGCAGGCTTTTTAAAGCAGAAAATACATATGGAGATAGATGTGAAAAAAGTTTACATATCATCTGTTTCATAATGGTGTAAGTTGTCGCTTTCGTTATACATCTCAAATGTTACATGCTCCAAAATTTTATAGAAACTAAAATCTTATTATGTACACATACTGAAATAGTCACCAATTCAAAGTATTACACTCCATCGATGGATCTGATAAAAGATTAAATAAAAAGACTTTTCTCTTTTCTATTGACTCAATACTGGCAATAATGGCTTTGATGTAAATCACTAAAAAAAAATTTCCAAATTAAGTAAACTTTATTTAAATATATCATTTTGGGGAAAGGATCCTTATTTTTAAGAAATTTATATCCGTGCTTTGTGTAGGAGAGCATCTCTTTCCCTTTTTAAAAAACATATTTTTTTAATATTTAAAATTTGCGAACCAAATATTCTCGTGATGAAGAATCCGACGATACCATGATGATACGTTTTCTTTTCCATTAATGCTTTAAGCAATCCCGTTGGCTGAGTAGTTAGTGTGCATGGCCAATACCTCTTAGACTTCCGGGTTCGAGTCATGGATAAATCATGGATATTTTCTTTCTTGTCTTATCCTTCTGCTGAGGTCTCGCCTTCGTCACAGATCGGATCCTTGATGACCTAGTCGGTAGGCGTGTCAGGCTCACAATCTGTAGTTCCCAGGTTTGAGTCCTACCTGTGCCAACGTTTATCTTCAAAAACTTCCGGTCCTACGGTCGATCCTAAGAGACACCTATATGTGTGGAAAGGCCGCCGTCACACGTATGGGACATTAAGCCGTGGACCTGTGTGCGGGAGAGCCCTACCATATGCACGTTAAAGAACACGCTAGATGGTCATGGAGGGAGGCTACAATCTGTCTCCTAATAGCTGTCTAGTGGGCTCTCTCCCCCAATCTTCTCTGAGCTCTAGGGGTTCTTGTGACTTGGTCGTTTAGCCCATTATGTGCAAAAAAGTGCCGGTCAGAGGTAGAACTACCAATAACCCATTATAGATATTCTTATGTCGTAGTATATGACAGGTTCATGTCAGACCTCTGGGGTAAGCAGCTGCTTGAGGGATAATTTATTTTAATTTTAATACGATTACATAAAATTCAACTCTTACCTTTCTCAAAGTTACATTCTTTCGTTAGTTTGCGAAAGGTAAGAACTTTAAATCGATAAGAATTGGAGTTATGAACGGGAGGCATAATGAACTCTAATTTTTTATATTTGGCTTTTTTTTTTTGCTTTAAATAAATATTTAATACTGATAAAGTTAATGCTATTAGCTACAGGAAAGAAATTATAATTTATTAAAATTGTATACAAATAAAATCGTTTTCGTTTCGAAAACGATTTTATGTGATGTGATGTGATAAAATGTGATGGGAAGGTTAGAAACCCTTCAACATGGGCTTCCTGCTATCCCAAACAAAGAATCGGATGTGTAAATCACAATGTAGAAAATAAAAATAATAGTTTTTCTGAAATTTTCAAAAGTTCCTACTTATGCAGAGTAAGGTCGAAACAGAGTTTCATCAGCTAAACAATAATAGTATTTGAATTTAATAACAAAACGGTAGCATTTGCATTCGATATTATATTCCCTGCACTTTTCTTGATTTAATCGTTTCAAATTCGGTGAAATGTATAGTCTACTCATTAAGACCTAATGTTTTCTCACGGACTAAACGTCTGATTTTTGTAATATTTCATTAAGATATAAAAAGAAATATATGCTTTGTTACTAGTGTTTATAATATATATATATATTTCTCAGCATATGTAATATATATATATTTCAACATTTCTCAACATATGTAATATATATATATATTTCAACATTTCTCAGCATATATAACATATATCTATTTCTCAGCATGTATAATATACATATTTCCCAGCATATAAAATAAATATATATATTTCTCAGTATGTATAATATATAGATATTTCGCATCATATACAAAGTGCCGCCAAAACAACTGTTACCCGGGGAGGTATGAATGCCCAAAAGATTTCTAAAGGTGTCTTGTGGTATCTGGTACCAACACGTTACCAGCAGACCCTTTAACTCTTGCAAGTTTCGTGGTTGAGCCGCCGCAAATCGGATATGCTCTTCCAACATAAACCACAGACGCTCGATTGGATTGATGTCTTTGGAATTTGGAGGCCAGGCAATACCTGGAAGTCTTCCTCATGTTCCGCGAACTATTCTCGAACAATCTGGGCAGTGTGGCATGGCGCATTATCCTGATAAAAGAAGGTACTACTAGATATATACCGTTGGCATGAAAGGATGTATCTGGTCTGCAATGATGTTTAGGTAGGTGGTAGATGTCATAGTTTCCTGCACATGAATGGCTGGACCCAAGGTTCCCCAGCAGAACATTGCCGAAAACATTACATTTCCTCCACCGGCTTATTTTCGTCCCATGGTGCAAAACCTTCCCAAGGTAAACGACGCACACTTACCCGGCCGTCCACATGATGCAACAGGATATGAGATTCTTCGGACCAGACGACCTTCTTCCAATCATTCAAGGTCCAGTTTTAATGCTCGTGTGCCCATTGTAGGCGCTTTCGAAGATGAACCGAGGTTACCATGAGCACTCGGAGCGACCTGCTGCTACGTAGCCCCATTTTCAGCAAGGTTCGATGTCTTATGTGCTGTGACACATTACTCCCATCACCAGCATTCAAATTACGGGCGAGTTGCGCCACAGTTTCACTTCTGTTGGCTCATACAGTCGTGACAATGGCCAATCAGAAAACAACCCAGCTTTACAGAGTTCTCTGCTTTTTAGAGTTAACAATTATAGTTTGTTCTCAAGATATCCGATAACATTACTTAATCGCCAAATAATGCATATCCTCTCGGCTCTGGTTAGTTTTTTAATGAGTGAACAAAATATACTTCTTGTACTTCTGGCACACTACATGTGCAAACATGCTTTTATTTATCAGCCTTGTTCTTATTCGAGCAAATGCGATGTAATTTCGGTCAATAGCAGCAAACATGACCGAAACTCCGAATTCTTGAAGATTAACAATTTTACTTCTCTAAATCATGCACCTGTCTTAGTTACGATAAGATAATGTGCTGAAATTACGATTCACCGGCAGTTCCAATAAGATAAGAGAGGGAAAATATAAATATTTATAATATATTTCCTCTTCAGTGTGTGTTTCAGTGTTCTTGTTGTGAATTAAAGGGATTGGGTTCGTGACTCGGTAATTCATGTCTTTTCGCGTATAATAAACTAAAATGTGTTGAGTTGTTTTAATTGTGAGCAACACTTTTTTGCGAACAGTGGGCTAAATGATCAGGTCACAAGGATCCCAAGGGCACAGAGAAGGTTCTGGAAGGGGAGTCATTGGATAGCAATTAGGAGACAGATGAAAGCCTCCTGTCAAGGTCATCCAGCGCGTTTGTTAACGTGCACAGTGGAGGGTGATCAGGACTTAACATCTCATCCGACGGACGGTTGACTTTTCACACCCAATGAATGAAAAAGTGATTGTTAATGGAGTATAGTTTTTCGATCTGCTATAGCATACACTATCAAGAAGTTTAAGATAGGATTATCAGCAAACCGCCTCTGTCTACCATGATTATTTTTTGTTGCCACTGAATCAGAAAAAGTGACTTTATAACTGTTTGCAAAAATAATTATTGATTAAATATAGCTGTCAGAAGTTTTGTAATGACTTATGAAGTTGGTTATTTAAGAATCTTAACGCTACTCTTATACGTTTAAACAACAATTTTACATTTTTCTGCTATAGCTATATGGGGAAATCATTTATGTACTGCATTTCCAAAAATTTTAAAGTTTCACTCTAAATCACAGAGTGCTTCTTGGTTATAAAGTATATTGCTTGCTATCGAACAAACTGTATTCTTTAGAAGGTGAAAAGAAACAAGTTAAAGAATATTTTAGCATATCTGTTTCCTTCCTTCTGGTAGCATAAAACAAATAAGAAACTTAGGTTAGCATTAGCTCCACATAAGAATGTCCTAATTTCAAAATGATTTATTTTCCAGATGTTTCAGAAAGTGTTTTTTCTTTGCTTTTAATAGTATATAAGAAGCGAACGTTTAAGCTGTCATGGCCAGGTTTCATGGCTGCGTTCCATCAGTGCATGATAGTAATAATTTCGTAAAACAGAAATGAACAAAAAACGTGTATAGTTACCCTACCTTTCATAGTAAAACGTAAATAAATGGTATATATATATTGGCACTGTAATCTTGAAAATAAAAAAGAGATAAATGTAAAGGAATTACAAAGACGAAACATCCCTCGGAACATACGAAAAAGAAAACATAGAATTGATAGCATAGTGATTTAAAAAGAAATAAGTATTTTTTGGGGAAACGGCAGTCATTACTGGAGCATATAAGAATAAAAGTTAGAACAGAATTGATGATGAAGTCGTTTAGGGTAAAATTGCTCTCATTAATATACTTCTTCAGAGGAAGTGTGCGTACGAGAATTCCTTTTTGCTTTCTGTTTAATGAAACCACGAAACGTTTTTCAAACTAATGTAAGTCTGAAGGTACTGCTGATGGAACAACTGATGGAGGAGTTGGATTTCTGCATCAACCCATGAAAGATATCGTGTCATTGCCTAGCATCAGAGTTGTTGCACTTTGTTAACACACAGAATGAGATAACTTAAAGAAACCACACAGTTCAGTATTGCAAAATAAAAATAATATATTTCTCTCCTATAGTCATACAAAATATATATTTAAGCAGATTCCAAGTAATCAGACAGCATATATTGTATATATGCTCTCTGATTACTTTGTTATTTATTACTATTGTTAATACGTTTCCCTCGATGTGACTCCTGTACGAGGGGAGAAACCAGCCTGTGAATGTTGTGCTGGTTCTAATGCAGGGTAATGCGCCATGCCACACTGCTCGGGTACTGTCACAGGGTGCTAAACGCTCGCACCTCGTGTATGCTCTTCGATGTGTCCCTGGAAAGGAGGATCCTAGTAGTTGATCATGGGTCTTCATCTGCTCTCCTGAGCTCATTACTAGTGGGCTCGTATTACTTTTTGGGAGCCTGTTCGTCGCGGGGCTGGGAAGCGATTTCGAGGGCCGCTACTGCACACTGCTTTGGTCTCTGCTTCAGTTAAACGAGAGGTCCTCAGAATTAATCGGCCGGTTGCTGGACCTGCTAGGGCCAACTATGCAGTATGGTGAGTGTCTGTCCACGTCCGGATCAGGTTAACGAGTTTCCCCACATATTATTTTCCTTTTGCAGTTCTCTTTATTTCGGGAGACCATTTCGGTTCCTCACATATTTCCTTTATTTTTAGCTTATTTCATTTTGTGAGGACTCAGGTTAGTTCCTCACATTTCTCTTTTGTGTTTCCTCTTGTTTTTATGTAAAGACTTGGCTCACTGCTTGTGTGGGTATAATGTCCGCGCAACCCTGGCGCCCAATTGGGCGTCCCATTGTTGACTTCGAGGTGGATGGGGACCAAGGGCACTAATCCACATATGAAAAACCATGAGTTCAGTTAATGCAATTGATTTCATCAATACTGTAGAAAAGACTCGATATGAGCCCCCTGGTTTGCAATCTTCTTCCTCATTGTCTTCATCATCATCATCGCCGTCTTTATATTGTCTGTTTCTTTGTTCCTGCGATTCCTGATATTCAACTGGTGATCAGGTGATTGAGGACGTCCCCCTTTTTCATAAGCAAGAGTTGTAGTATCTTGCGGGTGTTCCGAAATCCGTCAAGCACCTCAGATCTGAAAACTTGATGGTGGAAACGGCTTGCTCGAAACATCCTGAGCTTCTCCTTTAAGTTTCAGCGATAGGTGGGGCGTCTGTCTCCGTGACACCCCACAAATAGTTTAATTCCTCTCGGGGTGTGATCTCCGAGTGTGGCCTCTTCAGGTTTCTGAAGAAGAAATCTTCTCGGAGCTATCTTCCCAGGAAGTGACAACAGTCCACCATGTTTTGCATTGCCGCGATGTGAATTAGTACGCACCAGGGTACTAATTTTAACATTTAATACCCGACGACCATCAAGGTAGGTTACCTTGCGGTCGTACTTTCCAACCTTCTGCGTTGTTTCAATGCTAGAGCCATGCCCGCACAGCTTGCCTGGGCATACCCAACTGTGCTCGTTGTGGCAGCTAGGATCACCTCGATACTGACTGCACAGCAGAAAAAGCATGCTGCGTGAGCTGCAATAGTGACTGTCCTAAGTGGCCGAGGGAAAAGAAGGTACAATGCCTTAAGAGTATAAAATAACATCTCCTATCCAAGGTGAGAAAGTTCGATGCAGCACCAGGCAAGGTTTCCTATGCAAGTGCGGTCATTGGGAAGCGCATCATTCTAATGACTTTTGTAGAGATGCAAACTAATATCGGCGTACCACAGTGTGAATCTTTCTCGCCTGCAGCGAAGTACCTTCTTACTTATTTAATGAGCAATTCTAAATAATAAATCTAATCTAATAAACAAATATACATCCGTTATTGTTGGCAAGAAATGAGAATGTATCTTAATGCTGATAATTTGCAAAATCGCAATGTTAGAACTAATTGGCTAATAAAAATTTTAAATACATTGCAAAGTCAGATATAAAATAAAGAAAAAAAAGTTTTATATGTATATGTGATATATAAAGCTGATATTTGAATGAATAAGTGAGTGTAGGGATTAGTTTTTATTCTAACTATGATGTAGAAATGGCAGAGCTGACAAAATTTGTTGATAGGGTTAATTTGGGTAGTAAATCTCAAAAAGTGCGAAACTAGAGATCAGACATGGCCTTTACGGTCCATCAGGGATCACATTTCGATCTAACCCTGATTTACATGTAGTAAAAATGTGAAAACTGATGCCCAGTGGTATTTCAGGTCGTAGATCTCAGAAGAAGTACGAAATAAAAATCCAACTGGCTTTCAAACTTTCTTCAATAAGTTACTTTTCGATTCAGCAATGATTGATCTCGTTAGAATTGGTCTACAGTGGCCAGATGCAGCAAATGTAGATCAGGATAGATGTTCTTGGAGAAATAAATTTTCCAATCTGGTTGGATCACGTCCCCTGCGCCTATTATATTTTATATCTAATATATATATCAGGATGTTGTGCATTCATAATACTACTTAAATTATTAAGCCAGATTAAAATCATTTGAACTACAATTTTGAAAGCGTGATACGGATAATTTAAATGATCTGAAATGTACGGAAAATCCGTGATCAGAGCTTGTATGGTACCCCTTTAGGTTTGGGCCCCAGCTGCCGACCCTTTCGTAGGCCCACTCTCGCTTTAATAGTCACTAACGGTAGACCATACTATATTAAACATTAATCGTAAACTGTCATTCTTTAATAAACGACACAAAAGGAAAACATACTTTTCTACCCATCTATGCTAGGGCTTCAGAAACCTAGAAGTTGCAGCTGATGACTTTACACCTCGTCATCGAATTAATTATGAACGTCGGACTTTTCTGTATGATTTAGCAATGATTTTAAGGAAATGTCGTGAGTTGCATACATTGATTACTTCAATAAATCGCTCACTGATGTGGTTTATAGAACATCACCAGGTAGCTAATCAACTCACGTCTTAATTTCACCCTGATCCTTGAACTTTTTCTATTGTAAAAGTTGTCTGATCTAATTAGCGCCAAGTGAATTCGAACGTTGTGATATTGGGAACATTAGAAGTAACCTTAGTAAGATGTTATATAAAAATAAAATATCCACAGAGATTATAATTTAAAAGTTATGAAGTCACTCTCAAGCATAGATATTAAATTAAGAAGCCAAATTATCTTCAACTTTAAGGATACTAACCTTCTAATTCCAGGTAATTGTTTGTGAAAGAAAATTCCCGATGAATAAGACAACCTGACATTGAGTCGGTGTGCTTTCTACTAGAGCACCTGACATTGAGTAGGTGTGGTTTCTACTAAAACACCTGACATTGAGTCAGTGTGGTTTCTATTAGAGCACCTGACATTGAGTCAGTGTGGTTTCTACTAGAGCACCTGACACTGAGTCAGTGTGGTTTCTACTGACATGTAAGAATAACTTAAGATCTTTCACTGAAAAAATATCGAGAAATTTACTAAACAAAACAGATCTAATTTAAAAAAAAGAGTAAAGTCAAAGAATCATTTATCTTATTATTAATGAACTTAATTGTTTTTTTAAGTCTCTAATGACTCAATGCATGAGTTTTAAACTTCAGGAGAATTTTTTTATACATTTTGTCTTTCAAACTATACACAAATTGCACAGTATGTAGAGTCCCAGTTTGATTACAACACTTTTTTCTCTAATATCTAAGTTAACATTTCGACATTTAAATGTAACACAATATATATATATATAATTCAGATAATTCTTTACCATATACATACTAGGCATAAATAATCTTGAAATAGCGCAAAACAAAATTAGGTTTGTATTTGAAATGTATGCGTTCTTTCTTGTTTCGAGTTCTTATGTACTGTGCACTTAAGTGTTTGTAACTTGTGGCTAAAAATTAATCTTAAAAGCAATGCCAATTTTGCATACATAAATAAGTAAAATTAAACCTTCTGCTATCATTGAAGCTATTCCATTTATAGTTTATATTCAACATTTATTTATATATTTTTTGCAAACTTTTTCGCCTAAAGCGCGAAATTTTCTTATTCGGTGTAGGACATTTTCTCCCGTCAACGTCATATTTCAAATTGATTTAAAATGGTGGCAAATGTTACCTTTCACAGTAATGACTGCATAGTCAGAAATTAGCATTTGCGGAAAAACTAGAAATGTTTTTTGGTTCCGAAACCATTATATGCAATGGAAAATTGAATTATAATTGCGAAATAAAGACATTAGTTTTTGGGAGGAGAAAGTAAAACATGTTCAAATGTGAAATATGCATATATCGGTATTATCACCGGTAAAATAATTACCTCATTTTCTAGAACAAAAAAAATCCTGTTTCCAACGGATGTATTGTCAACTTTTGTTAAAAAGCGATAAGGATGGTAATGAATAATCGATACGTAAAACGTCAAAAGCGGCTGCGTTAAAAAGCGATATTTAATTAAAAGCTTTGAAACACGCCGCTCGTTTCGACACCTTGTTCGTACACATAGCTTTGAAGCTAGGCAGAAAATATTCTTGCAATAGTACAAAACAAAATTATTTTTGCAACGAGGCTTTTGCATGCTGTCGATATCTGGGCTGAAGTACTGAAGATGTTTCTCGGTAAGCCATTTGCTGAGATATGTTGCTTGAACAAAATTCGGACCAGACTTTGCTGCAAAGGATTATACACACTGCATGGAATGAAATCTCGGATTAGAAATGAAAATAAGCCTTTAACCAAACATCATGTAGCTTTATATAGCTGTCGTTCTCTTATCAGATTGTTTAACGATACTTTGTGTAGAAGCACACATTATTAGATAAAAGAATTGTACGTGCAAGAAAATAATCCTTTGGAAATTTTTCAACGATGAATGAAATACATTAATAACTAGTGGAAAAGGAAATAATATAATAGTAAGCAATAATAAAAACACAAACATACGGATACATAAGGACATATTGTATAAAATTAAATTCAATAAATCCTTCACAAAGCATATTACAGATTGTTCTGTGCACTATCTGAGCTGTAATATATTCTGTTGGAATGGTATTACCATTCTGAAAACGGAACATCTGGTATGGGGAAATAAACTCGAAGATTTAAAACTCTTATTGCATTTAAAAGAAATAACTAGATTAAAATACTGAATAGATGTTTGCCCCCCCTTTGGTGTTTTCGCTATTTTTTTAAATTGATGATTATTATCTTTTTTTCCAGCTATTCATTCTTTTCTACATTTATGATTCTTTCTCCCATCTGTAAAGCCAAAATTCGGTAGTGTTTGGTTTAAAGTCTTTCAACATCTTGCATGGCATTTAGGCACTGTTTTAAAAGACAGAGGTCTTAGTATAGTTGCAGGCTCCAAAGTTCAGGTTATAAAGTCTGAATTTCAAAAATATCAACATTCAGACCTTTTCACCCTGTTTATTCTAGTAAGGAAAGTAGGCACTAAAGAATTAAGAACGGCACCAGACCATCGTTTGAGACGTTACGCTGTAGCTCATTTTCAAGGAAATGGCACATTTATAACAGGGGCTTAAATATCGTAACCAAATGGTATCATGTCCTGGGCTCTTAGTATCAAAGGTTTCTTTTTCGAGTAATTTAATATACCACTTTAATATTCAATTATTTATTAACAGTTATTATTTAAATTTATGCAGCAATATGAACTAAATAAAAATATTTCAGCTTCATTATATGGCAATGCAGACTCAGTTCAGGGCAATTGTGCGGAATGAACAAAAATATTTCAAGTCATCAAAAATTCATAAACATTTTGGGAATATTTTTTTTTACATTTAATTTTTTTTAAAAGTCGGATACATGATCTAACGTTAATTTTAAACAATCAAATTATGTTCCTCCTTTTCAACTAGCTTTCAATAAAAGTTTTGTAAAATATGTTCGGTATCATAATACCCAAGTTCTGTTTTGATGGAAACTACTTAACATGACATTATTTGCGAAAGAGAGTTATCATCAAATAATAAAACTTTTTCCCAGCACGCACGTGAGCCTACTCTCCTGGTTATTAGAGTTCAGGGAAGATGAGGTGTGATCGTCAAATAAAAATTGTAAAGGGACAAGAATATATTAGGATGACTTGCAAAGAGTCTTGGAGAGGAAAGACTTTCGTTAAGGAAAAAAGTTAGATGATCACCATAGAATGAGATCAGCTAAACAAATCTGAGGCATGGATTCAAAATCTCAGATGCATGACAATTTCCCCTCCCCTATAGTTAAGTGAGTGGAATAAAGATTCGTTGAATGATTTTATGACAGGCTATATCAGTGACCTTTACGCATCTCTCATCCTAATTCCTAGCGGATTCTTTTAATCATGAATATCAGGGCTAGTTTACTAAAGAGAGCAATTGCCTGAATGTATTCCCTGAATAAAGATTTGTTTATTCAGAACCACGACACCAATAGAGACACTATCTAGTTACGGTTTGGGACGATTAAGTGAATAACCCGTGGGTGAGTTGTAGGTGGGAAGGGAACACACATCCTAGGTGTGTATATGTGTGTGTGAAGGGTGGGTCGACGCGTCCATCAAAATTAAGGCTGAGTATCGATATTTTAAGCTATGTGTTTTTCCAGCTTATTTTTAAAAGTGAGAAAGGGTAAGAGTGAACGTTTTAAGACAAATTAGGAAACTACAAACTGCCTGGCCAAATTATTATGGACACTTACCTAATACTACATCGTGAGTATCATGGTACAGTCTCAGATTTCAAAGTTTTTAATTCTGTGCGAAATGGGTTTTGAATTATTGTTGGCGGTCATATCTCTAAGCTGATGAACTACTCTTTTTCATAAAACTCATGCAAAAAAAAAAACGCTCTCCCAGTCTATATGAGCATTTTTTTCCTACAGTTGCCCCAATTGGCTGACGCTTTCTAAGACCTTTGATATTCTCCATACACTTGGGATACTGTGCCACGTTATTTTTCCACTGAGTTACATCACCTCCTATAGAGATGACCTGCCCATCGCGCTCCTTTCTAAATCAGTCAGATCAACCTTTTTACCTATGTCACACTTGACTTTGCTTTCCACCACTCGTACCAACTTCGTAATAGGGTAGAATACTTACGTCAGTAAGAACTTTTACATACTTTGACAGGCACCATGGTACATCGTGCATGATACAATGTTCAAAATAATTTTGCCGGGCAGTGTACCTTTTATTTCACAATACTGTGTAAAGTCGAAAAGAAAAATCTTGGACAAAAGAAATGGAATCGTTATCGCTGATTCGGTGAGAATCGAACTCGCAACTATCTTGATACACGCCACAGAGCTCTAACCATTAAATCACGTATCAGAAGCTAAAATCTTCCACTAAACACACAGTTCAGACCGAATTTAACTATAAAGTGTCAAATTAAAAGGTATAAAAAATTCTGCCCTAAACATCAGTCTGTCCTCCTTTACATAATAGAAAGCATTGGTTCTGGTCGGGGCCAGTTCTAGAGTTGCAAAATTTCAAAAAAAAGGGAAATATAAAAACACAGTTTCTAAAACAACAAACTTAAGGATGATGCATTTGATACTACGATTAGCGTTCAAAACGTTCGTGAGATGCATCTAAAGAATAAAAACCATTGTACTTACCTCAGCAACACTTTTATTGTACTTCAAAGTACCCCTCCAGCAGGTAAGCAAAGTTGCAGACATCTGCGCCAAATCTGGTACGCTTGGGGAGTACTCTGTAATTGTGAATGAACGCATTTTGCAAGGTCTTGCACCCTTGAAAAAGGATTCCCAGCAAGTTTCTTTTGAATTTTTGGAAATAACTAAAAATCGCATGGTGCAAGATCGGTTGAATATGCTGAATGGAGTAACTTTTGATTTCTTTCTATTTAGATAGCCCGTTACTTGGCAGGATTTTTGAGCACTGACATTGTCATGAAGAAGCAGAACCCTTCTCACGCCTGTTGTTGAACGCTGCTCCTTCATCTCCTTAATCATTTTGGGGAAAAATAATGTTGGTGTAGTATTAGCCATTTATAGTAATTTTTTCAGGTAAGGTGTCTACGGCTACCACTCCTTGGTGAATTGTAAAAACTGTGAACACTCTCTTCCTAGAGAAAAAGTCTTGGAGGATTTGGGGAAAGAGATCATCTTCCGCAACATAAACATAGTTATCGATTTCAGGAAAAGGACACCTGTGACTGTCTGTTAACCGTTTGGGGCCATTATATACTGTATAAACACTGCCAGCATCTCCTTGCTCCAATCGACTCTAGCCCTTTTTTACTGTTCTTTCAGTTTATGGGTACCCATTTGGCACAGATCTTTCGGAATTTAAATGTCGATTAATGAATGTTTTAACGTCGTCAATCGATACAATGGTACCTAAACTATTACCTGAACGGTGATGTGTGGGTTTTCCTCAATGAGTTCATGAACAGCAGCGATGATTTTCTCGTTCACGACCTCCTTCGTTCTTCTTGCACGAGATGGGGTGGGTGGTGGGGTTCAAAGCTATACCATTCTTTTCTGGATTTGCCCAACCAACCAGTAACAGTGCCATATGAACATGAATTATCCCCATATACTTGTGACATACCGGTATGAATTTGGTTGTCTTTTGTCCCCACGATACATTATTTTTAAGACGTAAAATCTTTCCCCGTTTTTAGTAGGCTCCATTGCATTCACTCACATATTTCGCAGAGCGAACTTTACGCGCTGCCAGTGAAGACAAAAATGAAAATACGGCCTTCGTTTTTAACACGTAATGACAAGTTTAGACAAGCTTTCAAACAGGCCGTAGATCATTAACTTCGGAGGAACGAGTGCAAATCTAAAGACACGTGTCAAGAACTTTTTGAAAGCCCTCCGTATCAAAATGTCCTTGTTTAACCTTTTATTGTCATACAAGGATGTACAAAAAATACGTTTTAAAACCAAAATGAATAAATAATAGAAGTATTATTATTTTTAAGTTTAAAATTATCTGAGTAAGGAACAAGCTAAAATCACAAAATCGTACATAAAGTACGTGAAGTAGACCAACGAGAGCTGTGGGAATTACCAAAATTCAACCTTTTTTACTTTTTATGCCCAAAGCTTTGTCAACTTCGCTATTCGGTTTCAACGTAGAGAATTTTTTTACCGTCGACAAGACATGCCGTGGGTCCCCCAGTCTCTCTGCATTCTCGGGCTTGCACATTCACATTGGCAATACATTGTATGTAGTAGACGGTTCATTAATTCAATAGTTATCACGTGTTCAAGAAATCATATTTAGTGAAATAATGAATAATACAATATAACTGAGGAAGTGTGCATTCTTGAGGGGTGGGGTGGGTTCTTATTAACGCCCTGGCACTTATAAATCTTGTTACACTTCTGAATGTAAAAGTTAACAAAAAAAAATGAAAGATACTTTTTACGGAAAGTTGAATACGACTCATTACTTAATTTAATCTGAGTTGTGGGCCTTCACGAACGTATTTAAATAATGAACATATTAACATAATTCATGCCACACATGATTTTGTGCCATGATTCCTTTCACTTCGTGCAAACACTTATCCTTCTTTAAATGCAATTTAATTACTTCTGTACAAACTCTAACCTCTCTTAAACATTCTCTAAAAATCCCTTTTAACTTCCAAATCAAAATAATTTAAACAATAATTTAAGAAAAGTTTCATGCTATCAAACCATGTGGTCAAAGGAACCTGAGTTCCAGTCCTCAGAAGTCACGAGTGTTTATCTTTCTTGTCTTTCTCAGATGTAGGGCGAAGGTTAGTTTATTCCATCCAGGCTCGTAATCAGTGTCCATTCCCTTCCCCAACATTCTCTGCGCGTTTAGAGTCCTTCTGCCCTGGCCATTTAGGCCGTTGGGTGCACAAAAGTGTCACTTAGAGGTAAAACAACTGAAACCAAAATCCTCACATGGTTTTTCCTCTCATATTATAGACTGGCTCATGCTAGATTTCTATAGTTTCTGATTCAAGGATAATTTTTTCCAATAAAAACAATATTGAAAGTTTTAAAGCATCAAAACCCATCTTTTTGGTAGAGAATTGGATTGTAGATGAAAATATAAATCCAGTTCAATCTAAATTTTTGTTTTTAGAAATCTTCAATGTTAAAAAAATAACACTTGCATTTACAGAGTTCAGAATTAGTCTCTTCGGATGTTAACTTACCAGACTACAAGCCAGCGGGCATATTCCTGTATACATGTTTGTATGTTGCATGAGAAACCAAGGACAAACCCAATAGAACTTCTAAGTTATTTCCTTCCTTTATGTAATGAAGTAGCTTCTTCCCTTTATTAGAAAAATTAAAATTAAATATTTTATATCAGACTGTTTACTATAAATCGTATATTATTAAATTTTTTACGGAATTCTTTCTGTTTTCTTTTAGATAAAAATTTTTAGGACATTCCAAACAGGACTTCTCCAACTTCTCGAATCTTTGAATACTCCATTAATACTTTCTATAGATATTGAATCGATATATCATTATATTTAGTGTCAGTTTCTGTTAAAAATATCCTATTTTGAAAGTTACACAGAACTTTAAATTTAGCTTTCACTTAGCCTAATATTTCGAACGATTTTCTGAACAGTGTTCAATATCACATTGCATCAAAGTTTCGATCGTAGAGCAAACTTTGTTTTGTAGAGTACGAGATCCAGAAATGAGATCTCCATTATGCCACTTTCCCCCTGCACTTAGTTAAATTGCCTCATTGATCTCTTGGACATAAGCGACCATCTTATTATATAAGCATCTATTATTTCTAATTCAATACTGTTCTATTTCGTAATATTCTTTCTTGCATCTTATGTCTTTTTACCAAATGCAGAACGAAGATTAGATTTTTTTCTAACACTCCACTTGAATGTATAATTCGAAACAAAGATATTTCAATTATCTTGATTGAAGTTATATCACAAACATCATAATGCACAGTAAGTTTTGACTTTTTGAAACAAGAAGTATTTTAGAAACGCAGATTTTTTCCGAATTTCTAGTTTTTATTTTGTTTAATGGAGATAAAATGAAGGTTTCTTACAAGGATAATAAAAATAAAATAAATAATGAAACACAAATTGAAAAATGCAAAAAAATGTTCGATAAATCTCTCATTTGCTAATATTGCAGAGCAATAGATCTATAAGATCAATGACGTACCTAAAAAAAGCTGTACGTTGGAGAAAGAAAAATAGCCAGTTTCAGATTTGGCTTAGCGGCACATTTTTTGCTGCAAGTAAGCTAAACTGTTAGGTCAAGAGGTATTATTGAATTATTCTGAATATCGATCAATATTTTTAAAATTTGGCGAAAATCTTGTTTAGCAACACTCTTTTTTAAGTGTGCTTTCAATAACGAAATTTCTAGATTATGATATGCAGCACATCTTCCGTATCTTGCCTACCACTCAGGAACTGACCTTTACCATTACTTCTTTTGCTTATCCCAATCTATGTCTTTAATATTTTCGAAAAAAAATTCTATGACATTTGTTAAATTTTTTCTTCTTTGTTTTTACTTTATATTTTTTACTCTCCCTAACCTTTTTTTTCTAAACTCGCCTTACAACCCACGTCTTCCAGAGCCGGTTCTCCTTTCATCTTATCTGTGCTTCCTTTATCACACTCGAATAATCCCTACCACTTTTTTTCCTTTGCTTATCACTTCCTTGCACTTCTCTTTTTGTATGTGTGCTTTATTTTATCTCCTCGCTTTTTCCTCCTGTTTTTTTCGCTATCCCTAATGAAGTTTTTTTGGCTTATTTTCCTTTATTTTCGAACCTTACAGCATTTCGTGAGACCTGAATGATGAAATTATTTTATAAAATCGTTTATCATCTTTTTAAATTGACAGTTATCCTAATGTTAATAGCTCACCCGGTTAACTTGAATTTCATAATAAAACCATACCGTACTCCAAATTGTTCTTTTCTCATATTAAATGTGCTTGACTAGTGAATAGTTCAAGGCTATTAGATTTAATTAGTATTGTTAATGTATTTTAAATATGTTGGTTCTGTTATTATGGTATAAATGTAGTAAATGATAGGAAGTAAAAACCAAATGCAAGATTTTAGAATATAGAAGTATCTGAGAAACAAGTAAAATAAAGCTATACTGAGAAAAACAAGCAACTAAACCTTTTCTAACTCACTAGCTTTGCAAATCGATAAAACATTCTCTGTGTTAAGGAACAAAGTTTCCAACAAAACTTTTAAGACTAAAAAGTGTCCAGGCTTTATCAGAAGCTAGGCGGTGCATAATTCAAATGATATCTCCGTGACGCAAAAGATATGGCAGGCAAATGTGGAGCTGTATTAGTTATTAGTGTTATGTTAGTAATTGATATTCCAAAATAGGGGAGTCAAATATCAGAACATAGATAGAATTCTCAAAAGTTATTTAACTAATAATTAAAGATGATAATAGTTCTCATAAAATATAAAAGTGTCAATAGATGAAATTGTGTTTTAAACCTTAATAAATAATTAATAATATATCAAACCTTAATAATGTCAATATTCATTCCTGGGTTTTTCTTGTAGGTATGAAATGAAACTTTTTTTCGTAACCTTTTTTTTATTGTTACCGCACCATTTTTCAGTGCCATATTGTACCCAAAGTACAAATTTGTTTTTCAAAACTTCATTTTCTACACTATACTAAACTTTTATACTCAAGAACTTAACAAGACTGTAAACATCGCATCGTGAGTTGCATAATGTTAGGATTTTGCTGAACAAAATAGTATTTTAGCACACTGTTTTTTGCACACTTTGTCATCGCAAAAGACTGTAAGACGGTGTCTGTTTTATGTTCCAGAATAAAAATCTTCATTAAGAAGTGGTTTCTTTGGAAAGGTTATTTCAGCAATTCCCGAATGAGATGTATTTTATACACCCATCCAAAATAAAATAGAAATCTGTATTAATATTACTTCTTCTTACTTCGTTATTGTACTAAATGTATTGAGGCGAACTCTGATAAATCATTTTTTGTTTCCATTAGCGGACTTCAAAGAAAAAAATAAAGTTTCTCACGAGCAAAAAGTTTTAGTTTGTATTGCCTAATATCATCGATTAGTTATATGAAAGTTTTCTGTTGAATCTTGTTTCTTTTGTGAAAGAGCACACGTATACATACACCTTAATGACTAATATTTTTAAGATAATTAAAAATGCAACATGAGAAGTATTTTGAAAATATAAAATGCCAACATCAAGCACATATTCATCATTAGCTGAACTCTGAGCAAATCCATACGTTGTATTTTTTTTCAAAATTTCCATCATTGCATGGAAAAATTTCTACAGCCAGTCTGTGCATCAAAATAAATCACATTGTACTTCTACTCTTCGCACCATTAAGCAAGAACACAGCGAAGCTGAGCAAAACAGCCAATTAGACAAGTACACAAGTTTTAGATGACAAGATATAATAGCTGTGTGTCAGGAAGCTTAAAAATCGAGTTGATTAATGGGGGCAAGGATTAAGAAGTGCTTGTTTTAAAACCATATATAAAACTTTCATTGTCTTTGAAGATTGTGGCACTCTTTGTTCCTTTGTTTCTGTGGCTATTAATCACATCCTCTGTGCCAATGGTCTTTACCCAGGGAAAAAAAAGCTTTCATACTCACATCAACTTGAGCCATCAGATAACTATCCTTAAATTTGGTACTATCTTACATAAAAGTTTCATTTGGCATAAATCAACAACTTTGGCATTATTGTTATTTCTAAAAAAGAGTATTTCATAAATAAAATTAAATAGAGGAAATATTTCTGCCATACAAGAATTTATCATAGTGACATGATTATGACAAAAATGGTAAAAATATTCGGGACCGGTACAAAGGTTAAATATATATAGATGTGTTTTTACCTTTTTAAAGAATATTTCACAACCTTAAAAAAAGAACAATATATAATAATAGTAACAAATATACCAAAATCATTGAAACAGGAAAGTTGAGATCCGGAGCTGTGTTGATTTGGCATGGAATGACTCAAAGGTGTAATGAGACACATTACATTGAATGTTATGGGATTCGAAGGGGATTTCGAAGAATTCATCCTCATCGGTTTCATAACAATTTTTACTTTCTATATTTATCATTGTTTCTTTCTATAGAAGTGAGTTGCATACATGAAATAGAAAAAAAAATAGTAAATACCTCTCAAGCATCTGCTTACTACAGAAGTCTGATAGGAGCCATTAGTTTAATGCTCCACAGAGAAAATCTCTGAAGAAGGCGAGAACTCAGAGATCAGTAGTTAATCGTGCTCACCACTCGGCCACAGGACAGATAAACCACACGGCCACGAGACACATAAACAAATAAAAAAATAGAAGACATTAACCAAAATATAGTCATAATAAAGGAATAAAATGAATTTTTTTCAATCAGGTTAGGATTCTGGAATGCCCCTCTCTTTGCATTATTTCTAATGAGAAATTCGTCATAGTAATTGAATTATTCTTTGTACCGTCACTAAAACCATCGTTACTGAGGTTCATTAAGTCCCCCCACGTCAGTTAGTGGTGTATGGAAAGTCGCCTCAGGAGACAGATAACTTCTCTTGCAGAAGCTTATATATATTATTTTACATATCATTCGCTATTCTCTGTAGTAGTACTTAGAAGAACTGAAGCATAAATTATACTTCTATGACATATTTGGGGAATTAGACACAAACAACGAAAATCGGCAGGTATTAACTCTATTAACATCAGAAGAAACATTGGCCGAGCTGTTTGTTATCGTCCTCTAAGTACGTCACTCTATTAAGTCCCTGTGCTCTCTAAAGAAGATGGAATGGTTTGTGAACCTATTTAACCCGTTTCTCACACCCTTCTATAATTTTCATCAAATATTAATGATTTTTGTATTTGGCCCAAAAGAGTGGTGTCAACAAAGTTTTAACCCCTTTTAGTAAATAAGTTCCAAAAGAGGTGGGTGGAAAATTTATGTGCTTAGATTCTGTACAATGATACAGGAAATCTTACAGAAAAGGGAAGGTTCAAAATTATTCTCAACTTTTCTTATGCTTCACCTCTTTGGTAAAAGAGCTAACATTTGTATGTTTTCGCTTCTTCCATTATTGCTCTTGTAATGCTGGTAGAAAGTGGGATTCTCCATTTCTCCATTTTTATATCACTTTCACAAAACCTGTTGTTCAGTACAGAAATATTTTATCTTCAGTTGGAAAAGCAGTGAAAATTGTTTGTTTCATATTATATTTTAAAATTGGATGCCATTTTGTGAATATATATGGCCGCAATCCATTTAGAGAAACAAAGCATAAAGCAACAAAAATATTTTGAAATCAATCTCACAATGGATAGTGGATCTAAGACCAGAAATAAGTATAAGAAGCAAAAAGTGCAGGGAAATATATATATATATTTGTAATTCGAAAAATTCGATTTCTGAGCACTTCAATTCTGTTTTTCGTTTTGTAATCTTCTGACTTGGAAAGTATCATGTATCCATGTATCTCAAATTATATCCATTCCTTTTCACCACTAAAAGAGGGAGAAACATTTCACCGAGGGGAAATAGTATATCGGTCAAAATGAGTTTTATGTCAAAATAAAGCTTACTACGTGGAGAGTGCCATTTACTATATACTAGAGAGTTTAAGACCTGAGCAACGCGGGGTAATTTTCTAGTATTTTATATTTATATTTCTAGTTTATCATATTTATCTGCAAAATATCTTATTACGAAAACGTTTTACACTATGCGAGCTTCTCAATATATAATCTTTGTTGACCAAGAACACTGCATTTATTATGCATGATCTTAACTAGACGATGAGTTTGTTAACCTCAAATAAAACGCTACGTTGGTTCTCCAGATATCAATGATATTCCGAGAATTGTGCTTCATATAGAAATGAACAAAATTCCCTAAAATCTTTGGATATGATTTTTACTGCACTTCCGCCTTCTCTCAAATAGTTAAAACTAAGCGTTCCCCATACACTAAGTCGGTTATTCGTCTCTGGTGAGTAGCCTCGGGGTGTAATTTATATAAACCGGCAGTGTACTTTGACGCTAGGTCATCGAGAATGCTAGATTCCTACTGCTCCTGGGAGCAATCTCTCTGCACTCATGAGGTAAAATGTCGTGGATAAATTGATTTACGTGGAAGGCGGTCTACTAGCGAAATGGCGAGGTTTTTCCCTAAAGGCATGAATAGCTAAACGTGAGAAAATTCGGAGTGAAAATTTTCCAGGCTTCCTACAATGGCTGGGGAAATATATCCACTATTCCTTTAAATGAAATATGTGAAAACGTTTCGTCAAAACTGAAATAGACGTAACAATGACATATTTTATATCGTAAACTTAACAGTCTCCATTCTTAGAAAAACCTGGCATTTAAAATTACACCATCAGGAATGAAAACGTTAAATATATATATATTGGTTTGCTTTCAAATAAGCTAATTAGTAAATGCTACCCAATTACTGATTAACATTATTTTTAAAATAGGGCTAATTTCGACTATCATGACTGGTCCTCAATTAAAAAAGATTTTTCAATTACTTCTCTACAATCTATTATATGAATTTAACTTATAAGAAGACACCTTGGATGCTTGTCTCACTTATTCTTGTAGATAATTTCAGCTGTTCAAAATATAATTTTCACGTTTTCTAGGCAAATTAGCGTGATTAAACAACTATAACACGGACTATTACTGTAAAGAATAAAGAACATTTTAATTGGCCCTGACCAATGACAATGCATCTTATATAACTCAGTTCTTATTGATTCATAATTTTAGAAACGCTTGTAAATATAAAGTCCACCGTCTTCATTACTGGACGATATTTTTTACAACAAAATTTCTTATTTTCCATTTTTATTACTTCACAATCATATATGCGTACCATGTACCAAAATAAAACTGCATTTAGCTGTTTTTTGTTTCTACTTTCATGATCATTTCTTTTCTGTAAAACTGAGTTGCATATATAAAATATACATAAACAAATAATAAACGCAAAGCATTAGCAAAAGTGTAGCCATGACAGAGGAATAAAATTCAAAATATGCCAATAAGGTTAGATTCTGGAAAGCATATTCCCACTGCATCATTTCTTATGAGAAATTCGCATCCGACTAACACGATTTCACCTTACACTAATATTTTTAAGAGCGCATCTATCATGTTAGTAGGGGGACTAGTTACACTGTAAAGAGAAAAAATAAGAAAAAATTAGAAATAGCAAAATATCCTAACCAATATTTGGTACAATAGGATTTTAAGCTATATGCAATATTAGTAATACAATTGAATTCATTTATACGGTGCAGTTTATTCGGATTACATGGCAGGTTTTGAAAAATCGCTTATCATTCATGTGGAAACACAATGTTAATTTTTTGTTGTTTTTAATTTTTTTTGTATAATTATAAAATAATAAATATTCCCTCAAGTAGCTTGCTTGATCCGTCTCCCCTAATTAGTACTCCTGTGGTCTAGACTATCGTCTGGCCATAGACTCATTCATCCATAATGGATAAGTAAAAATTAAATATTTAATTTCAAAACTTTTTTTTTCTATTTGTTTTTCTTCCATTTTATATAATGTCAATTTTTTATCATTATTTTTATTATTATTATTTTTACATCCTCTTATGTTTACCCCTCTCATATATTTTCTCCTTTTTTCACTCCCCCCCACCTTTTTTTAATGATTTATCAAGAAATTAACTGTAAACTATCATCTTTTCAAATAGTTTGAGAACATTTGAACTCAAACAAATTGGGCGATATGAGTTTAATTCATCTGCCGGTTTTTTCTCTTTCTTAAGAAAGATTATGTAATTTTCTGACCATGAATTTGGATAACTTCTAGAAGTCCAAATTTTATTAAAAAAGTCCAACAAAAATGAATCCGGTTAGGTGGTAAATTTTTTAAATTCTTGTTCGAAATTCCATCTGGTACAGGAGTTGTATTTTTTTTTAACCGTTTGATAGCATTATTGATTTCAAAATAAGAAAATGGAGCATTAAGAATTTCAGTTTTATTACATTTAAATGTTTTGTGAAATATGTTAGAGTTTTTAAAAAATTTATCTAGTTTATTATTTGGTTTATAATGACTGTTAGTGTAAAATTCCGTAAGCTTTTCTGTAGTTTCTTGTGTTGATAAATTATTTTTAGTGTATGTGCTTCAATTGGATTTTTTGGTATGGTTTCATTATGGAGTTTTTTGAAAATTCTCCAAAGATTTGCAGTTGATAATTTTTCTGTTAGTACATTCCAATTTAATTTTAGTATATTTTTAATTTCTTTTTGCAATCGCAGTTTCTAGTCTTTGAAAATTTTCGCAGTCAATAAATGATCTGTTTCTTTCCATTCTTCTCTCTGCCCTTCTACGGATAGCTATTAATTTATTTATAAAGATGGATTCAATATGATTTTTTGGGCATTATTTTAGTAATAGTTTCTGTGTGTTTTTTAGTTTGATCATTTAGTATATTAATTACATCATTATAATCTGTATTTTTGTCCAATAAGGATGGCGGGACCACAGCAGAAATTCACCACAAATATGCATGCCTTAACCGGGGCTCGAACCCAAGTCCTTTTGATCAGTAGTCAATCGCTTTAACCACTGGGCCACGCGACTGATTACCCACTTTTTATCTATTCACTGTTGTAATACTTTCTGTAATACACAATAAAATTTTTATATACATGATACATATATCTGTTTTGTTCGAAATCGCTTATCCGGATTTTCGATTATCCGAACTACCTACAGTCCCAATTAATCCGGTTAATCGAGTTTTTACTCTGATTTATAAAAATTAATTACAGCAGAAAACAAACACAAGAAACATTTGTGCCTGAAACCCAGGTCCCTTCGATCCAAGTCCAAGAACGATAGTCATTTGTCTACTGAGACAACTGCGTATGCAAAGCTTTTTTAAGTTCAATTATAACGGAATTTCTGCAAAAACGAATGTACTATGTGATTAAGCAAATGCAAATTATTAAAGCATCATATATTAGCAAACCCTAATCTCGAAAAATATGTAGTGTGAAGGGCGCAAAAATCATTATATTCAGCTGGAACGAACAGGATGGTTGTTTCAGCATACGCTTTTTAAACCATTTTATTGGTGTTTACAAAAACTTGCAAACTATGCATTATATATTCATCATTCCTTACTTTTAGTTTAAAAAAACTGTACGAACGCTCATCTCTAATCTCAAAATGTAAAGAATGAAAGATGCCAAGTGTCAAAATAAGTCGTAGAAAAAGTATAGACTAAGAATTTTACCAATAAAATATTTCGTAATTTTGAACTCTCGCTTTAACATTCGTGGTGGAATACTATCTTATTTCTGATGTGGCGTTTATAATTATATCATTTTACCTTAAATCGCAGAAAAATTTAGAATTTAAAAATTTATTCAAATATCTAATGATGGCCTTTTTATATTCTCAGCAAGCTATAAAGCACCTAGAATTTCTATAAATTATTTTCGTAATTGTATACGAAAATTGAGCATTTTATTGCGATTAGCCAATAAAAAATTGAACCGAGGAAATGAAATTCATTTGTTATCAATCCAATCGAAGTCAGAAATTTATAGATTTGAATCCCAGCTATGCAAGGATCATTCGCTGAAAAAGAAGATACCCTCATTCTTTGAGATTCTCGATAAGATAGGAGTTTTCAGTGGGCTTCAAAAAAAAAGCCCTCGGTGAGAAAGGCGATAATGTGGACTCGGATAAAAAAAAAACTCTCAGTGAGCAAGATGATACGGTTGGGCTCAGAAAAAAACCTCTGTGATAAAGGCGATACTGTTGGGCTTGGAAAGATAGCCCTCATTGAGAAGATATATATTTGGGCTGGAAACATTTCTAAGTTATAAAGCTGATACTTGTGGGCTTGGAGACGATGTTTTAGGAGTCCTTCTGGGCTTAGTAAAGTTGTCCTCAGTGAGGAAGGGAACATACATAACCTAAGAAAGAAAGCCCTCAATCATAAAGAAAAATTTTGCAATTGTCGTCGCCCATTGCACTTGGGAACAGGGGGGGAGTTACATGTCTGTCCCCTGCTCATGTGAAAGAATGCATCAGATGTTCTTTAAAGGATGATACACCAACCCTCTATTGCTATCCTATGCATTTCTTCAATCTCGCTCTGCCTCGGCATTGAAGTCCTTGTAACCTGGACATCGTCCAAACAAAATTGAACTTTGCATAAGATAAATAGTATAACACATTACCAAATGAAATTACTTTTAAAAATGAGAAACAGCAAATTTTATACTAAAATTATATAACTTTTTTTCTCTCGAATAATTGAGGCTTTTTTATTCATTTTTTCTGTTGAGACGCTGAAAAGGCATTTTACATTACTTGCATATTCAGTTCTAAGTTCCAAATGTTAAGAATAGCAAAACTCATTTTTAATATGGCGGTATTCATAGTATCGCACATAATTAAAAAAAAAAAAGACCATTTATTTTTTCTTTTTATTTTCGTAATTGAGCCCTTAGATGGTTAAAGCGTTAAAAACGAAAACATTATCAGACACTAATGACAAAATATGGAAATTTATGGTAATAACATAAAGAAATTAGAACTATTAATGAGCTAGAAAATATCTAAAAGTAATAGTATTGGGAGAACTTGAATTCCAGAAGATAAAAATAAAGGTCTGCTCTAAAAGCGAAAAATAACAGCTATTTCAGAAATTGAGAAAAAATATGAAATAGAAATTGACCACCGGGTTCCAACAATTAGAGATATATAAAATGGAGAACAACAGGCGATACAAAGGCTGGAATAGTTTAGTCGGTTGGGAAGAAGAAATAGGAAGAAGAAACTAAAAGCAAATGTGATAAATGCATACACAAAGACATCTTCACATTTTTTTAAGTAATACAGAATTTTCATAAATGAGATAAAAATTTCTTACCTTAAAGAAACATTGCTGTTTTATGCAGTTACACAATTTTAACTCAACCTTCAAATGATTATGCTTTAGTGAAATGAGAAAAATTTAAAATTAAATTATCAGGAACAAAAATACAAGAAAACGAATTAGTACAATCTATCATTTCTAAAATAAATTTTACGAATAATAATGACTATTAGAAAGGTGAATTTGAAGATAATAAAGTTGATTTCTTTTTAAATGACACTGAAAAAAAGGTTCAGGAAACATATGAGTTGAAATTAATGCTAATATTTGTCACTTTGATTCATCATCATCATCTCCTCAAGCAGTCATGGGCTATGCAGTTTAGTTCTCCAATCATATCTGTCCTGAGCTATATCTACTGCATCAGGTCACTGCACACCAATTCTAACAAGGTCCTATTTGACATTGTCTGCCCACCGCATCCTAAGTCTCCCACTCTTTCTGAGGCCTTTAGGCACACTGTTCATAACCCTATTAGGTAATCTATAATTATCGATACGGGCAACGTGGCCAAACCAACGGACTCTATCTGCACAATATACTGCTCAGAGGAGGTTGCCGACACCTTTGCCTAACTTCTTCATTACTTACAAGTTGAACCACCTAATACCCAAGATAGTGCGAAGCATATAGAATCAAAAGCGTCAAGTTTCCTGTTATCTTCTTATCTTGTTTGCAAAGCTTCCAGGTTTCATTACCATAACTAACTCTAGAAAGAACCAAACTATTATACAGTCTAAATTTAGTTTTTTGGTGTATACGCCTATTTTTTTACAATCTCCATAGATTCCTAAAAATGCACTTCACCAGTATTCCGCATTTCACCAGCATTTGTTACATAGCTCTAAAATAATTAAGCTGAGACACTTGCTCAAGAACACAGCCATTCAAAGCGACTGAAGCACCATCTGCGTGAACAATTTTCATCACTTTAGTTTTTTCTCTGTTTATCACCAAACCTACTTTACTACCAGTCTCATCAACAGTCCTAATGAAAGAATTCATCTCATCATCATTACCCAACGAGACTAAAACGTCTGCATAATCTAAATCAGAATTTATGAAATCTCTAGACCATTTAAGGCCAAAATATTTTCTTTGCAAAGGATTTCGCCTAATATAATCAATAACTAAACTAAAGAGAAAAACAAAACAAAATGCACCCTTGTCGAAGACCAGAATCAAGACTAAACCAATTGCTTCAAGCCTTACCAACTATAACACACTACTCAGTGTTACTCTAGAGAGCTTTCATTATGTTAACTAACTTGTCTGGTATGCCATACGGTCTCATTATCAACCACAAATTATGACGATCAACAAAGTCGAAAGCTTTTTAAAAAGAAGAAAGTCAACAAACAAAGGATTCTGAAACTCTGAACATTTCTCAAGAATCTGCTTGAGTGAAAATATCTGATCTGCACATCCACTACCACTTCTGAATACACATTGCTCATCACGCAATTGACTGTCAACCAGATTCTTAATTCTATTAAGCATAATCATGCAAAGAACTTTACCTCGGGCTGAAAGTAATATAAGAAGGTATTATGTTACTTTCTGCCCTGAAGGTATTATAAGAACTGCGATCACTGTTTTTTAAAAAATAACAATAATAATAGCTCTGGTAAAATCCATCCGAACAATGCCTTAATCATAAAAGATATTCGAAATTTCAGTCATCCAAGTTGTAACCGAAACATTGCCAGCTTTAAGCATTTCTTTAGTAATTTCATCTAACCCTGGAAATTTATGTAGTTTAAGTTTAGAAATAGTCAAAATAACTTCAGATTGTGTTATAGGGCGAACATTAAACCAGTAAGGCATCTATCATCATTGCAAACAATGGAAGTAGAAACAACCTCATTGTTTACAACATCACTGAAATGCTCAGCCCATCTAACCATGAGAGAATCCTCACCTTTTATAACCTTATCTTGTTTACCCTTGAATCCCTGTATACTTGTTCGTTTTCTACCACACAAAACATTAACTATCTGGTACAGCTCTCTGCTGTTGTGCTGTCTAATTGCTTCATCAGCTTTGTGAGCCAAGTCACCAAGCCAAACATTCTTCTCGATAGATAACTGATCATTTGCAAGTTTATTAAGCTCACTGTAATGCTTTCTATTAGGGCTAGTAGGGTATTGAAAAAGGACATTTCTGCAATTCTTTCTTTCTGAAATAAGCTCAAGTGCCTTATTACTGAAATAATTCTGCCTCATCTGCTCCTTTTTTTCCCCTAAAAGAGTGCTGTTATTTTCCAAAATGCCTGTTTAAAAGTATCCCATTCTTCCTCAACTTCAGTAGTAAGCAAACCATGACTGTCATAATGAGTAAGTCACCTATCATGGTAAGCTTTAGCAATAACTGGGTCTTTCATAGCTTCAGAATTAAAGGAAAATTTTTTAACCTTAGCATAACACTTCTTAAGTTTAAGCTGCAAGACACTTTTAACAAGGTAATGGTCAAATCCAATTTCAGCTTCCTTATAAGATCTAGTATTATTAACAGAACTAGCACATTTGCTATTAAAACCGATAGGCTTGGAAAGGCTGCCGTCCGTCGGATGGGGCGTTAAGCTGTGGCCCCGTGTGCAGGATAGCCATACCCTGTGCACGTTAAGTAACACGCTGAATGACCTTAACGGGAGGCTACCATCTGTCCCCCAACAGCTGTCCAGTGGGTCCACTCCCCCAACCTTCTCTGAGCCTTCGGGGTCCATGTGACCTGGCCATTTTGTCCATGGTTTGCTAAAAAGTGCAGCTCAGAGGTAAAACAACCCAACTCAACTATTAATTAAGATACACTGCTCGACATTGAAAGTGCTCCACCCAGAAGGATATGTCATACAAACATGCAAATAGAAGGGTGGGTGTGCGCAGTTGAGATATTCAAATGATGATAATCAGGAGTCAATGACGTGTATATCCCAAGTAATAAAAGGTGAAAGAAGGAACAGGGAAGGTATTGTGTTTATGCAGGTGAAAGTCGTGTGAACGGTTGAGATTAGGTGGTTCCGCTTGGAAATTGTTCAGCGAAGGCCGAAAATACCTGGTACACTCCGTCGGAAGGCTTATCGCCATTTGGATGCTTTTGAGAGAGGAAGAATTATAGGCCTATGTACAGCTGGATGGACTACACGCAGTGTCGCTGCCAATGTTTATCGTGATGCATGAACTGTTGGATGCTGTTGGCAACAATGGTGAAATGAAGTTTCTAGCGTGTGTCTCAGAGGGAGTGGGGCCATCTGACAGACGTCAAATGGCACCAGCGCGGCTTGATAGGCGCATTGTTCGATATTCTCTTTCGTCACCACAGAGCACTGCAGGCGATATTCGATGGGCTAGGTCAGCAGCCATGAACGTCCCCATAACGACCCGAACGGTAAACTAAAGGTTGCATGAGGCACACCTGCCCTCTAGGCAACCGTTACGTCGATTGCCATTGACTACAAACCATTGCAGCACTCGTCTGGCTTGGTGCCGAAGTTGTGCGAACTGGGGTCACGAATGGAACACTGTTTTATTTAGTAGTGAATCCCGTTTCTGTCTGGGTGCTGACGATTGATGGCTGTGTGTATGGCGACAACCTGGCGAGAGAACAAATCCAGCTTTTCTTCATGACTGGCACACTGCCCGTCAGCCAAGCGTAATGATATGGGTGCTATTAGATATAACAGCAGGTAACCTCTTGTCCGAATCACGGGAACCCTGAGAGCTGCACGATATGTTTGTGCGGTTCAGCAGTCCATTTTTTACCATGGCTGGGAGGCATGCAGCAGCCCATTTTCCAGCAGAGCAAGACCCATGTGCACACTGCTAAGGTATCCAGATAATGTTTGTAACATGTTCAAGTATTGCGATGGCCAGCACAATTTCCAAATTTATCCCTAATAGGAAATCTGTGGGACAACATTGGACGATGTGTGCAATTCTCTCACCAGCCGGCGCGGAATCTCGATGAATTATGGGAGCAAGTCAACGTTGCTTGGGCGAAATTCTTCAGGACCATATCTGTCGACTATACGACTCCATGCCACGCCGTATTGCTGCCTGTAATGCTGTTTTACTGTGGTGCAACCACCTACTGAGGCAGTCACATTGAGCTGCATTATCTCATTTCTCACAGCTGTAAGTGGCTGCAAATTGAATCATGGTATGTGAATATGTATTGCTATATGTGTGCTACATTTCACCCTATCCCCTCACTCCTTCTGGGTAATGCAAATTCAATGCGATGCAGTGTATCATCTATTATATTGTTGCGGATTTCAAAAAAATGGATAGCCACTGAGCGTGAGTATTAAAGCTATATTTCAAAACCAAATTCAATACAAGGTAAATTGTTACAAAGGAAATATGGATGAAGTATCTTATTAACAAATCAACTATTAACATGCACAAGTCATCAATCTTCCTGCATGAGCACACATCAGCTCTGTGTATTTTACTAAATACTACCTTTTACTTGATTTACCAGGTCACCCGAAGATCTTCACTCGTAAACCAATTCTCGTCCTGTGCTAATAACTTTTCACACACTAGCCGAACAAAAAGACAGTCCGTGTAGACATTCGAAGTTAGCCATAAAAGTTCCCACTTTTATACTTCCGCGTATACACAACACATCAAGTTACTTCTTGATACTTAACGATAAAAGATCCCACTTTTATCCTTCCGCGTATACACAACACATCAAGTTACTTCTTGATACTTAACGCGCACTGTCTCAGAACAGCTCACCGTCCATTTTCGAACTCTTCGACCGTTACCACACAACGACCGTTAACGCTCCACTCTTCTTCTCCAAATTCTCCCAAAGTTCTTATTCGTTGGCTGAAACTTTGCTTTCGGTTGCCAGATTCTTCTGTCGTAACACTGCCCCCTTCCTAGGTCTTGTTCGTCCCGAACAATTCTGGATTCCAAAGCTTCTTCAGTTCTTCGATGAAACGGGGCCAAATGATCCACGTGAACCACCTTGCACTTTGTAGCTGGACATCGACGAATGCGATATACCACGTCTGTGTCAAAATGAAAGCGAATCTCATTATGACGTAGATTTCTTTTCTGACTGAAGCCTCGTCCACAAACATAATACGTGTAAGGCCTATAGCCCTTGTGAACACGTTTATGTCTCTGCAGGGAGAAGAATCGACTAAGAGTTTTCGTGCAAAACCTGTAAAAAGTTTTCTTCTTTGTCGAAAGTTTTCTTCTTTGGATTTTTACTTCTATCAACAGTAACAAGGAATGAAAGTCATTAGTGACATAAAATCTAGGGAGGAGTTTCATCCTCCAGCCTGACTCTTTTGTCAGTTGACTTTCACTTAATTCAGAACTGTCGTGATGAACCTTCAGCCATACTTCACCTGAATCAATTTGATCCCCAAGGTGCTTCACAAATATAATATCAGCTCCATAATTCTTTTTAGCTCTTCGGTCCATCTCCTCCTTCCATACTCTTGCTAGAACTGCAACTTCTAATCCGACAACCTTACCTGTTTCTCCTGTATAAGTGAAATTAGTGATGTGTCGGGCTGCTAGCAATATTTTTTCTGTTTTACCTTCACATAGCCAGCTTGCAACATCTTCAGATACTCCTTGTTCTATTAACATGTTACGAAACTTGTTCAAAGCATTGCCGTTATGCAGAACCTTGCAGACACGTGATGCTTCATCTACCCTATTATCCACAATGTTCACCAAACGCAGAAGTTCTCCTCCTAACTCTTCGACGAGCTCTTGCGGTTCCAAGGATCCGTTACCAAGGAAACACTGAACAGCTTCCATCACTTCCAGAGAGTTGTCAACAGAGTTTTCAAGAGGTGAATCCATGTTGCTGATAACAGCTGAACAACTCAAACTCTTCATTCCACGAGCTTGTGATGCTGCAACCACTTTCTTAACTAAATCAACAGCAACATCTTCTGTACTGATGAGATCAATAGCTCCTTTTCCGAATTCAACATCATAAACCAAAGCACACACTCCTTCAGCCAGCTTTTTGGACACAATTGAGCATATCATTAGAGGAACGCTATCTATGGTAGCCATCAGATCCTTGCAGCGGTAAATCTCCTTATCTGTTGGCACCAGCTCCTCTGTCTGTCCTACGATGCAGCATCCGACGTCTTCCATCATCTGCTCGATTTTATCTTTAGTGCAGTCGACTGTGAAGCCAGGGATGGATTCCAATTTGTACAGAGTATCTCCCGTCAATTGGAGAGCACGACCGGAGATCATAGGGACCTTGAGACCTAAAGCAGCAAGTGCAGGAGCCAAGACAAGACTCACTTTGTCGCCGACACCTCCTGTACCGTATTTATCTACCATCCGATGGCGCCACTCGGGTCTCCAGCAAAACACATGACCCGAGGAGGTCATATTTGCTGTTTCTTCCGAATTCACTTTCTTGGAGCTCTCATTGTAATTAGCCAGGGAAATATCAGTCATGATTGCCAAATTGTTCATTCTGGAGATCAGCGACGAGTTCTGTAACATGATATTGTCCACTTTAGAGCTCTTGTAGTCGTGATAAAACTTTTCTATATCCTTATAATCTAAATGGTTATAATGTCCAAATCTGCACATTGACTGTTCAGAAAAGAAATTCAGCATGGTTTCGTTGAGATTGTCTGAGTGCTTTACTTCTCTCTGATCGTAACTCTGAGGCTTAGTTTCATCCAGAAAGTTAGTCTTTGAAGTACTGTCTCTGCCTGCAGCTCTTTTACTAGCATCACCTGTTATGCTTCTAAGCCATCCTTCGGAATTCCTCTTCCTTAAATCCCCACTTTCTATAAACGATTCGAGTGTGGCTATATGCTTCGGAAAAATCTCTCCGACTTCCGCGGTAAAGTCGAATGGCACTTTGTATCTATGATGAATGGACGCCTCTTCTTTACTCGGACCACTCTGCGAAACGTAAACTCTGTTTCGTTCCCCTTCATTACCACTCGTTACTCTGCCTTTGCGATAATTGTCCATGACGCATTTTGCTGAGAGCGAGGAATAGAATACCTTTCGTGTGGATCTCTCTTCAGATCGTGCCAGACTTGTATACCTAGGTATTTTGAAGTGCAAAGCCTACTGTATAGTCTCACAGCTCTCTGATCTGTGTGATTGTTCTTCACAGTTCCTAAACATGTCACCAGCGACATAGACACTCTGCCATGCATCACCAGTAGTTGCGTGGTCAAAGGCATTATCTGCGCTATCTCTACGATTCTTGATTTCCAGTAGCAGATCCACATTTTTATATGCGTTGCCTTTCTCTTTTTCTTTTCCATGTTTACAATCTAACTTAACACTATCAAGATCATCTTTTTCACTGACGAATTCAACATTTAAACTATTGCATTGTCTATTGAGTTCGGTTTTACGATCCTTGAAGTGATCAATAATCTTACCAACTTGAGAAGCCACTTCAGCTCTCAACTCAGCATTTTGTGCGGCCATTTCGGCTTTCAAATCATCTATTTTATCGCTTTGGGCAGCTATATCACCATTAATCTCAGTTTTTTGTGCGGCCAGGTCACCTATTTTGTTAGCCATATCGGCTTTCATATCAGTCATCAGCTTTATTAACTCATCCATACTTCTAGTGAAAGGCATTCAATTAAATTATCCCACTTCTGACACCAAATGTTGCGGATTTCAAAAAAATGGATAGCCACTGAGCGTGAGTATTAAAAGCTATATTTCAAAACCAAATTCAATACAAGGTAAATTGTTACAAAGGAAATATGGATGAAGTATCTTATTAACAAATCAACTATTAACATGCACAAGTCATCAATCTTCCTGCATGAGCACACATCAGCTCTGTGTATTTTACTAAATACTACCTTTTACTTGATTTACCAGGTCACCCGAAGATCTTCACTCGTAAACCAATTCTCGTCCTGTGCTAATAACTTTTCACACACTAGCCGAACAAAAAGACAGTCCGTGTAGACATTCGAAGTTAGCCATAAAAGTTCCCACTTTTATACTTCCGCGTATACACAACACATCAAGTTACTTCTTGATACTTAACGATAAAAGATCCCACTTTTATCCTTCCGCGTATACACAACACATCAAGTTATTTCTTGATACTTAACGCGCACTGTCTCAGAACAGCTCACCGTCCATTTTCGAACTCTTCGACCGTTACCACACAACGACCGTTAACGCTCCACTCTTCTTCTCCAAATTCTCCCAAAGTTCTTATTCGTTGGCTGAAACTTTGCTTTCGGTTGCCAGATTCTTCTGTCGTAACAATATTCTTATGCAGCCCATCTGGTGAAACCAATGTGTACTTATGTATGTTGTGGTGTTTGTAATAAGTGTTAGTTATTCTCAAACCATTAAGTTTACTTACCTGTAGGGGACGTTGCCCATTGCCATTGCAGCTACCAATACCAAAAGAGCCTATCACCCCTCCCAGAGGTCAGAGTCAGTACCAACTTTGGCACTGAAGTCAAATAGAGCATGGATAATATCTTCTTTTTTAACAAAATTCAAAATATCATGAAGTTGTCCATAAAACCTATCTTAACTATCCTCATCAGCAGTCCTCAGTTGGAGTATAACAACAGATAATATTCGGGTCTGTAATGCTTGTCTGAAATGTAGCTGTAAGAAATATTTCATTAATGCACTCATATCCTAGAAGAGCATCACTAGCGTGTCTGCTGAAAAGCAGGCCTACGCCTTTGATGCTTATTATCTCCCACCCTGAAAAGAGAAATTTAAGATTATTTTTTAGAATCTGACCTTTATCTATCCTAGTCTCTTTCAAGCCGAGAATATCTAAATTATAACGGTGGAATTCTTGTGTGAGAGAATAAATTCTGTGCAGAGTCAGGAGAATAAATTCTGTGCAGAAGTCCTCACATTCCAACTTCCTATGGGGAGCAAATGGTTAGTGGGATGTTTAAAGAAATTTTATTTTTTGAGAGAGGGGATGCCGACAATAACAAACATCCCCCTAATCGCAGGCATAGGGCAAAGACCCATTTCCCCACCATTAAAGGCTGAATCCATCTCCTCTTGGGAGATCTCTAATGTAGAATTTGACGATGCCCGTAGAAGCAAGAGTTCAGGTGCCTGCGATGACCGTTCCTAAGGATTATCCACTAGCTGATAAAACATATCCCATGAATCTTTTCACTTGGGACTGTCAACCCACAAACAAACAGAAAACACAGTGGAAGATTCTCCCTCCACAGAAGACCACCAGTGCAGCAAAATCAGGATACATAATCAAGCTCAGAACCTTAATGCAGTCCAGAAAGTATATAAGATTAGCACCAGGACCTTCTGTGGCTGACCACTCCTCAGCACGGTAGAAAAAAAAAAGAAAAGTAGCCATAGTTGTCCAGATCAATAGGCCACACTAATCTGGCAGCCCTCCCCTTCCTTTCACTTCCACAAGAGAGTATCTCTTTTGATGACACATTTATAAGTGATAATTAAAAAAATTATATACATATATTCACAGATGGAGCTCTTAACTCTGATTCCACTATCACATCTGGAGCCTTCTATTGCCCAAATGAAAACTATGAACACCAATTTAAATTTAATATAACTGAACCAGTAATTAATTATAGCTCAGATGTTTGCTATTGTTATAGCAATCAACTGGACCTTAAAATGTAAAAATAAAAAAATGTCATATTTACAGATTGTAAATCATCACTACACATTTTTCAACATAACCCTTCCAAAAATAATTTCTCAATATTTATTAATTATATATTTACTTTAATTTACAAACACAAAGATCAGAATAACATTATAACTCTACAATGGATACCTTCACATGTTAATATTATCATATATATAATGAACATGTAGACACTTTAGTAAAAAATGCAAAAGATATAAACCACACTATAAATTCTCCTTTCCATTTTGTTATACATGAAAAATAAATAAAGTAAAATTATTGGCAGAATTACAGAATTGGTACATGACAAAGCTAGGAACACACATAGATTTCAAATCTCTAATATCATTGGTAAATTTAATAATTTTGGATTAAAGAAAAATGAAATCTCTATGATTTTAAGAATAAAGGCTAATCCAGCTTTTACAAATTCCACACTATTTAAATTTAGAAACATAAACTCACCAAATTGTTTTTTCTGCAATAACATACAAACACTAGAGCATATAATATTCAATTGTAACAAATATGAAGGAGAGAGAAAAATTTATTTTAATATATTGCAATAATGTAACGTAAACACATTATATTATTGCAACATATTAAAATACTTATTGTTATAGAATATATTTTAATATATTGCAATAATGTAACGTAAACACATTTAATTTTTAAAACATATTAGAACCAACATCAAAAAAATTAAAACACACTTTTATAAATTATTAATTAATTATCTCAAAAATATCAATCTCTTAGATAAACTATAAAAAAAGATGAATGAATAATAATTTACAAAAAAATTAAAATAAAATAAAATAAAAAAATAAATAAATAAATAAAAAAAACTGATAAAAATTAATTTAAAATGAAAAAAAATAAATGAATATAAAATGAATAATAATTAAAAAAAAACAATTACATTTATATATATCCGTAAGGATCCACAAAAATTATGTCTGAATGAGTCTGTATTGTTTTAATTCTTTGCAGGAATATTCAAAGTTTGATGTGTATTGATGATGATGGTATCTCTTTTGAAAAGTATTAACGGCCTGCACCACGAGAAGGCGGGGTCGGATATAAGGTGCTAGGCCTATTGACCATCACAGGACACATGCGTCATCACAGGGGATTGGTGTATAGCTCTCCTTTCAGTGACTACCTAGCTACCATATGACATGAAAATCTTAATTATGTCGTGATCACTAATAATGTGAAAAAAATATAAAATACGGAACATGTATACCTATGAATATATTGATTAATTAAACAATTTAAGCGGTTTACGTAGCAGTCCCCTGTTCGTGTAATATAATGCATCAGATGTTCTTTAAGGGTGATACCATCTGCCCTATACTACTATATCAGGGTGAATGAAGGAAGGGTGGTACCACTCCGCAAGGAAGCGTTTAGTCATTTTGACGTCATAGCGGGGAGTCGACGGTAAACAATTATACGCAGCGCTCCTCTGGCTAGCGGGGAGACGACGGTAAACAAATTAATATTACCGTATGCTTCTTATACAAAGCGTATAAGAAGCGTACGACAATATTAATTTATGTTGACGGAAAAAGTGTAAAATAACAATTTCAGTTTTTTTAACTGTTTAAGGTCTATCTAGTTATCAGGAAAACATTTATTGTTATAGATACCCACTCAGCTGCCATTTTATTAGATACAATTTCGTATTATGTCAAAAGTAACTGAAATATAGAACTCGGGAACATCTTAAATAATAATTTTTTTGAGAACATGTGAATGAACAATTGAGATATCTGAAATCTATTTCAACCTAGTTTTTTAAAAATATATGTTCGCTATGTAAATTTACGCAAATGGACTATTTAACAGAAATAATTCCCATTTAAGTAATTGCACTCAAAAGTTAGTAAAAACAAATTAAAACTAAAGCAATAACTGTTATGCTAAACTTTACTAAATACGTCTGAGACTTTTCAGCAGTTCACAAGAAAATTTGGTTAATTTTCACTAATTCTGAATGTTATTTTGCAGAAAGAGCTAACTTGCTAGGTGTTTCAGCCTCCATAACTCATATTTCCATAACTTTTGAAATACTGAACGTATATTATTGGAAATCGAGATTTGGTTAGATATGATTATGTTCCTAAAATTATTTTCAGTTATATATTTTCTTAAAAATATTATTTTTGGATTATTCAAGGCAGTAAAGATACATATTATAAGAAATTAACTAAAACCATGTTGAGAAGACCTAAGAAAACAATGGAAACTAATAAATAGAATAACAGGGGAAAAAAAAAGGATAATTTATACCACATTCTGAAAACATATATAAACTGGTTAATGACATAAACATATACAGTATTTTATCTATGTATTTGCAAATATTCATGAAGAAAGAGGAAATTGTATACTAAATAGCAATGGATATGATACAAATACCTGCTTAAATTCCATTTACATTAAAAATACAAATGAAATGGAGGTAAATAATATTATAAACAGATAAAAAATAATTAAAAATCTGGATTTGATAATCTATCTGTAAAAATGTTAAAATTATAAATAGGTATCATTTGAATTATTTAACAAAGTTGATACATTTTTCACTATGAAATGGAGTATTTTATGATTATTTGAAAACTGCTATAGTATTACCAAATTTTAAAACTGGATACCAAGAGTCAATTGCAAATTATAGGCCAGTTTCTATTTTTCAGTATTTACATAGGTAGTAGAAAAAATTATGCAAGTTAGATTGATAAATTTTTATATTAAATTCAACTTTTTTTAATACTCAGTTTGGTTTTAAAGAAAATAAAATTACTGAAAAAGCAATACTTAATGTTACTAATAAAATATATAGAAGTATTAATGAAAACAAAAAGACAGTTGAAGTGTTTCTGATATTAGCAAAATGTTTGATTCAGAGGACCGCAGAATTTTGTTACATAAGTTATATAATAGTGGAATAAGAGGTATTGCATATCACTGGTTCAAAAGCTATCTATCAATCCGAAAAAAGCCGTTTGTATTGGTACTCAATTCACTATCTAAATATTAAGAAAGGAGTCCCTCAGGGTTCTGTCCTGGACCAATTTTATTATTCACATTTATAAATGATTTCTGTTCTATGTTCTATATGGATCGCTAACTTTTTTGAAGATGATGCTGCAGTTGTATATACTGCAGATAACTTAAATGAGATATAAATAAAAATGAGTTTGATTTTAATAAAATAAACAATTGGTTTACTAGAAGTAGATTATGTGTAAATGTTAAAAAAAACTAAATATATATTTTTTGAGTTGCTTGAAGGCAATACTGATTTTGAAATCAAGTATCATAAATTGCATTTTAACCTAATACAAGTTTGTAATTGTAATGTAATAAAGAGAGTAAAAATTTATAATTATTCAAATGTAATCGTAGAAAGCAACCTAAGTATGTTGCATAAGTGGAAGATACATGCTCAGAAACTTACAAATAGATTGAGATACACATTATATATAAGTTTCGTAATTTAAAAAATACAATTAAAAGTTCTTATCTTCACCACTTATATTTTTCTTGAATTTATTCCAGTATACAATATGGAATTTGTTGTAGGAGGGGGGGAGAAATTATGAGGCAAACTTAATTAATCTAAACAATATTCATAAGAAAATACATAAGTTTATATTCAATGTGAAAAGTTACGAAGACATTAAAGCCTTGAAATTAATTAATTAATCTGAACAATATTCATAAGTAAATATATAAGCTTAAATCCAAGTGAGTAGTTATAAAGATATTAAATCGTTGAAATTATTTAACTTTTGTAATATAAGAGAAATTTATGTTTTTAAATTTTCCTGTTTGTGCATGTGAACCAGGATTGGCTAGATAGTTTAAAGCGTCCCTACAATATGAGAAGACGCAATCAATGTATAGTGCCTTTAACTAATAAAAATATTTTGAAGAAACATTTCAGTTTTCTTGCACAGGATTTATAGTTTTTGAGAAAATAACATAAAAATTAAACAAATTTGGGAAGTTTTAAACAGAAAATTAGAGATTGTTTTTGTTAAGCATTGAACATCGAAATTTTTCTGAGATTCAATTAGCTTGTAATATTATAATTGATACAACTTAGTATATTATATTTTAATTTTAAAATAGTGCTAGACAATTATCTGTTGCTATTGCTGTTCAATTAGGGAAGTCTTTTGAACCTGGATGGGTTGTAAACTCCTTGGCTCAAAATAGTTGGTTTCTGGTTTCTTTCATTATCTGTTGCATTTGTTGTATTTGTACTGTATATGTATTTTGCATTGTGTTTGCATTGTATTGTGATGTATTATGCATTAGAGTATTAAAGTTACTAAGTCCTATATCTGATTTACTAGCAATGTAATGTGGAACTGTACCTAATGAAATGACTCTTTGAATATATGTTGATATTACTGGTGTCATAATTACATCATTTGTAATTCATATCGAATCACTACAGAATTTCTATTAGATGATTCTGAGAAATTATTATGATCTTGCTTTTAAAATTCCTTGCTGTGAAAAAAAAAAATACAAAATTTTAACAAATTAGACAGTTCCTTTAGTTTTTCTTTCCTTTCGAATTAAAACATAAAAATTAAAAATTTTCGTCGAAAAATACAAAATGCAATTTTTTTTATTCCAGAAACCAAAAGAAAACAAAACCGAAGCACTAAAACTAAAGCATACATACTGAGAAGTTAGTCTAATAGCCAGCGAGTCGACCGGCCTTGTCACCAGTGATATCGCAAAATTCACTCTTTGTTGCCAACTTCAGATTTTCTCGGATTAATACATGGTTTGTAGTTCTATTCTATGTACTTTGCAGAGAATGTTTTCTTATCCGGTTCTTCGCCGTATTCTTGTCCAGTTCTGCGCCCTTCTCGGTCTCTCTACGGTATTATTAAGATGTATATTCATAAATATAAAATATGTATTATTATATGCGTTGCTATTGGTTGCATAATCATCGTTGGTTGGGGAGAAAACACTTTTCGGTGAAAATTAATTGAAACAGAGCAGTTGGGTATGCATTTCCGAACTTTTTTTCAGTTTCAGATTAAAATTCAGTTTTTTTTCACCTTCGAAATTTGCATTTAGGGCTGCATATAAATAAGAGAGTGAAACATAATGTTGAGCTGTTCAAACAAATGTTGTAAAACATTACTTCGAACAATATTAGTACTAAATCTTTGGTAGGAAAGAAACACAAAAACATAGCCGTGTTTCGGTCTGGGTATTAATTAAACAAACCCGAAATTTTAGTATATTCCATTTTTCAGCGGACAAAGACTGAAAGTCTCTTCTAATATTTACTATTTACCAAATGTTTTGTTTAATTCAGGATTAAGGAAATATAAATTAAATCTCAAAATGAGGGCTATGTAATGTGCGCAACCAACGTATAAATTTTACAAGGGTAAAGTTAAAAGTGAAACACACAGAAAATGCTTAATAATGGTGAAAACTTCACACGCCTCTATTAAAGCAGATAAATAATAATTGTGCTTGGAATTGCTGCAGCAAATGTAGTTTCCCCAGACAGGTGGGAGTGACAAACTTTGCTTCACAACTAACCAGTTGCTAGGAGGAGGAAGCTTCCAGGTCCGTGACGACTTAGCGTGATGTTATAGATGGCAACAGCTGCACACAGAAACCGACAAAGATTAAATTAATGATCTAGATAATTAATTAGATTAATTAATCACAAATTTCAGCCACAAATTCATTTTCCATGAAACGGCAACAGTTAACGGTTCCATCAATTTGCTCGTTGGGATTTGTTTATTTCACGTAACTTACAAGATTGAAAGTACAACCACTTAAGAGTAATGGAGAAGTATTCATTGGAGGGAAAAGGGCATAAAAAATATACACCACGAAACTGATATTTTGCGATAGGGATTAAAATATGTACCCATATAAATCGCGAATTAATTATTGATATTAAGATCAGCCTTGCTTATTTTGTTTACTTCCAAAGGAATTATTCCCATCTGCTCAGTGCTTTTCCTTTAGTTTCTCTGGTAAAAAAATTGATTGCTTGGTGTATACTGGAAGGTGAGATACACATTATTCACCCATTATGCTGCATGACATGCTTTTTGCTTGACATTTGCTGGTTTGTCATTTTGTGGTTTGTTAGTTTGTCAGTTTGTGTTTCTGAAGAGCGTTGTTCCGTCATATCTTTCGAACGTGAGGCCCAAAGTGAATATGTTATATCCCAAAGGAAAACTTGTAACCTAGGGAGTGTCATAGACAATAAAACTTTTACCTCCATGTTCTATTCCTACAAAAAAGGTGAATGTTAAAACGTTTGTTCTAATATATCAAGGCGTCGCTTAAAGTTTCAGGGGGCCCTAGGCAGAGCGTGCTTAAGCAACGAGGCTCCCAGGAGTCCCGATGTTCTATAAAATTATTCTGACTTCCAAATGTAGTTGTTTTTCTTCGTCCTGTTATACTACACAGTTCTCTACACTTTTACACTGCAGAAAATGTTCAAGATTATTTTAAACTAAATTAATCTGAAGACGTTTTATAATTTAGTCAAGGTTTGAAAAAAAAGGCACAAAATGAAGAAAAAGCTAAACATACTCAATTGATCTGATCCAAACATATTTCTAAGACAATAATTAATGAAAAAAATTATAAAGCCGCATTGTTGTTGAGTAAACAGCTTGGAAACAACTGGAAAAATGATCCAAAAATAATCTGACAGCTTATAAATAGTATTAAACGCTATAGTTAAGTTTTTAAGCACCGGAATTAAGTAAAAATGCTCTATATAGTTTACGGACTTCTAAAGGATTGAAGAGCCTTAGGTCGGGCCTTTACAGGTCTAGTCGATATTCCTATATCTTCTATATTATATAATCACTATATCTTCGGAACATGAGAGCCGACTTTTCCGAATTCCAAAATAAAAGCGTTTGATGTGGAGAGTGTTACACGTTAGTAGTGTAGCTGGAGATACGACACACCCGGAAGTGACGTCATAGACCGGAAGTGACGTCATCGCTGGCGTCGGGGGCTTAATTTTTTTGAGGGGGGCTTAATTTTCTTGATGGTGTCGATGCGAAACCAGAAAAGGCCCTCTGGGTAGGCTTAATTTTTGAGGGGCTTAATTTTTTGGCAGGCTTAGTTTTTTCCTCCCACGTGCATGCCGTCCTAGGGAGGGCTTAACGATCGGAAGTGTCGCCCATTCTGGAGGGGGGATGGGCTTCCTCCCCCACACGCGTGCTGGAGACGGGGATGGCTTAGCAATGGTCGCCCACGCTGGTGGGGGGATAGTTTCCTCCCCCATTTCCCTCCCGTATGCTTTTCCTGGCTCGTGATGGGGAGGGCTTCTTCCCACATGTATTCCTATCTGTGGGAGAAAGCTTTCACCCACATTTCTTACCCTCATGCGTATCAGAGACTCTCAGCATTTGTCTGGCGCCTGCGGCAGTATGGTGGCCGTTGGCGAAAACCGCCCACGCAGGTGGGAACGGAATGTTAAAAAAACGGACGCCACTGGTGGGAGGACTCGCGAGCGTGGGAGACGGCCTAGGGAGGGAGGGTTTGACTCCCCCATTTCCTGTTACACAGATTCTTGAACATCCTGAAAATGCCCATTGGCGGAAACCGTCCACACAGGCGGGAACGGAATGTAAAAAAAAAATGGACACCATTGGCGGGAGGACTCGCGAGCGTGGGAGACGGCCTAGGGAGGGAGGGTTTGGCTCCCCCATTTCCTGTTACACAGATTCTTACACATCCTGATAATGACCGTTGACAGAATCCGCCCATGCAGGTAGAAATGGTCACGATGCGGCAACGAAATTAAAAAAAAATGATGGCCATTGGTGGGAGGTGGGAGGTGGGAGGACCCTCGCATGCGCATTGAAGGGGTTTATAAACTCCCGCAGGGCCCGGTAAGCATCATTCCGTCATGGAGATGTCATTCGATGAGAGACTCGCCGCTTTAAGCAGGATCCAGGGAGAGCTTGACGATATTCTGCACCGTATTCAGAGGGAATCTTCTATGCCTCCTGTGGAGAGAGCCGGTCCCCCTGGGCAACCGCTGACCTCCGAGGAAACCGGGTGATTCCCTTGGTCAGCCGAGAGATGTCCCTGGCCAGCAAAGTACCTCTGTCACAGCGAGCGGAGATGTGCCCCATACCTGGCACCTCAGCCTGAAATGGCGCCATCAGCTGCATGGTGAAGGTCCGGCGCCGAAGGACCAAAGGACCGAGGGAGACGCGGCCAGTGTCCTGCTACAAGCCGCCGCCGCATCTTCTGTGCCTGAGCATGACATCGCGCAGGTGAGTGCGTCTCCCTGCTGCATTGTAACTCGCTCCAGCAGTTTCAGGTCCGCCAAATACAAGGCAATTTTTGCGTCCCACACGGTCCGAATGACCAACTTCGACCGTGTGCACCCTCTAGAATTCATGGACACACTTCTGGCTGTTCAGCAGCAAATATTCGACGAACTGTTGCCGAAAGAAAAATACGCACATGTGCGGATCTGTGTGCGGTCCAAATGCCTCCGGAACCCCATCAACCTGCCGTTGACTACATGTAATGAGGTCACGGCAGAAAAATCCATGTCGTCCATCAAAAAGGTGTTAAATTCCAATGAAGCAGTGGGCACTGACGAAGATTTATTCTTCGACTTTGCCGCTGCTGATTTGGAACGTTCCGGAGGCGCATGTAATACCCCAGGACCACACCGCCAACCTCTGGCGGACCTGGCTGCATTCAACGATAGCAAAAGGAGTGTGATCACCAACATCAATGAGGACAACCTGTGCCTCGCACGGAGCCTCGTCGTCGGTCGTGCCCTGTTTCTGAAGAAGAAGGGGGTGATGACACAGGGCATCTACAAGTACATCTGTAACCACTGGCATCCACGACAACGTGACGAGGCACAGGTCCTTCATCGCGAGGCTGGGAACCCGGAGGGCAAATGCGGGTTGTCCGAACTCCAAGGGTTTCAACTGTACCTCTACCCCAAATACCGGATCATCGTGTTCAGGGCACAGGACGATTTCCGTGTCATCTTCGCCGGGAAACAGGAGGCGCCCAACACCATCTGTCTCCTGCATGACGCCAGTCACTTCTCTGTCGTCACCAGTCTGGTGGGATACTTCCGGGCGCTAGAATTCTACGTCCCGTGCCTCAAACCTGTACACCACAAACCCCACATCTGCAAATGTGTCTGCCGTTTGTGCCTGACAGCAGACTGTGGGAAAAGGGGTGCTTCTATTTATTGTGACCTGTGCTGTAACTACTTCAGAGGTCAACAGTGCCTGACCAAGCATTTTTTAAATGGCTCCTACGCAAAATGGCACTGGTGCCTCGACTGTGGGGAGACCTACGAAATCTCCTCCAATCCACCGCATCAGTGTGTGCAGAAAGAATTAGAGTGTGTGAAAGTGGCTAAAGAATGTGAAGTCACGCCGTTTCTATTTCGACAAAGAAACGGTGGAAGAAGCAGACGGAGTGCTGACCCCCATTCTGTGCATCGTCAACTACGAAAAAGGTGATGGTGTATGGAAATATGAAGAGTTCCCCACACGGATTACTTTATGGAATGGTTGCTGGCTGTCGTCAATGGTAAGCCTAAATTTAGAGATATTACTTTGCTTGCACATAACAGTAGAGGATTCGATTTTATTCCGATTCTAAATCACCTCTATCGTAAGTGCCTGAGGCCGGAATTGATTTTTAACGGCAACAAAATTCTTCTACTCAATTTACCCGGCCTCAAAATTATATTTATTGATTCTCTATCTTTCATTCAGGCTCCTCTTCGCTTTTTCCCAAAAACCTTCGGCATTACCGAAGTCTAAAAAGGTTTCTTCCCCCACGCTTTTTGTACACGGCAAATCTTTAATTATTCTGGACCCATACCCGAACCCCATTATTTTGAACCGCAACACATGACCACAGGAGAAGCTTCAGCGTTCCATCAGTATTATAGAACAGTGCAGGGGACTCACTGGGATTTCAAATCTGAAATGGTTGCGTACTGTAAATCTGATGTGCACACGTTAATGCGAGGTTGTGAGAGCTTCCGAACGGAATTTTTAAGGATGACAGGGGTAGAGCCTTTTTTCTAAAATCACTCTCTCTTCGGCTTATCTGCAGGTCTACAGACAGAAATTCATGCTCGAAGGAGTGATTGTCGTTTACCCCTCGAACAGATATTCCTCGTGCGACCGCCAGAGTAGGAAAGGCCTTGCCTGGTTAGCCTACAGAGCAGAGACCGAGAATCTCACCCTACAGACAGCGCACTCTGCAGAGGGTGAAGCTAAAGTTGGTCCTTATTTTTGGACGGTCTGTGTAGGGAGACCAAGAAGGTTCTGGATTTTGCGGGATGTTATTTTCACTCCTTTCCCGAATGCTTCAGTCCCGGTATTACTCACCCACTTACAGGTCAGCCCATGGTTCTAAGTTATTTAAGAACCCTGGATAGAGAGCGGTGCATTCGTCAACTTTTACCTTATTACAGGTACAGAGTGTGCTGGGAGAATGATTTCGACCAGCTACTCAAGACAGATCCCACCGCTGCACGCATTTATCAGCAGACAGAAGAGGTAATGAGAATTAGCGGGCGCTCCTTCCTCTATGGTGGAAGAACGGAGACATTCTCCTTGTTTTGCCACACGAAGGTCGAAAATTGTGACGTGAAGTACTTCGATGTAAACTCCCTTTATCCCGCAATATGTAAGAGGGGAATCTTCCCTGTCAAACACCCCAGGAGGATCACTGAAAATTTTGATTATGCCCCTGATGCATATTTTAGTATCATACACTGCATGGGGCTTCCTCCTACAGACCTCTACATCCCCGTACTCCCCTTCCGCTGTCGCAAGAAACTGTTGTTCCCTCTGTGCAGCACTTGTGCAGAATGAGCACATGTAGACCCTTGTACTCACTCTGAAGCACAGAGAGCACTCACAGCCTCTTATGTGTCGCTGGAAGCAGTCCGTGAATAAAGCAGTCCGTGAAGGCTACAATATTCTCAAAATTCACGATGTTTGGCACTATTCGGAAACTATTACTTACACCGCCAAGGACCCCAGCTTATTTGGAAAATGCATCAACACTTTCTTAGAAGTCAAACAAAAATATTCAGGTTTCCCTTCAAACGTTAACACAGACAAAGAAAAAGCAAAATTCTGCGAAGATTTCTTTCAGGCAGAAGGGGTGAGAATTAACCCACAGGAAGTTGTGTATAACGGTACTAAAAGACGTTTGGGGAAAATCTCGCTCAACAGCTTGTGGGGTAAGGTGTCGGAAGATCTTTCTAGACCTGTGCCAACAGATCATCGACGATCCTATAAAGTTATTGGGTTTAGCGAACGATCACTCCAAAATTCTCACTGACCTTCATGCGGTCAATTCGGATCATATCCTAGTGACTTACAGACCCGCAAAAGAATTCATCCCCACCAACCCCGAAAGGTACTGTTATCATAGCCTCTCTTATCACTGCAAAAGCGAGGCTCATTCTATTAGACATGCTTTCCAAATTAAAACAGCGAGCCCTCTACGCCGACATGGATTCGTGCATATTTAAAACTTCACCCGGCGACACATTCATTCCAGAGTCCTTCGATTTTATGGGTTATTTTAAAAACGAGATTACCAATCAGTATGGTCCAAACACCACTATAGATCGGTACATCTCCATAGCCCCGAAAAATTACATCCTGGAACTTTCGAATGGTGAAACTATCACCCGTGCGAAAGGATTTAAATTGAGTGTGCGCAACAGGGAACGCTACACCATGGAGCTTCTCCACGATTTAATTCTAGGAGGCCCCCATACCACTTTTCCCGTCCCCTTCAATGTCCAAAACGACAAACACAAGGCCACCCTCACCAACTGTCCTTTCCATAAAAAGCTCTCTTTTAATTTTAACAAGAGAATCTAAACCTGGGCAAAGTGCCACATTCCCTTTTGGTTTCAAAAGTCTAAATTCCTGCTAACCGTTGCCGACAGCGAGCCACCAGTCCTCGTAATACCCATGTTTCACATTCTTTAGCCACTTTAAGACTTTTCTGCACATATTTTTTAAATAATGTACATATTTTAAATGTTGGTCAGGCACATATTTTTAAATAATGCACAGGTTTTGTAAATAATGCTTCTTTCATGCACAGGTTTTGTAAACAATGCTTATTTCATGCACAGGTTTTGTAAATAATGCTTCTTTCATGCACAGGTTTCAAAATGTTGTTTTAGCCATTATTTTGGTCATGTATGCATTTTATGGTCATGTCTTGCACATGTGGGGTTTATGGGCAGGCACATATTTTAAATAATGCACAGGTTTTGTAAATAATGCTTCTTTCATGCACAGGTTTCAAAATGTTGTTTAAGCCATTATTTTGTTTAAGCCATTAATTTGGTCATGTATGCATTTTATGGTCATGTCTTGCAGATGTGGGGTTTATGGGCAGGCACGTATTTTAAATAATGCACAGGTTTTGTAAATAATGCTTCGGTTTTGTAAATCAACCTATTATGGTTCATGCACAGGTTTCAAATGTTGTTTAAATAATGCACAGGTTTTGTAAATCATCCTATTAGGGTTCATGCACAGGTTTTGTAAATACTATTATGGTTCAGGCACAGGTTTCAAATGTTGTTTAAATAATGCTTCTTTCATGCAATTATTTTAAATGTTGTTTAAATAATGCACAGGTTTTGTAAATCATCCTATTATGGTTCATGCGCAGGTTTCAAATGTTGTTTAAATAATGCACAGGTTTTGTAGATACTATTATGGTTCATGCACAGGTTTCAAATATTGTTTAAGACATTATTTTTGACGTGTACTCATTTTAAATATGTTATACATCTGCATTACGATTTTATACTACTGCTATTATTCAACATACTATGGGTTATGTTACTGATTTTATACTACTGCTATTATTTTAAATATTGTTCTAGCTATGTCACACGAATGATTGTTATACGCTGTTTGTTAAAGTTATTAACCTGAAATAAATGTGTTTAAACCCCTGTGAACTATGAGTTTCTCCTGCAAAGAAAATGATCTCTCTGCTAAAGAAAAATTCACTTATCTTTGAAATCTCACGTGGTGGAACCTGTGGGATAATCCGACTATATAATATCTGAGAGTGATAACTGAAACCATAAATATTCTTTAGACAAAAAAAAATTAATAATCCAACTGTATAATATATGAAAGTATAAAAATTCTTAAGGCGAAAAAACTTAATAATCCAACTGTATAATATCTGAAAGCATAAAAATTCTTAAATATAAAAATTCTTTGGGTCGTCTTTGGGTGCAAAGTCGTGAGCTCGGTGCTTGGAAGCATTATACCCCTTCACTAGGGAGTCCAGAACGTGCAAGAATCTAAAATGCTTATGTTTAGTGAAAAAACGCCATAATTTTTCTCTCAGGGTTCGATTCATTCTTTCTACCAGAGCAGCTTTCTTGTCGCTATAAGACACGAAGAAATGAATGTTTTTTTCTTTTAGGAATTTTTGGAATACACGATTCGTGAATTCTGTCTCCTGATCGGTGTTCAGAGTCAAGGGTTCACTCCCCTGCACCAGAATTTTTTCGAATGCTTCTTTCACAGCCGTTCCCGTTTTCTTTTTCACAGGAACCGCCCATGCATAGCGAGATAAAATATCGATGACGACTAATATGTATCCATAGCCATCATTAAATAGTGCGATGTTTTTCACAAACATTAAATCCGCCTGCCATTGTTGATCCAACCCTGTCACTTATGCTTTGTTCCTCCGGTATTTGCTCTTGGCCGGTCTGTGGAGGGTGTACGTCTCCTGACCCAATAACCATTCTTTGACTGTCTTTGGATCCTGTCCAGTACTCTGGGATAATCGATTCACCCCTCCAAAGCTGCCAGGGTTCTCGGGATCGTAATAAGGTTTTTCCAACGCAGCGCTCATCGACCAGCAGTAGCTTTACCTCTTTAATCCAGACCTCGATAGGCAGGGAGTCAGGTACGTCTATAGATGTACGGTCTGCAGCCTCTTCACACAACTCTCTCGACGTGTAAATGACCGGATGGTCGTAGTACAGCGCTTTTGTACCCACCTCCACCAGGCAGAATCGGTAACTCGGAGCACACAACATTTTTTTTCGACCCACTCGTCCAGAGTAACGAGTTTCTTCTACTGCAAAAGAGATAAATTAATACCTTTTATCGTAGGTTTTTTCCTTAAAAATAATCTGATGTCCACCGTACGGTTGCACACACTCAACCAAATGTTCCGACCCAAATGCTGCAATTCCCCACACTCTGTCGTTAAGGAGACCCAGGATAACCCACAAATCACTGGGATCCCACAAATCGCAGCGACCCCTAACGTCGCAGATACCACCTTCATACGATTCGTGACAAAAATGAACACACAAGGCACTGATTGTTAGGTAATATCGGACTTTTACTTACATTACCAATTGTCGGAAGCATACTGTTCGTCTTTCGCACTCTTTAACACGTCACCATGGGACAGAGAGGAAAGGAAAGCGTCGTCTGCATAACAGAGTAGGCCTCGGGCCCAAGCCGTGTCGACAAAGGCATTAGCAATAGCGTCAATGTTCAATGACCGCACTGCATCACTCAAAAAAATGTTCAGACGGAGATCTTTATCCTCGGGTTCCATAATCCTAGAACCGGGTAACAAGGATTGAACGAGTTCGTGCATCACAATGTCCGTCAATAACTGAGTCAAATTGCCTTTCCTCTCCTCCGGGGAGTCAGAAGAAACGCAAGTAGAAGGTCTCTCTGCTCGGCGATGGCGTGACGTAGGTGAAAATTAACATCTCACCTGCAGTGGTGATCCAGGCTGTTCTTCACGTCGTCGCGTTGGTTTCACATTTCATCCCACTGGACCAAGGAAAGGTTCACACCTCCAGATGACGAATCAGGTTGTGATTTGATGATGTCGAGGCTCCGGCTACCGTCACTATGGCAGTATCCGCGCAATTGTAGGTTGTTCGTCACGAACCAAGTCTATCTTTCGGTGGAATTAGCGATATCGATTCTGTCCGACACTGCTAATAATTCCTGCCACTCCAGGAGGGATAGAGTGACCCCTTCCTTCGTCGGGTAAAGTAGGCCTCCTTCACAGTAGCGGCGGTAACGACGCACGTGAACCTGGAGCCGCTCGTGGAACAGTTTAGGCACGACGAAAATCTCATCTCCGAGAGGGTAGGTGTGTGAACTCGCAGGCTGCATGGCGAAAACTGACCTACAGAGTTTTCAGACGTTTATGTCTCTTCAACAGGCTCTTCATTAACAGGTGCTACATCCTCTGCGAAATAGTCGTACAAGTCCCACAGAGGAAAAGCCTCTAATTGTCTATGGGGTTGACCAATTAACGACCGGTCAATTGCGTATTCTCGATATACTCGTTCATCCATGTGCTGAATGCGGCTGTCTCGGCTTGTGCGCAGTGCACGTCACGGAACTCGTGGTAACCACACTCCGTTTCAGGAATTTTAGGAAGATCTTTGAAGCGGGGCAGCCGATTTTCTCTAGATCGAACGAGGGTATACCGAGTCTGTCCAATAACTGCTTCTCATGGAGGCCGCCCTTGTAAGCGACGACAGAAGAAAATGGTCTGCGGCAATTTTCGTGGATGTGGAGCACTATATCGTCCAGACAGCCGTACTCCCACACCACTTCACTGGTACGAGGATAAAAGGGAAGACCTGTGATGTGCTTGGTCACATGACGGATATACTTCCAGTCCTTCTGAGCAATGTACGTCACGAAGTACACACACAATGAACGTCACGAAGTACACGTCACAATGTACATCACGAATCTGTAGACACAGGTCAGCCCCCTGCAGTTCGAATAACCCAGTCACGGGTTAGAAATTCGCCTTTCACGGTGCAGCCGTCTAAATCAAGCACACAACAGACGTGACGTATTTCACACTGATCTGTAGAACAGTTAATGTCTAGCATACCTGGGTTCACGCTGATGAGTGGTCGCGGGCCTCCTTCACTGTTTCTACCAGGTCTTCAAAGTCGATACTCTCGAGCCCTTCAAGTAAAGGATACCCATATTTATGGGCTTTTAGCGTGAACACGAGCGCTACTTTCTCTACAGCAGGATCGGGAAGTTGGCTGATGATGCTGTCGCACACTATCTTCTCCAGGAGACTAGGAAACACAGGCACTAATTTATAGCGAGGCTGGACACACCAATACTTCTGCACAGATTCCAAAACAATGTCTGCGAACGTCATGACTGTGGCTCCCGAACCCCTGCAGCACCTTTTCATTCGAAACCTCCACCAATGAGCAACGCGTCCAACCACAATACAGAAAAATGAGGTGAGCGAAGGGATTAATGCCGAATCAGAAGGGTTACAAGAAAAAAATAAGAAGCCCACGTGTGGCTCCCCCAACCTACCTAGGGTGCCAGGAAAAGCATGCGCGTGGGAGGAAGTCAAACCCCCGCCAGCGATGACGTCACTTCCGGTCGGCCGTTGCTAAGCCCTCCCCAGGGGGCCTTTTTGGGGGGGAAAGCCATCAGGAAACTTAAGCCCTCCCCAGAGGGCCTTTTTGGGTTGACACCGGCGCCATCAAGAAAATTAAGCCCTCCCCAGGGGCCTTTTTTGGGGGCTGCCACCTGCGTGGGCGACACTTCCGGTCGTTAAAAAATAAGCCCTCCCCGTCTCCAGCACACGTGTGGGGGAGGAATACCATTCAAGATATTTAAACCCACACCTGTGTGGGGGGGCGGCACTTCCAGGCGTCCCCCTTCCAAAAATTAAGCACCCCCGACGCCAGCGATGACGTCACTTTCGTTCTACGATGTAACTTCCGGGTGTACCATATCTCCAGCGAAACTACCCATGTTATAAAAATTTGCCTCCTATGTTTTCCTCCATCCTAAAAAATGGGATAAATATGTGAAGGTTGTTCTACTGTATCTTTCAAATGCGAGGGCTGAACGTAACAACCTGTGGGTGAAATGAAAGCTTCTGATGTGGGGAATATTATTAGTCATAAAAAGTTTTCTTTGTTTTCCACCCCTCTAAAAAGGGAAAATGTCTGCCAATTACTCCTCACTATGTCTTTCTAACGTCAGGGCCCAGAGGTATGAGTTAGGGCCAAATGAAAGCGTTTCCTGAGGGAACTGTCATAGTCTACTTCGAAATTTGTCCATCGTCCTATCCCCCAAACAAGGGACGGAAATTTCGCGGAGGTCGACCAACATATTATATTTCAAATTAGAGTTTTCTACATTGTCATGGGCTATCTCATATCACACCCCTTCTTTCTCATCCCCCAAAATATGGGGGAGAAAAACAGGGGTATATCTTACGAGTCGTATGTCAAATGAAAGTTTCTGCAGGAGTTATTTTTAGTGGCAAAGGACGAAATATAAATTTAAAAATTATCAAATTAACTCATCTTCCTATGTGTGCCACAAAAAGTAAAAAATAAAACTAAAGCATATTTTTATGCTGCAGTAACTAAATTCATATTCACTTTAAAGGAAGATAGAGCCCCGATTTATCAACTCGACAAGAATTACCTGTTCCATCTCACTTAGAAGTATATATATATAAAGTCAGTGACTGATCTCACCACCACTATGCTTCAATTTAATATTTTACATTTTAGGGCGCACAGAGGAAGATCGCTATTTTTTATTCCTTTTCAAAGCTGCGAGATAGCATTAAAATAAAAAAAAATTCAGGGGCAAAAATAGCATTTTTCACGGGTTATGGGATAACGATCTTAACGTTGTAGAAAATAAGAATTATGTCATTGCAAAGTGGACTAAATACTTGAAGAATTCCCCAGTTTATAATTTACGTACCCAAGAGTGATTTCCTGCTCAGCCATTTTGGAACAAAATGAGTTTATTTAAGATATTATTAGGATATGGTTAGGTCCTCCTATAGTTTGTAATGGAGATAGATATACATATTACTGGCTTTAATCTTGATCCTCATCATGTGCTCTCATATATTGTTACTTTCGCTATCCCCAAATCAAAACAACATTGGTCATCGGGTAGGTGAAATTGCTACGAACTGTAAATGATACTGTTGCCAAAGGACTGAATGAACATTTGATTTTTTTAAAGAACATATATTGAATGTTTCCTCCGACAGAGTCGTGTTGTTGACGATGTTATTCGACGTAGAAATTACTCTAATGTTCAAAAAGGATGGACCAAGTTCTTTTGATAATTAGAGAGACATCAGTCTGATTTCTGTTTCCTGTAAAGTTATTTAAGTAATTATGATTAATATGATTAAATCTCTGCTTGATGAGCATCATCGAGATCAACTCTGAGAATTCTGAAATGATAGAATCTAAAGGTACACTGCTCGACATTGAAATTCCTTCACCCATCAGAAGAGTGAGTGCAGGGCAGTGATATATACAAATGGTCACGTTTCTATAACACGCGTTATAATCAATCATTAGTAAATTCACAGATTACTTATTGACACATAAATCATTAAATTCATTAATAATTTTTTTGGAGAAAATTAGTTTTTCCAATCCACGGGACTTGAACCCACATCTCTCTAAATTCATGCCAGAGTGTTCTAAGAGAGAAGATATTTCTTAAAACATTCTGGCATGAATCTGGAGAGTCATGGATTCGAGTCCTGCAGATTGACAAAACCGTTTTTTGTTTCCGCGAAACATTTTTATCGATTTAATGACTTCTGTGTAAACAGGTAATCTGTGTATTTACTATGGAATGATTACTTCATTAATAACGTTTTGAGCGCGAGTGACTTTCTTATTTGAATTTTATTCAGAACAACATTGGAAGTTGCCTTGTGTATCATAGATGGTGCCAAAGAGCGACACGTTCAGGGAGGCCTATTAATCACATTGGTGGAAATGTGATGGAGCCGATTCTGGTTTAGTGATTAGAACACTCTGGCATGAATCTGAATAGATGTGGGTTCGAATCCCGCAAATCGGCAAAACTCATGTTTCCCACCAAAATTATTTATTGATTTAAACACGTGGTATATTCAGGAGATCAGAAGAGGAACGATGAGCAGTTAAGCTAAATGCTTCAGGTATTGTAGTTGTCTGCAACAATTTGCGAAAGTGTTGATTCCAGATATTGAGGATAGAGTGCATAAAATGCCTTTTGCCAATCACATGAACAACAGAATGCGTTTCACCATGATCAGCATGTAGGGCTGTGCAAAACCAAATGATCTACACGTTGCAATCACCATGGCCAGTGATGCAATAAAGGCTGGAAGTTGTTAGCGTCAAGAGTCTCAATAAAGTAGTCATCGCACTGGTTAGGCTCTATTAGACTCATAACAACACGGTTGGATCTCCGGATTGGTCAGCAAGCAGTAGCAACCTCAACTATAACTACCATTCTAAGAACTGTAAAATCTGCCATGGAAGTGACACACCATCAGAATTATATACTTCCCAATTTCCCGAAGAGTTGCTTAATGTATCGCGAACCATTCCCCTACCACTAAAAGACGTATACTTTACTCTATATCGTTCGTTTAATTCAGTGATATCCAACTTCTCTAAGACCGCTGGCCATTTTTCTTTCGCCAATATTTCGCGGGCCAAAAAAAAAAGAATAGGACAAGATAGGTAATTGAAAAATCAGTTTATGTCATCTCAAAAAATTATTTTATTTATAAGAAAAACAATAAGTAATAATAAACGAATATAAATTTTCTAAACCTTATCAAATATTTAATAAATTTAATGGGAGCATTGTGGCCGTAGTTGTTGGGCAATAAGAATAGAATGAGTAAGTTGAAATAATGCAATAATAATTGCAAATTGAATGAGTAAGTTGAAGATTGCATATCAAGTAAAGTAATATAAGTTGACAAAAAATTATAAGGTGGATTACATATATTTATTTAAAATTTCAAGTAAAAATTTGATTTTGTTCGCGGGCCACAAAACCTTTGTACGGGCAGCTAGTTGGACAGCGGTGCTCTATAGTAAGGTCATACTAGATAAGCAAATTAAAAATTCTTACTTTTTACCTATCTTCCTATTGCTTTTCGCTCGTATTTGTGTGTTTGTCTATTTATCAGTTTTTCGGTTTGTGCATTTGTCAAAGCATTGTTCCATCATAACTTTCGAACGCGATGGAAAAATGTTATGATTTATGTGTAAAATGATAGTTTATGATGCGGGGAGTGTCATAGGCTATAAAAAAAACTTATCCCTTTGCTTTCTTTCCCCTAAAAAGAGGGAATACGAAAATGATTGTTTGTCTATATCTCCAGAACTCGAATTCCAAAAGTAACAATCTATGCATCAAAAAATGCGCGTGAAACGGGGAGTGTCACAGGCTATAAAATTTATCTTCCCTTTCCCTCTTCCTCCTAAAAAGCGGAAATATGAAAACGATTGTCCCCTTATATCTTTTGAACGCGAGGACCTAAGATTACAAGTTTGGTGTCAAAATGAAAGAACCGTGGTAGACTGTTTCAAATTTCCCCCTTCACTATTCTCTACCCCCACAAAAACGGATGAAACGTAACAAGTTATATCTGAAATTAAACTTGTGTCGTCTCCATTGCATTGGACTACCTTAAGCACGATTGCAAAAAAAGGGGTAAATGAGTCGATGTTTATGAGTCATAGATGAAGGTTTCTGAAGGTAGGTTTTTAAGTGACAAAAAGAAAATATTTAAAAAAAATCGAAAACAATCAAAATATATATCTTCCAATATGCTCCCTAAAGAATATTGATGGTGCAATCAGTCACTGAATTCGTATTCATATCAAAGGAAGATAGAGCGCCAATTTACTTACTCAACAAGATTGCCGGCTTCCTACTATCTACCTTTGACGTGAATATGATTTCAGTGACTGAATGCACCATCAACATCATTTTGTTTCATTTTCTACTTTTTAGGGCACATATGAGAAGTTAGGTATTTTTGATTTTATTTTTTCCATTTATTTATATTTATTTCTTAAATATGAATTTATCTTGCTGATCAAGCAGTAGATGCTTATTTTAGCAATATCGTTATTTATAGCAAAATCATGATTTAATGGACATGTGGGGAATGGCTTTTCTTACACTAAACTTAGGTTTTCATTAAATGAAGTTTATGCAAAATCAGTCAACCAATCAATAATTTATTTCATCATATAATTTTTCTCTAAAAATATAAACTATATGACTGAACCCATTGGCGTAGAGAGAGAGAAGGAGTTGGGTTGTTTCACCTCTGAGCAGCACTTTTTTGCACGTCATGGGCTAAATGGCCAGATCACAAAGACCCTGAAGGCTAAGAGAATGTTGGGGTAGGTGACCCACTGGAACGGCTCTTGGGAGGCAGATGGTAGCCTCTCGTCAAGCTATCTAGATTGTTCTTTATCGAGCACAGAGAGTATGGCTCTCCCGCACATGGGGCTACGTATTAATGTTCCATCCGACGGACGGAGGCCTTACCAAGACCATCGGTGTCTCCTACTGACCGTTGCCAGGGAGGGGAGATTTTCCGCCCTGACCACGGTGAGATTCGATCTGAACGCTCCCAAGTTCGAGTCCCGCAGCTAGGACTCGAACCTGCGAATATGCAGATTGCGAGCCTGGTGGCTAAAGAATGAGCCATCTCCGCCCCTGAGAGAGAGAGAGAGGGGGGGGGAGCGGGATCCATGGGGTCTGAACCTCTTGTCTCTTAAAATAAGATTTGTAATATAAAATAAAGATTGAATAGATAAAAATCTTAAAAAAGATTAATGGTTTTGATTACTTATATTAACAAAATTTTGCTGCCTGATATATTTTCCTTTTGGATTGATGCTGATTTTAAATGCCTAACATACTCTCTAAATTTGGGAACCTCCAATGAAAAATTCTGCTTACATCACTGAGTGAAACTAAAAACCAGGTAGTATGTCAGAGTCACTAGAGGACGTGTTAGTTGCAATAATGTATACAACAAATTCCAACTCATCGTACCCAATATTTGTTCAACATATGCCATAGAAAAATAAAACACTTTAATTTGTATTTTCATTTCTAATTTCAAAAGACATCTGATTGCAATTTTTTAGCCGCAGCTTACTAATAATGGCAATGAGCAATTATTTAGGTGAAAATTATCATTAAAAATTTACTTTTGGGAATTCATCTTTTACGACGTAATGCATATAACTATGATAAAATATTATATTTAAAAAAGTAATTCAATAACTTTCTCCAATACATCATGTGAATAAGCATTTTATGTTCAACCCTTTATTTGCTCCACTTCCGAATTTCATTTCCAAACTTAGAGCAGATTCTTGGTTTTTCATTATTCAGCTGAATATGGTCGGGTAAGACAAAATTTTCTATTCCACTATTTTTGATGGAATATTTGAATTTCTTATTTACTTCATGCATAATTTTAACTTTTCCCATTATATCACGATTATTTCCTTTATTATCCAGAACAAACAAAAAATAAATAAAAACGAAACACTAGTGAAAAAGCATCATGCCATGCACAAAGCACCTTCAATTCAATCGAAAATTAAAGTGATTGATGCCAAAAGTGTCGTATCTGCGAAAGTGTTCAACATGTGACGTCACTGGGAAAAAATTCTGATTGTGTGATAGCGATTTCAGCAGAGAGTAAAAGAAAATTCAATTGCTGTTTCCATAAGTATACACAATCGTACTAAATCGAGGTACGAGTTCTGGGAGATTTAAAAATTTCTTACTCTAAAGGTGCGTTATTTATTAAATCGAAATCCATTGAATGGTATATTGCTTAAAATGATCTTCGACTGGCACCAGAAAGGAGATCCACTAAATATTGAGTTCATCCAGGACGAACTCTATATCTTAATTTCGTTGTAAATATAGTTATGGGCGTCCGCAGAAAATTTTGTAGGGAGGGGCAAAGTTTGGAGACAAATAATTACATCAATAAATTTTTATTTAGTTATTTAATTTTTTAGGGTTTTTATTTTTCACAAGTAGATTATAGAATACAGTATTGCATCAATACAAAAAGACATACATAATGTATATAAATTAATTACGTTTAAATTGTTACGATTATAATTTGTGGAATTTTTACTCGATCCCAGGGGAGCAAGTGCCCCGTTTGCCCCCCTCTGCGAACGCCCATGTATACATTATATATTCCATAAGTTTAGAATCAAATCTTAGATATTTAATATTTTTGAATCAGCGGATGTTGAAGTCTTATGCTCAGATTTTTTTTTATTCGAAAGATTCTTCATCCAGCACTCTTTGTTCTTATAAGTAACTGCATGTCATACATATAACATTTATTATATACCTACCTAACAAAGGCTTGGTAATATATACAACAATGAATCTACAACACATCATTGTTTTATAAGCACTTAATCACTGTTAGGCTGCTTAAGTATCATGATGACAATGGATATAGAGGAAAAATGGTCGTCAGCCGGGTGTGATGAACCTACCCCATGTGCTCATATGCCAGGTGGTCTGACCAGTGAGCTACCGGCCACTGTCGAATCTTTTCTCTATTAATGATGTTGAAGTTGAACCATACACCATAGAGTCAGTCACTGTTTTGAATGCATTTGGAGACTCTATCCCTCAGAGGCATTACAAGCATATGCAAATGATCAAGAGCCTCCTGACTGACTTTTTTTGAGTAAATCTCCATCTCTTTCGTTTCTGTTATGATCACCAGCACCTTGTGGTTACACAAATTATTCCACAGTATATCATCGATTTACTAAGCATTCAATAACTATTAGGCTGTTTAAGTATCATGATGACAATGGGTGTAGTGGAAAAATTATCTTGATCCGAGTGCGATCAGAACTATAGTTTTCATGACATGTCAATAGGAGGGCGTGAGTTATTTTTCCTTAATAATTATTAATTTTCCTTAATTTTTCCTGCAAAAAGCTGCTGGCAAATTATATGAATATATTACTGAGGCCCCGGAAAAATTCACGAAAAAGAATATGTTATCGTGGTCCGGCGGTAACACTAGTATTCTCAAACCTTCCCTACTCAATATCCTTTATCAATCAATACAATATTTTACTAGCTATTGACTACTTTAATAAATGTGCATTAATATTCCAAACACTTTAAAAATATATTTTCGAAGTTTGCGTATATTTTACGAGAAAACCTCTGCGCTCTGCTGTTGATAATCACTCCTGTACAACATACAGCGTTATATTCTCCCAAAAATAAATTTTTCCCGCTTGATAAATGTTTTTCTGCTTTACCACCTTCCCCTCGCACATAAAGCATTAACTCAAGATGCCAGCTCATGTTTGTTTTTCGCATTTATTATTCATTAAACCGCCTCGTTTTAGTCTATATTGAGCTACGGTGGTTTTTGTTTTACTGAATAAAGGCTTGATGCAAAGCTGTTCGAAAATTTTGACACTGTTCAATTATTTCGCTTGAAAAGAAATTTTTTATATGACTGCAAAAAATCGGAAATCTTTCGTAAAGCCATTATCAATCACGCTATTCTTCAATAACTTTATTTTTGTATTTAACGCATTACATTTTGTGCACATTTTTATACATTTTGTTGACTACAGAATTAGTACGTATTTTCGCTGATTACTGGATTAATATTACGTGCATTGCATATTTTATAAAATGAATCTTCAAAATAGACGTATTTCTTTTACTGTACATACAGTTTTATAAATTTGTTCAATTAGCCAGATCAGACTTGGTCCTAATTAGTCCGGAAAATCGGATTTCTGCAGAATGACGCTTGCATTCTTAATTTTAAATCACTTAGAACATAATTGCTAGTTCAATAATTTAATTATTAATTTTTACTTTTTCTGATAGTATGGATAGATTTTTAAAAACATTTTTTTTCGCAATTTTGAGATTAAACCATTCACCTTATAGAATATATTGCAACATGGCGACTCAAAATTGCAAACGGTAACAAACTTTTTCTTCCACGTAGTATTCGCAGAAGAACCAATAAAATGATGACTTCTGTGCTTTGCGATATAGCAAGTCATGTGATTTGCTTTGATTAAAATATCCTCACGAAACATGCTATAGATTTTTCAATTCATGATAATATATTTTGATTTAAGGCATTTGATTTAATCAAGTTATTACTACTTCTCCGATAAGAATTATTAGTAAAAGAGAATAAATCGATACACTAAAAGTCATTAATTTTTAGTATATATAAATGATTTATGTGAACTTGATATCGAAGAAAATTTAATTACTTTTGCTGATGATACAGCTTTAATTTACACTGTCGACGATTTGAACTTTCTAATAACTTTTAATTAGTTATTAAACATGGTTAAATTATGTATTTAAAACTAGAATTTTTTAAAATAAATTATTTTTGAATACGTATAAAACAAAGTGTATCTATAAATGTATATATACAGGGTGTCTCAAAAATATAGGTACCAACTTTTAATGGAGGTAGATAACATATAAAGAATGAGAATTGCATAGGAACACATAACCGGAAACGTCACTGTAAGTCAATAGGCGGCGCTGTTCATCAGTTCACTAGAAGGAAAATTTCGGATTTCCTCATTCGAGCGGTAGTCGGCTGATGAAGAGCATGCAAAGGTATTCGAACAGGGAGCTGGCAGACATGCACTTAGTGTGTGGAATAGCTGAGGGCAACGGACGAGCCGCTCAACGAATGTATCAAGAATACTTCCCACACAGACATGTAGAGTCGGTCAAAAAAGTATCCGAAGGCTATGGTTGTATACAAAATTAAAAAAAAACAACTAGCAACGATTTTTTTAGAAATTAGTGATCTGGCAATCTTCATGTACAGTACACGAAGGTTGCCAGATCATTAATTTCTAAAAAAATCGTTGCCAGATATTTTTTTTTGAATTTTGTATGCAACCATAGCGTTCGGATACTTTTTTGAGCGACTGTACCGGGCCACCATTTGTTTGCGCGTGCGCATCAAAATTTGTGCGATTATGGATCATTAAGAGCTGTAACATTATGAAATGTATCATCTAGTACGCCATTTGTAATAATTATGTTCAATAAATGTTTTCCCATTAATCACTGTCTTGTGTCCTTTCAGATCTTGTACCTCTGCTACCACTTTCCCATGACGTTTCCGGTTATGGGTTCCTATGCAATTCTCATTCCTTTAGATGTTATCTACCTAACCTAAAAGTTTGTACCTATGTTTTTGAGACACCCTGTATTATATATATATATAACAAAGTGTGTCATAAGGGCAATATGATTATCTACGTAACAAACTCTTTTACAGCGCTTTGGAATGTATCGGTGAAAATTGTTCGGTGAAATTCTCCTCAACTATTAAGGGAGTTGATTATCTGAAATATTTTGGGTGCTTTTGCAGACATTAAATTGGAATGTGATTAAAATGATAAATATTGTAACACCATGATTATATTATATTAGACAATTTCTAGATATTTCGAATTTAAAGATGATATATAATTATTGGGTTAAGTCTTATTTGAAATATAGGTTTACTTATTGTGGTGTTGCATATTTTACTAATATTAACAAATTAATTGAAACTCAAAATCGAATTATAAAGTGTATATTAAGGAAAGGAAAATATGAAAATGTCAAACACTTATATAAGGACATTGATATTTTACCAGTTAGAAAATTTTATATTCATTCAGTTTTAATACATTTATTCAACAATGCTTATATTACAGGTATTGATGATGTGTGGTATGAAATAAACAGAAGAATTGGGATTGCTGATGGGACTTTTAAGAATCTGTGGAGAGTGCGTAAAAATAGTCGTTTAAATCTAAAGCTTAAAATTAGGCTGCATAATAGTTCTTTCTTTCTAAAGTTAGTTATGGTAGCGAAACATGGACCATTTGTAAGCGCGATAACAGGAAATTTTATGTATTTTATTCCATATTATAATGATGTTTGATGGCATTTATTTATATGCTAATGACATCTAATGACAATTAACGTATTATATCAACTGAAGAACCACTGAAGAACCAATATCATGGGCATTAGGTGGTTTGACTTTGTAAGTAATGATGAGATTAGAAGAAGGAGTCAGCAACTTCTTTTGAGCAGCATTTTGTTCAAAGACTTTGGTTTGCTTGGTTTGGACTGCTTTGGTTTGGCTATGTTGCCCGTAAAGGTTCGGCAAAAGGGGGAGATCTAGGATGCGATGGCAGACGGTGTTAAACAGGACCTTCTTAGAATTTGCCTACAGTGGTTCAAATGCAGCAGCTGTAGACCAGGACGGACATGTTTGGAGAACAAAATTACACAGTCTGATTGGACCTCCGTAGCCCATGGCTGCATGAGGATTTCGTATATATGTACGTATGTTTATATTACATATACAAAGAAAACAGTCAAGTTTTCTCCTAAACGGTAAGATATCTAACTCCAGAGAGAGTTGAAAGTTAAAAAGCTACTTCTCATTCGTGAAAGGACTTTTCTGACAGATGTTCGTCAAGTACAGATTAATTCTAGAAACTCTTATAGAACATTATGAAAGTTTTGGAATTCTCATTAAATAATATTTATTTTAAACTTCCATCCATTTAATATAAAGCAACTGTCTTGGTAATTATGTGGTCAGCGTGGTTGGCTAATTCTAAGATTAAGCCTCGGATAAAGCAGGGATATTATTTTTACTTATCTTCCTATTATTTTTGTTCGCTCTTTGTCTGTTTCCGGTTTGTCAGTTTGAGTAATTGTCAAAACAGTCATTCCACCACAGCTTTCGAACACAATGGACAAACATAATAATTTATGTGTCAAATAAGAGCTTATGACTCGAGGAGTGTAATAGACTGTAAAAAAATGACCTTCATGCTTTTTCCACTCCCCCCCCCCCCCGCCCTAAAAAGGAGAAATATGAAAACTGTTGTTTCGCTATCTTCAGAACGCGAGTGCCGAATGCAACAAGTTGTATGTCAAATGAAAGCTTGTGATTTAGAAAATTTTGTGGACACTAAAAATATATCCCTCCCAGTTGACGTCTTTCCCCCTAAATAAGGGAAATTGTAAAAGTCTTTCTTTCATTATATCTTCCGAATGCAAGGACCTACAGTTACGAGTTAGATGTCAAATGAAAGCCCATAGGATGACAGTCATGACTACTTCGAATTAGCCGCCCCCCAATATTTTCCTCCTCTCCCTAAACCGGGACTGAAATTTAGGAGATCGACCTTAACGAATTATATCACAAATTAAAGCTTGTAGCCTTGCCAATGTCATGAGCAATCTCGGACATGACTCAAAAAAAAAGGGAAGGAAAAATGTAATCGATATTTATGAGTCATATATCAAATGAAATATTTAGAAGGTAGGTGTTTTCAGTGACAAAAATATATATAAAATTAAAAACTACCAATAAAAACTACCAATGCCTTAACTGGCATAGTGGCTAGGCAGCTAGCGACTGTTCCAGCAAGGCAAACTTTGTGTGTTGTGTTAGCTCTAACTAAGGCAGTGGTCAGCAGCGACTTCGGTCTTAATAGGGCATGTCCTTGTATGAGAAGGCCTGTATTAAGTTAGGAGTAGCTTCTAGGATTCTTCTCTGTCCTATATATCGCAAATAAAAAAAAAATAAAAAAAATAAAAAAAAGATTCCTACACGTGCCCTAAAATGTAGAAAATAAGCCTAAAATATATCGATGACGGAATCAGTCACTGAATTCGTATTCACTTCAAAGGAAGATAGGGCCTACTCACCAAGATTTCCGGCTCCGTATCGTCCATTGAAGTGAATGCGAATTCAGTGAGTGATTGCACCATCGATATGTTTTAGGTTTTTTTTTTTTAGGACGCAAATAAGTGGACAGGTGCTTTTTAATTTTTTAAATTTACTTCTATCTTTTGTTATATCTTTCTGCTGCGTTTCCGCCTTCTTCACAGGTTTTTTCTATGACGTATCATTTTTACATGCTTCTGTCAGAACTCTGCGACCTATTGTGGACACGTCCTGATTGTCTGCGACTGAACAAGCAACTGATTATGGGTGAGTACTTTATAATATAAAATATTTTTAAAAAGATCTTAATCTCTAAAAATCTCTTAATAGTAGATCACAAAAATATTCAATTTTATATAACACTCCTGTCATTACTATAATGAAATGCATATCGGTATCGGTCTATACCTTTTCATAATGTGAAAGTTCTTTACCATCTCATTATTAAAATTCTTTAACTATGTTTAAAAAACTTAGAGGTTTAGCCATACTACTTTACCATTATTCATGCTCATCTCTCCAGGACACAATGCTGAAAAGATACGACTTTAAGAATATTGAGTGTACATATATCCTTCGAAATATGCTTTTTTTTTTTCGTTGTTTGGCCATGGGAATCAGTTTTATAACCAGGACTGGAGATACTTCGTCTTCACTCGCTTATATGACGAATCAGTTTGATAACCAGGACTTTTTATTCCTTCACTTACATGACTCGTCACTCGCAGAATGTGAGAGGCACCAATGCCATTCAAACACTTTAACATTTTGTTTACTCGTTTCCTAATGCATTTCAGCTATATTTGTAATACACATATGTATGAATGTATAAACTATGTCCACTATAATTATGTAAAGATTATATTGAAACTTCTCATCTAGAAACGAATCATCCATTACAACATAAGGTTATATGGGGAAATTCTTCCCTACATGCGCTCTTTCGAGACACGCTTGGTTTTACACGAAGGAGTCCATGACATATCTCGAGGGCAACTTGTATTTAGCCACATAGGGTGATAAGAATGATGTTGTGTCGATAATATTTGTCTGTTTTCTAAAGACTGAATGGTACTGGGTACATTTTCCAGACAAGGCATAGAATATTTATAGAGATCATGGTATCCTCACAAGAATTTTGATTTTAATACACTCTAAGCAAATCTCTTCAGATCTCGGTGTCCATCTTTCTGCCATAAGAGAACCTTGTTTGTTTTCAGTGGAATAAATTGTATTCTTTCTTAATTGAAATATAATTAAAAAATGCTTTATACCTTCTTAACTAAATGGATCCCGTGGGAAAAATTCTTAATTACGAAAAAATATAGAATATATCTCCATTATTTGTTGTATTACATAGCAGAAATCTGAAAAACGGCTTATAATCCAAAGAAAAACTATTTTCTGCTGCTGCACTATTAAAATTAGGTAACTCCCTAAGGCATTGTATCGATGATGGTGATATAAAATAGTATTCTAATGGCTAGCAGGGTCAGTTGCAGTTTTAATCGAAAAGGTAAAACTGAGCTTTCTACTATCAAATTTTAATAAAATTTAGCATGTTATATCTTTTTTTATTTATTATTCATGTAATTATCGTGATCACTTTACCCAAGACAAAGGTTTAAAAACAACAACAAAATTTCTTCATTTGTTTTTGCGACGTTTTGCACAACCCCAAAATCAAATGTTCTTATCAAAATATTTACGAAAATAAATTTTTCCCCTCTACTCATCTAACCAAGAATTTATACGTTAATACACAATTAAAATGATAAAGCCTCATTTCATTTTAAATAAATAAAAGAGGTTTCATTAAAATGCGTGAAGCAAATACTTGCTATTTTTATGCCAACTTCAAACATATGGGCTCACATAAACAAGCGTTCAGGCATTAACCTTGGATTGTACATGAGGTGTTAACTGGAATCATATATTTCTTTTATTTGGCGCTCTGTTGTAAAAGTCCCTATTTCAGTTTTTTTGTTCTGAAGCCCGAATTAAAAACTGCGACATGCGCTATTCCAAAGATCCGAAACGTGTCGGTGTTGACTGCCGGCGGAGCACTACGGGTACGTGGTACTTTTGCGCCCAGGCGTCATTGACACGAATAAGCACGTTCCACCGCATCTTATCTGGACCGTTTGGCAGTTGTCCAGGAGCGAAGAGCCACTACACTCAATGGACTGTTTGTATTGACGTGCTGCGATGCAACTTCAAGAAGGTGGCTTGCAGTTCTCGAAAGTTACTAAGTCAATTTCTACCAGCATAGAGAGCTCCAGAGCTCAGTTGTATCCAAATGCATGCTTGAAGCATTGCGTATTTGAATGGAGTGATTAAAGTTCCTAAAGTATTGTGTAATTGTTTTCCTCACAGCAATGTCAGTGACATCTTATTTTAATAATTTCGTTTCCGTTATATAATAGCTTAAAAGGCAGTGGAATACACTTTACTAAGTTCATTAGCTGTTAATGTAGCATTAGTAGGATTCTACGGCAAATATGAAGAATAAACATAATAAGAATGTTTATTTTAAGTTCATTGGACAGATTAACCCCGAATAGCTAATAGCGCTTCGCAGATAATAGATTCAACAGTTTATTCTAAACTTACATACTCAAACAACCTACATATAATATTTGGAATGCATTTAATTATCTAATCTACATCCATGAAATTACTTTATTGTTCCTTAACTTGTAGTTTCTCTCGTTGTGCTTGTGCAACAACAATAATGCAAGCAATAATTATATTCCTTGAACACTGATAATATTGCTTCCTGCATACCAATCTATACCTGATAGATCCATAGCTAATAATACCACATTTTACAGTGACTGCTAGAGATATATAATTCTAGCAAATATTCGTATCATGTATTTTATATCGTATGTATTTACTATAGGCAATGAATACTGCAATGCTGCTAAAATATCGTTAACCTTTCTTGAACGAAATTTAAGAGACATAAAATAGTCTTTTTAAAATGTATTGTGTTTTATTTATTAGTTAAGCTCTTAATTTGGATATTAATAAAGAAACGAATGAAGAGGCAAAAGTACATTTCATTCGGTGACAAAAGCACAATCCACTTTTTCTGGAAACTTGTGCATATAACTATTTATTAAAATGTAATTCTGTTTAAGGTGAAATTTTCATTCCTCCATTTACTGAAAATAGAATGCAGACTTTTGCTTAATTGTCAATAAAACCATTTAATTGTGGTAGACTCATTATTGATTACTCAGTTGTGGTTGAATCTGCAAGAATGATCAGAGTTTAAGGTATCTACTGCTTCAGAGTTTAAGGTTTTTTAGCCCGACACCCGTGCGATAAAATAATTAGTTCTGCACATTGTGACTTTACGTTTAAAAGGTTTTGTTATATTTTACAAGCAAAATTTACTGCATTCCTCTCAATTCTGCACTTTAAATAGCAATAACATTACACCTCAATGGACTTTCAAAGGTGATCGAAAAGTCGCGCAACCCACAGTTAACACACATATTTCGTGAGGCTAATGATAATAATATATAAAAATTATGCAGCTAACAATATAAGTTATAATCTGACCTTTCTAACAAAAGAAGAATATAAATGTCATTATGACATATACTGAAAATCGCCTCCTTGTTCATGGATGCAGGAACGAGCTCTTTCTATCATACTTGATGCCACCTTTTGAAGCACCCGAAGATTGATGTTTGCGATCGCTGTTGTAATATTCGAGTTCATCCAGTGTGTGAGGATTATTTTGATACACAAATCCTCTGAAATATCCCCAAAGAAAAAAAATCTGCAGGTGACAAATACGGTGATCTTGGGGGCCACAAGCCTTTATAAATGAGACGGTCACCGAAAAACTGTAACAACAGCTTGTTTTCATTCGACGTGTGGCACGTGTCTCTGTCTTGCTGTAACCATCAATCGCGTTCAGCTATCTCAAATAGTGCAAGAAACTGTGTGATGAGGTCTTGGTTCTATTTACCTTCATCTCAAAGAAAATGGGCACCACTACATGACGACGTGATATCGCACACCACGCTTCGTTTTTTTGTGTATGAGAAAATATAGAATTTTTTGTTCATGAGAAAACAAATTTTATAGCTTTGGCTATTCACATAGCCACTTAGGTGGAACGCAGCTTTGTCACTAAAACATTATATCACGCTGCACTATCCATGTTCTTCAACAAATGACTGAAGCCATCGACAGCAGACTACGCGTTTTCCTTTATTCAGGTAAGGATCCAGGCTCACAATATTGAAGGTGTAAGTGTCTCACAGCTTTCTGAGCACTTCCGTACGATATTCCTGCTTGCACTGCCTGTCTCCTGACACTCTTTGTAAGAGACTGCTGTAATGTTCTCTGCATATTAAAACCAAGTTTAGAGTCGGTCAACGCGGTAGGTCTCCCGGATCACCTCTTGGCAACTGATTCCTGTTTCCTGGAATTCTGTTTCCTAAAAGATTTGTTTCCTGGAAACGATCTTTCAGGTTTCCTGGAAACTGTTACACTGATCTGTTTCCTGGAAACGTTACACTGATCTGTTTCCTGGAAACGTTACACTGATCTGGCTGCCATCGACTTCTGAGAGACTGCAGCAGCCAGATATTTATTATGAAACTCCTTGGCAACAAGTGCATACGAATTACTACCAAAATAATGTTCCAAAGTGAAAACTTGTTGTGCCTGGCAAAAAAAGACATTTCACTTCCTCTATGAACAAAGCTACACTGATGTTATCCTGTACCTGTCATACTGCAGTCAGCATCTCCGATAGTTTTCAATATCTTATGGTGCCATCTATTGAGATGGAGAATAGTTTGCTACTATTTCGAAACATTTTCCATAAACTTTAACTTTGGGTCTCATGACTTTCCAATTACCCTGCATAAAACGAGAAATCAAGAGGGATTTCTCTGCCTTCACTTTAACTTCCATTTGACTTCGAACTTCTGACCTAAAATTTCGCATTTGTTTCTGAAATCTGACACCAGAATTACATTACTCTTAGGCACCAATATCCACTTTCGTAGTACATAAAGCTCATGGTTAGAATGAAATTTGACCTCTTATTGACCTTAAACCACACAAAGAATCTCAAACTTTTTATTCGAAACTACACCTAAAATTACTTCACAGTGCCAAATTTTCAGAGCCGTACTGCTTCTGCACCATAGCCTAGAACTAGCTTCATCTCCCCAGTCCCTTCCACTCAGTCACTCACTCACGTACTCATTCATTCCCAACGCATCAAATATACTGTATAAGGTTGAAAAACTGGAAGAAGTGGTCGGATTTACATAAAAATTGGCAGCTGAGTGCAACATGGCGGCATAAGCAAATGATTATTTAATATACAGTCATGATGCTGTTGCAACTAAATGCTAAACGAATTTGCCGTCAGTATAGATCTGAGCGATCCAACGATCAAAACCCATAGGAATAATGTTATGTACAAGATAACAAGACAATGTATACATCAGCATATCACCAGCTTACGAGGTGTGGGGATAGCTGAGTCAGTAACACATCAGACTCATAATCTCCAGTTTCCAGGTTCGAGTCACCTGGCCTAAAAATGAGGGCTATCTCCACAAAATTCCCCGCCATGCCCTCGGTAAGTAGGGGACACCGATGGGTAGGGAAAGGCTGCCATCCTTAGGGGTGAGACGTTAAGCCGTGCCCCTGTGTTGGAAGAGCCATGCATGTTAAAGAACACATTGGATGGTCTTGATGAGAGGCTACCATGTCTCCTAATGGTTGTCCAGTGGGTCCCCTTCCCCCACAATCTTCTCTGAGCACTCAGGGTCCTTGTAACCTGGATATTTACTCTATTGTATGTAAATAAAGTGTTGCTCAGAGGTAAATCAGCCAAACTCAACCATCTTACGACATTTGAGAAGGTTGGCTCATTGACTCCTAGATATAGAGTGATAAAGCCGGCATATAGTGCAACATGTCCCTCATAGCCATACGATACTAATTCGATGCTGGCAAAAATAGTTGCGAGAAGCCACACACAGTCATCAGTAAGGACCTAGTGCACAGTGGAGGAGAACGCTATGGCAGGACGGACTGGTGTTTGTGACAAGCGTTTACTGCACCAACGGTAATGCTAGCCACCATCACATGAGTGGTTACGCCAGCCTTGCGTCACCTCGTAACACGATGAACAATTATCCAGTGACAATTAGAGACAGTTTTGCTTGCATGTTAGCCATTGCATTGTCTTCCACTGATTGCTAGGATCGATAACAGTGCCTGAAGTGGTGCCAACCTGAAGGAACTTAGGATGCGTGATGACATCCTAAGTTGCTAAGTTTATGATGAATCCCGATTTTGTCTTGTAGTCGATGATCGCTTTATGCACAGGTGGAGATGACACTATCAATCTGTGATATAGCTTCCAGCATCTACTGTCCAAGCACCTGATGCTACGTCGGGGGTTCAATAGGTCATGATATCTGGTCTTCTCTAGTATGTCTCCCAAGCACATGGTAAATAAGGCTGTACATTAATGATACCTAGAATACGTAGAATTCTCCTTCATTGCAGGAGTACCTAGTACACATTCTACTAATAACACTGGATAATGTCTATGACTTGTAGACACTCTTTCATTAGCAACCAAGTCCACAGATTTATCATCCATCGAAGATGATTGTACTTTGTAGGTAGTGCTCTACAGACTCGTCAGAAACTGGGTCAGATTTCTGTCGCCATCAGAGACCATCTGCAACATACATACATCTGCCTCAGGACCTTAGTTAATGCCTGTACAACTCCACGTCATTCGTGTACCTGTATGTATCACGGGGTTTAAAAGGTATTGACTACCGCCCTGTAATTAGGCTGTGTATAAAATAAATTTGTGCTTTTGCTCTGTAACTGTAATCATATATTTATTTTCTGATAATTTCTCTTTCCTGTGATTATTATCTAAAACTACATCTTCTAGGTAGGGCAATTTCAATGTCACAGATTGTATGTTAGATATCTTGGCTGCTATGTTTGCTATTCTTTATCACATCTCAATTGTCAATTCATGTATTCATTAGCATAGTTATCGGTAAGTACGTTTAACACAGTGAGGGGATGCAAGTTTACGTATTTTCAAAGTGGAGCAAACATCGAAATTGGCAACATACCTATTTTTAACGTTATTGCGAGTTTCCAGTAGAATACCTTTCAAATGAGGATATCCCTTTCTAATACTCATTTGCTGATAATTGATGAAATGGTCGTTAAGTGTTTTTCAAATTCAATTATTTATAGTTATGTTGCCAATCATATTTTTAAATTTGGAAGTGAGTAATAGTTTTTTACAATATTTTCATCATTTTTTTTCTAATGCGGAATCTGATAAATATTGAGATCTCACAGCGTATGGACTGCACAGTTGAAACATTCGATGTCGTAACGATACTTTAAAAAAAATTGCTAAACTGCGAGAAAACGGCAGTAAAGTTTATCAATGGCTTCATGAAACAATCCATAAATATTGATATATGAATAGATGTTTTCTATTCATATATCAATATTTATGGAATGAATTAGACGATTTTAGGAATGAACATTTTTTTCTACTCTGAAAATTTCCAATACATTATTGCTTAAATTTTTCTTATCATAAAGCTTGTTTTGATAATTTTAAATTTCAATGAAGCATATACTATACAGAGAAAACTTTATAAACTTAAATCCCGCCAAGTTTCGCGCGAAAAGTATGTCCATTGATAATTTTTCCCATCGATAACTTCATTAATATCATTCCACCATTAACGTACTACTCAGTTCACATCTGTTATTGTTACTACTCCATCTGTAATAGTTACTACTCCATAGGCGTTGGCAGCGCTCCCATAAATGTCGGACACTTTCACAAGAATTACTCTCGACCCATGTCAGCTAGGAACCCGATTTCTTAACCCAACACCGCTTGAATGAAGTGGGACCACCACACTGAATTTCGGATCAATTGCTGAAATACCCGAGAAACCACAAGGAACCGGAAATTACTGCCATCGATGAGGTTAAACCGCAGACGGACAAGAGGCGTGTCCACCCTCGCGTTCGGAATTATGGACATTATATAACATGATTTTTCGTTTTTTGAACATATTTAAAAACTCTCTTTTCCATAAAAAATTAAATAGCAAACAAAACAAGCATAATATGGTCATGACAAAAGTTTTACCTCTGCCACCAGCATCTGTGTAGCTCAGAAGTCGACGACCTATGGATGCCTGACCCTGAAGCCATTTAAAATGACATGGGAATATTGAAAACGTCTCATGCAATAAATGCATAACGAAATGCAAAAATGTTCTTGACCTCTACCAAAAGAATAATTAGCACGCGCCATGAAATTAGTTTCTGATCCCTCCTAGTCTAGTGGGACTATTTTATCTTTTTGAAAAAGGGTTTAGTGATGAAAATAATTATTTGAACTTTCTCAAGCATATTCCTTTCAAACATGGACATTTCTCAAAACATCTATCAATTACAATTATGACAACATTATAAACTCTACATTAGAATGATTAATATATTTCCACCTACATTTGCCATTTGGCGTAATAAACAAAATTATAATAAGTTGAAAAAAATTCGTTTTACCATGAGCAGGTTGGAACTCACGGGGTTACAATCCCAATTTTTTTCAGCTTATTATTTCATGAGTTCCATGTCGACAGGATATCTCCTGTGATTATCTACTATTAAAATAAGATAAAGTTTGCATGTAGAATATTCTTTATAACTAAATAGCAACACCTCGTTGTGGTTAAAAAGTCAGTACCTTCGAAGAAACAACGAAAACGGTCGGGAAGAATTAATTTAGTGATAAACATGAACAAAATGAAAAGTACTTAATCTTAGCTTATTTTAAAGTAGTAAATAGAAGCTCTACATCATTAATATTTTTTACACTACTCTCTTGTTTGACATTTCAACTGATGCAATGCTTAAAATAGTAATGAATTTCTAGAGGAAAAGAATATTTTAAAGGATTTATTTATTTTACAACTCAGCGTTCATCTCATGTATTAATAAATGCAACATTATAATAAAATAGTTTTTACACTAAACAATTATTAAAATTGGAAAATTTGTGACTTTTAAAGTATATAAATAACTAAGCGGAAAAATGCTTACCCTGGAATATTTGTCAAATGACAATGAATTTCAATAATTATTCTTCAACAAGAAGTTAATATTTCAGTCTTGAAATGAAACAATACACTAATCGTTCAACGTAATGGAAATCTAGAATAAGAAAGGTTTTTCCACATTATTTGTGCTATTGCGAATATTTGCTTTTATACCATTATTATGAGATGAACAATCAAACTGTTCTAAAACCCCATTCTCATGTATTCAGAGAAAAGCAAGAAAACGATTATTGGACCTCTGCAAAGAGAGCACTTTTGTTTTAACATAATGCTTATTAGTAGACAGGCATCATTATTTTTCAAAACAAATAAATTGAACAAAAAAACGCCTTTATCCCTCTTCATTTGATTAAAACGTTATGTATATTTCACTAAAGGTATTGGTTATATATATTAAATTAAAAGTAAGAAAATTGCATTTGGTGTGAAGATTCGCTAAAACATAGATTAAGAAAGGTTTTACCTCCGAAACAGACTGAGAGGAGACAGAATTGTAAATTTAGATTACATTTCTTAGTGGCTTATTTTATTCATATCAAGCAAAGGGTGAAAAAAATTGTACACTGACATTAAAAGGTAAAGAGAACATAATTAAAATTCAATAACTCCCACCTAGTACAGAATTATATATGGAGAACCGCAAAAATCATTTATTGCCTAGTTGCAGCATCCAACAACACACTCGCCCATCAATTTTCTGGAGGCAAATTTAATTAATTACTGAGTCATTAATTCTCCTCGGCAACTTTTATTCATTTCTGTGAATGCAGAGAATACAAGGAGGTGAAGAAGTTGAAGTATTCATCTGATTCAATTTTACCGGTAATTAATAGCTTTTTCCTTACCCTGAAGACCTCGACTTCTATGTCAAGAGATAGCAATAGTAAAGAAATGATTCAAAAAAAAAATTCAAAATAATTGTTTTGATTAAAATATAATGCCAAAAAAGTGTTCGCAGACGGCGAATTAATCATATAAATGCAATGTAAACTGATGAACATTATTACCGAATACGTGAAAAGATTATGTTTCTCTTTTTGTGGGGAAAATTCTTCAGTTCCAAAGAAAAAATTGCATGCTACCGATTAGGTTAAAAACAGAAAAACAATCATATTTCATCCTTTATCTTCAAATTTGTTCGTTTCTTATGCACAAGAAATATAGCTGGTGCTTAGTATTTATCTAGGTTTCGATTTACAAACGAAAGGTATTTCAAAATCAGGCATTTTTAAATATTTATTTTTGATATTTGGTAATTTAAAAATTGTTATCTTCTTTTAATCTGGTTTCCTTCTCATGATTTATTTTAATTTTAAAGGTATCATTAAAAATATTTAATATAATATTGAAGTTATATAAATTTAAATATAGACAGGATATTTAAATAATTAAATATCTTTTGTTTTGTCATTAAATGAGTATTTCCATTTTAAACTAGTATTATTTTTGCTATTGATAATTGTATTATTTCTATTTTATTTATATTTGTTATATTTGTAGTTCCATGCATAGTAATTCCATGGTTTTACAAGATAATTAACATATTACTTTGCAAAATAGCAAACCTTCTTCTATCGTTTTTATATCTTAGTTATTAAAACCTTGCATTGACAATTTGGAATAGCTGATTGTTTCATAATACCTCAGTGAAAGTAGTTAGACGACTCAAAATCATGGATAGCCGTTGGATGATTAGAGGTTGCTCAAAAAATCACTGAGATCGCCATATCGTTTGGTGTTACTGGCTATAGCAGCAATTCCGAGCAACCTAAACAGTTATCAGAGGACCTATTTTATGTTGCAATCCCTCAAGATGATCGCTATACTGGACTACAAGCCCAACGGAGCAAAAGAGCAAACAACATCACCTCTGCCTTCAGATTTCATTGGAGCCAAAGGAAGATAGGTATCTATCTCAACTGTGGTCATTCTGCATCAACCACTATCCTTCTATCGAACTATGTGTTTGATGGAAGTTCTGTGAATGCTCTGAGATGTCGCAATGATATACTTGATCCCTTTTTCAAGCCCTAAGCATGATTTCCCGCTTATGGATGATAATGATCCGCACAGAGCAAGACTAACCAACCAATATCTTACGACATACAAGAGTAACGAAATTATTAAAGAAAAACATCAAAATGATTGTTTTGATTAAAATATAATGTCAAAGATTAAATACGAAAAGTGTCTTTGGTATTAAAATATAATGTCAAAGAAACGTACGAAACATACAAAGAAGGTATCCAACAAATGGAATGTCCCGAAATCTCTCAGGATCTCAACCCAATAGGAGATCTATCGAATGTTCTGAGGTGATTCGTTGTCGCCCTACAAATCCCTCCCCAAACGCTTCAGAACCTCAGGACTTCTCTTAATGCCCAATGAATTTTATTTATCTTCGATTAAAAATAAGTATACAGAATTACCTGTTGACATAGAAGTCTATTATTCAAAATTCAGAGCAACATTGAAAAAAGAATTTTCTCCCTCAGTCATAGATCTCGCCATGGACGACACGTGTGGGATGATTTATAAGCAACATTGGTGAATAAATGGTGAAAGCCGGTGCTGGCTTGGCGACTAGTACATTCTAACATGAATATGGAGAGAAGAAGGTACGAGTCTCACGCATTGGCAAAACTGATTTTTTCCTCAAATATTTCCTCCATATTTGTTTATTTCTCTACCATTCCGCGGATCATCTTATTGTGGACATGAATCGACGTTGGCAGGCTTTCATTAGTGCTAAAGGGCAATATCCCATATTGACTAGACGTTTTGTATTCAATTTCACGGCGAAAAGATTTTCTCAAATTTCAACCAATCATTGCTTTTTCAAGTAATTCCCTTTATTTCGTTTTTGGGTATATGTAAACAATTTCGACTGAAAGTTTATAACTTATCACAACATTATCTTTGCATCTTCCTGTGAGATTCAATTGAATGTTTTCAAATTTAATTTGAGATATTCCTGTGCATTTAATCCCTACTTATTTTGACTAGCGATGTGTAGCAAATTAATGATAAATTATATATGAAGCAAAATCTGCAGAAAAATAAAATACGCGTGTTCCAAACTTTCTGGATATTTATTTCATTTGTAAAATTCACCAATATCTGCAATGCAAACTGATGTTTAGTAGGGAGCATTTTGAAAGAGAGTGTGATGTTCCGGGGCCGGACAGGCGAGAGGCGATTATGATATTTCTACTTAATATACTTCAGTGAATTCACAGATTCGCGGGTTTTACGCTGTATGCCTCAACTTTATTGTGTTGAATGAAGAATAGGAGCTGTCCATCATTAACTGCACGAGAGTAGATAGGGACGACACACTTTATTTATAATATATACAGCTACGTGCTGGGAATGAGCTCCACTCTGTGGGCCTTTACTGTTTCATTGCTGTAATCAATAATACTGAGGTGGAGAATCGAACACTCTGCGAATTCTCACTTTACAGACCTCAAAAACTCGACGAAAGGATTTTCCTTTGCCTACACTGTGGTTCCTCTTAAACCACAAGAATAAAAAGACAGATTCTCCAAGAATCTAGATTCCCTCTTGGAATCGCACCCTGATTTCAAGGGTTAATTTGAGAAAGATGGCGTCCTTTTGATGCGTGTCGCAATGACCTCTTCGTTCGTCAGCTATGCACAGACTCAAGCTTCATCCAACTCTCTCCCCTAGCCTCGTGTGCGGACCTACGCGCCGCTGGCTAGTTAGTCATATACGGCATAAACAACTGCTGGCATTCCCGGAGCAGCTTTAGACCTGAAAAACAGCAACAGTGAGTTATCCCAGCACAAACATTTCCAAGAACACATAAAAATATATGCAACAATATAATGCAACAAAAATATACAATAAATAAATAAATATAAAATTCGAGGGACATGACACGCGCCTTCTTCAAAGAGTTTTATCAGTTCTTCTGAGACTTTTAAAACTCATAGCCTCTTTGTCACTCGAATTCCTTTTACCTCTTCAAGGCAATTGAGCCATGAATGTTCCCACTGGAAGACTGTCCAGTTAATTAACTATAGTGTTTAAAAACGCCTCTGTCACTCAGAAGTAATTAACTTGAATACCTTCAGTGTTGCCTATGGGTGATCTTCCATCACTCCTATTTTTATACCTTCAAGTTGCCAGTCCCCTTCACATTGTACACTTCGAGCCATAACTAACACCCCACCCCACCCCGAATTTCTTCCTAAAGGCAGAGTGCTGTGATTAATGGCCCTGATCCAGTCGCAAAGAGCTTCTCCAGGCATGCTGACAACTGACCTTGGTCCGATGCCTTGTATTGGTGATCCATCGAGCACCCTCTCTTTTTGTCTTCTGGGCATCTGGAAGTCTGTTACTTCCTGGATAATTACAGGCTATCGTCCTCATCTTATGTCTCATCTTACAATTCTTCCTTTTCTTTATGATTCCGCAAGTACAATTCAACAATCCGCAAGTAATCTTCAAACTCTATTGATACTTGTTTTGTTACAACCTTGCTCCCCCTCTTAATATGCCTTCTATCCCTTCTCTTATTATATTTTATCGAGCTTCTATGTTTCTTATTCCGCCTCATGCGGCAAATTCCTTCCGTCCTTTCAAAACAGACGTCCATCGTATTCTCTTTACAATCCATTTCATTATCTTTGTTGACTACGGTACAATCATCTGACTCTCGCTCTACCGGGGAAATCCTTATCAAAATACATATTAATCTCATCTTTCTGATATTTAATTTTCTTGCCATCTATACCATTACACACTTTGCCCTCAATCAAGCCAATAGGCTCTATATTTCTTTCACTGAGATTGATATCATTATTACCAACCTTCTCCTCATCGGGTATCTTGTTCAATATTTTACATTTATCCTTCAGAGAAATACTTTCTTCATTAAAATTAGCCACAGCCCTATTACATAAATCCTTGCTTAAATTTACCTTCTCAGCCTTCTCACATTTAATTATCCCACTTTCTACCTTACTACTCTCTTTGCTCTGAATTAAATCACTAGGCTGTACTTCTCTTTCTCTGATAATAACATCATCTTTCTTCTTATCAAATATCTTTTCATATACTTCACCCTTATCACTCAGAGAAATATTTTCTTCACTAAATTTAGCTACAGCCCTATTACATAAATCCTTGCTTACATCTATCTTAATCTCATCCTTCTGACATTTAATTTTCTGACTCTTTACATTATTATCCATTTCGCTCTCAGCGAAATCACTAAGTTTTAAATCTTTCTCTCTGGTGATAAAATTTTTTCTATCACCCATCTCTTCGTCAGATACCTTATCAAATATCTCACACTTATTATTTAGAGAAATATTTATTTTGCCAAATGTAGCCACATCTCTACTACATAGATCCTTACTTAAATCAGACTTCTCATTCTCCTTCTGACATTTAATTTCCTTACTCTTTACATTATTATTTACTTAGTTCTTAACGACATCAGTAGATTTTAAATCTCTTTTTTTGACGATAATATCCTTTCTATCACCTTTCTCCCTGTGAGGTATCTTACCAAGTATTTCACACTTATTATTCAGAGAAATATTTAAGTTACCAAAGATAGTCACATCTCTATCACATAAATCCTTACTTACATCTATTTTAATCTCATCTTTCCGACATTTGATTTTCTGATTCTTCCCATTATTATCTACTTCGCCCTCAGCGAAATCACCAAGTTCTAAATCTTTCTCTCTGATAATAATATTTTTTCTATCACCTATCTCTTCGTCAGATACCTTATCAAATATCTCACACTTATTATTTAGAGAAATATTTCTTTCAGTATATTTAGGCACATCATCCTCTACCTTAAATTTAATTATATTTTCAACCTTATTACCGAACACCTCTTTCGTACCATTCAACTCATTATCAAGGACATTGGTGTCAACGTGGAGACCCTTTATCGGAAAAATACTCCGATCTTTCCAATCAGCCTTCGGCTTTCTAATGGTTCTGCCAGCTGCATTAGGCCCAAACCTGATTTCACCAGAAATCTTTTTTGCCTACTGGCTTCTCACCATCATCGAACTTAAGAATCTTCGGGCATCTGCCAACCTTCGACACAGCCTCATCATTAATTTTTCTGCCGGCTTGTACATCACCTCATTCCTTACTTTCTAAGTTACTCACCATGATTCTTAATATTTACAGTATTATCTAATACTTCTCTCGTAGTACCTTTAGATTTACTATCGCATTTTTCCTTCTCAGGCATATTATTCTCATTAAAACAAGAATTTCCAGTTTTAACAAACACTTTACTTCCATTATTATTCTTATTAATCTCATTAGACTTACCTGACTATCAGAGTTATTATTGCCTCCTGCCTCATCAGCACTAAACCTTTCTAGGGCAGCGAAAGAACTCGGAGTGATTATCATACCGTCACTCAAATCATTTGCCATGGCACATAAAATTTCGCATATTCTTCCATTTCCACTGTCCGGATTCCTCTTGTCAGCCAGCTTGATGGGGACAGTGATTAACGGGGACTCCTGTCGTCCTCCGAAAGCATTAATTAATACTACCTTCGATTCCTCTGGAACTAGCGAACTTCTGATGACCGAAATCTCAGCCGCTGAATCTACAATAGCGTCAAATGCTTTCTTCCCACACTGAATGCGAACATTTGTTAAAGAGTGTAGGTCTCGATTTTCCCTGTTTTCTGTGTTACAGCCCGCAAATTTTGCTTCAGCTTCTAGTGCCGTTCTAAACTGGCAACCAACTATTGCAATAATCACATCCCGTTCAGCGGGCTCGACCGAAATATCTGAAGCACTCACATTGCACATTTTGGCTACATTCTTATTTTTGCTGCAATCCTTCGCCAAATGGCCTCTCTGGTTACAGAGGAAGCACAACCCGGAAGAAGAGCTATCAACTTGCTTTCTTCTGAAATCCGTAATTTTATTTTCCGCTAATTTATTTCGTGGGCTCGAATTCTGTCATAGATTTCTGCGACTGAAACTTAACTTTGCAGCCGATCGGCCAAATCTGCTTTCCCTTCTTCCGACTGAAATATTTCGCGCGAATACACCTTGCAGGTTCTTTGTGCCTGCAGAAAGTTTTCTGCCAGTTCAGCCACTTCGTGGCAACTCTTCCAGGACACACTTTCCTGCAACATGACATGATTTTTCGCATCCGGCGGTAATAAATCTTTAATTTTGTCGGCCAAAAGCAACTCTTTTAATTTTTGGAAATCATCCACTTCCCTGCTCTTCAAATAATAATTTAAGTGACTCTTCATTCGTGATGAAAACTGAGTCCAGGTCTCTGTAGAAAATTTGAGCATTGAATCAAATTTCCTTTTGTACTCCGACGGAGTCAATCGGCTGTCTTTTAATACATCAGATTTAATTTGCTTCGTAGCTTTGAATTTCCTTAACGTTGAGTATCGTGAAAATGCTTCGTGCCCTCTCTCCTAGCAAAGGATGTACTAATATTTCTTGCAGGTCATCCGCTATTTCGTATTGTTTAAATAATTTTTCTATTGCTTCGAAATACGCCGATAATTCTTCCACTTTCTTCGGCAAGTGATAGTTATTCGGGTTTAATATTTTCTGAAGCCTTTTTAATTTTAAATCTTCAGAATCCACAGAATTTTGACTTCCTCTGCTGCTGTTATTGTCCTCCTGTATATCTAATCTTCTCTCTTCTAACTTCAATCTCCTCAATTCTATTTCCCTATCCCTTTCCCTTTCCTGCCAATCACTTTCTTTTTCCTCTTTCGTATATTCCATTTCTCTTATTTTCATTCTTTCTTCCCAATCTCTTACTTTCCCTCTTTCTTTCTCCTCTATTTCTTCTTTCTCTCTTCTTTCTTCCTATCTCTTTCCTCTTTCTCTCTTCGGTATTTCATTTCCCTCTTCAAGACTGATCTCGGGCCTCAATCACTCATTTCAACCGGATTCGAACGACATCCGCTAGCACCCTGTTCTACCACAACATCGCTACCAATACTATCAATTTCGGGAGTCTCCCCACTTTCCCCAGCCTCAATATGTATGATTACATCTTCGTTCCCATCCTGTATCGTTTCACCCCTAGTTTTATCGCAACTCCTAAGCATCATTGGCTACTCAAACTAGTCTAAAAATAGAATTTACAGAAAAATCACAGACCTTTCCTTCCCGTGAAGATCGACTCTGTTCACTGCCTGCTCGGAGTCTCCTTCCACCTCGGACACCTTCACAGCGACGGACCTCGACCAATATTTCGATGCCTTAGCACTGGGAACTTCCACTCATGGACCTTGGCACACTGAACCTCAACGAAGGCCTCGATGACGTCGTACTTGGGGAAATTTCACTTTGTAGAACATTGCACTGGATGCTGCTTGTAGCTTCCTCACTTTCTGGAATCACTGCCACAGAAACACAAATTTTTCCAGGAATCCTTCTTCTTTTCAGTAAAACTCTCTTCCTCTTTTTCTTTTATATTAATGAACCTCTTTTTCGGCATACAAGTGAAAATCGTGAACGATTGCACCAGATGTTGTGACTCGAGCCGAACAGGAGAGAGAGACGATGTAATTACTTAATTCACTTCGGTGAATTCACAGATTCGCGGGTTTTTACGCCCGTGACACAATGCCTCAACTTTACTGTGTTGAATGAAGAATAGGAACTGTCCATCAATTAACTGCACGAGAGTAGATAGGGATGACAAACTTTATTTATAATATGTACAGCTACGTGCTGGGAATGAGCTCCACTCTGTGGGCCTTTGTTGCTTCACTGCTGCAACCAATAATACTGAGGTGGAGAATCGAACACTCTGCGAATTCTCACTTTACAGACCTCAAAAACTCGTCGAAAGGATTTTCCTTTGCCTACACTGTGGTTCCTCTTGAACCACAAGAATAAAGAGACAGATTCTCCAAGAATCTAGATTCCCTCTTGGAATCGCACCCTGACTTCAAGGGTTAATTTGAGAAAGGTGGCGTCCTTTTGATGCGTGTCGCAACGACCTCTTCGTTAAACACCTATGCACAGATTCAAGCTTCATCCAACTCCTTCAACTAGCCTCGTGCGCGGACTTTCGTGCCACGGGCTAGTTAGTCATATACAGCATAAACAACTGCTGGCATTCGTCACCACTTATCTGGATCAGGTTTAGACCCGAAAAGCAACAAGAGTGAGTTATCCCAGCACAAACATTTCCAAGAACACATAAAAAATATACAACAATATAATACAACAAAAATATACAATAAATAAATAAATATAAAATTCGAGGGACATGACAGAGAGCATGGGTCACTATATCTCTATTTCATTAAACATTTCTTTAATAACAGGGTGAGAAGGGGTAACTAAGAAGTCCGATTTCCGCTAGTGAATATGGAATACTCATTTTCAAGACCAATTTACTGTCATTTTTCAAATTTGGGTCTTCTAATGGTCTAAATTCAAATTGACAGAACATTCAGGAAATGAGAAGAGTAATATTTTATTGGTATGTATCCAATACAGGAAGAGTTAGTCATTTATCTCTTAAAAGAAGAAAAGAAAACTGCTTTCCTTTTCTGGGATAAAGAAGAAAATCGTTGTTTTCCGTGCAAACCACTTAACCAGAATATTCTTTCACCAAACTTTGACATTTCTAAATTGAAATGTACAATGCACAACAGTTGTTTGAGGTTTGCCATTTTTCAAAATTAAACCTTTCTAGAGATGGAAATTCAACCATTGAAAATTCGAATAATGCAAATCGTAATATTTAACTATTCCTATCAAATCCAAAAAGGTTTTGTTTTATCTCTGAAAACAATGAAATTGATTATCCATACGTTAATGATAACGATAAGATGATAAAATTCTATAACACAATAAATAAGATGATTAAAGTGCAAAACGACAAAATGAAAACAATAGTTTCTTAAATAATTTCTTTAATCAGTTCTTCAACAAGTATGATCAACGTTCTGTGAATGGAGGACCACTCTAAAATCGTTCTAAATATTTGTTTTCCCCGCAATAGTCATTTAATAGTTAAAGAATTATGGAAGCTGAAACACTTAACTGAAACTTTTGCTACTTAAGAAAATTTACTTCAAAAGAAAAAACGCAACAGTTATAACTTCACTAACACAAATGTAGTACTTTAAATTTGTCTAACGATTTTTTAAGTTTTCATGAATTTGGGGGAAAACGTTTAGGAAGAGTGTGACAACGGGTCTTGTGTTATAAATGTGCTAGCTTCAATAAATCTTTAAATACTAACCAAATGTTGTTGAAAATTGAGAATTAAAGAGATTTGAATTAGATCTTCAATTTATATTTAGTGACGTTTTCCGAAAAAACTTATTTTCAAAGTTAGGGAGCTATGAAAGTGGCTTTTCATTCACATAACAATGAAGTGCTATGAGAATGAAGAGTGTACTATAGAACTAGTGTAGATTGAGAAAAGGAATTTATCGCACTTTTCGATATGTCAATAAAAGATCTCTATGAACTAACAAAATCCGGACCTAAACTTTCTTGAAATTCTGCAGTTTAGAAACATTCTACTACTACATTCTAGAGTCTGATGGTCAGAACATAAAAATATCAATCACTTTCCCTCCAGTTCACTGTATTGTTGTTTTCACATGTCGGAGTGAGTATATATTTTAGAAAAGATTTTGAAAATTAATCTGTTTTTTTAGTAGAATGTATTTAATTATGCATTACTTTCGGAATGAAAGAATGAGCTACTTTGAGCTTTTTTCCAACCCATAAAAGCAAAATCAATTCATTATTTTTTCAATAGCATGTTTAGTACTTCTGTTTTTTTTATTTTAATTCCATCTTTTGCAATTTAGAATGTAATTGGAAAATTGTGTTGATTTTAGCATTATCGAATAAAAGCATTAAACAGAAACCAATAATTGTCTGTTTTATAAAAACGTATAATAACACGTAAAACCTTTTATTTCTGAGAAAAATTTACTTTTGAATCTAAACTTTATTCTCTTTGAAGATTACACTTCAAATTCAAATGAAAAAGGAATTAACTTTGCTTTACAAATTGTACAAAAGATGACTACTTTTTTTAATTAATTTTCATTTCATCACGGCTAAGCTTTAATTTCCGCTGTTCTCCTCTTTCTTCATTGTATGGCATTTTTATTCGAGAAATTTGCTTTGATTTAAGCTTCATTAAGCCTTTGATTAAGCCGACAAATTCTTTGTCAGTAATGTATCTACACTTTCGTTAATATTATAGTGGTTACATTTGGAAACAAAAGCGTTTAACCTTTCTGCGAGAATAAGTCTAGCTTGGAATTGTATTGTCAAATAATTCCAAATTTTAATCGCAAAATTATATTTCATTTACACAAATGGATTCATAGCTCATTATTTATTTACTATAAAATTACTACACTGGCTTTCATAAATTAAGGAAAAATGAGAAAAATCGCGACATTTCGCAAAATAATTGTGCAATCTTCACCAAACCTGTTCATGTAACCAGTAATGTCGAGTGATCATGTCGTATGCAAATTATTCTAGGTTGCGTCAATTTGCGTTAATCGGATAGCGGAGTAAAAACGGGTGTTTTGGAGTGGATCGTTATTTGTATTGTAAATGTGAGTAAAGAAATTCGAAATTGCCATTTTGTAAGAATGACCTCGAGACATCATTTGCCAAATGAACTGCGGTGGTGAGCTATTAGTCGACTCGAAGTCAGAGTGGCAAGATCAGAGGATCATGAGATCCTCCAGTGGTCCTTAGACTGTGGAATCAATTTCTTAGCACGGATTCGGAGTCTCGGAGGTTTAGCCGAGGAAGGGCTAGAGTTACGACCACTGTACAAGACCAATATCTGCGATTCACAGCACGAAGGAGCAGGGCGTTTACTCCCTCTCAGCTACGATCCTCTCTTGCAGCAGCTACTGGGAGGGTTGCATCAGCTTCTACTATGCGTAGAAGGCTTCATGAGGGAGGTCTGTACGCTAGAAGGACAGTAATTTGTATACCCCTCACATAATGTCACAGGAGAGAATGGTTGAATTGAGCATGCACACATATTAGCTGGACAGAAGAACAATGGAGACTACTCTTCACAGATGAGTCCAGATATTGCTTTCAGAGTGATTCCGGACATTGTTTGATATGGAGAGAAAGAGGTACCCGCTATCATCACAGTAACATCCGTCAAAGATGCAGTTGCGGCGGAGTTAGCGTGTGTGTTTGAGTGGCATTTCCTAAGATGGACGCACAGACCTCTCTGTGTTGACGAGTGGGAACCTAAATGCTCAAAGGTATAGAGATGACATCCTGGGGCCTTATGTACGTCCTTACGATGGTGCAATAGGTAAAACATTAATCTTGCAAGACGATAACTCTAGTCCACATAGAACTCGACTAGTGGACCATACCTTCATGAGGAGATCATTATGCGCATAGAGTGGCCAGCTCGATTTCCTGACCTAAATCCAATTAAGCATGTATGGGATGGTCCAGGGAGACGTGTTGCTGCCCTCAACCCACTACCTGAAACAAAGGGGGAGCTTATTACTGTTTTAAAGGAACAATGGTCGTTACTCCCTACTGAGCTGATTCACAACATCATAAACATCATGGAATATTGCTGTCGTGCCTGCATTGTTGTAAGGGATGACCACACACCTTATTAACGAACTTTGTCCATTGCAATCTGACACCTTATTTTTGGACAAGTTCCTGTAAGTGTTATTTTTTGACCAAAAATGTTTCTAGTGTAACATATTTATGCATTTCTGAAACTAGCATTGTAATTCATGTTTTCATCAAAATTCATTAAAATCATTCATATAGTTTTTGGTTTATCATAATTTTTCTGAGTTTTCCTTAATTTATGGAAACCAAGTGTATTAAACTGTTTACGCAACGGGAGGAAGATGGCGTAAAGGGGAAATTGTCTTGCGCCGGGTGGAATCTGAACCCACCCTAATCAAAACATTTTTTTTCCTCTGCATCTTTTTTCATCCTGTTACTTAAAAAGCTTAATAGTGATTAAATATTTACATTTCATTGGCATAACTAGATCATTTTGAAATTTATCAAGTTAAATACAATTCAAATGGAAGTTAAATATAAGTTATATGTTAATATTACTTTCAAAAATCAAGATTAATTTGCTAGTATCCCAAATCCCTTTGAAAATTTAATCTTTTACAAGTCATTGGACAAAAATAAAAGAAATTACTTTTTTTTTTCAGCAACCATGGGTGCATTATTCCATGGGCGCATTGGGACACTAGATTTCTAAGAACCTCATTTCAGTTACTTTTAGAATTAGCGATAATTGCTGCAAAACGGGTCTAATGATGAGTTGAGTCCTAAAAGTCTTCATAAAATGAAATTATACAAGCAGATATTCAGTGTATTGTACATAAACAGTATTAAATCTTCAGCAATATAGGATTCATCTTCGTCAGATAATTATCTTTCTTTTATACACAAATAAAGGTAGGGATCCGAGTTTCAGACATTTATCGAAGTTGATTCCTGAAAATCTCCATAATTTTATGGTACACAAAGAGACACTTAATGTATAGTGATTAAACAGCACTATAACGTTCATCAAAACCACTATATGCTGTCGCAGATTAATAGTGATATCGTTTATTGGGGGGTGGAACAGTCTATAGCGCACCAATCTCGTAATCTGCAGTTCCCAGGTTCGAGTCTCACCTTGGTCAGCATTAAGATTCATCTCCACAAAATTTCCCGCCCTGCTTTCAGTCAGTAGGGGACACGGTTGGGCTTAAAAAGGCCGCAGTCCGTCGATGGGAAGCAAAGCTGTAGCCCAGTGTGCAGGAGCTTCGTATTATGTGTACGTTAAAGAACATGCTGGAAGGCCTTGAGGCAGGCTACTATCTGTCTCCTAATAACTGTCCAGTTCCCTAACCTACTCTGAGACCTCGGGGGTCCGTGTGACCTGGCCATTTAGTCGACTGTGTGCAAAAAATTACCGCTCAGAGGTAAAATAACCCAACAACCCAAATATCTTTTGTTTAAAAACTTTTTAAAAAAGTATTTTTGTTTAGTGTATCCATTAATTTCAATTTCCACCGATAGAGGATACTAAATTTGAGAAATGACGAAATTTTATTGTTTTTTAAAGGAACTTTCTCTATTCATCAATACTTTTGAGTAATATTTAGGTTGAATTATTTTACTTACGAAAAGCATATTTCATTGCACACCTACAAAAAGCGAGATCTCAAGAATCACCTAGATTCAGAGAGGATAAGAGATTAATACTCCTTGGTTAGCTTTTAGTAGTTTGATGAGCATGTGAGAGTGGACCGAGACACTCTCCCGCCATCATGGCATAATACGCTGGCTTCCATAAATTAAGGAAAATCAGAAAACCCTTTGAGTTTGCTACATGTAATTAGAAAGATAAGCGTATATAAATATTTTGCATAAGAATAAGGGTTGAATAATAGAATAATACTTTTAATTCCGAAAATTATGCACAAATACAGACACATGGTAAAGCATAGAAGATCAACTGAAATAGCCCAATTGGTACAATATGGAATGTGGTCAATTCTTACAGCAATTCTTACATCCTCATAGCCATGGTTCATACTGTTGAAAAGACTATCCTGCAGCGTTGTGTGTATAATAATATTCCATGAGAGAACACAGACGAAAAAACGCCGAATGCAATAACGCCGCCGACAAAAATCCGATTGCAATAACGCCGCCGACAAAAATCCGAATGCAATAACGCAATCAACGCCTGTGCAATACGCAATCAACACAAATTGCCAACTCTATATAGGGACGCAAACAAAAGCACCAAAAACAAAAGTGCCGCGACAAAAACGCCTTACAACAATTTGTCGCTAGAAAAAAGGGCAGTAAAGCAAAATACCGCCCCCAAACAAAACGCCGTCAAGGAAAACACGCCCTATACAAAATGCCGTGAACAAAAACGTAGCGAACAAAAAGGTCGGCTTTGCAAAACGCCGTAAACAAAAACGTCGCCTGGTCAAAACGCCGTAAACAAAAACGTCATCTGTACAAAACGACGTAAAAAAACGTCGCTGTACAAAACGACGTAAACAAAAACGTCGCCTGTACAAAACGACGTAAGCAAAAACGTCGTCTGTACCAAACGACGTAAACAAAAACGTCGCATGTACGAAACGACGTAAACATAAACGTCGTCTGTACGAAACGACGTAAACGAAAACGTCGCCTGTACGAAACGACGTAAGAAAAAATGCAGCGAGCTAAAACGACGCCTATACATAACAACGAGAGCAAACACGCTGCGCAATAATTTGGTTAGACTACCTTGATATATTTTAAGAGATGAAAATTATTTTCGGATCGAATGGGTATTATGAAATATTATGATTTGCGCCTTCCGAATCTCCTAAAAGTTTAGACTGCGCCCTCTAACGGGAAAATTTTAGAAATTGCAAAATTTTGAACGAATATTGCAAACTATGCATTTACTTGAAATTTTAAATTTTGATGATGAAATGTGAAAGCCATGAGGTTTGCATTGGCAAAAATGAATGCAGCTGTAATCCCAAGGCGGGTGAGAAAATGCGACTTTCTTTTAAGAGATAATTCAAAAATTCTTTTTACTTGGATTGCTGCTAATGAAACGTTATAATTTGATTTTCAAATCCTTTGGTATTTTGAATTTATATCGTTAGAGGTGACTAAACACGGAAAAAGCAAGATTTTAACGAATAATGCAAGTGATCTGTTCTGGATGGAAATTTAAAATATCAATATTAATAGATGCCGTCCCATGGCCGAGTGGTTAGCGCGCTTGGCTACTGATCTAAGGGACCTGGGTTTGAGCCCCGGGTAAGGCATGGATGTATGTGTTTTTTCTGCTGAGGTCCTGCCATCCTCTCAGACCTTCTACTATGGCATATAAACTGACAGGCTCCTGTCAGACCTCTGTGGCGAGCAGCTGATTGAGGTGGTATTTATTTTTATTTTTTTATTTATTGATAGATATTGCATTTTGACTACAACAATCCGCTCTATTTTATCAGGGGAGTGTGAGAAAAGCCCTGCTTTAATTTTAAAGAATAATAGGCAAATTCTTTTTTATATTATATAAGTACTAATAGAAGAGTACTATTTTCATTTTCCCCATTATTCATTAGTTCGAATGTAAACGTTTAAGAAGCGCAAAAGTAGGTAAACAAAAAACTTAATTCTTTAAAAATGAAACTCCCATATTTGCCAGACGCTATATGCATTCTTCTATTTTATTGTAATACCGCGAAATGATAGCATTTTTTGCCACGTAAAGTAAATAACTGTGTATTTTTATCATACTGTTTAAAAAAAGCGCAGATTGTGGCTGAGATAAAGATATACACAGGCCACAAAATAAACTAAATTAAAAATTTACAAATATTTATAGAACAATTAAATATTACAACTGATTAAAAATCTTTAATTACAGTGACCGTAGATAGGAGAAGCTGCGAAACATAATTTCACCTCTATATTTAATTAATTAATATTTAAACAATGGAAAATATTGACTTTTTTATAATTATTGAGTGAAATTGTAGATGCATTTTTGAAAAACTGAAAATAAATAGTAATGAAAAATTTGCATTTAGTAATTCGCTCAGAACTTTTCTCCTTCTCAAAATGAAAAATAAAATTTTTTATTTTTATTATTTTTGCAGGTAATTGCTCATGCACCAGATTTGTCCCTTACTATTAGATAACTTGACACTAACAGCAATAGGGGGGTGGGCGGTATTTTTATATTAGACCGGGGGCCAGAAATTTGTTATTTAGCCTGATTGGGGCATATGTTTAAAATGTCAGTCTCAAGCAGTGATCCAAATGACAGTCAATAAGCACATTTCTATATTTAGATATTATAATTTTCATGTGAGGAAACGCTGCTTCAGCAAAACTGACCCAAAACTTGCATTATATTTTGAGCTGAAAGCGTCAGATTCAGAAAATTTCTAATTGACAACACTTTATAAAATGCTCAAAGCCTGGCCTTCCCTGCATTTCATCGCTCTCTTGCGATTGGTGGACGACTACCCATCGATCTTAATGACATCATGCATAATACGTCACTACATATCCATCGTAGCCACGATACCTACACCACACCGAGGCATACATAATCGTGACAGCTTGTTAATTAAAGATTACGGCTGACAAAACAGAGTAGAAATGAGAATTCTGCATTGAAAGCACATCGACTAAAATGTACGTCGTGATAGTCCTGTAGCTCGCAATCGACAGATTCGATATCCCACTCTGTCATTTCTAAAATAAACTGCAATGTTAATTGAAGATAAAGGAAAGATCACAACCAATTTCATCTAAATTGAGAATAGCTACAATATTATTTCAATATTTAAAGAGACATGGAAGTTCGAATATTTATCAATCAACCAATATCAATGTCCAGTCATGCAAAATTACAGAAATTAAATAAATCATGAACTTTAAGTATTGTTACAAATGATACAAATAATGTAGTAACAGAAGTTTGTGTAGATAATTCTTTCAACATTTTTCAATTATGTATTGATTTCCTAAGACATATTGCTGCTCTTAAATATTCCAACTCACATAACTCTTTAAATATAGAAAGAACAGGGTGGATAGAAGGGGAGGGCAAAGTGACCATTGAAAATGCTGGTAAGGATAATAATAGAGGCAAAAATTTTCTAAACTAATGAATATTTTTACGCATTTTTCAACAAGTTTTTAACAGCTTTCTAAACCTGAGGGGAAAATATTATGCTATACTCGAACTCGTCCCTTGACTCCCCCCACTTTAATTCTTCTTCTAGACCCGGACCTGCTAAAGAACATTGATGAACAATCCAGATCCAGATAAATTTTGTTGAGATCTATATTGTTAGTCACATTTGTTTCTATAAAAATCAAATTTTAGAAGTTACCAAATTTTGGAATTACCTTCCCATAAACAAAACATGGGAATTCTCTGACAAGTTCGGTAGAGCTCTGTGTTAACACGGATGATTTCTGAGAAACTAGTATTCTCTAATGAGAGATCTGATTTCCTTAAATCTGAATTGTATTCGGCCATTCAAGATCAGTTCTAGCCGCTGCTGATTAACCTTCCTTGTGGCTTAAACGGGTTTGTCTAACGACGGAAGCCTGGTCTCTAAGCCATATTCTTTGCCTAAGAGATGTAAACCATAGTACCTTCTGCCTTCTGCTCCTGCTTTCTGCCTTTTGCTTCTGCCTTCAAGCTGACTTTGCCCAGAGTCACAGCTATTTAGTGAGTCATCTCGCAAGTCAAAAGTCCACAGCTATGCCTACTCCCTCGGCCAACAGACGGTTCCTTGCATCGGATTATTGCGTTAAAAGGTGCAGCACCGGTTTAGCTTCTTTCTCATCAACATCTGAGAGACGAGAAAGGATTAGAACCCTTATTGGAAGCAATATATTTAACAGTAAATCATTTTTTATAAATATCATTAATGATTGACTAATATTGAAATAACGCAAACTTTTAAAATGCATTTTTTATTAAATGGTTTGAAACAATTCTTGTTATGCTAGTTTAATTAATTTCTGAGGTAAATTCTTCTGACACATGTTTAACCTTTTGAAGTCTAAATTATTGTCTTTAGAATTCATTTGAACGATCTACAGATGCAGAAAGTCAAGAAAACCACATATCTAACACTGCGATGAATTGATGCGCGATGAATTGACGCTGCGATGAACTGGCGCTGCAATCAATTCAGCGCGATGACCTGATGTGCATGAAGTGACAGGACACCCATGCACACCACCGGTTACCTAACCTATAGGCACACCTCATGAAGTAATGATATCGCCGTTCCACACTGCTGTGAGGTCCAAAAGCAGTTAACGTGACAATGATATCCTGCTCCTCCAGAGGAATGACACAAGATAGCGGTCCTCCTTGAAGGTTATTACCCGCCGTCCAATACTGAATCATCTGGATGCGCTCTGTCCTTGTTCGAATCACTGTTCAAGTCTAAGCACCAGTGAACGACTCATCTTAGAAATCTGTCATCTAGACTAGGGTTCTCAACATAGGGTACGCGATAAAAGTTTTTGGGGTACGCCTTTAAAGCTCAAAAGTCGCTAGATTTAGTAACAAAGTAAAAATAATGATTGTTATATTATAACTATAGTTTTACCTATCTATTCAAGGGGTACGCCAGTTACATACACATTTCCAGGGGGTGCGTAAAGTATGAAAGGTTGAGAACCACTGATATAGACAATTCCAACTCGTACTTCACAGGAGAACGGGAGAACAGCTTCAAAACGTTCGCTTTTAATGCTCGAAGCATTTGAGTTTACCGCTGCCAGTGCCATTCATTTGTATGTCATACCTCAATACTGCGTCGTATTTTACGTACTGTACATAACTTTTGCGCATTTATATCTTCGGAGATTTGCGATATCGGGTTTTTTCATTTGTTCCTTAATTTACGAAAACCTGTAATATCACACTCGTGGCTTAACATCACAGCCGACGAGCGACTTTCTCCTGTCCAGCAAGTCACACTACTCAACCGACAACATGTTATGACCCATTCCTTTCACATTACCAAATGAGTTGTTAAAATTTTGAAGTATTTATAGTACCTGAATAAACTTGTTTTTCATTCTTTTAACAAAGAATACAACAATACGATAGAATGAAACACATAAAATCTGCTGAAAAGAAACATTTGATCATTAATGAAACTCTACAAATCTTGATAACAAAGAAGGATTGCTAATGATAAAATGATTTCGTTATCATTACTTGTTATGATGACGTCGGGTGGAGAGATATTGCATGGAAATTATTAAGAGAGGTTATTAAGAGGTATATCGTGTTTCATTAAATAGCATTAGACAGTTTCAAAAGCACAGATAGAGAGATGGTCATTTTAATTAACTTATACGTTAGTCACAGCCGTTTGAATCACTGATACCGACTATTAGATTTAGCCGGGGCATGTGCTAATCGCTCTTCTCATACTCATATTTACTTTTAGTTGTTTGTTTGTTTGAGGTTTTATGGAGCAAGAACAGACTCGTATATATAAATTCCCCTTCAGCATAGATCGGAACTTATCTTATAAGCAATTGTTTTCATCTATAAATTACATAAAATAAAACATTTTTCGCAGTAAAAACGACACAAATGAACAAAATTCAAAATCTTTACTTCGAAAATATTATTACTTCCTGTTAACACTGAATGGCATACTTAAAATGAACACAGCATTTGGTGTTTGAAATAGTTAAAGTTTGGTCAAAATGCAAAATTTTGCATTTCAAGGAATGTTTTAATTTAGAATAACCCTTGAAATATAAATTATTACTTTATTTGCCGATTAATTACTCACTTGCCTAATTTTCCGACTTGCTTTATTATTGTTACTTTCTGTTTTCCTAAGAGAGGCTACGACTCACCTGAGATAAACTGACACCTCTGCTGACTCCATAATTCTGAGCTTATGACATTAAAATCCGTATATTTTTATAAACCTCTTGTTTAACATATTTCTTTATATCTGTTAGTTTCCAATGCACTTGAGGCCAATCAATGTGTTTACTCGACTAATTAGTTTCCTTCAAGTTGTGTGCGAAGCATTATAGCTTCCTGAATTTTTAAAAGGTTCAAATGAAAATCCTTTTTAGCAAATGCCTCTAGATTTCTTTCGTCATGCTCATCACCGTTAATGAGAGAAATATTAAGTATTAAATGTATCACGAATACAAATAAGGTGGCGGGTTAGTTATCTATCTCTTAGTTATCTCTAAATATTTATTGTAAGGTAAAATAAAAAATCTTAATGATTATAAATTGAAAACAAAATTATAGATTGCAATGTTAAGTAATTAATTTTAAATTTATACTCATTACAAAACTAAAGACAATGTGACTCAACAATAATTCACGTTTATAACCCTCTCTTCAAAGCGAAATTAATTTCATAATGTAAATAAAATTTATTCCTCTTAAATTTCATATCGTTATAATGTACAAAATCCAGAAATAACAAAAGAAAAATATACTGAAATGCACTGAAAAACCGTGAGCAAAATTGCTTGAAATCTCTTTGCTAATGACACACACGAATAACAAAACGAACCAAATGAAATGAATAAAATTAAATGAAAGTACATTTATGTTCTTTTTCTTAAATGAATTTTAAATGAAAGTATATTTTACTGTTCTTTTTCTTCTTGTGTTCGGAAGAAAAGATAGCAATTAGATTTCTAGCTAAAATGCAAAGTCGGCCTTTTCAATCTACGCTTTTGTAGCACTCTAGGATCTTTTCCCTAGAGTCCTGGAGGTACAAAAGCGTAGATTAAAAAGGCCGATATTTTTAAGACGGATATTCAGGAAAAATGAAGATCAACGGAGGATGATTGTCGGTGGTTTCGGAACGTTTTCCTCTGAACATCACTTTTGTCCATGTAATGATTGAAATGGCCAAGTAATTTGGATGTTAAGTGCTCAGAGTTAAGGATGAGAATGGGACACCTGGACAGCTGTTAAGGCGTACATTCGCTCAAATAAATATCCGAACACTATGGTTGATTACAGAATTCAGAAAAAAATATCTGGCAACGATATTTTTAGAAATTAGTGATCTAGCAACCTTCGTATACTGTACACGAAGTTGCCAGATCACTAATTTCTAAACAAATTGTTGCCAGATATTTTTTTCTGAATTCTCTAATCAACCTAGTGTTCGGATATTTATTTGAGCGACTGTACCATCTCTTGTGTAATCCATCCGGCGCATTCTTTAATATGCAGAGGATATGACTCTCTTACATATGGAACGAGATGACTGTAAAAAGAAATTAAAGTAATATTGGAAAATGGAATATTTTAAGATTTTATAAGTGTCCGTCTAACAATAGAGTACATCTAATATTTTGTCGTCTAACATTAGAGTAGCGGGAACATTGAATGATATAACAATCCTCAGTTCCAAAAGAAAGGCAGCGAGATTAATAATCACTGCTAGAACAGTGACTTCTACGAAGAAACCAGTTAAGAGCGTCACTTTGGTTCTCAACCTGAAATCTATCACTTCTATATATACCCGTTTCTTTGTGCGGAGGTTCAAAGATCACTGTGTCCTATTAACAAGATTATCACTATACGGGCTCTATGATTCTTCTCGTGATTATAATAAAACTGTTTAATCAGTCACTTTAAGAAAGGTACTGCCATTTGCAGCTGATGTTGATTTCGAAATTGGAATTTTTAAGCTCACTGTCGCCGGTTGTTTCATCAGAAATGTGTTAACAATTTTACTTCAGAGATTGTCGAGTTTATGAGACGTTATAAGTCGAAACATCAAGAAATGATGATTTGAGTATAATTATCCAATCAGTACGTTAAAACAGTAGTTACCAGCTACAAAAGAACAAAACATCATCTCAGCTATCTCCAGTTGGGCTCCATGTTTCCAATATTACGGCATCCATGTATCCAATGTTGAAAAACCGTCGCCAGCGAGCTTAAAACTATTCAATTTCAAAATTGACACAAGTTGCATGTGACAGTGTTTTCCTTTTAATGACTGATTAAACAGTTATGTTGTAATCACTAGAAGAATCCTACAGCTCTGATAGTTATAATCATGTTAATGCAATTCATCTGTCTTAAACTGATTAAATCACTTACCAAATAAGTCCATTACCCAAATACAGGGGTTATCCACTTCTTTTTATGTGAGCAATTCTTATATATTTATAACAGAATCAAAATCGTTATTTACATTTCAGTTTACTACCATTTCGCACTTTAAACACTTTAACCCATCGTAAAAACAATGCAGTTTGCCTTAGTCTTTGAAATTCGAAAATGTCGAACGATGCAGGCGGGAAGGGTGAGTGGAAGCAATTGAGACATTGAAACTGCGCAGTTGAGACATCAATAATTCTTGCAAGTCATTGACTTACCGAATTATCAAACTCTTGTCAATCAGCCAATAGTGTCATGGATCAACAATTGCATCGTAAATCATTGGTTCATTGATCAGTGATTGATAGCTTAATCAGCTAATGATCTACGAGAATGATCGTGTCGGCAACTGCGCAATCTCATTGCCTCAATTGCTTCCACTTCGCTGCTGGAATGATGGAAATGGTACGATAAAACAGTAATTGCATCTGTCTGTTACATCTACTCTTCACTTTTCACCGCAGTATTTCTATAATTTACATGATATGATGCAATAATTTCGATCAATTTTACTATTTTTTATAGTTAGAGAACAAAGTACCCAGATGCTACTCTTGATTTATACAGGCTTTCTCATACAAGCACATCCCCATTAAGACAAAAGTCGAATTATTTTGCCTTGCCTCAGATTAGAGTTAACACAATACACATAGATACATCAAATGTACCAGCTGCTAATTACCGAGCTATTACCATAGCTAAGGCCATATATTATTATAATACTCATTATGCATTGCCCTACCAAAATATTAGAAAATTTGCAATGTCAATGGGAATTCGAATCTGAAATTGGAAGTTCTATAGCTTCTAAAATATTCATTTAATGGAATGAATGATAAATTAACTATGAACATTTAATATAGATAAATATTATAACTAAACTTTTTAAATCACGATTTTAAACAATAATATTCGTTCAATAATTTAAAGAGCTATGGAAGCTGAAATGTTTAACAATACTTTCATTCGTTCATATTAAACTATATTTAATTCATAATGGCCTCATATTGAAATAATCATTACACAAACTTCTAAAAAGTATATTTATTTTAATTGGCATCAAACAATACTATTATTTAAGTTTTAATTCATTTCTGAAGCAAATTATTATGACGCATTTCTGTTGTGAAATATTCTAGCTTCCATTCATAACTCTTTAAATAGTGAAATAATATTGTAGAAAATCGAAATTAAAAAATATTAGATTGGATTTGCAATTTATCTTCAGTCTTATTTTCCTATTTAAACGCATATTTTAGAAATTAGAGAGCTTCAGATTTAGATTCCCATTGACATAATAGGAAATCTCATAATATTTTGGTAAGGCAATATACAGTATTTATTAAATGATATATTATCCCTCACATTCTTCTTCCTTATACTTCAACAACTTCGAAAATGAAACATATGTCTAGTTATAATTATGCTTACTTAACGAAATATCTCACGTGTATGCTTTTATATACAATTCTTTGATTCACGCACATGCTAAAGGGTTTTATTTCCGTAATCGCTGTTAGGAATCCTTTACGCCCATAATAATTGGGTTCAACTCTCTATTCAGAGCTTCAGTGTCTTCATGGCAATGTCTGTCAACCACATCCTAGGTTTTGCTTCCACTACGCTTCGCCGCTGCCCTTTTCATGAGGCCTTTAGACAAACTGTTCCAAGCCCTATTCATTAATCTTTTGCTATGCATTCGGAGATCATGGACAAACCAAAGCAGACTTTCTTTGCACAATTTGCTGCTCAGAGGTAACTCCTCTGAGTAGCAAATTCTGAGTATGTGACTATTCTGAGTAGCTCCTATGTCAAAAGACATCACTACTTACAAAGTCAAACCAACTAATGCCCTAGATACTGCATAAGCATCTAGACTAAAATGCATCACGTTTCCTGTTAATTTGTTTACAAAGGGTTCAAGTTTCACTACCATAGCTTTTGATATACTCCAGTGCATCTTAAGTATGTGTCAAAATGAGCGTACTTTTTCAGTTTTGAAAAAAAAAAACTGCCATTGAATGTACAAAAACATCAACAGATTCTACATTTTCATCTGTCTTATTAACGCTAGTGCAATGGGAATAAAAAGTAGAATCATAGGGATATTATTTAAAAAATTTGCACAAAAATTTTAGAACAAAAATTTACAGTAAATATTTTTAAATCTATTAACTGAAACTTTTTCCCGTTGAGTGAAACAATGAATATATTTCGCTGATTTTAAAAAGAATATTTTCTTTTTGTCCATGTAAAATAGTTCAAAGAGTAAGAGTTTCTTTTTTTTTTCTTTCTGATCCATGCACTGTTTCATTCGCATATGAAGCCACCAAATTCAAAATATACATCATGAACAAATCAACGCAATCTTTCTTTGCACAATTTGCTACTTCAACAGTACATATAGGTCAAACAGGACCTATATATACTGCTCAAAGGGGAAATCGCAACACCGCGAAGGAAGTGATGTATACGCCCGAAACTGACAGGATGGAAGCTATGAAATAGATGTCAAAATGATCAAAAAACGGAACGTGAGAACACAAGGTACGAGCGTTTATTGCAGATTCATCAGTACATAGTAGGCCCAACTTGGGCGGTTATACAAGCCTGTAGGCGTCTCGGCATTTCATCAATCGGATGGTTAATGGTGTCCTGAAGTATGGCTTTCAAACAGTACCAATGGGCACGCAACTGTACCAGGTTCGCCACCGGAGGGAGTTGACGAAGACGGCGACCTATAAGGTCCCACACATACTCAATGAGAGACGAGTCAAAGGAGTGTGGCGGTCATGGGAGAATGTACACACCTTGGAGACTGTCAATCGTTGCATCTACATGTTTGTGAGGTGGCGTTTTCTGCTGCAGAATCAGTCCAGGTAAGGGGGATGTAAGGAAGGGTCGTGCAATAAGATTAACGATATCATCAATGTAACATCTCGCAGTTAGAGCACCAGAAACGTGGAGTAGATGGTCTGGACACCATATGTGATGCCAAGCATCACCATGGTGGGGAGTTGTATGATGGCTAATGGAATAGGCTATTCATGTCGTTGACGACGATGACGCCATGCGGAGAAACGGCCGTCTTACACACTAAAAGAGAATCGGGTCTTGTTTGTGAACAGCACTCTCCTCCATTCCATAGTCAAATGTGGACTCGCTCAGCACCAGTGGAGACAGCGTAACCATTGATGTCGCTACAATGGCAGATCTAATGCTAGACATCGTGCCCTCATTTCTGTGCCATGCAAACGTTGTCTAATGGTTTGCGTGGAGACTACAGTACCCGTAGGGGATCGCAAATCACTCTACAACACAGTCACTGTAATGAAAGGGTCGTGAACGGCTGGTCTATGGAGCATGCGATCTTTATCTCACTCGTGCGATCTTTATTCCCATCTCACTAACTGCGAGATGTTACATTGATGATATCGTTAATCTTATTGCACGACCCTTCCTTACACCCCCTCCCTTACCTGGACTGATTCTGCAGCAGAAAACGCCACCCTTTATGTACTGTGGTGTGACATGCTGGTCTCGTAACTGTCCTACATGTCATTTGATGTTCCATGATGTTGCTTGAGATGCACCGTTACACTGTACTCACATTGCATCCATTGCGTGCGGTGATTACTTGAAGGTTCATTCTGAGCTCTCACATATCGACATTCGTTCTCTCTCAGAAGGTGTCGATTGCGCATAAGGATCTCGCTGGCATCTCTATGGTATGTTCCGAACATTTTCGCAGCATGCTCTTCAATCTCACCATCGGTCATACTATGATATGAATTCGTGGGCTCTCGGTATTTATCCACGGCTCGGCTGAATGTCGCGTGTCCATTCGAAGAAGAATTCTAATAATTTTCATATCTCTGATGGCCGACTGCCTCATGTGATTTACATATCTCTATTTCTATTCCTTCTTGGTGAAGGGGCGGGGGTGGCTTAGTCGGTAGCACGCCAGGCTCGTAATCTGTAGTTCCCAGGTTCGAGTCCCAGCTGGGTCAGCGTTGAGATTTATCTCCGCAAATTCCCCGCCCTGCGCATGGTCAGTAGGGGACACCGATGGGCTTGGAAAGGCCGCCGTCCGTCGGATGGGACGTTAAGCCGTGGCCATGTGTGTGGGAGAGCCATACCCTGTGCACGTTAAAGAACACGCTGGATGGCCTTGACGGGAGGCTACTATCTGTCTCCCAACAGTTGTTCCAGTGGGTCCCCTCCCCCAACCTTCTCTGAGCCTTCGGGGTCCATGTGACCTGGCCATTTAGCCCATGGTGTGCAAAAAAGTGCCGCTCAGAGGTAAAACAACCCAACTCTTGGTGAATTTGGTTTCGATTTCCAGATTGAGCAGTGTAGAATTGACTTACACTGGGACAGAGATGTGCGGAGAAAAAACATTGCACAGATATATCCCAGCTAATCAACTTAATTATTCCAATCGTCTGATCGGAATCCATCTTATCGAATTAGCTGAATGATACCAATCATCTGATCCTATATATCCCAGCTAATCAGCTTAATTATTCCAATCGTCTGATCGGAATCCATCTTATCGAATTAGCTTAATGATACCAATTATCTGATCGGATGTATCCCAGCTAATCAGCTTAATCATTTCAATCGTCTGATCGGAATCCATCTTACCGAATTAGCTTAATGATACTAATCATCTGATCAGATATATCCCATCTAATCAACTTAATTATTCCAATCGTCTGATCGGAATCCATCTTATCGAATTAGCTTAATGATACCAATCATCTGATCGGATGTATCCCAGCTAATCAGCTTAATCATTTCAATCGTCTGATCGGAATCCGTCTTATCGAATTAGCTTAATGATACTAATCATCTGATCGGATGTATCCCAGCTAATCAGCTTAATCATTTCAATCGTCTGATCGGAATCCATCTTATCGAATTAGCTTAATGATACCAATCATCTGATCGGATATATCCCAGCTAATCAATTCCGATCAGACGATTGGAATAATTAAGCTGATTAGCTGGGATATATCCGATCAGATTATTGGTATCATTAAGCTAATTCGATAAGATGGATTCCGATCAGACGATTGAAATGATTAAGCTGATTAGCTGGGATACATCCGATCAGATGATTAGTATCATTAAGCTAATTCGATAAGACGGATTCCGATCAGACGATTGAAATCATTAAGCTGATTAGCTGGGATACAGCCGATCAGATGATTGGTATCATTATGCAAATTCGATAAGATGGATTCCGATCAGACGATTGGAATAATTAAGTTAATCATTAAATACTGAATTTTTGCCAATAAATCAATATCTCAAATATTTCTTATGTCAATCGTTGCCGTTTTGAGCAAAACTAGATTGAAAATAATTCATTATTAATATATAATTGATCAGTGAAATAATCCACAGTAAGTGGAAATTATACAATTTGCTTATTTTATTTTATTTACATTGGTTTCCATAAATTAAGGAAAATCCCGATGTTGTCAATAGGAAGCTAATATCAAAGTTCTGTAACTTCTAAAATAAGTTTTTTTTTTTTTTTTTGTTTTTAAAAATGCGATTACAGATAAAGAACTCAATCAAATAAATCAATATCTCGATTTTCAACAATATTCGTTCAATGTTTAATGAGTTATGGAAGTCTGAATATTTAGGGATAAAAAAGCCACCACAGACATTGAACTTCAAAGGTTAATCAAAACTTAGTAATAAGTATCGTAACAAAGTACAATATAAAATAAGTTTGTATTTTGGAATTTTGTGTAAAGAATTCTTTCACTATTCTTCAGTTTTGTATAAGTTTCTTAAGACTGGCATTGCTGTTGTTAAATATTTGAATTCCATAAATCATTAAATACTGAACGAATATTGTTGAAAATCGAGTTATTAATTTATTTGATAGAGATCTTTATCTGCAATCACATTTTTCAAAACCGAAACACTTATTTTAAAAGTTATAGAGCTTTGACGTTAGCTTCCCATTGACTTAACATAGAGATTTTCCTTATTTTATGGAAATCAGTGTATTTTTTCCGTTTGAGAACTATCGTAAAAGCTACTCCTAGCTTTTATAGGCTTTCTCATACAAGGACATTACCTACTAAGACCGAAATCACTGCTGACCACTGCCTCATTCAGGGTGAACAGAAAATACAAAGTTTGCCTTACTGACATAGTCGTTAGCTGAATAAACACCTTTTAACGTATACCACAAAAGCAGCATACAGTACATAAACTTTGACATCAGCATAAATTTTGAAGCAATACGAAATGCATCCATGTATTTTTCATGATTTTTTTAAGACCTGTAAAACGGAGAAGGAAATGTTAAATTCCATTGAAAATTCACTCTTTTGTCCCCCACTTTTGCATTTTTTCGGCTCGATTGTGTTTCTTGGCCCCTTCTAGATTTAGGCTTCGTATCAGATGCTTGACTCTTTATACATAAGTACAGAGAGAAAATCGTTAACGCTTTGCGAAAAACCATAATTTTTTAAAAAGCAAGTGCTTGTGTAAAGCCCGAAATGATTGCGACAAAAATTGATGTTTGCAGCTCCATTGGTACACATGGAAGTATGTCTAATATAAAATTCCATTCTAAATACTTGAATCGTCCATAGAGGCACACAGAAATTATTTCGGAAATCACTTTTTTCCAATTCTCGTAGAAAGAAGAAAATCTTAATTTGAAAATCTGAGACATTTTTTTCTTAATCACAAACAATGCACTTAGAACAAACGATTGTTAATATCCTGATCACAAACGCTCTTCATTTCTTAGTATTGTGTATTGAAAAATAAAATGCCTCTCCCAAAAACCTTTGAGAATCAATTAGACAAACATAGTTTTAATGAACGAATATCACGTATATCACATATAAAAACTTACACCCCAAAATCATTAAATAAATAATTAAATATACTTTAATTCATAACGTGACTTTTTTTTCTTTTCAAAGTTTAGTAACATGTTATTTTTTAATTTAATGCGAATTTCAGTGGGTGGGACTAAAGAAGCGTTGAATGTATTTAGTGCCCAATACAAGGAAAAGGGCGAACTTGTGTCACCACGTCCATATATGACTTCTACTCCGTATTATAGAATCATTGCACTATCATAGACTCATCGGAACCTTTTCTGTGTGCACTAGATACTAGATGATTTCCCTTTTCATTATATGCAAAAGTGTTCACGAGATATGGTCTGTATGCCTGACGATCAACCATTTTTGTGCTTCTCAATGCAAATCATAGACATGAATTTCTGAATTAGTATAGGAAACATGCTAGCTAGGATCAGGCTAATTAAAGTAGGATCCTCTGCACCGAGGAGCCTTACTTGGAAATGTCGCTCATGGCGCCGTGCGCGGAGAGTCAAAGCCTGTCTACTTTGAACAACGCACGGGACAGACTTGACGGGAGGTTACCATACGCCTTACCGCTGTCCAATGGGTTCACTTCCTCCAATCTTCTCCGAGCCCTTTGGTCTTTTCCTATAAGGTGATAGAAGTAGGCTGATCCATATCTGTGCACTTGTGATAACTATCGTCCGGAAACATTGTGGAGGGAGCTAGTTGTGGTAATTACTTGTGTTATGATCAGAGCCACATTTATAACTCACGCATAATAATACTTATGATCAGGCTTCACATTTATAAGTTTGCATTTATGTACCATCGTCTTTTTATTTCCATTAAAAAAATTTTTTTTTTCATTCTCACAACCATAAAAAAGGAAATAATGTAGCCTAAATAATTGTGAAAATTTTAATAATAAAACAGATTTGTTACTAAATACTGCAAAAACGAGTGTAATAAATTAACTTTATAGATAGCATATAATTCATAATATTCAGTATGCAATACCATATAAAAATAAATCTTCACTAATTTTCGTATTAACTTTTTCATAATAATTATTTTTGCATTTAAAGAATTTTCTTCAATTTCTTTTTTGCTTGGGAAATTAGCAAATAGCATTTCATTATCAAAAGTGTTGGGATGCAATTTGTGCACATTGAAACTTATACTCAAAACTCCCAAACTGTTAAATAAGAATTTTGTAACAAAATGCCAGAGGATAAACAAACTAAAAAAAATTCCCCAGCTCTCGTGGGGCAGGGTGTTGGCTCAGTCGGTAGCGCACTACACTCGTAATCTGCAGTTGCCAGATTCGAACCCACTGTGCGGATCACTTTTGCAGAAAACATCGAGATTTATCTCGGCAAAACTCCCGCCATCGGTTAATAGGGGACCTGATGGGCTTGGAAATGTTGCCATCCGTCGGATGGGACGTTAAGTCGTGCTCACTTGTAGAGGAGAGGCATATCCTGTGCACGTTTAACAACACGCTGAATGACCTTGACATAAGTATAACATCTGTCTGCTAACAGCCGTCCAGTGGTCCTCTTTCCCAACTTTCTTCGAGACCTTGGGGTCCTTGTGGCTTGACCATGTGCAAAAAAGTACTCAGAGATAAAACAACTCAACCCGAATCTCACTTTTCACCAATATTCTTGTATTTTTATTTTGCAGGTATATTCGTGTAAAGAGTTTGGAAGCGGAAACATTTTACAGCAATGTTGCTAGTCTTAAGAACTTACCTCAAAATTATTGCTAAAATATATCTAACAAACGAGTGTAACAGTAGCATCTGTTTTAAAATATTTCAGTTTGTATAACTTTTTAAAAATTGTTTAAAATCGATATTTGAATAAATTTTATTGAGATCTATAATTTACCTTAGCATTTTTCTGCAAAGAATTCACATAACAGAAAGGTCCCTATACTTTTGATAAAAAAAATTAGCAAAACGATTATTAAGTATTTTAAAAAATCTTATAAATGATAATATGCTGTGTATCTTCACATTCCATATTATTTAGAAGTTCACTTTCGATTTGCAGAAGAAATAATTATTTGAACCGTTCTTAAACCATGGATATTTATACATAATATTCCTTTCTTCTAAGAAATGAGCATAATTTTAAATTTAAAGCCGCAGCGGGAGTATATGGTATCGCGTTGGCAGTGCAGCTACTGGAATCTGGGTTCGAGCCCCGGGATGGCATGGTCGTGTCTTTATGAGAAGCCTGAAAAAGCTTCTTGATTATCTCCGTCGTTTTTTTAAAGAAAATTAATTAATTTCATCGATACTTCAAGTGCAACACTTGAATGCTTGGCATCCTGTTTTGTTGGCGCCCCTAGGCAAGTGCCTAAGGTACCTTATGGTAAATCCTATCCTAGTGGTGATATAAGAAGGGATTTCTGTAAAGATGGAATCGATCTGCATTATAATATATCATTATAAATATATATATATACATATGAATTGTGAATGGTTGGCCACTCCGAGGTATAGGATGAGAAGATTAATTTTTAAAATAAGTTAAACATGCCTTAAGAAAAATAGAAAGATTGATCCTATAATGTTATCGAGAATCGCTAAATTGTGGTTTGACTAATTACTTTTGACGTTGTTGGTTATTTAGTATTTGAGTGTCATGAAGTTCAAGTATTAAATGGGTTAATTTCTTGAATAATGATGCTGGTGGATATATGGTGCGGTCATTAAAAGTTTTTAATAAACATCTTGTATAACGAGGAGAGCATAAATTTGTCGTGGTTACATTCAAACAGAAAATGTGTTGATGATTAATTACGTACCTATAGTATATCTATAAGAGTCAGAAAACATTTTTTTCGTTAAACTCTGGAGAAAGAAATTAATCGGAAAATGAAACACAGATACACCTTGTTCAAAAGAAAAAAAAGTGATTTATTCAGGACGACACCATTAACAGATGCACTTTTGAATAGTCTTATACTCCAAATCTTAGCTATGAAAAGAATTTCTTTCGGAAAGGATATTCTCTCTTTTTCCCCCATCGAATTGGGGAAAAAAACGAGAATTACTACTGATAAAGTTCATGGCCAAAATCCGAATTCTAAACTCAGACCATTACTCCTAGACGCCCATCAGACTGTACACGATCATTAAGAACAAATCATCAGTCTGCGCACCGAGAGAATTGTTCTGAAGAATGAAACTACACAAGAGCAGACGGGAATTCCGATGATCAACAGGTATCACTGGAAATAACTTACACATCAGCACTTAAAGCCCTGACCTCTTCTTTTCTTACTACTGCATTCTCACTTTTTGAAAGTGCATTGAGAGGAAAAATATTTTCTTTTCGTCAAGGAGGGGGCAGACAGCAGTTACCGACTGACTTAATTAATCACCAACTTCTGTAGTTGTAGATGGCAGTTCAACACACTGATTAGCATATAGGGAGGTTCCATGAGGCTGATACGATTCGTTCATAGAGGTTACTACCCAATGAGCTAGTATGGTTTTCGTTTGATAACACATTAATTATGGGTGTAAGCATGCCAGTGTAAAGAGAGGGAAACAGTTATGCTTCCCATAAAAACCACATTTATTAGAATTTTTATCTTTTTATATAATAATGTAATTTTTTTTAATTTAAAATTGATTAAATTTTATTTTATAGAACGTTTAAGCATTATAAATATGCAAGTCCATTGACGTAAAAAACATTCTCCACGAAATATGTAAATTCACACCATTGTGATTTTCCCAAAAACATTGAAAGATTTAAATGGTTAAGAATAACTAAACATGGTCTAAGAGTGGAATATTAAATATGTGCACACTGCAGCTCAAAATAATGAATGTTTTTCTTAAAATTATATGAGAAAATGACATTAAATGTGGTATATGTGTAAATTTTACAATGAGAAGAAAGCGCTCGAACGTTTAACGACACTTTTAAAGAAATGCAGGATTGAGATCACTACTCAATGTTACTTTCAAAACTACAAATCGGAACTAAACTAAAAGAGTATAAGAATACAGCATGCGAAGAAAAAATCCTATACTTCACTACAAAAGATAATGTCATTTGGAAAATTACTAAATTTCTCCAGAACAACAAAAGTAAATACAATATATATATTCCTATACATGGTGGGAATTGAATAGTTTTCAGCAATTCAGACAATGCTGAAACTTTTGCTGAATAAATGGAGCCTTATTTGCTCCTCAATGGCGCAGTGGTATCGCTTTGGGGTCGGAGTTCGAGTCCCCTGAGTCCATTGTCATTTCTGTTAAAAACTTTAGATAAGCTAGTAGCTTTGCGGTTCTGATTACATACTTATTTTATGGAAAATACACATCTAACAGATGGTAATAAGTGGATCTTGTTTAAGTAAGCTGAATGTGCAATAAACAGATCAAATTCACAACTTCCAAAATGAGTTTGCCTTGGCTCTCAAATGAATAAAACCGAAACATTGGGCAAGACCTCATTGCAAATCGAATGCTTAAAAATCTTACTATCAAAGCTCCAGTCTGTATTTGTAACATTTTAATAGACATCGGAAGCTTAGACACTTCCTCAAAGTTTCTAATGGCTCATAAAAGCGTCACTACTAAACAGGGAATGATTTGAGCTTCTCTAAAGTTATCGTAGTAAGAGTTTGTTGTTCTGTTTGGGCAATTTTTGACATTATAAGAGATTTATATTTTGAATTTTTCACCTTGAAGAAGTCATCTGATAACTATTTCTACTTTAGCCTTGAGATAATAGAATGGTATATATAAAAAATTACCAACTACGTAATTTTTTGACCCATCTCCAACATATCAAAGTCTAAAGATTTTCTCTGAGGCACCATGAAGCAGTGGGCCAAACCACACTGGCAATGTAGATTTTCAATTTGAAATGATGGAGCGTCTGCGTAAGTACACTTTTAATAAGGTATCTGTTTTACTTATTTTTTGATATTATAGGAGATTTATATTTTGAATTTTTCACCTTGAAGAGGTCATCTGATAACTCTTGCTACTTTAACCTTGAGATAATAGAATGGTAGACATAAAAAATTACTAACTACGTAATTGTTTGACTCGTCTCCAACATATCAAAGTCTAAACGTTTTCTCTGAGGCACCATGAAGCAGTGGGCCAATCCACACTGGCAATGTAGATTTTCAATTTGAAATAATGGGGCGTCCGCGTAAGTACTCTTTTAATAAGGTAATTGTTTTATTTTTTTTTGACATTATAAGAGATTTATATTCTGAATTTTTCAAACTGAACATTATATTAACTGTCTAGGTTAATATTCTATTAATCTTTTTACGACTACTGTTTTATTCAGAATTGGGTAATTAATGCTTATTATCCATGCGCATTTGGCTACTTAATCAGGACCTATCATTGTGTGGTTTACAAATTTAAATGGCTGTTTTCACTCGCTATCGGACTAATTTTAATGAAGAAAGATTTTAATGAGTGTTTGAACCTGGTCCTCTGTTCTTAATCAGAGAAATATAAAATGATATCTTCAAACATTTCCGTTACAGCCAGCTTGGAATTAATTTGGGTAATGTTTTGCGTAGAGAACGGCATAGATGGTATATATTCATAATGGTAGGATAGAAGTCGGTCAGCCACAGACCATAGCATCTAGGATCCTAATTTTACCACAATATATCGTCTAAAGCATGTGTACTCAAACTTTTCCTGTTGGTGACGTCCATTCTTTTGACGGAATTTATCGAAGGCTTCTTGCCATTAACATTCGTTTTGTATGTGCGTGGCCCACTTTCATTTTTGATAGTATTTGTCTCTCCATCCCCATCTATCATTGACGGAATTATCTTAAACTCGCATTGATGGAATTAATTTGAATTGATTAACGCATATCGATCAACAGTCGTTGATCGTATTCACACCGATTCCTAAAACCAACTCCTGTATCGAGTTACACCATAAACCCTTCTCCTAGCAGAAACTTACAAAGACTGATTCCCCGAGTGAGATACATTCTTTATACAATCAAATCGTATGTTGTAGAAGTAGAATGGGTCAGAAAATAGTAGACGGTATAGCACCGTGAAGTTCTAGTAACTAAAGAAAGGACTGGGAAATATGGAAACGATGAGGTTTTAGGTAGACTTCGTTTCCTTAATAAGATATTATATTGTTGTTTTTTTTTTTAATTTTTGATCAAAACTGCAAAGCTACCAGGTTTTCCGCAGATTATGATATAATACAAACGATCATGTCATCCCGGGCCTCGAACCCGGGCATCAGCAGTTGTAATGTTATCGAGAAACAAAGCGATACCACTGCGCCACGTAGGCGGCAGTTTCCCCGATTGTTTTATCTTTTTGCTGAGGTCTCGTTTTCTAGCATAGGTCTCTTTTTGTGGTGTATAATTTTGACAGAATCATGAGATCTCTGTGTCAGAGCTTAAGAATTTTTTTGTTTTAATTCCTCTTTGAAACTGATAAAATTTAAGTTGTTTATTATGCAAAGCAAAATTACTAACTTAATTAGCTGACATTTTAAAATAAGTACCGATAATTGATGCATGTTCAAAAGTCTACGATTAATTTTCTTCACGTATAATTGCAGAAAACTCCTATGTATATATATTCAGTAAAAAACTAAAAAAAAACAAACAAATAATAATAAAATTTCGCTGAAGCAGCTGCCCATAGAGAAGATCTATGAGAAAGACGAGACCTCAGCAGAAAGACAACACAGACATCCATTCCTTACTCAGGGCTCGAACCCAGGTCTTTTAGATCAGTAGCAAAGAGCGCTAATCACTCGGCTACAGTAGCAATATCAATTATGTGTTGTTCAATTAACCGAATCAGGCAGTGTATGGTAAGATTTCCTAAAATGATAGAAATAAAAGTATCTGTTAAAATCAGAAATCAAAAGTGCTGTAGGAATTCAATCAGTATAAAACTCATTCAATATGTATCAATTTACAGATTATTTACTTGTTCAAATTGCAATGTTTACTTGGTATTAAGGAACTGCTGCTGGACGCGTCATTTCTAGCTTTATACTCTATAAACTGGAGGATTTTCAGAACATATATCATTTCAAAAATTTTTTAATAAACTATGGGAGTGAGAAATTTCTTTCCTAGAAACCTTAGACGTCATCAAAGTATCAAATTTTGTTATCATCGAAATAATCAGATTTGTCACATCGTCTTGATCCTAACAAATGAATCAATATTATATGCGATCTTTTTATTAGAGACAAAACAAAATTCCTAATCCGTTTCAGGATTCGAAGAGATAAAACAACGTAATAGAAATATAAGAAAAGATGAAATAGGAACAAAAAAAAAACGAACAAAAAACAAAAAGAATAATACAGCTACTCTATCAGGATCTATCCACTGCTCGGGTCCACTATTTTCTGAATTATTTCGCGTAGATATTTTTAGACACAAGCTTTTAGATCATGTTGATCATATAGAAGTAAATACTGAGATAAAAAAACTAGGTTGTTAAATATAATAAAATACTAGTGAAGGTTCAGTATATATTGCACTACATTTTATATTCAATTACGTGTAAAAATAAATTAATCCTTAATTACATTGCTATTGCAGATTCGCAGCATTTTCCCCCCTCTATTCATTACACTTGCATTATTTCTTGACATGATGCTGAAGACTTGACAGATTAAGGAAAACTTGACAGGATGTAATATACTATAATTCGACGCTTATCCAGATGCATTACCGTCAGTTGTGTACTCGTGTGTCGGCAGTGATCTTAAAGACAAATATTTGATTTCTACAGTAGATAAGAAAAGTTTTTCTATTATTAGAAAAAATTTTAATGAAATTCGGATATACATTTATGGCTAAATACTATTAAATTTGGAAATTTCTTGTACTGCATTAAATAATTTAAAGTATATGTTAAATAAAATTTAATGCTGTCACTGCATCAAATAATTTAAGTGCTTAAAAGCGAATAGAGGGGTCAGTCTTTTTCTTTCGTTCTCATCAGATCAAAATACAAATGTTTAGTGGCAATTCAGAGTCATTGAAGGTGAGATTTCATACGTTATTACGACTTATTGACGAAGTAGCTATAATTTTCAAAATAATCAGTTTTATACACATTAGCTTTCCAAGAGTAAATGAATCATTTTGAAAGGTTGCATCTTGATATACGTTATGATGATGTAAAAATTGTTACAACATCGATGCTGAAAACACGAGCCCATTCATAAGCGCGATCAGTTATTTGTTAGTAGTAGCATCTCAATTCATTAACAACTCTTCTCTTTAATCTAAAATTTTGTGTTTCCAATAGATATATGTAATAAAATACAATATGGAACTGATTTAAGAGAATCTTTTTTAAAAAGAAGGAGCAGTCACAACGGTTCTCTTTATACGTACGTTGTTTATTATTATTAATTGCTGTTTATAATAATAAATATATTATTAGATTTCCAAAATTTGTTTAGGTGTTCAGTAATATTTTCAACATCAGGTTTGGCATATCTGGTTGTAGCCTTTGAGTATTGAATGATATATTTATTTATGGTTGCTATGAATAAGCGATTATAATAAGCAATATATAATATCTTATAATATATAATTAGCAAGGCTAAAACTGAAAGGAGAAGCTGCATGATGTAAACAATGGTCCTTGGCCTCTTAATCACCACGATTTGTTGAACGTTTCTAAGTCTTGTTAGGGTAACAATTTATCATATATGAGTGGTCCGGTCCGGCAGTTGCGTTGAGTGGGTGCTTGCCACAGGCAAAATCTGAATGACATCACTCAGGTATTCGGGCAGAATTAATATGTCGCTATTTCTATCACTATCAACAGGGATACTATCTTATACTGATATGTATTAATTTCAGTAAATCCTTTTCGTTATTTTGTTTTTTGATTCCTGATTCGTTTTTGAACTATGATTCCTGATTCGTTCCTGATTCGATTTCGCACTTGGGACCTTTCTGAAATTACTATATGTGTGTTAATTTTCAAACAAATCATTTCACTCCAGTAAGGAAGAGTGATTTTTGTGCAACATAACGTATCTTAGCCACCCAGTGGTCTACTGATCAAAGGGACTAGGGTTGGAGCCACAAGTAGGGCATGGCTCTTTGGATTGTCTAACAGCTGATGTCCCACTTTTTTGGTGAGGGAGTATTTTTTCATTTAGATTGCATCTTGATATTAATTCTTCAATTCTTAAAGTGATGACTTGATGTGATATACTACTGGTCGATCTTTCGAAAAACACGTGACTTTGGGAATGCAGATATTTTTATTAAGGTGTGTACACAAAAAGCTCGCCAATGGTTACGATTCATATTAAAAAAAACAATTCGCTATATAAGGAAGCAAAGCAATTATCATCCTACAGATGGCTAATTACCGGGGAGATTTTAATCGCGAACTTCCACACTTAAATACACTCAATATAGTGGAAGTTCATTTGTTATTCTCAGATTACTCGGTTTCCTGGATGTATCTACCACTCTGTAACGTCCCTATTGAGGCAAAGGTAAAAAACAATTAAATTTTCTTGTATCCAAGTTCCGTCCTATGATATGTCTGAAATTACTATATACATGTTAATTTTCAAACAAATCATTTCACTCCCTTAAGAAAGGGTAATTTTTGGGCAACATAGCGTATCTTAGACGCCCAGTGGTCAAGTGGTCTACTGATCAAAGGGACGATAGATCGATTTCCAAAAACATTAGCCAATGGTTAAAGTGTGAAATAGAAACAGGCCAATAGCAAATGCTGTCGGTGCAAAAACAGATTTAAAGATCGCAAATTATGCGCAGTAGTAGATACTTTTAGAACTACTCACTTTTATTTAGGCAAAATTCCCGGTAACCATAAATCCGCCTGTGTGTCTGTGAACATTTGAGATTTTGACAGGCTGCAAGAAGGGCTTCAGTGACTATATATCTTTCCGTGTGTCTGCAAACTTTTGCGATTTTGACAGGCTGCAAATAGGGCATCGGTGACCATAAATCCGTCTGTGTGACTGTGAACATTTGATATTTTGACAAGCTGCAAGCAGGGCTCCAGTGACCATGAATCCTCCTGCGTGTCTATGAACATTTGAGATTTTGACAGGCTGAAAGCAGGGCTCCAGTGATCATAAATCACCCCGTGTGTCTGTAAACTTTTGCGATTTTGACAGACCTGTAAGCAGGGCACCGGTGACCACAAATCCGCCTGTGTGTCTGTGAACTCTTGAGATTTTGAAAGGTTGCCATTTGTCCTGGAAACTTTCACGATAAAAAAAGGAACATGCTATTAGAACTTCCTTTTCCTCCCAATTCGATTCATGCGCACTCCAACACTGCATCCAATTTTACAAAAACAAAACTAGCAAACTTTAAATTCGCAATGTTCTTTTTGCTTAGATGAGAAGGTTTTAGTATTCTCATTTATCTTGGTGAGTTGTACGGTTTAGTGTCCATTTGTTGTTTTTGCTGTTGGGCACAGGCGAAGAGATCTAAGAGGAAATGAAACCCTTCAGGACATTTGCCGAGACATGTGCTGCTTTGCAATCAGATAAATATTTTTACGCACGTACTATTCGAGACAGAGAAGAAAGAGTTATTTAAATGAAGAAAAAAATTCGTTTCACAATACAAACGCCATGCTGCAAAGAAGCAGTAGGCAGTCGCTTTTTTATGAAAGAAATGTTTTGCTTCGTTCAAAGAAACGAAATGATTTCGTTCGTTTAAATGTAGAGAAGTATTCGTTTAAACCTTTTTCAATCTTTTTCTATATTTTGCATGTTTCTAAGTGACTTTTATGGCGATTCATATTTTGTGCTTTTTATATTTTTTGCATTACGGCAAACCTCGTTTCTCCGAATGTATATTTAAAAACTTCTTCTCGTGGTCCCACCAGAAACGACAGATTGAGGTTTATCTGTATTAAACATTCGCTATAAAAATGGACACTTCAGTTATTAAGAAAGTCATTTATGAACAGAATGCAAGAAGACTTGATGCTTTTGATTCCAAATGATTGCAAAACATCCTATGGCTTAGTTTAATGAATAAAACGAAACTAGAAAAACGAGCTATTAAAAACCTTGAGCTTATAGGGTGCCTTGGTTCGACCATCATGAAGGACGAACACATTGCGAAGTAATATTATGAAGTGTAATTTTAATATATTCAGATTGAGTTGGCAGATAATTTCAAGCAGTATCTTATTAAAAATGATCTTCAGTATAATCCCAGACCTAAACATTTGTCGGTCATAGGTGAAGTTTGTTTTGACATCTTTTAATCTAATAAATTTTCATAATTTTCATATCATAATGATTACAATGTAATTTGGATGCATTTCCATATTATGTAAAAATATGCATATTTTAATTTTTTTTTCATATAGCTAATCAGGTGGATAGGTCAAGGTCAGATAAATGAATATAATCTGAAAGCTCTCTTTTCAGGTAGAGAGCATAGAAAGCATCTCCAAGGCATAGGTTTTTGGTGTGGGGAGAGACAGAGTGGCATACAGGGATTGAGAGATAAATATAATAAGGTTATTGAAGGTGAGAATTATGTCATAATTAGATGGGATGAACTTTTCACAGATATTCTAAACAATGTAGTTAGTTCTATTCGAATTGTTTACAAGGAAGATAGACCCATTATTGGCTTTAACGTTGGCTCTATATCTTTGCTTTTTTAAATAAAAGTACATAAATCTTCTGGGGTACATTAAATTACTACTGAAATGTTTAGAACTGAGACTTTTCTGTCACATGGCTGAATTTTGTATATGTTTTCTGATAAGGGTGTCGTTCTTAAGGATTTACCAGAGCTATTATTAACGCTGTTTTTAAAATAGGTGATTGCAATTCTCGTGAGAATTAAAGGGGAATAAGTTTTTTTACTTATTTTGCTTAATAGAATTAAAAATATTTTTGATGGACAATTCCGCGATGACCCGTGTGGATTCAGAAGAGGTAAGGAATGTACTGGTCAGATTTTTTTCATTAGGCAAATATTGAGAAATGTTTAGTTTTACAAACCTATGGTTACTAGCTTTGTGGATTTTAAAAAAGGTTTTTGACTCTGCTGACCGTCATAATTTGTGGTTGATCGTGAGATCGTATGACATACCAGACAAGTTAGTTAACATCATGAAATATCTCTATAATAACACCGAGTCATGTGTGAGAATTAGTAATTATTGATACTCATGTGAAAAATATTATTGCCCATGCTGTGAGAATCTAAGCTTCGGCAATGAGTCATCATCATCATCCTCAAGCAGCCATGGGCTACAGAGGTTCAACCAGACCGTTCAATTTAGTTCTCCAAGCATATCTCTCCTGAGCTACATCTGCTGCATTGGACCACTGCACACCAATTTTAACAAGGTCCTGTTTGACATTGTCTGCCCACCGTTTCCTAGGTCACCCCCTCTTTCTGAGGCCTTTAGGCACACTATTCATAACCCTATCCACCAATCTATAATTATCCATTCGGGCAACCTGGATAAACCAATGGAGTCTCTCTCTCTGCACAACATACTGCTCAGAGGAAATTGCCGACTCCTTTGCCTAACCTCATCATTAGTTACAAAGTTGACCCACCTAATGTCCAAGATACTGCGTAAGTATCTAGAGTTTCCGGTTATCTTATAGTATCCTGTTATTAGTAGTTTCCTGTTATCTCGTTTACAAAGAATCAAAGTTTCACTACCATAATTAACCCTAGAAAGAACCAAACTATTATACAGTCTAATTTTAGTCTTTAGGTGTATACGCCTATTTCTCCACACTCTCCACAGATTTCTAAATGTCCCGGCAGCAATACTTATTCGTCTGTTAATCTCATGCCGCACATCACCAGTGTCTGTTACATAGCTCCCAAGATAATTAAACTGTGATACCTGCTCAAGACTGCAACCATATCCCGCGTCGGCAATGATTTTTTTTCACACGAGTATTTGCTGAATTCTATATCTACAGGTGATCTATGTATTTAATGTGGTTGATTTGTAGTAATTGGTTTGCATTTGCTTCTACTGTTCGATCAGGTCTCCTTATCTGTTAGAGATTTTGTCTCCTTTTCTCTTTAGATCTCTCAGAGATTTTGTCTCCTTTTCCCCTTTGGATTTCTCAGAGATTTTGTCTCATTTTCTCTTTAGATCTCTTAGAGATTTTGTCTCCTTTTCTCTTTAGATTTCTCAGAGATTTTGTCTCCTTTTCTCTTTAGATCTCTTAGAGATTTTTGTCTTCTTTTCTCTTTAGTTTAATTATTGATTATGCGGAATATTCATGGTTTGAATCTTTCTGATATGTTATCTGAAAATTTTTGATTTAGATTATGGAGATTATTAACCCTGATGTCTACTGATGTTTATGACATGAATTCTTCAATTAAGGGTGTTAATGAAACTGAGAGAAAACTAAAGTAATGGAAAATGGTCAGGCTGGTCATACTTCAGTCGTTATGAATGTTTGCATCCTTGAACAAGTGTCTCAATTTAGTTATCTTGGGAGTACTGTGACAGATATCGGTCATGTGCGGCATAAGATTAACTGAAGAATAGACTGCTGCTAGGACTTTTAAGGATCTATAGAGAGTGTGGAAAAATAGGCTTATATACCTAAAGATTAAAGTCTAGCATAAATATCCTAAGATATATAGAAACAATTAGTCCTTTAAATAGTTTATCCTGTATAATCTTTATGGAACATCAAACTGAGAGTCTCCTGTCATACCTTTGTGACAATCATCTGCTTTAGGGGTAATTATTTATTTATTTGAACTTAGTTATGGTAGTGAAACCTGGACCATTTTTAAACAAGATAACAGGAAGTTTGATGCCTTTAATTTCAAATGTTTACACAGTATCTTCGGCACTATGTGGTTTGACTTTATAGCATTTGTGTTTTTGACTTGTAATATAGTTAAGCATATAAGTTGTCAACCATCTATGGGCAGCATATTGTACATAGAGAGATTCTATTGGTTTGGCCATGTTGTTCACATGCATAACTATAGATTATGGAATAAAGTTATGAACAGTATATGTATGTATGGCCAAAATAATTATACATACATATATCATTTAAATAGCAAGTATAATAAAAGCAAATATTTATGATAGTTTTTTTCCTTTATTGCTTGCTTATAAAATTTGACTAACATCTTACTTCTCTTAGCAAGTGCCTAGAGCGCTTAGGTCTGGCTCTTTTCAGTGTCATGATGGGGATGCTGCTGCTTAGAACAGATATTTTTGTAGCGCAAAATTCCTCATTCCGTTATCATGCATCCTATTTCTTAACCTTTTGTTGTTTGAGAATTTTCAACAGATATACGAAAATATAACAGTCAAGAAATTATAACTTGTGACCTATTTTGGACATTAGAACCGAGATCACAAAGTTGAATAAATTATTTCATCATATTAATTATCCCTTCCATTCCTCATACGTTAAACCTATATCCAGTGTATAAAATTAATTGTCTATAGTATAATGCACGCTGTGTTCTAAAAGAACATTATATATGATTCTTTTAAGAGGCGATAAAGTTAGTTCGCTTATTGTGACATCCTTTACTCGAGAACTAAACATTGGAAGTCGCGAAAGATAAATTGTTATGGTAATGGAACGATAAGGAATGTGATTGAACTGGAAAGAAGAGCAACTAGTGGATACTTAGATGCTTAATATTTATGTACATCTACATTATCCTTAAGAGCTGCAGTCCATCACAGGCTATCTCTGGACATAAGGATTAGAGATATAAGCCATTAACATAAGGACATTTCAACATTAAGATGATAACAGTATTAAAGTGAGAAGCGAATTAAATCACGTAGCAACAAGGCTCAACTGAAGATAACACGGCTAAGAGAAATTAAATCATCAGAATTTCAGTATATTTTCTGAGTATCTTGGGTGCATACGAACATTGCATATTTATCTTATAGAGGTTAAAACTAGATAGAATGAAAATCAATCTTTTTCTTGAAATGAGGATAAAAATATTTACAGTTCGGTCTAATAGTGAAATAAAAACTAATCTACTCCACAGGCAGTCCGTTACGACTCACATTAGTGCAAACTGCCATTAAGATGATATTTGAAAGAGGATTGATTTTAACAGCAAGACAGTGCAATTACCCATGTACTGGATTCGAAAACAAACAAATTGTTTTTAAGCCAAACAAAGTGGTTGTTTTATTATTAGATTCTTAATATGGTCTAAAGTTCATCCGAAGGTATCACACAAAGTGAACAAGATGAAAAATTTACAATAATCTAATAGCTTTTAAAGCATCATTGGCAGTTATAATCCATGACTAGTCTTTGTTCTGATGCTGTCAATCAGTTAGTTCTATAGGAAAACCTAGCGCTCGTTGTATTTAATCCCTCTTTCCTCCTCCTACGGTAATATCCTTTATGTCAGGGGATTGACGTTACCTGTGCCAGACAAAAAAGGGTAAGATGCTAAAAAAACATAATCACGCCGTAAACTTAAAATCGTTTGTTCTCTACGGTTTTGACCTGTTTAGTGAAATTTCAACTAGAGTTCAAAAAACCCAAAATGAATAATGTATCATATGTACATACATATATATGAGAGAATTTAAAATAAATAAGAAAAATATCTTCTTAATCAGCCCACTCGCCACGGTAGTTTGATAAATGTTTTTCAAGAAAATGAAACATTGAAATCCGAAAGACAAAAATTCAGCAGTAAGACGGGAAATATCAGAAAAATAATAAAAAAATCCCTAGCTCATCCAGACTCAAACCAGGACCCTTCACTCCACACAAACACGCTAATAGCTCGATCTTAATTTTTTTTAAAGTTTATTATGGTTAGCGCTCTTTACCACTGACCACAGAGATTTGGTTTGAGCCACGGTTAAGGCATAAATGCTTGTGTTGTCTCTTTACTGAGGACTCCCCTTCCTCACTGATTTTCTCTATGGCGTATTAAACTTACAAGTGCCTGTCAGTCAGCTGTAGCAAAGCAACTGCTTGAGGAGTAATTTATATTTTAATTTTTTTACAGTTTTTTCATTTTAAAATCATTATATTTATGCTTTAAACGAATTACTAATAATACTTAACGAATTCCACACTATTTATTAAAAACGCTCGTCACAAATTTTATTGCATTCTCAAAAGTCCGTCATTTAATTTCTGGATGAAAGGACAAATAATTTATCCTTAATAATATTTCTTTTATCTAATTATGATTATTAACAATATGAGAAAAACTTAAATTTCAGGCATCAGAATCTAATATTTCAGGCAGAGTCTCACTGATTATTTTAGCGTTATCTGTAAGACAAGCCTATTTTAAAGAAACATTACAGAGATCTCCAGAGAGTGAGACATCGCTGATGCTAATGATCGTCATCAGACATGACATTTGCTACGTTGTAGTGAATGTTTGAAATGGGATGACGAAATCAGCTGCCAGTTTCAGCGCTGCATCGGACTGAACTATTATCGACTGCGCTGAAGATTACTTGATTACGTTCCCGGCGACAAGAGACGACCGGAAACGAATCTAGAAAATGCATGGTGACAGCTACGTCACATCCATCATTAATCGCCCTGGTACTAGTTACATGAATAATCTTAAAAAATAAAAATTTATTCTTTATAGTATCAAAAGTAATAAGAACTTCGTACTAAAGAAAATTATGTCATTATTTTTAAAAGTTTAACATTAATAAAATAATCATCATTTCTTTCACATTAGTGATAATTTTACTTTAAAGAAACTAACAGATATTTTTTTTTGTTTTGACAGTTCCTTTTTTAATACTACTTTAAATGTTCGAACAGTACCCCAGTACACAATTTATAACTCCTTGCTTGTATCCAGCCAGAATTTTAGACCAGGATAAAAACTGAATTTAGATTAGCCAAGACCTGTACAATTATTGCTCGGAGTTTTTCAATTAATTTCTGATCATGCTATGACATAAAAAAGTCACCAAAATATCCAATGTTTTATATAAAGATTTTTGAATATTTCCAAACATTACAATTCCATTTTCACGAAAAGAGAATTCACATACGCATACAAAAGTCCGGAATTCCTGTCTCAGACCTGGGCACTGTTTACAAATCCTGTGATATTACCTGGCTGCATTTCATTTTTTATCATCTACACACATGGAAGGTAGATCTACAAAGCTTTTCATAGGTCGATAGTAGTTGATACTGCTTAATTATTAATTCTGATTTGATACATCTTAGTAGATCCAATATTAATTTTCATGTAGTGGTAAAATTTGCTATTTTCTGGAAGATGTATAATTTATTTAAAATTTAAACTGATTTTTTTCAAACTCATTGTATTTTTTTTCACTCTTGAGATGTTAGCTCCACATTTGTAATACTTCAAAATCTTTAAAAGACCTTTAAATGCTACAAATATACAGTCATTAATATTATATTAATTTTAGTTTTTATTTTCATTTCAATATCAATATCGTAAAAATCTAGAATATGACTTATTTTACGAAACAAACGTGAAGCTCGGGGATAATTTATTAAAAAACTCTAGACAACCACTCTTTTAGAAGAATCTTCGTAAAGAAAAATATTTTTAGTGATAATGAATCAGTACCTATATTTAAGTTACGAATCAAAACTTCTTTGTAAGGTTCATATAAAGAAGAGTAGAATAAGATACGATGGTCATCTTCAACTTGATTACAATAGGATTAATTGGAAAATTCTACTTTTTTTAAAAATTTGAACAAAATGTAGTTTAAAATCGTATGAGCAGATCTAAGTCTATAAATTTTAGCTTGAATAGATCTTGGAAGATAGATAAAGTTGGAATCAATATTTTAAAGTCTGTTGATATTTATTATCTATGATTGTTACATAAATCCGTTTCTTTTATTACATCATTTCAAATTATGTTTAGCAGAGAGAGTGTACTGAAAGTTTTGAAATAATTAGCTACATTTCAAACACAAGCTTACTATTTAGACCGTATGTTTAATATTTCGTTTACGGTATTTATTTTTTACCCAACGATCAGAAGATGGATTAATTCGATTTTGACATTTACGTAAAAGCTAAATCTTTTAACATATAACCTTATATATAATTAATATTCCTTATTTCAGAAAAATAGAAGGATGAATAATAATAAATAAGATGAATTTAAGCATAGCTTCAAAACATTTTATTACAGTTGCATGAACATACAACATTTTTCAATGTAATCACTCCCTATTTCCAGAGCCTGACAAAGTTTATTAAATCTATCAGAGAACAATATTTTGATAGAGAGCATTGCCAATTATGCAAGGCATTTTGAACGTCTATGTCGTTTCCTATCGGTGTCTTGGGATCCATTTGGCGCACACCTTACCTTGCAGTAGCTTGGCTAATGGTGTGAGCTGTCTCATGGCTAATGTTCAATTCAGACTAATTTCATCCAGTGTGATGCTTCGGTTCGTCTACTTCTACACTTTTGTGATCGTTGCTAAACATTTCAGACCACTTATACACATTTTTATCAAAGGCGAACAACTATCTCTGTATTGTACACACATTCTACGGTAAATTTCACTTAGTTTAACATCTTCTGATAGTCAAAATCGAATGACAATTCGCTTTTCTAATACGCTGTAGTCTGAAAGGATCTCACATTACTTTTTCTCCTCCTTTTTGGGAGCAGGAGTCGAGAATATTTTGTAGTAGCCTACGACACTGTCCAGATGGGAACTTTCATTTGACATAAAACGTTCGGGATTGTTAAATGTCATTCGGTGCGAGTGAGGTAGACATTTAATGGGGATCTATCATTGCTATCAATCTCAGTTAAATAACTCTCTACTTTTTTGGAAAAGTAAGAAGGAACATAATTTAAGATAGCTTATGACATTCTCGAAGTTATAGCTGTCATATGACATATAACTCGTTATGCCCAGTCTTCATGTTCGAGCGATATAATGTAACCCTCGTTTGCACATTTCCCTTCTTTTAGAAAGAAAGAAAGGATTTTACCGTGAATTTCTATGCCATTCGGTATAAAACTCTTTGTCATTTGCGAAATGATGATGGAACTATTGCTTGGACTATCCACAAACAATCCTGGTCGACGAGGCACTTCTAGTTATGTGCATTTGACCCTTCAAACCTTTAGTGTTATTTGACATGGTATTTTTTATGTTACTATTCACAGTTTATAAAGTGTAAAGATAATATGTTTAATACCAAGCAAATAAAGTTGAGCTCCTGTAGGTCAAACAATCTTGGGTATAGAGATAAAAATGGTCATGAGCTGTGTAGGATACGAACTCAAGAATGGTACTGAAGGTGTTACTGATGTAATGCACATACCTGTCAGATCCTTCAATTACCGTCACCTTACAATGACCCCATGGTTTAAAAGATTAGAATGATTACTAAAGAAGGTTTGTTTAGCAGCCGGTAGCTCATCGGTTAGAGCACCTCACATGTCACCAAGTGTTATAGGTTCGTATCTCACCCTGCTGAAAAACAGGTTTTTTACTGTACTCATATTTTTTAACCTACAGGTGTTTAGCTGTGTTTGTTTGGCGTTAAAGGTAGACACTTGAATATTTAACAGATGCAGGCTAGCCAGGAGAAAATCATTAGGAGAAATTTTGGACCTAGTGGTCAAGTATTTTGAAGTTGTGGGGGGGGGGGTCAAAAATTATTAAATAAAATTTTCGTGTGATAAATTATAAAAATGAAAACAAAATGATTAGAGGCTTTAAGTAGAGTTCTACTATAGGTACGGTTTAAACGTTTAACGGAATATGAGACGACACAGAGGAAATCCGTGTATAAAATTTGAGACAAATTAATTAAGTATTTGGGAAATTACAGTGTATCCAAATGCTTTAAAAATATTTAGTAATATTCCAAACAGTTAATCAATCAGATCGCAGGTTGATCCTGTGAAAACTGCCAATAGTGATGTTAATATGCATTGTTGGAAGGAAATAAACGGAGTTCGCCCACCTAGAATAAATTACCGCTACTATTCATGTTAAACACGTATACATAAGTATATATATATATACGGGCCGGACCTAGATAAAATAAAGGAGGGAGGGGGGAAAGAAACTCAATCAAGTCGGAAAGAGGTAAAAAACGGAGGAGACAGAGATTGTATTTCCATTTCAGAATAACGTCTGTCCCGTTTTACAGATATTTCAAAATTTCTTTGAAATATGGATGAACTATATATACATATATGTACATAAGATTAGCAATGTTTTGCCTGTATTACTCTTACTATCATTCTCAAAGGGTCTCATGACTTCCTAGCATCCCTAGATCCAACCATGTGTATATATATATATGATCAATGTATAATCAGTGGCATATTCAAGGGAAATTGGAATGGGGTTTAAAAATCTTTCCCGTTATAGAGATAATATTTTTTTAAAAGCTATTAGTCAGTCAATTTTTATTAACAAAAATATAACAATGTTTTTCGAAAATTCAGTTAAAAAAATATGACAAATCTTGGCTATGTCCTATATAAATATAATGCGCGATATAACTGTAATATGCATAAATTATGCAGTATGAATTTTGCATTTTACAAAATTTTCCTTTTTATGTCGTATACTATGAATCCAAATATGCTCACTTATTAATTAAATCAAATGTTCAGTAATTCTGGAAGTTATTTTTAAGCCACGTGATGATGATGATGATGATGATGATGATGATGATGATGATGATGATGATGATGATGATGATATCACACAATGAATATTCCTGCATAGAAAAGGGTCTATGCAGACTCATTCAGTCACTGTTTTGTGGGGGTTTTTTTTTGTTCCATGCATAATTTTTTTATACATAATTTTTTTTCATACTTATACATATATATATAATTTTTTTAATATTTATATTATGTTTTTTTTATAATTGATCAAACATATTTATATTATGTTTTTTTTATAATTGATCAAATATATTTATATTATGTCTTTTTTATAATTGATCAAACATATTTATATTTTTTAAGAATTGTAAGAGGAGTTTATATAAAGTGGGTTTTAGTGATTTTTTGTAGATTCTAAAATAGTTTTAAAATTAAAGTTGTTAGTATTAAGGTTTTTCAATTTTTCAAAGTATTCTTTCCTTTCATTTCTGTAATAATTACACTGAAATATTATATGTTCAATGGATTGAATTTCATTGCAGTGTTCGCAATTAGGAGAAGTTACTTTCTTAAATTTAAATAATGTAGATTTAGTTAAAACAAGATTGGCTTTTATCCTTAATATTACTTTTATTTCTTTTTTATTTAATCCATAATCGTTAAATTTGTTTATTAAAGGAGATATTTTCTATATGTGTTTTGAGCTTTTATATCATACCATGATTGAAGTTCATCTATTAATATGTTTTTAAATTTTTTTTACGTATTGAATAATTAAATGGAGATTGCATAAGTTGATTTAGATTTAAAGCTTTTTTAGCTAAGCTGTCGACGTATTCGTTGTGTTTGATATTGACTTGTGATGGTATCCACTGTATGTGTAGAATGTTGTGTTGGTTTAGATGTTTGAGCATTAAAGTAATTATGTCATTTAAGAATAGAAAGAAATTACTTTTAAATATGTTAGATTGAAAAATTGGCAAAGCAGATTTGCCATCAGTTAATATTATAATATTTTGGTTATGGAATTTTAATGGCCAATTTATGGCTAAGATAATTGCAATTAATTCTGGAATAATAATTAGTTGAAATGAGTCGAGTTTAAAAAGGTATTCAAATTGTTCAGCAGGGCAATAGAATGCTCCAGATGCGTTAAGAGTTTCAAAATTTGTAGATCCATCAGTATATATTTGAATGAAGTTTGAATATTTATCATGGATGTTTGTTTCAGTTAAGATTTTTAAAGTAGATGAGTCTTGTTGTTTTTTGTTTTCTATTCCAAAAATTTAATCTTTAATTATAGGGAAAGGAGCAATCCAATAAGGAAAGTGGGGAATATAGTCTCCACTAGTTTTATTATCAGAAATGTCTAAAATTTTTACTTTTTCAGGATAGTTATGTAGTGAAACATCAGGAAATTGCATTATTAATTTGTCTATTATAGGATGTTGTCTATTTTTAGCAAAAATGGGAAAGAGGAGATTTTTTAATAGATATTTTCTGTTTATTTCTATTGGTGGTATTGCATATGTATTTAGGTTATCTGTTGATTGCATTAAGCCTAAACAGTATTTTATTGTTTTTGTTTGAATTGTTTCTAATTTTTTTAATTTTGTTTTTGAGATGGTACTTAGAAGTTCGATGCCATATAAGCATTTAGGTAGGATAATTGAATTTAAAATTAAAAATAAATTTTTACTAGAGCTTCCTCAGTTTGATCCTCCATGAAAACTTAAATTGTTAAAAAGTTTTTTAGATTTTTCAATTGCATTGTGTATATAATTATTCCATTTTAATTTTGAATCTAAGTTTAAACCCAAGAATTTAATATTATCCGTTATTGTGATATATTTGTTATTCAATTTTATTTTTAATTCTTCCGTAATTTTATTTTTTCTATGAAAATAAATTATTTTTGTTTTTTCAGTAGAAATTTTTAAGTTCCATTTTTCAGTATATATGGATAGTTTATTTATTGCATTTTGTATTCTTTTATTTAAAATATTTTTATCTATATCAATCGACCAGAAGATAATGTTCCGTAACTAATTTCTGAATTAAAGACTTCTGAGATGTCGTTTAGATAAATATTAAAGAACAGAGGAGATAATATGTCTCCCTGTACGATTCCATTTTCAAATTTATACTTATATGATAATTTATTACCAACTTTTTCTCTGAAGTTTTTTTCTAATATGAAATGTGAGAGAAAGTAAAAAATGTTTCCACAAAATTTTAGTTTTCTGAGTTTTGCTATTAAGCTTTGATGTGACATTGAGTCAAAGGCTTTATCCATATCTATTATATTAGCAACCATGTATAATCTATTTTTATTGTGTATTCTGCATCTGATATAATGTTTAATAATAGGTCTTTTGATGATCTGCCAGGTCTGAATCCGAAAAAGTTATTATCTAAAATTTTGAATTTTCCTATGTACCAAATTAATCTGTTGAAAACTAGTCTTTCAAAAAGTTTAAGAACGTTAGAACTTAAGCATATGGGTCTGTATGATGTAAGGTTTTCAGGATTTTTTCATGAATATCATATAATTATCTAGTCATTTTGAGGGTAAGTTTTTGTAGACCAAAATTTATTAAATTGTTCAAGTAATTTAATTTGCCATTCAAGAGTTAAATTTTTTAATAATTTATTGGTAATTCCGTCAGGACCAGGAGCAGTGTTGTTTTTTAAATTTTTGATGGCAGATCTTAGTTCCAAAAGAGAAAAAGGGAGATTTAGATAGTCTGTTTTATTATTATAACATAGCTGTGAAATGTATTTGAATTTTTGAATTTCTGAATTGTTTTATTATCTGGTTTGAAGTGTAAATGTATAAAATATTGAGCTAAGTCTTCTGTGGTTTCTTGTATTGTCTTATTGTTTTTTAAGGAATATGCATGTATTGGATTATTTGGTGTTATATCATTATATATTTTTTTATATATTTTCCACAGATTTGTGGTTGTAGTTTGAGGAGACAAATTATCTGTAAATTTCTTCCAATTTAGTTTTTGTAATTTTTTTTTTATTTTTTTAGATATGACTTTGTTAAGTCTCAAAATTTTGGACATCTCTGAATGTTTTTTTCCTATTCATATTTCTCTCAGCTTTTCTACGTATTGCTATGAGTTTATTTATAAATATGGTTTGTATATTTTTTTTGGTATTTTTTTTATAATTGTTTCTGTGTTGTCATTTATTTTATTTTTTAGTATTTCTATAATTTCGACATAATTAATTTGTTTTTGTGATATATTTCCATTATTGATGTCATTTTTTTTTCCAATTTATAGTTTTTAAGCTTGGTTTGGTCAAAATTTGATTTTTAAAATAGATTGAGATGGGATAATTATCGCTCCCATAGTTATCTGAGGATATGGACCATGTTAAGTCTTTAACAATTTTATTGGAACATATTGACAGATCAATTATTGATTTTGTATTGAGTCTATTTATACACGTTGAAACCTTTTCATTTAATATGATTAAATTATTATTTTCTATTAATTTTATTAAATGAATACTTTTAATTTCATTTTTGTGCGAAAACCACATTTTACTATGAGTGTTGAAGTCTCCCACTATTAATATTTCTCCTTCTAAATTTTCTAAAATTTTTGAATATTCGTTATATTTAATACATATTTCAGGATTATATATATTTATAATATTTTTAATTATCTTATTAATTTTAGTTGTACTATTAGAATTTCTAATTTATTACGTATTAAATAAATACTAATCCTTCTTTGAAGAATGCTTTTATCAATAAAAGTGGCAACTCCCCTAGAATTTTCATTATTTTTTTGCACATAGGATATATAATTATTCAGTCTAAGAACCTTATCTGTTAAAGTCTCTTGTAGACATAATATTTTTATATTTTTCGTTCTTGTTAAATGTTTAATGAAATGAAATTTATTTATAATACCTTTGCAGTTCCAATGAATTAATCTTGGCCTATTCCCCATGATTCGTTATACAGAAAAGTAAGAGAATATCTTTCATAAGTGTCAATTCCGGTCCATTAGATAGTAAGCAATCCAACAATTTTATCAGCAAGTTTATTACATGACTCTTAGAGTTTCCACCTAACGTTGATTTGTTTTCTTTTTCCATCATATTAAATTCATTTTCATCTGGTTTGTGTTTAATATCTAAAGAGTTCTTGTTTAAGTTTTTTGCTCCTGTTTTATTTTTTTTTCACTATTCCAGCGTAATTAATTGTTTTATTATGATCCGACTCTTGGTATTGTAATGAAGCACAGGTACATCCGTTGATGTCGATGATAAAGCGAGACAGTTCTCTTCCAGGTTCGATGAAAGTTTTGGAAAGGAGCTCTCTCCTTGATCCGCATAAATGTGTATTTGAATCCTTGAAGCATTTAAGCTTTCCGTTTTTCGATCTTCAAAGTTTGATATGCGATTATTGCTGGGAGGATTGTTTTTATTTAATTCAAAGTATGTTTTGGTTTTAGCAAAAGCTTGTTGCCAATTAATTCCTTCTTCTTTTTGTATAAAACGAGCTTTATATGCAATAATTCTTATTATGCACCCAGCCCATGTGGCTGGGTGAGGGCCAGCACAGTTGGGGCATCGAAGAATTTTTGAATTACATTGGCGATGGTGGTGATTTTCGCCACAACGTTTGCATACTTGTTTGCCAGCACATGTCGAAATTCCGTGGCCAAATTTATAACACCGGTAACATAAATTTGGAGGTAAAGTATAACTCTTTACCGAGTGCCTGTTAAATCCAATATATACATAATTCGGCAACTTCTCACCCTCAAACTCAAGAACCACCTTGTGTGTGGGCGAGCAAGGGGTCTCCATTTTTTGTCAGTTTTAAATCAAAGCGTAGCATTGGACGTAGACTCAGTACTTTTTGATCAGATAACAGTTCTAATAATTCATCATCACATATATCAGGAATTACTCCGATAACTGTTCCAAGTATTGTTTTGACAAATTTAGGGTATTCTACTTTTACAGGCGTTTTTAGAATTTCTTTAAGATTATTTATTTTATCATGTTGTAGAGAATTTCTAGGAAATACTACAAGTCGTCCAAATGAGATGAATTTGCCACTAATGTGTTCTCCTAAGAGTCTGTAGAAGAATTATGTTATTTTCTTTATGTTTATTGAACTTAATTCTGCCTTAATTCCTGTTATTACTAATGCATAATTTTCATCTTTGGTTAAATTTTCAGGAATTTTTAAGTTCTCAATGTCTAAGGAAGTGATAATTGTGTATTGTTTTCGGTCTCCATTTTTTCGCTATTACTCTTTATTACATTAAGTGTCATTGTATTTTTATTTTTTGCAGTTTCCAATGCTTCATACTCCATTTCTTTATTATTTGTCACAGACATATTAGGTGTCCTAATTTCTTTATTTTTTCCTGTTATTGATGTTAAAGTCTCCATTTTCTTATTATTCTTCGTTATCTCAATAGGTGTTGTTATTTCTTTGTTATTTGCTTTGATGTCTGGTATTATATTAATATCTTCTGTCATAAGTTCTAAAGTATTTTGTTTAGGAGTTAATTTCGTACCTGTAGATTCTTCTTCTTTGTCTGTGCTATTTTGAACTTGAAAACTATGTTCTTCAACAGACCCTGCAGGCGACATCTCTGATTCGAAAGATAATTTTAAATCTTCCGTTAAAATTGAGAAGTATTTTTTTATTGTCTCTGGTTTCTTTGTAATCTCTGTTTGATTAGTTTTGATTTTTTAACTTTGATTTTTATCGAAGAAGGAGAAGTCTTCTTTTTCTTATTTCCGTTTGTCATATTAACGGTTACTTATGCACGTGCACCAGTCTAATAGAATGATTCTTTGAATGTCAAAGTCACAAAATATTAAGCGAAAATGGTTTAAAGTTAAGGAACTCAATTAAATTAACACATTAAACCTGAAAACATGAATCAATAACCTTAATTACCTTTAAATCATTTCGAATCTTTCAAAATCGTAGAGCACAAAATACACAACTCTTTAAGCCACGTGATTATTTATTTTTTGCATGTATCTGTTGAGTCTTAATTGAGCCTTATAATGTGCAGGGCAGATTTTATAATTCATCATCATCATCATCCTCAAGCAGCCATGGGCTACGGAGGTCCAACAGACCATGCAATTTAGTTCTCCAAGCAAGTCTATCCTGAGCTATATCTACTGCATCTGGCCACTGCACACCAATTATAACAAGGTCCTGTTTGACATTGTCTGCCCACCGCATCCTAGGTCTCCCCTTCTTTCTGAGGCCTTTAGGCGCACTGTTCATAACCCTATTCGCCAATCTATAATTATTCATACGGGCAACATGGCCAAACCAACGGAGTCTCTCTCTGCACAATATGCTGCTTAAAGGAGGTTGCAAACTCCTTTGCCTAATCTCATCATTAGTTACAAAGTTGAACCATCTAATGCCCAAGATACTGCGTAAGCATCTGGAATCAAAAGCATCTAGTTTCCTGTTATCTTGTTTACAAAGTGTCCACGTTTCACTACCGTAACTAACCCTAGAAAGAACCAAACTATTATACAATCTAATTTTAGTCTTTAGGTGTATACGCCTATTTCTCCACACTCTCCATAGGTTCTTAAAAGTCCCGGCAGCAATCCCTATTCGTCTGTTAATCTCATGCCGCACATCACCATTATCTGTTACATAGCTCCCAGGATAATTAAACTGTGACACCTGCTCAAGACTGCAACCATTCAGATTAACTGAATCACAGCCTGCCTGACCAATTTTCATCACTTTAGTTTTCTCTCTGTTTATAACCAAACCTACTCTACTACCAGTCTCATCAACAGCTCGAATGAAAGAGTTCATCTCATCAACATCATTTGCCAAAAGGGCTAAATCATCAGCATAATCTAAATCAGAAATTTTCGTATCTCCAGCCCATTTAAGGCCAAAATCTTTCCCTCGAAGTGAATTTCGCATAACATAATCAATAACCAAGCTAAAGAGAAAAGGAGACAAAATGCACCCTTGTCGAACACCAGAAGTAATGCTAAACCAATTGCTACAAGCCTTACCAACTCTCACACACGACTCAGTGTTATTATAGAGAGCTTTCATAATGTTAACTAACTTGTCTGGTATACCATATGATCTCACAATCAACCACAAATTATGACGATCAACAGAGTCGAAAGCCTTTTTGAAATCAACAAAGCTAGCAACCAAAGGTTTCTGAAACTCTAAACATTTCTCAAGAATCTGCCTAAGTGAAAATATCTGATCCACACATCCCCTACCACTTCTGAATCCACATTGCTCATCACGCAATTGACTGTCAACTAGATTCTTAATTCTATTAAGCACAATCATGGAAAGAACTTTACCTGGAACAGAGAGTAGGCTGATACCCCTATAGTTATCACAAGAACTGCGATCACCTTTTTTGAAAATAGGGATAACAATAGCTCTGGTAAAATCCTTAGGAACCATGCCTTTATCATAAAAGATATTCAGAATTTCAGTCATCCAAGTGGTAACCGGAACATTCCCAGCTCTAAGCATTTCCGTAGTGATTTCATCTACCCCTGGGGATTTATGAAGTTTAAGTTTAGAAACAGCCAAAAGAACTTCAGATTGTGTTATAGGGCCAACATTAAAGCCACCAATGCATCTATCATCATTGCAAACAATGGGAGTAGAACTAACTACATTGTTTAGAACATCACTGAAATGCTCAGCCCACCTAGCCATGACAGAATCCTCCCCTTCTATAACCTTACCTTGTTTATCCTTCAATCCTTGTATCCCTGTCCGTTTTCTACCACACAAAACATTAACTATCTGGTACAGCTCTCTGCTGTTGTGCTGTCTAACTGCTTCCTCGGGTTTGTCAGCCAAACCATCAAGCCAAAGATTCTTATCAGCAGCTAACTGATCCTTTACAAGTTTATTAAGGTCTCTGTAATGCTTTCTATTAGGACTAGTAGGGTATTGATTAAGGGCATTCCTGCAGTTCTTTCGTTCCGAAATAAGCTTAAGTGCCTTATCACTCAGATAATTTTGCCTCTTCTGCTCCTTTTTTCCTAAAAGAATACTGTTAGTGTCCAAAAACGCCTGTTTAAAATGATCCCATTCTTCCTCAACTTCAGTAGTAAGCAAACCATGACTGTCATAATGACTAAGTAACCTATCATGGTAAGCTTTGGCTATAACTGGATCTTTCAGAGCTTCAGTATTAAAAGTAAATTTTTTAACCCTAGCACAACACTTTTTAAGTTTAAGTTGCAAGACACTTTTAACAAGGTAATGGTCAGATCCAATTTCAGCTCCCCTATATGCCCTGGTATTCCTAACAGAACTAGCCCATTTGCTGTTAATTAATATGTAATCAATCATATTCTTATGCAGCCCATCAGGTGAAACCCATGTGTACTTATGTATGTCGCGGTGTTTGTAATAAGTGTTAGTTATTCTGAATCCATTGAGTTTACTTACCTGCAGGAGACGTTGCCCATTGCCATTGCAGCTACCAATACCAAAAGGGCCTATTACTCCTCCCCAAAGGTCAGAGTCAGTACCAACTTTGGCATTGAAGTCACCAAGAACAAGGGTAATATCTCCTTTCTTGACAGAATTCAAAATATCCTGAAGTTGTTCATAAAACCTATCCTTCTCATCCTCATCGGCATCCTCAGTGGGGGCATAACAGCAGATAACATTCAAGTCTTTAATGCTTGTCAGAAATTTTGCTGTAAGAAACCTTTCATTAATGCACTCATATCCTAGAAGAGCATCACTAGCGTGTCTGCTGAGAAGCAGACCCACGCCTTGGAGATGCTTATTGTCGTCCCTCCCTGAAAAGAGAAATTTAAGATTATTTTTAAGAATCTGACCTTTATCTGTCCATCTGGTCTCTTGCAAGCCGAGAATATCTAAATTATAACGGTGGAATTCTTGTGTGAGGACATCAAGAGAAAAAGCTCTGTGCAGAGTCCTCACATTCCAACTACCTATGGAGAGAAAATGGTTAGTGGGATGTTTAAAGAAACTATGTTTATTGAGAGAGGGAATGCCGACAATATCAAACAGCCCCCTAATCGCAGACATGGGGCAAAGACCCGTTCCCCCACCACTAAAGGCTGAAGCCATCTACACTGGAAGACTTCCTCCAATGTAGAATTTGACGATGCCAATAGAAGCAAAGAGTTCAGGTGCCTGCGATGACTTCTGCTCAGGATTATCCACCAGCTGATAAACATATCCTGTGAATCTATTCACTTGGGGCTGTCAACCCACAAACAAACAGAAAACACAGCGGAAGATTTTCCCTCCACAGAAGCCCACCAGTGCAGCAAAATCAGGATCCATAATCAAGCTCAGAGCCATATATCTGTCCAGTCCAGTAGGTTTATATGGTCAGCACCAGGACCCTGTGTGGTTGACCACTCCTCAGCAGGGTAGAAAAAAAAGAAAAGTAGCCATAGTTGTCCAGATCAGTAGGCCACACTAATCTGGCAGCCCTCCCCTTCCGTTCACTTCCACAAGAGAGTATCTCTTTTGAAAGTTACTAACGGTCCACACCACGAGAAGGCGGGGTCGGACATTAGGTGCTAGGCCTGGCCGGTTCTATGCATCATCACAGGGGATTGGTGCATGACACGTTTAAAATACAATTATGTTTGTGTAATGAAATTCCATATTTATGCAGTAACTCTTAAGGTAAATCTTACACCTCTTAAACTGACAAATAGTTTTTCTGCTATTTTTTGTACTTTTTTTTGTTTTATTTTACACTGCATGTTTCAGGTAGAGTCATTTTGATAATTTCGTTTGATTTATAGACCAGTGGTTTCCAAACCTTTGAACCCACAGTAAAGTCTAACTCTTCCTGAGGCCGTGAACTGTAACTCTTCCTTGCACCCTACCCTAGTCTAACTCTTCCTGAGGCCGTGAACTGTAACTCTTCCTTGCACCCTACACTAGTCTAACTCTTCCTGAGGACCCTTCTGTAAAGTCTAACTCTTCCTGAGGACCCTTCTGTAAAGTCTAACTCTTCCTGACGCCTTCCCCCTGTGAAGTCTCATTCTTCATTTGCGGACCCCCTGTAATAACTATCTCTTCCTGAGGACCCCCTGTGAAGTCTAACTCTTCCTTGCTGACCCTCCCTAAGTGCAGCTCTTTCTTACGGACCCTTCATAATGACTAACTCTTCCTGAGGACCCCCCTGTGAGGCCTAACTGTTCCTTGCGACCATTTGTAAATTCTAATTCTTCCTAAGGACTCCCTGTGAAGATCATCTTTTTCAATAATTCATACGTTTTTACAAAGTTTTCATATTTCAGCCAGTTTCATAGTTTGGATATTTGAACCAAAATTCGTCTTACAGGTTAGCGGAAAAACCTACTCTAAGGTTTCAACTAAGCTGAAATCTAACAACTCGGTTCAACTTAGTTGAAAACGAGTATAGGCTCGTTTTAGGTCGCTGGAGTCCCGGAGATGTTTCTGGAATATTCCAATTTTTTTTTTGATATTTCAGCCAAAATACGTCTTTCATATTAGTGGAAAAACCTACTCTAAACAGTAAGCGTCTGGATTGTCAATGTTGAAATCACCGAACTTCACAAACGACTATTTTGAAACACGTAGCAATATATCCTCAACTTCAATGCAATAATATTAAAAATTTGTGAAGATAAAAGAGAACATCAAAACAAAAGCAATGCCATCAATGAGAAAGCACATTTGATACCTCATGAAATCTGACAGTAAATATATCATACGACTTACTGCAATAGTGATGCCTAGTAATGTTTCATTCCAAAATGCCGATTAGACACGAACGAAGCATCGATAATATAAAACCTTCAGCATAAAATCCATTATTCATGCTGCTTGATATGTTACAGCTAATAAAGATAAAAATGATTATGTTTGGTGCGCATATGGATTCGCAAATCCCCTGTAACACCACGGATCCGGAGGGGTCCGCGGCACACAAGTTATAGACAAAGTCATTCAAATGCTTTATGTTAGTTATGGGCAATATATTCAAATGCTATGTGTTTTGCTCAATAATACATATTTATTCCTTGTGGAATTATTTTAAACTTAAAAGTCACCATTAGTATTATGAAAGTATATTGTAATAAATGCACAAATGAATATGAATATAAAATGAAAATAATAATATAATATATTATTAATAATATATTATTAATAATATATTATTAATAATATATATATATAATTAATGTAATTTTATATGTTGTTGGTTTCATTTTCTTGGAAGAATCTAGATGAACTGCAGGAAAAATTGCATTATACAACACATATAACAATATATATAATACAATATATATAACACATTCAAAATGAAATGTAAGACCTATTCATGAAATGAAAGACCCTTTCTACTTCAGTATCACGCTTTAATAAAATGAAATTAACATACAACTGTAACTGCTGTTTCGAATTATTTCTTACATTTTACCATACTGTTTTATTTCTGAATACAGATTATTCTGCAACATTAATAATCGTAATCACAAAATGTTTAGCAAGCTAAGTATATGAAAGCATTACGTTTAGAAACTGTCAACATATTAATATCTAGTGATTTGTATTCTCCCAGATCTCCCCCCCCCCCTCCAAAAAAAACAACGCAGCATATGGAGTTGAGCAACGACATGCAAATTAGCATGCACCTGTGCGGTCGTTTGTTTCTGATGCTCCGCGGAGTTCTTTAAGTTTATCGTTGTTTTGTAAAACTTCATATTTCGATATTTTCTGCGTTAAGTGAACTTTATTTTTTGAGTTATCTTAAACTTTAGTAAGAACATTAAAGATTTATATTTAGTTTATTAATCAAGTCGATTTATCTTGATATATTTCGTCACATTTATGCTGCACATGACAGAAGCAGAAGATAATGTTAAACGTCTGAAAATAATGGCGGCAGCCTCTAGATTCATTCTGTTCCTTCAGGACCTGGACAAACCTTTTTAAAGATGAAGAAGTCATTTATATTGTACAAAGCAAAGGTATAAATCAATTGGCTATAATGTTCAAAGGAATATCATCATCTATTCCATCTTCCAAGCCACAAACAATGAAAGAGAAATGTCTTATTTGTCTTACTTCGCCCGGGAATATTCAGTCGATGCAAGTTACTCGTGCTAAATATCTTATCATACGTATGTCAACAGCACTGTGTGCTAAAGAATTCTTAACAGTGAATAGTCTGTGACAGTTAGAGATACATTACTTACTGAATATTTAACTACTAAATTTTTGCTACGAAATGTAGAGACTTCCATTACACTTGAAGAATTACAGCAAGAACTGACACTAGACAGCCACTCAGTGTTAGAATTGCACATGGCGGTTTGGTAGCAATATTTCTCCTTCAACTGCTGTTCTAACTACTATCATCGGACTTCGCTGACCCTTAGAGTTCAATTGTGGTTTGAAAATTCAACATCCGTCCCAATTTATCGATAGACTCAAACCATGCAGCAACTGTCAACGTTTCGGCCATTCTTCAAAGTAATGCCGCAGTAAAATGCGGTGGAATTTGCAGTGATGAACATGTAATATCTTCTTTCACAGCAACCAATTTCAAATGTTACATTTACTCTGCAGCACACCGTATAAGGGATAACACCAGCACTCAGTAGATTCAGGAAGAGAAAATTCTCCGATATAAAGCTTCTAATCATGTCTCTTATCAGGAAGCTCGTTTTGCAATAGTGGGGAATTCTCAGATATTCGCATTATTAGTTCGTTCACATTCTTATCAACCAAGCTCAATATCTGAACTCTGCACATCAGAATTTGTGGTATATTTTCAAGTCATTTTCATTGAATACTTTAACAAAGCTCTTGCCCAAATAGAAGAACGTCTTATGTCGATTATTTCAAAGACATTTCAAAGTCAACAATCAACGTCCTCTGCAAAGGACATATTAACTTCTACATCTACCACCAATGCAATTTTTCCTAGAGTTCATCTAGATTCTTCCATGAACATGAAGCCAACAACAAACGATCACATTTTGAAACCAGTCAAGTTAACTGTCAATTATTTATCACGTGGAAAGACTCCAAGGTGAGGTTTTTGAAAAAAAAATCACCAAACTACATGATTTTCTTGCAGATACTTCAACTGAAAAATGTACCACTTCAATCTCTACTAAACCTAAATCGTCTACTTTAGTTAAACGAGGAGATCGACAATTGCGAAAAGCCAAATGACTGATTTGATTTAGTATTGATTTTGTCTCTCTTTCTTTTATAGATATATTTTTTGGCTTTCAAGATACCACAATGGAATATTCATAGAATTTCAGCTCAGAAAGAGCTGTTTTACTTTCTTATTAGAGAACATAACCCAGATGTCATTCTCCTTCAAGAGACATGGCTTAAGCCAAATAAACATTTTTCGATTCCTGGCTGTGTTACTCATAGAGCAGACAGAGCTACTGGCAGAGGCGGCGGGCTTTTGACAGCGACTAAAGCTGAATGTATGGTAACTGTACATAATATGCAAAGAACGATTGAATATGGTACTGGAGAATATTTGGTGAAGGAAATAAAACTTCCTGCTAGGAATTTATTGATTGCCAACATCTATTTTCCAAAAGAATCAGATTCACCTCAACTTTTAACTCACCTTTCGGATCATTTTCCTACGATGTCGATTATTGCCGGTGACTTTAACGCACACCATCCTCTCTGGAGTTCATCAGTATCGCCTTCATGAAATGAAATTATAACCTGGATGCAAGATCGTGAATGGACTATTTTAAGTGATGGCTAACAGACATATTTCTCACCAACGTCTACTTCTGCAATAGACCTCAACTTCTGTAATATTCACCTATGCCCAAATTGTTTTTGGCACATTCTCTCCCCAGACTAAGGTAGTGATTATGCACCTATCCTTCTAGAAATCACCACACTCGTTCAATGTACAAGCAACTCAAATTCTATATACATAAAAAAGCTTAGTGACTGGAATAACTATCGTTTATCATTTAAACATGCCTGGAATTCTGAAGATTCAATTTCATGTACCAAATTTATCTCTGCTACGACTACAGTACACAAGTTGTCTACCTGTACTTACAAAGCACATAGTCGCAAATCCACCTTGGTGGAATTCAGAATGTCAAAGCGCTTTACAAAAAAATAGGCGTGCCTTTTTCACTGATTGGATGGCTTTACTTTTTATTGTGTCATTTTTTGTGGCGTGGAAGATGGAATAGATGATGATATTCCTTTGAGCATTATAGCGAACTGATTTATACTTTTGCCCAGTGGTGGACTGGGTCTAAAAATATTGGTTGCCAGGAGACAAAGGGGGTCCACCCACAACTATAAGGCTATCATTTTTAACATATTGTCTAATATTTAAGGGGGCCCACTTGACATCGGGCAAGCTCACACCCTGGCCAGTCCGCCACTGCCTTTGCCATGCGCAATAGGCAAAAAATAGCTTGTCTACGCCGCACTATACAAGACTGCATGTCATTATAGGGAATTAATTTATACTTTTGCCATGTGCAAAGGCAGAAATAGCTTGTCTAGGCCGCACTATACAAGAATCGAAAACAAACTATTGGATGAAAGTGAATGCTCCTGTATCACATCCTAATGAGATTTTTGGTCACTACAATAGATTTCGTCGAAACACTTCATAAACTAATGTTAACTCTATATAAACTAATGTAAACTAATGTAACTCCTATTATAAATCAAAATGAATAAAATGTTTTCTACACAACCCAGGAAGAAGAAGGACATTTTGGAAAGCTATACTCTAGTTGCCAAGCTCTTCCAATCATGGAATTCCCTCCTAAAGAAGTACATGATGTTTCTGACGTCTTAGATCCGACATTCTCAATTCAGGAGTTTCGACAAGCAATTTCACATCAAAAATCAACAGCATTGGGAGCTGATAACTCTCAATCAATTATTTTAACTCCAAATCAATTTATTTAATTAAAAATTTATCATGGGATGATCTCTGAGAATTTTTAAATGTTCTCAATAAAAATAGTAATGTAGGGATTACAGAACTTTCACCTCCTTCATGGAAAATTGCTCTGATAATTTCGATTTTAAAACCTTGTTAACGACCAAATAATATTTCACCTTACATCTAATTTCTTTATTATCTCAAATTTAAAACCTTATGGAGATATTAATTTGGCAACGCATGAAATGGATAGTTCTCCGCTTTCAACATTTTCCATCAGAGGTCACTGGATTCCTTCCTGGGAAGGACACTATGCATTCTCTAGTGCTAATTTATATTTGTTATGAACACGCTCTTCAAAGACGACACTTTTGTTTAATTATTAAATTTTATATAACTAAAGCATATGATTCTGTCAATCACAGAGCACTCACAGATAAGGTTTCTGCTTTCGGTTTGAAAGGACGATTTCTTACATGGTTGAAAATAGATCGTTCAAATCAGATGGCGCCAACAACTCTCAACTTCACATTCTCAAGATATATAGGCTTATATCAAGGAAGTGTACTATCGCCTTTACTTTTCAACCTCTATACTCAAGATCTGATTCAACGTATACAGTCTCCATGCCAACTCACACTTTATGCGGATGATATCTCGATCTTCTGTTCCATCAAAAATTTGACACATCTCATGGCTATCTGTCAGAATGCAATTGATCGAATTCTTTCCTGAATTAAGGATTGGTGCTTCTACCTTTCTGTTCAAAAATGTCAAGTACTCATGATCACAAGACGTAAATATAATGTACCTTTTCCACTACAAATTGGTTTAGAACCAATTCCAACGACACCGTATTTGAAAATCTTAGGTATTACCTCTCAGAACAATTGGACTTGGGGAGAACATTTTCGCAACCTCCGAATCAGATGTGATAAACTATTGAATGTCATCCGACATATATCTTCTCCAAGACGAGGTCTTTCCCGTCGTGTTCTATCACTTCTTGTCAACTCCACTATCCGAGCTTCATTGGTTTATGGTGCACCATTATTATCAACAACTCCTGAAACTATGCTGAATAAAATTTTACCAGTTTATAATGCTGCTCTTCGGGCGGCTACACGCCTTCCACGATCGACCCTTCTATCATTTTATATGCTGAAACTGGTTCTATTCTGATTCCAAAATATGTTAAACTAATAACTATGAAAGGTGTTGTTCAAGAACATGCCTCCCCATGCAATCTACCCATAAATCAACTGTGACACAACCATGTTTTCTACGTTTCTATTACTGAAAAAATAACAATCTACCATATCACAGGCAGTCCAAGATTCACTGAGAGAAATTAACAGTGAAAACCTTCCACGCTCAACAAATATTCCGTTGCAACCTCCATGGATTTCAACAATATATATTATTATTACCCATGGCTTGAGCTTCCAACATACTAACTCTATTCCTTCGAATATGAGATTCCAGTTATTCCAATAGGAAATTAAACAATATTGGTCAACTGCAACCTATATCGGAACTGATGCTTCTTAAACATTTACTCATGTGGGAATTGGAATCATTTGACCAGATAATTCTTGTTGCATCCTATCAACTTCCACCTGAAATATCAATATTTTACAACCGAAATAACATGTAATTATTTTAGCTGTGGAGAAAATAATCAAGGATAACAGAAATTATGTCATTTTTACTGACAGCTTTGGACTCTTATGGCGTTACAAAATGCCAACATTAACAGTCATTCTGCCATTTTACATCCACATCAAGTTCTTGTAAGAGCTTCCATTTCAAGAGCATCTATCACACTTGTGTAGACGCCGGTCCATCAAGAAATTATTTCTAACGAATTGTTAACGAGCATATTGTTAAGGCTCTGTTCTTGAACGTTTCATTCCAAGACTAGAAGACATTCGTCATTCCATTGAACACACATTGAAACGTTAGCTCATTGATCAGTTTAACTCTTCTATATTAGCATCCTTATATCCATTATGTGACTAGATTTCCAAGACTACAATTACAAGTCATCTGCTCTAGAGCTTCAGAAGTTTTGCTTACACAACTTAAACTCAATGTTGCTCCATTAAATGCATTTTTTGTTTCGTTGTCACTTTATTGCTAAAGACAACTGTTCACTTTGTGAAGATCCTGAAACAATGGAACATTATTTATTGAGATGTCCTAATGTAGATCATACAAGGACTATTTTCTTAACAAAATTACGTCAAAAGTGTTTACACCAGTTTGCTCCATGTTCCAGCATTGACATCTTCTCTCTGTCATTATCAATTTTGTTACCTGCTCTGGAATTTTATATTCAAAACTCTCACAGATTTAGACTTTAGAAATGACTGTGTTTTCTTTATGTTTTAGCATTTACTGTGAACAACCTATCACTGCAAAATAATCTTGTAAAGGTTTTTACTGATATATAGAACACAACTTCACAACTTCGCTAAAAATTCCATCATCGTCTTAGAAGGATTAAATAGTAGGAAAAAAACAACACTAATTCATTAGTGGGATAAGATAATTAAAAAATAGTTTTCCTTTTCTATTGAAAATCCCTTCGTGGTGATTACTGACACTCCTGGGGCGGGGGTGGCTCAGTCGGTAGCGCGCCAGGCTCGTAATCTGTAGTTCCCAGGTTCGAGTCCCAGCTGGGTCAGCGTTGAGATTTATCTCCGCAAAAATTCCCCGCCCTGCCCACGGTCAGTAGGGGACACCGATGGGCTTGGTAAAGGCCGCCGTCCGTCGGATGGGACGTTAAGCCGTGGCCCCGTGTGCGGGAGAGCCATACCCTGTGCACGTTAAAGAACACGCTGGATGGCCTTGACGGGAGGCTACCATCTGTCTCCCAACAGCTGTTCCAGTGGGTCCCCTCCCCCAACCTTCTCTGAGCCTTCGGGGTCCATGTGACCTGGCCATTTAGCCCATGGTGTGCAAAAAAGTGCCGCTCAGAGGTAAAACAACCCAACCCAAAACAACTGACACTCCTAAAGTAAAAAGAAAAATAAATACCTTCAGCATAAATTGCAGAAACAGTGTTTTTGACAATTCTTTATCGTGCAATTTATTAGTCATATCTTAATCTGAAGGCATCTCACTGCATATTTAAAATACAGCTAAAATTGTTTTTTTATTGTGTGTGTTTCTAGATTCAAATGTGTATCAACAAGCTTCACACCTCTAGCAGCATTATTTGTTCCCCACTTTTATTTTCCATCTGTTTTCCAAAGCAATTCCCATCTGTTTTCGGGAATGTGCCGAATGAAATAATTTCCAGGTTCTTCTAGTGCTTAATTTTTTATGAAATTATAATCCTTCTTAGTTGCTAATTAGAATTACCATGAAGCTTTTTACTGTAAGTTTATGAGCGCTTAGTTCTGAGAAAAACATAAGCGAATATAATGCCCAAAGGATGTCATTTTTATAGTTTAGCGTTAAAAATAACAAGTTCTTAGACGCCAATTTGCTGAAATGAAAGGCTAAGGAAAAATTGCTTAGTAATCTATAGTGAACAATATGGTTTTTTTAAATTATAATTACAGGTTTTTTTATATCACAAAAAATTAAGTAGATTGCTCATTTAGAAATGCTAATATTTAACCAGGTTATAACGTATGCTTACTTCTTCAAAAAGAGTAACTAACTCATTAATAAACTTCTTTTTGCAAATTGTTACAAAAACAATGTAAAATAAAAATCCCCAGAAATCAAGTTCAGCCATGCACATTCTGTTGTCTCTAAAAGGCACAGTAAGAGCTTTTGAAATTATTCTTAAATAATGATTCCATGCGATGATGGTCTTAAGCATCTATTTAAAACTAAACATAGTGAAGTTTTATGAATGAGTAGAAATATTATTTTAATTTTTCGTTTTAAATTATCCTAGAAATATTAATATTTCTCAACTCTAAATGATTTAAAATCAGATATAAATTTTAACCTGAAATATGATATCAAATAAACTTAACTGGCATAGTGGTTAGGCAGCTAGCTACTGTTCCAGCAGGGCAAACTTCGTGTGTTGTGTTGGCTCTAACTAAGGCAGTGACTTCGGTCGTAGTAGGGCATGTCCTTGTATGAGAAGGCCTGTAAAAGCTAGGAGTAGCTTCTAGGATTCTTCTCTGTCCTATATGTCGTAAAAATTTAAAAAAAAAATAAAAAAAAAATAAAATATCAGTCACCATTAAAATTAATACACATAGCAACCTTATGCTTAGTAAAGCGTGTTGGCTAAAAAAAGTAAATACCATTCCTCTTGACTAATCGTGCTCATTAACATGAAAATGCCTTCTGGACCAGAGACTTCAATTAAAGCCAGGTAGATTCCAAATGTTGATTCTATGGTATAATGCTTAAAGCTACCTTAGAAGAAATTTGATCAGCTATCGGTAGCTTGGGGTTAGAGCACCAGTCATGCTATTCGGTCGCGGGTTCGGATCGCACCAGGCTAATGACAGTTTTACCTATATTCTCATTTAATAATATAATCCGTTTTCTTAGTTATGAACTAAATTATTTGTTTAATATAATTTCTCACTTTTTCTACATATGAATCACCTTTATTTTGTGGTGCAATTAACTGTGATTTTTCTTTTCTATTTAGCACGAATTTTGTTAAGTAACAACCTTTTTAAGGAAACAGGATATATTTTCTTGAATGTAGAAGTATTAAACATATAATATTTATTTCGTTCTTAACATCAATATTAGCAATAACAAGACAAGCGTGCTAATGACCCCTGAATCCTGAAATTCATCTCCTGAACTAGAACTCGAAATTTCTTGCGTGGATTTTTTCTCAATTGCTTGTTAATAAAAATGACTTTCACTATAGTGAGATTTATTCCTTCCTATTATTATTAAATATCACTTTAAATAACAACAGACAACCAAAATGAGTCTTTTTTTTGCTTTTTCCTAATATTTTAAAAGGCTTCTCACTCTGTAGTGGGAATAAAATCAGCCACCATCTCTGAATTAACAAACAGTAGACATGCGATTGAACAAGCTTACTATAGCATTAGCGACTGTTATTATTGACAGATGAGGTCCTCAATTTGAACAATTTCGTTATGAAACTCCCTACCAAAAATAAAATAGATTGAAACATTAATAACAGATCTACAAAGAAATAATTGTTATAAATCGATGACCTGTCCAAATATATGCCATTGAAATTCAACTATACTTAGCTTACAGGCCTTTAGTTATGTATTCTTACACTGAAAAAATGAGACGATAATTTGGTTTCAGATATTTCAGTAATTATAAAGTGACTTTTAAAGAAACGTTGGTCACCGAATTCGTTCGGATACACTGTGAATGACCAACAGGACTGAATGCAGAAAGAATGATATTACAAGACTGGTAACGACATTAGAGATGATAGGTAATTCAGTAAAGGTACTCTTTCAACATTAAAGAAAGAAAATTAAATAAATTTAAATAAGAGTAGTATAAAAATTACGAATGCCCATTCACGATTAATTACTTAATAAATAAATAAAATGAATAATCAAATTTCAATTTCTTACAGTGAAATGTCAGTAATGAAATCGAGCAGATTACCAAAATGTATTGGTTATGCTGAAAGGCCAAAAAATGCGCTGTGAGAGTTACATACTACCAATATTATTTCATAATGTATTATTCCACCACATTCATTATGGAAGAAATTTACTGTGTATTAGAGTTTACTTCTTAAAAAAATTCGGTAATTCTTTTAATTGACTGTTCGTACAGTCGATTTTAATTGACTGTTCGTACAGTCGATTTTAATTGACTGTTCGTACAGTCGATTTTAATCGACTGTACAAGCATTTTTCCGTGAATTCTTCAATCATGTCGCAAATCTGCAACATGTTAAAAATACCTTTCCTTGTCATTATATCACTTCGTAATAAATACCCCCTCAAGCAGCTGCTTGCCACAGAGGTCTGACACGAGCCTGTCAGTTTATATGCCATAGTAGAAGGAAGTTTATATGCCATAGTAGAAGTAGAAGGCCTCAGCAAAAAAACAACACAAACGTCCATGCCTTACCTGGGGCTCGAACCCAGATCCCTTAGGATCAATAGCCAAGCGTGCTAACCACTCGGACACATACTGTCTGCTAATAACGAAACTATACTAACTAAGGAACTTAACTAAAACAATAAAAATAACAAAGAAATCTAACAGTAGCTTAAATTTAATGAATGATAAAACAAACCGCGTGGATTGAAACTGATTTGAAAAAATTTTTCGCTGACGCTAACGTTATTTTCAAAGCAACACTTATCAGAATCGCGTAATTCTCCAAGGTTGAAAGTCCCCTTTAATGCTAGGAAAATGTGGCAACGTTGCTTCAAAGTATTATGATGGCAAGTGTAGAGATCATTTATGCCATGCAGTGAGATCGACCAAAATGAGTGCCGGGAGAAATACAATATCGCCTGAGTAACATTATTTGATTGGTTAGATATTCGCAGAGTTCGTAAAATTACAACGTTGATAGAAGCTAAAAACCAAAGCACGTAAACATGGAAAAATATTCGCAATAGATATTATTTAAGGATTTTTCTTTTTACTAATTTCGTTTCACTGATCATATTTTTCGTATCGGGATAAATTTTCATTTCGTTAAATTCATATTTCCGTTATATTAGTATTTATTAAATCAAACGTTTTAAATCGAGATGCATGGTAAATTGGACGGTAGCGGAAATACATTTCGTTATACTGAATATTTCGTTATTCCGCCGCTTATTATATCGACATTTCACTGCACTCATTCACTGGTGGCTTTCTGTAGGCGTTAGGGAAAAAGCTCTAAGCCTCGCGCGCTTTTTATCCTTTTAATTTAGATTTTCCCAAAAGATGTATTTTTAACGAAGGGGAAAGGTAAAAAAGTCTCGCACTACTGTTCGGCGTGACCTTGCTACGCCACTGAACATACCTATTTCGTCACCTTTGTTTTCCAATTTGAGTTCTGTTGGGTTGTTTTACCTCTGAGCGGCACTTTTTGGCACACAATAGGCTAATTATCAAGGTACCCCGATGGCTCAGAGAAGGTTGTGGGAGGCGACCTGTCCTTCGTCGTGATCCGACATACTCTCTTGGAGCTCCTATTAGCCTGCCGTGTTCCAACATCCTTCACAACCCTGACCATCATCCGTTGACCATCTGGGCCTCTTCGGACCTGTAAGTGCCATTAACGTTTATTGCCTCTGCCCCTACCCCACGTCAGTCTCTGTGTACAGTGCCTTCTGTGCTGTGTGCTGCTAAAGATCAACGAGAGCGAATTTTTTGACTAATTGCTGCACTCTCCCTGTTGTCGCGGATGGCTTTCGTTGCTTCTTCCGCCAGCGGATATTTTGCCAGAGGCATATCGCTTCCGCTCATAACAGTGACTCCAATTTACAACAGATGCGGAGAAGCAGTAACACCTAACTCTGAATGCATAGTTTGCAACGGATGCAAAGAAAAACTGCATTTTGTTTGTTCGGGCACAACAACAGAAAAAATTACAAAAAGCTGTCCCTAAAAAAGAAGAATGCATGGTTATGTTGCGAATGTAAGTTAAACAAGGGTTGGGTTGTTGGGTTGTTTTACCTCTGAGCGGCACTTTTTTGCACACCATGGGCTAAATGGCCAGGTCACATGGACCCCGAAGGCTCAGAGAAGGTTGGGGGAGGGGACCCACTGGAACAGCTGTTGGGAGACAGATGGTAGTCTCCCGTCAAGGCCATCCAGCGTGTTCTTTAACGTGCACAGGGTATGGCTCTCCCGCACACGGAGCCACGGCTTAACGTCCCATCCGACGGACGGTGGCCTTTCCAAGCCCATCGGTGTCCCCTACTGACCGTGGGCAGGGCGGGGAATTTTTCGGAGATAAATCTTAACGCTAACCCAGCTGGGACTCGAACCTGGGAACTACAGATTACGAGCCTGGCATGCTACCGACTGAGCCCCCCCCCCTTAAGTAAGTTAAACAAAACAAACCTAAAAGCGATTATAGACATTGGAATCGGACGCAGTTCGCAACTGGAGAAAAACGAATATAGGACTTTGTTGACCGAAATGCAAGAATTAAAAAAAAAAACGAAGTAAAGGATTTAAGAAAATATCGAATTTTTTTCGAAAAATATGATTTAATTTTAAACAAACTGGAAGACCAGGAGAATAGACAAACAGAATTAACAACTAGAAGGAAGCATATCGCCTCTGGCGCATGTGAAATCGCGTTTTCAAAGAGATAGAAGATTTTCCTTTATCTACTGTTTCATTCCTTAAAAGTTTTAGTTTGAGCTAGCGGATGATGAGAAAATTACAAATAGTATTTCATTAGTAATTATACAGCATAAAAGTATTCGTCTTTTAATACTAACTAGATAAAAAGTTGCACTTCTTACAACTCTCAGAAAAGTGGGTAGATTATTGCTATCAGTGGAATATCTCTTAAAATCTACCACTCGTTGTTGGCGTTATCACGTGTTTTGTCGTGTAAATGACCTTGGATCATTTGGCTGAACACAATAGTACTATTAATACTCTGGATATAATAGTAATACTAACACTCTACCATAACGAAGGAAACTCCCAATATTATTCTAAAATTTACAATTATTGCGAATCGTGTTCCTGTGTTCTGTTTCAATCCATGGCATCGTGCATTTGATATGATCTCACCCAATGACACCACCAGTATTGAAAGGACAATTTATTACACAGTTCTGATATTAAGGCCAGCCAACACCTGACAAATTTTCACATGAATAGTCCCACCGCCAAAATTCAATGATTGTCACGCCGATGTACGTCATTCAGCGATATGCATAACGTTGTCGTACTCCAGATATCCTCTTCTTTAACATGTGATAAAGCACTGTGAAACATCTCTTTTAACCCAATATCATGTGTGCCTAACCATGATCTTTTCCCCTGGATAACTCAGGGTAATTTGCATTGCATCCTTCTTAGCGTTGTAACTTGCACGTTTCGTAATGCAAATAAATCATACATATGATTTCTGTCAGATGTTTTAGTAGACGTTTGCTTTCGTCGTTGGAGTTTTTCTCCCAAAAAAGGAAACACTAAAAGGCATTCCTAAAATATTATATAAACTGAAAATGCAAGCATTTTAATAATACGTGAAATTGTTTCTTGTCCTCTTACGTCAGAAGGGCCATCGACATTAGCGTTTATAATAAAGATACTCAAGAATATTTATTTATTTATATATATTTATATACATTACAACAATGGGAGGTCCTTCCACAGGCTTACCCAATAATATGTGAGGTTACAAATGATAAAATACATTTTGAAGAAAGAGCAATATATAATAAAATATTTTGTATTATTTCTGATAATTATGTTTGAATATAAGTTGGTTTTGCGGTTCCGAGCGTATTTTCTAAACGTCATTGGTAGAAGTGACGTCTTCAGCCTCTGGCCAATGAGAATGGAGAAATAGTTTCATTGGCTGCGTCAGCACACTGTTTTTGATTTCGATCCTAAGTTCTGCTTCAAAACGGGATTGAAGGTAAGAATTCACTTAATGGTTTATACATATATACTTATTTTTTTTTATTTTTTTTTTCTTCTAAAGTTCATCGGATTTCCTCGAATTATTTATAGTAGAATTAGTTACAAATAATATTGAGATTTTAATTTCGCCTCCAAATAATTATAAATAATTTATACTCTTTAACATCCTGAGATACGTAGAATTAAATAATAAAATTATTTAAGGAATGCATCTTTTGTTTTATATGCATTTTAAGATGTGAGTATGCTTTTCGTCTCAGAAAGGTCGAGTGGAATCAGATTTAGTTATTATCGAAAAGTTTAGTCCCGGCACGGTCAGCCTGACATTTGAACCTGAACATCTAGCGCTAATTTTAAAATAAGTTTTATTATAAGTATTACTTCATGTTTTAAGAGAAAAATATATTTAATATTTCTTATGTGATAGAATCATAATTTTTGTTCAAACTGACATTTTATTATATATACACTGAAGTTCCATTGAATTAGGGTTGTGCTGGGTTGTTTTTACCTCTGAGCGGCACTTTTTTGCACACCATGGGCTAAATGGACAGGTCACATGGACCATGAAGGCTCAGAGAAGGTTGGGGGAGGGGACCCACTGGAACAGCTGTTGGGAGACAGATGGTAGCCTCCCGTCAAGGCCATCCAGCGTGTTCTTTAACGTGCACAGGGTATGGCTCTCCCGCACACGGGGCCACGGCTTAACGTCCCATCCGACGGACGGCGGCCTTTACCAAGCCCATCGGTGTCCCCTACTGACCGTGGGCAGGGCGGGGAATTTTTGCGGAGATAAATCTCAACGCTGACCCAGCTGGGACTCGAACCTGGGAACTACAGATTACGAGCCTGGCACGCTACCGACTGAGCCACCCCCGCCCCATTTAATTAGGGATATGAGACGTTATCCAAATTCAGTACCACAAGTCCCGCATTTGCGTGCATGCGTGGCTGAAACTCTGGTCATATATAGCTATCAGCTTTGGCTTCCCCAAGCATTCGTCGTGAGAAGCGTATTGGGAAAGTCGAGGGATTTAGATGCATTTGACAGAGGGCAGATCGTAGGTGCCCGACGGATGGGCACTCGATCTCCGAAATTGTAAACGAACTTGGATTTTATCGTGCGACAGTTTCAAGAGTGTTCCAGATATATGAAAATTCCGGCAAAAATCGAGCACCTGGACAAATTGCAAAGGGCAACCAGCCTTGAATGATCGTGGGCTTCGCCATCTGACCCGCATCACATGGACCGATAGGGGCCAAACATCATCTGAAATCACCTCCCATCTGAATGCGGGTTCCAGCCGGGAAGTCAGTGCATGGACTGTGCAATGCTCACTTCATCGTCTCGGCTTCAGGAGATGCCGACCTACAACAGTCCCACTTCTAATGACACGACATAGGGCTCATAGCCTTGCCTGGGCTAAAGAAATTGGACCATCGAAAATTGGCAACAGATAGCCTGGAATGATAAATCCCGATTCAAACTTCATCACGCCGATGGGAAACTGAGGGTATGGCGCCAAACCCCATGAAGCCATGGATGCTGCATGTCAAGTCGGAATAGTACAAGTTGGTGGTGGCTCAGTGATGGCCTAAGGTGTCTTCAGTTGGACGTCTGTGAGACCTTCGGTACGTGTACCAACGACTCTCAATGTATCCCAGTATGTAAAACATCATGCATCCCAATGGAGATGGCATCTACCAGCAATACAATTGTTCATCTCACAGGTCCAGGTTGGTTACTGCATGGTTGCAGGAACATTCTGCTGACTTTGAAATAATTAATTTCCCCCCTAGAAGCCGAGATTTAAATCCCATCGAAAATCTTTGGGATACCGTCGAGCAGTGTTCGGGCCCATGTCCCATCAGCGGCGACCTTTAGAGAATTGTGGTCAGCTCTGGAGTATGCATCGGTCGTCATACCTTGGAACATTTACGCAAGCTTGTGGAGTCCTTGCCTCGTCGTAAGGCGGCCGTTATCAAGACCAGAGGGGATCCAACACGTTACCAAGTTGCTATCCCTAATTCAATGGTACTTCAGTGTATATATGCATGTATTTGAGATTACAAAAATTGGAAAATCTAAGAAAACATACTTTTTGAAGATAATACAATAAACGCCATGTTATCCGCAATTTATAGGGAATGGGGTCTGCCGTTCAGATGAATCTACCAGTTGCATGAGAAATAATTTTATAGAAATCAAATACAGTATGTACAATCTTGCATTCAAGTCTTAGTTGAAATAAAAAATGCACTTAAGAAAAATTATAGTAAAAATGAAGTAGAATGACCTTAATACAAATGCAAATATTTAAAATATAATTATTTTATAGGCATTTTTGTCCTTGCGTGGTATTGTTCTTTGATAGCATAGGTAGTTCAGGGTGAGATTTCCGATAAGCAGAACACGAAACGGGACTAAGAGAGGCGCGAAAAACTTCCTAATCATAACAGTGGAATGAAACGAAATCAAAACAAAAATATTCACATTGAAAACAAAAAAACAACAACAGTGATTTAAATAGTTTTATAATAAAGTCTTTGAAGATCGTCTGATCTTCAAAAGTTATGAAAGTTCAAACGTCACTAAAGAATCAAACTGAAAGTCTCAGATGGAGCTGAAGAGGCCGGTGTTTTTCAGTAACTGCAGCAAAATTTTAAAACCCCTGCACACAACGTGAGAGCTTTGCCTTCTGTCCAGGATGGAGGTAATAGAAACATCCGTGATGTTGATCTGCTGAAGGCTTGTAAGCAGATTGTTTCTCTGGAGGTCAAAAGTGGACAGTGAATTAGAATATGTTCAATATTTTCAGGTTGGTTACAAGTTTGACAGAGCGGTGAAGTTTTCTTTTCAATTTTGTGAAGTTTTTTGCTTAACGCTCAGTGACGATGGTAAGTCTGTTTAAATCTGTTTCTTCTCTTCTGTTCAATTTAAAATTCCCCAGTAGACGGGCAGGATGTCACATATATTTATGTAAAAAATCTACCCCCATTCAGAACAGTTGTCTTGAAATAGTGAGTTCACTACTCTGAAGTTCTTCTATTAACTTTCAAGCAGAAATCTCTATAACAAAGAAAGTTGTTTAAATTAATTGGCAAGGTCAAAGCTAATTTGGCTAGATCAACCTTCTCATTATCAAGGATATCAGAATGGCTATGTATCCACTGGAGACAAACTCTATGAGAGTTGATAACAGAAAGTGTGTCACAATCGAAATGTGTTAGAGATGATGGAAATGTATGGTGAAGCCAGTGGGTCAAAAAGCAAAGACTTAAGAGCGGAATTTTCTGTCTGACAAGATCAGAATAGTTGTTGTGGACTGAGGAAGTCCATTATAGTGCTTGATAAATAGCAAAAAGGTTATTCAACCATGATGCTAGTTTAATGTTTCAAGGAGCAACAAATTGTAATATCCAAAGAAGGAATGAAGAAAGCGCAAGATATACTGTTAGTAGAACTCTTAAATCAATCTGTGTAGATTTGCAGAAAGCCTTGATAGCAATCTGAGATGTAGTTCAAAGCAACGGACTTCATTTCCTGTTGAGGCAGAAGACTTTTCTTTTGAGAAACACGGGGGTTTGGTTGGATGAAAGGATGAATAATATCCCAGATAGGGAGACTGGGAAATAGATCTTCTGTAGGTTGGGAATTGATAAACTGATAAGTAGTTCTTCAGAAGTAATGAGTTTCTTGATATCTGATCTTTTGCATTTATAGAGGATTTTGTTCAGGGCGGGATTGACGGGGAACTTGGATTTCATTCTTTCAATAGCTTTCATTAGTCTTGAATTTCTTCTAATTTTGAGAGGATGGATAGAAGCTTCAGCAACCGAAGCAATAGTGGGTGTCCCTAGAAGTTGCCCCTGGGAAATTCTGACACATTTATTCTGGCATATATCTAGCTTATTTAGGGATGTGTCTGAGGTATTGAGAAGAATGCTACCATACTCTAAGACGTAACGTATCAGAAATTTGTAAATTGAGTGAAGATGAAAAGAAGAAACTCCCCATGATGTCCATGATGTGAGATATTTTAGAAAGTTAAGTCATACATTGGTCTTGGAACACATGCAATTTATATGAGTTTTCCAAGTGAGAGTTTAGTCCAAATAAACTCCAAGTAATTTATGTTCAGTGACAGAATCGATGTTTTCATCCTTAAGTTTAAGGTTAAGAGGTCTTCTCTTAAATCTGTTTTTGCTAATAACAAATATTTTGTTTTCTGTGGGGCAACATTAAGAGCCCAAGACAAGAAAATCAACGATTTTGTTGATGGCAATTTGTAAGTCCCTTTCTAAATTACAACACGATCACAAATTCAACTTATAAGCTTCATTTCACACCAAAAAATGGGCGGTAAGTTTCCTTTACAGAGTTTCCTGTTTAATCGTGACTTATTTCAATTGACCACTAAAGACAATGAGAAGAAAGATGCGACTTCTGAAAATGACTAAATCCTCAACTGTCTCTTTGTATGGTCGCCACAACTTTTCACATAAAGAGGCTAGAAGATGCGTGACAGACTTTCTTACATGAACAATTTTAAACTTCTGTCACTTTGATATTTCGGTTCTTCATTTCTTGATTGGTATTTAGAATTTGCATCTAGTTTAAACTATTTTCAAATTCGAATCTGTATTCCATTATATATAAAACGTTGGATTTGTAAGACAGTACGATATTGCGTGTCCTATGAGATGTGTTCCTGAAGAAACTATGGTATCAACAAACCTCGTTTGAATAGAAAAAGTGTGATATTCCAGTCCTACCATTATGTCTATACCTTTAAAAAAATGCTAATTAATATCACTGTCGCGATGTGCAATATGTTTACTCAATAGCAGTTCTGAATAATGACGAAAGCGGAACGATGCACAATTCTGCGTTATAAATTTGTTACATTAGAAGACAAAGTTTCTGTACAAACTAATAACTGCCAATCACTTCCGGTATCAGCCAGCGCGTGACACATTTCATTTACAAGAACTTGAAGTTGAAAGCTGATTATTATACACGAAAAAGATTCCCTTAATGCTTCTCGTGTCTTTCTACGATAAAATATTAGTAACATAAAAATTTACATTTGTACAGACCCGGTTGTTAATAAATTTGATTCAGAGCACTGCATATAGTTTGTTTTCAAATGTTTTAACGCTTATTTACACAACTTTTGAGTTTCAAATTTCCTGAATTTCCATATGCTTCTTTTACACTTTGAAAACTTTTCAATGCATCTAATTTCATGTATTTGGTACCGGCTATACGGTTGATATCGTCTTATAGTTGTTAATTTGTTCTTTAAAACCCGAAGGTAAGCGAAACAATGCTAAACTTATCGAAAGATACATTTGTTATAATCTCGAAGTAAATGAAATGTACGAGTATTAAGAAATATATTTCTCATTGTATACTGACAGAGTATAGCATTGAAGAATTGTTGTATCAATAGTTAACTCAACTTTGTTCACAAAATATTATTTTGTGTGTTTCCCATTATGCCTATAACAGTAATAAAATTATCTCTAGTTATTACTGTAATGATTAGAACAGTAGTCAGACTTTATAAATCACCTCAGCCAATGTGCATTGGTTCAATTAGGCTTACAGGTAGCTGAACGCAAAAGCGCATGATTAAATTTCACGGGCAGAGCAATATCATCTAAAATATTCATATATATATTTTGGAATGTGAGTTCAGGACATAGTAAAGTAAAAGAAAACGGAGAATTTCACCTCGCTTTCCAAAATATAGCTCAAATGATTACAATTACTCTGATGAACAGTTGATGCCTCTTGTATCAAGTGACATGATAATGGCGACAACGTGATAATGGCGACAACTTGTATCAAGTGACATGATAAGTCTAACTCTGAATCTGAATATATTTTACCGTTTACACGTACACATTTCTACAACAGTTTACACATTTAAAAAATACTACTGGTATCTGTCTTTCTCATGAACCTTCTTTATAGAGGCAAATATTACCGTAAACCAATAAAACGTTTCCGTTACATTTAATCTAAAACAGTGATCCTCACCCTTATGTTTAAGAACCACCATTGCCCGAAGGTAATATCTTGCAATCTTCGGTCCTTTTAAGAAAATGGAAGAGTTTTGGGATACTATTATGATGCAGAAGAATATTAGAAATAAAAATGAGTGGCAACACACAGAAAGAGAGGAAGAAGAAGAAAAAAAGAGCATAGAAATAGATATCGCTACATGCAAATTAGTTACTTTTAATTTTAGAATTTACTGTTTTATTAATTTAATTTCTTATTATTTAAAACAGAGGCAATTTGGCACAGAATATTGCGACCTACCGACGATCTACTGTCACGATCGCGGCTTACTTTCAAGGCTCGTATCAGTACCTTGAACTTCATAAATAATCCCTTTTTTAAGTAAAACAAAAGTTTCAAATTGTTGTAGAAGCAGTGCTGGATCTGGAGGGTGATGGAGGGCAAGAGGGACTTTCATTTCCCACCCCTTTCCCCCAAGATTTTATTTTGAGAATGCTAGTAAGAGTAATAGAGGCAAAATATTATTATTATTATTATTATTATTATTATTATTATTATTATTATTATTATTATTATTATTATTATTATTATTATTATTATTATTATTATTATTATTATTATTATTATTATTATTATTATTATTATTATTATTATTATTATTATTATTATTATTATTATTATTATTATTATTATTATTATTATTATTATTATTATTATTATTATTATTATTATTATTATTATTATTATTATTATTATTATTATTATTATTATTATTATTATTATTATTATTATTATTATTATTATTATTATTATTATTATTATTATTATTATTATTATTATTATTATTATTATTATTATTATTATTATTATTATTATTATTATTATTATTATTATTATTATTATTATTATTATTATTATTATTATTATTATTATTATTATTATTATTATTATTATTATTATTATTATTATTATTATTATTATTATTATTATTATTATTATTATTATTATTATTATTATTATTATTATTATTATTATTATTATGTACATATAATTCATAGTTCAAAATTTTTTTAAAGATTTCTGAAACAGAGGAGAAAATTTATACTGCAATGAAATTCCTCACTCGCCCCACTTCCCGCTTTACTTTCTCCCGGCACAACCGAGTGACTTATCCCCAACCCCTTTATATTTTTTTCTAGATCTTGTCCTGTATAAAAGTTTTTTAAACTGAACAGGTCCTCATAAAAATATATTTTCTTGTTTCGACAATGATATCAAATTTATTTAATTTCAAAGATGCTTATAAACAACTTATTAAGGTTTTCCCTCGGAAGCAAATGCATTCCTATTTTGTTTCTCTTACTTTCCTGTTATTGTTTCCTCAGCCGTAATTTTAACTATTGTTCACAAGAAGCCAAACAAGGCTAAAATCATACCCGGTGTTAGAAATCGTGATTTGAAATCTTGTTCGTAGAAACTTCGAATACTTAAAGTTCTGAGATTATATTTTAGGGTAACAGAGTTTTCAATTCTTTATCCTTCATTCCACGATAATAAAAAACTTAGTAACGATAAGTCCTTAAAACAGCCAGCAGCTATGATTCTTGTAAACATCTATAGCGAACAAAACGGTTGTGTAAAATTAGAAGCATGAAAAAGAAAATGTTAAAAAAGCTTTTTTTTTTAATTATAACAATTAGTTTTCCCTTGGTCAACCAGATAATCCTTTATCTAAAAAAAAATCCGAATCAGTTTATATGTTGCTTATCTAGAGAAGAATTTGAAGATTAAAACTTAAACCTTTACGAAAATATATTCATTTCTTTGTCATGTGACATTTGAAAAACTGATGTGTAGTAGTAATTTTATGAGAGTTATGTACCAAAAGTATCAATTCACATCTCTATTTTGGTTCAAAGATAATTCTGGAACAGAAATTATCAAAACATGTTTAAATATACATATGTAAGGATATTTTTCACAGAATCGTATGTGTAGCTATAGAGAATATTTTAAACATATCAAGATGACATCCATATCCTGTTTTTAAACCGTTTTATCTAATTTAAAAAGTTTGCATGATTATCATTAAAATAAATATTTGGTAATTTGTAAACTTATTCTTCCCTAAAGTTCGTTCTCTTTTCTTTCGATAATAATTTGGATTTAGAAGCATTTCCTAGTGTTCTCTGATGAAAATTGTCTATGTTAATATTCATGCCCTTGATATATTAATTTTTAATATTTCAAGTATTTCCATTTTGGTTTGAAAACTTTGATCGCTATTCTCTATAAATTAATGGTCAATAAAACAATTCCGAATACATACATTAGTATTAATAATATTAACCGAGTGGTTAGCGCGCTTGGCTACTGATCTAAGGGTACTGGGTTCGAGCCCCAGGTAAGACATGGATGTATGTGTTGTTTTTCTAATGAGGTCCTGCCATCCTCTCAGATCTTCTACTTTGGCATATAAACTGACAGTCTCCTGTCAGACCTCTGTGGCAAGCAGCTGCTTGAGGGGGTATTTATTTATTTTTTTTAACTAAGTTACTATTCCTTTGCAATTCATTGACAACTTTATGGATTATAAATATTCAACTAACTGTTCTTGAATATAAGGAAGTCGCAAGCAATCTAGAATCAAGTATCTACATATGACCTTGTAGTTTGGAATAGATTAATGGAGATTAGAGACAGATTCCAAGTGATCCTTATATCACGGTATGTCTTACTGATCTAAGCTATATTCATTATGCAAGTATTACTATTAAGTGGCTTTAATTTAATTACCATCAAAAGCTAGAGAAGGTGTATACTGCAGAATGTTCAGTAACACGCACGAGGAGTACCTTGTGATTACATTCTAAACGTTTTGCGACACTATTGATTGGTTGGTTGTTCGGGGTTTAATAGAGCATGAGTGACTAAGGCTATAACGTCCAAACAAAAGACAAAAGAAAAGCTAAAAGACAAGGAACCATACTGTTTCGATATGACGGTTTACTTATTCCGTGGGCAGATTTTATGGAACACTTCGGCAACTCCTGGCTATCATCTTCCCGATGCGTTGCAGATGTCGCACTATAGTTGCTTGTCGGCAACACAGTTCGGACGAGAGCTTGCAAGTGCTTGACGATGGATTATCTCCAACAGCGTAGACAGAATGTTGCGGTCTGCCCACGATCTACTGTCGCGATAGCGGCTTACTTTCAAGGCTCGTTTCAAGGCAAAGGACCATTGAACTTTTTGAACCAAGTTTCAGTACCACGAATAGAGACTTCCCCTCATCTTACAATTCACATATTTTTCCGTCTTCTTCAGTAGTTTTTAATTCCTCTGTCTACTAATGAGGTAAAATTGCACGAATTATAATATTTCACTCCCTCATTGTACAACGTTCTAACGATGTAAACAAAGACTCCTATACGTGTATAATAATGGACTGACGCAGTGACTTTATACTCACTTCCACTTAGTAATAAGTTCAGAGGTATGCAAATGTAACACGATGATGTATCACCGTATAGATTTTAAATGACGAAAAACGCATGCCTTATGAATCACCATAGTACTAACATCAAACATCACAAGAACGGAATTTTCTCAACGCAAAAAGCAACAATTTTAAGAGACAGAACCAACAAAGGACAAATATCGAAATAACATACAAAAATTAAGAGATAGAAATACCGTAATAAAAGCAACCAATATCCAGCTAAAACTTCAAAATAACTCCGTTCCTTGTTTAATATAGTTTCAGCTACGTTACTAATATTCTCGCACGTAAATATTAAAATATAATGCTCATGTCTTCACTGTTTTTAATTAAGTGAAAATGGACAATGACATGTGATAATTGTTATAAAGAAGTTTCTTCCCTCGACATTTCATCGCGCAATGTTTTGTTCCTACCAATTCGCCTTGACACATTTCGCAGCTACTACTTTTTGTCCCTGCGGCGTTTCTTCCGTTTTTTAGAAAAATTTGAGCAAATGTATTGAGTTGGGTTTTACCTCTGAGAGGCAGACTCTTTAAATACTGAAAGAATATTGTTAAAAATCGAGATTTAATTATTTTATTCAGGCCTTTTATTTATCTTCAGACCCATTTCTTTCCATAAAAAAGCCTTTTTTTTTGTGTTAGACAGCTCGAATTTGGATTTCCACGTGCAAAATGTTGAAATATTCTTACCTATGATCGTCTACATTTTATCCTAAAGTTCGTATTTCCATAACGATCCAGTCGATAACCTGAACATTCTTATATTTAGGCGTTTTATGTTAAGTTTGTAATTTTAAATATTTTGAGCTTTCACTTTTTTGGCTGAATACAAATGTGAGAAAAAAAATTAGAACAATATTTATAGTTCTGAATAATATCGCTCATCCTTATACTATTTAGACAAAATGTAAGAATATTTCAACATTTTGCCAGTGGAAATTCAAAATAGAGCTGCCTAACACATAAAATAGGCTTTTTCGTGGAAAGAAATAGGGCTGAAGATAAATAAAAGAACCAAATCTCGATTTTTAACAATATTATTTCAGTATTTAAAGAGTTTGCTTCTCAGAGGCAAAACCCAACTCAATACATTTACTCAAAATTTTCTAAATAATATTAGTAGAATATAGTTTGAATGTAGAGGAGACTTGGTAAGAGAAACTTTTCCTCTGGATAAATATGTTAAGCATCAAAGTGTATGCGTAGAGAGAAATACATAAATTGTACTATTGGGAAAGATTTGTTTTACAGAAAAAATCTCAAATGGGTTGCAATCGGTTCCGACTCACTGAAACTTTCAACCCCCATCTTCACTCATCTCTTATCGCTTGTTGTTTTAAACTTTTACTTTGAATGAGTGATTTTATCATATTTTTGTTGTGTAAAGCATTTACAAAAATATACACTTTTTAAATTAATTAATTTACACATTTTATTTTTGTAACTTGAGATGTTAGAAAAACGTTTCTGTTGTTTGTTTTAGTATAAACTTTACATTTCGTTGGAATAATGTACAAAAATTGCGTACTTAATATTCGACTTATAGAAAGACTTCATCGGATCTTCAAATTATCAATTGGATCATACGTTGCGAAAAGGCGAACTTTGGGACGACATAAAGCAGGTGCGAAAAGTCATTAGGACGAAACAGTGCTGGGCCAAGACCTCATTGAAATGTAACGTTGCTTGGCGAAAATATCGTTCGAAGTTGCTGAGACAATTTTGTTGGGATCAAATTTCGCTGGGAAGAAAGACAATACAAGAAGCATCCATACCTTATCCGGGTTCGAAGCCAGGTCACTTTATCTTGAAGTCATGCACGTTAAGCGCTCGACCACTACTACTCTTCGAATAATATTTTCGTTAAAAAAGAAACTGAATTTCTCCTCATGAACATCCTCTCGTTTCCTTTAAAATGCAATGCAAGCGCTTAAAACTTCAAGTGGTCAATTAAAACAAACTTGGCTTGATAATCATTTCTGCTAGAAAATAGTGAACATGTCGATGCAAATGTGATGGATCTTTCCTTCAAATACACTCTCCTGAGTCATTCAGAGTGAGAGAATTACTTTTCTTGAGTGAGTGCTTGTGGTAATGTTCTTGCCTCTCATTACAACAAAATTTGTTATATCTTGATTACTGAGGCTTGATGAGATGGTCGTTATTATTAATGTCAGTTTACTTCTCATTTGCGAAAATAACAGCTGCAAAGTTGAATGGGAAAAATATGGGTATTTTAGTATGCTTAGCTGCATGTCTCATTTTCAATAACCGAGATAAAGGACTGGTGATGCTTTATTATCTTAAACAACTAGAAGGGAAAGTTCAAACATTCATGCAAACAGTTTCATGCATTGAAGATTCGCATTATATGTCATATTGAATAAGGTTTAGAAAAAAAAAACTAACTGTGGGTATTATTGAATACGGCGTATTGATCCCAAAAGTCATCTGATAGAGTTTTCCGGTAGTTTTACGTCCTCTCATCCCAATAAGAGAGGCCATGCATGTTACAAAAGTGAAGCATAACTGCAGCAGATTTTGTGTCGTCGAAATACCATGGAGATACAAAAAAGAGATGAAACGAGGTGAAACATCCCAACAAATGATGATCAGTCTGCAAGGAAAGCACTAGAAGACCAATATCAATCATAAGTTTTCCGGCAGAGAATAATATGAAATACAGATCTTCAGTTACTTAGATTCTGCAGGAGAGTACGGACATTACACATGTCAAACCCGACACATCCAATTCTATGGGGCAGAAATGACGATCCTTTTTTATGTCTGGTGTCACATTCATCACTAGATTAACTTGCCGTAGACGAGTGGTGCTGCTAGTCTCCAATACTCTGTAATGATGGGCTGGAATAATGAGACATTTGCTGCTACACATCTTCAGACAGTCTTTTGTTCTATGCTCCATATTTTATCATTTTGAGAGCAGCAAATGTTGTGTAGGGCGCAACTAGATGCAGTTGCCTAGAGCAACAAAAAGAAACAGGCTTCAAAAATGGGAACCGAAAAATTATACTCATATTACAATTGGTTTCGTATATGCTCCTGAGAGTTTCCGTATATGCTCAAAATTGTACTTGGTACATCACATTTATCTTTTTATGGAAATAATATGCAACTAACCTGAATTACAAAGAAAAGGGCCATAGGCAATTCCATTTTTTTTTACATGAGACGGAGAAAAATCTTTTTACCCCTCTGAGAAGCAGCATTCACTTCGTCAATGAAACTGTTTCTTGTTTATAATTTGATGCATTTCATCAACGATATTTGTTTGCACTAGTATGCTGAACGGAAACTTGATAATTAGAGATAATGATTTCCTATTTCCATATTTCCTTGTTACAAACTTCTTGATAAGTATCTCCAAACACTTAAGAATTTTTTTTTCAAAACTGAAACGTTATTAATTTTAAAACCATTTGATCATTTCTTTCGAATATGGATGAATTGTATTTCCTATTTCTGTATTTGAAGACCTAATTTAGCACATTGCTTTCCTGTGTTTAATTTGTCTGTAATTCAGTAATCACGACAATGAAGTAATCTAAATTCAACCACCAAATATTCCGCAAGTTCTCTGATTAATAGTTAGCTGTGTCCGGATTTCTGATGAATTGCATTATCCTAATTTTCTACAGTGATGGAATCTGATATGAATTTGCTTAATTGAGGATTTGATTAATCGTTGAGGTTCAGCTCCTGCCTTTCGCTACTTATATCAACATTTCCCCTTAAATATTCTCCACTTTCGAAATATTGTTCGGGTAACATAAACAACTTTAATGCAATCAAGTTTGCGTTTTGTTTTAAAAAATTCTTTATGTCAAACGCTTTTACGTATGTGTTGCATTTTCTGTTTACGTAAACTGGAAACTTTATATTATATTCAATTAAATCTATAGAAACGCTCGTAATCATAATATCGATCACTCGTTTTTAATCATAAAATTTGAATAATTATGTTTCTTTAGTGGCAAAGATTCCAATAAACAATGAACTGAAGTACAAGTTTATGAATAAGCTGGTCATATTGTTATGCAAAGTAGATAATACGGTGAGATAATTGCTTCAAGAAATATTTGTAAATGAGCTTATTCAGAACATGCTGATGTACTATTTTCTCATAAATTTAATTCCAGTATGTGATTCTGAAATAGCAATGATTTCGCATAAGATCTTAGAGCTTGTAAATTTCCTCTGCCAATTGATATATAATATATTAAATATGTATATATACAGTACATAATTTGTGACACTTAAAAAACCAGATCTTCCATAAACTGTAAATCACTTTCTGATTGTGTTATTTTTCTTCAATTATTATATATATTTTAAGTGGAGCAGTTTCTTCCTGGTGGTCGTCTACTTCGTATATACCTACAATTTTTTATATGGAAGAAAGGAGTGAATTAAATAGTTTAAAAACATAACACTATTCACAAGCAAAATTAGGCTTTCCTGAAATCTAGTTGCATCGCTGCCTTGAATGCCTTCACCACCAGCAGAAAATATTAACCTTCGGCATTTCTCCTCTTTTGTTTTAGCTATAAAATATTACAGAGTCCTAACAGAATATAACCACCTACCCTAGTACATGTATGGTAGGTGGTCATATTATTCTAATACGACTGTGTAATTTTGCTCCTCGATTCGTTCAAAACGAATTTTTTTTGTCATTTTGTTGTATTAGTGGAAACATTAATTCATTTTTATTCGTCATTTTTGCTGTAAGTATTTGCATTCTTTAGTCGCATGAAATCACTGAATGCGTTATAAAGTATATATATAATGCCATAACACTTGGCTTTAAGACCTATTAATCGTGATATGTTTGCTTACTAACGTGTAACATAGACTTCTATTTCCGCAGCACGGTATTCAATGACACTTCATTAAATCAGCTAAAGTATTCGAAGGTAGGCATAAGATTTTATAGACAATAATTCATGTATTTTTGTATGTGGAAAAAAAATATAAAAATATAAGAAATTAAAAAATTAAAAATATGTATATGTATATAAAAGTCTCTTTTAGCCGCAGTTTAAAATAATAGCGATTTCAAGAAAAAACTTTTGTGACCACTTGTCAAGCTTACTAGATCAAATATGAAATGTAATGATGCACCTTTCAGTTCTCTGTTCAGTCAGTTGAGATTCACCCAAAGCTATATTAATACCTCACAAGAGAAATTAGGGTTGAGAAAATAGGGTTGGTGCAACAAAATCCTATTTTCTCACTTTTTCGCACTCAGGACTCACTTTATTTCGCACACTGTAAACTCACTTTTTCGCACACAACAGGCTAAATGGCCAGGTCACAAGGACCCAAGGGATCAGAGAAGGTTTAGGAGGAGACCCACTAGACAGATGCTAGGAGACAGATGGTAGCCTTCCGTCAAGGCCATTCACCCAGTTTTTTAACGTGCTCAGAATATGACTATCCCGCACACAGCTGAACTCCTCATCCGACGGACGGCGGTCTTTCCAAATCCATCGGTGTTCCCTGTTCACCAAGGAAAGGTTGGTAATTTTGCTAAGATAAATCTCAAACCTGACCGAGCTGGGATTCGAACCGGAAAACTGCTGATTACGAGCCAGTCGCACTACCGACTGAGCCACCCTCGCCTCCACAAGAGAAAATAGCTGACAAGTTAGTCTCCAATAATAGCTTGTACTAATGGATTTTTTTTCTACAGAAATGATTTTCCTCTTTTAATACAGTTAGTATATTATATAGTCTTGAATACAGTCAGTATATTACATCGTTTCTTCACCTGAGAAATAAACTTTGCGTTATGTCCTGATATTGAACAATAGAAGGACCAAGCTGTTTAGAATGGTTACTTTCTTAAGAAGAAATAAAGTTTTGTCTTTTCTGCTGAATGTGTATCATGCCATACAGCTTTGTCTTCCTGAATTCACATCTTCACGAATTGTATTTGCATATGCATTCATATGAACTCAACGTCATTTTGTCTGAAGTAGCCAAGTTTATTAATAAATAGTCGAAGTTCATAATTAGCTTGTTTCCTCCCATTTAATGTTATCTGCAGAAATATTAACTTTCAAAGCTATTGAAAAACATAAATGGTTTTACAAAACTTAAAGCATTTAATGAAAAATATTCTGTCACGTTGTTTGTTTATAAAGTCAGATCTCATTGAATTTTTAATATTCTCAAAACATAGCTGATTAATCGTGAGGATTTTTACAAACATTTAACTTTTTTATTAATTTACGTCAAGATTTTGACATGAATCAGGTATTTTTTTTCAACCTTCCAGAATAAATTGAAATCACGGATTCTATTCCGTCAGAACAAATTGTTTCCTTTTTTTTTCTGGATAACGTCATTTTTCTCTGACAACTGAATTCGTTAGTAATAAAATAAATGGATAATTCAATAAAGCAATTCGAAATATGAATACTGTTTTAATTCATTTGCAATAGCCTTATGGATTCGTATTCGTTTCTAACGAGATGCTAGAAACGAATACGAATCCAAAAGGCTGAAACGAAAATGACGTTTTCTATGCTTCAATGAAATCTAAGAAAATGCAAATAGCAAAAACTAGCCAACTTCAATGGCTTCTGCTGACTGAACCCAGGGATGAGCAAATTCTTATTCATCCCTTGGGAAGATGCAAGTCGCTGCAATCAATGTAAGTCGCCGTTGAACGCCTAAATACCAAATTGTAGCATCAATATATTGTTTACATTATTCTCTTAAAGTTGTCATTTTCCAAATCTACATTTGACGATGGGAATTCAAACTAATGAAATATATGGATAATGCGAACAGCAATTTTTTATTTGTACCTAAATAGGAAAAAGATTTTCGTTTGTCTCTTAAAACGGAGAAGTTTAATAACTGCGGAAGGACAAACAGCCATGTAGAAACAATACTCTTCTTTTCATTTTCGAAAAAATAAGAATAGAAAGGAAAATCTGAAAGCATATAGTAAGAAAAAATAGAAAACTTTACATTTAATTTCCGTGATGAGCAACTATACAGATGTGAACTGCATTTGTGTAAGAGATAACGTCGATCTATTACACGAATCTCTTACGCGTAATCGGTGACCAAATCGTAATCGGCATATTGGGCGGAGGTTGGCTCAGTCGCTGGTGGGTCAAGCTTTTAATCTGCAGTTACAAGATTCGAGTTACAAATGAACTGTGCCAATGTTCAGATTTTTCTCCCCTATCCCCACCCCAGCGCGCGCAGCTTTAGTTGAGACAGGAGACACTAAGGAGATTGGAAAGGCCCCCTTCCCTCAAAGGAGGACCTGAAAATTTCTATGATCATCTACTAAAAATGGATGCTGAGTTTAAACGACCTGGAAAGTCTTCATTCTTTACTCCTATGGAAGGTGCAGTTCATGGGTGAATCATCATCATCATCATCATCATCATCATCATCATCATCATCATCATCATCATCATCATCATCATCATCATCATCATCATCATCATCATCATCATCATCATCATCATCAAACAGCCATGGGCTACGGAGGTCCAACCAGACCGTGCAATTTAGTTCTCCAAGCAAGTCTGTCCTGAGCTACATCTACTGCATTTGGCCACTGCACACCAATTCTAACAAGGTCCTGTTTGACATTGTCTGCCCACCGCATCCTAGGTCTCCCCTTCTTTCTGAGGCCTTTAGGCACACTGTTCATAACCCTATTCGCCAATCTATAATTATTCATACGGGCAACATGGCCAAACCAGCGGAGTCTCTCTCTGCACAATATGCTGCTTAAAGGAGGTTGCAGATTCCTTTGCCTAACCTCATCATTAGTTACAAAGTTAAACCACCTAATACCAAAGATACTGCGTAAGCATCTGGAATCAAAAGCATCTAGCTTCCTGTTAACTTGTTTACAAAGTGTCCAAGTTTCACTACCATAACTAACCCTAGAAAGAACCGAACTATTATACAGTCTAATTTTAGTCTTTAGGTGTATACGCCTATTTCTCCACACTCTCCACAGATTATGAAAAGTCCCGGCAGCAATCCCTATTCGTCTGTTAATCTCATGCCGCACATCACCATTATCTGTTACATAGCTCCCAAGATAATTAAACTGTGACACCTGCTCAAGACTGCAACCATTCAGATTAACTGAATCACAGCCTGTCTCACCAATTTTCCTTCAATTTAGTTTTCTCTCTGTTTATAACCAAACCTACTCTACTACCAGTCTAATCAACAGCTCAAATGAAACAGTTCATCTCATCAACATCATTTGCCAAAAGGGCTAAACCATTAGCATAATCTAAATCAGAAATTGTCTTTTCTGCAGCCCATTTAAGGCCAAAATCTTTCCCTTGAAGAGAATTTCGCATAACATAATCAATAACCAAACTAAAGAGAAAAGGAGACAAAATGCACCTTGTCGAACACCAGAAGTAATGTTAAACTAATTGCTACAAGCCTTCCCAACTGTCACACACGACTCAGTGTTGTTACAGAGAGTTTTCATTATGTTAACTAACTTGTCTGGTATACCATATGATCTCACAATCAACCACAAATTATGACGATCAACAGAGTCGAAAGCCTTTTTGAAATCAACAAAGCTAGCAACCAAAGGTTTCTGAAACTCTAAACATTTCTCAAGAATCTGCCTAAGTGAAAATATCTGATCCACACATCCCCTACCACTTCTGAATCCACATTGCTCATCACGCAATTGCCTGTCAACCAGATTCTTAATTCTATTAAGCACAATCATGGAAAGAACTTTACCTGGAACAGAGAGTAGGCTAATACCCCTATAGTTATCACAAGAACTGCGATCACCTTTTTTGAAAATAGGGATAACAATAGCTCTGGTAAAATCCTTAGGAACCATGCCTTTATCATAAAAGATATTCAGAATTTCAGTCATCCAAGTGGTAACCGAAACATTTCCAGCTCTAAGCATTTCTGTAGTAATTTCATCTACCCCTGGGGATTTATGAAGTTTAAGTTTAGAAACAGCCGAAATAACTTCAGATTGTGTTATAGGGCCAACATTAAAGCCAACAATGCATCTATCATCATTGCAAATAATGGGAGTAGAACTAACTACATTGTTTAGAACATCACTGAAATGCTCAGCCCACCTAGACATGACAGAATCCTCCCCTTCTATAACCTTACCTTGTTTATCCTTCAATCCTTATATACCTGTCAGTTTTCTACCACACAAAACATTAACTATCTGGTACAGCTCTCTGCTGTTGTGCTGTCTAACTGCTTCCTCGGCTTTGTCAACCAAACCATCAAGCCAACGATTCTTATCAGCAGCTAACTGATCTTTTACACGTTTATTAAGTTCTCTGTAATGCTTTCTATTAGGACTAGTAGGGAATTGATTAAGGACATTCCTGCAGTTCCTTCTTTCCGAAATAAGCTCAAGTGCATTATCACTCAAATAATTCTGCCTCCTCTTCTCCTTTCTTCCTAAAAGAATACTGTTAGTGTCCAAAAATGCCTGTTTAAAATGGTCCCATTCTTCTTCAACTTCAGTAGTAAGGAAACCATGACTGTCATAATGGCTAAGTAACCTATCATGGTAAGCTTTAGCCATAACTGGGTCTTTCACAGCTTCAGTATTATAGGTAAAGTTTTTTAACTCAAGCACAACACTTTTTAAATGTACGTTGCAAGAAACATTTAACAAGGTAATGGTCAGATCCAATTTCAGCTCCCCTATATGCCCTGGTATTCCTAACAGAACTAGCCCATTTGCTGTTAATTAATATATAATCAATCATATTCTTATGCAACTCATCAGGTGAAACACTTGTGTACTTATGTATGTTGCTGTGTTTGTAGTAGTTGGTGTTTGTAGTAGTTGGTGTTAGTTATTCTGAAACCATTGAGTTTACTTACCTCTAGGAGACGTTGCCCATTGTCATTGCAGCTACCAATACCAAAAGGGCCTATCACCCTTCCCCAAAGGTCAGAGTCAGTACCAACTTTGGCATTGAAGTCACCAAGAACAAGGGTAATATCTCCTTTCTTGACAGAATTCAAAATATCCTGAAGTTGTCTGTAAAACCTATCCTTCTCATCCTCATCGGCATCCTCAGTAGGGGCATAACAGCAGATAACATTCAAATCTTTAATGCTTGTCTGAAGTTTTTCTGTAACAAACCTTTCATTAATGCACTCATATCGTAGAAGAGCATCACTAGCGTGTCTGCTGAGAAGCAGACCCACGCCTTGGTGATGCTTATTGTTGTCCCTCCCTGAAAAAAGAAATTTAATATTATTTTTAAGAATCTGACCTTTATCTGTCCATCTGGTCTCTTGCAAGCCCAGAATATCTAAATTATAATGGTGAAATTCTTGTGTGAGAACATCAAGAGAAAAAGCTCTGTGCAGAGTCCTCACATTCCAACTACCTATGGAGAGAAAATGGTTAGTGGGTTGTTTAAAGAAACTATGTTTATCGAGAGAGGGAATGCCAACAATATCAAACAGTCCCCTAATCGCAGATATGGGGCAAAGACCCGTTCCCCCCACCACTAAAGACTGAAGACATCAACACTGGAAGACTTCCTCCAATGTAGAATTTGACGATGCCAATAGAAGCAAAGAGTTCAGGTGCCTGCGATGATCTCTGCTCAGGATTATCGATCAGCTGATAAACATATCCTGTTAATCTATTCACTTGGGGCTATCAACCCACAAACAAACAGAGAACACAGCGGAAGATTTTCTCTCCACAGAAGCTCACATGTGCAGCGAAATTCAGGATCCATAATCAAGCTCAAAGCCTTAATTCAGTCCAGTCCAGTGTGTATATATGGTCAGCACCAGGATTATACCATATCATTATACCATCATATAACCGGAGCCATACCCTGAACACGTTAAAAATCACACGGAATGGCCTTAACGAGAGTCTTCCATTTGTTTCCTAACAGATGTTCAGTGCATCCATTTCCCCAATTTCGTCTGATCCCTCAGGGTTCTTGTGGCCTGGCTACTTATCCCAGTGTGTGCACAGAAGTACCATTAATAATAATAATAATAATAATAATAATAATAATAATAATAATAATAATAATAATAATAATAATAGGGTGAGAGGTAAAATAATTCAACCTCCCACCCTCGTTGACATAAAGGTATAGGTGATTGTTTATGACTACTTGAAACGACTTGAAACGATACATTAGTGGCATTGAGAGCAGTTTAACGTGTGCTCTTATAGTCATACAACTCTGAAATCATAATCCTTTTAATTCATTCTATTAGGAACGAATATATTCTCTGATAATTACACATTTCCGAATTTTTAACATCCTTATATACATTTATTCATCTTTTATTTTGCACATGAGGTAATATAACACTAGGAATATTGAACTGTGTTGTAGGAGTACTACTCTCCAAGGACGCGTTTATCAGTTCCAGCATATGATGTAGCATGTTTAGTCATGCTCATGAATATTTTATCACCATGTTAGAATATTAAACTTGGATATTTTGCAGTAATTCAGCAATCAAATCAAAGTTGTAGGGGCAGAACAAATGCAAGCTTAAAGCGCCAAAAATGTAAGGACGGTGAATAGCGTCCCGTCAACTCATCGCGGTCATTTCATCACAGGGTCAATTCATTACGACGAACTCATGCTACATTATTGCAGCATGAGTTTCATCTGTGCTCAAATGAATTATTTAATTTTGACTTTGAGTGATAATCATAAGAATTTCTGACAGGAATTAATTAAAACTTAAATAGCAAGTATGGTTTCAAACTATTTAATAAAATATGCATTTTAAAAGTTTGCATAATGATTATTTCAATATTATGAAGATTTTTTATGAGAGATAATTTAGGTTAAATATTTCAGCTTCTGCAACTCTTTTAATACTTAACGAATATGGTTGAAAATCGAGATTAAATAGATTTAATTATAATATTTATCTTCTGTCTTATTGGATAAATATAAGTGTAGGCCTTTAATGCATATTATATAAAAGTTACAGAGCTTCGAAGTTAGAATTCCCTTGAGATATATTCTATGCCAGTTAAGGCAACTGCATGCCGTAACTGACATAAGTGGTTAGGCAAACCAGCAAGGCAAATTTTGTGCGCTGAGTTAGCTCTAACTGAGGCTGTGGTCAGCAGCGACTTCGGTCTTAATAGGCCACGTCCTTGTATGAGAAGGCATGTAAAAACTAGGAGTAGCTTCTAGGATTCTTCTCTGTCCTATATGTCGCAAATCAAATAACATGGAAATTCTCCATTTGGGTATGTTCTAGGTAAATTGTTTGGAAATTGTCTTTAATAAAATTATTGCTCTTAACCCCCCCCCCCCCCCCCGTCCCGGTCTCCTGTGTAAGGATTGAAATCATTGCTGGTCAAATTGCCAAGGCGCACCATGACAATGATATTCTCCAACTAAATTCTTAAATTTCTAGCATAAATAAATCGTTTATAATATTCGTATAAAATTTTGTCATTTTAACGAATTTTTCGACCATTAGAGGGCGCAATTTAAGCTAATGGAAATTTTTGAAAATACGGATAGTAATATTTCATCAATACCTGTCCCACACAAAAATAATTTTTATCCCTAAACAAATTAAATACCTCATATGGAACATGTATTTAATTTTATTTATTTACTTTTTTATATTTATTTGCTTGGGGAAAAAAAAGTTTTTGAGGAAATTGTCACTCGAAAAAGATGTCATTTGAAGAATTAACTTTCGAAAAACTCTCATTCGAACAGTTTACTAGAACCTACCAAAATGTACTTTCCATGTTATCCCAATAGGAATCTAACTTCGAAACTATACAACTATTCAAATATACAATTAATGGAAAAATATGACTGATGATAAATTAAAGATCATAATGAAATCTATTTAAATCTCGATTCTCAACAATATTCGTTAAATATTTATAGAGTTTCCGAAGCTGGAATATTTAACAATAAATTTTCTTGCATAAAAATCATAATTACCTAGTACTGAAATAATCGTTATGTAAACTTTAAAAAAAATGCATGTTTTATTAAATGGTTTGAAACAATACTTGTTTTTTTAAGTTTTAATTCATTTCTGAGAGAAATTTCTATGACGCATGTTTTGCCTTTCAAAATCAAAATTAAATAATTCACTGAGTCTCAACAAAATCCTCTATCACTGAGATGAACACATGCTGCGATGAATTGAAGTCGCCAATGAACTGAGGCTGAGATAAAATGCTGCAGATGCGTAACTGATTTCCTGACCCATTGATGTGGGTTATTATTAATCTATGTTGAAAGCATTGGTTAATTGGTGCACAGCTGGTCGTCGGTTTAAACTCATATACATCTGTAACGCTGTATTGTCCCTCTCTTTTAGTATGGGACGTCTGCCACAGTACTCCTAGCAGATCTCAAAACTCCATCTTATACAAAATTTAGAGATGGTAGCTTTTGGCAGTCATGTGATATACATAGTTTTGGTTATGATTGGCAAAACCCGTCGAATGCCAACCATAACACAATTAATAATTATAATTATGCGCTTGCATATGCTGTACATTTTTGGTCCTTTCCCCTGCTCTTTGCAAAGTCTTTAATGAATTTCCCTTTGGCAGAGATCTTCAGGAACGCAATCTTCAAAAAAAAAAAACTCTATTGCAGCCTACTATATTGAGGAAACAGAAATAATCAATTGAAAAGTTGTCAGTGTTTCATATTTGGAATTTGTCTCAGAAAAGAGCAACTAATAAAACGCACTCTGATGAAATGGGTTCAGTTGGGCTGTTTTACCTCTTAACAGTATTTTTTTTTGCACACAATGCGTAAATGGCCGGATAACGGACAGCGAAGGCTCACAGAAGATTGGGGAGAGAGGACTATCTCGCTGTTAGGATAAAGATGGTAGCCTCCTTTCAAGGCCATCCAGAGTATTTTTAATGTATATAGGGTATGGTTATATCGCACATAGGACCACAGCTTAACGTCCTATCTGGTGGACGGAGGCAGTTCCAAACCCATTGGTGTCTCTTATTGACAGAGGGAAGGATGGAGAGTTTGTGGCGATAAATCTCAACTCTGGCCCAGGTGGTTCTCGAACCTGGGCTGAGTGAATTCTAACAACTACGTGGAATGTTGGTAACATCAGTTTTTATCCAAAGTTGATTAGCTATAGTCAATACGAAGCACAAGAATAATGAACGAAAACTCCAATATCTATTGACGACCACAAGCACTTTAAGATTCCATGCTTCCTAATTAAGTAATGTTTTAATTTAAAACTACATGACTGTGCTGGTGTTTAATTATTAATTTTTGGATTAGTCATAAAAACTTGCCGTCCAAATGTATTAACTGACAAGTAGTAGAGCCCAACTATACCGTAATTAATACTTCCAGTATGACGTCACCTGTCCGCCTACTTCTGGTCACGTGATATGACCACACCGCTTATTAATATTCATATTAGTCGTAATTTTTGACTCCCCCTCATTAAAAAAACACCCTTATCAAAAGTTCCCTCCCCCTTTATTACCCTATCAAAAATTCCACCAACTTTCTTAAAAAACCCTGGCGCCATCTTGTGTATAACATGAGTACTATTTTAGCCGTAATTTTTCAATTTTGACTCACCCTCTTTAAAGACCCCCCTGGTTGATCCACCTGTATTTTGTAAGCCCCCTGAATTTCCTAACACCTGAAAAAGATTGTTGGTGGCGCCATCTAGTGTATACTTTACTAAGATTTTAACCAAAATTGTTCCCAATTTTTAATCCCCCTTCATTAAAAACCCCCTTAACAACAGTTCAGCCCCCTTTTAAGGACTATCCCGCCGTAACTGTTTTGAAAAGACTGTCCCGCAGAAAATGAATTGAAAATATGCTATAGGGTAAAAAAATTATTAAAAGAAAAACGACAAAAAAATCTGATTTAAAAACAAATTATTCGTAATTATGAAAAATATTGAGGGGTAATATTGTCTGGTAACCTGTATGGTCGACATCAAAAACCCGCTTTAGATCACGCAAAAAGTGTTCGGAACCTCACCCCGCACCACGTTTTATTGATGAATGGTTTTACAATCTGAAAAGTCCTGCGAAATTAAAAAATATAATTCCAAACTGGGAATCATAACGGGACCACATTTTATTGAAGGATGAATCTTGGATCACGTCACCCCCTGCACTGTCGATACCATTTTGCTTCCATATCAGATGCAATGTGTTGCAACATGAAAACCCACTGGCACTCTTGATCATATTTTTCGGACTCGAAATTTTTCCAAGTCCAGAGACGGTTGCCAGCCCTTCTGACTAAACCACATTGTCACCCCCAATTCTAACCCCCTTTGTTTCAGGCCATCACACGAGATACGATGGGGAAACAATGTTTTGGAAATATCCTCTTATCGAAACATCCCATTTCCCCTTTATGATAGGTCAGCTATTTGTTTCAACGTACCCGTCGGAAGAATTTCCCTTCGAGCCCCTAAACCTCCAAGAGTTGAGCTTCTCTTATTAAAATTAGTCTCCATCGGGCTGGAGGATGTTGCCATCAGATATTTGTGTTCTATTCTGCACTTTCCGCTTCAGGACTAGTTTTGGAAGAATAAAGTGGTTTTACGTTAAATTCTTATCTCTGCCATGTCTCAATTAATTACTCTCCGTAAGTATATCCGTTACACGACATGGTTTAAAACTTTTTATTCCTAATACTTATTGCCGCTATATCCTCAACATATGATGCAAAATATTACTCGTTCCTAGGAAGTAACGCTACGCAGTAACAGTCGATAACAATTTCTTCCTACGAAGAAAAATCATCTAATTGTTTGGGAGTAATCATTTGTTAAAAAACTGCAGTTCTAAACACTCTCACAGTTTTTAAAAATCGTCTTTCCAGCGTTTACCGGCGAACGTGTACCTCATCACACTGATGAAATTTTATTTGGCGTTGCGGCGTCAATTTCTTCTTTGCACTTTACAAGGTCAGTTGTTTTCATAGGGTAAATTCTGTAAAGAAACGCGGCAGAATGCTATAGAAAGTAAGCAATGCTAAAAGTACGTTGCGGGTCCCCTTGCGTTTCCACTTGCGTAAAAAAAAACTTTAGTTCCAACCTGAATGCATGTTAATGGAGTAGGGGACATTAGTTTTAACATATACACTAACCTACTATAAAAAATAATACACTTAAGTCTCGCTCTAGTGCACCCTCTCAACTTACCTAAGCTAATCCATCGAAAGTTTATTTACAACTGGACTGATAGTCAAAATTTAGCAAATACTTCAGCGATTATATCAGTATATCTTTGGAACAAGCTACATGAGAAAACTTCATCAGTAATATAAAAATCTGCCTAACTAAAAATTTAAAAGTACAAACCTGAACTTTGGATACTTATTACTGTTCAGTGAAAAACCATGAGATAGAGCGGTGAATTGTGCACTTAATAGTCACCCCGAATAATGCCTTTTCACAACCGCAGGCACATCTCAAGAATTCACACTGGTGAGGGATGAAGTCGTTTGCTCTGCAGAGAATGACAGAGAGATGAGCACAGCAACAGGCAGCCACTGGTAAAGGTCATGGGGCCACTCGCGCTGACGTATGGAAAGCAGATAAGTCGATGTGAAAACTGATAAGCCGAACCATATCTAATTCCTTTACTTGTGAGAAACTGCCAGCTCATGCTTTTATCTTCTTCAACGATCTTTTGAACCCTAATGAGAAAGTTAAATACTTACTCGTTTCATGACGAAATGCAACAATTCAAAATAAGGAATTCTGCCGATAAATTAGCTTCTCGAGAGATACACTTAAAAATTGATAAGAATCTATGAAATTCAAAGTTCCGAGGGAGAATGCTGTGTATTTTTCCGTATTAATGGGAATGGAATTAATCTTCTTATTTTTTATCATACCGATTCCTTGCGTAATAAGATGGCTGTCCTTTAGGTTATGAAATATAACTGGAATCTTATTTTGGACCTTAAAATTGAAATTACACACGGAGAAGCGCTAGGGGAAGAAGACTATTTCCATGCAATGATAGTATATAACTCATTCGACATCAAAAAATCCTACGCCAATATCATGACTTGTACACCGACGTGCTCCTCTTAGCTGATGTGTTTGAGAAAACTATGTGTCAGATACTATGAAATTGATCCCTGTCATGTTTACACAGCTCCTGGAGTAACTTCATGCCTGAAGATGGCAAATATTAATCTAGAGTTGATAACCTACAGTGTACCTTTTCCTGAAAAAAGGTATACGAGGGGGAATTTCAGTAATATGCAATCGTTTTACCACTGTAAACAACAAGCATTTAGAATGAAAGACAAACTGATTGCAAGTTTGCTTCACTTTATTGTCACACAATCTTAGAGATAAACCCATTATATAGTTCAATCTTCAGATGCATGTTTCTCCATAGAATCATCTTTGCATTTCCTCGTACATCTCTCAAGATAATTAAAGTAACTTGCTTGAAAGAACACAATCACTGATTCATCTTCCCTAGGGGTATATTTACTTTTTAATAAACCATACTTTAACGACCAAAGTAGGTAAATCGTAAGCATCAACTGAGTCAGATTATTATTTTTTCCATATATCTGCTAATTCTTTACCTTGAAATACTCACAATAGCCTGAAATAGACACTATTCAGTATTTTACCCACTATCACCATGTGACTAGGTCGTTTAATCAAATTACATGCATAAACGAAAATTAGAGAAACAACGAAATGGTTGGTAAATTCAATGAGAATCACTAAAATGTAAAGAGTTGGAATATCTGTAAATTCGCACATATTGTTGTGGTTGGTAGAATTGGTGTAAGACACTAAATTACAATGAAATGGATCTTGGAATACCTGTAGATGCACTCACATTTCAGTGGATAGGTGAATATTTTCACAATTCTTTTAAATGGAAGGCACAATAACTGTAAAATCAAACATAGTGTACTGGAGATGATAGAATACCTTCAACATATGCTGGAATGGATGACAGAAATAACGGTAAAAATCAACAAAGTACATGGGAATAGATCAGTAAATATCTACGAATATATGGATCGGACAGCACAATATCTGTAAAACATACTATGACGAGAGAGAAAAAAAGTATAAAAATGCAGTGGGATGGCTGTAAAAATCGCTTCAAAACAGCAAATTACAGCGCAAATACTGTAAGATAGAAGAAAAACAACTATTAACAAGCGCCATCTAGTGTGCAAAGTAAGTTAACCTAAGGAGCAACTGATAAAAGTCACTCTTTAGCGGACGGAGTAATGCAGGAGAATCATAAAATATTAGTATACTAGGATCTCACTGTAGAAAATCGTGATCCATTACATTGATTATTATATATTCAAAATACATTGCAATGTCTGAGAAACGGTCTGTAAAAACCAACGAAATCGTTGGTAGAACTGCTTGAAAGACATTATATGTATTGAAATTGGAATAACAGTAAATACGCACACACTGCAGTGGAAGGGAGAATAGTTTTCAAAATTCTTCGAACTGGAAGGCACTACAGCATGCATAATCAGACAGTACTGGAGATGATAGAACACCTTCAAAATATGATGGAATGGATGACAGAAATATCGGAAAAATCAACAACGTACATGGGAAAAGATAAGGAAATATATCGCAAACAGGAAGATTCCCTAAAATTCAATACAACAAATATAGTTACTTGAAAACCTGAAATATCAATCAACTAAAGCTAATAACTCAGAAGCAGAAATGACGAACACATGTTTGGAAAATATAACTGAAGCTTTCTGTCTATATCAGATAGCCACATCTCAGAGTTTCCAAAATAAATTCAAAAAGTCGCAAAAACATCCAGCACAGGGGAGTGGCACCACCTATGCAGAATAGCCTTTGTGTTTACTCTATAACTGAAACACCCGTCGATTGTAACGCTAGCTGCGTTATGTCAGCCGGGACGTTCACCACACTTCATGCATTCGAAGAGAAGCCAGTCAATTAAATCACAAAAAGCCGTCAGAAAAAAGAAATAGTAAGGTAAACGTTTACAGCAGTAAAGACCCTTCACCCACTATACTGTAAGAGAGATAGTTTATCCCTACAAAAATCCAATCATTCTCCATTTGGCGAAGAATGCGCAAAGTGCCAGAAAGACACCGCCGATAGAGAGCACTCCAATTGTGCAAGGGTGCAACGCTGTCATTCATCCGGCACCGAGCAGATCCAAGCCCGATTATTTGGCTTAGCGTTTAAGTTCAGATTATCTGGTGAGGAAGCAAGAAATTGTCCCTTTGATTTTCTCCAAATATACCCATTACTGATGATTAAACTGATTAATAATAAAGTTGATACTTTTAATAAATGTGTGCGAAATTGTGAGAGGGAGACTCTACATGAATGTGTAACATCTAAATTTTAAAAGTGGAGAGGGATCCTAGCAACAAAAACTACTTATACACTATAAGAGTTGTTAATACTAACATAGTGTGTAAAATTATCATTTCAATTGAAGGTTAAACACCATATAAAATTCCTCTGTTAATCGGGGAGACAATGGGTTGACTGCAGATATAGAAGAAACGTATAGATAGAGAAGTAAGAGTTGTGAACAGAAGGAAGAAATTGTACGGTCGGTAATTCTTACTACGCAAATGAAGTGGTTCTGAAAAGAACCTTTGTTTTTTTTCTCATGTTATGCCACCACTTCAACAATATTAGCTATTTCTATGGAGGTCATAGCGTCCTCCACCATGGCCCAATAGTCCATGCTTTCACCATGTTTTAGTGCCGTTTCTTCTGCAAAACAGACTCTTCATAAATATTCGTGAGCCACTTCGTCCAGTTCAATGGTGATGGTCTCTCCATCACACATGATGTTTAAGGCTTGCAAAATTTTTTCTGTCAATATATTCATTAACATTTTTAGACATTCTTCATACGATATGGGTTTTTGGTATGACGGAATACCGACGCTCTCAAGCATACATTGAACAACTTCACCGAAGGATAGCATGGTTTTCTCCATGGTGACCAACGACGACTCAGAAGAAACTAGTAAATGCAGGTCCTATGCTAACCTTTATATGCGTCCAAAACAGTGACCTTTACCATATTTCATAAACGCCCATGGGGTCAAGATACATGTTTTGACATGTTCAAGGTTGAACAAAACAGTGACCTTTACCGCTATCTGAGAAGCCCCTCGTGAGATACGTTCGGAGTAAACACAGGAGCTAAAACGGCATCCGAATTATTTACTTAGCTTCTATTTTTAATGAAGGAAATCGTTTATCTGCAGCAAATGCAAATATTGCGGTGCAGATAGTGTGTATCGGCAATTCGATATCCAGTCACCCTTTGACATTGTAGCGATAAGAAAGAGACCTTGTCACGTATGCTGCATGGTAGATATTAAAATACGAATTCGGATCTTATCAGCAACAAATGCAAATATTGCACTGCAGATAGTGTGCATCGACAGTTCTATCTGCAATCACCTCTTGACCCCATCGATAAGAACAGAACATGACCTCTGCCAGGAGCGCATCCGTACTTTGCATAAGATCAGAGAAACATTCTTGTACATACATAATCTTTACATAGTCATAGGTTTATGTAAATTTTAAACAGGATTTTTTATTCTGCTTGACAGTAATAACAGTGTCTTCCATTTACTCGAATCAGACTTAAAGTGAATGCAGTCAACATACTATAATTTATAATGACTGTTCATGCTATTGTATCAAAACAGCCAAACTTTCCTTTTCATATGTTAGGAGATGAAAGATATAGGTCCTAATATGTGCAACTATTGCTTGCATGTAAGAATCTTAGTGAATTCGAAATCAGTGTATCTTTAAAAATAAATACGACTTCGCGCAGCTAATTGTCATAACAGTTACAGGATCCTTTCATATGACACAGTAGAAGGGGTGAGAGGATGTCGGGATCTTAGCAGGAAAACAACACAAACATTCATGTCTTACTATGGATATCAAACCTTGGCTTTGTTAGATCAGAAGCTGAGCGTGCTAACCTACTGTCTATGAGATAAAACGTTTAATATGATGACTATCATAACTTATAGCTGCATCATGGGTAAAGTACTGAAGAGTATCCATTTCATCTCTTTTCAGGTTAGTGTGACGAATTCATTGTAAAGATATATGGAAAATAATAATCTGTCTCACATGATGCTTGCGATATTACCTTTTTCGGCATATGGTGCGATGAAAGTAAATATACATATGTGGAAGATGAATCAGTGTTTGAGCAAGTTACTTTAATTATCCTGTGATATGTGTGATAGTGCTATTGTATGAGAGAAAGCAAAGAATACACAATGAGAGCTTTACGAATCTGTGGAGAAACATGCATCCAAATATTAAGTTATATAATGAGTTTATCTCTAAGATTGTATGACAGTGAAGTGAAGCAAACTTGCAATCAGTTTGTCTTTCATTCTAAATGCTTGTTGTTTATAGTGGTAAAACGATTGCATATTATTGAAATTCCCCCTCGTATGCCTTTTTTCAAGAAAAGATACATTGTAGGTTATCAACTCTAGATTAATATTTGTCATCTTCAGGCATGAAGCTAGCTCCGGAGCTGTGTAAACATGACAGGGATCAATTTCATAGTATCTGACACATAGTTTTCTCAAACACATCAGCTAAGAGGAGCACATTGGTGTACAAGTCGTGATATTGGCCTACGTTTTTTATATCGAATGAGTTCCATGCTTTCATTGCATGGGTATAGTGTTCTTTCCCCTAGTGCTTCTTCAAGGAGCTGCTCATAATACGTGTAATCTCAATTTTAAGCACCCAAATAAGATTCCAGTTATATTTCATGACCAAAAGGACAGCCATCTTATTATGCAAGGAATCGGTATGATCAAAAAGAAGAAGATTAATTGTATTCCCAATAATATGGAAAAATACGCAGCATTCTCCCTCAGAACTTTGAATTTCATAGATTCTTATCAATTTTTAAGTGCATCTCTTGAGAAGTTAATCTATCGGCAGAATAATTCCTTATTTTGAATTGTTGCATTTCATCATGAAACGAGTAATTATTCAACTTTCTCATTAGGGTTCAAAAGATCGTTGAAGAAGATAAAAGCACAAGCTGGCAGTCTGCTCACAAGTAAAGGAATCTGATACGCTTCGGATTATCTACTCTCTATAGGTCAGTGTGTGAATGGCCCCGTGACCTTTGTACATCACCAGTTGGGAAGCTTGTTGCGGCGCTCGTCTGTCATTTCTTCGAATTAACCGATAAGAATAGTAGGAGCTTTTGGTACTTGTAATAGAGTCGATGTTAGAAGAGGGGATTAAGAATTATTTTAGAATTTTAACAATATGGAGGGAATTTTTATATTTTTTAGAAAGAGCATTTCTTGTTTTCGGATGTTTTACACCGAGTGACTCTTAGTTTGTAAAGACATTATTTTTTGTTTGTCGCTTCTTGTAGGCTCTACGTGAGAATATCGATTTTCGTGACATATGTGCAGAATTCTTTTACTGAAGCCCGATCAGAACATATATGTCAGAGCATAGTTAGGCGGATTTTTATGTTGCCAACGAAGCTTTCTCATGTAGCTTGTTCCATAGATATATACTGATATAATTGTTGAAGTATTAGCTCAGGTAAGTTGAGAGGGTGCGATCGAGTAAAACAATGTATTATTTTTTATAGTATGTAATGTTTGTTTATATGTATGTTAGTGTATTTGTTAAAACTAATGTCCCCTACTCCATTAACATACATTCATGCTGGAACTAAAGTTTTCTACGCACCGTAAGCAGAAACGTATGATTTCTACTTTTAGCATTCTTACTTTCTGTAGCATTCTGCTGCTTACAAAATTCTTTACAGAATTTACCCGATGAAAGACAGCTGATCTTGTAAAGCGAACAAGTGTGTACTAACGTCGCAACGTGAAATAAAATTTCACCAGCATAATGAGGCACACGTTCGCCAGTAAACGGTGGAAAAGACGATTTTTAAAAACTGTGAGAGCGTTTAGAACTGTAGATTTTTTTAAAAAATGATTAAATAAAAAATAAATACTGCCTCAAGCAGCTGCTTGCCACAGAGGTCTGACAAGAGCCTGTCAGTTTATATGCCATAATAGAAGGTCTGTGAGGATGGCAGGACCTCATCAGAAAAAACGACACAAACATCCATGCCTTACCCAGGTCTCTTAGATCAGTAGCCAAGTGCGCTAACCACTCGACCATGGGACGGCTCAAAACAAACTACTCCCAAATAATTAGTATATTTTTCTTCGTAAGAAGAAATTATCGACTGTTACTGCGTAGTGTTACTTCCTAGGAACGAGTAATATTTTGCATCATATGTTGAGGATACAGCAGCAGTAAGTATTAGGAATAAAAAAAGTTTTAAACCATGTCGCATAACTGATATACTTACGGAGAGTAATTAATTGAGACATGGCAGTGATCAGAATTTAACGTAAAACCACTTTATCCTTCCAAAACAAGTCCTGAAACGGAAAGTGCAGAATAGAACACAAATATCTGATGGCAACATCCTCCAGCCCGATGGAGACTAATTTTAATAAGAGAAGCTCAACTCTTGGAGGTTTAGGGGCTCGAAGGGAAATTCTTCCGACGGGTATATTGAAACAAATAGCTGACCTATCATAAATGGAATATTTTGATAAGAGGATGGAAAACATTGTTTCCATATCCTGTGATGGCCTGAAACAAAGGAGGGTAGAATTGGGGATGACAATGCAGTTTAGTCAGAGGGGCTGTCGTCCGTCTCTGGACTTGGAAAATTTTTCGAGTCCGAAAACTACTATCAAGAGTGCCAGTGGCTTTTCATGTTGTAAGACATCGCATCTGATATGGAAGCAAAGGGATATCGACAGCGCAGGGGCTGATGTGATACAACATTCATCCTTCAATGAAACGTGGTCCCCTTATGATTCCCCATTTGGAATAATATTTTTGAAATTCACAGAACTTTTCAGATTGTAAAACCATCCATCAGTAAAACGTGGTGCGGGGTGAGGTTCCGAATGCTTGTTGCGTGTTCTAAAGCAGGTCTTTTATGTCGCCCATACAGGTCACCAGACCATATTACCCCTCAATATTTTTCATAATTACGAATAATTTGTTTTTAAATCAGATTTTTTTGCCGTTTTTCTTTTAATAATTTTTTTATCCTATAACATTTTTTCCATTCATTTTCTGTGGGACAGTCTTTTTAAAACAGTTACAGCGGGATAGTCCTTAAAAGGGGAGTGGAACTGTTGATAAGGGGGGGTTTCTAATGAATGGGGTTTAAAAATTGGGAATAATTTCGGTTAAAATCTTGCTAAAGTATACACTAGATGGCTCCACCAACAGTCTTTTCCAGGTGTTAGGAAATTCGGGGGTGCTTAAAAAATACAAGTGGATCAACCAGGGGGTCTTTAAAGAGGGGGGCTTAAAAATACAGTTGAGTTAACCAGGGGGTCTTTAAAGAGGAGGCTTAAAAATACAGGTGGGTCAACCAGGGAGTCTTTAAAGAGGGTGAGTCAAAATTGAAAAATACGGCTAAAACAGTACTCATGATATACACTAGATGGCGCCAGGGGTTTTTAACAAAGGGGGAGGGATTTTTACAAAAGGGTTTTTTTAATGAGTTGGAGTCAAAAATTGGAAAAATTACGACTAAAATTGAGGGCTTTTCTAAATATAGTACTCATAATATACACTAGAGGGCGCCATGGAATTTAATAAAGGGGGAGGAATTTTTAATAAAAGATTATTAATTAATTACGAAATATTAATTAATTATTATTTATGAATTATTAATTATGAATATTAGTAAGGGGGCGTGGTCATATTGTGTGTTCGGAAGTGGGCGGGGCCAGTGACGTCATAGGGTCAAAGTCCAATCTACCGTATAGTGGGACTCCATTACTTTGAGAAGTCAATTCACTGCACATACATTTGTCGTTTTTCTGTCACTGTTGTCTAATCGTAATAAAAAAGATTCTAAATACAACTTTTATTTGCCTTTTACAAAATTATTCCTGCTTAGATTAGACTTACCAGAAAATTTTAATAGAAAGCATTTCGTACGCAATTTATTCGAAATATGACAGCATTCAAAAGACGAAAAAAAATCTAGAATAATAAATCTTTATTTTTTTACCTATTAGAGTACTGTTTCTGTACTGTTATTTTTGGTCGCAGAATATTATCTGCTACCAAAAATATGTTGCCCACTAAAATTTGCCGCTTTAGCCATCTACCATATCAAGGGTTTCCAATCCTTTTGGCATCAAGTCTTCCTTTTGATTTCTGAGAAACTTCATACGCCTCTCCACCTTTCATTTGTCATCAGCCAACCAGCATTTTCACAATTCAAATTCATAATTAAATCCTAAAAATAAAAACATTTATTTTTAATGAAAATTTTTAATTGAAATTTTGAAATAACATGTAAAAATTAAAGAGAAAAAATTCACAACCTCTAGCCCTCCTAGGAATGTTTTTACCCCCCACCATGGATCACACCCTCCAAATTTGATAACACCTGACCTACAGTTTCTAAAGAAAATACACGAGTCTCTGTTGAAGGTTTCACATTTTTTTCTCACGTTTGTCATAAAAAGTGACAACCTGTGAAAAATAAAAGAATTGAATTTAGCCTTCATATAATAATCCATATATATTTTTTCTAATTTTTTACGTCTTCAAAATATATATATATATTTCTAAATCACTGCAAAGGGACAGTTATCCCAGAGTTTAAAAAGCTAAATATGAATCGAGTTCAAATATTTATGGTATTTATTTTCCACATAAAACTTTTGATAATTATATTCTTTTTCGCCATCTTACACTATGAACAAAAGACCCGTATTACTGACTTAATAATTTATATTGTTTCCCCGCCTTATTTGTCATTTTTAAGGCGCAGCAACTATCCTTTAATTCAACTCTATGTCATTCCCAGCCAAGAGTCGCCAACTATTACCGCAGTATCCAAAATAGTTTTTGAACCATAGCCTCTTGTTCATTTTCTTTTATTTTTGAATGCTACTTTACATAATTAATTTTACATAGGAAGCAAACACAAAGCTTACTTTCGAAAAGAAGACAAAGTTAGTCCTAGCCAAGGTAGAAAAAAAAAGCAAGTCGCAAAACTGACAGTTCGCTTTTTAAAATTGAGTCTTCATAAGCAGAACACGAGCTTCTACTCGACCCCGACCTCTTTCTTGTCAGCATTTTTCTAAAAATCTTTGAACCACCCACTCCATCTTTCTGCGGACGACCCTTGATCGAAGCGCGCTGAGGGTGGAGAACGTGAACAACGTACTGATGCCGCTTTCAGTGACTTGTCACGACCGCGTGCACCATGAACCGAAGAAGAAGAGTATATTTCGCTGTTAAACCATGAACAGACTGACGCAAAGCAGGAAAATCACGAATCAGTCTTGAGAGTGAATATGGATACGGAAAGGATAAAGAAATGTGTTTCTTTTAGTTTCTGAAATAAAAGGTTTTGAAAATGTTTAGCATTGTATAGCAATATAAATCACATATATATAAAAGAAATGTTATCATATGTTTTGTTCAATAAATCAAAAATGCTATTGCACTGAGAAAATTCTACCAATTCCGATAAATGGAACTGCGTTACAGCTTTAAATAAATTTGCCTATAACAAAAGCAGCTTAACACACGTATTATACCTAATACACTTAAATAATATTTAACATAGCTCTTTAATAAGACAATTTGCTACAAAACAAAAGCGCTGACAGAAAACAGAATCCAGAATAACGGGCCATCAGGTAAGTGTTATAGTAGTAAATTTTAGGACAAAAAAGAAACTTAGATATGCCCACAATATATGTACATGTACGCTTAATATACCCTCTGCTAATAACGCAACTCTCTACGAGAGAGCTAGGAGCAGATTCTGATTATATAGTCTAATCTAAGGTCCACTACTTCCAATCACATGTTTCTTACGCCGTAGTCTTCAGTCATATTAAAAACTTGATGGTAATGCCCATAAAACTGTACGGTCGAGGGAAAAAATAGACTAAAAAAGTCTGCAGACAAACTAAAAAAATACATTCTGGTCCTCTAGGTTGGTTCAGTGAACTATCTTTTCATTAATATCAAACATTCTTTTCTGGATTGCATACACAAACGTAGTACAGCAAGGAGAGAGATTTTCATTTTAGTGAGGAAAGAGTTGAAAAAACATGTTCTTCATGACTATCAAACGTTTGAAAGCTGAAACACGAAGAAACTGTTAAATGAGAGTATTTAATAAATATTACTAAATAAACAGAAAAATAATGAATATCCTCAAATCTCCGAAAACGGAATGTTCCTCATCAAAGAGAACGAAGTTGGCCATTTTTAGTTTCCACATTTAACGTAAAAATGATTACATTTAACGCTAAAATTCCACATTTAAGGGTGGAAATTTGAACTAAAGCATTGTTCAAAAATACAGATAATAACATTTCTGTAGTATCTATAAAGCCCAAAGAGAATTTTTTATCTCTTAAAGCAAGATAGTTGAATTTTGCCACTGATCTTATGAGTCACTATTCTCATTGTACGCCTCTTTGGGCACTGTATTCTACCACCTAAACTTTGAATTCCTAGCATGAATAGATCGTTTAACCGTCGATGCGGTTTCCACGTTGTCGATGGTGAAGGGTCTTACGTGCCCTGAGACCTTGAGAGAGAGAGATACAGGCAGCAACTTGCTACTGGTAAAGCCCATGGAACTGTATGGTCGAGGGGACAAATAGACTAAAAAAGTCCGAAGAAAAACCAAAAAAATACATTCTGGTCCTCTAGGTTGGTTCAGTGAACTATCTTTTCACTAATCTCAAAACCTTTTCAATGCTAAACGACCTAAAAATGAAAACAACCGGATGACCTATTGAGAACAATCAGCGAAAAATGAAATTTTTGGATATTGTAATAATGAGGATATTAGCACAGAAGAGAACGGAACTTGATGGATGTTTTATTTTATTCCCATTGTTATACTATAACTACAGTTTTATCTATCTATTTTTGATCTTTTACATATTATATTATCTATCTTTATATATATTATATTATTAGGGTTATGAACAGTGTGCCTAAAGGCTTCAGAAAGAGGGGGAAACCTAGAATGCGGTGGGAAGACAATGTCAAACAGGACTTTATTAAAATTGGTGTGCAGTGGCGTGATGCAGCAGATGTAGCTCAGGACAGACTTACTTGGAGAACTAAATTGCACTGTCTGGTTGGACCTATGTAGCCCATGGCTGCTTGATGATGATGATGATGATATTATTTTATATTATCTATATATAGATTATATTATCTATTTTGATCTATTATATATTTATATATTATATTATCTATCTATCTATAATTGATTTATCACGATATGACTTGGATGTGATTGTACTGTCAGAGGCTATTCTCACAGGATATTTCAATTCTCACAAGACATTAACTGAGGATCTGAATCTCAGAGGTGATTTACTATCAGAGGCTAAGAATGATGAATGTGTCTTTGGGCAGTACGTTCATTTCTGGATTGCATACACAAACGTAGTACAGCAAGGAGAGAGATTTTCATTTTAGTGAGGAAAGAGCTGAAAAAGAAAGTTATAAATTGAGACTGGGTTAAAAGAACTCCATATTACATTAGAGAAGAAAACCTGTGAGACAGAATTGTCAACAAAAACATACACTACTAAATTACGAAAAGTAACTGGATAGTTCCATATTGTATTAAAGAAAATCCACATTCAAGTCTCCCTAGTATTGAAAACAAGTTTTGTTTTGTTTTTTTCAAAAAATTGTCACAAGACATTAATTGAAGATCTGATTCTCTAAATATTGATTTTAATACCATTTTCTTAATATTAAAAGAGTTACTGGAGCTGGAATCATATTCTTCCTTAAGCTTTTTTTTTCTAAATTGATCAAAACCTAAAAAAATGCCCAAACTGTAAATATTACATTTATGTAAGTGAGCAATTTGTTCATTAACAAAACCGTGGTGTTTAAAATTTTGAGTTAATTTTTATAAGTAGATGAAGTTATAGTTAAATGTATCAACTTCCACAATTCTTTAAATATTGAATGAATTTGAAGAAAATATGTATTTTGGGATATTTGAATGAGAGCTTCAATTTTTTTCTGGTGACATTTTTACACAAAAAATATTCTCTAAGTGAGGGAGCTTTTGACTGTAGCTTTTCCTTCACATAACATCGTATTGTCCGTTTAATGTTTGTAATATATTGCATATGCTGCAACTATCAATTCCACGACAGCAGTTACAGATGAATTGTGAGGGCAAATAAGATTTACTATCGAAGATTTTCTTGTCGAAAGAAAGTATCATTATAGGAGATCTGAATGCGTGAGTTGGAAAAGGGGAGGAGAGTAAATATATTCGAAGAATCGGAGAAGATAATATAAATGATAACGGAGACAGAATAAAAGAAATTTATGAAATATCTTACTTTAAAACTAACAGTGCATTTTTCAACATCGAGAAATTCTTAAAATCACATGGGAATAAGAAACTAAACAATTGTAATCAGTTACTGATTTCAGAGTTACTAAACAGCAAGCGCAATGGTTGTAGCTCTGCATATGAATTGCCTACCATGGATGTATCAGAACAGAAATTTAAGGCTAGAAAGTAGGCAGAGAGAAAAACGTAAATTTTGAGAAATGTAACATTGAACTCTTCCAAGAGAAAAGTATTGTGAATCTGTTCTGCAGAAAAATTAATTTGGAACTTGACGAAAAATTATCAAGAACTGATATACTAGATATATACTTGTGTTATATGGTGAAAAAAAAAGTAGAACATGAAGTTCTCTAAGAACGACATCAGAAATTTAAAAAAGCAGATGGATTAATCAGGACATAATAAACCGTATCCTGTGGCCGAGTAGTTTAGCATGTTTGACTACTGATCAGAGGGACCTGCCTAAGGCATGGATATTTGTGGCTTTTTTGTGCTGAGGTCCATCATCCTCACAGTCCTTATACTACGGTGTATAATCTGACAGGCTCATGTCAGACCTTTTGGCAAGCAGCTTCTAGAGGGAATTTTTTATTTATTGAAAAAGAATTAAAAAAAACATGCTTAACATGATTTAGCTCTAAAAAGGAATAATATAAATTCATACATATATAAAGATAAAAATAAAACTGCTAAATATCCAGTCAAGAAAGTTAAAAATACAGAAAGGGAAAGAATATTTGTTAACATCATTAGTAAATTTAGATGTAAAAATGCCGGAGATCCATGGTCTATTCTCTAAAACCTTCGCCAGAAGGATAAACATAAAACTCAAAGGATTTTATTAGCCAGAACCTATGGTTAATTTTTTACGCAAATCTTAATGAAGATCGATAAGAGTTTTCAAATACCGAGAGTTTTAATGGAAACAGTATTGACATAATTAATAGTGAAATGGAATTTAAAGAGAGGTTAGAAAAATGGAAAGTGGTAAAGCTGGACAGGTGGAATAATTGTGGAGCTTTCTAAATATGGAGGGGAATTAATTTGTCAGTTTATAACTATACTAATTATAGGGATTTCAAATATGAAGGAAATCCCACAGGATAACTTTGCTCAAATTACAAAGGGATTTAAATTAATTAACCCCATTAGTTAATAAGTAATTTGGAGCTGGAATTTAGTAGTTCAGAAGAACAATGTGGATTTGCAGCAGTCATCATGCATTGAGGAAATATGCAGTGTTTTAATTTTTGCATTTGAGTGTATTTGCCACCTAGTTTGCAATATGCTTCTGTCGATGCTAGTTTTATAAGGTATAACGTGTGATGTTATTCCCAGCTGATGTAAATTTAATGTAAATATATTTAAAACATATAGCTGAATATGAATTAGTAGAGGATTCTAATTATGAACAGGTACTTTTAACATTTGCAGCTAAGGGAAATCCGGGAAGTAAATCTTGGAAACATTACAATGTTAAAGATTCGATGGGTCTTTTATTAAATTAGATCCACATATCTCAGAAAAAATACGAAATTCCAGATCTGTTGTGGTATTCAAGGTTGAATAGATGTCATAATGACGGTCGAGAGATCAAGAGAGCTGAAGGCAGCGACTGATTTCTCGTATTTATATAAAGTTGTAAATATTGTACAATAAGCTATAACTCTGTAAATTGCTCTCCTGCTTGCTTATATATTTTACTTCATATGTGTTATTTGGCTTAATTTGTTGTGAAGCAATGAAAATCGCATTTGTGATAGTCATATCTATATTTTTAATAATAGACATACGTATATAGATATATAGATACAGATTTTAATAAGCTATACATGTATGCTTTAATAAGGTACATATTTTAAGAAGGCATATATATATATTTCAATAATTATTTTATAATTTTTAAAACTATACGTATTTTATTACTATCACAAATGTGAGTTATAAATTACTAGCATTTGATATTCCTAATGCACATGTACCCCATTTATTTTGCGTACGACATAATTTGAAAGCAAGAACATTATATACAAATCAGAGGAATACGCACATTCACATCCTGTAATTGGTGAGCATTGTTTCGTACCAAATTGTTACGTCCCAGTTCTATGTGTGAGTGTCAATGTAAGATAAAACAAGACTATGAAACTGCATAGCTCCAACAGTTCCTCTATATCAGGGGTTTTCAACGTGGGGTACGCGATAAAATTTTTTGGGGTACGCCGTGAGAGCTGAAAAGTCGCTAGATCTAGTAACAAAGTCGCTAAGTTGGCAACACTGCTGTGCAAAAATGTCAATTTTTGTGTTTATCTATATATGTATTTATGAATACAACATTTAATGTGTGTATATATGTATATGTTTTATTTTATTCCAATTGTTATACTATAACTATAGTTTTATCTATCTATACAAGGGGTACGCCACTTATATACACATTTCCAGAGGGTACGTGAAGCATAAAAATTTGAGAACCACTGCTCTATATGATTGATTTATGCATCGATCATACTCATCGATCATTGGTTGACAGAGGATTGATAGATCGTTGACTTATAATCTATTAGAGCCATAGAAGCATGAAATGGACAGTTTCGTAGTGTTGCCTGATTTAACATTGCCACTCACGCTGCTGTATACCTTGCGACTGGTTTGCTCTAAACCAGTATTTTCTGTATCGTGTTCTGCGGAAACTCGGAATTTCATAAAATGAAAATAAGTATTTTGCAAAACAATTCCATTTACAATATTAAAAAAACTTAATTTTTCCTCTATTTTCATACACATGAAATGTGATTTTTCTTTCTAAATATCTTCAATTAAATGAATTCTAAATATCTCCAGTTAAACAATTTCTTGATCTTATATCCTAGTTTAACATTTATTTAATATTATTATTATTATTTATTTGTAACCTAGTTTTTTTAAGCTTCATATACATATAAGAATTTTATTTAAGGTTCCGCAAAACGTTTTCGAATGCGAAATGATTCCGTGGTCAAATTAAATTGGGAAATACTGGCCTGTAAATGGTAGCTAGGCATAAACTGGAAGGAGAGTTGTGTACCAATCCCTAGTGATGATGCACAGAACCGGCCAGGTTTAGCACCTAATGTCCGACCCCGCCTTCTCGTGGTGCAGGCCGTTAGTACCTTTCAAAAGAGATATTCTCTTTTGGAAGGGAACGGAAGGGGAGGGCTGCCAGTTCAGTATGGCCTATTGATCTGGTCATCTATGGCCACTTTTTTCTTTTTTTTTCCAACCCTGCTGTGGAGTGGTCAACTTCACAGGGTCCTGGTGCTGACCATTTATACCTACTAGACTGGACTTGTTTATGGATTTGAGCTTGATTATTGATCCCAGACTTGCTGCACTGGTGGGCCTCTGTTGAGGGAGAATCTGCCGCTGTGTTTTCTGTTTGCTTCCGGGTTGTCAGCCCTAAGTGAACACAAGCATGGGATACCTTATATCAGCTGGTGAATAATCCTAATCCGAGGCCATCGCAGGTACCTGAACCTTACTTAGATAGTTGGGCATCGTCAAGTCTAAACTGGAATAATGTGTCTCAGGCAAGCCATATGGCTCTTGAAAAAGTCCACTTGAAAAGGTGGTGCCTGAAGTTCCTACCAGCATCGGTGACTTCAGCCTTTAGCGGAGGAGGAACAAGTCTTTGCCCCATGCCTTCGATCAGGGGGCTGTTTGATATTGTTGGCCCTACCAATCTCAATAAACCTAATTTCTTTAAACATTCCACTAATCATTTTCTCTCTGTAGGAAAGTGGAATGTGAGGACATTACATAGAGATTATTCTCTTGATGTCCTCACGCAGGAATTCCAGCGCTATAACCTAGATATTCTAGGCTTGCAAGAGACTAGAGGGACAGGTAAAGGTGAGATAATTAAAAATAACTTTAAATTTCTCTTTACAGAAAGGGAGGATGGAAAGCATCACCATGGCGTGGGTCTGCTGCTCAGCAACCATGCTAGTGATGCTCTTCTAGGATATGAGGGCATTAATGAAAGGTTTCTTACAGCGAAATTTCAGACAAGCGTTAAAGACCTGAAGGTTATATGCTGTTATGCCCCCACTGAGGATGCCGATGAGAATGAGAAGGATAGGTTTTACGGACAACTTCAGTATATTTTGAATTCTGTCAAGAAAGGAGATATTACCCTTGTTCTAGGTGGCTTCAATGCCACAGTTGGTACTGACTCTGACCTGTGGGGAGGGGTGTAGGCCCTTTTGGTATTGGTAGCTGCAATGACAATGGACAACGTCTCCTACAGGTAAGTAAACTCAGTGGTTTCAGAATAACTAACACATATTACAAACAACACGACATACATAAATACACATGGGTTTCACCTGATGGGCTGCATAAGAATATGACTGATTACATATTAATTAACAGCAAATGGGCTAGTTCTGTTAGAAATACCAGGGCATATAGGGGAGCTGAAATTGGATCTGATCATTACCTTGTTAAGCTCTGAAAGACCCTGTTATATTTAACTGTTTATTAATTCAGATCACAGCATTGATCCATGTGCTTCAACCTGTTTTATATTTTTATTAATTATATTTGTTAAGCTCTGAAAGACCATGTTATAGCTAAAGCTTACCATGATAGGTTACTTAGTCATTATTACGGTCATGGTTTGCTTAATACTGAAGTTGAGGAAGAATGGGGCCGTTTTAAACATGCCTTTTTGGAAACTAACAGTACTCTTTTAGGAAAAAAGGAGCAGAGGAGACAGAATTATTTAAGTGATAACGCACCTGAGCTTATTTCAGAAAGAAGGAACTGCAGGAATGTCCTTAATCAATACCCTACAAGTCCTAATAGAAAGCATTACAGAGAGATTAATAAACGTGTAAAGGATCAATTAGCTACTGATAAGAATCTTTGGCTTGATGGCTTGGCTGACAAAGCTGAGGAAGGAGTTAGGCAGCACAACAGCAGAGAGCTGTACCAGATAGTTAATGTTTAATGTGGTAGAAAACGGACAGGCATACAAGGATTGAAGGATAAACAAGATAAGGTTATAGAAGGTGAGGGTTCTGTCATGGCTAGGTGGGCTGAGCATTACAGTGATGTTCTAAAGAATGTAGTTAGTTCTACTCCTATTGTTTTCAATGATGATAGGTGCATTGGTGGCTTTAATGTTGGCTCTATAACACAGTCTGGATTTATTTTGGCTATTTTTAACTTAAACTACATAAATCCCCAGGGGTAGATGAAATTACTACTGAAATGCTTAGGAGCTGGGAACGTTTCGGTTACCACTTGGATGACTGAAATTTTGAATATCTTTTAAGACAAAGGTATGGTTCCTAAGCATTTTACCAGAGCTATTGCTATCCCTATTTTCAAAAAAGGTGATCGCAGTTCTTGTGATAACTATAGGGGTTTCAGCATACTCTCTGTTCCTGGTAAAGGTCTTTCCATGATTGTGCTTAATAGAATTAAGAATCTGGTTGACAGTCAATTGCGTGATGAGCAATGTGGATTCAGAAGTGGTAGGGGATGTGTAGATCAGATATTTTCACTTAGGCAGATTCTTGAGAAATGTTTAGAGTTTCAGAAACCTTTGGTTGCTAGCTTTGTGATTTCAAAAAGGCTTTCGACTCTGTTGATCGTCATAATTTGTGGTTGATTGTGAGATCATATGGTATAGCAGACAAGGTAGTTAACATAATGAAAGCTCTCTATAATAACACTGAGTCATGGGTGAGAGATGGTAAGTCTTGTAGCAGTTGGTTTAGCATTACTTCTGGTGTTCGACAAGGGTGCATTTTGTCTCCTTTTCTCTTTAGCTTGGTTATTGATTATGTTATGCGAAATTCACTTCAAGGGAAATATTTTGGCCTTAAATGGGCTAGAGATACGAAAATTTCTGATTTAGATTATGCTGATGATTTAGCCCTTTTGGCAAATGATGTTGAAGAGACGAACTGTTTCATTTGAGCTGTTGATTAGACTGGTAGTAGAGTAGGTTTGGTTATAAACAGAGAGAAAACTAAAGTGATGAAAATTGGTCAGGCAGGTTGTGATTTAGTTAATCTGAATGGTTGCAGTCTTGAGCAGGTGTCACAGTTTAATTACCTTGGGAGCTATGTAACAGATACTGGTGATGTGCGGCATAAGATTAACAGACGCTGCCGGGACTTTTAAGAATTTATGGAGATTGTGGAGAAATAGGCGTATACACCTAAAGACTAAAATTAGACTGTATAATAGTTTGGTTTTTTCTCGGGTTAGTTATGTTAGTGAAACTTGGACGCTTTGTAAACAAGATAACAGGAAACTATATGCTTTTGATTCTGGATTCTTACGCAGTATCTTGGGCATTAGGTGGTTCAACTTTGCAACTAATGATGAGGTTAGGCAAAGGAGTCGGCAACCTTCTTTAAGCAGCATATTGTAGAGACTCCGCTGGTTTGGTCATGTTGCCCATATGAATAATTATAGATTGGCGAATAGGGTTATGAACAGTGTGCCTTAAGGCCTCAGAAAGAAGGGGAGACCTAGGATGCGGTGGGCAGACAATGTCAAACAGGACCTTGTTATAATTGGTGTGCAGTGGCCAGATGCAGTAGATGTAGCTCAGGATAGACTTGCTTGGAGAACTAAATTGCACGGTCTGGTTGGAACTCCGTAGCCCATGGCTGCTTGAGGATGATGATGATGGTCTATTCTAATTTCCTTCTCTTCTCTTCGCTATTGTCATTGGAAAGTTAAAATATAAACTTGATGTGTTTCTCTGGTTATGGACTTTCCCAGTACCCTGTATATATTAAAGTATAGTGTAAATATAAATACCGTTGACTCTGTACAATCACCGCACTTCCGCGTTTCAGAGCAACATACAGTATATAGAATATTATTAATTCAGATCATACTCTTTGAAGTGGCACGAAACAGGAAAGATAAACTTCGACCATTGCTAGGCTAAAAAGAAAAAATTGATCCATGTGCTTCAAACTTGTCGTGCTATCTCTAGAAGCCTGTTGAGGAAAGGAATGATAGGTCGGTGGCTGCTCCTTACACCACAGTAGAAATTTTAAGGAACATTTCTATCCAAGGCATATCACGTATCTGAGACAAAGAAAAAAGGAATTTGGCTGGACTCTGCTGGACAACTTCGTAGAGATACGACAGAGAGCGAACATGGATTTGAAGTCGTTTGCAGCAACAGGATCAAGGATATCCGACACTTCGCCTATCGATTTCGAAAACCAGAAATGCTTTAACTGAAACTACTGCATCTATCAGTTTTCACTCAAATATTTTCTTACAGTTTACGTTACTTCGTTGGTCCTCCACTTTTTACTCATTTTGTTTTCATCATCGAGATAATTTTATTTATTAATATTCTGCTGATTGATAATGTGTGACTGATAATGCAAAACTAACACAGATACTAAAATAATAAAGTTTTGAAAAGTGCATCCAAGGATCATTCGCATTGCAGAAAATTATGAAATTCATGTTCAGAAAATTCCTTTAAAGTCAAATGAACAAAATGTTTTTATTCATTTGTGATTCTTGTGAATAAACTTACAATGGGAATAACAGAAAACACTGGTTTGCTCTAAACCAATGTTTTCTGTATGGTATTCTGCGGAAACTCGGAGTTTCATAAAATGAAAATACGTATTTTGTAAAACAATTCCATTTACAACACACTGGTTACAATCGGTCCAAGAATATTTCAGAAAATTCAATGGATTTAAAATATAATACTTTCAAGGTTAATGAAAGATAATATGACTTCAAAATGTGGCGTACACATCCCAGTCATTAACTCTGAATTGCCAATATATATATATATATGAAGGGCCGAATCTAGAGGGGGCAATGGTAAACCCCACCCCTTTTCAGAATGCTAGTAAAGGTAATAAAGACTATTGAACTTATTTATATTTCATGTATTTTTCAAGATATTTCATTTTCTTTATAGACCAGTAGGATGGAAGTGGTAATGTTATACTGCATTTAAAATCCAGTCTCCTGTCCCCATATTTACGTTTTTTCTGCTCGATATTATTTCTTTCCCCCCTCCCCTTTCGATTTATTTTTAGATCCGGGCCTGTATATATTCAAATATTGAACTAAAAACAATTGAGTTGTACCACGAGTGAATATGGATTCATGACATCCTGATAACACGCCAGGTGCTCTGACGATTGAGATACCACATATTGCTCATTTCTCAGTTAATTGTGACTTTAAACTGCATATGTGCTTATATTCGGTTCCTGTATTCTTAGTGTACTGTTTGAGACGGCAGAAAGGGTCTACAAATGAAACGGTCCATGGGTGAAAGCTTCTAAATAGGAGTGGAAAATACTAAATTGAATAGTTTATTGGATTTGAGTGAATATTTCGTAGAACAAATCTAGGCCGAAGTGTACCATCTAGGATTTCATACCATATCCTCTATATCCAGAACGCTTCATTAAAATGAATTTTATCTATGATGAGAAGTAACTTGAATTCCATTCACTTTTCTCGAAAAACTAAACTTGTCTCCTGTTATTACCAGCACCAGGCTTCAGATGACAAAAATTGATGCCATGTTATCTAATTATGAGGAAAGGTAATGCATTCAAACCTATTCTTAACCAACATTCGCCTAAGCAGTAACGCAGTTTCTCTTCATGGTCTGGAATTCAAGATAAATGACAGCCCCGACTTCAACATCTTTCACAGAGGGTCTGTTAAGGTAAAAAAAAGTCATTCTCCACACATATGTTACAATATTTAGAGTTAAAATTGGCTCTGACTTTCTTCTAACAAACAACACGGTTCTATTCCATTATGATAATTACTCCAATGTTATTCCTGAACACTGGGAAAAGCAAGTTCAACAAGCTAGAGTTTTCTTTAAGTTATGATATGTTAGGAAACTATACAAAAGAAACGAAAATCATACGTTGCAGTAGTTTTCAAACATATTCAAGTTACAGAATCTTTGATCCATTTATTTCACTTACTGTTATCACCACAGGAAAATTAGAACCAAACTATTAAATTGTGTGAATAGTTTTCGAGGTGTAAACATATCATAAAATATAGAATTCGTAAGGATTTAAATTCCACTAGTAGTCATACCACATAGAAAAAAAATTGTGTAAAACCAAAAAACCTCCTTTGTGTACGTTCTACTAGTGTGTTTATTTTCCATTTGATTCGATTTTAATTTGTGATTTTTCTGTTTACGCGAATGAATTGTCCTTTTTAATATCGATTTTATTCTGAAAATCATTTGCTGATTATTTTGGTACGCGCATTTTTCATTTCATCCTTTCACTTGGCTTCTTGACTTAACGATCATTTTTTCTGTTTGCTATTTTCGATAAGAATACATATAATTTGGAAATTCAAAGAAGGTGCACTCTAAAGTCACTTATAGGAATATATGAATATATTTATTGGTTGAATATTTAGTTTAAAACTGACATTGGAAATACTTAATCCACAACAGTAATGCATTGGATTAGAATGTATTTTTTTTTTCTTTGATTTATGCTTTTTATCTTGTAACGTTTAATGAATGCCTCGAACCTCCAGATTTCGAAAAATAAAGTAAATAAACTACCTAAATTAAAACAGAAAAAGGGCGTTAAGATCTTAATGAAGAAGTGTAATCATATTTACTTTTGTTTTCCTTTAAATTTATGAAACAGTCAGTCGTAATCAAGCACGGAATGTTTACATAAAGGCTGCTTTTCTCTGTTGTGTTTGCATATATTTTGTATTAAGTAAAACTTTTATCATCTGCTTTGCAATTCGTCATAAAACTAACTTAACGTTAGCAATGTCTTTACGTTTTCTAACTTTGGTATTCCTTCAATACTCACACCTTCTCTGCTCGTTTGAACTCGGAATTCACTTACAGTTAATCATTAGACGAAGAACAAAGCTCTGGCAGTGATAAAGCTTATCAAAATACGGACGGGGAGCAGTTGGCTCTTCGCAAGCATTGAAATCTGCGTGGCATATGAGTGATGCTATGCGGTTTATTAACAAAGCTCCGTCCGTTAATATTCAATAAAGAAAATCTATTCAGTACGACACATCAGCTTAAGCATACCCCATTTCGTTCCAACCAAGTTGCTTCAAAGACTATCAGACTTAGGTGGAACAAACAATGGTTAATAAGTATAAATGAAACAAGTACGAATGAAAATGACTTGACAACAGTAAGTTCATGTGTGTCTCAGTGAAGCGTCCCAACTCTTATTGGATTAGCGAGCCCAGGCGAATAATTTGCTTCATTAAACAAAAGTAAACATTCCGTTCGGTGTGCATTAATCCTTGATGAGGAAACGAGAGAGTAAAGAAGACAGTTCATTCTGCACAGGCAGAAAATTAATGCATTGATGCGCAGAAAGAGTCCATTTAGGAAGACAGGATTGGTGCACTTACTTCGTTTTGCTGTGTATCATCTGGGTGGCGCGAATGGTTTCGCCGGTTAACTGGTTCAGAGAGAGAAAAGTAAATTATAATTCATCAAAGAAATATTCAAAATCTACACGGTTGAGATATTTTTGCGAAATTTTCGGGAAAAATCTGATTTGTCAATGAAATATCTTCCATTCAGAAACCTACCAAATTACACAGATCAGCAAAACTGGGTTATTGATTAAAACTATTAATTCTGCTGTAAGAGTAGCTTCAATAAACTCTCGGTACATAAAAATGTACATATGGTGGGATTTTTTGCTTCACAATTCCCAATTTCTCGTGGGTGCAATGAAAATTTTGATATATGTGTCACTATTATGTTATATATATATTGTCACCTTATTTCTGATATAATTGATAAAAATTATAATTTTTTTTATCTGTTTTTTTTTGTTACTGGATTTTTGATTCAAAAACTATCAATTTTTGCTGTGACAGTAGTTTTAATGAAATATCTCGATATATAAAAATATATCATGCATACTTCTTTGGATTCAGCGTCATATTTATACTCTCACTTAACATATTATAAAAAAACATAATTTTTGAATATAGGTATAGTTATAAAACAACAAAAACCTTATTATTCGATATCATTAGAGAATTCCCATGTTATGCTAGAGAATTGTTAAATTGAGATCTTCATAAATTTTAAAATTATCCTTTTTCAAATAATGGTATTAAAGATGAATCAAAGACATAAATCAAACATTTCTTAATTTAGATTTTCAACTCTATTCTTTGAAATTTGAAAGTTATGGAAGACGGAATATTTAACAACAGTGTTGCTAATCATAAGATTTCATGTCAAGTTCTCAAAAGCAATTACAACCAAAAGAACAAAATTGTTGTATCAAACTCTTTACTAATTATAAATATAGGTATAGAATTTTGTTTACTAATTTCTTCCATTCTTCTCAATTTCACACAAATTGTTACCATCCCTATAACCGAGTGGTTAGCATGATTGGTGTCAGCCTAGGTCAAAGAACTTAGATTTGGACCTGAATAAGTTACGGATGTTTTTTTTTTTATCTCATTTTCAAAAACAAAAAATTAGACAATGTAAGTATCACAAGAAATGTCCTGTAGACATGAGACTAATTAAATATTCAGCTGAAGAAATATTGGTTTCGCTGTGAGTGAGATTAGATCCCACGTCTCCCAGTAACTGCCAGGTATGGAAGACATGTTTTCGAATCTCACTCACGATAAAACTGAGATAATCTGTTCACTTTATCGTCTGTCTGTCCGTCTGTAGACATCTAACCTTTTTGTATATAGAGATAAATTGAAATTATTTTTGTTTTCGACAGATATTATTGAAATATTACGATTCATACTTTCCAAATCTCCCAAGAGCAATAACGGTGAGTTAAAGACGGTGAGCAATAACGGTGAAACAAACCAAGAGCAATAATTTCCTAATCTCCCAAGAACCCTCTAACGGTGAGAAAATTTACAAATTCTGAAATTTTAAACGAATATTGAAACGATGTAGTTATGATGGAAATTTAAATCTTGGTGCTAGAATATGAAGGTGACGAAGTCTCCATCGGCAGCAATAAATTGACCCCTTAGGTCAAGGATGGATGGGCAACGCAATGATCACCAAATCTAGGTTGTTTGATTAAAAGCTCTAATTTTATGTTGTAACAGTATCTTCAATAAAATCTTGATATCTAAAATTGTAAATGTGACAGAATTGTTTGGTTGACGTTTTAAATTTCTCGTGAGTTCAGTGAAATTTGCCATATGTCTTTTAGGACATAATAAGAAAAACATTTTTTAGTTAGATTGGTACTAATACAACATTATGATTCGAATTTTTCAAATCCTTAAGTAGTTTTAATTTATATCTTTAGAGATAACTAAATATGGAAACTGCGAAACTTTTAACGAGTGTTGTACGTGATCTGTTTATGGTAGAAATTTGAAATGTCGATTTTAGAGTGTCAAGAGCTATTCCATTGACAGCAACACTCTGCCCTCTTTTCTCAGAGGATTTTAAGGAATAAAATTTATGGAATAAAAGGCAAATGCTTGTAACGTTGCATAATTGCTAATAAAATACTACTATTTGCATTTTCCCCTCAGCCATCAGCTCGAATTTTAAATTTAAAAAGGGAAAAAGTAGGTAAAGGAGAAATTTCATTCTCTTTGTAAACGAGATTCCCATGTGCGACAGAAGCGATATGAAGTCTTCTACTGTAGTTGTGTTGTATTTCTACTGAGGTCATGCCCTCCTTATATATTTTCTTTACTTCGTATTTTAATGATAGGCTCCTGCAAGGCCTATATGAGAAATAGTTGCTTGGGATTAATTAATTTATTTATTTATCTAGGATGTCCTTAACTATCTACATAAGGATGCCCGTATCTGGGATGTGTTAAGCAATTAAAATAAAAAAATTCTGAGAATTTATTCCTCTATTTAATTTATTTCATACATTTTATCTCAGGTTTTCATAAAATGCTCATTTTATATATACGGTGCTTGAAATTTCAGATTTCTGTTGACATACCGTGGAATTCTAGGAGCATTCTCTATGCAGAGCTTGTTGCTCTCTGCTAAAAGAATGCTTTTGCGTGTCTACTGAATAGAACACAAACGATTGAGAAGTACGTAAGTCTTCAGAGATTTCACAGAGATCATCGACTTTAAGATGAACGATAAATGTAATAATAAGAGGTATTCTTGAAGCCAAATGGAAAGACTTCGAATTATAAACTAAGGCGTAAAACTGAATATAATGAAATGCCAAAATGATCTTAAACTTTTTTTATTGCTTTAGTAAATAACATAATAATATCTTTAAAATTCTCTTCTTTTCTTCTTTTAAAAGTTCGCGAAAAGATAGTGCTTAAACTCCTTTTACAATCTGGAATTAGCATCATTTGAGACGCATTCTTTATTAAAGTGATACAAACAAATAACATACGAAGCAGTCTGATAAATGTTTATTCTTCCAATCGTAATTATTTAGAATATGAATTCCTGACGAACAACGGTTAACAGTGACGACGGCGATGATTTGAGTAGGATATCGCATAACGTGAAAGCGAGCCAGCAGGAGTCATTAGCTTTGCTCGAGTAATAAAGGACTTCTTAATTATGACTGCGAGGCCTGCAATTATGACGGAAATGGTGGAGTGTCCGAAATCTGGAAACATTCATTAGGCCACAAATACAAGACAAATGTAAAATCTATAACTAAACAAGGGATACAGAATCACTTGGTTCTGACTCTACCCGTTTAGAACACATCCAAGGAAAACTGATTTAAAGTTAGCAGCTTTTATCACAGTGAATAATACATCTTCTAATGCTGCAACTCATTTGGCTGACTCTCAACATGTACACTGATTCCAGAATTGCAGAGAAAATTAAATGTGGTAGCACAAATGTGCTGCTGTCGCCAACAATATTACTGTGTGAACCTCACGTCAAGATTTATACGACGTGTTCCAGCAATGACTCATTCTCTTGCTTACTGATGAGTCAACTTAATACAGATGTGAGATATTTGTCTTAAGTTTCTGTAATCCACAGAAACTTCAAATTATAAGACCGGTGTTTAGATTTCATAGTCTTTAATATGTAACTGCTCTTAATCCTTGATTACCTAAGTGGAAAAAAAAATGTTTTTGGAAAATTTACTTTCGATTTAAAACTTTGCTGATATTACAGTAGGTTGTTCTAATAGAATAATGGACTCCTGCAATTCGTTTAACTCACCAGAGATAAAACAACTTAATACATGTCCCAAGGAAACGATATACACGTAGATATCAACACTAAAAATCTAAACATGTCAATGAATTCTAATGCTCAATTAAATATGCAGTATACAAAGAAAGATGGAAGTTTTTATGACATTGGTGATCAGTGATGGTACAGAAATATGAAGAAAGTCTTGTAAGCTGTAAGGCTGTGAGGCGTAAAGTTATAAGATGTTTCACTCGCTAACAGACCGTACTTCCCCGTTTAAATTTTCGATAGTCACACAGTGTGCTGCATTTCAATGACAAAATAGTCCAAATAATAGCATATGCTGGAAATAGCTCTCAGTGCAATGAACTTCTGCAGATTCTTTCATTGATATTGACACATTGCACGATTACTTATACAAAGATGGAGCATGACATGTCAAATGGTTGCAGAGCAAAAAATTTCTATGTTCTTCAAAGCAAGGTTATATTCCAAAATATCTGCATAAGGGAATCGTCTTCTAGAATAACTACTACCATTGAAGCCCTAACGAAAATATTTGCCAAAAAATGGGACCACCACAAGCATCCTGAGGTAAAATGTCGCCCTCGGAGAAATTGCTTTTCCCAACGTTCCTGAAATCGGTAACTATTTTGATTATTGCCTTCCTTTGTCTCACCCATTCGATTTGGCGCTAAGAGGTCAACATCTTCTCTCATCCTTAAAGCCTGCTCTGGCTGCCATTGATAGAGACATGTTGCAGGGAACATTCACCAATATCACACATCACGTACAACAATTCGTGCATGATGTTCGAAAGTATTTCAACCACATGTTATGATCTAGAGAACTTTGACATTGATTGGTGCATTATTTTGGTAACTTTTATTTTAATTTATAAATCAATACCAAAATTATGTGAGATAATACACTGCTGGACATTGAAGGTGCCCCACCCAGAAGAACATGTACAATCATGCAAATAGAAGGGTGGGTGTGCGCAGTTGAAATATGCAAATGATGATAATTTGGAACCAATGACGTGTGTGGCCCAAAAAATAAAAAGTGCAGGAAGGAACAGGGATGGTATTGTGTTTCTGCAGGTGGAAGTCGTGAGAAACGTTTAAGATTAGGTGGTTTCACTTGGAAATTGATTAGCGAAGGACGAAAATGCCTGGTACACGCCATTGGCAGATTTATCGCCATTTGGATGCTTTTGAGAGAGGAAGAATTATAGGGCCTATATGAAGTTAGATAGACTACATGTCGTGTCGTTGCTCATGTTCATCATGATGCAAGAACTGTTGGATGCTGTTGGAAACACTGGCGAATGAAGATTCTAGTGTGCATCGCAGAGGGAGTGGTGGCATCCGAGAGACATCGGTACGGCTTGATAGGTGCATTGTTCGACATGCTTGTTCGTCACCACAGAGCACTGCAGGCGATATTCGACGATCTGTGTCAGCAGCCATGGACGTCCCCATAACGACCCAAAAGGTAAACTGAAGGTTGAATGAGGCACGTCTATGCTCTTGGCAACCATTACATCGACTGCCACTGACTGCAAACCATCGCAGCGCTCGTGTGGCTTGCTGCCGAAGTCATGCAAAGTGGGGTCACGAATGGAACACTGCTATGTTTAGTATTGAATCCTGTTTCTGTTTATGTGCTGACAATTGACGGTTCCGTGTATGGCAACAAACTGCCGATAGGACAGATCCAGCTTTTGTTCGCGACCGGCACACTGCCCATCAGCCAGGCATAATGGTATGAGGTGCTGTTGGATATCACAGCAGGTCACCTCTTGTATGCGTCACGGGAACAGTGACAGCTGCGTGATATGTTAGCATGGTTCTGCAGCCCGTTTTGCTACGTTCCTGGGAGACATGAGGCAGCCCATTTCCCAGCAGAACAATGCCCATGTACACACTGCTAGGATCTCCAGACAATGTTTGCAACAAGTTCAAGCATTGCGATGGCCAGCACAATCTCCAGATTTATCCCCAATAGATTTGACGACGTGTACAATCCTCTCACTAGACGGCGCGGAATCTCGATGAATTATGGGAGCTAGTCAATGCTGCTTGGTGTGAATTCCTCAGGACCATATCCGTCGATTCTATGACTCCATGCCACGCAGTATTGCTGCCTGTATTGCCGTTCACGGCGATGCAACCACGTACTGAAGCAGTCATATTGTGCTGCGTTATTTCATCTTCTAACCTCTGTAAGTGGCTGCAAATTAAATCATGGTATGTCAATATGTATTGCTATGTGTGTGCTACATTTCACCCCTATCCCCTCACTCCTTCTGGGTGGGGCAATTTCAATGTCGTGCAGTGTACATGCCGACTACTAAAATAGCGGTGAACATAAAGAATTTTTTCTCATTAGCAAAACAAAATAAATCAAGTTATATCACCAGTGAAAATAGAAGATAAATGAATGGATAATTTTTTTTTTATTATTCTGTCAATTTGTTCAATCTATAAATGACATGACATTAACATGGTATTATTCAGTTATTATATTATTGCAATAATTTCAATAACAAAAATTTTACATTTAAACTTTTGCACAAGAAATATGTCAAACTCAGTAGTAATCAATTGAGAAAACAATAAATGATCTCAAATAGAGCAAAAATTCGCATTTTGGAGTTAGTTTTGGCATAAAAAAAACAAATTTTATTTAAGCAACATTTAAACTATCAGCAATGCAAAACAATTTAAACACAAACAGATTATTTTAAATAAAAAAGTTATATTCTAAAGCTATTAATTTTCAATTTTATTTTGTAAATTTAAAACAATTATCTAAATAAAGGTTAACTGATTCATAAATAACCGAATAAAATATTTATAGTTACACATTACAGGAACAAAATTAAAATCTAAAAGCTGAGCTTGCAACCCCTCTTTGAATGATATTTAGATTACTTGATAGAGAATTAAAATTCTTCGTACAGAAAACAACATTTAAACTCATAACAGTACAGAAAGTATAACAAGTCTGAACACTTTTGGCATTTTTCTTCTGAATCTGAAGCTTTTATGAGTTAATAGAATTCATTACTATTAATAATAGATAATTCGATAGAGCATAAAAATTTCTGTAATATAATCCTTATCATTGAGCATACTAAATAAATTGTATTAAGTCATAAATTCTATCAAGCAGAAAATAAACTTTCCCTAAAATGTCTAGTTTTTACCATCTATTCTAATATTCCGAGGGTTATTAAACACTATTATTGCGCCTAGAAAAAACTGTGCGAGACCGGAATTTTTATAAGAATTTTTTTTCTAAAAACTGATTGCAAAGTGTATGATTAGTTCGAAATGCAAAAAATTAAATATGAAAATAAGTACAAAACGGCAGAATGCAAAAAGAGAACGAAAAGGCGAGACTACATTTCTTCATTGATTTACATATAACTCAAGATTTACTCATGGAATTGGAAATCTGTGAAATGATTTGAATTCATTATTGATTTGCCTTCAGAATAGATGTATATAACGTTGCGTATTAGAAAGGATTTGTAAACTCACAGGGCTATGAATTTTCCATCTATTTCCAGCATGGAGGAATGTATAGAGTGCTGAAAAATATGTGTGAATGAGTGTGAATAATATTCGTTTAGAAATTACAAGTTAGGGAAGTTGGAGTGTTTAACAGCAGCATTAATATACATGCGAATTTGTTTCAGGGGTTAATAAAAACTAAAATATTAAATATTATATTGAATCGTATACAAACAAAACTATACTTTTAGAATTTTGTGTAATGATACTTGAATGAGTAAATGAATAGTTAAAAACATTTTTGAAGTAATTTCATAGTTTTCGCCTTTCACAAGATAATTATATATGGAGGTTCCTTAATATGACCTCTGTTTTTCAGTAAAGTCATAAGAAAATGTTTAAGAGAAACATTAGCTGGTAATACTCTGTTATTCGGAACGAAAAAATGTGTAGATGAAATGGCAGGCTATATTAGCGAAGGATATATCTGTGGCGATGACAAATGTCTTCTTAAAGTACGAGTCATGATCGTTCAGATAATAGACAAATTTCTGGATTTCAAAGCTTTGAACTACATTCATTATTCTACAAGATGGATATAAAATTATGCGATGGGAATGACTTAACAGGATCATTTTACATTTCAGAGGAATGCCGTCACGTGATACCTTGAGAGTGATTGAAGGAAGCGCAACTACTATAACAAATCTTTATCGTCAAAGTTTCCGAAATTGGGGACCACTCGATCTCTTTGGCATCAATAAACGGAAAACGACTCAGGTGTCATTGTGCTGTTTTTCCTCTGAGCGCCACTTTTTGCACACAATGAGCTAAATGGCCAGGTCACATGGAACTCAAAGACTCGGAGAAGGAGATCCAATGGACAGTTGTTAAGAGACAGATGAAAATCTCCCGTCAAAGCTATCCGGCTTGTTGTTTAACGTGCCCAGGGAATGGCTCTCCTACACACCACTGTTTAACGTCTCTGGCTTAACAGCAACATTTCGAAGCCAATCAGTGTACTCTTCCTTACCGAGGTGAGGATGGGGATTAGCGGAGATAAATTTCATTGCTGTTACAGTTTGGACTCGACTCTTTGAGATGCAGAATATGAGCCTGGTAATTCTACCGACCGGTGCAACCCTCGACCCATGTTATTCCTATATCCGTCAGTAAATACATGATATAAACAGGGTGATCTACGCCCAGGATTATTTACTTCATAATGTTTTCTGTCAGATTAGTCAAAAGTGTAACAAATTTCACATTAACCACTTAACTTTATCCCTTTCATTTCCATACACTTTCGCACGTCAGCAGCTATCTGCACCCTTTAACAGTGAACTAGGACCTTTCTGACACATCACCTTTCCTGCCGACACGATAACCTTGACGAACATTCCACCCGTTCTCGCAAAATTCTTTTCTCAGTGCAAAGTGCGTGTCTAAGAATCTGGCGGGGAAAAAATTAATTAGAACTGCTCACCGCCTCGGCGATGCCAATAATACTGCGTTTATTCGCGCTAACACTAAAATATGGGTTCAAATCCTGGATTGCTGACATGGTCGTCTCTGTCTGTCGGAATCTTCAAGATTTATGGGTATCATTAATAATGGGAAAATAATTATGCTTAGAATTTCTTAACATTAATTTTGAGGTTTGGTATTAAAATGTGCTGCAACAAGAAAAACCCAGTAGCGGTCCCTTTTCTCTATCTACCAAATGATCATAATAGAAATAAAAGTGTCTAATGGAATAAAAAGTACCCAATACATAAAAAATAGTTTAAAAATTAGGGATATTTCTGGACATGTATTTTTTTTATGTTCGGAATTATAAATAACCTTAATGTGCCTTGTTTAGACCATGCACAAATGTGTTCTGCTCAGAACATATGTATTTCAGTTGTTTTTTCGATTGTGAGATGAAAACGTGAAGGCGAAGTTGCGATATATTTAAAATGCTTTTCAATTAACTGAAACGTTTAGGTTTCAGAAGGCTGAAATCGGGACACTCAAATGTATTGATTTCCATCTTTGACAAAGTACTCATCTGAAGCAGAGGTGGATGAGGATACATTTATGAGATCGAAGTTGTGAATGGGAATGTCCATAAATATGCAACATTCTCCTCTTGATAATTGAAAGATAGATGCGCCATTCGAACTTCCAGCATGAATTCGGTTAGAATGTGGACGCTATGATTCTAAGTTACCTCGGTACATATTTTCTCACAGGGCGTCTAGGATATTATGATTGTCTTTGATTCGTTCTGAATGCATTAAATGGACTCGTGGAACATGTCCAGTGAAGTGGTTTATACAAGACCGCTTTTACCTCATTTTTCAAGTATAGTTAGTACACTAATCATGAATCAACGTTATGTACGTCATTCAATTGAGCACTATGTTAAATGATCATATTTGAAACTTGATCCAGAGATTTCATACCAGTGGACGTTATTCTTCTGGAGTAGAAAAATTGTCTTTATTTATAAGACAACTACTCAAAATTATGAAAATTTAAACGAATTTTATCGTATACAATATATTTTCTGTTTCCCGAATATTAGAATAATGGGAATTTTAAAAATACGAATGTTTTTTATAGCCGCTAATTGTTTTTATTAGAAACGTTTATTTCCTTGTCCGAAGCATCAGAAATGAAAACTTCCACAGAAAGGAATTTTAGCGGCTACAATTTTCGGAGATATATCCTGCCTACAAATTGATCTTTTCGCCAGAGCGTCGAAGTATATTTCGTTCCTTACCCTATTAGTTCACTACTTAAATTCCGAATGGCAAAATATTTATATCAATTATCAATGCAAAACATTTGCAAGTATTATTGAATACCAAGATTGCTAAATAATATTGCAGTATATTGCCCTTTGGCTTTTATATTTGAAAGGAATTATTTTACCAGTGGTCCTGAAAGGTTTGTTTGAGATAAGCGAGAATGTATTGTATTGCTTTTTGAATGGGCAAAAAAATCAAACTTGGTCAAAAAATACTCCTTATAATGGTCATATGATACTAATCTGTCCCTCCTCCCCCGGTTAGCCGAAGCGAAGATCGAAGAGCCTTCGGATCGGATGTGATGGTTCTTAAGGGCCATCAGTCGTTCATTGACAGAAACCGGAATCGGCATACCTCCCACGATTGGCACTTTTACGTGGAAAAGACTCACGTGACCACCCTGAAACAAGAAGCGAAGAAACGACTATGTTCCTGGATCATTCTGTTTTAGAGAGTGCTGCAGGTTGGAGGTCAGGCTTCTCTCAGGATAAGAATTCGGCGTGGGGAACATCCCAGCCGGGGCCAGTGTTTTTCGGCCAGGATATGTATGCGGCTAGGCGAGGTTGCCAACCGTGGATTGTTGTTAAGTGCGAGAACTTAGTGGAAGGCCGAGCTTGTAATTATACAGTTATTATAAATGATATAGTTAATAAATGTGTTGTACATATCGTATTCTCTTGATAACACTGTTCTAAAAGGGAAACCTTTTTTGGTAACTGATGCATTCCTAATGTATTTTGGTGTGGGAAATTGAAATCTGAGATCAGAATAGGCCTATCAGCGCTAGTTTTAAACTTATGGAGATATAACACATCAATTTCATACATATTACTTGGGGAATGAAAAATCAGGAAATGTTACATCAAAAAAGTTGACAACACTGACTCGTTTGCAATAGTTTGTACTCACATGTTGGCAACAATGTTATTCTATTCATAGTTTAGATCAGTGGTTCTCAACCTTTTATGCTTCACGTACCCCCTGGAAATCTGTATGTAACTAGCGTACCCCTTGCACAGATAGATAAAACTATAGTTATAATATAATAAGAGGAATAAAATAAAACATAAATATATATAAACACATTAAATTTTGGGTTCATAAATTACATATATCGATAATCACAAAAAATGACATAATAATTAAACAAATCTTATAAAATTATAAACATTTTACTGCGTAATCAGTGAAATGGTTGCGCGTGTTTACCCTTGCACAGTTCATCAATTGTTGGGGTTATATTTCTAAGGTAGAGTCGCAAGTCATCTTCAACATTCAGCCTGTTCCTATATTTATTTTTTAAAGCAGTTAAAGATGAAAAACCAGTAGCAGTGTTGTGTAATCAGTATCAGTGTTGCCAACTTAGCAACTATGTTACTAGATATAGCGACTTTGAGCTCTCACGGCGTACCCCAAAAACTTTTACCGCGTGACCCACGTTGAGAACCCCTAGTTTAGATAACTTCTAGTCTGTCTCTGTAAAGTTTATTTTAAAAACGTATAAGTGACAAGAGGTTTGTGGAATTAACATCAGTTTTTTCAAACTATATTCTAGAGTATTTGAAGATATTTTATAACAATATTTGTGTAGTTAACATGACAGGTTTGTGAATACTTCTACTCTGTTAATTTTTTTTTCTTTTGTATTCTAGAAAATTCACCCCCGAAAATGTCAAAATAAGGGAACCAATTTCTGTTATATTTGCGGAGAGTTCACCTTTGCAAGACACAAGAAAAAAAAGTCACCAGTAATAGAGCATACAAACATTATTTTGGATGTATAATAGGAGACCAGGATAAGTAGTGGACCCCTCACATACGTTATGCAACTCGCTGTGTGAAATTACTAAACTAGTGGTAGGGTAAAGGTAGCGCCATGTTATTTGCTGTACACATGATATTGGGGGAACCAAAAGACCATTCCACACATTCTGTATAACTAGTATCCAGGGATTTACCAGCAGAAAATTTAATAGACTAACCGATAGTCTCAATTTATCTTCTGCAATACGACTAGTACCACATGCTAAAAAATTGCCAGTTCCACTAACTGCAAGTCAGGAAACAGAAGATGAAGAAAGTACTGGTGAAGAGAGTGAGGGACGTGAATCACCTCCAGAAAGAAGTGATCCTTCCTACGAGGCTACCATGGATTCAACTCCACATTTTTTAACGCAGGCAGATCTGAACGCTTTGGTTCGTGATCTAGGGCTAGGTAAACAAATGCTGAACTGCTGGGTTCTAAGTTGCAAGAATGGAATCTTCTCCAACCTAGTACAAGTATAACTTTATATAGAAATAGAGAACGGAATTTTGTTGCATTCACTTCACATGATGGCCGATTGACTTTCTATAATGATATTGCCGGTTTGATGAAGGCTTTATTCATGACTCACAAAATTGGAGGCTCTTTATAGATGCATCCAAAACTAGCTTGAAGGAAGTTTTACTACATAATGGTAATTTAATACCTTCTGTTCCAGTTGCCTATGTTAGTATGGCAAAAGAATCATATGGGATTGTAGATATAATGCTCAAATCCATTAAATATACGGATTTCAATTGGAAAATATGTGGAAATTTAATAATCATTGCCATGATATTGGGAATGCAACAAGGGAACACAAAATTTCCTTGTTTCCTTTGTGAATTTGACAGTTGTGACAGAGCATCCCATTACTTGAAGAAAACTTTGCCAATACGTAATTGGAAAGAGGGAGCAAAATATTTACAGAAGCAGAGACTTATAGCTTATGAGAACGTGATCCTTCCTTCCCTTCATATAAAACTGGGACTTATGAAACAATTTGTCAAGGCAGTGGATAAATATGGTAGAGGATTTGCCTACCTAACAACAAAATTCCTCCCTCTTTCAGAAGCAAAAGATAAAACAGGGCGTGTTTGTTGACCCACAAATAAGACAATTGAAGAAACATGTGAAATTTGACGAATCTCTAACACACTAAATGGCTTGGACGTGTTTTAAGAAAGTTCTTGGGAAGTCTTGAAAAATAGAGGTCTAAAGATTATAAAGAAATAGTAAACCAGATGCTACATGATATCGGGATTAAGGATGTAACATGTCTTTGAAAGTGCACTTCCTGCATTCACATCTGGACTACTTTCGGGAAAGCTGCAGTGACGTCTCCGATGAACACGTGGAGAGGTTTCACAAATATATTTCGACGATTTGAAAAATGATGTGAAGGGAAGTGGATGCCTACAATGTTAGCTGATTTTGTTGGAATCTCAAAAGAGACAGCACAGATAAACATGAAAGAAAAACTGATTTACGTTTGGTATTGTTCTTATTTAATTATTCTGTATTCAATTTATTTCTATATAATAGTCTGTAAAATTTTCTGTATGAATCTATAATCATTTTAATACTAAGGAAGTTAAGAATAATCTGATTTCTTCCCTATTATTATTCATTGTAAATCTAGAAATAAAATTAAAAATTAAAAATCGTCTAACTCGAAAACTATCCCTGATAGAAAACATCTAAGCACAGATCTGAAGTCTGCACTAAAAAACCTTTAAAAATCACACTACTCTTACTTAGAAAAAAAAAAAAGGTTCTTGTAGAACAGTGTAATTTATGCAGCCATCCAGCTAGCCAAATTTCCTGACAATCTTTAGTATAACATATTAGGTACCTTTTCAATCAAATGCTCGGAACCCACGCTAGATCATAGAATTTATGATACCACGAAACTACATTCCCCCCAGAGCCGAATTTAAGTGGGAGGACCAAAGGCTAGTAATAGTAATATAGGCAAAAATTGTTAAACTTGTTTATATTTCATGCATTTTTTAAGAAACATTTTAAAGACGTGTAAAAAGGTGAGGGAAATGTTACTCTCCGTTGGAAATCCAGGCTTTTGTCCCCTTCCATTATTTATTCCTTCTCCGACTTGCTTTTGTTTCTTGTCCCGTTTTCTGCTTCTGTCTCTAGTATATAATTCAGGATTCATCTGCTCAAAAAGATGCTTTTTATTGATCTATTCAAGTTTCGCTCAGTGAATATTATGATCTCTATATGATAATGAGAAATATGATATAAAAACGAGTTTGTAACATATGTTGAACTTTATGCGTAAATCTTCACTCATTAATCATATCGATGTATTGTGGCAGACGTATATTTTGTCCAAGTCACATTTTTACCCAGAATCATCCCAAAAAACCCGTTCAAGATACAAAATGCCCGTTTCTTACAAAATGATTATTTTCGTATATGAAAAGTCATATGATAATATACTGCAATATTATTTAGTAATTTTGCATTTGATAATCATATATAACTGTTTAGCTCTTTAAAGTTAAAGTAATGGACTAATAAGACAAAAATAATGATATGAACATTGATCTTTTAGCGAAAAGACTAATTAGCAGAAAGGAAATATCTTCGAAAAGCTGCGAAAATTTAGAGACAAAAATTCCCGTCTGTCATAGTTTACTTTCGATGCTTTGGACAAGAAAATAAATATTCCTAAAAAAACAACTGGGTTTTATAGAAACACTTCGTATTTTTAAAATTCGAATTCAAATTCAAATTTTTTTAATATTTAACATTTAGCCTTACATATTAAGTCAGCTAAAACAAGAGTTTAACTCGCCAGTGGATTAATAATATATTTTTGCTCATTACATTTAGTATATGAAACATACATTGAACAAAGGTTCTGATATAATAGTATTTGTTATGTACAAAACATTGCAGTAATTTGATGCATATAATATTTATCAGATTAACAACCATAATTTAATTTCATTTTTAAATGTTGTAATATTAGTTATATATTATATTTCTTATATTTTTGTACATTATTAAACATTTTAGGACCAGAAGATACAAAATATATATTTTAAATAATTGATTATTTGCTTTAGGAACAAACAGTTTTTCATTTTCCATAGATCTTGTATTATAAGAGTTTTGAGCTCTATTTAACATGAGAAAAAATTTTACAGAAATTAAAAGTTTTAATTTAAAAATTTGTTCAACATTTAATAAATTAAAATCCAAAAAACTTTGATAAGAAGAATCCTGTTTTATTTCAAACACGCATTTATGTATTTGTTTTATTAACTTTAAATAATTTTCGAATGGTCCTCCCCAGATAATTATTCCGTATTGTATTCTAGAATAAATGGAAGCAAATAAACTTTTTTGAATGTACATATATCTAACAATTATCTCAATACATACATTTAAGGTATAATTTTTTATACTTTTAACTATTTTTATGTGATTATTCCAAATCAAATGTTTATGAAAAATAACATCCAGATATTTAATTGTATAAATAAATTATTTATACATTGAATGTAAAATACTAATTTCGAAATAAACTGTATTAAAATACAGTATAATTCATGATTCATCTGCTATGAAATTAGAAAAAACGAATCTATTGTATAAGATTAAATGCTTTTAGTTTTTCGTAGTTTTCAATAGTTAATTTTTTAATTCCAAAGGACCAAACTCTTAGGAGTTTAAAAGATCAAGTCGACCGTTCAACATCGAACTCGATTTATTCAAACCACTACCATAAAAATCTTCCCCCGATGGAATTAGAGGGGATTTTGTTTCCTTTGTTCACTTCAGGTGAAAGAATATTTTGAATCTCGCTGCGAGATGAAGATTCGTGATAACCACCTGCCGGTACTTCATCTGTGAAGAATGAAAAAATCCTGTTATCCAGTGTCCAAGTAAAATGCTCTCATAAACGATTCAAATTATCTCGTTTTTGATGTTTGGTGAAGGGAAAGTATTCTAATTATCGTCTTGCTAGCATAAATAGTATAAAAGTTTTGTTGATTTTCTACATAAGGATGACGCAAACATTCCTTTGGCTTTACGGAGTTCAACGCTCAGTTATCTAGTGTTTTTGTTCCGTGTTGTCAAATAGGACAACTTGCCTATCGTTATTTTAGGTTACTACCAAAATATTAGCTCCTAAGAGTTTGGTCCTTTGGAATTAATATAATGTCAGCTTACTATGTCAAGTTATCGTCTTTACCCCCCCCCCCCCATTTGCAAATGATTATTTCGATCTTTTACAACTGTGCAATCTTTAAAGAATGCTGTCGAGTGATGGCATCGAGTGATAGGAACTGTACTTTTCTTGACCCTCGTCACAATTTCGTTAGCTCCTGTGATGTCACTTCTCTCGGCCGTCTGTCTATTGAGATCTTTTAGGATGCCCTCTGGTTCAATCGCAATACGCGAACGGGTGAAAGAGTGAAAGATGCAGGGACTCAATACTGAGCGACTCAATAAATTGGTTCGACTCCAGTCTTTAGCTAAAGCCATTCTTTATTGCATTTTGAACTGAATTATAAAGACCATAATAATTCCATTTGCCATAAATATAATGTCAGCTTACTATGTCTGTTCAGCTATTTCTCCCGAGCCTCAAGTACCATTAGCCCCAGTCGGCACTCACGAGATTTACAATTTTGCGTCTTAATGCGCCCGTCCTTCGACTGGCTCTCCTCTCTTCTCTTGGTCGTTGCCAACACTCCGCTCCCTACTCCGACCTCGGACATGTGGCAAGGACACTGACCTCCGACTTCGGACAAGTGGCAGGGTCACCTGTCAGCGGACTCCCGCAGTGGGTGAATCTCCTATCAACGACACTGCTACATCGATTAACATTTCAGTTGCTGGAACGGAGGCCTCCCACATCGCAGATACCTCTTTGGTGAAATACCAAATGTACAAAACAAAACAAAAATATTTAAAAAAAAAACCCTCTAGCCTGACAGCTCCTCTCAAGAGGTGTGCTACATCATTTTTTTTTTCATGAATGGACTGCGCTAATGTGGTAAACGTGAGCAGAATGTTACAAACGAAACTTATAAATAAATGAACCCAGATTTGAACCTAATCAACAAGTCAATAACATTTTATGTTACCAATGTTATATTTTAATGCAAAAAGAGAATACATCAGTAAACCTTTTCTAGAAATTATTCTTTTATTTTTGTAACAGGAACAAGCAAAGCTCATTAGAATGGATATTCCTATGTATTATTAATAAATAATTATGCAGCAACATTATTTTTTCAGAGAACCGTGGTTCTCACTTAAAACTCACATGGCCTATGACCCACAAGTTTCCTAGCTCAAAATGAAGATACAAAATCAGAGGCGGTGGAGGGGTGGGGAGGGAAGTAGATTACCGCACCAGATTATTAATCTGCAGTTCCCAGGTCCTGCGCTAACTTTCATACTGCTCTCTGTGAGAAAGGAACACCAAGACTTGGAATCAGCAGTATAAATTATCGTCTATTAACGATAGATAGATGGTCCACAGAAAGAGTGAGACTTCGTAGCTTTTCCACAGAAATAGTAAGACGTCTTGGGAGACCTTGGCGAAGAAAAGTTGGGGAACCTGTCACCTAGGCAATTTCTATTATTTACTTAAAATTGTGGAATATTTTGCGGATTTAAGTCTATTTTTATCAATTTTCTGATTTCTTTGATAAATTAGGTTTACCTCTTAAATGTTTTATAAAATCTGTAATCAAATTAAATGCTTTAATTGTCAGATGGATGTAATATCTCGTGACCATATTATTTTAACCCTAAATTCTTCTTCTTATGTAAGATTTTTCTAAGAATGCAGTGTACCATATCTAATGTTTTGTTTGCTCCACTATTTCTGCATTTAGTGGATTTAAATAATAATAAATACCCCGTCAAGCAGTTGCTTTTCACAGAAACCTGACAGTAGACTGCAATTTAGTACACCATATTAGGTCTGTGATAATGGTGGGACCTCAGAAGAAATGCAACATAAACATCCATGCCTAGAGTTCGATTCTAGGTCCCGTTGATCAGCAACCAAACACACTAACCACTCGGTCACGGTTACGGCTAGTGGATTTAAATGTATATATAAATATCTTAATTCTACAGTCTCTAGGATGGTAACTTTTATTTACATTCTAACGTTTTTTCGTAATACATAGAATTGTTTTATTTTGAAATTATTATGATTTACCATATGTCATATGACAGAATATTCACCATGACCGAAATCTATACCTTATATATGATATTATTCAGCAGTTATAAAAACTTTTTCAGCTTCGACAAATTTTAAAAAAATGTGATGTTAAATTTTAGGTCAATTTTTTAAACTCTCATGCCTCATCTGTTTATAGATTCCATATCAATTTTCTATCACTTGCAAATTGTAATTGAAGAAGTGGAAAGCTATTGCATTCCAAATAACAATAGCTTTCCACTTCTTCAATTACAGTACGAATTACATAGATTGAATATGCTGTTTTCCTAACTGATACAGAATTATCTCTTTAAATTATGCAGGTCATTTTTTTCTAATTCTGATAATCATTTTTCTTTCTAATAGCGAAAACTAATTTATGCTGTTTACACCAATCTCTTATTTGGTACCGATTTTATTTCATGTAATCGATTAATAAATCCTTACTAGTTGAAATATTAATATCATATCATCGGTAAAAATTTTACCATATAAATGTAGTTTGATAAGAGCCTTATGGCGATTCCTGTGGAACTCAGTATTTCAACTCTATTTCTTAACTTAGATCAGTGGTCCAAACCTCTGGCCTCCGGACTCCTAGAAATCCGCGAAGATAATAAAGGTAATCAGCGGGATATTTCAATGTTTCAGAAAGCTCTGATGAATATAGTACATTTAACGATATTACATAACCGTATTAACGTTTATTGATTTTGGCTGAAAGAATGTTAATTCAGTATAGCAACATTGGCTATCTTGTGCTGATCACAAGCTGCAATTGGCTCTTGATTACATAAAAATTTCTGTAGCATCGAATTTCTCCACTCAAATTTTAGATTCGAATTATAAAATAGCCACTAAATGAATAGCTACTAAAGATCTAGAGATTAACCCATTCTTTGAAATTTTAGAGAATCCTCGTTGCAAAGATAAATATTTTAGTGAAAAACATTAGATAACGATAGGTAGATGGTCCACAGAAAAAGTACGACTTCTTGGGGGACCATGCGAAAACAATTTGGGGAACCTCTCAACTAGGCAATTTGAAACTTGAATTAGATCTTTCCAGCCGTTTAACTACGAAGAGATAACTCTCTCCGTACGAAGAGATAACTCTCCAGCCGTTTTAAAATATGTAGCACCCCTATAATTCAACTTCTTTCGTTTAAAAATCAATATTTCGTAGGACGTTTTTTAATATCTTGACATATTACCAACTTTTCATTTTTAATTGTATTATGTAAGAAATCATGTTTTGCGTTTTATGTTTATAGAAAACTAATACTAATAACAATATACATACTTTTCTACACTCCTTCATAATTTATTATAGGTAAACCAAGTTGAAGACAGCTGTAAATGTGTTCTGTTGTAGATATTTATTTATCAATAAAAATATCTTTGTTTTGCGATGGATTTTCTTTACTGTATGAGCTATAATACCTTCTAGAACCTCTGATTTTACAACTGTTTGCAACTTTTAAAATAATTTCCACTTGAATTTAATTATGTGTTAGACGATCACTAAATTTATTTCTATTTATGTTAAAAAAAAATATCAATTACCTCTAAACAGGTGCTTGCTACAGAGGTCTGACAGCAGCATATTAGTATGATTATGACGTAGAGATTTGTGAAGACAAGACCTTAGTAAAAAGATAACATAAGAAACACGCAGGTCTTATCAGGAACTCGAAACCTCATCCCTAGCCAAACATCACTTCGTTCCTTTAAGTTTATAATCAATGTTCTCTTCATGCATTTAGTTACTTTACAGGAGTTACAAATATACGATAACAAGAAAGAAAAAGATGTAATGTTTGGAAACAAATTCCCCTTTTCCTTCAAATTATCTAAATTTATCTTAGGTGAATAACTAAAAGATGTTTTCATGAACTGATAATATATAACTGTAAGTCAGTTGCAATTGCTGGGTATAAAGGAAAAGTACTCAATGTTTTTCGTTGCATTGCAGCAATTTTCACATATGTCCATTTCCCACAGGAAGGATAACCTTAAGCAACATCTAGATCTCTGATTCGATTACATTCCGTTCTGCTTCTGTGTATCCTCTATGAAACGCACCCTAATAGTTATCGTGTGTACGAAGACTTGTTGAAGATAAATATACTCCGTTTAATGTTCTTACAATAAATCAGATACCTTTGTTTTCCCTTCACTTCAAGTAGGTAATCTCAGTCAATGTTTATCTTCTGCAGAAGTTCAGTCATGTGTGGAAATTCCCATCATAACTCTACACAAGCGTAAACTAATGAATACAATGTCTTCCACAAGCTGATAATTTATATTGCACTCTGGAAAATAATTTATTTACTTCATAATACAATGCTTAATTATTTAATGCTAATTATATAAACGTCAGTAATAAACCTAAGATAATCGATCTTATTCTTCGGCGTTCAATTTTTTAGCAGTATCAATAGAGTATTTATATCGCAAGCAGACACATTTTAGAAAATCTGTAAAAACTAAAGATGAAATTATCGATATTTAAAAAAATGTAGTAAACAACAAAGTCGGAATTGCACGAAAAAAATAATTTAATTTTTATATTTCAAACTCAAAGAGCACACTAAGTGTTTTATAAAGCATAATTTCTTTCATTAAATAAATGTCTTAATTTATAAAATTAAGACATTTGCGGAGACACCGTGAAAATTTATTTTTTCACCACAATCGTAGAATTAGTGTCTGACTGAGGCTCATAAAATTTCTGAAAACCGTTTGACGTATCTTCTACGCATATTGAACGTATTGAAAAATTGACAATAGAAAACTTTCGAATCATTCTATGTTAATTCTCACGGTTTAGGCACATCATCAACGATAGGTTTGTGATTAAAATCCAATGTTATCTTATCAATGCATGAAATAGGACTGTTTTTAAAGATGAACTCTTGAGTCCCTTTCAATGTTATTGTTTGCCGAAAAGAGACTTCTGAGTAAATATTCTCAGATGGTTTTTTCTTGACGCGGGATTGATTAGTATCCAATAATTTGAGATAAATTAGTATTTAAAAGTATGCGTTTAATTTCAATGTACACATAATGCTATGTACCATTTTTTTAATATATTGCCCAAGTTTACTTCTTTTCAAAACACATTCAGAATTTAATCTTTTTTTGTCTTATGTAATCAAATTATCAAACTGAAATCACTTTATCTTACTAATATTTTATGAATACTTAAAAACTAATTTCAGTTATTAATATTAAATTTTAATTAATAATATAATGCAGCAAAGAATTATTTCAATACATATTATTTTACTGCACACCATTCTTCTCCAAACAGTTTTGTCACCAATTAATACATTTTTTGTTTCAAAAGTACTGTCACCTTTTTTTCAAGAGAAAAAGTGAAACGTACCGAGAAGTCTTCAACCATTCGATTGTGCACTTTCAATGTTTGTTACTTTCAGCCCCTCTGTCTAGTATACAGATATGAAAGGTTTGTTGATAAGGTTTGACCAATGAACGTTTAATACATTGAAACGCATTTTTTTTACAATCAATTGACAAAAAGTGCAGCATTTTTTAATAGAATTTCTTTTAATACACTCTGTTTCTTGTTTTTCGTTAAAGGAATTGCATAACATGGATTCTTTTACCACTTAGCAGCACTTTTGTGTACACATTTTGATAAATGGTGATATTAAAAGGACCTAAGAATCTCGGAGAGGGCTGGGGACGAGACCACTGGAAGCTCTTTGAAGGGTGCCTGTGATGTTACTTCTTCGTTTGTTTGTCTATTGGGACCACTTAGGAATGTCCCCTCGGTTCGATCGCAATACGCGATGGGTGAAAGTGTTTTTTGGGACAAAAATCAACGGTTTTATCACAATTGCTGGGACTCAATACTGAGGCTCCTCCCCAATAAATTGGTTCAACTTCAGCCTTTACTTAAATGTAACAATTATTTATTGAACCTTCCAAACATGCTTGATAGAACAAGGACATATGCTCAATTACATAGCAATACAACAACACCAGCTTACTATGCCTGTTCAGCTGTATTCACAGAGCCCATTGCCGTTATTACCAGCTTTACAATCTTATGTCTGCACGCGGTCGTTCCTCGACTGGCTCTCCTCTTCCTCGTTGCCAAACCCTTTCTTCCTTTCTCTCTCCGCTCCGGACCATCTGGGAAGTCCACTAGCCTCCGGGTACTTGTCAGTGGACGCCAGCGTTTTGGGTGACCTCCGTCCCTCCGGGCACTGCTACTTCAATTAACTCTCCAGATGCTGGGACAGAGGGCCTCCCACGTAGCATATGCCTTGTTGGTGAAATCCAAAATAACATTCAAAACCCGACAAAAAAAAAAATATTTAAAAAGGCCTCTAGCCTGACACCTCCCTGCCAGAAGTCAGCAGTTAGTCTTGTTAACTGCTGGCTAAAAAGTCAAGTTGAACGCTGAAAATTAGAATTCATGTTCGCGTAAATCTTAGAGTTCAATGCCATAAAATTCAGAGTTCGCAGTCGCTTTATGAATTCTATAAATTCTCTGCGAATTGGCACATCTTTTGTACATCTACGTACACTACACCTAAATATAAAAGAACTTCTAGGTATATACTGGTGCACTGAGTCTAAATATTGTCTTTTTTCTTCAAACAAAAAAAAAATCCTTGTGACTGAAGTAGTTGTCCGAGAGTAAACAGTTTATAAATTAATTCTCTCCTTAATAACTGTCTTTGACGAAGGTATGCCGTACTGGCGGTGTTCATTCGTTCACAGGTGACATCCCATGTGAAAGGCTATGCACACCTTTTGTGACTACCTAGATATCACCTTCCCGTACGTACCCTCTGAATCTACAGGCTGAAAGTCATCAACATTGGCGTCGGCCTGACCCATTGTTACCTCCAATTCACATGTTCGCCTCCTCCCCTGCATAATTTTGATCATCGTAGACATCGAGTCTGACAGATTGCTGCATATGTTTGGGCTGGGAGATAGGACGGAGTTGATTGGACGGTCTCCATGCAGCACACATTTCCTTTTTCTAACTGGAATTTCTCTACCTCTTTCATAGCAGCTTCCTCTATTGGCCAACGGCTCCTGGATTCTCCTCCTGGGTTACCAGTTACAGGCCTTCTCTCCTTCTTTCTAATTAGCTTACTATATGCTTCCACACTCAGAAGTACCTCCTTCCGCAGATTTCCTACTACTGCGCATAGCACTTAAATTTCTCCGCCACTCCCAGTGCTATTGTATGTGCCATCAGTCAAACCTAAAGGCAGCTCTTTTACCTCTGCTCTTTTGGCATCACCAAACGGTCCATGCAACAACAGATGGTCTTTTACCGGGTGTTTTTCTTCGTTCAGCATCCCCTTTCTGATTACTGTCAGGTCTGCCCCCGAATCCACGACTGCTCTAGCTGTCTGGTCGCCACATCTGATTCGAACCTCTTCATAATCTACTGGGATACGTCTCTTTCCCTGTCCCATTACTCGACTGCTTGGACTTGGCTTTGAATGTGTCGTAACCCTTCCTATTGTTGCCTCACAAACATCTTCAGAATTCTGATCCAAGGTTCTAACTTGGTACACCTGAGTTCGACTCTCACGGTCCACAGTTCTCAGTGGGCAATCTTTCATCAAATGTTCGTCAGATCTACATTTATGACACCTCCTTACTTTTGGGACATTTCTATATTCAGCTAAATTAGCTGCCGACGATTATTTGGGCTTCTGCTCGAATAATTTCTCTCTGAGTCTATCCTCTGCTGGGGGGAAACAACACGTTCTGCATATTGTCTATGCTTTATCTCTTTAAAAGTTAGGACCTCTTCCGTTTCGTTTACACTGGCTAGATGGATTTCTGCCCACGTGGCTATTTCGTCTGCTTTTGCCCATGACTCCACCTCTTTCTGTACTACGTAAGCATGAGTGTCTTGAGGAAGGCTATCACGTAATTTATTCGACACTATCAGGTCCATAAGCTCCTCAAATTTTGTCACCTTCCTACTGCGGACGTAATAATCCCAGCTATTTCTGAGTCTCGAGGCTAACTGATTATATGACTCATTCGGTTCTTTCGTGATAGTTTCAAACTTTCTCTTGTACGCAGAGGGAGTGAGCTTAAACTCTTTTAATACGGCCTCTTTAACTTTCTTATAATTAGCAAAATCCTCTGCACTTAATTTTCGAAAAACGTGATTTGCATATGTTTAAAAAATGTGTCTAAAAATATGTCTAAAAAAGAAATGATGACTTTGCCTTGAAACTCCTCTGGTACTTCATATATCTTAAATCCCCTTTCTGCTGTCTCAAAGAGATTTATCACCTCTTCTGAGTTTTTAGGGCTTCCAGATAACATATTTCCCAATACTTTTATATAATTAGCCAGCTGCGCATCTGCTGGATTACTAGAAACTGCCACCGTTCTCACATCACCCCTCTCCTCGTTTGCATTCCTCATTTGCAGTTCCAGGATTCTATACTCATGCTCTCTCTCCTTTTCCCTTTCGCTTTCTGCTGCATCTCTCTCTTCCCTTCTCAGCTGCATCTCTAACCTCATCCTCTCTAATTCAAAATCATCTCCAATCCTTTCTTTAGCTCTCTGCTTTCTATTCCCGCTCCGCAGCATATCCACATCGTTGTCATTGCCATAATCCCTCAACCCTCTCATGTCTTCTGCAGCATCAGACTCTCTGTCTATTGTTACCTCCTCGCTTCCCCGGTCACTCCCCGAAGCACCACCCTGCGCACTATCCCTTTCTGTGTCTGTGTAGCCTCGCCTTAACTCATCCCTTTCCCTATCGCGACCGCTCCTAGGCTATATTTTAGCTCGTACAGGCCTCTGCCATATCTAACTACTCACCCCTAGAGTAAGAGGATACTTACCTCCGATGTGACGACAGGAACGAACCGTCTCGTCAGTCTGCCACCCGAAGCACACAGTCGGAACACTCTTGGCAGTATCAGCCTTGCGTTGGTCAGCTCCCAGTGGATGTTGAACTTTTCCGTCACCTTCACAGCTTTTTCCACAGTTCGAACGTGATGCACGACTCTTCAGGTACCTTCACAGCTATTCTATCGCCTGAAGCACACCGCAGGACACTCTTGGCAGTATCAGCCTTGTTCTGGTCAGCTCACAATGGATGTCGGAACTCTTCCGTCACCTTCGCCGCTACTTTTACCTCTGTTGCGTACTGGTGGCTGCGCCACTTTGTGATGTTACTTCTTCGTTTGTTTGTCTATTTGGACCACTTAGGAATGTCCCCTCTGTTCGATCACAATACGCGACTGGTGAAAAAGTTTTTCGGAACAAAAATCAACGGATTTATCACAATTGCTGGGACTCAATTCTGAGGCTCCTCCCCAATAAATTGGTTCAAATTCAGCCTTTACTTAAATATAACAATTATTTATTGAACCTTCCAAACATGCTTGATAGAACAAGGACATATGCTCAATTACATAGCAATACAACAACACCAGCTTAGTATGCCTGTTCAGCTGTATTCACAGAGCCCAATGCCGTTATTACCAGTCGGCATTTACCAGCTTTACAATCTTATGTCTGCACGTGGTCGTTCCTCGACTGGCTCTCCTCTTCCTCGTTGCCAAACCCTTTCTTCCTTTCTCTCTCCGCTCTGGACCATCTGGGAAGTCCGCTGGCCTCTGGGTACTTGTCAGCGGACGCCAGCGTTTTGGGTGACCTCCGTCCCTCCGGGCACTGCTACTGCAATTAACTCTCCAGATGCTGGGACAGAGGGCCTCCCACGTAGCATATGCCTTGTTGGTGAAATCCAAAATAACATTCAAAACCCGACAAAAAAAATATTTAAAAAGGCCTCTAGCCTGACAGTGCCTGTTAAGAGCTTGTTAGAAGACAGATGGAAGTTTCCTGCCGACTACTTTAGGAAACAGATGTGAGCCTTCTGTCAAGGCTGTTAGGAGACAAATGAAAGCCCTTGTAAAGGCTTTAGGAAACAGATGGAAGCCTCCTCTCAAGAATATTTAGAGTGTTCTTTAACGTGCACAGTACAGATGAATTCGTTCCGAATTTTTGGAGCCTGAGCCAGAACCATTTCAATAACTGTTGAGCAGATTTGGGGAAAAAAATGTCTCTGATGCACCATGTGATATATATAGAGAAATACATGTCCCTATTCATTTTTTTTTATTTAATGTAATCAATTTATGAAAAAAATAAAATGTTAAGACTATTTGGAATGAAAGATATTAGAAATAGAAATAGAAACTGGAAGCTTGTGGGTAACATCTTTATATGACGCTACTGCATACGGGGCCACCTCTTAAATTCGATCCCATTCGATGGAGGGCGACCTTTCCAAGACCTTCGATGTCCTTTTCTTACCGAAGATACAGTGGGTGATAGCGAATATAAATATAAAATCCGACATAGTTGGGACTCGAAATTCTAAAATAAGATTACGAATCTGTATAAATGTAAGTCAGGTAACGGATCTGTATAAATGTAAATCAGGTAACGGATCTGTATAAATGTAAATCAGATAATGTGTCTGTATAACTGTAAATCAAGTAACAAATCTGTATAGTAAATGCTGACATAGTTGGGACTCGAAATTCCAAAATCAAATTATGAGTCTGTGAATTACCACCTGAGCTAATTACTTAATGGACACTGCTAGAGAGATAGATGGTAGGCGCTCCCGTCAAGACTCTCCAGCGTGTTCTTTAACGTGCACACGGTATGGCTGTTCCACACAAGGAGCCACCTCCTAACATCCCAACCAAAGGATGGCGACCTTTACAAGTCCATTGGTGTCTCTACTGACCGAAAGCAGGGTGGGGAGTTTGGCGGAAAAAACATGATTCCAGTACAGTTGTCCGTAAAACGCTGAGAGTTGGTGGTAGTGGGTTTCAGCTCATTTCGTCTCGCAGATGTTCAAATCTGAAGAGTAAGTGGGCCATTCGAGAGTTTTGAACTCACTGTAATGCTCCTCTACCCAGTCCGTCAAACGGGAGCAATGAGATGGAACGTTGTCTTGTTGAAAGAAGGCATCCCACTGTGGAAAATGGATAGCCATGAATGGGTGCAGGTGGTCGGCGAGTACGTCAACATAGCCTTGTGTAATGATGGTGGTCTCAATAGGAAAAAGGGACCCCAAAAATGGCCAACGTAAACATGCCCCAAAATATTTCACCACCTCGACAGGCCTGTAACGCCCCGACTTGACAGCTGGGGTCCATGGCCTCGTGTTGTTCTATGCTACTTGTGAATAAATTCGATAAATAGAAAATTTGTTTGACCATTCTACTCGTTTCCAATCTTCCACAGTCCATTGATGATGTTCCTTCACTCACTGCAGCCTCATAGCCCAGTGATGCACTGTTAACCAGTGTACTCCTTGTGGCTGCCATAGCCCAGTTGTGCCATCATTATACGTCGAATTATCTTTGCACTAGCATTCGTAGCTGCCCCATCATTGAGTGCCAACATTATCATCTGCAATGTGGCCTTTCATTTATAATTTACAATATGAGAGAGGTGGCGCTGGCCTCAAAAATTAATGGCCTGGTTGCTGTCACATTTTCACTCTAGTTGCAGGCTTTCCCAATTTTGAAGTATCTCTGGTACACACATGATTCACTTACAGAAATCCCAGACATTATGCAATTATGGATATGGAGACCCCATCTTCCTCACACCAACTGCATGCCCACGATCGAACTCGTTCAGGTTGCCTTGTTTACCCATCATAACAGTCGCAGGTATGCTACACAGCATGTAGGTATCTGACCTATTAGCCCGCAAGTGGTTTGGAATGACAACATTATTGTGGAGGAGTAGGGAGGGTTTGTGGATCGGTGCTGTGTGTATTTTAAGTTGTGCGTTCACTGTATATTCTCCTTATTTATTGCCATGAAGTCCTGGTGGTCAAGTGGTTAAAGCACTTAGCTTCTGATCAAAGGGACTTGTGTTCGAGCCTTTGGTAAGGCATAAATGTTGATGTTGTCTTTCTGCTAAGGTCTCGCCTTCCTCACAGATCTTGTGTATGGCGTATTAAACTGTCAGATCTATGTGGACTGCTTGAGGGATAATTTATTCACTACCTATAATTATGCGATATCTTTCAAAATAAAGTAGTTTTTGCATAGGTTATGCTATTTATTGGGAAATTTGTTACTTAATTAAAATTTTACTAACTCTAGCGCGATGCCCAAAATTTTATCAGCCATATTTAAAAACTACCGTAACCCTGTATATAATACGAGCAAAAGAAACAAAGTTATTGACAATTATATAATGTTATAAACAACTCTCCCTGTCTAAACATTCGTTTCGCGAAGAATATCGCAACCATATCGAATGATTACCCATTTAATTGCTGACTGTATTCAAGAATGGTGGATAATTTTAATAACGAATTTTCGAAAGAGATCAAACAACTCACTTGATTATTCATCGTTAGTAGTTTTCTGGTTTTAAGTGTTATGAAGATCTTGCTTGCAAGTTCAGCCTCTACTTCATCAGGGCGTAAATTCTGTCGCCATGATAACTCTTTTTTATCTTTTCATTTCTTTCCTCAACCTTTGTTCTTCGTAGTTCTACTAAATCTTTACTCAAAACAATTTCGTTGCTCAATATTCTAATATCAATCCCAATTATTAAACTATTCCTGATCTGCAGTTTGTTAGATGACAGTGAATTTCAAATTTCAACATGTTTCCACAAGGGGGAACTCTTCATGCATGTTTCAATAAATACACTAATGCTGTCACTATAACGTTGGCAGTCTGTCAAATAATGCCTCCCAATAACAATATTTATTGAATCCAAATTAAAAATATTGTTGTAACTTTTAAATTCAATATATAAATTTTAACCATTATTGAACGCTTAAATTGATTTACACTTTATTTACTTAAATTTTTTATAGTTACGATTTTTATAATTTGGTATTGTTACGATTGCAAATTCAGCATTCAAGCTCCTGCCATTTTAATTGTGCCGCATATTAAAATATTACCAGTTTTAATGCGTTTTGTAATAATGACTATTTTATGGATTTAAATCTATCAAACTGATAATGGGCAATCAAAACTGAAAGTAGTATAATAAAAAAAGGTTAATTGAGCTTAATTTTGGCTGAACAAAGTGAGTTTTATCGTGAGTGGTACTCGAACCCACGTTTCACAATGGCACATGCAGGGTATTCTATTCTATTTATATTTTCTAATTGGTTTAATTCGTTTTTGTTCAGCGACAGTTGTATTCGCTCTTAAATTTTGTGTTGGGCCACGTATAAATGGAACAGTATTGTTTGGAGGGAAATTATAAAGCTATCTAAAAATATATATAAACTTGGATTAAGTGAAGAAGCTTTAGAAGAACAAGGCCCAGATGAAAAGTAGGAAGAGATAACAAGAGACAAATCTAACTTCCAATTCAGAGAACCCTAGAGAACACAGTGAACTTCGTGAGTGTGACAGCAGACAAGAAAATGAAAATGCAAGCTTAAGATCACAATTTACCATTTGAGGACATTCAGAATGCTTGTAATTCGCAATCAACAGGAGAAATTTACGGAGCTGAAAACTGCCCTCCTTCAGGATCAACATCTCTTGAAAGCACCAATACAACTACCACAGCAGATATTTTAGAATGATTTAGAATAACTTATATTTTCAGAACCCATTATCATCACAACAACGACAATGACGATGATGGTGATTTATTTCCTGAAACGGGATAACCGAGAAGTCAATATACATGAAATTTTATAGGTTCATTAAAATGTTCAAGTGGCTTGATGCTCACATATGTTTCAAAAATTGAAAGAAATATCAAGGACACTCCAAAAATACAAACATATAGAAAGATATGCATAAAAAAAGATATGCATAAAAAAAATAAAATTCCAGCAAGGTGCATAGACGAAGACAAGCATGTAATATGTAAGTTGGGTTGGTATGTTTTACCTCTGAACGGCATTCTTTTGCATACAATGGGCTAAATGGCCAGTTCAAAACGACCCCCGAGGACTCAGAGAAAGTAGGGGGAGGGCACCTACTCGACATTAGTTAGGAGACATATGGTATCCTCCTGTCAAAACCATCCATTGTGTTCATTAACATGCACAGGGTATAATTTTCCTGCACATGGCTTTAGTCACATCCGAAGGATGACAGCATTTCCAACCCTGTAGGTGTCGCCTACAGACTGAGGGCAGGGCGGGGAGTTTTGCAGAGATAGATCTCAGTGCTGGCCTATGTAGGACTCGAATCTAGGAACTTCAAACTATGAACCTGGCACGCTATTGACTGGGCCATTTTTTGGGGGGCAAATGCTTCAGCTCCGATGTATTATTGTGAGTAAATAAATCAGTCTAAATGTTTATTAATGATTAAATATTAACTGAAAAAATATAATGTGATAAAAAAGGCCCATATTTCAGAACAATATGCTTTATATAAATATTACAATGTAATTTTGCAAATAATTCTGAGTAAATTTTGTTATTTTAAATATACAAGACAATGGGAATAAATTCCTCTTAATTACCCATTCCCTCCCTTTATATTTCATCCTGTAAACTTCATGATCTATACGACTGAAATTTTCAGATTTAATTACAGTTTTCTACGAAAACTCGAGTATTTTAACTTAAATTTGCTTTATCAGGAAAAACATAGCTTCATATAATTTTTTAAATATAATTTGTGGTTTATCAGAATGAATAGAGTGTCAATAAAGAAGCATATTTATTGTCCCAAAAAGTTAATGTCGACGCTGCACTTTGTTTATTGACCCTACTTTTTATTGTTGAAACTGGTCAATAAATTAGTGCGTTCCTTTATTGCCGCAAAGGTTTAACGTCGAAGCACCGTTTTCTTGTTGACACTACGTTTTATTGTTAGCTCTACATTTTGTTGCAGGTGTTATATTTAAATTTTCCCAGATGCATTTTATTGCTGAAAGTATATTTGTTCCTGACTTTACAATTTGTTTTTGATGTCTACATTTTGTTGTTCACGCTATAATAGGTATAATGTCCATGCTGTAAAATGCTGAGCAGTATGTGCTACGTTACTGCAGTTCGATGAGGCTTAACTGGTGCACAGGCAGCCACAGAAATCTATGATTGCCCAGATCTTGGATCATCCTCCACGAAATTGGGCCCGTCATGGAGCTTTTGTACCACTTATAAATAGCTCTTCATTTCGAGCACTGTTCTTCATACATTTGAGTCCTCTCTGCGATTGTCTGTGTGCTACTTAACCGTTGTACAATACAGTAAGACATCACATACTACTCCTCCGTCAGTTTCCAGATTAATCATATCCTGCAAAAAATTCACACAGCCACAAAATCAAAACCTTTCCAAAGCGAGAAAACGACAGAGACTGGCTGCGTACTGTTCTGCTGTTACTTGTGACCGTACCACAACACGTTTCAACCTACACGTACTGCATTCTGCCTTTGAATAATCGCTGTTTTGCCGCATATCATGTATTAACTTGTTCAAAAGGTGCTAATTGTTGGCGACAGCAGTCTACGAATTAAATTATCCATCTTCGTACATTACTCACATGAAAGGTGAGTGGCAACTAGGGAAAGGATGCGAGTGTACGAGACTGCTGAATTGGTGTTTCAAAAGTACTCATTAATAATTGGTTGATTTACAAGTAATAGGGAAATCAGTGACCTATTTTATTTGACTGGTTTATTGATAATTGAGTGAAACGTCATTGACCCATGAGACTTGCACATATCGGAACATCAAGTCATCAATCAGTTAGTCTCTCATCACAACCCAGTTTTTTATGTTGCGAATAAGAATCTTTTGTGGCGGACAAAATCAATCGCTCGTGAAAGGCATTAAGACTGTGGTGTTAACAAAGAAAAATTTTTTCTGAGAAAAATCAAATGGTGTCATTTTCATAAAACGTGATATTCATAGTAACTTCGAGAGAGACTTCTATTTTTGTACCAAAATTGCTGCTTCTTATCAACCATGGCAAATGACACTGCAGTCTCCACAATGTCTGTTTTTGATTATGTTAACGACCTTGTTGCGAACTGGAAAAGCCAGAATCAATATGAATTGAACACTATTGTTGAATTTGAAAACTAGTATCTAGCAGTGGCGTACTAATAGACCCCGCAATCCCAGCAATTGGAGGGGTCGGACATTAGGGGTTCTGCGATATATATATATTGTTTTTCAAAATTTAAGAAAATACTTCATATACAGCTGTTTAAAGGGTTGGGTTGTTTTACCTCTGAGAGGCACGTTTTTGCACACAACGAGCAAAATGGCCAGGTCGCAAGGACCCCAAAGAAGGTTGAGGAAGGAGACCCACTTGACAGATATTGAGAGATTAATGAAAGCCCCCCCCCCCACTTCAAGGCCATTCTGTGTGTTCTTTATTGTGCACAGGGTATGTCTACCCTGCACACGGGGTCATGGCTTAAAGTGCCATACGATGGATTGTGGTCTTTCCAAACCCAATGGTATCCCCTACTGACCGAGGGCAGGGTGATAAGTTTTGAAGAAATAAATCTCAAAGTTGGCCCATGCGGGACTCGAACCTGGAACTGCAGAACTGGAGCACAACCGACTGAGCCACCCGCGCCCCACTATTTAAAAAAATGTTTTTTTCTATAGCTTAGAACGAATACCTGATCCTGAACAATCAGCAGATTAAGAGAGATCGTGAACAATCAACTTCGTTTCCCATACTAGAAATTCTCCTCCTTGCCACCTGTGGGACAGAACATATTGTCTTAATCTTTTCCTTAGTTTTCTAAGAAGAGTATATACACTTTTTGATTAACTTTTGGACAAGTGTTTATTAGGTATTTTGTATAGGTATGAAACTAAAATATTCATTTAATCAAAACACACACACTATTGTATTTTATTCAGCAAAGTATAATAATTTTGACACTATGTGAAATACCTGTAGATTCTAAAACGATTAGTTATTAAAAATTCAAAAAAATCTTAAAGATATAAACACGAAATCTGATTATAAAATCTCAGTAATTGAAAAATAATAAATGTTCACGAAAGGGTTCCCGGAAATATTTTTTGCAGTACGGCGCTCCCCGCACCTTCCCGAGATTTTCCAGTATGCAAACTGCTTTCTAGAAAATGAAGTGTAAATACCAACAAGAGAATAGTTGTCAGTTAAAAATTTAGTGTTTGAAGTTTAAAAACAGGAATTTTTTTTATATTGCTATTTGATTAATATCATGGATTTTATAAATGCAATTGTATTAACAACACGAATGTTGAATGTTATGAAAAAGCCTTATACAAATAAGCCATTTTCAACAATAATATATAAGTAATTTTCAACAAATGTCTTTGAAAATAACGATAAGAAAATATTTAAATAAAAAAAAGCAAGTAAGAAAATTTTGGAGCAAAATTTTTTTAGTTCTCACTAGCATAAACTCTACACCTATAGATTATCAAATAGAAAACAATATATAACATGGTGTCTGTTTATCGATCGCCGGGTACCGATATAAATGTAATAGAAAGAATGTCAGAGTAGAAATGATTTCTACTCTGACAAATGATATTTTTATTTTAAACAACAACAAACAAGGTATCGATAAATTTAAAAATACAATTCTCCTTGGAGGTTTTAATAATGATATTTATAATCATAGAATAATAGAAAAGCATTTTAATGCCTTCTCTGAGTTTGGCTTTGTTCCTGCAATGAAGAATTACTACAGAAATCTAGTGTAGTTAGTTATCGAAATCGAGGCAACGTGCTAAATTCTAGAGCAAATGGCAAAATTTGAAGCCATTTAGTAAAATACAGGTGAGTTGGCAAAATCGGGATAATTCTTGGCAAAATCTTGGGGAGTTGGCAAAATCGGGACAACTTGGAAAAATAATTGGGAAGTTGGCAAATTCGGAGTGACTTGGCAAAACTCAGGTGAAATGTAAAAATTGGGATTTTTTTTCTGTAAAATTATGGCGAGTTGGCAAATTCGGGCCAACTTGGCAAAATTCGAATCCACTTGGTAAATTACATGGTTGTGAAAATTGGGATTGGTTTTTGTGAAATTAAAAGAGTTAACAAATCGATGAAACTTGGTAAAATCTAGGGGAGTGAAAAATTTGAAGTGACTTGGCAAATTCAGGAGCGATGTAAAAATTGGAGTTATTTTTGTGAAATTGGGAAGAGGAGGCAAAATCAAGGCAACTTTAAAAAATCTAAGGCAGTTCGCAAATTCGGAAACCACTTGGTGAAATACAAGTGATTTGTGAAAATTAGGACTGGTTTTATGAAATAAAGGAGAGTTGGCAAAAATCGAGAACTCTTGGCATAATTGGAAAAAACTTGGTACAAATACAGGCGAGTTGGGAAAATTGGGATTGGTTTTATAAAAGTAAGGAGAATTGGTAAAATCTTGGAGGATTTGGCACAATCTAGGAGAGTTGCCAAAACTCAAAGTCACTTGGTAAAATTCAGGTAAGATGCAAAAATTGGGATTTTTTCTCTAAAATTATGGCAAGTTGAAAAAATCTAGGGGAAGTGGCAAATTTCGAAACCACTTGGTAAAATGCAGACGAGTTGTGAAAATTGGGATTAGTTTAGTGAAATTTAGAAGAATTGGCCAAATCGAGACAACTTAGCATAATTCCAAGTGACTTGGTAAATTGTGGTGAGATGTAAAAACTTTGATTTTTTCTGTAAAATTATGGCAAGTTGGCAAAATTCTAGTAGTTGGCAAGATTCGAAGTCACTTGCAAGTGAGGTGTGAAAATTCCCCCCTTCCCCTTACGGAGCGAAATTCTGGGTACGTTCCTGACAGAGACGTATAATTTATGTAAAAGTCACTTTCTCAGTTGGGAAAATCTGATTTCCGAGTTGGAAAATTTTCGTTCTCTCCCCCAAAAAACTGTAATCCTTTGCTACACATGTGACTGTAGAATACTTAATCATACACATTCAAGTACTGGATTCAATGTGTGTGTGTGTATATATATATATTGCATTTTATTCATCAGTAACATTTTAACTGAGTTTGAGAATATTCTTCAATCATTAGAAAGCATGATGTAATTTTAACTGATCTAAAAATTGTCTATTACCAAGATACGATTATGTAAATGAATATTTAATGTATTTGACAAATATGTGGTTTTCAATCATTAATTAATAATCCAACTATAGAATTTAATTATGCAGAATTAATTACGCAGTAAAAAATCCAAGTTTTTACATCTCACCTCAATTTTACCTCATTTTTTAAAAATCCAGTTTTTACATCTCACCTCAACTTAGCCTAATTCCGTTTGAATTAGGCTAAGTTGCCCAAAAAATATTTTTGTCAAATTGAAACATGAATATATGATTACTTTTATAGTTAAAATGGCATGTTTCTGATCATTATTCAGCAACTTTCAAAATCTACAATAGCCAAATGCAAAACAAGAATAATTTAAATACAGATCGGCTTGTTGTTGAAATTAATTATAAATTAGTAAACGAAAAATTAGATAATGCTCCTGGCAAAATGGTATGAAACCAAAAGGATGCTAGTTTTGCATATAGTGAATTTATGAAACTATTTGATAAAAAAATACGGAAATCAGCAATAACTATTAATAAACTAAACCCCACAATAAGCGTTAAAACCCGGGATTAATACTGATTTCGCTAATATGTAACAATTAAGAGATAAACTGTTAAGAAAATATGAAAAATATCCTCGTAATCAGTTGCATGAAGATAACTTTTAAAAACATGTGAAATCACATTAATTATGAGATTGGTTAAAAGAAAAATAATCATTTAAAACTTAATTCCTCAAATGTTCTCATGATAGCAAAAAGCAATGGAAATATTTTAATAGATTTATCAATAATTCTAAAAAAGAACGTTGCTCCTGATAACTTTCATCCACCTAATAATTTAAATAATGAGATAGTTGAAATACACATATAATTTTTTTTTTTTTTTTCAGTATGGCAGGAAATATAGTTGATAAAAATGAAAACGATTTTCTCAAACATCATGATATCACGTGTAACAATAATATTATGATATTTTTCCCACATATAGTACAGAAAATAAAAACATTATTTCCAGTTTAATTAAAAGTTAGTTGCTCTCATGGTTCTGATGGAATTGACACTAATGCAATTAAACAATATCAATATTACAAACTTGAACCTCTAGTTTATATTATAAATTTATCTTTTGAACATGGTGACTTTCCCAAAGATTTAAAACACTACAATGAAATTCCAATTTATAAAAAGGAGATAAGAATAATTTTGCGAACTATAGACAAATTTCTCTTCTTATGTTTAGCACAATATTTGAAAAAAGTTTTTAAAATTATATTGCTGTTTTTTTTATTATAATGAAATTTTTTTCTGAAAGAATATTTGGTGTTACGGTAGGCCATAATACTGAAAAAACTTTACCGGGTTTTGTTATTGAAACTGTTAATTCTATAGATAAGAGGCAAAATGAATTTCGTACCGTACATGGTAATATTTTTTTCAAAAAATTAAATATATTTGAATTAGAGTTATTATTTTTGATCTATTTCGAAATTATCTTTCAAAACACACACAAGTTGTAAAATTGCATAATGATTTTAGTGATCATAGCATAGTTAAAAATGGTGTTCTTCAGGGAATCGGTATAGATACATACTAATGATTTTTTAAAAATAATCCTAAATTGTCATATGAATGCCTATAGTGATGACACGGTTTGACCTTTAACGCTAATAGTTTTAAGTAATCACCGCATTTGGTGAATTACATAGCTTTAAAAATTGCAAAACTGTTTCATGATTAAAAACTATCGATAAATGTACCCAAAACGAAATATATCCTGTCACATTTCAAAAATGCAAATTACGCAAAATGTAGTAAGTCGCTGCTACAAATACATAAATCAAATTGTCTAGATTGTCCTTATCCTGAAATCAGAAAAGTTTGCAGTTTTCGATATCTAGTAGTTTTAATTAATCATAATAAAATATTTTACTGATAAATGAAGACTGACATTAAAAATATTTTATAGCTTTTAAAATGTTATGGATTATGATATGTTTAAAATACTTTACTTTTCATGGGTACAATCGGTTATGTGGTATGGAATTTTATTTTGGGAAGATACAAATTTTAAAACTATTGTTTTTGTTCAAAACAAAATGATTAAGTTATGATAAAGAATAATGACATAAATTTAATGCAATTTGGAAGATATTGTTAGCTAGGTACTTTTTCGTAGGTATTTATACATTTTTAAAATGCTAAATTTTTCTAATCTGACTCTCCACTGTTGAAAGTAAAAAAAAAGTATTATAATAATAAATTTTTTGGTCTAAGATTTAAAATTTCTATTGTAAAAAAAATTACATAAACGCGTTTACACTCTTGTACCAATGGTTTTTAATTTACCATTATATATTCGAAATAAATAAATTGCCTTTCAATTTTAATGTTTACTGAAGTATTATCTTAAAAATAAGAGCAATATAAAGTTTTTTTACTATCTTAAAATGAGCTAATATTATCTATTTTATAACTTTATTGCCTCAGTAAATTAAATGTACCAATAAATTTACTCTTGTTTTAAAGACAAAGTTTAATACTCGCTATTTTAAACCAGACGAGCTATTCTCCTTGGGTTATAACCGTTTCATAAGCAAATTTCTATATTTTTTATTTGCATAAATGTACAAACATCTGTAAATATACATCTATCACAGTTAATAATGTAAGTACTAATGGAACTACATAAAGCACCAAAAGGAAATAAATTTTTGGAGTTCCACAAGTTTCTAAACTTGGACCCTTGTTTTCCTTTTATATATTAAAGATACGACTAATTTAAATTTAAAAGGTAAAAATTATATCTGATAAAAATATTATACTTCAGACTATTAATTATTTTCCCATCCCGAATTTTGCCAATAATTACCACAAAAAAATTAAGGTGTACAAGGGCCCGAGATTTTCAGCCAGTTAACGAAAGGAACATTGCATTTAAACACTTTTTAGTGAGATTAAATTAAAAGTTAAAAATTATTTAAAGATGTCTATCTATTAATCTGTAATCCAGAGAATTACTGTGTTTGTATGATTTTTGTACCATCATATGGATTTTCTGCATACGTTGCTTTAATTTTTGTGTCGTTCCATTATGAAATATTTTGTATTGTTCTACTTCGATATATTACATATTGTCATAACATTTTATGAATGATAGGTAATGCTCATCGATATTTCCGCAAATAAGCTATTAGCTTTGGGGATCAAATGTAAAAATCGTTTTGTATCTGTGATATGTAAAATTTTAACTAAATAAATATCTATCTCTGGAAAAAATATTTCTTTGCTAAGGAAAGTTACTAACCAAAGACTTGGGCTTTTATATTTATAAACCGAAGGATAAATTATTATGTACACCTACCTAATAGCCTGTTGCTCCACCTTTTTACCTCACAACAGCAGCCAGGCTTCTTGGTAAGGACTCAGTGAGGTGATGAAAACACGGAGGTAGTATTGCCGCCAATGATGTGAAGATCGCTTTCCTAGAGCATCCACAGTTGCCGGTGGGGGGTTGGCGAGCTCGAACATATCTTTCGAATTCGTCCCACAAATTCTCAATGGATTTGAGGTACTGGATTTTAAGTATTGTAAATTCACTTGAATGATCCTGAAGCCAATTGGTTACCACTCGGAAAGTATGCAGTGTGGCGTTGTCCTGTTGAAAGAAAATCTTTATGAAAAGGTATGATCGGCGAGAATGTTCACATACCTTGTCTGGTGCTAGAGGTCTCGACAAGTACGAGGGGCCCCAAGGAAGCCCATGTAAACGCACCCCAAACGGTTACACGCCCTCCACCTGCCTGTATGATCTCAACTTGGCAAACTGGGTGCATCGCTTCATGTGATTTACGCCACACTCGCACCCTCCTATTGGCGTGATAGAGTTGAGACTCAAGGCCTTTTCACTGGTGACGTCACACGTTCTGACGACAGCATCCGTCGATCTAGCATCTTGACACCCCGTAGCTGCTTGTGTGTTTGTTGGCGGGATTATTATCTTTAATTATTATCTGGTGTTCAACAAATATATTATTAAACAATTTTTGCAAGATAAAAAATGATTGTTTGTTAGAGAATTTAGGAAATAAGTAAAAAGGTCTTAGTGCCAAAAAAGAGAAAGTTGTTTACCCTCAATAAATAGTATCCACAGAGTTAATTGTTGGCTTTGATATTAATAGTTTCGTGACAAACAGTTTTTCTAGCATGTGGAATTTGAACCATATCTCTCCAGGTAAATGCCACAGTGTTCTAAGACAACTAAACTAATAAGTTATATTAGTGTACCACTGGCTTATATCTGGAAAGATTTATGCCTAAATGATTAAATCTTTCTTTACCAGGGTGCATAGAATTATTTTTTTAACAATCGAAGATTGATTAGAGACAATTTTCTTTACATTTGGGAGATTAGTTTAGCGATTTATTGTCAAATATTTGGGCATAGATTTAAAGGTAGCTTTGTAAACCAAAATATATGTGTGTGTGCTTGCAGTAAATTGTAGTTTCTAAAGTTTAGATGCACTTTTCCTACTAGTTTTTGAATATGTATTCCATCGGAAGGTTGTATTCATGTCCAAATATTATTCAAATTTAATGAGAGTTCAGAAAAAAATACAGCTCAATATTCCTATAAATTCAGTCTAATCACTAAGAAAAAAGTATTGAAGTAAGTAAAAAGAAAAAGTATTGAAATTAAATCATAGCTAACTGAAATTGTTACAGCTAAAGCTATTACAGTATATTATTAATTTTTAGTTCACATTTGCCAATAAAATTGTTTTAAAGAATTTGTGTGTTTTTTTCTCTTTTTAATAAAACACAGTAATTTTTCATAACAATTTATGTCACGATTATATTATTAATTGTACAAAAAACTGGATCAGTTATTGACAACATTTATCGCGAAAAATATGTGAAGGAAATTATTTTATTTTTGTTAATATATAACTGAGTAATTATTTGCATTTAACTTTATTTTTAAACATATTGTATCATTGTAATTATACGTACAACCGATTATGACGCTCCTGGTAATTTATAGATCGTTCTACATGTTCAGAGAACGTTAAACGACGATTACTCTGCATTTTGAGTCATCAATTTCCAGTGTACAATTTGTACATTAATTACAAATCAAGATCTATTTTAGTTTCAATGTCTTTCTTATTTTAAGGTTTGCCATAGAAATATTACTCTAATGTACATATATACCATATAATAATACCATGTCAATCAGTTTTTGAGCACAGTACCAAACAAAAATGCCCTCCCGATCTTATGAAAAAAGTAAATGCTCGATTTGCTACGATGATGACTACAATAGAACTACGTGCGCAGGATGCACTGTGGATCCACAGGATGTGACGTCAGTTTAGACTGCAATGGTCTTGTTCTCGAAGGTTATGATTGAAAGCGTGATTCGTCAGATCAGATGACGTGTTTCTAGTTCTCCACATTCCGGTTGCGATAGGCCTTTGCAAACTGCAGCCTAATCTTTCGGTGCCTTGCAGTCAACAAGGGCACACGATGCAGACGTCAATTGCCATAGCCAATTCTTCCCATGGTTCGACAGATAATCTGTTTCACAGTAGTCAGCGATTCCTTGCAGCAATGCGGGATAGTGTGCGCTCATCTCGAGAGTCAATTGCACGTTTATATCTACATTTCTCCTGCTGGATGGCAGGTTTGTCGTATTTCATGTAGTCTTGGCATACAGGTGCGACGGTGTGACCAGGAATTTCCAACAGCTGTGGTGATTGAACAACCGGCCTTCCTCACACCTACTATCTGGCCACGGTCAAACTCACTTACGTTGCTGCCTTTGCCCATTGATTACTTTTCCGTGACTGTTTTCCAATGCATAGAGACCTGCTCTATTTATAGGCATTGCCAGTTTCAGTATCCCACGTGACTGGACACGATACTTCTGCTTCGCATATTGTTATCAGGATGTATATAATAATTTGTCCATTCAGTTTCAAAGATTATGATAAGAAAGGGCACTAAAATAACACTACTCAGATTTGTTTCCATTATCCTTAGGTGCAAGAAATACTTTTGTGCCATTCTTAAATATCATGTGATCCGCATTATGCTTTCATGGGGGAAACGTGTACAGATGGAATTGTTCGGGTTAAATATTAATTTCTGTTTCTTTGTTTCCCCTTTTTTTTTCTATTTCACCAGTGTTACCACGTTATATGCACTGTTCAGTAGTATAATAGCTTCAATTTCCACGTGATGGATTTCTTTTACTGTATTTGTTGTTTCAAATAATCCACTTTCCTCTACTTTTACTTCTACTTTTATCCAATTTCTATCGATATCAATAGGTGTTATTAGTGGTTTTCAGGTTATTGCTTTATGGGTATAGTTTGAATAATTCACAAGTTGAGTTCAAGCACTAACTCATATCGATAATCAATTCCCTCTTTCAATATTCTCATCTGCTCTAGAGATTAAAAGTTTTTTTCCACGTTGACGAATCAATATTAATTTATGAAGGAATAGCAAAGAGAAACTGATAGTAGAATTATACGATGTCAATTGCTCTTAGATGGGAAATACTGCTAGGTATGAAATCCATTTTTCAGGCGAAAGTGGTCTTTTCTGAAAAACGACCACTCTGCTACTAAAATGATTCTATTAATCAAAGGAACAAAAGGTTTTATAACAAAATAATGAATATTTGTTATTCATCATTAGATGACGCGTATCTTGCAGTAAACCTAAGAGTGAACAACCTTAATTTGACGATAAAGGAAGTGTGATATATTAAAGAGTGATTACGGCCATGTTCATTATCACAGTTTAATGGTATTTGTCATAATCACAATTTAAGAAACATTAAGTCATAATCATAATCACAAGACTACTCTACCACACAGACAATATGCCCTGAAGAACATCAAAGCTCAGAAAAGGAGAGTGCTGCTGAAATCAGCAAAAGGAGACCGAATGATATTGGCACACTTCACTGCTACGTTTCGGCCAGATGACTCATGAGTAATTAAAACCATATTGTATAGTGCAGGAGTGGGCAAACCTTATCCAGCTAGGTCCTTTAATGGGGCATGTATTGAAGATCTTGTGAGACTGAAATTTATTTAGACATCCGAATTGTCTGCGCAGTATTTTTTTTTCTTAAATGATTCTCTGTTGATAATTAATAGGGTAAAACGTAGTGAAATATATGTATATTGTCCAAAATTGTACTTAAATATTTTTGATAAAATAATATTTTCCTCCTTGATTCAAAGTTTTTCTTGAATCTTGAAATATGCAAATGATCCTGAAATCGATAGCTCAGATTCATAAAATCTCAGGAACTTTTATTCGGGTTCTTTTTATCGGGTTTGAGAATAATTCTGCTGATATATGTATGTTAGTATTATACTACATACATATATCAGCATCTCTGCACAATATGCCTCCTTTAAGCAGCATATTGTGCAGAGAGAGACTCCGTTGGTTTGGCCATGTTGCCCGTATGAATAATTATAGATTGGCGAATAGGGTTATGAACAGTGTGCCTAAAGGCCTCAGAAGGAGGGGGAGACCTAGGATGCGGTGGGCAGACAATGTCAAACAGGACCCTAGTAACCCTTGTTAGAATTGGTGTGCAGTGGCCAGATGCAGTAGATGTAGCTCAGGATAGATTTGCTTGGAGAACTAAATTGCACGGTCTGGTTGGACCTCCGTAGCCCATGGCTGCTTGAGGATGATGATGATGATGATGATGATGAGATTATATATCTGACTTATATAATTACAAATACTGCGCATTCACTTTTCTGCTCACCTTTCCATTGTTTTCCAGTGTTCAGTTTGTTTCATATTAAATGAGATTATTCTTGCAATTCAATTACAGGTGATATGTGGTGCTTCTCATTGAAAAAAGAAAGAAGCGATAAAAGTACTAATCATTCAGTAGTAAAGTATCACAGGAGATGTCCTGTGGACATGGGACTCATGGAATATTCAGCTGAAAAAATTGGTTTTGTCATTAGTGCGATTCGAACCCACGTCTCCCAGTAACCAGCCAATATTGGTTGTTTCATTACCCGATATAGATGGCGCCACGAGCGAATCAAATAAACATGCAGGGAAGGTTATGTCACACTAGCTGAAGAATAAACGTTAGCCGTTGATGGTGTAGTGGTTAGCATACCAGGCTGGTTACTGGGAGACTGGGTTTGAATTTCGCTCACTGCAAAAAACCATTTTTTTTTCCAGCTGCAGCCACCTACTTGTGGAGCCTGTGTAACTTATTCCGGAAACAGACGTAAACGTAGGTCTACAATAAACGTAATGAGTTTTATTTTAGTTGCAGTTTCTAGTGGTCCGCCGAAAGATTAACAATTCCCTCTGTGACCTGTCGCATAAACATTTGCCCATCCTTGGTCTAATGCATTGTCTGTGTTCAGTGAAGTGTGCCATTGTGCGAAGCTTTTGAAATTAATTAGTTCGATTCCGCGATTCTGATGGATTTGAACTTTTTGCGCAAAATACAGTTTAAATATTCTATTCCCTTATGCAGGGGAAACTAAAATTAGCGAATATAATTAAGTGAAAAAACGAAAGTAAATATATACTTTCGTTTCGTTTAAGGACTCAAAACCTCGCAAAATACAGATGTTGTAAACTGACATAATGTCAATATCTAAATGCAAAACTCAATATCGAATTCAGAGGTAATATTTTGTTTTGATGCTTAAATTATTATATAATGCTTAAATTATTTATATATTTTTTTAATTCGTTTAGAATATATTTTGGTTATTTCTTACTATTTCTACTACATTGTTATGACCTTTAAAGTTAAAGGTTAAACTTAAAGTTTAAGGTTAAGTATTAAAATCAAAAGGATTATATGACCTAAACTTTCAAAAAAATTATATAACCAATATGATATAACGATTTAAAATATAATCAATATGCTCTAATGATATAACCAGATTTTTAGTATTGCGTGTCTATAGGAAGTCGGAATAAAAACTTAAATGCAAAACAATCTAATCGGTATTTATATTTTAATATTATTCAAATTCCGAAGAGTGATTTTTTGTGACCTTCTGTAAATATTTTATTACAAAGTACCAATGAAAATATAATTTTGATGCAATATAATTTATGAAGAAAGATTTTTAGCATCGCAAGCTACATGTACTGGGAAGGAAAATTGAAACAGGTCCATGTTAGTCTCAATAGAAAACAATAACTTCAAGACGATTTTTAATGAAAATGTTGTCTGCAGATAAAGGACCCCAGTCAAATCTATCAAAATCTCGATTTTAAACAATATTTGTTCAATATTCAAAGAATTATAAAAGCTGGAATATTTAACAGGCTACAAAAAATTGACCCAAAAATGTAATTAAACATTGGAAGAGGTTAAAGATTTGATATCATAGTTGATTCTGGTAGAGTACAGGTGCATTGCACCCTATACTGATCTCTTAACCTCTTTTATTGTTTAAATTTTAGGGCCAATGTTTTGTAGCTTGTTAAATATTCCAACTTCCATAACTCTTTGAATACTGCACAAATATTTTTTGTAATCTAGACTTATATAAATTTGATTGAGAACTTTATCTTTACACATATTTTTCGTTAAAATTATACTGAAGAAGTTATTGAGTTCTGAATGTGATTAAATTGACATGGCATGTCATAGTTTCCATTTTATTTGTCCGGTATCTGTATGTCAAAATGTATTGTATTGTTTCCCTTCCTTACTACACTGAGAGAAATCCTAACTTTTCCTTTAGGGAGATGTAGATATTGTCGCTAGTGATGACAAATGATGGAAAGCGACACTCGACATTAAACGTTTATGTTGAAATCAGGATTGTAGATTATTTAATCCTATGCCAGTGGTGTAGGAGAACTCTAAAACAATCATTTATTGTGGAAAATCAATTAATGAGTTCACTTTCTGCAGTGAAATAGAGGTAATAACTCAGATAACCACTCACGTATGAATAACTCGACACACTGTTAGTGAAAACGTAAAAAAAAAGCTATTAATTCCTTAATATTCAAATTGTGCTATTGCTGGGATAGGCTGTTCGAAGTTTACAAATTATTTCTTGTTAATGATGACTGTACAGTCCATGCAGTCACAACTAACTTTTATACTGCTCCTTAATTGTCACAAAATGAATTCACCTACTCTATTAGTGACACAGACTATTTAATCTACACGATTAGTCTTAACAGACTCTCTAATAACTCGGTCAGATATCCATTAAGCCCTCCTTGAGATCCTATGCTTGACCTTATTCGAATCAACTCCACGATCTATGCAGACAGAATCACTTAATATTCTGCCGAGATAGAGAAGTCTTAACTGCTTGACTTCTTTCAGTGCGAATTCGTCCAGGTCATACTGAAACCCTTTCTTCAGCATACAGTTTGCCATACAGACATCGGCTCTGACCAAAGCAAACTTACCACCTGTCACTGGTCCAACTTCGGCTTGCGTCTCGCACTTCAGCAGGGAGTAAGAGAGAGGTATTTCACACCTCCATTCTTGCATGATAGGACGATCGCTCTGTATAAGCATCACCTGAAACAACGCACCTGAGTACTCTATCAACAAACAAGTACTTCTACGGGTTTCAAACTTATATGACAAACAAAGACTTCCAGGTTGCCTCTCTCCTTTGTATAGGTTTAGGAAACTTCCTTTTTTTGAAAAAAAAATATTATAATACTATCGGACACCTTGAAGACAAATCGGGCAAATCAAAACCTTTTCTAGCTAGGGGTGAGTTAAACGTAGCATAGTTAGTTAAATGTATACAGAATGGAATTATATACTCGCTGGATGGCCTTGACGGGAGGTTACCATCTGTCTCCCAACAGCTGTTCCAATGGGTCCCTTTCCCCACCTTCTCAGAGTCTTCGGGTCCTTGTGACCTGGCCATTAGCCCATGGTGTGCAAAAATGGGGCCAAAAAAGGGCCACCAGAGGTAAAACAACCCAATACAGTTGATTTAAAAATTCAATTACTATTACGTTTCATTGTCACGTGATAATAGAAGCGCATTTCACGAGATTAATTTGTTAAATATGCTAAACATAGTTAATTTGCAACCTTACCATCTAGATATGCTGCTACGGTTAGAAGTTACACCAGGTATGTCCAAAACATGGCCCAGTCTTTCACATTGCTTTAGTTCCCTGCCATGGAGGCAGTCCTACATGTTATGGAGTCCCTGGGTTTAAAAATAGTGAGGGAAATATAGTTAATATTTTCAATCTTAAAACTATGTTGTTGTATTGCTATAAGTTTTCCTATATTTACACAAGAAATGTTATTATGAGAAATAAACTTAATGGATCACAGTGAATTCATCTCATTTTACATTGACTCTAGTCTTCTTTCACTCTCAGGATCATTCATGTCACTAGGCAATACTATGCTTCAGGGACGTACCCAGAGAGGGGCGTTCGGCGGGGCCAACCCTCCCCCCCACTAAAAGTCCTGCTATCTTGTACTAAATCTCAAACTTGTTTACCTGCTTTAAAATCCAAATCAGTTGTCTTTGCATAATTTATTTTAGCCCATATTTTATGTACGACACTAAAAATAGATTACATGAAAACAACTATAAAATTTCATTCCATATAGAATATCATTTTAACCTTTCCTCTTGGGTGGAGTATTTTAGTACTTGGAAAATACTATTGAAGAGTTATTATCAGTTCTTATTCATTTTATTTCTCAGTCTTATTTTTCATCTATAAGTACACTCTCTGCCCCCACCCTTCCGAAATTAAATCCCGGGGACGTGCCTGCTACCTCAACCTCTTGATTTATATATTGAGAGGAAGGTACAAAAATATACGCTAATACCGCTCAAGATATCAAGCACAGAGAAATATTTGCAATGTGGATATCACTTGTTGTGGTATACACTAAGGTTAAAACTTAGAGAACAAATAATTACATACATGAAGAAGTTTAAAACTTAAAACATTTTAAAAATTTAGCTAAGTCGACTGTATTTAGTCGATGTTTGAAAATACGCAAAGTTGGGGAAAACACATCAAGAGGTAGAGAGTTCCAAACACGACCAACTCAGCATATGAAGGAATGGTATTTACAGTTTGTTCTAGCATGAGGAATATGTATACACTGAGGATGCCTCCTTGTTCTGCTAGAGTCCAAGTCATGAATTAATGGCTCGACCGGATTTGAATAAAAAGACGGTTAATGATTTTATAACAGATTTTTAGATCGTGTCCAATCTTCTCCATTCCAAGGAGTGGATATTGGGAACTTTCAATCGTTCCTCATAGATTGAATTGGATAGTCCAGGTAGTTTCTTACTAAATCATCTGAGCGGATATTCAACTAGACTGATGTCAGAGATCATGTGGTGAGACCAGAGATGAGACGCATATTCAAGAACAGACAAAATAAAAATACTGAATGTCTTGAAAAGAGTGGGCCTGTTGCACTCCTTACAGCAGCGCAAAATCATGAAGGCGACACTGTTGGCTTTTTTGACATTTTGGCTGAGTAAAGAAAACGAGAGGTTGGGAGAAATGGTAACACCCAAATCTAATTGAGATGATACACTGATGATTGAGGAGTCATTGATTACATAATTCTGTTTCTAATTGCTACGACCCAAATTCATGATAGTTGTTTTGTCTGCAGAAATTGGTAATTGGTAGGTTATACTCCAGTCTCTGATATTGTCGCATGCAAACCGAATGGAACGACAATCGTCTAAAGAATCAGGATGTGTGTAAAATTTAATGTCATCGGCAAATACGTAACAGGCAACTGGACGTGGAACAGAGGTTATGCCTGATGTGGACAATGTGAAATGTATAGGTCCAAGAACAGATCCTTGAACAACACCACTGCTGACATCCGTGGTTAGAGAAAGGGCAACTTCGACACTTATTTGTTGAGAGCGGTTGGAAAATAATGCACAAATTATACTTACAACGATCTCGGGGACTCCGAATCGGATTTAGGTCGGGTGATCGAGCTGGCCACTCCATGCGCATAATGGTCTCTTCTAGAAAGTATTGTTCCACTAGTCGAACTTTGTGTGGATGAGCGTTATCTCTTGTAAGATGAATGTTCCACCTATTACACCAGCGTAAAGACGTACATAAGGGTCCAGGATGTCATCTCTATACCTTTGAGAATTGAGGTTCCCACCCATCAACACATAGAAGTCTCTGTGTCAACCTAAGGAAATGTCACTCAAACACACACGCTACCTCCGCCGTCTCTGAAGTGTGTCAAAACCGAACGATCTCTTTATCAAAGGCGTTTTTCGAAATACGCTGGTTTCCATAAATTAAGGAAAAATGAGAAAAACTGCGATAATTCGCCAAACATTGTTCGATCCTCACCAAACTTGTTCATGTAACCAGTAAAGTAATGCCGAGTGAGCATATCGTATGTAAATATTTTATTAGGTTGCGTCAATTTGCGTAATCAGAAAGGGACATAAAAACGGGTGTTTTGGAGTGGATCTTTTTTTGTGTTGCAAATGTGAGTAAATAAATTCGAAATAGCCATTTTGCAGGAATTAAAACGAGACATCATCTGCCAAATGAACTGCGGTGGTGAGCTATTGGGCGGTTCGAAGCAGACTAAAGTCAGTCAGACGTGGCAAGATGGCTGAATGCGAGTACTTATGTGGTTCACAGACTGTGGAATCAATTTCTTCGCACGGATTCCGAGTATCGGAGGTTTAGACGAGGAAGGGTTAGAGTTACGACCGCTGTACAAGACCGATATATGCGATTGACAGCACGAAATAGCAGGACGTTTACTCCCTCTCAGCTATGATCCTCTGTTGCAACAACCACTGGGAGGATTGTATCAGCTTCTATTGTGCATAGAAGGCTTTGTGAGAGAGGTCTGTATGCTAGAAGGTCAGTAATTTGTATACCCCTCACGTCACGTGACAGGAGAGAGCGGTTGAATTGGCACGCACGCATGCTAACTGGACAGAAGAGCAACGGAGGTCCGTACTCTTCACAGATGAGTCCAGATAATGCTTTCAGAGTGATTCCGGACATTGTTTGATATGGAGAGAACGAGGTACCCGCTATCATCACAGTAACATCCGTCAAAGATACAGTTACGGCGGAGGTAGCGTGTGTGTTTGAGTGGCATTTCCTTAGGTGACCACAGAGACTTTTATGTGTTGATGGGTGGGAACCTCAATGCTCAAAGGTATAGAGATGCCATCCTGGACCCTTATGTCCGTCTTTACGCTGGTGTAATAGGTCAAACATTCATCTTACAAGAGATAACTCTCGTCCACACAAAGTTCGACTAGTGGAACAATACTTTCAAGAAGAAACCATTATGCGCATGGAGTGGTGAGCTCGATCTCCCGACCTAAATCCGATTGAGCATGTATGGTATGCTCTAGGGAGACCTACTGCTGCCCTCAACCAGCCACCTGAAACAAAGGGGAGTTTATTACTGCGTTAGAGGAACAATGGTCGTTACTCCCTACTGAGCTGATTCACAACATCATGAACAGCATGGGACATTGCTATCGTGCCTGCATTACTGTATGGGTGACCACACTCCTTATTAAAGAACTTTGGCCATTGCATGCTGATACCTCATTTTAGGACAAGTTCCAGAAAATATTATTTTTTGATGAAAAATGCTTCTAGTGTAAAATATTTTGTCATTCGGAAACATTCAATCAAATTCATTAAAATCATTCATATAGTTTTTGTTTATCATTTTTTTTTAGTTTTGCTTAATTTATGGAAACCAGTGTACATATAAATAATTGGACAGCCAGCGTCAATTGTTGTGAAGGACTTGTGTAAAATGAAGAAAAGGGGCGTAGTGAAGAATTATATGGGAGCTGTTGTTACCCGGTTCTTTTGCTCACGTTAAATCTTTTGCTCACTTTAAATCGCGAGCCAACTCTTGCAACCCGTAACCAAAAAAGATGAATGCCTCTGGGCTACGCTGTGTTTTTTAGACACTCCACAACATTAATGACATTTTGCTCCCAGAATATTCTGAAGAACCGTAGCCTCTTAGCAGATTTTTTTACTATAAATATAAGTTGCTATAGCGCTAAAAATAATGTGAAATTTTCAATGTCAAAGATTGGGCTGTTCAGTTGTTTTACCTCCGAGCGACACTTTTTTGCACACAATAGGCTAAAAGGCAAAAATCACAAGGACCTCAAAGGTCAGAGAATGTTTTGGAGAGGGGACCCACTGGACAACTGTTAGGAGGCATTCTCTCGTCAATGCCATCCAGCGTGCTCTTTAACGTTCACAGAGTATATGCTTTCCCGCACAAGAGGCCACAGCATTACGTTCCATCCGACGGATGGCGGACTTTCCAAGCCAATCAGTGTCCCTTATTGACCGTGCGTAGAACGGGAGTTTTGCGGAGATAAATCTCAATGCTGACCCAGCTGGACTGAATCTTTCATCACCATTGATAAAATGATGTCATCCCAATTCCTTTTAAACGAATGGGGAAGACAGCTTATTGGTTGATGTTTTTTTTTGGTCTCGAATTATAATTTTGTCATAGAGACCGTCATGTCTTTGAAATATGCATGTCATTATTGACAATTTCCTGGTCTGAGTTGTTTTACATATGATCTGCACTTTTACCACCACAATGGGATAAATATCCAGGTCACAAGGAACCCGAAGACACTGAGAAGTTTCGGGGAGGGAAACCACTGGACAACTGCTAGTCTCCAGTCAAGACCATTCAGTGTGGTCTTTAACGTGAACAGCGTCTGGATCTCCCACATATGGTGCCACGGCTTAACGTCCCATCCGGCAGACAGCGACCTTTCCAAGGTCATAGGTGTCCCGTACTCACTGGCGAATACTACTTACAAGGGCAGAGCAGCGAGCTTTACGGAGATAAATCTCAACGCTGTTCTAGCTGGGACTCGAACCCCGCCCCTAGGCTGTTTCGTGATCAGGATCTTTGTTTTTGGAGTTAACTATCTTCTTTTAATATAACACAATGCAATTTTATGTAGAAGAGTATATGAATATGCTAGGCATTCAAACCCTTCCCATTAGAACTTCCTCCTAAACATCAAAAGCTGCTCAAATAATTAGGGGAATAAGCAAAGAGAAATCTAGAATGCACACTATCCAAAGTCATTCAACACCTGCATCATTTCAAGCATCTCAAGGCTGGTTTCACAAATTCAGCAATTAAAAATAACCACCTTAATTTGAAGATTCTATAAGATACTGTGTCTGCAAACATTTTAACTGCTTCAAGCCATCCTAAAGAGTACTCTAAAATCATCCAAGAGAAAGTCTGAGTCAGTTTTAATGCCTACAGGTCTTTCTACAGATATCCTTTTTGGTCTCTGTAGAGAGGTGAGCTAAATTTTAGAAAAGAATAGCTTTATAGAATCCCATCTCCAAACGAAAAGATCTGCATCAGTATTGAAGGTTGCAAGGCGTGAATCTGCTCTTTAGTGTCATTTCACCACATGACTGCCTAATCAAGTCTGTGAAACTTTATATATTCTTGATGTCTCGAGTTCCTAAAATTTAAAAAAAAAGAATATTCTTACTGTGTTTGGTAGCTAATAAAGAAGACTGATGGAGTACAAACTCAAAACAAAATGTCTTTATCGGCTCGATGAATTCCTTAATTGTGAAGTCGAAAAATATTGAAAAGGGAAATAATTTGCTTTCCAAGCATTATTTATTTTGATCCTAATTTAAAAGGGGGAATATGTAAGTAGTAAAAAATCACAGAATAAGTGCTGTAGACATGGAACTCATGAAATGATGAGTTAAAAAAAATTGGTTTTGCAATGAGTGGGATTCGAACCCACGTCTCCAGGAAACATCCCTGTTATGCTGCCTCACTCATGGCAAAACCAAATTTTTTCCCAGCTCATCATTTCATGAGTAATATGTAAGTCAGTTAATTTTAGATGTTATACTGTGAGTCACAGGCAGATGCTATGCATAAAAGGTTTCAGTAACAGATTTCCTTCTTGTTTTGATCTGTAGATAGAATTGTGTTAGGATGCATAAAATCTTACTTTAACATCTTAAATTGTTAAGATTATACTGTATGGAGTAGTATGATTTTCGAAAATAAAGCATATTCTTTAACTTTAATTTCAAGAATCGTAAACGTTTCGGATCGCGAGACCACCATATTCACTTCGATCAAAATTGAAATGAATATCGCAATATTGATGTTTATTTTTTCCAATATAATTTCCACCTCTTTAGTTAAACCTATGGAAAAAAAGTGATACAAACCTTAAAGCCTCATTACAGCAGGAACACTTTCATTAGAGTTTCGGATGCTATGGATAGTGTCTCGGAATTAAATGCTACTCAATGCTAAAATAATTTCGTCGTAGCTGAGTGTTTGACTGCATAAAGACACCACTGGACGAATTAATGCAGTCAACTCTGAATTCCTGTTGGAAGAAGCTATGGAAGGAAGTGGTGACTTGTTTCACTGACTTAAAATCACAAGATGTTGTCGGAAACACCTAAAGAATGGCCAAGCGCGTTGAAGGGCACGGCTTTTTTGATGTAGACCCTCGCTCTGAAGGCCATAAAAATAGCTTAGAAAACCAAATATTGGTAATTGCCATAATAATCAAATGGAAAATTTCCAATGAATCGGTTGTCTATGGTGACAAGAACCTTTCAAAAATGAATATAATATAAGCCCCTTTAACGTGTATTCTCTTTAAATATATAACAAATATTTTAGTAAAACATTTCTTCTGATGTTCCATTTAAAGTAATATAGTGCAATGCTACTTGGTCCACCAAAAGTTGAAAATAACTGATCTTGGAGATCTACTACACGGTTTCGTTTCCACTTCCCCCATCTCAAAGACCATGGCCGAATAAATTTTGGTTTCAATATCCTGTGATTCAACTGATTCGATTTCGTGAAATATCGAAATTGTTTTTACATATTGCCTGCAGGGCGTAGTTTGTGTATTAACCAGAAGTTTCAAGAGTAGAGGAAGGTAGTGTAATAATATTCGTCGAAAATATGAATTACTATTATTTTGTGTATCTGTAGAAAGGGAAGTACATCTTCTAACAACTTCACTTTAAAAGAAAAGTAAATGTTTGACTTAAACTAGGGCCGTCCAACGATCAGCTCATTTGAAAAGAATTTTCGGCTCATAAAACAAATAATCAATATACCGAATCTGTCTCTTTTTTTCCAATTTTTGATCAACTATTCCTAAGTTCGTAGCTAAACGATTTTGCCAATTCACAGTAATGAAATTGTATTTTTTTTAAATCATGATCGTTTCTCGAGTCCTTAAAAAAATTGTTCTTTATATTAGCTTTCCCAATTTATTACTCATTAGAAATGTGTGTTTTCATTTTTAAGAAGAGAATTTTCTCTGCGGCTCTTTAAGAATATAATTTGTTCCTAGTTTGGGTTGGACGGGTCTGGTCTTAAACGATAATTCATATTTGTTTATATTATTTTTATACATATTTAGAATCGCAGCAAGTTCTACACAAACATGAATCCTTTATGGTCTAAGTGGTGGTACTTTTTTCGAACCCTTGCTGTTTTTAACAATCACCCGAATGATAGCCGGGTATCGATTATAAATCATAGCATCTTTTCGGACCATTATGTCACAAACAGAGCTCAAAGCTTTGTTCCTTTATCTAAGATACGCCACTAAAAATATTATGTTGCTTGTGTTATTTTTGCTACGACGTCACAAAATCCTACTTATTTTGATAAATATAGAAATCTCCCACACTGCCTTGGAAAGGAACAGTTACAGAGAATGAGAATAATAATTCAATCACGGCCTAAAAGTGCACAAATATAAGAGGCTTTAGAGATACATAACTGCTTAGTTAGACTAAAAAATTATTTTTAGTTCCAAATTTGCTTATGCTTGTTTCTGCTTATTTACGGTTCTGGATCTTTGCTTAATGATATAGTACAGCAAAACATCTACTGACTCGGTTTGAATTGGCGAATACGCTGTTTTAGAATTTGCTTCCCTGCATTACCAGATGTTGTGTTTCGCAATAATTTTACCTTTTTTTACGGACCAAGGTGATATTAGTAGTATGTGATCTAATAAACTACTAATATAGTTTATTCATCCCAGAAGACTTTAGCGGTATGTTGCTTGACATTATCTTGCTGAAACAGGATGCTAAGCACTTACAAGTTCCATACGATTTTAAAAATAAAGAGTTTACCAAAAGCTCCCCTTGTACGTAGAGGTATGCTTCTGTCTTGGTTTGATAGGCAGAGGTATGACTGGGGTGCACTGAAGGCGCATAGTGGTATGAAACCGAAGGAAATAATAACACTATGTAACGTTGAAAGTTTATCGCCTAGGAGTGACACGATTTTTATGAAAAGAAGGCAAGTGAGAACAACACGGCTGGATATTCAAATCCTTCCATTGTCAGACAAATCAAGCAGAGGGTCGGCGCTATAAGACAAGAGATACTCTTGAATTGAATAAACGTTCCATGAATTTGCAACCAGAACTATCAGCGATCCTACAGAATGAAGGATACTACAATAAAAACAGCATCACATATGAGATGTCAAGACAATGTGTTGTCAGTCATAAAGTCGGTTTATAGAGTGCAACATCGCAACAGATGTTGCAAGCTACAGTGCAACATCGGATAATGCAGGGATTCTAAAACAGCGTATTCGCCAATTCAAACCGAGTCAGTAGATGTTTTGTGTGATAGAGGATGAATTATTGGACTCAATGAAATAGGGTAGTAAATCTGGCTTATGGCGGAACACATCAGCTGTAACCATACGACAGCCATTTGATGCTGGCAACAGTGTTTGCGAGAAGCCACAAAGTCATCAGCACAATATGTACACCTTTGGATACGGTGGAAGATGGTGGTCCTCCCATGAAACGGCTGACTGATTTTGTGATAGCCATCCACCACATCAACAATGACACTAACGAACATCAGTAGAGTAATTAGCAAGCCTTACATCACCTAACAACGTAAAGAACCATTTCCTGATGACTTGTAGAGGAAAGATTCCATCTATCGCCTTCCAGTGACCACCAGACATCAGAGTGGCGCTAACCTCAAATGAGGAATGCAGAATGAAATTATATCATCTTTAGTGATGAATCCCGGTTTTGTCTAGGAGCTGAAAATCACCATATACACCTGCGGAAATGATGCAGTTAACACTCCGATCCAGCTGTTATCATCGAACAATGAACAGCCTGAGCAGCAGGCATGTGATAAGTCACAATAATCATTCTTCTTTGCTGTGCCTCCCAGGCATTTTGACTACCACGCTGATGACAGATAGTCTTGGAACCAGTAGTATTCCCTTCATCTCAGGAGTGCTTGACACACTGTTTCAGCAAGTTAATGCAAGGCAACATAGCAGTAATGTCACTTAGAGATGTTTAGATTGACACTCTTCCATGGTAACCAGATCACTGTACTTTTCACACATTGAACACGTTTGGTCTTGGTAGAGTATCATCTGCAGATTCATCCACAATAGCACAGATTGTAGCTGACCTGATAGACCAGCTGCAACAAGTATTATGGGCTATGCCTCAGGAACAATTTGATGCCTATACAATTCCTTGTAGCTGCATGTGTCGCCAACCATGGAAGATTTAAAATGTATTAACCGTGAATCCATCTGTATGTGAAATATGTTGTTCTGTAATACTTCCAATCTCCTCAGTTGCATTTTACTTCTACCTCCCCATATTGGAAGGGCATAATTTAAGTGAGATTGTACACATGAAAAGTAATACATTACTAAAGTTTGCCTATTTAAAACACCTCTTAATATACAAAAATCTATTTATAGCAAATTTTAACTTCTTTATAATATAGTTTATGTCACCTTCCCATGTTAGTTGACTGTCAAAAAATACACCAAAATATTTAATTTCAGAAACCTTTTGAATTGAGGACAAATACAATTTAATTCTCTTATTGATCCACAAAATGAAATTTAATTTCATAATTTTCAGATAATCTATTTACTAAGTGAACAATTCGTATACTTCGTCTTATTTAAATTTGAAAGAAGTTTATTATTTGCTAACCATTTATAAAGTAAGTGCGTATCCCTATTTATATATTGAGACATCTGTAAATGTTATCAGTAATATATAATAAGGCAGTATCATCTGCAAATGCGATAATTTCAGCATGAAATTTAATATAAAAAACATCATTGATAAAACAGTTAAATAAAACTATTGAACTACTTTTGAGGAAAACGTTTAAAGGAAAAGAATAAAGAAGCATATACGAAAATAAATAAAACTACTTATGAAAATGATTGTTTACATATCTAATTCTGAACAACGATCAATTAAGTTGGGGTTTTTTATTATAAGCACTTACATACTGTAGTTTATCACTTGCATTTTATAGCAGAAGTTAATTATGTTAACCGAAATATAATAGTATTTAATGCATCTTTTCATTTCGTCTAAGAATTTAACCGTACGAGGGACGTGGGGATGGGGATTCAGTTCGGTTGAAATGCAATTTTTCGCACACATTGGGCTCAATGGCCAGGTCACAAGGACTCAGACCAAAGACTCAGAGTAGTTCAATGATAAGGCCCAAGGATTCAGAGTAGATTGGGAAAAGGGGACCTACTGGACAGATGGTAGCCTCCAGTGAAGGCCATCCAGTGTGTTCTTTTACGTCCACAGGGTGTGATCTCCCACATATGGAGACATGGTTTTACGTCCCATCCAATGGATGGTGGCCTTTCCAGGCCCATCGGTGGCTCCTACTGACCGAGGGAAGGGTCTGAGTTTTAGCGGAGATAATCTCACCCCTGGTATAAGTATGTGTATGTGTGTGGTGGGACTCATTCGGTAGCACGCCATGTTCATAACCTATGTTATGAGCTTTGAGTGCGCACTGTGCTTGCATGCAGATTTTCTCTACTAACCGTGGTGCAAATTATACATTTAAATTTTATTTAAATCCGTAGAGACTTACGATTAATGATTCAAAATGCATATTAATATTCGAAGGATGTATCTATTGGTATGCAAGTCGATAGGACGTTGAACCCCGTGTTCAGGTTGATTGGTTGTTTTAAGTTTTATGGTGTAAGGTCAACTAAGGCCATGCTGTACCCGTGTTCAGGAGAGCCAAAACCAGTGCATATTAAATGACATTCTGCATATTCACTCATTGATTCCATCTACAACTAATATTAGCCAGTGAATCATCTTTCCATTATAAAGCTCTGATTCCTTCTGGGTCTTGTGAGCTGGCCATTTAGCCTGTTGTTTGCTTCAGAGGTAATACATTGATTAGATTCAGCGGTAAACTATTGATTAGATCTTCAGAAATAATCTATTGATTAGATTTTCAGAAGTAATCTGTTGATTAGATCCTCAAAGGTAGCTTCGTCCAGAGGTAAAACAATTATTTGCTTCGAGTTGTGGCCTGTGCTAGCAGTTCCTCAAGCAGAGAGTTTACTCAAGTAAAGTCAATACAGGAATGACAAAGAAGTCCTGATGCTGCGAACTAAGAAATCAAAACGCAATTATTAAAAAGGAAATATTCTCTTGCTTGTATTGTCTTGCTCACATTTGTTTCAAAATGTGGACAAGAGGTATCTGTATGGGCTAAGTCTCACCCGCCATGTTGTTGTTTAGGTCTTAGCTTCCCAGACCTCCTTCATCTTGGTTATGAGAATTTTCAGGCCGGAGAAGGCAGTCCGCTGGCCTGAACAAGGAAAAAATGTACTCCATCTGACAAAGACCTCTCGGCCGAAACGAAAAACAAGTGCCTAGCAGGACCATATGGATGGACCCGACATCGTTTCTGAGTAACAGAACCAATCGCCGCTTCACAGAGGAACCCAGGTGGTTTTGCCTAGCCGCTGCGATACTGCAGAGCGCAGAAAAAAGCACGTGCTTAGACACTCTGCTTTGAATTTGTGGTGCAAAAGGTTTACTTCGGTGGTTGAACTATTATTTTCTTCATTCACGAATAAAGACTTGATGTCGATCTATGGACCATAGTGATAGACAATTCTGCTAATGAGCCATAGATGCTCAGGATCGACAAAGGACGACAGCATGATATGAACGAGTGAGAACCATTTTCTTCCGCCCACCCACGGCAATGAAAAGAGGTAGGGTCATTCTTTTCTGATCTGAGCTCCCCCTCATGTTAAATGATAGTTTGTCGCCGCCACGCTGCCCTCGACCGTTTTGAGCCGTAAATTATTATGCTCCCAATAACGGTGCAGCGAATGAAAGATGAAATTTTGCATTTGTGTGATTTAACAATTTGAGTTCAAGTAAATTGACTGTAACAGTGAATAGATGTAAAGTTAAATAAATGTGTTCCCACAGAATGATCCCGTATCGAACTGCGTATTTGTTTTGTCTGTTGGCCTAACTCCTGCACTCGAAATTGGCGGACAGCATCTGCTGGAGATTGGAAGACCCCACCTTTCATGATGAAAAATTGCGCCATCAAGTCCACTTTCCCCAGAATGTTGAACCTCATAAAACACAGCTCCTTGTTTTCGCCCCCGCATTTTTTTTAATTCCCCCTAAAAGTCCTGCCACCCCCAAAACATGTAGGGAGGTCACGACAGTACTTATTCTACGTTGCTCGTAAAATAATGACCATAACATTTTGTTTTTACATAGCGCTATCAGATGTATGTCACTATCAGTGAACACCAATATATATATTATCTATTTCCGCATTTTCATCAAATCCGAAATTCTACACCGATGGGCTTGGACAGACTGCAATCCGTAGGGCTGGATGTTAAGCGGTGTGCAAGAAAGATATACGCTGTGCACGTTAAAGAACACGTTGGTTCTCCTTGAGAAAAGGCTCCCATTTGTCTTCTAAGAGTTATTCAATGGGTTCCCTTCTCCAAACTCTCTGGGCTCTTGGGTTCCTTATGTCCTGGACATTGAAACATTGTATTAACAAAAGACTGCTTACAGGTAAAATAATTCAACTCAACCGAAATCTTAAAAGAAATTCCTAATGCAACGTAGTATTTCGTAACTACTACCTCAGCAGATTTCATGTTAATATCCCATTTGACGAAGGAGCTCAGAATATTTTATGTTCCTCCCATCTTTTCAGACCTCCTACTGTGGCATATAAATTGACAGGCTCCTGTCAGACCTCTGTGATAAGCAGCTGCTTTAGGGGGTATTTATTTTTATTTATTTTATTTTTAGAGATTTTGAGAAATATGCAGATCTTTCCTAATTTTTTTTCTGAACGTCTTCTTTATATATATATAATAAATTCCATTTTATAGCGATGTATTTATGATGAGTAGATTCATGACAACAAGGAAAATGATGACGCTAAAATCCATAGAAGGCATAATCCCTGTGATATGCTCGATTTACTACAGAAAACTGTTTTGGGCAATTAATATAAAACTGAACACGTCGGAGGATAATTTTCCCTACTTGTAGAATACATTATAAATGAATATTAACATGAATTTTGAATCATTAATCCTAGGTCCCGACAGATTTAAGAAAATTTTAAATATATAAGATGTAACATGATTACTTATTCTGCATAAGAATGAAGATTGCCTGATGAATAGTTGCGTGATTTATTATCAGGATTACATAGATTCGAATGCAAGTTCAAGAAATTGAAAGAAAACTTGCTTAAATAAGATGTATGATCATCCCTTAAGCAATGCAATACTCCAGCGCATCCTCATAATCCAAACAATTTCCCCAAACAATTTTGAAAGCAGTCCAAGTGGTGTAAAAGACTACTTCGACTATTCTGAAGGTTTCTTGGAGGAAGAGTGGAAGATTCAATTCTTCTCCTGATGCCATCCAGAAGGCACTCAATACGACTAAAGTTAGGGAATCTTGCAGGCCACTCCATAGGTTTAATAACATTATGCAGTTATCAACCGCCATAGTCACTGATCCATCAGTTATGGAGGCAGTAATTATCGTGCATCAAAATGAACCCCAGGGTCACTGCTCCTGAAAATGAAAGAACATAGGAACTCATCCCGATACTTCTGGACAGACAGGGATATTCTGTCAAACACGTAGAGGTGGGTGAAGTTAGAGGACACAATTATAGTTTTTGGGAGATTATCAAAAGTCAATTCGTAATATTTTATCAATATCTATCCAACCCAAAAGAATTTTAATTTATCTGTAAAAACAAACTATCGTCTCTTAAAAGAACAACAAAAAATTGTTTTCCATACATCCTGGGTGTAAGGGTCAACTCATTTTCAGCAATAGGAACGTCATGACCTTCACATTCCACATCAAAATTTCAGATTTCCAGCATAAATAACGATAAATAAGTCGTTTTGCATTATGCCTTTGAATTTTTACTTCTTTTAAAGATTTCCACCGTTAGAGAGCGCAATTACAGCTTTTGGAAGATTCGGAAAGTGGGAATCGTAATATTTAATCTATACCTATCAAACCCAAAAAGAATTTTCAATTTATCTCTTAAAAAAACTGTTTGATGTTTACAGATGGACATAGACCGGCAGTCTTTCTGTCTATAAAACAGACAGAGACAAAAGGAAACATATATCTCGGTTTTTTTTTATTTTTTTTGGGAAACGAGAAAAAAAAAACTGATGTAATATTATGAAAATTACAATGATCATATAAGAGAAATGCTTTGAATAATATTAAATTTTTAATAATTGATGTTGAAGTTGTGCCTATAAACAGGATTTGCATTTTGCATCTAAACTAATCATGCTAATTTAAACTTCGATTTTAAATCGAATTACATACTCCATGTGCAATGTTAGGATTACACTAAGGAGCAAATTTTCATAAAAGTCATGCATCTGAGATAAAAGTAGACATTTCTTAAAGATTTCAAGGTGCTGAACACGAATATGACAATAAAAATGCGAAATTGACTACGATTTCTGAGAAATCCTCAATAATTTCTAATATAATAGAGTATGTATGACATGCATCGGTAAAACTCAGCTTCTATTTCCGACGTCACTTTGTCCGTCGCTTATACAGCTACTCAGGGTCATCTCTGGCGAGCGTTAAACATTAGTCAGCCAACATTGAAGTGGATCAGTTTCCTTGATATCGTTTCGCCATCGTTGCAATGTCTTGGTGAAAACGTTCACCGTGCTCACCATTAAACATGCCCCAGTTGTCGGGGAAGAAATCTAAGTGGGAATGGAGAAAATGGATCTTTAAGGACATATTGCAGGCAAGTTTCTGATACAGAGACAACATGTCCTAAACCAGTTGTAGTTGTCTGCCCTGATATTCCCGAGGAATTTAGTTGATACCAGACGCCTTTTTCTCGTCACCCTAAAGCAGGTTGTCGAACATCTGGTCTCTGAACAGCTGGCGGATCTGAGGACCCACAAAAATTTCCACTTTAATTTTCGCTTCACTGAGTCGAGAGAATTTGTCAGCCAACTACTTGAAAGCTGATGCAGTCGGGTTCATGGCTTTTAGGAAGTTTTTCATTACACCGGGTTAGATATTTAGGAATGGTAGAAGGATTTTGTGCATTACTGCCAGTGTCTTCCACATTCTTGTCACCGACCTTCAGAGATTTCCTCTGAATTCAGTTTCTCTTCACGGAGTGCAAAGGTTTTTCTCTTTCTTGTGCGAATGTCCTATTCACACAAGAAACCGCAGTACTTCCGATATCCCAGCTCAGACCCATCAACAGAGCTCCTACTTTCGAGTCACAACAGAGATGCCAGCCGTATATGCTGTATTGAAGACAATTCAACAGCTGTTTTAGGTTGTCGTAGGTTTCTTTCATGTAGACAGCGTATCCAACCAGAGTGGATGGAAGTCGATTTCCATTATGCAGCAACACTGCCTTGAGACTCAATTTCGTGGAGTCTATGAATAGTCTCCATTCTTGAGGGTCATGTTTGATTCCGAGGGCATTCATCAGGCTATCTACATCGGAGCAGAACACAAGGTCATCTTCCTTTCTATAGTAAGGCGCAAAATGCTCATGATGAGTTCGAGATGAAGTCACTCAGACATTTTACTTGAGAAGATTATATTTTTTGTCTTGATCCAAGTAACTCTGCTTTGGACTCGGACAGTTCCAAACCGCAAACAAGGTCGTTCATTTCTTCTTTGGTGAGAATGTGTGGTGCAGTTGACGCACCATGGAAGACATATGGTTCATCATTAGACACCAAAGGCTGTAGAGAACCGACATTGGTTCGCCTCACTCCTCATCCTCTGAATTGATGGAAAATTATTTTGGAGATTTCGCCGTGCGGAACTGGTTGGAGAGCAGATTGTATATTTGGGTACGCTATTGTACACTTCTTTTTCCTTGTGATGCCTCGAGAAACAGGTGGAACCATGCAGAAGTAGCAGTCATTTGCGTCACTGCTTGGCTCTGTCAAAACCATAGGAACAGCAAACGGCATCGCCACTCTTTTGCCTTTCAGCCACTTTGGAAGATTTCTTGCACATGTACTGCAGCATATGTTTGGAGCCTAGGCCTTGTCTTAGTCCCTGATTTTGCATCCAAAATAAAACTCATATGCCACATTCACTATTGGAGTGATGACCGTTTTCTGGCTTGCAAACGTTACTTCCTCGCAAATGTAACAAAATGTATATGCACTATTAACAAAATTACGAGGCATCACTATTGCTGGATTAAACTGCAAGGATCATCTGTGTTGTACTTATGACTCAGGGGTAAATGGTCGCTCAAAGGACTCTCAACCTACGAGACGTCGCTTACAACTAACGATTGCGTCATCTTTTGTCCGCGATCGTAAAGCCGCAACGTCATGACTCAACTACATTGCATCAGAAAATGATGCAATACCTCCGGGGGTTGTGTGCATGGCTGGTTAATGCAATACAACGCAATATGTTGCAATCTGGAGTTTAAAATACAACGTTGCGAAATAGTTACCTTTGTACTCAATTCCGACTGATTTCGTTTATGCATGACTATCTCTGCCTCTCCTAAACAAGAGCCAATCGACACATTTTATTGTCATTTTCGTGTTTAGCCCCTCGAAATTAGTAAAGATTGACTATTTTCATTTCAAAGCCGTTTTGTATGCTGCCCAGTGTTATTAGGTTTTAATTTCATCGTTATAGAGATCATTTGTACTTTGCATCTGATCTAACCATAGGATTTTCAAGCTGCGTTTTAAAACGCGTTACATACTCTATGTGCAATGTTATAAATATTGCGCTTTAATTATAAAGTTTTAACTCGAAAAGAGCTTTATATGCTGCTATTGACTTGATTTGTTGACTAAAAACATTCATCTGTAATGAAATTTTCAATGTTGTTGTTAAAATACTTACTGATATTTTAAATTTATTTTTGTTGTCGTATCCGCTGCAAAAAATAAAAACACGTTTCTATTTTATTTCCACTTTATTTTCTGCAGATTACTGCAAGCTTCATTACCTTTAAAATATTTCTTCTCCCAGTGAATTAATGTCTCACTTTCTCTGTTTTATGATTCATAGAACGTTAGCGTCATTTTAAATTCTAATGATGATTGTCGCATTTAGATCATACATAATAATTTTTGAGATAAAACTTCACTTCTTCGAGAATAAAATCGTAACCGGTACGTCTAGTGTGATGATTACTTTTGAAGTATCCTCTAAAACAGTTTCTTACAATTATTTATTTGTCGCTTTCTTTTTATTCTGATATCATTTGAGTTTGTATAATAGCTGAAGCGATATTCGAAACTTTATTTGTATTCGTAAAAATCTTCTCGGAGCGTTTAACAGCTTCTGCTTGAAATCTTAACGTTAAATATCTATACACTAATTAACTTCTCTTACTTTATTTCTGACAAGGTTGAAATATTAATTCCCACATTTTATTCTTCTGCTCTGATTAACCGGGACACTTTTAAAATCCAAATTCGCGTTTAAAGTGAACATAATAATTATCAGATAATGGTAGGGATTAGTTATCTCAGTGAAACGAAATAATATCAGGTATTTGATGCATAATAAGAAAGTTGTTTCTATAAGTTAAGGAATTCTATTCAGCTGTTTATTCGACGTTTTCTGTCTTTCTTCTAAGAACTGCGGAAACAAAGGTTACTAAGTTACTTAGTTAAAACCATGAAAGAAATAACGTGGATAATTCGAGAAAATGTTTTTTTCCTTTCCTAACGCATGTGACGCGAGTTGGCTGAGCTCGTGCAATTCGAAAACAACCAGACAAGAGTCGTTTAGTTAGGATAGGGTTTGGACTGCTGGAAATAATGGGATTGCTCATATAACTGAAGGAGTGAAACATCTCTATACTAACGTTGAAGTCATGCCATCATACTAAGCGATTCGAGGCAACAGTATATGTTCTTCCAAATCTTTTGATGTTATTATCTTCAGACATCTAAGAAGGAGTGACTTAAAGATAAAGTGATTATCATATGTCAGATTCTGAAAGTGCTCTAGATAAATATCGAATATATACCCAACGATTTTGGTAATTTAGGTACTGGCATATTCATGAATCACAATTTCAACGATATAATACCAATGAAATTATTTACTTATTTACAATTTATTTGAAAAATGTTATATTCTTATTACAGCGATGTTTTCAAAAAAATAGTTATTTGTGACTAAATTTGAAAAACAATTTAAATATTCTTATTCACAAAGTGTAAACACATGATGCATTCGTTGCCAATTCCACAATAATGGAAAGAAAATGCCTTGCAAAACAGAATCGTAATTATCATTATTTTTCACATTACCCTAAGCAACTAGAAATGTACCAGGAAATCTTTATGGGGGATCTAGAGATCCCCCATAAAGATTTCCAAGATTTTCCATAAAGATTTCCAAGAAGAAATGGCATCGAGAGAGGAATGGGAATGAAAAATATATAGGATTGACATATCTTATTTATTTTAGGTTGGGTTTATATTATAATGATTTGCAATGGAATAATAAACTTGTTAAAACTAATTAATACCCATGAGTAGAACCGGATCAGGTGGTAGGGGGCAAGAGGATCATCCTCTCCTTTCAGAAAGGTAACGGAGGCGAAATTAAAGGTAAAAGAGACAAAAAAAATTAATTTTTGTTTCATGAATTTTAAAGACATGTAAAACTGAGGAAGAAATTTTATACTGTAATGTAAATCCAATTATCTTCCTTTTTACATGTTCCTGTTTGGATTGAGTTTCTTCCCCCCTCCCCTATATTTTTTTAAGATTCGGGCCTGCTCACGAGGAATGGATTTCGGTATGGTCAGCTGCCACCCTCTTGAGATCGTTAATAACCCAAATGGAAGGAAAAAATAGTAAACCAATAAATATCGTACATTTTTCAAGAACAGTTTTTAAGAGGTCTTTAAAACGGAAGGAACATTGTATACTAGGAAGCCCATATCTAGAAAAAAGTGAGGGGGGAGGGGCAAGAAACAGTCTAGCCGAAAAATATCAAGAGATTTTATTTCCAATGCCATATATAATATTGTCCATCCATTTTGCAGATTTAAAAAAAAAAATCTTGAAAAATGCATCAAATATAAATAAGTTAGCATTTTTTGCCTTTTTTACCCTTACTCCCATTCTGAAAGAGGAAGAATGGTCTCGTTGCCTATAATACTATAAAATTATCCCCCGTTGCCTTTATACTATAAATTATCCTTATCATTTTGCTGTACATAAAAAATAAAATAAAATTATTGACAGAATTAAAGAATTGGTACATGACAAAAGCTACGAACACACATAGATTTCAAATCTCTAATAACATCGGTAAATTTAATAATTTGGGATTAAAGAAAAAAGAAATTTCTATGATTTTAGGAATAAAGGCTAATTTAGCGCCTACAAATTACACACTATTTAAAATTAGAAAATAAACTTTCCAAATTGTTTTTTCTGTAGTAGCATACAAACACTAGAACACATAATATTCAGTTGGAACAAATATGAAGAAGAGAGAAAATTTTATATTAATAAATTGCGAAAATATGATGTAAACACATTTAATTTTAAAAACGTATTAGAACCAACATAAAAAAAAATTAAAACAAACTTTTCATAAATTACTAATTAATTATCTCAAAAACATCAATCTCTTAGATAAACTACAAAAATGATGATGATAAATGAATAATAATTAAAAAATAAAAAAATTAATAAAAAAAAATAAAAAATAAGAAAAATTAAAAGTAATATAAAAAGAATAAAAAAGAATTTGAAATGAAAAAAATAATTAATGAATATAAAATGAATAAAAAGTTAATGAATATAAAATGAATAAAAAGTTAATGAACATAAAATGAATAATAATTTATTAAAAAAAATTATATATATATATATATCCATAAGGATCCACAAAAATTATGCCTCAATGAGTCTGCATTGTTTGAGTTCTTTGCAGGAAAATTCAAAGTTTGATGTGTAATTATGATGATGGTCTCGTTGCCCCCCACTTCCCATAGATCCGGCTTTGTGTACTGGGATGATGTGTCCGATCAGTTCCAAGTCAATTCAATCACCTTCCACTACTTAATTTATCAAGATTCACGAAATTTCAATTTCTTAAAAATTTTAACTTTAAAAATACTTTTGCTGTATGAGTGTTTCGGACAGTTGTTTGTTGTTTTGCTTCTCAGTGAGGCTTATGAGCGCATAATGGACTAAATGGCCTGAACTTGTTCTAAAGGATTTGGGGCTTAGAGTTGCGTAGACGAAAGGAGCCCATGGCTAGCTATTAGAAGAAGGTCATCCAGCATATTCTTTAAGTAGGAAAGTTTAATCCTACTGTATTTATCTCCTGCTTCCCATCTGGTGAATGACGGGTTTTCAAAGTCCATTGATGTTCACTATATCTTGTGTTTTTCAAAGCATTCGCGGCAAACCATTTAATGGACCAAGATATCTTTTGAAGTAATCTGTAGTGCATTAATTACATTGAAATTTCGTACTGAAGTGAAATAACGAAAAATTATGTTTTCAAAACCATTAATGCTGTAAATGAATAATTTAAAACATCAATTAAATGAAAGTCGAAAAAAATAGAACTTCCCTTTTTTTCTAATGTTGAACTTTATGTTATTTTTATTTCTTGGTTTTGTCGTTTATCGCTGTGCGTTACTCTCTGAAATTAAATCTAATTACATTAAGTAATGAATAATTTAAATTAAGTTCAATGCATGAATACTAAAATTTTGTTTCATTTTTAGTGTTACCTCTGTTGCCAATTCTGAATGTTATCCATATAATCACAGAAAGTCCTGAATCATGAAGAGAGAAATTAATTTAAAGAAAATTGCAAATTTATTAATATAGAATTCTCACTTCAAAGCATACTGAACCGACATCCGATTAATTCAGCTACCCGAATAGGGATTGAATTATTAAAATTCCTGAGAAAAACATCATTACTTCAGCAAAATTTAGTTTCTATCTTCACATACACAAGAAGTCCTCTCAACTGCACTTACACCCGCCTCTCGAAATAACATTTCCAAGTCAGCCAATCTCCAACTATCGGAAATCCTTAGGGCCCAAGCAGTCCCATACAAAGAAAGCTACACAAAACAATCAGAAACGATTACAGAACAACCAAGAGAATAACCATTGAAATAAATGACAAAGCCAGAATAAAGAGAAAAATTGTGTCTATAAAATGATACTAGTTTTCCGAAAAAACAAACAAACAAGTACGATTAAAAGAGAGAAATTAACATGTAAAAATAAAATAGTTGTTTACTTCTAAATTTGAGAACGCACAAGAGCCACCTTTATCTCCTGTCACTACCTCTGCAGACCGCACCTGCATGCCTCAAGCTACCGATCGAAATGATCACGTCCCTCCCCCACTATAGAACAAGATTGCAGCTCAAAACAGCTCTCAGTAAGCAACCTTAAAACGAGGAAAATAGAAGTAAACTATAGTCGAAACGGAAAATGAAATCGATTTAAATTCCATGACTTGCATATAAAACTGAAACCGGAATTCCGTACCTTCCTCGAGCAAGAAATGAAAACTAAAGAGAAAATATATACAGGATACATCACGCCTATAGAACTTTGACATTCATGTAGAATATTTACTCCCCATTCTGATCTCTCTATATTTCAAATTCTCCCTTTATAATTCTGGGAAAGAAGGCTCTATAGGCCTAAATATCGTCATTGAACAGAAAAAAAAAAAAGTCTAAATGCTTCGAGAAGTGCTTTTTCTTTGGGGGGGTGGGGTAATTGAATAATGGTGAGAATGGACAAATTTTTATCAGTACATTATTTTTACATAAAAAAGGCTGAAAACTGATGAGCGCCCTTTGTTGGAATAAAGTACTAAATTAATGGTTAGGAAGAGGGTAATTGCAGAAGAAACAACCAACCCTTAAAAGTTAATGCAAATATTGGTATTTCCAATCGTTATTATTATTGAACAAAGTGATGATCAATATTTAATTTTAACCATTAGGACGACCGATAAGTACTTTAATTTCGCTCCTAGAACTCTTGAAAATTTTTTATAAATACTGCTGAAAATCTCTTTTTACATAGGTTCAATTTAAAAATTTAACTTACGCGTCATATTTTGCCCACACACACACAAAAAAAAAACGTTTTAAGAGGTTGTTAAACTTACAACGGTCCCGAAAAGTTCCACCCCCCCCCTCAAAAAATCCGGTCGTCTTATACTAAATCTCAAACTTCACTACCTGCTTTGAAATCCAAAACACTTGGATTTGCATAATATTACGTCGGCCCCTTATTTTATGTCCGACACCAAAAAATAGATTAAAAAAATATAAAATCTCATTCCACGTAGAATATAATTTAATCTTTCCTGTTCGGTGGAATATTTCATTAAATAAGAAATCCTACACAAGTCTTACGTTCATTTTCACCTCCTAAATCTAAATTCTGTAAGATTTCCGAAATCGGACCTCCCCAACACAATTCTCCTTCCCCTGAAACTAGATTCCGGATCCCCTTGAAATTCAATCCTGCGTGCATGCAAGGTGGGCTACCTATCTTTTTTGAAGTGAATACGAACTTAGTGACTGATTGCACTATAGATATATTTTAAGTTTATTGTCTAAGTTTTAGGACGTTTATAGGAATGCATGTTTTTTAAATAATAACAAATAGATGCAGAAAAAAATCCTGTCCCCAAAAAACTATTTCGTTTTACTCCATTGTAAACAGCGAAAAAAAAATGCATTTGAAATCTTTCAAAACAATATAATTGAAATAAAGGTGCGAAATTAATCCCGAAAAGACTTTTAATCTGAAAAAAAACCCTTGATTTCTCAATAATACAATTTTAGGAATAAAAAATATGAGGTTCATACAAAACAATAGCAATCGATTTCACACTTATGTCCCGATACTTTTACGTTTTTAGGAAAAGTGAAAACTAATTATCTTTTCCATGGTATTAGGATTTTCCAAAAATATTATAGCAATTTGCAAGTGGACTAAATACTTTGTTTACAATGCTGACCGAAAATTAAATTGTCTAAAAACTAATAACTTGCTAGATGGAATTTTGTGGAGGCAAAATGTGAAAAACATTTTATTTTATATTATATATTATGCTAATCGGAGAGTATAGTACAAATAACATTTTAAAAGCTTTTAAAATATTAATTTCTAAAGATATAATTTGACCATTAATTTATGTTAACAAGAGCGTTAATAATTTTTTTACTTCCCTATTTGCTCTTCCCACTATCAAACTCATTTGGGAAATTTATGAAGGCTCTCTGAAGAAAAAAACAAAAAAAAAAATCGTTTTTAAAACATTTTAACAAGAAAAAAAATTAAATGTTAAGAAAATCTGAATGACATATCTTCTTTGATAACATAACTAGTAAGAGTTAAAACAATAATTTGGAAATCGCAAAGATCAACAATCCACTAGCAGAAATATTTTGCAGTTCTTGACCCAACTTTCCTATCAGCTTGGCTCTCACTCCACTCTTGTACCAGCTTTGCCTCTGGTAATAATTACTACAGAACTTATATTGTACAACAGAATGCAGACGTGTGTTGTCCGTAATACTTTAATATTTTCTAGAGATATATTTTCTACAAAGGGTTCATTCCATTCAGAACTACTAAGGTTAGAAAATGAAAAGCTACTGCTAACGTCATTAGATCGCACAGAGTTCCATTGGATGAACGTTTTGGGTTTTGGTTCATTCTAAGAACTTCAGAGTTAAAAGTTTCTTTATCTGGAAGTAGATGGAAGAATGATTTTTTGTAAATATCACTCAACAAAGTGAGAAAAACCCCGTCGGTAAATAGCAGAGTATACAATTCACATACAGCGGAAACAGCATAAAAATGGAAATACCTCCGCATTATATTTATTATCAAGCAAAACGCAGGACACTACAGAAATGTCGTCACGAAAATTACCATACCAGAAAAACGCTGACATTGCACAAATGTAATTATGCTTTTTATGAATCAGAAGCAAAGAAAATCACATGAAAGCTAATATTTTATTAGTGCTATTTTCTTGTAATAAAAGATTAGTCATTATCTGATTCATAGATTTTGTTTATCAGATATATTTTTCTAATCAGTGTGTAATGCTATAATAGATGAGGCCATGCCTACCAGTTTTTCTTTGCAAAAGAAATTGCGATATACTGAATCCGACTTATTTCTTCCAATTGTTCTGACCAGAATACAAATTTTTCTAACCAGATAGGTGAATAATTAAAATATTTTTGTTATTCATACCCTCATTGAAAATGTATATTTCTGTTGTTTAATCAAGATATTTTCTTTATTTCTAAAAAATATTTTTCCCGATTGATCACTCATTTGAGCAGTATCGTTTTCGTTTAGAAGTAGGGAATTTTTCCTACCGCTCCTTAAGAATATAGTTCTTTTTTTCCTCGTGGCTCTTCCCTAAGTTTGGGTTGGGCGGGCCTGCTATAAATAAAAGAAGCTTAATTGTTTATTCTTGCGTACTTCAGTGTTTTAAATTAGCAACACTAAACGTTTACCTGAAAAAAGTTGGCATGAGCATAAAGGAATAACTTTCATTGCTTGCAAAGGAGCCAAAAAGGTCATTCCGTGTCAAATGGGCAATTTAAATTTCATTCTTTCGTTTTCTTGATTTTGCTTAAATTTGATATACAGCTTCAATAGGTATATATTGAAATATGACTCTTTATTATTTTGTGCACACATAATTTTCAAATTAGTCTTTCGTAAATTGAAAAAAAAAAAAAAAAAAACATTTCTTGTTCAACCGATTTTCTTTTAATTGCTTATTATGTATATTTTTGCTTTTAAGTTGCAAATTTCTATAAGTCCTGACTTCAAAGCTATTTAAATGAACTTTTAAATGAGACAGCGACGAACCTAGGGGGAAAGGACACAAGGAGGGTCCCCCACGTCGCCTTATACGAAATCTCAAACTTGTCTACCAGCTGTGAAACTTTTAAATCCAGAATAGGTGTCTTTGTAAAATTTTATTTTAGCCCCATGTATATGTTATACACTAAAAAGAGATTAAAAATAACTATAAAATTTTATTCTATATGGAATATGCATTTAACCTTTCCTGTCTGGTGAAATATTTTAGTAATTGGGAAACCCTACTTAAGTCGTATTTTCAAACCATCTTACTTCTGGGAAGGTCGGAAAACTAAATTCTCAGACACTCCAAAATTTAATTCTCTGGCACTCATCGAAATTAAATTCTCTGGCACTCATCGAAATTAAATTCTCGTACCCCCTCCCAGAGACTAAATTATCAGACTTCCCCCTCATCCTCGAAACTAAATCCTGGGTACGTGACGGAAGTACCCAGGATGAAATATGATTTTCCCTCTTGGAGAATGTTAAAAACCGAAACAGAGGTAAAAATTTGTTAAATGTTTGTACGAGCATATTAAGGAAGAATTCTTATGAAAGCGGAATGACAATAATTTTTCACTATTTGTAGAGAAAATGTGAAATACATTGAAGAAGACGTGGTTTTGAAGAACATTGACATTAAATTTTAAACTTAAAGCTCAATCGATATAATGATGCTTTAAAAAAAAACATTTTGTTCGAATCTTTGGATTAAAAGTTTTGCTGCTTGGACTAGCTTATAATGGTCCAACATAATCAAATTATGACATCTCAACAAATACTCTCTTGCACCAAGCACAATATTTCTACGTGAAGTTTCATTATTGCACACATTAAACGTTTTCAGAAGAAGGCGGAGTATTAAATGAAAATTTTCTGAAATCACAAAGAGTTTAAAGTATATAGAAGTTCTGCATTTAGTAGGAACGTTTAGTTCTGTTAAATCCCCAGAAGTTGCATAATTTTATTCCTGAATCGACTCTAAACGCATTCAAGAGCAAATTCGGATCAAGGATGAGGAGGGGACTTTGCGACGCTCCTCCTTCCCTGAGAATACTAATAACTGGAACGGAAGGAAGAAATAGACATATGTTAATAAAATGTATTTTTGAAAAAAAAATTGTTAAAGACCATCTACTGAAAAGTAAGGAAATAATGTACGCCGGAATGGAGTTCGGTTTATCTTGACCCTCCCCTCCCCCCACACACACATACTCCCACCATTCTTTATTATTATTTATTTTTTTCTAGATTCGGGCTTACATAAGAGTATACTTATTTTGTGATGACATAATTAAACAACCCATTACAGAACCAACAAATCTTTACCTATATTTATTATCAAATAGGGTTTACCACTTGTCCGGGTGAGAGTTAATGCTGTTAGTACGATTCCTCTCAGCAGACCTTCCAAAGCAGCAAGTTAATTTTTTCTGCATTTTACAATTCTCCCACAATCCTCTCTTTCTCTTTCTATGCCTGATAACCTTACAGAATTTGCTGATGCAGTTTTAACAAAATTGGATTCCCTAACTGCACAACAGGACGCAACCATTCCTTACCAAGGAGGACAGCAGAAATATGGTGAATATGAAGGGTGGACATTAAACTGATGGCTGTATAGGAAACTTCATATGAAAATAAGAGTTTCATTACATAAAAATAGCATTGCGTAACAGTTAGATTTGTTATGCGAAGATCAATAATGTTGTTTTAGTATATTAACTTTTTATATGCACTGTATATAAAAAAACGATATTACCTATTGCCTTTAATGTATTTTTTTTTAATTTGATCTCACTGTGATCCTACCTTGTAAATTTTAACCAATGTTATTAACATATTTCTAAACAAACATAACTTCTTTATTCCTAAATGATTTTATCGATTTGTTTTAAATAAAGGTGAAATCATATGGAGAATAATCTTCAAATACGAGGAAAATATTCCCCGTGTTTACGAATACATTGTTGTACTGTGAATGTACTTCAAACAAACTAGTTCATTAGCAAGCGAATTTTACGTTAAATCCTTGTTTTGCATCTCATTTTAAAGCTAAAAAATCTAAAATAAAGCTTTAAAATAAAATCTTATTTATTGCGTAAATTCAAACAACTCGAGATATGAAAAGTGGAAGAAAACGCCTTTTTTTATTTTTATCTGTTTCTGAAAGTTTATGATTTAAAAACTATTCATTTTAACAATTTAATACTTTTTTTCGGTTTCAACATGGGAACTACAAGTATGACAAGTTTCATCAAAAACAACGAGGGGTAAATTTTGGGAACTGACTTTCTTCACATGGCCTCAGTAGATAAAGTAAAAAGATCAGCACTCTGAAATTCAGCGTTGTCAAGACTGCGTGAGCCTACATAGTAGTCTCCAAACGATATATACCCTTGTTCTTTGCATCCTTTGTTGATTTGCTTGTATTCTTTTTGAATTGTTTCATATCACCTGTTTTTAACTTTGGTTGGGAGGTTCTCTGTTTTAAACTCTTTTCTTTTACCTTGTTTTGGCGCATTGCATCCTAAATTCCAAAAAAAAAAACAATCAACCAACCAAAAGATAAATATGTTTCAAACCGATAGGTAGCTGAAAATATTTCTGTAGATCGGAACACTGTGACCAAAATTTATGAACATAATGTTATGTCACTGGGTCACAAAATTACGTAAATCCGTAATGTTTAAAATATGATTTCTAAGAAACATTCAGATTGAAGTTAAGAAAGGGTATATTTTGTGAGGGATCGTTGTTCTGCTGGAGAATTTTCTATCTTGAAGAATTTTAAAAACCGAAACGGAGGTAAAAATTTATTAATTGTTTGTATGAGCATATTTTGCAAGAATTCTTTTAAAACCTACGAAAGCGGAGGGACAATAATTTTTCACTGTTTGAAGAGAAACAAGTTAGAAATATATTGAAGAACACGTTGTTTTAGTGAGTTATGTTCAATATAATCATTTGCCTGACTGAGCCCACTGACCATACACATCACCCCAACTCAACTAACGCAAACACAAACACATCAAATAATTTCTTCACGGATCACGGATTAGTGATTATCATAAATAGAGTACCGACATATAGGAAGCCAATAAATTCCTTCATCATGAAATGTAGTGCCTCCAATTGCAATAAGAAAGGAACAGTTCCCTATGGAATAGTACACTGCAAAATTCAGAGTCCGAAGGCTAGAGTGACTGTTTCATAGAGAATAACTGGAGGCCGTTTAAAATTTTGTTTAGAAATATGTACCTAGTTATATAAATTAGATATAATAAGAAATGGATTTTGCTCCACTTATTGGAAGAACTTGACTGATGATTCTTTAATAAACTGAAATATAGGTGGAATATTCAGATCCCTACGAATGAATAAATTATGCACGAACCACGAAACTACAGCTGATGATCTCATATATTTATTCCGAAACGACTGAAGTTTCTTCAGATGATTAATTCCATAATGACACCATATAGGTGAGGCATAACATAGGAAAGGTCGAAAGGTGATCCTGTACAGTGTAGAAGTTTATTCTACAAAGCAAATGACGAGTTACTGCATACCAATGAATTTAATTTACATCTCAAACCTTCAGTTTTATTGACAGCTACTATGATATGATGACTTCAGATGAGGTTACTATGAATTACTATTCGAAATATTTTGCAGAACCTCACAAATTGATGTGTTCATCAAAAACTTTAACGTTAGGAGAGCTCAGAAAGTCGCTTACTTAAAAAAAAAGCAAAGCTCAACTTTTCGAGGTATTCAACTGGATCCTCAATTTGCTGCGCCACATTTCAAATTTGGTTAACATCTATTGAAGACTTTTTACTGCTAAACCAATATTTTCGTCAAAATACGCACCTGACATATAGGTTTATCCCTCAAGTTACACGATACTGTTTAACGCGGTCAAAAAATGTAACCAATTTTTCGATTTATACGATGTCTAGACTCGGTTTTACATGGTCAAGAAAATGCAAAACAGTTTCGGTTTACACGATTATAATTCGGTTTTACTCGGTAAAGATTCAAACTTTTTTTATACACGTAGATGCAATACATATTATGAAATAACAGTGGCATAGCGATAAGTGAGATTATTACAACAAACTGTCATAACAAAGTGAAAATCAACTAAACGATTTTAATTGCTACACTTATTTTGAAGAATAAATAGATAATAGTAAATTCCATAATAACACCATTAATAAAATTGTCACCTGTAACAATTTATATTTATATTAATTCGCTAAATTTATATTTTTGCCATTGTAATGCAATCTGTCTCGCAACATTTTAATGAAATAAAAAGCCTGTATTGAATCAACAGTGAGATCCGACTTTTCTAGACTGAATTTTTCAGACTAGTAAAAACCACGTTTTACTTAATTGTTAGCAAGTTTCACTTTATAGATTATTTTATAAAATGCAGCTGATTCGTAAGTACACTGTTTCGCAAAATGCAAAATGCTAATTTTACAAAATAAAGCACTAAGTGTTGGTACAAATGATTAATTTCTAATTTATATTCATTTCATAATTATCATTCATTCCAATTTCGTCTTGAAATTCGATAGGGTACGTCTCATTAATGATGAGTATTTTTCGTGACCAAAAAGAAATGCATAAGAAATTAATCTATCTGAATTAGTCCACATGGAGTACAAAATAAGTTACATTAATGCTTTTTATTATTGCTGAATTAAAATCTGAGGTAAATATGAATAAATAAAACTTTTAATATTCATGTTATTCATAGCAAGCATTTTATTTCGGAACCCATCCCCCTTTTTTCCATATATTGTTGCTGTAAATTTGCACGGTTTTTGTTTACACGATGATTTCCCGGAATCTATTTACCTGTAAACCGAGGGATGGCTGTACATCGATAAGATCTATCAAAATCCTGATTTCCAGATATATTTGTTCAGAATTTGAAGTGTTATGAAAGGTGAAATAGTTCACGCCATTGTGAGTCATGATTTTTCTTTCTGCACTTAATTGCTGCAAAAATAATATATATTCAACTATTTACTACAATAAATATACAGTGGCGGAAATTGGAAAAAGGACAGCATTAACAATTGAAGCGTAATCGATGAGATTTATTTAGCAGAAACAACTTTTTGAGAAAGGGCAGTGATCACACGTGTGAAGTGATTCAATGTTTATTTTATCTTTTAATGAGTATTACATTTTACAGAAGGCACATTTTAATTAGGTGTTGAACCTCCTCGAGCAGCAATTCAGGCTTCCAATCTGTCATGAAATAGGTCGTACAAATGCTGGATATCACGCTGGGGAATACCATTCCATGCGCTTTCAACTTGGACGGTAATTGGCTACGTCCACACTTGTGCGTTTTACGTGCGCTACATGCACGCGCTGTGGCGCATGCGTGTAGCGCACGTTACGCATGCTCAAAGGCATGTCTCAAATCATTTGAACGGCGCCGTTTTCAGTAACGCACGTAGTAGCGCACATGCTTCCACCAGCAGTGGATTTTTGTTCAACATTCCGTGCAACTTCGTAGTTTGTCTGCAAGATTTCGTTCTGTTTTTGTGATTATTGAACTTGTGTTTTTCTTTTTTTTTTCAAAACAAACATTGGCTTTTATAAATTATTATTAATAAATATATTCGTTATAGAACATAATACATTATTCGTTATAAAATTATTATTCATAAAATAATAATAATATTATTACAAAAAATAAAAATAACACCTTCATTTATAATATTTTCATTAAATGTTTCACTATATATTCTACCTATGTTATATAACTCTACAAGTACTTGTTTTGACCTGATATGGAACCTTCAGCCGACATGAAGTAATTCGTATTCATTCATACGGTCCTGCCATATTTTAGTCCTACCGGCATCATAGCAGCATTAGTTACGTCCATTGCAACTTCACGCCTACACTGGTGAAAAATTGAAAACTATTTGGCGCACAGGTGTAGACAGTTGAAGGCATGCGTTCAACGCATTCCATATAAGGCATGCGCTAGACTACTCGGTGTTGAAAAGCTGAATTAAAAGTTGAAAGTGAAGTTGAAGATGAAAGCGCACGTGGGGACATAGCCATTCAGGATTGGTCTTTGCCTGCCGCAGTTCGCGAAAGAGTCTTTGTCCGATACAGTCCCAGACACGCTCGTTTGGAGACAAGTCCGGAGAGCGTGCTGGTCAAGGAAATTGGTGCACTGCCTAAAGAGTATGTTGAGTTGCCTGGGCGGAGTATGGGGGGGCGTTGTCCTGCTGGAATATCGCATTTGGGATTACACTGAAATATGGCAGGACGACAGGCTGTACGATGTCACTGACGTACGTATTGCTATTCAGTGTACCCCATACAAACACCTGACACCTACGAGAGTGATAGCTAATCGCTCCCCACATCATGATGTCCGGTGTGGGCCCTGTGTATCACTGGAGAATGCACGATAGAAGAAGCCACTCACCTTGTCGCCTGGACACATAAACGACCATCAGACGCTAAAAAGCAGAATCGGCTTTCATTACTGAAGACCACAGACTACAATTCTTCCCTTCAATGAACTCGTTTTTGACACCACTGCAAACGTGCTCGGCAGTGACGAGGTGACAGTGGTAACTGTGCCAGCGGCACGTGTGCCCGTAGTCCCGTTTCCAAAATACGATTGCATATCGTTCTTACAGATACCCTTGGCACGACAGAAGATAGAATTTGTGACGCCATAGCCATCCGCTCTGCCACCATTACCCTCTGGGTACGCCGATCCTCTTGTGCATCCATAACTCTATGTTGCCCGAAACTACATCTGCGAGTGTGCGAATGCTCTTCTGACCATCGTACCACTGTCGATACCTTTTGTCCAACGCGATATGCAATTTGACAAAAAGACCAACTTGCTTCCCGAAGACCCACTATACGACCTTGCTCAAACTCCGCTAACTCAACAAAAGTTGCGCGCTTACATTGTCAAGGCATGGTAGCTTCTGGTAGTGCTTTCTGGCATGGTGCCATTGAACAACACGACACAAGACGAATAATTTCTTTCTTCACACCCTAGTCCTTAAATACGCGCTGTGTATATTTGCATGTTGTCGTTCTCAGTGACGTCATTTCATCCAATGACTTTCAATCTTGAATCACGGTTTCCGCTGCCCTTAATTATTAACATATTATAATATGACGTTCGTAAAGGAATTTCTTCTGGATGTCCTTTTTTTAACTTCCGCCAGTGTATTTCCAGAAATTCAAGTGATGATTCAGCATTTATAAATATTGAAGAAAAATCATTTGAAATGAGAAGAATGGAGCATTTATTCTTAAATTATCTATTTATCCTAACTTTCAATACTGAACGAGTATTTTTGAAATCACGATTTTGTAATATTATATTGAGATCTTTAACTTTATTTTAGATTTAAATTTTCTGCAAAACATTTGAAATTAAAATTTTGAATCAGTTTTCTGTTCACATAAAATGAAGTTGTGCTTTAAATTTTTGGCACCAGTATTTTTCGTTTTAAAATTCTGGAAATAAAATTTGCATGTGAAAATTCATATTAATAAATTTAATTTTATGGAATGCGAAGTAAGAGAAAAAAGTAATATTTATTCGAAAATATAGTAAAAATTATTGAGTGGTACTTCTGTATGTGGCGTAGAAACTGTATATAGTTTGAGAAGTTTTCAATAAAATTTTGTTATGTCTCTCCTTTAGAAGGCACATGGATTAACGTCCCATCCGAAGGACACAAAGAGGACACCTTGTGTCCGTCGGATGGGTCATTAATCTCTCTTTACAAGCTCACGTGTGTCCCCTTTTTGACCGATAATATGGTTATGGGGGAGTGGAGTGGATGGGTTAACTGAGATAAATATCAACGCTAACAAAGATGGAACTCGAACCTGGGAACTACAGTTTACGAGTGATACCGACAAAGTCAACCACCGCTCCAGTTGTTTAATAATAAGAATAAAAAATAATTAAAATAATAAATAGAAAAGGAAAACGAAAAACCTTGAATAATAATAATCGGAAAACTCAGGTCCAGTTGAAAATCTAACCGAGGAACCTTAAAAGTAGATGAAATAGGTCTCGCTGTAGTTCTGAAAACAATTAGAACGATAAGTGCAAAATTTGCTCTCAGTAATTTTTTTTTTCATTTTCCCCCCTTTTCTGTAAAATAATTAAGATCATCTGCTATGTATGGACACCTTAAATAATTTATTACCTTAATATATATTTATAATTTCTTTCTCCTAGAAAAATTCTTTACCATTCAATATAAAGACAGGTACTTAAGCAAGAAAATATTTTTCTGCTCTTAAACACATTTTATTGATAGGGATACCTTCAAATAAAATTAATGCTTTCACTTTCCTAACGAAACAAACTCATACAATGTACGAGCGATGAAATTGCTCGTGAAAGTGGAATGATATTCTTTGATTTTCTTGGTCACTCGACAGACAGCTTCCAACCACTGGACGTATCATTTTTCAAACCTTCAAACGCCTTATTACGTAGATGAGGGAGTGAAATGATTTCGTGCTGAACGTAGACGTATGTGATCAGTTACAAGTAGCCACCATTCTCTAAAGGTCTAGAAATAGGGAGCAACTTTTCTGATCACACTAAATTGCTTTGCTCACGCAGGAATATGACCAATGTATCGTAACGTATTCCAACATCGTTTTTCTATTAGATATATCTTCCTAGTAGACAACGACGATTTTCCAGAAGCAATATCATGTCACATCGTGAAACCATTACTACTCACATCCAGACATAATGGTTTGCCTGTTGAAGATTATTATTTGGTTGATCCAGAGTCAGTTGAATGGACTCTTTCTTACTATTTTAAATTCAATGTATAATGTTCCTGCCAAAAAGATGTATTTATCATCTACCACAAGTTGTTTCACCTGCAAGAATATAAGCCGAAAATGAATCAATACTAAAAAGTAACGTTCTCACTAGCAGTATGTACATATTACTGGAGGAGAAGACTTGAGTAAAGAGAAAACAAGCAACACAATATGAAAGGGTAAAAAGAGCGGAGCAGTCACCAATAAAGGACAAAAATATACATATTGTGAAATATGCATTTAAGTATCTGTTGAAGATATTTTTAATGTTTGTTACGTAAAAATGAAATCCATGAAAATGATGATGTTTTGTACTTTTCTTCGAATGCAATGTTTTCAACAGTTCTTGCTGTAGTGGGTCTGATATGATTCGCAACAGAATGATAACGACCAGTGAAACATGACTTGAAACTGCCGCATGGAAGTGTCGTTAACATTATTCAGGACTTAAGGTTTAACAAAGTGTGTTCACTTTGGGTGCCCCTAGCACAAACAACAGTGAAACGATGGCTGAGCAATAAGGATGTGGACATCTGTCCATAAATAACAGAAAAACTCTTTTCCGCGATATGATAATTGTGTTAATCTTGCGGAGACTATGTCGGAAAACAGTGGGATGATAGTAGAAGTACACTGCACTTTCTGAATGTCTAATAGTTGCCAGATGCCTTTAAACACATTGGATTCAAAATTTCGCCCTTGGTCTGAGTGGAGTTTCATAGGTACTCCATACCTAATAATCAAATTACTATCATCTCTGCAACTGTTGTTGCTTCCTGGTCTTGGATGGGATAGACCACAGGCCACTTCGTGAAATAATTCATTACCACTAATAAAGAGCGATTTCCATCATGTCCTAGGAAACGGACCCATTGCATTAATGGTTATTCTCTCAAAAGGGGCACCAACGTTATACGTCTTGCAGCTTACCCTGACTCATAATCTTAGGGCCTTTCTTTGCTGCACAGGCTTCACATTGCCTACGCCATCTTTCAACGTCTGCCGACTTTTCAGCCTTTCGTTAATATCTTATTTACACCAGTGTCCTCTAGTGCCACTATCATGCACATCTTCCATCACTAGTTCCACTTGAGAGCGAAAATTATCTGCCAACGGATCAGTTGTCCAGTGGGATTCTCTCATCTCCTGCATAATACACCATCTTTCACTTCTAAGGAGTCCCACTGCGCCTAAGAACTTTAGTAGTTGGGCTATACCTCTTATAGGTCTTATATCAGATTTTTCAATCAAATTTATTATTGGCCTTATATCTTCATCGTCTAGTTGGGTTTTTCTAATTTTAATTGGGCTCCAGATATTAGTAGTATCATTATCATTGTTTTCTTGTGTCGATGTTATTTGTCTTATGGACATTATATCTCTAGTACCATATTTCAACTCTGCATTATAGCAATGTTTACAGTTATCAATATATGGAAGTCTGGAAAGGGCATCTGCATTCCCATGGAGTTTGCCAGTTCGATGCTCAATGGAGAAATTGTACTCTTGCAACCACTGTATCCGCCTAGCAATTTGTCTTTTAAGGTTTTTAAAGTTTAATAGCCACCAGAGTGCAGCATGATCGGTACAAATAAGAAATTTCTGGCCATAGAGATAATGATGAAAATGTTCTATTGCTTTTACTATTGCTAACAATTCTTTTCATGTGACGCAATAATTTCGTTCTGGTTAGGACAAAGTGCCGCGGAAAAAGCTTGCTTAAACTGTTGGAAGGCTACTTTACATTCGGTGGTCCACATGAACCGCTGACCCTCTCTGTCAGACGATCTTGCGATGTTGGAGAAACCCTTGACAAATCTTCTATAGTAAGTGCAAAGTCCAAATAAAACTACGAAGTTGATAAACATCCTGTGGTGGAGGACAGTCTCTTACAGCTTCTATCTTACTAGGATCAGTCTTAATCTCTGATGTAGTGATGACATGACCAAGTAGTAGTCTTAATCCCTGATGTAGTGATTTCTTGCTGGTACAGTTTACACTTAGTCGGTCACAATTTTAGTTTGGCTGCCCTAAGTTTTACAAATACTTGACGAGATTTCTCTAATGTTTCTCAAAAGTCTTTTCAAGAACAATGATATCGTCCAAGTATACTAGGCAGACTTCCCAAAACAAACCTTTGAGCACCGACTTCATTAGTCGTTCAAACATCGCAGGTGTATTGCAAAGTCCAAATGGCATCACTTTAAACTGCCAAAATCCATTTCCTGTGATGAAAGCTGTTTACTCACGGTCTTCAGGATGTATACCAACTTGCCAATAGCCACTTTTCAAATATAATGTCGATAACTATTTTGACCCAGATAGTGTCCAGTGTATCAGCAATCCTGGGTAAAGGAAAGCAGTCTTTCTTTGTTATATCAATCTGCAGTAATCCACATAGAATCGGATAGATCCATCATTTTTCTTGACAAGAACCACTGGTGATGTCTAGGGACTCGATGATGGTTCTATAATATCTTGGGCTTCCATGTCCCTTATGAGTTGTCCTGTTTCCTCCCGTTTTGCTAATGGAAGCTTCTTGTTGGTAGATGGATTGGAGGAGAATCACCAGTGTTGATCTTATGTTATGTCAGGTAGTATGGCCATAATCATTTGATGTAGCAGAAAAATATCGGAAAAACTCTTTCAGTAGGTTCTCGGCCTTGGCAGCTTGGTTTTCAGTTAATAACTTCCTTGTTTCTCTTCATAAGAAGTCAGTAAGATGAGAGAGGATGTCTGTATGGTGTTTGTTTGAGTCAGTAACTTCTATTGTGTTTACACTTGTTATCCTTGTAACAGGTTTACATTATGCTACTTCTTCACCCTTTTTCAATATTCTATTGGATTTGTTACAGTTCATCACTTTGATATGAATCTGTTCTTTACCTACTTTGTCTAAAGTCCTTGCAACCAGGACACCATGAGCCAAAGTTCCTTTACCAGCGGCATCAGTGACCGACAACTGGAAGACTCCAAACGTCTCTGCCTGATGTCAATGGACTATAACATCACTTCGTGGTGGGATCTCTGTGTCTTCCGTCACAAATACTGTGCACACTTCATAAAGATTCAGATGTTCGGCTAAGCTCTTCTGTCTTATAAATGAGTAAGCTGTAACTGGGTTTAATATTGAATTCATGCTTATTTACGAAATCAAGGCCTAATATGCATTAATTGTAGATGTCAGCGATGTTAACAGGATGGCGTACAAGACAGCTACCAACTCTTATGTTTAGTTCCATCCTTCCACGGATTTTAGATTTTAGCACTATCTCCAGTAACTGTTTGTAGGGTTATATTAGACAGTCTAGCATTCCAGTTTGGGTGAGATATAATCTACACTATATCTGTTCTAAGTAAACTCACATTTGCACTAGTGTCTACTATCATAGTCAACTAGTGTCAACTAAACGGCAAGGTACTCCATTCATGGTTCCATCAGCTACCAATCCATTGCCCCCAGATTGTCTCCCCCACTATCTCCATTAATGCGCTCATCATCAGTGTTGATGCGTGGGCGACTTCCCCTGGGGCCAATCAATCAATAGCCAGCCTTTGCCCTTCACGTTGTTTCCGCTGGTTTTGTTGTCTGTTAGACTTACTTAAACTTTTCACCCACCACTTTTAGCAGTTGGCTCCAATATGTCTAGTCTTGCCACAATTCCAATATTCTATATTTGTAGAAGTCCTTGGAGAGGAATCTTTTATCTCTTTCAAAACGGATAGTGTGAATTTGGTTAGTTCTTACATTTCACTATTGTTTTCCACAGTTTCTTCTGCATTCGCAAATCTCACTGTACATTTGTTCGCTTGGGAGGAAAGCCTGGAGCACTCGTACTTCATGGCATGTACTGTACTACAGCTAATATAAAGGACTCACCTTCCACCATCCTCAGTGATTGTGGAGTCTCAGGGTCAGCAGTAGCATCAATAAATTGTAATTGAGCTAAGTTATATTGAATATCAGGTAGACAATTATTATAAGCCAATCTAGTTAAGCGCTCAATATCTCTGGCAAGTTCATGCACAGTTTCACCACTCTTCTGCATGCGATGTTTAAATTGAGTCATATCATATTGTTTTAAATAACTATCACCAAATTTGAGTTCTAATGCAGATACCAAACTTTGATATTCAAGTCATTTTTCTTCTGGAACACTGTAAAACTTCCGCAGCAGAATTTCTTAGGGAAGCTGCAAGAAAACTGGCCTAAATTTAATTCCACTCATTAGCTCTGACAACGACTTCAAATTCCATTTTCAATACCAAACTTGATTCTGTTAAATCCAATTGTGAACGCCAGTTTCAGATTTTAAGAAATGGAATGTTACCTTCTTCTTGTGATAACGGTAATTGTTTTGACAGTAATTTTTTTATACATATCGCTGGAAACACAACTAAACTTTCACATCTTGGATAGTATTTGAAATACAATTTGAAATCATCGCTAGAGCTAATGAGTGGAATGAATTTCAGAAGGCGTTTTCTTGCAACTTCCTTAAGAAATTCTGCTGCGGAAGTTTTACAGTCTGTTCGAGAAGAAAAACGACTTGAATATCAAAGTTTGGTATCTGCATTAGAAATCAGATTTGGTGATAGTTATTTAAAACAATATTATATGACTCAATTTAAACACCGTATGCAGAAGAGGTGAAACTGTGCATGAACTTGCCAGTGATATTGAGCGCTTAGCTAGATTGGCTTATAGTAACTGGTCTACCTGATATTCAATATAACTTAGCTCAATTACAATTAATTGATGCTACTGCTGACCCTGAGACTCCACAATCACTGAGGATGCTGGAAGGTGAATCCTTTATATTAGGTGTAGTACAGTACATACCATGAAGTACGAGTGCTCCAGGAGATCAGTGAGACAAACGCACAGTGAGATTTGGGAATGCAGAAGAAACTGTGGAAAACAACAGTGAAATGTAAGAACTAATTAAATCCACACTATCCGTTTTGAAAGAGATAAAAGAATCCTCTCCAAGGACTTCTACAAACATAGAATATTGGAACTGTGGCAAGACTAGACATATTGGAGACAACTACTAAAAGTGGTGGGTGAAAAGTTCAAGCACGTCTAACAGATAACAAAACGCGCGTAAGCAACTTGAAAGGCAAAGCCTGGCTGTTAACTGCTTGGCCCCAGGGGAAGTCGCCCACGTTTAAACACTGCATGGTGGAGACAATGATTTGGTAGCTGATGGAACCACGAATGGCGTTCCTTGCCGTTTGATAGTAGACACTGGTGCAAATGTCACTTTACTCAGAATAGATATAGTGAAGAAGATTATACCTCACCCAAACTGGAATGCTAGACAGTCTAATATAACCCTACAGTCACTGGAGATCGTGCTAAATCCCATGGAAGGATGGAACTAAACATCAGAGTTGGTAGCTGTCTTGTACGCCATCCTGTTTACATCGCCGACATCTACGATGAATGCATATTAGGCCTTGATTTGCTAAAGAAACATGGATTCAGTTTTAGACCCAGTGATAGCTTACTCATTATAAGACAGAAGAGATCCCTGTGCTTTGCCGAACACCTGATTCTTCATTTTTAAATTGATTCCACGCTAAGTTGTTAGTGGCATAATTCTCACGCTGAAACACGAGCATCAAAATGATATATCATATCACAAGTTCACTGCAGCACGTTCATCTGTCGTAACAATATTATTAGCTTTATGCAATGCTGAATTTCCCGTTTATTGTTCAAAATGAAAAAAGTTACATATTCTCATCTCTTCGGATTCAGGATAAATCAATCAGTTTATATAACATAAAATATTTGTTATTAGTATATTAAAATATTATTGAATTTTTTAAATTAATTACTAACGTTTTTGAAAATTAAGAGCAACAGGTTAAAATTTAACCATAAGAATTCAATTAAAACGCATCTGAATTTAAAATGTGTTTTTGTTAGTAAGTTTTGTTTGGATCAAAATATTCTACCACCAATATTTAATCATATATCCATCATAAATATATATTTTACAATATTACTTCAAATTTCACATTTTATACATTTAACGCTTACTAACGATGTAAATTAAAGTATTTTGGCGGATTTAATAATTCTGAATCATACTATTTCATTAGTACCTATTTAACAAAAAATCATACTTTTTCCTTAATCTCTTAAAACAAAACATATGAGTTTTCCCACCTCCCCTGGGTAAAGGATACAAATTCCAATACCTATCCAACCCAAAAAGAATTTTTATTTTATCTCTAAACACGAAAACTATGAATTCCTCTCCTCAGGGGTAACAATAAAAATAATTTTTGTCATGGAAACTTCCTAATCTTCATCTTTCACAATCAAAATTTCAAATTTCTAGGATTATTATTACTATTATATTAAAATATCCTTAAACAGTTTGAAACTAATTATTAAATTATAGCAAAACTAAAAAATAGCAGGTAACCAATAGTCTGCCAATTTTCCCTTAGTCACGTTATCCTGTTATCCTGTAAATTGCAGTTTTGTCGTTCCTTGCATTGTTTGCAATGGTCGTTTAATTTTTTTTTTCATTTTGAACACTTTCCGAGAGTGTTAATCGTAATATTTCATCAATACCTTTCCAACCCGAAAATAATTTTGTCTCCAAAAACAAAAAAGTTGAATGTATAGACAGAAAGACAATAAGTGAAAACATTAGATCGTTTCTTCGAAAATGAGCTAAAAACCAACTGATCGAGAGTAAATCATGTTGTATAAAAATATAAAGTTCAACTACGAAATATAGATATATAATAATATAAAAGGTAAAAAAAAACTTAAAAGGTAAAGTTCTAAAAAAGTTCCATTAAGCATGCAAGTTAAATTCCCTTCAACTATAGGGGATAATCAAATTTCATTCATTTTTATCTCGCGTAATAATACGCATTAATAATTCTGCCATATTATTTGATCATTACCACGAAAGCAATAAATTAATAGCTTTCTTTTTAATAAGGTGTTTAGGTCTGGCAATGAAGTTCAATAATATAATTTTCTTAATAGTGTGGGGCAAAGAGGAGCTGGGTTATTTCTAACTTCAGCATGAAATCGACATGAGCCCCTGGTCTCATATCATGGATTTTAATATTTATTATTTCCCCTTTCCTAAATAAATTGAATTCTAATATTCTGTAAATTTTATAACTTATTTCAATAAATAAATATTTTTAAATTTCGATTGCGATACAGATTCTTCGTCTACTTCCAAAATAATGGCGATCGAGCTCAGGCCACATGCAAGGGACTTCAATTAGAACAATGTTTCACGACCTTCTTTAATCCCTGGCTTTCCCCGCAATCAGCAGCGACCTTATGTTGCCAGTGGCAAGCATAGCCATTCCCAGCTGTTGCCACTACCCAAGCAGTCAATTGTGAGGTTCTCTCTGACTACCATTAATTGGCAGTTCACGACAGGTGGTGCAGCTTTTGCTTTATAAAGGACAAAATCTAGTACACAAATGTGTCAACACGGAGACAAGGGACGTCGTTCTCTGAACTTAGCCCTATTTAATTGATAGACTTAAGGACCTTCTAACCAGTCTCCAAATCATTTTGTGTCACACCGTAAACCATTTCGTGATATAGCATTAAGCTTAATCTAACAATGTTCTAAATGTTTTTAGGCAATTTACCAAAAACTGATTTTTATGTAATGCATATACACATTTCATGTCGGTGCCTGCTTTGTAACCAATTTATATCATATACCCCTATCCCCACCAATGTGGGGCAGGGGTTGACTCTATAAGGCTTGTCCCAAATGTGCCTTGGTAGAATTTTTTTCTCTTTATTCTTCAAGGGAGAAAGGGATGCCAATGAGAATAGAAAAACACCGCCACTCTGATAGGACCTTTAACAATGAATTTGATTTAAGAAAGTTCATACTTAGGGTGACCAGTCGTCTTTGGATGAAAAACTCTGTCCCCGAAGAATAGATGTGCCTGGATTTTATTTTTAGATACTATTTTAAATATTAAAAAATAACTGTGCAGCATGAGTAGATCTTTTAATATTAGAGCAGTAGTGTCAACACTATTATAAAAAAATCGATGATGCAAAAAATCGATGTGCAGGTGACTGAAATATTAAGGCTAGGATTTTAAAATGAAAGTTGTTTATTACGAGCTGTAAACGAAGGTAACTAGACTTCCACCGAATATGGAAAATCCCCCAAATGGATTTTGAAAAGTCCCCCGATCTTCTTCTGTAAATCTTATCATTATTGTCATACCCTACGCACATCGAAAAACATGCAGGGCGATATTTGAGGCCAAGCTTCGATCAGATTCCTAACAGCTGATCAATGGATTTCTACTCCAAAGTTTTTGGATTCCTTGGAGTCTTTATGATTTGGCCATTTAGCGCAATACACGAGAAAAAAAAAGTGATCACAGAGGTAAATCAACAAAACAACCCCTGTTACAACAAAATAAATGACGAAGTTGACGACGATAACGGCAGCACCACCACCAAAAACAACAGAAAAAGCATCTATTATTAAAAATCTAATTTTTGATAGTTCTGGAAAAGACCTTGCGCAAATATCGCCCTTATGTTTGATGAAAATGCACTTCCAGTAGTTGCCGGACTTTTTTCACTAGTGATAGGTCGCACACCCCTGTGGTACTTGCATCACAGGTATCATCATTTGGCTAATGACACTGGGCAACACACAAAAAGGCTTTGAAATGAAAATAGCCAATCTTTACTAATTTCGAGGTGCTGAACACGAAAATGACAATAAAATTGGTCGATTGGCTCTTGTTTAGAAGATACAGAGATTTATAATCGACTCAGTCCGCTTTGAGTATATAGGTAACCATTTCGCAATGCTGTATTTTAAACACCAGATTTGAACATATTGCGTTGTATTGCATCAGCCCGCTATTCTCACAACCCCGGGAGATATTGCATCATTGTCTGATGCAATGTAGTTAAGTCATGACATTGCGGCTTTACGATCGCGGACAAAAGATAATGCAATCGCTAAGTTGTAAGCGATTTCTCGTAGGATGAGAAAATCTTTTGAGCGACTCCCATTTACCCGAGTCATAAGTACAACCAAGTGATCCTTGCAGTTTTAATCCAGCAGCAGTGATGCCTTGTAACCATGTTAATGGTGCAGATACATTTTGTTACATTTGTGGGGGAGTGACGATTGGAAGCCAGAAAAAGGCCATCACTCCAATAGTGAAAGCGTGTATGAGTTTTATTTTGGATGCAAAATCGAGGACAAGGACAAGGTCTGGGCTACTGCACACATATGCTGCAGTAGGTGTGCAAGAAATCTTCCGAAGTTGCTGAAAGGCGAAAAAGTGGTGATGCTGTTTGCTGTTCGTATGGTTCAGAGAGAGCCAAGCAATCACGCAAATGACTGCTATTTCTATATGGTTCCACCTATTTCTGGAGGCATCACAAGGAAAAAGAAGTGGACAATAACATAGACGAATATACAATCTGCTGTCTGACCAGTTCCGCATAGCAAAGGCCTTCCCATTCCAGAATTTCCAAAATAATTTTCCATCGATTAAGATGATGAGGAGGGAGGCGCGTCGGGTTCACCGCAGACGTCCGGTCCGGTTCACCGCTGCCTTCGGTGTCTAATGATGATCCATACGCCTACAATGGTGCGTCATCTGCACCACACATTCTCACCGAAGAAGAAATGAATGATGTTGTTCACGATCCGGATCTGTCCAAGGCCAAAGCAGACTTACTTGGACCAAGACTTAAACAATGGAATCTTCTCAAAGAAAATGTCCGAGTGACTTCATTTCGAACTCGTCATGAGAAGTTTTGCGCCTTATTTCAGAAAGGAAGATGACCTTGTGTTCTGTTTCGATGTAGATGGCCTGATGAAAACCCTCGGAATCAAACATGACCCTCAAGAATGGCGACTATTCATAGACTCCTCGAAATCTCAAGGCAGTGTTGCTGCATAATGGAAATCGACTTCCATCCATTCTGGTCGGGCACACTGTCCCAAGAAAGAAACCTATGACAACCTAAAACAGCTGTTGAACTGTCTTCAAGACAGCAAGTATGGCTGGCATCTCTGTTGTGACTTGAAGGTAGTGGTTCTCTTGATGTGTCTGCAGCTGGGATATACGAAGTGCTGCTGTTTCTTATGTGAATGGTACAGCCGAGCAAATACTTTGCATACGTGAAGAGAAACTGGCCTTAGAGGAAATCTCTGAAGGTTGGACAGAAGAATGTGGAACACCCAGCACTGGCAGAAACGCACAAAATCCTGCTACCGTCCCTACACATCAAACTCGGTGTGATGAAAAACTTCGTAAAAGCCATGGACAGGACTGCATCAGTTTTCAAGTACTTGTATGAAAAATTCCCTCGACTCAGCGAAGGGAAAATTAAAGAACGAATTTTTGTGAGTCCTCAGATCTACGGGCTGTTTAGAAACCAGATGTTTGACATCCCGCTTCAGGGTGGCGAGAAAAAGGCTTGGGACGGGTTTCGAAAGGTGTCAACTAAATTCCTCGGGAATGTCAGGGCAGACAACTACAGGAAACTGGTTAAGGACATTTTGTTTCTGTATCACAAACTTGGCTGCAATGTGTCCTTAAAGTTCCACTTTCTACATTCCCACTTAGATTTCTTCTCCGACAACTATGGCATTGCTAGTGATGAGCACGGTGAACGTTTTCACCAGGACATTGCAATGATGGAGAAACGATACCAGGGAAACTGGTCCACTTCAATGTTGGCTGACTACTGTTGAACGCTCGCCAGAGATGATCCTGAGCAGATGTACAAGCGACGGGCAAAGTGACGTCGGAGGTAGAAGCGGAGTTTTACCGATGCATGTCATATGTGCGTGTTACTCTATTATATATGTAAATATTGCTGATTTCTCAGAAATCGTAGCAAATTTTGCATCTTTATTGTCATATTCATGTTCAGCACCTGGAAATCTTTAAGAAATGCCTACTTTTATCTCAGAAGCATGACTTTTATGAAAATTTGTTGACCAGTGTGATCAAAGGGACCAGCGTTCGAGGCCATGGTAAGGCATGTATATCTGTATTGTCGTTCTGCTGCCACGCCTACCTCACAGACCTTATCTATGGTGAATTACACTGAGCTCCTATCAGATCTCTATGGCAGACAGCTGCTTGAAGAGGAATTTATTTTTAAATTTAATAATGTAAGTTTCTGTATTAAACATTATTTTAATATTTTAACCATACGTTCCTATGATGGAGGAAAATGCACATGGCGAGATCCTCCCAGAGTACAATCACCCGTATCGTTCACCGTATATTAAGTATAAAATTGGAACCGTCCGCAGCTTTGTTTGCTGCTAAATTCATTACATTTAACATTGTCGGGGTAAACGTCCTTTGGAAAATCAATAGGATATCTATCCTATAATAGGATGAGAGTTTGAAACTCTCAGCAGAACAGTAATTCTCCACAATTCGGGTTCGAGACGCAAGGACTGATTTTGACTCCAGAAAATCGGTACATCCCCAGGCATACAGCAAGCAGGCTGTTGCCCCAAATTTAAATATTAATACATGGGAAAACAAATAGTGGCATATTTAAAGCGTAGGGTGATAAGTTGCATCGATTTCGGAAAATATTTTGGGAGCGCCAAAGTTTGCGGAAAAAAATGACATTAAAATATGAGAGTTCACTGTATAATCTCTCAAATATGAGAGCAATTCGATATACGTTTCGTCATCATACATTTTCATCTGAGGTCCAGCTTAAATTCATTTTGAGTATCCTAGGGCATCCAGAAGTTTTAAACACAATCCATCTCTCATTGGTAATAAATGCCCCTATTCCACTCCCCTGCATGCTCATGCTTGAAATGGTTTTATAATTCTAGAGATTTTGCGTCCATTACACACACAAAGGAACAGCTCCTCAGGCTTTCCTTTTTGCTGCAGAAATTAAATTGAAATAATAGAATTCTGCAATATGTTGCACTCCCGGTAAAATAAATGTTAGTAGCTAAAGAATTTTTTTTTCTTCAAAAAGCTATAACTGAATGACTACTGGAAAGTAAACTCCACTGAATTATTCATGGAGGATTCTATATTTTTCTTGGATATTTTGTGTTAGATTTTATCACACAGATATGACTATTTCTATCTTCACGTGGGGAAAGAAAAATTCTCCTGCAAGTACGCTACTTAAAACAGTAAAATTTTAGGTGGAACTGCAACTAAAGAATATGAATCTGAATTATTAAAAATAGTATAAGTATAATAAACTTTAATCATGCAATTTTGCATTCAAGAAGTAGTTCTTCTGTTTTTTTAAAATAATTTAAGATATCAGAAAACCTCTCCGATGTCCAATGCAAAATAAAACCTTTGGCATACCTGTCTGTGTGTCTGTGACTGGCCACTATTTATAAATTCTGCGCTATTACACAAAATCTACATGATTCTACCTGATAAATTTGATCTCGTTCCGAAAGGGCATGCAATCTTTATCCCCATTTGGTATTTTAATATTGAGTTCGAAAAATTATTGTTTGCTTGGATCAAGGAACCATAGAAGTACTCATGGGGGGACAAGTGTCCGGATCCCCCGAAAATATAGGCATTTTACACGAATTCTGAAAGTTGTATACCTGCTCTTCGAAACAATTGAACAATTGTCTTTGTATAATTTTAGTTCAGCGCTGTAGTGAAATAGATTTAAAAAGAATGAAGAAAAATGTAGGTTTAATTAATTTTAATCTTCCTATCCAGTGGAATATTAAAGCAACTGTGAAACCCTACTTAAATCTTATTCTTAGACAGCCCCTCCCCCACCGAAACTAAAACTATAACGGGGGAAGGTTCATGTCTAAATCCTCGGACACTCCCCCCGAAACTAAGTCCTGGGCAAGTGTCTGGTTATACGAAAACATTTTCTGGTTGTTTCCCTACAAAGGATACTGACGTTTGCGGGTGTGAAATATTCCGTAACCGTATTTGTAAATTTCGGCACAAAAATTGGTTTTCTATTCGTTTGTTGAAAAATTTACTCAGATCATAAATTTGTTTCTTAATACTCGATATAAAATATATATTTCATGGTTTCATTTCTCCACTAAACTAGAGTAATACAACCTACATTAAAATCGATGACGTTATAACCACAGTCATAAAAACGATATTTTGAATGAGGATAAAAATGTAGAGAAAAAGAAAGAATATAGCTTTATTTCTGAAACAGGGATACGAAATATCTCACTAAGTAAAGCTAACTGTATAAAGCGTAAATAGAAGCAGGGCTAAAATGCCTGGCTCCCGTTTGTAGCCACTATGTAGACATTCATAAATTGATGCTGTAATAGACTTCCCTGCTTATGCTGATTCAACTAACAATTAAGGTAGATATCCAGTAAATCTTTAACGACGCCTTGGCAAGGGGAAGTAGAGCAGTTAATAGCCAGGTAATTAAATTTCCAGTAATAACGAAAGACACTTTATACGAGGCATTTGTTCTATCGCCATGTTGATGTTGCCGACCTTACCATCATTATCTTTTCCTCTGTCTCTCTGAAAGTGTGGTACAATGTTGGTGGTAATAAGTATCTCCCTTGAATGATAAAATTTCCCTCCCCAGGAGCCTGAGGAGCTGTTCCTTTGGCGTATAATGGACGCAAAATCTCTAGAATCCTAAAGCTTAACCACAGAATGCGAAACGAAGTCTCTAAGACACTGAATAATTTGTAATGTTCTCTCTCTCTTGCACAAACAATGATGCATATTCATGCATTTCTACGTAACTTCGGTTTACTGTTAGGCGAACTACTAACTGTAATATTTCACTGAAATGTTTTTCTTAAATGTTTTCATTTGCATATCTATCACAAAAATTCGAATCCTGGTGACTGGTAAAGAGATGGAATTAATAATAAGCCTAGAGAAGTAATAATTTGTAATAAAGAGTAAGAGGATATTCCAGTACATTCTCTTTGTAACTTTTCACTTAAGCGTATTTTGTATTGGTTAGTGGTTGGGAGAGTTTTTTTATGTTTGTGGGTGGGGTGGTATTGGTTGGTTGGAATGACGAAAAGCAATCGTCCCTAGTGTATTAGTCGAATGTATTGATTACTGTACTGAATTTTGCAGTTATTTTGTGCGCTAGGTGGAATATTCCATTCTTCTTGTTATCATTTACGTTATATAAGCATTTAACTGCAAAATGCAATTGGCTACAACATAAAACAAAGACCACTGTCTATTCTTTCTTTATTTATTATATATGCCAAACAGAAAAAAATGTAACTTCGGTGTTGTAAGATGGAAGTAGCTAGAGTGCATAATTTCGTTTTAAAATGACGCTGAATGGGTTGTTGGGTTGTTTTACCTCTGAGCGGCACTCTTTTGCACACCATGGGCTAAATGGCCAGGTCACATAGACCCCGAAGGCTCAGAGAAGGTTGGGGGAGGAGACCCACTGGAACAGCTGTTAGGAGACAGATGGTAGCCTTCCATCAAGGCAATCCAGCGTGCTCTTTAACGTGCACAGGGTATGGCTCTCTCGCACACGGGGCGACGGCCCCCATCCGACGGACGGCGTCTTTTCCAAGCCCATCGGTGTCCCCTACTGACTGTGGGCAAGGCGGGAAATTTTGCGGAGATAAATCTCAATGCTGACCCAACTGGGACTCGAGTTGGGTTGTGGGTTGTTTTACCCCTGAGCGGCACTTTTTTGCACACCATGGGCTAAATGGCCAGGTCACATTGACCCCCGAAGCCTCAGAGAAGGTTGGGGGAGGGGACCCACTGGAACAGCTGTTGGAAGACAGATGGTAGCCTCCCGTCAAGGTCATCCAGCGTGTTCTTTAACGTGCACAGGGTATGGCTCTCCCGCACACGGGGCCACGGCTTAACGTCCCATCCGACGGACGGCGGCCTTTCCAAGCCCATCGGTGTCCCCTACTGACTGTGGGCAAGGCGGGAAATTTTGCGGAGATAAATCTCAACGCTGACCCAACTGGGACTCGAACCTGGGAACTACAGATTACGAGCCTGGCACGCTACCGACTGAGCTACTCCCGCCCCAGGCGCTGAATGGGATTATATAAATCCATATTATATTTGCTTGATTACAGGGTCAATTGGAATAATTAGAACATCACAGATAGAGTTAGGGTGGAACTTTGTGTATCAATCACTCACAATCGTCTAGATATATTAGATACCGGAAGTGTTTCGTTACTTTCAGGATCAATATATTCTCTCCCCCTTACCCCAACAACCTCCTAAATTTATTTCTAGATTCGCACATGATGGTCTAGGTAATAGACGAAAAAATGACCATGTGCGTTATAATAACAGTGTGGCCCGATTCATTCAATACGAAGCAGATTTTAACTTGAGTTCATTACAGTTATGCACCCTTGACCTAGTAATTGGGATGTTAGTTTAGTTAATCCGATGGTCCTGGTTCGAATAAGATTGGAATATCAACTGTATCGCAACTTTCTACGATATTAATACGTTTGAATAGGACAGAGAAAAATCTTGTATGCATATTTCAATTAGCAAAATTAACAAGAAATATTCACTGATTTGATAAATTGACTTGTAGAGTTGCCATCGAGATGGCGACAGTTGTGGAAACAATTCACATAAGGAATGGTTGATAATTGGAACAGAATTTAAACTCCATATTTTATGTTATCAGAATCTAGTACGTTATTAATTTATTATTAATAAAGCTTGTCAGTAAAGATAGATAGGTAGATATAAGATAATAAATCGAACTCCGCTCTGTAACAGGAATATCATGGCATATCTCCACGTTACAATTTTCTTAAATAGAATTAATTGCGTCATTTAATGTTGTCATTTCTTAATCATAATTCCATTAACTTAATTGATTTGGAATTGACCGTTTGAAATTTTAATACTGATCTACAGTGGAGTTGTAACTTAAATTAGGTTTCAGTGTTGTTAACTGTTGTGCAAGTGGAATTTTGCGAATAATTTCCAAAGTATTAATTCTCTCCCATCAACTTCCCAATGCAATATTTAGTGTGTGTGTGTGTGTGTGTGGAGGGGGGGGGGGTATTGGCCAGATGGTTGCGGTATTCCTCGTAATCTGATGTTCCCAGGTTCGAGTCCCAGCTGGTCCTGAGATGAGAATTTTCTCCGCTAACTCCTGTTCTGCTGTCGTTGAGAATGGCTTACCTTTGGGCTTGGAGAGGTAGCCATCCATAGAATGGAATGTTAAACCGTGCTTCCGTGTAAAGGACAGCCATTCACTGGGCATGTTAAAGAGCGCTTGGGTGGCCTTGACGGGAGACTTCCATCTGACCTCTAACAGCAGCTACCTTTTAAGTCCAGTGCATATCCTTCTTTGGGCTTTTGGAGTTCTTGTAACCTGGATATTTAGCTCAATATATGCAAAAGAAATGCCACTCAGAAGTAAAGCAACCCAACGCAATCGCATTTAAAGACATTGGACAGTCGCAATGATTTTGTTTCTTTACAGCCAAGAAATTCTTACTCTGCGTTTCTACAGTAAGAATTTAACTCATCAACAGATATGACAAATACAGAAAAATAGATATCCTTCAATATTAACCAAATGATCTGTAGAGGCTCACATTTTTCAAAATTATTCCCAGCTTATCATCATCCCCAAGCAGCCATGAGTTATGGAGGTCCAACCAGACTGTGCAATTTAGTTCTTCAAGTCTGTCCTGAGCTATATGTGCTGCATTTGGCCACTGTACACCAATTCTAACAAGGTCCTGTTTGACATTGTCTGCACACCGCTTCCTACGTCTCCCCCTCTTTCTGAGGCCTTCAGGCACATTGTTCATAACCCTATTCGCCAATCTATTATTATCCATACGGGCAGCATGGCCAAACCAACTGCGCAATATGCTGTTTAAAGGAGGTTGCCAACTCCTTTGCTTAACTTCATAATTAGTTACAAATCTGAACCACCAAATGCGAAAGATATTGCGTAAGCATCTAAAATCAAAAGCATCTAGTTTCTTATCTTCTTCTTTACACAGCGTCCAAGTTTCACTATCATAGTTAACCCTAGAAAGAACCAAACTATTATACAGTCTAATTTTAGTCTTTAGGTGTATACGCCTATTTCTCCACACTCTCCATAGATTCTTAAAAGTCCCGGCAGCAATCCCTATTCGTCTGTTAATCTCATGCCGCACAGTATCTGTTACATAACTCCCAAGATAATTAAAGGGTGACACCTGCTCAAGACTTCAACCATTCAGATTAACTGAATCACAGCCTGCTTGATCAATTTTCATCACTTTTGTTTTTTCTCTGTTGATAACCAATCCTACTCTACTACCAGTTTCATCAACAGCTCGAATGAAAGAATTCATCTCATCAACGTCATTTGCCAAAAGGTCAATGAAAGCAAAAGACATGGAATTAGCGTAAAAATAGAATTTCCATAATAGAACAATAGCAGAAGATTTCTAGAACCAAAAGTATACTTGAAAGGCACTTTTCGGCCAAAAGTAGGCAGAATTGCCTAATCGAAAGACACCAAGAACTTAGAAGCTGGGAAACTGGATCTGTTTTTCAGACGTTAGGAGATAGATGGAAGTATGCAATCAAGGTGAATATGTTCTCCAGCAGACAGCATCAGGGATTGATGTCGCATCCATTCCATGACAGCCTTCAGGTGTTCCCTTTCTCATCCAGGGCGGAATATGGGTTATTAGAAATATTTCAAATGAGGTATAGTTGGGATTCTGCCTTTAAAATATCAGATTACGAACCTGGCGCTGAGGACTGAGAAAACCCCGGCCCCACAACCAATATTTCAAAAACAGGATTCAAGTCATTTATAGGAATGCCTGGAAACACGGAGATTATTTTACATTATTTGTTTTTAATCAGTGGTAGAGATCGACCAGAATGTAGGTTAGTGAGTGAAAAATTGCAATTTGCTTTAAAAACAGCTCATATATACACCGAAGAGAGCCAAAACATTATTACCACCTGCCAAATATTATGTTGGTTCTCCATGTGCCGCCAAAACAGCTCTTACCTGGCGAGGCATGGACGATACAAGATTTCTAAAGATGTCTTGTGGTACCTGGTTATCAGCAGATCCTTCAACTCTTGTTAGTTACATGGTTGAGCCGCCGCAGATCGGGTATGCTGTTCCAACACAAACCACAGATGCTCTATTGGATTGATGTCTGGGGAATTTGGAGGCCAGGGCATTACCTGGAAGTCTTCCTCATATTCCGCGAACCATTCTCGAACAATCTGGGAGTGTGGCATGGCGCATTATCCTGCTGAAAGAAGGCACTACTAGAGGGAAATAACGTTGCCATGAAAGGATGTACCTGGTCTGCAATGATGTTTAAATAGGTGGTAGACGTCATAGTTTCCTGCACATGAATGGCTGGACCCAGTGTTTTCCAACTGAAAATTGCACAAAGCATTACACTTTCTCCACCGGCTTGTTTTCTGACACGGTGCATCCTGGTGCCAACACTTCCCCATGTAAACGACGCACACGTACCCTGCTGTCAAAATGGTGCAACAGGAAGCGAGATTCATTGGATCAGACGACCTTCTTCCAATCATTCAAGGATCAGTTTTGATGCTCGTGTGCCTAATGTAGGCGCTTTCGATGGTGAACTGAGTTTACATGGACTCTTGGAGCGGCCTAGAGCTATGCACCCTCATTTTCAGAAAAGTTCAATGTACTGTGTGTTGGACATATTACTTCCGTCACCAGCATTCAAATTACGGGCAGTTGCGCAACAGTATTGCTCGTACAGTCGCTCAAAAAAGTATCCGAACACTACGGTTGATTACAGAATTCAGAAAAAATATCTGGCAACGATTTTTTTAGAAATTAGTGATCTAGCAACCTTCGTGTCACGAGACACGATGGTTGCCAGACCACTAATTTCTAAAAAAATCGTTGCCAGATATTTTTTCTGAATTCTGTAATCAACCGTAGTGTTCGGATACTTTTTTGAGCGACTGTACCATACGGGATAGCCTTTGCTCACCTCTAGCATCGATGAGCCGTGGTCGGCCGACACCTTGCCGATAGTTCGTGATTTTCCCTCCTCAGACTTTTTGAAGGTACTAACCACGACTGACCGTGAGCACCCCAAACGTTTTGCCGTCTTGGAAATGCTCTGACCCAGTTCATCTGGTCATTACAATTTGGCCTTTGTCAAACTCACTTACGTTCGCTGCTTTTCCACCTGAAGAACAAGAAAAACACTGATTAACAGAGCTCAGTATCAGGTGTTATTTATACCGTTTCATGACCTTCACACTCGCGGTCATTTACCTGCAGTTGCTTCGATTTGCATAAAGACGCTCTGGTCATAATGTTTTGGCTCTTCGGTACGCTTTTGTTTTTTACAAACCCACTTTATACATCTATACGTTTTTCAACTCTGATCGGATATCGTTCTTCTCTGCAGGAAAGATACGAAAGGGCCAGATATTAAGAATGTTCATTTTCGAATTCCATTGAACATTTTTTTTTAAGTTTTTTTGAGTATTTTGACAGAAGTACTAAGGATGAATTATTTGCCTTTATATTACTGGTTATAAACCAAATACCTGGGAATCATTCCGTTTGTAGAAAGTGCACAGTGACTTTTTTGGGGGTGCCGTTACCATTTTTTAGAATTTATTATGAAACAGGGATTTAAGCAGTAGCGACTCATGAGTTTCTAAACTGGAAGGGCCAGTACACCATACAGTGAAACCAACTCACAGGGGTGGAGGGAGTTGCAGCTGTTGGTAATGCCCCCAGACTCATAAGCTGCAGCGGCAAAACTGGGGGGAGGGGCATTCGCCCCGTGCGCCACAATTCGGAGGACAGAAAAATAGCCTTTAAGAAGCAAAGTTTAAGAAATTATTTTCCATTTTGCTTATTTTGGAGATTTTGCGATTTTTTTCCCGTTTGTTGCTCTCACTTCAGAGGGTGGCAAAACTGACGCCCCTCCAGTGCACTAGACTAGGGGTTCTCAACGTGAGATACGCCGTGAGAGCTGAAAGTCGCTAGATATATGTTATATATATGTTTTATTTTATTCCCATTGTTATACTATAACTATAGTTTTGTCTATCTATACAAGGGGTACGCCAGTTCCATACACATTTCCAAGGGGTACGTAAATCATAAAAGGTTGAGAACCACTGCACTAGACTATGGGGCGACAGTAACAGTCACCCGCTGCGGACGGCAAATTACATAATTACACTACTGATTATCTGATATTCTCCGGTACGAGTCCCAACTCTTCGTACTCTGAGCCGCTGGAGTTCTTACTGCTCGCCATTTTGCTCACTATATGCAAAAAATGCTACTCAGAGTTAAAATAATCCAGTGCAATCGTATTTAAGGATATTGTACTGTTGCAATAACTTTGTTTCGTTACAACCAAGAAATTATTACTGTGCGTTTCTTAACAGTAAGTTCTTAACATAAGAACCAATGATTATCTTGATATTCTCTGGTTCGAATCCTAACTGTTCCTACTCCCAGATTTTCTCCGCTAATTCCCACTCTGACCTTGGTAAGTGAGGGAACACGGATGGGCTTCGGTAAGGTTTATATACATTACAAAATGTTTACGAAGGAAATTGTGCTGTTCAAGAATTTCTTTGTCTCTGACTGGATTTTTCTGATATCACAACGCAATTCTTTTCGCCATTTAAAAACACACTGAAACTAGGTAATCTAATCAGTGACAATTGGTTCAAACAATCAGGGCCGGATTTTGACTTTCTGCGGCCCTAAGCTAAGGCATATTTGAGGGTCCCTAAGCTATTCAAAATTAAATGGCACCAAAAATTCGAGAGTCGAAATATATATAAATATAGTTATTCTGATTGAAGGGGACATTAAATAATTTAATAAATATTAAATAATAATAAATATAAATATAACGAAATTCATGTGGTGAAAACATTATTCAAACATTGGTAAGCAAAGGTGAACAGTTTTTGCACAATAGAATAAATATTTAAAAAAATTCCGTAACGCAGTAAAACTTGAAATACATTTCCTTGAAGTCCCCTTATATTATGAGGCCCTACACTATAGTTTAGTTAGCTTATGATTCACGTCATGCAAAACAATGCGCATTTTTGAATACGAACTTTCATTCCACACTTAAAGGAACACATAGATTGGATAATCTAATCAAAAAGCCTTAACATTTTGAGGAATAAACTGTTGCAAAGAATAAATGCCCTTGTAAATTAATGCATATAGCCAAAGCAAATTTATAGTCATGTCGAAAATACGTATCTTTCATCAGTGGCGAAAATTCTGAATAATGACCCCCCCCCCCTCCTGCATTGATTATGTATTTATCAACTATGGTATTTAACACAAAAAGTATATAATAGCGAGGAACATACTACACACAAAAGAATTAGGCAGAAATGCAGTGTAGGACCCTCATCTGCCATCTCGTTTTTGTTTCGTAGCGGTGAAAAAGTCTGAATGGTAAAAGCAGTCCAGTCCGTTCCGCATCTACCTTAGTCGCGTGTAGTAAATATATATAAAAAAGAAATATGCAACGCCACATAGAAGAAAATAATATTTCTGTACTTAAAATAATTCACTGAAAATAATCTCATGAAAATAACAACGCTTATCACTACAAAATGAGCCCTCGTTTCACACTTAAAAAAACCCGAAAATTAACAATCTCATCAAAATTAGATTTTATTAAAAACTCTTATCGTTAATTAATAAACCTTCGGCGGCTGAAGGCCCTACAATGCACCGTAGACCACAATATGTACATATATTATTAAACAGAAATCGCAGAAGGAAAATCACAAATATATGATTTTTATATAGATTTAATATATATTTAATTAGAAATACATTTACAAATTCTAACTTACACAGATATATTGAAAAGTTTCAGAGACATAGTTTTTAAGTAGCTAAATATTTCTTTAAAAAAGTACAGTTGCTCGAGTTAGCAATTCCTATCTGTATCACTACGCAGTATGTGAGAATCTTATCCAAGCGCCTGTACCAACTCATTCCCCAGCAACATGCACATCAACAGACTTTGCATTTTAATTCTAAACAAGTACATCAAAGTTTACCTCTTTGAAATATACCTATTTATCATAATTCTTATTTAAACCACTTGAAAATACCAAAAAACTACTCTACAGAATTTCCAAAAATCATATGTAAAAACAAGATATATTCTAGATCTACCAATACACTATTTAAAATCAAGATATTATTCTATTTGAGCTGTTAATCTAACTTTATATTATAACTTAACAATAGCTTGAATTCTTTTAAGAGGAATTTTTCACAGAATATTTCATTGTAATTAGAGAATTTTAAATCAGATTTGAAATTTTCAGCGGTAATCCACTTGCTCATATCTTAAACATTGCTCAGAAAACGCCATATTAGCATTTAATGCATTCATGACTAATTGTACAGTGGACATAAAGTGTTCATTTGAAACAAATGTAATTCAAACAATATCGCTAAAACGTATTAATTGGAATAAGTTAATTTGTAATTTTCACATAGTGCTATTCTAATTCGTATTTCAAATTCTGAAATGCAGTCGCCCTAGGTCATATTCAATCGAAATCTTGATTTAGATAAGATACAAGATATTACCATAAGCTTGGTTACTGTTAACAAATATTATCACAAAATAACATTTATAAGCGGCAAAGTGAATATTAAAACACGCATCCAAATATTGGGGAATAAATAACTATCTACATATTGGAATAAACATCATCTATATTTTATAATGCTAAAGTAAATGGTAGCTAGGTAGTCACTGGAAGGACAGCTATGCACCAATCCCCTGTGATGATGCATAGAACCGGCCAGGCCTAGCACCCAATGTCCGACACCGCCTTCTCGCGGTGCAGACCGTTAGTACCTTTCAAAAGAGATACTCTCTTGTGGAAGTGAACGGAAGGGGGGGGCTGCCAGATTAGTGTGGCCTACTGATCTGGACAACTATGGCTACTTTTCTTTTTTTCTACCTGCTGAGGAGTGGCCAACCACACAGGGTCCTGGTGCTGACCATATAAACCCACTGGACTGCACAGATATATGGCTCTGAGCTTGATTATGGATCCTGATTTTGCTGCACTGGTGGGCTTCTGTGGAGGGAAAATCTTCCGCTGTGTTTTCTGTTTGTTTGTGGGTTGACAGCCCCAAGTGAATAGATTCACAGGATATGTTTATCAGCTTCTGGATAATCCTGAGCAGAAGTCATAGCAGGCACCTGAACTCTTTGCTTCTATTAGCATCGTCAAATTCTACATTGGAGGAAGTCTTCCAGTGTATATGGCTTCAGCCTTTAGTAGTGGGGGAACGGATCTTTGCCCCATGTCTGCGATTAGGGGGCTGTTTGATATTGTCGGCATTAACTCTCTCAATAAACATAGATTCATTAAACATCCCACTAACCATTTTCTCTCCACAGGTAGTTGGAATGTGAGGACTCTGCACAGAGCTTTTTCTCTTGATGTCCTCACAAAAGAATTCCACCATTATAATTTAGATATTTTTGGCTTGCAAGAGACCAGATGGACAGATAAAGGTCAGATTCTTAAAAATAATATTAAATTTCTTTTTTCAGGGAGGGACAACAATAAGCATCACCAAGGCGTGGGTCTGCTTCTCAGCAGACACGTTAGTGATGCTCTTCTACGATATGAGTGCATCAATGAAAGTTTTCTTACAGCAAAATTTCAGACAAGAATTAAAAACTTGAATGTTATATGCTGTTATGCCCTCACTGAGGATGCCGATGAGGATGAGAAGGATAGGTTTTATGAACAACTTCAGGATAGATTGAATTCTCTCAAGAAAGGAGATATTACCCTTGTTCTTGGTGACTTCAACGCCAAAGTTGGTACTGACTCTGACCTTTGGGCAGGAGTAATAGGCCCTTTTGGTGTTGGTAGCTGCAATAGCAATGGGCAACGTCTCCTACAGGTAAGTAAACTCAATGGATTCAGAATAACTAACACTTATTGCAAACACCGCGACATACATAAGTATACATGGGTTTCACCTGATGAGTTGCATAAGAATATGATTGATTACATATTAATTAACAGCAAATAGGCTAGTTCTGTTAGGAATACCAAGGCATATAGGGGACCTGAAATTGCATCTGACCATTACCTTGTTAAAAGTGTGTTGCAACTTAAATTTAAAAAGTGTTGTGCTAGGGTTAAAAATTTTATTTTTAATACTGAAGCTCTGAAAGATTCAGTTATAACCAAAGCTTACCATGATATGTTACTTAGTCATTATGACAATCACGGTTTGCTTACTACTGAAGTTGAGAAAGAATGGGATCATTTTAAACAGGCTTTTTTGGACACTAATAGTACTCTTTTAGGAAAAAAGGAGCAGAAGAGACAGAATTATCTGAGTGATAAGGGACCCTCAGCTTATTTTGAAAAGAAAGAACTGCAGGAATGTCCTCAATAAATACCCTATTAGTCCTAATGGAAAGCATTACAGAGAACTTAATAAACATGTAAAAGATCAGTTAGCTGCTGATAAGAATCTTTGGCTTGATGGTTTGCTTGACAAAGCCGAGGAAGCAGTTAGACAGCACAACAGCAGAGAGCTGTACCAGATAGTTAATGTTTTGTGTGGTAGAAAGCGGATAGGTATACAAGGATTGAAGGATAAACAAGGTAAGGTTATAGAAGGGGAGGATTCTGTCATGGCTAGGTGGGTTGATTATTTCAGTGATGTTCTAAACAATGTAGTTAGTTCTACTCCCATTGTTTGCAATGATGATAGATGCATTGGTGGCTTTAATGTTGGCCCTATAACACAATCTGAAGTTATTTTGGCTGTTTCTAAACTTAAACTACATAAATCCCCAGGGGTAGATGAAATTACTACCGAAATGCTTAGAGCTGGGAATGTTTCGGTTACCACTTGGATGACTGAAATTCTGAATATCTTTTATGATAAAGGCATGGTCCCTAAGGATTTTACCAGAGCTATTTTTATCCCTATTTTCAAAAAAGGTGATCGCAGTTCTTGTGATAACTATAGGGGTATCAGCCTACTCTCTGTTCCAGGTAAAGTTCTTTCCATGATTGTGCTTAATAGAATTAGGAATCTGGTTGACAGTCAATTGCGTGATGAGCAATGTGGATTCAGAAGTGGTAGGGGATGTGTGGATCAGATATTTTCACTTAGGCAGATTCTTGAGAAATGTTTAGAGATTCAGAAACCTTTGGTTGCTAGCTTTGTTGATTTCAAAAAGGCTTTCGACATCGACATAATTTGTGGTTGATTGTGAGATCATATGGTATACCTGACAAGTTAGTTAACATAATGAAAGCTCTCTATAATAACACTGAGTCGTGTGTGAGATTTGGTAAGACTTGTAGCAACTGGTTTAGCATTACTTCTGGTGTTCGACAAGGGTGCATTTTGTCTCCTTTTCTCTTTAGCTTGGTTATTGACTATGTTATGCGAAATTCACTTTAAGCGAAAGATTTTGGCCTTAAATGGATTGGAGATATGACAATTTCTGATTTAGATTATGCTGATGATTTAGCTCTTTTGGCAAATGATGTTGATGAAATGAACTCTTTCATTCGAGCTGTTGATGAGACTGGTAGTAGAGTAGGTTTGGTTATAAACAGAGAGAAAACTAAAGTGATGAAAATTGGTCAGGCAGGCTGTGATTCAGTTAATCTGAATGGTTGTAGTCTTGAGCAGGTGTCACAGTTTAATTATCTTGGGAGCTATATAGCTGATAATGGTGATGTGCGGCATGAGATTAACAGACGAATAGGGATTGCTGTCGGGACTTTTAAGAATCTATGGAGAGTGTGGAAAAATAGGCGTATACCCCTAAAGACTAAAACTAGACTGTGTAATAGTTTGGTTCTTTCTAGGGTTAGTTATGTAGTGAAACGTGGACACTTTGTAAACAGGATAACAGGAAACTAGATGCTTTTGATTCCAGATGCTTGCGCAGTATCTTGGGCATTAGGTGGTTCAACTTTATAACTAATGATGAGGTTAGGCAAAGGAGTTTGCAACCTCCTTTAAGCAACATATTGTGCAGAGAGAGACTCCGTTGGTTTGGCCATGTTGCCCGTATGGATAATTATAGATTGGCGAACAGGGTTATGAACAGTGTGCCTAAAGGCCTCAGAAAGAAGGGAGACCTAGGATGCGGTGGGCAGACAATGTCAAACAGGACCTTGTTAGAATTGGTGTGCAGTGGCCAGATGCAGTAGATGTAGCTCAGGATAGACTTGCTTGGAGAACTAAATTGCACGGTCTGGTTGGACCTCCGTAGCCCATGGCTGCTTGAGGATGATGATGATGATGATGAAGATGATGATGAAAGTATATTGCCTGAAACTTACTTTAGCGCCTCCAGTAGTTCCATAGGGTGTAGTAACGAAGTATTTGAAGACAAATCGTTTGGCAAGAAGCTGCCGTAGTTTCGTATTCGATGTTGAAATTTACAAGTCTCGTGATTTCTGATATCACCAAGTTGTAAAGCTTCTGAAATCAAATAATATCTACAAAGTAAAGGTTATTTAACAGTTACGAAATATCGTTTTATTAATGTTTATTTTTAGAAAGAAAATCGGACCCTATCTCTCTCGTATTGCGTACACAGCGAAAGTAGTGATTAGGCTTTCAGCCAAAAGACTTGGTTGCTGAGATAAAATAAGTATAGTTCGTTGATTGGCATTTACAGGACACCTTCGAACTAGGCTCAAATCACGCTCCAACTACAGGACCTCTAGCCCCAACCAGCAAACTGCTGCAATAGGGGAAAACTGTCATTAGGCGAATAACTCGACTCTTACTTTAGCATGGAGAATCCTATAGGGCTATGGGCACATTTTCAGCCGTCCGTTGAGATCCCCGAACGCAGCACATCTACAGTTTTGAATACGTACTGAATACGTACTAAATGGAAATCGGACAAAATGCGTTTTTAAAAAAAAAAGTGAATTCTGGTTTTTATTTTTCGTTTTAATTTAGTATTTCTATTAAGTTAAAGTAATATTTAAATATAAATTAGCAATAAAATAAAATTTAAATTAGATAAAATTTCTATTTTAATGATGATAAAACCAAAATTTAAATTTAGATAAATCTATGTATTAGAGAAATGTTAGCTGAACCTGGATCCTACGGCTCCTAATGACGAGTGACCTTGAAATCATGCTTTCTTTCTAATCCCGTCTTGTTGTGCAAAAACAAATGTGTTTCTTAAAATAGAACAAAAATACCCTCTGAAAACTTATTTATCACTATGACAAGGTCTTTTACCATACACATTGTAATGATTTATGCATTAATTCAGATTATTATGCTGAGAGCAATAGGTGATTATATTTTGTGTTCAAAATAATTTTTAATAGATGCAAACAGTTTGATTTATGAAACATCATATACATCTTCACCAGAGGTATGCTTTTCGTTAATAGGAAGTTTTTGTTGTTATCAAAATTTAATTTCTAAGACAAATATTCAGTTTGTTTAGTTGAGTCTGTTGTTTTCATACGGAATGTTTGTTTAGTTAAATACTCTCAGAAGAAAAAAAAACTGTTTTTGCCTGAAAACCTGTAAATTTCATTTTGCTCTCGTTAAACAACGTTTTTAATTAGATCTATTTGTCAAAATAAGATTATTTTATATTCCTTATTCTTATTTTCTGATACTCTGTAAATAAGTTTGCATTTGATGAAAAAGAGTAGCTTTTCTGTTATTGTTTTGTCTTTGCAGTCAAATGATATGTAAGGAAATTTGTTTTGTGCTTGCTTGAAGCTATAACGAGATTAGAGTGAAAAATATTTTTTGTGTAAGAGAAGTAAACATGCTAACAGTTTTTTTTTCACTCTCAACTTTCATATTTATTTGTTTGTGCTTACATTATATATGGAGAAATGCAGCAGCTCTTCATAGTTTGCAAAAGCTTGTTAGGAAACTAATACGCGAAGGTACATATCAACATCCGGTAATTGGAAGCTGGAATTGATGAAAACAGTGATAGCCTGCTAACGCGTCAGTCCTGTGACACAGAGCATATCTTTGTCACATTATTATCATCATCACTGCTACTGCTACATACTAGGAAAGTAACATTTAAAATTAGATACCATGGAAATAGATGAAGGGTTGTCTCATGGTAAAGTTTTCGTACCTTTTTTCCACGTTTGAGTACATAGGACAGAGAAGAATCCAAGAAATTAGTCCTACCTTTTACAGGCCTTCTAATGCAAAGACATGTTCTACTAAGACTGAAGTTATTGCTGACCACTGGGAAAGGGTCGGTATTGTTGCTCCCAGGTTCGTAATTAATACTCCACATTCGAGTCCCGCCTGGGCCAGTGTTGAGAATTTTGTCGTAAAGTTGTCGTCGTATGCCTTCTCATTGAATCCAACGCCAGTATTATTTTACAGATATCATCACGACCTCATTATAAAGCATCCAACCTTTTCGGGCTATCGCTTCATTCACGCACTTGCATAACACCAGAAAGGCATTACACACAGATCAAGTAGGCACTGTCTCCACCACAAAGCACAGCTATAGAAATATTTTTATCGTAAATGTAAAAGAATTCTAATCTACTGCATAATGAAGGGCTCACACAGTTAGAAATATATTAAAATTAATCTTAATTGTCTAAATTTTTACTACAGTCTAAATGTTAAGGTATGATATTTCCAATTCGTTATTTGGCTTCTGCACATTAGTGTAATTTGCATATACTGCCGATCTCCTGCAGAAGTACATAGGAAATAAACTTCCTGGTTCGTGTTTTCTGTGATGTAGTTTGATGTTCCCAGCGAGCTAAACGGCAAATAAATGTAGTTTTGATGAACAACGTTGCGGGTAGCGGTAATTTTATGTTGTCTTCCGAGTCGCATTTCCTTGGTAATTTTCTCGAGGACATTAAGCACATGGTGATCTTATTAAGTTTAAGACATCACGTATCCCTGTTTCACGGCACAAAAGCCATTTCAAAATTATGTAATTACACTTCATATATTTCATAATTTAACTGCACGCTCTGATTTTCTTATAGGTGCTTACGAAGAGGTTAATGAAAAAGGAAATTACTTTAAACAACTCATTGAAAAGTTTAATGTCGTACTCTAACTACATATATCGAAGTCAAGATTATTTAAATCCAATGTACTTTCACTAGGTCTCTATTTAGAATACGTATTTATTCTGAATGCTTTGTGTGACTGCGGGTTCTAACGTGCTTCCATTGTAACAGGAGGCGGCAACTTGATCAGAGGTGTAGGATTTAGCATATAGGCAGGAGGAAGGAGAGATATTATAACTGGAGCTTAATGCTCAGCCTGTTCTGAATACCATGTCTTATGTAGCATCAGGGGAAAACTCTGAAATGCATTCTCCCTAAACGAAAATGGGAAAGCTGAATTTAGTTAATAATATTTATTTTGGAAATTAGTAGTAAATCCTTATGTTGAATGAAATATTCCCCTGCTACACAAATGGCTAAAATAGTAATCTTACTACTGCAACATTACACGTTTGGGGCCACTAGTAAAGGGAGCATGACTACAGAAGAGTAGTGAACCTGAAGCACACCAGCTGGTAATTAGGTCCAACAGCAACGTTTGGAAGACTTTATGAGGGCTTTGGTATAGACACTAAAACGGCTGCTACATTTTCTTCGCAACAGATATATTTAGAGCTTGTTGTATATATTAAATGTTTCCATAGGCCAGTTTAATGTCTTTTTAAGTTTATGAAAATCATTTATTTTTTAAATATTTTTAAAGATACACCCTACGCAAAAAACGGAGAAAACTTATAAGCTTTCGAAGTTTGTCCTGGTTTCTCATGCAACATACAAACTCACAACCATATTATCTTAGGGCTGGGACCCAGACCCCGATAGTTGAAGTTGACAGTTGAGCCAACTCGATACCACTGCGCCATCGAAGTGGCCATCCTACCTTTTTATTTATTTCCTTTTTTTTTACTAAATGGGTTTTTCGTCATTTAAAGAATTTTTCTAAACATTAAAGATTAAGAACTGAAAATCTTAAAAGTAGTGTCAGGTTTTGCTAAAATATTTTAACATATGTTTGCTTTGACCGATTTGTGTATAAATGTCTTAAATTCTTATGCAGTGTAATTTACAACTCCTAGTCATAATATTAAAATCAGCACGGTTTTAAATTAGAACAATTTTAACATCGCTAAAGGTAACATAAAATGAATTACATAGTTCCAAATACAGTATTGTATTATAGTAAACCTAAAGGTTATATTTCTAAAAAAATTCCTTTCCAAGTTAAAAGAGTATTTTTCAAGTGTAAAGTAAAATTTCATAAACTTAATGCAGAATGCCGTACATAGAGAGTACAGGAAAATTCATTAAGAGCAGCATGATAATTATGTTAGAAATGTGGTATTATTTTGCTATAAATATTAATATGATACGATGTTAAAGAAATGCAAGCATAGATGAGATTAAAATTAAAAAAGCAACTAAAATTTACTTTTTTTTATTGAAATTGTGATTTAAAGCCACATTTATATTCAGAGTTGATATTGGTATTCCTTTATGTCTTTCCTAGGCTCTCTTTTAAATGGCAAATCTAAACAACACCGTGAAAAAATAACACATTGCTTTTAACAGCGCGAGAAAAACACATAAAACTCCGAGAATTGAAAACGGGGACACCCAAAAAGCGAGTTTTCCTTCTGACATTTAAGATGTATAAATATAAAGAATGCTTCAACCGCCTGGTGAAGGGTCATCACGGGAGCTTTCCAAACTAGTGCTGTCAGGTCGTTTGTTTGAAAGGCTGTGACCAGCGAATGATCAGTTGCACTGCCTGCTCCGACCATTTGTTTCGTAACGGTTCGAACATGCCTCTAGGTACTGAGGGTTGAAAAACTCTACATTATTCTTTTGTTTCTTACAGAGAGGGATTTTGTATATCTTACGTTTTTGGGCGTTGGCATTGATGTTCCATCGCCATTCTCATATTTGATATATCGTTAGCTTTGAGCTTTCACAATGGATAATATTTCAAAAGCTGAGACTAACTCCGTAGTTACACGGTCACTTGTAAATGCAACAACCATAGCTAAAAATTTGATTATTAAATGCTCTATTTTTCCAAGGTGTGAGCACAATTTCGTGAACAGTGTATATTTTAATTCCACGAAAATTTCTTGAATAAAAAAAATTATTAAGTAGCATAAAAACTTGAGTTTTGATGTTTCTTTATCTTTCGATTGTTGATTCTGGTAAAATACAATGACTTCCAGTCCACCAAACTTCTCTAGCGTTATAAACAGTAAGCATTTGCAAAAACTCGACCGATCTCCCTCGCGCATGCGAATACAGATTTCCTTATGCATCAGTTACCCTCTTACGTTAGCTACGTCAGTGGCTATTGACACTTTTTGAGTATGGTTATAGCTGTTGTTGGGGGGATTGGTTGAAGGCGGCGCAATTCAGCGTGCTGTTTAAACTGTCAGTGAATTGAGTATTTTAATGACTAATAGATTATTGTGATAAAACTGATATAGCTCATTCGATGTTTTATAACCTTATTAGCATTATACATCAAACCACTTGATATGAAGCAATGGAACTCATACTATTGATAGTCATGATAACATAATAGACATTTAATTTCAATAAATGGGCAAGTGTGAAAAAGACATTGATTATTTAAAATGCTCAGTACACCGTCTGTTTAAAAAGCGCGTTCAGTTGCATTTTGACAACTTGAACTCCATCTACAACTTTAGCTATTCGGGTGTGACTAAACACAGACCTTGGCTAAACTTGTCCAGCAAATGGTATATTTATTACTATTATTTTTTGAACTAGATATTTGTTATTATTATCTCTAATGTAGGGTTTCTTTGCTATCAACATGAACAAGAACTTGAGAAAACTACTGTTAAAAAAGCAATAAAAATAATGAAGTATAAACCACATGATCATTTCATAGTTCCAACAAAGAATTAAATATATATATATATATTGCTCGATATTTTAATTGTTATATTTATTTATTTATTTATTTTTTCATAGCCTTCCATGCAATTTGTCATAAATCAAAACTTCTACTTTCAAATTATAATTTTTTTCTGCATTTAATTGTTTTAAATTGCTTGCATGTGAAGTTCTCCCTAAGGTGAAATACTCAATGCTACTATCTGATGCACCAGTTGAAAAACACCCGCCCTGCCCTCTGTGAGGAAGAGGACACCGATGGGATTGGAAAGACCGTCGTCCGTCGGATGTGACGTTAAGTCATGACTCCGTGTACAGGAAAGTCATACATTTTGCATGTCGCTGGATGGCCATGATGGGAAACTTCTATCTGTCTCCTAACAGCTATCCAATGGGTCCCCTTCCACAAAGTTCTCTGAGCCTTGATGGTCCTTGTGACCTGGCCATTTAACCCACTGTGTGCAGAGAAAGTCCTGAACAGAGGGTAAAACAAAACATAAATAGAATACAGAATATGGAAATAAATTAATGTTGCTTTCCTTTATCCTATTACTGGATCCAAAGAAAATATTAATAGCCACTCTATCACCGATTATTTCAATATATTAAGTATAAGTCATTTTAATTTGATCAGTTTTAGGTCTCGTAGTTCACCCACAAAGCATACTCTTGCTAGAATCACTTTTACGTGAGTATCTTTGTATAATGTGAATGTCTTTATTTGCTCAGACAACTGGATAATGTTGAACGGTCATGGGTTGGGTTGGGTTGTTTTACCTCTGAGCGGCAAAACATGGGCAACATGGGCTAAATGCCAGGTCACAAGGACCCCGAAGACTCAGAGAAGGTTAGGGGAGGGGACCCATTGGAACAGCTGTTAGGAGACAGATGGTAGCCTCCCGTCAAGGTCATCCAGCGTGTTCTTTAACGTGCACAGGGTATGGCTCTTCGCGCACACGAGGCCACTGCTTAATGTTCCATCCGACGGACGGCGGCCTTTCCAAGCCCATCGGTGTCCCACACTGACCGTGGGCAGGGCGGCTGAACGGTCATATATTTACTACATGCGTCCTCATGAAATAGCTTATTACATTATTAAGATTTCGAAAATGTTAGTAATTATTTGCTAGTCGATCACATTCATTGAGCTAACTTTAATGCATCTTCCATGTGCCATTTTTTATTTCGATTTTAAAGAACGCCTCTATAATTCTATTCAGAAAGTGATTATTGGCTTTCAAACATTGTCATCTGCTATCGTTAGATACAGAATGACATTGGTGTGAGAATGCTCGATATCTAAATTTGGAATGGGTGAAATTTTAGATACAATAAAATAAAAACTTGTTATATTGCAGCAAAGAATATACTGCATAATTAAAATATATACTTGCCTTTGCTGAATTATGTTATTAATATCCCATAAGGTAGCATCATGGAATTTTTCCATTTATTCTTCCGTTTGCACTACAGTAAAAGTTCAAAATTACAGCACCTCTGAAGCAATGTGTTTATGCAAAAATAAAAAAATCCATATAGTTGAGATGCTTTCGTATAAAAAAAATGCTACGCGGGTAGGGGAATTTCAGCAAAAAAATTACTAAAAAAGTTCTTTCTAGGGTTAGTTATGGTAGTGAAATTTGTACACTTTGTAAACAAGATAACAGGAAACTAGATGCTTTTGATTCTAGATGCTTACACAGCATCTTTCGCATTTGGTGGTTCAGATTTGTAACTAATGATGAGGTTAGGCAAAGGAGTTTGCAACCTCCTTTAAGCAGCGTATTGTGCAGAGAGAGACTCCATTGGTTTGGCCATGTTGCCCGTATGAATAATTATAGATTGGCAAATAGGGTTATGAACAGTGTGCCTGAAGGCCTCAGAAAGAGGGGGAGACGTAGGAAGCGATGGACAGACAATGTCAAACAGGACCTTGTTAGAATTCGTGTGCAGGGCCAGATGCAGCAGATGTAGCTCAGAACAGACTTGTTTGGACAACTAAATTGCACGTTCTGGTTGGACCTCCGTAGCCCATGGCTGATTGATGATGATGATGATGATGATGATGATGATGATGATGATGATGATGATGATGATGATGATGATGATGATGATGATGATGATGATGACGACGACGACGACGACGACGACGACGACGACGACGACGACGATGATGATGACGATGATGACGATGATGAACTAAAGGTTACACATAATTTAACCAGACTGACAGCTACAACGTCTCTGGGACTGAAGTTGCAATCTGCATTCACTACAATACGGGTTCTCAACGTGGGGTACGCGGTAAAAGTTTTTGGGGTACACCGTGAGAGCTCAAAATTCGCTTGATCTAGTAACAAAGTAAAAATAACCATTGTTGTACTATATCTATAGTTTTATCTATCTATACAAAGGGTACGCCAGTTACATACACATTTCTAGGGGGTACGTGAAGCATAAAAGGTTGATAGCCACTGCACTATAGAATTAGAAAAGGAATAACAACATCGAATAAAAGAATCTAAAACAGAACCATTTTTCTACAAAAAAGATATAATATGCCATTAGTAGTACTGATGATTCTAACAAATTCATAAATTAGCACGGAATTTTGCTGAATTTTTCAAGTATTTTAATTGTAGCAGATTCAAACGGAGGCAATTTTCCATCCCATTCACATCTTCAAGGAAGGTATCTCGATTTCTCATGTCTCCCTATCTCGCACAACGTTTGGATTCATTTCTTAAAATGCAAACATTTCTTAAAATTTATTTCGCATTTTTGTCTATGATATAAATTAACTGACATGCAAGTAGAGAAGCTATTTTAATTCGATTCCAAAGTTGCTTCACTCCCTTGTGAAGAGAAAGAAAAAAAGAATGGTTTTGGTAATCAGAGAGTCATTACGTTTGTCTCCCATTGTTCATTACAGCAAAATCTTCACACTTCATCTCGATTACCACCGCCCTCTAACACCCATTAATGCGGCTCCTTTAAATGTCTGGTAATGACAAAGCATGCGTTCTCGATATTCAGTAATTGCGGAAATGTTTATTGTCCTAATGAACTACTTCTGCAATTCTTTGCTCCTACCCGCTGCTGAGAGCACGGCCTTGACGTCTGGTGGTTGCTGCGCTCTCTGCATCGATCTGATGCCCAGCTTCCTCCGCGTGTTTAAGTTTAGTGATTTGTTGTTAGTAGGATGCATCGCTGTGGTAATGGGATCGCGTTCTGTATCCGGATGCAGAAAGCAGCAGCGATTCATCGATTTCTGAGCACAAAGGGGGAGCCAACATGATCAAAGCTGTGCAACAGTACACAGTGTGTCTTCTTACTACCGGACAACTGAGAATTTTAGCTGTATGCTTTCTTTTCTGCTTCGTGTTTGATTATATTTGACTTCAGCTTCACCATTCCAATCTAAATTTTTCAATCTTCACTTAGACATGCAATTATACGAAAGCTAATCGAAAATGAATTCTTACTCTGTTTTTCTTCATACTTATTTCTTGAAAGATCACTCGTGTTACTCTTAAAAACAGCAAATAAAACTCACATGAATATTATTTTACGTAGATATAAATGTATTTCTTTATTTCTATATTGTAATAAGTTATATTCCAATATTTTACATAAATAAAACAGTAAAAATTGATTATCTGGGATTTCTGGAATATTTCGAGGAAACATCATGTAGTGCTCATCTTTGTAAAATAAACTAATTCGTATAGAATCATATTATTTTTTTTCTGCTTTTCGTCTTAAGTTTTATACATATTAAAAAAACTGGTACTGTAATAAATTTTACACTGTCTAAAGTCGTTCTTTTGCTAGTATCAAGGTTTGTAAGCATTTCATTACTTTAATTATTGTAATTTTTATTCTTTTATAGGATTCACGTGGGGAAAAGAACTATAATAATAATAATAATTTATTTATTTATAATTCAATACACAAAAGGGGTCAGATGGTGCATTTCACTCTTACACCTTCCCTCTTGACTTAAAAAAGGAAATGCATAAATAAAATATTACATTAATAATATTTTGTAGCAATAAAGTGATGTTTAGAACCTAAAGCACCGAAGAAATGGTGAGAAGTCCACTGCTTTCAATCTTCTTCCTAAACTCTTCGATGTTGGCAAAAATATCACGTCTGTTGGAAGTTGGTCCCAAACCCTCACTGATCTGCAGACGAAAGAATGGTATTTGCAATTTTTCTTGACCAGTGGGGTATTTTTACACATGGGATGTCTTCTCGTGTTGCTACTTGAAATTGTTAACAAGGGAAATTGAATGGTTTGGTGAGTTATCCCATAAATGAGTTTGTGGCATGTTTTCAGATTAAGTTGAAGTCTTCTCCATTCCAGTGAATGGATGTTAAGATTTGCCAACCTTTGTTCCTAAGTTCAGTTGAAGTAACCTGGTGGTCTTTTAGTTAACCACCTCTGGCCTTCCCAATGAGATAATGTCACAGATCATTTAAGGCACCACACTGGCGAAATATTCGACTATGGGTCGAACATGTGTGATGAAAGCATTGATAAGGGTAACATTATTGTACTTTCGACAGCTTCTTAAAATCATGCTAGCAATGTGAAGAAACTTGATAGTAGCTATTTTACAATAGGGTGAGAATGACATAGTGTCGTTGAACTTGATGCCAAAATCAGAAAGTTCGTGGACACTCGCGAGAGGATTGTTACCAATGTGGTAGTTGTAATGGTTAGCGCGCTTGGCTACTGATCTACGGGACCTGGGTTCGAGCCTCGGGTAAGGCATGGATGTATGTGACGTTTTTCTGCTGAGGACCTGCCATCCTCTCAGACCTTCTACTATGGCATATAATCTGATAGGCTCCTGTCAGACTTCTGTGGCAAGCAGCTGCTTGAGGGGGTATTTATTTATTTTATATTAAATGAATGACTGACTATTTGGTTGTCGAGATAGGGAGTTCTTGTAGTATGATCCATTCCAAAACGTTGTTACAAGTGGTCTGAAATTGGTCTTGGTCTTGTTGTAACGCTGTAGCCTGGATAAATTTGATGTCATCCGCAAAGTTGATATTCGTGATTGGGCGAAGAATTTCCATACGAGTAACATGGCCAAACCAACAGAGTCTCTCTCTGCACAATATGCTGCTCAAAGGAGGTTGCCGATTCTTTTGGCTAACCTCATCATTACTTTCAAAGTTGAACCACCTAATGCTCGAGATACTGCACAAGCATCTAGAATCAAAAGGATCAACTTTCCTGCCATCTTGTTTACAAAGAATCCAAGTTTCACTACCATAACTAATCTTAGAAATAGCCAAACTATTATACAGTCTAATTTTAGTCTTTAAGTGTATACGCCTATTTCTCCACGCTCTCCATAGATTCTTAAAAGTCCCGATTCTACGATTTGTTACGTAGAAAATTTGCAATTTAGCTTTCGAGTGTTATATTTTTTAAACATTTGATGTTTAAAGATTGACAATAGTAATTAGATATTAGGTTAGTTAGTCTTTTTGTATATCAATTTATGAATATTTCAGGTTTTGTTTATTACTCAGAAAATAATTGCTTGGAAGTTCATTTATTATATGTTTAGTTATTTCGAATTCACACAAGATGTTGTTAAATAAAAATAGCTGAAAGTCTGTATCAATACTTTTGATTATCTTAAAATCTTTTAACCTTGTTATATTAATTCCCTTTTCTTAAATACAAACCAGAGTAAAGTAATAACAATCGATTATTTTTCTCGGCACAGAAAGAATGATCAGAACAACAATTAGGAAAAAGGCTGGATCGACGTAGGGAGAGGAAATGTTCCCCTCGATAATTTCAGTTAGGTGGCGAAAACAATAGTTATCATATAAAATAATAAAAAAAGAAATACCCCTCAAGCAGCTGCTTGCCACAGAGGTCTGACAGGAGCTTGTCAGTTTATATGCCATAGTAGAAGATCTGAGAGGATGGTAGGACCTCAGCAGAAAAACAACACGAACGCCCGTGCCTCATCCGGGGCTCGAACCCAGGTCCCTTAGATCAATAGCCAAGCGCGTTAACCACTCGGCCTCGGAACACTTCACATATTTTAAAGAAGCATTTTTATGAGACCACTAGAATAGAGGTACAAAAATATGTTTAAAAAAGTAAAACTACCTATCTTTCTATATGCGCCCTAAAAATGGAAAATAAACCTAAAACGTATCGATGGTGCAATCAGTCACTGAATTCGCATTCACTTCAAAGGAAGATAGGGCGCTGATTTACCTACTCAACCAGATTGCAGGCGTCCTATCTTCCCCTGAAGTGAATACGAATTCAGTGACTAATTGCATCATCGGTATGTTTTATATTTATTTTCCACTTTTTAGGAACAAGTATCGAGTTGTGTTGTTTTCCTCTGCGTAGCACCTTTTTAAACAAAATGAGCTAAATGATCAGGTTACAAGGACCCCCTAGGTCTCAGAGAAAGTTGGGGACGGAGATCCGCTGAATAGATATTACGAGACAAATGAAGGCCTCCCATCAAGGACATGCAGAGTGTTCTTTAACGTGCACAAGAGGTATGGCTTTTCTGCACATGTGGTCATGGCTTAACATCCCGTCAGACGGGATCAGGTATCGAATAAGGTGATCAAAAAAAGCAATTCATGTTTCATCTCAATCATATATGAAAAATGTCCTTTATTTTTAAAACACTGAAATTGTTAAATTAATTGAATTGTTAAATTAATTCAGTTGTTAATTAAATTGAGTGGTTATTGATGGCTACTGATCAAAGGGACCTGAGTTCGAGCTTCAGGTAAAGCATGGGTGTTTGTAATTTTTTTCTGCTGAGGTTTCGGAGCTATTGGTTTCAATGAAAAAGGTAGGGAAAAAAAAGAAAAAAAATCTGCAACTAAACACTATAAGATTATATACATATATTTAAAGTAATTCTATCCTAGTGTATCCTCAGTCAGTTGCCAATTAGGTTGAAGTTGCATGCAGTCATTAATGGTGACACTATTCATATCACCATAGTGCATATATTCTTTATATGCGAGAAAAATCTTAAAAGTTTATATCCCTCACAATTAAAGTAAAAGGCAAATAAGTGTTTTCAATAAAACACTACTCATCCTTGATTCTGTTCATATTTATCACCAGAATATCATAGTATATCTTGAACTGCTTCCATCTGGTTGGGAGATTGTTTATTCTTTAATTAATTCATTTGTGTTCAGTAATTAAACTTAAAATATCTCACAACCGTCTAAAATGAAATAAAACCATTTCATGAATTAGATATGTTTTCTTGGAGAAGTTTAATGAAAACTACGCTTTGAAAAGCAAAATCAGAAATTTTTCACTTTCCAAGGTATTCGGAAAAAACATTTTAACCCTTGCAATCTAGTAATCTGGCAATACAGCGTTAATGTATTTATTTCTATCAATAGAATAACTAGAAAATTATTTTTTGGTATAGGATACCTTAGAGAAATAAAAAACTAACAATCGACTCATAACATTTTAAAAAATATTATCAATCAGCTGATAGCCTCTTCGTGGCTTATCTAAAATCACTTCACTTGCTGAAAATGTACTGATAATTATTGACTTCAAAATGCTATTCTCCTTTGCATTTCGATGTACCAACTTTTCTAATTTTTTTAGAAGTGGGTTTATAAATTTAAGTGGGGAAATATCTGTTTTGTTTTCTATACAAATTCGAAATATTTCCTTCCAGAGAACTTACATTTAACTTTGATGAGCTCATATTTTCTAGTAGCAACATCAACCATTCCCACATTTAATTTGTTTATCTTCTTAGTTTCACCATTATTTGCTAATTAAAGAAGCTTAAACAAGTTTTTTAATTCAATGCATAATGCATGCGATACACATAAAAATTCAACCTTGGTTTTGCAGCCTGTTATTTGCAAATAGAATTTGTCTCGAGAACAAACTATCGGTTTGATTAAAATTCAGAACTGCTTATTTCTCAAATCTACATAAATGCTAGTTTTTAAGTGTGTTGTGTGCATATTTTCCTGCATAATTATATAAATTACCGTGTGCTAAATTAAGTGGGGATAGTTTCTTTTTCACTTTAAATACATACATATACCAGATATAACGATTAGTAAAAATGCAATTATACATAAGAGAAATTAATTATGATATTTTAAGTGCATTACATTATTATCACATTAAAGCAGAAGAAACTCAAGATCTGCCAACTAAGATAGGAACAAAGGAATAAGTTTGATTTATTAAGCGTAATTTAAGAGCTTTTGTTCTTCAGCTTCTCCGTTACACCATTTTGCAAATTTTTTATATCATAGTTTACTTTTTTCTGAAACAATGCATCATGAGTGTGAAAGATTTATTTTGTTTCAAATGAAAAAAAAAATCTTTCTGGTTGCTTTTAAGGCATCGGAAAATTATGTTTACAAAATTTAAATTTATTCACTTTCTGGAAACAAAATCAATAACAGTCCAACTTGAGCATTAACTGGCTTGGAAAGCACTAGATCTTGAATTGACAGAGTGATTTGCGATCACTTGACAGTTAACTGATTAAGGAGATTTGAGCTTAAACTCTTACAATGATTAAAAAGTAATTCAGTCTTAACTTGTATAATGATTAAGGAGCACTTGGGCCTGAATTGGTACAATGATTAAGGAGCACTTGAACCTGAAATGGTACGATGATTAAGGAGCACTTGAACCTGAACTAGTACAATTATTAAGGAGTACTTTAGTCTTAACTGGTGCAATGATTAAGAAAAACTACAGCTGCTGCAGTGATTAAGGAATAATTAAGCCTGAACTAGTACAATGATTAAAGCGTACTTGATCCTTAACTGGTACAACGATTAAGGAGCACTTCAGCCTTAACTGGTACAACAGTCAGAACTAGTCGTTTGAGCCTAAACTGCACAATAATTAGGGAACTCTCCAGCTTTAAATGCAGTGGATTTTAATTTACTATTGCAGCGAGTAATCTGTAGCGTTAGATCTGTGTAACATACGCCCAAACATTTCTTATATTTTGTAATGAAAAATGCTTTAAACAGAAGTGTTAAATTTCCTTTAAAAGAAAAGTTCTTCGGTATAACCATAAGCGACCACGTTCTGTCAAATAAGACAGTCTGCAAATCAAAGTTGAATTTCTGACGGTTGCTCGCAGTTATTTAACTAAAGCATGCAATTATGAATTACCATTGTAGAGCGTCGCAGATCAGTAATTGTGTCACGTCCATAAAACCACTTGCTCACAACTGAGTCTCATATCGACACACCCAGCTATGTCGACACCCTGTACAGAGACTGACAAACTATATTTACCTGACCGAAATTTGCATTTCGCTTTGCGATTTACAATTAATTTCTCGAATTGTTTTAGCCATTCCCAGTTAGCAACACGTATGTCTGCTTACTTCTTCCGTCTCGCTGATATTTTCATATCATTAGTAACCATGATTGAAAGTAAATGTAACATTATACCTTACCACCGTTCCAAATCGGCTTAATGAATTTAATTCCTATCGACCGGCACTTAATCTAATAGTCATGGGATATTTCACTAATTCTGAATTGCATTTGCCTTTATATTGATCATTACTCTTGTAAGAGCATAAAACATTACTCATATACTAGATTTACCGTCATCAAATGCAATTAACTGTTTCTAGGAAGTACTCGTGTGTGCACATATCGGTAAATGCTGTTTGAAACAATATGCGGTGTCATTGTGGAGTAATTACATCCTGGATTGCGATAAGTGCTAATTTGCAAACTTGCAGCAGACATAATTTGTCTTAAGAGAGTAAATGAAGTAAGAGCATGCTAAGAAATTAACATTCAACTCCAGCATAAACATGTTAACGCACACCGCTAACGAACCTACTAGATTTGATCATTTTTGTCTCTAGTGCAGGCCATTATTGTCATAAAACCTTTAGTCACTATTGTCATAAAATATTTTAAATTCCGTTTAGATACGAATTATCTTATTGTGAGTGACCTCGCAATTTGTGAAGATTCCAAACAGACTTGTAATTGAAAGTTTTTAAAGAAATTTCTCAAAGACATCTAAAACGGAAGGAAAAATGTAAGATACATGAAGAGATTGGAATGGGAAATCCAAATCCAATCTCTTCCCCCACCCCTTATTAATTACTTTTTTTATATTCGATTTTATTGAGTTCCTTAAATTGTCTTTAGTCTCATTTTTTTCATAAAAAATTAAATGGTTACTGAATTCTGTAACTGAGTTACTATTGACATAACATGCAACTGTACCCAAGAAGGTGGCCACTGAATAATAATTATATCCCAATGTGCGAAAAATCATGCATGTAGACTCAAAGAGTGAGATGTATTCCAGAAGAGGAGACTCCGATATGCTTCCTAATGGCCTCAAAGTGGATCTCCCTCTAAACCGCGTTCTTAGTATTGTTGTCCTTCTAACTCGGATTTTTTAATCGTTGTAATGGAAAAAATACAACTCTGGGGTGGACCAATCAAATTTTTGTATCAAAATATGCATAGGCATTATCCCAAGAATATTATTTTGATGGCTGAACGGAGCAATACAAAGAGGAAAGAAAAGAGATTCATCAAAGGATTGTGGAAATATATTTTCCTTTCATATGTATTTCATCATGGAAATAAGTAATCCGATTTCGTTTGCTAGCTCAGATGGTTATTTTGAAATGAATGCAAAGCTACGTGGGTGAATCTGGTTAAACCTAATTTTGGCCAAAATATATTTCCAGCTGACTTAGGAAGTAAATTGTAAATATTAGTCAATGCAGTAAACAAAATACGGATTTTTCTTGCTTTTGTTTATTTTTTTTGGCTTTAACATAAACCAGACTAGGGAAAACTCCTTTACCAAAACAAGTCCACTTTGCCCACTGATGTAATATTGTTTAAAAAATGCTCAATGTTTTGTAGTCTTTGTGAAGCACTATATCTTAGTGTATAATTAAAGTTTATTTATTTTTCTCCTATGGGAAATAGCAAGGACGGAAACAGAAGATATAATTTTGATACAGCTCCGCGAACGAAGATCATAGAGCTCGTGGAGCTGTTGAAAGTGCTCGCAAATACATCATTTATTAATGATCGCGAGCACAATCATATGATAACATTCGATCTGTTGTTACTGCCATGCTATGTTTGACGATAAAATCAATAAAGAATTTTTTTTCTAACTTTGCGAAGATTCGAATTTTCGAAGAGTTTATTGTCAATGCCTACAGCAGTCTGTTCAATGTAAGGTTTAAGTTCCTCCAGGCTTCTTGGGTAATTGCTATAAGCTCTTCCTCTAAGATATCCCCACAGATAAATTTAGGTATTGTGAGAACTGGGGATCGCCACGGCCAAAAGCCACTTCTGTCAATACACTCACCAAAGAATTCCTGACATAAAGCCATTGTCTCGTTCGCAGTATGAGCGGTAGCCCATCACGCTGAAACCTATTACTGTTACTAGGTTTCTCCTAAAAATACAATTCTGTTGTTTTGTTAACAACTCTGCTCTTTGAGTTGCGTTTTAAATGATGCACCTTTATTTTCTGCATGAAATATCTCTCTTTCCGAATTGGTTCCTGCACACTTGTATCCATACGGGGTTGGTTTTGGGAGTTCAACCTCAGTTCAGTCGTTCCAAAAGCTTTATATGATTGTTGTCTAAACGAAGAAACAATTTTGCTTCATATTTGACCCAACTTCTGGTTAGTTGCCGGAGCAACGTCAAGCTCATGCTTGGAGATGCTTGCGTCAACTAACTGTTGGCTGGATATTACAAGTAGTTGGATCATTTGGAAATGAGATTCAAGTAACTGTTTTGCATCTTAATAGTGTTTCTTATTGTTACTTGTTGAACATTCTCCAGAGTTCTGAACTTTGTTATCGTTGTTCATTACTTGCATCAATGTTCGTTACTTCAGCACCACCAACAGTGACAGTCCTCATTATTAATTTATTAATGGCTACACAATATATTTGACACATTACTCTTGACACACACGCAACACCCTCCTGACGTTAATAAGATTTAACAAGAATCCTATCGTCATTCTAGCCCACTTTTCTGAGAGCAGTTCCTAACTCATGTATGCGACTGCGTCCTTAAAGCATCCCATATGTGATTAATGGGACTCAAAGCTGGAGATCTTGATGGCCACTCGTATTCCCTCTATCCTCACTCAAAAGAAATTCTTTCACCAGAGGAGCACTACCTGAAATGCCAGTAGAGATAATTATCTTCCATTAGAAGGAACTGCGCCACTAAAAACTCTGCATAGGGTGAAAGGATTTCGTGCCAATACTTCGGAGTAGTTAAAAGTTACTCTGTCGAAGATATGAAGTTCCGTACAATCCTAGGGCATTATGACTGTTCAAACTATCAGTAGTGCATAGTGGTGCTTTTTCCTAATTTCGTTCTGGTTCGAGGATAACAGACGTACTTATACCCTTATTCCTTCAAGCCTCAAGCGTTTTTTTAATCTGCAAGGTATAGAACAGAAGTGTCCTAGAAGCTACTCCTTGTTTGTACAGGACTTACCATAAAAGAAACATGCCCTATTAAAACCAAAGTCACTTCTAACTACTGTCTCAGAGATAACACAGTGCAGAAAGTCTGCCTGATGGAACAGCAGCTAGCTCCCTACTCTGCTAATCGAGACCATTTTCTAGGTCTGGATTTGGAACTGCCTTTCACATTTTAACATATGCCTATAAAAAGCTCAGCACACTTAGAATTGTTAAAATTTTGCGATTTATCCGTTTGAATATATGAGCAATGTTTGACTTTTTCTAAAAATAATAAAGAATAAAATAACAAGAGGTAAAAAGAAATAACAGGAAGTGTTTATTTTATTTCAGTATAATCGAGCCCCGGGTTTTCATGAGATTATTTTCAGTGAATTTTTTTAAGTGCCGAGTGGTTAGCGCGCTTGGCTACTGATCTAAGGGACCTGGATTCCAGCCTCGGGTAAGGCATGGCTGTTTGTGTCGTTTTTCTGCTGAGGGCCTGCCATCCTCTCAGACCTTCTACTCTGGCATATAAACTGACAGGCTCCTGTCAGACCTCTGTGGTAAGCAGCTGCTTGAGGGGGCATTTATTTATTTTATTATTATAATCTAAAATTGCATTTTAAGGAAAAAAATTAGTTTGCGGCTAGATTTATAACTAGAATTCTCAATAAATTAAGCACAGAACGATGGAGTGCATTTATCTTTTATTGCTACTCTTTAGACAATAAAGTCAAAACGCTTAGCAGAGAAGGTTTATTTGAAGCTTACTTAATATTAATTCTCGAAATATGCTTTTATTAGCTTATATTTCTTTCAGCTGACACGAACTAGAAAGAAAAAGAGATGTTTTCAACGCGCTGTTCATAATTAATCTGGCAGGATGTTACAAGAAATGTTAAATTAGAAAAAAAAATCTGAGGTTTAATCGGCACTTTATGATCAGTTGTAAGATTGGCAGCTTTATGTCTAGAATGTTTCGAAAACCACAGAGCTTTGAACAAAAAGTAAAAAGAACTACGAGCTTTAGATTTATCGTTTTTTCATTCGTCAGTAGCCGTGTTTGTGCTCATTGCATTGCTTGGTAATATAGCACTGATAATGAATCACTTCATGCGTTTTTGTGAGAAAAATGTTTGAAGCCAGTTCATTGTGCAGTGCATAAAAGACAAGGATTTCACGCACGACTGAATTATTAGTCCAACCCATGTGTCCACTAATTGCTTTAAGTTAAACGGTTCTATGCTGATCAGCGTAGCGTGGACTGAGGGAAGCCAACCGTGTTGGATGGAACCGCAGGAAGTCATTTCACAGCACTCGAGACGGAATTCGTTTAACGTGGTTTTTATACGCTTTAACTTAGCAATAAAACATCGCGCTTAACTGCTGTTAATGGGACTCAAGTCTGCTCCGGACATTCCACTGCTTCGGGTGTTGATTGCGTTCTTCTTGGATGACATTACAAAGAGAGAGAGCTACGTCATACTCTTGCATTGATACAAGAACGAAGGCAGCTCGAGAATTTTCGTGGTATTTCTTAACAATGTATGAAACTATTACTTTTTGTATTACTCGTATTATTCATTCTCTTTCTTTTTTTCCCTATAATTTTGCCCCGTATAATTTATTACTTCAAAATGTACAACGCCGTAATATGGAGAGGTATTCTGACTAACGTATAAACGGATTATTGTGCTCTCCGATTGCTTCAAGTTTTATGAACCATAACGTTTAATTATTCTAGAGAAGGAAGTGATAAATCGAGAAACGATTTCACGGCATAATTTTTAACGTATAAAAAAAATAACTCTCTCTAATTCTAGTTAGTTGAGCTGCTAAGGTTGTTCAAATGATCTTAGTTGAATTAAATGTTAAAGTGCTTGAGAGAGATCCCACCTGCAGCCTATCCCAAAACGTCAGAGCATTAAAGAGCAATACCTTTATTCCAGACGTTCTTCGAAAATTTGCTTTTACTTCCCTTCCCCCGTGCCTCTATTTTTGCTAAAATCAAAACGCAACAAGTCTTACTACCCTAATATCTCAAATAGTGTATCTACATACATTTAACTTCAAAAAGTGGTTATTAAAATTATTTCAACCAGTTTTTCCCTCCAGACCACAGAACCACCTCCTCAACTGCAGAATTTATGTCGAAATTAAAAAGGCATCCCCTATCATGCGGGGCGGGGGTGGCTCAGTCGGTAGCGCTCCAGGCTCGTAATCTGTAGTTCCCAGGTTCGAGTCCCAGCTGGGTCAGCGTTGATATTTATCTCCGCAAAATTCTCCGCCCTGCCTACGGTCAGTAGGAGACACCGCTGGGCTTGGAAAGGCCGCCGTCCGTCGGATGGGACGTTAAGCCGTGGCCCCGTGTGCGGGAGAGCCATACCCTGTGCACGTTAAAGAACACGCTGGATGGCCTTGACGGGAGGCTACCATCTGTCTCCCAACAGCTGTTCCAGCGGGTCCCCTCCTCCAACCTTCTCTGAGCCTTTGGGGTCCTTGTGACCTGGCCATTTAGCCCATGGTGTGCAAAAAAGTGCCGCTCAGAGGTAAAACAACCCACAACACAACAACCCTATCCTGCTAAACTGCTTTCCTTTGACGTTCTGTCCCTGTACTCTAATACTCCCTCGACGAAGCAAAAACAATTTTGATCCAAACAGTGATTAACTGCGGGAAACTTAACGTAGCCTAAATCAACGAAATTTCCAAATTGATCGACTTTGTCATTGACAATAATTGTTTTAAACATAATTTAACCTGTATAAACAGCTTACCCAATCCCCCATGGGATCCCGTCTTTCAGTCCTGCTCACCGACGTTGACCTGCGTAACATTAAAAAGCACGTGATCGAACAACGACGCTTTCCTCATTTGGAAACACTTAGAGCTTACTAACTTCTTCGACGAACTGAATTCATTTTTTTCTACCATTTCGTTCACACAAGAGAGTGAGGTGGACAGAACCTTACCATTTCTGTATCATAATATTCGACGAACAAAGTACGGCACTCTAGCTACCCAAGTTTTCAGAAAATCTGGTTTTTCCCCTCACTCGTACTCCCTTTGATGCGTTTACACCCAATTTAAAAGAGCCTTTTTCTACTCCCCATTGAATCGTGCTTTTCGCGCCTGCGACTCATCAGACAACTTACAAAATGAAATCAATTTTATCTTTGCCTCCTTCACAAATCTAGATATTATTAATGCATTTATGAACCGAATTCATCACAAAGCTAACTTTAAATTTCTCTATATCCTACTACCCCCTCCTTGAACCCCAGCATAAATTCACCCCTTCCATTACCTTCTCCAATATTACATCCTTTGTTAATAACCACCTAAAACCCTATAACCTAAAAAAACTTCCTTTCAAAACACCATCCAATCTCCTTAAAATTCTTAGGCATTACAGAGATTTCATTGCCCACGCTGACAAAGGTGGAATGAACTGCACTCCCCTAACCTCCCACTTCGCCCCCAGATAGACACTTTTTCTGTACCAGATGCACTACAAGAACTTTCAAGCAGAGGACTGACTAGCATAAACGGGATATTAAAAACAAAACTTCACGTACCGATCTTGCTAAGTTTACCCTTGAAGGCCTGGTAGCCTCGCAGTTCGACTCCTCATTCATCGTCTCTTCCTCCTACTTCTCTCTGGCGCAAATTGCTACTTGAATTCCCACCATTACAACCCATCATCATCAGCCAACCGGCCGCACCACTCCTCCACGCTGCACAAGCCTAATTCGACACGTCAACTGCCCAACTATAGCTCCTTTGAACGTGGTGACCGGCATGGGAAATTGACTTTTTGGCTGCTGACACGAAAATGCGTCCAAGTGCTCCTGAACATTTCAGCTACTCAGGGACTTTGCTCCAAGAATGAAGAATGAATGTCCAAGAGAATGAATGTCCAAGAATGAAGAACTTACTTCCGCTGCAGGACATTATGTTTCAGCTGAAAATGTTTTTGAGAAATAGGTATAATTTTTGCCTGTATAATGTTTTACTAACAGGCCACTTCCCCGAAGAACTTTGCGCCTCCCTAATGATGACTGCTGTGTGCAGTCGAAGCTATTCTACGATAGGCTTCTACGAAAACATTCGGCTTCTACATTTCACTGCCTAGCCTATATACACGTGTTAATCAAACTAACCGGCCAAAATGGAGTTATTCTTTCTTCTGCCTTAATAACGATGCGGTGAAATCGTTTACTAATTTAGCACTACCTTCGCTACAGTTGTTTATAAGCTTAAATCGATATGAACTTGCTTTAATTGTTGTGTTGAAGAGCGAATATTAAACTATCTGAAAGATTATGAATATGGAAAAACTTGAAAAGCCATATTTTTCCACAGGTAAAAATTCTCGTTAATCCATTCATACTGTCGTCCAATATTTCGGGAATCAGACAAAAAAAATCCCATTTCCTTATACGTTATTTTTCAAAATCTTCATATGGTAAATCTCACTTGTAATGAAAAAGAAAATAAAGGAATTTGTATTCATAATAGTTTAAGAGCTGATAAATGTAAATTTAAAATACTCATTGAACATTTATATTTATCTTCACTTTTTTTTGCAATTTATACTCTGTCTTCACTTTAGGCGTAGATGGATTAATATAATAAAAACAAATTTTAAGACTTTCGGAAACTTTGATAGCATTTAGAGCTTCGCATGAAGCGTTTTTACTCAATATTTTTTTCTACAAAAACTTTGAAGTGTTCCATATAATTTCTAAAATGGAACAGCTTGCCTCATATTTTGTGATGGTTGAAATATAAAACAATCTGGTATAGAAATTCCTAACAGAACATAGTTTTATTATAGATATATCTCAAAACACTGCCATATTAATTTCCTAAATAAGGAAATTCGGAGGAATACGTATTCCATGTAGAAATTATTTAGAGTTTCGGACAAATATTGAAGTGCTGAATTCATTATAAATGAATCGAATCGTAGAATTGTGATTACGAAAGGTGACAGATGTTATTTTATAACAAAAAATACCTGCTAATTAAAAAATAATTTAAAACAGTGGCTTACAACTTTTGTTCAGATTGCGATTCTAATATCTGTATAGGAGACTATTGCCATCCCAATATCAGTTTATGAGGCAGTCGTGATCCCGTTCATTTTCTAAAAATAGTCTCATCACAATAGCCTTTAATTTGTTTGTTTGTTTGTTTGTTTATTTGCTAGGTTGTTGCTCTCGTCGCCGTTGTGGCTTTTGTGACTTAACTTTGAATATTAACTGAGAAATACTGAGAATAACTTTGAATATTAACTGAGATTACCCTTTACTCTTCCGCATTAGCAATTATTAATCACCTTTAGATCACACTTAATCACCCTGTGACGCGCCGTCGACCTAACTTAAATTATCGTTTGTCATCCTTTTTATGCCCCGTTGTGAGAAGAGCATAATTACTACGTAATCAGATTTCGTTAACAGAAGTTATAGGTTGTCCACTTTCCTGTGATATAGAATTTTACACAAAAAGTAACTTTGTCACGCAACAATACCTGAAAGTTTGTTTCAGCAATATCTCTTTAAAACATCCGTCGTAAAATCATCAGAATCAAGCGACGACCCGAAGATCCGAAATCACTGGTCAGGGAATTTAAAACAAACATTAATACTAATATTGAGCTTATTTATCTCTGAGTGGAACTATTTTTTTCGGCAGGAAATTTTTTACCTATACAAATTTACGATATTACTGTCCAAGCCCAATAACAGGAATACTGCACTCGACAATTAAAGATTAATAGTTTTATCATATGTTATGTGTTGTGTTGAATGTGTAAAGCAGATAAAATAAATTAGTAAAAAGCGGGTCAGTTTTAACACTCTTCAATTTAATACATTAGAATCATATACGCTCGGATCTAGAAAAAAATTCGGGGGGGGGGGAGGGGCAGAGACGCAAACGATACAGGAAAAGGAAAAGGCTGGACCAAGAAAATAGATTCCATTGCAGTGTAATATTTTCTCTTTCGTTTTAGATGTTTTTAAAAAGAAAACATGAAAAATGCGTGAAATAGGCACAACTTTAATAATTTTTGCTCATTACCCTTACTAGAATTCTCAAATAAGAAACCATGGCCCCCTTGACATTTTTACCCCTCCCCCAAACCCGTATATATGTAAAATTGTTTTTCGACAGAAAACTAGTTGATTCATTCCAATTCAAAACTGAGTTCGAACTCGTGTTCTTCTGTAGATAACGACGTGAATTTTTAACGCTTCACGTAGGGGATTTCATTACAACACGTTTCTGTCATACTAATAATCAAAACAACACACCTCTTAGATATTTTATGAATTTTTAGCTTGGACGATACCTCCAGTTATTTGTTTCTGAAGATGAGCATTACAAATGCTTAGCTTATTTTATTACATATCAGGAAGTTTTAAGAGAGCTTTTAGTAGGCTGTATTTAGTAAATTATTTTTATTGTAATGATACTACTATACAAAACTTACAACCATCTTTCTTTATTACAAGAAAATAATACGACTTTCTATATATTTGTTTTTTACAATTCTTTACTGTATCAATTGTGCCAATCTTATTATTTCTTTTACAATATGGAAAGAATGTTTCATAGAAACCGTTTCAGGCTATATTTTCCTCTAAAATATATTCCTCTAAATAAAAAACGGTTTCTATGAAACATTCTTTCCATATTGTAATTATGTTCTAATTGTAATCTATGAAACATTTCCATATTATATATATTACCCTTTTCGTCCTATTAGAGATGAGTTCGGGGCAAGTGTTTCGATCTCGAGCCCGAATTGGGGGAAAAATTATCTCACGCATCATAAGATATAAACTCAGAAACACATACTATTCATTTATTAAGAACCACTACTCATTTATTTTACTTTTACATTGTTAATTATAATCATTTTATAACAAAATCATTATGATCATCAGACCGGTGATTCTCTATGCTTCACCCATATGGGCGAATACTACACCAACCAATATTCGTAAGATTCAGGTCTTACAAAACAAGATTTTGAGAACTGCGGTCGATGCCCCCTGGTTTGTCACAAACAGACAACTTTATAAAGACCTGGGCATCGACCATATACAGGGTGTCTCAAAAATATAGGTGCAAACCTTTAGGGGAGGTAGATAACATCTAAAAGAATGAGAATTGCATAGGAACCCATAAGAGGAAACGTCATGGGAAAGTGGTAGCAGAGGTACAAGATCTGAAAGGACACAAGACATTGATTAATGGGAAAACATTTATTGGACATAATTATTACAAATGGCGTACTAGATGATACATTTCATAATGTTACAGCAGATGCTCGAAGTTTCCATCATGAGACGCGATGCATGCATGACACCAACGGAGCATTGATTGCCGGACATGGTCGAGATGAAAGGGGTGTAAGAACTCGCCGTGCAAAACACGTTGTACACTTGCAACGAGACACTCCTAAGGCAGTGGCAACGGCGCGTGTGCTGGTACTAGGATTGGTCTCCATAGCATCCAACACACTTTCTTCCATGGCGTGAGTATGCGTCGATCGTTGCCTGCCCTCACTTCTGCTACCTCTTAATGATCCATAATCGCACAAATTTTGATGTGCACGCGCAAACAAGAGGTGGCCCAGTACATGTCTCTGTGGGAAGCGCTCTTGATACATTCGTTGAGCGGCTCGTCCGTTGCCCTCAGCTAATCCATACACTAAGTGCATATCTGCCAGCTCCCTGTTCGAATACCTTTGCATGCCCTTCGTCAGCCGACTACCGCTCGAATGAGGAAATCCGAAATTTCCCCTCTAGCGCACTGATGAACAGCGCCGCCTATTGACTTACGGTGACGTATCTGGTTATGGGTTCCTATCCAATTCTCATTCCTTTAGATGTTATCTACCTCCCCTAAAAGTTTGCACCTATATTTTTGAGGCACCCTGTATATACAGGGTGATTCAGAATTCATCATCAATATTTGGTGGGGAGGTAGGTAATAAGAAACGAAGGAGATTTCACATAGGAAAGCATGGGCGTACGTGAAAACATTTGATGCTGTGGCACACGGCGGTTTGGGAAGCGTGCTGCATACAATTGCCTGGCTCGAAGACATCTTTCTTCTGCCGCACCGTAAGTTACATGCATATCTGCACATTCATTCCACATATACCGGTTCATGTTACTTCTGCAAATTCACCTTGTCGAATGACAACTGACTGCACGCGTCAAACAGCTGTGCTTCTGTATGAGAGGTGTGTACACACAGCGCCCTCTACACCACCATGCGTTCGTCTGCCCCCATACTTTCCTATGTGAAATCTCTTTCTTTTCTTATTCCCTTCCTCCCCACTAAATATTGATGATGAATTCTGAATCACCCTGTATACACATAAAAAACGCACCTCAAAAAGATTTTTTGAGGCTGTAAGCAATAATCCCAATGAGATTATTTCTTCTCTGATTCTTTACGATCATGCTGTTTTGAACAAGAACAAGAGGCTTAAAACGGTTCCGTTCTCTGAAGAGACCTACCCGTTTTAGGTTTCTTATACAATTTTACTGCAATTTTTAGGTTTTCTTATGTTTGCCCTTAGGGGCCGCCTAAGGGTGGTTTACTTATATATTTTGTTCTTACTCATGACAAATAGGCATATATTTATGATGGAGATGGTTAGGGGTAAAATTATTACCCGGTACATCGAATATGATTATACGATCTACGATCTACGATCTACTAACAAAATTATTTGCCTCCATTTACAAAATTTTTCATTGATTGGAATGATTCAGTCAAATATCTTGGGGTTGTTATATATAAGAGGTTAAAGTGGGACTATCACATAAATAATATAATCTCCAAAGTCAATTTTTTGAGGGGCCAACTAGGCCCATTCCTTATAAGAAATTCCATTTTAATGATTGATCATAAGCTTATACTCTATGATATGATCATCAGACCGGTGATTCTCTATGCTTCACAAATATGGGCGAATACTACACCCACCAATATTCGTAAGATTCAAGTCTTACAGAACAAGATTTTGAGAACTGAGGTCGATGCCGCTTGGTTTGTCACTAACAGACAACTTCATAAAGACCTGGGCATCGACCATATAAAACGGTTCCGTTCGCTGAAGAGACCTACCCGTTTTAGGTTTCTTATACAATTTTACTGCAATTTTTAGGTTGCACATATATATAATAATCCCAATGAGATTATTTCTTCTCTGATTCTTTACCATCATTCTGTTTTGAACAAGTACAAGAGGCCTAAAACGGTAGCGTTCTCTGATGAGACCTACCCGTTTTCGGTTTCTTATGCAATTTTACTGCTATTTTTAGCATTTCTTATGTTTGCCCTTAGGGGTCCACCTTGGTTTACTTATATATTTAGTTCTTATTCATGCCAAATAGGCATATCTTTATGATGGAGATGGTTAGGGGTAATATTATTACCCGGTACATCGAATACGATTATACGATCTACGATCTACGATAACAAAATTAAAATGTTAATAAACCAACAAAAAACTGAGAGTTTCGCATTGCGGTCTTGTTCAATGATTTTTTTTTCAAATTCAATATTCGTGAATAACATCATCTTAAACGCATTGGAGCCATTGATTTGTTGAAGATAGAGAATACGTAAAACACAATGAAAAAAATCCATAGTGATTATTTTTGATTACTAAAGACTGATTAATGGGATGAAATTATAATCAAAAATATTTTACATTTTTTCCCTCGTGATTTTCACAATAACAGGGAATATTTCAAATTTGAATTATTCTGTGCCAGAACCCGAAGTCATCTGTACGTCCTATCTTGTTTTATTTTAGAAATAAATTTATATGGAAAAACATCTCTAGGATATTCTTCTTTATTTTATTTATATGGAAATACATCTCTAGGATATATCAGAATATACAATTGTAGGATTGTACCAGCATTGTTCGTTCATTATGAAGGGAAGAAATTTTAAAATTTCACACTCAGATCTTTAAATGCTGTTCGATATAAATCATGCTTTCAAATTGGTTAAAGTTTCTTGCCTTTGTGTTTTGTAATAAATTTTCTCAATTTAATTTCAAAATGCTTTCTGTATTGAAAACAAATACAGAAAGGAAATTTTACAGAAACATCCGAAAGAATATTTTACAGAAACCTTCGTAGGTGTTCCTATACGAAGTATACTATTGCAATGACTTTACTACCTATCTGCTTTTATTACATGGAAAGAATGTTTCTTACAAACTTCTGTAGACCATTTGCTTCACTATACGGAAAGCAAAAATCATGGAACATCTCTAGAAACTGCAATTATGCCATTGTGCCAATGTTAGTGCCTCTCAGCTTTTATTATATGAATAAAAGTTTCAGAGAAACCTCTCTAGACTACTTTTCTTTACAATCTGTATTATTTACCGCTTTTTTACTTTTACTCCTTTATCATATACATCAAGAATATTTCATGTAAATATTTCTTTGAAATATTTTTCACTTATTATATACTATTGTATCAATACTGCTGCCCATTTTTTATATTATATGGAAGTAATATTTCATAAAATCCTATCCTGGCTAGTTTTTAACCTTCAATAATACTATTCTGCTAACGTTACTGGTTTTCTCTTTGGTATTCAAACGACATTCCTTTTACTCTGTTTGATTGATAATAGATACAACGGAAAGTTTGCAAGTCTTTTTTCATTTGAATGACAACTTTTCCGCTATGTTAAATTAGATTCCACTTCATTCCCTTCCTTTTGCACAATTCACTCTGCGATATCTGTAAGCAGTCATTTTTGTTTGAGGGAAGAGACTGAGCATTTCAGTATCATGCAGAGAAATCCACAAGTCGCCTTTATCTCTTTCGCTCCTGATAACATGAGCGAAAGACAGCACTGTGCCACTGAGAGCAAATAATTTTCGCAACGGAATAAAGCTGATGCTGATCAGAGGGAAATGAACGCAGTTTACCTTTTATAGAGAAAAAATAAATGCATTTAGAAGCGGAGAAGCCAACGAGAGAGTTGTTTCCAGGCAAGAGGAGCAATCGATACCCGACCCAGAGAAACAAAGGCATCTGCGGACAACTCTCACAGCCTGCAGCCTTGCAGACACCGCAGTGACAGATGTCTAACATGCTTCTCCCTATGAATTCGGTTACGGGAAAGCGGAAGTAGGAGCATTATCCCTATTGGATTTTACGGGTTACCTACCAAGCCCTTTGGCCAGCTTATCTACTTATCTAAGAAGAGAGGATCAGAAAGATATTCATTTTCAGTGTTATTTTGTAGACATAAGCCAACGCGCAGAGGTAAAATACGATATATAAATGGTGAAAATGCGAGAACTATATATATATACAGTATACAGTAAAATATATCAGAGACGGAGCTTAGTTATGGCGGTAATCTATAAAAGACGTAATTTTCTTGTCCTTAAAATCAATACAAATTCTTTCTTTCATTGGGGATATTAGAGTTATGTGGAGGAAATTTAAATTTTCCTAAAAGTTTTAAAATTTCTTTGCAATATTTAAATGTACTTGTAAGAGTAACGTATTAAATTGTTTTATGTTAGACTACCTCTATAATACTATACAAATCGTTTTTCTTTTAATACAGTGCTTCTCAAAATTTTTTTGTTCACGACACAATATTTTTTTGCCGTGAATACTCGCGGAAAACTAAAAAAATTATTTGTCGAAACTACTGGAGACTCGTGAAGTTTTCTTTCAATAATAACCATTTCTGTGAAGTTATTTGTAAACGCAGAGCTATTCTGTTCAAGTTCTGACGTGTGTCAGATGAGATTGACCTGATAAACTATCAGTTGTATAGTTGGTTAATGCGTACGCCGTACGTGTTATGGGCACGTTTTGTGTTAATTTTAACTTTAAGAATTAATATGGATAAGTTTTTGATTAAACGCAAAAGAAGTTAAATGAAGAATCAGTGGCGGAAAGTAGCAACAAAGTGGTTTATAAATTTCTTTTTATCCCAAATAACATTCGAAACTTCTCTGTACACCCTTTGAAACCACTGCTGCAAATTACATATATTTTTTAAAAGACCGAAAAAAATAATGCTAAACCATTTTTCGCATTGTATTATAACATTTTTTTTTTCGTTTGTAAAAATAAGAAAGTATGTCATATTATGAAACTTCTTTTCTAGTTGTGAGTTGACGCTCAATTTTTTGAGCCCGCACCGACCAAAGCTCGAATCATTTCGACAATGTTGAGCCCGACCCCAACGGAGCCCGATTTAGTCGAAAAAACTTTTCTGAAGAATCATAAAACATATCTACAGAAATAAAATGTCTCCGATCATTTATTTTATTCTTATACCATCATTTAAAAGCATTTGAGACATATTTGAAATATTAATAGTATTCTGACGAAAAATAATGAAAATGTTAGTAGAAACTGAAAGTTTGACAGTAATATCATTATAAACGCAAAAGGTCATTCATTTATTAAAGATGCAGTAAAAAATAATCACAGTCCACACGGTGCTTATTTTTAATTACTGAAAACTGATTGAAAGATTGTAATCATAATAATAAAGAATTTTGCATATTTTTGCTTATATCTTTTTTATTTTTTTTCAATAAATATTTAAAATTTCAATTATTATGAGCCAGAGTCCGAAGTCGTCTATCCAATTTTGAGCCCCATAACGATCAAGCCCGAATTAATCTGTCTTCCCTCCGATTTCTTGAACTCTGCTTCAGACTTATAAATACACTGGGCTACCATAAATTAAGAAACAACCTTATATTATATCAGTGGGAAGCTAAAGTCAAAGCTCTGTAACTTAAAAAATATGCTTTTTCGTTTTTAAAAATGTAATAGCAGATAAAGATGTCAATGAAATATATGAATATCTCGATTTTCAATAATATTCGTTCAATATTTAATTAGTTATAGAAGTACAAATCTTATACAAAATTGATGAACACTGAAATAATTCTTTACACAAACTTCTGAAAATGCGCACTTATTTCGTTAAACACTTTTATACAGTATTTGTTAAGTTTTAATTAACTTCTGAAGTCAATTTTTGTGACTGGCATTGTTATTGTTAAATATTCAAACTTTCAAAACGCATTAAATACTGAAAAGGTATTACTGAAAATCGAGTTATTAATATATTTGATTGAGATCTTTAACTGCTATCGCACTTTCCGAAACAAAAACAAGTAATATATCAGAAGTTGAAACTCCGACTTTAGCCATCTCATTTTAAATTTTGGAAATCTGTGAACTTATTCTTTTGATATTGGGTTGTTTGAACTCAAGTTAGAATATTTGCCTTTCTGCTCATCGTAAAATTAACACTGTTTCTCTGTGAAAAACCTCAGCCGAAAACTTTTTTTCTCCGCATGTTGCATAACAAAAACTATCGTTCCAAACCTTACCCTGCCACAGTAAGTAAGAGACACAGATGGATTTGGAAAGGCACCCTGCATCGGATGGGACGTAAAGCCGTGAACCGTGTTCATGGGAGTCATACCTTTGCACATTAAAAAAGACACTGAATGTCATTGACGGGAGGCTACCATCTGTCTCCTAACAGCTGTCCAGTGGATTCCCTATCAAAAACCAGTGCTCAGCAATAATACCAAGGAACACTTCCTGCAATTTCAACGGCTTTCTAATTTCGTAATCGCTCCCTTCAATCTTTTTTTCCCTCTCTCAATAAACATAGTTTCTTTAAACATCCCACTGACCATTTTCTCTCCATAGGTAGTTGGAATGTAAGGACTCTGCACAGAGCTTTTTCTCTTGATGTCCTCACACAAGAATTCCACCATTATAATTTAGATATTCTCGGCTTGCAAGAGACCAGATGGACAGATAACGGTCAGATTCTTAAAAATAATCTTAAATTTCTCTTTTCAGGGAGGGACGACAATAAGCATCACCAAGGCGTGGGTCTGCTTCTCAGCAGACACTCTAGTGATGCTCTTCTAGGATATGAGTGCATTAATGAAAGGTTTCTTACAGCAAATTTTCAGACAATCATTAAAGACTTGAATGTTATCTGGTGTTATGCCCCCACTGAGGATGAAAAGGATATTTTTTACGGACAACTTCAGGATGTTTTGAATTTTGTCAAGAAAGGAGACATTACCCTTGTTCTAGGTGACTTCAATGCAAAGTTGGTACTGACTCTGACTTTTGGGGAGGAGTAATAGGCCCTTTTGGTATTGGTAGCTGCAATGGCAATGGGCAACGTCTCCTACAGGTAAGTAAACTCAATGGATTCAGAATAACTAACACTTATTACAAACACCGCGACATACATAAGTACACATGGGTTTCACCTGATGGGCTGCATAAGAATATGATTGATTACATATTAATTAACAGCAAATTGGCTACTTCTGTTAGGAATACCAGGGCATATAGGGGAGCTGAAATTGGATCTGACCATTACCTTGTTAAAAGTGTGTTGCAACTTAAACTTAAAAAGTGTTGTGCTAGGGTTAAAAAATTTACTTTTAATACTGAAGCTCTGAAAGATCCAGTTACAGCCAAAGCTTACAATGATAGGTTACTTAGTCATTATGACAGTCATGGTTTGCTTACTACTGAAGTTGAGGAAGAATGGGATCATTTTAAACAGGCTTTTTTGGACACTAACAGTACTCTTTTAGGAAAAAAGGAGCAGAAGAGACAGAATTATCTGAGTGATAAGGCACTTGAGCTTATTTCAGAAAGAAAGAACTGCAGGAATGTCTTTAATCAATACCCTACTAGTCCTAATAGAAAGCATTACAGAGAACTTAATAAACGTGTAAAAGATCAGTTAGCTGCTGATAAGAATCTTTGGCTTGATGGTTTGGCTGACAAAGCCGAGGAAGCAGTTAGACAGCACAACAGCAGAGAACTGTACCAGTTAGTTAATGTTTTGTGTGGTAAAAAACGGACAGATATACAATTTATAGAAGGGGAGGATTCTGTCATGGCTAGGTGGGCTGAGCATTTCAGTGATGTTCTAAACAATGTAGTTAGTTCTACTCCCATTGTTTGTATTGATGATAGATGCATTGGTGGCTTTAATGTTGGCCCTATAACACAATCTGAAGTTATTTTGGCTGTTTCTAAACTTAAACTACATAAATCCCCAGGGGTAGATGAAATTATTACCGAAATGCTTAGAGTAGGGAATGTTTCAGTTATCACTTGGATGACTGAAATTCTGAATATCAGAATAATGGTGATATGCAGATGTGCTGAATATCAGAATAATGGTGATGTGACAGATAATGGTGATGTGCGGCATGAGATTAACAGACGAATAGGGATTGCTGCCGGGACTTTTAAGAATCTATATAGAGTGTGGAGAAATAGGCGTATACATCTAAAGACTAAAATTAGACTGTATAATAGTTTGGTTCTTTCTAGGGTTAGTTATGGTAGTGAAACTTGGACACTTTGTAAACAAGATAACAGGAAACTAGATGCTTTTGATTCCAGATGCTTACGTAGTATCTTGGGCATTAGGTGGTTCAACTTTGTAACTAATGATGAGGTTAGGCAAAGGAGTTTGCAACCTCCTCTAAGCAGCATATTGTGCAGAGAGAGACTCCGTTGGTTTGACTATGTTGCCCGTATGAATAATTATAGATTGGCGAATAGGGTTATGAACAGTGTGCCTAAAGGCCTCAGAAAGAAGGGGAGACCTAGGATGCGATGGGCAGATAATGTCAAACAGGACCTTGTTAGAATTGGTGTGCAGTGGCCAGATGCAGTAGATGTAGCTCAGGATAGACTTGCTTGGAGAACTAAATTGCACGGTCTGGTTGGACCTCCGTAGCCCATGGCTGCTTGAGGATGAAGATGATGATGATGATGAAGGAAAGGGTGAGACATTGAAGTCATTGGAAAACATGTACGTATTTAATAATTAAATAAATTGCTTGAAGTTTCTTCAGCTGAAAGTAGAAAATCTCTCTTATATCGTTACCAAATTTGGAAGAAAATTCTCTTGAGCGGGGCGGGATATAAATCCATGATCACTTTATAACATGTCAACTACTGTGACCACTGAGCTACCAACTGCAGATCAAGATTCCTCTGTTTAATTATATGAATTATTCTACTTTCAGTGCGGAACTAAAATATTTAGATCCCTTAAAGTTATTGTTTTATTACCTTACAAACCGCATCCTGAAGAAGATGGTAATGAATGTTATCAATATATTCAGTTAATTAATAAATTTCTCGTTTCTTAAATTTAAAGGTATGACGCCACTCTTAACATCGATATCAAACTTAGATCTGTTAATTAAATCAAATGTAACAGATACAATTTAACAAAAACTGAAATCGATGTTAAGAGTGGAATCTTCAACATAGTTGAGTGTCCTTCGGTGTGAAACAATTAATTGTAAGTTGTTGCTGCTTTCATGCTACATAATAAACTAGTCGCATTTTGTTGCCGGTGACGTTTGGAATCTCCAGCCCTGAGATAGAAATGTCGAAGTACACGAGGATAAATTGTTAATTTACAAAGATCCTCATGTTTCAGATAATAATATATAAGATTTCTCGTATTTGTAAGAGATAGATGGAAAATTTGTTATTAGTATTCAGTTTCTTTTTAAACTTGAACATGCGTGGCTTCTATATATAGAGTAGAGACAACGTTAACACCTTATTCAGATGCTTCTCCTTGCAATATGATACAGCTCTTCTCATCGTGCAGATCAGCTAAGAAGATCGTAACTTTGTACGTGCCAGAGTTGAAATGCATCTGAGGTTTAAGGTTGTTCAATTATGCAATTTTCAGGATATGCAATGATAGACTATATTTCAAATTAAACAAGATATAACCTACATTGCCATGCAGCTCTGAGAGCAGAAGATCAAATCATCATGACTTTTAATTTTACGCTCAGAAAGGTTCAATCATGATGTGTTATCATTTTAGACTCAAGAAAAGCAGAAAGTTGTAAAATCTTGTAGGTTTTAGACTCAATTCCTTATTTCCTCTTTAACATGGGCAAATTGGTTAATTTGGGAGACATTTCGATATTCGAACGCTGCCACTAATAGAGTAAAACCTTTAAGCAGTTATTTAGAGGGTGATAATTTTACGTAATTTTTTTACATAAAATTGTTTTGCAATTTCTAGGTTTTTTAGAAATATTCTCCTAAAAATACCATGTTACCATCCTGTATTTGAATCCAACTGAAAACCTTACACAATGTCCATGTCACCATCCGGAGTTTGAATTCGGACTCCTGATGCATCAATGTTGTTATAAATTAATGCGGTACCTCTAAGCTAGAAAGGTTGTATTATATATGATAAAAACAAGCCGATTAGTATATCGTTATCAAATGCTTAAATTTTAATCTGTGTCTTGATTCCTTTCTACTGCACCAAAAAAATAAAAAAAACATAATCATCAGTAACATTGTCGAAATTCTTACAGAAACTTTTAAAAAAAAACAGTCTTTTCACTTGTGTTTAATGTCGCTTGCGTTTAATGTACGAGACGACAATAGAGATTGGCTCAAGCTGCGTCGGAACTCAAGACCACTAACAAAAATGGGATTTAGGCAGTGCCGTCTTAAGAGTATTGTATTTCCCTGAGCAAAGCAATGCACTGTTACCCCTACCTACCCATCTCATCCTCATCATCATCATCCTCAAGCAGCCATGGGCTACGGAGGTCCAACCAGACCGTGCAATTTAGTTCTCCAAGCAAGTCTATCCTGAGCTACATCTACTGCATCTGGCCACTGCACACCAATTCTAACAAGGTCCTGTTTGACATTGTCTGCCCACCGCATCCTAGGTCTCTCCTTCTTTCTGAGGCCTTTAGGCACACTGTTCATAACCCTATTCGCCAATCTATAATTATTCATACGGGCAACGTGGCCAAACCAACGGAGTCTCTCTCTGCATAATATGCTGCTTAAAGAGGTTGCAAACTCTTTTGCCTAACCTCATCATTAGTTACAAAGTTGAACCACCTAATGCCCAAGATACTGCGTAAGCATCTGGAATCAAAGGCATCTAGTTTCCTGTTATATTGTTTACAAAGTGTCCAAGTTTCACTACCATAACTAACCCTAGAAAGAACCAAACTACTATACAGTCTAATTTTAGTCTTTAGGTGTATACGTCTATTTCTCCACACTCTCCATAGATTCTTAAAAGTCCCGGCAGCAATCCTTATTCGTCTGTTAATCTCATGCCGCACATCACCATTATCTGTTACATAGCTCCCAAGATAATTAAACTGTGACACCTGCTCAAGACTGCATCCATTCAGATTAACTGAATCACAGCCTGCCTGACCAATTTTCGTCACTTTAGTTTTCTCTCTGTTTATAACCAAACCTACTCTACTACCAGTCTCATCAACAGCTCGAATGAAAGAGTTCATCTCATCAATATCATTTGTCAAAAGGGCTAAATCATCAGCATAATCTAAATCAGAAATTGTCGTATCTCCAGTCAATTTAAGGCCAAAATCTTTCCTTTGAAGTGAATTTCGCATAACATAATCAATAACCAAGCTAAAGAGAAAAGGAGATAAAATGCACCCTTGTCGAACACCAGAAGTAATGCTAAACCAATTGCTACAAGCCTTACCAACTCTCACACACGACTCAGTGTTATTATAGAGAGCTTTCATTATGTTAACTAACTTGTCAGGTATACCATATGATCTCACAATCAACCACAAATTATGACGATCAACAGAGTCGAAAGCCTTTTTGAAATCAACAAAGCTAGCAAACAAAGGTTTCTGAAACTCTAAACATTTCTCAAGAATCTGCCTAAGTGAAAATATCTGATCCACATATCCCCTACCACTTCTGAATCCACATTGCTCATCACGCAATTGACTGTCAACCAGATTCTTAATTCTATTAAGCACAATCATGGAAAGAACTTTACCTGGAACAGAGAGAGAGGCTGATACCCCTATAGTTATCACAAGGACTGCAATCACCTTTTTTGAAAATAGGGATAACATTAGCTCTGGTAAAATCCTTAGGAACCATGCCTTTATCATAAAGGAAATTCAGAATTTCAGCCATCCAAGTGGTAACCGAAACATTCTCAGCTTTAAGCATTTCGGTAGTAATTTCATCTACCCCTGGAGATTTATGTAGTTTAAGTTTAGAAACAGCCAAAATAACTTCAGATTGTGTTATAGGGCCAAATTAAAGCTACCAATGCATCTATCATCATTGCAAACAATGGGACTAGAACTAACTACATTGTTTAGAACATCACTGAAATGCTCAGCCCACCTAGCCATGACAGAATCCACCCCTTCTATAACCTTATCTTGTTTATCCTTCAATCCTTGTATACCTGTCCATTTTCTACCACACAAAACATTAACTATCTGGTACAGCTCTCTGCTGTTGTGCTGTCTAACTGCTTCCTCGGCTTTGTCAGCCAAACCATCAAGCCAAAGATTCTTATCAGCAGCTAACTGATCTTTTACACGTTTATTAAGTTCTCTGTAATGTTTTCTATTAGGACTAGTAGGGTATTGATTAAGGACATTCCTGCAGTTCTTTCTTCCCGAAATAAGCTCAAGTGACTTATCACTCAGATAATTCTGTCTCTTTTGCTGCTGTTTTCCTAAAAGCGTACTGTTAGTGTCCAAAAAAGCCTGTTTAAAATGATCACATTCTTCCTCAACTTCAGTAGTAAGTATATCATGACTGTCATAATGACTAAGTAACCTATCATGGTAAGCTTTGGCTATAACTGATCTTTCAGAGCTTCAGTATTAAAACTAAAGTTTTTAACCCTAGCACAACACTTTTTAAGTTTAAGTTGCAAAACACTTTTAACAAGGTAATGGTCAGATCCAATTTCAGCTCCCCTATATGCCCTGGTATTCCTAACAGAAGTAGCCAATTTGCTGTTAATTAATATGTAATCAATCATATTCTTATGCAGCCCATCAGGTGAAACCCATGTGTACTTATGTATGTCGCGGTGTTTGTAATAAGTGTTAGTTATTCTGAATCCATTGAGTTTACTTACCTGTAGGGGACGTTGCCCATTGCCATTGCAGCTGCCAATACCAAAAGGGCCTATTACTCCTCCCCAAAGGTCAGAGTCAGTACCAACTTTGGCACTGAAGTCACCTAGAACAAGGGTAATATCTCCTTTCTTGACAGAATTCAAAATATCCTGAAGTTGTCCGTAAAATCTATCCTTCTCATCCTCATCGGCAGCCTCAGTGGTGGCATACCAGCAGATAACATTCAAGTCTTTAACGCTTGTCTGAAATTTTGCTGTAAGAAACCTTTCATTAATGCACTCGTATCCTAGAAGAGCATCACTAGCGTGTCTGCTGAGAAGCAGACCCACGCCTTGGGGATGCTTATTGTCGTCCCTCCCTGAAAAGAGAAATTTAAGATTATTTTTAAGAATCTGACCTTTATCTGTCTATCTGGTCTCTTGCAAGCCGAGAATATCTAAATTGTAATGGTGGAATTCTTGTGTGAGGACATCAAGAGAAAAAGCTCTGCGCAGAGTCCTCACATTACAATTACCTATGGAGAGAATATGGTTAGTGGGATGTTTAAAGAAACTATGTTTATTGAGAGAGGGAATGCCGTCAATATCAAACAGCCCCCTAATCGCAGACATGGGGCAAAGACTAGTTCCCCCACTACTAAAAGCTGAAGCCATCTACACTGGAAGACTTCCTCCAATGTAGAATCTGACGATTCCAATAGAAGCAAAGAGTTCAGGTGCCTGCGATGACTTCTGCTCAGGATTATCCACCAGCTGATAAACATATCCTGTGAATCTATTCACTTGGGGCTGTCAATCCACAAACAAACAGAAAACACAGCGGAAGATTTTCCCTCCACAGAAGCCCACCAGTGCAGCAAAATCAGGATCCATAATCAAGCTCAGAGCCATATATCTGTCCAGTCCAGTGGGTTTATAAGATCAGCACCAGGACCATGTTTGGTTGACCACTCCTCAGCAGGGTAGAAAAAAAAGAAAGGTAGCCATAGTTGTCCTGATCAGTAGGCCACACTAATCTGGCAGCCCTCCCCTTCCGTTCACTTCCACAAGAAAGTATCTCTTTTGAAAGTACTAACGGTCTGCACCACGAGAAGGCGGGGTCGGACATTAGGTGCTAGGCCTGGCCGGTTCTGTGCATCATCACAGGGGATTGGTGCATAGCTTTCCTTCCAGTGACTACCTAGCTACCATTTACAGACCCCTACCCATCTACTGGAATAAAATGTAAACGGTTTAAAAATTAAGCCTATATGATTTATTGGTACTTTTAACAAAATCAATTTTTAAATATAAAAATCGTGCGAAGATTAATCAACACAAACTTTTGTGAAATTTAGAATCGTGAGGCCCCTGGGCAACTTCTAAGTGTGCCCCTGTCTTAAGACGGCCCTGTATTTAGGGCAGCAGAGTTTAAGGAACAATAATAATATTTCACTTAAGATTCTTAAATTCCTTAACAGCACTCTCACGCTCTGTTGTGACAAAGAGTGGGTGCTTGAGACTTAATAGATTTGAACCTTTTAAAATATTTCATTTAATCTGCAGATTGGTGTCATTCTTAATTTGCTTACAGCCAAGCCACCACTATTCTTGCTAAGCTAGAATGCAATCTTATGGATAAAACTCACGAAGAAGAAAGGAACAAAATAGTAATTGTCAATATATATGTATATGAACCACATACCTTTGACACGTAGATATATTAATTATATTCAGAGTATTATTTTATGTATAGCATGTTGATTTGAAAGTAGGAAATGAAATATGAAAAAATTATAGTAACATATGTTGGGGACAGATGTTTTGGTGTAAAAAAAGGGAATGCTGAAAGATTAATGAGAGTTGAAGACAAAAGGGCAACAAAGTGTTGAGCTTTGAAAAGTTTGTTACGGACCTGTGGATGGAGGACAGGTTGCCGATAACAGAAACTGTTATCGACAGCTTGAAAGAGGAACGAGGTTGGCGAAAATGGTTCTCTAAAAAATTATGAATTTATTAATAAAGCAGAAGAAATAAACCGATCAATTCAGTTATTAATTCCCTTATTAGTGAGGCAGGGTAATAATGACGAAAAATCAATTAATCAAAACGTGATTTTAATTATTGTGTACGAGTCTATTGAATTATAGACATATGTATTTTAGCATTCATATATATAGTATTATGTATTCTGTTCCCATAATAACGTGGAGTGTTAAATGTTAACAGTTAAGTGAATATCCTGTGGAAATTTCGATTTTACTTTATCTTGTGAGATGATGCTTTTTGAACGTTGAAATCAGGATAATATTAAAGGAAGACTTATTATATACACTTTGATAAAATTGGGACTCTAAAACAGTGACACTTTCAGGAAAACTTTACATTTATGATATTAAATCGCTATTCCAATGTTAAATATATTATAACAGTTGAATTTCGAATCTGTAATCCAACAGGAAGGACGTTTTAGCGGCACAGAAACGCTTTAATTCTTCTTGACTATAAGGCACATATCAAGACGTTTAAATTTCTTTTCGTAGTATTTTTTACGCAGCATTCCTTTGGTAGCCGGTGAAATAAATCATACAGTCCATGTTGCACTTCATTATCCGATCGGATCCAGAATTAATATAGTTGCTTCTTAAGAGGACTACCAACAAGGATAATCACATGTTGAAAGATTTGGATCGTACGGAGGATTCTTAAAACTTCCCATCACATTTCATGTAACGTAGCCTTGAAGGTGATCAAGTCCACTACCATAAAGACGATTCCTTCAAGATTATTCTTAATTAACATCGCTATTCAATGATAGTGCAGCTGCAAAGGTTTGTGCAAAGACCATTCGGCTTATGAGGCTATAGTGGGTGAAAGGACATTGTCAGTGAACCGTGGAGGACTGGAATTGGGTAGATTGGTCCGATGAATCGAAATCCAACTGCAACACCCCGATGGAGACCACATGAGACCATTGACCCAACTATCAAATCGGGGTGTTAAAGTTCGGTGGAAGTGGTGTAATGCTCTGGGGTGTGTTTGCATAGGCTACTTTGTGGTCACTTGTACCTATTGAGGCGACCATCGCCACAAAAGTTACGCTGATATACTCACCGAGCACATGCACCCATTCATGACTATCGATTTCCCACAGAAGGAGCCTTCTTTTAACAAGACAATGCCTCGTCTCACAGCTCCCTTTCGAAAAGGACTGGTTGGAGGAGCATTCCAATGAGTCCACAACCCTCGAATGTCCCTCTCACTCTCCGGATTTGGACGCTTTTGATCTTCCGTGTGACGAAGTGGAGCGATACATTCGAGCCCGAAACTCTCAACCACAACTCTAAGAGCTTTCTGGATGCCTCTCCTGGAATCATGGGCCGCAATAGCACTCGAACGTTTCCAACACCTGGCAGAGTCCATGTGATGACGTGTTGCTGCTGTTTTGAGGGAGAAAGGTGGGCCCACACGTTATTTGATGGGTGTGTATATAAAATGTCCGTTCAGTGTGTACAGAAATGTATATTGCTAATCGTTTATTTTATTTTGAAAATATAAATTACAATCATTTTACAACAATATTAAGATAATAATGCTATTTGGACCAAAAAATATTAGAAATATTAGTAGAAACTGACGCTTGTGGGTAACATAATTATAAACGCAAAGATACATTCCTATTAAAGATAAATAATATTTAAAAAAATCAAAAGCCTTCTAGTCGTTGCTAAGAAATGAATAAAATATTGAAATTATAAACGAAAATATTCGTATGGTTTAGCTATTTTATTTTCACAATACAATATGAGGTGAGCTGAGGATCAACCAGACGAATCCCGACAACATCCCGAGTCCGATTTCATCTCTAGTAGGCGCACTGGTTTTGACGGATGTGATTTCAGTGTTGTTAGTCTGATAGGTCGCAGAGCTATCGATTTTTTACTACACTATACTAGCGTAAACATTCTCGTGATTGACAGAGACATCGGATTTACATGATGTTTTCCCTTCCATCATTGCAAATTTCCATAGTGTCAAGTTTCATCCATTTTCGTTGATGTCGAAAGGTGAGCTCGTTGCGATGGGACTTAGAACCAAGACGAGCAGCTCTTCATCTTTAATGTGTCGCAAATTCGTCTTTCATAAGTCAGCACGAATTCAGTTACTCGTTCACCAGATCTTCATTCAAAACCCGATATGGTAAATTAGATGCCATGTCTATTTCAGGGAGAGTGCATCAAGGTATCCATTACCTGATATGAAGTTGGTCCTCCATGTGCTGCCACAACGGCTCTTATCTGGCGAGGATCAGTACCTAATCATCATTATCAATGATGTTTAGGTAGGTGGTAGACGTCATAGATTCCTGCACATGAATGACTGGACCCAGGGTTTTCCAGCTGAACATTGCATAAAGCATTACACTTCCTCCACTGGCTTGTTTTCATCCACACAAGGCATCCTGGTGCCAACACTTCCCCAGGTAAATGACGCACACGTATCTGTCCGTCCAAATGGTGCAACAGGAATCGCAACAGCAGCTTTCGACGGTGAAACAAGGTTAGCATGGTACTCGGAGTGGCCTGCGGCTACACAGTCACAATTTCAGCAAGGTCCGATGTACTATATGTTGTGACACATTTCTCCAGTCACCAACATTCGAATTACAGGCGAGTTACGCCACAGTATCCCTTCTGTTGGCTCGTATCATACGCGACAGCCTTCGCTCATCTCTAGCATCGATGAGCTAGTCACAAACAGCCTGCATGGTGTTGTCGACCCACAGCTTGGGGACGGTTTATTGTTTTTCCCTCCTCGGACAACATTTTGAAGGTACTAACCATGACTGACCATGAGCACCCCATATGCTTTGTCGTATCGGAAAAATTCTCTGCCCAGTTGTCTGGCCATTACAATTTGGTCTTTGTCAAACTCACTTAAGTCCGCTGCCTTTCCCATCTGAAGAACAAGAATTACATTGATTAACAGAGCTCAGTATCAAGTGTTAGTTATAACGTTTTATGATCTTCACAAGCGCCATCGTTTACCTACAGTTGCTTCGATTTGCATAAAGACGCGCTGGTCATAATGTTTTGGCTCTTCGGTGTTTATATAATATATAAAGGTATTATCTAGTTAACTAAATTGCAGATAAATAAAATTCATTTAAAATTTTCATTCCTTTTTTTAAACCACGACCAAAGTAAATCTTACGGTGGATATCTTTATTTTATTTTTGCCATGTCCCTGTTGTTGTAGTACAGTCGTCTTTCAAGGGAGTACTCCTCGTATAGGGTAGGGTCATTTCATTTGACTTGACTCTTAATTGATTGTTGTCACTTTAATTTATATCTTATATCATAGATATTGGATGTGAAGTACTAATGGTTTAGAAGTCACTCAACAGTTGGTGATTCCAGTTGAACTCTGAAGTGCAGCAGTTTCTATCTGATTTGTTTCATTAGCTTGAATCGTTTGGATGTTAAAGGCCCAAGCACATACCGACAGACAAACAGCGTTGTGGAAACTACTTTTTCAGAAGTTATTACTCTGTAATTCTCCTCAGCTTTAAAATTCCGAAAGCTGTCGTTTCTGGATATACATAATTCACGGGAGGAATTGAAAACAAGTTTGAGCAATGAAACAAATGAATTATAGCATTCCACTAATCAAATTTAAAAACAACAGGTGAGTTTTGTCTGCGACCTTAAGTACAGATATTATTTTTGCGATCATGGGCTACTTTATTAGCCTGTATCAGGTCAACAGTTAATAAGATTCAGAGCTCAGTGAATTTTCAAATAAGCGATTTGTAATAAAATTAAGATAAACTAAGGGTATCACTCAAATCAATTTAAATTTCGATTTTCAACTATATTTGGAGAGTTACATAATTGAAATATTTAATACCGTACTCGTTATACAAACATCGTTGTTGGCTCCTGTCTTCCAAAATTTCACTTGACACTTGACACAAACTGTTAAAAATTCGTTTATACCCTTTAGTATTTATCAATTTCAGTGCTATTGCTTTGTTTTAATCTGTATGAATTACCAACTTTTCAGATTTTTTTACCTGGTATTGTTGCTTATACATGGGTAGATCAGAAAATAAGCTGTCGTACCCATTATTTTTAATGTACAAAACCAGCAATATAAAAGGAAACCTCAACCAATACATTATTTTTCAACATAATCACCACAAATGTTGAAACACTTGCGGCTTCGTGTAATGAGCTTATCCATTCCGTCAGCATAAAAGTCCTCTCCCTGGTGATTCAAACACGCAGTGACGGCACGTTTCTCCTCTTCATCTGATGTGAAATGTCCTCCCAAGTGATCTTTCAAGTGTGGACAGAGGTTGAAATTGCATGGCGACGGATCGGGACTGTATACAGGATGACAGTGAACCACCCACCGAAACTGCTGCAGCAAATCCTAAATTCAGTTCGCTGTGTGCAGGCAGCATTGTGATGAATGAGAACGGTGCCTTGGCTAAGGAGACCAGGGAGTTTCCATCTAATGGCCTTTCATAAACTTTTCAATGTGTGTCACAGTTATCGTTCACCAGTAATGGTGCGCCAGTGTTCCGGAAATTCCACCAACAGCACACCAAAGGGTTCCCAAAAGACTGTAGCCGACACCTTTACAGGGAAAGGTGTCATTTTGAACTTCTTTCAGGTTGGTAATGTTTGACGTTTCCACTCCATCGACGTGAGCTTACTATTTGGCATGTAATGGTGGACTCATGTTTCGTCGCCTGTCATCACTCGATGAAGAACGTTGGTCCCACTGTTGCATACAATGCAGTAATGTGAGACTGGCCACTATTTTTTGTGCCTTGTGGTCCTTCGTTAATACATATGGAACCCACCTAGCATACACCTTACCGTTACCATAACTCCTGCTTGACGATATGCTGGAATACTCCATATGACAGGCCCAGCTCCGATGCAGTGCAGTGCACTGCAAAGTGACATGACGATCCTGTGCCATGATCCAGTGAAAGCCCTGAATGTCTTAGAGTGGCTTGACTTAGAGGCGAACTTATAAAAAATTAGGGCAAGGGAATAAATCAAAGCGTTGAAATATTTTCATCAGGCTCATCATTCCTTGGAAAGTGGGCCTGATGCTGCTTCTGCTATTAATTGAATTCAACGTGGCCAATGCCAAATACGTGCAGTACAACAAACTTCTCCAGGTAAACGTATTTATTTATACCAGCAAAACATTTTTTCTGCATAACATAGGTACAGGAACCTCCTAGGTGACCATTCGAGAGGTCTAGGCAGTGGCGGAGACTCGATTCATCTGAAAAGTCATACACTATATTTCTAAGAGGAGAAGACCAGAGTAGCGAAAATACGACAATATCCCGTTCCATTGCTTTGAAGGAAACGGCGAGACTCTCAATTCCTTTGTGCCGGGACGGTCTCGGTAGAATAAAAAAAAATCTGTGACTCTGCAGAGAAAACTGTCTCCGTTTTTCTGATTCTTGGATCAGCTGGTTTTTCCTGTGTTTGCAACCAAATCACTCCGTGAAGCGAGCGAAAGCTTGACCAGTGGCAGTCTAGTGTCCTTCACCTTGACCTACGTGTTGCAAAACATAAGGGACTATCTACATACCGTAGAGTGAGCTGAAATTTGGCAACATGTTTTTCAAGTGTGGAGTGTGTTCTAAAGAAGCTCGCGACGTAAGCGATATAATTAAATGTATTGACAGTTGCAATCGCTATATGCATTTCTACTGTGGAGGTTTCAGTGAAAATAATTATCGCAAACTATCGAAGGAGGCCAGAAATAAGTGGCGATGTGGACTGTGCAAATTTAAAAAGCAAAATGCGAAAACGAAATGAGATTACATCGAGCAGGATCCCCACGCAAGAAATCTATCATCTCCGGGGTCACGTGTATCGGGCTTCGGAGGACACGGTGACTTCAGCGAGGCCAGTTCCCGTGATTCCACAGAAACAGTTGTGTTAGCGGCTCCCGTGAATGTAAATCCTAGATCGAAGAAAACTACAGAGAACAGTGGACAGGAGTCAATGTTAGAAGAGGACGGTTCTTTACGAAATATTATCGTAGACCTAAAGAATGAGATCAAAGTGCTGAAAAATGAAATATTTGGACTTCGATCTTCAACAGAATTTTCATCAGGCAAAATAGATGACTTTTTTACTGTAATGCAGGGACTTACTCAAGAAGTTTCGGACCTGAAAGAGCTTAATATTGAGTTGCAGTGTCGAACTGCAAAGCAAGAGGCAGAACTGAAAGAACTGAGAATTGATTTACATTAATTGCAGCAGTATTCGCGAAACCAGAACTTAGAAATTTTAGATGTTCCAGAAATTCCAGGCGAGAGTGTTCTGGACATTGTTAAGAAAATTGCTAGCAAAATTCAAGTAAAGGTGAGTAAAGATGATATTCAGGTGGCTCATCGAGTTCCTGCAATTAACAAAGACAAAATTAAACCTATTATTGTGAAACGAAAAACGAAAGAAATAAGGGACAATTGGCTAGAATGCAACAAATAATCTAAATTCCCTCTAAAAAGGACTGACATTAACCCCGATTTTAAAGAGTTAAAATTATTTTTAAATGAACATCTAATTCCTAGTACTAAAAATTTACTCTATAATGCTAAGCAATTTAAATAAAAAAATACATATTAATTCGTTTGGGTGAAAAATGGAAAATTCCTTCGTAAAAGTGAAAGATCCAAAATTTCGCAGATCAGAAATGACAATGACCTAAATACGTTAAATGAACAAGATGGCTGCTGAAAATATTTCACCTTTTAGTTCTGTTGAACCATGCTATGTTCTGTGATCTGTAACGACGTTAAAGAATTACTTTCTTTCTTTAATTCTGGAAATCATTCAAGTTTTAAAATTTTACGCTTTAACATCCGAAGTTTAAGAAATAAATTTGAACAGCTGGAAGCTATTCTTGAGTATTTAAATAGTAGGAAGGATATTTTAATACTTTCTGAAATATGGATCAAACCATATGAATTAAATTTGTATCAAATAGATGGTTATCATATGTTCCATTGTTGTAGAGATTACAATAAATCTGGTGGGATACTTTGTTACCTTAAAAGTTCTTTAAAAGTCAAGCAAATTGCATTTAATGATATACGTTCAGCTGAATATGTTGCTATTTATCTGGAAAATCATCAGCAATGTTTCGTATGTATATATAGATCTCTTTGTATCCCACTTACCACCTTCCTAATAGAATTTCAGGAATTACTCTTATCATTTGATAATAAAAGCGAAGTTGTTGTAATTGGTGATTTAAATATAGATATACTAGGAAATGAATATCTAAATTTGCTGTCATCAAATGGCTTTCAAAGTTTCATAAATTCACCGACCAGAGAAAGTATGATATCTTCTACTTGTTTAGATCACATTTTTGTTAAAAGCAAAATCGAAAGTTCATTCAAGAGTAGTACTGTTAAATTAGCAGAGACTGATCATTATCCATTTGCCTTAACAGTAAATTTTAACAATAATATGACTATTCAGTGTGATAATTATACAGAATCTATTATTTATCACTACATAGACCATACGTTATTGAACAAGTTTTTAAGTGAATGTTCCTGGGATGAGGTATTAATTCTTAATAATGTTAATGAAGCTTATAATAAATTTTAACCACATTTAAACTCGTAATTAAAAAATCAACTAGGGAAAGAAAAATTAGTAATAAATCACAATCAGCAAAAATATGTATTACGTCTGAAATACTGAACTTATAAAAAAAAGAGATAAGCTATATATAAAATACAATATCTATTTTTTAAATGAAACTTACGAAAGTAGCTTTAAAATTTTAGAAATCAAATAAATTATAAAATACGAGATGCAAAAAACAGGTTCCTTGCAACTCAGTTTCAAAATTGTGATAGAAATAAACCGAAGCAGTGGAAATTGATAAGTGAGATAATAAATCAGAAGAAGGTAGAAAATAAATATCCAGAATTATGAAGTAGTTCTGATTCAACTGAAAATGCTAAGTTATTGGCAAACCAATCTAATGAGCATTTTGTAAATATAGCAGTAAATCTGCCAAATAATAGGAATGTACGAAATCAAAAGAGCCATATGAGTAAAAATGCCAAATCCGTAATTTTAGCTACAACTTGAAGAAAGGAATTGACTGACATTATAAACAGTTTTAAAAATAACAAAATCTGCTGGGTATGACAATATTCCCATTACTGCTGTTAAAAAATGTTCTTTTAACTTGATTCAACCATTGGTTCACATTTGCAATTTATCCTTCGAAATTGGCACTTTTCCAGATTTAATGAAGAAAGCTATTGTAATTCCAGTTTACAAAAAAGGGAAATAAAAATTATTTTAAGAATTATCGACCGATATCTCTTCTCCCAGTATTTTCAAAAATATTAGAAAAACTAGTTAATAATAATAGACTGTTAATTTTTTTAGATAGTTTTAAATTTCTCTCTGAAAACCAATTTGGGTTTAGGAAGGGTAGAGGTACAGAAACTGCATTGTTGAATTATTCGTCAAAGGTGTTTCGTTCCATGGACAATAATCAATTTACTCTATCCGTATTTATGGACTTGGAGAAAGCGTTTGACACCATTGATCACGAGATTTCAATTAGCAAACTAGAAAATATTGGCATTTGTGGTGTTGTATTAAAATGGTTTAACGACTACTTACAGCACAGAACGCAATGTGTTAGTCTTTTTAATACACTTAATAACCCAAAACATATTTCATATGGCGTACCACAAGGTTCAGTCCTGGGACCAACCTTGTTTCTGATATTCATAAATGATCTATGTAAATTAAAAATAAATAGATATATTAACACTTTTGCAGATGATACATCATTAACTTTATGTGCTGATTCTCTGGAAAATATCCTTTATAACATGAACACTGATCTAAACTGTGTGATGAAATGGTTGGATTTAAATGAGTTACATTTAAATACGAAAAATACTATGTATATTCTATTTAACCTAGAAAAGAAATCATTCAATCCAAATTTGATTAAATTAAAGTTGCATACCTTTTCATGCAATAATTACTCAGCTTGTTGCTGTGAAGAAATTGAACAGGTTCAAAGTCTACTACTATACCTAGGCGTTTATGTTAATAGCTCCCTAAGTTGGAAAATGCAGATTGGAAAACTAACAAACATACTTAGACAGATGTTATATAAATTTTATTATTTAAAAAAAAAAATCCTCAATAATAAAATGTTAATAATGTTATAAAAATCTTGGGTCCAGTCTACTATACAGTATGGTATTACAAGTTCGGGAGGAACATACATTTCATCATTAAGGAGTCTAATCTCAATGCAAAACAAATTTATATGTCAAATAGTACCAAATAAATATAAAACTGTTACCATCTTTTGTAAGTATACCATTTTAGGTGTATTCCCACTGAGAAACTTATTTGTTTATAGAACATTAAATTACTTCTTTAAAAACAATAATGCAGTGCTGCATTATACAAATTATTCTATGCCAGATGATGGGAAAAGGTTTCTGTTGTCACTTGCAAATAAAGAAATTATGCATAAACATTTTGATTATTTGGCCCCTAAAATTTTTAATTCTTTACCAATTATAATTCGAAATGAAACTAATTTTATGCATTTCAGATCTCTCACTGCTAATTATCTAATGAGCATTACAAATGCTGACAGCCTGCTTTCAGTGTTAAAGTAAAAAAAAAACTTTAATTCGTTTTTATAAATTTTGTATTGTTTTTGTATATATATATTTATTATGTAAAGTTGAGTGTCAATGTTGCCAAAAACTGTATTTAAATAATTTGTAAGTTAACCTACATGACTTTAGATGCTCTTGGGTTAATAAGAGTATTGCAAATATATGCTCTTTGTAACCTTATTATTTTTATTATAATAAAACTGAACTGAACTGAAAAGAGCAGATTTGGGACCGGGTCATTCCGTTCTGCGCCGTCACCGTTGTTCTTCGTCAGGGCTCCACGAGATACCCTATACACACTACCACATCCGTTACAAGCCAGTCAGAAAGTCTCCCGATTCTCCTCTCTGGTTGCTCTTGTGGCGCGAACCTAGGCTTACTAGGTTCGCGCCACTAGGGCTTCCCCGAAGCCCTTTCGCGTGGGACTTTGTGATTGGTTCACCGATGCGTACGGTTCGGAACTCGTGACGTCGCTAAAGTTGTTATTCACTTTTGCTGGGATCTTCTTCCCAGATTGCAGCCTCAGCTGGTGTCGATTCCTTGTATTCAGAGCCCCGCGACTGGTTCTCTTCGTCGCAAGCATTGGAGAGAAAGATGGAAGAAATGGGAAGGCTGAGATCTGGACGGCGTAAACAACAATATGGCGGAGGGAATCTGGCCCTGACAGATACGTCCGCCCATATTTCAAGAAATGTGAGTATGACACCTGTTCAAATATCTCATCAATGCGTGCTGCATTCACTTCCGTTCTGGAACTGCTGGGACGCCCACTGGCGATTGTCTTCTCATAGAGTATCCCTGTCTGCCGAAAATATTTTGTGACATGTTGACGCGATATCTCACTTTCCCTGTGCACTTCAACGTGCTGTCGGTGGATTTCGGCGGCACAAACTTTCCTCCCCCACAGAAAGCGAATAACTGCTCAGACTTCTTCGTTAGACCACCTTTGTAACCTCGTAGATATTTCGACCTACGACATCTTTGCTTTTATACGCGCATGCGTCTTTAAATACCGCTGTGTTGTCAATCAGATGCATTGATATATATATATTCAACGCTCTCCTATGTCATCGGGATTTCCTTTGTGATATATAAACCTTGTAACCTAATTTTTTATCCACTGAAATATTTCATCTTCCACATCTCTTGTAATACCAAATGAACATTGTAGAAAATCGAGTTTTCACTGCAATCCTTAATTTATCTTCAGTCACATTTTTCCTCAAAAGCCTTAAGAATTTTTGAAGCTTATCCATTGCATTTTTCGCTATCCATTGCATGAAACATAGGAATGGTGCCTTAATTAACTGGCCACTCATTGTATTATATAATATTTTTACTAACTTCATTTTGTATTACAGCATAACAGGTTAAATACTTAGATAGTAATAGAAATTAACTATATTTTACTACAAAGTTCCAAATTCGTAACTGTAACCTGCGACAAATGAAATCTTTAGATGTAATTTACCAGTATTATCAGTTTATATCCAAAATTTCTTTCGTTTTTTTATTTTTATAAACTTTAAACTATGATGAAATGCAATTTTTTTGTGAATTTATAACCATTGGATAGCCCAAACTACTACTTAACCGCAAAGTCGTACTAAATAGCCATATAGAAAGACGTCATTTGCATTTTTTTATTTCTGAACAATTTCTTCTTTTGCATTCTGAGTCAACGCTGATTCCATTTATTTTTTATCCCTCTGCTTCCCGCTGATTTGCGTTGAATGGAGTCCTTGAGTTTTTAAATGCAGTTCCTAATGCTCTAGACATTTTTAGCTTCTTCGCCACTGGTCTGATAAATCCATTTTGCTTTGTTATTGCCGGCAATTTAAGCACCCTTAGTAGTTCAGGAAATGGCAAGCTGATAGCCCAGACGTAAGAAAATTTTGTTACGTTCTAGATTCCTTTTGTTAAGTGCCTTACTCTAAGAGTCTCGTGTCTCGTCCAATCATCCCATCATCCTCTGCCATTAGGTTTCAAATAGCAGAAGTGTCCTGCGGGAGAACAAAAAACTGTCAAAGATGGAACACATTACATGGAACTTTCTTTTTTACTGAAAATAAGAAGCGTTAATGCATGTATAAACTCACAATCCAAAGAACTTTTAGTATTGTTCAAATGCCTAAGAAAGTCGTCTTTTTTTTTCTTTCGAACAATGATGCTACGTGAATGAAGATAGAAATATAATTTTTGAGTTTTCAACCACATTGTGATTTAGCATAAGATGAATCTCAGTTTATTTACAACTAACACTTGTAGGTGACAATTATTGGCAACACCGTTTTACATTAAGTATAACTATGGACGAATCAATACGACTTTAAACAGGTAAAGATACTTTGGGTAGGAAAATTGTTATTGTAAACGTTGTTGTTCAGCGGTAAAATATGATTTTGAAGGGAAATACCAAATTTGTCTACCTGCTTTGAAACTTTTAAATCCAAAACAGGTATCTGCATAATTTTATTTTAGGCCCACAGTATATTTTCGACACTAAAAACAGATTTAAAACACAACTGTATATTTTTTTTCATATAGAATATCATTTTAACCTTTCCTGCCCGGGGGAATATTTTAGTAGTTGGGAAACCCTTCTCAAGTCTCACTCTCTAACATCCTCCGCACCCTCTGTAAGTAAATCCTGGGTACGCCTCTGTTAGCAACAGTTTAATAATTAGAAACTTTATCTAAAAAGCAGCAGGAAGGAATGAATAAATATTGATGTCTCTTGTACATGGAAAAAAATATATCGTTGGTTGTTTGGGGTTTCGTGGCGCAAGGATAACTATGGCGTGCTTGCAACAAACAAGATATAATGTAAAACAGGAAAGATATTAAAGTCAATTAAAGTTGAAGCAAAAAGCAAAAATAGTAGACGACACGATAAAACAATAAATGTGAATGAAAAACAGCAGCAGCAGCAATAGTGGTTGAAATAAACTATGTAAAAATAAGAATGAACAATTGTATAACAAAATATGAATAAAAACAATAGTAAAAGTCTAAAAGAAAAAGAATGTATGTTATCAGATTCTATTGAAATGGCCAGTATAACGAGAAAAAAAATCAAGAACTGGATGTAAAAATGATTGATCCGATAAAATATGTCCGAGTGTAAAGGGGCTTGGAAGAAAAGATATATGATAGCTTACTTCGGAAAGAAATGTGGAATGCATTAAATATATGGTAAGAAGTAAAAATTCTAATAAGAACTGCAAAATATTTACATCAGGATAATATCTTTCTAATGGAAGAGGGAAACATAATACCAAGGGAATTTAAATTATCTAATCGAGTAAAACAAGGATGTTTTATGTCCCTGATTTGGTTCAAAATAATTGTAAGAAAGGATAAAAAAAAAAGAGTGGAATTCAGATTGTAAAGGAATGGATATATCATCTGTAGAGAAACACTTCATTATTTTTTCGGGGTTGTAATGTACATTTGAATCAAAATGAATCAGTTGATAATTGTATGAAATAAAGATGACTTACAATAATTAATGGGGAAATTAAAAACTGAATATCCTAAATGAAGGAGAAAGCAAGTTTTGAAAAAAGCAAAATGTGTGAAGTAGACGAGAGCAGAGAATGGATTGTTCTTCAGGTGAATGCAGAAATGGTGAGAAAGGTGAACTTGCTTACATATCTGGTGTGGAATCCGGGATCTAGAAAAAATGAAGGAAGTGGGGGGACATGAGACTGGATTTACTTTGCAGTGTAACATTTCACCTCTGTTTTCGAGGTATTTGATTTTTTTTTTAAATTACATGAAATTCGCATAAATTTAGCAATGTTTTGCCTCTGTTACTGTTAATCTTACTATTATTCACAAAGGAGGGAGGATGTTCTAATTTACATGGATGACAGATACCATCAGTACCAGATCTAGGGAAGGGGTGGAGGTGGAAACCTTCACTCCACCCCCACCGCCACCCCCTCCCTAGATCTGGCACTGATGGTATCTGTCATCCAGGTAAATTGGGCATCCATGTGAGAAGTGAGAGCAAGAGCAGAACAAGCATGGAAAGCAATAATAATGGTAAATTTAGTTTTACGGAATAGAAACATATCATCAAGAAATAAAGAAAGGGTGATTATCCACACAAATGTTGACTGCATTCTATTATAGTAAAAATAGTAGATATGGACGATGAGAGAAAGGGAAACATCCAAAGTAAAAGCAGTAGAAATGACTTTCTGGAGTAGTTGTGTGCGAAAAATAAAAATGGATAAAATGTGAAATGATGAGATTAATACATAGAAGTATAGGAAGATATTACAAGTGGTAAATAAAAGAGGCTGAGATTATGGGCAATGGATAAGATAGATGTAGAAAATGGCCAAAGAAATATGGAAAAAGAGAACCCACTGGAAGAGGAAAAAGAGAACTGATACGAAATGGAAAAACGATGCTGAAGAAGTGATGATGTTACGAAGCCTTCCAGCGAAAGAGTGGACAGACAGAAAGATACGAAAACTGATGTCCAGACGCAGGTATTCGTAAAGAAGGGAAAAGCTTATTTAAGTAAAAACAATAAACTGTTTCTTGCAGCACAACTAGAAATCTCGTGGAATTTACGGAGTGAAAATTAAAAAAAAAGGCCAGTGAAGGCTAGATATTGCAATTTGGGCTACACTTTCTTGAAGATGATAAGGTGAAGAAGAAAGAATAATATGTGGGCTTAGCATATCACTGACAAGCAGTCATAAACTAAGGAATTATTATTTAATTTCATTAAGAAGAAGTAAGACACAGATACAGAGTTATTATCATTACGGGAAAAAATTAAATTTGCATTTGGTGGGTTGCCAAGCAATTACTCTCCAAAGTTCATTCATTCAATTGATTTTTCTGATTAACAGAATATATATTCTCTGTTATTAAATGAATTATTTTATATTTCGCTATTTATAGACTGACTGCCTATCTCCATATTCGTTTTCGCTCGTCAATTGGCGAATTGTCGTTTTCTTTACATTTTTTTTCAGGGATTATCAAAACGGTTGTTCGTCCGTAACAACCCGTTGATCGTAGTAATTAGTTATGTGTCGAATCAAAACTTTTGACACCTGCAGTGTCGTTGTGTCGTTTAGTACCTCAATTGACGCACTCTCGTTATTCTATTAAAAGCAATGTGGGTGAATTTAAAGTTTAGTCTTTAAGAGCCATATGTGTAACGAGAACTTGATTAGTGCAGAATAGGAGTTTGTTTCGAAAATAGATGTTTAGTGGGACAGAATAAAAAATTATTTAAAAATTTAAACCCCTAAAAAGTAGAAAAGCTAAGGGCATACCGATGGGGAAATCATTCATTGAATTTGCATTCACTTCGAAGGAAGATAAGGCTCAGAAACCGATTTAACTGCTGAACAAAAACTGCCGACGTTTTATTTACCCATGAATTCGAATTCAGTGAATGATTTTACCATCGGTATGCTTTATTTTAATTTTATACCTTTTAAGAAGATTGGTTTTTCTTTATTTTTATGTTTTGTGTAGTACAATAATGCCCAAAACGAAAAGAAATCAGATGTAAATTTATCTAAATATTTAAGGTAAGAAAATATGTCAAACTGCATACCTTAAGTTGTTTTTCATACAGCGATGAAGTTACAACTAATACATCAAGTTAGTTTCGAGGTTGAAAATAAACAGCACTCTTAATTTTGCTCCAAAGTTTTAGCTTTCAGATTTACTATGCATAGGAACTTGCAGCTGTTATCTATTCTGCCCGTTAGATTGTCTTTCGGAAGACACAAATACCTCAAGACGAGATGGGGGAATTTTCCACCGACGTGACGTGCATTAAATTAGAACTCGGTGAGCTTCTACCAGCGTCGTCCTCAATATCACAAACATTATGTTGAGAGAACTCGCTCAATTTCCTCTCCCTTGCGCTGACATCACTCGTGCTATGACTTGATGTTGTCGTCGTCTCGTTGCTGTACTGCAATGATAAGAACAGAAGACGAAAAAACAAGATGGTTTTTTAATGGCAGTTGGGCCTACGGCTCCTTCGCTTCAAAGAACATTCTGTTCTTTTATTTAGTGAACAGGTTAAAATGAGAATCAAGACTATTGTGCTAATCCAACGCTCGTCCTCTCGCCAAGTAAGATATAATGTTAATTAAAATTTGATGAGGACAAAAGAAACGGAAAAGCTGAAGAAGAATAAAAACGGTAAAAAAACGATTTAGAATAAACGATAGGTAAAAAAATGAGTGAAACCTGAAGCATTGGATATTTATTTATGTATTATTCTCCTCTTTTGACAGCTTGATAATTTTATTGTCATTTTCACAAGTTTACTGTAAATCCCTACACTTTATATCGAAACATTTTAAAAGATTTATTGTAGAATCTATGCGCATAAAGGCTTCAGCTGAATCTCTCTTGAAGTTTCTATGGGAAAACAGAGTCAACCAATTGCCGTTTTATCTGTCTGTATACCCGCCTGTAGACATTCAGCTTTTTGTTTACAGATAGAGAAATTGTATTTGGATTGGATTATGTTTGTTTATATTTTCAAATATTGTTATTTTCTTCTTGCTTCAAATATTACAATAACCTGGATGAATAGATGCTCTTAGGCTATTTACATTTTAATAATGTACATTTGAATCAAAATGAATTCAAATTCAGTACAATTTCAAACATACAAATGATCTTCTCGTCTTAGAAATCTGAATTTTGGTTGTTAGAATTGTTATTTTACCTCTGAGCGGCACTTTATCCCACACAGTGAGCTAAAACGACCAGGTCACAAGGACCCCAAGGATTGGGAACCCATTGGACAGCTGTTATGAAAAAACAATTTCAAACATACAAATGATCTTCTCGTCTTAGAAATCTGAATTTTGGTTGTTAGAATTGTTATTTTACCTCTGAGCGGCACTTTATCCCACACAGTGAGCTAAAACGACCAGGTCACAAGGACCCCAAGGATTGGGAACCCATTGGACAGCTGTTATGAAAAAGATGGTAGTCTTCCGTCAAGGCCATCCAGCGTGTTCTTTAACGTGCACAGGATATGGCTCTCGTGCACATGAGGTCATGGCTTAACATCCAATCCGACCGATGGAGGCCTTTCCAAGCCCATTGGTGTCCTCTGCTGACCGAATGCAGGGCGGGGAGTTTTACGGAGATAAATCTCAACATTGGTCCAGGCGACACTCAAATCTAAGAAGTGAAGATTACAGGCCTGGCTCGCTACTGGACTGAGCCACGACTGCCCTTTGGTTGTTACACGATGAATGTGAATAGCTTTGCATTGGTTTTCATGTGGTTAATAGAAATAATTTAAGAATACTTAATTAAGAGCTGGATTTTCTGCTCTCCATTAATTTATCAGCTTCCCCCCTTCGGCATACATGGACAATGTACAGCTGAGATAAAATGACCACAACACTAGGTAAGGAATTGAAACCAGATGTGCTAGGTTGAGTTGTTTTACCTTTGATCGGTATTTTTATTCACACAATGAATTAAAATGCTCCAGAAGAGTGGAAAAACGTAGCTTTCCTTGTCTTAAGAGAAAATGAAATATCCTTTTTGTGTTGTAGTATAAAGTAATTACTTGTTAAATGCAGCTGCTTGCTACAGAGATCTGATAGGAGACTGTCAGTTTAATACGCCGTAGAGAAGATATGTAAGGAAAGCGAGACCTCAGTCTAAAGGAAATGAAAATCCATACCTTTGTCGTGTTCACATTTATTTGTAAAATGTGGACAAGGCGGATTTTTACGAGAGACTCCGGCCGCCATTACCACTTTCCCTGTTAGTTTCTTCCATCTTGGAGTGCCCAGCCGACGAAGAGGAAGAAGCACCCCCTCAGGTTCAGAAATTCCACAATCCGGTCAGGTAGGCCACAGATGGCGAGGGCTTATGTGACCGGCGATTCACAACAACATGCGCTACATGGTTCGGGGACTCGTACCTCGACCAGCGCGAACCAATGGTCGCCGTCCACGCACCCACAGATGGTAGCAATTCTTTGGACTGCGATCCAAGGAGCGCGGCAAAAAGCGGGAAAAAAAGAGGTACTTGGTTTTGGGACAGTAATGCAGGAGGACGTGCTTTCCAGTCCTTCCTGCGAGTGGAAAAAGGGAATCTGCAAAAAGTGCCTATATACGGAGTTGACTATATTCGGAGACAGTTTGGCTCACTGCAGTGAGCCAAACTGTCTGCTACCCTAGCTAAAGATAGCTGTACATGAGCCAACCAAGAGCGGACGACTGCCGAGCTGCAGTAAACCTCCTTAGAAAAAAGGGAGCGACGTTCTCCAGCCCACAGAAGAAGGACGAGGTAAGGGTCAATTTCTCTGATCTGATGCTCCTTAGTAAAGTGTAGTGTAGTTTCTTGCCGCCACGCTGCCCGCATTAGGAGATGCACACTTATTAACTTTGTTAGCCTCTAGGAACATTTTTCTCGTAATAATGAACCGAAACTGTACACTATAGTTCGAAAGTGGACTTTTCCCTCTAGCGGGAGGGACAGCACCGTTGGCGCATGTAATAAGAATTTATTGTGGAAGTGTGCATTATATTATTGTGGAAGTGTGCATTATATTATTGTGAAAGCGAGGATTGTGATATATATTTTTAGACAGGATTTTCAGGAACATTCTATATGAGCTCTTTTTGATATTTTGGATTTATGATAGTGCGATGACCAAACTATATAACAGAAAGGATTTTATTTGCATATTTTATATTAGTAATTAAGAAATGGCTATGCCCAGGTGTAGAATGTATGATGACGAGATAGTGAATCGACTAAGGGAATACTGCAACATTTTATTTTAGCTAGGAGTGATTTTGATTTGTCGGTTGCATTTCTGTGGCACACCTTCCTGCACTTTCGGAGGATACAAAGAAAACGAACACTACACCAACACCAAGTACACTACGGTTGTGGGGGGGGGGGACAAAACATGGAGAAAACGGTCGAAGTAGAGACTCCAACGGAGGAATCGAACCCCCAAGAAGGACTGGTGCTTGCGGAATATCGCAGGTATAGGACAAAGATCCGAACCCCCATTGCTAAAGGCTGAGGCCATTCATGCAAATAGGAACTTCAAGTACCAGCATTTGAAGTGTACATTTTCAAGAGCCAGGGACTAGATAGAAACTGATCTGCCTGAGACACATTACTCCAGGATAGGATTAGCGATGCCCGTGAGAATGAATGGTTCGGGTGCCTGCGAGACCGCCGATCACGATTATCATCAGCTTATATAAGGTATGCTATACATCTGTCTACTGATGAGTTTACTTTCATCTTCACCTTGAGTGGTAGTCCAAAGGAAAAGATAAAATACTGTGGTAGATTTTCTCTCGACAGAGGCAAACCAGTGCAGCAAGTTCAGGATCCATAATCATGCTTAAATCTATAACCCAATCTGGTGGTTTTAAATGTTCATCACCAAGACCATGCGAAGTTAACAGCTCCCTAGCAGGGAAGCAAAAAAGAAATTGTGCTCTTAGATCAGTGGTCTCAAAGCTTTTTTGATCACGACCCCTATGTCAAAGAGGAAAAAAGCACGCCCCTAATAAGTATGAAGACCTCTTGCCCCCCCCCCCCCACCCGGAATCCGACCATGTATGTGTGGGAAAGTAAATTTCAATCAATTTAGAAACCTTTAATAATCTAGAAAACATTTTATTTCCCCAGTGTTATAAGAATCTTACAACCTTTTTGATACAGGCCTGCTTTAACTTTGACTACGAGTATTTATTGGGCGTAGATTTAAGTCAAGTAAATTGATTATGCCTGATATTTGGGATGGAGCGACTATCAGAATCAGATATGCAGGTAAATTATGTCTGCACTTGAGCCAATATAAATAGTTCTTTGTTACTTAAATATCGTCGATTTCGCTATAGTGACTTCTCACGTTCTTGTAAATCATGCGTCACATTCCAATGTTGCCGAATAATCCTCCCAAATTATTGTATATTTTTTAAAATCTAAAATGCGCAGTGGTAACATAACTAAATTAACAGCAAAAAATATTCAATAAACTCGATCCAGAAGAAATAGCATTCACAGAAATTTTTCCTGCTAATAATTGATTAGGAATAAAATCCAAGCAATAGCAAACATTATGTCTGAAGTTAATTATCTTTAAGTGACTTTTTGTTAACAAAAGTATTAGCCAATGTTTTATCTAGGAGCCTAAGTAACACAATGCAGAAAGAAACCAACGAAAACTAATTCAAATTGTGTTTTCGCTTTAATTACTCGATAACAAAAGCAGGAAAAACGCGACTCCAATCCTTCACTATGACGCATCTTCATCTCCTTCACCTTAAGATATAAGATGGTTAAAAATAGCACCATCCAGATCGATTCACTCTCACGTGAGCAGCACTAATCGAACGGCCGAACAGCACAAGCGCTGTTTCGTTTTCAATAAACCTTTGTTTACTTTCTTCTTTAGCGAAAACAAAGGATCGCATTGCCTTGGTCTGTTCATAAGTTGATACTTAAAGCATGCTCCTCAAGATAATGCCCTTTAACAAGGGAGAAGCGCAAGTCTTCAGTTTATGGCAATTCTTTACCTCGCTGGGGCGTAAGACTTAATTCAACAACAGCTACTTTATAACGTCTCTCAAAGTGGCATCTACGTATATGCACAATGAAGTCGACTTGACAACAAAGAAGCTTTTTCCCAGAGAAACAAAAAGGAATAAATTGTTTTTTGGAAAATATTAATTTACGTTTTGTTTAAATAAAAAGACAATAGTAAATTAAAATTTTCGAAATATTAGACATTGTTGACACTCTGTAACTGTATATAATAACTTCACGATAGCAGCTGTAGAAAGTAATACCTTAAAAAAACTCAATCTATGGTATAAAAGAACATGAACTTCGGGTAGAAAATTGGCTTTAGGACGAAACAAGTGCAAATCATTTATACCTTAAGAAAGTGTGTAGTTAAGGAATTTACTTATTGGCTATGCTTCAAGGTCGTCATCAGCCAATTTTTACTGAAATGTATGCTTTAATGACTGTACTTCATAATATCTCATAAGAGAACAAAAAAAAAAACGTCCACCTTAAATGGTAGAATACTGATTTGTTGCTTTCGGAACAGAGGCTTTTCAACTACATTTAGCTTACGTTTATCGTATATACTTTAAAGTGGAGCAAATGTAGTAAGGTGAGATATTATAAACTTGTCGCGCGCACCTTCAGCAATAATGCAAATCATAAGGTTATACTACTTTTATTGTATGAGTTTGGGGGGTATGTTAGTTGGGAGCGTTTAATAGGTGAAATGTGCTTATTTTATTTTAATGATTACCATAACAAACATGCCATTATTAACGCCAAAATTATTTCAAGCATCTATATCTCATTTTCATTTGATTTCTGTTTGTGGTAAAAATCATTCTCTTACAAAGGTACTGTTAAATCACGGATAAATTCATATTAAATATTAATCCCTCTTCTACATTCATGTACATAACTCTGCTACCATTCTAATATGCAGTGATTCTAAATTGCAGTGTTAATGCAGTGTTCTAAATTGTATTCAAATATGAAATGAAAGTCAACATTTTTCTGGTGGGGTCTGAAACATTTGTTGCCTGCATTATGAATATGAAATTGATTTAACTAAAAAGTATTGAATATATGTTAGGTAAAAAAAAAAACATGAAAACAAACTGCTAAAAAGTTCCATCTTCTATCCCAGTTAGATAAATAAAATGTCTTAAAAATCAAGTCTTTCCTTCACGAAATAACGTTTTCGGCACCTATAAAGTCACAACATTAAATCTGATTTGATCATTTTATGTTATCAAAGATCCCAGCTTCAAGCGTTGTTTTTTTTTTGAAAACTTGAAAAGTCAGACAGAGATGTAGAGCACAACCATAACTAGGATGACGCGATGTCATTTACATAGAGTAAGTGCTGGATCGTTCCCACAATATTTGATCGGACGTCAGTCTCTATCCCCAGAACAGCTAATACAAGCAATGTTATAACTAGTTATGATTGGTTGCTGAGGGTAAACGATTCAAGATTTCAAGATCTCATTTTTGCGATCGATTGATTTCAGTTGGTTTCAATCTCACATTGGTTTTAGTGAATAATTCGTTACCCATTTTAACAATTGTAATAAACATGAAGACTAGAAAAATATGGTGAAGATTTAAGGCATCTTGATCTACCTTAGATATTTCTCTATGTCTTATTTCATCTCTGCTATACACTTGGCCGAGTGGTAAGCGCGCTCGGCTACTGATCTAAGAGACCTGGGTTCGAGCCCGGGTAAGGCATGGCTGTTTATGTTGTTTTTCTGCTGAGGGCCTGCCATCCTCTCAGACTTTCTACTATGGATATAAACTGACTGGCTCCTGTCAGACCTCTGTGGCAAGCAGCTGCTTGAGGGGGTATTTACATCTACATACACTGGCAGTCAGCGTTGACAAGATTTTAGGCTGAAACGATCTTTATAATATATTACTGAGGTCAAATTTCTCTTAATCGTACAGTTTAAATTTCTTGGTTGAATTTCCTTCCCTGTGCTGTAAAGTAAAAGTAATAAATCTGGGTATAGTTTAATTTCTTGAGGAACCCTATGCAAATACACCAGTTGCAATACCCATTGAAGAGCTGTTTGAAAGGCTGATTCTAATACTACAGATGTTTGTCTAACTGCATGAGAGGGACTATGGTTGGGGGGGGGGGAGAAATCATATTTTTCCAACTCGAAATTCAAATTTTGTCAACTGCGCAAAAACTGAGCAAACTTCCCAGATTTCGATCCATGGGGGGGGGGGGTTGACAATTTTCACAAATCTCCTACATTTTGCCATTTGACTTCCAATTTTGCCAACTAGCCATTAATATTTCACAGACATAATTCCAATATTACATTTACATCTCGTCTGAATTGTAGCAAAACAATCATATGATTTTATACTTCTGGAATCGTAAAGGACATCGTCTTTTACATTGGGGGATTCAAGTTTGATTCTAAGGCATCTTTTTCTTTGCAATTGATTAAATATCGACGATCAATGTAAGATACCTGTTTTAAAACGGCAGACTTCCACTATCACGAGCATAAATGTTTGAATTCAGTGTTTTCTGTTACTTGCATACTTTTGATGGGTATTTCAACCGTTAATTTCTTTTGAAAGATTTTAATCATATCGTTATTTTATTTATAGTCTTCCCCATTAGCCTTTTGCTGAAAGCGGGCGGGGGTCGCTCAGTAGGTAGCAGGCGAGATCCGTAATCACCAGTTCACAGGTTCGAGTGCCGTCTACGCTAGCATTGAGATTTATCTCCGCAAAATTCAGTAGGAGACACCGATAGCCTTGGAAAGTCTTCTCTTCGTTGGATGGGACGTTAAACCATTGCTCCCTGTGCGGGAGAGACATAATCTGTGCACGTTAAAGAACACGCTAGAGAGCTTTGAGAAGAGGCTACCATCTGTCTCCCAACAGTTGTCCAGTGGTTCCTCCCCAAACTTCTCTGAATCCTCGGGGTCTTGTGACCTGGTCATTTAGCCATTGTGTGCAAAAAATGTCGCTCAGAGGTAAAACAATCGAACCTAACACTTTTACTGAAAGAGCAATAAGAGAATCAACTAAAACGATGTTTGACTGATGCCGGCACAGCTGCACCAGATTTTTAAAAGAAAAGAAAATTAATGCATCACATTGGCTAGTCTACGAACTTGGGCCCATTATAGTTAAGTTTCGATTTACTGGTGACGCATTAGCGAAATTCTAAAATTTAGGATATATTTCTTATGATCCCAACCGAAATGAAAGATTAGCAATATATATATATTTGATTTTGCAACCTATAGGACATAGAAGGTTCCTATTAAATACAACTAGTTTCTTCAGGTCTTTTCATACAAGTACATGTTCCACTAAGACCGAACTGACTCTTGCTCTTATTTATTAAATTTCGATATAGTAAATAATCCGCACTTAGTGTAGGAAATTTTCGACCATGAAGTACCTCGCGTCTTGCTTTAGTGCGATATGTGTTGAAACAGTAATGGATATTCACGTTTTCTTCCTAACGGAAATCATGTCTTCACAACACAACTTTGGTGAGTGAGGTCACACATCATCATCATCATCATCATCATCGTCGTCGTCGTCGTCGTCGTCGTCGTCGTCGTCGTCGTCATCGTCATCAAGCAGCCATGGGCTACGGAGGTCCAACCCAGACCGTGCAATTTAGTTCTCCAAGCAAGTCTGTCCTGAGCTACATCTGCTGCATCTGGCCACTGCATACCAATTCTAATATGGTACTGTTCGACATTGTCTGCTCACCAAATCCTAGGTCTCCCCATCTTTCTGAAGCCTTTAGGCACACTGTTCATAACCCTGTTCGCCAATCTATAATTATCCATACGGGCAACATGGCCAAACCAACGGAGTCTCTCTCTGCACAACATGCTGCTTAAAGGAGGTTGCAAACTCCTTTGCCTAACCTCATCATTAGTTACAAAGTTGAACCACCTAATGCCCAAGATACTGCGTAAGCATCTAGAATCAAAAGCATCTAGTTTTCTGTTATCTTGTTTACAAAGTGTCCAAGTTTCACTACCATAACTAACCCTAGAAAGAACCAAACTATTATACAGTCTAATTTTAGTCTTTAGTGTATACGCCTATTTCTCCACACTCTCCATAGATTTTTAAATGTCCCGGCAGCAATCCCTATTCGTCTGTTAATCTCATGCCGCACATTACCAGCATCTGTTACATAGCTCCCAAGATAATTAAACTGTAGCACATGTTCAAGATTGCAACCAATCAGATTAACTGAATCACAGCCTGCCTGACCAATTTTCATCACTTTAGTTTTCTCTCTGTTTATAACCAAACCTATTCTACTACCAGTCTCATCAACAGCTCGAATGAAAGAGTTCATCTCATCAACATGATTTGTCAAAAGGGCTAAATCATCAGCATAATCTAAATCAGAAATTTTCGTACCTCCAGCCCATTTAAGGCCAAAATCTTTCCCTTGAAGTGAATTTCGCATACCGTAATCAATAAACAAACTAAAGAGAACAGAAGACAAAATGCACCCTTGTAGAACATCAGAAGTAATGCTAAACCAGTTGCTACAAGCCTTTACAATTCTCACATACGACTCAGTGTTATTATAGAGAGATTTCATTATGTTAACTAACTTGTCTGGTATACCATATGGTTTCACAATCAACCACAAATTATGACGATCAACAGAGTCGAAAGCCTTTTTGAAATCAACAAAGCTAGCAACCAAAGGTTTCTGAAACTCTAAACATTTCTCAAGAATCTGCCTAAGTGAAAATATCTGATCCACACATCCCCTACCACTTCTGAATCCACATTGCTCATCACGCAATTGACTGTCAACCAGATTCTTAATTCTATTAAGCACAATCATATAAAGAACTTTCCCTGGAACAGAGAGTAGGCTGATACCCATATAGTTATCAAAAGAACTGCGATCACCGTTTTTGAAAATAGGAATAATAATAGCTCTGGTAAAATCCTTAGGAACCATGCCTTTATCATAAAAGATATTCAAAATTTCAGTCATCCAAGTGGTAATTGAAACATTTCCAGCTCTAACCATTTCCGTATTAATTTCATCTACACCTGGGGATTTATGAAGTTTAAGTTTAATTTTTAAGTTAATTTTAACCGAAATTTTTTAAAATAACCGATTTTCGAATTTTAACCGAAAAGTTTAAAATAACCGATTTAAGTTAATTTTAACCGAAATAACTTCAGATTGTGTTATAGGGCGGTTACAATACGAGAGAAACATTGCTCATCTCGAATATCAACGGTCTATTACTGTTGCATTTTCCTTGGTGTGCTACAGGTTTTGCCAGTTTTAATGTAGTTTTGATACATACCACGTGGGAATTTGCACGTGGGAATCCTAGATGTTCTGCAGTCATGGATATGCAGCATTCGATCTTCCTCTCATAGACTATCTGCCCACGATCGAACTTTCTCAGGTCGCCGTGCTTACCCATCATAGTAGTTTCAGGTACGCTCTACGTTGACCTATTTATAGCCCTTGAGGGGTTTCAGCTGGCTGCATTATTGTGCCGAGTAGGACAGGTTTGTGGATGAGTGTGAAGTGTATAATAAATTGTGCTTCCAATGTAAGTGTATTGTTATGATAAATTTATTGATTGTTTTAAACATAAATTATTTTGTGTTTTTCAATTTTGTCGTAATAGTATTTATCTCCGACAATTTATTTACGTTGTAAACATTAGGACATTAAGTGCCGAAAAAAAATTTTTAAGAGGAATAAGGGCCCATTTCCTTCGATTTTTTTTTTTTAAATTGTGCCAGTCAAATATCTAATTGTTATAATGGAAAAATTATCAAAGGCCAATATCGTGATAGTTTGATCCTAGCTCAATAATTTCTCTTAACCATTTACCTCTTTCCCAGAGTAAGCGATAGAGCTGCTAAGAATGTGTCAATCTGCAGTTCATCGACTGGTATCTGGTCATCTAAACACCGACCGACGTCTTCAGAAGTGGAGTCAATAAAGGCATTTCCCCTGGCTGAGTTCCAGACGGTCTGCGTGACGAAAACAGTAGAAACACATTCCCTTCAAGATAGCCACTAAATCTAAACATATCCAAGTGACGTGTTTGCGTGAACTGCTAGAATGAAAATGCAATCTTGACCTAACACCTATACGGAGGAGGCTGAAGAGACAAGATGTTTGTCGCAATGTGTTGCTGCTTGTGTCTTTTTTTCATCTCCTCTTGTTTCACACATACATTGGTGCAGCTCCTACGCTCCAGAAGACGGACTTTCTTCTCCGATATGTCTCATTACAACTAACCATGCTTTGGAAAGACGACTGAGGTTCCAAAGGCAATTTTATTACTTTTTGGTAGTTTCTGAAAATTGGTAGAATCGAATATTCCACGTATTTTGCAGTTTGTTGTTATTACCGCTGATCTATCTTTGGCATTGATCTTTTGAATGGTTTGTTATACCTATATACTACATAATATATATACTGAGAGAATGGAGTTTGTATGAAACTTTTTGGTCTTGGCTCTTTCCCAAACTTTAATGTCGAAACGGATAAGTAAATGTCAAATGATTTTTATTATGCTTCAACCATTGTGCTTTATTGAGTGTGGCTTATGCAAAATAACTTTCTATTTGCCATATCTTTATGAAGGGGCTTGGGGGAGGTTTAGTCAGTGAAGCCTCAGGCTCGAAATCCACAGTTTCCAGGTTCAAATCCCACCAAACCAGTGTTAATCTTCGCTAAACCACCATCCTGCCCTTGGGCACAAAAGTGACACCGATGGACTTGGAAGTCCACTATCCTACGGATGGAATGAAAAGCTGTGGCTCAGTGTGCAAGAAAACAACACCCTGTGTACGTTAAAGAACACGCCGGATGGCCTTAACTGTAGACTTCCATATGCATCCTAATTGCTACCCAGTGAGTCCCCTACCTTAAAACATTTTCTGAGCACTTGGGGCTTGTGATTTGGCATTAGTCCATTAAGTGCAAAAAATGCGGCTCAGAGGGGAAACAACTCAAGCATAAAAAATACTTTTTACAATGCTCAATCATATTTGAGAATAAACCTGTAAACTACTAAGAATCATCTTACCAATTCTTTAAACATCCAAAAAATAACCACGTATCAAATAATTTTCTTCCAGAATTCCAGATATTAAGTACTCCAAAACCGCAACTAAGTATATTGGGCTTTCATAACCAATTCTTTTCAGACGTTGATTATCACGCATCAGACTTCCTACAGAGAAGTTAAGGTCAGCTCTAATTGCTCGACGAACATTTCTCGTCCTTAATCCAATCTCCAAATATCTTGAGAAACTTTCCTAACATTATGCTAATTCACTTAGTGCAAAATAAATATACACATTCAAACACTAGTAATTACTTTATTCCTCTTCAAAGCATCGTTAAAGTTCGAGTTCTCATTGTTCCAATCCACTAGTAACTTAATTCACATGTTAAAGCACACGCGAGCATCAAAATGATATATCACATCACGATTTCATTGTTGCTGTTCATCTGTCGTAACAATATCATTGTTTTAGAAATATGTAAATTAATATTTTAATTCAGGAGCTGACAGAAAGAAAGAGGAGCACGAGCTTTTTTTTAAAATCAAAATGAAGGTATTCAAAAACCCTAGCAACGCCATATAGATCTGCTAATATTAAACTAAGTAACAGGTCTGGGTTTTTGTGTTTTTGACGTTTTGCACGTATAAAGGAAACTACGCCTACGATTAATAGTGACGTGTGTGGATGTTTCTTTTATTATGTTTTCTTTATGCTGAAGTCTCGGATTAATCACATACGTTTTTAGGACGTATCAAATTGATAGCCATCTGTCAAACTTCCTTGATAAATAGCAAATAGTAGTAAATGTAATCCAGGAGAGGCTGGACACAGCTTGACCCCTACTCTCTTTTGGTAAGTAGCATCTCAAGGGTGATTTATTAACTTTTACTTCAGGCAATTTTCTGTGTTAACGGAAAACGCCACAATTTTATGCCTAAACCACAAATGTCAATTATAATTGCATATTCATTCAAAAAGTGATTTATGCATTCCTAAGTCAAGGTTTGTGTCTCTGCATTGAAAAGCATTTTTTATAATTTTTTGGACCAATCGTCCCGTGGCTGAGTGGTTAGCATGCTTGGCTACTGGTCAAAGAGACCTGAATTCGAGCCTCGGGTAAGGCATGGTTGTTTGTGTTGTCTTTTTGCTGAGGTCCAGCCATCCTCACAGACTTTCTACTATGGCATATTAAACTGACATGCTCCTATCAGACTTCTGTGGCAAGCAGCTGCTTGAGGGATTATTTATTGCTATTTATTATTATTACATATTTCAATATTTATGCTTATCAATAAAACTTATTATGATATTATTTCAGTCACGTTTTAATTTTCTGTTGTTTTTTTCGAATGAACAAACTACTATTGAGAAACCTATACACAGATACAGAACACTATACCAGATCTCGTACGAGATTATACAGATTTCCTTCCACAAGCCATCATCACAACTTTCATGCTTCTTCTGGAATTCGAATCCTCAATCTACCGCAAGAGATTATCCTAAGATATATGTATGTAAGAGTATAAATATCACTGCAATACCAGCTTTAATAACAATTTAAATCTCCATATTGTTGACATGATTTCGTTTTTATTCTGAAAGGTACAGAATGTTTTTCTGTCATTTTATTTAATTTTAATCCCTTTCGTTTTTGTTTCTCAAAGCTTTCCGGATGTGATGCAGAGTAATAGCATTGGCAACGTCTAAAGGTTACACTCCCTTAAAAGATTTATAAGTATTCATTACTTTTGAGTAGCAAAATTCTTTTGAGCGTTTAATAAAAGTATGTATCAGACATATAGATAAGTATTGACATTACCTCGATTTTATAGTTTATGGTACATTATTTTTAATTAGAGTATGTAATATTCATTTTACAAAATCCTGAACATTTGCTTCCGATTGTTAAGGCTTCGAAAAGAATGAAACTCGAAAGACCTTAGTAAATTCCTCTGCATTCACAGCAGTGGTTTGCAAACTTTCTACAATGGCATCCCTGAACAGAGAAAAGACATTCATCGCCCTCCCACCCACCCTCAGTCACATCGTTCCAAATGCACGTGTAGTGGCAAGGATTGTTGAGATGTTGAGGGCTGACGAAACAATGCAAAATATAAGTGATAATGTTGCCAGTTGTGTCAAGAACCAACGGATAATCTTTGTGCAGTAACTGAAGTGAATGTTTTAATTGACTGTAGCAATCTGGGAACAGTAAGGGTTATGTTTCTAAAAACAATGCACGAAACTAAATAATTGATCTCTGACCTCTTGTGAACTATAATCAAATTAATTTTATCATTAAACCTTCCTAGAAAATCCAGCGCCTTCTAACGAGCTAATCGCCTTTCCTCCCACACACACACTCCGAAGTGGACGCATCCCACAATTTTAAAACCACTGATTCATAGTCTATTATATTCTAAGCAGAAATGAAGAAGCACCTTCTATGCATATGCAGGAATTCTGTGTCCCTGCAGAAAACACAACCTGACATGGGGAGGTCGAGTTCCCTGATCCACACATTGCTGGATCAATCATCTGTGCTTGACAGCTAACATACTTCGTTTGCTCAGCTTATGCACTCTGACAGCGAAAAAGATTATCATCATGCAATTTCCGAATATTCTTAACAGAAACTTCGAAGATAACTCGTGTAACAAGGTATTTAAAATATAAATAGGTAAAAGTGTTTATTCTTTTCGCAAATAGAATTATTTTGTTTTCGAAATTTATTTCTGTATGCCTTCAGGAGCCCATATTATAATATAATCATTGTTATTTTGTATATTAATTCGCATTTCAGCAAAACCTTGATAATATAGACTAGCTCCTCTGTTTTTATAACGTGTGATTTAATAATTTAGCAGTTATAAGGTATTTAATGCAAGCACAATACGATACGTAAATCAATGATTATGCGATATTTCTAATTTCCAGTATCCAAAGGAGCTGTAGAATATAGCATATCACTCTATTGTTATTGAAATAATAGAATCAGAAGAATCAGTCATATGTGCATTGTGAAGTAGTCATTACTAATTACTTAATACTAATTAATTTTAAAGACGTATTTCGTTTATTGAGTAAATATTAATAAAAGAAAGCAATAAAACGTAAACTAATTCAAGAATTTTATAGTGAAATTAGGTGTTAAGTCATAGAAGTGAAATTGGTTCCTATACAAATGTTTTAGTGCCTCGTGACTAATCTGGCCGATCAATGTGCGATGGTTTTAAGATTTCGCAGATGGAAAAAACACCCTTTACAAACTAGATTTCTCTGCCATTTTTACCCATTAAATTCGCTATTTATATTCTCTTGTGCATGTTGTTTCACAAATAATTCTTTATTTTAGCTTTTTTTAATATTTATTCCTTAAATTTTTTAAAATATTTTAGCTTTTCACTATTTCAATAAATATTTTTTTTTTATTCTGTTAAATTGCACATTTTATTTCATGGAACATAAGCACTTATTATTTATTGTTATTCATCCTTATCATATAAAGCATTAATTTTGGCAGCATATCCTAATTAAGCTGAGTCTTTTCTTAAATATTTCTTTAAATCAAAATAACAAAACATTTCATTTTGAATAATATGAAGAGAACGTCATTGTATCTTTTCAACATTATATCGTTCTGTAAAAGATGTTTAGATATTCAATTGATGCATCATTTCAATAAAGGATCCTTATTCTTATATCTATTGCTATTTGTAGTTCTTCAAATTTAAATACATAGAGCAATTTCTGCAAACAACCACAACTTTCAAATCGATAGGACCAGAAGAGTTAATATTAACATTGTTATGTTTCAATAATTAGGAGTAATGGTCTAGACAAACGTGATGCAATATAACGATATGTGTGGTAGCCTGGAAGATGCACCATTTCCAAAGGTCCACCACTTCCTAAAATTTATTTCCACCAAATAGTACTTAATGATCTTTTCCCTTAAACTTTTTCACAAACTGCATCAATACGTATCTATACATATCGATTAGTCTACGAGTTACACTGTGAAAAGACATCTAGATGATCTATTTATTTCCATACATTTCCTAGAATACGTAAAAATTGCATTACCTTATCCTAAATATTGAAATTATCTAATAAATTTATAAAATTCGTTTCATGACTCCGAACATACGGCCAGAACTGTGATTTTAAATATCAACTAACCCAAATATGATCCTGAATATGCAAATATCGTTTTTTTCTTCTATAAGAAGGAATTCTTTTATAGAGAATGCATTTTAAATTCTGTATTTAAAACTGACATGCACTTATTGCTCTTAAAGTGAAACGAAAACCTATTTAACTCAGGTGAGCTCCGAATTTTAGCTGCTGCTTCCGTTTTCGGGTCTCATAAAAAAAGGTCTAAAATTATTAGAAAAAAATATGCAGAGAGATAGAAAAGACAAGAGTTAAAATTTGGAAATATTAAATTGATCATCATATCATAAATATATTATTATGCGAATTAAAGATTATGCTACATTTGCTCTGTATAAATAAAATCATTGCAGTAATTAATAATTTCTATTTTTGTCAATTTTGTTTTAAAATTACTACATATGTCTAGAGCACGCAGGGTACGGTCGCTCAAAAAAGTATCTGAACACTATGGTTGATTATAGAATTCAGAAAAAATATCTGGCAACAATTTTTTTTTAGAAATTAGTGATCTGGCAACCTTCGTGTCACGTGGCACGAAGGTTGCCAGATCACTAATTTCCAAAAAACATATTGTCGGATATTTTTTTTATTCTGTAATCAACCATAGTGTTCGTATATTTTTTGAGCGATTGTACATGGTAAGCGAAATGATATTACAAATCAGTATTAAAAATGATGACTAACACATCGAACAAATACTGTGACTAAAGGTAACAATAATCATCCCAGCCTTTAATATAAGCTCCGTAATTATCATTTAAGTAAGACACTTTGTAGAATAAATGCTACACCAAAAAAAAAAAACCTTTTTAATGCATCGAAATAACTAAAATAAACCACTGAAAAGAAAGACTGATTAAATTGCACAAGTTTGTTCATGAAATTAGATTATATTTCCATTATTTTATGTTAATTAAGAAAATGGCACTAAATTTCTTTACTTTTCATAAAAGAATATTTTTATTTCACTTCTTTGAACAAGTTAATGTTAACTTCCTTTGAGAGAGCCGCAGGATATTTCATGAAATTCAATACTCGTTCAGAAGTTACCCACTATTAGAGAAAAAGAGTTAATTCACAAGTGCACCTTGACCCTAAGAGCAGTGTACATTCCAAGGCAGACAGGATGCCAGCCTCTTAGCCTATTATGGAACCCAATATTATTACTCTGGAAAAATTTGTCAGAAGAAAAAAATAACATTCTGTTCTATGGAAAAATTATAACCTACCGTTTATAAGAGATTTAAATTAATAATATATATCGTAATCTTTCTATTTTTCAAATCCTTTTAGCTAATTTTTGGAGAAATCGGAACTGCTTTCACCGTCTTTCAAAGATGGTAGACATCTTGGAAATTGTCAAAAATCATCGACAAACATTATGAGTTGGAGAATCGAGCGAAGAAGAGCCCTTATGTACTTAAAGAATGTCACTTCGGCAAACTTTGATTCCAGGGCAAAAGAACGTCTCTTGTCAGCAGCTGGTGGATTCCAAAAAATGCATTTTTCCCCGCACCATATTAAATTTCGTTTGACGAATAATTTTGGAAACGGTTAAAAAAGGAACGAAGGTGAAATATTTGTTATCAAAGCAGGAATTTTCGAGAAGAAATGAAGCAATTATTAACGAAAGAAGTTTTGTAGGCCTAAAAAATATAGAGGTCATGAAAGTTTCAACTACCTTCGGAAAGAAGTTTAAGTGAGTGAAGTCTTTAAAATAGTAATCAACAAATTTCTCTGGAGCACCAGATCTTAAAAATTTTGCTAGCTTGGGAAGAACTGATTATGAAGCAATGGGGAGAAATATGTCCTTAAATATAATTATTTTTGCACTCTTTCGTACACTTTTATACGACAAATCTTTTTGAAACGATGAGGAAGGGAAAAATTCTCTCAGAAGGTTTCCGCTATGAAAAAACGATAACATGCAAAGAACCCGAAGCATGCTGAAAGATTGCTCCTGCACGCACTAATAAGGAAAGTTCCAACTACTTGTAATAAAAATGTAACAGAAAATTAAATAGTTGAAAATAAAACGCATTTTATAATAATATGACAATGACACCATCGACGTATTGTAGACTATCATATAAAATTTAGTTTTTGAGATTTTTCTCGAAATGTGTGGCGATGTAAGTTTGTTTTATTTACACAAACTATTTAGTGATGATATGATACGCCATCTTGAATTCCCTTTCGAAAGGATATTTGTTAAAAGCAACGCTATGACAACATTATTTGAGATGTCAATTGTTACAATCTGTTTTCTTACAGCTTAATATCTGAAGCTTCGGTCATCTTACTGGAATGTTTCTGTCTCCTTTGTGTACTCCTCGTAGAATTGTCTGATGGATTTGAGACAAAGCTAAAAGATTATCTCTTTGATGTGAAAGCCCCTGATCGTTTATGTGCCATGGTTGTTGGATAAACTTTGCTTCCTGGAAATCTCTTACCCATTTCCCTCCCGATTGTTCGTATAGCGAAAAACCTCATCCCAGGTGGTGGCTTAATACCAAAGGATTTTTTTATGTAGGTAGCCTTGGGAACAAAGCGAGGTAAAACCTAAAGCCGTCAGATGGAAGATAAACAGGAAATCAAAAATTGTTCTCTTCGGAAATATTTCTTTTCTTTTATTTTCTTGATGCTATTTCATTTCTAAAAGAGCAACAATCACTCGGTGTGTATAAACAAATTTGTCTTTTTTATTACCGATTTTTCGTTCCTAATCATCCTTTCATTTTTCCCACTGGATGTCAAACTCGAGCTTATTTTATTTTAATGATCTAATGTCAAAATCTATTTTCCACTTGTTTGTTTAAAGCAGGCGTGTCCAACCTTTTGACTTCCCTGGGCCACATTGAGTGAAGGAATGAATTGTTTTGGGCCGCACAAAAAATATAATATAGTTAATGTATATAAATAATAAAACTTCATTTATTTTCTTATGTTTTTTATTATAAAATTAAAAAAAGGGCAACATAAAACTAGTGGGATATCAAAAACTCGCTGAAAATCACATAATCATGTTGAAAGCTTATATCGTAAAGACATAAACTTTACGATTTTGTGGGCCGCTTACTAACTGTCCAGGGCCGCGGGTTGGACACGCCTGGTTTAAAGCATGATTTTTAAATTTAATCTTTTTATTTGTAATGATATTTTCGATCCTTCCTCTCCATTATCAATAACTATTATATAAATGCGTGCCTAAAAGCCTCGGGAAAAGAGGGGAGACCAAGAATACGTCAGCAGATAATGTCAAACAAGACCTTAATTAGAATTGGCCTAGATTAGCCAAATGCAGCAAATATAGCCAGTCTGGTCGGATCTCCGTAGCCCATGGCTCTTTGAGCATTTTGCATTTATATATGCATGTATGTATGTATGTATATGTAAACTAACGAGTTAATCAATGAAACTTAGATTTGACTTTTTAAAGAAATATTATTTCTACAAAATGTTTAATAACTCATAGAAAATAGTCTGTAAATGTGAATTTTCTGAAATTTTGCCTTTTAAAAGAATCGTTGCAATAGAAAATAAAGGTTGAAGAATCAGAATTTTTCTATTTTACAAATTCCGTTGTCACTTGTTTGCATACTTTTACAGCCAAGAAGGGTGGTTCTGTAATATCGCATTGCTTCGCGTCGACTGGAGTTGTTGGAATCCGGGTTCGAATCCCTGTGAAGGCATGGTCATTTGTTATGTCATAACCAGCAAATAAGCTAGTAGCTTTGGGGGTTTGATCCAAACTGAAAAAAATTATATGAAATTTGTTGGAAGGAAAAAGATTTTGTTTGAAGTTCTCAGACTGCCTATACTGCTTGTCCTATCTTTCGTTGAACAAAGATTTTTTTTTCCAACCACTCGAAATTATTTTTAGCAACATGCAAATTTAATGTAAATGCTGCATTCCTAGGCCAACTGCAAAACTTTGCTATTGAGCTAAAAACAGAACTTGGGTTATTATTCCGTGCATTCTCATAACGTTCCATTCATAAACCTACATGCATCAAGTTTAAACTTGTGGAAACTTGATGGTTGTCCTTGATGTATCTTCAACCATGGTTAATGTTTTCGACGGATCTTACGAAATGAACTCGAAAACATTCAGAAAGTTTTCTTATTAACTTGTTGGATAAAAATTATTTGGAGCATTTTTTTAAGCACTAATTATCAAACTAACCATTGGTTGTCAAGTGTTTGATATCTGAAAACATATCAACTTTCAAATGTTCTAAGAATTTGAAATATTTACGGATGTATTATTATAATATTTATATATTATTCAACATTTATTGTCTTATTCAGGTCCAAGTTAATTTCACTGACAATAACATCACTATCGAACATTCTGCCTTACACAATGCTTTGAATAATGCTCGAGTATTGTTGTAAACAAGATTAGAGAGATTCACAAGCGATTTTAAACTTGTTTTTCGTCTTATTTTATGTATGAAGCTTTCTCTCAGAGTTAAACTAATGCGAATGTGATTATCCCGTCACAAGAGATATGGTCATTCCTTAAATGAGTAGATGAATGCATTTTATGCATTTCAATTTCAATAGTAAATTAAATAACATAAATTCGCATATTTCATTAGTCGCTTTTATCATGGAATCTGAACCAAAATATGAATTGTAATTATTATTTTGCAGTTTCGTTTAAGAAATAAATTTTACGAAATTATATTACCTTGGTTATTTAAAATTAAAGGTGTTTCACATACCTATGATACTACAAAGAATTGCAATTATTTAATTAAATGTTTTAAGTTTTGTTTTTATTTTGTTGAAAAAAGACTTTTTGCCTTCGAAAATCACACTATCTTTAAAAAATAATAGAAATATTGTCTAAAACATGTCGTACTTTACTTATATTACTTTGTATGGCTTTACGACTGAAAAAACCAACATCTAGCTCAATAAAACAACACGCATTTCAAATAATTCGCTTTGTTTTCAATATAGTTATCTCCAGTCGAAAAAGTTTTGAAGCCTTCTTAATTGTAAAATTTCATCATTCAAAGTTATATATATGTAGCATAGAACCAATGGAGATAGCTAAACGCCAACGCCCACATTCTTTCTCCGTGCTAGCTTCATTTTAACAGCATTCTGACATTTTATCAGGCTGAAAGATTTTCAATATAAGTACAATATTCTTATCTGACCATGACGTGAGACTTACGACGCTATGCACATCAAAGCGTTTTAGTTTGGAACGAAAAAAGTTGACTTGACTTAGTGATAACTTGATTTTGCTTTCTTCGCGCCCTTCTTCGCAACCATCATATTCTGAACTATTGCTAGACATATATTATCGAAAATAATCATTTCTGTCACCGTCATATTCTGTCGTTCAATTCGGTCTTCAGCTCAGCACAAATACCCGTTGCTTCCTTCTCGTGACAAGCTTGTCACGAAGTCGCGAATGATTGACAGAGAGTTTTGATAACAAGCATAAAAAAATTTAAGACAATGCTTTTCTTAGAGCTGTTGGTGTCAATGTTTATAAAATGAACAGCTTATAATTTTATGAATCCATTTGTGGAATGGGAATTAAAATATTGCAAATTAACATTTTAAAACAATAACGTTTATTATGATGGCTTTTTTATTATATATGTTTTAAATGCTTTTTATATTGTCCCTTACATCTCATATGTAAAATTACTTTGACATCAGTGTAAAAAAATCTTTATTAGACAATAATTTTTCTTATTCTAATTATTATCTCTCCATAAAAACAATCTAATAATAATGAAGTTTATTTACAAAATACAACAAAGCAAAGGTCGAAAGTCCCATACACATTTTAGCCGTTGTATCAAAAAAAGTATTATGTTAGTTTGCACTAAACAATTTCAGTTTACAAGTACAATTTCTTTAAAAATTTAATGCATCTTTAACAAGTGACAAAAAAAAACTGAGGAAGCACATTAGCGTAGTAAATAAATAAAACAATCTAATCGGTGCAAATCAATAATAATTGGAAAATTGATTGACCCCATTGGATACCAAACATATAACGAAAGCTCAGTTATGGATATCAACAGTTGCTAAAACAATGACAGCATAAAATATCATAAAAACAATGATATTTTTTACATATATTTTATGTATCCTTCGAATTATGTAGCACTGTGTTATATATTTGATTTCTAATATGAACCCGATAGGGATTTGTAATGACAGCTCGGCGCGGAAGTTTGTCAGTGATAAGTGAATGGAGGAAACTTAATCGAAAGTTTAAAAATAACCAATTTTTACCTGGATGCAGTAAAAGTAAAATCACCTTCAAATTCGTACGAATCAACAAAAAGAAATTTGTTAACAACTTAAATCTCATCCTAAACATAGCAGAAATTAAAATGTTAAGGCAAACTATTAGGACATAAAGCAATGAAATACAACATTTAGAACAACAGGTATTTAAACAGTGCGAGCCTATGATATCTAAAAACATATCAGTAGAAGTTAATGAAATCTGCGATTAACCTTGTAATAAATTGAAAAGGATAACATTGATATAGACAAAAAAGCAGAATCAGATAATTACGCAATTTAGAGCATATCGAAATACGGCAAAAACAAATCAAAATATCTCTTTGCAACTTGACAGAATGTCAATTTAATTAGTGGGAAATAAATATATTATCAAATGATCCGAAAATTGTCTATCCGGCACAACCTTTGCCGGTTACAGATTTGATTGCCACTGTGGAACTCATAATTAAGCACATACTCATCCGATATCAATCCTATATCAAAACACTGCTAGTGTAGATACCAAGTCTACTGCGCTTATCAAGTTATTAAAGAAATGGAGTACATAAAATCATGAGTACGTTCCAGACTGTATGAGAAAACAATGTCACCAACCTAAGTATTCTGATATCCCGCGCATATTCATTAAAGCTAAATTGCTTAAGTCTAACATCCCTTGATGACCATTGGTTGATAAATACAATGCACTGATTATCAAACTTGAAAGGACAATTCTAAATACACAGATTAGCTGTAAATATAGAATTAAACAATTATTCATCAGAAAAAATTATCGCTGACGCAGGGAGACTCGAATTCGCAACTCTCTAGATAAATACCAGTGCGCTCTAACCAGTTAAACCACGCATCAGACGACAAATAATTTCAGGATATGATCTATAAATCTTCCATTGAGATATGGCGGACCTTTCATATTTTAGCCTTCTATACTTTAGGAAAGGCAACTTATTTTCATTTGTTGCTAATGATTTTAGATGTTAATGAGGAGGTCACTCACGATAAGTATTATTATTAAAAATCTGTCCATAGTAAATTCACAGATTACCTGTGTATTTTTTCAGATGAATAATTGTTGAAAAGGCAATGTTTAAATTTTTATTGAAATATTACCCTTCCACAGATTATACCATCAATAACTGCATACAAGGAGAGACGCTTAGAAGATTTAAGATTCGAATCAAATTGCAAAACGGCCTCACTGCGTATAAAAGTATATTCCAATACTCCTCTATAAGGTTGACTTGTTCTAATGAAAAACGACTTAGATAATGTAAGGATAAGATGAATTACAACTAGAGGAATCATTACTGTGCTCAAACTAATCACCAAAATCAAATTTGATACCCTCAACGAAAAAAACATAAAAAAAGGTCTCATTAGGTTCCTCACTTTCCTGGCTTTTGCAGAGGTCATCGTACAACATACAGAATCGTCATACCATAAGTAATCGGCTCCCTTGCAGTTCATCCCACATCATTCACGTCATCATCTGGAAGAGAAGAAAGGAACTCTCCATACAATATTATTACGAAATTTATACGATATGCCACCGCCAGAGACGGACGACCAAAGAGCGGCAACTGATTTATGCTACAGCTCGAAAAGCAGAATAGTCAACAGCCATCATGATCAGAGTCGAACGTGAAGACAAGTATGATCGAATCCGGAGGGAGAGGAGCAAGAGTGCCATGCCCCCCTTTCAGAATGCTAATTTTTTTCTTGCTAATAATGAAGAATTCAATAGAATGCTAATAATGGTAAAAGAGGCAAAATGCTAATAATGGTAAAAGAGGCAAAATGCTAATAATGGTAAAAGAGGCAAAATTATTAAACTTTTTTATATTTTTATGAATTTTTCAAGAATTTTTTTAAAGAAAAAGAAAAAAAGAAAGGAAATATACTACATTTCAAAGTACAGTCTCTTGGCATCCCTTTTATTTTTTTCAGCTCGATTGTGTTTCTTGACCCCTCCCCCCGATTGTTTTTCTAGATCCGGGCCTGAAGACAAGTATATCAAAACGTTCTCTCAAAAATTCGCAGCTAACACCGGCACAAAGACAAGCTGCTGAAAACAAATATGTTTATAATATATCCTCTCCGCCCCTAAGTCCCTTGGCTAGCCGAAACGTCAAAGAATATCACGAGACCATATAGTACACTGGTTTCTATAAATTAAGGGAAATCCCTATGTTAAGTCAATGGGATGCTAATGTCAAAGCTCTATAACTTCTAAAATAAGGTTTTTTGTTTTAAAAATATGATTGCAGATAAAGATCTCAATCACATAAATCAATATCTCGATTTTCAACAATATTCGTTCAGTATTTAATGAGTTATGGAAGTTTGAAAATTTAACAACAACAATGCCAGTCTTAAGAAACTTATACAAAACTGAAGAATAGTGAAAGAATTCTTTGCACAATGTTCTAAAATACAAACTTATTTTATTAAACACTTTGATACAATACTTATTACAAGTTTTAATTAACTTCTGAAGTCAATATTTGTGGCTGACACTGCGATGACCCAATGAAGTTCCGATGCTGTCTGACTATGACAGACGTGTTGACCTGGGTTCGGATCCTTTCCTACTGGGCCAGAAGTGATGCCCTCCCTTCTCAGATCTATGGAGACAGCCAAACGTCGTGGCCGCCGGAGGACGATGCGATTGTTGCTTAATAATTACTTCCCCCTCACTTGGGTGAAATTACAGGTTCTCGGGTTTTTAAACCAGTGCCACTGCACCCTTTGAAGAAACCAGTGTCGAATGACGAATAACAACAGTCCATTAATTACTGCACGAGAGTTAGATAGGGACGACACAGTTTTATTTATAATATATACAGCTACGTGCTGGGAATGAGCTCCACTCCGTGGGCCTTTGCTGCTTCACTGCTGCAAACAATAATATAATGAGGTGGAGAATCGAACGCTCTGCGAATCCTCACTTTACAGACTTCAAAACTCGGCTAAACGATAACCAACCTTTGCCTACACTGTGGTTCCTCTGAATCACTAAACTACTCTCAGATTCACCGCTTAACTCCGTGAGCCTTTGCTGCTTTGCTGCTGCAAATATGAATAATGAGGTGGAGAATCGCATGCACTGAAAGTTCTCACTTTTCAGACCTCAAACTCGGCGAAAGGATAACCAAACTTTGACTACACTGTGGTTCCTTCCGAATCCACATAAATAAAACAGATTCATATCAGTATCTAGATTCCCTCCTGGAATCACACCCTCACTTTAAGGGTTACTTTGAGAAAGACGGTGTCCCTTTGACGCGTGTCCAAGCGACCTCTTCGCTTGACAGTTACACACCGACTAAAGCTTCAAATCTACCGCCTATCCCCTTGCGCGGAACTAGTGCCTTAAGCTAGTCATTTACGGCATAAACAACTGCTGGCATTCGTCACCACTTACACGGAGCAGCTTTAGACCCGAAAAAAAAAAAAAAAACAACAGTGGGTCATTCCAGCACAGACATTTCCAAGAACACATAAAAATATACACAATAAAAGTATGCAATAAATAAATAAATAAATATAAAATTCGAGGGACATGACAGTCAGTGTTATCGCTAAATATTCAAACTTCCATAACTCATTAAATACTAAACGAATATTGTCGAAAATCGAGATATTGATTTATTTGATTGGGATCTTTATTTGCAATCACATTTTTTAAAACAAAAAAATCATTTTAGAGTTATATAGCTTTGATGTTAGCTTCGCATTGACTTAACATACGGATTTTCCTTAATCTGTGGAAATCAGTGTATTAAAGTTCCTGTAAAACCAAGCAATAAAATATTACATATGCTAAAAAAGACGACTGATAAAAAATGCCAGATTTTTTTTTTCACCTGCCTATCTTATCATCTACCATAGCTTCAGAAATGTGCGTTTCTTAGCTGCGATGAAACCTCTTCTAGTTAATTGATTCAATAATCCGATTGTTCTAAGCTGCAAACTATTTTATGATTGATTGACTGCTGAATGAATCTGCGCAACTACACTGCTGAGCATGTTAAAATGGGCTAGACTCGCAAACATGAGAATAGAAGTTTAGATTGTGACATTGGGATAACTGAGTTTCCTAAGCGATATATTGGCCTACCATTGGTGAGTAGTAAAGACAATCTTATGGGACTGGGAAGTTATTTAGGTGCAATATTAAGCTGTAGTACAATCTGCAGGAGCAGGGTTGAGGGTTGTTTTTCCTCTGAGTGGCACGTTTTTGCCCACAATGGGCTAAATGTCTAGGTCGCAAGGACTCCGAAGGCTCAGAGAAGGTTGGGGCGGGGACCCACTGAAACAGCTGCTGAGAGACAGATGGTAGCCTCCCGTCAAGGCCATCTAGTGTGTTCTTTAGCATCCACAGGGTATCTCTCTTGCACAAGGAGCCACTGCTTAACGTCCCATCCGATGGACGGGGACCTTTCCAAGTCCATCGGTATCCCCTACCTAGAGGCCCCATATAGGTAGAGGTTGGCCATCTCAAAATTGGACACCAAAGTTTTGTCGTCGCTCGGATAGTTTAGCGTGTATAGCTGAATGCTAATGCACGGTACTTATGGATTCCGGAAAAGGGTAGGGTAATATTTGATACATATTTCAGTGTTGATGATTGGAAGTACTTTAGAAGACGGCTAAAAAGGGAAAAGTAAATTTTAGGGCTTTTAAAAAAAAGATGTAATTTCGCTTTGTTACCTGTCCGTCTGTAGTTATCGAACTTTTTGTTTATACAGATAAATAAAAAATTATTTTTTGTGTTAGATAGGAATCAATGATATATTACGATTTGCATTTTTCGAATCTCCCAAAAGTTATAACTGCGCCGTCTAACGGTGGAAAAAGTTGAAAATTCCAAAATATCAAACGAATATTCCAAACGATGTAGTTATGTTAGAAGTTTAAAATGGTGTTGAAATGTGAAGGTTACGAGGTCACCATTGACGACAATCACTTGACCCTTTAGACCGAGGAGGGGGGGGTTGAATGCATTTTTTTTTTCTTTTAACCGCAAAGTGTATGTTTTTAGAGATAAATTAAAAATTCTTTTTGGGTTGGACAGGTATTGATGAAATATTACAATTTGGATCTTGCGAATTTCCCAAAAGCTATAATTGCGCCCTCTAACGGTGGAAAAAATCGAAAAATACCAAAAATTTAAAACGAATATTGCAAACAATGTAGTTTTGCTAGAAATTTGAAATTTTGGTCGTGGATTGTGACAGTCTTGAAAATTCCATTGACAATAATGAGATGAACCTAAGCCCAAGGTAAGTAGAAACGGAACGATTTTGTTTTAAGAGAAAATTGGAAATATCGTTTTAAGTTGGTTACTAATGAAATGTAATTCGCATTTTCAAAGGGAGTTTTGATTTATATCATTAGAGATCACTAAATATCGAAACTGCAAAATTTCTAAAGAATGTTTCAAGTGATTTGCTATGGTAGAAATTCAACTGATAGCAATGATCTCCCCACTATTTTCAGACGAGCGACAGAAAAGCAACATTTTAAATTTAAGAACTAAAAGACAAATACTTTTTATGTTTTATAATTACTAATAAAATACTACTAGGTACATTTCCCCCATCATACACTAAAAAATAAATAAATAACTCCTCAAGCAGCTGCTTCTACAGAGGTCTTACAGGAGCCTGTCAATTTATACACCAGAGTAGAATGTCCATGAGAATGGCTGGACCTTAGCAGAAAAAAACACGGACATCCATAATTAAAACTTTTAAGGAATGAAAAAGTAGGCAAAGGAAGAACTTCATTCTCTTTGAAAATGAGATCCCATATGCGCCAGAGGCGATATGCATTCTTCTAGTTATTTTACACTTTCAGTACCCTCTGACAGTGGAAATTCGAACTACTGTATAATTGAGAAAATAAACCATTAATATTTTATTAGTACCTGTAACGTGCAAAAAAAGTTTTTCATTTATCTCTTAAAGCAGAAAAGTTGCATTCTACCAACGGGACAAATCATTATTATTAGGGTAAATTATTTGATGACCAAAAATTTAAGTTTCTACCAAAAATAGATCTTTGTAATGTTTATTTAAAGATTTGGTGTTTTCCAGCTTTTTTCCGCCGCTAGAGTTCCGCTGAGTTTTCCGCCTTTCGAGTTTTTATATACCGCCTTTAGCACTCTCTAACACTGGAAATGCCAACTGATGGGGATTAGAAAAATGTACATATTAATATTTTTGTGGAAAAAAAATTTCGCCGACATACGGGATTGGAACCCGCAACTCTCCAGAAACATGCCAGAACATAACCTGTCATCCACTACATAACCTGTTGAACTAACGCCGGTTTTATGCACAAAAAAGTTTACGGATTTATAGACGTTTAAATATCTGCAGGTAGCTCTGAGATTATCAAATATTGTTTAAACCGTTAATAACGCTAAATAGTGTATGTGACTTCATTATTTATTTCAATCTTACTCAGAGCACTGAAACAGAAAATGATGCCACCCGAGATCATAGATGGCGTCATAAGGAGGCGCCCGAAATTCTCGGGAAGAGTGGTAGTCATTATTAGTAGAAAAAAGACTGATACGGTATTAGTTAAACAGGTTAGAACACTCTGGCATGTTTCTGGAGAGATGCGGGTTCGAATCGCGTATGTCGGTGAAATTTTTTCCACAAAAAACATTTATTAACATTTTATAACCCTTATTGATTAAACATTTATTAACCCTTATTTATTAAACATTTATAACCCTTATTGATTTATAGACGTTTAAACATCTAAAGGTAACTCTGAGATTATCAAATATTGTTTAAATCATTATTATTTTAGTGCCTGTAAACCAAAAAAAAAATACTTATATTGTTTCGTTTATCTCTTTAAAAAAGTTTGATTTTCGGACCCCCTTTTGGCTAAGACGGCAAAGCGTTGTTGCCGTTGTGAACCTTCTGACCATAACAATCTACTACCAAAATTTCAGATTTCCAGTACAAAAAGTTTGTTTGCAATATTCGTTAAAAATTTTATCATTTTCCAAACTTTTCCCACCGATAGAAGGCGCTATTAAAGCTATTGAAAATTTTCAAAATTGTGAAACGCAATATTTGTTCCACACCTATCCAACCCAAAAAGAATTTTTCATTTAGCTCTAAAAGTAAAAAAAAACTGATTGTCTATAGACGGACAGGGAGGTGGAAAGACAAATGGACAGACAACAGGTAAAGAGACGAACAGACAGGCGAACAAATATTGGCATAGGCAGAAGACAAAGACGAACAGACAGGCGAAGAACAGAGACGAACAGATAGGCGAACAAATATTGGCATAGGCAGACGACAAAGCGAAAACATTAGCTCGTTTTTCAAACGATCCTTAAAAGAATTATTTTGTTTGTTTTCAGTTAGCTCATTTCACTTTTGCAACGATTGCCGTCTTCTGATGGAGTTTCTCGGAAAAAAATATCCATTAATTTATTTGTTTGAGTGAAATTTTTACACCTAAATGCAGCGCAGTAAGGCATTCATAAAATATGACAGCTTTTATAGACAAAAAAATGGTAGAAATATATAAAACTAAAACAACTGAGAAGTTTTAATTTGGTACATACGTTCCGCTAAAGCTCGAAAGCCGTTAATGTGCACATTACATAGCTAATCTGCAGATTAACTGATTTGCTCCGTTAACGTGCGGAATCAAGAGTTTTCCGCATTTTACCTAGGCAATGTGCACATTAACGGCTTCCGTATCGTTAAAGTTCAAAAGTTTGTTTCTCTCATAGTGGTGAATCTCTTGAATATGAATCTTCGTGTCACGTGATTCACTCGTCCGCATTAAAAAAAAAAACGCCCCGGATGAGCGGAGGCCAAGTGAGAACGAATAGGTAAAGTGATTCATTCTTGTTAACGAATCACTAAAATGATTCGTTCTCACTTGGCCTGCTCATTTTGGAGGCGTTTTTTATAATTCGGACGATTGATTCATGTTGACAGAGGGATGACCCTGGTTTCAACTCTACTCTCGGACACTAGATAAATAACATTATGTTAATTTAAGCGTACAGAAACGTTCCTGTTGTTCCAGCAAAGATCTTATTTTCACTTTAACGAGTGCCTAGTAGGTAATGTGCAGATTATCCAGGTAATTTGCAGATTACCTAGGTAATTTGAGAAATGAAACAATTTTCCGCACGTTAACGGATCACCCTAGTTAATCTGCACAATACCTAGATAATCTGTAGAATAACTGATTTCTGCACTTTAGCGGTAACACATACACTAACTCATAGGCTTTCGTATTACGGTAACGACAAAACATGGCGTCCATAAACCACGTGACTCAATCAACCAATGGCAGTGAATCACCGAGATGGCCAACCTCTAATTATACAGGACTCTACCCCTACTGACCGTGGGCAGGGTGGAATTCTAGGGGAGTTGCAAAATCTAGAAGAATTGGTAAAATTCGAAGTGACTTGGTAAAATTCAGATGAGTTGTGAAAATTGGGATTTTTTTTGCAATTAAGGAGAGTTGAAAAATCGTGGGCAGTTGAAAAATTCGGAGCGAATGACGAATTCGGGAAGTTGTAAGAATTTTGATTTTTTTTATCTGAAAAAAATGGGCATAATCTAGGGTAGCTGGCAAAATTCGAAGCCACTTGGTGAAAAAAGGTGAATTGCGAAAAATTGCGATTGGTTTTGTCGCATTAACGTGAGTTGTGTAATCGAGAAAACTTGACGTAATTCGAAATGACTTGGAAAATTCTGAGGATATGTAACAATTTGATTTTTTTCTGTAAAACTACGGCGAGATGGAAAAATCTAGGATAGTTGGGCAAATCGAGGAAATTTGAAAAAATATAGGGAGGTTAACAAATAAAAACGACTTGACCAAATCTATGCATTTGACAAAATTCAAAGCCACCTGGTAAAATACAAGTGAGTTGTAATTATTGTGTTAGATTTTGCGAAATGAAATGAAGTCGGTGCAATCGAGGAAACTTGGTGAAAACTTAAGGAATTGGCGAAACTGGAAATGATACGTTAAAACTCCGGTGAGATGCGAAAATAGATATTTTTATTTGTAAAATCATGGCGAGGTTGCAAACACGAGGCCTGGACAAAATCGTTTCTAGTTGCCAAACACCCCACCCTCACCCACTGAACAAAAAGGGTACTTCCCTTTTAGAGACAAAAATATTAATGTGAAGTAGTTATTCTCTCAGTTGGAAAAATTCGATTTCCGAGTTGGAAGATTTTCGTCCTTCTCCACCCCCAACCATATTCCCTTTCGCAATGCCCCTGAATGGTGAAAAAAAAACATTAAAGGTTGAAAGCTCTGAATCAACTTATCGATGGGAAGAGTTATCTCGAGATATACGTTTCGCGTCAAACTTTTGGCTTGTGTTTAACTAGTATTTAAAAAATTAACGTGAATTATATCCACAGCTCAGAAGCTTTTACTGGGCATTTACATACTTTCCACACACTATTACGGTATATCTTTTCATATGATGACAAAGGTGCAGAGGGAAAATTATCTTTAGCCGAATGGGATCCGAATCCACGACGTCCTGATAACATGCCAGATGCTCTGATCGCTGAGCCACCGCCGCCGAACAATCATCTTCTATTGTTGATATGAAGTATAAGTTTAGGAACAGTCGTGAGTTCGGATATCCTACCCGACTACCGATATTTTTTCTTCTGTACCTTTCGTCATCATATAAATAAATAGGGCATAATAGTGTGTAGAAAGTTGTAATTTTAATGTATACTGCTGATTTGTAATTTTAATGTATACTCGTATAATATGATCTGCTGTTTCTCCCTCTCCAAATGTACGCAAAAGGGATTAATAATAAGCACAGGAAATGTAATATTCAAAGATAAATATCATATCTTGGTCAACTGAATGAGTCACCGCTGTTGACTGCGGACGTGTAATAGATGACAACATTCCTCGCGTAACATCTGTTATTGTGGCTCTTATGGGTTCCCATCACCATGAACTCGTTGGACGAAGGAACCTTCGGCGCAATGTGTTGACTAATAGAGCAGACGTCCACAGATAATAAGAGTTGGTAACAGAGTCTTCTGTTTGTGTATGGCGTCACAGTAAAATGTAATCAAACTCGTGTGGTCCTAACGAATTAGTATTCTGGTGGTCTGCCACTTTCGATTTATGGATATCGCTCATTTCTCAACGTAGAGAGATCCGTTGGGAATGCTTGCACTCTGAGAAAGCAGAATTTCCCCGTTTGCCAACTTAGTAACGATGTTTAAACCAAAATAACGGATTTTTAAAAACAGATTCTCGTATCCTTCAGAGACTTTATCTCAAGTTAATTCTTCCATATTGTCACAAAGTAATCAAGAACGCCTTTGCATTGAAGGAATAGTTTGAAGTGATATTTCTACAAAGTTAAGCGATATCCCATCATCATTATAATTGCATCGCGTACGGAAATTTTAGTGAATTATTTTGTTGGTGCATGAATCTCGTAAAATGACCTATTAGTTTAGTTTTTTTCGAGAATTAAAATAATAAAGTGCAACAATAATATACTTATATTAGCTTTAAAAAATTCAAGTATATCCTTGGATATCCTATCAAAAAATCCAAGGATATCCTATTATAATATTCGGAATGCTATTCAATCACAGTTGGGTTGGGTTGTTTTACTTCTGAGCGGCACTTTTTTGCACACCATGGGCTAAATGGCCAGGTCACAAGGACCCCGAAGGCTTAGAGAAGGTTGAGGGAGGGGACCCACTGGAACAGCTTTTGGAAGACAGATGGTAGCCTCCCGTCAAGGCCATCCAGCGTGTTCTTTAACGTGCACAGGGTATAATTCTCTCACACACGAGGCCATGACTTAACGTCCCATCCGACGGACGGCGGCTTTTCCAAGCCCATCGGTGTATTCAATCAGAACTATTATCTTGATACAATTACCATATACCAACCTCATGTACAAATCTTCCTATTCCAATTTCTTACATTTTTGGGAAGGGGGTTGACAGTCGCAGTTGGTAAGCTCGACAAGCTTGCAATCTGATGTTCCCAGATTCTAGTTCCAACAGCGCCAATGATGAGATTTAACTCTACTAAGTTTTGAGTATGCCCTCGGTCAGAAAGGAAACAGCGATGGGTTTCGATAGACTGCCTTCCTTCGGATAGGACGTTTTAAGTCTTTGCTCACCATGTAGGACAGCCACACAACGTTAAAGAATAGGCTGGATAGTTTTGAGTAAAAAATTCCACCTGTCTCCTAACAGATGTTCCGTTTGTTATTATCTACACCCATACTCGATCCTAGGGTCAGATTGGGGGCAATCAGATGAGACTTCAGAATGAGAATAAGGGCAAAAGAGACAAAAAATTATTAAACTTATTCATATTTTAAGCATTTTTCTCGATTTTTTTTTTAAAACCCGTAAAACGGAGGGGGAAATGTTAGAGTGCATTGGAGATCAAGTCTCTTGCCCCTCCTCCCTTTATGATGTTTTTGGTTCGATTGTGTTTCATGCCCCTCCCCCTTGATTTTTCATCTTTATAGATCCTGGCCTGCTCGATCCCTTTGGGTCCTTGTGACCTAGACACGTTATGTGCTTGTGACATGTCTGCACAAAAGTGTCACTTAGAAAGTTAAACAATCCAAATCCAATCCTATATTCCTGAGACCAGTCTTTTTCGTTAATATCACTACAGTACTCTCACAAAATACCTGTATGAATGCATACGGGTATTTTCAAGAAGATATAAAATCATCGATACAAATAAATGCTGCAATATTTAACGAGCAACGTTATCTGACTCAATTTTTTTCTTCAGCCGCTATGAAATCTGACGACGAATACTACACTTTGCAATTGGCATAATTCACTAGAGAGAGTTGACTTCAAAGGCACAAAATCAAGGTAAAGAATACAGATACTGGACAGAAAAATGAGAACAGTTCCATGATATGTCAGAAGGGATCCAGATTCAGAGCCCAGTTAATTCTTAAAAATCTTGTTATAGATATCATCATCATCATCATCAAGCAGCCACGCAGTTTAATTCTCCAAGCATATCTGTCCTGAGCTACATCTGCTGCATCCGGCCACTGCACACCAAATCTAACAAGGTCCTGTTTAACATTGTCTGCCCACCGCATCCTAGGTCTCCCCCTCCTTCTGAGGACTTTAGGCACACTGTTCATAACCCTATTCGCCAATCTATAATTATTCATACGGGGCAACATGGCCAAACCAACGGAGTCTCTCTCTGCACAATTGCTGCTTAAAGGAGGTTGCAAACTCCTTTGCCTAACCTCATCATCAGTTACAAAGTTGAACCACCTAATGCCCAAGATACTGCGTAAGCATCTGGAATCAAAAGCATCGAGTTTCCTGTTATCTTGTTTACAAAGCGTCCATGTTTCACTACCATAACTAACCCTAGAAAGAACCAAACTATTATACAGTTTAATTTCAGTCTTTAGGTGTATACGCCTATTTCTCCACACTCTCCACAGATTCTTAAAAGTCCCGGCAGCAATCCCTATTCGTCTCTTAATCTCATGCAGCACATCACCATTATCTGTTACATAGCTCCCAAGATAATTAAACTGTGACACCTGCTCAAGACTGCAACCATCCAGATAAACTGAATCACGGCTAGCCTGACCAATTTTCATCACTTTAGTTTTCTCTCTGTTTATAACCAAACCTACTCTACTACCAGTCTCATCAACAGCTCGAATGAAAGAGTTCATCTCATCAACATCATTTGCCAAAAGGGCTAAATCATCAGCATAATCTAAATCAGAATTTTTCGTATCTCCAGTCCATTTAAGGCCAAAATTTCCCCTTGAAGTGAATTTCGCATAACATAATCAATATCCAAGCTAAAGAGAAAAGGAGACAAAATGCACCCTTGTCGAACACCAGAAGTAATGCTAAACCAATTGCAACAAGCCTTACCAACTCTTACACACGACTCAGTGTTATTATAGAGAGCTTTCATTATGTTAACTAACTTGTCTGGTATACCATATGAATTCACAATCAACCACAAATTATGACGATCAACAGAGTCGAAAGCCTTTTTGAAATCAACAAAGCTAGCAACCAAAGGTTTCTGAAACTCTAAACATTTCTCAAGAATCTGCCTAAGTGAAAATATCTGATCCACACATCCCCTACCACTTCTGAATCCACATTGCTCATCACGCAATTGCCTGTCAACCAGATTCTTAATTCTATTAAGCACAATCATGGAAAGAACTTTACCTGGAACAGAGAGTAGGCTGATACCCCTATAGTTATCTAAAGAACTGCGAAAATAGGGATAACAATAGCTCGGGTAAAATCCTTAGGAACCACGCCTTTATCATAAAAGATATTCAGAATTTCAGTCATCCAAGTGGTAACCGAAACATTCCCAGCTCTAAGCATTTCGGTAGTAATTTCATCTACCCCTCGGGATTTATGTAGTTTAAGTTTAGAAACAGCAAAAATAACATCAGATTGTGTTATAGGGCCAACATTAAAGCCACCAATGCATCTATCATCATTGCAAACAATGGGAGTAGAACTAATTACATTGTTTAGAACATCACTGAAAGCTGAGACCACCTAGCCATGACAGAAACCTCCCCTTCTATAACCTTACCTTGTTTATACTTCAATCCTTGTATACCTGTCCGTTTTCTACCACACAAAACATTAACTATCTGGTACAGCTCTCTGCTATTGTGCTGTCTAACTGCTTCCTCGGCTTTGTCAGCCAAACCATCAAGCCAAAGATTCTTATCAGCAGCTAACTGATCTTTTACACGTTTATTATGTTATCGGTAATGCTTTCTATTAGGACTAGTAGGGTATTGATTAAGGACATTCCTGCAGTTCTTTCTTTCCGTAATAAGCTCAGGTGCCTTATCACTCAGATAATTCTGTCTCCTCTTCTCCTTTTTTCCTAAAAGAGTACTGTTAGTATCCAAAAATACCTATTTAAAATGGACCCATTCTTCTTCAACTTCAGTAGTAAGCAAACCATGACTGTCATAATGGCTAAGTAACATATCATGGTAAGCTTTAGCCATAACTGTGTCTTTCAGAGCTTCAGTATTATAGGTAAAGTTTTTTAACTCTAGCACAACACTTTTTAAGTGTAAGTTGTAAGACACTTTTAACAAGGTAATGGTCAGATCCAATTTCAGCTCCCCAATATGCCCTGGTATTCCTAACAGAACTAGCCCATTTGCTGTTAATTAATATGTAATCAGTCATATTCTTATGCAGCCCATCAGGTGAAACCCATGTGTATTTATGTATGTTGCGGTGTTTGTAATAAGTGTTAGTTATTCTGAAACCATTGATCTTACTTACCTGTAGGAGACGTTGCCCATTGCCATTGCAGCTACCAATACCAAAAAGGCATATTACTCCGGCCCAAAGGTCAGAGTCAGTACCAACTTTGGCACTGAAGTCACCAAGAACAAGGGTAATATCTCATTTTTTGACAGAATTCAAAATATCCTGAAGTTGTTCATAAAACGTATCCTTCTCATCCTCATCGGCATCCTCAATGGGGTCATAACAGCAGATAACATTCAAGTCTTTAACGCTTGTCTGAAATTTTGCTGTAAGAAACCTTTCATTAATGCACTCATATCCTAGAAGAGCATCACTAGCGTGTCTGCTGAGAAGAAGACCCACGCCTTCGTGATGCTTATTGTGGTCCGTCCCTGAAAAGAGAAATTTAAGATTATTTTTAAGAATCTGACCTTTATCTGTCCATCTGGTCTCTTACAAGCCGAGAATATCTAAATTATAATGGTGGAATTCTTGTGTGAGGACATCAAGAGAAAAAGCTCTGTGCAGAGTCCTCACATTCCAACTACCTATGGAGAGAAAATGGTTAGTGGGATGTTTAAAGAAACTATGTATATTGAGAGAGGGAATGCCGACAATATCAAACAGCCCCCTAATCGCAGACATGGGGCAAAGACCCGTTCCACCACCACTAAAGACTGAAGCCATCTACATTGGAAGACTTCCTCCAATGTAGAATTTGACGATGCCAATAGAAGCAAAGAGTTCAGGTGCCTGAGATGACTTCTGCTCAGGATTGTCCACCAGCTGATAAACATATCCTATGAATCTATTCACTTGGGGCTGTCAACCCACAAACAAACAGAAAACACAGCGGAGGATTTTCCCTCCACAGAAGCCCACCAGTGCAGCAAAATCAGGATCCATAATCAAGCTCAGAGCCATATATCTGTCCAGTCCTGTGGGTTTATATGGTCAGCATCAGGACCCTGTGTGGTTGACCACTCCTCAACAGGATAGAAAAAAAGAAAAGTAGCCACAGTTGTTCAGATCAGTAGGCCAAACTAATCTGGCAGCCCACCCCTTCCGTTCACTTCCACAAGAGAGTATCTCTTTTGAAAGGTGCTAACTGTCTGCACCACGAGAAGGCGGGGTCGGACATTAGGTGCTAGGCCTGGCCGGTTCTATGCATCATCACAGGGGATTGGTTCATAGCTCTCCTTCCAGTGACTACCTAGCTACCATTTACAGACCATATATATGACTAAAAATGATTTTATTAATTCAATCAAATCTATCTAAATCTCGATATTCGACAAATAATGGGGCAGAATTCAAAGAGGTATTTGTCCCGGAAACTGGGTGATTAGGAGAATTGACTGAGGATCAATGAAACCTGGATTCGAGTCCCGGTTCAAGTACGGATGCTTCTTATTTTATTGTGTTGTTTTTCTGCTGAGGTCTTGCATTTTTAAGAGAGCTTCTTTACGGCATTATACATATTAAGAAAATATTGTTTTATTCAAAAGTTTATTAAAGCAGAATATTTCATTCGTTAAAATAATTAACCATTATATTTAAACTTCACTAATAAGCAAGTTTTAATTTTAGAAGTTTATGCAAAGGTTATTTAAGATTTCGCGAATTTTAAATTATTTTTGAAGAACGAACTGATTTACTGATAAATATTTCATCTCGCATAACTCTAAATATTTAACTAACGGGGTTGAAAATCGTGATTTTGATAGATACATTCCATCCCTCGATTTACACGGTAGATAAAGTTCACAGAAATCACCACGCAAATCGAAACCAAGAACTTATGGAAAAAAGGGGGATAGGTTCCGAAAAAAATCCTTGTTATGAATAAAAGGTACATAGAAAGCTTTTATTTATGCACATTTATGTCAAATTTAGTAAGCAAAAGTATTAATGTAACATTATTTTTTACGTATTTGCACTAATTCAGATAAGCTTAGATTAATTTCTCATAAATTTCTCTTTGATCACGAAAGATGCTGATTGTTAATGTAGACGTAGACTATCGAATTTGTTCCCAGGTGCCAGTCCTAGCTGAGTCAGCGTTGAGATTTATCTCCGCAAAACTCCCCGGCTTGCGTACGATCAATAAGGGACACCAATGGGTTTGGAAAGGCCGCCGTTCGTCGAATAGGACGTTAAGCCGTGGGTCGGTGTGCGGGAGAGCCATACCCTGTGCACGTTAAAGATCGCGCTGGATGGTTTCGACTGGAGGCTACCATCTGTCTTCCAAAAGCTGTTCCAATAGGTTCCCTTCTCAACCTTCTCTGAGCCTTCGGGGTCCTTTGATCTGACCATTTAGCCCATTGTGTGCAAAAAGTGCCGCTCAGAGATAAAACAACCTCAACCCTGTTCTTGCAGATTGTACTACAGCTTAATTAGCCCACCACAACCCAACTATTGAACTTGAAGACGAAGTTCGAAAGACGGATATTTAAACTGAATATAAATTAAACATTAAGCATTAATATCAATACTTAGTGCTTTATTTTGTAAAAATAGCATTTATAAATTTTACGAAACAGTATACTTATGAATCAACTGTATTTATACTACATCAGGGGTCAGGGATGTAACCGGAGGGGGTCTAGATCTCCCCCTAAAATCTTGTCGTCGTATACTAAATCTCAAACTTGTCTACCTGCTTTGAAATCCAAAACAGTTGTCTTTCTATGACTTTAATTTATCCCCATATGTTATGTCCGACACTAATAATAGATTAAAAACAAGCTAAAAAATCTTATTCTGCATAAAATATTATTTTAACCTTTCCTGTTCGGTGGAATATTTGAACTACCGAAAATAAAATTATCGGACCCTTCCCCCTACTCCGAATCTATATCCTGGTACGTGTCAGTCAGGGGTGCACAACTTTTGAACAGCTGAGTTTCATTTATATACTTTCTGAGTTAATGTGGGCAGCAAGACAGCCCTCCACCAATTTTTATAACATAATTAGAAGAGTACCCTACTTCCCACGAGTTACAATAGGCCCAGCTGTTAGCAACAAAGTGCATTGCTTACTTCCTTATCATTTCATCGTCATTTTTCGTCCCGTGGCCCAGTGGTTAGCACGCTTGGCTACTAACCTAAGGGACCTGTGTTCGAGCTCCGGATAAGGCAAGAATGTTTGTGTCGTGTTTCTGCTGAGATCCTGCCATCTTCACAGACCTTTTACTAAGGCGTATAAACTGACAGGCTCCTGTCAGATCTCTGTGACAAGCAGCTGCTTGAGGAAGGTATTTATATTATTTCTTAACAAATATGCGAAAGAATTAATTAAAGATCTCATTCACGCGGGCCGTGGATTCTGCATCGCTGACCTATATAATAGTCTACAAAGTGAAACTTGTTGCTAAAAATGACATAAAACACGATTCTTCCTATTGTGAAAAATTCACTTAGGAAAGTCAGATCTTGCTGCCTATTCAAAACAGGCTTCATTTCATCAAGATATCGCGAGACAGAATGCATTACAATGGCAAGAACATAATATTAGTGAAAGAAAATAAATATAACATGTCACAGATGACAATTTTATTAATATATGATTTACTATTAGCTATTATTCTTGAAAATAATGATATCAATTAAAACCATTCAGTTTAATTTTACCTTGGAATGACACTATACTAATTTCGCTTGAAGCTATATTACTCGAACTTCATAATATGTATTGTTTCTATACATATAGTAAAAAAATCTCAAATCGTACCGTATAAAACCGAGCCAATAATCGTGAATAACGAAACTGGTTGCATTTTCTTGACCATGTAAAACCGAGTCTATCACCATGTAAATCGAAATTGGATGCATTTTTGACGTGTAGAACAGAAACCGTGTAAATCGAGTACCGCGTAAATCAAGAGATAGGCGTATGATTCATATATTTAATTTTTCTTCAGTGGAATTTTTCGAATATACTTGTAGACAAAGGCTAAGTTACAAATATAAAAGCTAATATATCAACATAACGACGGTGTCGAATTTAATGAAAATCTGTAGAGAGGTACAGTCGTCAAAAAAGTATCCGAACGCTATGGTTGATTACAGAATTCAGAAAAAAATATGTGGCAACGATTGTTTTAGAAATTAGTGATCTGGCAACCTTCGTGTAACGAACAAGAAGGTTGCCAGATCACTAATTTCGAAAAAAATCTTTGCCAGATATTTTTTCTGAATTCTGTAATCAACCACAGCGTTTGGATTTTTGAGCGACTGTACATCAAACCATGACAACGAACATATGCAAAAAGGAATGCCACATGAACGGTACTTGAACAGGCACATGAAAAACCCCACGCACATAAGACATGCTATTAAAGAAAGCGCAGAAACGGGAATCTCATACCCTATCTCGCACGCTCTAAAGCCAATCAGCTTGAGAATCTCTTTCAAGCTGACGAGCTTTGGAGCCCCGTTTCTTAAGTTGGAGAACATGCAGACGAATACCTGGAGTCGCTTGGAGGATTTGGAGAGGTGGATAGCCATTGGTAGGATATTGGCAGGACAGACTCAAGCTGTGATAGCCAGAGAGCATAAAAGTCTCTAGGATTGTCATTTCTAGGTTATGGTAACAATATCAGGAATCCAGGAATGTGTTTCGACGACCAGTTCTGGGCTGGCTAAGAGTAACAGCTTCCCAGGAGGACTGACATCTGGCGTTACCTAACAGCTCCTATAACAGAAGGCCAGTGGCCTAATTTATGACGTCAGCTTAAGTAGTCCTACCATATAGACAGTTCTTGTATTTTCGAATCTAATGTTATTACTATTGCACTTTTGTTCTAATCTTTATATTAATGTTTATAAATATATTTTATTTAGGAGATAGATTATTTGTATTAATTAGCATTATAATATTTGATGATAAATATGAAAAATTTTCTTATTTATTATATTATATTATTATTACATTATTATATAAAATATAGTTTTCGATAAACGTTAGTAAGATAATTAGCAAAATAGTCTGCCAGTAATAATAACAGAAACTAAAATATAAGAATTATCTAAATGTTAGAACTACCTACGCTGACGTCCTAACTTGGTTCCATTGGCTTTCTCTTATAGAAGGTGTTGCCTTACCTGCGAGAAGGCACAGGGAGATGACAACCAGATGGCCCACTGTTCTGTTCGACTTTCGGATATATTTTCAGGAACGCATTATGTCCAAAAGTTGAGGGCTTCCTGTACTTGTGTAATCTGGTTTCTAGAAACGGCAGAATGTCTAAGTTTTAATTTTTGTCATAAGGATATCAAGAGTTTGCCTTCACGTTACAGATAGCTGTGGAAAGAAAATGGTTAATAGGAATTTTAGAGTAATAGGTTTAAGTGAGTGAGATAGGGCTAATAATTTCAAGCTGTCCTCTAACCTTAAGCTCTGAGTAAAGTTCTATTCCCTATCTGCTAGGTTAACTAAACTGGGAGGAACTAAAACAATCAACGGAGTCTGTTATCATCAGAACCTATTGGTTTTTGTCTAGCATCAGCAAGTGGATCTGAGACATATTTCTGAAGTTTAGGACTTGCGATGCTAAGATTATATTAAAAGATTTAAGTACCCGGCATGGCTTCTGAGCAGGATTTTCTAAGAGCTATTGTAAAATAGACCGTGAATCTATGTAGGTATTGCAGACAATCCATAAAGAAAGCAGAAATGATCTGCAGATTCTCCTTCAACAAAAGCACACCAGGGGAATTTGTCAAGTATACAAAATAAAAAGTCATAAACCAGTATAGTGTGAAGTTGGTTTAAGTGGTCAGCATCGAGACCATGTGAAGTTGACACTTCTCAGCAAAGGTGTAAAAAAGGTAAATGTCGCTACAGAACTGAACTGGCAGCCCTACCATTCCATTATCCTTCAGAGGAGAAAATATATCACGGACTGGCTTAAAAATGGACTAAATTATTTATTGAGTTGTAAATAGTGTATTATGTAAAAGCTCATGATTTTGTATGTATTACACCTATTTTTCTGGATAAAATAATAAGTACTACAAAACCACCCTACAACTAAGAAAGTAAGTAACAAAAAACTGAAAAGCCATTTTTCTGAGAACAAGAGTTTTTGATTTATTCTGCAAGCAAGCTCACAATATTCTCGAAAGGAACCAACGGCCTTCACCACGATAAGGCGGGATTAGACTCTTAAGTGCTCAGCTAGTTGGTTCTATGTTTTGCTGGTTGGTTTTCTATGCAGGTGCCATCACAGGGGAATAAAGGATCGCTCTCTTTTCATGCATTTTTTTGCTAGTGCTACAAACAGTAATTAAACGTTTTGTTGCAGCAATCTCATTAATTCCTTTTCTGAAAAAATGAAATCACCAGCTCCTCATGTCATTAACATATACGACTTTGAAAATGAGCACAGACGTATACAAAACAGCGAATTTCTCTGTAGTGGAGTGGGAAAGAACTCCGAATAAAGACCATCAAATCTCTTATAATTTCATTCTCTAAGGATGGAAACAAGGCTGTCAGATGATAGATGACGAAGCTGCTGCCGCTCTTGTCGAACCCTCCGTGCCTATCGCGTTCGATATAGAGACGATGGGGCGTCACTCTGTTTTATCTGGCGAACGCCTGTAAGCCCATTTACTCCCGGATGTGCTCGCGGGCCTCCAGAGGTTAGGGAAGGTCGAAATTTTACAGAAGAAGAAATTGGCTTAAGTACGTCTTCTCCATCGGATTTAACAAGTGTAGCGAATATCTTTTCCTGACAAACTGTAAAGTTTATTCCATTTAGTGGGAGTTGTTTTTTTTTCGAGTTTTTTTTAGAATGGTTTTATCTTACTCTAAGGAGGACGAGACGGCAAGGAGGGCCAGATGTGGTTTTAAATCTGAGACGCAACAGAAAAACATTGATCTGAAGAAACACTAAAATGTTTCTTTTTTTGAACTCATCGAAAAGAAATACATTTGTCTTCCTTATCGTGGTTTATTGGAAACTACTTACTATTGATGTCTAAATTTTTGAAACAAAATTTACCATCAGAACAGTTAATAAATAGTACGTGATTTTCTTCAACTAATCTTTTCGACGATATATAAGGTAAGGGTGGAGCAAACGGACACTACAATAAAAACAAGAACAAATTAACAAAAATTTAAATTAATTTTAATTTATCATTATTATTGTTCTCAACTTAAACTATTGCTCATTGAAATCAGAAAGCATATTATTTTGTGATTTAAGTATCTTAGATTGATAACGGTTTTATAAAAAATATAGGTGATGTCCATTTTCCCACCCAGGTGTAGCAAATGTATACTATGTAGGGGAAAACGGTCATTTTAATTTCGTTCACTATGTTACTTCCATATCTATTACAAACAAAATATAAGTTGTAGTTATCCAAGACAAGAAACATTTTAGACAGTAGACCTAATCTTCGGCTTCATTATAAAGATTCTACATGTGCCTTTCTTCTTGCTTTCTTGGCTTTTCTTCCAATATTCTTGTGCCTGTTGCTTTCGTTTTAAGTTTCAAACTTTCAACATAATATTTATCAGATAAAACTATAGCTTCGCCTGAAATTCTTCCTTTTTTCTTGTTTCGTACGAACAAATGGGCATAGGACTTAGGTCCTAACAATTATAATTTAGGCATGCTTGGAATGGCTGATAATCTTTAAATACAGACTTCTTTCGTTAGAGCTGGTCGTTATTCTTATGTTGATTCATTTGTAGTCCTTATTTGGTTATGTACTCTACTTGGTACAAACAAATCATCTGGTAACTTTTCTGGATGAAATGAGAAAATGCTTTGGACAAAGGTATAATTTTTTATTTATGAAAGCAGTTGGTACTTGTAACTTAATATATATATATAATATAAATTATGTGTTTAAATGAACTAAAAAATAAAATAGTATCATTCAATCATAGGAAGGCATAACATTTTAAAGTGGCCGTTTGACCCAAAAAAGTGCATGTCCGTTTGTCCTTACTTTCAAAGATTTGAAACGTTTTCATAAATGTGAATAGATGGCAGATGGTGTTCAATCGAAAATACTTTTCTTTTGATGAAGCAGGAAGTTCTTTACTTGAAAACATATATTACTTATAGGTTATTATATAAATAATTTGCTTTGCACGAAGCAATATTGCTTATGCTTACTTTAAAAGTTTTAAAAACTCGATGGAATGAAAAAATGATGATGATGTTGTATGAAATTTAGCTTCGTAAACAAAATACGTCAAGTCCACTACCACACCACGAGAGATCCCAGCTTAGAGATTCTCCATCTACATAGTGCTGATATTCTTCCAAAGTATCCGTTTGTCCCGACGCCTCTTTGCCTCACTTTTATCCTATACTACTATTCATGCATATAACAAAACAGAAGTTATAAACAAAAAATGTTCTTATTCCGATTTAAAAAGATTACTGATTGTAACTCTTCCAATCATATATCAATCAAATGACGTATAGCTTAAACTTGGGACGTCAGGCAACAAATATTTGCCAAAAATAGGTTCTAAGTTTCCACTTAACGTCTGATGATAAATACCCCTTCAGTATGATTGTCCAATTAACTTTAACTACAGAACTAAACTCTAGTTAGTTAACTTGTTAAACTACTGAAAAAAATTAGAGTCAAATTTGATGTAATAAAATTGTTCATTAGAATTCCCCCAATTAAATGTTTCATTGTATTAGACACAATAATGGAAGCCGTTACTTTGAATACAGATTAGACTGATGCTCCTATACTTAACACAAGATGACCATTCTTGGAAATAAGGATAATTATACCTGTGGTAATATTCTTAGGAACAATTTCTATTGTCATAGGCTATCGAGTGAAGATTCTTATCAGTTTCTAGCTGATCATTTACATGTTTATTAATATGCCTGTAAAGACGGGTAGCATGTTGATACGACTTCACCTTGTAACGACTCCTTTCCTTCGGAAATAATCTGCATTGCGTTGTTAATCAAATGAATGATACCTCTGATCCATTTTGCTCCAAATGGTAATGTTTGATTCAAAAATCGTCTGTTTAAAATGGTCCCATTTATCCTCAGTCGCAATTCACGACTGACCACAATTCATGACATTTTGGGATGGGGGGAGACTCCCTCCCCCAAAGTAACTGGGGGTTGGCAAAATTCAAAGCGACTTCGTAAAATCTAGGTGAATTGTGAAAATTTGTAATCTTTTATTTTTGCAAAATTAAGGGGAGTTGTCAAAAACGAGGTAACTTGGCAAATCTAGAGCAGTTTGGAAAATGGAGAGATGGCAAATTCTAGAGCAGTTGACAAAATTCGAAGCAGACGACAGGTGAATTGGCAAAATCGGGATAACTTGGCAAAATCTTGGGGAGTTGGCAAAATTCGGAATGACTTGGTAAAATCTTGAGTAGTAGGCAAAATTCGGAATGACTTGGAAAAATCATGGGGAGTTGGCAAAATTCAAGTGAGATATAAAAAATGGGATTTTTTTCTGTAAAATTATGGCGAGTTGTCAAAATCTAGGAGAGTTGGCAAAATTCGGAGTGACTTGGCAAAGTCGTGGGGAGTTGACAAAATTCAAGTGAGAAGTCAAAATTGGGATTTTTTTTCTCTAAAATTATGGTGTGTTGGCAAAATCGAGGCAACTTCGCAACATCTAGGAGAGTTGGCAAATCTTGGGGGAGTTGGCAAAATTGAGAGTGACTTTGCAAAAATCAGGTGAGATGTAAAAATTGGGATTTTTTCTGTAAAATTGTGGGTAGTTGGTAAAATCGAGGAAACTTGGCAAAATCTAGGACAGTTGGCAAAATTCGAATCCATTTGGTAAAATACGGGCGAGTTGTGAAAATTGGGATTGTTTTTTGTGAAATTAAGGAGAGTTGACAATATCGAGAAAACATGGCAAAACTTTGGGAAATTTGAAAAATGTGAAGTGACTTGACAAATTCAGATGATATGTAAAAATTGGGATTGTTTTGCGAGATTAAGGAGAGGTGGTAAAATAGGCAACTTGGCAAAATCTAGGGAAGTTGGCAAAACTGGAAACCACTTGGTAAAGTACAGGTGAGTTTTAAAATTGGGATTGGTTTTGCTAAATGAAGGAGAGTTGGAAAAACCGAGAACCCTTTGCAAAATTCGAAGCTATTTAGTAAAATACAGGGGAGTTGCGAAAATTGTGCCGTTCTTGTGCAATTAAGGAGAGTTGATAAAATTCGAAGTGACTTGGCAAATTCAGGGAAGATGTAAAAATTGCGATTTTTTTTTCCGTAAAATTACGGCGAGTTGGCAAAATCTAGGAGAGTTGAAAAAATCTAGGGTAGTTGGCGAAATTCGAATCTACTTGGTAAAATATAGGCGAGTTGTGAAAATTCGTATTGGTTTTGTGAAATTAAGGAGTGTTGGACAAATCGAAGAAACTTAACATAATGTAGGGCAATTTGCAAAATCCGAATCCACTTGGAAAATACGCTTGTAATAATTGGGATTGGGTTTTTGAAATTAAGGAGAGTTGACAAAATCGAGAAAATTTTGCAAAATCCTGGGAAGTTTGAAAATTTTGAGGTTGCTTGGCAAATTTAGGAGAGATGTAAAGAATGGGATTGATTTTGTGAAATTAAGAAGAGTTGGCCAAATCAAGGGGAGTTGGGAAAATTCATACTGACTTGCTACAATTCAGACGATATGTAAATATTGGGATTATTTTTGTGAAATTATGGCTAGTTGGCAAAAGAGTTGTGAAAATTAGCTCACCCCCCCACCCGCCCCACGGAGCGAAAATTTAGATATGAACCAGACAGAGACATTATTTTCTCAGTTGGCCAAATTTGATTTTCGAGTTGGAAAATTTTTGATTTCTTCCCCCCAACCATAAGTCCTTCGCTACGCTCCTGAAGCAAAAGCAAACAGTTATTTAGCAAAGAAAAAAAGAAAAAGGCTGACTTTATTCGATTATAGGGGAGAAAGCAATATTCTCTACAATTTATGTATTTATAATGAAGAGATACGGCATTGTTCAATTTTACATTATGAAGTAGTAAAAACTAAAAAAAATAAAATCTTTATTTTATTTAATACAATGGTAATTTAAAATGTGTTATATGTGCTGTCTTAGCATTCTAATAATCTTTTTAGCAGAAACTTGTTTAGAACTTATCATCGAATTGTGGCAAGCAGACTGTATTAAATAAGAATTGACTTTTGCAGGTTGATCTACCAAGTGAACAATTTTTGAATCATAGTCTAGATTAGCGGTTGTCAAAGTGGGGTACGCGGTAAAATATTTTAGGGTACGCCGAGAGAGCTCAAAAGTCGCCAGATCTAGTAACAAGTCCATTTCACTGATTACCCAGTAAAATGTTTATAATTTTATAAAATATGTTAAATTGTTTATGTCATTTTTTGTGTTTATCGATATATGTAATTACGAATACTAAATGTAATAAATATATATATGTTTTATTTTATTCCCATTGTTACACTATTATAGTTTTATCTATCTATACAAAGGGTACGCCTGTTACATACACATTTCCAGGGGGTACGTGAAGCATGAAAGTTTGAGAACCACTGGTCTAGATAACAAGTTGCGCAGACACATTTCTGTAACTTAGTGTCGAGCAAAAATGGGGAGCATGTCTTCAAAAGATCTGAATGAGCGAAATCCCATGCCTACTGACAAAGACTTTAAAGGTGAATTCCAAATATTGAAGGTTGTAAGACGAGAAGCGTGTATACCAAAGAGATCGGAATGTGATAATTATGTATTCTGCATAACCTAGGTTACATAGAAAATTTCGTTATCCTTTTCCTAGCGCATAGTGGCATTTAATAAGCCACTCATAGGAACAGGGTTTTGATCTCAGTGTACTGCAGCTGTAGTAAATAGTAGGAATCAAAGCCTCAGTAAACTGCATTACGATGAGATGATATTTCCAATGCTCTCTTTCTAGTAAGCGAAGCATTCATTGATGACAAGAATGAACAATGTTTAATGAAATAGTGAAGAACAAAAATTCACTACCTTGTATATTCCTGTTGAAAATTGAGAACATCCATTCGACTAGAATTACATGTTATACAAATCGCAAGCCCATAATAAGTGGAATGCCACTGTAAACGTTTCTGTAATTTTGATTGATTTAGATGCATAAAGACTAACATGAAGATATAAAGCCGATGCTCATGAGTACCACTTACTCCGTGCGAAACTGAAAGAGGCAATAGTAATGTTCCTGATTAATGGGAATCGGTTGAGTATTAAGTGCTGGTTTTGCCGACAAAATGGCAATGAGTGTATGCTCTGGTGCTATTGAAATGCTGCACGAAGTTCGTTGCTTCATTCTCAATGTTTCGAAACTGACCCTGTATTATAAAGTGAAAAATGAAGTTATTGATAAGTATTAATATTTAACTGTGACAAATAAGATTATTCACATGTCACGTTTTCAAAGAATGTAATTCTGTATTCAGTGTATGCTATGGCGAATAATGTATTGCATATACGCATTACAGAATTTATAGAACAAATTGCGGTTCTAAATATTTTTGTGAATTTTGAAAGGACTTCTGATAACTTCCCATTAATCGTTTCAACCAGTATACTTTATAATGGTAACTTAATTACACCAGGTTTATAATATCATTTCAATGCACTGAATTAAAATGAAATTTCAGTTCTTTCGTAATGTTAAGCTAACCACAGTATTATTTCATTGATCATTTTAGGGGTAAACTTCATTTGAACAAAGCCGTAGATATAACTTCAACTCAATAGAACTGAACTCAGTAGAACAGTAATACTCTCCCACTATGGGGGAGAATGGCTCGAGCCACAAGGGCTGATTTTCACCCCTTAGGGTCGGTAGATCTCCAGGCAGTCAAGAAGCAGGCTGTTGCGGAACATAGGATAAATTACACAGGAGAGGTAATTTAATACTATGTGTGATTCAGACCTAGCGTATCTTTTTAAATTTAACTTAAAAAAAGTTTACACTTACATTTCAATTTCATGGGACATTTTAAGAATTTCGATAATTAGTTGATTTTGTCATACCCCATTGTTTAACAACATTAGTCACACTTACTGCTTAGTACCATAGTGATGCTTCTTTTGAAAATGTGTTTTAACCCCTGAAATCTATTTTAGTGTTTTTTCCCGGAGTTAATACGAGAAAGGGTTTCCCTAATTAAGAAGGAGAAATAGGGAACGAAAATTCAAATTGATATAATTTTATGTGTTAACTCTCTGTGGACCAAATCAGGACCAGATCTAGAAGAAATAAGAGGGATGAGCAAGAAACTCAATCGAGAAGGAAATAAGTAAAGTTGTGGGGGGATTGCCGTTAACATTGATACAAGAGACTGAATTTCTATTGCAGTATAACCTTTCCCCCCTATATTTTAGAGGTCTTTCACATTTTCCTTCAAAAATACATAAATATGAATAAATTTAATATTTTTTGCCTGTATTACCTTTACCAGTATTCTCAAACCGGGGAAAAATACAGCTGCTTTGCCTCACCTCCCCTTCCCCCGACCTTTTAGATCCTGCCCCGGAACAAATTATGTAATTAGGCAGAGAAATAATCATTTCGTCTTTGTAATATAAAATAAATCATTATCTACTGAATCACTTTGTTTCAGATTTCTGGTTATATTTTACATGCTTGCACCTGGAGCCACAAGGAACGTTTTATATTAAGGAGTAAAATATAGAATTTAATTGCGTTGGCATTTTTTATTTATATCAGACAAATTGTAAGACGATGTAAAGGGCGAGATTTGTGATACACCACCAAGAATTTTATTCATTCTTCCACCATACGTTTTACTCTAACTTAGAGTATGTTCATCGAATTTCTTTCGTTGCCAATAGTACGTTACTAATAAACATACCCTTTTTAATTATTATTTTTTTGAAAAAGAAATGCACTAAAGAATCAAATAGATGTAGTATTCGAATTATCATAGGAAACAAAACGTAAATTAATAAAATAGATAAAAGTAAAATGGATCTTCAATTTCCGAATTTTCATCTGTTATGTTTCGCACAACACTTCTCATAAAATTAAATAGAGCGCATGATTCAAAATGTATCGTGGAAATATTATATGCTTTGGTGCTATTGAATGCTGTACGGTGAAGTTCGTTACTTCATTCGTTACTTCACTTGAAACCTGACTTCAAAATGGATATAAATTTCAAAATGAATGTTTAAGTGTTGTTTCACTGAGAACTAGGGACGTAACAACCATAGCACAAAGATGACCTGCTGGTATATCGTTTTTATGTCGTAGAGTTCATGAGTTGCACGTATATGTGGAGGGGAAATAGGCCCCCTTACTTAATCTATGCCAAGACCTTTGTAAATTTTATTAAACCCCTATTAAGAATGTTGTGCAAATAAAACCATAGACGAAATCATTTGAAGACCGAAATCCATATTATACATATAAACCAGTTAGAAAAAAAAATAGGCGAAACAAGATCATAATGATTTTAGAAATGACAGTTTGGCGAAAGTTATGATCTGAATGGAGTAAACAGACACCTTTGTTGGAAAGGAAAGATTATCCAGGTCACTTTGTATATGTATGTATATGAATTCTTTTGAAATATTTTAATTAATACTAAGTAATAATTAATGCATAAATTGCGCTTCCAAAAGCAAACATTTTACAATGTTATCGAAAATTTTATAGTACAACAGTAAAACATGTCCTATGTAATTCAGCAATTTGGTCCACAGAGTGTTAACAAAGGCCATAAAATGATATCAATTTGATTTTTTCCGTTCCTAATTTCTCCTGCTTAAAAAAGTGAACCTATACGAAGCGAAATCCTTACTTCTACTACAGTAGCACCGACATTACCTAAAACTTAATAGGTTTCAAACTAAGCTCTTTGTTTTTCGAATAATAGTGAAACTATTTTTTTATGGTTTTCAATAATTGACACCTATCGAGTTATCCATACCCTGTGTTTCCCAATCAGTGGATTTAAACTCTGTGGCATTAATCAGGATAAGAAAATCAAATAAAATTTAATACAGGACGTCCCCGTTTTCCGTTTCAGCACATATACGGGTACTATTATTGAGAAACTGTATGTAAACTTCCCCGCACTTCCGAAGATCACATCCGTGGACCACAATTGACGGCGACAATGTCACTGCAAAAGAAAAAGCTTAACAATTAAAGTTTTAAGAGAAGCTCCATAAACGTTGATGTAACTGTGGATTCTTTCAAGGACCATGACCCTTCTCTGATCGTTTTGTCATAGTTGAACTATGAGCTACGAGATGTTTGGTCATACTTACAAACAATTCTAACAATAATTCTACAATAAATGCAAGTTGGAACCAAAATTAATTTACACTACTTCTTCACAAAACACAAATCTGTTACTTCAGAATCTGAAACTTAGGAAGCTGCAAGCAGTATTTTTATTTCAAGGTATTGCACTTTTACCTCACATCCGAAGAAGGAATCAGAGGATGACGGTAGATTATCCTCCTCCCCCCCTCACTGGTATGCTCGCTCCCAACATTAATCTCCATCCATCTAATCAAGCCCAATACCTCTATTTTTAATAAAATCAACGATATGTTAAAAAAATTATTAAAACAAATATTTCAAGCTAATTAATAATTTTTGAAAAAAAAAAAGCTTTATTTACCCACTCTCATATATATATATTTTTTTTTCTGAAAAAAAAAAAAGAAAAAACACTTTATTTACGGACCCATTTACTGAAGTTAATGCACATATAAACACACAGAGAACGTTTTTAAGATAAATAGCTCGATAACTAATTGTAAGAAATAACTCAAGGTAATTACTTTTAAAATGCGTAATCAAATGTCTAATCACTTTATCTTGTCATTATTAACTCATGTTTACGTTACTTTTTTATGGGCGGAAATTCCCCCTTAAAGGGGATTCGTTTGAAGGAGAGGTTTTCCGGTCCCAATTAACCACGGATAATGGGGAGCTCCTGTATGTCAACATGGATTAAAAATATTGATTACAAAATACTTACCATATTTGTATAGCTCCTCAAATCTCAGTTTTGGAAAGTTTGACATTGTTTTAAAGTTGTGACACAAAGAACCACGTGTTTTACTGTGCTGTAAAATATAAATAAAAAAAATATTGTCAAATATTTTCTTTTGTAAGTGCGATTTATTGTCCTTAATTAATGACAACATTCCAAGAAAATATCTACAGATAAATAAAATATTTTGAGAAATATTCAATTATTGTAAAATTTACAGTAGTTCATAAAAGGGACGATGGTGATGATAATGATGATCATCATCATCATCCTCAAGCAGCCATGGGCTATGAAGGTCCAACCAAAACGTGCACTTCAGTTCTCCAAGCATATCTCTCCTGAGCTACATATGCTGCATCGGACCGGACCACTGCACATCAATTTTAACAAGGTCCTGTTCAACATTGTCTGCCCACCGCATCCTAGATCTTCCCCGCTTTCTGAGGCCTTTAGGCACACTCTTCATAACCCTATTAGCCAATCTATAATTATCCATACGGGCTACATGACCAAACCAGCGGAGTCTCTCTTTGCACAATATGCTGCTTAAAGAAGGTTGCCGACTCTTTTGTTGAACCACCTAATGCCCAAGATACTGCGTAAGAATCCAGAATCAAAATCATATAGTTTCCTGTTATCTTGTTTACAAAGCGTCCAAGTTTCATTACCATAACCAACCCGAGAAAAAACCAAACTATTATACAGTCTAATTTTAGTCTTTAGGTGTATATGTTACCGCTAAAGTGCAGAAATCAGTTATTCTACAGATTATCTAGGTATTGTGCAGATTAACTAGGGTGATTCGTTAACGTGCGGAAAATTGTTTCATTTCTCAAATTACCTAGGTAATCTGCAAATTACCTGGATAATCTGCACATTACCTACTAGGCACTCGTTAAAGTGAAAATAAGATCTTTGCTGGAACAACAGGAACGTTTCTGTACGCTTAAATTAACATAATGTTATTTATCTAGTGTCCGAGAGTAGAGTTGAAACCAGGGTCATCCCTCTGTCAACATGAATCAGTCGTCCGAATTATAAAAAACGCCCCCAAAATGAGCAGGCCAAGTGAGAACGAATCATTTTAGTGATTCGTTATCAAGAATGAATCACTTTACCGATTCGTTCTCACTTGACCTCCGCTCATCCGGGGCGTTTTTTATAATGCGGACGAGTGAATCACGTGACACAAACTTTTGAACTTTAACGATACGGAAGCCGTTAATGTGCACATTACCTAGGTAAAATGCGGAAAACTCTTGATTCCGCACGTTAACGGAGCAAATCAGTTAATCTGCAGATTAGCTAGGTAATATGCACATTAACGGCTTTCGAGCTTTAGCGGTAACATATACGCCTATTTCTCCACACTCTCCATAGATTCTTAAATGTCCCGGCAGCAATCCCTATTCGTCTGTTAATGTAATGCCCACACGTCACCATTATCTGTTACATAGCTCCCAAGATAATTAAACTGTGACAACTGCTCAAGACTGTAACCATCCAGATTAACTGAATCACAACCTGCCTGACCAATTTTCATCACTTTATAACCAAACCTACTCTACTACCATTTTCATCAACAGCTCGGATGAAAGAGTTCATCTCATCAACATCATTTGCCAAAAGGGCTAAATCATCATCATAATCTAAATTAGAAATTTTCGTATCTCCAGTCCATTTAAGGCCAAAATCTTTCCCTTGAAGTGAATTTCGCATAACATAATCAATAACCAAACTAAAGAGAAAAGGAGACAAAATGCACCCTTGTCGAACACCAGAAGTAATGCTAAACCAATTGCTACAAGACTTACCAACTCTCACACATGACTCAGTGTTATTATAGAGAGCTTTCATTATGTTAACTAACTTGTCTGGTATACCATATGATTTCACAATCAACCACAAATTATGACGATCAACAGAGTCGAAAGCCTTTTTGAAATCAACAAAGCTAGCAACCAAAGGTTTCTGAAACTCTAAACATTTCTCAAGAATCTGCCTAAGTGAAAATATCTGATCCACACATCCCCTACCACTTCTGAATCCACATTGCTCATCACGCAATTGACTGTCAACCAGATTCTTAATTCTATTAAGCACAATCATGGAACTTTACCTGGAACAGAGAGTAGGCTGATACCCCTATAGTTATCACAAGAACTGCGATCACCTTTTTTGAAAATAGGGATAACAATAGCTCTGGTAAAATCCTTAGGAACCATGCCTTTATCATAAAAGACATTCAGAATTTCAGTCATCCAAGTGGTAACCGAAACATTCCCAACTCTAAGCATTTCCGTAGGAATTTCATCTACCCCTGGGGATTTATGAAGTTTAAGTTTAGAAATAGCCAAAATAACATCAGATTGTGTTATAGGGCCAACATTAAAGCCACCAATGCATCTATCATCAATGAAAACAATAGGAGTAGAACTATCAACATTGTTTAGAACATCACTGAAAGCGGGCGGGGGTAGCTCAGTCGGTAGCGCGCCAGGCTCGTAATCTGTAGTTCCCAGGTTCGAGTCCCAGCTGGTCAGTAAGGGACACCGATGGGTCAGTAAGGGACACCGATGGGCTTGGAAAGGCAGCCGTCCGTCGAATGGGACGTTAAGCCGTGGTCCCGTGTGCGGGAGAGCCATACCCTGTGCACGTTAAAGAACACGCCGGATGGCCTTGACGGGAGGCTACCATCTGTCTCTCAACAGCTGTTCCAGTGGGTCCCCTCCCCCAACCTTCTCTGAGCCTTCGGGGTCCATGTGACCTGGCCATTTAGCCCATGGTGTGCAAAAAAGTGCCGTTCAGAGATAAAACAACCCAACATCACTGAAATGCTCAGCCCACCTAGCCATGACAGAATCCTCACCTTGTATAACCTTACCTTGATTATCCTTCAATCCCTGTATAGCTGTCTGTTTTCTACCACACAAAACATTAACTATCTGGTACAGCTCTCTGCTGTTGTGCTGTCTAACTGCTTCCTCAGCTTTCTCAGCCAAGCCATCAAGCCAAAGATTCTTATCAGTAGCTAACTGATCCTTTACACGTTTATTAAGCTCTCTGTAATGCTTTCTATTAGGACTAGTAGGGTACTGAGTAAGGACATTCCTGCAATTCTTTCTTTCTGAAATAAGCTCACGTGCCTCATCACTCAAATAAGCCTTTTTTCCTAAAAGAGTAGTGTTAGTTTCCAAAAAAGCCTGTTTAAAATGGTCCCATTCTTCCTGAACTTTAGTCATGGTTTACTTGAAGTAAGCATGACTGTCATAATGACTAAGTAACCTATCATGGTAAGCTTCAGTTATAATTGGGTCTTTCAGAGCTTCAGTATTAAAGGTAAATTTTTTAACCTTAGTATAACATTTTTTAAGTTTAAGTTGCAAGACACTTTTAACAAAGTAATGATCAGATCCAATTTTAGCTCCCATATATGACCTGGTATTCCTAACACAACTACTCTATTTGGTGTTAATAAATATATAATCAATCACATTCTTATGCAGCCCATGACGTGAAACCCATGTGCACTTATGTATGTCGCGGTGTTTGTAATTAGTGTTAGTTATTCTGAAACCATTGAGTTTATTTACCTGTAGGTGACGTTGCCCATTGCCATTGCAGCTACTAATACCAAAAGGGCCTATTACTCCTCCCCAAAAGTCAGAGTCAGTACCAACGTTGCATTGAAGTCACCTAGAACAAGGGTAATATCTCCTTTCTTGACAGAATTCAAAACATCCTGAAGTTGTCCGTAAAACCTATCCTTCTCATCCTCAGTGGGGGCATAACTGCAGATAACATTCAAGTCTTTAACGATTGTCTGAAAATTTGCTGTAAGAAACCTTTCATTAATGCACTCATATCCTAGAAGAGCAACACTAGCGTGTCTGCTGAGAAATAGACCTACGCCTTGGTGATGCTTATTATCTTCTCTCCTTCAAAAGAGAAATTTAAGATTATTTTTAAGACTCTGACCATTATCTGTTCCTCTGGTCTCTTGCTAGCCAAGAATATCTATATTATGACGGAGGAATTCTTGTGAGGACATCAAGAGAATAAGCTCTGTGCAGAGTCCTCACATTCCAACTACCTGTGGAGAGAAAATGGTTAGTGGAATGTTTAAAGACACTATGTTTATTGAAAGAGGGAATGTTGACAATATCAAACAGCCCACTAATCGCAGACATGGGGCAAAGACCCGTTCCCCACCACTAAAGGCTGAAGCCATCTACACTGGAAGACTTCCTCCAATGTAGAATTTGACAATGCCAGTAGAAGCAAAGAGTTAAGGTGCCTGCGATGACCTCTGCTCAGGATTATCCACCAGCTGATAAACATATCCTGTGAATCTATTCACTTGGTGTTGTCAACCCAAAAACAAAGAGAAAACAGAAAGGAAGAATTTCCCTCCACACAAGCACATTAGTGCAGCAAAATCGGGATCCATATTCAAGCTCAGAGCCTTAATCCAGTCCAGTAAGTTTATAAGATCAGCACCAGGACCCTGTGTGGTTGACAACTCCTCCGCAGAGTAGAAAAAAAAAAGAAAAGTAGCCCTAGTTCTGCAGATCAGTTGGTACACTAATCTGTCAGCCATCCACTTCCGTTCACTTCCACAAGAGAGTATCTCTTTTGATAGGTACTAAAGGCCTGCACCACGAGAAGGCGGGGTCGGACATTAGGTTCTAGGCCTGGCAGTTCTATGCATCACCACAGGGGATTGGTGCATAACACTCCTTCTAGTGATTACCTAGCAGATTTTAAAAATTTAATTCTTATTTTTGAGTGAAGAGAAACTTTCTTTTTCGATTTCATCAAACTAATATATATATATTCTACAATCAACATTGTAAAAACCTATGCCTTACGAATCCATTGTAGAGTATTACATTGGGCAACACACATAAAGGCTTGGAAATGAAAATAGCCAATCTTTACTAATTTCTAGGTGCCGAATGCGAAAATGACAATAAAATTTGTCGATTGGCTCTTGTTTAGAGAGACAGAGATAGTGATGTATAAACGACTCAGTCAGCATTCAATACATAGGTAACCATTTCGCAACACTGTATTTTAAACTCCAGACTGCAACATATTGCGTTGTATTGCATAAGCCTGCCATACACACAACCCCCGGAGGTATTGCATCATTATCTGATGCAATGTAGTTGAGTCATGACATCACGGTTTTACGATCGCGGACAAAAGATGATGCAATCGTTAGTTGTAAGAGACTTCTCGTACGTGAACAAATCTTTTGAGCGACTCCCTTTTACCCGAGTCATAAGTACAACAAAAGTGATCCTTGCAGTTTAATCACCAGTACTGATGCCTCGTAACAGTTTTAATAGTGCAGATACATTTTGCTACATTTACGGCGAAGTGACGTTTGCAACCAGAAAAGGAGCATCACTCCAATAGTGAAAGCGGCGTATGAGTTTTATTTTGGATGCAAGATCGGGGACCAGGACAAGGCCTGGGCCCCACACATAAGCTGCATTACGTGTGCAAGAAATCTTCCGAAGTGGATGAAAGGCGAAAAAGTGACGATTCCGTTTTGCGGTTCCTATGGTTTGGAGAGAACCAAGCAATCACGCAAATGACTGCTACTTCTTCATGGTTCCACCTGTTTCTGGAGGCATCACAAGGAAAAAGGACTGGACAATAGCGTCCCTGAATATACAATATGCTAACAGACCAATTACGCACGGCGAAGGCCTTCCCGTTCTCGAACCTCCAAAAGAATTTTCCATCGATTCAGACGATGAGGAGAGAGGCTAACCGGCGTCGGGTTCTCCTCAGCCTTCGGTGTTTAATGATGATCAAAATGTCTGCCACAGTGCGTCATCTGCACCATACATTCTCACCGAAGAAGAAATGAACGATCTTGTTCGCGATCTGGAGCTATCCAAGGCTAAAGCAGTTACTTGGATCAAGACTTAAACAATGGAATCTTCTCAAGGAAAATGTTCGAGTGACTTCGTTTCGAACTCGTCATGAGCAGTTTGCTCCTTACTTCAGAAAGGAACATGACCTTGTGTTCTGCTCCGATGTAGATAGCCTGATGAATGCCCTCGGAATCAAACATGACCACAAGAATGGAGACTATTCATAGACTCCTCGAAATTGATTCTCAAGGCGGTGTTGCTGCATAATGGAAATCAACTTCATCCATTCCGGTCGGACACGCTGTCTACATGAAAGAAACTTACGACAACCGAAAACAGCTGTTGAACTGTCTTTAATACAGCAAATATGGCTGGCATCTCTGTTGTGACTTGAAGGTAGTGGCTCTGTTGATGGGTCTGCAGCTGGGATATACGAAGTATTGCTGTTTCTTATGTGAATGGGACATCCGAGAAAAGAATTTGCACTGCATGAAGAGAAACTAGCCTCAGAGGAATTCTCTGAAAGTCGGAGAGAAGAATGTGGAACACCCAATACTGGCAGAAACGAACAAAAACTTGCTACCGTCCCTACACATCAAACTCGGTGTGATGAAAAACTTCGTAAAAGCCATGGACCGTACTGCATTAACTTTCAAGTACTTGGCTGGCAAATTCCCTCTACTCAGCGAAGCAAAAATTAAAGAGAGAATTTTTATGGGTCCTCAGATCCGCGAGCTGTTCAGAGACCAGATGTTCGTCAACCTGCTTCAAGGTGACGAAAAAAGGCTTGGGGCGCGTTTCGTATGGTGTTAACTAAATTCCTCGGGAATGTCAGGGCAGACAACTACAAGAAACAGGTTAAGGACATGTCTCTGTATCACACAATCTTGGCTGCAATATGTCTTTAAAGATCCACTTTCCCGATTACCACTTAGATTTCTTCCCCAACAACTGCGGCATGGTTACTGATGAGTACGGTAAACGTTCACCAGGACATTGCAACGATGAAGAAAGGATACTAGGGAAACTTATCCTGAGCAGCTGTACAAGCTGAGGGGGAAGCGGCGTCGGAAGTAGAAGCCGAGTTTTACCGATACATGTCATTTGTAAGTATTATTCTATTATATAAGAAATTATTGCGGATTCCTCAGAAATCGTAGCCAATTTTGCATTTTCACTGTCATATTCGTGTTCAGCACCTTGAAATATTTAAGAAATAGCTGCTTTAATCTCAGAGGCATGACTTTTAGGAAAATTTGTTGCCCAGTGGTATTTGTTACTAAATTGACAGCATTTATTATTGGTTGATTTCATAAACTTGCTTTCCGACCTGTGATTATTAGGCAACGAAAATAAAGTGTGCAAAAACTTTACTATTTTTCAAGCGAACAGAAAAATGTTTAGTCATTAAATGGCAAAATATTTCGAACGTTTTGATTTAAATCGGGGCTGCACGGCAAATATCCCCATCGCAAATTGATTTCTGAAAATAATTTAAAGAAAATAAAGATTAGAAAACGACTTGGTAAATCGAAACATACAGAGAACGCTGATGAATTTTCTTTGGCAAAATAATTCTTTTAGATAAAGAAATGCGGATAGTTCCTAATTAAATTTTTACTGCACAATCGATTGGCTTTGTTTTAAAATTGTACAATTTGCTTACACAAATTGTTTCCTTTAGGTATGTGTATGTGTGCCTTAAAATGATATGAAATGAACGAATGTGTCAGAGTTTAAGAACTTGTATAAAATAAAAATTGGTAGAGACTACAAGTGAACTTGTTTACGATGAGAAATATCTACTTTAATCTGCACTTATCAAGAATTTCAGATTGCGTAAAAGAAATGGAATGAGATGTAACTTTGTGAAAATTAAGTTTATGTTAGATTAGGAAAGACGAAATGTAATGTTCGGCAGAAATTTATTGATTAGCAAGATAATTTCATATGCATATTTCCTGAGTTACATTAGTATTGTATCATCAAAAATTCAGTTAAAACAAGGTTTAGGTTTTACACAGCTCGTCGTCAGTAAAAAAATTTCAATCACGTTTTACGATTTTTTTTTTACAAAATCCGTCTCCGAGAACGAAACCGCAGTTCAAACACACCACCGACTAAAACAAAATGAGTCTTCTTTCCACCAACTCTACATTAAACAAAATTCGTAACTTTAAAATATTATAATTCATTACTAAATGTACAATGCAAAATTACTTCTTGTAATTCGATTTGCTTCACTTATTACGAAATTTCGGAACATCATACTACAAGTCAGGAACTGATCTAGGGGGGGGGGGGGGCGCACGGGGAGATACGTTTTTGAGTTATAATAAGGTATTGGGGGTAAAACGTTGTTGAACTTATGTACATTTCACGCATTTTACAATAAGAATTTTTGCAGGTCTCTAAAACGGAGGGGGGGGGGGGGCGGAGAACGTTATACTGCAATGCAATTACAGTCACCACACACACCTTTTTTTTTCTCGATCCTAGCCTTCTTTGAATATTAGGCAGATGCATAGATTCCTGAAATTATTTAAAATAATACACTCTTATCCTTATAATACTTAATTGCATTGAAATTATGAAATATGTATAAAATAAACCTCAAGCAGTTGCTTGCCACAGAGATCTGGCAGGAGCCTGTCAGTTTATATGCCATAGTAGAAGGTTTGAGAGGATGGCAGGACCTCGGCAGAAAAACGACACATATATCCATGCCTTGAACCCGGTGCTCAAAACCAGATCCCTTAGATCACTAGCCGAGCGTGCTAATCACTAGCCGTCCCGTGGCACTCGGCCACGGGACGGCTTGAATTGTATGCTATGTGAAAATATAACGAGCAGCTGAGATAATACATAAGCAAAGGAGATAATACATAAGCAAAGTTTTCAGCTCTAATTTATACTATATTTCGAAACAATTTTTTGATCATTTTCATAATACATATGGATATATAAAATACGCTTTTATTAAAAAGAAATTTTAACCTTTTACAAAATTTTATTTGCTTGAAAATTAAAAAAGGAAAAAAAAAATTAGGTGAAAATGATTTCTTCAGCTACCGCATGGCCATCTCAGAATTAAATCGAATCTGCTGGTCCTGCGAAGACTATTCTAATCCTGTTTCTTACATAATATGACGAAACATTAATGGTATTGCTACAGTTGGGGTTTTGAGCCTGTTATCCTCAGATTAGGAAGCTGTCGACTTGATCCACAAGAGGCCGTTTCCTCAGGGAAGCATCAGAAAGCTTAAAAAGCGATGCATTGCTGGACCGAATTTTTCCAGCCGGCCAGCATCATTCTATTGTGAATTGCGGTTATAGCTGGGAGCCAAGGGCCAGCTGCTCTGTGTCTCCAAACGAAATCTACTCAAAGTGTACACAATGGTATATTGAAGCATTTTGTTAGGTGGCAACCTCAGCTATCTGACATATAAACTCTAAGCAAAAAGGTACGTTTCTATTTTACTACTTTTAGAAACACACAACTGTTTCTGAAATATAACAGAAATATTCAGTATATCAGTTTCTTATCTCAAAAGGAGTACGTATGAGGAGATAGCTATATGAATATGCATAAGAATATTTTTTACAAAATTCATCATTTCGTAAACCTTACTCGCCACACTCTATTGTGGTTTTAAACAAAACAAAATCAAGAAATGGTTTTTTCCGAATGAAAATAAAAAAGTAAACACCAATGGCAAATAAAAAAAATCAATTTCTATAGTTAAATTTTTCTTTTTCTACAGTTAGTTTTCGCTTTTCTTATCAATCGATGTTACGGCACCTTTTGATTTCTATACTATTACTCTGATCCCTATTTGACCTTCAACGCGACAACGGATATAACATTCTTAATATTTCGAAGTTCTACTGCTCAAAATTCACAATTTTCACAATTTGTTTGTTCACAAACTGTTCACAATTTTCAGCTCCCTAGAAACGTTATTTAGAAATTTAAGCCTTGACCTCGAAGACCCATTGCATCCAAAATTTCACATTTCTGAGACCTATGATAGGAAATATCCTAAGTCACCACTTCTTAGCTTTCTAGCACTAATACATCGAAATTTTGATTTTGACCCTGAAAGACGTATCTCCTCCGAAATAAGTCAAGCGTTCCAAAACCTAAAACTCGCTCAAGGCACCAATTTTTAGCTATCTAGCACAAGTAGAGCTATATTTGACCTTTGAACGCAAAGGACCCCCTCTCCGGAGCAGAAATTTCGTAACGTTTCGGATATCAACAGCCTGAACCATCTGCAGACACTAATATTGACGCTTCTAGCACTTGTAATTCAAGGTCTGACCTCTACGTGACCTCCATTTGATGAATTTCGGATTTTCATTGATATCTAGGACACGAATTCATGGTAGGTCGAAATCTTCAGAGCTCTACCATTTCTGCATCATAGTCAGCCAGACTTCAACCACTCACAATCGTCTTCATGAATTATATTTTTTTTCTAAATGATGAGTATGACGGTTTGGACTTCGAGAGTAGGCGCCGGCAGTGCCGCCTTAACAAAAAGAAGCACCCTTCTACCTCAGGGGGCCTCATCTAGCATCTCATAAATAATCAATATTTAAAAACACATTTTTTTCTGAAGTTTCCTCCTGTTATCAAAATCTTTAAATTCTACTCAACTTTGTCAGATTTTGATCTTGCTCTCGACATATTTACTGCGTCGAGACTTCAGACCAGCCGTGGCTCACATATGTTGTTTGGGTAGGCGAGCAAGAAGCTCTCACACGTTCGGTTGTTGATGGTGAATGTAATCAGTAATCAGAAATAGATGACGTCAACAGTGGGATATGTAAGATCTTCGTTTGGTCCATGGTTCAGATAACAAGGCTAAGCGACTTAGCGTCTCATTATACGAGTTGTTCGAGCGCAGCTCATTCCTCCCTCCCAAGTGACGTTAAGTCACTCAGTCCGTGATGTACCATGGCCATTACCAGGGACTGCTCATCATTAGGAGTCACAGGGATGATGAGCCACAACATTTGCTCAATGCATGCTAAAATATTATTTACATCGATTTAGAATGAATAATAAAAACCGAATTCACACGAATATTTGTTCTTTGAAGTAAATATTTTCCCTTTAATTTCCAATCAGTACGTATTCAGTGAAACAATAAGCTCGAAACTTCCGTGCGTTGCCTTCATGATCTGTATCAAATAGGTGCTTAAAATGTGCCCAGAACGTTATTATTTGCTATGTTAAAACAGAATCGAGGTCAGGGAATATTTTCATTGAAAAAATTAGTTTCGTCTGAATGGGACGAGGCTGTTGGCATATTGGTGCTGCTCTTCTATTACAATAATTTGATTGTTGGATTACGATTTTGTCAAAGCCCCAACAGCCTATCAACCAATGGCATACACTCGCCATTTATTACCTATTATACTAATTACTAATTTCTCTGCGTAAACGTATGCTTAATATAGATTGCAGTTTACTTTTGAAATTAAGATATTAAGTACACTAGTGTTTTAAAACTATTAAAATGTTTTGTTTTGCAATTTCTGGGTTCAGAAACTATACTGGATTTTTATTTCATTAGTAATTAAGGGAATTATAAATTTTTAAGAGCGAATACGAAAGGTAAATTTATGCCAACAACATTTTCCTGTTATCAATTTTCCAAGTTAATGGATGTAGGAGAACACAAAGGTGTGTTCTACTACTACAGTATTTGTATTGTAAGGAAGCTATTGCAATTGCAATTAGAAATTTGATTCAAATGCAAATTAGTTGAGTACTAATAATTACTTGAATGCATTGGCATTTACAAGTACACCTAGTTCTCGTAATTAAGCAATAGGCAGTTCCTGGAAATGACGAGTAAATAGAAAATGCGCAAAAATGCAAATCTTTACCATGTACATACTTCCTCTATAGCAGTAGTTCTCAACCTTTTATGCTTCACGTACCCCCTGGAAATGTGTATGTAACTGGCGTACCCCTTGTATAGGTAGATAAAACAATAGTTGTAGTATAACAATGGTTATTTTTGCTTTGTTACTAGATCTAGGGACTTTTGAGCTCTCACGGCGTACCCCAAAATATTTTTCGCGTACTCCACATTGAGAACCTCTAGAGCAAAATAGCAACTTGAAGTCTCAGTATTAAATTTTTAGCACAGTACATTTAAAAAAGCGAAATGAAATTAAAGATAATGACTAAGGAGTAGAATAATATATAAATTAAGAATATCTTGACTGGAAAAACATATTTTTCTGCAGTAAAAAGCAAAACAAATGCAATAGAATAAAATAAAAGTGTGAGTTATCATAATCGGAATAATCTTTGCCATTTAATGGTAAAATATTACATCTGCTTCTGGAAAAGGAAAATGGTGTTTAATTTCTTTCTGTACAGGAAAGAACTAGTTATGGTATTAATGAGGGACGTTCATCCTCTCAATGGGGTAGAGCACCAACACTTTCATCAATGATTCTGAAGAAATATGGAGACAAAAGATGTTGACGGAATTGTAGATGAAAAAGAAGTCTGGGTACTTGATGTCTTTGATTTTTGGAAAGTCTTCATGTTTTGGATCAGTGTGAAATTATAAAAAAATTGGAAATGCCAGATAATGTCTTCAACAAAGATTTCAAATAGTGAGGAACTAACTTCAAATGCCTTCAAGTCATATGTCAAGTTGGATATGAAATCTTTAATGGAATCAAAAACAAAATGTTGACGGAGATGTAGCGCAAAAGAAGAATATATTTTAGTTTTTTCAAACGTTGAATTGCAATTCGAATTTTTATTTGTATGGTGTTTACAAATGCGAACGATTAACGTTCGTTCTCAAAATCTAGATTCAAAAAAAGTTAAACAAAAAAATCGCATGGTACAATCGTGTTCAAATAATTTACCTTGATGGGTATTGAAAATAACATTTTAGAAAATATTGATTCAAATGAAATCATTCATGATTTTGTGACTTCGAAATTTGGAAAATTACTTATGTAATATATAGTATCTGGACGACCGAGCTTTGCTCGGTAAAGGTGGGCTGAATGATAAACTTCTTGTGCATACAAAATTTTACATTTTGCTACGTTATTTCCACAGATTGTAATACTAAGTTAAAATCATCAAGACTAATAATGTAAGACGGAATCAGAGACAGGCAGTTGCTCGATGATCTCGGCGTTGATCTTACTGATGTCTTTGTTCAATGACGCGAGTATAGCTCGATCCTTCATCCCTTCATAGTTTTCATTGGCGAGGCAATTTCCGAAGACTTCATCGACGAGACTGAAATCAGAAAGGATGGTCCATATTAGCTCAAATGGAACATCATCACACCTTTTATTATTATTATTTTATTCTTCAAATACAAAAAAGATCCGCCAGGCCTGGGAAAAGGGGGCGCACCCGGATGACCCCTTAAATGATTTTCCCAAATTCGAGACTTAGCTAAATCGCTTTCTCGCTCCCGAAAACGGTAGATTCACCCCATTTCATCAATATCCTTAGGCCCGCTTTCAAGATCATACATACATACAAATATAGAAGAATTGCTCGCTTTAGAGTATAGGATATATATAATAATTATTATTATTTTGTTAATAAATCTAGAGATGTATTTCAAAACATATCCATCAATACATTTCAATTCATTTATATTTGTAATTAAATTTTCATTCTGATAATAAATCTGCGTATTATTAAAACGTAAAAATGAGAGAAATATGAGGCGCATTTCGAAATAAGCTTGGGACTTGGAGAGTGCTTATAACGTTCCTGGACGCAGATGCTAACTCCAATCATTTTTTACAAATTTTATTCATTGATTGTGATTTGAAATAAACGTTCTGCATAGCAAAAAATAGTCCTGCATCGAGATAATTTAGCAAAATTTGCATTATGTATTAATTTTACAGCATTGTCTGAGAAAGAAAGTTTTTTGAGTTAGTCGTTAGGACGTTGATTTACTATACAACATCCATCCAACGATTATAGGTTAGTTTGTAATAAACATTAAGATTCGAATAAGTCACGCATTTCATTCATTGGCTGCTTCCAACATAGAACAGTTGGAAGAACTAAACCTAGCTCAAAAGTGCCGTGTCAGAGGTAAAACAACCCAAACCATACACGGGAACACGAGCAGTAAATTTATTTTTTATTAACATAAATCTGTTTAAAAAAGAATGCATCTTCGAAAATTCTTTCATGTATAAAAATGTGTAATATATTAAAAATTTGTAATTTTTATTTTTTTTCTGTATATTATTTTTCTTTTCATTTTCATTGTTCTTTAGTAAAAAGACATTTATTAGGCTTCAAATAACAATAACACCGTTCTCCAAACATTATTAGTCTAACCATACTAATTGGGGACTCTTCAGAAGGTTAATCTGTATTGATCATAAGAGTGTGAGACATAATTAAAAAAAAAAGAACTTCGTTTTGTTCCCACATGAATCGATTTTGCAAAATCAGATGTTTCTGATAACAAAGCATGTGCAGTATAGCAATGCCATTTATTGAGAAGATTTGAATGGAAAGACACATTCAGAATTCCCTAGTGTAGTAGATTCTCGAATATCCAGAATAAATAAATACCCCTTCAAGCAGCTGCTTGCCATAGAGTTCTGACTGGAGTCTGTCAGTTTATACGCTATAGTAGAAGGTCTGTGAGGAATGTGAGACCTCAGCAGAAAGACAACACCAACAGCAGTCCTTATCCAGAGCTTGACCGGGGGCGGGGGTGGCTCAGTCGGTAGCGCGCCAGGCCCGTAATCTGTAGTTCCCAGGTTCGAGTTCCAGCTGGGTCAGCGTTGAGATTTATCTCCCAAAATTCCCCGCACTGCCCACGGTCAGTAGGGGACACCGATGGGCTTGGAAAGGCCGCCGTCCGTCGGATGGGACGTTAAGCCGTGGCCCCGTATGCGGGAGAGACATACCCTGTGCACGTTAAAGAACAGCTGGATGGCCTTGACGGGAGGCTACCATCTGTCTCCCAACAGCTATTCCAGTGGGTCCCCTCCCCCAACCTTCTCTGAGCATTCGGGGTCCATGTGACCTGGCCATTTAGCCCATGGTGTGTAAAAAAGTGCCGCTCAGAGGTAAAACAACCCAACCCAAAGCTTGACCCCAGGTCCCTTACATCAGTAGCAAAGCACGATAACCACTCGGCCACGGGACGGCTTATCAAAAATGAATGAGGAAAAAATCCCAAAGCGTTGACTTCCCGTGAGCTAACGAAATAAAACATACAAAAACTTCAAAATGTTTAGAAAACATTGTATGAAGGACTTACTTTATTAATTTAAAACAGGATAGCAAGAAAGTTTGCTTTTCCCTTCATTCACCTTTCGGCGAATTGTATCGAAAGCATTGTGATGCGTGAAATCTTTGACTGTCGCAACGTATTTTAGCAGCCGCTTTCTCGTATCACACATTGTTTGCGGGCATACATTTTTTAAACATCCGTGTTAATCCGATCCGCGATAATTGGTAGTCTACTCTCTTTAAAACACGCATTTTGTGAGATGATATCACTGGGCATAAATTATTTCACATAAATATCTCGAAATTTGAATCTTCGACAACACGTGTCTAATTTTTTAAAGAACATTGACTCTCTAACATTTAGCGGTAGATGCCGTTAATACTAAGAATTTATCTCAAAAGCTAATTAAAACACAAATAATAATTGTTTCAATATGTCGTTCATTGAGAGAAAAAAAACAACTTCAATTTAAACCTTTTTCTGTAACGACTCAATTTTTGTCAGTTTTCAAGAAACGTACAGCAGGGTGTCGTCAATACAAATAACGTTGGGCAATAATGTTGGGGTTTCAGGAAGTACTCTCCTGAAATACATAAAAAGACACCACACTGAATGTTGTATCTATACATTCCCCAACTTGGTTTCAAGGGCGGCTACGAGAGGACACAACGTGCTACCGTTACATTCCCACAATGCCCCATATAGTATCGTGTGATCGTTTAATGTCCTCGGAAGAGAAAGGCACGATGTGTTTTGTTGTTAAAAAATATAAATACCCCTTCAAGCAGCTGCTTGCCATAGAGGTCTGACAGGAGCCTGTCAGTTTATATGCTATAGTAGAAGGTCTGTGAAGATGGCAGGACCTCAGCAGAAAAACAAACACACACATCCATGACCTTACCCGGGTCTCGAACCTAGGTCCCTTAGATCAGTAACCAAGCGTGCTAACGACTCGACCACGAGTATAAATCAATTTTTATTGTTAAGCGTAAGTTTAGGCGTGAATGTAATAAGGCAGAATATGAAAAGCAACTGAGCAATTGACAAGAGATATGCCGCAGCGTGTATGGAGAAGAATTAGAATGCCAACTGGACATATGCATCAAAATCACAAAAGGTGTGCATGTGAAAATTCACTTATTACTTTCAAAACTATATGAGGTATCCTTTCGATTCAAATATTCCTCTTTTTTTTAATATATGGTTGAGAATTTTTAAATGGATAGCCACTGAGCATGAGTTCAAATTAATTAAAATATGTCAATAATTATTATAATGCAATGTAATTTATTATAAAGTATGGAGAAACTCATTTATAAACAAATCAAGCACACCGGCAACAAATTCCACAATAATACACAGACAAATCTACATTAGAATTTATTAAATTCCTAAATAACTAATTATCTATACTTAATGCTTATGCTCTTCACAGGTTGATCACAAACAAAAGATTACAATATTCCTCTTACGGAGAAGTTAAGACTAGCTCTGTCTGTTCCACCAAACCACTACCTCCTCACGTTGTCCGTCATATCTCTTGAATACATTCACTTCAGGCGTAAATAATCCTTCGTCTTTGATTAGATCACTAGACTTATCACACTAGCAAAACAAAACGACCGCCCGCGCACACATCACATAAAAGATACTTCTTGACTTTTATTTATCTCGCACAGACTCAGACTCTAAACCTGTTTTCAGATTTCCACAGCTTTTTTTATTGAAATTCTATTGTTCTCTTTAGGTCGGTTCCATATTCAAATTCATTTGTTGTATAATTCTCACGCACAAGCATATGCGAGCGATCATATCATGTTTTGTCATGAAGTCACTACAGCTCGTTCAATGTCGTAACAATATTTATAAAATTTTCCTACGTATTGGTTCTCAAAACCCCACATTATTTTTCGGACACCTTATGTTTATGGCCAGCTTAATAGCAGCTTCTGGTGTTAGGTGTACCTGCTTCGATACCTTTTTTAAATATAAACTAATATTGTTCAAAATATAGATTCAGAAAGATTTGAATGAGATCTACATTCACCTGCAGGGAACATTTTTTCGTACAAAGGTTATTTCAAATTTAGAGAGCTTTGAATGTGGCTTCTTATTTAAACAATATGGAAGTGTCGGAATATTAATAATAAATTTTATTTCTGAATCTATTTTACTCGTGCCTTGTTATCCATTAAGAGGATACTCGTATTCACCTATTATTTCTCACACGGTGATACTTATAACCATAACAAAGAGTATGTGAACACACATTATGTAGTATGCAACCTCTCATTACGGTGCAGGCGAGAAAAATTTGGTAATGGCAGAAGATGTGTTTTTCTAAAGAGATAGAGATATTCTTAGCAATAATAATAATATAAATCCCATGGCCTTAAAATTTTGAAAACCTTTACCTGTCCACGAGATCGTGCAGCAAAATATTTAACCTGTCCACGAGGTCGTGCAGCAAAATATTTAACCTGTCCACGAGGTCGTGCAGCAAAATATTTAACCTGTCCACGAGGTCGTGCAGCAAAATATTTAACCTGTCCGATAAAAATTCCCGTTCTATACATAAAATCAAAAGACGATGCATTTTTTTAATATACTACTTATTTATAGTTCCATTGAAACCAAATCTATTCAAAATTATTTAATATTAAATCATTTAAATGATAATGCAAATTAAATTGTGTACTAATAATCTAAATGTGAAAAACGTTCAAGTACAATATATTTTCACTATTTGAATTAAAGTCCTTAATTTGCTGCCTTAACATCACCTAAAATGTATTAATTATGTCTATCAATATGCTGAGTTCTATCTCCAGCATCAAGACAGTGATTCTAAGCCTGAATTGGGTCTAAATTATCGAATGGTACGCCATTGAAATTTGTTTCCATAATTCTGTTCAGTGTTTCTTGTTTCCGTTTCTTGAAGATAAAAACAAGGTGAATAGATAAATTGGTTTCTCCCACTTGTTTCCCAATAAGAGGACTATTTTTCGCATAAGTTTGAGATGGATGTCAGAAAAATTCTGGTTTCCTGCTTTGCGATTAGGGTTTCTGTACTCGATTCGACTCGACTCGGACTCGTCGAGTATTTGGGTAGTTACTCGGATTCGGGACTCGACTCTAATACTCGACGAGTCCACGAGTTCACAAAATTTTATCAATTGTGCCTCAATCATGGAGTACATCTTGGAGTGTGCGATACTTTATATAAGAAAAAATCAAACCGCGAAAAAGAAGAGGATTTAATTGATACTGAGATGAGAATGAAGATGTTTTTTGCTGATGGAGCGGATATTGAAATAATAACAACAGCGGAGGGTATGGAAGAAGTTGTTAGTATCCATCAAATAATTAACAACGTTCGAAAAGTAGTTAAGTTTTTTATATTGTCTTCCATTAAAAATGTAATATTACAAGAAAAAATCAGAGCTAAACTGGGCCACAATCTTGAGTTAGTTTTAGATTTGTTCAAAGCGCTTAAAGATCCAAAATTTGTACCTACTAAACAGGCTTTAGACTTAGCCACACAATTATTAAAAAGACTTTACCAAAAAGAAGATAATAATGAATCAACGGAAGCTTCGCAAGACCAAGAATTAATAATAGTTGAAAATCAAAAAAATTTGACAATGGAGGAAGAACTTGATTTAATTTTGAAAAACGCAGCTGAACCTCCAACTCCAAAAGAATCCGAGATTTATAGCAAACTTAAACAAGAATTTTTGCTTTTCAGAAATACTGGAAAACGAACAAGTAATCTTGATGACCTGTACAACGCACTTTCCTCCATAAAACCAACTTCAACTTCTAATGAAAGAACATTTTCAATAAGTGGCAGCTTCTGTACTACAATCAGATCGAGACTTGCCGACAAGTCTCTTAATTCGTTAGTATTTCTCAAATATTTCTACCTGAAGACCAAAAAAAGCAATTAAATTGAAATAAATAAATGTTCAAATAGTTATATCTAGTTTTAAAGTTTAATTTTTGAAAATAAATGAATTGATTAATAAATAAATTTGAGTACATTTTCTTTATAATTTCTTGGCACGACCACAAATCTCAGTTGAAAATCTTGCAATATAATAAATAATTCTAATTTTAAAAAATTTTAGTAATTTTATTTTGTTACAAAGACTTCAGCTATGAGAATTGTTATTGAACTCCAAAATATTAAAAGCTTTCGCTTATTGATTTGAGTTTAGATTTAGATCCGGACTCGACTCGGACTCGACGAGTTTTCAAAATTTGGGACTCGTACTCGCCGAGTCCTAAAAACCCGAGTTTTCAGAAACCCTATTTGCGATGTCATCTCCCGTTATGTTTGCAGTCTTATTGTTTTCGCTAAAGGGTGAGTAGAAAAAAAAACTAGAATGCAAATAAACTTTTTTAAAAAAAATGGGAGAATAAGGGATGTTTGCCATGAAAAAATTATCTTCCCTTCAGCGCGGACGTCAATCTTTAATTATAAGTTGTCCTTGAGTAAAATGGGGTCAGCGCGAACGGGAGATTTTTCAAATCCTTATATATACATTTATTTTCGTCTTTTTATTTTCACATTAGGGGGTAAAATAAATTCTATATAAGTTCCATAAAGAAATTAAGATGATTTAGATTCGTTATAAAAGGCTTATGCGACAGCAAAGTTTCGAAAACATCTTAATTAGAGGGTACTTGACACTAAATTTGTTGAGAAACACTTATGTATAACAGTTGGTTTATTTTACCTCTTAGCGGCACTTTTTTGCACACAGTTGGCTAAACGGACAGGTCACAAAGAGCTCAAGGACTCAGAGAAGATTGGAGGAAGAGGACCCATTTGGCAGCAGCTGCTGGTTTCCCGTTAAAGCCATTCAGAGTGTTCTTTACCAGGATATAGCTTTTCCACAAACGGTCCAAAGGTAACGTCTCATCCGACGAACGGTGGCCTTTTCAATCCCATCGTTGCCCACTTATTCACAGAGAGCAGGGTGGGCATTTATCGGAGGCTGGCACTGATGGAATTCGAACGTGAGAACTACTAATTTAAGAGCATGGCACGCTACTTGACTGCACCACACCTGTCCCTTTCTGGAGTAGATGTGTTCAAATCAATGCTTTGATTCGGAATGTAATCCCCTAAGTGGCAATCAAAATTTGAACCAGTTAAACACAATACACAAACATGGTAAGCTATAGATTAAACTTTTTTCTCACTTTTATTCAAAGTTTGAATGATTTGTTTGGTTGACCAGCTCAATCTAATATTCTGCTTTAAAACTTAAAAGTTACAGCATCGAAATCAAAAAACCTCAAATCAGTCGAAATCGACGTTTGGATATATGCAAAAAAACATATTGACTTCCTCATGTGGGCTTTTGTTTACTTGCTAGCATTTATTCCGCCTCTGCAGGCTGACATGTAAATTGTACGGAAACTGTTTATTCTATATATGTATCATCAGAATGCTATAGTAAAAAGAAATTCATTAGAACCTTTTTTTCGTACGTTAACACTAAGATATAATTTATAATCTGAGTGATGAAGAACAGAAACCCGACATTGCTGATTAGAATTTTATTAAGAAAATACGACAAAGCAAAACATCATAATTTATTCATGTATGACTGCATTTAGAAAAGACACGGATCACATTTCATCTTTGAGTACACATAAATTTTAAAACAGAGAACATGATCTCGTTCATGTTTTATTATTTTTGAGAGGAAAAAAAGTTTCATCTAGGAATAAAAAAAACTGACTGGTAATGAATTAAACAGTCGTAATGCGGAAAAAGATTTCAAAATTATGACGAGGTATCGTTTTTACAAGGTCTCTGTGACGATGAACGAATCCATGAGATGGAGAAAATAGAATATTTAATTCTTTTGCTTGTTTACATCTCATTGCGCATGCAAACACGTTGACAAGTTTCTCAGATGGATAGCTCGTTAACGGAAACTAACCTCTTGGAGTCCAAACTCTATAAAAGTAAATTGTTATGATGATGAGTCCATAGTAGGAACAGAAAAATACTTATATCTTAATCAACAGTAAATGCACAATTGCAATTGACGCAAAAGCCAATAAATCATCATATTATATATTAACCGTAATTCTGGGTGGGCTACCGGGCGGGCGGGCAGGTGTGACGTCACCGGTGGCAGAAATCGACAGTTTCCCCGTGGTTCCGCGGCTACTTAAGCGATCGGTCCCAATTTGGTGGGGGGGGGGTTAATTCTGACTCTCTTCATGTGACGGATGGGGTTCCTCGCTGCCGTGGGGAGGGAGGGAGACCTCGAAAATCGTCCGAGTTTTCTGAGCGCTTCCGTCGTTTGCCTTGAGAACGCAGTTATCGATCGACGTACGTTTGGTGTGAATGAATTTATAGAACAGTTTCGCGCCAAACGTTTGTCGTGGGTATTACTAGTTAATATATAATTTCTGTGAAAAAAAAATCAGCACTATTATATTGCCGCCAAATGCGTTAATCACACATCAGAGGGACGGGGTTCATTTAGACGTTACCGCGCCAAGCTCGTAATCTGCAGTTGCCAGGTTCAAGTCTTAACTCTGCCTGCGTTGATAATTTTTTCCGCTAACTCCCACTCTGCACCCAATGAGGAAGGGAACACCGGTGGACTTGAAAAGACTACGTTAGTCGCATGGGAAGTTAAGCCATGGTTCCATGCGCAAGAGAATCATTCCTTATGCACTTCACTTTCAAAGAAATTATCGAACGCATGAATTCTTTAAGGGCATGAATTATTGAACATAAAATCGTGGCTGAGAAAGAGGTGAAGATTTATGACATAAGCCATTGCCAGTATACCACCAGCATCAAACATTCCCTTTCGCAGCTGCTGTGACGAATTCCTTGTTCTCTCCTGGTGAGCAAACGTCGAGAATCGGCGTTCAATTTCAAACTAGACTCTTCTGTGAATAGCCATTTGGCCACTGGGCTCCAAAGGTGATATTTCCATCCAATAAAATTCTTCTATTGAAGAGGTTAAGGAGAGTTAGGCACAAATCATTGGTCATCGTACGTGTAGAACTCGTTCTGGCAGCTTCCCTTTTACGACATGCCTTGAAACTGTAGTCTCTGCCGGCACTGACGGCTCGCGATACAGTTGCCTAGATTTCATGCTCCCTGCGTCGTCTTGCTTTAAAGACAACTATCGTTGTGAGCAGTTTTTAACATGGGACGATCTTCTCGGGTTCTACGACTAAGATCTCTTGTTTCTTGAAATTGTCTCTAAAGTCTTGAGAGACTATCCTGGGGGTAAATTTAAGTCTCTCGATATCCTGATCTGGAATTGACCAGCTTCCATTTTACAGCAGAAATCGTAAATCCGACACTAGGAAATCTTAAATTATCAAGAATCCCGCATTTTTTAAAATTTGTTGAAGAAAAAGAAAGGTTCTTTTAGAAATAGTTGAAATGGTTTAGGAATCCGAACCTGAGAATTATGAAGAAAGCGAAAGAAACGAGGATTGCAAGTCACTTACTGTACAAACAAGGCTTCAATAGATCGCTGCAATAGAATTCGTTGCTGATGAAATATTGGCTTCAAATCAGCGGTCATTTATCGAATCACAGGATATGATGACTTTGTACGAAATTAACGGAAGATCGCAATGTATAAAGAAACCTAATTTGTGTGATATTTTAAAGATAACTCCGCAGAAAAACCTTAAAGAAGTTCAAGTTTTTTTTTTTATTTTCATCAAGAATATTTATGAACCTTCTGCTCCCTGTGTCATGCCCACGTAATTTTATCACGTGGACAAGACTTTATGAAGGGAGGACTGTCAGCCGCCATCGCATTTCCATTTTAATAGTGACATTCTCGATCGACATCCATATTGTGACATTTTTCCGCTGAGGAAAGCCTTCGCCACTGGCATAGAACATTCGCGACGGATCCGTTGGTCACCTCAATTATCAGAGCAGAGGCTACGTGACCCGGCGCAAACAACATGAAAACACCATTGGGTGCATATATCGCACCTCGGCCAGCCCGACCAATGGGCATCGTCCACGCTGGGTCAGCGAGGTGACTTCCACGAGGGGGGCCAGCGAAAAGGAACAACGGAAAAATTTCAAAAACGAACACTCTCGTCTGGGCTGTGTGGTCGACAGCAATGATTCTCTCCAGTGAGCCGAGCAGATTCCCAAGGTGCGCAATGAATGTTCGGAGGGAGCGCTAAGCAGCCTGTGCTCCCAGCGAGGTGAGGCGGACGGCCCAGCGGTGTCTTTCCGAGGGACCTCTGAATTGATGAGGTAGGGGGAACATTTTTGGCTAAGATTTGGTTTCGCTTTTCCACACGAATGTGTTTCTGTGAACTGCAGTCACGTTGTCCCGAACTGGGACTATAAACTGTTAAATATTGTTCACCTCTTAAAAGCGAGTGGCTCGTTTTTCATGAACTCTGATAAACGTTTTGGCCTCCACCACTACAAAGGTTACCCTTGACTGAAAAGGGCGGCTTGTTTGAAAATTGTCCCAAAAGTGGGAATAGTTGTGTGTGTAAAATGTCTGAAAGTAATTTTGTTAATAAATGTTGTGTTTATTGGTTAATTACAAATTATCTCAGTTTTCATTATGGTAATACCTGTATTCTTAATGTTGGACTCGAGAACTGCCTTAGACTTGGCAGCCAGTAAACGAATCACGGCCTAAGTGCGTGTGCCGCCCTAAATATACACAGGGGTGGTCACCACACCTGTTCTGAAGACGCTACATCGACCTTCGATCGCCTAGCTAACAAGAGTAGAAATGAGACGTGTGATTTGGTAAGGAAAAATCAAATTTGCAATTCCCTTAATCAAAATTTTGCACTTGTTTTAACTCTTTAAATTTTTGTCTAAAGTTTAGATTTTAATGTTATGTATTGTTTTTTATGTATGGGCTGTGATATGGTATGAAACTGCAGTGAAAGCAAGGGAGATCATTTAAATATATTAGGATTTATATAACACTTTACCGTTGGGAACGTTATTTTTAACATTTTCTCGTAATTTTGTTGTAATAGTTACACAGGGATTTGTAACGTGGTACCGTATACAAGTCCACCTAAGTATGGAATGTAGTGTAGCCCGCCTACAACGGCCAAGTACTGAAACACCAAGTATGTAGTACTCTTTCGAAGATAATGTGTGAACGTTTCGGATATTTATTTACATACATTTTATGTATTAAAGCAGAAACTGCACTTGCAACAATGAAAGCGTGACTGTTTTACTACGAGACACGCGCGACAGAGCCCATAGTGTGAATTATGGCATTTTTGTTTTGGAACACGGTTGATTTTAAAAAAAATTGAGAATTGAGTACTAGTGTAAAAAAAGGATTTCCTTTTTGTGTGCGTGCTGAGACGACTTAAAATTTCCGATATATTGGTTGCAGAAGTATTTTGTTAGGTAATAGGAAAACAATGCATTTTTAATTTGTAGCGAGTCATTTCTTTCATCTGTGTTGAATAACCAGTGGAAATATGAGTGGTAAGAGTTGTACAGTCGCTCAAAAAAGTATCCGAACGCTGTGGTTGATTACAAAATTCAGAAAAAATATCTGGCAACGATTTTTTCAGATTTTAGTGATCTGGCATCCTTCGTGTACAGTACACGAAGGATGCCAGATAACAAATTTCTGAAAAAATCGTTGCCAGATATTTTATGTTAATGTTGTAATAAACCATGGCGTTCGGATACTTTTTTGAGTGACTGTACTTATGCGAATGTTGTATTCGTTTATCATTTAGCATTTGATGAAAGTTAGGAGTAATTAGTTAGAGTCCATAGTATATTGGTGTTTCAAGTGACTAATACTTAAATTTGTATGTTTTTGATGTAAATTTAGTCTCAATTGTAAAATCGATTCATTTATTGTCTATTTATTTATTACGAATTCACGCAAGGTTGTCAAAAATTAATTAAGAAAACAGTGGCAATATGTATTCTGTATTATGGTGTTTGATCTCTGATTAAATACCAAATTTCATTATATAGATTGCAAAAAAAGGCCTTTTCTTATTCCGCAAAGTTCGATTCGCCCTTGTATATTTTGGCTATATTGCAGGATTTTTCAAAAAACTGAAATTTTCTAAAATCCGATTCATGCTAGGTCCTTAGTGTGCTCGATTGATGAGGTTCAACTGTACTTAATGCTCTCTACCGTAAACAAACATTCATACGTTATCTTTGCCACAAAAATAAATTAGCTCTCAAGCAGCTATTTGCCACAGAAGTCCTACAGGAGTTAATTAGTATAATAGCGTAAAGCATATTTGTGACCAAAGCGAGACTAAAGCAGAAAGACAGCACAGAAACATACATGCCTTATCCAAGGCTCGAACTCAGGTCCCTTTGATCGGTACCAAAGCAAGCTAACCACTCGACCGCCTAGACCAATGCTACCCAAGTTAAGGCCAGACTCTCAAAACCGAAAATAGTAGCGACAGCTATCGCGTGCTCTTTTGTAGCAAACTTAATTTGCATGCTCCTAGTCACGTTGGTTAAATGTGCACGCATTTTCTTCTTCCGCATTGCACAATTTATATGTATATATTTCGTGTCATATGCATTTCGAGAAATGATATTATTATTTTGAGCACTACTGTGGTTTAAACTATATATTTATAACACTCTAATGACGCCTTTCTTAGGGGAGGGATTTCACTCAATTCATGGCACGAGCAAGCTCCTAATCTGCAATTCTCCGATTCGAGTCCCACATGGGCTAGTGTTGAGATTTATCTCCGCTAAACCCCACACTCTCCTCGGACAGAAAGGGGACACCGGATGAGCTTGGATAGGCTGACGTCTGTCGGATGGGACGAAAAGCTGTGACCCGTATGCAGATGAGTCTGCCATCTGTCTTCTAACAGCTGTCCAGTGGGTCCCATTCCCTCAATCTTCTCTGAGCTCTTGGAGGTCTTTGTGAACTGGCCAGTTAGCCCAGTATGTGAAAAAAAAGTGCCTCGTAGAGATGAAACAACAGAAGCAAACACTGATTAATTTTTTGGACATATTAGGGGAATGTTTCCTAGCAATATTAGATACAAATATTTCATGGCACAAAATACGTTATATTTAAAACCATTTTCTTTTTAGCATCGACTTTTTTACCAATAATATTTTTTTCATTTTGAAACTACACTATCCAACAATTTTTGTCGCATTTGGATTAGGTTACTTTTCATCGAACTCTAGGTATGTAGCAGATTTATTTTGATAATATTTGAAAACAAACTTTCTTAATTAAGAATAATTTCAAAAACACAAGTTTACTGTGGGGGGGTGGGGGGGGGCGCTCAACGGTAACGCGTCAGGCTCGTGATCTGCAGATCACAGATTCGAGTTCAGTCTGGGCCAGCTTTATCTCCGGAACCTCCCCCCTGCCCTTGGAATGTAGGGATACCGATGGGTTGGAAAGACCGTCGGATGGATCGCTAAGCCGTGGTTCCGTGTTGGGAGAACCATACCCTGTACATGTTAAAGAAAATGCTGGGTGGCCTAGACGGGAGGCTACCATCTGTCTCCCAACAGCTGTCCAGTTGGTCCCTCCCCCAATTTTCTCTGAGACCTCCAGGTCCTTGCGACTTGGCCATTTAGCCCATTGTTGGCAAAAAAAGTAATGCTCAGAGGTAAAATAGCCCAATAAGTTTACTATTATTTATAATCATTATTAAAAGTTGTTTCACATTGCACTTCATATCTCGTTTTTTTTTAGGAAATTTTGGTGACAGTTTTTTGATTTTACAGTTCGTAACTCAAATTTAAAGAGATTTCATTATGGCGTAGAAGGATCGAAATATTTAGGCGATCATCATCATCCTCAAGCAGCCATGGGCTACAGAGCTCCAACCAGACCGCGCAATTTAGTTCTCCAAGCATATCGTCCTGAGCTACATCTGCTGCATCTGGCCACTGCACACCAATTCTAACAAGGTCTTGCTTGACATTGTCTGCCCACCGCATCCTAGGTCTCCTCCTCTTTCTGAGGTCTTTAGGCACACTGTTCATAACCCTATTCTTCTTATATCTCTATTTATCCATACGGGTAATGTGGACAAACCAACGGAGTCTCTCTCTGCACAATATGCAGCTTAAAGGAGGTTGCCGACTCCTTTGCGACATAGGGTATAATTTTGGACACAGAGCTTTCATTAATTCTGTTATAAAATTCATGCCCAATTGATATTCAACTTCACTTTTTTTATCATTTAAGAGAATAACCGAAACTAAATATTAGCAATGTTTTTGGAAGAATGTAAGAGTTTAAAATTATTTGTAATGCGAATTCTGAAATAATGATTCTTTAAAAATTCTATTTCATCAGCAGAGCCCTTCTCCTGGCTACGCTACTGAAGAATACACTGTATTCATGTACAGATATTTTCAAATTCAAGTTAGATGAATAATGAGTTACAATGAACATAACTCATCTCAAAGCATTAAAATCAACTAGAAAAATAACACACCGCCTTCTTGCCGAAAGTGGTATTTTCGTTTTCAAAAAGAAGGAAATTAAGTATTTTTTTAAAAGGAAAAATTGAAAATAATGGATGACTGGTAAAATGGATGTAGCAATAGTTTTTTAGTATTTATAAAAATACAAAGAATATTTTTCACTTATCTCTTAAAAAGTTGTGTTTCCACATTCCCCTGGGGTAAGGAGCAAATTAATGTTGCCTGTGAGAACCAGTTGACCGCCACAGGCTTTAGAATTTTAAAATTCTGGCCAATACAGATCGTTTGTAATATCCATTTAAAATTTTGGCATTTGTTTAATTTTTTCCTCAGTTAAAAGAATATTTTTGTAAATTTAAGTACAACACTTTCTGCATACAAAAATTCTATTCTGTAATATACTTGACTTACACACGAAGAAAATATATAATCTGTATCGTCAGCAATTTTAGGCTCCCAAAGAAACAAAGCTAAATCACTGTTATAAAAAATATTATTACATTTAAAGTTATTTTAACGTGGATTTATTGGATTTAACAAGAAATGTTTTTTTTAAATAATAAGTGATAACATCGGATTTTTCTTTTTTTAGTTGTTTCTTTGCTATTTAGAAACAACATTAAATTTTCCAGCTGAAGGCTTTTCTGCTGCAAAATTCTATGAATTCAAAAGTAGTAAGGAACATCATTGAACTATAGTGCTGTTTCGTAATCATTAACTCATCACACAAAGTTCACTAGAACCGTTCGTCTTACGTTTCCTAGTGTTTGTGAAAAAAGTTGATAATCTTATTATCTTCTTGATATTTCTTCTTTATTTAATTCCGATCCTCTAATTCTATTTTTCAAATTTAATCATCTTTTTTTAGCAATTTGTTTTCGAGATTGATGTGCTGCTGAAGTTTACTCTCTTTATATTTCTTATCGAGGATTTTTATCTTTAAAGTAATTTCTTCATCCATTGCAAAAACAAAATCGTAGAGAATAAAATAAAACGCTTTTTGAAAAAAAAAATAGAAATTTTAATTTCTAATTTTAAATGTTAGACTTTGTTATATTTTTAAAAGAAATTAAATTTAAATATTATAATGGAAGATTAGCAACATGTGTATATTCCGTTCAATGGGTAATGAAATTTGAATTCAGTTATTTAAATTACTGACTTTTCTTTCGTTGTTTAGAAAGGACATAAGGACATATTTTATTAAAGTCGCAAATACATCCAAAAGGTAATAAACTCTGACGCTTGTTCAGTATTTTTTAAACGTATCACATTTTAAAGAAAATCGTCATTGATGGTCCGAAAAGGAAAATACGATATAATTGACTTATTATATAAAGTCACCTGTGCAGTTTTTCTTTTCTGAAAAATGATTCGTCTTAAATTGGAGAACGCAAAATCAGCTTCTTCAAACTGGGAACTCGAAAACCAACATCTTAGGCAGGGAAGAAATCATGGGCAAATCATGGACAAACCTGGGGTGGGTTGGAGGTGAGAAAATATTCATTCACCGGTTGAATTACAAAATAATCAAGGGCACATCAAGCAGCAATATATAACGATCTACAAGCTTTGGTGTTTTGGCGGAACATTATGTTTTCTTTGCTCTCCTTCTTTTCCAAAATCCTGCGAACGCCCCAAGAAGGGAGTTTTTAGCATGAAATAGGTATGGAAAAAATGTGCGTTGTTTAACAAAGAGTGCAGGTTCAGTTACTCTTAGCTGTAGTGATTAAAGTTATCCATTGCTGAGGCTTATAAAGCAATTTATTAAACCAAGGCTTTCTAACTGGAAACGTTCCTAATATCAGGTGTAGATCTAGTTTGGGAAAATACTGGCTTTACAGACCATTAATAAAATGGACGATAGCTATGAAACATTGATGTTGAAACAGTGTCTGTTGTGTACTATGCTTAAGGGCCAGAGCTGAATTCTTTCTTGCTTTAGATAATTTCCATCAAGACAAATTTTTGCCTTTAAGGATTATTCTATAGATCTTTCTGATCACTTTCTTTCCAAATCGTCATGATTTCTGATTAGTTTCTTTCCAAATCGTCATGATTTCTGATTAGTTTCTTTCCAAATCGTCATGATTACTGATCAGTTTCTTTCCAAATCGTCATGATTACTGATCAGTTTCTTTCCAAATCGTCATCGTCATTTCCAAATCGTCCAAATAGTCAATCAATCGTCAAATTTCATTTCCAAATCTACATACAGATGTTAGATCGTTAGTTTGCTATAAACGTTTTGAAGACCATCCCATTGAGGAATCTGCTAATAGCTGAAAAAACAATTTGCTGATCGCCATATTTAGGGCCATGTAAAAATATCATCAAGGATAAGGATCAGTTTGGAGATCATGTGAATGAGAACCATGCCAAACTCTCAAGGAAAGTTTGAGAATCATCATATTGAGAACCGTGGCAAAATAATCGAGGGATTATTTCAAGATCACATTGATCGCATCAAAAGAAATCAAGAAACAATTTGAATCAGATTCGGCTCTGAGGGGAGGGAGGGGGCATAACCGCCCTCCTCATTCTGAAAATACTATTATGGGTTAATAGAAGCAAAAAAGGATTAAACTTATGTGCATTTCATGCAATTTTAAAGAAAATTTTTAAACACCTCGGAAACGAAGAGGAAAATGTTATACTGCCTTGAAAAACCACTATCTCCCCCCATTTTTACTTTTTTCCTGCTCTAAAAGAGTTTCTTGCTCCCTCCCTTTAATTTTTTCTAATTCAGGATCTGATTTAAACCATTTGGAACTGCACTAAACTCATCAAGAAATTATTTGAAGATCACAACTAGAATCCTGGTAATGTCATCAAGAAACCATTTTAGAATCATCACACTGAGCGACGTTTGGTGAGAACAAGGGTTTAACTGCCATAGTAAATAAATAAAAAATAAATAACCCCTCAAGCAGCTGCTTGCCACAGAGGTCTGACAGGAGCCTGTCAGTTTATATGCCAGAGTAGAAGGTCTGTGAGGATGGCAGGACCTCAGCAGAAAAACGACTCGAACATCCATGCCTTACCCGGGGCTCGAACCCAGGTCCCTTAGATCAGTAGCCAAGCACGCTAACCACTAGTAAGAAAAAAAAAACAATTCGAGTGTTGTCTCTTTGAACATGATGCAAAAAACGCCCAAGAAAATGGTTTTAGGATTATCGTGTTGAACAAGATACCAAAATAAGAAAGAAACGACTTGACTATTATCCCATTGGGTAACATGAAAAATATCGTCAATAAACTGAGTATTGACACATTATGTGCTGTGCGAGAATAATCACGAAACGATTTAAGGATAATCATATTATACATCTTGAACAGTTTGCCATTGTATAGAATTCATTTCACTTTAGTAATTGTTCCAGGGCTTAGACTAGCAAAGAAACAGTAACTGGACGAAAAAGCAATCCAATGGATGGAATAACCAAGATCTGTACACCATACAGCCACAAGAATGCACTTGTTTATGTTAACTGGAAACATTCTACATCAGAGCAGGAATAAGATCCTCGTAGTCCCTAAGGCCTACGAGGGTTTCTATCGATATTATACGATAGGTTCTAATGGAATCATAGGGTTCTTTAGGCTCTGAGCACTTATATTTCATAGGGTCTAGGCGTTTCTCATTCCTAGGTCCTTCGGCGATGCATTTTTATGCATTTATCGATTTTGATGGGTAGATGGGAGATCGAATTATCCTGAATAATTTCTCTTGAATAGCAAAACAATAGGTAACAGAAGACTTATATAATTGCTCTTTAATCAAGAAGATACCTTTGTTCCAGTTTTTATCAAGGAAAGGAAAAAATGGTCTTTTTTGTGTGTAGACACGGTGCCAATTGTGATTAATTGGATATCATGCGACTGGTCAGCAGGGAAAAGGGACCTGGATCAAATGACGAATAAGATATGTAAGTTTGTGTTGCCCTTTTTTCGGTCTTGATTCCGTTTCAGACCTACCCTGTGACGAACAGTGCTGACTGGCAGCCACAGTTATCATTTCACCCTGTAAGCTGGCGACCCACCGACATTGTCTTGATTTAATTCCGAAAAAGTTTCTTTGAGGACCACTATTAATTTGAAAATTTTTATAATTATATTCATGTTTTCCTTTTTTCAAAACCAAAAGTACAGAACGAAATAATAAAAATTCACACAGTTTAGAAAGAAAAAAATGCATTTAATAAATTCTGCATTACACTCTTTTTATACATTGTGTTTGCAATTAAACGACTAAGAAATATTTAATTGATCACTTGTCTTTAAACGCCCAACCTAACTGATGAAACAACTTTCGAGTTAAAAGAAAAAACGTAAGATTTTTCAGAATGTTTCATTTTTTTAAAACTGTTTTATCGATATGAAATTAATTAAAATTCGAGCAGCGAAATAATTAAATTTTGCACTAAACGGCTAGATTATGATTTCTTTCCTTTGAAAAGTACATTTTCTATCGGTCTCCTTTTTAACTACTTCACTTTTTTGTGCATATCTAAATTTTGTCGTGATTTAATGAAAACCGCAAATCTAAATATTAATTAACTAATAAGCTTAATTTCCCTATGTACAAGATTTCAGAATATAAATCTCGAGTGATTTGCTTTGAATAGAGGCATGTAACTGTATGTAAGTGCATGCCGTCATCAAACACGATTATTTTTCTTTAGGGGTAAGCGTCCTTTAGACAAAGCCTCAGGATATCTGTAACTCAATTGAACAGTAGTACTTCCCCACTATGGGGGAGAAAGGGTCGAGCCATAAGGGCTGACCTTGATCCTGGAGGGTCAGTAGAACTCCAAGCAGACAAGAAGCAGGCTGTTGGCCCACAATTCATTTTTTTTCCCCAGCACTATGCAATATTGTCTGTTAAGATTAGAAGACTGTTCAGTCTGTATCTCCGTGCACTATTTCCTATAAAAAAAGTTGCATTGCATTATCAATCAAATCATTTGTCTCTTTTGATCCTTTTTATATTAAACAGCACTTTTTTTTAAAATAAAACGTGTTTACCACAATTCCATTCTTATTCACCTCAATCGATAGTGAATTACATTTCACAAATTTACCAACCAACCTGACAGAATAAGCGTTTGCTATTTCTGTGACTTTTTCACAGCCTCAGTTTTAGGTATAGTTAATTTTTCCTGTAAGAGGCATTTCTTAAATTTCAGTTATGAAACACTTTAAATTAATCCATTTATTGTTAATATGTAAGCTATCATATTCTTATGCGATAACTCTGTTGAAATCCAAGCATACGTTTTTCATTTGTAGCTTGGTATGATTTTAATATATATTTCTTACTTTAAAATATTATACAATTTACTTGTCGCAGGTATTCTTTATTGCCATCACAATCTTGAATATAAGGCGCTTACATACAGTCGAAAGGATAAAAAAATATGAAATTTGACAATAAATCCTCCAATAGAGAAATGTCCTTTTCGAAAGACTTCAAATTATCCCAGTGATTCTTACGCAACTCTATTCGTTCTCTTGAGGCGGGGATTGGCTATGGGTAGCGCCGCACGCTTTTAATCTGCAGTTCTCATGTTCAAATCCCACCTGGGCCAACTTTACGATTTATCTCCACTAAACCTTCCTGACCTTGGTCATAAAAGGTGATACCGATGGGCTTGGAGATGCAGTAGTCCTTCGGCACGGGAAGTATAGCCATGGTTCCGTGTGGAAGAATGCCATTACCTACGCACCGTAAAAAACATGCTGGATGGCTTTGACTGGAAGCTACCGTATGTCTCCTAACAGCGGTCCAGTGGATTCCCTTCTCCTAACCATCTCTGAGCCATTGGGATCCTGAGCTTATGGCCATTTAGGCCATTGTATGCAAAAAGGGCCGATTAGCGGTTAATTAACCCAACCCTTCTCGTTCTCATCAGAATCATTCAATGGAGGCATATCAGTATATTACATTTAAATTATTTTTCTTTCTGTAATAAATATTACATTAATGGAATCATATTCTAAAAAACTTATCACTGGAATTATTTCGAAATACTAATTTTACCTATCACGATGTTTGTCATCATTTTAACTTTTAAAGAGAAAAGAAGTTATGTTTCCCATTGATCCTCTTAACTGAAAATCAGCCTACTTGGAGATCAGTCATGTCAAGATTGTATCGATGGAAATCTTGTGTAATGACATAAAAAAAAATATTGATTTATCTTCTTGTCATTCCAGTTACTGGCAAAGAGTTAATATTATGTTAGGTATACTTATTTGTTATATTATAATATCATTTGCTTAATGACATAAAGCCTTTCAATATCAAAATACATTCTATTCGAAAATATAGAATAAAAACCCTTACTCTAAATTTAATGAAACTTATTTAATGTACTTCATCAAGACTTAAGCTAACAAGCCGAGAGCCATGCTCGTAATCTGCAGTTTTCAGGTTCGAGTACCACCTTTGCAACCTTTGAGATTTATCCCTCATCCTGCCCTCGGTCAAAAAGGAGCCACTGATAAGCTTGAAAAAGTCGCCGTCCGTCGGATGGGACAAAGCCGTGGTTCCATGTGCAGCACTACCATACCGTGCACGTTAAAGATCATTCTGCATGACCTTGACGGGAGACTACCATCTGCCTTCTAAAAGATGTACAGTGGATTCCATCCCTGGGTGCTTGGAGTCCTTGAGACATGATTATTTGACATTGTGTGCAAAACAAAATGTTGCTCAGAGATAAAACAATCCAACCTGAGATAAACTTCAGACCCATCATAACATTGTACCCCTTCAGGAACAAATAAAACCTGCATGTGCCATATCATTGTTCTGGAATTGGCAATGGGTCATAAGGAAAAGTATTCAGGTACTTGCAATGACCTCTGATCATGATCATGCACCAGTAGTTATAAGGTAACTGGTTTCAACCAAAATAGAATAACAACCTATAATTTAAATGGAATAGCAAACGGTAATTTTTCTGTTACAAACGCCAGATAGTGGAACAAGTTTGGAGTTCCTAAACCACATATAAAACTCTAGAAACCACAGGAAAGCACCACGATCCTGGAAAATTTTTAAAGCATGGAAAGCTAAAACTTCCGGTTCGATATGACTTTTTAACCAAATTCTGATATTCCAGGAAACTTTTCAACTCACGTTTAGAAAAAATTCAGTGCCCATATGAAACGCGATCGATAAGAGGCCTTCGTTCCCATAAACCACTCACTATTGAATTTCTTCGTTTATCATCGATTTTTTACCCAACGTCCATCAGGTGTCTGCTGATGCCGATACGCATTATCACGTGTCCCCCTTTTCCCCCACACTCCCTTCTGCTGATTGTCACTGCCACTGCGGCTGACCTGCAGCAGACAACATCCGTCCGCCACCGATTGTTAAAAATAGGGAATAGATTTTCTCTAAAAGTTACGAAGAAAAGGAAATTAAATGGCATCTAATATTGAAATAGGACATAATGCATTTAAAATATTAAGTACAGTCTATTCAAATTCACGGACTTCCAAAATTCTCTAATTTTCTATCAGAAATAAAGTTAGCATCTTCCAGAGGATTAATTCTCCTTTCCCGGAATTAGAAGAATATTTCATGATATTTCACCTGAAGCTCTAATATTATTATCAGAACTATTAAAAAGAAAATAGAAGTATTAAACTTCTATTTACCTAATCGTTTTGAAAAAAATGCTAAAAAGCGCAACCAGATTTACAATTACTAATGCATTTAGTGAAAAACTATCCTGCTTTGCCTTTTACAAACTGAATAAACGATATTTCAGCGTTTTATAAACATCTAACTCAAGCCCGTATTTAGAAAAGAAATAAGGGGAATAGCCGGATACCTTCATGTATTAAATTTTATCTCCGTTTGTCCGTTAAATGAATTTTTTTGAAAAATGCGTGTAATATATATATGCTAACATTTGTTTCATCTCCATTCCAGTTACTAGCTTTCTTTAAGGGGAGAAGATTCGATCTCAAGATAAGACATGGATGTTTTTCTGTATCCGTCCTCTTGGAGTCTTGTCGATCTTACAACCCTTCTCTACAGCGAATTACATTGACAGTCTACTATTAGCCCTTTGTGGCAAGAATCCGTTTCAGCAGTAATTTGTTTAATCCTCCATATGTCGAGTGCACAGCGTGCTTCACTCCAAATCAAAGGAATGTGGATTTGAGCTCAATGTAAGACATGGGTGCTTTCATACTTTCGTTCTCTTGAAGTCTAGTCATCCTTACAAAATTTTCTATGGCGTATATTAACATGCTCCTATCATACATTTCTGAAAAGCAGTTGTTTAAGAAGTAATTTATTTCCCGATGGCAGAGTGACTAGCGCGCGTGACTGCAAAAGAATCTGGATTCAAATCCTGGATAAGTGATAGATATGTTCTTTCTTGCGTTTATATTCTACTGAGTCTTGCCTTCCTCACATTTTTCACAGACTCCTTTCACACATCTCTGGCACGCAGATGCTTCAAAAGTAATTTTTTTTGTTTTACGGATTAATTGATAAATCTTTTGGCGAAGAACACAGAAGCGCTGAAAAACTTTAGAATTAATTTAGAAGTCCTCTATTCTAAGAATACGGAACTGTCTCCAAGGCATCACAAAGCAAAAACTGATGGTATACATCAACACCATCAGTTTTTTTTTATACATACCAGTGGTTACAAAGTCTTAGTATTTTGTTTATTCTGGTGCTTTAAAAATTATATTTCCTCATTTCATTTATTTATCAATAAAGGCATATGTGTTAAATCCTAAAATTCAGTTAAAAGTGTTTTATGGTCATTGTTTTGACAGCGTAGCATACGCTCCTAGGTTTTAGAAGCCAGACTGATCAGATTCCTTAATCGAATAAATGCAAATGATGTGAGATGAGAAGCAAAAATTGTATATCCCTCTCACCCATTTTATGTTCATCTTTCATCCAAGATTGGTAATGTAACTAAAATAAAATGTAGCCTTCAAAGATAGAAAATAATTTATGTTTGTTAGAAAACTGTCATAGGAAATTTCAACAGTAAATAGTAATTTAGCTTCAATTCTATATTGCCATTTTCAATGGAACCATTGGGCAAAGCCTTCTTTGTCCTACTAAACAGGAAGTATTACAAACAGTCTAATTTATGAATGATAAATAAACTATGTAAGAAGAAATATTACTGCGTTTGGAGAACGATATATTAATAGTAATATAGTACATTCGAATAGCAGATATCGACTTTGCCCCCTTTGTTTACCTATGGAGTGGACTCTTCCCTTCTACCAACATGTTTTCAATGATGATAATTTAATTACTGCAGAACCGCAACAGACAACAAGATTCGGTAATTCTCAGAGATGGCTGAATAGTAGACGTATGCCTATTGTACTCCAAATATTGACATTATAATCATCTGCTATTTAAGCAAAATATATTAATGGTTTTATAGTAAGATATTAAGACAAAAAGGAAAGTCATTAAACGAATTACTGTTACGGGTATTGCAACATAACTCCCTACAAAACTGCAGCTAATGAAACTTGTCAATGTTCGCAGACGAACAGCCTAACAAAAAAGTAGAATTTAATAAATCTTAGGGACATAAAATTCATAAGACCCTAATAATAAATGCATATTTTTTTTTTCATTTCATCACATTTCGTTGTTTAAACCACATGACGGCGGTGGTAATGTACATTTGAAGTGATGGCTTTGGCAAAGAAGTTATGTACTTTGAGGAAGAACATCATACATCGAGTAACTATGTGTCTCTGTTATTTATCCCATTGGGTGTTATTTGCTTCGTGACATAAAACAGAATAATATCAAAATACCTTCTATTTGAAGATATGGAATAAACACCTGTTATTCAGTCATGTTAACTGTACTTCAGTCAAAATTGAGAATTTCCTCTTGCTACGCCTTCCCTTATGAAAAGTTTTCAAAACATGCTGATACCTTAAAGCCATTTTGGCCCATGAAAATTATTTAAAATAAAAATCCCCTCAAGCAGCTATTTGACAGAGGTTGACTAGAGCATGTCAGTTTATATGCCATAGTAGAAGGTCTGGAAGGAAGGCGAGATATTAGCAGAAAAACAACACAAACATCCATGACTTAAGTGGGGTTCGAACCCAGGTCGCTGTGATCAGTAGTCAAACGGACTAACCACTCGGCTACGGGACGGCCGAAAACTGTTAAGGATTGGTAAAAAAAGAAAACACTGTATATCTCTGATATGTCTATTTGATTCATATATGTAAATCTACATATTTTTGCTGTGAAATTCCTCCTTAATTATATATTTACCGCACAAGTCGATCTCATTTACAGTTTGCTTTCGTACCTTGCCTTTAATTTCTACGTTTTACTTCTAGATATTGTTTTGCCGACATCAATGTGGAGGAATGACCACTTAAAAGAAGGAATCCTGGAAATAGGGTGCAATGGTAATTATTGCATGAAATGCAATAAATAGCGAAAGTGTAATATACTATTTCACTTTCGGTATTTATTGCATCCCATGCAATAATTACCATCGCACCCTATTGGTTTTAAATTAGACGAAATATGATTTGTTTGTGATGGAGAGACAATGACACCTCTGTGGATAATACAGCCTCCGAAACAGAATAGCATCTTTACGATGTTCCTGCAAACATAACTGCGACAAATTTCAAGAACCTTTGCGTCGGATGATGAAAGTAAAGGTTTTTTTTTTCGGGTTTTAGATTATATATAACAAAGTTTATTTGTTTATTATTATTTTGTTTTATTTATTGTGCTTAAAACAGAAATGCAATAAAATCTATCATTGGTCTTATATCATGTCTTCTTAACTCTAAATATGTGAAAAAAAACCCATAAAATATGTGTAAAATTTTATATTTAGTGTATAAGTCGACCCAAAAATTAAAAAAAAAATAAAAGCTAAAATGCCGTTTGTGTGTGTGTGTGAGACGCAGTTGCACGTTCCTGAATATAACATTCGAACATCATTCTAAGTGTTGGTTCAGTTTAATATCTACATTTCCATTTTTATGATATTTTGCTATTATATATATTTAATTTCATAAATATTCTTCTTCTTGTACTTTTGCGTTTAGTCCTGCTTAGAGCAGGGTCCTCATTTTTTTTTTGCATCTCGCTCTCTACTCCTGGAGAGCCGATGCAAAGTGATGCGAGTTGGAATAGCCTCAACCGACTTGTCGCATAATCTGACGTTGAGGACTCTGAAGACTGGGGAAGGGACCCATTGGAACAGCTGTTGGGAAGCAGATGTTAGCCTTCCCGTCAAGGCCACCTAGCATGTTCTTTAACGAGCACAGCGTATGGTTCTCCCATACACGGGATCACTGTTTAAAGTCCCATCCGACGGACGGCGGCCTTTCCAAACCCATCGGTGTCCCCTACTGACCGTGGGCAGGGCGGGGAGCTTTGCGCAGATAAGTCTCAACGCTGCCCAGCCGGGACTCGGATCCTGGAACTGAAGATTACGAGCCTGGCGCGCTACCGACTGAGCCACCCCCTCTCATTATTATAATACAGATATTAGTCTGAAATTTGCTCTGTTGGAAAATCTCATAGAACAATCCCAAATAACACTGATATAACAAAATTAATATATATATATAAATTTCACTGAAAATTATTTTCTCTTTTATTTAATTTTTAGTACGATCTACTTGGCAAGTTTAACAAAATGAATGAGAAATCTTTATAATCAAACAACTAAGAAATCCAGACTACTATTAAGAAAACTGTTCTTACGACTTCTTACTTTTCACCGAACCGTTAATCGTTTCCGGATTTCTGATCTGATTTTCTTTATCAGATTTTCTGTTTAATGGTATGGAAGAGAAAATTTATCCCGAGGTTTATCTATCTGGCTTTCTTCAACTATTGAAGGGTAGAGTTTGATTTCAGATTTCCACCACCTCGAAAGATCAATGAAAACGAGTCAAAGTTTTCTTTCTCTTTCTTTTTCGCCACAGTTCAACGATATGGGATTTTTCCACTTCCTATATCTCCACAAAGTTCGAAGCACAAAAAGCGCGGCTGATCATCTGTTAATGGGAAAAAAATCTCTTCACTGTCAATGCATTACTGTGGTGCAGAGAATTTTTCCTATCAGATGGATTTTTTATTATTATTATTCTAATAATTTATTCGAAAGAAAGAACGGATTGCTAACAAAAACTTCACTCTCCTCAAAAGCAAACTGTAAATACAACCCCTTTTTAAAAATAGGTGAAGAATCCATACCCAAAAGATTAATTTATAAAATCACAGACCATATTTTGGGATGTGCTTAATACATATAAAATAAGAGTTTCTAACCGATAAAGAAGAAAAGAAAAGTAAAATAATGAAGCAATTTCTTGTTCAGAAGCATTTAATTTGTAATATACGTATTATGCACGTATGAGTATTTTTTACCTTAAAATATCGATATTTTAACCTGTCAAAAGTGTTCTACGATTGAAAAATCCACTTTAACACTATAATATTCTCATGTTGAATAAGAGTGTATAGCGAAGAAATAAAATATAAGCGACGGCCATAAAATAAAATAAGTTGTTTCTGAAACAAGAGTGAAATTGGGAGTCGCGTCAGCTTACTCATCAGAAATGTTTTTACCTTTAACTACTTGAAAATCCCCAGAATCGAATTCCTTCAATAGAATTCTTTACTTGAAATGGCCCGCAAATGCAATGGCTGTTTTTCTGAATAGGCGTGTTTGGAGAGCAAATTGTAGTTTGCTCTAACCTCCTTAGAGTATTTCATATTTATTTAAGGTAAAAAAATGTCCGAATACCTTGCTAAGTCATAGATTTAGAGAACATTTTCTTCTTGAAATTTCAATTCTATTCCTACATAGGAATTATAGAGCATCATGGTTTTCAATGAACGTCATCTTGGCTTGAATAACTGAAAATGAAGTCTGCATAAAAGGCTACCCTTTATTTTCCATGGACTAAAGGCTATTCTTTATTTTCAGTGGAGTAAAGGCTTCCAACTATGCATATTCTGATATAGTATTATTTGTTCATTTCGTGTTGCATAGACAGGGAAAAAAGTGTTGACGTTTTAACTGTAAAACCCTTTTCAAGCACAATCGATCTGCGTTTATCTTCAAGGATTCATTTTACCATTTTAACAGGTAAAATATTTTGTTCTGAAAACCGAAAGCTCCATGATACCCGTTTGAAAAAAAAAAATTGAAAATAATTCAACCTTCTTTTCATTCATCTGAAATTACTGTATAAGAATCGAAATGTGTATGGTATTTAAATATTATGAAAAGCCTATTCAAACAAATAAGAAAACTCTTTAGTAAAGAATCAAAGGTTAAGTCCTGTAGACATGGGACTCATGAAATAATAAGCTGAAAAAATTGGTTTTGCCATGAGTGGGATTCAAACCCCATGTTTCCAGGGAACATGCCTGTTATGCTACCACTACACCACCAATGGCTAACCTTTTCTCAGCTTATGTGACCTTATAAACTTTCCAGATTTTATTTATTTGATTCGCACAGTGGCGTCATTTATCTGGGAAGTGGACAACTCTGTTGCCTCATACAGATGGAATTAATATTTGTCAGTCTCACTCATTGCGTTAAATCAATATATCAGTAGTAAAGAATCACAGGATATGTATACTATATATAAATAGTCCTGTAGACATGGAACTCGTGAAATAATAAGCTAAAAATTCGCCATGAGTGGGATTCGAACCCACCTCTCCACGACTCTTTTCATGTATTTGCTATTTTTGACGCCTAAATTACATTTCGTAAGTAATTAATTGTTTCATTTTTTTAAACTTGATATGTTCGCAATAAAAGAAATAAATAAATACCTGTTCAAGCAGCTGCTGACAACAAAGGTTTGACAGGAGCCTGTCAGTTTATACGCCATAGTAAAAGTTTTGTGTGGATGGCGAGACCACAGCAGAACGACAGTACAAACATCCATGCCTTACCTGGGGCTCGAACCCAGATCGTTTACGCTAACCACTCGGTCATGAGACGACTGTTCGCAATAAAGGGGTACGCGAAAAGCGTATGAGCACACCTGTAGATAAATTTATTTTATGACTTAATTTCCACAATAAAATAATTTGAAATTTAACAAGTGTTTGGATTTTACATATTTTTTCATTTATTTCGTTATCTTTTGAATAGTCGGCATCATTAAAAAATTAAACCATTTTATTTCCTATATTCCTACTTCCTTTCTCTCGTCATTTGTCAGTTTGATGGTTTGGGTTGCGTAGGAATATGATTGATTACAACAAATGGGAAAATTGTGATGGAAACACAAGAACGTATAAAGGAGCCTAAAGTTGGTCTGATCATTACCATGTTGAAAGTGGCTTGCAATTGAATCTTAGCAAATGCTGTGCTAAAGTTAAATTACTCAATCATTATGATGATCGTGGTTCACTTACGATTCAAATTCAGATAGAATGCGCATTTTAAACAGGTTATTTTTTAAACCAACCATTCTCTTCTGGTAACAAATAATAGTGGAGACCGTCATTTGATTGATAAGGCAATGGAGCTTATTTCTGAAAAGAAAAGTTGCAGGGATAAACTGAATCAACATCCTACTAGTCTAACAGACATAATTACAGAGTGCTTAATAAACATGTAGAAGATCATTTGGAAGCTGTAATAATCTTTGACTCTATAACTTGGATGACAAAGCAAAGGACCAGCTACACAACCCAACAACAGAGAGTTGTATCAGGAAATAAATCTTTTGTGTGGGAAAAACAGACTAGACACATAGTTTGAAGAATAAATATTGCAAGATTATTGAATACGAGAATTATGTTGTTAATGGAAGGTGGGCTTAGAAATTCAGGTTGTTCTAAATCAGACGTGGGCAAACTTCCTCATCGTAGGTGGCCCAATGACTGAGTAGACTATATATTTTTGTAACCAAGGTAATTGCAAATATTGAATATAAGTAATATATATATAAGCCATTATATTTGCACATATACCTGTTTATTATGAAAAAGGAACTTCATTACAGAAAAGAAACAAGAAATTGAAAGTAACTTGATTACAGAAAAGAAACAAGAAATTGAAAGTACATAACTGAGCCGCGGACCAGATGTGACCAGCTAACACGGGTTGCTAATTACAATGAAGTCCCAGTTTTCGAGCACCTATGGGGATTTTGGGATGCCAGATAAGTGTAGTATTTGGTTCCTTGAGACTTGCTCTAAGAAATACCCTATATGATATTGAATTATTGTAACCAATTGAAAAAAAGTTATATACATAAGCTACCCGGATAATAGTAAATCATCAAACGTTTTCATCCCAGTGAAAAACAAACAAACCCCAGCACAGAAATATAATAAAATTATGAACATAAACAAATATATACAGTAAAAATAAGACAAAAAAATAATGTATATATTTTACTTACCTCAAATGGAAATATTCAGAGCCTGCGTTTCCTAATTATTGTTAGCTGTCCTTGAAATTAAACTCTACTAATACACTCTGCAATTGTCTTAAAATAAAACAGTTCACTTAAAACTAAATGTTACTTAAAATTAAAGTTTAGATAGAACAGTTTATTAGATGGATTCTAGATATCCTGATATCTCATCAAGGCCATCAACAGATAATGAAGAACTTTCATGAAGCTGATGTTGAAGATATAGGATCCAGAGCTGTAATTAATGAATAGGTCAGAAGAGTTGGAATTAATAAATGTGGATTTCATGGCTGCTCTTTTGAATAATGTACTTATGTCTGTCTCTTTGCAGGACCTTCTTCTCTCATCCAATACTATATTTTGCAGGATGTTCAACTGCATTACTTGTTGGGCAGAGAATTGTTGCTGTTAAGAAGTTTCAAATGGAGTAGCATTGTTCCATGTAACCTTTTTTCACTAGCTCAATCTCTTCTTCACCCTCTTCGTCAGCAACTTCCTCTTTGTCACGATTCAAACAGCATTAATGACTTCATCTTTGTGTAATGAGAGAGTAACTGAAACATCCACATCAACTTGAAGCCATCCATCAGGTTCTTGTCTCGTTAATTTCATGCTGTCACTAGCAGAGTCATCTAATTCAGAAATTTCATCGAAGTTCTTCTTCTTCCTTTTCTTCTTGGAACATAACGCCAAATTCAAACTTAGCTTTTTGGCAGACATTGTTTTTAAAACTTTTATGTTTTTTTTTTCTTTCGATTTATGTTATTTCGGGATTTATTCCGATATTCCTGATAAGCGCAAGTGTCTGTATTTCTAAATAATACAGTTAACCGTTGCTTTTAATGACGATCGATGTATCATTGGCTTTGATGTAGGCTATCACTATTGAATCACTATTGAATCACGAATTCTATCACTATTGAAGTTACAAATACCTATCTTCCTATACGTCCCTAAAAAGTAGAAAATAAACCTAGAGCATGTCTATGGTGCAATAAGTCACCTAGTTCGTATTTGCTTTAAAGGAAGATAGGGCGCTGATTTACCTACTCGACAAGCTCACTGGCGTCTTATCTTCCTTTGAAGTGAATATGAACTCAGCAACTTATTGCATCACAGATATACTTTAGTTTATTTTCTACTTTTCAGGGCCGTATAGGAAGATAAGTATTTTTTTAAATTTTTAAATTATTTTTTTTAGTGTTTGTTAATTTAATGCAAAATATATTCGCTTATTTTAACGTTAGAACAGAGCGAAAAACTCAAACTAAATGCGGCATAACTCTATATAACAACACGTGAAATGTTAATACTTTCGTTGGACGTATTTGTACTGGAATTGTACCTGGAAAGACGGTAGCACTTGTTTTTACAATGATTGTTGGATACTTTTTATTGTTTTCACATGCTAACAGCACAGAAATTTCAAATTATTGCAAGTATTGACATCATATGTCCTGTAGATTTTCAAGGAAAATATAAGGATCCGATATGGGCTTCAGAACAAAACTAACTTTACTATTCTGACCTTATATCTTTGCCCGTAGTTCTCAAACCGTGGGTCACTTACCCTCAGGGCGGTCGCGAACAACTTGGAAAGGGGTTGAAAAACTTTCATATTTTATATTTGCTAGCATTTCAAGTGTTTTTTTTTCCTTTGCAGATGTTGGTCCTACATTGTAAGGAAGAGAGAAGCGGTGACATAAATTTATTACAATTCTAGGAGAGGTGGTCTCAGTGTCAAAAAGTTTGAGAATCTCTGTTTAAAGTGATTATTAAATAATTTTAAATTTGCCTTGACTATCAATGTAAAAATTCTGCTAAAATAATTAAATATTGCGCATTTTTGTGATTATATATGATTATATATTTAATTACAACTCTTTTTATTATATATGATTATATATTTAATCACAACTTTCGTGATTATATATGTGGTGTGCTGTCAGAAGAACGAACCTGCGAATGTCAAAGTCAAGCTGTATAAACTTCAAAATAGTCAACGTGAAAAATTGCAATTTTTCTACTTCTCTTGCAGATATATAAAATCAACACAAAATTTTAAATTTTTACAAGCATTAATGTCGTGTCAGTTATATTGCAATGTTTTGCAGTCCCGTATCCAAAATGTTTTAAAAAACGTTTTCAAAAAAAAAATGTTACACAGTCACGAGATACATTTCTATGAAGGATTTACGAGAAAGGAAAAGAGTACTTGAATAAACCATTGTTTTTTTTTTTCTCTTTCATTTTATTCGAAAATAATGTTATAAATTGCCACCGTATTACACTTGAATAATTGCTAAAAGATGTGTTTACTGATTTACTTTGTCGGACTATTCTTTAAGAGTGTTTCCAGTCTAGCATCTACAACTTAAAGACCTGTTCTTAAAGAATTCCTATGGGTAAAAGTCTTGACAGCATGAACGGTGTTTCGCCTCTTCAACTGATTAAGTGTAGCGAATGCCTTTGCTTCCATGCTGATGTCAGCTTTCCACGAATACCCGAAATGTTTTCAGGTGCTCTCTGATTTATATCGGCTTTAACTATCTTTGCTGTTTATGTCAGAGACTCTGCAACGAATGTAAGAAATCTCTTGGTTGTTTTTATCTACAGATATATATTAAAGCCCACTGCAGTAAACGTTTCACAAGCAAAGGAAACTTAATGGAGACTGTGTATCAGTATATAAATGTGACGTATGCCAGTTATTTTGATTATTTAAGCAATATTTTATTGCATTGGTTTCAGCCAGTTCAGACTAGAGTTACATTACTTTCAAATATTTTGTTTTTATAAACTTAATATCGGTATAATAGTAAAAATCATTTAATTTCATTTGAAAATTTTAATTTTTCATTGGTTTTTGAAGCTGCACATAATGCACTACAGTTGGAAAATCCATATATGAGTCTAATAATTTTTTAAGTATAATGCGTTAAAATGTCGAGAAATTTTGCAATTAAACTAGGCAAATAGCATAATTGAGTTATTGAAAGCTCTTGCTGTGTTTCATATAAGCGATTAAGGCAAATTATATGAGTGATGGATCTAAAGGGACAAAGGAGTATGCCAGGCCATGTGGAGGCTTAAGGTAAGTAAGTCAGGCCTTTAAGGTTTCTAATAACCGTAAAAAATAATAAACATATGCACTGCCATTAGGGGCGTAGCTATGGGGGGATAGGGGGAGTTCCCCTCCAAAGTTACTAGGAGGAGGCAAAATTCTAAGCGACTTCGTAAAATCTAGGTAAGTTGTAAAAATTTGCAATCTTTTTTGGTAAAATTAAGGTGAATTAGGAAAATCTATTCAACTTGGCAAATCTACGGCAGTTGGGAAAATCGAGATGGCAAATCTAGAGCAGTTGACAAAATTCGAAGCCATTTAGTAAAATACAGGTGAGTTGGCAAAATCGGGATAACTTAGCAAAATTCGTAATGATTTTGCAAAATCGTGCGGAGTTGCAAAATTCAGTGAAATGTAAAAATTGGGATTTTTCTTCTGTAAAATTATGTAGAGTTGGCAAAATTTAGGAGAGTTGACAAATCTTGGGGAGTTGGCAAAAATCAGGTGAGATGTAAAAATTGTTTTTTTTTCCATAAAATTATGGCGAGTTGGCAAAATTGAGGCGAATTGGCAAAATCTAGGGACAGTTGGAAAAATTCGGAGTGACTTGACAAAATGTTGGGGATTGACAAAATTCAGATGAGATGTAAAAATTGTGATTTTTTTTTCTGTAAAATTATGGTCTTTAAATGGTAGCTAGGTAGTCACTGGAAGGAGAGCTATGCACCAATCCCCTGTGATGATTTATAGAACCGGCCAGGCCTAGCAAATAATGTCCGACCCCACATTCTCGTGGTGTAGACCGTTAGTACCTTTCAAAAGAGATATTCTCTTGTGGAAGTGAACGGAAGGGGAGGGCTGCCAGATTAGTGTGGCCTACTGAGCTGGACAACTATGGCTACTTTTCTTTTTTTCTACCCTGCTAAGGAGTGGTTAACCACACAGGGTCCACACTGGTGCTGATCATATAAACCTACTAGACTGGACTGAATTAAGTCTCTAAGCTTGATTATGGATCCTGATTTTTCCTGCACTGGTGGGCTTCTGTGGAGCGAAATTCCGCTGTGTTTTCTGTTTGTTTGTGGGTTGATAGCCCTAAGTGAATAGATTCACAGGATATGTTTATCAGCTGGTGGATAATCCTGAGCAGGGGTCATCTCAGGCACCTGAATACTTTGATTCTACTGGCATCGTCAAATTCTACATTGCGGGAAGTCTTCCGGTGTAGATGGCTTCAGCCTTTAGTGGTGGGGGAACGGGTCTTTGCCCTATGTCTGCGATTAGGGGGCTGTTGATATTTAGTCGGCATTCCCTCTCTCAATAAACACAGTTTCTTTAAACATCCCACTAACCATTTTCTCTACATAGGTAGTTGGAATGTGAGGACTTTGCACAGAGCTTATTCTCTTGATATCCTCACACAAGAATTCCACCAATTGAGATATTCTCGGCTTTCAAGAGACCAGATGAACAGATAAAGTTCAGATTCTTAAATATAATCATAAATTTCTCTTTTCAGGGACGGACGACAATAAGCATCACCAAGGCATGGGTCTGCTTCTCAGTAGACACGCTAGTCATGCTCTTCTATGATATGAGTTCATTAATGAAAGGTTTCTTACAGCAAAATTTCAGACAATCATTAAAGACTCGAATGTTAGGAGATATTACCCTTGCTCTAGGTGACTTCAATGCCAAAGTTGGTACTGACTCTGACCTTTGAGGAGGGGTGATAGGCCCTTTTGGTATTGGTAGCTGCAATGGCAATGGGCAACGTCTCCTACAGGTAAGTAAATTCAATGGCTTCAGAATAACTAACACTTATTACAAACACCGAGACATACATAAGTACACATGGGTTTCACTTGATCAAATGATTAATTATATATTAATTAACAGCAAATGGGCTCGTTCTGTTAGGAATACCAGGGCATATAGGGGAGCTGAAATTGGATCTGACCATTACCTTGTTAAAAGTGTCTTGCAACTTAAACTTAAAAAGTGTTGTGCTAGGATTAAAAATTTTATCTTTAATACTGAAGCTCTGAAAGACCCAGTAATAACTAAAGCTTACCATGATAGGTTACTTAGTAATTATGACAGTTGTGGAGTGCTTTCTACTGAAGTTAAGGAAGAATGGGACCATTTTAAACAGGCTTTTTTGGAAAGTAACAGTACTCTTTAGGGATAAAGGAGCAGAGAAGACAGAATTATTTAAGTGATAAGGCACCTGAGCTTATTTCGGAAAGAAAGAACTGCAGGAATGTCCTTAATCAATACCCTACTAGTCCTAATAGAAAGCATTACAGAGAGCTTAATATACGTGTAAAGGATCAGTTAGCTGCTGATAAGAATCTTTGGCTTGCTGGCTTGGCTGACAAAGCCGAAGAAGCAGTTAGACAGCATAACAGCAGAGAGCTGTACAAGATAGTTAATGATTTTTGTGGTAAAAAACGGACAGGTATACAGGGATTGAAGGATAAACAAGGTAAGGTTATAGAAGGGGAGGATTCTGCATGGCTAAGTGGGCTGAGCATTTCAGTGATGTTCTAAACAATGTGGTTAGTTCTACTCCTATTGTTTGCAATGATGACAGATGCATTGGTGGCTTTAATGTTGGCTCTATAACACAATCTGATGTTATTTTGGCTGTTTCTAAACTTAAACTTCATAAATCCCCATGTGTAGACGAAATTACTACGGAAATGCTTAGAACTGGGAATGTTTCGGTTACCACTTGGATGACTGAAATTTTGAATATCTTTTATGATAAAGGCATGATTCCTAAAGATTTTACCAGAGCTATTGCTGTACCTATTTAAAAAAAAAGTGATCGCAGTTCTTGTGATAACTATAGGGGTAACAGCCTACTCTCTGTTCCAGGTAGAGTTCTTTCCATGATTCTGCTTAATAGAATTAACAATCTGGTTGACAGTCAATTGCGTGATGAGCAATGTGGATTCAAAAGTGGTAGGGGATATGTGGATCAGATATTTTCACTTAGGCAGATTCTTGAGAAATGTTTAGAGTTTCAGAAACCTTTGGTGGCTAGCTTTGTTGATTTCAAAAAGGCTTTCGACTCTGTTGATCGTCATAATTTGTGGTTGATTGTGAATTCATATGGTATACCAGACAAGTTAGTTAACACAATGAAAGCTCTCTATAATAACACTGAGTCGTGTGTAAGAGTTGGTAAGGCTTGTAGTAATTGGTTTATCATTACTTCTGGTGTTCGACAAGGGTGCATTTTGTCACCTTTTCTCTTTAGCTTGGTTATTGATTATGTTATGCAAAATTTACTTCAAGGGAAAGATTTTGGACTTAAATTGACTGGAGATATGAAAATTTCTGTTTAAGATTATGTTGATGATTTAGCCCTTTTGTCAAATGACGTTGATGAGATGAACTCTTTCATTCGAGCTGTTGATGAAACTGGTAGTAGATTAGGTTTGGTTATAAACAGAGAGAAAACTAAAGTGATGAAAATTGGTCAGGCAGGCTGTGATTCAGTTAATCTGAATGGTTGCAGTCTTGAGCAGGTGTCACAGTTTAATTATCTTGGGAGCTATGTAACAGATAATGGTGATGTGCGGCATGAGATTAACAGACGAATAGGTATTGCTGCCGGGACTTTTAAAAATCTATGGAGAGTGTGGAGAAATAGGCGTATACACCTAAAGACTAAAATTAGACTGTATAATAGTTTGGTTCTTTCTAGGGTTAGTTATGGCAGTGAAACCTGGACACTTTGCAAAGAAGATAACAGGAAAATAGATGCTTTTGATTCTAGATGTTTGCGAAGTATCTTGGGCATTAGGTGGCTCAACTTTGTAACTAATGATGAAGTTAGGTAAGAGTCGGCAACCTCCTTTAAGCAGCATATTGTGCAGAGAGAGAGAGACTCCGTTGGTTTGGCCATGTTGCCCGTATGAAAAATTATAGATTGGCGAACAGGGTTATGAACAATGTGCTTAAAGGCCTCAGAAAGAGGAGGAGACCTAGGATGCGGTGGGCAGACAGTGTCAAACATGACCTTTTTAGAATTGGTGTGCAGTGGTCAGATGCAGTAGATGTACCTCAGGACAGACTTGTTTGGAGAACTGAATTGCACAGTCTGGTTGGACCTCCGTAGCCCATGGCTGCTTGATGATGATGATGATGGTGGTGGTGGTGGTGGTGGTGGTGGTGGTGGTGGTGGTGGTGGTGGTGGTGGTGATGATGATGATGATGATGATGATGATGATGATGATGATGATGATGATGATGATGATGATGATGATGATGATGGCAGGTTGGTAAAATCTAAGAGAGTAGGCAAATTTTGGGGATTTTTAAAATTTGAAATTACTTGACAAGTTCAAGAGAAATGTAAAAATTGCGATTGTTTTGCGAATTAAGAGAGGTGGTAAAATCGAGGCAACTTGGCAAAATATAGGGGAGTTGGCAAAATTGGAACGCACTTAGTAAAGGACAGGCGAGTTATGAAAATTGGAATTGGTTTTGTGATTTTAAGGAGAATTGGAAAAATGGTGAACTCTTGGCACAATCTAGAGGGGTTGGCAAAATTCGAATCCACTTGGTAAAATACAGGTTAGTTGTGAAAATTTGAATTAGTTATGTGAAATTAAGTAGAGTTGGATAAATCGAGGAAACAGCAAAATCTAGGGCAGTTGGCAAAATTTTAATCCACTTGGTAAAATACGGGCGTGTTTTGATAATTGTGATTAGGTTTGTGAAATTAAGGAGAGTTGAGAAAATCGAGAAAACTTGGCAAAATTTTGTGGCGTTTGAAAAATTTGCAATGACTTGTTAAATTCAGGAGAGATATAAAGATTGGGATTGGTTTTGTGAAAATAAGGAGAGTTGGCCAAATCAAGGGGAGTTGGGAAAATTCATACTGACTTGCTACAATTTAGGCGAGATGTAAATATTGGGATTATTTCTGTGAAATTATGGCTAGTTGACAAAATTTGGAGTTATATGGCGAAAGTCTAGGTATGAACCTGACGGAGATATAATTTTCTCAGATGGCAAAATTTGATTTTCTAGTTGGGAAATTTTCTAATTCTCCCCCCCCCCCCTCAACGATAGTCCTCGTTACGCCCCTGACGGCCATACCAAAATATTAAAGTTCCAGGTCATCTCAATGGAAATGTAACTTTAATGCTCTATAACTCCGAAAATATGTATTTAATAGAAATAAGTGACTTAATATAAAGATCATAATCAAGTGTATTCAAATCTCGATTTTCAACAATATGTGTTCATCATTTAAGGATATGGAAGCTAGAATAGTTTTACAATTTTAATGCGTCATAAGACTTTACTTCAGAAATTAATTAAAACGTACACAATAATAATTATTTAAAACCATTTAATAAAATATATATGAATTTTAAAAAACCTGTCTTATAATTATTTCAATATTAGACAATTATGAATTATTTTTATAAAACTAGGTATCTCTATCCTGGCCCATTGCCAAATATTCCAATTTTTTAAACTGTCAGTGACGCGCGGAGTTTTCAGAACTTGAGGCAAACGAGATATTAGTAATAATATCCCTTTCCAAAGTTATAACAAACTATTTTTGTAAACGAAGAATTATGATGCAAACCAAAACTAATATGCGTCTATACATGTGGAATATCGCATTCTTAATTACTGTTTTTTTTACGATAGATACAGAGGCAGTTGAATTTCGTTGCACGCTTCGGCAACGTTGCCACGTCTTGAATGTATGGTAGTTTTCGGTAAAACATTTCAAAGAAGTACCTGCATAGACTCTTCGATAAATACTAAAAGAATATCATTGAAAATTGAAATTTAAGAGTTATAATTATTATCTATATCCTTAGTCACACTTTTACATTAAATGTTTATTTTAGAAGTTAAAGCTCTTCGAAATTACATTTCCATTGCCATAAAATGGGTTATTTGCATTGAGTTGTTTTGCCTCTGAGCTAGAATAACCAGATTTAACGAAAACGATCCAGGAATTCTGAAAATTCAGTCTGAAAGAGTGACTTTTCATGATCTTACTGTGTTAAAAAATAACAGAATCTTTTTCATTTGGAATATAGTATATTATATACATTATTCACATAAATAATAACCTTGATATCTAGTAGCACAAAATGAAATTGAATGTCGTAGATTAATTTAAAAAAATCATTTTTTTACGTAAAAGGGAATTTTCTGTAAAATATTTTCATTTTTTGCAAGTTTTGCACTAAAGATTTCAAAAGAGATACAAAAGTTTGTTTTCGATTGCAGCAAAGCCTTGTCACGATGTCCACTTTTATTCGTGATTTTTCATCCTTCCATATCAAACCGATATTTAAATTAGATTTAATTTTTCAATTAGATAGAAAGGGAAATTCTCCTCCGGAATTTCTCTTTACTAATTTCTTCGTTCACAAGCTGAGAAAGCCGCGGCATAACGATCCCAGATGCCGACCGCTGCCAGACCTTCCACAAACACAAACCCATTCGAGGGTCTAAACCCCGTCCCATTACAGGTCAGAACTAAATTTTCTAACGAACATAAGGTTAAATAGGGGGAAACCTGTGTTCGAAATTTGGGTTCTGTTGGTGAAGTATCGGAGCTATAGGGCGCCGAAATCTCTAAAAACAGAGATAAAACGTAATAAATTGCATAATATTATAATTAAGTCGCCAGTAACCATAAAGGTACGCGATGGTGTCAGTAAGTAGAAGAAATCAAATCAAAGTTTATTACATTTACATACATATTTCTTTATTTATGCAGATGAAATAAGTATTCATATATTTGCTTTTGAAGTTATATTTATAACCCAAGAGCAATAACTCCTCTAGATATGCATTCTCTAGTGGTGTCCTCACGGATACCCCTGTCATTATGTCGGAGTTTCTAGCCCCAATTTTTTAGTCAATTCCATTATTACTGAAGCATATTATAAAAGTGTTGCCACTACTATTCTGTTAATAAAAACCTTCTCAGGCAGAAAACAGTCAATTTACTCTTTTAAAAATATCTAAAACCGATTTCCGGGAACATTTTCGAGAATATTTATACGTCTGGGACAGAGCCTTAAATCCAGGGACTGTCCACGGAAAACGAGAACATATGGTCACCCTACACTGAGTCGCGCTTTTGTGCACACAATGGACAAAATGGCCAGGTCTCAAAGACTCCAAAGGCTCAGAGGAAGTTGTAGGGGAGGGAAAATACTGGATAGTTGTTATGAGACAGCCTCCCATCAAGGCCATCCAGTGTGTTCTTTAACATGCACAGTATATGGATTTTCCTGCACAGGGTATAATGTTCCTCCAACTGGAAGGTGGCCTTTCAAAGACCATAGGTGCCCCCTACTGACCGAGGGCAGGGCGCGAAGTTTTGCGGAGATAAATTTCTATGCTGGCCCAAGTGGTACACGAATCTGGGAACTTCAGATTATGAGACAGGCACACTAATGACTGAGCCATCTTATCCCCAATATAACACGGAGATTACCAATTATTTTGGTAAGATATTGTATATAACAAATGATTTGAAAGAATATTTCTGATCGCTGGAAAAGAGGAGAAAAAACACCTTTCTTAGCGAGAATAAATGAAAATACGGTAACTGGATTCTGTCCACTCAGATTTAATCTACTCATTTCTCATCCTTCGTCCTAATTTTGCTACCAAATACTAGCTTGAAATATATACCGGGTAGCGACGTACACAGAATTCTCTTATGGGGAAGGGGGGGGGTAGCTGCAATTTATAGAGTATGTCAGGAAAATATAATTAATATCATCCAAAAGGAAATTGTATATCAGGCAATAAAATTTGATTAATCCTTTAAATTCTGAAGAACTCTAATTTTCTGTCATTCTTCATCTTATTAAGAAAATATGTACCTTATTTTTAAGGGGAAGTCCAGACCCTCTACCTTTGAAGTCATGTTTATAATTCTGGAGAGTAGGGGTTCTCGAAGTGGGGTACGCGGTAAAACATTTTGGAGTACACCGTGAGAGCTCAAAATTCGCTAGATCTAGTAAAAAAATTTATTCCCATTGTTATACTATAACTACAGTTTTTTTCTGTCTATACAAGGGGTACGCCAGTTACATACACATTTCCAGGGGTACGTGAAGCATTAAAGATTGAGAACCACTGCTATAGAATATGTTAATATGATATCTTTGAATTATATAGAGCACTGGTTCTCAATCTTTTATGCTTCATCCTGGAAATGTGTATGTAACTGGAGTACCCCACATATATAGATAGATAAAAGTATAGTTATAGTATAATAATGCAACTTAGCGACTTTGTTACTAGATATAACGAGCTTTGACCTCTCACGGCGTACCCCAAAAAATTTTACCGCGTACCCCACGTTGAGAACCCCTGATATAGAATATAACAAAATTACGACGCACAAATTCAGGGATGAATTCTAGGGTCTAAGAAGAAGAAAATGAAATCCTATAAATAAATCGCCAGAAACGCTTTATTTGAAAGTAATGGCATACAAGCTATTTTGCAGCAGTTGTTATATCCATCAAGCTTTAGCCATATAATATGGAAAGTTTAAAAATATTTTCCCACGATATATTTAAGTGAATTTAAAGCAAAGTTTAAAGAGTAAATCTCAGATGAAAAAAAAAATGTGTTATTGCGTTCAAATTTTCAGTGATTAAATAGAAGGTCCATATCAGATTTTATGGATCCATTTCCGCCATAACGTAAATTGATAAGGCACCGCAGGTTGAAAATACTACATTTAGAAAAGAAAAAGCAGTCTACATATTTAACTTATTAATACGTTGAAATCGTATTCAAAAGTAATGTCGATATAAAGTGAATAAAGCACAAGAGTGAAATGCTATTAAATGCTTTCTTATCGTCTTGCTGAATATTATATTCACAGTTCGCGAAGGCTGTGATCTTCTCTTAGTCATTATCCAATAAATTTGTCGCTCCAGTCAATGGCGCAATAACTTTGATAAATCCATGCACTTGTGGCCTTAAAGAACGCTGCTAATGGTTTTAGTAATGTATTTGTAAAGAATGGATGATCGTAACATTTTCTTTCCCATTCACAAAAGAATAATTAACGGCGCTTGAAATGCTCGAGATCATAATGACTCACAAAAGTGTATGCATCGGCTGCATTGCAACACTTTGCCGTAAATTATTTCTTGACGATTTTATTTTCTGCAGAGATGATTTTATTGACTTAAACTGCCATCGAAATGCTTTTTAATGCTATGCTTAAATTTATAATCTAACAATTTTTACTCTAAGACTCCTGCCTCATTTATCATCTCTTTTTAAAGCTATCTTCCTTAGAAATCGCAAATAAAGTTTCAATTCGGAATACAATTAGAGAATTCTTTTTCCAAATGCAATGTTGGGAAATCCATTTAAACTGCTCCCATTGATTGAATTACAATACCTTACATATCCTATCTAATTAGTTTAATGCCTGACATATGATAGAGCCAAAACTTGAGTAAGAAATCTAAAGTTCGAAACATATTCTTCAAAGTAACTTTGTAAAAGACAAGATATGTAAAACTTGTTCATTTTACTAAATAACAAATAGACTATTTCTATTGTAGTAACATCTAAATATTACATTTATCTCTTATATTTTACAGTTTGTGTATCTGTCTCTTTGTTATCGAACTCTTCCTAAATGCTAAGAGCTAGGACCGCCAAATTTATCCTAAATCTTCATCTCATAGAAATTTAGCGCTCTGTAAGGGTCTGAACCGCATAAAATTAAGCCCACCCCAAAATGTTTGGCGTGAAACGTCTGCCCTTTGATAACGGCTACCTTATGAATATAGAAGTACGTCAGCGAGGGCAGCGCCCCCAGAAATCTCGAACAACTGCAACGGGTGTAATCCTGACCCACAGCAGCTAAGAAACCCGCTTTAGAAATTCTAAACAGGAAGACACAAGTAAGACCAACACACCAAATTTCGGACAGGTTGGTAAAGTACAAGAGGAATTAAAAGAAGCTGAAAACTTCCGCCACTGACGAGATCACTGCGAACGTACAAGAAACGCATGTCCCTTTCGAAATAGTCCTACTAAACAGATGGAAGTTGCTACTTTCAGTAATGTACTCCAAGAAACTAAAATTTGTTCTGCCTGGCATTGGCAGGCCGTATCATATTTGGTCAACTCCTTTCTCCAACAACTTCAGGACATAATTCTACTGCTAATATACCTCCTTGCATTCTGGGGACAGGGGAAAACAAATGCAGTATCACTTTACACAGATTACGATCATATGCAATTGGCGATATTTTTTTACTAAACTCATTTATCATTAGCGAAATCTTGCTACATAATATTCAAGAACTGCATAAGCGTATGAAGTAAAAAGAAAACAACAACACATTTCTTGTTATGTTGTTCCCTACGGCAAAACTTTTTTATGTGCCATACAACTGACAGTATGTTTTAATTGGTAAGCTTATCAAAAATCATAACCACTTAGGAAGACTAATGCATCAATCATTTGACCAGTTTACATTGGTTGTTCTATATTAATCACAAGTCTACTTCATTAAATAGAATCATTAAAAAGTGTTATATTTAAGAATTTACTCGCCAACGGAATTAAATTGTCAGCATACATCTGACGGACGCGGTCAACTGGGCGATGGTAGTCTGGGAGACAGCCAAATGGGCGCCGGACAACTGGGCGACAAAATAATAGATCAAATATGTAATGCAAATAAAGTTTTTACCGTTTTCTTTATTAAAATCATCATATTTTTCTATTGATCTACCCGGTAAATTAAAATAATATTTTTTTTTTGAGAAACGAGTTAAAAAGAACGTTCTAAACATAAAATTTGAAAAATATCGCTTATAATTAAGTTTATTATTATTTTGTAGAATTAAAAAATTGTATACAAGTTATAGTGAAATTTCCCATGCAAAAAATGAGTCAGCTAGTTAATAAATTAGAAATACTTCTAAATCATTTTTGAAATGATTTGCTCTTATACATACTTATTTTACATTCACGGTAAGTTCTTCGAAAACAAATTCTTCGAAAACCAGTTCTTCGAAAACGAATTCTTCGAAAGTAAGTTTTTCGAAAGATCGAAAAAATGGAATTTTTCAATTTATCGAAAATTAGAATATCAGAGGCATATTCAAGCAGGTAAGCTTAGGTCAGATTAGGTCGTTAGGTCTGGATTAGTTTTAGTTTTTTTTCATTTATGTGGAAATAACTCATAACTCATAGTTAATAACTTATATATAACTCATACCTCACAAGGCTTAACCATATTTATATTTATATATATTTTACCAATATTTGCAAAAAATATCCGCGAAATCTTATGCCTGCTAAGCTTGCAAAAATATTTAAGTTTCTGTCGCCCAAATGACGGTCGTCCAATTAACCGTCGCACACTTGGCTATCGCCCAGTTGATAATCGCCCATTGTGAAACGCGCAATTGACCGTCGCCCAATTGGGTTGGATTGGGTTGTTTTACCTATGAGCGGCACTTTTTTGCACACCATGGGCTAAATGGCCAGGTCACATGGACCCCGAAGGCTCAGAGAAGGTTGGGGGAGGGGACCCACTGGAACAGCTGTTGGGAGACAGATGGTAGCCTCCCGTCAAGGCCATCCAGCGTGTTCTTTAACGTGCACAGGGTATGGCTCTCCCGCACATGGGGCCACAGCTTAACGTCCCATCCGACGGACGGCGGTCTTTCCAAGCCCATCGGTGTCCCCTACTGACCGTGGGCAGGGCGGGGAATTTTGCGGAGATAAATCTCAAAATCCCAGGTTCTGACCCAGCTGGGACTCGAACCTGGGAACTACAGATTACAAGTCTGGCGCGCTACCGACTGAGCCCCCCCCCCCCCCCCCCCCAATTGGTGCGCACCGTAAATCTGTATGCAGAAATATATAGAACGTTTTTTGTCAATCGTTTTTCAAATCAATCGTTATCAAATCGTTATCAATCGTTATCATATCGTCAAAAATTTTCATTAATTGTTTTTTACATAACGACAAATCACTAAACCAGACAATAAAGTTAACATTACTATTAAATTATCTGACTAAAATTATAATTCTGAAACCTAACAGTGATTACTTTGCTGATTCTCGCACAAAACTCAGTACTTTTATAGAATAATAGTACTCGATATTTTCATCCTGTAAACTGCTTATTTTTATTTACGTAATCACTGCTGCATTTTTATGGTTATTATTATTATTTGGATTTTTTTCCAATGTAAATATTACCGTGTACACATATGTAATATTTTCTCTTCGTTACAATCTTATGGTAAATAGAAAACACGATTTCTTAGTAAAAATTAGCATGATAACGCGAAATAGCTCTTGTGCATGAAATTTTCGCTATAAATAAAATTTTTAGAAGACATTACATATCCAATATGTTTAACGTTTTATTAGTTTACTTCTTTTAATGTGCCTTGGAATGTCTCTAAATAAACCAGAAAATGAATCAGAAAATTATATTTTGAAAGAAAAATCATTACTGAATGGGATTTCTCAGATTCAGGAAAAAAAATCCGATTTTGTAACTTTAAAAAATACGCAAGGAGACCAAACTTATCCTTATTTTGTATGTCTATGTTTTATGAATAAGAATAACTTTTTATATTAATTCCTCAGTGACACACCGTCAGAGGAAGCTATCAGACTAAACCTCGCCATAGGAAGAATGAAACATGAAGTTTAATAATAATTATAATGATCACAGTCCAAAATTTAGATAAGTGACTAAAAACGAATATTTTTGCTTTCCAGAAAAAAATACTTTTTTTTCCTAATTCTGTGCTATACTGTGTACTCTTTCTTAATGTTAAAACAAAGAAATGCATTTTAATGTCTTCTTCACGGCTCTTTTACTATCCTGCGGTGACTTTCAGTGGCATACTTTGTTGTTTGGGCTGGAGACACATAGATAATAGGATGAGTGAGAGAATGATTGATACGTCCCTAAAGGGATTAAACTGTGGTGTGGAAACTGATAAGAACAGATTTAAATCAAGACAACAATAAACGTAATGAAATTGGTTAACTTTGAGCAGCTCTTGGGCTCAGAATACTTTCAGAAATATTCCCGTTCACTCTAATACTAATTTTGCACCTTGATCTACGCTGACTTCTTTCTTTTTCAAGTACTGCTTCCATGAAATAGTACGAGATAAATGACTAAAGTGAATTTTAATTGAGAGTCGAATAACTTTGTCAGATAATTTAGTTCCGTTATTCTAGCGACGAATGGGAAAATGTTTTTTTTTTAATGTTATGTGAAGACAAAATATAAATCTGCTGCTTCCCACACAGAAAATCTGGTGTGAAGAAAACATATCTCAAACTAAAATTCGTTATCCTGCGATATTCAGAGTTTTCGGCTAATTTTCGAAAAAAAAAATCAATACACTTTTTTTCCGTATTCCATTTTAGAAAATGACCCAAAGTATTCCTAATCAGTCGTCGTTAAGAAAAAGTTATTTGAAGAAGTGTGTAATGGAATAGTTTAAAGAATTAAAGGGGAAATGAAAGGCAAGGGAATTCAGATCTCTATTCAAAAAGATATAAGAAAGTTCTTTCTTATGTCGTCTTTCGGATAATTGAGTCCGATTAGCCTTCTGAATCATACAGTATTTATTCACATCTGAACACGCCGAAAAGGCAAACTGTTCAGCCGTCCCTCAGTTTTTGACTAATGTTTGATTATGCTTTGGCAGGACGGGATTAAGTATGAAGACGTTTACTGCTCTTGATGGATACGATTTGTTATACGCAAAAAGGCAGCAGAAACGCTTAGGGCATTTTTTTCTACCATATTCCACTTCACACGTTTGGCATATGCCCTCTGCAGGTTTGAATAGGGGACACGTAGTTTACTTTTCGATGTTGATCTTTTGGTCTCCTGTTCCAAAAAAGTTTTTTAAAGCTTCATCGAGAATTCAGATATCTAACGGAACTCTGTTATAACTACACGCTCCCTCAATAACTTGTTTCAACGAGGTGAAGAACATGGATCTCTGCAACACTTTATTACACTAGAAATTTCAGCAGAGTTGCTGAAATTGTAAATAAGTTTGATGTAAAAGATTCAACTTTCATAAGAATTGCAGAAGAACGGTTGTCACACTTTCCAGAAGCCATTACTACTGCTCAGTAAACGAATGAGCCATTGGTAAATTCTTTGAAACTGGTTAACTATTTGATGAAAGGTATGTGTGGCTTTCCTGGAGATAAGGGTAGGAATGTTATTGAAAAGGGGATAGAGTGCTTCCTGCACACTACCGTTTAGAAAAAATTGGTAACATTGTGAAACATTTTGTAAAAGAAAAACACTGATGCGTTTGAGGTGAATCCCTTAAGAGTTTCAATCTTTAAGTATGACCTAATAACCTCAGTAGAAAGACAATTTTTTGTTATGAAAACTGTGTAACTTATAGGAGACAGAGGAATGCTTTGAAACTTAACCAGTAGATCAACCTACTCTACCCTCCAAAAAGTATCCGGACACACCTAGATTTCCCAATGATGTCACTGCCACCCGCTTCAATAACGTATCTGCCTCTCATTGGGGGCACTATGGCACACTATTCTCCTAGGTAAGCTTTCCACCAGCGGACGATAGGCTGCAGCCGCTATAGACCGCCATTCCTCCTGCAGAACAGTCATCAGTTCAACTACTGATGTGGTACCTGTTTTTCTGGCCCCTCAACCAACGTTCCAGTTCATCCCACAGGTGTTCGATAGGGTTCAAATCGGGATTCTGCGCCGTCCATTCCAATTTGTATGCGTTCATATCCACGAACAACTGCGTAACAGCAACTGTGCTATTGCATTATCCTGTTGAAACAAGCACGGGTCTGTACCAAAGGTCTGCCACATCGTAGGGAGCATGGACTTGTCCAAAATGTTAAGGTAGAAATCGGCGTTCATAGTTCTTAACGTAATCACCATAGGTCTCAGCAACAGATGCTGACGCGGCCTCTACCAAAAGTTTAATTTAACTTTTTAAATGGATTTGATAATAGTCTTAAGTCATTTTAATATTAACCTGCGTGTGTACACTTGTAATTTATATCTTATAAATTTGTTGAAGGTAACAAATAATTTTGTTAAATGTGTATAATAAGGAGTCTTTGAACTAACTTTGATTACCATATAAAAACTAAATTGTTGTAACCGAATTTCGCTTAATGACGCGTTATTACTGAACCAATTAGTGTTTTTAAGCTGGGCGGATCTATGTTATTTGGTATTATTAAATTTATAAAATTGCATAAAGAATCCTAGAGTGATCATCTTATTGACAATGTTAAATATATATCTGTGTAATATAGTTTTCAGTTATTCTTCACTTAAAACAAATGGGTTGGGATGTACTTTCCAAAATGCAGCTGAAATAAAAATAACCAGTAATAGATACCATTACCTAATTATGACAAATATGGATTATTAACTTTCATGTTGTCAAACAAAAATTCCTCTATAAACAACTAGCATCCCTTATTTTAAGCTAGCTGATCATACCCGGAGCTTCCCGGGTGTAACTTTTAATATGTATATTCTTATTTTCACTGCACTAAAGGTAAATTTTGTAAGATCCTTTGGCACAGATTTTCAACAGGACGAAATTTGCCCGGATCGTTGTTGACGTCAACGAGCACTCCTCATTGCCCGTGGCTTAGTTTCTGCGTAAGCTATTGAGATTTTATTTCCATTACCATAGATTTGCCGCCCTACGGCTCCCGTGATATTCATTCGCACGGTCCATATTGCCTGCACAGCGTCCCCGTGTAGCTTCGTTTCTACACAAATTGTGACAGCTCGTGCCTTACTTTTAATCTGCATATTCTGTTGTTTCCTGCACTAAAGGTTAATGTTGTGACATCCGACATTTTATCACAGTTTGAACACGAGGAATTTCCCGATGTTGCAAAGGTTATTGCTGACTCGGCGCGTGCTCTCAGAGGCCGTGACAAACGATCGAGATATTTCTTTCGTCAGAATTTGGCATTCTCTAATTCCCGACGTACTTCACTGAAAGGTTCCAAATTTCGTAGGCGGGTTTCCCCTTCCCGACCCCATGTGTGGTTAGGAAATCAGGTCCTTAGCTGCAATGAAACGCCTCAATAATGGCTTTGGAAATGTGGGGAATCTGGCAACGGCAGTAGATTTAAATGCTATTTTAACTCTTTACTTTCACAGTTAGGGAGCAGTAAATGGCAACAGTAAATTTGACAGCGATCTCGTTTCCCGTAGGAATATCATGGTAAATAATTTTGCTTCTATCAAATTCCCCGTTTGGATTTTCGACCCGAAATTTGGCACTGCAATCCAGACCACAACCGGAAACATTCCGTGAAAATTTGGAGCTTGTACGCTGATTTCCCGATTAGTTAAAGCTGCCACAGACAGACACGCAGACAGACAGCCATGCAGACAGATAGACAGACACACAGACAGATTTCCTAACCATACAGACGTGCAGACACGCAGATGGATAGACAGACAGACATGCAGACACGCAGATGGATAGACAGACAGACACGCAGACATGCAGATGAACAGACAGACAGACAGACGTGCAGACACGCAGACAGATATACAGACGTACAGACATGTAGATGGACAGACAGACAGACAGACAGACACGCAGGCAGACAGACTGATACACAGAAATGCAGACAGACACGCAGACAGACATATTCTTTTATTATATAGATGACTCTAATTTTCAAGCGTGTGCTCGATCACTTGTGTTTCCATCGTAATTCTTCCGGTCACTTGTGTTTCCATCGTAATTCTTCCGCATCTAGTTCCATATTAGCCTTCTTCAAATGACCTTTCACTAAGCACAATGGAATACAAATTTAAGTCCGCTTAATTAAAACTAGAAATGTTATCCATTTCTTGGAAGCAAAAATAATACTTCTAGGAAAAATCCTTAAGAACTCAACCTTTCCATTGGAAATATTCAAGATTTTCGTCAACTACGTGATGACTTCGTCAACATCAGTTTTATGCATTTCAGCAATAACTTGCCGATACGCCTGGAGGTTTGGGAGCCTTTAATATTATAAAAGATCTTTAAAATAGCTTTGGAACGTGGTAACACATGCGACATTAAGGCCAAAACAAATTATCTTGTAAATTACTGTAGCAGAACTAGCAATATATAAAACAACCTCATAATTATTCAGCTTTCCTCGGCGCAACAGAACACTCTCTTTACAGTCTGAACTCTTCAAACACCGCAGACCTTCCTGTTTGTTACAGTCCATTATTACATGATACAAGTCTCCACTCTTGTGTTGCGTATCAGTATTATATCCTTTTTTTCGTGCTTTTTATTAACAGCATTTAATTTTTCATTCTTAAGGTTTCCACTTTTTTAAGTTCTTTTTTTCTGCCTCACACTTTTTACCCGCTTTTGCTGCATGTACCGCATATTTCTAACTGTTGAGGAGTAGTCAACTTCACAGGATATTTTCACAGGGGTGACGAACTTTTTTGAGAGCGTGTGACTAAATTCGCAATAATCTTCTTAAAAATTATCAAGCGGGACCATGGAAATTTTGAGTAGCAAATTATCATTTACATAGTTTTAAAAGAGACGATTTTTTTTTTATTTTTTATTTTTAATAATAATAACATTTATTTAATACATAATACATCCGATTGCATTGGTCCAGCCCAGTGGGCACAAATATTACAATTGAATCTTACAGAAATCCACAAGTGTTAATAACTCGCCTGTGTAGTTTTATCATATTTCATATATATATATATAATTTATAATTTTTGCAACAATAGTCAATAAATGTTTTAAGTATTTATAAATTAATCGAAGAATAAAATAATTTGAACAATTGGACACAAAATATTTAATAAATGATTAAAAATTATGAAATTTAACAAAAAAACTCAATGTTATCAATATCTAATAGCTATTTACGAAGATTTGAACCAAACTATGCAAAGTTAATTATATTTACCGTATTATATTTACTGCAAGGAAAATATAATATTTTAGTCACAGTTTTCTTAGGTAAGAATTCAATGAGATTAATAGAGTTACTGTATTTTGTGTTATAATTTGTAAATTTTATATTTGGTTCTGACCAATTTTTAAACAAATGTTTTAAAATTGAATGCATATATAATTTTCTAACTGTTAAAATATCAACATCTTTATAAACGTTTTTAACATTTTCATATTTTTCTTTCTTTTTAATATGCATTTTATAATTTTATTTTGACTACAATTAATTTGTTAATATTAGTATAATATGTGCCACCCCAAGAAGTAATTCCATATTGCAGATACGATTTAACCCAAAATTTATATATCATTTTTAAAGTTGAAATGTTTACAAATTGTTTAATATAATATAACCGTGGTGTTACGATATTTATCTTTTTAATAATATTTGCTATATGTTCCTTCCAACTTAATTTACAGTCTATATAAACACCTAAATATTTAAAACAATCAACTCCTTTAATAGGTAAACACGAACAATTTTTACCAGTACAATCAAAAGCATGATAAAATATTTTATTATGTAGAATATCTCATTTTCCTTTTAAACTGAAATGGATATATTTTGTTTTATTGATATTTAAAAGTAATTTGTTTTTTTAAAAATCGTTTTATAATTTTAATCATATTTAAATTTATATTAATTATTAAGGAATTTAAATCTGTAGCAGTATAAATTAAAGCTGTATCATCAGCAAAAGCAATTAAATTTCCTATTGTATCAAGTTTACATAAATCATTTATATAAATTAAGAATAAAAGTGGTCCTAAAACTGAACCTTGAGGAACACCAAACTGTACAGTTTCTTCCATATTAATAATTTCATCTATTTTAACTACCTGAACCCTATCATTTAAATGACTTTTTAACCAATTATACATTCTTCCTCTAAATCCATATTTCTCAAGTTTAAATAGCATTATGTCATGTGGAACAGAATCAAAAGCTTTATGTATATCCAGAAAAACAATATCTACTTTAAGGTTATCATTTATTCCTTTATGAACTGTTGAAATTAATTTTAAAATAGCATCCTTTGTATTTCTTTTTTCCCTAAATCCGAATTGATTTTCAGCAAAAAAATTTATCTTTGTAAGAAACTTTACCATTTTTATATTCATAATTTCTTTAAAGATTTTTGATAAATTTGATAGTATTGAAATTGGTCTGTAGTTCCCTAAATTTTTTCGATTACCTCCTTTATAAACCGGAATTACGGTAGTCTTTTTTTAAAACAATTTGGAAACTGCCCTCTGATATAGAAAAATTTATTAAATGACATAAAGTCTTAGAAATATATGGGCATATATTTTTTAAAATAAAGGGCGATAAATAATCATTTCCTGTAGCCTTTTCTATTTTTAGTGAGTTTATTGTCTGTATCACATCAGTTTCAGTTACATAATCAATAAAAATTGATTGTAGGGTGGAATCTAATTCTGTTAAATTATATGTTTCATTTAGTGGGATAATTTTTATTAAATTCTCTATAACACCAGTAAAACTTTTATTAAATATATTAACAAATACCAAAGGATTATCATGGAAATTGTAATTTAAATTTTTGCAAATTATTTCCGTAGGAAATATCTTATTTTTCTTGTCAACACCAGATAATTCATTAATAATTTCCAATTGTTTTTTCATGTTTCCAAAATTTTTAGATATTTTATTTTTAAAATAGTTTGATTTTGCCTGCCTAATAAGGTTAAGTAATAAGTTTCTATATTTAGTGAATTGTTCCCTTAAAATTTCATTTGAAGGTTCTGCCTTACATAATTTACACAATTTGTTCCTTTTTTCTATCGAATTTAATAGCGCATCTGTAATCCAGGGTTTTAATTTTTTCCGAATATGATGATTATATTTAATATAACGCGAAATTTCCATTAGATCCTGTAATTTTTTTATAAATAAATCAAATTGAATATTTAAATCAGTATTTTTTTATAATAAATCCCAATCGTAATCTAATAATTTATTTATTAATATATTCAAATCTGTTTTAAATATTTTTTTTTATTATTCATTTCAATTTGATTTGAATTCAGTTTTAAATTAATACCTAGGTAATAATGATCAGTTATATGTGTTTGAATAAAGTAAGTATTTAGTTTATTTGGATTTGGTATTCTTACAAAAATATGATCTAAACATGTTTTGTAGTTTCTCTAGTTATTAAATTATTTGCTACATAGAATCCTTGGTGATTAATCAAATTTATATATTTTTCGCTTATTTGATCTCTAGTTTTGATGTCTATATTCATATCACCACTTATAATAAGATGATTTATATTTATTGTATTTTAATTTACATTTAAATTCTTCAATAAAATCTGATTTTGAATAAATATGTGATTTATAAAAGGCTGATAAAGTACAGATAATATTACCAAACTTAAATTCCATTTGTACCAAGTCTGCATTTGTGAACATAGTGTTACAAGAAATAACAATAAATTCATCTTTTATGTACACTAAGACACCTCCAGCTCTCTTTTCTAATTGGCATTTATAATAAATATTATATTCCTGTGATTTATGCAATTGTATTTCATTTTCTTTTATCCAGATTTCAGTTAAAACAATTATATCTGGATAAATATCTGTAAGATTTAAAAGTAAAGAAAAATGATCAAAATTTTTTCTCACACTTCTAATGTTTCCCACAATGATATTTAAACCCTTTCCCCAAGTATAATATTTTTATCACCTACATTTTCTCCTGATATGACATTTATTTTAAAACGATTTGTTAATAAAGAGTTTTCGAATATACTATTTGTCTGGTTAAAATTTAATTGATTTTTTTAAAATTTCATCTGAAATATTCATATTAATATACTAAAACATATATTAGTAAAACTAAACTTTAAACCTAACTAAATCATCTAAAGTTTTTATTCTAAATACCTTTGCCTTTTCCTATTTCCGGATGAAGATTTTGCCATCTCTAACCCAGACATATTTGAAGTTTTGTTCTTGTTGTAGTTTTTTACTTTCATGTAGTAATAATTTATTGTCTTGGGTCAAGTGTTCATTTATGAATATTTTATATTCTTGAAAACCTCGATGAATTTCTTTAGCAAACAGCTTCTTTTTTATTTTCCAACCAGCAAGACAATGATCTTTCAGTTTACGAGATGCCAACTGTACAATGATTGGTTTACGTCGTTCTTTGTTTCTAGTAGGAACTCTATGAGCAGCTGGGATATCATTACTATTTGCATCTATTTGTAATGCGTTTGCTGTATTTAAAACAATTTCTTCAATATTTTCATTTGCTGTCCCAGGCACTCCAATTATTTCCAAGTTTTTATTTCTGCTTACCTGTTCAAGTTCATTTACCTTCCACTTAAGTTCTTTCATTTCATCAATTAAAGAGCAATTTACTTTCATTAATGTTTCGTTTTGTTTTTGAACTTCTTTCATCTGTTTGGTTAATTCTGAAAATATTTTCAAAAATTCATCAGTTTTTTTGAACAGTATAAATTGCTCTTATTGTATTCTCCAAATTCTTTTAATGTCTTTCTTTAAATTAGTATTACTCTGCAGAAATTCTTTTTTGAAAGATGTCATGTGTTTATCAATTAGATATTCAACATATTTCTCTTCTTCAGATCTACTCTTATTTTCTCGTGTAGAATCTTTAAAGTTTGAAATGCTATGAAATGTATTTGAAATCTTCTGCTAATTGGTGTGCATTTGATTTCGTGTGAAAATGAATAGCCAAGGCGATAAAGCGCACGGTCATGGAGGCTAGGTCTCGGTATCTAATAAGATATTTTTGGAATGATGTGTATATATGGGTGAAGGAGGGGAGCAACACTCACGCTTCTAATTCTTCTCTTTGAATTTAGGGGTCCGTGGTCATATTAACTGAAAATATAGTCAGAAATGTTAATGATATATATTAATTTATATTTTGTATACATAAAATTTTGGAAAGAGCACTAAAATAAGAGGAAAAGATATATACTGGAACTGCGTTTAAGTTCATTCTGCTTCGATCTCACTACGTGACCATCTCGCAAAACGTAAAATATTCATTCATGTATTCACAAGGTGTAGGTTATTAGAAAAGTAATAATCTGAATAATCGTTGGAATCAGTGTAATTGTCCGAAATTAGCGTCACATAAAAGTAACATGACTCTCTCATGTAATATCAATGGAAAGCTAACTTTGAAACTCTTTAACTTTTAAAATCAGTGTTTTGTGAGAAAATGTGGCGCTGGATAATTCAGCATTTAAGCAGGTATGAAAGATTAAATCTTTCAGAATAACAATCTGTTTTAAGATATTTTACAAAAATAAGAATATTTAAGAAAATATTTTCATACACTTTTAAAATATGTAATTATATGCGAATTGGTTTGAAATAATATTTCCTATTTCAGTTACAATTACAACGTAATTGTAACTGAAATAGGTTGTAAATCAAAGTTTAGATTTTTATAGGTCAAACTTCCATAACTCTTTAAATACTGAAGGAATATTATTGAAAATGGATATTTAGATAGAAACGATTTCATAACTTTAACTTTGTTATGTTTTCCTCTAAAACTATTATTTTAAAAGTTACAAGACTTCGAAATTAAAGTCCCAATGACATAACATGGGATGGGGTGCTCATATTTCGATGATCCATTAGAGTATAGTTCTGGTAGAAAAATTCCACTAGCAATGTTAAACAATTGTTACAATGAAAACAGAAAAAAATTCGATCCGGAATTTAAATTTGGCAGTACCTAGATACCGTCAGAGAAATTACCACCAGCAGCGTCAAATTATGGCTTAAATAATAATGCGATTCAACATTATTCAAGAAACAAAAAACTGGAATATAGTACTGAATTATAGAATATATCTATATACATATAAAATCCTCATACAGCAATAGACTACGGAGGTTCAGCCATTTTGTGCAATTTAGTTCTCCAAGCATATCTGTCCTGAGCTACATCTGCTGCATCTGGCTACTGTACAGCAGTTCTAATAAGGTACTGTTTGACATTGTTTGCCCAACACATCCTAGATCTCTCCCTCTTTCTGTGGCCTTTAGTTATACTGTTCACATCCTATTCTATAGTTGTGATACATACGGCCAACATGGCCAACCAACGCAATGGTATCTTCACAATATGCTGCTCAAAGGAGGTTGCCGACTCCTTTGCCTAACCTCATCATTAGTTACAAAGTTGAACCACCTAATGCCCAAGATACTGCATAAGAATCCAGAATCAAAATCGTATAGTTTACTGTTATCTTGTTTACAAAGCGTCCAAGTTTCACTACCATAACGAACCCGAGAAAGAACCAAACTATTATACAGTCTAATTTTAGTCTTCAGGTGTATACGTCTATTTCTCCACACACTCCATAGATTCTTGAAATTCCCGGCAGCAATCACTATCCGTCTGTTAATCTCATGCCGCACATCATCAGTATCTGTTACATAGCTCCCAAGGTAATTAAACTGTGACACCTCCTCAAGACTGCAACCAATCAGATGAACTGAATCACAACCTGCCTGACCAATTTTCATCACAATATTTCTCTCTGTTTATAACCAAACCTACTCTACTACCAGTTTCATCAACAGCTCGAATGAAAGAGTTCATCTCATCAATATTATTTGCTAAAAGGGCTAAATCATCAGCATAATATAAATCAGAACTTTTCGTATCTCCAGTCCATTTAAGGCCAAAATTTCCTCTTGAAGTGAATTTCGCATAACATAATCAATAACCAAACTAAAGAGAAAAGGAGACAAAATGCACCCTTGTCGAACACGAGAAGAAATGCTAAACCAATTGCTACAAGACTTACCAACTCTCACACACGACTCAGTGTTATTATAGAGAGCTTTTATTATGTTAACTAACTTGTCTGGTATACCATATGAATTCACAATCAACCACAAATTATGACGCTCAACAGAGTCGAAAGCCTTTTTGAAATCAACAAAGCTAGCCACCAAAGGTTTCTGAAACTCTAAACATTCCTCAAGAATATGCCTAAGTGAAAATATCTGATCTACACATCCCCTACCACTTCTGAGTCCACATTGCTCATCACGCAATTGCCTGTCAACCAGATTCTTAATTCTATTAAACGCATTCATGAAAAGAACTTTCCCTGGAACAGAATGTAGGCTGATACCCCTATAGTTATCACAAGAACTGCGATCACCTTTTTTGAAAATAGGGATAATAATAGCTCTGGTAAAATCCTTAGGAACCATGCCTTCATCATAAAAGATATTTAAAATTTCAGTCATCCAAGTGGTAACAGAAACATTCCCAGCTCTAAGCATCTCCGTAGTAATTTCATCTACACCTAGGGATTTATGAAGTTTAAGTTTAGAAACAGCCAAAATAACTTCAGACTGTGTTATAGAGTCAACATTAAAGCCACCAATTCATCTATCATCATTGCAAACAATGGGAGTAGAACTAACTGCATTGTTTAGTTCCTACAGTGATTAGAACATCATTGAAATGCTCAGCTTTCAGAAAAACATCATTGAAATGCTCAGCCATGCAGAAATATCATCATTGCAAACAATGGGAGTGGAACTAACTATATTGTTTAGTTACTACAGTGATTAGAACATCACTGAAATGCTCAGCCCACTTAGCCATGCAGAATCTTCCCCTTCTATAACCTTACCTTGTTTAGAACTTCACTTTAGTTACTAAAGTGATTAGAACATCACTGAAAGGTTCAGCCACTTAGCCATGCAGAAATATCATCATTGCAAACATTGGGAGTAGAACTAACTACATTGTTTAGTTACTACAGTGATTAGAACATCATTGAAATGCTCAGCCCACTTAGCCATGCAGAATCCTCCCCTTCTATAACCTTACCTTGTTTATCCTTCAATCCCTGTATACCTGTCCGTTTTTTAAAAACAAAAAACATTAACTATCTGGTACAGCTCTCTGCTGTTATGCTCTCTAGCTGCTTCTTCGGCTTTGTCAGCCAAGCCATCAAGCCAAAGATTTTTATCACCATCTAACTGATCCTTTACACGTTTATTAAGCACTCTGTAATGCTTTCTATTAGGACTAGTAGGGTATTGATTAAGTACATTCCTGCAGTTCTTTCTTTCTGAAATAAGCTCAAGTGCCTTATCACTCAAATAATTCTGTCTCCTCTACTCTTTTTTCCCTAATAGAGTACAGTTAGTTTCCAACAAAGCCTATTTAAAATGGTCCCATTCTTCCTCAACTTCAGTAGTAAGCAAACCATGACTGTCATGAAGACTAAGTAACCTATCATGATAAGCTTTAGCTATAACTGGGTCTTTCAGAGTTTCAGGGGTCTTTTCTGGGTCTTTTCTAGGTCTTTTCTAGCTTCAGTATTAAAGGTAAAAATTTTTAAACTATTATAACACTTTTTAAGTTTAAGTTGCAAGACATTTTTAACAAGATAATGGTCAGATCCAATTTCAGCTCCCCTATATGATCTGGTATTCCTAACAGGACTAGCCGATTTGCTGTTAATTAATATATAATCAATCATATTCTTATGAAGCCAGTTAGGTGAAACCCATGTGTACTTATGTATGTCGCGGTGTTTGTAATAAAGTGTTAGTTATTCTGAAACCATTGAGTTTACTTGCAGCTACCAATAGCAAAAAGCCTATCACCCCTCCCCAAAGGTCAGAGTCACTAACAACTTTGGCATTAAAATCACCAAGAACAAGGGTAATATCTCCTTTCTTGACAGAATTCAAAATATCCTGAAGTTGTCCGCAAAACCTATTCTTCTCATCATCATCGGCATCCTCAGTGGAGGCATAACAGCAGATAACATTCGTCTTTAACGCTTGTCTGAAATTTTGCTGTAAGAAACCTTTCATTAATGCACTCATATCCTAGAAGAGCATCTCTAGCGTGTCTGCTGAGAAGCAGACCCACGCCTTGGTGATGCTTATTGTCGTCCCTCCCTGAAAAGAGAAATTTAAGATTATTTTTAAGAATTTGACCTTTATCAGTTCATCTGGTCTCTTGCAAGCCGAGAATATCTAAGCTATAATGGTGTAATTCTTGTGTGAGGACATCAAGAGAAAAAGCTCTGTGCAGAGTCCTCACATTCCAACTACCTATGGAGAAAAAATGGTTAGTGTGATGTTTAAAGAAACTTTGTTTATTGAGAGAGGGAATGCCGACAATATCAAACAGCCCCCTAATCGCAGACATGGGGCAAAGACCCTTTCCCCCCCTACTAAAGGCTGAGGCCATCTACACTGGAAGACTTCCTCCAATGTAGAATTTGACGATGCCAATAGAAGCAAAGAGTTCAGGTGCCTGCGATGACCTCTGCTCAGATTATCCACCAGCTGATAAACATATCCTGTGAATCTATTCACTTGGGGCTGTCAACCCACAAACAAACAGAAAACACAGCGGATGATTTTCCCTCCACAGAAGCCCACCAGTGCAGCAAAATCAGGATCCAAAATCAAGCTCAGAGCCATAATTCCGTTCAGGTTAGTATATATGGTCAGCACCAGGACCCTGATCATTACATACAAATCTGAACTACCTAATGTCTAAGATACAGATTTAAGCATCTAGAATCAAAGGAATCAAGTTTTCTGTTTATCTTGCTTACAAATGTTTCCAAGTTTCTAAGTTTCACTACCATTACTAACCCTAGAAAAAAAATCAATCAATTATACAGCCTAATTTCAGTCTTTAGGTGTTGTGATGTTGCTTCTTCGTTTGTAGGTCTATTGGGACCACTTAGGAACGTCCCCTCGGTTCGATCGCAATACGCGATGAGTGAAAGAGTCTTTCGGAAAAAAATCAAAGATTTTATCACAATTGCAGGTACTCAATACTGAGGCTGCTCCCCAATAAATTGGATCAACTTCAGCCTTTACTTTAAAATAACAAATATTTATTGAACCTTCCAAACATGCTTGATGGACAAGGATATATGCTCAATTACATAGATTACAACAACACCAGCTTACTATGCCTGTTCAGCTGTATTCACAGAGCCCAATGCCGTTATTACCAGTCGGCATTTCCCAGCTTTACAATTCTTCGTCTGCACGCTTTCGTTCCTCGACTGGCTCTGTCTTCCTCCTCGTTGTTGCCAACACTTTCTCTTTCTCTCTCCGCCTTGACCATCTGGGAAGCCCGCCAGCAGTGGGGTGACCTCCATCCCCTCCGGGCACTGCTACTTCAATTAACTCTCCAGATGCTGGGACAGAGGGCCTCCCACGTAGCATATGACTTGTTGGTGAAATCCAAAATAACATACAAAACATGAACAAAAATAATATTTAAAAAGGCCTCTAGCCTGACACCTCCCTGCCAGAAGTCAGTAGTTAGTCCTGTTAACTGCTGACTAAAAAGTCAAGTTGAACGCTGAAAATTAGAGTTCATTTTCCCGTAAACCTGAGAGTTTAATGCCACAAAATTCAGAGTTCGAAATCGCTTTAGGAATTCTATAAATTCTCTGCGAATTGGCACATCTTTTGCACATCTATGTACACTACACTTAAATATAGAAGAACTTCTAGGTATATACCGGTGCACTGAGTCTAAATATTCTCTTTGCTCCAAACAAAAAAAAACCTGGTGACTGAAGTAGTTGTCCGAGAGTAAACAGTTTATAAATTAATTCTCTCACTAATAACTGTCTTTGACGAAAGTTTGCTGTACTGGCGGTGTTCATTCATTCACAGGTGACATCCCAGGTGAAAGGCTATGCACACCTTTTTTGACTACCTAGATATCACCTTCCCGTACGTACCCTCTGACTCTACAGGCTGAAAGTCGTCGACATTGGCGTCGGCCTGACCCATTGTTATCTCCAATTGCCATGTTCGCCCCCTCCCCTGCATAATTTTGATCATCGTAGACATCGAGTCTGACAGATTTCTGCACATGTTTGGGCTGGGAGATAGGACGGCGTTGATTGGACGGTCTCCATGGAGCATACATTTCCCTTTTTCTAACTGGAATTTCTCTACCTCTTTCATAGTAGCTTCCTCTATTGGCCCACGGCTCATGGATTTTCCTCCTGGGGTTACCAGTTACATGCCTTCTCTCCTTCTTTCTAATTAACATACCATATGCTTCCACACTCAGAAGTACCTCCTTCCGCAGATTTGCTACTACTGCGCATAGCACTTTAATTTCTCCGCCACTCCCAGTGCTATTGTCTGAGCCATCAGTCAAACTTAAAGGCAGCTCTTTTTACCTCTGCCCTTTTGGCATCACCAAACGGTCCATGCAACAACAGATGGTCTTTTACCGGGTGTTTTTCTTCGTTCAGCATCCCCTTTCTGATTACTGTCAGGTCTGCCCCCGAATCCACGACTGCTCTAGCTGTCTGGTCGCCACATCTGATTCGAACCTCTTCATAATCTACTGGGATACGTATCTCTCCCTGTCCCATTACTCGACTGCTTGGACTTGGCTTTGAATGTGTCGTAACCCTTCCTATTGTTGCCTTACAAACATCTTCAGAATTCTGATCCAAGGTGCTAACTTGGTACACCTGAGTTCAGCTCTCACGGTCCACAGTTCTCAGTGGGCAATCTTTCATCAAATGTTCGTCAGATCTACATTTATGGCACCTCCTTACTTTTGGGACATTTCTATATTCAGCTAAATTAATTGCCGGTTGATACCTTCTGCTCGAATAATTTCTCTCTGAGTCTATCCTCTGCTGGGGAGAAACAACACATTCTGCATATCGTCTATGCCTTAACTCTTTAAAAGTTTGGACCTCTTCCGTTCCGTTTACACTGGCTAGATGGATTTCTGCCCACGTTGCTATTTCGTCTGCTTTTGCCCATGACTCCGCCTCTTTCTGTACTACGTAAGCATGAGTGTCTTGAGGAAGGCTATCACGTAACTTATCCGACACTATCAGGTCCATAAGCTCCTCAAATTTTGTCACCTTCCTACTGCGGACGTAGTAATCCTAGCTGTTTCTGAGCCTCGAGGCTAATTGATTATATGACTCATTCGGTTCTTTCGTGATAGTTTCAAACTTTCTCTTGTATGCAGAGGGAGTGAGCTTAAACTCTTTTAATACGGCCTCTTTAACTTTCTTATAATTAGCAAAATCCTCTGCACTTAATTTTCGAAAAACGTGATTTGCATATTTACCGTCTAAAAAAGAAATGATGACTTTGCCTTGAAACTCCTCTGGTACTTCGTATATCTTAAAATCCCTTTCTGCTGTCTCAAAGAGATTTATCACTTCTTCTGGGTTTTTAGGGCTTCCAGCTAACATATTTCCCAATAATTTTATATAATTAGCCAGCCGCGCATCTGCTGGATTACTAGAAACTGCCACCGTTCGCACATCACCCCTCTCCTCGTTTGCAGTTCCAGCATTCTATAGTCATGCTCTCTCTCCTTTTCCCTTTCTCTTTCTGCCGCCTCTCTCTCCTTTTCCCTTTCTGCCGCCTCTCTCTCCTTTTCCCTTTCCGTTGCCTCTCTCTCCTTTTCCCTTTCCGCTGCCTCTCTCTCCTTTTCCCTTTCTGCCGCCTCTCTCTCTTCCCTTCTCAGCTGCATCTCTAACCTCATCCTTTCTAATTCAAAATCATATCCCATCCTTTCTTTAGCTCTCTGCTTTCTGGTCCCGCTCTGCAGCATATCCGTATCGTTGTCATTGCCATAATCCCTCAACCCTCTCATGTCTTCGACAGCATCAGACTCTCTGTCTATTGTCACCTCCTCGCTTCCCCAGTCACTCCCTGAAGCACCACCCTGCACGCTATCCCTTTCTGTGTCTGTGTAGCCTCGCCTTAACTCATCCCTTTCCCTATCGCGACCGCTCCTAAGCTCCAGTTTAGCTTGTACAGCTAAAGCTGTACTCTAACATTTGAACTCGTACAGCATTTTAGCTCGTACAGCCTAAGTCTACTCACACCTAGAGTAAGAGGATACTTACCTCCGATGTAACGACAGGAACGAACCGCCTCGTCAGTCTGCCACCTGAAGCACACAGTCGGAACACTCTTGGCAGTATCAGCCTTGCGTTGGTCAGCTCCCAGTGGATGTTGAACTTTTCCGTCATCATCACAGCTTTTTCCACAGTTCGAACGTGATGCACGACTCTTCAGGTACCTTCACAGCTATTCTATCACCTGAAGCACACCGTAGGACACTCTTCGCAGTATCAGCCTCGTTCTGGTCAGCTCACAATGGATGTCGGAACTCTTCCGTAACCTTCGCCGCTACTTTCACCTCTGTTGCGTACTGGCGGCTGCGCCACTTTGTGAGGTTGCTTCTTCGTTTGTCGGTCTATTGGGACCACTTAGGAACGTCCCCTCGGTTCGATCGCAATACGCGACGGGTGAAAGAGTCTTTCAGAACAAAAATCAAAGATTTTATCACAATTGCAGGGACTCAAACTGAGGTTCCTCCCCAATAAATTGGTTCAACTTCAGCATTTACTTTAAAATAACAAATATTTATTGAACCTTCCAAACATGCTTGATGGACAAGGACATATGCTCAATTACATAGATTACAACAACACCAGCTTACTATGCCTGTTCAGCTGTATTCACAGAGCCCAATGCCTGTTCAGCTGTATTCACAGAGCCCAATGCCGTTATTACCAGTCGGCATTTCCCAGCTTTACAATTTTTGTCTGCACGCTTTCGTTCCTCGACTGGCTCTGTCTTCCTCCTCGGTGTTGCCAACCCTTTCTCTTTCTCTCTCCACCTTGACCATCTGGGAAGCCCACCAGCAGTGGGGTGACCTCCATCCCCTCCGGGCACTGCTACTTCAATTAACTCTCCAGATACAGGGACAGAGGGCCTCCCACGTAGCATATGCCTTGTTGGTGAAATCCAAAATAATATACAAAACCCGAACAAAAAAATATTTAAAAAGGCCTCTAGCCTGAGAGGTGTATATGCATAATTCTTTAAATTCTACAAAGTTTCTTAAAGGTCCCAGCAACAATCCTATTCTTCTCTACAGTTCAAAGCAACTGACGTACCATCTGCCTGACCAATTTTCATTTATTTGTTTTTTTCTCTGTTTATCAGCATACCTACTCTATTACCAGTCTCATCAACAGCCCTAATGGAATAATTCATCATCATTTGCCAACAAGATCAAATCATCTGCGTAATCTAAATCAGAAATCTTGAAATCTCCCAACTTTGAAAGCGAAAATCTATCCCTTGCAAAGAATTCCGCATAGCATAATCAATAACCAAACTAAAAAAGAAAAGGAGATAAATGCACCCTTGTCGAACTCCACTACCAATGCTAAACCAATTGCTAAAAGCTTTACCAACTCTCACACTCTATTCAGCATTATTATAGATATCTTTTAATATGTTAACTTATTTTCATGTATTCCATATGACTAACGATCAATTGCACGTTATGTCGATCAACAGTGGCGGAATTTGGCCTTAGTTGTCGTTGCACCAGTAAACCCCAAACAAAAACCAGCTATGGATCAACAATGTTAAAAGGATTTTTGAAATCTGTAAAGCCCATAACCATAGGTTTCTGAAACTCTAAACATTTCTCAATAATCTGCCTAAATGAAAATATTTTATCTACATATCCCCTACCACTTCTGACTCTACAATGTTCATCACGCAGTTGTCCATCAACCAAATTCTTAATTTTATTAAGCATAGAAATGCAAAGAACTTTATCTGTAACAGTAAATAAGCTGTTACCCCTACAGTTATCAAAAGAACTGTGATCCCCTTTTTTAAAAATACAGATAAAAATAACTCTGGTAAAATCCTTAGGAAAAATGCCTTTATCATAAAAGATATTAAAAATTTCCATCAGCTATGTGATAACAGAAACATTACCAGCTGTAAGCATGCAAGCAGTGCATGAAAATAATGCATTTCATCTGCACTTGGAGATTTAGGCTGTTATAATTTAGAAATAGCCATAGTAACTGCAGAATATGACATATGGCCAACATTAAAGCCAGTAATACATCTATCCTCATTGAAAACGATGAGAGTAGAACTAACTGCATTGTTTAGAACATCTAAGAAATGCTCAGTTCATCTAGACATGACAGAATCTTCCCCTTCAATTACTTTATCTTGTTTATCTTTCAATCCCTGTATGCTTTTCCGTTTTGTCCCACACAAAACATTAACTATCTGGTGAAACTATTAGATATTTTACTTTTTGTGGCTGGCAACACTGATTGTCAAGTGGGAGAAATCATGTAACAGTAACCTAACGTCAGACCTCCATTCTTGTTGCTTTCATTGTAGGAGAAACACGTGCTGTACGTTGAAGAGTGAATTTCGGCGTTTAAATGACACAAAGGCAGCGTCGCGGATGTATTAATGTACCAGATAAGGTTTGTTATGTGTGTGGAAATTATATTTTAAAATCCCAGGGTCGTTCTTTGACAAAGATTGTGAAGAAAGCCTGTAACTTGTATTTTGGATGTTACGTTGGAGATCAGGACAAAACATGGGCTCCATATGTGTTCTGCATTTCGTGCTTTGTTGGCCTGAGTGAATGGTTGAAAGGTAAGATAAAATCCATGCCATTTATAATTCCAATGGTTTGGCGTGAGCCAACCAGTCACTTACATGATTGCTATTTTTGTTTAACTAAAGTGTTGGACTTTTGAAAAAAGAACAAAAGCAAAATACTATATCCAAATGTGCCTTCCGCCATAAGGCCAGTTCCTCATGGAGAAGATCTTCCTATACCATACCTCCAACCAACTGGGAGGAGATGGATTCGCATTCATCAGAGGAAGAATTTGACGCAAATTCAGATCCTAATCCTACACACCCCCCTAAAAAGTTAGATAAGCCTCATCTTATTCAGCAAAATGTACTAAATGATCTTATTCGAGACGTAGGACTTTTCAAACAACAAGCTGAGGTTTTAGGTTCAAGACTTCAAGAGCTGAATTTTCTGGCTATGGCTGCCAGAGTTTCTCTGTTCTTAAAGAGAAATTTGGCGTTATCTGCTTATTACGAGATGCAAGATGATTTTTGTTTCTACACAGATATTTCAGGGCTGATGGAAGAAATTGGAACAACTCACGACCCTAAGGAATGGCGTTTATTTTTAGATTCGTTAAAATTCAGTTTAAAACCTGTCGTTTTGCATAAAGGAAACCAATAACCTTCCTTTCCAGTGATACACGCTGTGGGAATGAAGGAAACTTATGAAATCATGGAAAAATACTCATTACTGTAAAATATAAGCAGTTTAAGTGGACAATATGTGGTGACCTAAAAGTCATATCTCTCTTGCTCGGGCTTCAACGAGGCTTCACAAAATTTTGCTGTTGTCTGTATTTGTGGGACAGTAAGGACAGAAAGGAACACTACGAAACAAAAGACTGGCTCAAAAGAGATGTTTTTATTCCTGGAAAGAGTAATGTGAGTTATAAGCTTCTAGTTGACCCTTCTGATGTTCTGCTCCCACCACTACAGATCAAACTGGGGCTTATAAAACACTTCGTAAAGGCTATGGACAAAACTGGTAAAGGGCTATTGCACTTGATGGAAAAATTTCCAAAATTAAGTGATGCCAAATTCAAAGAAGCAATCTTTTATGGCCCTCAGATCAGGAAGCTACTGAATGATACTGTATTCGAAGAAAAACTGAATATGAAGGAGCGCGCTGCATGGAAATCCTTTACGTCTGTGGTCCAGAGTTTTCTGGGGAATCACAAAGAGGAAAACTACCATCAGCTCATTCAGAATCTTCTGAAAAACTATGAAACGTTTGGTTGCAGAATGTCTTTGAAGATCCATTTCTTGCACTCGCATTTCGACTTCTTTCCCAAGAGCTTAGGAGCTGTCAGTGATGAGCAAGGCGAAAGATTTCACCAGGATATCCGAATCATGGAGGAGAGATACCAAGGCAGGTGGGACCCAGCAATGATGCTTGGCTCTTGCAGAAGGAATATACCTCAGCACATAAGAGGCAAAAATGAACTTCTTGTAAGTATAAAAACATACCCATGTTTTCTTATTTTGCGTTTCAATATTATTCCATTTGTTACTTTATGTTCAGTGGTCTTTAACTATGATGTTTCTAATTCTTTTCTCTCTAACCATGTAATTAATTAATTAGTTTTAAGTTGCAATTTAATAAAATAGTCACATTTATTTTCATTTCCAGATATGTGTATTCATTGAAATTTTAAATACAGCAATCCGTAATTTAATCGACCATCCATTATAAGGGGAAACGTGCTGCAGATTTTCCACAGCCATATTTGAATTCAGCACCCCAAAATTGGTTTAAAACATCGTATTTGACCAATGTTATAAGAAAAAAAGTTTCAGTTTGTTGTCTAGTATTATTGCAGTCATATCGTAGAAGAGAATAACTGGTATCTGCTGAAAAGCAAATCTACACCTTGGAGATGTTTTCCATCTTCCTTCCCTGAAAAGAGAAATTTAACATTATTTTGAAGTAACTGACCTTTACGTATACATCTGGTCTATTGAAAACCCAGAATATTCAGGTTGTAACACTGGAATTCCTGTATAAGGACATCAAGAGAATTGTGTGTCTGCAACGGTCTCATGTTTCACGTACAGTCGCTCAAAAAAGTATCCGAACACTATGGTTGATTGCAAAATTCAGAAAAAATATCTGGCAACGATTTTTTTAGAAATTAGTGATCTGGCAACCTTCGTGTCACGTGACACGAAAGTTGCCAGATGACTAATTTCAAAAAAAATCGTTGCCAGATATTTTTTCTGAATTTTGCAATCAACCATAGTATTCGGATACTTTTTTGAGCGACTGTACCTACAGAGAGAAAATCATTATAAGATTATTTACGCAAGGCTCGACCGGGTGTCATGTATCCATTCTCTAGAAACCTTGATCATTTGCATATTTCCAATGACCGATTGCGTCCTGCGATTTATATATTTCTACTTATATTCCTTCCTGTTGTTGCGATTTCCACTTTGAGCAAGTATATATATTTTTATTCCAACAAGACTTTATTGAAAAAAATCTAGTTACCGATACGCACACTGTACTCTAACAGCAAACATTCTCGGAACTGAGAATGATAAGGAAGACTTACCATAGCAATAGCTTTTTAGTTACATAAATAAGTAAATAAAACTGTAGATTATAAAAATATGGGACTAATACATTGTGTTTTTACCTGTTGATAAAAAAAAATAATAGGGAGATTAATCGAAAAATTCATTATCGGTATTCAATTCTCTCGGACTAAAGACACTGGAGTGTACTATTTTATTCATAAGTATGCTTTTTAATTAATATTCGTTAAATAATTTTTAATATTTGAATTTATGTCTTTATATGATTTTACAGTCAATTATTCTCTTGGTAACCTACTAAAAATTCCTGGTAGTTTATATGTTATATGTTTATATTTTATATATATTTTATTTAAAACGTTTTTGTAAATATTGACAAAGTTTGGGATATGTTTTGATAGGATTACGATAGGATAGTCGTTAATTTGGAATCTAATATTTTTACAATTCTTTACTTAATTATTTACTTTTACGTTTACGATTTAAGTTTAAAATGAACTTAATATAATTTCTAAACAACATATGTTACTCACTAAATAGAAGTACTATTGTAGGACCATTTATTTCTAATATTTTTAACCATAACTCTCTTTTTTCAGTCATTTATTTGTCATAGAACAATAGACACCGTTTTAGGGAACATTTTACTGAAGCTGCTATGCAATTGACTCAATGATAATACCATAGATGAGTGCCTCTTAACCAGTGTGATGCGAAATATTTATGTTTATTCAAAAATTTCGTCATGAATTATAATTTATTTATTAATTGTTATTATATTTTCCTTTCTTATTATTTATGATTTATAATAATGTTATTTATTTATTTATTTATTTACTTTTATCAAATAATTGGGAATAATTGAAGTCTTTAATCTTATGATCAAGAGGACTTGTTAAAATTGTTGTGGAAATGTATATATATACTATTTTAATGCATTCACCTTTGATTGCACGTAGCATTGTATGTATTACCAACATTATTCTGTAACTTATAACTGACATGAGAACAATACTCAATACTATTTCTCATCATGTTTTTTATGAAACTATATGAAGCTCTGTGGAATCTTCATATTAATATCTTATTAAAAAGCAACTTGATCCTTCATTTTAACAACTGCTTAATTTGTAACAACAGAAATCGACCATCCATTATAAGGGGCTTTTATGCTCTATTTATCGTGATTATCTAAATATTTATCTTTTCCCCAATGCAGGAACTGACAGCGTTTAAATTCCTGGCAACAAGAACTCCATGAAAAAATAATTAGAATGAAAACTTTTTTTTGAACGTTTAATGAAATAAAAATGTCCATAATAACGGGAAACATTAGAAAGAGTTGCAAACCAGGAAGATGTACCTAACACAATCGATCTTACATACACCATATAATTTGTCAAAACGAGCCATTCAGATTAGTACCATTATGAATACTTTTATATTATTTCTGCTTGCTTTGAACGAATGTTTCAACTGCAGCGTACTAAAACTGAAGTAAGAATAAGTGGAATATTTCGGTGGAATAATTTTTCTTCCTGAACCGTGAAATGAGACATCAGGCGCTGCCAGGAACAAATCTCTTTGATATTCATCTCTTGTCTGCATTCGTTTTAAGATTGCTAGCAAAATAACGAGCTAATGTAAGTTTTTGCCTGAGTTGACTGAAGTAGCTATTTCAAGAGTTTTGGAAAAAGATGTTGTATACTGCATCGGAAAGGCGATGTGGAAACGCAATTAAAGTTGACATCTGTTTACTTTTTTTTTCGAGTTGTTCAGAAACTAAATCGTTTCAAGCCACAGTGTTTTTTGTAGTAACACTACATGAAATAATGCAGTTTATTTTGGATTTTGCTTATTTTGACTTGGCACGGAAAATTAGGAAGACAGACATGTATATTTTCCGCAGGTAACATTTGATAATTTATACAACTATATTATCTGCTTACTCTGTGTGACTATCACACATGTAGATTGCATTGAAATACCTAAAACTTCATTTGTGCATTCATATCACATAATACTTTTGTACTATAGTATACATTTTGAAATTCGATGGGAACATTATCAATTACCCTGTATATAAAAGTAGCTTTCCTAGTAATAATGAAATTGACAATGCCAGTTATAAACTATCTATTCTCTACAGTATAGAACAGTATTATCTTCCGAGATCGGTTATTATATTGAAACTGACTATATTTATCAAATGTTTATATTTCATTAGATACCTTAGTTCTATTAAATGTGTAGTTGTCTTCGGACACAATAATAATACCAAGGAGAAGCTTTTCTCCATTCCACTGAAATGGAAGATGATACTTGGGTGTTCTTTGACTGAAGAGTCAAAAATTAATATGTATATATATATCGAAACAATTATTTGCACAAACTTTTTAATTAAACTATTGTATTAAACGGTTTGAAATAATGTTTCTTATTCAAATTACAATGGACTTGTAATATAAATTATAATGCTTGGAATTGATGTTGTTAAATATTTTAACTTCCATAACTCTTTAAATACTGAACAAATATCATCGAAAATAAAAATTTAGATAGACTTTATTGAAATAATCTCCAGTCACATAAAACGTTTACCTTACAAACTATAGTGTTTACAAATTAGCTTCCACTGATATAATATGGAAGGCGTTGGTCATAATTCAATGACCACTGAGAGTATATATAGATCAATTTCTAAAGCATTTGACTTTAAACAAACCAAATGGTTCTTAGTACATATAGAACAGGGAAATCAGCCTTCGGTTGATTTAATCAAGTGTTTTAACCGTTATTAAGCTGTACTATATTCAGAAGGTAAAGTTGGGTGCAGAGAAAAAATTGTCTTGGTCCGGGTGAAATCTAAATCCACGTTCTCCTGATGACATGTCAGGTGCTCTGACAGCTGAGGTACCGGCCGCCGATTAATCTTTCTTCCACTGCCGATGCTATGCTACACACCATCTAGCGATCACCGACATTTTAAGTGCATTTGGGGATTCCATCTCCACAAAACCTTTCTAGCCACAGATACACGATGAAACGCCACGAGAGCCTCCTGGCTGTGTGTATTTTTGTGAGCAACCTGGACCTGCATCACTTCCAGGTGGTTTTGGGGTTTCAGGTGTTTTTCACTGGTCCAGTCAATAGTACCAATATATATACATATTAGTGGTCAGGGTACATGACATATCATCAGGAGAATGTGGGTTCAGATTCCACCCGGCCAAAGACAATTTTTCCTCTACACTAATCTTTACATTGGGAATTAAGGACAGTTTAATAGTAGTTAAAATATTTGATGAACGGTTCTTAGTGCCTTTCGATATCGCTTTTGTCTCAACGAATCATGCAACTGGCACGATTCGATGGAGTTCTCAGTACCACAATTAAAACAAAAGGTTCTAATCATAGCAAAAATTTTAATCGATAATAAGAGAATTTAGATTGGGTTGTGTTGTTTTACCTCTGAGATGCACTTTATGTACACAATTTACTAAATGACCCGAACACAAGGACCCTGAGAGCTTAGAGAACGCCTCCCGTCAAGGCCATCCAGCATGGGAGAATTTGGATCATTAGCCATAATAATATGTATTAAGCCCTTATGTAACCAGTTAAATAACACAACCTCAGCTATAATAAACTCTCATCTTCTTTAACAGTGTCATTTTTCCCCGCTGAAACACTATTTGGAACACCTGAATGAGTAGACATTATAAACTTCGTAAAGTATAATGTAATTCGTAAAGTAAATTCGTTTCATGTATATTCTGGGGAAAGCAGAGCTAGATCTAGAGGGAGAGGGGCAAGTTGGTCATGCCCCCTCTTTGAGAATGCTATGAACTGGAACGGATGCAAAAACTATTAAACATACGTAACAATAGTTTTTGAGAATTTTTTTAAAGATAGCTAAATTAGAGGAAGAAATATTATATCGGAACAGCGTTCTGGCTCGATCTTGCTCCTTCCCCCTCCTTTGTTCTTTTCTAGATCCATAACTAGGACGAAATGGAATGTACAGTTACTTATACGTTTAGCTATTCTTTGCAGATATCATAATAATACACATATTATCCTAAAAATAATGTATAATAAGGACTGTGAATTAAATATGTTCCTTTTGAGGCATCTTTATCCTTTGTCTTCGTAAACATGATTCCGAATTTAAACAAAAAAAAATCAATAAATATCCTTTACGAGATGAGCAAATGGATACATGGTCCCTAAGGCAGAAAGAAAATACTTCCTAAACATTTCTTATTCTTTGTACATAAATTACTTCTTTACCACCTGATTTCAGAAGGTACAGTTGTGGATATTACAGATATAAAGAAAAACTATAGACGTTCCTTCAAAATATAACTGATATAGAGTCCAAATTTCATATTTTAACAATATTTTACATTTATACCTACACACACAAAGAATAGTCAATTAAGTGTAAAATGATGTGTGTGTGTATATATATATATACACACACCATATATATTACATATATAATATACAGGGTGTCCCTGAATTCATGGCCCAAACGTGAGGGGATGGTAGTACACACCGAATCCACCAATATTCGTCATAGAATATGCGGCCGCAAACGCAGCCTGGTCCCGGTACAAAGAATGTCTAAGGAGAAGGCTAGCTTGGCACAAGCGTAAATGGCGCCGTTCTGCGGAATTTTACCGGACCTGAACGTGACAAATTGAATTGCATACACAAAAACAACTGTAAGGGGCGATCTGCGCATGCGCAGTGCAATAATTTTTACATCACTTCAGCTATGGTTTGGTATATTTATTGCGATTTAATCAGTGTTTCAACCTGTCTAACACCCATGATTGTTTGGCATAGTGATAGCTGACCCAAAAGTTATTCAATGGATATTTTATCCCATTCAGGAGTATATTTTACGATACCTGGAAAAGCCGTTGTTGTTTTATTTTGAGTAATTTTTCAGAATTTTTAAATTAATATGTAAATTAATATATTTAATCATCTTGCAAACAAGTAAGTCAATGTATGTTGCAGTTTTGTGTTTCCTGGAGCATATCGATGTATATAGGTGTCTGCAGTTTGTTCTAATAGTAAATTTTTTATGGTTGATACGAGAAGTGCCTGCTGCCATCTATTGACAGTTTATACAAGTAAGAAACTCGATACTACTTTTATTGAAAATATCAAAAATTCTATAAAATATAATTAAACAAAACTTGTTGTCTCGCATTGAGCCATTTCAATTTATTATAATATATTAAATATCGTAGAATGTTCAAAATATTAAAATTTCCTTTTCGAGCATAGCTACTACCTGTTTTACAAAATGGGATTTTATTAAAGAAAATAATCCTTGTTATTTTCTCTCTAAACGAAAAGAAAATTATGATGGTAAAATTTAAGAAATGAAAACTTTGAACAGAGTCAAATTGTATGTAAAATTAGTCACGTGGTGTAATCCATTGAAACCCTTGCTGAGCGGTGGAAAAATAACGCAAGGAACTGGCTCCTCTCCCTGGCTAGGTGGCTTCACTGCAATGTACGAATTTACCATGTTTAGAGGGCGCTGCAATCGAAAAGTTTACATTAAGCCTATGGAAACTAGCTCTGTTCTCCCTTAGACACTCCTTGGCCAGTAGGGGGCACAGACGAGGTGGCATGGCTTAAAAGCGCTGAATCGGCCAAACCCCAGCATTCTCAGCCGCCGATGTGCGCAAGAAGCCCAGTGTTTACGAGCAGGTACGCCGATCACTACTCCACTGTTGTGCTGCTTGTTTGGGCATTTGTTTTAATAATCTCCAATAAATGTAACTCTGGAAACCTCTGTGTATCCTACGTTTCCGACTCTTCACTGCGTTTGCAGTCGCATATTCTATTTTGGTGTGTTCGGTGTGTACTATCATTCCCTCACGTTTGGGCCATGAATTCAGGGACACCCTGTATATACACATTGGTTCTCATCATTGAGAAGTTTTTTGTTCATGGTACACTAATATGTGCCGAGAATACTCGCGACGCGCAAAAAATTAAGTTGGGAAACATACCGGAAACTTGCGCATGCGCAGATTGCCTTCAATGATAATCGTTTCTGTGTAGTCGGTTGAAAACGCAGAGCTATTCTGTTCAAATTCTGAGTGTATTGAGGTTAGTGCGTACGCTGTACGTGTTATAGGTATATTTTATATCAATTTTGGTATAAACATTAAGATTTAATTTGGATACGTTTTTGATTATACTAAAAAAAGTTAAATGAAGACTCCGTGGCAAAAACTGGAAACAAAACGGTTTTAAAATTTTCTTTTATCTGAAATGTCATTCGAAATTTCATGGACATACTTTTAGAACAACTACCCTATATAGTACCTACCCTATACAGTAGATGTAGCTCAGGATAGACTTGCTTGGAGAACAAATTGCACGGTCTGGTTGGACCTCCGTAGCCCATGGCTGCTTAAGGATGATGATAATGATGATGACCCTATATAATATATACTCGTATACAATACATGTTAAAGGTATTTTTAATACTCTATTCATGTTTTAAATATTACAATAACCTGATATTCTAATGCAGTGGTTCTCAACCTCTTATGCATCACGTACTCCTTGGAAATGTGTTTGTAACTGGCGTACCCCTTATATATATATAGATAAAACTATAGTTATAGTATAACAATGGGAATAAAATAAAACATATATATATATACACATTAAATTTTTTATTCATAAATTACATATATCGATAAACACAAAAAATGACATAAACAATTTAACAAATCTTATAGAATTATAAACATTTTACTGAGCTCTCACGGCGTACGTCAAAAATTTTACCGCGAACCCCACGCTGAGAAACCCTACTCTAAGGTTATTGACATCGCAATAATTAAAATGTGTATCAAAATAAATTCAGTATAAGTACTATATTCTTGGACTACGAGAAATTAATCGCAGCCTTTAAGAACCTCTTGATTTCTCCATCGCCACAGCGACCACTGTTTGACTTTGAACGCGATACCGGATTTAAAATTTCTTAACTGTTCTGGACTACGACTTGAAATATTGCTCCACCCATTCTGATCTATCTGGCACTAAGTATATGGAAATTTCACCTTTCCCCTCCCCTACCTGGGATCGCAAATTTCGTAACGTTTGTAAGATCTATAACCCTAAATATCCATAGGCAATAATGTTCGAGTTTCTAGCACTTGTATATCAAGATTTGACCTCTTTGTGACGTCTACCTGACATTATTTGAAATTAAACGACTCGCCGGAGATAAATTTTCGGAGGGGGGTGGTCCTAGAATACGACCAGGATTGCATATAGGTGTAAGTGTTCAGCGCTTCGCCACTTCTTCATCTATTTAGAATAAGCATTATACCCCATCACTACCTTCCTCACTCATAACTGTATTTATACTATATTAAATACCATATACACACGATATTTAATTAACATTTATAGGGATAATTATCGTTTCAAATCCTTTTAGTACTTTCAAACATATTTTTCAAAAATAGCATATTCAACAGTATTCTAAGCACAATTAAAAACCGAAAACTCCTGTCGTTAAGAGTAACTGTGCTGCGAGTAACAAATAGTATTGCTGGGTATTGTTTGATGCACCGACGAGCGATTGCGTTGCAGTTCAGAAATCTGGAACTGTTGATAACATCAGATGAAGGCGATTGCACGCTTCGGAATCTTTCCCTGGATCATTACAGAAGCATTCCTTATTAGAGAGAGGATCAATGTTTTAACCGAATCTGTCCAAATGCACGATTCGTTGAGATCAAAGCTGAGATTCAAGGAAGCGGAGGAACAACGTCCAATTGCAATCCAGTCGTGCAAAGGGGAGAATCGTCGACAAGTGCTTTCGAATTTGTTCCGCGTGCTATATTGATATTCACGCGCATTAAATCCTACTCGTCCGTATATCTGCTACTTCGCATTTCGTCGGCGACTAAGAGACATTACATCTTTGAATTATCGCATTTGTAACCAGATGACAGAGTCATCCGTGTCGATCATTCCATCATTGAGAAGCTTTAGTGGAGAATCCAGAACGATACATTGAAGAGAATTCTTGCAAAATCATGTGACATCAGAAATAAGTTTATTAGTATCACGCAATTTAATTATTGAACTTCATAAAGGCAAGCTTCAATTTCATTATGGCTGTTCTTTCATGTAGACTGAATGCGACTTATTAACTAGAGAATGAATTAGTGGTTGGAGTAGAATAATGATTTGAAAATTCTTTTGCAAACATTCTGTTGGAGTTATGTCCTTACGTGATGTCATTTATAGGTATTTTTTTTACATATTTTTTTTTAAATTGGAGAATACGAGTATGTAGTAATGAGTAAAAAAAATACTATATAAGGAAATTTACAGAGTTTAAGGTCACTGAAATAAATGCTTCATCAGCTTGCCACTTAAATCTATTGCAGGAGTTCTTAACCTCGGGTGCTCGAATTCACAGGGTGGAAAAAGGGTCTAGGAGTTGTGAGAGGAACATCTTCAAATCGTATTTACTTTCAAAAATAAATGAAGCAAAGAAACCTGTAAATGGCACTTTGAAAAGAATTAATGGGGTGCAAAGCCTCCAGCCACTGTTACAAAGAGTGCGGGTCTTAAAAACTTTTAAGAACCCCTACACTGTAGGTCATCCAGCATCTCCAGTAGATAAACTACTGGATATTAATATATACATGGTTCATTTTATATTAATCCCGCTGTTATTCTTTCCGGATAAGGTATAAATGTTTATTTTCTTGCTTTGGCTGTTGAGATCACGACTTCTTCACAGATTTTCTTTCGATATTTTGTTTATTAAACTGACAGGCTCCTGTCAGGCTTCTGTGGAAAGCAGCTGCTTGAGGGAGAATTTATTTCTATTTCTATTTATCGGCAATTTAAGGACACTACAGAGAGGCTTATATTTAATAAAGTAATTAATTTTCAAAAGATATTTTTCTAATTTCCAGAGACATTTTCATTCAGTAAGCATTGCAATATCTGCACGTGCAAATGATCACATTACACTTTAAAGTTATGATTCAAGAGAATGTCGTTAATGATATGTAATGGATTTGTCCAAAGAGTTAAAAATTAACATTATTAACATTAAATTATTAATTTAATTATTAAAACTAAAATCCAATATTTTAATACATTGATGAACAGGGACTTTCATATATACTCAGTTAAGGATCAGTTTCAACCCACAACAAATAATCGTGTATCCTCCCGCATTAAATATGTTACCCATTAAGAAAGAAGAAAGGAAAAAAATAGTTCATTCCTCAATAGAAATCAATAAGAAAATCTAGGGCAAATTTCGCAGATAGTATCATCAATAGAATGCATTAGTTGGTGTAGATGCAGTTGGTAAATAGTCAGGACTTAACCAATTGTTTTTTGAGAACAGTTTGAAGTTTACAACTCTTGAGCAGGTTCGAAAAAATAAACAAATTGGTCACAGAACATCAGAGTGAAAATGATACCAATCACTTATCTATCATTTTCCGTTATCTTTTAGAAGAAATAAGTTTAGCATCTCTTTGGATATTTTTAGGTTCACATTTCGCGAGGTTCTAATGCTCTGAGAACGTTGGGTTTGTTTTACCTCAGAAATAGCACAAGTTTTTCACCCAAACGGCTAAATGGCCAGGTCACAAGGCAAACACAATCACAACAATATCATATATTATTTTTAGGATTATATGTGTATTATCATATCTGCACAGAATAGATAAACGTTGAAATTACTGTGGATCCCACTTCCTCCAGGTCTGGATTTAGAAAACAAAAAAGAGGGGTAAGGAGCAAGATCCAGCCAGAACGTCCTTCCGATATAATATTTCTTCCACTGTTTTTTTTTTTTTCCGTTCCAGTTACTAGCATTTTCAAAAAGTGGGACATGGCCAACTTGCTTCGTCCCACTTTTTGAAAAGTGGGACATGGCCAACTTGCTTCGTCCCACTTTTTGAGGGGACGCCAACTCTGGATCTGGTTCCTCCAGCTCTGCTTCCTCCAGAATATGCATGAAAGCGGCCTTATGAAGTTTATAATCTCTACTCATTCACGTGTTCCAATTAGTGTTTTATCGAAAGAAAAATAACACTGCTAAAAAATGAGAGTTGGGTTGTTTTACCTCTGAGCGGCAGGTGTTTGCACACCATGGGCTAAATGGCTAGGTCACATGAACCCCAAAGGCTCAGAGAAGGTTGAGGGAGGGGACCCACTCTAATAGCTATTGGGAGACAGATGGTAGCCTCCCGTCAAGGCCATCCAGCGTGTTCTTTAACGTGCACAGGGTATGGCTCTCTCTCGCACACGGGGCCACGGCTTAACGTCCCATCCGACGGACGGTGGCTTTTCCAAGCCTATCGGTAAAAAAAAATGAGAGCTTATAGCTCAGTTTGTGCTATTTAAGTAGTTCCATAAGGGTTCACTATTTATATATGTTATAATGGCTAATGATTCGAATTTTCCCAAGCTGGATGGTCTTGACGGAAGGCTACCATCTGTATTCTACAGTTATTCAGTGGGTTTCCCTCCAAAATCTTCTCTGAGCTCTCGGGGTTCTTTTGACTCGACCATTTAGAACACACCCAATCCAAATTATCTTATTAGTGATATTAATATTTTGATATTGCAAAGAACCATTTTGTAATGCTTAAAGTACTAAGAACTTGAGCGAATCGTGCCAGATGCATAATTCGTGGAGATAAAAGCAATACCAAAAAGTACTAAGAAGCATTTGGTTTGCTCAAAGTCAAATAATTTTGAAATTACTCTGTATATATACTTAATGGTAATCGAATTACAAGCAACTCTTTTCATGTTATGTCAGTGGAAGATAATTTGAAAACTTTATATCTTGTAAAATAAGCTTTTTATGTGACTGAAGTTGATCTCAATCAAGTTTATCTAAATCTCGATTTTCAACAATATTTGTTCGGTATTTAAAGAGTAATGGGAGTTTAAATATTGTTACGAGAGATGAATATGAAACAACAAGACATATGTGATGCTCGCGTATGGTACAGTCGCTCAAAAAAGTATCCGAACATTGTGGGTGATTACAGAATTCAGAAAAAATATCTGGCACCGATTTGTTTTAGAAATTAGTGATCTGGCAACCTTCGTGTCACGTGATACGAAGGTTGCCAGATCACTCATTTCTAAAAACAATAGTTGCCAGATATTTTTTCTGAATTCTTTAATCACCCACAGTGTTCGGATACTATTTTGAACGACTGTACAGCATGAGATATGCGTAATTAACCGATTGGAAGAGAGAGACTTGAAAATAACAACGGTGTGTTTTAAGAAGGATTTTGTGAAGAACTGGATGATGGGTCTGTGTAGGTAGTCTAGACAACACAATCTTTATGCAGTGTGCACTGGAGTTGTAAAAATTGTATAATAAGTTATAAAGTATTCTAAAAAGGTATTTCATTGTAGTCGAATGATATGTCTTTTGTTGACAAGAGTTGAGTTGCTAGTTTTTGCCAGGATTCGAACGAAGTTAGCATCATGAAACCTAATTCTGATGGCTATAATGTGTCGAAAAAGTCTTTTAGTGGAAAAACAAAAGATAATTAGTGTAAAATAAGGTGTTTAAGGTGAGTATCAGAATTGGAAAAGTAAAAGATAGATTTTTTTACAAAAAATATTTTGTCACCTGTTTTACTGGGCAACACACAAAAAGTCTTTGAAATGAAGATAGCCAATCTTTACTAATTTCGAGGTGCTGAACACGAAAATGACAATAAAATTTGTCGATTGGCTCGTGTTTAGGAGAGACAGAGATGGTCATGTATAAACGACTCATTCTGCATTGAATACATAGATAACCATTTCGCAACGCTGTATTTTAAACTCCAGATTGCAACGTACTGTGTTGTATTGCATCAGCCCGCCATACACACAATTCCCGGAGGTATTGCATCATTATCTGATGCAATGTAGTTGAGTCAGGACATCGCGGACAAAATATGATGCAATCGTTAGTTGTAAGCGACGTCTCGTAGGGTGAGCAAGTCTTTTGAGCGACTCCCATTTACCCCTGAGTGAAAAGTACAACACAACAGATCCTTGCAGTTTTAATCCAGCAGTAAGGATGCCTCGTAATTGTGTTAATAGTGCAGATACATTTTGTTACATTTGCAGTGAGGTGAGGTTTGTAAGCCAGAAAAGGGCCATCACTCCAATAATGAAAGTGCTATATGAGTTTTACTTTGGATGCAAGTCAGGGACTAAGACAAGGACTGGGACTCACACATATGCTGCAGTACATGTGCAAAAAATCTTCCGAAGTGGCTGAAAGGCGAAAAAATGGTGATGCCGTTTGCTTTTCCTATGGTTTGGGAGAGCCAAGCAATCATGCAAATGACTGCTACTTCTATATGGTTCCACTTGTTTCTGGAGGCATCACAAGAAAAAAGAAGTGGACAATAGCGTACCTGAATATACAATATGCTATCAGACCAGTTCTGTACGGGGAAGGCGTTCCCGTTTCCGAATTTCCAAAAGAATTTTCCATCGATTCAGACCGACGTCGGGTTCTCAGCAGCCTTCGGTGTCTAATGATGATCCATAAGTCTGCCGCGGTGTGTCATCTGCACCACACATTCTCACCGAAGAAAAAATGAACGATTTTTTTCGCGATCTGGATCTGTCTAAGGCCAAAGCAGAATTACTAGAATAAAGACTAAAATAATGGAATCTTCTCGAGCAAATTGTCCGAGTGACTTCGTTTCGAACTCGTCATGAACAGTTTGTGCCTTACTTCAGAAAGGAAGATGACCTTGTGTTCTGCTCCAATGTAGATGTCCTGATGAATACCCTCGGAATAAAACCATGACCCTAAAGAATGGCGACCATTTATCGACTCCTCGAAATTGAATCTCAAGGCGGTGTTGCTGTATAATGGAAATCTACTTCCATCCATTCCTGTCAGACACACTATCTACGTGAAAGAAACCTATGACAACCTAAAACAGCTGTTGAACTCTCTTCGATACAACAAGTACGACTGGCATCTCTGTCGTGACTTGAAGGTAGTGGCTCTGTTGATGGATATATACGAATTACTGCTGTTTCTTATGTGAATGGGACAGCCGAGCAAAGACTGCACTACGTAAAGAGAAACTGGCCTCAGAAAAAATCTCTGAAGGTTTGGGGAGAAGAATGTGGAACACACAGCACTGGCAGAAACGCACAAAATCCTGCTACCTTTTCCTACACATCAAACTCGGTATGATGAAAAACTTCGTAAAAGACTTGGACGGACTGCATCAACTTTCACGTACTTGGCTGACAAATTCCCTCGATTCAGTGAAGCGAAAATTAAAGAGGGGATTTTTGTGGGTCTTCAGATCCACGAGCTGTTCAGAGATCAGATATTAGACAACCTGCTTAAGGTGACGAGAAAAGGCTTGGGATGCGTTTCGTCTAGTGTCAACTAAATTCCTCAGGAATGTCAGGGCACACAACTACAAGAAACTGGTTAAGGACATGTCTCTGTATCACACACTTGGCTGCAATATGTCCTTAAAGATCCACTTTCTCCATTCTCACTTAGATTTCTTCCCCGACAACTGCGGCATGGTTAGTGATGAGCACAGTGAAGATTTCACCAGTCATGATGGCCAGCCAGCACCATGTCGAAACGATACCAGGGAAATTGGTGCACTTCAATGTTGCCTGACTGCTGTTGGACGCTAGCCAGAAATGATCCTGAGCAATTGTGACAAATGACGGGCAAAGCTACGTCGGAAGTAGAAGCGGAATTTTGCCGATACATGTCATATGTACGTATTACTCTATTATATAAGAAACTATTGCGGATTTCTCAGAAATCGTAGCAAATTTTGTATTTTCATTATCATAGTCGTGTTCAGCAGCTTGAACTCTTTAAGAAATGGATACTTTTATCTCAAAGACATGGCATTTATGAAAAAGTTTTGCTCAGTGTTTGATGTTAATTAAGATTCATTTCGATTTGAATAGAATTTATTGAATTGTAGTTCGACTCTTTCAAGTATGATGGATGATTGATTGACATTTTTACAGGTTTAATTTCATGAAATGCATTTGTGATTGGTCGGAATTTTTATATATGTGAACTGTTTGCGTAAATAATTAAATTAGTTTATTTATAATTTTTGTCATGCTCAGTTTTCGTATGTTAAATTAATAATAATATTTAAAAAGAGCAATGCCAAGAATTACAAATTGTCTTACAAGTCCATTGTAATTTGAATAAGAAAGAGTTTTTTCAACAAATTTAATACAAATAGTTTAATTAAAACGTTGTGTAAATAATTATTTCGATATTTTTTTTTTATTTTGTTAAAACGATTTTTGAATTTGTTAGGCATTCAACTTCCATAACGTATTTAAATGTGAAGCTAATAATATTCAAAACCGAGATTTAGATAGACTTGATTAAGATCTGTAATTTATCTTCTGTCGCATTGTCTCATAAATCGCTTATATTAGAAGTTATGAAGCTTTGAATTAATTTCCAGTGACATAACATGGAAGGGATGAGCTTAATTCATTGACTACTGAGTGTGTGTTATTTATATATAATAGACACGCAATCTTTTGTATGTATGGTCAGATTTGTCAGATTCTGGAAATAGGACTTGAGCTTTGAGTAATAGGAAATCAGTCTTTAACTCACTCACGAGGATAAGGAGTGTTTTATGTTCTTATAATTCCTCCTCATAATAAACCAAATTATTTTTAGCAAGCCTGATAAAAGATTCCTTTTTAAAAGTTCGTTGAATACAATAATTCCCAATGAAGCGTAAGCTTCTACTATCCTCACAAGAGAATATCAGAATATTTGATATTCTGGGTCTAATGGGCACATTGGGCAGGGGAGTGGTGTGAAAAAACTCTAATTGCAGTTTGCTTCTTATTTATGAACGTGATTATTAGCAGCTTAGATATGACGTAGTGTTATTACCCTCTCTGATTATTACTTGTCAGCCAAGTCATTTTTCCTCTCTTTTTTTGACGTAATTCTTGGAGAGAAACCGCTTTCAAATTTGCGATAGCCATAAAATCCAAAAACGTTTTGTTATGTTACCGCTGAGTATTATAATGAGAGAAGAAAGGATAAATTTTGCGGACAAATTTAAAAGAGTGTGACCTACTTTTATAAAGGAGATGCGATTCTTGTCAGTGGAATTTCAGTACCAAAGTTGTTACATAGTTTTGACTCAAGTTATTGTCTTTTTTAACCCTTGTAGGTGGTAATGACAGTGATATAACTTTTCTAGAGATACATGAAGTTAATATTTTTAAATACAGAATTTCCAGTTTAAGCATAGGAATATTCATAAATATATTTACGTTTCATTGGCTGGATCACAAAGGAATACGAAAGATTACGTGTTAATTAATAGCAAATGCGTTAGGGCTATTAGGAACACCAAGTCGAATAAAATAATCCAGATTGATTCTGACCAGTAGCCAGAATCTACACAGTCGTATCAGAATAATGTGACCACCTACCATAGTACATGTATGGTAGGTGGTCATATTCATCTGATACGATTGTGTATATAAAAATGGCGGGGGGAAGACAAGAAGCTGGAATACCATTTCAATAAAACATTTACCCTTCCTATTTTAGAATTTTACTTATTTATTTATTTAATTTTTTATTTTATTTGCCTTTTTTTTTGAAAAATGCATAAAATATGCCCGAATTTCAAAACATTTCTCGTTACCCTTACTGGCATTCCATGGGTGTGGGCATGGCCTTTTTGATCCCCTCCCCATAAATCTGGCTTATGTTCTAACATTTTTTTAAATTGCTTTTACAATTTAAACTTAAGAAATTCCGAGATAAGTGAAAAATAATACATTTATTATTTATGATTAACTTAGCGGAAAAATCTAAATAATTAGCATCCAAATCCTAGATTGCTAAGATTGGGCGTTATTCAAATTGAACGTTTCGGTTTTAGAGGAAGAAAGAAATCGAAGGTATTACCACCAAAATGACCATACGTAGTCCATAAGCAGAATATTGGTGTAGTGGTTAGGGGGCTTGCTGTTATCCCATCAGGGCAAACTTTGGGTATTGTGTTAGCTCTAATTGAGGCAGTAGTCCACAGTGACTCTGGTCTTAGTAGGGCATGTCCTTGTATGAGAAGGCATGTAAAAGCTATAAAGAGCTTTTAGGATATTTCTCTGTCCTATGCTTTGCAAATGAAATGAATGAATAAAAAACGAACTTTTGGAAAGTGATGCAAGGATAGAACAATAGGAGTAGTCTTTCGCTATAATATTTAAAAGTGACTTGAAACGCCTACTCAATGAATCTTCTGACTGAAAAGTGTTGGCGAATGATAATACACGTGAAGTTACACATAAAGTCATCAATGTAAGATATACGAGTGTAAGCGAGAACTATTCATGGGCACTGCATCAAAGTAGTTATTATATCAGTACAAAAGTCAATATTATCCAAGAGTTCGTAATATTTCACTCTATTGCTGTAGGTAAAAATAAGTACATACGGCAGCCTTTGGTGATGTTAAAGTGCCCAAATGATATTTGGAAGAGGGATAAAAGAAGCACTTACTGACAGTTGACTTCGATGCCTCAGCGTTGCGTTCAGTTTATAGTTTCGTGTCTTCTTAATTTGACGTGGTGTCTGTCGTATGCACGTGAGGCACACGACGGAGTTTCACTGCTAATCCGGCAGCAGTTTTTTCAAGTATAAAGTCAAAGTTCGGAGCACTTGGAAGTAATCAAAGGTCTGAAGTCTGTGCATGCCCACTGGTGTATTTCTGACAAAGTTGGTGATTAATATTTTTTAATACCAAAATTCGGAAATTCGATGGGTCGGTGGTGAGTTCCGATACCGGTTCATTATGGCTGTAGAATATGGCAATGTGGATTTTTTTTTCGTTTGATTATCTAGAAAAGTACCAAGCTGATGGGAAAAGAGTAAATTTTTCGTTGATGGTATGTCATATTTTTGTAGATTGTAAGCTGTTCGGCGTAGTCGAGTCGGTGGAGCACAAACAATTTTGGTTTCATTAATTTCGGTATTGCTTTTCCAGTATTTTTTTCCTTTGCTTTGCAGTTACTTATCTACCTAGTTATGTCTGTCTTCTTTCTTGCATTTCATTTTCGTTGAAATGCTTTGATCATATTTTTGGATATATTTGACCACCACATTCTTAATTGCGTCGCAGAATTTTAAAGGAATACTTCACATAATTACAATACATATACAAGCGGTTACAGTAAAACCAGGGTATATGCACAATAGCGTTCTTCAAAGTTCCATCCGAATGTGAAAGGTAATTGCTTGCTTTCAATTTTTATTGCAATTATAATTTATTCCATGCAAGCGGTTACAGTAAAACCAGGGTATAGGTAATTTTAGATATTAATTTGAATGTTCAAATAGCTTGATGCCCCAATACATTTGGGAAATGAAAAAGAAATATTAAGAATAGTACAAAAATACAAATTATTATTATTAATATTTCAGTAGTAAAGAATCACAGGATGTGTCCTATAGTTCCATCATTTCATGAAATGATCCTCATGAAAGTCATGAAAATGAATGGAACTCATGAAATAATAAGCTGAAAAAAACTGGTTTTGTTGTTAATGGTATGCGAACCCACGTCTCCTGGAAACATGCCAGTTATGCTAACTACTACACCATCAACACTAAAATTTTTTCTCCAGCTAACATAACATATAGACTTTCCGGATTTTTTTTTTGATTCGCACAGAATATTTTTCAGCTTATTATTTCATTATTATTATTAATATAATTTCAACTTTTACACACGCATGGTTGTTGATCTCTCTTCTGTTCATTCCTTTGCATTAAATGTTTGGATCAAAACAAACGTTTGTGCTGGGGGGAAAATTACGTTCAAGGGAGTGAGCATACAAAAACAAAGAGTTGGAAAGACAATTAACTGGGTTGCGTTAACGCTTGGAACAGTATTGGTTCATCGCTTTTTTGTTACAATGGCTTTATATGGAAGATGTCTTTCTGTGCTACCTGCTTAATTTGTGAGTTCGTATTTACCTCTAATGGCCGTGCAGACATTGATTTTTATGAAGAGTATATAGGATACGAGAAATGGGGAAAATCTTTCGATATTTGACCCTGGACATTTTATTTCATCATTACATCACACATCAAACTTTTTGTTTTCACTAGCAAAATCTACTTTTGACACAGAATTCTAGTGCGCTGATGGTATATTTAAACTGCACAGCATCCATTTTATTGCCTTTATGATCTGCATGTATAAAGTTAAAAATAATGCGATACGTTTGATGTAAGCACCACTACGTGACAAAAGTGAAACAACATATATTCGATTGCTTCGAAATTTGAAAGAGTCAGAACTGTCACTAGTTCCACTAAAATACTAAAATATTTCAAAATGAAATGATGAATCCTATGGAATGCGAATTGCTTTTTTTAACAAAGGCTTTGCGGAGGTGCTTTTTTTTTTCACTTTTCTCGGTGCATAGAGAATCCTATCTAGTTTCAGGCTTAAAGATATATACGAAATGAATGCAGATTTCTCTTTAAATTTCAGTTTACCCTCCGCAATAGTATTTAATCCCACAGCTCATGTGCTGGATGCTTTTGATTCATTATGTTACAAGAGTGTCCTACCTTCAAAAAAAAGAAACCAACAGTCATACAGTACTGTGCAAATTAGTTGGGACAATAGGAAAATGCAGTAACAAAGACACAACTAAAATATTTATTTGTTTAAAAGTGTATATAGTCAATAGGGAATGTGACCCCCTTAGCTTTAATTACTTCTTTACCCTCTCAACCATTGGTGCCACTAGCTTTCCACACATTTCCTTCACTTCAGGGTCGTGGTATCACACATTCATGACACTTTCTATCATTTTGGTTTTCGTCGTGCAATCCATCTTAGATATGCGCGCTGTAATAATGGTCCACAAATTTGAAAACACAAAGAAAAGTCATTGCTTCCATCCAAAAGAAAATATAAAGAAAGGTCATTGCTTCCATTCAAAAGAAAAACATAAAGAAAAGTCATTGCTTCCATCCAAAAGAAAAACATAAAGAAAAGTCATTGCTTCCATCCAAAAGAAAATATAGAGAAAAGTCATTGCTTCCATCCAAAAGAAAATATAAAGAAAAGTCATTGCTTCTATCCAAAGGAAAATATAAAGAAAAGTCATTGCTTCTATCCAAAAGAAAATATAAAGAAAAGTCATTGCTTCTATCCAAAAGAAAATATAAAGAAAAGTCATTGCTTCTATCCAAAGGAAAATATAAAGAAAAGTCATTGCTTCCATCCAAAAGAAAAACATAAAGAAAAGTCATTGCTTCCATCCAAAAGAAAAACATAAAGAAAAGTCATTGCTTCCATCCAAAAGAAAATATAGAGAAAGGTCATTGCTTCCATTCAAAAGAAAAACATAAAGAAAAGTCATTGCTTCCATCCAAAAGAAAATATAGAGAAAGGTCATTGCTTCTATCCAAAAGAAAATATAAAGAAAAGTCATTGCTTCTATCCAAAAGAAAATATAAAGAAAAGTCATTGCTTCTATCCAAAGGAAAATATAAAGAAAAGTCATTGCTTCCATCCAAAAGAAAAACATAAAGAAAAGTCATTGCTTCCATCCAAAAGAAAAACATAAAGAAAAGTCATTGCTTCCATCCAAAAGAAAATATAGAGAAAGGTCATTGCTTCCATTCAAAAGAAAAACATAAAGAAAAGTCATTGCTTCCATCCAAAAGAAAATATAGAGAAAGGTCATTGCTTCCATTCAAAAGAAAAACATAAAGAAAAGTCATTGCTTCCATCCAAAAGAAAATATAGAGAAAAGTCATTGCTTCCATCCAAAAGAAAAACATAAAGAAAAGTCATTGCTTCCATCCAAAAAAAAACATAAAGAAAAGTCATTGCTTCTATCCAAAGGAAAATATAAAGAAAAGTCATTGCTTCTATCCAAAAGAAAATATAAAGAAAAGTCATTGCTTCTATCCAAAAGAAAATATAAAGAAAAGTCATTGCTTCTATCCAAAGGAAAATATAAAGAAAAGTCATTGCTTCTATCCAAAAGAAAAACATAAAGAAAAGTCATTGCTTCCATCCAAAAGAAAAACATAAAGAAAAGTCATTGCTTCCATCCAAAAGAAAATATAGAGAAAGGTCATTGCTTCCATTCAAAAGAAAAACATAAAGAAAAGTCATTGCTTCCATCCAAAAGAAAATATAGAGAAAGGTCATTGCTTCCATTCAAAAGAAAAACATAAAGAAAAGTCATTGCTTCCATCCAAAAGAAAATATAGAGAAAAGTCATTGCTTCCATCCAAAAGAAAAACATAAAGAAAAGTCATTGCTTCCATCCAAAAAAAAAACATAAAGAAAAGTCATTGCTTCTATCCAAAGGAAAATATAAAGAACAGTCATTGCTTCTATCCAAAAGAAAATATAAAGAAAAGTCATTGCTTCTATCCAAAAGAAAATATAAAGAAAAGTCATTGCTTCTATCCAAAGGAAAATATAAAGAAAAGTCATTGCTTCTATCCAAAAGAAAAATATAAAGAAAAGTCATTGCTTCTATCCAAAAGAAGATATAGAGAAAAAATCTTTGCTTCCATCGAAAGTGAACAGAGACTTATGAAATTTCAAGTCGAACAATGAATAAGAAATCAGGAAACTCATTCCACCATTAAAACCATCATGATTCCCTTGAGAGAAAGAAACGATCTTGCTGTAAAAAAATGATATATATACGATTACTTAAGAGGTATTGCACATAACGCTAATATTAAATTGTTAACTAAAAGTTATAGCAGCATAAATTTAAAATTAAAAAATATATATAAAAGAAAATAATCACATATATATATAAAATAATCATGTACAATAAAAGAATATAATAATTATATATATACTATATATAAAAATCTATATTTTTAATTTATATATATAATATATTAATTAAAAAATATAGATGTGTAAATTAAATTCCGGTTATTCGGCGCTCAACCATCGGAAATTCTCACGCAACCTCATGAGAATTTTCTCGGCATTCTCATGCATAAATTTCAAATTGAACATTTTGATTTGTTACGGCAAATTTCAATGGGCGTGGTAGTTCTTCCTGATGACACTGGCAACGGCGCCATTTTCCACGTATTGTTGCATTCACACTATGCAGCTATAAAAAACAATTATGTTTGAGATATTTACAATTGTATTAAAGGTAGTATACTTCATTTTTATGATCATTGGTTTTAACTGAATTTTTATTTCAACTAAGACTTCCAAACAAGGTATGTACCTACCGTAATTTGTTTGTATAAAAATAGTTCTCATGCAACAGGCACATTTATCTAACCGACAACCCCCATCTCCCATAAATATCGAATAACCGGGAGTTTACTGTAAACATAACGTGCGTGGTGATTAATTAAAGGGACCTGGGCTCGAGTCTCACGTAAGTTATCGATTTTTCTATATTGTGTTTTCCTTTCTGATGAGATGTCGCCTTCCTCACGTATTTCCACTATCCCGTGGCCGAGTAGTTGGCTACTGATCAAATGGACTTGGACTTGAGTCCCGGGTAAGGCCTGGATGATTGTGTTTTTCTTCTGAAGTCTCACTTTCCTCACAGACCTTCTTCTATAGCGTATAAACTGACTAGCTCCTATCAGACTTCTGTGGAAGCAGCTGCTTGAAGGAATATTTACTCTTTTTATCCAACTGATAGAATCATGTCAGATCTTTGTGGCAATCAGCTGATTGAGAGTGAATTTATTTTATTTTTGTTTATATGGTAAAATGAAATAGGAGATGACAGAACTGACCTATACGTGATGCTTTCTAGGTGATACTAAGAATCGTTTGCAATAAACCTTAAATACATCGGTTAATTAAACGCAAATGCTTTCAATTCATCTATTGCATTTTTCGACTAAAATCCTGCCGATCAACTACTATTCGTAAACCTTATTATTCAATTAATTTAAAATTACCTGGTGTTTCGACAAATTTATATTTCGAGAAATTGTGGTCTGCTTATCGCGTTTCGATGATTGATTTGCCGTAAGCGTATTATTTACATACATACATTACATGTCATACCTTCACGCAAAGTGCCGGAAAAATCTGCTGATTATTTATGTATGGGATTCATAAAGATCTTTCTGTGATCTCTTTCTGTAATCATTGCCGCCGGTATTAATTTTTCTGGTGGGTGGAGAGTTTCAGAGAGGGGCTAAATAGTTACGGGGGGAACAAATCAGTGTTTCAAGATAGAAATATTAATGTCGAACGGATGTTTAATGAGTGCAGTTCCAAATAAGTAATCCTACATGAACCCTATCATAAAACAAATAAAGATGCCTGAAAACAAAACGAAATAGAAGTATTTATTATAGGAAATACACGTAATATATTTTTCTTAATAATAACTAAAAATGAATGAAATACTTCGGACAACAAAAGAGAACCTAAAAAAAAGAAAGAGCTGAGATTTCAGTTTCTTTAAAGGAAAAGAGTAAAAATATTAATTTTGGTAACACCTTACCTCAATACCTCACCTTGCTCCAATGTAATTAACATAAATTAGCTTTTCGATCAATTTTTCCAGGGGAGACTTTCGCTCTCCATCCCACTGCCGACCCCTTGTCTGTGACTGCATTTGAGTTTTTCACCGAAATAAATCCGTAACTTTGTTGGAATATACTCTTGGGCAGTGGTTCTCAACCTTTTATGCTTCACATATCCCCTGGAAATGTGTATGTTACTGGCGTACCCCTTGTATAGATAGATAAAACTATATATATAGTATAACAATGGGAATAAAATAAAACACTGACTTTGTTACTAGATCTAATGACTTTTGAACTCTCACGGCGTACCCCAAAAAATTTTACCGCGTACCCTACGTTGATTAACCCTACTCTAGACAATTGGTTCTGAAAAGGTGTGCCGCGAAATTTCCTATAATATTGCATATAAAAAATAATTTATAAACGATGCCATTGCTAATTTCTGCCATTGAGTCTTCATTTAACTCTTTCTGTTTAATCAAAAATTTATCCATATTAAATCTTAATGTTTACCAAAATTAACACAAAACATGCCCATAACAGGTACGGCGTACTCATTAACCTTAATACACGTCAGAGCTTGAACAGAATATATCTGGGTTTACAAACGATTCCGAATAAATGGCCGTTATTGTAGGTAAACTGCGCATGCCTGTCTCCCTAATGTTGCCAATTTAAAAAATTAGTGTGCCGCGAGCACCGCGGCACACTAATTTACCGGCGGCAATGATTACAGAAAGAGATCACAGAAAATTCTTTCACGGCGAAAAAATAGTGTCTCATGTGCAAAATAATTTTTGAATAACTGCTCTAGACATTAGAGTAGTATATAAAGTTGAAACTTATTTTTTTTTATCTTATGAGGCTTGAATCTTTAGCGAAAAATTGCTAATAACAGACCCTTCCCACTGAACATGGTAATACTACAGGAATAACGTCAGCAATGATTACTGCTCCTTTTTCTGTCTGAACTTTAGATTCGTTTTTAAAATGAAAAGCACTGGCTCTTTAAAAAGATGCTTCAATGACAAAAAGTTTAACATTTACCTTTCTGAAAAATTACAAAGATATTGGATTAAATTTCTACTCCATTACAAAAGCCGTTCACTTTCAATTTCTGCTAAAACAAATTTTCGCCGGTTTTCCACATAAAATTCAGTTTTTATGCGAAACATGAAGAGCAAATAATCGAATCTCTGTTTTCCGCTTTTGAGCGATAATCTAATGCACTCATAAGATCGTGGAGAAATGGAAATTATAACACCCTTAAGTAGAATTACCTTTACTCCACACACTATAATAATTATTATAATTATTATAGTTTTCGGGAACAATTCGCTGCTTTTCCTCCATGTCTGTCAATGTTAATTGCCGAGTTTTTCCATTCCTTTATTTCTCTCTTTTTTTCAACTTTGCTGACAACAGCCATTAAATTACCATATATACCAAATCGCTTAAACTACTTTAACACATTTCTAATGCTGTCGACTGCAGATGCAAATGTAGTAAGTAAGGCTCCATCCCATCGTAATCAGGAGAGCCTTCTGACATCACCAACTTATCATCCAGCATCTAATCGACACTCAGGACTGAAGCAGCCAGTGCAGACTTCAAATCTTCCAGCGGCAACTGCTTCAAAATTTTCCTCATATTTGGAAACTATCCACAGTACGTAAAACGTTAAATTTCAGAAGTGCCAATTTCATCACTAAAAGCAGCATTCGCCAGGATCATATTCAATTGACGCTAAAAGGATTTTTAAATATTTTGATTATTAAATTTTTCGAAAATATCACGACGACAACAACCCAGAAAAAACTTCTGGTGTTTTTAACATGCACTTTTAGATCTCGGAATTTACGGTCAGTAGCAACCCTGACTTTCTACTGAATACTACACCCAGTACTGCAAGCTACTGACACCAGCACGAACGAGTTCCAATATGGGATATCTAATAAATAAACTTCGAGATATTTAGTGGCTACCGAATAAATTTCCGGACTTATTTCTGTAGATCTAAACATAACTGAGAAGAAGTCAGTATTTTTTTGTAGGGTATCACAAGTAGCAGTTAACACAGGTAGAAGTGCAGAACTTTGTGGCGATTATTTCTGATATTTTGCTAATAGTAGGATCATAAGTGTATGATTTATTCTTCTTGTTTTGCTTAGCCCAAGATCAGTGATGGCGAACCTATGGCATGCGAGACCATTTTTGTTGTCACGCCACTGAGAGGTGAAAAAGATAAATGTCTATGGATAGTGCTAAATATTTGAAACAATTGTACGCACAGATCTCGTTAAATAACTGATTATACAGTGCAAAATATACACTCTAAATTTATCAAATCTTAGTTGATTACTGAATTATTTTACTCTCTCAGCCAATGAAAACTCACTTCATTCTGATCAAGGCCGTATGGTATCAGTTGGATTGTTTTACCTCTGAGCGGCACCTTTTGCACACAATGGAATAAATGGCCAGGCCACAAGGACCCCGAACGCTCAGAAAAAGGCTGGGGGAGAGGATTCACTGGAACAGCTGTTGTGAGACAAATTGTAGCCTCCCGTCAAGACCATCCAGAGTGTTCTTTAATGTGTACAGGGTACGACTCTCCCACACACGGCCCTCATGCTTAACCGTCGGATGGGACATCTGACGGATGGCTGCCATTCCAAGCCCATCAGTGTTCCCTAGTGACTGTGGTCAGGGGAAGGGGAGTTTTGCGGAGATAAATTTCAACGCCTACTCATCTGAGACTCGAATTTGGGAACTGCAGATTACAAGCCTGGTGCGCTACAGACTGAGCCACCCCATCCCCACCACTTATATGATCTCAATTATGCGCTGAACACAATAAGTGGAAAATTGAGCGCGATCTACGTTGATAGCATGATTTCTTGGTTGTAATAAATGCTCTATTTTGTTCCATCTAATTGTAGAATCTAAAGTTTGGTATTTTTGTCCTTATATTTAAATTCGTGGTATTTTGTATCTTTGTATTGTATGATAAATGGATATGTAATCTTAACTCCAACAAATAACGTTTAAAAGTTTTTTCTAACGTTGGCACACGAGTAGAAAACGTTAGCTTATTTCTGTAATTTTGGCAGGCGAACTTCAAAAGGTTCGTGATTCCTGTGATAGATAATGGATTAGGCTTCATAACTTCTTCGTATATGTAGTCAAAACCTGACCATTCAACTCTGTTGAGGATTATCTCCGCGAAATTCCCCACACTCACCGATGGACTTCGAAAGACCGCCGTCCGTCGCATGGGACGTTAAACCGTGGCTCGTGTACAGGAGGAGCCATACTCTGTGATCGTTAAAGCACATTCTGGATGTCTTGATGGGAAGCTACCATGCATCCCAACAGCTGTTCCAATGAGGAAAAGCTCCCCCAACTTTCTCTAAGTCCTCGGGGTCTTTGTGACCTAGCCATTTAGCCCATTGTGTGCAAAAAAGTGCCGCTGAAAGGTAAAACACAACCAGCCAACTCTGTTGGTGCTCCAAACACTTGACATGCCATATCTCGTCTCATTTTTATCTGCACTTGTGTCAACTAATGCACTGTGACGAAGGTCTAACCCCATACAGAACAATTTTATTGACTACCACAAAGGAAATGCCTGAAATTGCTTAAAAATTTTATTCGCAAAATTACTTGAAACACAGTAAAGCCTCGGGTCACGACAAAATATTGACAAGGATGCTCAAGCATCTTCCAAAGAAAGCCATTGTGCATCTCTGTTCGATATTCAATTATTTACTTCGAAATCTTATATTTCCTGATGTCTGGAAAAATGCTATCGTTAAGCTTTTACATAAACCAGGCAAAGACTCCGCTATTCCATCCAGCTACCGTCCTATCAGCTTGCTGTCTACAATTAGTAAATTTTTTGAAAAGATTTTGCTCAATCGTATTGACGTCTTTCTTGGCTGCCACCCTATTCTGCCTGAGATCCAGTTTGGTTTCAGGCGAAATCGATCTACCGAACACCAAATCCATAGGATGGTGGAGAAAGTCGTCGAATCCCTTACCAAAAATAGTCCGTTGCAGCTGTCTTCCTGGACGTCGCCAAGGCCTTTTACCGCGTCTGGTTCGACAGCCTTTTACACAAGTTAATACAAGCCGAAGTGCCATCTGGACTCATCTGTTTGATCCAATCATATATCTCCAATAGGACATTTTCAAGTCCAAATTAAATCTGCCATGTCTACAAGAAGAGTGATCTCTGCAGGTGTGCCTCAGGGTTACCTTTTGGATCCTACACTTTTCTCTTTATACTTATACGATTTACCTTCCTTTGATTGTATTCATCTTGCACTTTACGCAGATGACCTTGCCTTACTATCTCCGTCCCTCGGTCCTGCTATCGCTGTGAAGAGGCTGCAACACAGCTTGACCGAGCTTGGGCACATGGTACGAAAAATGGAAGATAAAGATTAACTCTGACAAGAGTTCTGCCATCTTTTTTACTGGAAAGCGTATTATGAATCCCACTTGTCTCCAATTGCAAGATATTCCCAATGATTGGAGGGATTCAGTCAAATATCTTGGGGTTGTTATACATAAGAGGTTAAAGTGGGACTATCAGATAAATAATATAATCTTCAAAGTCAATTCATTCAATGGCCAGCTAGGCCCACTCCTTAGGAGAAATTCCATTTTAATGATTGATCATAAGCTTTTACTCTATGATATGATCATCAGAACGGTGATTCTCTATGCTTCATCCATATGGACGAATACTACACCCACCAATATTCGTAAGATTCAGGTCTTACAGTACAAGATTTTTAGAACTGCGGTCGATGACCCCCTGGTTTGTCACTAACAGACAACTCCATAAAGACCTGGACATCGACCATACATATACACATATAAATCGCACCTGAAAAATATTTTTGAGGCTGTAAGCAATAATTCCAATGAGATTATTTCTTCTCTGATTCTTTACGATCATACTGTTTTCAACAACTACAAGAGGTCTAAAATGGTAGCGTTCTCTGAGGAGACCTACCCGTTTTAGGTTTCTTATGCAATTTTACTGCTATTTTTAGCTTTTCTTATGTTTGACCTTAGAGGTCCACCTTGGTTTTCTTATATATTTAGTTCTTACTCATGCCAAATAGGCATATCTTTATGATGAAGATGTTAGGGGTAAACTTATTACCCGGTACATCGAATATGATTATACGATCTACGATCTACTTGAAACAGGATAGACGCCAATATTGCCCAGAACGTTTATCTAATTATGATTCTTAGAATTCCTCTGAATCCTTTCTGCTCTGTCATCTGGCAGTTACATTCATCGACAAGATCCTGAACTGCTATCAGGGCTAAATCGTAGACCTAGAAAGTAATTTAGGACATGTTTAACTAAATAATTGATTGAAATTAGTCATAATAATATAGTGCCCATAGGACTACTGTTCGAGCCTTAATTTTACTGAGGTGTTAGTTCTGAATCAGTGGTCAACAAACTTTACTTCGCTCTTAGTGGGGCATTTTTTGTATGAAAGGACGTGTAGAGGTTTGCTCAGTCGGTAGCACGCCAGGTAGTGATGTGCAGTTCCCAGTTCTAGTCCATTTGTGCCAGCATTGACCACATATTACCACTATTATATTTATCTGTCTATACGAAAGGCTCTGAGTGGACATTTGAGAAACCTTGATTTATACAGCTAATGATATATTGCAAAAAGAAATACATAGAAAATTAAATATTACTTTTTATTACTTCTTAATACTTTGGGCAAATGTTGCAATGTTTAATTGTTTGATATTTTTAACCGGTTGAGATTTTTTTCTCTCAATTTCGTTATTTAAGCTGTTACTCTAATCCAAAGATAAATTTCATATGTCACGTCTCTCTAATTTGCTTTATTTTCTGATTTATTATCATTGTATATATATATGTATATTATATGTGTTTTTAGCAATGTCTTAAGTGGAAATGTTGCTTATGAGATGTCATTCGTGGCCTAGCTGATGGGACGTCATTATACGATGTCATGATGCGACGTCACGTTCTTCAGTACGTCAAAGTGATGTAACTCTTTCTTGGAAACCTTAAAGGAGCAGGTTCGGTTCTATGAAGAATCAGACTATCTAGGCAGGGATTAGAATAGGGTCACCAGATTTAAAGAAGAAGATTCGTGATCTTCTGAAAATCCAGTCTGAAGGACTAACTTTGCCTAAAATTATTATGTTTAAAAGCCACGCAGTCTTTTCCATTTAGAACATATTTTATACATAAGAATATTAATAATAACCTTAATATATAGTAGCATAATGTATAACTTGACTACTGTAGATTAATTAACAAAAATTACTCTTATTGTACGTATTTTCCATCGAATGGATTTTCTGTCAAATGTTTTCATTTTCGGCAAGTTCTGCACTAAAGATTTCACAAGAGACACGAAAATATGTTTTCACTTGTAGCAAAGCCTTCACGATGTCTTCTTTTATACGTGATTTCTCATTCATCCATATTAAATTCATGTTTAAAAAAATCTCTCAATTGGATGAAAAGGGAAATTTTTCTCCCGTCAGATTTCTGCACTGATTTCTTCGTTCACAAACCGAGAAAATCGTGACAGAGCGACACAAATGGGGTACCGTTATAACAGATATTACACATTCGCAAAACCGTTCGAAAATCTGACTCCTTTCTCATTACAGGATGGGACTCAATTTTTTAACACAACACAGGGATAGGCAAGGGAAAACTTGTGTTCCAAACTTGGGACGTATCGATTACAAATCTATGAAACTTCAGGGCGCCAAAATCTGTTAAAATAGAGATATAACTTAAAAACTTTCATAGTAATTAATCCATCGGCAACCATAACGCATGCGGTGGTGTTAGCAAGTAAAAGAAAGACGTGAATTCTCTACTAGTGTTCCGCACGGATACCACTGTCATTATGATGATGCTTCTATTCTCAATTTTTTCAGTCACCTGCGTTGCGACTGAAAATGTTTATAACAGTGTTGTCATCTGCTGTAGAATCAATCATCAAGCTGTAGAATCAATTTAATGCTTAAAAAAATCAAAAACCGACATCCGAAGACATTTATGTGTCGGGGACAGAGCCTTTAATTTAGGGAATGACCCCGGAAATCGGAACGTATTACGGATCCTAGATTAGAATAACCTCTTGCCGACATCTTTTAAAAGTGGTTTCTGTTCGACAAAGGACAGATTTCCACCTCATTAAGTGAATGTCTGTAAAACAAACAGTATTCAAGCTATATTAGACGATGAAAGAAAGTCTTGAAGTATATTAAATTAAGTCTTGAGTAATAACCACTTCATTCAGCGAAGTTATAAGCACAGTTAAGACCCACGGAATCAAGAGGCATTCACATGGTATATATATATGTGTGTGTGTAAATAAATGATGTGTCGTTCTATACCTAATGTAGTGGATATATACTTCTAACATCGAAATCACATCACGTCTGAAGTACAGGTCGAAATACGGATAACAACTCTCGGATCTGTGGATTCACCTAAAATCACGGGTGAAAAAGTAATTAAAAGAAATGATTAATTAAAGAAAAAAATTAGAAATAATTTTGGGGGTACACCACTCTCGAAGAATGTACTGCGTGAAGTGAAATCATTTATGGATATTTTTGCCATATTAAAATAGTAAAATCCTTTTATACTTTCAGATATTTTTACTTGCAATCCTTCAATCACCTTTCCACTCGAAATTCCCTGCAAATACATTTACACAGATTTCTGAAGATTATTTCTCTAATTAATGCTTCCATTTTTCTAGGTATACCAGTTATCGGAGAACCGATATCAGTAACTATCGAAAAGCAGGAAATTTACAACAGGGAATTACCCTTGAATTATTTTGCTTTCCGTCGCTGAAACTTTTTCCTTTTTCGTCACGATAAATACGGCCCTAATTTAATAATTAACTCTTGTTAACAAAGTTTAATTTTGTGGAAGCTTATGCTGAAAGAAGAAATTAATTACTTCGTTAATTCAAAAATATGGTTAACTAATGACATGCTTAATAGAATGACAATCTGAAACCGTTTGCTTCGGTCTAATAAGCTTATCAAGAAGATAATTAAAGAACAATTCCTGTGTTGTATTCGATAAATTAAAGCATAAATTGCATTCATAGAATTAAACAATGCAACCATTTACATACAAGAGTGTATTTCAAGTAAGTATAATGTCATATTTTTAATTTTTAAATTCTTTAAAACACATAGTAGCAGCAGGTTTAATCTCTTTCGCTAAAAGGGGACGTTTGAAAGAAATGTTTTTTTAATCATTCCATCTGTTCAGCAAGAAAAATAATCATAAACATGGCTTTTATTCTTAAATGTAAATCTAAAAATATAAATTAATTAATTTTTTTAAACATCTATCTGTCTATATGGCTCTAAAAATTAGAAAATGAACTTAAAGCATATCGATGGTGCATTTCAGTTAATGAGATCGTATTCACTTCAAGGGAAAATAGGGCGTCGTCAATCTTGTCGAGCAGATAAATCGGCGCCTTATCTTCGTTTGAAGTGAGCAACCTTCTAAAACTTTCATTTGATATATGGCTCATAACATCGACAACATGTTTCCTCCCTTTTGGAGTCATCTCTATCTTTTTACCTTTCTGATCCACAAGCTGTTTTCGTCCACAGGATCGCCCATCACTGATATTTTTTTGCTTATAAGTGATCGCAGTAATATGTAATAAGCTTGAGGTAGCCCATGACATTGTAGACGTTGAAAGCTGTAATTTGAGATATGACACGTTGAAATTGAACCTCCGAAAAATCCGTTCCTCACCCATTTTATCAGGAAGAATAGTGGGGGGAAAGTTCGAAATAGTTTACTACGGTCATTATATAAGCTTTCAACTGACACCTAACTCGTAACTGTAGGCCCTCGTGTTCGGAAGATTATACTTATATAGACTTTCGCATTTCCCGTTTTTTAGGGAAGAAGAATGCATGGGGGGACAATTTTTATAGAAGGATACTCCCCGCGTCACAAGCTTTCATTTGAAACACAGCTCGTTACTTTCCGCACTTGCATTCAGGAAATGTAGGGGAACAATCATTTTCATATTTTCCCTCTTTTTTAGGAGGGAAGAAAGCGTGAGGGGTAACTTTTCATAACCTTTGAAATTCCCCGCGTTAGGAACTTTCGTTTTACGTATACCTTGCTACTTTAGGCACTCACATTCTGGAGACATAGCGGTAAAATAGTTTTCATATTTCCCCTTTTTAGAGGTGAAGAAAGCATGGGGTTAAAGTTTTATAGCCCATGACACTCCTCCCGTCACAAGCGTTAATTTGACATATAATTCATTTCGTCCATCTCTCCATCGCGTTCGAAAGATGTGGCAGAACACCGTTTTATCAAATCACAAACCGACAAACTGACAAATGTCAAAGCGAAAAGCAATAGGAATATAGGTAATAAATGAAAATCTGTATATGTGTAGCTAGCGAACTTGTCTACTACGTCAATGGGCCGTCTTTGTGTAAATATTTGTTTTCTGATAAAAAAAAATGCGAGAGTCTATTGAAGTTTTTTACATAGACCCTTTATCAGTATTATGTTGTAAGAGAAACTGAGAACAAATATGATGAATACTCTATGCCATTTCTTCAATATTTCCACTTGGAAGACTCAGCTACCGTTTAAAAAATTCAATTGTACTCACAAATTCCCCACTGAAATTCGACTGGTCCCTTAAATATCCCATCCATGATTTAGAGGTGGCCAATGATTAACATATTTGACTACAGTTCAAAGGCATCTAGGTTCAGGCCCCGGGTAAGGGACAAATGTGTGTGTTGTATTTCTGCTGAGACCTCTCAGAATTTGTTTATGGCGTATTACATTGACAAGCTCAGACCTCTGTAGCAAGCAGCTGCTTGAAGAAGAATTTATTTTATTTTTTTTAATGTGGTGAAAATTAAAGGGGTTTTAAAATCAAACACCTGTTGTATTATAGTTACACACTTGGATATTTAACAATTTTTAACTCAATAATGAGTGTCAATCGAAAAAGAACTGTACGGAAAATTTGGTATAGTACTGTTAGCCATTGCAGGGAATCAAAAAACGTTGAAATAAGAAATGATCATCTATAAAGTGGGGTAAAGGGGTTTGAAGTTCGAAATGGTATTTTAGCGTAAGTAGATTTTGGATTTTTAACGATACCAAGTGACATTGAAGAAACGTATCGTGGATTGTAGATCGTATAATCATATTCGATGTAGCGGGTGATAAATTCACACCTAACCATCTCCATCATAAAGATATACCTATTTGGCACGAATAAGAACAGAATGTATAAGTAAACCACCCTTAGGTGGGCCCCTAAGGGTTGGAGAAACGTATGAGAAAAACTGAGATCTAAAGATAAATTATTATCAGATTATTATTTTGTAGATATGGGTTGAAAAGGATTAAATTCAAATTCGAAACGGTAAAAATGAAAATTAGAAAATAGGAGTTTGAAGGTCTAAGTACGGTTCTATTAGAAGCAAAGATTTAGATTTTCAACACAATACAAGGTGGTACATAAGGAAATCGGTGCCTGAAATATGAGAATTTCCCGGCCCTTAAGAGCGATAAAAAAAGGTCCTCTTTTCAACAATTAAGCGGTATTGGGTGCAAACGGGCAAATTCTATGCCAAAATATAATCGTCAGGCAGGTGGACATCAGTCGCCGGTTTGTCCGTCGGAGTCTGCCTGTTCGTTAAAATACGGATATTATTTATATTATATTTAAGGTACTTTTAAAGTTCCCATACTAATGTACACTTATTAGAAACATATAATTAATCGTAATAAATATAACTCATTCATATCATACAAAAAGCTAACACAATAATTCGTTCTTCGTTCACTTAACGAAATTTTAGGTGATCTGAAACTAATTGTGAAATAGTATATATAGCTGACGAAACGTTTTAAAATCTATATATCATTTCTGGCTTTACCTAAGCAATTAACTGTTAGGTTAAAATCAGTTTTTAAATTCACATTTGATTAATTTATCTAACTCTCTGACATAAATATTATCATTTTGCGTTCCATGCTGGTTATGTTTCAGCAATTTCACCAGTATATTTAATACTTAATATTAATATATTTAATATTTAATATTATATATATATATATATAATATATATAATGTATATATATAATGTATATATATAATGTATATTTAATATTTAATACTTAATTTAATACTTAAATATACTGGTGAAATTGCTGAAACATAACCAGCATGGAACGCAAAATGATAATATTTATGTCAGAGAGTTAGATAAATTAATCAAATGTGAATTTAAAAACTGATTTTAACCTAACAGTTAAATGTCTGGAATATTTAATTAGGTTTTTGAACAAAAGCAATGGTGCACAAACATTTTTGACATTGGGCAGAACAGAAAACTATTGTATTAGCTGCGAGTCAATATTTGGGAGGGCGAGGGGGCGGAGCAATACAAAGAAGAAAAATAGTTTCATTTGTTTATTGCACTTTAGTTGTCATAAGAATAGGTATAAAATAAGAAGAAATAAATATTAATATGGAGTTTATTTTAACGTCAAAGCTGAAGTTGGCTTGCCGAAGCAGTATGTGAAGGATGGGACTGGATCTCAGAAACAAGCTGCTGAACATTTGGCTTCAATGATGTTGTACCTATTGTGTAATAGTGTTGAAAATTTCGTCTTTCGTCTTATTCATTAAAACATCATTCACTTTAGTAGACCCATATTAATAAAAATGTATATACAATGCGATGACAGTTTATTAGGTAAGCTTACATAGTAACGTGTTGCTCCTCTCTTGACTTTATAATTTTTGACAGCCATAATTTTTTGCGGCATGGAATTTACAAGATGCTGGATGCGTTCTGTAGGAATGTTGTAGGAGCATGAGGAAATGATTGTGTCGCGCAGTTGCTACAAAAATGACTGTGGCACAGTCTCGCTGCGAGCAACTCTTATCACCTCATACCAAAGATGATCGAGAGGGTTGAGATCTGGGGACTGTGCAGGCCAATGAAGCAAGGAAAACTCATCGGAATATTCCTGGATTCATTCGGTGACAATACGTGCCTTGTGAGGAGGTCATGCTAAATGTGTCCATCTAAGTAAGAATAAACTGTAGCCATGAAGGGATGAACTTGGTCAGCAACAATGTTCAAACACATGGTGGTGTTCTATGTCCTCAATGTTCAAACACATGGTCGTGTTCTATGTCCTCAATGGGTATCATAGAGCCCAATGTTTGAGAGGAAAACATTCCCCACACTATCACACCGCCACCACCGGTCTGTACTATTGACACCAGACAAGATGGCTCCATGGCTTCATGCTGCTTAGGCCAAATTCTGATTCTTCTACCAACATGATGCAAAAGGAACCTTGATTCTTCCGACCAGGCTATCCTTTTTCAGTCCTTTACTTTCCAGTGTCGATGCTCCTGCTTCACCTGAAGCCACACTTTTAGTGTTCTTCGCTGACAACATTGGCACACGATGTGGTCGGTAACTGTTGTAGTCCATTCGCGACAAGTTCCGATACGTTGTGCATTCGAACCTTGTTGCCCTTCTGTACACCAATGTTTATTTCTGCTGTGCCTTGCCTGATTGCGACTCGTCTGTTCGCTTGCATAATTCTCGTCAGTCTCCTTTTGACCCTCAAACTGTTTTCGTCCACAATATCTGCGATAACTGGTATTTTTTTGCTTTTCACACGATTTTCTGAATTCCTTGAAACGGTTGTGCGTAAAAAACACAGCAGGATGGACATTTGCGGTATGTTAGAACGTCACGCCTAGCACCAACTATCATGCCACGTTCAAAGTAGCTCAGGTCGCTCCTTTTGCCCATTCTGAGGATCATTCCAACTCTATTTGGTGCTCGAAGAGCTGGTCTGCCTGAGTTATAGCGCACCCCGCAGTCACGTGACGTATGACGTATTCGAATGAGCCATTGTTGTGCCGAGGGTTCACACATTTTTTTTTTGCAATTTTCACGAGGGCCATAAAAATTTGTTGAAAGGCCAGATTGGCTCTCTTTCTGGAGTTTGCGCACTCCTGTACTATAGAAAGCATTACATTACAAAAAATACCATAAGAATACTTAGTAGAAAGTTCTTAATTTGACAAAAATGCTTATAAATTTGCAATTAGCAGTGTTAGTTTTTGAGTGCGTGTTATAGCGACAGCAAGGGATTTTAAAATGGCTTGTTTCGAGTAGTTAAAACTACCCTTTGAAGATGATTTATTATTCGACCTTTTCATCGTCATCACTATGAGAAAACGAATAAGTTAAGGATATCTTGATGATTTCGCTAGTTCAAAATGCAGGATAAGGAATATCTTGTGAAATTCTTGTGATCCCATTTTACTTTTAATGGAGAGAGAGTCCAGATAAAATCAAATCAAAAACATATTTAGAAAAAATAGAATAATTTCCACAGCTAAATGCGGTGAAGAGGTGAAAATCTGAATATATATATATATCGATCTGATGATCAGACTTATGGATTGTTCTTGTGTTAATCCGTACGACATTAATGGTTCTTATACCTGAGTCCATTGATCTCTTTTAAAATTCCATCGAGTACAGTATTAATATGAACACTGAAGGATAAAATAATCCGGAAATATTGTCACTTAGAATAGTTCCAGTGTTTCTCAGTAGAAATGCATATTCTTTATCTGATTGATGACTTCTATGAAGAAATCACTTAAGTGGTGCTACTTTCTGTCTCAGCTTGTTAATAATAATTTGTAATCAGCGGTAAGAGCAAAAGATTTACACAGTTGTAGTAAGTGGAGATAAGTATGGAAGGTTAACGACGAAAAGAGAATTCCGATCATTAATGTTGCTGTTGCGAAAGTGGGGTGTTAATAGATATGATTCCACGTGGCAGCGGACAGTGACAAAAAAAAAAACTCTTCCAATGATGTGCTGCGTTTGGCAGATCAGTCGCATCATTTGATGAGAATTCGACAGTGAGTGGTAGTTCAAACGAAAGAAATGGAAGTAGCTAGTTAGAGGGCTTTGAATGCTTTTGAAAATGATGAGGATAGCAGAGTGTCAAAAATTTCGATTTAAAAGTTAAAGAACCAATTTGGTATCTGAGAAGACATGGTTCTAGAGTGAATTCCTAAAAGCACTTTTTCAGACTTAGCTTTCGGACTGAAGATGGAGTTAGATGAAAGAAGGTTTCAAGGTCGAGAAATTATGTTATACCAGAAAACAAGTAAAATATCAACACCTCGAGGTATTCCTAATGACTCTGACTAAATAGTAAGCATTCACACAAATACTGGACATAAAAATGGAAACATTCAATGTTAAGTCAATGGCGGGTGAAATTTGATTACGGAGAGATCCGTAATTTCTACAATAAGCTTTTTATAGGAAAATAGGATTAGATAAACTTAAATCTCATTGAAATCTATCTAAATCTAGATTTTCAACACTCTTTATTGGGTATTTAAAGAGCTATGGATGCTGAAATACTTGTCAGCAGCAAAGTCAGGCCTAAAAAACTTGTGTAAAACTGACAATTATTGAAATAACTATCTACCAAAATTCTGAAACATACACATTTTGTTAAATGGTTTGAATAATAATACTTTCTAAGGGTTTAAATTACTACTGAAGTGAATTCTTATGATTGGCATTTCTACTATTCAATATTCAAACTTCTAAAACTCTTTAAGTACTGAACGAATATTGTTCAAAAACGAAATTTAGAGAGTTTAAAAGAAATCTTATATTTATCTTCAGTCATATGTTGCCTTAAAAATATTTAACCAGTTACGGAGCTTCGAATTTGATTATCCATTGATATAAAATGAGGATGGTTTCCTAAGTTTTGTCTATTGCATGTCTCTGGATTTAGATACCTAGATAGATCCTTTATTCTTACAGTTGATTGGATATTATCATTAACAAGCTGAAACAGAAAGTGGCACCCCTCAAACGATATTTTCATAGAAGTCAAGTCTCAGATAAAGAATGTGAATTTTTACTGAACAATATTGGAAATATTCTATTTGTCAATGATTCCGTATTATTTTCTCCGTACCATAAAATATTTACTTTGTTTTGGAAATCTTGAGAAAACTATTTTCAAAATCACATTATAAGCTATGAAAGGTTTAGGAGTCGACACGGTAATAAAAAATAATAATGAAAATAAATACGAGGAGCATTCAAAAGTTCTTGACATGCATCTGCAGAACAAAACCATTGCATTCACCTCAACAAAGCTTTTACTCTCCTTCAAAGTACTCACCTCCAGAATCTATGCAAAGTTGCAGACGTCTGTCACAATACTGGAACACTTGGTGGTACTTCTGTTGGGGAATACTCCGCAACTTTGAACGAACGCATTTCGCAAGGTTTTGCACCCCTGAAAAGCGATTCCAAGCAAGTTCCTTTATAATTTTTGGAAACAACCAAAAATCGCATGTTTCAAGATCGGGTGAATATGCAGGATGCGGTAACTGTTTCATTGTTTTCTACTTCAGATAAGCGGTAACTTCCCTGCTTTTTTTAGCACTGGCATTGTCAGGAAGAAGGAGAACACATAACAAACCTGTTGTTAGACTCTGCTCCTTCATCTCCTTAACCATCTTGAGCAAAGCAATGTTGGAGTAGTATTGGCCATTTATAGTCAGTTTTTCATCTAAAGTGCACACGGCAACCAATTTTTGAGAATTGAAAAAAATTGTGAACATCATCTTCCTTGAGCGAAAGTCTTGTCGAAGGATTTGGGGACGCGGTTCATGTTCTGCAACCCACACATAGTTGTCGATCTTTCTGGGAGTTTTATAGTAATTAAACCACATCTCATCTGTGACAATGCCGGTTAACCGTTTGGAACAACTAAGTTAAAACATTGCTAGCATATCATTTCAATAGCCGACTCTAGCCCTTTTTTGTTGCTCTATCAGTTTGTGGGGTACACATTTAGCACAGACCTTAGTGAACTTTAAATGTTGATGACTAATTGTTTCTACACTGTCAATCGATACACTGACATCTAAACCTATCACCCAAACAGTGATGTGTGGGTTTTCTTAATGATTTTACAAAGAGAGCGATGGTTCTCTCGTTCACGGCCTCCTTCGGTCTTCCTGCACGAGGGAGGTTTTCGAAGCTCTCCCGTCTTTCTTTGAAATTGTTCATCCATCCCGTAACAGAGTCATATGAACAGGTATGATCCCCATATACTTTCGATGAATGGGCACGATTTATTTTCGCGTCGTCTTCAAGCTGCATCCTTGTGGGTTGAGTTGGATTGTTTTACCTCTGAGCTGCACTTTTTGGACGCAATGGGACTCCGTAGGTTACAAGAACCCCGAGGGCTCAGAGAAAGTTAGGGGGAGGGTACCCAATGGACAGCTGCTGGAAACAGATGATAGCCTCCCGTCAAGGCTATCAAATGTTCTTTAATGTGCATAGGGTATGGCTCTCCCGCACGCAGGGCCAAGGCTTAACGTCCAATCAGACGGCGGCCTTTCCAAACCCACCGGTGACCCCTACCAACACCACCTATAGGAGAAGGCGGTACCAGTCACTGAAGCGATGCTGATGACGTCATTTTAGTCGACCCATGCCGTAACACAGGAGAACGTGGTATTCTAGCAGTGTCGCCTCCATCTTACTATAGTTAGTGTTCAAGAAATTTGCCGCGTTTGATTTGGTGTGTGCACAGAGTATTAAATTCAATTATTCTTCTAGCGAAATGCCATCGCGCTGCTGCGTTCCTCATGCTGGAGCAATTACGACGGGGAAAATAAATTTCCAGAAGATATAGATTTGCGACAGAAATGGATTCGTTCCATACCAAGACAAAACTATCCAACGAAAACATCCAGTGTAAGGAGAACTTTATTCTGTATGAATATCTGTTGTCATATTTATGAACTTCTAAAGTGAAAATTATCGTTTTAATTATTGTATGTTACGCTTGTATAATATACATATATAATATCTTTGATCTTGTATGGATTAATTTGACGTTATTTTTATTAGGTAACAGTTTAAATGTCGAATTTACATATGTTAAAATGCTTAAACAGAAAAGAATATTTCACAGTGACCAGACTTTATATTTAATCGATTACAGTAGTAGGTTAAGAAATTGATACTTTTGTTGGGATAGTTTCAGAGTCTAATGTTATATCACTATATTTATATACCATAGGGTTTAATTATATCTCTCGTATAAGCTAATATGATGATAATGTTAAACTTGAAATACATATATGAGCCAAAGGCAAGATCATTGGAAAACCTACTTTTAAATACAAAATCTCTGCAGAAGTATTTAGAAATTATTTTGGTGTTGTTGGTATACTTGGATACAAATTAGACCTAGGTTCAAAACTAGAGATGGCTTTGTGAATATGTATGACAGGCTTTATGAAGAAATTAATCTGCATAATTATTTCTCTGAAATCAAGTCAAGGTGTAGTGGATATTAAAGAATGGATGGGATGCAGCTAATGTACATATGGATTAATAAATGAAAAGGTATTTTGAAAAAGGGCTTAATAGTAAAGAAAGAAATTTTCAACATTGAAATGAGTAATTAAAAGTACATATATTTCCAATCACACTCATTCTAAAATGAGATAAGTCAGGTGTATTATAATAAAGGTATAACAATCTACTGTCATATCTTTATTGCATGTGGCTGCAGCTTTTGTTTTAATTTTGTGAGAAATGTATTCTATAATCATATTAGAGAATATTTGAGGGGATATCTGTCATTTCATCTATTATGCGAATATAAATATATCAAACACCATAAATGCATACAATATAGTTTTCAAGTTAACTTCAAAGTTTAACTTCTATACTGACCACTGGTTTGGATTTTATAACTGAAGGAGTCAAAAAATTATCATAAAAATTAGAGGTATTTTGATTTTACTGATATGTAATGGTAAACGTTTATTGTAGAAACTGTCGACAATAATAAACTTCCTGACCAATCAATTCCTAATACCTTTCAGCATTAGTATAATACCAGGTGCTGTCTACATAAACAAATTTATACCTAATAAACTGAAAATCACAGTAAGAGGAAATTGTCTGAAACAATAAACTTATTAAAGGAGTTGTTTTCAGGCTCAATTCCTGGACTGGAATATTTCAAACCTTTAAACGTTCATTCATAAGAGTGTTGTTTTAAATGATTTTCAGCTCAGTATGATTTTTCGCATTTTATTTTACATTATCACCTTATAGTGGTATTATCAAAAGCACTTTATGGTTAGTACTAGCAATGGAATGCTATTAGATGGTTAGCATTAGCTTTCAAGGTGAACTATATATGATAAAAGAAGTGCTAGAAATATTGAGAAAAACTAGCTTACTGGTAAAATAATTAGGTGCATTCTTTGGGAGAAATCATTCTTTAAACCATGGATTTTTATTGAAATCTTAGGAAATACACTAATTATAGAATTGTTTTGAACACAATTATAGCTTTTACTTTCGAAGGAAAAGAAGTCTTCAGTTCTCCATAAATTTTTTTAGTGTATGGTGAACAGTATTCTTTGTGTTTGATGAATGATAAACATTAAAACAAAAATCCAGAGGTTTTTTTGTACATATTCTCAATATTTATTTTTATGACATAGGTGTGTGAACTCCACTTTGCAGCATCTGATGTTGAAAGAGAAACCAGCATGTTTGACATGAAATCTGGGAGAAAGCTTTCTGACCTCTAAAGTATCCAGATACTGATGGCGAGGGAATGTTTGCGATATGACCAGTGTGTTAATGGACATACTGTTCAACTACTTTTAAAACGTCCTTAAAGCATCCACAAATACACTTTAAAAAATATTGTGCCCAAAACAATAACATTGTAACAAGTGCTAGAAACTAAAAATGGAAACTTGAAACTTTAGTTAAACCAACTGTTCAAGGTAGCATTTATGCTATACTTTTACTAAGCATTTCATTGCTATTAAGCTGTGTAAATATCATGATGACAATTGGTGCAGAAGAAAAAAAATTGAATCAGGTGGGATCTGAAACTCATGACCTCCTGGTTAGGGTTACCATATGTCCCCCAAAAGGAGGACAATCCTTTTTCCCCTCATGTCCTCTCAGAATTTTGAAAATGCACGAAATGCCCTCCTTTGTGTGTAAATTCATAACATGTTTCAAACTAAAATTAAAGCACTCATTTTTTGTACTTTTCTAAATTTCTTAAATTTATGACTATAATAGCATTTATTGTTAACCATGAAATAATTTATTGTAAGCGCAAATCATGAATGTTAAATTAACTCTACTGACATTGTAAAAGTTACTATTCTCTCTAATCTCAATATGTACAATTTGCATATCAGATTGAAGAAGTATGAGCTTTAGAAAACTTAAAAAAGATGTTGAAAGAAGTTGATAGCAGGTTTGTTTTGCAACATAAAAGACTGCAGTAATTAAGGAACTACTTCTAGTTTATAGGAGCCTTCTCATACGAGAGCATGCCCTGCCAAAACTGAAATCATTGCTGACCACTATCTCAGTCAGAGTTTGAATTAACAGAAAGTTTACCTTTTATGACAGTGCATAGTTACTAATCATTATGACATTTTAGGAGAAATAACCTTTGATTGCTTATGAAATAGGAATAAAAATCACCGCACCATATATTTTATCGTATATTCAATGAGTATTGTTTCTTTTTTTGACTCAACTGTTAGTTAGTATTTGGCAAAAAACTTAGTACGAAAAAACTTATTTATTTCACAAAGAAAGCATGTCCTCCATTTCTAGCTCTGTCCTCTTTTTATAACACTGGCATCGAGTAACCCTACGTCTGGTGGTTATGTGTTTGGATCTCACCTGGTTCAAGGAAATTTTTCCACTATACTCATTATCATCATAATACTTGAGGAGTTTGATAGTGATTAAATGTTAGTAAATCAATGAGGTATTGTGGATTAATTTGTGTATGTTACTTTCACTTTGAGAAAAATTATATTCAGATTTTTATACAATTTGATATTGTGTTAAAGTCAAAATGCTGATTGTCTAATTTCACACCTTAAAAATTACTCTTATGAGATTTAATATAATTCAAAAATTCGTGGTTGGTAATCTCAATCATGTTGCAAATTTGATATCAGTGGTTGATATTTTTTAGTAAATATTTTATCGAGTCCTGAATCCAATGTCTTAATTTCACCCAATGCAGATAATTTCTTTTAAACTGTTAAATAAAGATAATTAAATTAAGAAATTATTAATCTTCATTCATCTTTGATATCTGTAAAACAATTTCCACAGGCTTTGAGCCAGTAAGTGAACATGGATCTTCTATGAAGCATGCTTTTTGGTATTTTATATTACCCGAGTCTTTGGATTGTCCATCTGCTCGTGTACTTGGTTAGCCTGTAAGTACCTTAAAGTACCTAATGTTAAAAAGAAGGTTAAGAAATATCAAATTTGGAGGGAGGTTAAAATAGCTGGTTGTCTCCACAACATCATAGACCCACCTTTAAATAATTATAGCCCAATAAGTACAATGGCAGAAAACACTTTGGAATGGTGTGCTATTCTTTCAACCATTGTTTTTTAAACATAAAAACTGATTATCTTTATTGTCAAACATTTTGCAATATTTTAGTGGAAATTTTATTGCATGCAAGCTGCAATAGCTATTTTCAGTCCCTTTAACTGTATTCTGCTACTGTACAGGGTCTACTAGATTTATTTCCTTTTTATCTTACTGATTTAACATGTCTTTTGTGGCTAAATCTATGATCAAAGTGAATCTCTACCTGCACTTGTCAGTAGGTTTTTTTGTTGTGTGTTTAGTGTTACTTTTTAGTGATCTTTTGCCAATTCCACAAAATTTTCACTTCCCACTATATTCTTATGGCTGGACTCCTGAAGATAAATTATATTTTTGGTTGTTTTTAATTTTTTTTTATCAATGTATCAAATACTTGGGGTGGATGCTTTTGTTTGGACAGCTTTTCAGTACTAGATGCAGTATGTGACAGTGTATGATTTTCTTTCCAATCCATTTCATTGTTTCTGTTATACATGTACTTAGTGGGGGTTTGAAATTTATAATTTTCTGTAGGAACATATACCACCAGTTTCTGCATGAAGTGATCAACTGAAACTCATTAAACTGCAAATAGAATTTTCTGAATATTATTTTTCCTTCATTGCTTTAAATTGAGGAAATTATAAGTAGAAAACTTAAGTGTCAATCTTTGGTTTTGTAAAAGCCATGGGAGATTTAGGAAGTTAATTTATTCCTTGATTTTCTTTAATATATATGCATATCTTGTGGCTTCTGCTGCCTTGCAAATGTAGGATTTTTTAAATTTCTAATAGTGATTGCCAATGGGTGTTTGATATGCCTATGAACTACCCTGGTCAACAGATCAATAAGGTTTTCTGTATCACTGGGGATGTCAGTTTCTGCTTGGAGGGTGATGATTGACTATGTTATTAGAAATTGTACTGGTTCTGATACATATTTTCTTCTTCCAAGTTCTTTGTTAATAATTGGTTTCACACTGATAGTGAGTTCAAGTATTATTAAAATTTTAGTGTAAGGATATCTGTTTATAAAGGAAATATACCCTGTTGCTCTTAGCATTTGAAAGTATCTTCACCAGATATGGCAGTTTAGATATGCATAATAGTTAATGACTTAAATTTAAAAAAACTCTGCAGAAGGTCAAGATTAGAATAATGTTTCTTTTTTAATATGTTTCCATACATGTTAAGTATATGCTCTTTACAAAATAGCAAAACATTTTTTTCTGTTCTGTATATTTTTGACACCATACAAATTTAAAGTTACTTTATCGACTTGCCTTTGGGAAGGAATCTTATAAAGAGCCTACTGGTGTAGTTTATTTTTGTGACTTCATCAACCTTTATGTAAATGACATCTAGATATTTTTAAATACTTCAATTTGATTTGCACATTTGGAGTATACTGAATCATTTGAAACAGCTTGACCTCTCTATAAAAATATAAAAAATTTTAGATGCTAATTCTATCTATTCAATGTTAGTAAAATGTTCAATAGTTGATATATATTGCTTGTAGTACTTTATTTTCACTTAATTCAAGTTTTGCAATGTCATTAAATCTAAGTTGCTGATGATGCTACAGTTCTACTAATTATATATATAACTGCAAATTTTACAAGTTAAATCTTTTCTTATTACATGTATGTACAAATGTATTATTTTCATTTCACAATTCAAACTATGGTTATCATAAATATTTTAAATTGCGTGCTATAAAAGTCTGTATTTGCTGCCATGAAACTACCCCATATACACTCTGTGAATTATGACCACCCAATCCCATGTTATTCAATGGAAAGATAATTTCAAAGCTCTGTAATTTCTAAAATAATCATTTCATGGGAAAATATGACTGAATATATATTTATATAAGTTAAAAATCTATCTTAATTTTCTATATTCCAATATTATTCATTTAGTATTTAAAGAGGCTTCACTTGGTTACTAACCTGGGTTCGAGTCCTAGGTAAGGCACGGTTGTTCGTGTTGTTTTTCTGACGGGTTTCCGCCATCCTCACAGACCTACTATGGCGTATAAACTTACAGGCTCATGTCAGACCTCTGTGGTAAGCAGCTGTTTGAAGGGGTATTTTATTATATATCAACATCTTAAACAGTAATGCGCATTCTGCAAAGTTGGTGAAAATTGAAATGATTGTTATATTTTTTGCTAAAACTATGCTAATAAAATTTAATATGGGATACTGTTTTGAGATAACTTATTTCAACTACTTCCCAGATCAATTTTTAAACAGCCATTGTTCATATTAAATATCCCAGTTTCCATAATTCTTTGATTTTATATGAACATAGTTTAGATAAATTTGATTGAGATCTTTAATTGATCTTCATTTAAATTTTTTTTTCATAAAAGCTCATTTTAAAAGTTACAAAGGTTTGAAATTAGCTTTCCATAGACATAACATGGAATTAGGTTTCATAATAACTGAGTGTATATGGATATTTCAATTTGACCTTTACATTGTATGATACTCATTGTATTTTATATTTCTGTTGTGTTTTGAATCTGTTCAAACCTTTTGACCACATGTATTTAGATATTGCTTTCATGTTTCTTCAGAATTTTGTTTCTATTATTAAAGTTTATTACGATAGCAAAAAGGATAAAAATTCTATGTTATGTGAAGAAATCAGTTTTAATATGCATTAGGGGGAAAAAGTTTGGGAAAGCATTTTTTCTTTTTATCTAAAAGTCATAGTTGTCCTAGAAACAGTTTTTATTAATCTGATGCATTTTAAAAACAGCTTTCATATTAAATTACTTACAAAAATCAGCAATTGTTCAACTAGGATGAATGGAATATTTTAAAATTTTCCTTTTCAATTTAAATAGTATTGCACAATATTCAGTTCCTTCATATTGCTTAAAAATTTTCCCAAATGATTGGTGAATTTTCCTGTTTTAATTGCACAATTTTCTTAAAAATAAACAATGATATAAAATATTTGTTTCATTGTAATGTGTATCCTATATATATTTGTTTTCTCAGATTGTAAATAAATGTATTTTTAATGTGGAATTTGTTGGTTGTTTTTCTTGACATTATGCAATATTGAAACATACTGTTTTCATTAAATAATGTTTTTGACCTCATATATAAATATACATACATATTTATGAAAAAAAAATAGATATCTGTGGTATTTTGTAACAAGAGGTTTTTTTTCTAAATATATTTCGCTCTTCTAGAATTCTTTAAGAGTGAAAATTTAGTAGCTGTTCAATACATTAATCGATCGTCTGCAAAATTAATTAAAAGTTTTGAAATTTCCGAACGTTTAAAGAGTATTATTATCTAAAAAATAATTTAAAGCTATGTGTATAATCGGAAACGCTAATTAATGGTTTATCAATACTAATCAAAGCAAAAAAAAAAACGTTATCTCTAAAAAAAATTAGAAAATAAAGTGGGAAAATTTTTTTTTTAATTATATGAAAACAAATTATTTTAATGACGATTTATTAGTGAATATTCAAAATATAAATGGGAAGTTCTATTAACAAGGATAAGCTATCTCTCAATCTATTCTGCTGGCAGTCCGGTCCAGTAATACTTATGTCACAAATAACTGCTACGGCCTTCTGCTCTAGGTGGTGTTTCTCCTACTGATCGAGGGTAGAGCGGAGATTTTTGCTGAGATAATTCTCGACGCTGACGCAGCTGGGACTCGAACCTGGGAACTACAGATTACGAGCCTGCCGCGCTACCGACTTAGCCGTCCCCGCCCCATCCATCCTTTTAAAATGCAAAACCTTTCCATGTCATCAGTAGGCTCCAAAGCGACAGCGCACAAATTTCTCAGAGTCAACTTTACACGCTGCCAGCGAAGAGAGAAATGATTATACGGGCTTTCTTCTTAAGCCATAATGACAAATTTAGACATGCTTTCAAAAAGTCGTAGCTCGTTAACTTCGGAGGAACGAGTGCAAATATAGACACGTGTGAAGAATTTTTTGAAATTCCTCCGTAACTTACTACTCAGGCAGCTGAATTCCGCTGAGGTCTGACCTTAACATGTCAGTATAATACGCTTCAGCGGAAATCTGTTAGAAAGGCAAAATCTTATCAGAATAACAATGCAGCAAACAGAATATTTAAATCATATCGGTGGCTCAAACGTGAGCCATTTGATCGGTAGCCGCGTGGCTAACTACTCGTCCACTGGAGCGGTTATTAGGAGTACACAGCAATCACATGGCATAATGGGAAGGAGCAGATAATTTTCAATTTTACATATTTATGTCTCATCATCATCATCCTCAAGCAGCCATGGGCTACGGAGATCCAACCAGACCGTGCAATTTAGTTCTCCAAGCATATCTGTCCTGAGCTACATTTGCTGAATCTGACCACTGCACACTAATTCTAACAAGGTCCTGTTTGACACTGTCTACCCACCGCATCCTAGATCTCCCCCTCTTTCTGAGGCCTTTAGGCACACTATTGATAACCCTACTCATCAATCTATAATTATCCATACGGAAAACATGGTCAAACCAAAGGAGTCTCTCTCTGCAAATATGCTGCTTCAAGGAGGTTGCCGACTCCTTGCCTAACTTCATCATTAGTTACAAAGTTGTGCCACCTAATGCCCAAGATACTTCGCAAACATCTAGAATCAAAAGCATCTAGTTTCCTGTTATCTTGTTTACACAGCGTCCAAGTTTCACTACCATAAGTAACCCTAGAAAGAACCAAATTATTATACAGTGTAATTTTAGTCTTTAGGTGTATACGCCTATTTATCCACAATCTACATAGATTTTTAAAAGTCCCGGCAGCAATCCCTATTCGTCTGTTAATCACATGCCGCACATCACCAGTATCAGTTACATAGCTCACAAGGTAATTAAACTGTGACACCTGCTCAAGACTGCAACCATTCAGATGAACTGAATCACAGCCTGCCTGACCAATTTTCATCACTTTAGGTTTCCCTCTGTTTATAACCAAACCTACTCTACTACCAGTCTCATCAACAGCTCGAATGAAAGAGTTCATCTCATCAACATCATTTGCCAAAAGGGCTAATCATCAGCATGATCTAGATCAGAAATTTTCGTATCTCCAGCCCATTTAAGGCCAAAATCTTTCCCTTGAAGTGAATTTCGCATAACATAATCAATAACCAGACTAAAGAGAAAAGGAGACAAAATGCACCCTTGTCGAACACAGAAGTAATACTAAACCAATTGCTACAAGCCTTACCAACTCTCACACACGACTCAGTGTTATTATAGAGAGCTTTCATTATGTTAACTAACTTGTCTGGTATACCATATGATCTCACAATCAACCACAAATTATGACGATCAACAGAGTCGAAAGCCTTTTTGAAATCAACAAAGCTAGCCACCAAAGGTTTCTGAAACTCTAAACATTTCTCAAGAATCTGCCTAAGGGAAAATATCAGATCTACACATCCCCTACCACTTCTGAATCCACATTGTTCATCACGTAATTGCCTGTCAACTAGATTCTTAATTCTATTAAGCAAAATCATGGAAAGGACGTTTCCTGGAACAGAGAGTAGGCTGATACCCCTATAGGTATCACAAGAACTGAGATCACGTTTTTGAAAATAGGGATAATTATAGCTCTGGTAAAATCCTTAGGAACCATGCCTTTATCATAAAAGATATTCAAAATTTCAGGCATCCAAGTGGTAACAGAAACATTCCCAGCTCTAAGCATTTCCGTAGTAATTTCATCTACACATGGGGATTTATGAAGTTTAAGTTTAGAAACAGCCAAAATAACTTCAGATTGTGTTTTAGGGCCAACATTAAAACCAATAATGCATCTATTATCATTGCAAACAATGGGAGTAGAACTAACCACATTGTTTAGAAAATCACTGAAATGATCAGCCCACCTAGCCATGACAGAATCATCACCGTCTATAACCTTACCTTGTTTATCCTTCAATCCCTGTATACCTGTCCGTTTTCTACTACACAAAACATCAACTATCTGGTACAACTCTCTGCTGTTGTGCTGACTAACTGCTTTCTCGGCTTTGCCAGCCAAGCCATCAAGTCAAAGATTCTTATCAGCAGCTAACTGATCCTTTACACGTTTATTAAGCTCTCTGTAATGCTTTCTATTAGGACTAGTAGGGTATTGATTAAGGACATTCCTGCAGTTCTTTCTTTCCGCAATAAGTTCAAGTGCCTTATCACTCAGATAATTCTGTCTCCTCTGCTCCTTTTTCACTAAAAGAGTGTCCAAAAAACCTGTTTAAAATGGGCCCATTCTTCCTCAACTTCAGTAGTAAGCATACCATGACTCTCATAATGACTAAGTAACCTATCATGATAAACTTTAGCTATAACTGGGTCTTTCAGAGCTTCAGTATTAAAAGTAAATGTTTTAACCCTAGCACAACACTTTTTAAGTTTAATGTGCAAGACACTTTTAACAAGGTAATGGTCAGATCCAATTTCAGCTCCCCTATATGACCTCGTATTCCTAACAGAACCAGCCCATTTGCTGTTAATTGATATATAGTCAATCATATTCTTATGCAGCCCATCGGGTGAAACCCATGTGTACTTATGTATGTCGCGGTGTTTGTAATAAGTGTTAGTTATTCTGAAACCACTGAGTTTACTTACCTGTAGGAGACGTTGCCCGTTGCCATTGCAGCTACCGATATCAAAAGGACCTATTACTCCTCCCCAAAGGTCAGAGTCATTACGAACTTTGGCATTGAAGTCACCTAGAACAAGGGTAATATCTCCTTTCTTGACAGAATTCAAAATATCCTGAAGTTGTCCGTAAAACCTATCCTTCTCATGCTCATCGGCATCCTCAGTGGGGGCATAACAGCAGATAACGTTCAAGTCTTTAATGCTTGTGTGAAATTTTGCTGTAAGAAACCTTATGTCTAAAACGATGCATATTCCTCGTGAAAACTAGAACAAATAGAGGGGAAAGACGATTTACATGTCTCCATCAATGGTGACTGAGATAATTTGGATTTATACAGGTTTCTTTAGAAGTGGGAGAATAAGGTGATGTTTTGTCCGTTTCCAATTTTATATTTTACTAGAAAGATATTTTTATTTTTCCAGTTTATACTTCTAGCTTTCTAACTGAAATTAATCAATTTTTAAATGAAATATATAAAATAATAAATTACGGCTCAACCAAGTAACTGTTTATCACAAAGGTATAATTGCAGCGTGTCAGTAAAATACGCCATAGAGGTCTGTAAAGAATGCGATACTCCAGCAGAAAGACAACACGAATAGGAAGCATCCGGACTTACCCGGAGCTTGAATTATGGGGAATTACAGGGAATCTTCTCTTTGTTCGGTAGATAATCACTGCTTTTTAATGTAAATTAAAACTTTTTATTTGTAACAGTCTTCGGTACTTTTTACTGATCGAATGTTCAATTGTAATTAAAGAAAGTAAGAAATTCATAAAGTATATCCAACATCTAGAGTTTGAAGCTCAAGAAAGAATACTCTACCTGCTTAAAAATAATTTCATATATAATTAATATAAATTGTTTTAATACTAGGAATGCGTATTCTAATTTAACCCTCATAATATAATACGACATATGTATCCAATTACATCTGCAAAACTCAACAGAAAAATAATTTGTTTAATTAATAATTGCCTAAGGAAAATAATTTCACAGCATTTTACTCAATATTTAAACAAATTAGCAATTATTAATATAATTAATAATTAATTTAATATTAAAGCTGTAAAGTATGCATTGGTTAAATACATAGCTATAAATACCTTTAGACCAGTGGTTCTCAACATTTTATGCTTCACATACCCCCTGGAAATGTGTATGTAACTGGCGTACCCCTTATATAGATCGATAACACCAGAGTTATAGTATAGTAATGCCAACTTAGCGACTTTGTTACTAGATCTAGCGACCTTTGAGCTCTCACGGCGTACCCCAAAATATTTTACTGCGTCCCCATGTCGTTGAGAATCCCTGCTTTAGACTATTGTAGAATATTGTTAAAATCCAGTTGTTCAGAGTAGCGTTGTTTTAAAATGTGCAGTTGGAGGCAATTTGATTTTTTAACGTTTAGAGGTAATTTAACGCAATTTAAGTTGGATGTTCTTTGTTTCAAGGTTTATCACATCATCTTGCAGTTTTTCATCCATGTGTAGTTTTATTCTGGTTTTCACAAAAAAAGATCCGGTACTTGATCCGGTATTTGATCAAAAAGTCAAAATGATTGAGCTTCCTTCTGTTTCAATTTTTTTAAAGTCCGAGTATTATACACTTTGCAATGCACCGTACAGTTCCTTACTAGTGTTTTTATTACACTATTGTAAAAAAAAAAGCTTAGATTTCTTGAAGATTATTGTTAAAGTCGCCTTTGCTCTTCTTAATTGTTTTTTTCTTTTATTAATATTGTGAAATAAACCTTCTCCTATTCTATAACTAATTAGTTAACTAAATTGTAAAAGACATAAAATTCCTATACTTGAAATGATCTTAAAAGCTTTTGTGGCTTTTTTGTGGTGTTCGTAGAAATGCTAAATTAACTGGTGAAGAATTCTTCAATATCTCTAAGAGTCTCCAAGATAAGAACTCTTGTAAAATTAAATGTTTGGATCCGAGGTTTGGTCGAAAAAAAAACATTTATACGAGTGTACGTAAACTTTTCAGCAACTGGGGAATCACAGAGGAAACTATAGGGGTGTTCAGTTGGTACTTAGATAGTTCTCATAGGTCACTGGTTAGTTGACAGGTGATGAATAATTGAGGTGTCGCCCATAAGTTATTTTACATTGTTTTAGCCGAATTTTAACATCTTTCCAGAGTAATATCAGTAACGCTTTTCGCAACCTACCTCTCTCTGTATTAAGTAGTCCATAAATTACGACTGTTAAGTGATTTGATGTAATATGATATATTGAAGTCCATCCTGCAGCGTCATCAGACTTGCCCAATTTACTCTCTTTTGCAGGAGAGTCCTCTATTTTAAGAGAAATATATTTCATCGTCCTGTTTGACATTGTCAGCCCACCGCATCTTAGGTCTCTCCCTGTTTCTGAGGCCTTTAGGCACACTGTTCATAACCCTATTCGCCAATCTATAATTATCCATACGGGCAACATGGCCAAACCAGCGGAGTCTCTCTCTGCACAATATGCTGCTTAAAGGAGGTTGCAAACTCCTTTGCCTAATCTCATCATTAGTTACAAATTTAAACCACCTAATGCCCAAGATATTGCGTAAGCATCTAGAATCAAAAGCGTCTAGTTTCCTGTTATCTTGTTTACACAGCGTCCACGTTTCATTACCATAACTAACCCTAGAAAGAACCAAACTATTACACGGTCTAATTTTAGTCTTTAGGTATATACGCCTATTTTTCCAAACTCTCCATAGATTCTTAAAAGTCCCGGCAGCAATCTCTATACGTCTGTTAATCTCATGCCGCACATCACCAGTATCTGTTACATAGCTCCCAAGATAATTAAACTGTGACACCTGCTCAAGACTGCAACCATTCAGATTAACTGAATCACAGCCTGCCTGACCAATTTTCATCACTTTAGTTTTCTCTCTGTTCATAACCAAACCTAGTCTATACAAGTTTTATCAGCAGCCCTAAAGAAAAAGTTCATCTCATAAACATCATTTGCCAAAAGAGTTAAATCATCAGCATAGTCTAATTCAAAAATTTCAGATCTTCAGTCATTTAAACCAAAATCATTCCCTTGAAATAAATTTCGCATAACGTAATCAATAAACAAACTAAAGAGAAAAGGAGACAAATGCACCTTTTTTGAACACCCGAAACAATGCTAAGCAATTGCTATAGGCATTACAACTCTCACACACGACTCAGTTTTATTATAGACAGCTTATATTATGTTAACTAACTTGTTTGCTATGCCATAGATCTCACAATCAACCATAAATCCAATCAACCACAAATTATGACGATTAAAAAGTCAAAAGCCTGTTTGAAATCAACAAAGCTAGTAACCAAAGGTTGCTGAATCAGCATTTCTCAAGAATCTGCCTGAATGAAGATATCCGATCTAGGCATCCCCTACCACTTCTGAATCCACATTGCTCATCATGCAATAGCTTTTCAACCAGATTCTTAATTCTATTAAGCACAATCATGCAAAGAACTTTACCTGGAACAGGAAGTAGGCTGATACTCTTACAGTTATCACAAGAACTGCTATCACCTTTTTTAAAAATAGGGATAATAATAGCTCTAGTAAAATCCTTAGAAATGCATGCCTTTATCATAAAAGATATTCAAGTTAGAGCCTAACAAATTCCGTAGTCTCTCAAACCATAATTACACCAATATTTCTCAACATTACTTTGCGTCGTATATCTAATAGATATTTTTGTTGCTTCATGTACACCTTAATTGATCAATCCAGTAGTTTCTATTTCTTTTGTGCCACTTGCCCCATTTTTGCCTAATCTACAATATCCCTACTCTCTGATGTAAGAAAAAAGTAAGAATACTAAATGGCTATATACATATTATTATGTGAATATTCATTGTTTTAGAGAAAAGTTCATGGTCTGCCATTACCAGATTTATTACTGCCTAATAAGATCTCATGTACCCTAATGGTATGCATACCGTCAGTTGAAAAACAATCATATGTAGTGTGTCTCTGAACGACCGAATTAACTCTGTATGGTGATATTCTTCGTGAGAGGTTCAGATATGGCCAAAGAAATTTTACCCTATGAGTTAAAGAATTATAAAGATTGATGATATCACACATGTTTAGAGCGAAACGAAAGTTCCATTGGACCCATGATCGACATCAGTGTCATTCTCTGAGAGAATGTGTACGGTTCTCATATGCAAATCAGGTTACTGTTGACAGGCATGACTTAGCTTCCGGATGGGGGAGGGGAGGGATGTCCTAGAAATTTGTTCCGGGGGGCGGGAGGGTTATGAGAAGGAACAAGAGAAGGGTTTCTCATTTACTAAATATTTAATCAGACTGGAAATATTAAAATGATACTGTATATGGAAGAAAATTATGGTTTGTTTATTGTTGTTTGCTTTTTTAAATCTATTTCAGCATCTGTCATATATGACACATGCTAAATTGAGGGTCAGACGACCAGTATAGTCGGACATATACTATGGGTATAAAATAATATTATATGGTTTGGTATAAAACGACTGGAATTTCGGGGGGTGAGTTCGGACTCCCCCTTCTGAGTGCACCCCTGCCCGTTGACGCTCATCCCATAGATGTGTCGGCATGTACCTGGCGAACTACGTCCGTACGTCGAGATATGTACCTGCTCTTTGAAAAATGTCATGGGAATGCCTTGCGCAGTGATAGGAAGTAATCCCGTCGTTACCCAGCTGGATGATCGCATTTCAGAGACACTAGAAATCTATTCCCTGCTATGATCTTTGTGACACAATTCAAACAGCCGCTGTGAGGACGCCAGAACTCCAGGAAACTTTGTTGAGGGGGACTGCTGCTCACCCAGAGCATAGTACACGTTTTCTGGGCAGGCACCTTGGAATGAACCGAAACACAATATAGAGAATTCTGAAATGGGAAGGCTTTCACACATTCAATTACACATGAGTGCAGGGTCTGTAGCCAGGTGACTTCCAAAGCCCTACTGCGTATTGTAAATAGCTGTTGCACCAACAAAAGGAAGTGAGCTTGTAATCGGATACGTATTGTGAATGGACAAAGTGTATTTCACCTGGGATGGCATTTTTAACTGCCACAACAGCCTTATATGGTCATATTCTAATCCACATATCACCCATCAACAGCAGAATCATATCCATTGGTCCCTGAACGTATGAGCAAGGATATAGAGTAACTATATTATTGCCCAATATCTGCTGCCAGATAAATTGATTGGACAAATGTTTCTGATGTTTAAACGCAGCATATGAATTTTTTTCGATAATGTACCGTGTTCTAACCTTTGGAAAGACCACCATGGGACACCAGCTCATTTTAGTGTTTGTGTCCGAGACTGGTTGGATATTGCATACCCAGTTCGCTGGACCCAGTGATGTAACTAGAGGAGGAGGGGGGGGGGGGTCCGTCCTTTCCACCCGAAAAACCGGCCGTCTATTACAAAAGCTCAAACTTATCTACCTAATTTGAAATCTAAAACAGTTGTCTTTATATCATTTTATTTTTGCACCATATTTTATGCACGACGCTAACATTAGATTATAAAAAGGCTATAAAATCTCATTTCATATAGAATATCATTTCAACTTTTCCACTTCTGTCGAATATAAAACGACTCCTCTTATTCTCAGACCCGCCCCCCTTAATCCTGGTACCCCTCCTCCCCTCCTACCCCACTCCGAAAATAAATCCTGAGGACGTGTCTGGCTGGATCAGACGTGATGGTCTTGTTCAATGGCCAGCCGCATCACCAAATCTCTCGCCGTTGGATGACTTCCTGTGGGGTCATATCAAGTCTGGTGTACAGAACGTCACTCACTGCAAAAGTGGATCTCGTGGCACGCTTACATGCTGCATTCGTTGACGCCGCACTGTTGTGTCTAGTCATCAACTACTCAACAATGCACAAGCGAACACCTGTCATTTTGATACAACTGGAACATTTCCACGACAATGTGTTTTTGTGTGACGCATCTCCTAAATACTGTACTACTTGTAGCCTGTGTACTTTGATTTCATCGGCACCTACAACTGTAGAGATATTAGGTTTTTCCTTCGCAATCATACTTGCACTCTATGCCACTGCATACCACTCCTATTGAATGATTTTCCGCTGTGTGGTTTTAAGTGGATCATCAATCTTTAGAATCGTTTTATTCGAAAACTATCATCACAGGGTCATAGTTCTTTGGATATATTTGATCCTCTCACAAAGATGAATATCACCATGCAGAGTTTATACGGTCGTTCAGCGACACCCTGTATACCGTAAAATAAGCAATAAAAATGCATCTTTTTTTTTGTTTTATCCCTCAGGCACAATGTTTAGCAAGTTCTGTTTACACGATTTTAGTGCAAAATAAATTGTCTTCCCTGAAATAATTCTTGCTAAAATACAATTTTAAAATAATAATAAATAAATACCCCCTCAAGCAGCTGCTTGCCACAGAGGTCTGACAGGAGCCTGTCAGTTTATATGCCACTGTAGGAGATCTGAGAGGATGGCAGGACCTCAGCAGAAAAACGACACACACATCCATGCCTAATCCGGGGCTCGAACCCGGGTCCCTTAGATCAGTAGCCAAGCGTGCTAACCACTCGGCCACGGGACGGCTAAAATACAATTTTAGGGAACTCGAAATACAATTTTAGTAAAGCACAATTTGAGGTATACTTTTATAACGGTTTTTAAAAGCAGATATCTTTTATTATTGCAATTCATTAACGACCAAGATACTTTATACATCATTAAAAGTTATTGTTCTATTATAAAATGAATGCAAATGGAGAAAAAGGAATTTATCTATATATTATTATAAAATACAATACGAAAAAAAAAAAAAAAAAAAAAAAAAAAAAATATATATATTCTGTCTAATAGTCGGTATTTCGTCCATTTTTATTTTATTTGGGATCGGCCGCGAACATTCGACATTCAGCAAATTTTTTACTTTAGTGTAACTCGCTGAGATGTTATTTTTCATTTTTCTCAACATACGTATATAATTTTATGCAACATGCGTATAAATTTAGGCAACCTTCCTCAGTCCTGGATCCAGAAAAAAAAAATGAGGAGTGACTTTATGGAGCAAAATTAGAATTCGTAAAAAATCGTAATAATTTTTCCATACATTTTCTGGTAGTTTTAAAATGTGTTCTTTCTTGTAAAATACGTGTGTTTAGATATTCTTTCGCTTCAGGTAATGTTTTCAATACGCTCAAAGAAGTAGAGCATGACCCCTTGACCTCGATCGGAACCAGTCCTTCTCAAACATGAATATCATGCTTTGGTTACCTAAGAAGACATTTTCAAAGAACAATCAAATTAGATTTACAGAGAAAAACAAGACGACGAGTAAAAAATATACCTAAAACTAAATTATAACACCCAGGAAAAAAGAAATAAAACTGACATTAAGTTCACTATACGTGCAGATTAATTGGACATTGCTTCAAAACGTTCGTTACTGTCCTTGATAGTTTCTTCTCTTAGACTTAATGGCAAACATCTGACATGCAAACTCTGGTGATTAAAATAAATCTTTTAGTCTAAATATTAAGGCTCGAGATATCGACACGAGAGACTTATTTTTAAACGTATTTCCGTGTATCCGTTTCGTCGACTCTAGCTTGTCAACAGTTTCGGCTTTCGCTTCGTTCAAGGAATCAAGAATTTTTTTTTTCTTCCCCGTCTCGTTTAACGTCGTATTGGGATTATGTTTCTTGACAGCAAACGTGGCGTGGAGGAAGTTCCCGTCGGAGGCATCCTGCGATGCTGAAAGATTAAACCCGATGAAACCTAGACAAGAAAACATCATTAAAGAATTTTTTCTTTCGTGTAACAGAAAACCTTGAAATAGCATTACTGAGTTATACGGTTCTATTAACGCCGAGAGAGCTTTGGTTACCGTTGATTTAAAAATAAATACATTTTTCTGTGAAGATATAGGTTAAAATAATATAAGATTCTCTCATTCATAATGGTTGAAATATACGTTTAGACTTGCAATGAGAAATTAATCTGAATATTTCAATTGTTTTGTTTCTTATACAAAACACGGGTTGTTTTATTAAGTATGTGCTATATATTTCAGTATGATACACCCATTATAGAAAGTTACACACAATTAAGTGTTCCTAATTCTTTTAATTAATGTGTTTTACAAAAGAAATGCTATTTGAAATGGATGAAAATAGAGTCCGCAAAGGCAAATTTGAATTCAGTGAGATTTTTGAGCAATTAACATTCTGGTCATTGGCAAGAATGAAAAATATATCCCGGTCTGATTCATATGTCTAATATTCACAGTAACGGATTCGGTACTTTACCTGTTGAGTAATGAGATTGTGATTCCGAATTCCTTAGATTTTGTAGATTGCTTACATAGATTCCGTGATAGGACAAAGTACTGTGGTGTAGCATGAACCACGTAAACTGACAGGAAAACATGTTTACAATATTAAACTAGAAAAGGATATTTCAACGACACGTACAACATATCACCCTATAGGATAACAGGTAGCGTGTACTTCGATACCCATTATGACACATAACATTTCCTATTGGCAATCGCCACCATATTTCAATGGTTAGATCGATTGTCCGTCAGAGGTTGATAAAAAAAACTGGAGTAGTAATATTCGAGTATAGAGAAGAAGTCTTTTTTCCAAATTCTTATGTTTAAGGCTATTAATTTATTTATCAGCTGAAACGAATAGTTTTTACACGAAAATGCACAACTTTAGACGATAAATGAAAAATTATAATTGTACGAGTAGCATATCCTACCAAATCATCAAGCATTGAAAGATTACAAAGGTTCAACTAGGCTTAGCAGGTACCAATGTTTCAGAAGGAGGACAAAATACCTATTGAATGGAAATGGAGGATAAAGAATGATATGCTTTAAATTATTGCAAAAAAAATAATTTCTCAGTTCAATTTATTATTCCATTTTGCATTTTATACAATTTACATTTCATGACTTGGAAATTTTTCATTTCATTTTAAAATACCTTAAAACTTTTTACACCTTAAAATATATTTAAGGTGTAAAAATTTTATAATACAATTTTTACATTTATTTAATTATACATTTTTTAAATAATAAAATATAAGATTGTAAAATGTATAATATTCTTAAATATTTATTTTGTTATTATAGGTAATATTTGAAATATCAACCATCCACAACAGTATCAAACTCGCTTGCGGAATTCCAATTTTATGAAAAATAATGACATTATATTTATTTTATTTGTAAGATATTTAAATTTCATCATTTAGAATCACTATTGATTCATAAATGGTACCAATATTAATCGTATTTGTATATAACAGTAACTATACAATATTTTAAAATATCTTCTTAAGGATCATTTCAATTTTAGCAAATTCATCAATCCATATTTTTAACATATTTTGAATTAATGTATTTTTTTATGATTTCTGGTAATTTAGGTAATATTTTCGGTGCTAAATAAATGCATATAGTCGTTCCATGGCCGAGTAGTTAGCGTGCTTGGCAACTGATTAAAGGGACTCGGATACGCACTCTGAGCAAGACATGGATGTTTATATTGTTTTTCTGCTGAGGTCATGCCCTCCTTACAGACCTTTATAGTATGGCGTATAAACTGACAGAATCCTGTCAGACATCCGTGAGAAGCAGCTGTTTGACGGGGTATTTATTTAATTATGGTAAATATATGTAATGTGTGTGTGTAATATTTTTTCTAGGGTGCACAATAATTCGGTTAGCATAAGCAGTCGATTTTGTATTATGATTAGAAGTTCTAACAATACTCTCTCTATAATGTTTTTAAATATATAATATAATCCTACAAACATATAATTTTCTTATTTGAGGAATATTTAAATCATTATAATAAATGTAATAAATGCAATGCTCACAAAATTTCTAATGTATAAAATATTAGGTACAATTGCATTTTTTTTATCAAGTATTCAATAAGATTTTTCCAAGTTAAATGACTTTCAATATACAATTCTAAATATTTATAATTACCAACACCCTCAACTGGTTTCTAGGAACATTTAGAAACTGAACATTTAACTGAATGATAGAATAATTTATTTCCAAATATGTATGGAATGTTACATTTCAATCTAAAGTATAAATATTTTGTTTTTCTGAATTTAAAAATAATCTATTTTTTAATCGTTTAATTTTGTCTTCATTTGAAGTGTTCTAATTTGTATCTAATTTTCTTCAAATCTTCATTTATGTCAGTTATTAACATGTCTTTATTTTATAAGTATATACCAATGCCGTATCATCAGTAAACACAGTTATTTTCTATTTTGTCAACAAATTGCAAATATAACTAGTAAGGATAATAAATAAGAGGGGATTCTAATAATGAACCTTGTGATACACTGTATTTTATTCTAATTTCTTTGTTGTAATAATATCCAATTTTCACTTTCTGAGTTCTATTTATAAAATAATTTTATAGACAGTTTAACATGTTGCCTCTAATTCCAGCATTTTCTAGTTTAGATAGTAGTAAATTATGTGATACCGAATCAAATGCATTTTTATATCCAATATTATTTACGATAGTAGTTATCATTCATTCACTATAAACTAATGATCTCAGTCTTAATATAATATCTTCAGTCCCTATACCTTTTCCAAAAGCAAAATATTAAAAAAAGTTATTTTTGCATAAACATTTTTAAAATTTTACTTTCAATAATTTTTTTAGTTTTTTGAAAATATCGATATGATTTTAAATGATTATGATTTTGAAAATATTTGATGGTAAAGATATTGGTCTGTAATTGCCTATATATATATACACACCTCCTATATAAATAGGAGTAACAGTTGATTTTTTAATATTAGGAAAACAACCTGTATGAAATCAGGTATTAATAATATAACAGAGTATCTCTATAATTTAAAAATTTATTTCTTTTATAATTTTTGTGAAAATATCATTGCCCTTTTTAGTTTTATTTAGTTGTTAAGGTTTAATTGCATTACTAATTTCCTCTTCTGTTATATAGTCAATGGTTATTGGATAGGTATTGAATTCAATGATGTATGTAACTGATTATCTATATCATTATTACAATTAAGAATATCTCTTATTAAATCGTCAATTATTCCTGTAAAGTAGTTATTAAGATACCGACAATAACATCGATTTTGGCTATAAGAAAAAATAGCATTATCAGTTTTTATTTCCTTATGAAATGTTTAAAAGCACTTTGATACTTATCAATTAATTCATTTTAAATATTCCAGTAGTGTTTTATATTACCAATATTATTTTTAAATTGGTTTGAATAATAATCCGGTTTTGCTTTTCTAATTAATTTTAATAAATTTCAATATTTACTAAATTTTTTTATTTAATATTGAAACTTTATTAAATAAATTATGCAATTTGTTTACATTTTTGATGAAATTTATAAGTGCGTTAGTTATCCATGATTTTATTTCTTTTAATCCTTATTGTATATTTTTACTGTATGTTTTGACATTTCAGTTAGTTTATTTAATTGTTCTATGAATAATTTAAAGGATATATTTATATCCTTTTCTATCTTAACATCATTCCATTTTTATTTCCCACTAATTCTTTCAATTTTTAGTGTCCATTTTATATCTATTTTGTAAACGTTTAACATTATTATTTAAATCAGATTTAAAATTAATACCAATGAAATAACAATCAGTAATGTTTAGGATTATTATATATAGTTAAGTTATTTGTTACTGAATTTCTTAAAAATTCATAGTCGAAATAACCTTTTGCATCATTTCTGGTTTCGAAATTTTTTAATCAACTTTTTTGATTCATTCAGTCAAACATGGAATGCATTTCATTGATTAAATGTAAATAATCAAATTTATTTATATCATTTCCTGCTAAATCGATATTTAATTTTGACTACTATCAGCACATTATTAATGTTTCTAGAATCTAATTTATTTTCTAAACCATTAATAGAGTTTATTTTTTGAAAGGAATGCAGCTATAGAATGCGATTAAAGCAAACAATATATCACTCAATTTAAATGTAATTTTAACCATAATTGCAGTAATAAAGATATTAGTATATCCATAAACTGTTATAATATATTGATAAAGAAAAAAAAATTGACATTAATGATTCGTTTTGCAATTTGGTGTAGTATATATATATTCAATTCATTATCGCCAATTAAAATTTTTGCTAAAATTATTACATCACAGAGAAAAATCCATTAAATTTAAAAATAGCAAAAAAGTGATCAAAATTTTTCTCATGTTTCTTCTGTTATCTACAATTAAATTTATGCTATTACCCCATTTGTATAATACCTAATCAATAATATTATTACAATCTTTTGTTTTAACAGTATATTTTTTAGTTTTAGCAACAGAATTGAAGTCAGAATCTCCCTTAAATGTATCAATTACACATTTGATTCACTCTATTCGCCATTTATTTTTGTCTCTACTGATTATCAGAGGGTAGATTGAAATATTTGATTCTAATCGAAATATATTGATTTTGAAATCTATATATTTAATTCTAAATATTTTGGACGTTTCTGATTTCCGCATATAACTTTTTGAGTATTTAACCCAAACACCCTTATAACGTTTTTCTCGCATCAGCTTTTTTCGTTCATAGATACTTTCTTATCCTTCTGGGTTAGATGCTCATTAATGAAAATTTTACTGTCTGACAGACAGTCATTCATTTCCATTGCATTATACCCTCTTTTTAACTTAAATTGTTTTATCCAATATTCTTTCATTTCCATGATGATAACTGGACAATTATAGGCAGGACCGGACTTTCACCTTCTGAGGCGCTAAGTTGAGGCCTATTGAAGAGTTCCGAAGCTATTAAAATTTAAGAAGCCAACAAAAATTGGAAATCGAAATACATATATATTCTGATTCAGGGAAACATTCAAAAATAAACTCGAAATTGATGTGGTGATAGCGTTATTCTATCACTGGAAAAAAGATCGACAGTGTTTGTACAATAGACTAAATATTAAACTAGAAGAACGCATATCGCCTCTGGCGCATCTGAGATTCTCGTTTTCAAAGAGAATGTAGTTTTCCTTTGCCTACTCTTTTAATCCTTAAAAGTTTTAATTTGAACAAGCGACTGAATAGGAAAAATGCCAATAGTATTTTATTGGCAATTATACAACATAAAGGTATTCGTTTTTGAATTTTTAAATTTAAAAAGTTGCATTTTCCACATTTCTCTCAGAAAAGTGAGAAAATTATTGTTGTCAGTGAAATAACAATTAAAAATCTACCACTAATGTTTCATATTTTTATGATATACAAATAATATATAAAACTCACTGACAGATTGAGAACTTCGATTATGCCCCCTGGTTTGTCACTAACAGACAACTTCATAAAGACCTGGGCATCGACCACATGTATAAATACACATATAAAACGCACCTCAAAAAATTTTTTGAGGCTGTAAGCAATAATCCCAATGAGGTTATTTCTTCTCTGATTCTTTATGATCATACTGTTTTGAACAAGTACAAGAGGCCTAAAACGGTAGCGTTCTCTGAGGAGACCTACCCGTTTTAGGGTTTCTTATACAATTTTACTGCTATTTTAGCATTTCTTATGTTTGCCGTTAGGACCCCACCTAAGGGTGGTTTACTTATATATTTTGTTCTTACTCACGCCAAATAGGCATATCTTTATGATGGAGATGGTTAGGGGTAAAATTATTACCCGGTACATCGAATATGATTATACGATCTACACTGTCAGATTTGGAATTTGGAGTTGAAGCTTTGACGTTGTACAGTGCAGACGTGTGTGTTTGTGCTGTTAGGTAAACTTACACGTGGCAGACGATAGCGGTGCAAAGGCGCCAAGGAAAGCAACGTAAGGAGAAGACAAAGATTTTGGAAGACTATTTTAGGAAGATAAGTTTCTCTTTCGTTATTTAGTTCCTTTATACTGTACATTACCAAACGTAGAATATTATTTTTCACTGCGAAGTGTAGGTTGCTGTCACTTTTAGACAAGAGTATCTAAAGACCTATTATTTTTTGAGACTTTTCTAATTTTAGTCAAAATAACTTTTAGTCAAAAATATTCTTCAGTTCTTGATAGCTTTCAAGAACAGCAAATGGCTGAACATATAATAATAAAAGAAAACGTAGCATGGAAGAACATGACCCATTATCATTAAAGCTACCTCCAGCAGGGACCAAATTTTAAAAAGATAATGAAATAGTGGAATTAGCTAACAACATTGGCCTTCAGAAATTCAGTATAATGATTAGGAGAAATACCCATCCTATCCCAACTGCAAAATCACAAGCACTTAATTTCCAATCCTAATGAAGTTAAAGATGTACATATTACCAAGACCAAAAATATCGTAAGGAACACTTCTTCCATGATATGTGCTCAAGATATTTTAGGCATCTCAGAATTACTTTCTGTTGCTGTTACAACTACTTTATTAACAGAGACACCACTCAGTTTATTTTAAGAGATGTAGAGCACACTATTACAATTGAAGAATTGCAAAAAGGGCATATATTAGATAATCTGACATTTGTAGAATTACGTCGCTTTTATCGTAGAGAAGGACTTCAATATATCCTAACACAATCTGTTCTTGACACTATTTTAGGACACTATTGTTCTTTGGAAGTTCATTTATGGTGGCAGGTACAACGACCATCCATATTCGTAGAAAGATCACGCCGCTGCACCAATTGCCAACGCTATGGGCATTCGGCTAAAACTTGTCGCAATAAACAATGTTGTAGTCGGTGCGGAGACGAACATGCCTCCAACTTATGCCATGCACCCACTCCTTATTGTTTTCTATGTAAAGGACCCAATAAAAATACAAACACTGACCAACACTGTCCTCTATGGATACAAGAAAAGGAGATATTAAACTACAAAACAACAAATCATGTTTCTTGTCAAGAGGCAAGAAATAAGATTATCAAAGGCAAAACATCATATTCATCTGTCGTGAAAAAACGTATTACACCAAACAATTCTAACAACATTGTTAACGCATCATGGATTGAAACATTTAAAAACTTTCAGAGAGTATTACAAAGACGATCTCGAATGTAGAAAAACGTTTCAAAAATAAATAATACCCCCTCAAGCAGCTGCTTGCCACAGAGGTCTGACAGGAACCTGTCAGTTTATATGCCACAGTAGAAGATCCGAGAGGATGGCAGGACCTCAGCAGAATAACAACACATACATCCATGCCTTACCCCGGTCTCGAACCCAGGTCCCTTAGATCAGTAGCCAAGCGCGCTAACCACTCGGCCGTGGGACGAAGCATTTCAAAGAACTGTTTAATGCAGTTATCACATCTGGAATAATACCTCGACCATTCGAAGAGAAAACCCAAACAGATATTCTTTCATCGAAACAATTGTTGATAACAGAAGCATCATCTAAAATTGGAAATTCTGATGTGTTATCAATAAATATACCTTCTTCATGTGTTTAATCGGCAACTCTTCAAATAAATTCGCCAGGAAATAAAAACAACCTAACGCAACAAAAGAAAATTATCTCAAAACCTCTAGAAACGGAAGTTAGTCCTATGGAATATAACAACAATTTTCCATCAACTTCAAACAATAAAATGCATAACAAAATTACTTCCGAAAGTGTAAAATCTCAAAATGCTCGAAAATCAAAAGCTTCAACCACAAAAATGTTTACCATTTCTAATTAACTTTCCCCTTCGATATATTACAATGGAACTCTTGTAGAATATCTGCAAACTCTCATGTTCTCCAAATTCTTGTGGCTACTGAAACTCCTTCAATCATTTGCATTCAAGAAACTTGGCTAAAGCCTTCTCTCCGATTCCGCTTTTCGGGATATACAATATTCCGCTCCGATCGACAAGACGACCACGGAGGTTGTTTACTTACTGCTGTGCACAAAGACTTTCCATTTGAACTGTTAACTCCTAATGCTATTCTGAATTTAAATACAGGACAACTTCAAGTAGTTTCTATTTCCCTACCCATAGGGAATTTAATTGTGGCGAACTTCTACGCACCTAAAGGAGAGAATGCTATCAAAATTCCATGTTATCTATATACTGCTTATCACAACTTTGACACTATTTTAGGAGACTTTAATGCCCATCATCCAATGTGGGGATCTATAACTTCTTCCCGCTCACGAGAGATGGTAACAGATTGGCTACTCTTACCTGTTTTAGTACCGCAACAGGATCTGCTATCGATTTAACTTTATGCACACCAAACTGTCATAGTCGGTGCTCATGGAAAACCACTGCTCCCATCTGGGAAAGCGACCCTTCCCCTATTAATCAAATTAAAACCTACCACAAATAAATTCTTACCCCCTAGAGAATCTACTTACCAACGTAGTTTTACGAACTGGAAGCATTTTTCCAACATCCTTCTCAACAAGACAGCAATCTCACCGAAAATTCACAGAAGATCTAATTTCAACACTACAATCAGCTTTGCATCTTTCTACTCAAATTCAACAATTACCAACAACTCGATCTCCAGAGTGATTGACGCCATTTCGCCTCAGCTTTACAGAAAAAAAGCGAGCCTTTAGCATCGCAAGACGCTCTCTCAGAAGAGATGACTGGATTACTTATAGAGACGCAGGCGCAGTTCTCCGCCGCACCATTCGCACTGAAAAATCTCATTACTGGGCAATAATGAGTGAAAAAATTTCTTCCTCATCTGATTATGTCGTATTTACCGAAATTTTAGGACAGCGATTAACCAAGAGCATAATGCTCAGTCTTATAAAATAATGGTCTGTTCTACCCCATGCACTGACGCACGGGAACAGGCAGAAAAGCTTCTTAATCACTTCACAAGAAGACTTCCTCAACAAACAGCAGGCTTAATCTCTACATCAAAGGCTAATTATTCGGCTGATGTTGACCCACCATTAATTATATATATCTCCCAAAGAAACACTGCACGTGGAATAGACCACGTCTCAGTAGAAATGTTAAAACATCTTCCTGAACATTACCAGATGCAATTTCGTAAGTTGCTTAATCAGTCATGGGACAACGGAAACATTCCACCTTCTTGGAAAACAGCTATTATCATTCCAATCCTGAAGCCGGGACTTAAGCATGACACAGTGTCTGCTTTTAAGCCAATTGCTCTTTTGTCTCATGCAGAAAAGATTCTAGAATGATTTATTTGGCATCGACCTGAGCGAATAGTTTTAAAGTGTAAAATTTTTCCTCAATAAGTGCATGGATTTTTACCACTGAAGAGCACAATGCATGTTTTAGCCCCTTTGCATAATTTGATTAATAAAACTTTGAAACGACGACATTTTTGCATATTTTTAAAACTGGATGTTTCACAAACATATGATTTAGTTGATTTAGAAGCTCTACTCAGGAAACTCCAAGCAATAGGTTTTCAAGGAAAATATTACATGGTTTAGAGCAAATCTTCTTAATCTAACAATCATTGTCAGATGGAGAAAAACTCAGTCTTCCGTTAAAAATCAACCACGTGGTTTACCTCAAGGCAGTGTTTTATCGCCATTTTTATTCAATATTTATATACAGGATCTTCAAAGTCTCATAAAGTCACCTTGCAAAATTGCAATAAACGCAGATGACATCACATTATACTGCAGGTGGATCTCACCTTGAATATCTAATAAAAAAAAGTGCCAACACTTTCTTAATGTCATCTCTCAATCGTCTATTCTAATCAAATTAAAGCCTACCACAAATAAATTCTGACCACCTGCAGAATCTACTTACCAACGTAGTTATAATAACTGGAAGCATTTTTCCAACATCCTTCTACAACAAGACAGCAATCTCACCGAAAATTCATACGAGGATCTAATTTCAACACTACAATCACCTTTGCAACTTTCTACTCAAGTTCAACAATTACGAACAACTCGATATCCAGAGTGGTGGACGCCAGTTTGCGGGTTAATACAGACTGGGATCTAACATTATCAGTCACAAAGCGTTCAGCCCTTTTAATCGGCTGTCGTCGACATTTAAAATTTAGGACTTCAAAGATTGGACAGAACAGGTTCCTTGGACTAGCAACATAAAAATACTTGGTATAAATTTCCAGAGCAATGGCTCACTTCAAATTCACTTTCAACAGCTTTGGAATACAGGCCTTCGACTATTAAACATAATTCGCAGTTTAGCTTCACCACGTACAGGTCTTCATCACCGCCCTTTACTGCAGCTTCTCAATGCAACAATCAAAACAGCTTTTACCTATGATGCTCCACTTTTAATATCTGCTACAACCAGTTATTGGAATTCCATCTGTCCTATATACCATACGGCGCTTCGAGCAGCTACAGGTTTACCTAAAGCTACACCTCTTCCTTTACTTTATGCTGAAACTGGAACAGTTAGACTTCAAACGTTTGCTAAACATCTGGCCATCAAAACTTCAATAAAAGAAATGGTATCACCTATCTCTTCAATGTACAAAAACATTTGTAGAGAACCTGAATTTCTAAAATTCTATAAATGGTCAAAACAAACAACTCTTTTTCCGTCGTTGACTAATCATTGGGTGGAAGGAAACAATATTTCCCAACAAATAGCCATTAAACCAATCTTTGATATCACACCCTGCTACCAAGACCTTATGAAATCATTACTGAATTTTTTGGCTTTCAGCGAGAACTTGGACTTACTCTTTCTGACAAGAACCTATTATCAACATTTAATTCCGAAATTCTACCTACGTGGGCGGATGCCATCTGGATTGGTGCAGACGCTTCTCGAGCAGGATCCCACACGGGAATTGTAATCGCTTACCAAAAATATAACCATCAACTTTCCGAACGTCTTCACGATCATACATCTATTTTTGCAGCTGAGATATTTGCCATTCATAAGGCTGCTGCAAATATAATCAAAGGTCCTGATAAATAGTTAATTCTCTCTGACAGCAAATCAGCATAATAGCTTTACAAAACGCCAAAATCAAATCGCCTACAGCAATACTGAATTTACATCAAACATTAAACTCTTCTGCTGCTCAGGGTTCGTCAATCACAATACTTTGGGTCCCTGGTTACCGAGGCATTTCTCTCAATGAAGAGGCAGATTCACTTGCAAAACAGGCTCTTGACATTTGTTATGTTCATCCGGATTCACCATCTTATGCAGAAGATGTATTAGGTATATGCAAACAATCTTACATTGACAGCCATAGAGAAGAATGGAACTCGTCAGCTCTAAGTGAGTCTTTTTGGACATGGAATATTTTCTCCAGGGCTATGGAGACTCTTATCACTAGATTAAGACTGAATGTAGCACCGCTACAAAATTTCCTGTTTCGATGTCGGCTTAGTAATTGAAATAAGTGTCCAGCATGTGGAGAGCGTGAAACAGTTTCACATTTCCTTTTACAGTGTGAACGAAATGACAAAAGTCGTTCCTCAATGATCATTTACTTCAGATCATATGGACTACATACGAATGCACCTTATGTGATTTACGATATTTTTCTTTATCTTCAAAGATTTTTTATCCTGGACTTGAACTTTTCATCAGACAAACCCACAGATTTTAAAAATTGCATACTTTTTCCTGAAAAGTTTTGCTTTCTCAGCGATAACGGACATTATCTGATCTTCTAGAACTCATTGCATGACTCTTGTTAAAAATTGGAATCAAAAGCCGAAGGTGTTAAATATCCCCCCCCCCCCCAAAAAAAAAAAAAGCATTTTCAACAACAACACTGAGAAATCTGCCGGTTCCATATTTAGTGATATTTAAAGATATATTAAAACTACGGAAGTATTTGAAATATGCGAATTATAACAATTCATTCGTACCAACCAAATTAAAATAGAGTTTTCTAATAACTTTCATTTTTTCTGATTAAAGTTTTTCTAATAACTTTAACTGATTAAAGTTTTTCTAATAACTTTCATCTGTCCAACACGAAAAGAATTTTTAATTTATCTCTGTAAACAAAAATGTTCGATGACACAAAGTGAAACTGTTATCTCGTTTTCAAAGAAAACGACAAAACGTTTTTCGCAATGCAGTAAAACTTGAAATACAACTCTTTGAGCCCCGCATATCGTGAGATGTTAAGCTGAAGCCTAGTTAGCTTATGCGTAAGACCGGCCCTGATTATAGGTCTCTGTTTTTGTCTCTTTCTAGTAGGTATTCAATGTACTTAATATATGTATATTAATATCATTTGTTTCTATTATCAGTATATTTGCAATGTTGATATGATTTCATTTTCGTTAGATGTTTCTGAAACACCTATAACCCCAAAATCAGTGTTTATATACTGTCCAAGATCATTCATTTCCCAATTTAATTCCTTTAATTTTAACGTTTTATTTTTATGTAAAATAATTCTTTTCGTTTTTGAACGATTTTCATTTCTTTTATTAATTGAGTCATTATTTTTAAATAATCATCCAATTTACCTGAATAATATATATGGTACATTTCATATATTCCCTAACCCTTTCAACAGTTCATTTCTGATACGTCATTAAATTCAATCATATCGTTTATGAGCTATCACACTTGATATCAATTGAAAAAATTATGTTTTTCTACCCCCTGGGTCTAAACAGCTATACTCTATTATAAAATAAGTATAATCTATATCAACAGTATAACTATAATAATTATAAGTAAAAGGTTAAAAATCCTAAATGTAAAAGGAATTATTTGTCCATGCTAGTGCTTCGGGAGCTAACTACTTTCCACTTACTCTAGATTTTAGCATTATTGAAGACAGTTTTGTAACATCAGGTTTCTTTACAGTTGAAGTATTCCGATTTTCATATTCATCATAATACAGATTTCTTTTTTTACTTTTTTGTAATCATAACAGGTTCGTATTTATAGCTTTCCATTTACTCTTATAGTTACATTTCAGTTTTTTGAAATACGTTTCTGTAAGTCCGATGCAGTAGAAGTCAAACTACGATGAGCATTTTTCCTGTGCATCGTAACGTCATTTACGCATCTATAATTTCGCAATTGCACTCAAAACAAAATTTTTCCTTTTGTGTTTAAAGTTTTTGTGTTTTGTGTTTAAAGCATTTTCCAATTATTTTAAAATAAATTTGGAAACGTTTATAGCACTAATGCTGTATTAGAAAACAGGTCTCTCTTTCTGATACAAGAAAATTCATCGATAATGATAACAATGAAGCACTTAAGTGTATCACACGCATGAAGTTTCAACAGTTCCAAATCTTAAATATGCGTCGCTGAAGAAGGCGGGGAGAAAACCTAACAATGTCCACTTCAAAAGTTTATTAGACTAAGTAAAGTTATAAAAAAACCTCGCTATTTTGTAGCAAATTAAATATTTTAACATTATTTAATTAATGTATAATATTCAAAATATAAATATTTTAGCATTATTTAATTACTGTATAATATTCGCAATATCCTTGTAGTTAACCCACTTCAAAAAGCTGGTGAAAAATCCACTACTAACAAAAAACAATACTTAATCATTTGGACAAGAATCCGAACACCACTGACACTAGCGCTACCGTTATTTTTTGTTAAGTTTATTTCAAGTACTGACATTTTAGTCCAAAAATCATAATACTTATTCAATACCCTTTAAGACATAATATGTGCCAATATTTATTCACACTTAATAAACAATCCAAGATTATTTGTCCATGGTAGTGGTTAGGGAACTATATACTGTTTCAGCAAGAAAACTTTGTGTTAGCTCTAACTGAGATAGTCAACATTAACTTCGGCCCCTTGTACGAGAAGGCCTGTATCAAGCTAGTAGTAGCAAAATAAAACTGCCGCCAACTTTCATAACTCCATCTATCTATGGACAGCGCCAAAAGTTACTGAAATTTTCTACAGCTCACTCTTTCTCGATCTGGCATGTAAATTGTTGATATCGCAGTAAAAAGTAACGTTTAAACATTAACAGACTGACTTTAGTATTCATGATTTGCAATCTATTTCACATTTCTAAATTATTTCACAAACAGTAAATTATTTGAACATCACGACGCGTACAAGAAATTTAAAAAAAGAAAAATATAAAATTCCATGCTTCAATTTTAGTTTAAAACACATTCTTATGAATTTATACAAAAGGGGAGCATTTTCCAGTTTTTTAAATGCCGAAAGAAGAGGTGGTTTTACCGTCGGCAAGGCTCTGCATCCACCCCCTTTTTTATAAGCCCTGTTCGTTTTCCTAAATAAACGTCACTGTATTTTGAAGCTAGAAATTCGCGGGCTCCTCTATACTAAGGGACCCTACTTCTGAGCATACTGCACGTATTTATAACTCTTCCAATGCTCGGAAGATATTAATTTTAAAATAAAAAGGAGGACATATATTATAACCCTAGGTTCAACCAGGATCTCTTTACTTTTTACTAAATGGTGTATTAAAAATCATTTGAGGACTGGATGCCATTAGTTTCCACATCTGATTGGTTTATTTCAATTACACAAGAAAAATGAAATTAGTAATTCTTACTTAGTAACACTACTCTACAAAGTGACATACTTTCTTTCCTGTCACGAAAATCAAGTGTGATTCTCAAACTAAAAACGATTATTTCTTGCAAACCCAAAACTATGTTTATCTTTTGATTGAAACAAATCTTGAAATAATACTACTTAATTATCTTTTGCTTTTCATTTTTATTTCTGCTTAATATAACGTATATTCTCACTGCCATAAGTAATCTTCAATTATAAGTAAAAGATTAAAAAAATTGCCGTTAGGGTTGCCTGTTGTTCCACATTTTTTCCTCACAACAGCAGCCAGACGTCTTGGTAAGGACTCAATGAGGTGTTGAAAACACGAAGGTGATATTGCCGCGCATGAAGCGAGGTTCGCATGTTGTAGAGCATCCACAGATGCCGGTAGGGGTTGATGGGCTCGAACAGATTTTTTTAATTCGTCGCACAAATAATCAATGGGGTTGAGGTTCGGCGATCGAGGGAAACTTTCGAGTGCGGTAAACTCACTTTAATGTTCCTGGAGACAATTGGTCGCTACTCGGGAAGTATGCGCTGTGGCATTGTTCTGTTAAAAGATGGCGTCATGGTGCGGAAAGAGAATTACTACGAATGGGATGGAATGTAGATGGTCGGCGAGGACGTTCACATACCTTGTGCTCGTGCCGAAGGATTGGACAGGTTCGAGGGACTCTAAGAAAGCCTATGTAAATGCACCCCAATCTATTACACCGCCTCCACCTGCCTGCATGACAGCAGCTTGGCAAGATGGGTTCATCGCTTCATGTGGTTTACATCACACATGCATCCTCCCATTGGCGCGATAGTTGAAAGCGTGATTCGTCAGACCAGATGACGTGCTTCCAGTTATCTGCACTCCAGTTGCAATAGGCGTTTGAAAACAGCAGCTTAATCTTTCGGTGTCTTGCTGTCAACAAAGACACGATGTGGACGTCAACTGCCATAGTCTATTTTTTCAATTGTATGACAGATAGTCTTTGTACATAAGCTTGTGGACGCGCCCTCATTGAATTCTGACGTTATTTGCTCCACGGTAGTCGGCGATTCCTTGTAACTATGCAGGACAGTCTGCGCTCACCTAGAGAGTCAATTGCACGTTTACATCTGCATTTCTCCCGCTGGTTGGAAGTTTTCCATATTTCACGTAGTCTTGGCTTACAAGTGCGACGGTCTGACCCAACAGTTCAGCGGTTGCGAGGAACATAGGCCTTTCTCGCACCTACTATCTGGCCACGGTCAAACTCACTTGCGTCGCTGACTTTACTCATGATTGCTATTCCGTGTCCAATGCGTAGAGACCTGCTCCATTTATTGGCATTGTCACTTTCAGCGTCCACCCTAACTGGACGTGATACTTCTGTTTTGCACATTGTTATCGGGATGTATATAATAATTTGTCCATTCAGTTTATATTATTTTCGTATAATGCTGATTTTTTGGTAACTCACTAAAAGCTCAAAAATACAAAAATTGTTTGTTGGTAAACGTGCTACAATACTTTTGCAAGTAACTCTATTAAGACAATCTAACTAGCCAAACAGATGAAAAATTTCGAATTCGGATTTTGTAATCGATTAAACGCAACTGGCATCTACTTTGCTTATTAATTACGCAAAGTATATTAAAATTTTAGATATTTTTTCGAATTATCTGTCAGATCTATGTAACAAAGGAGTATGCAAAATGGTAACCAAAAGTGCTTCCCGAAGCCAACGGACCACAAAGATACCTACATCCACTTTACTTACATTTAAATAATTATATTACAGAAAAACACTCATATTAATTAATCGAAGTATTTTACCATGACATTCGCAGATTCAGGATTCGAAGGAGAGTCATTTTTACACTGTCCTGTTACAAATTGTTAATAAGCGTTTAATTTAAGTCATTTCATGAATATATATCTGATTAAATATTCGATTAAAACAAAATAATTTACCTACTAATATCTGTTTTACTGCTATACCTACTTACGCTAAGTATCTTGATATTAAAAATCAAACAACATACGCTTGTTTTTAAATCTGCTACTGCCAGAGAAAAATAATGTTTCGTCGATAATGCCGAAAAACTGAAAGTTGTGAAATATATAACTTATAATAGTAGATGGATTGAGTTGTTTTACCTCTGAGCGGTGCTTTTTTCACACAAAAATGAACAGGTCACAAGGACCCTGATAATTAAGCTAAATGAACAGGTCACAAGGACCCCGTTAGCGCAGAGAAGACTGTGGGAAGGAGATTCAGTGGGCAGTTGTTAGGAGAGATGGTAACATCCTGTCAAGTTTATCCAGCGCGTTCTTTAACGTGCTCAGGGTATATCTCTCCCGCACACGGCCCCACGGCTTAACGTCCCATTCGATGGACGGCGGCCTTTCGAAGCTCATTGGTGCCCCCTACTGACAGAGTGCCGGGCGCTTTCGATAGTAGTTCAACTTTTAAATTTCACAGAGTAATGTTTCTTTCATATCGCAAATTTTTGTCCAAGTAGATTAAAATGCGCATCTTATGAGCATCAATGTATAGTAACTGCCAATTTTTTTTTTCCATATGATTGGCATATATTTTACCGTGTGGCTAAATGATTCAGTTTTAAAAAAACATTTACAATGAAACTATAATGGCGAGATATTGAAAGTTTTTATTAAGGAATTCTTTTATAACTTATTTTTAGTCTAATTTCAAAAAACAATATGTATGTCAGAAGTTGAAGTACAAATCTTTTATTTTACTACGATATGAATAAAATAATGCAGCAGTTCTCTAAAAAAATTAAAGAATAGGAGAATGCTAATGGATGATTAAAATTACTGTACTTAATTATTTACAGCTTATAGCTTAATGGATTAGTTGAATGGCATAGAGAAACTCTCCCTATCAGTGAAGCAACTTAGAACTTTGATTTTAACGAAGCTTGCAGCTTAAATACATTTTTATCTTTTGGGAATAATGGTTTTTATGTTAAAAGATTTTGCCTGAGGTCGTAAATCTGGGGAATTCATATCTAACATTGGAAATTTGTCATCAGCAGAGTTAATTTTACTAACAACTTAGCCTCCTTCAGATTACACTGATTTGGTCAGTTAAAAATTTCAGCTGAAAGAAGAATGGAGTTCATTAATTATTTAGTGTCATTAAAAAGCAAATCATAGCAATTGCATTTGGGGATTTTGGGAATATTAGTGCAATTTTCCATGCTCTTCTAAATATCCAAACAAGAAAGGCTATTTTTCTTTTAGCAAGTAACCTTTGACAGAAAACTGAAGCAACACAATATTATTGGAAATGACATTTTGATTTTACGTTTTGTTGAGCAGCATTTATTGCCTGTGGGAAAATTGTAGAATGGTGGAAGTATAAAATAATTGATTTAATCTCAATTTCTCGTTAAGAGAAATGAAAGAGAACACTGCCATTAAATTTCACTTTCTTTTACTTAAATCTCTTATGTGAAAAACCCTTTGCCAAACACGAACCAGCAACAATTAAAGGCAATTATACAACTCTCCAGTTTCTTTCGATTTTTCAGATTCTTCAATAAAATAATGCAATTCAAGTGTACAAATGTATGTGTGTGTATATAGATAAATCATTATTTAGCAATTTTTAACGTGTTTAGCTCTTACTTTAGGGAAAAAAGCAGCTTTCCTGAAAGAATGCGTTTATTCAAAAATTCAAGAGGCATATAAATTTGTCGAGCAACTTTCATGAAACGCAAAAATGCAAATATCGCATTAAGCTGTTTGAGAAAGTGAAATAAATCATGTTTAAAGCACGAAATTTGTTCTTGTCAGTGAACTGAAAAAGCGCATTATATCTTTGTAATTTGTTAATTTTAGCATTTCTAGCAGTAATTTATCGTCTTTCTGTTCAACTGTTTTTTTTTTCATCCTTCTTTTGCATTTTGCAATCCTGTAGAGCTCATCAATAACCTTTTTTGTTGTCGTTTTAGCGCTATCCCGGTGACCGAGAAGTTACTTTGATTTGTTACTGATCAAAGGGGCCTGTGCTCGAGCCCCCGGTTAAGGCATGGATAGTTATTCCTGTATTGTGTTTTTGCTCAAGTGTTGCTTTTCTCACAGTTTTTTGCTGTGGCATATTATACTGAGAGGCTTTCGTCAGATCTCTGTGGCAAATGGGCTGCTGGATGGCTGATTATTTACTCTATTTTAATCTAAAAGAAAGTATATCTTTGATTAATTTACATTCTGCAGTATCATAGCTAATTGTAAATTGCTGACTGACCTTCCAAGCAGATGCAATAGAGAAGTAGATCCATAGAGAAAGAGCGCGAGCCCTACCCGAATCTTAGTTATTTTGACTAGTTTAGAAGCAAATTGTTTCAATTCCGAAAATTTCACTGTTTGAATTACGGAATAGCCCTCTTAAGTTTATTCACAACAAAAGAAAATGTATATTTCAATTCAAGTAATTACTGCAAATTATGTAAAACAAATTGTGTCATCAATATCAAAGCCAAATGCTTCGCATTTTAAACAGGTAAAAACAATACATATTATTCCTCAAGCAATTGCAGATTATGCAATTCCAACTAGTCTATGACGTAGTTCCCGAAATCGTCTTCGGAGGCAGCACGCGGACTGCATGCTGCCTCCGAAGGCATTTTGTGCGACAATGCCTTCATCATAATCATGGTAGCTAACTGGGGCTTACTAAGTTGTCTCGACTGCGACGATACCACACGAGTATAGAGCATACGGTAGCATTCAATCGAAGATGAATGCGACCGTAAGCTCGATTAAAATGAAATTACGATTTGTGAAACAATGAAACTTCCATTTATGTTTTGGTATTAATATTATGTAATATTTAAATGTTGAAAAAATTAATTATGTTTCATTATTATTGCTTAAAATGAAATGCCAATCACCTTATATTACGAAAAATTACCGATTTGGCTTCTATGCGACGTGAGACTGATTCCCGCACTCTCCGTTATGTAATTTAAAATTAAATATTTTCTGGTGATCAAAATTATGTGATTTGTATTGCAATTGTTTATATTGCAAGGATTATGTTTCCTAATAAATATATATGTTTATTTTTGATATGCACTTGTGTTTATGCAGCTGTAAAATTTACTTAAAATAGACCCTGAAATATGGTATTTTCTGCATCAATGATAAAAGCTAAATTTTGGGAAATAACTAAAAATAAAATAAAGCACATGTAAAAGATACACACGTCAAGAAATCATAAATATCTTAAGAAACTGTGGTTTATACTTTAAATTTGAAAAATGAATCCAATATCATAAACAGATCCTAGATAGTTGTAATTAATGGCTTTAGTTTCGCTTTTCACGCTTCCATATAATGTGTAGTTCCCAGGTTCGAATCCACCTTGGCGGGCGTTGAGATTTATCTCAGCAAAACTCCCGATCTTCTCACAGTCAGAAGGAGACACCGATGAGCTTGGAAAGGCCGCCGTCCGTCGTATGGGACGTTAAGCCTTGGCCCGTATGCGAGAGAGTCATACCCTTTATGTATTTTTATGTTATTATTTTTTTTATGTACTTTAGAGAGCACGCTGGATACCTTGACGGTAGGCTACCATCTGTCTCCCAGAAGCTGACCAATTGGCACCCTTCACCCAACTTTCTCTGAAGATTCGGTGTTCTTGTGATCTAGCCATTTAGCCTTTCAGAGGTAAAATAAACCAACTCTTCTTATTTTAATGTATTGAAACAGACTGTCCACAGATATTTTAATACTTCCATATTACAAGTAAACATCCTGTGTTCAGAGGAAACGTGACGTGATTACGATATTAGCCTTTAAATAAGCAATTACAATTTTTTAATGAGAAAGTAAAATGATAGACGCCAAAGAAAATAAAGAATAAATTTAAACGAAAATTACATATTTCAATCAAAAATCTATATCCGTTAGTGTGAAAATTTACTGCATACTAAAGAAACGTGCGTAAATATTCACGAAGTCAAACCTTAAATTATGTACTTGAGATATTTTCGGGATCAAATACTGGAGCCCGAAACCGCCTGGGGCCAGATATTGTTGACCCCGGACCTGAACGATTTCGAAAATTACTGAACTCGAGCCAGGGTTGAGAAACATTCCTCTGATACGTCGTAAATCGTAATTATACATCATTCGATTTACACGGTAGATAGGATCCGAAGAATTATCGTGCAAATCGAGTTGAACAACTTATAAAAAAAAGGAATGAATTCCAAATAAAAGATAATTGTTGTAATGAATTTGTATTTTGAATTTTGAAAATATTATTTATACATAATTATCTCAAATTTCGGTTCAACACTAATAATAAGCATTAATGTAACTTTATTTTGTATTCCATTTGCTTTCATTCAAATAAGCGTAGATTAATTTCTCGGTACATTTCTTTCTGGTCACGTAAACTAATTATCGCTAATGTAGACGACATTAGCAAATTTGATGGAGAAATTTCAAAGAAGGATATTTATGAATTGAATATGAATTGGAAATTAAGCATTTGTACTAACACTTAGTACATTGTCTTGTGAAAATTACTATTTTTGGGATATTTTTTGAAGCAGCGTACTTGCGAATCAGCTGTATTTAGACGAAAATGAGATAAAACACCATTTTTACTAGTTAGCAAGAATTCAGTCTAGAAAAGTCAGATCCCGCTGCCGATCCAAAACAGATTTCATTTCACTGACGATATCACGAGACAGATTGCATTAAAAAAGGAAAACTCAATTTTAAAAAAGAGTATACCTATTACAGATGACGATTTTATCAATATAGGAATTTACTATTATCTATTTATTCTTGACATTTTATGATATCAACTGAAACCATTTAGTTGGTTTTTACTTTGTTATGAAATTCTAATAGTCACCTTTACGATAATAGTTAATAATCTTAATAGTCACCTTTACTATAATAGTTAATAATCTTGATAGTCACCTTGATGATAACACTTAATAACCCTAACGATAATAGTTAATAATCTTGACAGTCACCTTGACGATAATAGTTAATAATCTTGATAGTCACTTTGACGACAATAGTTAATAACCTTGATAAACACCTTGACGCTATGCCACTGTTACCTCATGTTATGTATTTATCTATATACATAAACTTATCGAAAACCGTATAGCGTAAAATCGAGTCCAAAATCATTTAAAACGGAATTCATTGTATTTTCTTGATAGTGTCAAACCAAACCGTGTAAATCGTGGGATGGGGTGTACACAGAGATGCATGACACTAAACTATAATTTCACTTTTCGTATTACAGGCTATTACAAATTTTAAAATCATATTGTTATCTGAAGACAAAATTTCAATTTCAATGTCATTTGAAACGAAAAATACTGGAAACATTTCGTAGAAAGTGAAAAATCTTGATTAAAATCATTATCAGAGATAAGAATTCTTCATGATTAAAAGTGAGATAATGCAAAAAAAGAGGAATTAAATTCTGAACACTGATCATTTTTAGTCAAGTCAGATTTGTTTCCTTTATTGGAACACAGATATATATATCAATTGCAAATGAACTACTCACAAGAGAAAACTCATTTCGTGGATCTTATCTACATATTATTTGTAACATAATATGACACAGTTTGGTCTACTCATACAGTCAACAATGTATTTGAATCTAATAAAGTGTTAACATTTGTAAGTAATTTTAGTCAGTATTAATACCAAAAAATTATTCGATATTCACCAAATGAAATAGCCAATTTTTCAATTCCATTTTGAAATTGCTTAAAAAGTCTGCACTTTGATTTCTAATGGTAATTCATTAAATAAACTAAAATTTAAATATATAAATTCCTTTTTGATTATATCCTTTTTTTTTTCGAAAACATTTTGGCAGTGCGAGGTGAAAAGATGATCTGGTGAAATAGGGACAGAACCTAACATTAAAACTTCACTCCCCCATGCTCTACAACAGTGGTTCTCATCCTTTTATGCCTCCCGTACCCCCTGGAAATGTGTATGTAACTGGCGTACCCCTTGTACAGATAGATAAAACTATAGTTATAGTATAACAATGGGAATAAAATAAAACGTATATATATATATACAGTAAATTTTGTATTTATAAATTACATATATCGATAAACACAAAAAATGGAATAAAAATTTAATAAAACTTATAAAATTATAAACATTTTACTTGGTAATCGACTTTTGAGCTCTCACGGCGTACCCCAAAAAATTTACCGCGTACCCACGTTGAGAACCCCTACTCTATAAACATGTATCAAAATACTATTAACATATAGATGACTAATCTAATATACACCGAAGAGCCAAAACTTTATGACCACCTTCCTAATATGATGTTGGTCCTCCACATGCCGCCAAAACAGCTCTTACCCGGCGAGGCATGGACACTACAAGATTTCTAAAGGTATCTTGTGGTATCTGGTATTAACACTTCACCAGCAGATCCTTTAACTCTTTTAAGTTACATGGTTGAGCCGCCGCATATCGAATATTCTGCTCCAACACAAACCGCAGACGCTCAATTGAATTTATGTCTGGGGAATTTGGAGACCAGGGCAATACCTGGAAGTCTTTCTCATGTTCCGCAAACCATTCTCGAACAATCTGGGCAGTATGGCATGGCGAATTATCCTGCTGAAAGAAGGCATTACTAGAGGGGTATACCGTTGCCATGAAAGGATGTACCTGGTCAGCAATGATGTTTTAGGTGGTAGATGTCATAGTTTCCTGCACATGAATGACTGGACTCAAGGTTCCCAGCAGAACATTGCCCAAAACATCACACTTCCTCTACCGGCATGTTTTAATCCCATGGTGCATCCGTGGTGCCAACGTTTCTACAGGTAAACGACGCACACTTACCCGACCGTCCACATGATGCAACACGAAATGAAATTCTTCCTATCAGACGACCTTCTTCCATTCATTCAAGGTCCAGTTTTGATGCTCGCGTGGCCATTGTAGGCGCTTTCGACCGTGAACCTAGGTTAACAGGGGCATTCGGCGTGGCCTGCTGCTACGCAGCCACATTTTCAGCAGGGTTCGATATCCTGTGCGTTGTGAGGCATTACTCCCGTCACCAGCATTCAAATTACGGACGATTTCAGTCAAAGTATCCCTTCTATACGGTATAGCCTTCGCTCACCTCTAGCATTGATGAGCCGTGGTCGACCCACACCTTTTAGACGGTTTGTGGTTTTTCCCTCCTCGGACCAATTTTTGAAGGTACTAATTATAGCTGATCGTGAGCTCCTTACAAGCCTTGCAGTCATGTAAATGCTCTGATCCAATCGTTCGGCCATTACAATTTGGCTTTTGCCAAACTCACTTAAGTTCGCTGCCTTTCCCATCTGAAGAACAAGAATAACACTGAATAACAGAGCTCAGTATTGGGTGTTATTTATACCGTTTCATGACCTTCACACACGCCGTCGTTTACCTGCAATGGCTTCGATGTACATAAAGAGGCGCTGGTCGTAATGTTTTGGCTCTTCGGTGTATAAAGAAGATAGTTTGTTTGCGTGTTTATATGTTTTCTGCTTATGTACTCGGCCCCAAGAGGATCTAGAGGCTCCAAATTTTGCATGAACGTTCCCTTCACCCAGGTGAAGAATATACGCTATCTGTGAATCCACTGGGGTCAACGAAAATTGGCGTGAACAGATTTGAATTTCTCAAAATTCCCAATGACTTAACATTAATGGTTGAAAGTTATTTAAAATAACTGTTGCCACCAATAAATTTGTAAAAAGAAATACATCACACTAATCTAATTTCTGATTTTACGTGATTAAGCATTAAAGGGTGAACGTAATTCAAAATAACTCTTGTCACCAATAAATTTGAAATGACGAATGAATCAAGCTAATTTCTTTCTGATTTCGCGTGATAATTTCATTGTTCAGTTTGTTGGGTCAAGAGCGGGGACGTTTCTGAATATTGAAGTCGTTCTAATTAAGCACGAGTGGAACTCGATATTCTTTGTTGAAATAAAAGTTCAAAAACTAAATTCGTATCGGAAATTGAAATCATTAACTGAATTTGAAAAATATGTAAAAGTTAATAAGTGTATATATCATACGTTAATTAATAAAAGGTGCAATACATTAAGTAATAAGTAATGTTTTTCCATAATTATAATAATTTCTTCGTAGTATCTATACAATATTTTGGTCATCTCAGATCATATTTAATTTTTGTTTCTATAAAGTTACAGATGCCTGGCAAACCGTGTCCGAAGGACCATTGTGGGTACGAAATTATTTGAAAAGTTCGGTTATCTGAGCGAGGCAATTCGGGTTTTGTTTTTGAAATTTCTGATGTATATAATGATACGGTACCTCAAAATATATCCATTTCATCCCTTCCCTAAAAGAGAGCGAGAAAAATTAAACCTGAGGAGAATGATCGTAAAGTTTTTTATGCCAAATGAAAATTTGCGAATCATCTACTTTATGTTTTAAAGAGATGCTCGAACAAAGGCGGGTAAATCTGCCAGTACTTAATATTTGTAAATCCTTATAAAGTACATTCATGTTTTGATATCTATCTGCAAAGCTATACATTGTATAATTTTATTTTCAACAATAAATAGCGGTTTTAGGTACCTATAGTAATTTTGATAGACTGATTAAAAGGTCAAAATTAAATCCAAAGAAATCATTTATTCAAGAATCATTTGGAGGAAAAGAAAAGATTTATTTAATTCTGTGTTTATAAGTAATTTTGTACCGCACTACTATTAACGCTTCAAATTATTTTTACTCTTTCATTTGCTTTTATTTTCTCACAATTATGAGAAAATTAAATTATGGAAATTTAAATTATGACTTGAGTCTAATATTGAACTACTCTTTATTATGTGTGCACAACAATCTTAAAATAAATCTCCATGGGAATAAACCAAAAATGTGAATTTCATATCAGGTGAAATTGGTGGTAATGTGTATTCCGTCTGCGTAATGAAGTAATCGATGGACTGAGAAAGAAAAAGTTCGGTCGCAAAACCCGTCCACGTGTGTAAGAAACAGAGAAAGTTGTAGAGGCTTAAAGAGAGAAACAAGAAAGAGGATGATTAAATTACTTACAGGAATGCCTTGAGGCTGTAACTGCTCCTTTATACCACGAACGAAATCCAAATCTTAAAGATTTCTGGATTAAATTGGAGATCGGATCAAATTGAAAAGAAATTCGTTCATACATGAATTCTGGTACTAAAATATATTTTTCTGTAAGAATTTCAATGTGTAGTATTTTTTCTCAAAGGATTTCGTTCGAAACATTTATCTTCGTTTCGTCACCCATATTTTGGATTGTGTTTATTTAAAATGAGTGGTACATTTTGAACGTTATACGATTTGTGAAGCTGCATACTAAGGTTTGGCTTGTAATGCATATTTTAATGTCCTTGGAGATATAAAAAATAAAGGAAATATATTTAAAAGAAAACGTTTACATCATTGAAATATTGACTATTTGAATATGGCTTTCGCACTACGTTGCTGAAAAGTATCTAGATATATTGTGTATCTGTTACATTTATTACAAGGAGTCTAAAGGTAGAAATCCCTTGGGTTCCCTGAGTAGACAATGATTAAGTGAAGCTATTGAAGTGAATGTGGAATCTGTACCGAATACTGTACCGAATACTGTACCGAATAAGAAGGCTGAAGTGCTGAAAGTGCATACCTGGTCACAGAGTACGTTCTTCAAGGGATTACGTCCTCTCCATCATATCCGAATACATCTACATGCCTCCTTGGTATTCATCCAATCAATGTCTACTATAAGGTTAGCGATGATATATCAAATCCTATGTAGGGTTGAAACCATGATTTTAACTGGCATAGTAGTAACGGAGCTAACTACTGTTACATCTGGCAAACGTTGTGTGGCACTGCTGAACACTGCCTCAGTGTTCAGCGGTGACTTTGGACTTAGTAAGGTTCTTTTAAGAGAAAACTAGAATTATATTCTAGGACCCTTCTCTGTCATGTGTAGCAAAAGAAATGGGAAAGAGCAAAAGGTATTTAATTGTGAAATATCATCAGTCTTTGGACCATATTACACAGCAGCATAATTTGATTCGAATCCGGCGATTGAACAGAGTAAAATCTGCTGCAAATTACGAGGGGCGTTAAAAAATTTCTTGGCATGATCTGCATAACAAAAAGCCATTGCACTAACCTCTACAAAACTTTTACTCTCCTGCAAAATACTCCCCTCCAACATCTATGCAAAGTTGCAGACGTCTATGCCAATTCTGGAATGCTTGGTGGCAATCCTGTTGGGGAATACTCCGCATTTTCTGAAGGAAAGCAATTTGCAAGGTTTTGCACCCTTGAATAAGGCTTCCGAGCAAGTTCCTTTTTAATTTTTGGAAACAGCCATAAATCGCATGGAGCAAGTTATGGTGAATATGAAGGATGGGGGAGTTGTCTGATTTTTTACTGCTCCAGGCTAGCCGTAACTTCTCAGGTTTTCTGAGCACTACCATTGTCACGAAGAAGGTGAATCCTTGACACGCCTGTTGTTAGATGTTGTCCTTCATCTCCTTAACAATTTTGAGCAAAACAAATGTTGGTAGTATCGGTCATTCATATTCATTTTTTCGGGTAAGTTGTCCTTGACTACCATTTTTTTGGAATTGAAAAAAAAAAATTGTGAACATTCTCTTCCTTGAGCGAAAGTCTTGTTTGGAGGATTTGGGGACACGGTTCATCTTCCGCAACCCAAACATAGTTGCCAGTCTTTCTGGGAGTTGTATAGTAATAAACCACATGTCATTATCACCTGTGGCAATGGCTTTTAATCGTTTGGGGCCACTAGGTTTAAACATTGCCAGTATCTCCTTGCACGAGTCGCCTCCTAGCACTTTTTGCCGTTCTTCCAGTTTGTAGGGTGCGCATTTGGCACAGATCTTTCGGAACTTTAAATGTTGATGAATAATGTTTCCACACTGCCAATGAATACAGTGAAATTTAGAATTATTATATTAACGGATATGTGTGGGTTTTCCTTAATTAGTTCACGAACAGCAGAGGCGGTTCTAGTAGTAGCAAAAATGACAGTTCTGGCACAGTAAAAGGGGCTCGAGAATTCTGTGAAAATCAATGGGAAAAGTTATGGGAGATGAGGGAAAAAGTATGTTTCTTGTGGTTTTTGTGAAAAATATGCGTGAAAATTAGAAAAAACGGGGGTGTTTTTAGCATGTGAAAAACTAATTTAAGTTTTTTTGGGAAGATGAGGTTTAAACTAATTTGTGAATTAGTTTAAATGAATTAGGTTGAAATGAAGGTTGTGTGTATGAGAGAAAAAATTATGTGTTTTGTTGAGTTATCGTACACTTCACTGGATACAGCAGAAATAAAACTTTCTAAGCAAAGTCCAAAGTATTAATTCTGTTATCAAAGAAGAATATTAAAAGTTTTATCCAAAAGTGAATAAATTTCTTATAATAGAAAAAAAAATTAAAATTTTTAATCAAAGTCCAAAGTAATTTTTTGCTACAAGTACAACAATTTTTGCTCATCTAAGTAACATTTTTTGCTATCAAACGGAAATGTTTATCCAAAACCAAAGTTCAAGTAATAATTTTTCTATTATACCGAAATGTTTATCCAAAACCAAAGTTCAAGATTCAGTAGCAAAGTCTAAGTAATAATTTTTGCTATCAAACCGAAATGGTTATCCAAAACCAAAGTTCAAGATTCAGTAGCAAAGTCCAAGTAATAATTTTGCTATCAAACCGAAATGTTTATCCAAAACCAATGTTCAAGATTCAGTAGCAAAGTCCAAATAATAATTTTTATCCAAAACCAAAGTCCAAGATTCAGGTTTGGTTCTGTGGAGTATTTAAGAAGGTCTCAAGCGATTCCAAGTCACTTTGACTTTCCCCTCCTGAAGAGTAAGTAGTTTTTTTTGTATGTTTTTTCAAAGTTGCTTAGTTGAATCGCTGGTCGCCCCGTTGGTGCGGGCGACCAAGCGATTCAACTAAGTACAGCATTCACTATAGAAATTTGAAAAGAATATCTCGTGAAGTGAAAATGATCGTTAAAATTAAGGTCAGAATTTTTAGGATCTTCAACAACATTTGAACGGATTAATTGAAATTTTCTCTTAAAAACATTTCATCAGATTCAATTAGAAGGTTAAAAAAACTTTCCTAAAGAAATAATAATTGAAACACTTACGTTAAAAATATATCACTGACCGCACCCAGCTGCCGCCACGTCAGAACAACTAGAATTTGGAACTCGATGTAGCAGACCGTCAGTTTCGTAATCAGGTGTAAGTGCGAGAGGTCACGAGACCAGACGCCAAGATGTTATCTAAACACAGCTGAGAACTGATGAATGAAATGATGAACTGATGAATGAAATGAAGAGTTATAGCAAATCTTCTTTTTGAACGGAATTAAATAGTTTTAAATACTAAGGTTTGTTCAAAGTTTTTAATTTAAGGGGGGGACCCCACACTGACGGCTTAATAAAATGATTTTTTTTTTTTTGAATTTTTCGGAAGTTTATGAAGTGTAGAATATGATCTTGAAACAGTTTTTCAAAATTCGAACTCCTTCCGAAGTTACAGCGACAAATACGAGGTTATGTCAATCCCGGTAAAAAAGGCAGCTAAATTTTTAAACGCGATTTTCTCGAAACAACATTTTTTGAACTGGTTGGTAGAGTGCGGATCTTGGGAACCATTCATCCGATTTACATATTTTTTTAAATGCGTAGGAACGAATTATCTAAAAGCTAACTTAGGATTTTTTGATATTTTAATTATTCGATTTTTAGCGAGCAATTTACTGCAATTTTTTTACTCATTTTTTTTTCAAAATGCCGTTATTTTGTAAATTTTTCGAATTTTGAAAAATATTTTACACTACGCTATAGCCAATGTCTCAAAGTTTGTAAAACTGTTAATAATTTTGTTCTCAGATATTCTTGCGATGTCCGGTGCACTCTACCAGGAGTATCATTGGTTACCCTCAGCGTCTTTCGCGCTGATGTTAACCAATGAGGAGCCGCATAACGACCGTTACAATATTTTAACTTAAAAAAATATTTTATTATACAATAAACATGCCTTAACAGCATGGAAAAAGTTTGGAGTCATTGCATTTTTTATTGTACCCAAAACAATTCTCAAAGATTGACTATTTTTAGAGCGCTCAGGGTGGGGTCTACCCTTAAGAGAAAATTTTCAATGTTTCACTAGTAAAATTAATTAATTTCAATAATTGAATTAATTCGCTTAATTGTTTGCTTAATGAAAAATTTCAATTTTTTGCTTTATTGAACCATGATTTTTACCTACTATGTATATATATAATAAAGAGGGTATAACTGCTAACTCAAAGATGAGCGCAACTATTCAATGTACCAAATGTGAGATATTTATTCGCAAATCCAATATGAACCGTCATGCGAAAACTGCATGCACTTCTCGCACATTTGAAAAATGCGAATTTTGCAATTCCACCTTTAGCAGAAAAGATAATTACAATCATCATCTGAATCAATATCATATAAATGAAAGCATTGCTTTTCGGAAAACGTTTCGCAGATATAAAATTGATAACATTAACGTCAGAGAAGACATAAAAAGTTTTCTGGAGAAAAATAACAATAAATGGAAACAAATAATTGGCAAGAAACTCAGTCAGCTTCTAAAAGTTAGATTCATATTACAAATAAAATTTAAAAAGCAAACGGATCCTGAAGGACAGAAAAAAATACATGCACATTTTTCGACATGTAACGAAATAATCAGTTTGCCTACATATCTCAATGAATTACTAAAAAATGCTTATGAGAAAATTCATATCGACTTTGAAAATTTTATACAAAAGGGAAGTGGATGGGTGTTTGACAAAATAATTTCTATGGGAATTCAAATGTCACAGTATAATGCAGTTGGAGCATCTGCTTTCGTAAATTTACCACAACATTTGAAATCTACAAAAGGAATAGTGAATGTTAAAAACGGCGACAACAAATGTTTCTTGTGGTCAATATTATCAGCTCTACACCCTGATAAAGACAATCCGCAACGTGTGGAAAAATATAAAATATTTGAAAACGCCTTAGACACATCTTCATGCACTTATCCAGTAACCCTCGATCAAATCCCGAAGTTCGAGGTTTTAAATAATATTTCTATAAATGTTTTCAATTCTAAGAAAGATGGTTTGCGTAAGTTATATATTTCACAGAATCCTGTTAAAGAACCTATACAACTTTTATTTTTAAAAGACGGCAGTAATTCTCACTATTGTTGGATTAAAAGTATTAGTAGGGTTACAGCATACCTTTCAAGACATAATGGTAAATCCTATCCCTGCCCATACTGTCTTCATAATTTCACTCGCGACGATTTATTAAAGAATCACGTAGATATTTGCAAATCAAACACTTTTCAAACTATCAAGTTTCCCGAAGCGAATAGTACGAAATATAGAACAATTGAGATTGATCCATGTAGGGTGCGAACTAAATATTTAGTACCGTCAGGATTTGCATATATTATAGTTGGACCGGAAGGTAAACTGATCAAAACCAGAATGTACAGAGGGAAAAATGTAACAGAACAATTTTTGAATGAAATGATCGAAGTCGAAACTTTGATCAATGATTTGAAGAAAAGAAATATTAAGATGACTGATTTTGATTGGCAAATTTTCACTGGAGCAATATATTGTAATATTTGTGGGAAAATTCTAGGAACTGATAGAGTAAGGGACCACGATCACTTAACTGGAAAATACAGAGGTGCTGTTCACAACAAATGCTCACTTGAAATACCAGTGTTGTTTCATAATCTCAAAGGATTTGATAGTCACTTTAGAGTAAAAGATTTGTGGAAATTTAAGGATAAGAAGAAAATTTCTTGTATTCCACAAACTACAGAAAAATATATATGCATTAAATTCGGTCAAATTAGATTTATTGATTCATTCATGTTCCTCAGCTCTTCACTGGATTCACTGTCGAAAAATGTGGAAAATTTCTACATCCTAAGTCAATACTGTAGACAACATAATCTGAATGACTCACAGAAAGAACTTTTGAAAAGCAAAGAAAGTTTTCCATATGAGTACTTGCAACAGAGTGCTCAGTTTTTGCAAACGTCATTTCCATCCAAAGATAATTTCCAAAACAATGAACAATACGAAAGAGCTCAAAATTTGTGGGAAGCCGTTTCTGTTGCTGCCTTCTGTGAATATCACGATCTGTACATGATCACTGATGCATTACTGCTAGGAGATATATTTGAAAACTATAGAAATTCGTGTATGAATAACTGCCAACTCGATCCTTGTCATTATTTTAGCTCTCCTGGCTTATCCTATGCTGCCCGTTTAAAAATGACAGAAATCGAGCTGGAACTTATAAAAGGTGATATGTTATTTTTCATAGAAAGAGCTCTGCGAGGAGGAATGTCTTTAGTGTCTAAGAGGCCAACAAACTACCACAGGCCAACAATCCTTTAGTAGATCCATATGAGAGAAGCAAACCACAAAACTATATCATGTGCTTTGATGCAACCAATTTATATGGCTGGGAAATGTCTCAACCTCTTCCAACTGGTAATTTCGAATGGGTAAATGATATTGACTTGTTTAATATTCCAGACGACAGCAAAAAGGGTTATTTCTTCGAAGTTGATCTATCTAGAATATCCGGCACATCTACACGATTTACACAATGATTTCCCCTTGGCTCCTGAAAAATTGAAACTTTCTAATAGTAGTGTCTCATTCTTGATTCCAAATCTGTTCGACAAGCAAAATTATGTCGTTCATTATAGGTTACTTAACTCTATGTGGAACTGGGACTGAGGGTAAAACAGGTGCATAGAATCTTGGAATTTGATCAAAAACCATGGCTGAAACCTTACATAGATTTTAATGCAACAAAATGAATTAATGCCATAAATAATCTTGAAAAAGACTTTTCCAAACTGATGAACAATGCTATATATGGCAAATGTTTAGAAAATAAGAGAAAGAGAATAAAATGGCACATTGTGAATACTGAAGAAAAGCTTAAAAAATCAATTGCAAATCCTAGGTACGTTTCTTGTGTTAAACTTGCAGAAAATTTCGTAATTCTCCATATGAAAAAGAAAAAATATTATATTAGATAAACCATATTACATTGGTGTAACGATTTTGGAGTTGAGTAAATTACACATGTATAATGTCTTCTACAATTTTCTGAAACCAAAATTTAATGCTGAATTGTTATTTACCGATACTGATTCCTTCTGTGTTGATATCCAGACAGATGACATATTTCAGAAATTTAACTCAGAGTACTTTGATTTTTCAAATTACCCCACAAACCATGCATTATACAATGAATCAAATAAAATGGTTCCAGGAAAATTTAAAGACGAATTAAAAGGTCTTCCAATCAAAGAGGTTTTTGCTTTACGTCCAAAATTGCATTCTATTGATGCTCCAATTCCCAAAAAAGCGGCTACTGGAAATAAAAATGAATTTAGTCACGAAGATTATCGTCAATGTCTATTTGATGAAAAAATCTTATATATGCAACAAACAGAATTTCGATCTGAGCAACATGATATACACGTATACCAAATTAAAAAAATTGCTTTATCCCAAGAATATTACAAAACGACATGTCATCAATGGAATTTATTCTTACGCTTTTGGAAACTATCTAATATCGGATATGTATAGTAAAGTAGGAAATACCATTTACAAAACATTGAACTGAAAACAAAAGTTAAAAAAATAAGCGAATTTTTTTCCATAATCCGAAGTTGAAATAGATATGACTATAATGTGTGTCCAAGAGTAAATTTCTAAACAATACCGATGTTATTGAACATAATCTTATGTTCCTTTTTAGCAATAATATCATTTTTTAGCAAAATATCCAAAATTTCGAAAATTTCATTTGATACTTCTGTACTGGTGTTTCCAGCTCATTTACTGGCAACCAAAATTGATAATTTTTCGCATATGTCGTCGAAACTCTTGTATAGTCCAGAACCAAACCGTTGACTTTCTAGTGAGCATCATTTTAATCGACCTTAAATATTATCTAAGTGCCTCAATGTGATTATCGATAATTCGATATTTCTCAGTAGTTCTACCATAGCGTTTGGTTTCTGTAGCCTCCCAGTTTCTGAAGATGCCCGATTGTGTGGTGAATCATTTCTTTCAGCTCAGGAATGGGGTTTCTCGCCTGTAAGATATCACTCGGAAGTTTTAGTTTATATTGGTTTAATATTTCATCTTGCAAGTTGGAATCTGGATTAAAAACGAACGTTTTTTCTGGCATCTCAGTGGGCTCTTCTGGCTCTAAAGTTTTCACTACATCCTCTATGCTATTCATGGTTTCTCCACGCACAGTTTCCAGATCTTTTAACCGTTCGACCACTGGCTTGTGAAATTTTTCGAGGGTTTTCTTAACTCGTTCCTCTCCCAAAATAGTGTCTTTAATTTTTGATTTTGTAGTATCTCGCGATTTCAAAATTTCATCTATAATACTGTGTAATTGCTTAAGGTCCTTCATCTTTAGTCATATACAATAAAGACATATACCCAGTGATGAAAGTCTGAAACAAGACCTCCAAGCACTTTTCTTCTTTCTTTTGAATCTGGATAGTGTCTAGCAAGTGAAACACTAATCTTGCTAACCCTGTCAAATTTCTTGTTTACTGGAGTAGCAGAAAAAACTGCTGAAGTTGTGGTCTTACTACTTCAACGAATTTTTGATCGTCCAAGTTGTTACTATAATTTATACTAAAAAAGGGATTTGTTGTGCAGCAGATTACCTTGCTTATATATCCATTAGAAATGCATAGATGGTAATCACCTTTGAAAATAGGTGGCGTTAGTAGGTCGAATTTTGGGTTTATCTGTATAATTGGATGAGACTAGAATATCTTTTTTCACTTCACCATAGGTAAGGCAAATTACAGTATTTTTATCAACGTATAGTTTCGTAGCAGCATCATTGTTTACAATTGGGATGCCAACATTCGTAATTCGTTTCCCTTTGCATCGCCATTAAAATTGCTCCCACTTGATGCAAAAAGTCCATTTTCATTTCTCAACAGAGAATTGGATGGGTTAGGGTATAACTTTGTCAAGCCATCAACGTAACTTTTTGTTGTCGCATTTCTGTTGTGCCTCGGTTCCACGAGATTTCCTATTCTCTTATTGTTCGCATTAAAGACATCATCGCCTGTTAATGCGACTTTTTCCAAATATCCCTTAGTTAAAGCAGCAGAATCAGACTCGGGATCGGAAATAACATGGATTTGTTTTTTTTCTGCATTGAAATTATGCCCATCGAATGCAATGCTTCGTGGAACGTAAAGCCCATCTTTATTTCTAACCAATGTATTCATTGGACTGTTTTGAATAGTGGTCAAGTTGTCGACGTAGTGTTTCGTAGTGGCATTGGATTAATCGATCGGTTCTACAAGATTTTTAATGCGTTTATTGCTTACATCGTAATTATCATCGTCATTGCAAAGTGCTCTTTTTTCCAAATACTGTTTTGTAACTGCTCCAGAATCTGAATCCGGTTCAGTGACATTGATTATTTGTTTGTTTCGTGCATCGTAGCGATTGGTCCGAAAAATTAAAGAAGCATTATTAACGTATTGAATGGTAGCGGCATCTCCATTTTCTATAGGTCTGCCTACGTTCGATATTCTTTTAGTCTTTGCGTCATAATTTCCAGTGTGATTCAATGTTATAGACTCTTGTTGCAGATATTGTTTTGTCACAGAGTCCGAACCCTCTTCGGGATTGGCTACATTTCTCATTTTTTATTACTCATGTCGTAGTCCCCATCGTGTGTCAATTTAAAAGCGACACCTGGAATTCCCGTTGGTCCTCTTTCGGAGCCGGTCTCAGAGCTGATGACGCCAAACTTTGTGAAATAATTCATCTTTATTTACCAAAGTTTTTTCTATGCTTGAGAGGCATGTGCTTGGTTTTTTTTATCGATTAATAAGCAATCGTGTGGTTTTGAAACTGCATATGCATAAAACTGCATAAAATTATCTTTCCTGATTTCTGTTGCATAATCCATTTGTATCTGCAACATTCCTCTCTTGTTCTGCATCTTAAAGAATATAAAATAATTACATTGTAGTCGAATATTTTCGGAGTCGAAAAATAACTCTGTGTCAGGTAAATCAATGATATGTTCCTTTTCCTTCCTCTGTCGAATAATTCTTCGATGAGTTTTTGATCTTTTTCCGTTACGAAATCGTCGAAAACAATTAAATTTTGCATGTCGGGATCCAGTTCGTTGACCTTGACGATATCTTCTTTACTGGCAGACAAAGTTGCAACTGAGATTTTTTCGCCAAATGTTTTCTCCAAAATTTCGTGCAAATCGTCGAATATTTCTTGCATAAACTGATATTTCGGCTCGGTTAAATCTTTGGCATATAAAAAGATTTTATTATAGTAGAGATGTTTAATTATTAAGTTCAACAAAAGGTTCGTCTTCCCTGAGCCCAATGGAACACAGATTAAAAGTCTAAAAGGCCAGAGATGTGCTAATACGTTACTGTTCAAGAATTTCTCACATCTTCAAAGTCAAAATTTTGAATCTCCATTTGCTTTATTTAAAAAGATCATGTTCTTTGACCCAGGAATTAAATGTATTGTCACAACCAAACCATTCATATAATACTCTTTTTTATTATTCTTTACTCTAGTTTTCAGAATGATTTCAACTTTATAAATGTCATCTTGCTTTTCGTATTTCCCCATTTCTTGGGTGTAAAATCTACCAATGATTGGTTCTCCTTTCAGATCCTTGATCTTATAGGTTATGGGATCTGTATTCAGAACTTGAGCAATTTCAAAAATCTCTTCTGTAAAATTAGGCAGATAACCTTTTTTAAACGGTGTCTGGTACTCGGCGATTCTCACTCTGTCCCCAATTTCAAATTTTGGTGCTGTAATAGATTTAATTCTTTTACCAAACAGATTTATAAATACACAATATCTTTGTTTTCTGCAAGCTTGCCTCTTTTGGGGTCATTCTTATTGATCTGTGATAAGAAGTATTATAATTCTTAACGAGTTTTGGTAGGACATCGATCCATTTTCTAGTGTTATTAGCAGTGAAATATTTCCACATTTTTGTCTTTAGAATCCTATTAAATCGTTCCACAATTTGAGCTTTAGTCTCATTTTCTGTGGCAAACCAATGGACACCTCGTTGGTTAAACAATACTTGAGTTTCTTTATTGATAAACTCAGTTCCCTTATCCGTTTGTAACTTGGATGGCTTACGTTGTTTAAAAATTTGTACAAATGCTTTGGTAATCTGGCTACCCGTTTTCTTTTTAATAGGTATTGCCCAGGCGAATTTGCTGAAAATGCCAATCACGGTTAAAATATAATTCGTGTGGTTATTGTGAAATTTAAATTTTGGCATGAAATGGTTATCATGAAATGGCAAATTTTGCATGAAATCGTGTGGTTATTGTGAAATTAAAACTCTGCCACTGGTCGTCTACATTCGAGACATAAACGTCTGGTTTGGAATTTTTATAAGTGGGTTTGTGTAACGTGTACACATCTTTTTGTTGGAGAAATCTTTTTTACTTCTTTTTCCGTCAATCCAGGTTTGCGCATTAGATCTTTCATACCGGAAAATCCCTTTAATGGTCAGAGTAAACGGAAGAAAGCATCTTATTTCTTGCATCCTAAACCGAACCGTTTCTTTGCTTTAATGATAGGTTTGATTATCGTGGAGTAATGCGGCTCAGGCAGGCCATGTGGCTCTTGAAAAAGTCAACTTGAAAAGGTGGTGCCTGAAGTTCCTACCAGCATCGGTGACTTCAGCCTTTAGCGGAGGAGGAACGGGTCTTTGCACCATGCCTGCGATCAGGGGGCTGTTTGATATTGTTGGCCCTACCAATCTCAATAAACCTAATTTCTTTAAAAATCCTACTAATCATTTTCTTTCTGCAGGAACGTGGAACGTGAGGACATTACATAGAGATTATTCTCTTGATGTCCTCATGCAGGAATTCCAGTGCTATAACCTAGATATTATAGGCTTGCAAGAGACCAGATGGACAGGTAAAGGTGAGATACTTAAAAATAACTTTAAATTTCTCTTTACAGGGAGGGAGGATGGAAAGCATCACCAAGGCGTGGGTCTGCTGCTCAGCAGACATGCTAGTGATGCTCTTCTAGGATATGAGTGCATTAATGAAAGGTTTCTTACAGCAAAATTTCAGACAAGCATTAAAAACTTGAATGTTATCTGCTGTTATGCCCCCACTGAGGATGCTGATGAGGATGAGAAGGATAGGTTTTACGGACAACTTCAGGACATTTTGAATTCTGTCAAGAAAGGAGATATTACCCTTGTTCTTGGTAACTTCAATGCCAAAGTTGGTACCGACTCTGACCTTCGGGGAGGAGTAATAGGTCCTTTTGGTATTGGTAGCTGCAATGGCAATGGGCAACGTCTCCTACAGGTAAGTAAACTAAATGGTTTCAGAATAACTAACACATATTACAAACAACGCGACATACATAAATACACATGGGTTTCACCTGATGGGCTGCATAGGAATATGATTGATTATATATTAATTAATAGCAAATGGGCTAGTTCTGTTAGAAATACCAGGGCATATAGGGGAGCTGAAATTGGATCTGACCATTACCTTGTTAAAAGTGTGTTGCAACTTAAACTTAAAAAGTGTTGTGCTAGGATTAAAAATTTTACCTTTAATACTGAAGCTCTGAAAGACACAGTAATAACTAAAGCTTACCATGATAGGTTACTTAGTCATTATGACAGTTGTGGAGTGCTTTCTACTGAAGTTGAGGAAGAATGGGACAATTTTAAACAGGCTTTTTTGGACACTAACTGTACTCTTTAGGGATAAAGGAGCAGAGAAGACAGAATTATTTAAGTGATAAGGCACTTGAGCTTATTTCAGAAAGAAGGAACTGCAGGAATGTCATTAATCAGTACCCTACTAGTCCTAATAGAAAAGATTACAGAGAGCTTAATAAACTTGTAACGTTATCAGTTAGCTACTGATAAAAATCTTTGGCTTGATAGCTTGCCTGACAAAGCTGAGGAAGCAGTTAGGCAGCACAACAGCAGAGAGCTGTACCAGATAGTTAATGTTTTATGTGGTAGAAAACGGACAGGCGTACAGGGATTGAAGGATAAACAAGGTAAGGTTATAGAAGGTGAGGATTCTCTCATGGCTAGGTGGGCTCAGCATTTCAGTGATGTTCTAAACAATGTGGTTAGTTCTACTCCCATTGTTTGCAATGATGATAGATGCATTGTTGGCTTTAATGTTGGCCCTATAACACAATCCGAAGTTAGTTTGGCTATCTCTAAACTGAAACTTCATAAATCCCCAGGGGTAGATGAAATTACTACAGAAATGCTCAGAGCTGGGAATGTTTTGGTTACCACTTGGATGACTGAAATTTTGAATAACTTTTATGATAAATGAATGGTTCCTAAAGATTTTACCAGAGCTATTATTATCCCTATTTTCAAAAAAGATGATCGCAGTTCTTGTGATAACAGGGGTATCAGCCTACTCTCTGTTCCGGGTAAAGTTCTTTCCATGATTGTGCTTAATAGAATTAAGAATCTGGTTGACAGGCAATTGCGTGATGAGCAATGTGGATTCAGAAGTGGTAGGGGATGTGTAGATCAGATATTTTCACTTAGGCAGATTCTTGAGAAATGTTTAGAATTTCAGAAACCTTTGGTTGCTAGCTTTGTTGATTTCAAAAAGGCTTTCGATTCTGTTGATCGTCATAATTTGTGGTTGATTGTGAGATCATATGGTATACCAGACAAGTTAGTTAACATAATGAAAGCTCTCTATAATAACACTGGGTCATGTGTGAGAGTTGGTAAGTCTTGTAGCAATTGGTTTAGCATTGCTTCTGGTGTTCGACAAGGGTGCATTTTGTCTCCTTTTCTCTTTAGTTTGGTTGTTAATTATGTTATGCGAAATTCACTTCGAGGGAAAGATTTTGGCCTTAAATGGGCTGGAGAAAAGAAAATTTCTGATTTAGATTATGCTGATGATTTAGCCCTTTTGGCAAATGATGTTGATGAGATGAACTCTTTCATTCGAGCTGTTGATGAGACTGGTAGTAGAGTAGGTTTGGTTATAAACAGAGAGAAAACTAAAGTGATGAAAATTGGTCAGGCAGGTTGTGATTCAGTTAATGTGAATGGTTGCAGTCTTGAGCAGGTGTCACAGTTTAATTATCTTGGGAGCTATGTAACTGATACTGGTGATGTGCGCCATGAGATTAACAGACGAATAGGTATTGCTGCCGGGACTTTTAAGAATCTATGGAGATTGTGGAGAAATAGGCGTATACACCTAAAGACTAAAATTAGACTGTATAATAGTTTGGTTTTTTCTAGGGTTAGTTATGGTAGTGAAACGTGGACGCTGTGTAAACAAGATAACAGGAAACTAGATGCTTTTGATTCTAGATGCTTACGCAGTATCTTGGGTATTAGGTGGTTTAACTTTGTAACTAATGATGAGGTTAGGCAAAGGAGTCTGCAACCTCCTTTAAGCAGCATATTGTGCAGAGAAAGACTCCGCTGGTTTGGCCATGTTGCCCGTATGGATAATTATAGATTGGCGAATAGGGTTATGAACAGTGTGCCTAGAGGCTTCAGAAGGAGGGGGAGACCTAGGATGCGGTGGGCAGACAATGTCAAACAGGACCTTGTTAGAATTGGTGTGCAATGGCCGGATGCAGCAGATGTAGCTCAGGACAGATATGCTTGGAGAATTAAACTGCGTGGTCTGGTTGGACCTCCGTAGCCCATGGCTGCTTGATGATGATGATGATGATGATGATGATGATGATGATGATGATGATGATGATGATGATGATGATGATGATGATGATGATGATGATGATGATGATGATGATGATGATGATGATGATGATGATGATGAAAGTTGGATTCTGAATTTCATCCAAATCATTTAAAAATTCCTGGTCGTCTTCGTGTCTCTTTTTGGTTTCTGTAGATTTGCTGTAAGAAATGTCGTGCTTTTTGCAGGCTTTGTCCACACGGTTAATACCAGGATCTCCTCGCATTAACCTTTTCTCCAATTTCGTAAAAGGTCCACAGTACTGGTAACCTGGAATGTGCATTTCGGGTGGATTAAACTTTTCTTCAATACAGCTTACTATATCTCCACCTTTTACACATTTTCCTTACTGTTTCACAAATTTATACTTCATTTTTCCACACGTTCGACATCTGCCTCTCATCATTACTCTTTTATTCTTTGAAGTGACATATTCGAAGTTATCCGTTAAAGGTTTCGTTTTACACTTTGCACAATACATGCTTAATTTTTATATATAAAATATAAGTACGTGACACTTATAAAATAAAGTATAATGTATCTCAGTTATCTGACTAGTTTAACTCCTGGAAAAAAGCAGAAATTGAAAAGTGCATTTGTAAATAAGAATCCTATAACTTTAAATATTGATCCACAGAAGAAAGGTAACGATACTTTGAAACTGACAAAGAGACAAATCATTAAACTCAAAAAATCTACAACGCCAGTTCGACTTCGTTTCAGTAAAACACAGCTAGGTGGATTTCTTCCGTTCTTAATACCTTTAATCGTAGCATTGCGAAAAGCAGCTGCATTGGAGCTGCGGGATATGCTGGTACTAAGCTTGCACAAAAAGTTTTAGGAAAAGGGTTATACATTCCTGGAAAGCAAAGAGCAGCTGGCTTATCTAAAAATAAAAGAAAGGGAAAAGGTTTGTACATTCCAGGAAAACAAATAGCTCAGGGATTTAAAAAAAAAAGAGCCATTAAGTAACTTAGATATCGAAAATGTAATGAAAAACGAAAAAGGATTCCATGGTGTGTACTCTATCGATCATTTGCGAACAAAAATATTCAAGAACGAAAATGGTATAGTGAACTTTGACGTTTCCCGTGGTTCAGGAACTCATTGGGTAGCTTATTTCAATGATGCAAAGTTACCTTACGTCGAGTACTTTGATCCATTCGGTTTATCGCCACCAGAAGAAATAAAACACTATTTACTTTCATCTTCAAAGCTGATTGTGTATAACTCTTCACAAATTCAAGCAAATTACTCTGTAAACTGCGTTACTATTGCATCTATTACATAAACGAAGGAATAATAATATAAGCCCATATGTTATATTATATCAGTTTGAACAAACTACTAACGATCGGAATGAATTGTTGGTAACAACTAGCATATGAGTACCACATAGTACTACACTATATTAATAAAGATGGTACTCATTAATAAAGATGGTACTCATAACTATCAATTCCTCTACTGTTACGGTATACAACCCCGAAGATTTGGGAATTAATTATCAAACGCCGATCACACTCAATGGTGAATACGAGATAGCACTGATCGGTAGCAATATGTGGTATTCCTGATACAACATCAGGGATAAATATAACAATAACACTCTGAAATATTTCAATGGAAGACAATGGAATAAAATAACTTTCCCGAATGGAATGTATGATATAGAGGGATTCAATGACGTTTTAAAAAATGTCTTTGGGGATCCTAGCCCTATAATACTAGAAAGCAAACTCTCCACATTAAGATTTGTTATTCGTTTGGCAACAGGATATAAAATAGATTTTTCTGAAGGAAAGTTACGAGAAATACTAGGGTTCGAAACGAAAATTATCGATGCAGCAAAAAATGAAGGAAAATTCCCACCCAACATAACGAGAGGGGTCGATCGCATTCTAATTCACTGTTCTATTGTAGAATCTTCCTATCTGAATAACCAGAAAAGGGATGTGTTGTACAGTTTCGTGACTCAAACACCGCCTGGCAGTTTAATCGACACACATCCATTCTTCCCCATATATTCACCGCTGAATAAAACTGATTACATTTACGTTAGAAAGAAAGTAACCGATCAGAACAATAAAATAATTGACTTGAACAAGGAAAACGTGACTTATATGTTACACATCAGACCGAAATAAAGATGAAGATACTGAGAAAGCGAATTAAAATATTTTATACAAATCCGTCGCCTATCGTTCGAAAAAACGAGAAAATATCCCCTAAAAGCAGAAATATTCTTAATCGGTTAATTTACGGAAATGGTCTTAAAATCATAAAATCATAAAGTAAGTATAAGATGAACGTTGAAGCTACTTACTGGAATTTGTTCGAAGACTCAATAGACGATAATTGAAAGACAAAATACGAGTACTTGGAATATCGAGAAACAAATGTGAATGTTAAAAATCTCGAAAAATACGAAATATTTACCAAAAATATGGACGTTTTTCTACATCCGCACAATAGTTATATACACGTCAGAGGCAAAATACTGAAATTAAATGGGTCTGATATCGGCGGCAATGATGTAGTTACGATGGTCAATAACGGGTACAACATTTTTAAGAGAACTCAATATTATATAGAAAACAGAGAATTGGAAGATATTGAATTGCCAGGAGTGACGACCACGATTCACAATTTAACTGATTTTACAGAAGACTTTTCACACAGTGCTGCCACAAATATGATGTAGTTCAAAGATACTGCAGGCAGTTCGAAAATGAGTAAGTATTTGTACGACGGAGGCGAAGATAAACTGGACACGAATAATAAAATAAAGGATTTGCACAAGCGTTGAAGAAAAATCCTGACTTCAATCCGGATTCTGGGACAGATATGATATTACAAAAAATAGTCAAAATGTAAGTTTACTCTTACCACTGAATCGGCTGTTTGGACTCTGCCGAGACGTGGATTAAGTGTTTCGCAGTGTAAAACATACCATAAAACTAAAAAAAAGTAACGACAAAGACATTATTCAGAGAGTTGGGGCAACGTTGTATAAATTTGAAATATCTCACGCATCTTGGTTTATTCCAAAAGTGGAACCATCACTACAAGTACTTGCAAAACTAGAATCTCAGTTAGCAAGCGGAAATCTACATGAAATCTTTTGGGAATCGTGCAAACTGTACAAATCTGATACTCGAATTGACTCTCATGTCAGTTGGCGGGTTACTACAACTCAAAACAAACCTGTCCATCTTTATGTCGTCTTACAAAAGTCTAACCGATCAAATAATCAAACCAGAAACAATATGGTGTTTGATCACGTGTTACTAGAACGGATTCAGATCAGAGTGAATAGCAAACAGTTTCCCGAACAAGAATTCGAGTGCAACTTTGAACCCAACACTTTAGACTATGCGCGAGTTTACAACAGCTTTTTAACTGCAAAAAATATGGATATTGACTTGGGTACACAAGTCAGTTACCAAGATTTTATGAAACTGTATCCGATATTCCACTTTGATGTCAGCAAATACGAATCACGTCTGTATGAATTATCAGCAACTGCTGATATCGAAATACGATTAAAATTAAATAGACCGCCAAACGAATTATATCACGTATATTGCGTAATTGTCTCAGAACGGAAAGCAACTTTACAACCACTAGCGGGAAAACTATTAGTTGTTGGCTAAAAAACTATTTTAAATACAATCAAAATTTGCATCTATTTGCATGCTTAAAAAAATATGTATTTTCCTCTCTTCTAATTGAATCTGATGAAATGTTTTAAGAGAAAATTTCAATTAATCCGTTCTAATATATTTGAAGATCCAAAAATTATGATCATTAAGATTGTTTAAGGATTTTTTTCACTTCAGGAGACATTCTTTTCAAACTTCTATCTGGACTAGAAAAATTAACGGCCGCCCGCACCAACCGGCGACCAGCGATTCAACTAAGCAACTTTGAAAAAACATACAAAAATAACTACTTACTCCTCAGGAGGGGAAAGTCAAAGTTACTTGGAATCGTTTGAGACCTTCTTAAATACTCCACAGAACCAAACCTGAATCTTGAACTTTGGTTTTGGATAAGCATTTCGGTTTGATAGCAAAATTATTACTTGGACTTTGCTACTGAATCCTGAACTGTGGTTTTGGATAAACATTTCGGTTTGATAGCAAAAATTATTACTTGGACTTTGCTATCAAACGGAATTTTTTTTATCCAACACCAAAGTTCAAGATCAGGTTTTGATTCTGTTGAGTATTTAAGAATGTCTCAAGCGATTCCAAAGCACTTTGACTTTCCCCTCCGGTATAGAGTCCCAATCTAAGGTAAGTACGATGATAAAAATTTTATATTCTTCTATGATAAGAAATTTTATTCACTTTTGGTTTTAATTTTCGATTGTGTATTTTAGAAAGGTCTCAAGCGATTCGAAATCGGTTTGAGTTCTCCCTTCGGTATAGAGTCCCGATCTAAGGTAAATACGCTTTAAATACATTTAATTGTAAAGCTTTAATTGTAAAGCTGGAAAGGGAATTATTACGTGGACTTTCGTTAGATAAAGTTTTAATATTCTTGTAGCAAAATTATTACGTGAACATTGATTAGATTAAAATTTTAATATTCTTCTATGTTAAATTATCATACACTTCAAAAAGTTTCGGTTTGATAACAGAATTATTACTTTGGACTTTTATTAGATAAATGTTTTAATATTATTGTAGCAAAATTATTACTTGAACGTTGCTTGGATAAAAGTTTTTAATATTCTTGTAGCAAAATAATTACTTTGGACTTTGATTAAAAATTTTAATTTTTTTTTTCTATGATAAGAAATTTATTCACTTTTGGATAAAACTTTTAATATTCTTCTTTGATAACAGAATTAATACTTTGGACTTTGCTTAGAAAGTTTTGATTCTGCTGTATCCAGTGAAGTGTACGATAACTCAACAAAACACATCATTTTTTCTCTCATACACACAACCTTCATTTAAACTAATTCATTTAAACTAATTCACAAATTAGTTTACACCTCACCTTCCCAAAAAAAACTTAAATTAGTTTTTCACATGCTAAAAAACACCCCCGTTTTTTTCTAATTTTCACGCATATTTTTTACAAAAACCACAAGAAACGTACTTTTTCCCTCATCCCCCATAACTTTTCCCATTGATTTTCATAGAATTCTCGAGCCCCTTTTACTGTGCCAGAACTGTCATTTATGCTACTACTGGTTCTCCTGTTTACGTTCTCCTTGGTCTTTCTACACGAGGGAGGGTTTCGAAGCTCTACCGTCCTTCTCGGAATTTGTGCATCCATCCCGTGATAGTGCCATATGAGCAGGCATTATCCCCATACACTTGTGATAAATCGGCATGAACGTTTTTGCTTCGTCCCCAAGCTGTATCTTGTGAAAGTGTAAAATATTTCCCCGTATTTAGTAAGCTCCATAGCAACAACGTAAATGTTTCGTAGACCGAACTTTAATGAAGAGGAAAATGATACTAGAGCCTTCATTTCCAACACGTAATGTCAAGTTTAGACAAGCGTTCATATAAGTCGTAGCTTGTTAACTTTTGAGGAAAAAAATGCAAATCTGCTGACATATATTAAGAATTATTTGAACTCCTTCCACATTTATTTTCGGATACATCATATCAACAGAACCGTGCTGGGGTGAAAAGTATCCTCCATCAATCAGAACTTGGAACTGGTTGCCCCAACAAATAGATCTACTACAGGAAAAACAAAGTGATTCGCATAAACAAAAGCATTCAAAAATCATGGATGGTAACGAAGCCGTCTCGTGAGCCCAGACATATCTCTCTCTACACCATCATTCCGCAACAGCCTGCTTCTCGACTGCCTGGAAATCTATCGACCCTCTGGGTCAAGGTCAGCCCTTGTGGCTCGATCGTTTCTCCCCCGTACTGGGGGAAGTACTAATTTGTTCTACTGAGTTACAGATATCCTGAGGCATAGGTACTGCTCTGCCAAAAGATGTTTTCCCCTATATAGGTAAGCGTCCTGGGGGCATAGCAGATGGTATTGGAAGCCATATATTATACAGACACATTTAAGCATACTACCAGGGGCAAACCGATCTTAGAGTAATTTCTGAGCAATATGATCTTTAGATTCCACATGACATACTGAGAATCGAATTCCAATTGCAGTGCTAGTGTTTCATAAGAGTACTCAAATTCTGTGTGGGAAATGAGAACTTTACACAGAATTTTGTGGATGGCTTGACTCCTAATTGTAATGTTCTCAATACTTTGATGATGCCAACAACACAACTTGGTCACCGTGGCTACGATGCCAACGATCATCCAGTTTCGTTAGGTGGAAGATTGTACCTCTAGGTAATAGGTTACACACGTTATGTATGACATTCTCCCTATTTCCTCATTTCCTTCACAGTCTACTGATAATGCTTTGCGATACGTTGACAGAATTAATAGCGTTTGTCTTTCTTTACCCACCCTTTATCATTCCAATTAAGGGGTCATTAATGGGCTTGGAAATGTCGTGGTCCGTAGGAACCACGTAAAACTGTTGCCACCTCGTTCAAGAACACCACACATGCTGGAAAGCCTCTACTCACATTAGCAATTCAATATTTACAGTAGGCTAGCACCTGTCTCCAAACAGAACTAGAATATTTACTATTAATTAATGCATAGGAAATCAAATTATTATGCAACACAAAAAGTGAAGCGGATTTAGATTTATAAATGTAGCTATCAAATATAATTATTAATCTCACAGATGGCCTATACACCGAGGAGAATGAGGTAAAATAAGCGTATATCTTGAATATTTTAAAATATGAAAGAATTATATCCATTTGTACTGAATGTTTCTCAATTAAAATTTGCAGTATGACGACCAAATATTTTAATTTGGAGCGAAAAACCAGTGGTTATTGGAAGTGTGATTTTTGCATATTTTTCAAAACTATTCGGAATCATTATAAACGTCAATTTTCATTTTTATTGGGAGAAGCTCAAGTCATCCTGTTTTTAGTACACCATTGTAAGAGGATCATTAGTTTTTAAACCCCGCTAACTAGTTTGTCTAATAGGTAAATTAACGCACGTTAATGTGATAATAGAAAGACAGTCCCTAGAGGGAAAATTCTGTTCAGAATGTAACAGATTCTTTTAGCTTTCGTTTGAACTGCAGAGAGCAGGATTTGAACGATAAACAGATCATTGCACATGTTAGCTTTGAATAATATGAAAATCGATAAAACGGAGCACTTATAGATTCATTTCTCCAAACTCTACTCACATTAGCAATTCAATATTTTCGAGTGGACATTTTGACGTAAGATTTACCCTATCTCCTCTCCGAAGAATTGAGGTCTTCACTTAAAATACGCTTCACTCGTCAAAGGCGAGAATAGTTTTGCAGATGTAAATGCCCTTGTGTCGAAGTCATCTAAACATCGTACTTAAATTTTAGATTTCGAGAAATCTTACCGCTCTCAACCTCACTATCATTGCAAACAGATTCCGGAATAGCATGCATCATTCTAGTTGCCATGGCAATGGCTGACATTAAAATAGAAACTCGACATATGCAAGAATAATAACACGTTCCCGACGATAAAGTTATCGATTTTAAAATTTCTCTTTGCTGCATTTATTTCACGTAAGGTTGAAAATAATCATATGCATTTTTCACAAGGAGCAAAAACAAAACAAAAAAAGCAGTTTTAAATTTTCAAAAGTACATATATATATATTTATTCGGTTTTCGATTTTGTACGCGTTGTAAGGAAATTTATTCTAACGTTTATCGCATTTGCAATAGGGTGAAAGATGAAAAATCATTTATTGTTGATTTAAAAACTTCCAAAAAATTGCCACTCAAGCTCCTTAACCCTTTCAGGACCATAAGGTTTCTAAGAGTAAATATTAGTATGTAACTGTTTATTTTAGTTTGTTTAGACGTAAAATAAATAAAAATCATAAGAAAAATACATAACAATGTATAGTTTTTTTGGAATTTTATGGGAAATATTTTTCCCAATGGACTATAAAGGTAACACAAATTATAGTTAGGTTTATTATGCAATGTCTTTTATTTATTAGTTTATTAGAACAAAATGTTAACTAAAATAATACAAAAATTATGAAATAAAATTACTATACAAAATGATGTGCTAATTATGACATTCTGCGAAGCAATTTCTTTTGGTAGTGAGGCAAAGATGGACATTGCACATAGTACATATATTATGCGTCCTGACAGTTCTGTGTTTGTTTTCTAAACGTTCCCGTTTACGTAATTGCGTTCGGCATACGTTCTATTTTGACATTCTGTATAAAAAATGCAGATAAGGTTATAATTAAATACGACAATCACTATTTTTAAAATGGGAAAAATGTTTCCCTTAGTCGTGAAAGGGTTAACATGCATGAAATTGTTTTTAATCGAAAAATATATTAGAGTTCCGATTGGCCCTTAGATTTTTTATTATTAGTACATTAATAGAAAAATTTGCATTTTTGATCTTCTTGAAAAAACACTTTGCTTTATTTTTATCGTTTAGTTGCTACTTGGAGAACAGAGAAAGATCCTAGAAGCTATTTTTAATTAGTTCATGCACAAACACATTTCCCGGGCCGGATTTCCCATAAGACATGTTAGGTACTTGCCTAGGGGCGCGCCATTAAAATGAGACCTTTTGTTCATTTAAGTATGAAAAAATATCTCTTTTTTAATTCTTAGAAGTAGAAAAAATTAGTTATTCATGTTCAAGACTTGTTGAAAGAACTCTCCTGCTAATAAAAAAGTGAAATTTTAAAGGGTGTGAAATATGAGGACAAGCGTTCATATAAGTCGCAGCTCGTTAACTTATAAAAATAAATATTATCTGAGACGCTTCCATGTTATGTGAATGGGAAACCACATTTAAAGATCCATGGCTTTGAAAACAAGCTTTTGTAAATAAAGCCCAGGAGATGATTTATAGGTCTTAATCAAATTTATACAAATCAAGATTTTAAGCAATATTTGTTTAACTGAAAGTCTTCAAAGTTGCAATATTTGACGCATTTGCTACTATTGTGTTCCTCCTAAATAGTGTTTCAAAATTGATGGAAACTTAAAAGTTATTATAAAACTTATAAAGTTAAATTTACTTTAGAAACGATTTGTTATAACTATGAGGTAAATGCTCATCGATAATAACTGTTAAATGTTTATCTCCCAGAATTCTTCAAATAGTAGGCAAATCTTGCTCAAAAATAAGATTTTTTTGAAAAATAAGATTTTTTTTTAAAGACTTTATGCTTATTTCCCGTGACATTTTACTTCGGAAAATTTATTTCATAATTAGAAAGCTTCTAATTTTGGGACCAGAGGAACATACACTTGATCTTTGTGACGTAAATGTCCCTTCTCGCAACTTGGGAGTGTCTCAGTGCTTTGATATTTTAGAATAATTTGGATATTCCGCAGCAATAGGAAAATAAGAAGAAATGATTTTAAATTTGATATTAAAATGTTACTACATATTGAATATTTTAAATTATATACTACGTAAAACATATTGTGTTTTAACAGTCACAAAAATATTTCTGCGTTTTGTGTTCGAAGATAAGCAAAAAAAAATTAAATTGCTTAAGGCAAATATGCATTATATGCACAAATATTCACAACAGCTGAAATCCCGAAATAACCCTATCAGAAGGCGTTATCCTTTGCAGAGCAAGTGAATAACAAAAATGCAAGGAATGGGGACTCTGGGCTGCGTTATGCGCCACAGGAGGCATGTTAGCGACAGCTCCGATGGCCTAGGTCTTTAGCGTAGTCGGCAAGGCGTCTGCTTTGGGTTTTTTAAAGCCTGTTGTACGGTAGCGTGGTTGTCGGACTGAATCCCCAGCTTCTGCCGGAGTTTCCTTGCGGATCGTTGACTACGATGTGAGACGGTTAACCCTCGGGACAGACAGAGACGATCCTCGTATCGAGAATGAATAGTATGGCGATGGAAGACGGGGGAGACCTTAGGTCGCAAAGCAGAATAATCTAGGATTTCACTGGAATTCAGATGCAAAACGTTTAAGGATTACAATTTTTTCTTCTCCATGTTTGCATCTTCAAGTTGGAAATATTTCATGTACCTCGGCCTCAATAAATATGCATAAAAAGATGCATTATGCGCAAAAGTTTATATGAGTTTCGACAACCAATAATATATTCTTCAATAATTCTTTGTGATTATCTGTAGGAGATTTGGTATTATATTTAGGAGAATGGAGAAATGCTATTTTAGCACTTATTTAAAATAATAGAAAATGTTAATAGTTAAAATTATTAATTCATAATCAAAATCAAATACAGGGATTTTAATTGAAGGTTTTGTTCAAATTTCTCATTGAAGAGAGTCATGAATTTATCAAGTAAGAAAAGGGTAACCCAATAAAGCACCGTGTTCTGTGTCTTTTGAATCTTATAGGCTATTTACAGCTCAAATTGTTCAATGAGAAAAATATATAAAATATTTAAAAAAATACCTATCGTCCTTTGTGCTTCTTAAAAAGTAAAAGTAATAAGTAATTTACCAGTAAATGAAATCACCTACTTAATTCATATTACCTTCAAGAAAACGTAGGGCGCCAGCAATTTTTGTTCAGTTGCCGATGAGGAGAAGAATAGGTTTTACGGACAACTTCAGGATATTTTGAATTCTGTCAAGAAAGGAGATATTACCCTTGTTCTAGGTGACTTCAATTCCAAAGTTGGTACTAACTCTGACCTTTGGGGAGGAGTAATAGGCCCTTTTGGTATTGGTAGCTGTAATGGCAATGGGCAACGTCTCCTACAGGTAAGTAAACTCAATGGATTCAGAATAACTAACAATTATTACAAACACAGCGACATACATAAGTACACATGTGTTTCACCCGATGGGCTGCATAAGAATATGATTGATTATATATTAATTAACAGCAAATGGACTAGTTATGTTAGGAATACCAGGGCATATAGGGGAGCTGAAATTGGATCTGACCATTATCTTGTTAAAAGTGTCTTGCAACTTAAACTTAAAAAGTGTTGTTTTAAATTTAAAAAATATTACCTTTAATTCTGAAGCTCTGAAAGACCCAGTTATAGCTAAAGCTTACCATGATAGGTTACTAAGTCATTATGACAGTCATGGTTTGCTTAATACTGAAGTTGAGGAAGAATGTGGCCGTTTTAAACAGGCTTTTTTTAAAACTATCAGTACTCTTTTAGGAAAAAAAGAGCAGAGGAGACAGAATTATTTAAGCGATAAGGCACTTGAGCTTATTTCAGAAAGAAGGAACTGCAGGAATGTCCTTAATCAGCACCCTACTACTCCTAATAGAAAGGATTACAGAGAGCTTAATAAACGTGTAACGGATCAGTTAGCTACTGAAAAGAATCTTTGGCTTGATGGCTTTGCTGACAAAGCCAAGGAAGCAGTTAAGCAACACAGCAGCAGAGAGCTGTACCAGATAGTTAACGTTTTATGTGGTAGAAAACAGACAGGCATACAAGGATTGCAGGATAAACAGGGTAAGGTTATAGAAGGGGAGGATTCTGTCATGGCTAGGTGGGCTGAGCATTTCAGTGATGTTCTAATCAATGTGGTTAGTTCTACTCCCATTGTTTGTAGTGATGATAAATGTATTGGGGGCTTTAATGTTGGATCTATATCACAATCTGAAGTTATTTTGGCTGTTTCTAAACTTAAACTTCATAAATTCCCAGGGGTAGATGAAATTACTACAGAAATGCTCAGAGCTTCGAATGTTTCGGTTACCACTTGGATGACTGAAATTTTGAATAACTTTTATGATAAAGGCATGGTTCCTGAAGATTTTATCAGAGCTATTATTATCCCTATTTTCAAAATAGATGATCGCAGTTCTTGTGATAACTATAGGGGTATCAGCCTACTCTCTGTTCCAGAGAAAGTTCTTTCCATGATTGTGCTTAATAGAATTAAGAATCTGGTTGACAGGCAATTGCGTGATGAGCAATGTGGATTCAGAAGTGGTTTTTCACTTAGGCAGATTCTTGAGAAATGTTTAGGGTTTCAGAAACCTGTAGTTACAAGCTTTGTTGATTTTAAAAAGGCTTTCGACTCTTTTATTCGCCATAATTGTGGTTGATCGTGAGGTCATATGATATATCAGACAAGTTAGTTAACATAATGAAAGCTCTCTATAATAACACTGAGTCGTGTGTGAGAGTTGGTAAGTCTTGTAGCAATTTGTTTAGCATTACTTCTGGTGTTCGACAAGGGTGCATTTTGTCTCCCTTTCTCTTTAGTTTGGTTATTGATTATGTTATGCGAAATTCACTTCAAGGGAAAGATTTTGGCCTTAAATGGGCTGGAGATACGAATATTTCTGATTTAGATTATGCTGATGATTTAACCCTTTTGGCAAATAATGTTGATGAGATGAACTCTTTCATTCGAGCTGTTGATGAGACTGGTAGTACAGTAGGTTTGGTTATAAACAGAGGGAAAACTAAAGTGATGAAAATTGGTCAGGCAGGTTGTTCATCTGAATGGTTGCAGTCTTGAGCAGGTGTCACAGTTTAATTACCTTGGGAGCAATGTAACAGATACTGGTGATGTGCGGCATGAGATTAACAGACGAATAGGGATTGCTGCCGGGACTTTTTAAAAATCTATGGAGATTGTGGATAAATAGGCGTATACACCTAAAGACTAAAATTAGACTGTCTAATAGTTTGGTTCTTTCTAGGGTTAGTTATGGTAGTTAAACTTGGACGCTCTGTAAACATGATAACAGGAAACTAGATGCTTACGCAGTATCTTGGGCATCAGGTGGTTCAACTTTGTAACTAATGATGAGGTTAGGCAAAGGAGTTGGCAACTTCCTTTAAACAGCATATTGTGCAGAGAGAGACTCCGCTGGTTTGGCCATGTTGCCCGTATGTATAATTATAGATTGGCGAATAGGTTTATGAACAGTGTGCCTAAAGGCCTCAGAAAGAGGGGGAGACCTAGGATGCGGTGGGCAGACAATGTCAAAAATGACCTTATTAGAATTGGTGTGCGGTGGCCAGATGCAATAGATGTAGCTCAGGACAGATATGCTTGGAGAATTAAACTGTGCGGTCTGGTTGGACCTCCGTAGCCCATGGCTGCTTGATGATGATGACGACGACGACGACGACGACGACGATGATGATGATGATGATGGTGGTGGTGGTGGTGGTGGTGGTGGTGGTGGTGATGATGATGGTGGTGGTGGTGGTGGTGGTGGTGGTCATCAGTTTGGTCGTCCTGTATTCCTTTGAACCTAATATGAGTTCAGTAAACGATAATATCGTTGACATATTTTACTCTTATTCCTTAATTTGTGTAGTGCATATAGAAAGCTAAATATTCATTAAGTTTTTAAATTGATATTCTACATTCCTTTTCGTAATGACAACTTCACAGGTAATGCTGTCACTAAAAACGCCTATATCTCTCCTGCTTCGGAGGAGAAAATTGCTACATTCCCTCTGCCACTCTGCACGTTACAAGCTTTCATTTGGCATGCGACTCGTAAAGGTCAACCTATCCATTAAATGTTCCATCTTCTTTTTTCAGATGAGAAATAGAAGGCATAATTAGGAAGTAATGACATCCTCGACGTCATAAATTTCGTTTGAAATATAACTCGTTGAGATCGACCTCAGTGAAATTTTCCACCCCTCTTTGGGGTGAAAAAAATGAGAGGTAAATTTGATGTAGCCTCTGACAGTTTCCTCATCACAAGCATTTAATCAACACCAAACTCATTATTTTATCTCATAGCATTATTTTGCATATAACTCATATTTGCGCTTTGAAATTTTTATTTTGTTTTCTAAAGCCATTTGAGACAAATAGTATACATCAACCCCAGTTTTCGAAAGATATAACGGCAGGGTCGCTTTTAGACATTTTCAGGCCTTATGCAAAAAAGCACATACAGACCTATGGAATGAGAGCAGGTAATCTGAGTGGCTTGGAACGAATCACTTATATTAAAGCGATCTAGACACGTACCTAGTTTGCCTTTGCCAAAACCAGGCCCTATATTTCGGAACAATCGATTTCGCATTATCTCTTTTTTAGAGTGGACGACTGCATTGGGGTAAAATTTTTATAGAGCATATAGCACTCCCTATGCAACAAATTTTCATTTGACACATGGTGAGTTATTTACGGCTCTCACTTTCTAATGACGTGATGGAGCAATCGTTTGACAAGCACACAAACCTAGTTGGGTTGGGTTGTTTTACTTCTGAGGGGCAATTATTTGCACACCATGGGCTAGATGGCCAGGTCACACGGACCCTGAAGGCTCAGAAAAGGTTTGGGGAGGGGAACCACTGTAACAGCTGTTGGGAGACAGATGGTAGCCTCCCGTGAAGGCCATCCAGCGTGTTCTTTAACGTACACAGCTTATGGCTCTCCCGCATACGGCACCACTGTTTAACGTCCCATCCGACGAACGGCGGACTTTCCAAGCCTATCAGTTACAAGGTCCCCTGCTGACCGAGGGCAGGGCGGGGAATTTTGCTGAGAAAAATCTCAACGTTGACCCAGCTGGGACTCGAACCTGGGAACTACGGATTACGAGCCTGGCACGCTACCGACGAAAACGCTACTGCCCGAAACAAACCGATAAATGACGAGCGAAAAGTAATAGGAAGATACGTAATAAGAACTAAAAATGCAGTGAAAGAAAGATTAATCACTCATTCTGTTTGAGGTATGCGCAAGTTTTTTTATGCACAGTTTTCTTATTAATTTATTATCAACACGACTTCCGACTGCAAGTTCCTTCAGTGTTATAGCGAATACAGAGGAAAATGTGGGTGCTTTAAGATTTTCCCCACCAAACCTCTTTTACTGTCATGAGAAAGGGGGCACTGCTAGGCTTGGAAAGGATAAATCCGTTGGATGGGATGGTTCCGTGTGGCGTTAAGCATTGTCTCCGTAGAAAAGCCGTAACCTTTGCAGATTAAAGAACAAGTTGAATAGACGACGGGTAGCTATCATCTGTCTCCTAACAGCTATTGAGGGGCTACGTGTGTACCAACATTCAATGCTCCTTTGGAATCCTTGTAACGTAGCCATTTAAGATATTGAGTTAAAAAAGAGTCGCTTATAGGCAAAACAATCCAAAACAGCCTGGCAGCGAAAATATTACTATGCTAATAAAAGTCCAGATTCATTAACGATAACTAAATGGGATTAAGCTATTACAAGTTAGTTTTAAAATGTGAAAGAAAAAAAATATTCGCTGGTTAAACTTATTTATGTATAGGAACTGTTCTCTAAAATCATCATATTATAAAATAATCGTAATTCCGGGCGAGCATATGAACTAACGCGTGAAAGGATACATGTGACGTCATCGGTGGCAGAAATTGTTGGCTTCACGCGGCTACTTGAGTGCTTGATTCCAAATTTCGTATGGAAGTCTCACTCAGTTCTATCCCTGTTGGGTTAACAGATAGGTTTCCAAGCTTCCGTGGGTCGGGAGTGATCCCTCGGAAAGTGTCCGAAATTTCTCGGGTCGCTGCCGTCGCCCACCTTGTGAATAAACGGTGGAAAGCTGATAATAAACTTATCAAAGGACATACATTTCGCGTGGATTTAATTAGTGTAAAAATAAATATTCAATAATAAGCGATAAAGAGAATTATAACACATTTATTTTACAACATTATTTCGCTGCAAAATACAATTCTTTTTATTTTATACTTGATCATTTTGCGTTCTATTTGAAATTCTGATAATTACATTTCAGTACCTTTAGTAGATAACACCTGGTATTCGTCATATAACCGAAAATATAATGTCCAGTTCTATATATGAGGAGGAGAGTTTTCAAATAGGATAAGATGAAACTTCAACTCACCGTGTATAAAACTTTACATATTTTTCTAGAATTATTTGACAAGTATCATGTGTTGCATACTAAAAGAAATCGAAATATTAATCTTATGAGAAATTCAAGTGGAATGGGAAACGACCATGTTGAATAAAGTTCCCCTCTGACATCGTGTAGGCGGACATTGCAGCGAATCGACGTTTTTTGGGACACTGTTAACCGAGTATGACTGCACTCATATTTTACTTACAATATATAATCAACAAAAGGTTCCAGCTTAAAGTTGAAAACTATATCTGTAAACACACTGAGATGGGTTTTAGTACCTCTGAGCTACATTTTTGTTCATACAGTGAATAAATAAGTAAGTAACAAAGATCCCAATAGAGGTTAGAGCTCGATAACGGAAAGTCTACTGGCTAGAGTTTTAGGAGCTAGATACAAGTCCCCAGTAAAGGCCACCAAGCATGATCTTAAACGTGCACATTGTATGCCTCTCCTACATACGTGATCACATTTTATTTTTCAATCTGGTTAGTGTGCGGCTTTTCTAACCCCTTCAATAAAGTGTTGCGGATTTAGCATTTTTCAAGCTAGATCTAATTTTCCAAGCTAGAAGTTGTCTAGCTTGGAAAATTTTCAGTTTTCCAAGCTAGACAACTTCTAATAAAATGACTTCTAATGAATCTACAATACTCGCACCTTCTGATATAAGAGAAGAAGGAAGTAACAAATTATGAGAAAGATTCCCCATAATTTTAGGGAATAAATCATCTGTCGCTATTACCGAATTTATTTCGCTAGCCAGTTGGAGTACGCGTGCCACCAGTTGAAAAACACTGGGCTAAATGACCAGGTTTCAATGACGCCAAGGGTTCAAAGAGGATTAGGGGAGATAATCTACTAAACAGCTATTAGAAAGCAATCCTATCAAAGCAATCTTATGTGTTCCTTAACGTTCATGAGGTATGGCTCTCCTGAAAACGGAGTCATGGCTCAATGACTATCCAGTGGATGAAAGGTCATTCCATGCTCATTGGCAGAACCTTTCTTACCGATGGTAGAACGAAAGTTAGAGAATAAAATTCTCAATGCAGACACATTTGAAAACTGTTGGGAACAGTACAACTGGGGAAAATCAGGTTACGAGACTGGAGCGCTACCGACTAATTCAGTTTCAACCCAACACACTGAATGTACTTTCAAATTTTGTTTTAAATCATATACTTTTGTTTTATTTTTATTGTAAATTTAAATCATGTTATGTATCGTACATCATGCTTGAAATTCTACAATTTTCGGTAATGTTCATTCACCTAATCATGAACAACTCCTTTTGTTCTTAATTAAAGTTTACCTTTTTCTTTCTCATTTGGATTTCAGAAGCAAAAACCGAAAGAAGGAGCTGGAGCATATTTTATAGACTATTGGTTGTTTACATTATAGATACAAATGATAACTGCTCAACAAAATCACTAAAATGTTGTACATTATAGGTTTGTAGTTAAAATTGACTTCAGTTTTTTAATTTATATATTAATCTGAATTTATTTTTCCCATAGTAATAATTAACTCTATACCTCATCCACAGTATATTTATTGCTATCACTGTATACTGCATATCGTAGTATACTGTTTTTCAGTGTTTCATTAATATTCACAGAAATTGGATTAAATGAAGGAGAAGTTGTAGTTACAAATTCATGTTACATAAATATATTCAAGCGTTCCCCTTCAGTTAGCCAGTAGTAATGTTCCAGCATTATTTTGAAAATATTCAAGCAAAGACTTCTTCCTGAAGAATGGGATTTTCATAGTCGAATCCCAAATTCAAAACGTAGGATGATTATTCCTATTCGTTTTAAATTTTATATACAATTCTGTCAATAAATTCCATTACAAAAATATCAAAGATATAATGAGCCTGCTATTAGCAAGAGATCTGTTTCAACCCATAAATTATAGTATAAAAATTATGCGAAACGAAATTTAGGTTTGGTACCATAAAATAATTTCTGTTAGAAAATGTGTTTACCCCTTCACGTTTTTACTAACAGAAATTGTTGCAGTTTTCAATCTGCGGAAGTATGTCACCAGCGGCAGATTAAATCCTTTCTACTTGTATACGGAAAAATTCATAGTAGTTAATTTTAAAATTAACTTTTTCTCTGACTGCCTAGAACCCTTTGATTCGACAAAAAACTTCTAGTGAGATATCTGCAGTTACATGAGATAGGTCATATTCTGTACAGCTAAGAGAAATTATTCTTTAACCCTTAGCATTTGAAGGGAATAACAGATATTTCGAACTAAAGAATTTCAAGATGATTGTCAGAACATCATTCGTCTACGTGAATGTCGTTTTGGCAAAAGATCAACTCGAAGTAAAAATATTTCTTCTAAAAAAAAATATTGCATTTAAGCTTCTTCTTGAAAGCCTTAAAGAAAGAAGAAATATCATATTAAATTTCAAACTGAACTAAAAAAGAATGGAAATTTTTTTCTTCTCTTTTTTTCATGAATTTGAAAATATCTTTTCATTACTAACAACTGTTGAATAATGCAGTTGCGTATTGTGACGTAATGTTTGTAATAAATTAATATGATTCATAAATTAGATTCTTAAAAGGTTTAATTATTGATAAAATTTGGAACATTTTCCTCAAGCAGGGATGATTTAATTCGTTGGCAATTAAAAATTATTAACTCGGATAATATTATATTGCCACTGTTAAATTATTGTGTATGATCAGAGTCTGTTTATCAGAAGACAGTGTAAAACTTGGTAGCTTAGTGTTAATACTTAGTAGAGTATTATTTTGCTTACGCGAACAAAAACCGTTTTAACACCACGACACTTATTAAGCAGATTTTATCATTTTATTTTTCTGTTTTCCAACATAAATAACTGTTTTATAACACCTCGAAAATTTTTGAGAAATTGTTTTTATTCATTTTTAATGAGATACCATGGCCGAGTGGTTAACGCACTTGGCTACTGATCTAAGGGACCTGGGTTCGAGCTCCGGACAAGACATGGACGTTTGTGTTGTTTTTCTGCTGAGGTCCTGCCATCCTCACAGGCCTTATACTATAGCATACAAACTGACAGGATCCTGTCAGACTTCTGTGGCAAGCAGCTGCTTGAGGGGTGATTTAGTTCATTTTTATTTTTTATACTATAAATAATTTTGTTGTGATACTAATATGGACATTCAGATTTTGTACAGAAAAATTGAAAAGTTTGATGTTATATTAAATGGAGTCATATTCGTGGCTCAGTAACTAACTTCTTAAATAAACTTTTTATAGAAAAATGTGACTAAATATATGTTTAAAATGCGTAACAAAAAATGCGACGAAAATGTTTTTAAATCTCTACGTTTTACAGCAGCAAAAAAAGAAAGTTGCAGCGAATGCATTGCACAAAGTCTTTATTTTTGCACGAAAGAAAAACTTCCTAAACAATAAACTATTATTGTCTTCAAGATAAAGGAAAGAAATCCAGAACGACGATGAGCCATAAGGGAGCAGTAAATCTGATACGTCTCCAAAAACGAAACAGACGCCGGTGACTGGCAACAAGATGTAGTGAAGTTCTTTCAGAAGGCGAAGTAACCTGTCTGCGGAAGCGGCCATTACCTAAGTCAGCCTCTAATGACTTCTGCAGTTGTTGCGGGCAGCGTTTGCTACAGTTAGAGACATGAGCGGCAGTAACTGCCATTAAAAGACGTTCGTGTCTTGAGCATTCTTTCATTGCAAGCTTAGGCAGTCGGCATATCACCTGTTACACTAATATAAACTTTTTCTGAGCATGGAATTCTTACTTAGAGCATTGGAATCCGTAGAACCGTGTTTTGATGGGTAAAATATTTTTAAGTGTAAGTTCAAACTAGAGCAATTTTGCACGGCTTCTCAGGCTATGCTTCCTTTCACTTTCGTACAAATGAGTTGCACTTTTTGGTTTCTAAGCATTTTGAATTATATTGCAGATAAAATGTCATTTGTGATAGTAACTAAACTCCGTATGCATGTGTTTATGTGAGAAGATAAGTTTTATGCAAGGTGAGTATATAGAAGGTGGGGCCAAAAGGTTCTGCTTTATAAAGGTAATTCGAGTATCGCTGAGAGGATGCCACATAGGCTGTCTCCATGAGTCACAGTGGGGAGAGCTCAGCCTGGCTCAGCTAAAGTACCTACATAATCATCTATTCTTTCGTCCATATTCGTCCATTCTTTCGTGTCTTTCTCTTTCTCTTTTTCTGTGAAGCCTTTCAACTAATTTTGTTTCTTTTCATCATGCCGAATTATGCAGTAGCAAACTACATGAGGTAATCCTTCGAAGAACAAGAAAAGTAATGTTTCATATACATTCCCATTAGAAGCAAAAATTAGTATGAAGTGGGCGCTGCAGTGTCGGCGTGGAGATAAATTCGATGCGCACATGCTGAGATATGTGGTAAACATTTTTCAGATGCCTGTTAAGATCGATCGCCTGTAAGATTTATGAAGTGAACTCTTAGGACTAGCTATTAAACGTAAACTAAATAATAATGCCATTCCAGAGTGAAAAAAAAACTGTCACATAAAAAAATTCAGTCTTGTTACAATGACCGATTCTACTCCGACTAAACAGCAGTTATCTCGGGGAAATAAAAAAATGATTGTTGGAATAAGAAACCGATCGCTCTGAAAACTATGACAGTGTATCCAATAGTAGCATTATCTCAGGTAATTGATAATTTAAATACCTTGGCTTATACTGTACTGATTCAATAGAATAACAACTTATGTCAGCGAGTCATAGTTTGCGCATTAGAAAATTAGAGCAGCAGTTTCAAATTGCTATTAAAAACTAAACCAGAGGGGAAAATTTTGCGTTTCAAACAAGATTAAGATCAAAGCAAAAGCAGTGCAGTAAACATAAATAAAAATTGATACAGCAGAATAAATATTTCAGAATTAATCAAAACAAAAACAAAAAGTAGACTTTCGTTAGATAACTCCAAAAAAAAACTTTCTTTGTAAATTGATAACTGTATTTTCCCCAGATCCCATTAAATATTTTTTGGTAAATACAAAAATTAAATCACTACTCACGGAGGAGAAAAATAATTTTTATTATTTTCATTATTATTTTTTAACATAGTTGATAAAAAAATAAGTTGAAATAAAAATCAGGTGTTATAATTCGATTGGATATAATTTTAAGCGCAAGATCAGAAAAGTTTCTCAGAATCATCTAATAGAAATTCTATAGTAATTCGCTATAAATTACAAATAATGTAATTTTGATATCCATAATATCAACATAAATATCAAAGGGCCATTTTATTAGGGACAATTCCACATTGTGTTAAAAGTAACGCAAATATAGAGCTTATTAACTCCGCAAATAATATTTTTATGGAAATATAAAACTGAAAATAATTGTAGGAAAATAAACAAATCTATTTAAATCTCGATTTTAAATAATATGCGTTCAGTATTTCAAGAGTTATGGAAATGTGAGTTATGGAAGCTCTTTCAGCTTCCATAACTCACGCTTAAAAAATTAACTCTTTCTGCAAAACATCATCCATAATTAGTGAAAATATACCTACTTTTCACGTGGAATGCTAAAAATACTCTTACACGAAATTAATAAAGTTTAGCATAGTAGTTATTGCTTTAGTTTTATCTTGTTTTTATTAAGTTTTGAGAGCAATTGCTTAAATCGGGATTATTGATGTTAAATAGTCCAATTTCCTTAACTCTAAATACAGAACGAATAGTGTTAAAAAATCTAGGTTGAAATAGATTTCAGATCTTTAAATTGTGTTCAGTCACATTTTTTTCTAAAAATTGTTATTTAAAATGTTCCCGAGTTCTCTATCTCAGTTACTATTGACATAACACTGAACTGTACCTAATAAAGTGTCTGCTGAGCATGTATCAATAAAACAATAAATATTTCCCTGGTAGCTAGGTAGACCTCAGACAGTTTTGCTGTCAGTTAGATTCCGCTGAACTGACGGCAATGACTTTTAATAGTTTTTTGGCTTTTATACTTTTGGGAACCTGATAGAATGGAAAATCTCTTGCATCCACGAAATCACGAAAATCGTTAGCAAATATTGTAAATTTCAGTAGTTTACCTAATTCTAGAAGTGTTTTATACCCATTAAACCACGGGGAGATTATATTACCTTTTGGCCAAGTTAAAGTATCAAGCAAGTTAAATAGAATTACCAAATTTGTATATTCTTCATTTTTATTATTTAATAGTCTAGAATTCATACAGTCGGTTACACTCTGGATTAGTTGGCATCTTGGTAAGCGCACACGTTCATTGTTCGATACAAATATAATATTTTTATAAGGTTCGGATTTAATTATAGAAAGAAGAAGTTTTTCGTATTTTCCTTCATGTTCTTAATTAATACGCATCTGCGTATTAATCTATCTGCTTTTACAAGAGTAATGTCTTGGTTTTGTGTAGCAAGTGACAGAAGAGATAATTCTTCAAGAATATCTATTACCAGGACCAAGTCCTCAATAAAATGTATATTTTCCATTCTCTGCTTCATGCCACTCATATTATTTTTACAAAAATGTTCGTGCAGTGCTAGATACGCTCGCCACACAGCTTTAGTTGCTCTAACACTGCAAGTGGCCCATCGGGATACAAAAACTCTGCCAATTTTTATAATTTCTATTTCTAAGTTTTGCGCTACACTTTTTTTAGCTCTATTTGGTTTTCATAAGATGTACGGTATAGAAAATAGATTTTGTCAAGAAACGCCATGAAATGATTAACTTGAGAAATAGATTCAATCGCATCGTCCAATGCCAACTGAATCTTATGGCTTCAGCAGTGCCAGATTATTAAGCCCGGGAACTGAGTTGTTGGCCTAGTTGAGACTCCTGATTTTTTACCCAACATAGTACTAGCACCATCAGCACAAAAACCAATTAAATGTTCTTTTAGATAGATCTCAGTCATTCCATGAATTTCTGGTGTAGAAAGCAGATTGTTACAAATGGATTCTGTATTTATGGAATTTAATTCTTTTAAATCTATAAATAAATTTTTTGGTTTTTCGTATTTTTAATGCTGCATCGTAAATTTTGATATTGTGCTTGCTTCATCAATAATTACAGAAATTTTTGCCTTTTGCTTAATTATTTTGGCAAAAAACTAGATTTTTTAATTCACTGGCTGTGTGTTGTTCAATAGACATAGGTATTTGTCCTTGAATGTAAGGAAATTCCCATGTCTTCAACGTGTTTTTCTTCTTCTATGTCCATCATTTGCCGATTGCGTTTTACAAGATTGTAAATTGTGTTCAAAACAAGAACTGTTGAAGTTAAATACTGTTGTTAGCTTTATATATGGCACATCTAATCGATTTTTTTAGATTCTTCTAATAATTGTAAAACTTCACCATGGGACGTTCTTAATGAATTTTCCTTAATTTTTTAACGAATAGATTATAGTTGAATTCGTTTGGTTGAACCATTCGTAGTAACTTTTGCATTGCACCACTCTGTTAATATTTGAATATGTTTGTGAGCTTCTACATTCAAAGATGTGAACTGAGCACACAGTTTACAACCAACAGTGTTGAATTGTGTAACAGTAGCCGTGGATACTTATTCAAAAAGAATTTGTGAGTTTTTTTAGACAAATGGATAATTTATTTTCCATATTCAAGCTTACAGTTTCTGTAGCTGTCTTTTTCGATGTACTTGGGCCAGATTCTTTCGTTTCTTGAAGATCATCTTCCTCGTTAGCTTTCTTTGTTTTCATAAAAAAGTTTTTTTATACTGCATTGCCGTTTCATCGTCGCTAATTAATCAGTTATGGTTAAAAACTATTAATAAAACCACTCACAGTATAAACAAGCACGGTTAAAAATAAAATGCATTCGAATTAAACGAGCGTTCAAAGACAAAATACATTCGAACCAATGTTCCCTCTAATTTTTTTTACTTGCTGCACGGAATAAAATATTTCTGCGCGGCAAAGTTTTAACATTTTTGACGAAAGCTTCACATTTTATAAAATTCGGTCGGGTGTATCGTTGCCAGTGAGTTCTCGAAAATTTTCTTTTGTAGTTTTATAACACATAATATTATGCCATAATATGGAAAAATAGCCTTTTTAAAGACCCACAAGGTAATTTAACACCATAATTATAGAAATTTTAATAAAATAAACGTAAAATAAAATCATTACACCATATACATTATTGATAAGATGCTAAACTTTCATCTATGACGTATCACTCTTCCTTGTCCATAGTCTATGGCACTACTTTTCTTCTTTTTCAAACACAGATGCCACATGATGATGTAAGTACCAGTTATTATGGTCCAGCGTCAAGATACTCGTACTTAAAATTCTTGGAAACAATTCGTTTATTTTTTGTGAAGTGTCATAAATCTTTATGAGAAATTTGGGGACATATTTTAATGTTTATTTATTTTGTCAGAATGATGCGCGGAGAATTCTGTGTAGTGCGCGGCAATTTTTCATGAGGAGCACGGCTGCGCAGCTTCTCGTTTCCGGAAACCGTCGTAAATTTTAACAACCGATTTCCGGAAACCGTTGGAAACCGGCTGGGTGGCACCACTGTATACAACCATCAGACGGAAAAACAGAAAACGTTCCATGTTTGTCAATATGAAATCATTTTAAGGGCTTGGAAAAAAAAAAGTAAGTTCTACATCAAATCTATGTAAAACTCGATTTGCAAAAATATTTGCTCAGCAATTCTGAAGTTCGGATATTTAACCATAGCACTTTCGGCAAAAATTATTCAAAATTGATGAACATCGACACCATCATTACACGAACTGCTAAAATTACGCCTATACATATATTGTAGTAATTTTGTAGTTACGTCTGTAAATGTTAAAAATCTGAATTAACTACTCAAATAAATTATTTCAATTAACTAAATTTTCTAATGTTCATAGCCTTTGACTACTCGGCGATGTTTTGGAAGTTTTATTTCGTGCAAAAGTATAGAAATCGTTCAGAGTATTCGCTGCAACATGTTTTATTTTGCTGCTGTAAATCTGGATTTATTTACTATGAAAGCAAACTGTGAATAGCAGGAAATATATTTATCTGAAGGATATGTGAAATAGGTTAAAAATGGTGTCTTTTTTCAGAATTTTAAAAATGCTGATTACTAAATTTTTGTTATTGAATATCAGAATTGGCAAAATATTCAAACTGCGGAAATAGAAATCCTGGGAAAAGCTGGATATTTTGAAATTTGTGTTGTATTTTTGTGCACACAATGGGATAAATGGCCAGCTCACAGAGAGATTATTTAAACTCTGAGTCGCATGTTTGTGCAAACGATGAAAAATGTCCAGGTCATAAGGATTGTTTTAACACTGAGTTACAATTATTGTGCACACAGTGGGATAAATGGTGAGGCCGCAGAGAGCTCAAGGTTTAGAGTCCCGTAGGGATATGGACTCACTGAACATTTGTACCAGCATGTTTTTTTAAAATGCACAGGGTATTACTTTCCTGTACACCAAGATACAACTTACCTCCCGAACCAACGACATCAGCCTTTAGAAATCCACCGGTGTCCGGTTTCTCATCTAGAAAAACGGGTATTTAGATGAAGAAATCCCGACTCAATCCTGATGAGCCTTGGAGTACTACCGTCTGAGCCAAAACCACACTTCCCTCCATGGAGAACAATTTGTAACGTATGAGAGGTAAGGTTGTAAGTAAATTGAATAACTTGGAGAATATATACCGAATGAGTAATGCTGCAGTATACTAACGACGAGTGCATAGAAATTTTTTATTTTTGCAATAGGTGGGAAGAAAATGTTTTCCCTACACAAGGGAAGGAGATAACCTAGAAGGGTCTGTTTTCTCATACAATATATAAACACATAGACATGTCCGCTGGATCAATAGTCGGCTACGCTAACCAGTAGACGAGGTAGGGGCTACGCAAGGCCACCTAGAAGGCAAGGTCATGGCAGCGATACTGTGACGTCATCCCTCCAGGCAGAACAGGCGAATGAACTGCGCTGTACAAAAGCTTGTTTGCTCCGTTGGCTTTAACGGAGATTCCTCATTTGCCTGTTCCCCCTCCGTCCGTGACGTCGCAGTATCGCTTTCATGGCCTTGTCTTCTAGGTAGCCTTGGGCTATGCCATTACCTGGTCTATACTATTTAAATGGTAATGAATAATATGCACCATCTTGGTGGTGTACATGCAAGGGTATGCAGCAAAATTTTTTAATTTATTTTTAAAAAAAGGACGGAGATAACCTGTAAGCTTTTGTTTGTTTCTCGTACACTATACAACATTTACACAAGAATAAAACAAACAAACAATTAAACAACGACATGCCTGTTCGAATAGTAGTCAGGTACGCTAGCTACTAGCCACGTAGGGATAATATATAAGTATTATAATAAGATCAAAATATAATACTTGATTACAAATTTCATGTGTTTATTTCATTAACTGCTATATATTTTACTGCTGTTTAATTAACTCTGGTTTCTATTCTCACTGGCTCGCCGTTCTTAAAGCATTTCAACAACCTGCTCCCGCACACCACAGTACGTGGGAAAAGATGCCAATTTTAACTTAAAAAACTTTTACAGAAATAGAAAGTTGGTTACAGAGTAACTGAACTCATCGATTTAGCACGGAACGAAACTCGGCAGCTATGAAATAGGAAAAATACTGTGCTTGAAAATAACGGCAAACAACCATGATCCATAATTCGTTTATAACATGTGTAAAAAGATAAAGTTCGCCCATGATAGTTGACTTAATACATATAATCTGCACTGTTGGGCATTGAGGAACAAGGAAAGCCCATCATCAGGTGCAATAGTGAACAATGTGGTATTTGGTCCAACCATTTGTTGACTGTTTCCGATAGCAAAGGCATCCGAAAAGGGAGTCCAGTTGGAAATATTGAAGACCTCCTAGAGCCAGTGATGCTTAGTGACGTTCTTTTGGCAGGAGACAAAGCTATCTCTTCAAAGTTACGAAAAGTATGATCGACGGTTCCGTCACACAAGACTTATGGACCTCATTAGCGGTTAACTACGATTTTTAGAAGCCAAGACATATCGAATGCCTTAGTTTAGTGTGGTGGCATTAAGGTTATCTGACTTAACTCTAAAAGCAATACATGCTAATCATATGACCCATTCAATTCAGATTAACTTCGGAGGAAAATGATGTGCCAGAAACTTTTTCAGTTAATAAGAGAAACTACTTTTAGCACCCTATCTTCTCTTGAAGTTCTTAGGAATAGAGTAGGAGAGTTCATCATTGATATGTTTCACTGTTACTTTTCTTTTCATCCCGTTTTCAGGAAAAACGAGCTAATATTTTCGCTTTGTCGTCTGTCTCTCTGTCAATATGGTTGTCCGCTATCCGTTTGTTCGTTTGTCTGTCTGTCTGTCTTTCCATCTGTCTATCTGTTAGTAAATATTCAACTTTTCGTTTTCAAAGATAATTAAAAATTATTTTTGGGTTGGATAGGTATTGGTGAAAGATTGCGATTCGCGCTTTCCGAATCTCCCGGAGGCGGGGGTGGCTCAGTCGGTAGCGTGCCAAGTTCGTAATCTGCAGTTCCCAGGTTCGAGTCTCAGCTGAATCAGCGTTGAGATTTATCTCCACAAAACTCTCCGTTCTGCCCACGGTCAGTAGTGGACACCTGTGGGTTTGGAAAGACCGCCGTCCGTCGGATAGGATGTTAAGCTGTGGCCTCGTGTGCGGAAGAGCCATATCCTGTGCACGTTAAAGAACACGCTGGATGGCCTTGACGGGAGGCTACCATCTGTCACTTAACAGCCGTTACAGTGGGTCCCTTCCTCCCACCTTGTGACCTGGCAAAAAAGCGCCTCTCAGAGGTATGTTGGCTGTTTTTACCAACTGAATCTCCCAATAGCCATAATTACGCTCTCCAATGGTGGAAAAAGTTGAAAATGTCAAAATGTCAAACGAATATTGCAAACGATGTAATTATGCTAAAATTTTAACATTTTGGTGGTCAGATGTGAAGATCACGAAGTTCGTATTTCCAACAATGATTTTCAGCGTAATCCGGGGGGGGGGGGGGGAAATTATTTTGTTTTAAGAAATAATTGTTTGTCTTTATAGATATTGTTGTGAATTTAAATATGGATAAGCACTAAGCGTGAGTTTCGAATAGTGTATTTTCAAACAAATTACAATGGTATGGATGAAATAACTTATAAACAAACTAACTACTATTTTACATAATTCAATAACACTTTTTCTACAGAGCATTCAAGACCAGTCTGTCTGTTCTACTAAATTACTACCTCTTCACTGTCTGTCGTATCTCTTGAATTCCTCAACTTCCGGCGTAAACAATCCTTCATCTTGTAATAGATCACTAAGTTTATCTTACTAACAACACAAAATAATCAACCGCGCACACACCGTAATAAAATACTTCTTCTTGTTTTCACTTAACGCGCACTGACTCAAACTATCTGAATGTCTTTTTCAGATCTCACAACTTTACATACTTAACGCGTAAATACTCAGATGAACTTCATCTTTCACAATACCACGCACTACTGCATTACATTTCTCTCATTTTCTTCCGAACTGTTCTAAGTTCCAATTCGTTGGTTAATTGAATCTCACGTAGAAGCACACACGAGTGTTCAAGCCACGTTAAGTCATGAAGTCACTGTTGCTCGTTCATCTGTCGTAACAATATATTAAAAATTCTTTTTCTGTTGGATAGCTATTGGTAAACTCTTACCAGTCAAACTTTTCAAATCTCCCAAAAGATTTAATTGTGCCCTCTTATGGTGGATAAATTTAAAAATTTTGAAATTTTAAACAAATATTTCAAACAATCTATTTGGGCTAGAAATTTGATATTTTAGTAGTGGAGTGTGACGATCAAGAGAATTAGAGTGGCGACAACAATTTGTCCCTTCGACCCACAGGGTGGGTTGGAGAACGTAAGTTTTTGTTTTGAGAAATTAATGAAAGTTTCTTTTTGATTTGAATATGATCATTCATAGTTTTCAATTCCTCAAAAAGACTTTACATCATTGTAGGATGCTAAATGTAGAAATATAAAACTTGAAATAATATTGCAATCGACAAATTTAGGTTAAAAATTAGCAATTTTGATGGTAGAATGTGTTTACGAATAACGCATACCAATATGACTAAGAAAATCGGTATTTAGCCTTACATCTGTTTTAATTATTTATTATTGGTTAAAATTTATTCGCCTGCTCCTTACCTTTAAAACATTGGTTCTTTTTTAATTTTGAATAATATTTTAATATAGTAAAAATAAATATTTCTTTTCAATTTATATACACTGATTGATTTGTATGTTAACACTAAAGGATAAGAAAATGCAACTTTTTTATTTCAAGGGATAAATGGGAAATTATTTTTGCGTTGGATTTTTTAATATATTAATAAATCTAATAATATATTCTAATAATATATTACTAATAATATATTACTATTACACTAATAATATATTACTATTTACATTTTACAAGCGCCCATAGCACGAAAAGGTGCAAAATCGCCCATAGCACGAAAATGTGCAAAATCGCCCATAGCACGAAAAGGTGCAACTTAAAAAGGTGCAAAATTTGTAAAACGAAAAACTCCATTTACTTTGAAAACGAGTATCCCATATTCGCCAGAAGAGATATGTTATCCTTCTAGTTTTTTAGAGAACATATGTAAAATTACATATTTCACATTTTCTTTTACTTAATATTGTATTTTTTACTGGTCAATATAAGGGCCATTTTAACTAAAGGTACCTTTACCGTGCTTCAAAAGACGCAATTGCTTTATCATCTGAATTACTTTGAAAGTAATAGGCTTTTATTTCCTACATAATTTTTTTAGTTTGATCCCATTAATTAATTATCTTTCTCTTAGAGATACAAAAGGAGGATTTCATAGTTTCTGATATCTTATTATATATTGATATGAATTTAATGAGATGAAGACTTAGCGTGAGTTCATAAATAGCATATATGCATACCACACTAAAGTATGAATAATGTAATTTATTACAATGGTACAAAATTTATGCTAATTAATCAATGTTTTCTAAACACAAGTATTTTTATTCCTCTTAGCATAAAAACAAACCATTTTTTGCATTGAATCTCATTTGCGACATAAATTAGCTTTAAGAACACTTTATACCTTACAGATGTGAAACGTTCAACATTGATCTCACTTGCTAGAAGACCCAAGGACAAACCTTATTGTCGACTCCTTTTTACCACCGGAACCAGGCTCCATTTTAAATCAAATTAAAAGCAGTCTTCTTACGTAATATCACACAACACTAATTTTATACACTATATATTTCTTTCTTCACTACTCCACTATACCTTTTTGCTTTCTTCCACAGTTCTTACTTTTCAAAGCATCAACGTTCTCAACAGTTGATAACGTAAATCGTCACGCTAAGCATAGCCGAGCGTTCATGACACACCTGCCACAAGCCATTGTCGCACGTTCATCTGTCGTAACAATATTATTATACTAGAGGCAGTAATGTTAACTGACGTTCTTTTGGCAGGAGAAGAAGCAATCTCTTCAAAGTTTCGAAAAATATGATCGACGGAGTTCCGTCACACAAGCTTATGGAACTCAACTACGATTTTTGGATGCCAAGGCATATCGAGTGCTTCTTACGTAATATCACACAACACTAATTTTATACACTATATATTTCAACTAATCAAGATACAAAAATGCCGTAGTTAGACAAATCTAGATACAAAATTCTGCATGTGGTAGCTGGATAGTCCTGGAAGGAGAGCTAAGCATCAATCCCCCTGTAATAATATACAGAACTGACCAGGTCTAGCACCTAAAGTTCGACCCCGCCTTCTCGTGGTGCAGACCGTTAATGCCTTTCAAAAGAGATACTCTCTTGTGGAAGGGAACGGAAGAGAGGGCTGCCAGATTAGTGTTGCCTACTGATCTGTACAACTATGGCTAGTTTTCGTTATTTTTTCTACCCTACTAAGGAGTTGTTCTGTGTGGTTAAAGTTACTTTAACCACACAGGGTCCTTGTGCTGACCATATAAACTTAACGGACTGGACTGTATTATGATTCTGAGCTTGATTATAGATCCCGAATTTCCTGTACTGGTGGACTTCTGTAGAGGGATAATCTTCCGCTGTGTTTTCTGTTTGTGTGTTGATAGTCCCAAGTGAATAAATTCACAGGGTATGTTTCATCAGCTGGTGGATAATCCTGAGTAATGATCATCGCAGGCACCTGAACTATTTGCTTCTACTGGCATCGTCAAATTCTACATTGGAGGAAGTCTTCCAGTGTAAATGGCTTCAGCCTTTAGTAGTGGGGGAACGGGTCTTTTCCTCATGCCTGCGATTAGGTTGCTGTTTGATATTGTCGGCATTCCCTCTCTCAATAAGCATAGTTTCTTTAAACATCCAACTAACTATTTTCTCTACATAGGTAGTTGGAATGTGAGGACTTCGCACAGAGCTTATTCTCTTGATGTCCTCACACAAGAATTCCACCAATTAAGATATTCTCGGCTTTCAAGAGACCAGATAAACAGATAAAGTTCAGATTCTTAAAAATATTCCTAAATTTCTCTTTTCAGGGAGGGAAGATAATAAGCATCGTCAAGGCATGGGTCTGCTTTTCAGCAAACAAGCTAGTGATGCTCCTCTAGGATATGAAGGCGTTAATGAAAGGTTTCTTACAGTAAAATTTCAGACAAACGTTAAAGACTTGAATGTTATCTTCTATTATGCCCCCGTTGAGGATGCCGATGAGATTGAGAAGGATAGGTTTTACGGAAAACTCGAGATATTTTGATTTCTGTCAAGAAAGGAGATATCATCCTTGTACTAGGTGATTTCCAAAGTTGGTAGTGACTCTGCCCTTTGGGGAGGGGTGATAGATCTATTTAATATTGGTAGCTGAAATGGCAAAGGGCAGAGTCTCCTACAGGTAAGTTAAATAAATCATTAGCATATATGTATACCACACTAAAGTATGAATGATGTAATTTATTACAGTGGCACAAAATTGATACTAATTAATCAATGTTATCTAAACACAAGTATTTTCATTCCTCTTAGCATAAAGACAAATCATTTTTGTATTGAATCTCATTTGTGACATAAATTAACTTTGACAACCTTTAAATGGCCATGGAATAACTAACACTTATTACAATCACCGCGACATACATAAGTACACATGGTGTGACCAGACTGGCTGCATAACAATATGATTGGTTATATATTAATTAACACCAAATGGGTTAGTTCTGTTAAGAATTCCAGGCCATATAACATAATAATAAATATTCCATCAAATAGCTGCTTGCCACAGAGGTCTGATAGGAATCTGTCAGTTTCTACGCCATAGTACAAAGTCTGTGTGGATGGCGGGACACCAGAAGAAAAACAACACAAACTATCGACGCCTTTCCCGGGGCTCGAATACAGGTCTCTTTGATCAGTAGCCAAGCGTGCTAATCACTCGGCCATGGGACGGCTCCAGGCCATATAGGGGAGCTGAAATTGGATCTGACCATTACCTTGTTAAAATTGTCTTGCAACTTAAAGTTAAGAAGTGTTGTGCTAAGGTTAAAAAGGTTGCTCCTAACACCGAAGCTCTGAAAGACCTAGTTATATTTAAAGTTTAATGTGATAGGTTTTATAGTCATTATGACAGTCCTGGCTTGCTAAGTTGAGAAATAATGGGAGCGTTTTAAACATTTTTATCGATATTAACAGTCCACATTTTGGTAAAAAGCAGCAGATGAGTTAAGATAATTTGAATGATAAAGCGCTTCAGCTTATTTCAGAAAGAAATAACTGCAGGGATGTCCTTAATCAATATCCTCTAGTCTTAATAGAAAGTATCACAAAGAGCTTAATAAACTTGTAAAGGATCAGTTAGCAGCTGATAAGAATCTTTGGCGTGATTGCTTGGCTTAAAAAGCCGAGGAAGCAGCTAGGCAGCATAACAGCAGAGAACTGTACCAGATAGTTAATGTTTTGTGTGGTAGAAAACGAACAGGTATACAGGGATTGAAGGATAAACAAAGTAAGGTTATAGAAGGTGAGGATTCTGTCATGGCTAGGTGGGCTGAGCATTTCAGTGATGTTCTAAACAATGTGGTTTCTACTCCAATTGTTTGCAATGATGATAGATGCATTGGTGGCTTTAATGTTGGCCCTATAACACAATCTGAAGTTATTTTGGCTGCTTCTAAACTTAAACTTCATAAATCCCCAAGGGTAGATGAAATTACTGCTGAAATGGTTAGAGCTGGGAATGTTTCGGTTACCAGTTGGATGACTGAAATTTTGAATATCTTTTATGTTAAAGACATTATTCCTAAGGATTTTACCAGAGCTATTATCAAAACTATTTTTAAAAAAGGTGATCGCAGTTCTTATGATACCTATAGGGGTATGAGCCTACTTTCTGTTCCAGGTAAGGCTCTTTACATCAATAGAATAAAGAATCTGGTTGAGGACAATTACATGATGAGTATTGTGGATTCAGAAATGGTAAGGGAATGAGTAAATCAGGTTTTTTCACTTAGGTAGATTCTTGAGAAATGTTTAGAGTTTCAGAAACCTGTGGTAACTAGCTTTGTTGATTTGAAAAAGGCTTTTGACTCTGTTGAACGTCATAATTTGTGGTTGAACTTTAGATCTTATGGCATATCGCACAACGTAATTAAGATAATGAAAGCTCTCTATAATAAAACCGAGTCATGTGTGAGAGTTGGTAATGCTTTTAGTAAATGGTTTAGCATCGCTTCTTGTGTTCTACAAGGATACATTTTGTCCCTTTTCTTTTTAGTTTGGTTATTATGTTATGCAAAATTCAGTGCAAGGGAAAGATTTTGGCCTTAAATATTCTGGAGATCTGCAAATTTCTGATTTAGGTTATGCTGATAATGATGCCCTTTTGGCAAATGATGTTGAAGAGATGAACTGTTTCATTCGAGCTGTCGATCAGACTGGTGGTAGAGTAGGTTTCGTGATAAATAGAGAGAACTCTAAAGTGAAGAACATTTATCAGGTAGGCTGTGGTTCGGTTAATTTAAATGGTTGCACTCTTGAGCAGGTGTCACAGTTTAATTATCTTGGGAATTATATAACAGATACTGATGATATGCGGCATGAGATAAACAGTCGAAATGGGATTGATGTTGGGACTTTTAAGAATCTACGGAAAGCAACAGGCGTAAATACCTAAATACTAAAGTTAGACTGTATAATAGTTAGGTTCTTTCTAGAGTTAATTATGATAGTGGAACATGGACACTTTGTAAACAAGATAACAGGTATATTGGGTATTTTGGGCATCGGTAGTTCAACTTTATAAGTAATGATGAGGTTAGGCAACGGAGTCATCTACCTCCTTTGAGCAGCATATTATACAGAAAGAGACTCCGTTGCTAATCTGTAGTTATGCCCTAATCTATAGTTATGCATAACACCATGCTGCCTGTATGCATAACTCTAGTTTAGCGAATAGGGTTATGAACAGTGTACCTAGATGCTTCAGAAAGAGGGGAAGACCTAGGAATTGTTGGGGAGACAATTTCAAAAAGTAACATGTTAGAATTAGTGTACAGTGGCCAGATGCAGCAGATGTAGCTCAGGACAGATATGTTTGGAGAACTGAATTTCACAAACTGGTTGGACCCCATAGCTCATGGTTGCTTGAGAATGGTGATGATGTTGTTGATGATAACTCATTACAATGATAACTCATACAACCTCCAGATAATACTGGCCAAAAATTTTTATTTGATATACCATTACAATCGACCCTCCTCAAATTTCAGCGTTTCGTGAGAAGAAAGAAGGGCCTATTTTGAGGTAGCCCATGACAGTCTTCATGCAACAAGTTTCCATTTGACAAGTAAAATGTTATGCACTCATCCCTGGTGTACGGAAAATGTATGGAAAAATTATCTTATATATTTTCCTCTTTTTAGATGAAATGGACATATTTAAGAGGATGATTTTTTTATGGCGTATTGCACAATCTGTGTCGCAATTTTTAAATTAGTTAGTATATTGCTTGCTAAGATCCACTATCGAGTGAGATTGCATGTTGTCGCAGCTGTTTTGGCCAAAATACATACTGGCTCTTGGAACCATCGAGTCACATACATCATGCGAAGAGCAACTGGAATATAGGTAAAGATATTCCCTTGAGCTCCACCACAGGTTTTAAGAATTCCTACAGATACCTTCTTTAGTCATTAAAGAACCAAGAAAACACTGACTGGAATTTAATTTGGCAGACAGCAGCGTGGAAAACAGTTTTTTTTCGATATCAACTGAAATCTTCTGTAACATTCCATCCACGTAAAAACGTAAACAGAAGGGATGCAATCTCTATAAGGAGACTTAGATCAGTTGTCTGTCTACTCCAGAGTGCCTTTTACCTCTTACTCCTCTATGCCAACGTGAAATCCTCTACTCCTCTATGCCAACGGTTCGGTAGAAGAGAAGATATAAAACATTTTGTTATGCACTGCAAAAAAATTTCTGCAAGCTAGGAACATCCTCTTCACAAAGTATTTTTCTTTCAATAATTCTCCACTGACTACGAAACTTGCTGAATTTCTGGCAGAATGGAAAATTTCATTGGGATATCTGTAACTCAATGATGGAGTATATCCAGTCTACTGAAGTTCAACTCTAACTGATTCTCTTCTTCTCAGTGTATATTACCATCATTTTTCTCCTGTACTTCCTCTCTACAGAGAGAGCCATGTTTCTCGGTAGCACCCCCTATTTTGCAGGGATTCTTTTTGACTGAATATTCATTGGCGTGAACTATTTGACCTGAATATTCATTAGCGTGAACTATTTGAAGTCTGAAGCTACACATGAAATGTTAAAGCAGGGACTAAATATACATGTCCGAATTTTACCAATTCCTTAAAATTAGAAGAAGAAGATAAAGAAGGTAAAGACATGAAAGTAACCATTTAGTGTCGAGAGACTACTCAAGCTTATGGCTCGTGAATAAAAATCACATTAGCTGATGTTAACGTTATTAAACAAATTTGAAAAACTAGCAGAATAAGTTCATCAATTACGTATGCAAACGAACGAAAAAAATCTGACATCAAATATTTAAACGTTGCTAGGGGCGGAGTTGGCTCAATCGGTAGCGCGCCAGGCTCGTAATCTATAGTTCCCAGGTTCGAGTCCCAGCTGGGTCAGCGTTGAGATTTATATCCGCAAAATTCCCCACCCTGCCCATGGTCAGTAAGGAACACCGATGGGCTTGGAAAGGCCGGCGTCCGTCGGATGGGACGCTAAGCCGTGGTTCCGTGTACTGTAGAGCCATACCCTGTGCACGTTAAAGAACATGCTGGATGGCATTGACGGGAGTCTACCATCTGTCTCCCAACAGCTGTTCCAGTTGGTCTCCTTCCCCAACCTTCTCTGATCCCTCGGTGTCCATGTGACCTGACCATTTAGCCCATGGTGTGCAAAAAAGTGCGCTCAGAAGTAAAACAACCCAACTCAAATGTTGCTCGATTATTAAGTTTTGTTGAGCCATTCAAAAACTCATATTTGGAAGGAATGATATATTTTATTAGAATTTAGAATGAATGTTGATATTTTATATCCGTTATTCCTTAACATTCTAATTGGTCTATATTATTAACTTACTAACATTGAGACAGTAAAACGTCGTCTCCTTTTCTTTAGAAACGAATCGGTAATGTTCAAATTATTGTTTTATTTAGAACAGATAATAAACAGAGTCCTAAATTAACAACAATATACACTCAGTGGTCATTGAATTAAAACCCACTCTAACTGTGCTGAAGAATGAACTGTTACAGCGAAACGAAAACAGGTGCATATCAAGTTCGGAGTGAAGTTTGATAGTGGTGACGAATATAATGGGCAAATGGCGGAATTTATCCGAATTTTAAACAGGAATGATTGTTGGTTCTAGGTGTGTGGGTGTCGGTCTCAAAAACGTCATATCTCATTCGTTGTTCCACAGCAGTTATTGTAAAGTGTGTGGGATTAGAATACTGAAGGGAAAACAATCAGTAAGGGCAAGAACTGTGGAAGAAAAAAGGTGAATGAACGGAGTGAAAGACGGTTCCAGTGCTTTCTGGGTTGGGTTGTTTTACCTCTGAGCGGCACTTGTTTGCACACCATAGGCTAAATGGCCAGGTCACATGGACCCCGAAGGCTCAGAGAAGGTTGGGGAGGGGACCCACTGGAACAGCTGTTGGGAGACAGATGGTAGCCCCCCGTCAAGGCCATCCAGCGTGTTCTTTAACGTGCACAGGGTATGGCTCTCCCGCACACGGGGCCACGGCTTAACGTCCCATCCGACGGACGGCGGCCTTTCCAAGCCCATCGGTGTCCCCTACTGACCGTGGGCAGGGCGGGAAATTTTGCGGAGATAAATCTCAACGCTGACCCAGCTGGGACTCGAACCTGGGACAGTGCTTTCTGAAGCAACGAGGCAAGCCACAGATGAGACACTAACCTTGGAAGACAATGTTGCAAGGTCACAGTAGATTTTCAGGAGGACAATGTGTCGAACTGTCCATCATTTGGTGTACCTGAGTATTTACAATAGCATCTTCTTCTAACCCCACAACACTGAAGATTGCCAGGGATATTAAGCAGAGACATGGACGACTGACAAAATGTCTGCATTCCGAGTAATCATGTTTCTTTTTGAACAATGTAGATGCGTTTTACGAATGCAGCATAATGTCATAGATCCCATGTGCATTGTACAGATAGTGAAGAACAGTGGTGTCTGCCTGAGGGATGTTCTGTTAGGACGTGTTAGGCCCTCTGATACAGATATGATAATGTATGGGAAGTGTTGACAACTTGAACACTTGTACATAAAGTACAACTTTCAGTGTTAATGATCTTTCCCAGAGATTGGTATCATTCAATAATGCACTTTTTATCGAGATCATATTGTAGAGCAGGAGTTCTCAAAGAGAGGTACGCGGTAAAGTATTTTAGGGTACGCCGTGAGACCTCAAAGTCGCTAGATCTAGTAACAGTCGCTAAGTTGGCATTATTATGCTATAACTAGATTTATCCATCTATATAAGGGGTACGCCAGTTACATACACATTTCCAGGGGGTACGTGAAGCATAAAAAGTTGAGAACCACTGTTGTATTCCAGAACATTCGGACTATGAAAATTGGCCTACCTTGTTTATCGATTAAAATGTCTGTCATACTTGCCAACTGAATATGGGGATCTGTCTTGCTTATCGATTAAAGATATGGAGCCGCTATGTTGACTGGTTAAAAATAAGTACTCCGTGTGTACCAACTACAAATGTAGTTTCTCGAGTGAACATGTTTCATGTCACTCGAGGTCAGACATGTTTTTCGACTAAACATGGGAGTATGTAGCCGATAACGATAGGTTCTAATAGAAATACATTTTTGTTCAATTTTGCATCTTGAGAAAGTACATTTTCTATCCATAAATTTTTTTCAGATTTTTCTCTGTGCTGCGGCTAGTGAAAACGTTATTATGTTTCTCTGTTTTAATGCAACTTATACTTGACAAGGTGTTGTTCAAGTTTTAAAAGATATTCGGTAAAAGACATTTTTAAAATTCGATTTTGTCGGGATGTTGAGACAGGTCAAGTTTGGTTGCTACATTGCGAAATGAAGAGCGGAATTGAGGTTTGTTTTCTTTGTTCTCTGTCATTGGGATGCTCTTGGCCGTCTGCCGAGAGGAAATGGGACGGCAGCAGAAGACGTGACAGAGGGGAGGGCCAGAAAAGATTTCACGAAGGAAGAGGAGAAGGTAGATAAAGAGGGAATAAAAGGAAGTTGCACTCTGAGGAATGAAGTGCAAAGAGAAGGGTGCGAAGAGCATACATAATATCGCAGAAAAGATGATTTATAGAATTAGATATTAACCATTGTCTTATTTCCATTGGAAATAAGTGGCTAAAATCACATTTAATTTCACTATAAATTATTGGTTTTTATTTTTTCCCTTAGGGAGTTAGTAAGCGAAGGAAAACTGAAAACAAAATATAATGCGAATGAAAAATTGAAATATTAAGTGAAGAAAAGATAATTTTCTCGATTAAAATTGGAACACTAAAATTTTTATGTTAAGACTTAGATATGGATCAAGTTTTATCAAAGATTTTTTTAAGTTAAGGTAAGTTTAACTTTAAAAAATATAGAAAGTTTGACTGGCTGTTTTGTTTTCACTTCATAAGTTAATTAAGTGAAAAAACATCACATTCTTCTTACTATACAATTAAAAATGCTCCATTCCAATATCTTAAATTGATCGGAAATGGTCTGTCTTTGCTCTCTCCTCTTTTCTCTTTAGAAAAGCCCTATTGGATCTCAAACTAAATCTTATTGACTTGCAACACGATACAATTCTTTGTCTTCGGAGCAAATAAATGTCAGCTTCGCTTCCCCGTTTTACGCCTCTTTTACCGATTAGGCAATTTCGAAATGAAAGGTACATGTCTAAAGATCATTCGTGCTGTTTGAATCAACATTACATAAGACCAGATATATAACCATCTTTCAACAGAGGAGACAACACCTAACTAAAGTGATCTAATTCAGTGAACTGCTCACATTTTCATCAATATGGAAAACTCGCCAATTACTAAATATCTGCGTAAAACTTTTATTTAATCAAGCTTTCATTTTAGTTCATTTCATTACATTTGACTAAATTTCCTTCGATTTTCGTACAGATGTATATCATCACTTTCATTTCTTTCCATTGAATAAGCTTTTTGCATTCTTCATCAAAGTGTCCATATTGAATAAACACATCTCTGCTCAATAACTTGATTTTGTGCTATAATAAAAAAATAACCCTTTAGGTTATTTTTTTAGCCTTAGGTTACACAAGCAAAGTTTAAAAGCTCATGAAAAATGAGTCCGCTTTTGTCCGCTATACAAAATAATTACCCCTCCATGAGCCACTCCAAACGATACTAAGTATATTCGATGAATTTGTTCATTTTATTAATCACTAGAGATTTTGTTTTATATTTATTATACATTTTTACTTTTTTTGACCAACAGTTAGTTGTTTGAGTTTTTATGTCACAATCGCATTATTTATCTATACGCCTATGACCCAGAGAAGGAAATGTTTCTTATTTTTTTATATATTTACTTGACTTTATTTCAGCATATTTTGCCTAAATACGCTCAGCAGCCTCATTATTAAGTGAAGTCCCTGATATATCAATGGTAACTCAGGTATATAACTCAATAACTTCTTAAACAAGCTTTGTATGAAAACATATGACTGAAGATAATTTAAGTTCTCCATCAAATCTATTTAAACCTCGATTTCCAGCAATATGCCTTTAGTATTTAGAGAATGAAGCTAAAATATTTAGCAAGTTAGCTCGTTCTGCAAATAACCATTCAAAATTGGTGAATATTAACATAATTATTAGGTTAATTCTAAAATACTCGTGTGTGAGTAAAGTTTAGAATAACGGTAATAGCTTTCGTTTTATTTTGCTTTTATTAACTTTACAGAGCAATTATTTAAACTGGCACTGTTACCGTTAAATATATCAATTTCCATAACTCTCTAAATACCCAGTGAATATTATTAAAAGCTGAGATTTAAATAGATTTGACTGAAAGCTTTAAAGTATCTTCAGCCACATGTTTTTCATAAATGCTTATTTAAGACGTTACTGAGTTCTCTTTCGGAGCTACTACTGGCATAACATGGAACTGTAGCTAATAAAGCGGACTTTGAGTATACGTTCTTTCGTTTCTCTTCGAGAGACAGAGAGAATTAGTTACCTTGTACGGGCTGAAAAACAATCACGTTAATTTTTAACAATGAAATGGTTTTTATATTTTTGCGAACAGCATTTGGTCGTCATATGCTTAAATTCATTCGAAAGCTTTCTTCAGTTCCTTTTTTGCAAACGATTAGCTATTAAAAGCAGGACATCAAAAAATGTCAAACATCAATATCATGCCCGGATCTAAAATAAATAAGTAGAGGGGGGAGGATAAACTCGATTCAGTTCTAAACGGTAAATTCTCCCCCTACCAGTCTTGATACTTATTTTCCAACTGCAGAACAAAGATCCTCCTCCTAACAATTTATGTGAACGATTTTATCCTTCGAAATGTCAACTAAACTCTTTTCTCGCAACTAAAAAAAATATATATTTTTTTTATTTTCCCCTTATATCAGGAGTCATATTCATGTCAACATATATATGCTTACAACATGTGATAATTTTACAAATTGAATCGGCGGTTCTATTGACATCTGCCGTGATAGCACTCTCTCCATTAGTGCTTTCGTTCTTGTTTTAAGCGGAATGAAAATCTGATAGCTTCAAGCGAAGTAAGCTATCTAGTTAAAACCTATTTGCAAATGTACCATATTTTTCTCATGAAACTTCATTCTTTTCCCTTTATTTCCAAAAACAAATGCTATGATAGTATTTCTCAATCATTAGCAGATTTGGAAACAGTAGGAAAACGAATAAAAACTATTTACAGATTTACTTTTCAGTATTTATTTATCAAAATATTCTGAGTTCTTGTTTGCATCTGAGTGCTGCTCCGTCATAACCAAAGATGAATCCTCTGTATACATAATCAAGTTTTCTTATACAAATAATTTCACTTTCAAGAATGTTTCGTGATTTTAGGTATCGAGATTTACGATACATTCTTGTAAATAGTAGATAGGTTATGCGGATTAAAAATAAATAGCAAGTGAAAATAACGTTTCTACGCAAATAATGTAGTAGGAATATTATTGCTTCCATATGCAATTAATTAGAGGACATCATAAGGGGATCAGTGTATTGAAGATCATGACTCCAACCTCGCTTGCTATTGATTCTATATTCTTCAATTCCTTTTTTACAAACGATTCGTTATTAAGAGCATGACATCCGAAAATTCTGGTCATCAACATTAGACCTGTATCTTGAAAAAAAAAAGAGGGGGCAAGAAATTTATCGATCTGGAAAAAAAGTAAAAGTTTTTCCCTACCAGTCGAAATGCTTTTATATCCATCTGCAGAACAGAGATCCCATCTCCAAAGAATTTTGGTTATAATGAGCTGCAAATTTGGTGAAAGCTATTAAAGACTAAATTTTGCCAAACGGAGCTAAGGAAATGGACTTGAGTTTCAAGAGAATAACAGGTTATTCTAGAAGCATGCAATGTGTATCCAGGGGACTGGAATTCCATTGCAATATACTTCCCCCTCGGTTTCAGAAGTTTTTAAAAAAATGTTGAAAAAAATGCATGATATATATATAAATTTAAACATTGTTGTCTATATTGCCCTTATTATCATTTTCAAAGGGCATAGTCCTCTTGCTTCCTCCCTTCCCTTAGGTCTGGCCCTGATAAACATATCTTTTTAGAAAATGAAGACATAGCGTGACTATTTGAAAGAATTGCTAGATAATATAATATGAAAAATATGCTTACTAATGCATATACAGGGTGATTCAGTTAAGCGTGTACGAACTTCTGGGAGGGGTAGGTTGCACAAAGACGAATCGGAATCATAAAGCAATGCAGGGTCGGTAACTGCATCATCATGTGCTAGTGTACAGAGAGGACGTGAATGAAAGAGCAGCACGTAAGTGAACAAAATACTTTTTATTAATCACAATAGATACATTTGCGAAATGCACAGAGGTCACAGAAGGTGTTCGAAATTGCGACCACGAGATGTAACACAGGCCTGACATCGTCGGCGCATGGAATCACCTACATTCTGGAAGATTCTTAGCGTGTCTCGGACTTCCGAGGCAGCTATGGAGATGCGTGCGACAAGGTCCTCAGCACTTTCAATGGGGGTGTCGAACACCAGTCCTTTAGTGGAACCTAAGAAGAAGTAATCAAGGCATGATAGGTCCGGCGATCTTGCAGGCCAATGAAAGGGACCTCCATGCCTGATCCACTGTTGTCCAAATGTCACGTTTAAGTGTTGACGAACTTCATGACTAAAATGGGCGGGGGGCCCCATCGTGCTGGAACCACATTGCACGGCGCAGCGACTGAGGGACCTGTTGTTCATTCAAAAGTTCTGGCAAGACGTCCTCAAGAAATATCCGGTAATTCCTTCCGTCCAGACGAACAGGCATGAGGTATGGGCTTATTAAGTGGTCCCCGACAATGCCGGACCAAACATTTACAGCAAAACAGTTTTGTGCTGCACGTGTTTGTGTAGTATGGGGGTTCTCCACCGCCCATGCATGCGTGTTATGTGCACTGAAGCTACCTTCCCGTATAAAGCATGCCTGGTCTATGAACAGCACAGAAGCAGGAAACTGAGGTTCTGCCGAACTCTTCTGCAGGTACCATTGCGCAAATGCAATGAACTGTGGGTAATCCTCTGGCTTCAGTGTCTGGACGCACTGCACATGATATGGATGCAGTTGGTTATCGTGCATAATCCTCCATACGATGGATTGGGAAAGACCGACCCGGTGGGCGATTGCTCGAGTATTTGCACTTGGAGTGTCTTCTGTATGTCGTAGCACATTCTCCTCCATGTCAGGGGTCCGTGTCCATCGTACCCGACTCCTAGCAGGTCTCTGGAAAAAGCCAGTGTCACATAATCTCTGATGCAGGCGTGCAAACATCTGGTGGTTGGGAGTACGCCTCATCGGGTACCATTCCTGGTACAGGTACTGGTTCCTGGTTCTCCGCAGCCCCGTATGCGAGATGCATATCGGCCAACTTCGCGTTTGTGTAAACGGCCATCTTACTACCTCTGCGAGCGGTTCGCGAATGACGGTTACCTACGAGGACGTTGTGCAGTCCCACGGCAGTAAAATGCCATCTACCGTGTCGAACAACACATTTACCGTGTGAAGATGCTGTTACCGACCCTGCATTGCTATATGATTCCGATTCGTCTTTGTGCAACCTACGCCACCCAGAAGTTTGTACACGCTTAACTGAATCATCCTGTATATGTGCCCTGCTTTTGTTTGGCTATTTAACACGTTGACTACCGTATGATTCGTATGATTCACACTTGTTGTAGACAGCTAAGCCGAGTGAATCATATTTACTTTGTATCCAGGATTTTAGTTCTGGCCATATAGCTCACCCTTGATTCGTGATATAATGAATTGCTTATGAGCGATAGGAAAGTCTGACCCCATGAAAAAGTCAACATATTTAACGCAGCAGTGCTGAACAATGAATATACATGTTCCCATATTTATACACCAGAAAACTGCGGCATGGACTTTGAAAAATCCTGTATAAACTTACAAATCCGTGAACCACTGCGCGACCCAGTATGAAAATTTTTCTCGTATAGGCCGCGCGCTGGACACGTGATTCATACTCAAAAAGGGGGTGCCAAAATTGTTTTTGACATAAATTCATCATAAATAGTCATCATGTTTGCATATTTGAGTTATAGTATGCTATTTTGAGCCAAACACAAGAAACAAAAATAGTGTAGCCTGATCGGTTAATATAAATGAGATGAGTATACAACGAATTGCATAAAAAAAAATCATTCGATCGCAGGTCATGATACAGTAAATTAAAATCTTTTTATTTCGAACTTGGTTTTGATGAATTGGAATTGTTCAGATTGAATGAAAAGCTCAAACAAAGACAAAGGCTTTGGTTTCTTGTATGTTAAGATTGCCATCATTTCATGGTGAGTTAAGGAGATGATCCTAACGTTTTTACCTTAACCTCCATCTCTTCACGTTTTACAGAACAGAAGATGTATCACTCTATTTAGATAATGCACTTACAAATATATTTTGCCAAATATAAATTAATAGAATATATTAATAGAATGTTCTGTAAAAAAATTGCAAAAAGACAATTATTATCAAAATGCGAAACAATTTTAAAGTGTTTTTCAAACTGAACTTCTACTACGTAATAGCAAATTTCATAATATATTTTATTTATAATAATAAAAGATGTCTGTCTATGCGCCTTCTTCTTGAATATTACGACAATCTGGATGTTTCCTCTGCAGATTTACCCACTACAAAATTATGTAAAAAAAACTTAGAATTAAAAGTTTAACAAAACAAAATGAAAGGTTATTTATTAATTTTCCTTCTTCTCGTTTTACTTTTTTCTTTTTCTGCTATATATTTCTTTTTTAATTTTTTTTCCTCTTTTACTTCCTTTTTCTTCCTTTATTTGTTTTCTTTTTAATTTTTCCTTCTTTTCTTCTTTTTTTATATTTCATTCCAAAGAGACGTAAAAAAAGATGATCGTGCAAGAAATAAAAATTAGAATGTTAAAAACATACGAAAGCAAGTAAAATTTTTCTAGTGTATTCCGTAATTTTGAGTGATTCGTGAGAGTTATATATATATATTTTTCTTTCATTACAGTAATTTGAGGAATTAGGTAAAATATGATGTACAGTTTCTGGGGAGTTACAATGAGAACAATTTGGTGACTGAGTTTATTTTATTTTTAAAAGTAAATTATTTAAGGTGGTAGTATCAGTTTTGATTCTATATAAGGCAGACAAGAATTTTCGCGTAAAAGTATCTGAAAGAAAAAATCTAAAATTATTGTTAACTGATGCATGTATTTTAAAATATTTTTCAGTTAATTGAAATTCAATTTTTTTTATATTTTGTTACACAGGTTAAATATTTTTTAAATTTCAATTTCAGTTGTGGAGCTATGTGCATTTTTAGCAAGAAAATCCACAATATAGTTTTCTTTGATTCCCACTTTACTGGGAATCCATTGTATACCAATTGTATTGAAATTAAAGTTGTTATTATATGTGTATAGGGTTAAAAGTTGATGAAGAAAAAAATTTTAATCTGAGTAAAAAGGTTCTTGTGTTAGGATTTCTAATACTCCTTTTCAATCGGAAATGATTGCTATTTTTTATATTTTAAATTCTTTTTCATTCTTTTTAATTCTAAATTAATTTTTTTATTCCTTTTACAATAAATGCTTCTCTACTTATGATAAAATTAGAAAAGCAAAAATAACTGATATAATTGGAAAAATGGATTTTTTTGTTTGGATTTCCTGCAGAGCGAACACTTCTATATTATGATACTTGCACAAAAGTACGATGTTCTCCTTTTTTGAGGATAAACCTCTATAGTCCCATTGGATGATAGAGAAACAATTATAGTTTAAGACATGAGAGAATGCCTGCCTATTCGGAGTAAGTAATATATTCTCTTGAATGACAAACAGATTTCATTAGATGGCTAATTAAGTCCATAATTAAGTTATTAGTGATGCCTTCTCCATCTATTCCCTTTTCAATAGATTTCGGTAACATAAGAGATTGATCAATATTTTTTTTCAGGTTCAGATTTTTTTTCTAATGTGTGTGGTTGAAGGGCGCTTAGAAGAAGAAGGTTCAGAGTCTTCATTAACATCATAGGTGGGAATATGGAATTTCTCCTTTGGAAATAATTTAATTGAAGACTGTATAAGATCCACTATTTGTGAAACAGAATGTCCTTTTCTCACTTGAGTGTGGTTAGAATATTCTTTATTATTTAATGAAGAAGACTTTTTATTTGAGCTGGAAGGCAAATGATTTCTGAATAGGAAGAGTTCCTTAGTGAATGTTCTAATTTAAATCATTTTTAACTTGTGTAAAGGCAGATGTTCAGCTACAATGCTGAGTGTCTTGTATTTTTTTTTGCTCTTCATGCTAATGTTTTCACGGGTCAAACAAAATTGGTGGTTGGATGGGAGCCCCCACAATTACGACAGTTCAAATCATCACTGGAGCAGAATTTGTGAGAATGAGGGCCTGCACATCTTGTACATTTTAGTTTTCCTTTGCAAACCGAAGTGATGTGGCCTCAACGATAGCATCTATTACGTAAGGCTGGTGCTCCGAAGTAGGCTTTTACTTTGACGTTAGAGAAATCAATTTTCATCTGATAAGGCAATTTAGCGGAAGAAGCATATATTACTAAAGTTTCAGTGGGAATTTTCAAAATTCCAGTGTTTGAAGCAATAAGTAAGTATCAATACATCCGTCAATTTTGCATACATTATATTTCTGCAAACTTTGCATTTAATGTTGACATTATATAATATACCTTCTGTATTATCATTATTAGGAAATATAAATTCAACAGGAATATCAAGTATATTTTCAAATACTTTGTAATATTTCTAGATAAGTTATAGATTCTGGAAAGACTATGATATTTCCCTTTCTGGTATATCTGCCTTTTATATCTTTATTGAGTACATTAAAGAAAAAATCACTAAGTTTTCCATCATCAGGTCAGATAATTTAAAGTCATTATTGTAAAAAATAACAGCAAGTTCCTCCTTTCCCTTAGTATTTTTTGTCTTTTTTATGTTTATTTTGTTCAAACTGTCAGCGTCGTGTATAGATTCTTCACCTGACATGAGATTATCAGAATACTCTGAAATGATATCACGATCAAGCGATGCATTCGAACCTTGTTGAGAGATATTATCGTGATTTTTTTGGAATAGTAATATTTTTGTCAAAAATATCACTTGTGTCCAAAAAGTTCGATATATCATTAACTGATAAAGATTTACTAGAATGAGGTAGGAGCATTGTATTACAATGTTTATCTACTTTTTGGTTGAGTTTTTTGATAGCTTAATGGGAATACCTGATGGTTTATTTGTTTATTATCTTATTTTATTTATTTGTTTGTGCGTCTGTGACAACCATACCTCATCGGGAAATAGTGGTAGATGCTTCAAAATTTGATACTGTTTCTGGTTGTCATCTGAGTTGCAGTGCCGAATTTCAAGTCGATATTCCAAAAGAGAACTTACTACAAGCAGCAATATTTGCGATGCTATTCCTACGAGAAACTGTAAGCGCTGCCAAATCCATCATTGCTATTTACTGCTACATAACTGCGAACGTAAGTGTCATAACGACGTTAAATATGCGACAACGTTGTCAGATTCCTCACATTCCCAACTGCATTATTATTTTAAGGTATTTGCAGGATTATTTTAATTATGTAATTTTATAATATCATTTTATTAAAAATTATAACCCAATACGGGGTCACTCAGGGGGAGAACTCACCAACGAGTGAAATTTTAGACCATTCCGTCAAGTGTTACAGGAACTACAAAGTACCAAACTCTGTCGAAGAAGGGAAAAAATAACGCCGGGTTCAATCTGTGCGAAAGGGTTGGCGGAGAAGTATTCAAGAAACTAACCTATAGCGTAGTGAAAATCAGGATATAGATTAGAAGGGAGACCCGGACAGAGACGGGTGCCGTTCAGCTAATATATACATTAAATATATTTAAACTCAGTAGGTACCGTTTTTAATAGATTCCCATTTCAATATGACTTTTCTATAATTTTCCTCGATCGATCATTTTGAAACCTAGATTTTAAATTCCATACGGTACGACTCCACATACTACACCTAGAAGCAGCATAACTTTTTAAAATGGTTCCTTCACGCTAGGTGCGTTAATCCATAGCTCTTTGTTCAGGAAAACCATACCACGTGCACGTTAAATAACACCCTAAATCGAAAACCTTTACTTTGTTTCTTAAAAACAGTTCAGTGGATCCTCTTCAAATCCTCTCTGAACCCTTGGTGTCGTTATGTTTGGACATTTAGTTCATTGTGCGCAAAAACGTGCAGCTCAGAGGGTAAACAACCCAACCCGCAGCAATTGTTTTTCATCAGGGTTGGACAAAGGAAACGCATTTCACCGGATTAACTTCTCTTTGATTAAGTTTAGTGACCACTAAGTACGGACAAACAACTGTATTTTTAGGATGCAGTTTACAGGGTTTTATCCATTAACTTTTATGAACAGTGCAGTTCTGGTTTAGTACAAGTAAATTGAATTATCGATGCAGATTTAGATTGTGGCAGTAATGTGAAGTAAATCACTGATAAAATGAAATATGATAACTTTTCGTTATTATTTTTATCCGAAGACTTATAATACTGGGAAACAACGAAATGAAATATAATGCTCCAGGGAATGCTAAAGTTAAACATTCTGTGCAAATAAGAAAGCCATACTTTGAAATATAGCAAAGCAGCACATCTAAGGAATAAAGAAAAGCCAAACTGCAAGTTTGGTGAAAGCTATTAAAGAATGAATTGAGCGAAAGAGAACAAAGGAAATGGACTTGAGTTTCAAGGGAATAAAAGGTTATTCTAGATGCATGTAAAATGTATGAAAGGCAGGAATAGTAGACGAGTCAAATGTGTGATAGGTATGAATAGAAAGATGAAAGGTATGAATAAAAATTCTGTGAATATTTTTGTGCGATACTGAACCCAAAGGAAGGTTTCAGTTCCATTGCAAACCTCCAATGTGTGTTTTGTGATGGAAGCGTTGAGACTCAATGGTTGAGAATTTTATGCCATATAACGATGAGTGGGGAATGCTAGAATGTAACGAGATAGTGTTGCTTTAGGGAATTAAATTTAATTCCATTAAACGAAATGGATTTGAATATATCTTGTGTAAAGATCGTAGTGAAACAAATAAAATTGAAAAGCTGATTTGTGGAATATTCCCTGAAAATATAAGATGAAAAGTTCACTAATTCTGTGGCAAATATTCGATTACGAAACTTTGCCCTGATGAGAAAAATCTATCTTTCAATGATACGTTTCACGAGTAATAATTCTCATAAATATGAAAATTCACTGCCCCATTTTTGTAATTATGGGGACAGGTGGAGCGTATCCTGTAGCACGTCAGGTTCATCATCCGCAGTTACAAGGTTCGAGCCCCACTGTGCTTCCTTTGAAATTTATTTCCGCTAAAACCCGAATTTTTCCCTCGGTCAGAAATACTAATAATATAAATACCAATGGCTTGGGAAGACTGCCATCCAGGAGATGGAACGTAAAGCCGTGGTTCCGTGTGCGGGACAGCTATATCATGTGCACGTTGAAGAACACCCTGGACGGCCTGAATGGAGACTAATAGCCGTCCAGTGAGTTCCCTTCCCCCAATATTCTCTGTGCCCTTTCAGTTCTTGTTCCCTATTCATTTAGTATTTTGCTTGCGAAAAAATACTGCTCAGAGGTTAAACAACCCAACCCGTAATTATGGGGCAGTGCATAACAATAAATCATTTTTCTTGCGTTTTCATAGTTTTCATTGAACGTTTCAAATGGAATTTTGCATTTTCGTCATTCTTTCTCTATCTTTTTCCTTTTTGTATTAGCTGATTCTTGGGTCAGAGGTGGCTCAGTGGGTAGCGCTCTAGATTCGTAATCGGCAGTCTCAGGTTCAAGTACCAATTGGGCCAGCGTTGAACTATAATTCCCGTTCGCCCTCGATGAGAAAGATAAAAAAAATGGGCTTTGAAAGACCCCCATTTTTCCGACGAGACGTTAAGCTCTGGCCCATGTAGAGCTACACCCTATGCGCATTAAATTACACGCTGGAAGGCTACGACTGGCGTCTACTACATATTACCTAACATCTGTACAGTGGGATTTCTTCACACAAGCCTCTCTGAACCCTCGAGGTCTGTAACGTGCCCATTTCACTCGTTGTGCTCCAAAACCTTCCACGCAGAAGTGAAACAACCAAACTTAACTAATTCTTTTCGGCTCTAAAATCAAAAACAGATTAAAGCAAATTTTTGTGCTCCATTTTTACGTTTCATTTTTTTAAGACAACTTTTGAAAATTTGAGTTGACCTTCTGCTTTTCTTGAATATGAAAAGTAGAGAAACTAATCTAATTAGACCTCTCTTTGCAGAGAGACCGAAAGATAAAATTTATTTATATCATTAATCTGACAGAGTCTGATGTTTAATAAATTCTGAGAAATGTCTGATGATTAATAAATCCTGTGATTAATAAATTCTTCCTAAGATATTGTAGAAGGGTTTGCCTCATTTATCAAAAGTTAGTTAACATCTTAGGGATATATATTTTAATGTTTAGTGTAAAAATAATCGTTGGAGACTGCTAGTATTCATTAAAACTTAAGGAACTAGTCACTTTTTACTATTAATAAAATAATCTCAGAGCTATAAAATTAAATACATTTTCTTTGTTTTTCTATCTGAAAAAAATTAGATTAAAATTCTTTAAGCCAAAATAATCCCAACACAAATAAAGTTACAGTAGCTTAGTACAGCAGATTTTCCAATCATTAATTTTATTCTTAAATGCTAAAAATCAAAGAGAACGTCTGAAGTGAATTACTTTTGAATAGTGTTCAGCAGCATTGAAAAGAATATATGTATAAAATTAAGAAAATACTAATAATATGACAATATAAAACATATTTCAATTAATATTTAATACGAAATTCTGTGGAGGAAATACACTGCCTGGCCAAAAATTAGAAACCATAAGCTATTTACCATAACTTGTAATGGAAAACTGAGATATCCCAAGGATAAGGGCAGCACAAGCATTGAGCAATAATCGACCGCAGAATGGGAAAACTGCTCGTCAGAACCCATCAATGGAACAACACGTCAACATCAAGTTTTGTGTAAAGCTGGGAAAAGCCCATTGAAACACATGAAATGTTACCTCAGCTTATGGGGATGAGACTCTGTCTAGAGCACAACTATTTCGATGGTTTAAGCGTTTTCAAGATGGCAAGGAGGATGTGGAAGATGACACTCGCAGTGAATGACCGAAAACGAGCTCCATCTTAGAACCAGTAGACAAAGTGCGCAATTCACTCGCAAGAGACCATCGATTGACACTCAGAATGATGGCAAGTGAAATAAATGTGAATAAGGAATCGATAAGGTCCATAATTACCAAAGACTCCGGTTTGCATGAAAGGCGGCTGCTCACAGAGCGATCAATGCAATGACATTTCTAGATAAAAAAAGGTTGCAGTGCTAAATTACTCCTCTTATTCCCTGGACTTGGCACCAGTGGACTTTTTTCTGCTTCCCAAGTTGAAATTGAGATTGAAAGGTTATCGATTTGATATGGTCGATTACATTCAGAATAAGGTGACAGCAGAACTGAATATCATCACAGAAAAATAATTTTCGAATCTTTCCATAGTTAACATGAACTGCTATAATAAATGTATTCGGTCCCTCAGGGACTATTTTGAGAGAAACGATTAATAAATATGTTGCCCTATGCATCATTGTTTATATTTCATTTCAATCTCATTACTTCATTGCCCCACTCTGCAAACCGTATACATCAAACCACAGATTTTTCATGTATTAATCATCTAGCGGATTATTCTTGTCCATGTGGCACAAAGATTCTTAAAAGGCTGCAAAAATATGAAAGTTTTGTTTTATATTTTGATCGAACCTAATAAATCCATTGCCTAAGTTTACGTACATAGAAATACATGCTTCCAATTTCTGCCCTTACAAATCACTATTTATTAACTCAATTTAAGATCTGAAATCGATTCAATAGGTCTCTCTTTACTAATTCAATCTGCTTACAGTAAAATTACTGTTAAAAAAATAAATTTACTTGTTAAAAATCAATTACAAGTAAATTTACTTGTTAAAAATCTGCTTACAGTAAATTCAACTGAAACGCTTTCGATTCTTAAATTATTTAATCGGTTTGTAGTTCCTTTTGCAGTAATTGCTGTACACTAGAACGGCAAACGTTTCGATAACTTGGTTGACAAGATGAGATAGTATCAAATTTACTACATCAAAGAAACTTTCTAGTGCAATAGTTCCCAAACGGAGGCATTTTGGGGCGGAGGTGGCTCAGTCGGTAGCGCGCCAGGCTCGTAATCTGTAGTTCCCAGGTTCGAGTTCCAGCTGGGTCAGCGTTGAGATTTATCTCCGCAAAATTCCCCGCCCTGCCCACGGTCAGTAGGGGACACCGATGGGCTTGGAAAGGCTGCCGTCCGTCGGATGGGACGTTAAACCGTGGCCTCGTGTGCGGGAGAGCCATACCCTGTGCACCTTAAAGAACACGCTGGATGGCCTTGACGGGAGGCTACCATCTGTCTCCCAACAGCTTGTTCCAGTGGGTCCCCCCCCCCAACCTTCTCTGAGCCTTCGGGGTCCATGTAACCTGGCCATTTAGCCCATGGTGTGCAGAAAAGTGCCGCTCAGAGGTAAAACAACCCAACAACAACACAACGGAGGCATTTTAGAAATTTACGGGGCGTTTTGTTGAGTTTTTAGGGTAGAAACAGATTAAGTAGAATATCGAATAATTCTTTGATAAATATATTATGCATATTTTGTTTCGATAGAAAACCTTCGGAATTCATGGATACAGTATTGTAATACTCGTAAATTTATATACAGGGTGGTTATAATTAAACTGGAAGTACTCAGAACGATGTGGAGAAGGATCTACTATACGGATCACAGCGAAAAGTGGTGGGTACTTTAATAAAAGCATTGGGTAAAGAATTTACGAATAAAAACAAACAGTTAGTGTTGGTGCCACCAGGTGGCGTGTGTTCGCTAAAATCGTGGTAGAACATACTAATTTCACGTGACATTGCAGCCAATCACACATGAGAGTCGCATGAGGCACACTATAAAATGTGATGTCTTCCGTGTAATCGCTAGAAGGCACCATGGAATATCTGCAAGAAGGACAGAGCTTTGCTAGTGAGACTTTTTTTATCAAAACGACAGTAATGCTGTCGCTGTATTACGCTAATATCGTTGTCTGAAAGATATAAGGAAATGACCTTTGTCGCTAAATGGATTGAAGAATATGATACAAAAATTCGAAAAAACAGTCGAGTTGGGTGTGGCTCTGGGTAGAGGCCGACGGCCTGTTGCAGAAAGCAATATCGAAGACGTCGCACTTACCGTTGCAGAAATCCAGTCTCAATCGGAGCTACCCGTAGTTAGTGCGAGACATGTATCCCGGGAACTACAACTGCCGTGGTCAACTGTCCATAAAATTATGCGGTCCATTCTCAAATGGTATTCTTGTAAAATTCACAGGGTGCAGCAGCTGCAACCACGTGATCCTGAACAGCTCACGGACTTCGCTTTGCGATTTCTGGCGAGGATGCAGTTCGTCGACATGTGGCCTTCGAAAGTCTTATGGACCGATGAGGAGCATTTTTCCCTACATGGAGCAGTGAATACGTACAACTGCCGAATATGGGGACCTACACATCCGCATGCTGTGCATAATATCCCCTTACACTCCGACTATGTAACTCTATGGTGCGGGTTTACTGCAAATTTTATAATCGAACTATTTTTCATTGAGATCACATTTCAAGGCCCCGTGCGTAGATCGGTGAATGGACCACGTTACACAGATCTTCTCCGTCGTAAGATTATTTCGGCTTTGCAAGAAATAAATTACTTAGACGCTAAAACCTTCATGCAAGATGGGGCGCCCCCCATATTGCACGTACGGCAACGCAATTGTTACGTACCACATTTGGTGAACACAGTATAATTTTTCGAACGTTTTTCAATGTTTGGCCACCACTTTCCACCGATCAAAATCCATGCGATTTTTGGTTATGGGGTTATTTGAAAAGCCGAGTTTACCAAGGCAATACTAAATCGCTTGCTGAACTGAAGGCAAGAATAACATAGCACGTTGCAGTCATTCCCTGAGACATATTTTCGAGTTTGATCACAGACCGTTGCAACGGTTATGATAGCCGGTGTGCAGCTAAAAAAGTCTCACCCCTTTTTAAAATAAGCTTAAATATGCTTTTAAATATCGCATACAAATTATTTAAGAAATAGTGTTATGATTAATTGTAATATCTAATTAAATTATTTTGAAATTATGATTAATTACAATATCTAATTAAATAATTATCAAATTATGATTAATTATAATATCTAATTAAACAATTTTCTAATTTTATTAATTGTAATATCTAATTAATTAATTATTGTAAAAATCATTTAATTCAGTAACTAATTACTGTATCGAATGAATTTATCCATTAATCACTCTTAAAATATGAACTTCGCAAATGCCTATCCAGCCCAAAACAATTAATTCATTACTAAATATCTTTTGTTTTCCCACTCTCTGGTAAGAGCCGAATCGCTGCTTTCAATGTAAATGTCTTGTTCGTGACTATAGGCTACCAAATTTCTAATTTCGGAGCAAATATATCATTTTCAAAATCTGTTGATATTTTTTTTTTCACTTTTGGAGGGCACTATTCACGCTATTAGTAGATTCAGAAAAGGCGAATCGAATATTTCATTAATACTTATCCAACTCATAAAGAATTTTAAGATTATCTCTAAAAACAATAATCTCTTAAAACGAAAAGGTTGCATTTCCCACCAATACCTCCTTGGAGTAAGGGGAAAACTAACTTTTGTCAAGTAAACCTCATTACTTTCACATTTCACTTGCAAAATTTCAGATTTGTTGAATAAATATGTCGTTTGCAATATACGTATAAATTTTTGTAATCTTCAAATTTCCATCATTAAAGAGCGCAATTGAAACTTTCGGGAGATTTGAAAGTATGAATTCTAATATTTTCTCACTATATATGGGAGGGCTGCCAGATTAGTGTGGCCTACTGATCTGGACAACTATGGCTACTTTTCTTTTTTTTCTACCCTGCTGAGGAGTGGTCAACCACACAGGGTCCTGGTGCTGACCATATAAACCTACTGGACTGGACAGATATATGGCTCTGAGCTTGATTATGGATCCTGATTTTGCTGCACTGGTGGGCTTCTGTGGAGGGAAAACCTTCCGCTGTGTTTTCTTTTTGTTTGTGGGTTGACAGCCCCAAGTGAATAGATCCACAGGATATGTTTATCAGCTGGTGGATAATCCTGAGCAGAAGTCATCGCAGGCACCTGAACTCTTTGCTTCTATTGGCATCGTCAAATTCTACATTGGAGGAAGTCTTCCAGTGTAGATGGCTTCAGCCTTTAGTAGTGGGGGAACGGGTCTTTGCCCCATGTCTGCGATTAGGGGGCTGTTTGATATTGTCGGCATTCCCTCTCTCAATAAACATAGTTTCTTTAAACATCCCACTAACCATTTTCTCTCCATAGGTAGTTGGAATGTGAGGACTCTGCACAGAGCTTTTTCTCTTGATGTCCTCACACAAGAATTCCACCGTTATAATTTAGATATTCTCGGCTTGCAAGAGACCAGATGGACAGATAAAGGTCAGATTCTTAAAAATAATCTTAAATTTCTCTTTTCAGGGAGGGACGACAATAAGCATCACCAAGGCGTGGGTCTGCTTCTCAGCAGACACGCTAGTGATGCTCTTCTAGGATATGAGTGCATTAATGAAAGGTTTCTTACAGCAAAATTTCAGACAAGCGTTAAGGACTTGAATGTTATCTGCTGTTATGCCCCCACTGAGGATGCCGATGAGGATGAGAAGGATAGGTTTTATGAACAACTTCAGGATATTTTGAATTCTGTCAAGAAAGGAGATATTATCCTTGTTCTTGGTGACTTCAATGCCAAAGTTGGTACTGACTCTGACCTTTGGGGAGGAGTAATAGGCCCTTTTGGTATTGGTAGCTGCAATAGCAATGGGCAACGTCTCCTACAGGTAAGTAAACTCAATGGATTCAGAATAACTAACACTTATTACAAACACCGCGACATACATAAGTACACATGGGTTTCACCTGATGGGCTGCATAAGAATATGATTGATTACATATTAATTAACAGCAAATGGACTAGTTCTGTTAGGAATACCAGGGCATATAGGGGAGCTGAAATTGGATCTGACCATTACCTTGTTAAAAGTGTCTTGCAACTTAAACTTAAAAAGTGTTGTGCTAGGGTTAAAAAATTTGCTTTTAATACTGAAGCTCTGAAAGATCCAGTTATAGCCAAAGCTTACCATGATAGGTTACTTAGTCATTATGACAGTCATGGTTTGCTTACTACTGAAGTTGAGGAAGAATGGGATCATTTTAAACAGGCTTTTTTGGACACTAACAGTACTCTTTTAGGAAAAAAGGAGCAGAAGAGGCAAAATTATCTGAGTGATAAGGCACTTGAGCTTATTTCGGAAAGAAAGAACTGCAGGAATGCCCTTAATCAATACCCTACTAGTCCTAATAGAAAGCATTACAGAGACCTTAATAAACTTGTAAAGGATCAGTTAGCTGCTGATAAAAATTTTTGGTTGATGGTTTGGCTGACAAAGCCGAGGAAGCAGTTAGACAGCACAACAGCAGAGAGCTGTACCAGATAGTTAATGTTTTGTGTGGTAGAAAACGGACAGGCATACAAGGATTGAAGGATAAACAAGGTAAGGTTATAGAAGGGGAGGATTCTGTCATGGCTAGGTGGGCTGAGCATTTCAGTGATGTTCTAAACAATGTAGTTAGTTCTACTCCCATTGTTTGCAATGATGATAGATGCATTGGTGGCTTTAATGTTGGCCCTATAACACAATCTGAAGTTAGTTTGGCTGTTTCTAAACTTAAACTTCATAAATCCCCAGGGGTAGATGAAATTACTACGGAAATGCTTAGAGCTGGGAATGTTTCGGTTACCACTTGGATGACTGAAATTCTGAATCTCTTTTATGATAAAGGCATGGTTCCTAAGGATTTTACCAGAGCTATTGTTATCCCTATTTTCAAAAAAGGTGATCGCAGTTCTTGTGATAACTATAGGGGTATCAGCCTACTCTCTGTTCCAGGTAAAGTTCTTTCCATGATTGTGCTTAATAGAATTAAGAATCTGGTTGACAGGCAATTGCGTGATGAGCAATCTGGATTCAGAAGTGGTAGGGGATGTGTAGATCAGATATTTTCACTTAGGCAGATTCTTGAGAAATGTTTAGAGTTTCAGAAACCTTTGGTTGCTAGCTTTGTTGATTTCAAAAAGGCTTTCGACTCTGTTGATCGTCATAATTTGTGGTTGATTGTGAGATCATATGGTATACCAGACAAGTTAGTTAACATTATGAAAGCTCTCTATAATAACACTGAGTCGTGTGTGAGAGTTGGTAAGGCTTGTAGCAATTGGTTTAGCATTACTTCTGGTGTTCGACAAGGGTGCATTTTGTCTCCTTTTCTCCTTTAGCTTGGTTATTGATTATGTTATGCGAAATTCACTTCAAGGGAAAGATTTTGGCCTTAAATGGGCTGGAGATAGGAAAATTTCTGATTTAGATTATGCTGATGATTTAGCCCTTCTGGCAAATGATGTTGATGAGATGAACTCTTTCATTCGAGCCGTTGATGAGACTGGTAGTAGAGTAGGTTTGGTTATAAACAGAGAGAAAACTAAAGTGATGAAAATTGGTCAGGCAGGCTGTGATTCAGTTAATCTGAATGGTTGCAGTCTTGAGCAGGTGTCACAGTTTAATTATCTTGGGAGCTATGTAACAGATAATGGTGATGTGCGGCATGAGATTAACAGACGAATAGGGATTGCTGCTGGGACTTTTAAGAATCTATGGAGAGTGTGGAGAAATAGGCGTATACACCTAAAGACTAAAATTAGACTGTATAATAGTTTGGTTCTTTCTAGGGTTAGTTATGGTAGTGAAACTTGGACACTTTGTAAACAAGATAACAGGAAACTAGATGCTTTTGATTCCAGATGCTTAAGCAGTATCTTGGGCATTAGGTGGTTCAACTTTGTAACTAATGATGAGATTAGGAAAAGGAGTTTGCAACCTCCTTTAAGCAGCATATTGTGCAGAGAGAGACTCCGTTGGTTTGGCCATGTTGCCCGTATGAATAATTATAGATTGGCGAATAGGGTTATGAACAGTGTGCCTAAAGGCCTCAGAAAGAAGGGGAGACCTAGGATGCGGTGGGCAGACAATGTCAAACAGGACCTTGTTAGAATTGGTGTGCAGTGGCCAGATGCAGTAGATGTAGCTCAGGATAGACTTGCTTGGAGAACTAAATTGCACGGTCTGGTTGGACCTCCGTAGCCCATGGCTGCTTGAGGATGATGATGATGATGATGATGATATATTCAACCGAAAAAGAATTTTGAATTTACATATGAAAACAAAAATGTTACATGCCTACAGGGAGGCAGACAATAAAGTGAAAACTGACTTTTTTTTTTAAAGAGTAAAAAATTTAATTTTCAAAAGTTTTCGATAAGGAAAGTGAAAACGCTTTTAGACCGCAATTTCGTATAGAGTGCTTATATTTAAAACAATTCATATTTCTATAATCTACCAGATATTTCGAGCTGTAAATTTTGATTCTTAGTTCAATAGTCTTTAAATATAAAGACTATTGAAAGTTTAAAATTTCATAATTCTAAGCAAGTTAGAAACTAAGAATCAAAATTTACAGCCCGAAATATCTGGCAGATTATAGAAATATGCAAGTAGAATATGTGTGTGTTCTGGTTTATTGCCTAGTAAATCACGAATATAGGACCAAATTTATGTTATTTTTTAAAAATATGACTCGTTTCAGTAAAGTAAAAGATTAAATGCGCGTTTTTTAGATATTTATCTACGTTTTTTCAAAGGTTTCATAATTATTAAGCAGCTCAGAAGCAAACCGACAAGACCACAAAGTGAACGGGAGCAATGAAAGTTTCAAAGTAGAAATGTTAAGAGTTAATTAGATAATTTTGTCATAGTGAAAGAAGACACCTAAACTCTTGCTAAAGTAGAACTTTGAATTCTGTGGACAAAAATGAATTTAACAAATAAAATGAAAAAAATAGGGGAACTTGAATTAATTTTTTTTCTTCTTATGATCCTCTTGTTACTTATTTGCAAATATATTCTCACTGAAAGTTAACTGTTGTATTCGATATAGTACTACGTGTATCTAAACCATTCACAACCTTTTTAAGGTTGGTTTTGTTCCCTTCCTGCTAACTCCAACTCACACCACTGCCTCTTAAATCAAAACATGAGTAATTAGCATTCAGAGCGTGATTTAAGCTGTGATTGAATGACTCTTAAGGAAACAAAATTCTATCATCATCAATCAGTTCTAATTAAATAAGCCCTTTCGAAAAATCTGATATTTAGAACTTAATAAAATCACTCAACCATTCAAGATTTGCAGAGTTTTCCTGGAGTCTAGGGTAGAGAAAAGGTCTGTTTTGAAAAAAAAATTGTAACTGTCATGAAACCATCTACAGGGTGATTCAAAACTTATCGTTCAAATATCGTGGGGAGGTAGGGAATACGTCAGGAAACCGATTTCACATAGGAAAGTATGTCCGCAAATGTACGCATGCGTATGTAGAGGGCTGTGTGTACCCAACCAGTGTACAGCTCGCCCGACCACTCCCGCTGTCATCAGTGTACGAGCTGACTTACTAGTGATAAGATGAATCGTTTTACGCATCAAGAGCTAGCGGATATGCATCTCGCATATGGGGCAGCTGGCGAAAGCGGCCGCCGAGCTAGGATAGTTTACGAAGACCGGTACCGATACCGCAGCATCAAATGTTTGCACATGTGCATCGCAATCTGCGCGAAGGTGGTTCACTGCACAGCAACATGCAGGATACGGGGAGAGGACGACTGACGCGGACTGTCAACGTCGCAGAACAAGTCCTACAGTCCTTCGAAGATAATCCGAATACCAGCACACGAGCTATTGCTCAGCAGCTTGGGGTCTCTCAGTCAGCAGTGTGGCGGATACTGCACGAGGAACGTGTGCATCCTTACGATCTGCAAAGGGTGCAGTTACTGCATCCTGACGATTATCCGAAGCGTATGGAATTTGCACAATGGTTCATGCAGAAAGGTGCCGTGGACCCCAGTTTTCCAGCTTCTGTCCTTTTTACAGATGAAGCTTCATTCAGTCGTGAAGGTGTGTTCAATACACACAATTCACATGTGTGGGCTTACGACAACCCGCATGGTACGAGAAGTCACGCTGCGCAACATCGTTTTTCGTAAATGTGTGGGCTGGAATCATTGGTGACTGTTTGTTGGGACCTTACTTGCTACCGCCCCGATTGGACGGCCGGAAATACCTAATATTTCTCGAGACAGTGTTACCGACTTTTCTGGGCGCTGTTCCTGCGCATATCCGACGAGATATGTGGTATCAACATGACGGGGCTCCAGCCCATAGCACAATGGTTGCGCATGATTACCTGAACCGAACATTCGGAGCTCGATGGATCGGTACAGGTGGACCGATCGCTTGGCCACCCAGGTCACCTGATTTATCGCCCATTGATTTCTTTTTGTGAGGGGCCATGAAATACCATGTGTACGAGACCCCCGTCGACAGTGAAATGGACCTTGTTGCACGAATAGTGGCCGCCGCAGGCATTGTCCGTGATATGCCAGGCGTTTTTGAAAATGTTCGGCGGTCAATGCAACGGCGCTGTGAATCCTGTGTCCGTGTAAATGGTCGCAATTTTGAGCACCTACTGTGAACCTGTACTTTACTTTGTTGGAATAAAAGTCACATTCGTTACCACTTAACTGTACTGTTTCCTTGTGTTCACTTTACTTGTCCATTTTGTTCATGTAGATGACGTTTGCGGACATACTTTCCTATGTGAAATCTGTTTCCCGACGTATTCCCTACCTCCCCACGAAATTTGAACGATAAGTTTTGAATCACCCTGTATATCAGAGTTCTTTCTCCAAGTCTTCTAAAGCAGTCACACTTAGAAGAGGCAATGTATTTGGGGTGTGATAAACCTCTGTTTACAGCATTTGAACGCATTTATAATTATCGTTCAGCATGAATGGCTTTAGTGTCAAATACCACCAAATTTAGCTCATTCCTCAGAATCTGAGCATCAGATCTCTTTGAACGGTGATAACTAATGTGGAAGGTGACTTGTGAACTGCTTCCCGCCAAATTCTTTGAGAATGGGATATCAGCTGTACCAAGTAACTAATACGAATGCGCTTGAGAGAGATCATCTTCAGGTAATCGCAATTACATCATCATTATACAATCAACCGAAAAATAAGCAACTTTTCTTATTAATATTTTGAATTAAAGTTTGAAGACATGGTTGGCGTCTTGTGGCAGACCTTGAAATCGGCCGCCGGTAGGCCACGCATATCTCGCACAATCGCTTGCGGCGGCCATGAGTAAACTCTAACCATCACCTTTTACCACCAAAATTCACAATTTCTAGCATAAATGTTAGTTTGAAATATGAGCTTAAATTTGGCATTTATAACTTTTTCCTCTGATAGAGACAGTTACGAGAGACGTTCAAAAAGTTCTTGGCATGCATCCGTAGATCAAAAACATTGTACTTACCTCAAGAAAACATTTACTATCCCTCACATTTCTTCCCTTGAACATCCATGCAAAGGTGCAGACATCTACGACAATTCTAAAAGTTTGGTGTTACTATGTTGTGGAATACTCCGCAACTCTGAATGAACTCATTTTGCAAAGACTTTTGGAAAAGGATTCCGGCAAGATGCTTATCATTTTTTGTAAATAACCAAAGTTCGCATGGTGCAAGATTTGATGAATATGCAGGATGGGGTAGCTGTTTGATATTGTTACGACAAATAAACGTGATGTGATATATCGTCTAGATGCTCGAGTGAACTATAACGTGAGAATTACGTCATCAACTACTTCGAACGAACTTAACTTAAAAAATAAGGAATAAGTTGTGGTAATTAAGAGGAATTAGAGGTGAAGAAAAACGTAGTTTATTTTAGTCTGTGTGGTATAGTCTAAAGAGGAAACATTTTTATTTTGTGTGTTCGCGAGAAGTTAAAATAAGTTTGTTATTGTTGATCCTGTTAGAGGACTAGCGAGAAAAAGAAGGATGCTTAGGACACTTAAAAATGTGCCTGAGTAGGTTTCATGTTAGTGGAACAAGCAGAGCTGATCTCAACTTTTCTGTAGGAAGACTTCATCGTTTAATGCATAGTTATCTTTAGTTTGTTTAGAAGAACTGGTACGGTTATTCTGGATAGAATGCAGATTGTTCACAAATATGAATGTACCACTTATCAAGTGTTGTAAAAAGCCTTAATTTCATGCTTTGAGTGTATATAGTAGGAATTATAGAGGAAACATTTCTTTGTATGAATAGTAATAAGGTGCTAAATTCTGATGAAGATTTATTTTTATACTGATAAATATTTGTGTTGGTTTACTTTAGTTTATGTAAATGTTTTTATTCATACTTTTGTAATACATTGCATTACTTTACAATTATATTTGTTAAATACTATTTTTTTGACCTCACGCTCAGTTTGCATCCGTTTAATTCATAACAATATTTCCTGTCCCAGACAGGCTGTAACGTATCGGGTTTTGTGAACAATGGCATTGTCATGAAGAAGAATAACCCTTAACACACTTGTTGTTGGATGCTGCTCCTTCTTGTCCTTAACCATTCTGGGCACACTAAATGTTGGTGTTAGTATTGGCCATTTAGAGTAAATTTTTCAGGTAAGATGTCCTCGATTACCACTCCTTGGGAATTGAAAAAATGCGAATATCCTCTTCTTGAGCAAAAATTTTGTCGGAAGATTTGGGGACACGGTTCATCTTCCGCAAGACAAACAAACTTGTTCATCTTTCTGCCAGTTATGTAATAATTAAACTACGTTTGATTATCTGTGACAATATTTGTTAACCGATTGGGACCATTTGGTTCAAATATCACCAGTATCTCTTTGCAAGTCGACGCATCCCTTTTTTGCTGTTCTGTCAGTTTATTGGGTACCTATTGGCACAGATCTTTTGGAACGTTAAATGTTGATCAATAATTGTTTCCACACTGTCAATCGATGCACTGACATCTAAACGTATTACCTAAACTGTGATTTTTGGTTTTCCTTAATGAGTTCACAAACAGCGATGATTATCTCGATCATGGCCTTTTTCGGTCTTTCTGCACGATCTCCATCGTGCAGAAAGATTTCTGCACGATGGAGGGAGACCGTCCAAGTTCTGCCCTCCTTCTCTGAATTTGCGCATCCATCCCTTAATAGAGATATATGAACAGGCACTTCGTCCTTCGTCCACAAGCAGCATCCTTGTGAAAATGTAAAATACTTCTTCGTCTTTAGTGCGCTCTATAGCAACAACGTACAGATTTCGCAGACCGAATTTTACGGGCCGTCACCGAAGAGAGAAATGATGACATGGCCTTTTTGTTTTTAGCACATGATGACAAGTTTAGACAAGCTTTTAAACAAGTCATAGCTAGTTAATTTCAGAGGAACGAGTGCAAATCTAGAGACATGTGTCGAGAACTTTTTAAACTCCCTCCGTATTATAGTTTTTGAGAGTTTCAGAAAATGTAAATCGCAATACTTCAACAATACCTATTGACTACAAAATTAATATTTTTAATTTATCTCTAAACACAAAAATTTCATTGTGCATAATTGGATTGTGTAAAAGCTTGGCAGACAACGAAGTAAAAATATTACCTCTTTGTCTTCTTTTCTTTTTTCTATTTGGAAACGAGTTAAAAATGTGAACTGTTCCCAGATTTTAACCTCACTTAATTGTAATCTATCCATAGTATGCTTTTTTTTTTTAGAAAAAGAAAGTTTTCTAAGAAGGCATAGAAAGTGAATCGTTTACTGTATGCGTTTCGGAGTATTCACGTTTTCAGTTATCCCTGTAGTCATCGGTCTCTATGACTGATACAATTTATCAGACAAATGGAAATATGTCACCAGAACTAATGTCGAAATATGGTATTAATTTAGCAATCAATATTAAAAATGAAAATCCAAGTAATACACATTATTCTAAATCGTCAATTATTATTCCCAAAGAGTAACCGAAATAGCATTAATAATATATAGCTATATAATCTTTAACCACACTAAAGTACAGCTTTCGGTTTCTTATACTACACTTCGCAATATTGAACTCAAACTAGTGTATTCTGAGTAGAAGCTGATGCATCAGATTGTGGAATATAAAATCTACTCAAATCCTGCTTGACATTCTCAGTCCATTTTCTTCTTCACTGAAGCATTTTTATTCAACTTTTAGAAAAATTCTCCTTAAATTAATTGGATATTGTGCCATCCTGAAAGACTAACACTGTCAAACCAATGCCAAATCTCTCTACACAAGATAGTTCTAAAAGGTTGCTGGTGATTCTTTCTAATCTCATTGACGAAGTAAAATCATCTAATATCTAATATATGAGATCGTGGAGTCAAAACCATAACGTCTCCTGTTATTTCCTTTATATAGAGTCCACGCTTCATAAAAACCTTTTAAAACAACTTAACTTTTTAAAGCCCAAGTTTTGCCTTTAGGTGCATTGGCTTATTTTTTCACTCTCCAAAAAACCTTCAAAAATTTCATCGTCAATTCTAATTTTTCTGTTTCAACAATAAATTATGAATCAGAACCTCTCAGCCCATATTTATCATATAAATTTCTTTGTTTGCAGAATAAACTGCAAACCTGATTGGTCACAGAGAACATTGCATCAAAATATCTTTAATTTCATTTTATAATATTTTGTTTAATTATTTTATTATATAGATGTTATTTATATTTTATTCCATTAAAAAAAGCTCATGAATGCATTGAGGAAAGAAATAACTTTAACGGATTTTTGCGATAATTCCTTTAATATGTGAAACTGCAAAGAATGACTTTGCAATAGGGAAAGAAATTATCAATAGCAACGCTGCAACTAAATCGGAAGGCCACTCCGATAATCGATGTTTCCGAAACAGTGAGCAGGAATAGAGTTCGGTACTTTCCGAATCTTTGAGTGAAAGTAGCTCTATAATTTTTAAATCAAATATTATTGAAATATTAGCATTATAGAGTGCTTTTTTTTAGGAATAAATATGGCGACTGTCACCTTCCAACGTATTTGTTATGACAGCCATGTGGTTGAGAAAATTACCCAAAAGCATGAAAAAAGTTAAACATATATTTTAATATAATTTTATTTACTAGGAAATTAGAACAAATGATTAAAATTAATATTATAAAAAGTTAACAAAATCTCCTTCACCCAAGTTTTATAATAGACTCCGAATCTCATGGTAGCCTTCTCAAGTTTAATATTTCGATTTTGTTTCAAATCGGACTTTGGCTATTAAGTGGCCGTCAGGTGTTGTTCACTGTAAATTAAAAGAATCGACTCACTGAGTCAACTCAAGCAGTTGAATTGCCGAATCGCTCGAGGACAACTCATTATGAATTCAAAAGAATCAAAGGAGTCATTTGAGTCATGAGTCAAAACACTGACTCGATTATTCCGAACTGTTTGTTTCCTAAGGCGCCTTTACAACATTTCATCTAGTGTAGGCTCTGCAATAACACATGAGCAAACGAATTGAATGTCAAGCGATTCCTTTCATCTGTATTTTCATTTAATTTCTATCAGATATTTTATCGCCACAAAATAATACTTTTCTCTTTTTGTTAACGCAGCTTATCTGTTGCACAGGAAACTAGATGCTTACGCAGTATCTTGGGTATTAGGTGGTTTAACTTTGTAACTAATGATGAGGTTAGGCAAATATACAAATCGGTCTCTATGACTGATCAATTCTCTATGACAAATCACCTTCATAAAAACCTTTTAAAACAACTTAACTTTTTAAAGTTAAATGATTTTTAAAAGTTAATTCATTTTGATATTTTTAAATCTGCAACCTCCTTTAAGCAGCATATTGTGCAGAGAAAGACTCCGCTGGTTTGGCCATGTTGCCCGTATGGATAATTATAGATTGGCGAATAGGGTTATGAACAGTGTGCCTAGAGGCCTCAGAAGGTGGGGGAGACCTAGGATGCGGTGGGCAGACAATGTCAAACAGGACCTTGTTAGAATTGGTGTACAGTCGCCGGATGCAGCAGATGTAGCTCAGGACAGATATGCTTGGAGAATTAAACTGCGCGGTCTGGTTGGACCTCCGTAGCCAATGGCTGCTTGAGGATGATAATGATGATGATCTGTTGCTCATTTTTTTTAAGAAAAAAAAATGAAATTTGGTTTCTAGCAATAGCTTATCTACTGATATTCTCTGCGAAAATTTCTCTTTCATTACATAAGCTAAAATTCTAATTATAGATGGCATTTAAATAAATGTATTTTTTTGAAAAATGCATGAAAAAGTTATTCTCATCAATAGGTCAATATGTGTTTTTGCTTTTTATCTTCGTTATTTCTTAAGATATTCTTGTAAAATATGTGTGATATACATTGAGCGATATTCGAATTATGAGCACTACACCCCATAATTTGTCAATGTGAAGTTAATTTCGAAGAGCTATAACTTCCAAAATATGAGTTTTATAAGAAAGTGTGCCTGAGAACAATTTAAAGAACGCAATCAAATATAATTCTCGATTTTCAAGAATATTCCTTCGGTGTTTAAACAGATATTGAGGTTTAAACATTTTAGAGCAGCAAGGTGTTATAAGAAATTTATGTAAAAATATGAAATGAATATAAAAAGATTAATTTACAGGCGCTTTTAAAATATGCAGTTATTTGTAAGATGGATTCAAATAATGCTTTCTATTTCAGTTTCAAATAATACTTCTTACTTCATTTTCAAATATGTAATTTCAAAGGCAAATTCTTTTGTCTATTGCATTCCTGTTATTCAATTTTTAAACTTTCACAAATCCTAAAATGCAGAATGAATATCGTTGAAAATCGATATTTCGATAGAATTAATTGGAATCCTTAATTTACCTTTAATCATGTTTTCCCATAAAACGCTTATTTTAAAAGTTAGAGTGCTTCAACCTTAGCATCCCATTAACATGAGGAGGAGGAGGGGGGGGGGGGGGAATTCTTTGATCACTCAATCTATAGTTGCTTGGAACTTTCCGTGGAAAAATACATTATTTTACATCATTTTCGCTCTTTCGTTTTCAAACCAATTGCTTTCAAATAGTTTTAGAGTTAGTTGTTGATGTTTATTTTGATTCCGAAAAGTGAAATTAATTGTTCGTGTAATGAATTCATTCTTTTAAGAAAGCAATCATTAACGAACAATTCACTTAGGGGATTCGTCCATTTTGAACAAATCTTCTAATGGTTGTTCTCAAACGACCCCATCGCTATTGCCAACTGCTGACCTAAATTGTACGTTTCGCATAGCTTTAGTCTTCAACTGCAGTTTTCTTCTGCACAATAAGATAAATGTCTGAACGAAAAGATCGAAAGTCTCAGAGGAGGATCGGAGATAAAAGCGTGCTACTGTACTTGGAGAGTTGCTCATCCAGTATTGGATATCTCGTTATACGTACTGGTTCGGTATTTAGAATCTGTAAAAGATACGGTATATCGCCAATATACGGCAGTCATGAGTAAATTTATGGAAGATGTATCAGTTGAAAGATAATGAATTCACTGCTAAGAAACGATATCAAATTTAGGGGGGAAATGTTTTGAGCAGAGTAGGAAATAATCCACGATCTCTTGATAACATGCTATGTGATTTAATCACTGGGCTTCAGGCTGTCGATAAAAATCTCATCTATTATTTTTAATGATATGTACTTTACATGCAGAATATAACTCAAATATCTGTGTTGCATGAAAGGCAGTGTCTTCTCTGTTTTCAAATAGCGTCAAGAACATTACGCTATCTGCATTTTGAGTATGATTAAATTAAATGATCATGAATGAGCTGCTATATATAGATATCAATATATTTGAAATCGATGCACCGGTATATCAGAAATCAGAGAAGTTCATGAGTTCGTATCCACCAAGGATAAGGTAATTTTCCCTCTAAATCTGATATGATAGTGATGTTTGAAATGAATCAAGAGCTGCAAATTAAATTAGGATTTTTCCTACACTTGGAGTATCAATATATAATATATATATAGACAATTGTTAGTGATTGACTGACTAACTGATAGGGGATCACCCTAATTCTAATAACGATGCAGAAATGGTAGAGAGTTGAAAATTTGCCTATAGGTGTAATCTGAGTTGTAGATTTCGTTACGAATCCGATTTTAGGATGTATACTTTAAGGTTAAATAGATATCACGTAGAAGTCAAACTTTGATCTATAAGTACTAGAAATATGAAAATTGGCGTCTAGGGATGTTTTGTGTCGTAGATCTCAGAAACGGCGTGAGATTTTGAATGCGACAGGTCCTTTTAGGTTAAAGGCCAAATTTCGATATATTTTATCGAATTTTTTTACTTTTAACCTCAATAATAGTGCTAGAGAAATAATAGTGCATACAAACTGACGTAAAGACCATTTTCGGGTAGTAGATTTCAGAAAAAAATATAAATTTAAAAATTAAAAAAATACCTGTCTTTCTACAGGGCCCAAAAACGTAGAAAATAAATCTAAAGCATATTAATGATGCAATCAGTCACTGAGTTCGTTTTCGCTTCAAAGGTAGATAGGGCGCTCGGCTATATTTTCTAGTAGGTAAATCGTTTCCCTATCTTCCTTCGAAGGTTTATTTTATACATTTTAGAGCCCTATAGGAAGATAGGTATTTTTAAAATTTTTTAATTTATTTTTTTTTGTTTCACTAAAAATGCCTACCTACAAAATATTTGATATATGGATTTATGGAGCACATTTGCCAACTTTATGGATTCAAGTCTGAGGTAGCCCATGACTTTGGAGACGGCACAAGCTTTAATTTGACATACGACCCGTTAAAGTGGAATCCCGCGAAAATTCGCCCAACCCCGATTTAATCAGGTGGAATTGAGGGGGCCAAAATTCGAAATAGTTTATTGCTATCTTTATACGAGCTTTCATTTAACACCTAACTCGTAACTGCAAGCCCTTGCGTTCGAAAGATAGAGTAGAACGGACATTTCATATTTCCTGTTTTTAGTGAGGAAGAAAGCATGGGGAGTAATTCTTTTATAGCGTATGACACTCCCCGCGTCACAACTTTCAGTTGACACATAACTGGTTATTTTTCGCAATCGCATTCAGGAGATAAAAAGGAACAATCATTTTCACATAGTCCCTCTTTTTTATGGGGAAGAAAGCATGGGGGTCAATTTTTCGTAGCTTACGACATTCCCCACTTTAGAAGATTTCATTCGACATATAATAGCTTGTTACTTTCGGCCTTCGCGTTTTGGAGATATAGCTTAAGAATAGCTTTCACATTTCCGTTTTTTAGGGGGTAGAAAGCACGTAGTTCAATTTTTTTTATATCCTACGACACTCCCCTGATCAAAAGCTTTCATTTGGTATATAAATCATTAAATTTCTTCATCGTGTTCGAAAAATATGGTGGAACAAGTTTTTGTCAAATCCACAAACCGACCAACCAACCTCACGACCAACGACAAATGTCAAAGCCAAAAGCAATAGGAAGGTAAGTAATAACAGATACTGTGTCGCTTCCAAGATCAAATTGGGGTCCGAATGACAATCTAGAGAGGTCTGATTGATTTTGATTTTTTTTTTTTTAGATTTGCGACATATAGGACAGAGAAGAATCCTAGAAGCTACCCCTAGCTTAATACAGGCTTTCTCATACAAGGACATGCCCTACTAAGACCGAAGTCACTGCTGACCACTGCCTTAGTTAGAGCTAACACAACACATAAAGTTTGCCTTGCTGGAACAGTCGCTAGCTGCCTAACCACTATGCCAGTTACGGCATGATTGATTTATAGTATTTGATATCGATGTTTAACGGTGAAATTCATGATTCGTAATATTGAATCGATAAGTTTACTCGGGCTTGTAATTTTTGGTATTCTCTAGATCAGTGGTTATCAACCTTTTATGCTTCACGTACCCTCTAGAAATGTATATGAAACTGGCGTACACCTTAAATAGATAAAACTATAGAAATAGTATAATAATGCCAATTTAGCGACTTTGTTATTAGATCTAGCGACCTTTAAGCTCTCACGACGTACGTCAAAAAATTTTACCGCGTACCCCACGTTGAGAATCCCTGCTCTAGACATAACTTATCACCTATCTCAATAACGGCATTCTAGGAGCAAACTAGACATGCCCTTCAAGTGGCATAGATATTTGAATCATGGAGTATATAGTCGGATACATTCATATTGTTGCAAATTTAAAATGGATAGGCACTGAGCGTGAGTACCATTAACTATATTTTCAAACCAATTACAATACAATGCAAATTGTTGCAAAATATGGATGAAGTATTTTATAAAAAAATGAACTACTATCATACATAACCTTTTTGTATAGAGCATACAATATCAGCTCTCTCTGTTGTACTAAAATACTACCTCTTCACTTTGTCCGTCATATCTCTCGAACACATTCACTTCAGGCATAAATAATCCTTCGTTTTTGATTAAATCACTAGACTTATCAAACTAGCAAAACAAAACGACCGCCCGCGCACATATCACATAAAAAATACTTCTTGTCTTTTACTTATCGCGTACTGAATCAGACCATCTGAACATCCTTTCAGATCTCACAACTTTAACACACTGCACTGCTATATTTTCATTCTTCCGAATCGTTCTAAGTTCCAATTCGTTGGCTAATTTGAATCTCACGTAGAAGCACACACGATAGTTTAAGTCACGTTAAGTCATGAAGTCACTGTTGCTCGTTCATCTGTCGTAACACTATCGTTACATATTATATAGTTATTCATATTGAGCACATATTGAATCAACAACTAAAGTTTGTATCATTAAACAGAAGAGGTCTTGATTGGCAGTCTGTAGGCAAGTAATTAAAGCACAGAGGTTTGATTGGCAGTCTGTAGGTAAGTAATTAAAGCACAGAGGTCAGTGGCCAGAGTTAGTAAAATTAGTCCGAAAAATGCATGTTTTAGTCGAAAAATTATAATTATCTTCCACATCTTTACGAATAAGCAAATAAGTTTAGCATTAATAAAAAAGGGTAAAAAAAAACAGTTGTTTCAGATACAATGGACAATTAGCTCCAGTATGACATTTTATTTGTGTAATAATAGAGACTTTTGTCGAATTTTGTTTCGAGTTTTGAAATATTGTCCATGGTCGTGCCCCATATGTTTTTTTTTTACTTTTAATTCGATATAGATGCTGAAGAGGGGATCAGGTCTTTCAAGTGTACTAATTCCGTGTTAGGTATTCATTACATCGGTGTCTCCCAATAATCGCAGGAGGGAAAATGTTGTCTTTTATCACAAAAATCCACTAATCACTCCTTGCGAATATCTTTGAAATGCAAGACAGCATTCTCACTGTATTATGATTCCTTAATTTAAATTTAATTATTTCCAACATATTTTCTTCTCTATTTTTAAAGAGTATACGTGAATATGTCTGATCGCTGTAACACTTATTAACAATAAACCTTTCTGATATTCTACATCACGTTGAGAACACTTATATCCTTTACTCTGTCCTTTGTGATCGTAAATTGGCATTAAATTATTTTATGCCGTTAAAATTCTCAGTCCCTATGAACAAGCTTTTCGAGATTCCAGAGCACTATTCGTGAATTGAAATTTCTGCTTACTTAACATGCTGTAATCGATTGGGCGGCACTCCACTAGTGCCAAAGTCGTGGGCCATAATCAGAGACTGAGGTGGGAGTAAAAGATTGGCGGTTGCGTGCAACTCCTCAGATTAACATTCAACGTCTAATGGTTGCTCTTAGATCAAACGCATGCGATGCTCTTCCTGTTAAGTCCTAGCAATACGAGAGCATTTCTCAGTTTAACTCAATACAGTTTCTTGAAATTATGCAAACTGAACCTTCTGGAGTTTCAAATTAAGCAGCTTGCATAGGAACGGTTTAATTTTAACATACCCTACTAAAGATTTATATGAGAGAAACGCGGCTTAAAGGTAATTCTCCGAGAGAACATTAAAGACACATTAAATGATATGAACTTTGTAGAGAAGTAACACCTTATATTTCCTATTTGGCAATGACAGAAATGTTTAGAAAAACAAAATTCGATTATTCATAAGTATTGTTGTAACTCATATGGAGGATTTATTTTCTTGATTTATTATGGAGCAAAGTTCTTTACATATATACACATTCGTATCAGAATAATATGGCCACTAACCATGGTAATATGTATGGTAGGTGATCATATTATTCTGATACGACTGTACATACAGACTTCTCATGCAGCCATGGTGGTGATCCAACCAGACTGTAATATTATTCTTCACACCCATCTGTCCTGAGGTATATGCTGCATTAGGCCAATTCTTACGAGGTCCTGTTGGAGAATGTCTGCCCATCACATCACAGGTCTCCCCCATTTCCTGAGGCCTTTAGGCACATTGCTCATAATCTCATTCAACAATCTGCCGCTATGCATAAGAGTAACATGGTCAAACCAACGCAGTCTTTCTTTACAAAATGTGCTTAAAGATAGGTTGCTGACTCCTTCGTCCAACTCCGTCATTACATACAAAGTAAAACCATCTAATATCCAAGATACTGAGTAAGCATCTAGAGTGAAATACATTATGTATCCTGTTATGTTGTTTACGAAATGTCCAAGTTTCATTGCTATAACCAACCTTAAAAAGCAGCAAACTATTATATAGCTTAATTTCAGTCTTAAAGTTTCCTAAATGTCCTAGCAACAATCCTTATTATTCTTTTCATCTCATGCCTTACCTCACCAATATCTATTAAATAAGGGGCGCGGGTGGCTCAGTCGGTAGCGCGTCAGCCTCGTAATCTGTAGTTCCCAGGTTCGAGTCCCAGCTGGGTCAACGTTGAGATTCCCCGCCCTGCTCACGGTCAGTAGGGGACACCGATGGGCTTGGAAAGGCCGCCGTCCGTCGTATGGGACGTTAAGCCGTGGCCCCGTGTGCGGGAGAGCCATACCCTGTGCACGTTAAAGAACACGCTGGATGGCCTTGACGGGAGGCTACCATCTGTCTCCCAACAGCTATTCCAATGGGTCCCCTCCCCCAACCTTCTCTGAGCCTTCGGGGTCCATGTGACCTGCCCATTTAGCCCATTGTGTGCAAAAAAGTGCCGCTCAGAGGTAAAACAACCCAACTCTATTAAATAATTCCCAAGATACCTAAACTGGATATTTGCTCAATAATGCAACCTTTCAAAGCAATTGAAGCACTTCTGCATGACATTTCTGATACCTATAAAGATAGTAACCACAGGTTTCTGAAACTCTAAATGTGTCATAACACTCTGCTCAAGTTAAAATATTTGATCTACACATACCTTGCCACTTCTGAATCTACACTGTTCATCACACAGTTGTCCATCAACCAAGTTCTTAATTCTATTAATCGCAACCAAACACGCAAAGAACTTTACCTGGCATCCATGGCTACAATTATTAATTGTAACCAATCATGCAAAGAATTTTACCTGTCATTTCGACTTAAAATGTAGCATTTCAACTCGGACAACAACTAGAAACCCTCTGAAATTTTGAACCGTCTACCATGATTTTTCGATGAGTTATGGTTTGATACTGATATAGACAACATATTTCATTATTATAGATATATATGTAATTAACACATTGAGTTCATTAAGAAATATCTTGCATTTCTTGAAATCAACCATGGACTTAATTATTTTTACTTTATTAGCAGAAAAGTCAGGAAATATTGTTTAATTTTCTGCCTGAATCTAACCTGGACATCTTCCAAACTTGGACTTCGCAAATGATATTCAGTAAACATCATTTCGTTAAATTATATCAAGTTTATTTCTTCAGTATACCTGGACATCATTTTAAAGTAGTTATCTATAATGAAGATATAAAAAACTGTTAATGGTTATGACGATACAAGTTTGTTAAAGTATAATATAAGAAATTGTGTAGCATCCTGCAAGCTGTTTTTGAGTCTTACCATAGTTTCGTGTGGACATGACCGAGTAATGTAAAGTAAGCTTTATATTATAATCGGCGAGAAACGCATTTCAATCTAGGTGACGAAACACACAGTTAACATTCTCGGCTTCCCCACTCCTCCACGTCCTCTCTTCACCCACTATGGTTTGCTGGGCATGCATTTCCTGAATGACCTTTGCAACCATTGAATCCTTTGAGAGATCATTCCCAATCTAAACAATCAGCAGGTCTACGAATTCCTTGGGATGAATATGTCATTACAGCTACACACTCCGATGTATACTAAACTCTTTCTCTCTAAGATACTGTTTCCTCATTTCACAGATACAATAAAGCAGTTACTGTTTTCAGTTTCACGGACTGATTTCTAAACATCATTCTGTTCCAGAGTTGCATAAACTAACTGTATCATATAACTATTGGAAAGCAAAGCTCCAGTTCCATTTAATATAATTCTTAGAATAAGAGCTACGCAGAAATCAAATCTATAGGACTGATTTTAATGGGAAACTATGTTGCATATTTCTATGGCGTAATTGGTTTACATGTAGTAAATTATCAAATGCAGAAAATCTTGATTGACACGTCATGCGCTTTATTTTCAACGCTAGCCATTCGCATTATTAGTTCATTAGGTCATTCACTTCGTTTTCTAATACTGTCATTATATACCTTGATCCAAAGCACTTTCAGGAGAGGGTTTGTTAAAAGAGATGAATATTCACCCGAAACACAACACATGATAACATTTCTGTTTTCTGTACTGAATGCGGCTGCAACTTAGTTATTCTAAAATATAATATTAAGGGGAATTATTACATTAAAATATAATATTAATGGGACTTATACGCCAAAATATAATAGTAATTGGACAGTATATCACAACTTATATTTTCAATAACAATAACTATAACGATGACTTTCTTCAACAATATTTTTTCTACATTTTTATAAATTCAGCACACTATAAAAATAAAATTTGCAGCAATAGGGTTTCAAAATTGAAATGCTCTTTAAAGCTTATTACAGAGCAATATGCATATTTTAAATGTTAGAGCTAAACGCTTTTCGACTTTTCCTTAAATCTTAATGAGCAGATAGATTCATGTCAAGGAAAACACTCTCCAGAGAAACTGTTCTTTCAACAAAATTGCACCACACAGAAAATGCCCATACTTCAAAATACTACTAAAATAACATTGGTCAATATGGACTATGGGGTCAATATGGAATGGGGAGCTAAAATAAACTATATGCTCAATTAGTTATCCTCCTAATCCTTAACTTCCAGTTAGAATTGAATGCTATGTTTTGCTGAAATAACCTTTCTTCAATAGTAAGTTGCAGAAATGGTAAAGGTTTTCCATTATTCAATGACGATTAAAATTATTTGCAACGTATCATCTATTCTAAAGAATTACGAGTTTTATTTTCTAAAAATATCCTTTCAAAAAATTTCAAAGGATTGGATTTTCAAACAATTCAAGAGGAAACATTGTTAATTTGATTTTCAGAAGCATATTTTAGTTTAATAACAAAATCATTAAATGCCTTATTTCATATTGATGTGCTGTCTTAGCAAATATATTGACTATTTCAGATATTTCCTTTTATATTATTATACTTCTGCATAAAACAGAGCGGTGCAAATTTTCCACAAGAAATGCCAAAGTAAAAATATAGTCACGATAAAATGATGAGAAGTTCTTAGAAAATTAATTGCACATTACAAATAAAATTAAAAATAAGGAAACTAAAATATAAAATATTTAAACGTAATTACCCTATGTAAGCAACCAGCTGAACAATTGGTACAATTACATTGCCTTATGGGACTTTAATAAAGCATCTTTAATTTGGAGCTATAACAAAAATATCACGACTACGGTTTTTCAGCAATGATTCGTTTGATACAATTAGATTTTTTTTTCAACTCTTATTTGATATTTTTCGCATTTAGAATCATTAACTAAAAATTACCAGAGGCGGATTTCCGTTGCCACTCTGATTCATAACAAAGTAACACAACTACTAAGCTTTGGTGTGCGATATTCTTCAACATTAGTAATAATATCATTCGTGACTATTTTCTTCGCTAATACCACCATTTTTTGCTTATGTTGAGTATTCCTATTAAATGAATATTTGACAATATCCTAATTGGTCTATCGTACTCAAACTTTAATAGTTAATAAACATATAGTTACATCATATCACAAAACAGTTACTTAAAATAAGCTGAAAGGCACTTAACGCTGCCCTGGTCTCAATTTTAATCAGTATATTCTTATTTTCACTACCGTAAACTTTAGTTTTGTGAGTACCACCATATGCCTTCCCCTCCCTCCCCCGACACTTTAGCACAGATTTAACACGAAGACTTTCCGGGGTTTGCTTTGGTACTTCCTGACGTCATTGCTCTCTTTTACATCGCGTGGTTTCGTTACCATGCAAACTGTTCGCTGCCGGGTCTCACTTTTAATCTGTGTACCTGATTTTTATTTCTATAAAAGTTAGTTTGGTAAGTAACCCCCCCCCCCGACCATTTTGCACTGATTTAATAAGAATAATTGCACTGCAACGTGAGCTCTCATAGCCCGTGGCTTCGCTTCTAAACTAAACTATCCAGATTTTTATTGCCGTTTTGGGAGATTTTGCTGTCCTGATGGTTACCGCGATACTTAACCGCATGGTCCAAATTTCCTACACGGCTTCCACGTGTGTGGTTGGTTAAAAAACATGTTCCTACTTGGTCCGTGGTTTTGTTTGTACACAAAACTGTCACTGTCCGGGTCTTATTTTTAATATCTAAAATTTTTTTATTACACTAAAAGATAACTTTTTTGAGTACCCCCCTCCCCCCAATATTTTAGCACATATTCAGCATGAAAAATTACCTGTGTTGCAAAGGTCATTGCTCAGATCAGTATGAGCTCTCATATCCTGTGGCTTCGCTGCAAACTACAGATGTTTTGGTATTCTGTGGTTCGCGACTTTCAGGAAGTTTCCTACTAAATGGTACATATTGCAACAAAGGTTTCAGTAGTCGTTGGTGTGAGAATGAAATTGAGACGTTGTGTGATTATGTCGTCCAGCTGTAAGTTGAAAATGCCTGTCTTCTTTTGTTGCATTGCCCTTGAGCTACTCCTTGAAATACTATTCATCTACATAACCTGGGCTATAAAAGATCTCACATAGAGCCATCTGGTGACATCTACTTGTGATTTTTTTTAATTCGTTAAATCGGCGACAATCTCAAATTTTTTAACAAAATGTCAATATTCCACATACTCGAGACAATCACCTTTCAGATAACAGATATTGACCTTTCCGCCAACAGACTATGGAAAGTTTCGTTGAAACATCGAATGTTTCAAAGATGATTCGAAAGTACTTTCCAAGGTAAGGCGAGATGCATGTGTGCATGCGCGAGCATTATATGTGGACATCGTATTCAACGATTTTACATACCAGTTGCAGCATATTATGGTTGCGTTTTATTGACGACATTTTGAACTATTTATTGATTATTTCGATATATGTACAATGAGCAAAACTTGCTAAAATCATTAATTTATAAGAATATTTTATTCTTCATCCCCTTAGATATCACAAGGCAACACAGAAAAAGGCTTTGAAATGAAAATAGCCAATCTTTACTGATTTCGAGGTGCTGAACACGAAAATGACAATAAAATTTGTCGATTGGCTCTTGTTTAGGAGAGACAGAGATGGTCATATATAAACGACTCAGTCTGCATTGAGTATATAGATAACCATTTTGCAACACTGTATTTTAAACTCCAGATTGCAACATATTGCATTGTATTGCATCAGCCCGACATACACAAAACCCCCCGGAGGTATTGCATCATTATCTGATGCAATGTAGATAAGTCATGACATCGCAGACAAAAGATGATGCAATCATTAGTTGTAAGCGATGTCTCGTTGGGTGAACTAGTCTTTTGAGCGACTCCCATTTATCCCTGAGTTATAAATAAAACACAAGTGATCCTTGCAGCTTTCATCCAGCAGTAGCAATGCCTCGTAACTGTGTTAATAGTGAAGATATATTTTGTTAAATTTACAGGGAAATTTACACAATTTACAGGAATTTACAGGGAAGTGACGTTTGCAAACAGAAAAGGGCCATCACTCCAATAGTGAAAGCGGCGTATGTGTTTTATTTTGGATGCAAGATTTGGGACCAGGCCTTGTCCTGGTCCCCACACATATGCTGCAGTACATGTGCAAGAAATCTTCCGAAGTGATTGAAAGGTAAAAATAAGTGGCGACCTTTTGCTGTTCCTATGGTTTTTAAGAGAGCCAAGCAATCACGCAAATGACTGTTACTCCTGCATGGTTCTACCTGTTTCTGGAGGCATAACAAGGAAAAAGAAGTGGACAACAGAGTGCCCAAATATACAGTCTGTTCTCTGACCAGTTCTGCACGGTTTAGGCCTTCCCATTCCCGAACTTCCAAAAGAATATTCCATCGATTCAGCTGATGAGGTGGGAGGTGAACCGGCTCGGGTTCTCTGCAGCCTTTGATGTCTAATGATGATCCACACATCTGCCACAGTGCGTCATCTGCGCCACACATTCTCACCCAAGAAGAAATGAACGATCTTTTTCATGATCTGGAGCTGTCCAAGGCCAAAGCAGAGTTATTTCGATCAAGACTTAAACAATGTAAGAGTTAAACCATCTTAAAACAAGACTTAAACAATCTTCTCAAGGAAAATGTCCGAGTGACTTCGTTTCAAACTCGTCATGAGAAGTTTGCACCTTACTTCAGAGAGGAAGATGACCTTGTGTTCTGCTCCGATGTAGATGGCCTGATGAATTCCTTTGGAATCAAACATGACCCTCAGGAATGGCGACTATTCATAGACTCCACGAAATTAAGTTTCTGCATAATCTGTTGCTGCTATTAATAACGGTGTTGCTGCATAATTGAAATCGACTTCCATCCATTCCGGTCGGACACATTGTCTACATGAAAGACACCTATGACAACCTAAAACAACTGTTGAACTGTCTTCAATGCAGCAAGTGTGGCTGGCATCTCTGTTGTGACTTGAAGGTAGTGGCTCTGTTGATGGGTCTGCAGCTGGGATATACGAAATACTGCTATTTCTTATGTGAATGGGACAGCCGAGCAAAGACTGCACTATGTAAAGAGAAACTGGTCTCAGAGGAAATCTCTGAAGGTCGGAGAAGAATTTGGAACACCCAGCACTGACAGAAACGAACAAAATCCTGCCACTGTCCATACACATCAAACTCAGTGTGATGAAAAACTTCGTATAAGCCATGGAACGAACTGCATCAGCTTTCAAGCACTTGGTTGACAAATTCCCTCGACTCAGCGAAGCGAAAATTAAAGAAGGAATTTTTGTGGGTTCTTAGATCTGTGAGCTGTTCAGAGACCAGATTTTCGACAACCTGCTTCGGGGTGACGAGAAAAAGGCTTGGGACGCGTTTCTTCTGGTGTCAACTAAATTCTCGGGCAGACAAGTACAAAAAACCAGTTAAGGACATGTCTGTATAACAAACTTGGCTGCAATATGTCCTTAAAGATCCACTTTCTTGATTCCCACTTAGATTTCTTCCCCGATAAGCACGGTGGCATAATAACAAGCCCCATAAGCACGTAAGCATGAGCACGCTGAACGTTTTCACCAGGACATTGTAACGATGTTGAAACGATACCAGGGAAACTGGTCCACTTCAATGTTGGCTGACTACTATTGGACGCTCGCCAGAGATCATCCTGAGCAGCTGTACAAGCAACGGGAAAAGCGACGTCAGAAGTAGAAGCGGAGTTTTACCGATACATGTCATATGTGCGTATTATTCTATTACCTAAGAAACTAGTGCGGATTTGTCAGAAATCGTAGCCAGTTTTGCATTTACATTGTCAAATTCGTGTTCAGCACCTTGAAATCTTTAAGAAATGGCTACTTTTAACTCAGAGGCATGACGTTTATGAAAATTAGTTGCCCGGTGTATTCATGGAGCATAACTCTCCAACAATTAACTTATTTTCTTCTTGTAAATGATCATAAGTATATAACACATGAAATTATGAAATAAAGCAAAATAAACATATGAAATGTAATTTAAAATTACTGAATAAATACCATGGAATTTAAATTACACGCTTTGTTTTGTTTCTTTCAATATTTTTGCCAAGGGGTGAAAATTCGTCTAGGCTGCAAAAAACAACGTCGCTATAGAATTAAGGCAACGCATTCAAGTAGGAAAAATACTATAATGCATGCAAAATCAAAAGTTCAAACACAATAAGGCGAACCGTACTTTCTAACATTCTAAATATATCTGCATTTCTAAAAGCATCTGCAGTCAGAGAACATTGATAAAAAAGCAAATTTTCGAGATAGAAACCCTTAAAATGTATGATTCCTCTGTTGTACCTCTAATAAAAAATCTCGACAACCATTTTTCCCCTGCGAGTGCAATACGTTTTGTACAATTCGTACAAGAAAATAAGGTACTCTTCACGAACGCATGCTCTAGATTTTTAAAGAAAAGTTTACGTATTTTGTGCAAACCCGTTTGGGAATAATGAGTTTTACATATATATTAACAGTCATGATATAATCGTATAAATATAAAAAGTTCTTTACTAATTCTTAGCATACAAAGGAAATTAAATAATATAAAACGCATGAAATATTTTTCCTAAAACAAAACTTATGATCATCCTACTCAGATTTAAAAAAGTTAGTTACATTAATGTTTAACTCAATTGTCTTAAAATACAATATATTTTTAAATTAAATTCTGACTGTGAATCACAGTGAATTAAAAATCTATCCAGAAGAAACCATTATCTTATCAGAAGCAGGTGTTACCAAAAAGAATTAGAGCTTAAAAATGCTTTTTCAATGAAAACAAAAAAAAGTGTCTTTCTAGATAAATAGATAAATAATTTTTAAATGAAAACTGAAAAGTATTTAATACATAAATACTTTAAAAAGATAAAATCCAAAAGGAATTATCAATGTTCAAAATGATGTTTCAATGATTCAAAAAAAAAAAGAAAAAGAAAACAATTTTGTTTTCGGTAATTTGAGCAAATTCTGATATTATTGAATATTTAACGTGTTAAAACGTTTTTATGTGTATATACCTATTTCTCCACACTCTCCATAGATCCTTAAAAGTCTCGGCAATAATTTTGTTCTTCTGTTTCCTTTTCCCCATAGATTTAAACATCTATGGATTGCTGCCGAGACTTTTAAGGATCTATGAAGAGTGTGGAGAAATAGGTGTCTACACCTAAAGACTAATATAAAATTAGGCTGTATAACAGTTTGGTTCTTTCTAAGGTTAGTTATGATAGTGAAACATGGACCCTTTGTAAGCAGGATAACAAGAGAAACTATGTACTTTTGATTCTAGATGCTGACGGAGTATCTTGGGCATTACGTGATTTGATTCTGTAAATAATGTTAAGGTTAGGCAAAGGAGTCGGCAACCTCCTTTGACCAACATTTTGTGCAAGATCATTGCCTAAAGTGCCTCTGTCTACTGCTGATGAGAATGAATTTCATGCTGAACATCCCTATTGATACTGTTACGACAGATGAACGTGCTGCAGTGACTTCATAAAAAAACGTGACAAGAACGCTCGCATATACTTGTGCCTGAGATTTTTACAACAAACGAATTTGAATGTAGAATCGACCTAAAAAAGAGAATAATAGAATTTCAGTGCTGGAATTGAAGAGATCTAGAAAGGAGGTATAGAATACCTGAGAAAACAAGAGTACATATGTACTTTTATAAGGTGTGTGCGCAGGTGATTGTTATGTTTTACTAGTATAATAAATCTAGTGAGTTAGCACAAATAAAAGGATTCTTTACGCCTGAAGTGAAGAAATTCAAGAGACTTGGCAATCAAAATGAAGAGGTGATAATTCGCTCCAGCAGACAGAGCCGGTCTTAATTGTTCTGTAAAAAAAGGTTATTAATTTATGTACGATGGGAGTTAGTTTGCTTATAAGTTATTTCATCCATATTTTTGTAATAATTTACATTGTATTGAAATTTGTATTGTAAAAATATACTTATTATACTCATCCTCAGTGTCCATCCATTTAAATTTGCAACAGTATCATCATTCGTTCTTCTCCAAGATTGTACTAGGGAGGTCCAAACACTTCTTGACATGTATCTGTAGAAGAAAACCCACTGTTTTAAAACCATTATTTCAAACTCATTTGTACATACCTCAACAACACTTCTACTATCATTACAAGTACCCCTATCCAGCATCTATTCAGACATCTATGCCAATTCTAGGACTGTGGGTGCTACTCCTTTGGGGAATACTCCCAACTCTGAATGAGCACATTTTGCAAGGTTTTCCATCCTTGAAATAAGTTTTCCCTTTTTAATTTGTGGAAACAATCGAAAATTGAATAATGCAAGATCGGATGAATATGCAGCATGGGGTAGCTGTTTGGTTTTTTCCTGCTTCAGATAGACCATAACTTGCCGGATTTTGTGAACACGGCATTGTCAGGAACGAGAATCCTTGGCACACCTCTTGTTGGACGACGTTACTTCATCTCCTTGAATTTCTTGGGCAAAAAATGATGGTGTAGCATTAGCCATTTATAATCATTTTTCAGGTAAGGTGTCCACAGCTACCACTCCTTGGGAATTGAAAAAAATTGCCAACATAATCTTCCTTGAGGGAAGTTCTTTCCAGAGAATTTGGAGACGTGGTTCATCTTCCGCAACCCAAACGTAGTTGTTGATCTTTCTCGGAGTTGTATAGTAATAAATCCACGTCTCATTACCTGTGACAATGTCTGTTAACTGTTTGGGTCCACTAGGTTCAAACATTGCCTGCAATAATCGACTCTAGCCCTTTTTTGCTGTTCTATCAGTTTGTGAGGTACCCATTTGGCACATATGTTTCGGAACTTTAAATTTTGATGAATAATTGTTTACACACTGCTAATCGATACACTGACATCTAAACATATTACCTGAACGGGGATGTGTGGTTTCCTTAATGAGTTCACGAACAGCAGCGGTAAGTGTCTCGTTCATGGCGATCTTCGGTCTTTCTACTTGAGGGAGGTCTTCGAAGCTGTGCCGCCCTTCTCGGAATTTTCGTTTCATGCCGTAACCGTGCCATATGAACAAGTATGATTCATATATACTTGTGATAAATCCGCATCAATTTGTTTCGCGTTTTCTGAAAACTGCATCCTTATGAAAATGCAAAATCTTTCTCTCCCGTTTTTGGTAGAGTCCATAGCAATAAACCCACAGATTTGGCAAATCGAATTTTTCGCGCAACCAGCGAAGAGAGAAATGATGATATGGATATTTTAACACGTAGCGACAATCTTTCAAAGAAGTCGGAGCTTATTAACTTCGGAGGAACGAGTGCAATTCTACAGACAGGTGTCAAGAACTTTTGGAATGCCCCGCGTATACTTATCCTAGTCCTCCTTCTCCAAAGGCAGATACAGTGCCATTATGTATTCCATCAATATTTCAATAGCGATACTGTACTTTTTACTTTATTCGAATTCATTTGTTTTATTTTTACTAAAGAAAAATATGTCGTTCCTAGGATAATTTTAATTTTAAATATTATTCTAGTCTTAAGTCCGAAATTTAATTTTATTTCTAATTTTTAAATGTCAAATATACTGTGCACAGTTATTACTTTAATGCACTTTGTTTTCCAAAATTTCTCGAATACACTAAAATTAATAAATTACGTAAAGTTATTAAACTCTTCATTGTAATATATATTTAATAACTCATCATTCGGGCGGTTTCGGGAAACCACAATGTTTCGGAACTAGATATATGAAATAGCTCACTTTTCGATTTATTTTCTAGAAACTTCCTTTTGTGTTTTCCATGAATCACCTGTTTCCTAACTAGGAGAACCAGATATATGAAATAGTTCTGCTCTTGTGCCTTTTCAATAAGCCACCAGTTCCGTAACTAGGAGAAACATAATATATCGAATAGTTCTCCTTTTGTGCGTTTTCCATGAATCACCTGTTTCCTAACTAGGAGAACCAGATATGTGGAATATCTCTCCTTTTGGGCGTTTCCGATGAATCACCTGCTTCCTAACTAGGAGAATCGGATATATTAAATAGCCCTCCTGGTGCGCATTTTCCAGGAACCTCCTGTCCCGTGACTAGGAGAAATAGTTGTAGTTGGAATAAGTAAATAAAAAACAAAAAAAAAGGAAAATCGGAGTAAAGAAACAAAACCAGAAAGCGTTAAATATTCAGTAATCTCAGAATTTGCTAAAATTGCTGAAAACAAAATTGTATTTTTTTTCAATCAAAGGAATTTCTCTTCACAGTCTTTCTGAGTTAAATAAATATTGTAAACATTGATAATATCTTTTTGATTTTAGCTTTTGAAAGTATTTAGGTAGAAATACACTTTTTTTGGTTTTCACTTAAAAATTATTTATATAGAAAGACACTTTTTTTTTGCTGCAGAGACTTTTAAGAATTTATGGAGAGGGATCTATGGATTGCTTAAGAACATCTCTAAAATGCTCAGCCTACCTAGCCATCACAGAATCCTCACCTTCAACAACTTCAATGTTTATCCCTCAATCCCTGTGTACCTGTCTGTTTCTTCCCGCATAGAACATTAACAAAGTGGTACAACCCCTTACTGTTATGCTATCTAACTGCCTCCTCTGCATCGTTAGCCAAGCTATCAAGCCAAAGATTCTTATTAGCTGTTAACTGATCCTATACACGTTGATTAAGCTCATTGTAATGTAGTCTGCTAGGACTAGTAGGGTGTTGATTCATATTAATCCAGCACTTTTTTCTTTCAGAAATACGTTCCATAGCCTAATCAATGAAATAATTTTTTTCTTCTTTCGCAAAAGAGTATTTTGGTTTCAAGAAAAGCCTGTTTACATTGATCCCATTCTTTCTCAATTTCGGCAGCAAGCAAACTACTATTGTCACAATGTCACATAGCCTATCATGTCATGCTTTGACTCTATTGGATCGTTCTGACCTTCAGTGCATACATACATACATACATACATATATACAAGCAAAATCCATTAAAAAAATCAATTTCAATACTGATATTTAAGATTCTAGATATAAAGTTCATAAAATAGAGAATGTTTATGAAATACAATTATATTATTAAGGTGGAGGATTACAATAAATAATGGGCAATAGAAGAATGAGAAAAAATTTGACCATTTCTTGATCTATTTAAACCTAGTGTATTTTAACCCTAAAATAATAATCCTAACAGAAATTTGGATAGCTGATGATGAATTGCAATTATATACGATACCTGATTATAAAATACATCATAAATGTCAAAATCAAATGAGATCTGGAGGGCTAATTATTTTTCTGAAAGAATATATTACAGTATTTGAAATTAATACTAATTTTGTTAGTGCTGATAAGCTGGAATTTAAATTTAAACTGAATAATTTAATTTTTATATTAATAGCGTTTTATAGACTACATTCATACACTAAGCAAATTTTTATTAATGAATTAGAAAATAAATTAGAAACTGTTAATAATAATGTTATATTATTAGGAAATTTTAACATTGACTTAAAAGGTAATGATAGTATTACACATGAATATTTTAGAGTAATTCTGTCAAATGATTTTAGACAATGTCATAAGGAAATTACTAGAGAAGAACCAAAAACATGTCTTGATCATATATGTATCAGAAGTATCGCTGCATATAATGTAAATACTTATATCATTAAGCTGCACATTGCTGATCATTATTTCATAGGTTTAAACATTCAGTCCGAAATGAATAAAAATATAGATAGTTTAAAAGAAATACGTAAGATAAATTTTACAAAACTTAAGAAATTTTTGAAGGACAAAGACTGGAATGAAGTTAAAATAGAAAAAGATGCAATAAATATTTCAAAATGTTTTTATTACAATTAAAATTTTAATTGAAAATTCAAATTACACTATGCAATTAAAACGAAAACAAAATAAATTGAAACCTTGGATGGCAGATGGACTTATACGATCTATTAAAAAAAGAAATAATTTATACAAATTACGGAAAATTCAGCCTTTTAATACTGATTTAAATACTTATTTTAAAAAGTATCGAAATTTACTACTAAAATTGATCAGAGAAGCAAAGTCAAATTATTACACCAAAAGATTATTAGACAAATATGGCAATGCAAAGCAACAATGGAATATAATAAATGAATTATCTGGAAGGAAGCAACATATACAAATGATTCCAATAGAAATAAAAATAAATAATACTATTTATTCTTCTATTGATAATCCGATTCTATTAGCTGAAAGGTTTAATAATTATTTTACGGAAATAATAGAAAACTTTATAACCGAAATTCCAGACTACTTTGAACAGGAAAAGGATAGGATATCTGTTTCAGTGAATTCGATTTTCCTAGATTACTTAACAGAATACGAAATTAATGAAGTAATTTCTTCTTTGCAAATAGGAAAGGCGACGGGAGCAGGTTGCATATCTGTGGAGATAATTAAAGAAATCAGAAATAATATTTCTGCTATTTTATGTCATCTCTATAATTTATCTTTGCATTCTGAATATTTTCCAACAATTCTTAAAAATTCAACTATGATACCTGTTTACAAAGGTGGAGAACATTTAGATATTAATAATTACAGAACAATAGATTTATTGTCAGTATTTTCAAAAATATTTGAAAAGCGAGTTAAAAATAGACTTTTAAATTTTCTTGTCAGAATTATTTTTTTTTCAAAAAATCAGTTTGGTTTTAGGAGAGGCATTGAAACGGAAGATGCTATATTAAAAATAACATATTCAATCTACAGTACAGTAAATAAAAATTTAAAAACAGCAGTAATATTTTTGGATATAAAGAAAGCATTTGACTCAGTTTCACATGACATATTATTGTATAAACTTTAGAAAGCAGGAGTTCGAGGAATAATTTTATTATGGTTTCAGACTTATTTAAAAAATAGAACTCAAAAGGTTAAAATAGGGAATTTTTACAGTGGTGAAAAGATAATTAAATATGGTGTTCCACAAGGGTCTGTATTAGGTCCAATATTATTTAATATTTTTATAAATGATCTTTGTAACCTGGAACTAGAAGGAGATTTAATATCTTTTGCTGATGATACTGCTCTGATATATATAGCAACTACTGAAAATATTTTGATTGAAAAAGGAAATCAAGATTTATGGAAAATCAGAAAATGGTTTATGAATATTAAGTTGTTTCTAAATGTTGAAAAAACGAAATATATATATATTCGATTGAGAAAAAAATCAAAGAGATAATTTGAAATGAAATTGTTTTATCATATACTTCAATGTATCGGTACTGGTTGTTCATGCAAGCCACTAGAAGTGTTGAGTGCTATAAATACTTAGGAGTACATACTGATAGTAAACTAACTTGGAATAAACATATTGATACTTTAATAAGAAGACTTAATACAATATTGCCACAATTATTTTTAATCAGAAATTTTATAAATGTTACACTTTTAAAACTAATTTATAATGCATGGGTTAAATCTCACTTAACATATGGATTACTTTCTTGGGGTGGAGTATATCACAGCAATATTAAACCATTAATTACAGCTCAAAATAGAATAATCAGATGCATTTTAAGGAAAAGAAGATAGATAGTGTTAGACACTTTTATGGTGAATTGCATATATTACCTTTAAAAAAATTATACATATACAATATCATTATATATCTTGAAAAACACTGGATTGAAAGTGATATTAGACATATAAATTATAATACAAGATTAGCTCAACACGTTAATCTTACTTTACCTCTTCCTAAAAAAACCATTATACAAAAACATTATATATATATATATATTTAGCACCAAAAATATTTAATAATTTACCTGGTAATCTTAAAAATGAAACAAACTTTCACTCTTTTAAAAATAAGTTGAAAATCTGAATTTTTGAATATGATGATACTGAAAAACTTTAAAAATTGTTAATAATCGTTATTTTGGTAGTTATAGATTTTGTTTTTGAATTTCTGTCTTTATTATTTTGAATATAGAATGGAGAATGATATCACATCTACAAATTTTGTATTAAATTGTTGCCTCTTTCATAATGTTTTACCATATTGTACAAACCTACATGCGAGCTATTTCAACTCTTGTGGTTATTTTCAATGTTCCTATTGTTAAATACATATTTTTCGAAAATATATTGTGCAAAATTATTTATATGAAATGTAACTTGTCTGTACAATGAGTATAAAGGTCTATATCTATGTCTAAAATCCTCATGCAGACATGGGCAACGGAGGTCCAACCAGACTGTGCAATGTTCCTCCCCAGACGTGTCTGTTCTGAGCTACTGCTGCATTTGGCCACTCTAGGTCAATTCTAGCAGTCCTGTTTGACATTGTCTGCTCATCGTTTTCCAGATCTCCCCATTTTTCTGAAACCCTTAGGCACACTGTTCATAATCCTGTTTGCCAATCTGCAACTATGCATACAAATAACATGGCCAAACAATCGCAGTCTCTCTCTGCACAATATGCCGCGATCCCGGCAGCAATCCCTATTCATCTGAATCCTGGCAGCAATCCCTATTCTCTCTGCACAATATGCTGCTCAAAAGAGGTTGATGACTCCTTTTCTAACCTCATCGTTACTTACAAAGTCGAACCAACATGAAGTTTCTTGTTATCTTGCTTACAAAGAGTCCATGTTTCTCTACCATAACTCACCTTATAAATAATTTGGTTCTTAGAAAGAACCAAATTATTATACAGCCTAATTTTTGTCTTTAAGTTTACACGCCTATTTTTCCACACTCTCCATAGATTTTTAAAAGTTCCAGCGGCAATCCCTATTTTTCTATTTATCTCATGCCGCACATCACTGTTACATAGCTCCCAATATAATTAAACTGAGATATTTGCTCAAGAGAGCAGCCATTCAAGGCACCTGAAGCAATATCTGCCTGACCAATTTTCGTCACTTTAGTTTTTTTCTCTGTTTATTTTCGTCACTCTAGTTTTTTCTCTGTTTATCACCAAACCTACTCTATTACCATTCTCATGAACAGCCCTAATGAAAGAATTCATCACATCAACATCATTAGTCAACAGGGCCAAATCATCTGAATAATATAAATCACAAATTTTAAAATCTCTAGATTATTTAAGGTCAAAACCTTTCCCTTGCAAAGAATTTCGCATAACATAATCAGTTATTGATCAGTTGTTGGCACTTTTGACCATATAATGGTCAGACCCAATTTCGGCTCCCCTGTATATCTGTTATTCCAAACCGAACAAGCCCATTTGCTGTTAATTAAAATATAATCTATCATATTCCTGTACAACCTATCAGAGAAACCCAAATGTATTTATAAATGTCCTGGTGTTTATAGTATATGTTAGTTATTCGTAAAAGATTATGTTTACGTACATGTAGAAGACGCCCCCATTGCCATGTAACTATCAATGCAAAAAAAAAATAACTATCACTAAAACGTTTTCCCGAAGGTCAGAGTCAGCACCAACTTCTACAACAACCATCTAACACAAAAGAAATATCTTCATTCTTTAGAGAATTCAAAGTATCCTGAAGGTGTCCGTAAAACTTATCCTTCTCGTTCTAGTCAGAGTCCTCTGTGGGGGCGTAACAGCAGTTGAAGTATTAGAATTTTGTTCCAAATTTTACTGTAAAAAAATTTCATTAATGCGGTAATATCCTAAAAGAGCATCACTGGTGCGTCTGCTGAGAAACAAACCTTCACCTTGGAGATGCTTTCCATCCCCCTCCCTAAAAACAGAAATTTATAGTTATTTTTAAGTATCTCACCTTTATCTGCCCATCTGGTTTTTGCAAACCAAGAATAGCTAGATTATAATGCTGGAATTCCTGTGTGAGGACATCAAAAGAATAATCTCTCTGTAACGTCTTCATGTTCCACGTACCTGCAGAGAAAAAAATGATTAGTAGGATTTTTGATAAACAAGGTAAGGTTATAGAAGGTGACGATTCTCTCATGGCTAGGTGGGCTGAGCATTTCAGTGATGTTCTAAACAATGTGGTTAGTTCTACTCCCATTGTTTGTAATGATGATAGATGCATTGGCAGCTTTAATGTTGGTCCTATAACACAATCTGAAGTTAGTTTGGCTATCTCTAAACTGAAACTTCATAAATCCCCACGGGTAGATGAAATTACTACAGAAATGCTCAGAGCTGGGAATGTTTTGGTTACCACTTGGATGACTGAAATTTTGAATAACTTTTATGATAAAGGCATGGTTCCTAAAGATTTTACCAGAGCTATTATTATCCCTATTTTCAAAAAAGGTGATCGCAGTTCTTGTGATAACTATAGGGGTATCAGACTACTCTCTGTTCCAGGTAAAGTTCTTTCCATGATTGTGCTTAATAGAATTAAGAATCTGGTTGACAGGCAATTGCGTGATGAGCAATGTGGATTCAGAAGTGGTAGGGGATGTGTAGATCAGATATTTTCACTTAGGCAGATTCTTGAGAAATGTTTAGAGTTTCAGAAACCTTTGGTTGCTAGCTTTGTTGATTTCAAAAAGGCTTTCGACTCTGTTGATTGTCATAATTTGTGGTTGATTGTGAGATCATATGATATACCAGACAAGTTAGTTAACATAATGAAAGCTCTCTATAATAACACTGAGTCATGTGTGAGAGTTGGTAAGTCTTGTAGCAATTGGTTTAGCATTACGTCTGGTGTTCGACAAGGGTGCATTTTGTCTCCTTTTCTCTTTAGTTTGGTTGTTGATTATGTTATGCGAAATTCACTTCGAGGGAAATATTTTGGCCTTAAATGGGCTGGAGATACGAAAATTTCTGATTTAGATTATGCTGATTATTTAGCCCTTTTGGCAAATGATGTTGATGAGATGAACTCTTTAATTCGAGCTGTTGATGAGACTGGTAGTAGAGTAGGTTTGGTTATAAACAGAGAGAAAATTAAAGTGATGAAAATTGGTCAGGCAGGTTGTGATTCAGTTAATCTGAATGGTTGCAGTCTTGAGCAGGTGTCACAGTTTAATTATCTTGGGAGCTATGTAACTGATACTGGTGATGTGCGGCATGAGATTAACAGACGAATAGGTATTGCTGCCGGGACTTTTAAGAATCTATGGAAATTGTGGAGAAATAGGCGTATACACCTAAAGACTTAAATTAGACTGTATAATAATTTGGTTCTTTCTAGGGTTACTTATGGTAGTGATACTTGGACGCTGTGTAAACAAGATAACAGGAAACTAGATGCTTTTGATTCTAGATGCTTACGCAGTATCTTGGGTATTAGGTGGTTTAACTTTGTAACAAATGATGAGGTTAGGCAAAGGAGTCTGCAACCTCCTTTAAGCAGCATATTGTGCAGAGAGAGACTCCGCTGGTTTGGCCATGTTGCCCGTATGGATAATTATAGATTGGCGAATAGGGTTATGAACAGTGTGCCTAGAGGCCTCAGAAGGAGGGGGAGGCCTAGGATGCGATGGGCAGACAATGTCAAACAGGACCTTGTTAGAATTGGTGTGCAGTGGCCGGATGCAGCAGATGTAGCTCAGGACAGATATGCTTGGAGAATTAAACTGCGTGGTCTGGTTGGACCTCCGTAGCCCATGGCTGCTTGAGGATGATGATGATGAGGAGGATTTTTGAAGAAACTAGGTTTATTGAGAGAGGTAGGGCCAACAATATCAAACAGACTTCTGATTGCTGGCATGCGGCAAAGACCAGTTCTCCCATCGCTAAAGGCTGAAACCACCCATGCTAATAGGAACTTCAGGCATTGCCTTTTCAAGTTGACCTTTTCAAGACCATAAACCTGCTGAGACACATCACTCTGGTTTAGGAATAAAGGAATAAGATATAAGGTATCCCCATGCCTCTGTTCCCTTAGAACTGGCAACCCAAAAGGAGAGGCCTTAACACAACAACAAGAAGACCAACTCTTAGGCTGAGAAGTAAACAGAAAACACAGTGGTAGATTCTCCTTCAACAGAGCCCCACCAGTGCACCAAATCCAGGATCAATAATCAAGTTCAAAGTCGTAAACCAATCCAGCTTAGTGGGTATAAACGGTCATGAAGGACCCTGTGCAGTTGAACCACTCCTCAGAAGGGCAGAAAGAAAAAAAGAATATCTCTTTTGAAAGTGCTTTATCCAGGTGCTAGACCTGGCAGGTTCTTTCATCATCTCTGTGGACTGGTACACAGCTCTCCTTCCAGTTCATGCCTAGCTACTAGGTTATGCCTAGCTATTTACAGACTATAAAGTAAAAGCAGCATTAAATAAAATGAAATTTTTCTCGTTTTACTTATTTCAGTAGTTATAAACTTGAGTTCCTCAATATCTCAATAAAAATGTTATTCTAATAATTATTAAATGTTATTGTACATATGCATAATGCAAATTATATTTTATTATAAACAATATGAATTATATCTTTTTATCATTATTGTAGGGCCAAAGAAAATGCCTTAAAAGTTCCGACATTAAATGTTGAACTTACAGCAAGGATAAATAAATAAAAATAAATACCCCCTCAAGCAGCTGCTTGCCACCGAGGTCTGACAGGAGCCTGTCAGTTTATATGCCAAAGTAGAAGATCTGAGAGGATGGCAGGACCTCAGCAGAAAAACAATACGAACATCCATGCCTTATCCGGGGCTCGAACCCAGGTCCCTTAGATCAGTAGTCAAGCGTGCTAACCATTCGGCCATGGGACGGCAAGCAAGGATAGGATAAGTAAAAAAGTTAAAAACCAATGGTTTGTAATGTTATCAAAAAATAAAAAGTTGTTAAATTTCGATATCTAAACAATGCAAAATATATAAAAACGCTGGTTCTTATCTTATGAACGAATAGTTATAAAAGCCAGTTAAAGCATGATAGTTAGGGACTGTTCCAGCAAGGCAAACTTTGTGTGCTCTGTTAGCTGTAAGGCAATGACTTCGGTCTTAGTAGGGCATGTCCTTGTATGAGAAGGCCTGTAAAAGCTAGGAGCTTAGTTTCCAGGATTCTTCTCTACCCTATACGTCGCAAAAGAAAAAAAAAAACAATACTCTGTCATCTGTATAAATTTTGTAATTTTTTTTTAATTTTAACAGAAATATCGAAGTATAAGGAATAAAATAGAAATTTGATAAATATGTGTGTGCGCACTAACAAAATGAGACCCCGGGGAGAAAATTTAACAGCACTGCAGCTCTCGCGGAAGACGGATAGAAACTGTTTGCTTTAGACCACTGGTTCCCATCCTTTTTTGAGCCCAAAATCTCTGTTTAATCAAGTATTATTTCTAAATGCCTCTTTTATCTAGTATTACTTTCAAAGGATCCTTCATGGAAATCAAAATAATTTTCCCAGCATAAAACTAATTGAAAACCTGACTGCCAAAGCTTCCATATTTTCGATTTAACAAAGCCCTAGTGGATATTGTAAAATCGATCCGCGTTGTTGCTCCCCCGTTGAGAACCACTGCACCTACGCACTACAAAATCTTACGAACACCACTAATAAGCGCATACCCTGGGCATTATTTCACTTTCAAATCGTCACTGGAGGCTTCATCCTTTTCTTGAAAACTGTAATGAATATCCCCTCCCGATAACCACATTTAGAATAGATATAAAGAAAATAAAGTATTTATTATCATAATTAACAATAAATATGAAATGTACAGACATTACGTGAGAATACAATATTCTTCTTTCTCTTAAGTTCAAAAAACGGGCTCTCCATTACATTGCAGGCAATCTAACATTTTAGTTCAGATTGCTGCAGCTTCACATGTGCTTAACTAGATTTTAAAATGCCGGATTTTATGTTGCAACATTTCCTGTTGTGCTAGTTAATCAAATCCAGAATCAAAATCATTGAAGTGAGTTTCTACTACTCTGTAATTCATGCCCGACGAGGGAAATGCTGAGGTAATAATTATCTGTACCAATATATATAATAAATATCAAAGGACATGCTGTCAGTAGCGCACAGAAGAGGGTGGAATGGTACATGAGTTTAGTTGCAACTCCATTCGCTGATAATCGAAATCAATTTCAGGTTTATATTCTTCTAATACGTTGATTAAATAGTCTTATTTATCAGTATCAGCATAATGCATGCCAGAAAAATAAAATAAAATAAATTGCAGATGAGAAAATGTTTTGTTATTCCTATGACAAATGTGATTGCATCTAAGCCATAATTTCACAACTATAACTTAACCCTACCGCCTTCCGAAGTTTTTAAGAAAGTTTCCTATTATTTTAAATGTTCCCATTAGTAATATATTATGTATATCCTAAAGCTCTCCCCCCTTCCCTCGCTGGTAGGCCTGACCCTTCTCGACTTCACATCTTCTCTAGTGCAGAGGCTACATCACGTAAACGAAGTAGTCATTGCAAGCAAAAAGACAATGCGCCGAATTGAAAGACCCCTTCCATTTTATAAAGCTCACTTGGTTATTATAGCTCTTCTCCTCAAACGGTTTCACTAGCAGTAGTTGAAAGCGCCAACGACATAAAGCGCTCACCCATTATTATAGTCAGCTGTTTTTTAATGATGGAAAAAAACTTGGGGCAAAATTTAAATACCGAATAAATAATTGCTTAGATTTCATATTTTTCTTACTAATATAAATAAATAAATACCCCCTCAAGTCGCTGCTTGCCACAGAGGTCTGACAGGAGCCTATCAGTTTAATACGCCATAGTAGAAGGTCTGTGAGGATGGCGGGACCTGAGCAGAAAAACAGCACACACATCCATGCCTTGCCCAGGGCTCGAACCCAGGTCCCGTAGATCGGTAGCCAAGCGTGCTAACCACTCGGCCACGGGATAGAGTATTAAATTAAAATAAACTTATTAGAAACAGCAAATTAACACAATTATTCATAGGGAAAATAATCATTTTGCACTTAATTTTAATTCGAAATTACTTAATTCAAATAAATTTCTTTCACTTGAATTCCAGTTCCTTAAAGACCGAAAATATTAATACTTCGCATAGAGTGAAACTACTGAGCAGGACTCTTTCAAAGAAGAGGGTCTGTTCAGCCTCTTCGAAATGGTTATTCTGGAATAGATGATTTCTTCACGATGCCGCAAAGAAAACGTTTAGATTACTCAAAACGACTGAGATCCCCTGAAAGGTTGATGGCTTGTCAATCAAACACGAAGGTGATCGTATTCTTTGATGTCTACACTTCTGTTATCTCAAGGTTAGGCAGCAATTCCAAACAACTCAAATAGTTATCAGAAGAGATACCAAGTGCCTACTAGGGTTACAACCCATCAAGGTCATTGCGATATTGGACTACTGTTCCGACAAAAGAGCAATAGTTTCACCTATATCTTCAAATCTCATAGCATATTAGACACAAGAAGGAAGATATCTGTCTCAACTCTGACTAGAAGTCTGCACAATGCCTTACTCGATGCCCGGCGACTGGATGTATGCTTCCCTTTAACCTCCAGACAAAGACAGACCTGTTTGAAACAGTGTTAATATCACGTGGCCTTAACCGAAGAACAATGGGAACGATGGGAAGAATGTCATGCTCACGGAGGTATAGAGATTATCTCTATACTATGACAGCAGCAGCGGCGAAGCCTATGGAAGCAGTTGAGAAAATGAGATCGTTGATCACTCGTTGATCATTGGCTGATTCAATTATCAGTCACTTCTCAATTAACCCAATGATCTATGATGTATTGTTGATCCTTGACATTATTGGTTAATTGATAACTAACCAGGAATTCGGTAAATCAGCCACCTGCAAGAATCACCGATGTCTCAACTGCACAATCTCAAGGTCTCAAGTAAATTCGTATTTGAAGGGTAGACCACAATTCAAAATAAGAGACGTTTTGAGTGAAAAAAAAAATCAATCAGAGGGTTCTGTCACAGGTTTTGAAAAAAAATATCAGAGGGTTCTGTCACAGGTTTTGAAAAAAAATTCAGAGGGTTCTGTTTTGGACCACAGTTATTTTCAATATATGCGAACGATCTATTGTACACTAAATTCAAAGGTAAGATTATCTCGTTTTCAGATGACACCGCCTTGGTTTACTGTGATAAAACTGATGAACAACTATTAAGCAATATTGCTGCAGATTTAAGAACATTTCAAAATTGGTTCCAAAAAAATAAATTATTAAAAAATGCAAATAAAATGAAATATATATATATATATTTTAATACTGTTAGGGGAAAGTATAGAGATCTTGTAGATTTATTCTGTCACATGAGTGATTGAAAGTTTTTCGAACAAGGTAAAATTGGGTCTCTAAACTGTGCTTGCCCTAGGATTAAAAGTACTAAAATAATAAAATATTTAGGAGTTAATTTCGACTGTTATCTAACCTGGCACGATCATATTAAAAAGTAATGTTAAAAATCAGACAAATAATTCCCAAGATATACCTTAAGAGATATGATGAATATAAAAATTTTCAAAGAACATATATGATGCATTAATCTATTCCAGAACACAGTATGCAATTCTAATTTGGGGTTGGAGCACCTTCATGTTGTTTAAATCAATTGCAGCAATTGCAAAAATATATAGTAAAGATTATGACATTTAAATGAAGTAACGACTCGTCTGAACAAGGTTTCAAAAAACTTGAAATGCCTAAGTAAAAACAAATACACATATAGTGGCTTAAAACCTTTCAACTCACTGATAGATAACATGAAAATTATAAATAATAAAATATATTTCTCTAAAGAACTAAAAATGGTTGTTGAACGGTGGAGATTGGGACTGGTGTTTCATTTATTGTGTTTATTGATGGCACTGAAAATGAGATATGAGTAGTAGGAGATAAGTTTAAATATTTTAGAGGCGGAAATTGCTATGTTTCTGTTTACATATTTATGTATTGATGTACTCAGGACTGCAGGTTACATACGTCTTATAAATATCCACTTGCGTGTTAAATGCTAACTCTTGTGGAACTTGACTATGTATTAGCTATGTATTTCAATATTGTACAAATAAATTGAATAAATTGAAATTGAAAAATCTTTTCTCCCCCAAAAAAAACTTTAACTAAAAGCTTGCTTTATTTTCAACTGAAAATAAAAAATATGTAGGACAAATAAAATTTCTTTTATTTTCAACTTAAAATAAAATTTTTATTAAAATTCGGATCTAGAGAGGAGAGGAAATCATTCTCCCCCTTTTAGAATACTAATAAGGGTAATGGGAGCCAAAAATTCTTAAACTTGTGCATATTCCATGCATTTTTTTATGAAATTTTTTGAAAACCTCTAAAATAAAGGGGGAAATGTTACATTGCAATGAAAATCCAGTTTCACCAGGGGCTTCACCTTTTATGGCCTCCATTTAATACCTTCCCCCCATGACAATATATTTTTTCCTTGATCCAGGCTTAGTCATGAATGTAAAGTAATAAAGTTTTTACATAACTTTGCGAGAATAGCAATTTTAAAACTCTGTTACTAACGATTCGCCTAGCATTTTTATTTCAAATGTGGAGGGAGAGACACAAAATCAATTAGATCCACAAAAATGTAAAATAATTCGGGTTGACCAAAAAATAATACGATAGTTTAAGTATATGTGGTAACAGGTGATCAAAGTAAATTCAGCTGAGGGGGCAAAGCCATTTTTTCGGCAAACCGCAAAAATTTAAGTTGGTCGCTAAAAGTAAGTTTATTTGAAAAAGCAACAAACGTAAGTTCGTTTGTCGTTTGGGTTGACAAAATGTCTTGGTTTTGTGCTGCTGCAACCAGCCCCATAATTTCGTTCAGACAAGTTCATTTGGTGTCTGAGGTCTGACTGTGCTGTCCAGGTTATCATTAGGCAGCTGTGCCGACATCTATATGTTTGATGGCGTTTCTGTGAATGTTTTGAGATATCTGGGTGAAATCCTTGATCCTATGTCAAGTTCTATGGATGATCTCCTCCTAATGTGTGATAATACCCGTTCATACAGAGTAAGACTGATCTAACAATATCGTGAGGAAGAATGCATCTAACGAATTGAATGGCGAGCATTTTCCCCAGATTCCAATCTGATATAACCTTTATGGAATCCTCTGGGAAGATATATTGCTGCCCCATGGCCTTCTCCTCTACCTTCTCTCAGTAAAAGTCGCAAACAGTAGGAGTCACGGGCGCCGTGTCAACTTGGATTGGATTGTTTTACCTCTGAGCGGCACTTTTTTTGCACACCATGGGCTAAATGGCCAGGCCACAAGGACCCCGAAGGCTCAGAGAAGGTTGGGGGAGGGGACCCAGTGGAACAGCTGTTGGGAGACAGATGGTAGCCTCCCGTCCAGGTCATCCAGCGTGTTCTTTAATGTGCACAGGGTATGGCTCTCCCGTACACGGGGCCACGGCTTAACGTCCCATCCGACAGACGGCGGCCTTTTCAAGCCCATCGGTGTCCCCTACTGACCGTGGGCAGGGCGGGGAAATTTTGCGGAGATAAATCTCAACGCTGACCCAGCTGGGACTCGAACCTGGGAACTACAGATTACGAGCCTGGCGCGCTACCGACTGAGCCACCCCCGCCCCTGGATTCTCAATATCATTGTTTGTGGCGACCCAGGATGAAGATTATAAATAGGTTTTGACGAGTGCTGGACTTTACTTTTATAGTATTGTTCAACCCCCACGGTGGATAGTGGTAAACGTGGCATCTCCCGATAGATGTTGTGTAGTCTTTGAATTGCGGAGCATTTGAGTTTTGTCATAAATTATATTACCTTCTCTCAGTATTCTCTTATTTCTCAGGACTTCATTGCCCTTCCATTCCCTAGATCATCTTACAGAGGTCCTGCATATAGTGCTAGAGGAGCACCCATCCCTTATTGACTATAAATGTTGTGTTCAGGGAAACCGCACTTTTACACATAATTCTAATTTTTTTTGTGGTATATGTTTAAATCATTTTAGCCCAAAATTTCATCATTTATCACAATATTATATTTATGTCTACTTGTGACATTTGATTAAATCTATCCAAATATATTTTCGGATATGTAAATTTTACTAGTCTGTGCGTAATGTTTGACGAGCAGTATAATCATATCTCTTGACATGTATAATTTTATACTGAATTGGTATATCTGTACCCAAGAAGGATTGCACTCTCAGTGGTTTCTCTCCTTTGTCCACTGAGATTAGTTTCCATTTTCGAAGCGCAATTTGGACAACATTTGATACAATGAGGTTGTGCATTTGACAGTTTGACGATTTTTATAGATAATATATGATTGATTTATCTGATTGATAAATCTCCATAATGCCTTTTTCTACATTTTGCTAATTCTTCTAAATTTAGGATATTTTGCTTTTTAATGCTGCATAATATAAGCAGTGTCAATTTTAGTTACCTCTATATATTAAACGCCATGATGTTTTTATCGTTTGCTTCCATTCTTACAAATACGGAGCTTTTTATTTAATTCTTATTGGCTTGATATTTTATTTCACAGTATTCTAAATCAGTGCAGTTTTAATGTGCCGAAATCGTTATAAATCTTTGTTTAACATTGTCATTATGAGCAACAAATATTATTACCGTTACAACTCACACTGTTAACAAATTTTTACTTATATAATTGCATTATTTGTAAAAATGCTATGCCTTATTATCTGTTCAACGATATGAAATGCATTGCTGTGCAACTATTCGTTATACCTCTTTGCACCATCAAACAGCTCTGTATCAAGAACAAATAGAACTAAACACGTGCCTTGCCCGACTCTCCGCTGCCGGTTCCATATGTGGGTTTAGGGCAGCGTTTTACCACCGAGCTCCGGGTACGGTGGCAAAGATATTGTTCAGAACAACTTACGAACAAGCTCTTTGAGATCAAACCTATCATAAAACCATGGCAGTCTTGTTACCGCAGGAATCGCAAGGAGGAAGTTGTACTTGCTCGGCTCCACTTAGGTCATTCGTTTATTACTCATTCGTTTCTTGATGGGCGGATGATGTACTTAAGTGTGAGGTTTGCGACACCATTTTAACTATCAAACACATTTTAATCTCATGTCCATGTTTTAACTTCGAACGGCGTTTGTATTTTAAATTTCATAATTTTACGTCCGAGTCCCTTACACTCGGACATTTGTTATCTGATCATTGTTGTTTTAACTCTGTCTGTGAATTTTTACTTTTTACAGGATATTTTAATCGGATATAGTTTTATTCCAATATTTAACCCAGGTCGCTTACACCTGGGTTACTTTTATATTTATAACTTATTTATACATTTGTTTCTTGTTTTAAATTATGTTTATTTTTATTGCTTTACATTCTTAGTATATGTTTGTGGTTTCTTTTAAAATTTGGTTAAGGATTATACGACTTTTATCTTTTTTCTTATGGACATTCGTATGGCGCATTATAGCCTTAGTTGCTAATGCGCCATTAAAACCCAAACAACCAAACCAAATCTTTGGCGCAATATAGCCCTGTTGCTCTTGCGCCAAAAAACCCCAACCAACCAACCAACCAAACCAAATCTTTGGCGCAATATAGCCCTGTTGCTCTTGCGCCAAAAAACCCCAACCAACCAACCAACCAACCAAACACGTGACTTATTTTATCGTGCTTCAATTTCTTAAACGAGTACGTGTTTTGTTCCCTGTAGTAGAAACAATCTGTCTTTTTAAGTGTCTGTCATAAAAGTCGTTGTTCTGGTGGAAAATGGCAGTGTTAAAAAACTACAACCACCATTAATCTAATCGAAGAGATGTTATCTTTATGTGATATAAGGCTAGCAGAACATGGATAGAAAATTTGAAAAAATAAATAAGACAAATGAGAATCTTCTCAATCCTTATGTTTTGGAATGGGGTTTGGCTCATTTGGTACCTTGGCAGGGCTATAATCTAATGTTTCTAAATTCGAGTACCCACTATTCCTGCATTTAGTTAGATTTTCTCAACGAACATCATGCATGACCTCAGTAAGAAGAGTGACAGCGATGTGTTTCTAAAAGCCGCTGTCCATTCGCTGGAACAGTAAGGCGTACCTCGGTGTGCAGAGGAGACATGCCCTCAAATACATTAACGAATACATCATGTACATTTGACGAAAGACTTCCATCGTTCTACTGCAGCTGTTCAGCGAATCCTCTTCTTCTAGCAAGCACTGAGCTCTTAGTGTTTTGTGATCCGGACGTAATCAAAATGTGTCCGCAAAAAATGACGCTTAGTAGATCAACCCCAAAATCCATACGTCCCACATAAATAGATTGAGTTAGATACTCAAAGATTGTCTTATTTGCCCTATGTGCATATGTGAGTGTCTGTATATTTGTATATGTGAGCATCCATTCTCTACTCAGTGTAACTCAGGGTAACTAAAACATCCATAATTATTAGTAAGTATGTAAAGCAACAGTAACCCATGTTTATTACATCCAATACTTTATCAATCAAAAATGTGAATTTAGCTAATCCTGTTAAATATTATTACTATTATATTAATATTAGGCATTTTGTAATACTTTAGCATGCAAATTCGCAATCCAAAAGAGACACTCGACTCTTTTTCATTCCTACCGTTTTGCAAATGTAATGTTACAACTACTCTTTCGGTTACAAAAGATAAACGTAAAAAAAATTTCTCTCTAGGTATTTTTACTTTCTCGTTCTTACAATGCCAATGGTTATTTACCAAAACGTCTTTTGACTTTTATCTGTACCTTTCATCTGTACATAATCTAAATATTAAACAAGACACGTCTTTTGCGAGCCACAAACCATTCTGCCTGGAGCTATGTAAAATGAAGTCGCGGCGAAATTTCGCAAAAACTTTGCCTACATCTATTAACCACTAAGCCACAAGGATACGAAGTTAGTACTGCGCATAAATAAACGTGTATTACATTTTATAAAATGAACGTACATGTAATAATATTTTCTACGGCGACCTTAATTTGTGCTAAAACAACCTAAATTAAATGGTTAAATATTATTCACTTTTTCAATGGAAAGTCAAGAAACATTTTCGTTTGAGCATCCTAAACATGTAACTGAACACGTGTATTCTACGAATATGTCGTACATAGTTTTGTGAATGAAAAATTCAACTTGAAATCAGTTATTGTTTAAATATATATGTAACCTAACGCAAAACTTTTTGCTATACGCATTTTTGTTATAACGCTTCTTCCTGTTTTCTTAACTTTTTTTATCCTTAAGAGTAAGTTTTAACAATAGTCAATTTGATGTTTTATTTATTATGTCGTTTCATTCCTGAGCAGTGTTTTTTGTACACAATGGGCATAAGACCATGTCAGAAGGACTCCAAAGGGCTCAGAGAAGGTTGGGAGAAGAAGATCCACTGTACATTTGTTAGGAGACACATGGAAGCCATCCGCCATTGCCATCCGGCGTATTCTTGAACCTGCACAAAGTATGACTCCCTCCTGCATACGGAGTCAGGGTTTATTTTTTCAAACCAACGACGGCGGCCATTTCAAGCCCATCACTGTCCTCTTTCTTACTGAGGCCAGCGTAGGGATTAGCATAGATAATTCTGAAAGCAGACACAGTTGGGACTCGAACATGGGAATTGCAGATTACGAGCCTGATCCTCTAGCGATTGAGACAACCTTATTCCCGGAGTACGAATTATCAGATGGAGAGTGTAAAAGCGCAGAATCCGTAGTCACTAAATATTTCATCACAAATAGAGTAGACAGTTCTGCAAACAAAATGGCGAAAATGGCAAAATGGCGAAAGTACGTGAACTATTAATGTACAATCACTAATTTTGTGAGTGATGATACTTCTCCAATTTCAAAACGTTTCGCTCATATTCTCTCGGATAGATTATTAGCACATGTGTTTGGGGGAACTTTCTTAACATGCCTTAACCATTTCACGACTAAGGGAAACATTTTTCCCATTTTAAAATTGGTGATTGTCGTATTTAATTATAATCTTATCTGCATTTTTTATACAGAATGTCAAAATTGAACGTATGCCGAACGCAATTACGTAAACGGGAACGTTTAGAAAACAAAAACAGAACTGTCAGGACGCATAATATATGTACTATGTGCAATGTCCATCTTTGCCTCACTACCAAAAGAAATTGCTTCGCAGAATATCATAATTAGCACATCATTTTGTATAGTAATTTTATTTCATAATTTTGTATTATTTTAGTTAACATTTTGTTCCAATAAACCAATAAATAAAAGACATTGCATAATAAGCCTAACTATAATTTGTGCTACCTTTATAGTCCATTGGGAAAAATATTTCCCATAAAATTCCAAAAAAAATACACATTGTTATGTATTTTTCTTATGATTTTTATTTATTTTACGTCTAAACAAACTAAAATAAACAGTTACATACTAATATTTACTCTTAGAAACCTTATGGTCCTGAAAGGATTAAGAGTGAATGTCAAATGGGGATAATATGAGACTGCATAATTCGCTCATTTTTCTCATAGATCAAGGCCACCCATGCATATATATATATATGACCTATTACGAACGAACCAATACACTTATATGTGAACTACACGTAAATATACTCATGAAACAAATCCCACTAGTTCCGCCTGAAGCACTACCAGTATAGGGAAATGCCATATTCACCACTATCTACGGTCAGGAGCAAGACAGTACCATATAGATACAGCTCATCCCCGACTACCCAATGGCGAGCATTACTACAGGAGTAAAGCTCATCCATTGGTCAAAACCTAAATTTAATCTGCGCCCCGGTTAGCAACAAACAAGGATATATAGATCCAAGTTGTCTCAGCTCCCATGGTGGGAACTCTTAGTCGGGCCTGAAATTCGGGGCCCTGTCTGTCCGACCTAACGGACCAATTCAGTCCCTAACGACTCCCCTGAGATGGAGATCTTAGCCTGTCCAACCGGGGCCCAAACCGGCCAGCAGAGCCATCGACCACAATGGGCCCTCAAGCCCCCCCCCCCCCCCCCCACACACACACACCACGTCAAGGTGGTTCCCTATCAGGGGGGTATGTGAACTACATTAATTTCTGTTTTACTGTGACAACCACAGCAAACACGACAAACCCTGATTTTGCCTTTCGACACTACCAGTAAAGAATGCTGTGTACTATCTACTGTCAGGGGCAAGGCTATACCATTATAGATATATCTCATCCCTGACGGTCCTATGGCGAGCAGTCCTATAGTAGGAAAGCTCATGCATTGGGTAAAACTTAATTTACTCCGTTTCCCAGTTAGCCATGAACAAAGATATATAGATCCAAGTTCGCTCGGCTCCCGGGATGGGAACTCTTAGTTGGACCCAGATTTTGAAAAGGGCCCTAGCCTACTAGAGGTACCAAGTCGTTCAGCAGGGCCACGAACTTGCTCCACTGAGCACCTGATGGAGGTCTTGGAACTGCCCAACCGGGCCGCTAAACCAGTCAGCAGTAACATGAACTACAGCAGCAGCATGTGATAGTTATCTGTAATCTCCACTGTTGACACCTTACTGATTACTTTTAAACATTGTTTCTTAAAGTGTGGTCCGCGGCCCTGTAGTAATACTTAGAACAATAAATGCAGGTCCTTAGAAAATGTAGAAATAATCGCATGATCGCGCGAAAGCAGAAAATACGACTGGTATCCACAGATTATTTCATTATTATCTTCTTATGTATTTAAAAGTTAAAAAGTGCACATATAAACACATAACAAACGACTTATTATTTTAAGAATATATATACAGGGTGTCCCTGAATTCATGGCCCAAACGTGAGGGGATGGAGTACACACCGAACCTACCAATATTCGTCATAGATTATACTCCCGCAAACACAGCCCGGTACCGGTAGCAGAAGCAGACGAGGGTGCACGGCTTAAAAGCGTTAGATCGGCCAAACCCCAGCATTCTCAGCCACCGATGTGCGCGACAAGCCCGGTGTTTACGAGCACGTACGCCGATCACTATTCCGCCGTTGTGCCGCCTGTATCAAAGTTGATGGGCAGACGTTTGAGCATTTGTTGTAATGATCTCCAATAAATGTCACTCTGGAAACCTCTGTGTCTGTCCTTCATTTCCGACTCCTCACTGCATTTGTGGCAGCACATTCTATGACGAATATTGGTGGGTTCGGTGTGTACTACCATCCTCTCACGTTTGGGCCATGAATTCAGGGACATCCTGCATAGAGTGAAAATTTGTTTTTCTTTTCTGTTTTTTTTATCTGTGTTTATATTTTTGTGGCGGCAAACAGCACACAAAAAATAAAAAGCGGTCCACTGCTATGAAAAGTGTGGGTAACCCTATGTTAGAGAATAACATGTTATTGATGGGAAAATGTACGAGGGTCAATCAGAAAGTAAGGTCCCATATTTAAAAAAAAAATCAATATTTACTCTACAGCATTGTTACTTGTACAACATATAGGTAGATCATTTAGGAACATAATTTTATTTTTCTTTATGATCACCGTTAAGCTCAATTGTCTTGCACCATCTCAGAATAAAGAGAAATTAGAAAAAAAAACTACCCGTGCATAAGAATACAAGTAAAGGCATTTCTAGCTTTTATAAAATTGTATGATAATAGGATTTACACTGGGAAAACATTTCGCTGGTGGCACCCTTTGGAGATCATCACGGCATCCCAGTTGAGAATCACAGCTCTATGGTTCACTGTGATGGTAATTGTGAAGGTCGGCGTGTTGTATTTTGCAGATGTCTGCTTAGCACACCTACCAACCGTGTTTCATTCAATAGCATCGACCCCATACAGAATCTGGCATCTCATGTGGATATTTACAAGTCTCCTTTTCACACACCAAAAATTCATTAATATCATATTATTTTGACCGATGTTCATGAGGGCTGTCATGTTTGGTTAATTACTATAACAACGTATTTATGATAAGGAAAATGTGGGAAGGGTGTATCTTTATATTGTACATGTAAGAATACTGTAGAATGAATATTGATATGGAAAAATAAATTGTCTATTACATTCCGAGTGATTCTCGTACTTAATAGATATCCAAATCATATATTTTGTCTACGATACCCCCAATATTGTTCGTTTATGTACAAAAGGTATAAGTGAACATTTGGAAAATTGTACATGATATGATTATATGTGTATTATATCATTCAAATTTTCTTATTATTATTGCTTATAAATCAAAAACAGAAAGTTCCATTAAGCCTATGGTTCTGCATTGTACGAAACGAAGCCCATGACAAACAATAGGCAGAAAACAAAAAATATAATATACAAAAAAGATGAAACATTTGGGAATAACCACAATTCATAATTATTAAAAGAAAATTGGAAATTAAACCATTCTACTGCCATGGCAAAAAAAATTTCGTTTCCACCTTACTGAGAGGAACAAATAGTATTCCACTCTTTACCAATGGCAACAAAACTGGGAGAACAGTAGCTACCAACGATTTCACAAGAAATTAATCATGTAATTCAACGAGGGTTTAGAAATGTACTTTAACTACATTTGGACACAAATTGCAGCAACCCCAGTATGGCTATAAAACAGCACATGAATCGACATTAACTACATTTAGGGTTATTGAAGAAAGGTATTTCGGTCTATATGATACTGTTGTGATGGATCGTCGAAGATGAAAGTGTGAAATTTAAATATAAAGATAATTGCATTCCATCTGTAAAGTTAGACGTAATGCTGCATATTTTTTATATTTTTAAATAATAATTATTTATTTATTCTCAATGTATCGAATGAAAAGTAAATACACAAATCATAGGCACATGTACTATTCATAAAACATACAATTTTTTTTCCTTAAATATCTCGGGAAAAAATCCAAACAGAAAAATGAAAACCGGAAAAAGAAACTATGATTGTTTGCATATTCAATACCAAGGGACAAATTAATTGCCGTCCAGGTATTAGAAAAAAAATACTACCATAGTTTGAACTTTAAGGGAAAAAATAAATCTGAAAGCAACACCAGAACTATAAGAGGTAAAAATTTCGCCAAAATATAAAATAATGTAAATCGTTAACTGAAGAGGTGTTCGAAATCTTGAATACAAAATACACATTTCTTTAACCCTTTTTTATATTTAATGGGATTTATTTCCGCTCTTAATTGAATCTCATTGTAAGTTATTAAAAATTTTAGGAACGAAAGAAATAAATTGTCTTTTCATAATATTTTAGAAGGTTTATGCATTGGAGTACAAGGTGTTTTGACGTACATGAAATAAAAGGTCACAACTTCTAGAATCATAAGATAAATACAAATGAACAATAATCACAGGAAATGCTAATTTTAAATATAATCTGCTAATAAAATAAAAATGATCAGTATTTAACTAACATCACAGTTGAAAAGGTTTTAATGTTAAAAACAGGTGTATAAATTTTTATGAATATGAAAATGCTTTAAGCTTTTTGAGACATAAAATTAATTTTTTGGAAGAAATTTTAAAGATTTGTGCTTTTGGTTGCACTTCTAAAGCCGGAAAAGTGCTAAATGACGAGAAAAAATGATCCATAAGTGAGCGATCCTGAAATCAAAATACTATAAAATGTTTTACTTGCGAAACTATTATCCCTACTTATAATCTTACTTAAGCAGGCGTGAAATATTTTATCTAAACTGAAGTGACTAGAACAACTGATGCTTAACCACAAGATCCCACGCTGGAATAAGAGAGATGACTAGAGGAGGTTTTCTTACTTGCATAATGTATCATTTTATCGCTTAGAAAAACATTTTTTGTTTGCTACTAATCGCTATATAATTCTGAAGAAAGTAATGAGAAAATTAATTTCTTCCGCTGTAAGTTCAAAAGCTAACATTTGGTTTATTAAGCGATTTTTAATCACAATTAAAATACAGTGCATCATGTTTGTGCATTGTATTTTAATTCATCTTAAGAGTTAAAAGCTATACCATAAGCAACTGCATGCTATTAAGCAACTTTCTTTAATTTTCATCACGAAGTTAGTGTATTTGAATATCTCGTTCTATATACGTTACCTAATTCGAAGTTCTGACTTACACGCCTTCATCTCTAGAGCTATATTAAACAGTCGTGGAAATATTGCACATGAAGCTGTAATATGATTACTAACATTAGTACCTCTCGCTGCCAAATCCTGCGTGTAATGACCTCTCGTTATGAAGGCCGAAATTGCCACACATCATCTGCAAAGGATGTCCAATCGTTCTGTAATCACTGCTATATACAGCGACCAACTACAACATATTAAACGGTTTGCACAGCATTTGACATTCGTGTTACGTCGTATTAAACTTGTATGCGATCTAGACAGAAATGTCGTGCACTTTTAGTTCTAGAAAGAACTTTTCCTTTTTTTTACCTCGATGTGATTTTGATGCATCAGCGATTTCTCTAGTAGCATTTTGTACTTTTCTTTCAAGGGCTTTTGGGAACGAGTGAGTAAAAGATATTGAATTCTCAAAAAGTATTCAAAGTCTTGAGAAGAAATCTCGCTACTTGATAGCTTTTAGGCGATTTACTAGCTATGACGCCGATCAACGGAATGCTTGGGATAAACGGACTCTGAAAATCGTTATATGTCTGCTACATACGTAAACTACGACGAAATTAAGGACGATCATACTGTATATTGTAGAATAATTAGAAGGATAAGGGTAATGTAAGTGCTAAATAAATACAGAAATCTAAAATAGTAGTGAAGTAGTTATCGGATAATTCTTATTAGCCAATACATAGAATGTTTCTTGAAGACATATTTTATTTCATATTAATACATTTATTCAGTTTAAAGCAATAGTAACAGACGAAAGTAGTTATGTGGGGAAAGGAGGCTCAATAGATGATTGTTTCTTACTTAAAGCGCCATTCTTAATATCTAAACGTCACAGATATACTTAGAGTTCGGTTGTTTTACCTCTCAGTGACACTTTTCGCATAATCAGCTCTTTTCTTGCCTAAAGATTTTTCTAAATCACTCTTTAAATACAACTGATTGTGTTGATTCGAAAAACCTTCTTCGTTTCTCTTGGTCATTGCTAGGAATGCATCTCAATGTAAAGCTAAGGATAGGTATATTAATAATCCATCCCCACTAATTAAAAATGTTTGATGATGTTTTCAAGACTCTACTGTTTAAATGAAATATATTGTTTTCGGATATCCAAATGGTATGTTTCTGTCTCCCAGAAGCTATCCAGTGGATCCTATCCTTCCAACCTTATCTGAGCTCTCGGGGGCTCTCGTATCCTGGCTCTTTAGCCCATTTTGTGCAAAAAAGTGCCGCTCAGAGCAAAAATAAAAGCAAATTATTTCTTCGAATATAAATATTTGGTCATTTATTTTTTCTTTATCAATGCAACTAAATGGTTAAATATTCTTGGAAATCAAATACGTTTCAGAAAAGTAAAATTCTGTTTTTCGTTTCGTTCTCCTCCTGCATTAAAATATAACATTTGCAGAAAGAAAAATAAATTCATCCTTAAGCACTTTTAGCTTTTTCATGCAGTAAACATGATACAGATCCTTGAAGCAACCGTTTGTAGTTCCAGCTGATACAAACAGACATTATCCTTCAAAAGGTGCTCAGATCTGTAACCACTGAAGCAGTTAAGGTTTTACTGACGTGTTTCCGTTGAACCAAACCTTAATTTATTCAAATTTCGCTAATATTTAGTTTATACAACTCTCCATCTCTCTATGTTGGGTATTTACATCGTATTTCTAAAGTGCACTTTAATATTGCTATGTGTTACCGCATTAGAATGATCGGGATATATGAGACAAGTAATTTTCTAACTTATATGTATATACAAAAATACTTCTGCAAATATGAAATGTTATTTGGTCTTTTGGATAATTCTTTGATCTTAGAAATGGGAAACAGTGTGAGGTTCAAGATTTATATTCGCATACACATCAGACAACCAATGTTATTCCGATAATTTAGTCTCTGAAAGGACATTTTTTCCCCATATAACTATCGGTTTTTCGTTAAACTAACATAATTTTCGATTCCAGAACCACAATTCTGTCTCCAGTGCAACCAAATTTACATTGTCATTCTACTTGCGAAATTAAATGGATTTCCTTGTACTGCACGAAAACAAAAGAGAGAAAAATTTTTTTTTCTCTCTAATGTTGCAGGAATCTTTTTGTTTCACATCTGTTTCTTTTGATTGAATATTACCAAGTATAATGAAAATTTCTATCCCCAGCACTACTTTAAAATACAAAATTCTCAGCTGTGTGTGATGTTTCTCATAGCAGACTGTGGCAATTTCGAATTTTGAAACAAATGTTGAAGTTCAATATACTGAAATATAGTTTCTTTTTAGGACTGTGCTTAAAAATGACTCTTTATATTAACTTTAATCTGCGTATGAGTGTTATTTTGGTAAATTTGTGTCCCATTCCAAAACACAATATAGAGGGCTGAAATAATACAAGTCCACATTTCACTGGGTTTTGAAAATACTCTGTGGTTACATACTTCATGTTGAAAATATTCCAGAGAATTAACCGTTAACCAAATTATTTGTCAATCGTATAATTTAGTTACACACATTTCTATTCGTAAGATATTTCATATGAAGAAACAATAGCGAATGCTCGAGTCCAGTAACTCTCAATAGTTAATAATCTCATGAAATAATTAGGCATAAGAAAATTAATATTTAAAAATGCATCTGAAAAAAACTCAACATTGACAAACGTAACATGATATCAATATGAAAAAAATATTTCCGTTTCAAATTTATTTCACTTTATAGGTTATTTATATCTTTAAACTGCAGTTGAAGAGTCCAGAATTTGTGGAAATTGGGAAACCACCTTCTGGTTTCAAGCGTGACATAAAATTGCAAAAATGTTTAATTAAGGATTATTTAAATAGGAAAACACGAACCTGATTTATGAAAAAGACTGCATTTTTTCATATTACATTTTGCATTGGTAATCAGAACATCAAAGATGGCGGTTTGTTTGTAGGTTATGATAAAACTACCCTCTATGACATCAATTTGGGATTCGACCCCTGACCTCAATATTTGGAATGTCGTTTCGCATAAAGAAAGCATCACTTCTCCACTGGGGCAATATCTAATAATAAATTTATAATTGCGAATCTTTAAAATCAACACCTATACCCTATTTCACATAAAGAATGGAGTGACGAATCCTTTTTCTTCTCCAATCATAACTTAGTACTCTTAACCATGAAAGCCAATGAAAAGCAAAATGTGACACTTGAAAAAATATATTAATCCTCAACTCGTTAGGTAGCTTTTATAGCAAATGCTTTACATTGCGAATGAACTGATGCAAAAGATATAATGATTTACAATATTCTGTGATTAAAAACTACATTTTCAAATACTCATTTCGTAAACTATACGTAATAATAATTCACAATAGAAAAAGTGCTTACTTCTTGCAAAAAGCAATTATTACATCTGCTAATTGTTCTTTCTACACCTCATATTGCTGTGAAATCTTTAAAACTAGTTGTTCTTTTTTGGTCTTCAGATTTCGATAATCAATCCTTTATGCGAAAGAGAATATAAAAGTTAGAAAGAATTGCAAAATTTCATCCATGGTAAACGTAGAATTTAGACCGACTTTTCACCAATGGCTATTAAAGTACAAAATATAAAATTTCTATTCAATTAAAGCTGATGACTTGGAAATATTGTAGAATTGCAGAGTTTCTCTATAAGAAGAAGGAAAACATTTGAATTGCGGAAACTGTAGAAAAAAGGACGAAAAGAAACATATTCAGACAGATATGTTACTCCAAAGTGACCAAAACGAGTAATAGTAACATATATTTAAACACTTAAAGAGGTCATTCATCTTTAATGCAACATAACTGCTGATGCAAAGGAGTATGATCTGCATTTACTAATATGTTAGAAGACGAATGATGCACCACATCGGCTATCAGTGGTAACATATATCGGAAAAATATTCTTTTTCTGATTCCATGAAGCCAAAGCATATGAATGTACTAACCACTGAGCTGTCTTAAATGAAAATCGTATTAGAATGTCATGATGCAAAATAAAAATGGAAGGGAAAAAAAAGCAAATGCAACGTTTAATAGCCTCTCATTGGAGTGCAGAATGTTGCCTTCAAATAACAGAAGTGTGTATTGAAATGCAGGCCGTCCTCTCAGAATATTGGAATTTGCTTACCATGCCTCTAATTGTATTCCAATCATCGATTTTGCAATAACTTGTGACGTTTTTTTTCTCTTGCTCGTGCAAAGCTCAGAAAGAGATCTAATATTGATTCCCTTGTCATTTAAGAATCGATGCAAGTAAGTACGAGGTCCACACCCATCGTATAGCATCAATTTTTTGAATGAATTCAATAGGTTGGATGTACGCCCCTATCAAAAAAAAAAAGATATGAAGGTTATGCCTTGCTTATCTCAATGATGGCTTAGCCAAGCATGAAGCGTTGTCTGAAAATATATTTCGAAAGAAATTCTAAGCAAAAGCATATTTAGAATTTTGGAAAACACAGAATTTACACTGTCACAAGAGCAAATCATAGTCAAATATAAGAGTTCTTCTTTGTTTGTTTTTCTCTTTACATTTACGTTTTACAACTTTTTTTAACTTATTCTGTAATAACGCTGTTTTCAATCACTTCAGTGCAAGAAGCAAAGATCAATGACTTTTTATTTCATGATGAATTAATTTCTGATGTTTGAAAAGCATAAACGGAAAACGAAGTTTTTATTTCATGATGAGTTAATTTCTGATGTTTGAAAAACATAAACGGAAAACGGCAAATAAATCGTTCAAGTGGGGAAAATCGAAGCAATTCATTTGTTATACAAAAGCCAATATAAAAGATATTGAATAGTAATATTTTTAAAAATTTCAGTAAGGAAAATTCCTAAAATATTAATTTGTATAAATATGTATGACTTATTAAGATTCATTGTAGAATTCATTAGATATAGGCAAATTTAAGCCTATATGCAATGTTTATTTATTTCCCAATATCATCATCACCAAAATGATAATTTAACAATATATGGACCACGGATGTTCAACTGTAGGTTTTTAAGTAATATATGTAGTGCCAAATCTTATTGGGAGCATAGGAAGCCTTGTGACCTGGCAATTTAGTTCATTGAGTCATAAATTGTATAAAACAACGATATATACCTATATACACATATATACAGGGTGAATCTGAAAAAGTGGGCAAAACTTTACGGGGTGGTAGAACGCAGCTATACAAGCAATATTCGTCATAGAATGTATGGTCGGAACGCAAGCGATGAGAAGTTAAAAGGTAGTTTTCCACTGTCACATCCCCACTCTGTGCCTCACTTGCACTCCCGTCCGCCGCACCGTACACAAAGTGACCGTACACCGTACATTTCGTGGTTAGTATAACCAGCCATCCTCTCGGCAATCCGCGGTAGAAATGCGTTGGGTGCGAGGACCGACCCTTTTATACCATTTCCAACGCCACCTAGCGGCCCGCCGTTTGCGTTCCGCCCATACTTTCCATAACGAATATTGCTCGTATAGCTGCGTTCTACCACCCTGTAAAGTTTTGCCCACTTTTTCAGATTCACCCTGTATATATTTAAATTACCGAAAACTTAAAAAACTGTATTTTAAATATAACACTAAGTGTGAATAATAATGTTTACGCTACAATTCAAATCTCATCATAAAAATGTACGATAAACCAATGTTGGGAGAAGGAACTGAAAATAAAATACGGTGAGGGCCAAGTAACTAGATCGAGCGGGACGGATCAGAAAGTCAGTCGGATAAACACGTTTTCCATTCGTTTTAGAGGGCTATTGAAAATCTTTTTGCGAAATGTGTACAATATATTTGTTTAATTTTTTTCGCCTCTATTTCGGTTATTAACGTTTTCAATGGAGATGTCCAACCCTCACCCCCAACAGATCTGGCCCTGATATGTAATTTAAATTTTGTTCTTAATATTGTAAAGATACCAGAACGTGTATGCGAAGTGCCAGGGCCGTATCTAGGGAGGAGTAAAGGCTCAATGTCCCCTCCACGCCCCATTGAGAATTGTAGTAACCAGAATGGAGACAAAACATATACACACAGTACATATATTTTTCAAAAAACTTTTGAAGACCACTAAAAGGGAAGGAACATTTTTCGATAATAATTCAAACTCCATTTTCCCCCTCCCTTTCACTAGGGCCCCTTGCCCCCTCCCCTTATTTCTTCCTATATCCAGACATTATTTTGACGTAATGGCTTAATTTTTATATAATTTCTTTAGTTAGGGCCAGTTAGCTTTTATTCTGCAACAAGAACTTGCGATCTTATATTAATCGTTAAATGTTCAGAAATGAGATAACGTGATCTTGACATTTCTAGAATAATAATCAACATGTTTTTGTTTCCTTACAAAACTTAAGTTATTACGTTCCTTGTTTGCTGTTATTCCAAAACTATTGTTGTATTTCTTAATCGTGTACTGTTTTCGATTAAATAAGTTGTTTATCTCGTCTGAGCTCCGAATTGTGCAAAAGCGAATCATTGCTGTTATGCGCGTATGAAGGATTTGGGATGCAATATGTCTCTCAAGATATATTTATTTTTTTTCATTGCATTTAGATGAATATAGCGAAATATTTCATCAGGATATAGCACTAATAGAGCAGAGGATAAAAGAAAATGGAGTCCAGCATATGTATTAGCTGAAATATTTCAAATTCCATTATTCTTTAAATATTAAATGTAGGTTGAAATTTTGCTGAAAACGTACGAAAAAAAAGTTGAAATTGTGGATCTGGCAACCGGAATAGTTGCAGAGAGTTTTCTAAAGTTAGTGCAATTTGTAAGTTTCCTAAAATTTTCTTGCAACTTTTAATAATTTCAAATATATATATCAGTTAAATAATGTTTTCGCTTGTATTTTTCTTAAAATTAAGTATTATGTCTAATTTTGTTACTTTATTTTAAAACGGAAAAGTTAAGCCGACTTTTCTGTTTGTGCTTGTACAGTATATTTTGTGTGTCTTCAGGTATTATTTTCCTCTGGAACAGAAAATAGTTCTCAAAATGAGTGTGAATTATGAATCTATTGCATTGTTTAAGCAAGACATTGCAAAACCTTTTGATAAGAAGAGTGTATCTGGTCTCGAAGAAAACGAAATTGAATCGCTTAATAACATGATCATTAGTGCTGCTTACTTTGAATACGAGAAATCGTTTTCTAGTCAAATTATCAGTTCTAAAACACGTGCCATTTTCACCTGTCTCAAATAAAATATCCAATAAAATACAACTTTCATACCCTACTGTCTTTGAGAATATTGTCTCAAATGCTATGTTTGAATGTCTTACAGACTTAGCTAGTGGTGAATATGGTAATTTAAAAACTGATATGAAACCTAGTACATCGAAACAAAATGACTGTAAGGTCCATACTTCCTATAATAAATTCCCACCTATTATTTCAGATATAAGGGAAACGAAGATAATTAATAGTTTATTAAAGGCCATTACCACTGACGTCTTAACTGCTAAGGTCTCTGGGATAATATTAGATTACCGCCTTTTAAATATTAGATTGCAAGGTGTTCAGCAGAATACTTGAAAGTGAAGGAATTAAGTTCCATGCGTAAAACAAAAATACCTAAGCAAAAAACCTAAGCAAAAAAAAATTGAAAGTGGTATTAAAAATACTCCATTGGATATTACAAAAGATGAGATACCAGATAAGTTGTTTGTCTTGGGTGTTCATGTTATTAAACATATGTCAGCTCCAAAAGGAAAAGATAATACGCCTCTGCCAATTTTTCTCATTACGCTTCACCAAAATGATAAATCAAAAGAGATAGTTAATACCCAATATACACTTTAATCTAAAAACAACAAATGAGTCCTACAGGAAGAAGCGTGGACCTTCACACTGCTTCCGAGTCGTTTCAATCACACATGGTCTTGCTCGTACAATTACATTCCTCACTGTCAAATGGGGATTGCATATGACTTCAGTATGCACTAAAACATTTGAAGATGGTCTACTTAAATGTGTAAATTGTGCTGGAAATCATACTGCTAATTACAAAAGGTGTCCAAATTTAGGTCACCATACACAAAAGGTCGCTCAAACGAGTGAGGTCACCCAACATAAAGGTCACCCGTAATATAATAAGCCAGACGTTAATGATCATAAACGTCTATATAAAGCTGCTACAAATCTTAGCCAAATAATTCCAGGACAAAACTATAACGAAGTTGCATTAGATATTGCAAAAAATTCTCTATCGAAGTCTCGTAATTTAAATTTTAGCCTTAAAAATACGAAGAATCCTATTGAAGCCTCAGATGTGCTATGATATCTGTATGTGAAACATCTCAGTCCTTGCGATAAGAATAATTTTGCTAATTACATATGCTATAGAAATTATCGCCTTCATAATAAGGGAGGTAGAACAGCAGTGGCTATCAAGAATCCCTTCAACACTATGAGACTAAAATTACTAATCCCAACTTTACTGAAACCGTTGCAATTGCTTTATCTTGCGGTAACTTTGATGGTATTAGAGTTATCAGCGTTTATAAGCCACTGATTTCTCCTTTACTCTTTACAGACTGACTGTCTAACTCTCATCTTCCCACTACACTTGTTCGTAATTTAAATTCAAAGCATCGGGCTTGGAATTCAAGATGCACTTAATATTCGTATATGTAGCAAGGTACTGCTTCAATATTGCCCTGCAAATAACATTGTGAACGATGCTCCTATTACTCCTACATTTTACGCTTGAAACTCACTTTGCTTACTAGATATATTGGATTTTTAATGACTAAAAACTTCTTTCAGAATTACAATATTACTACAGTTAACGAACTGACTTCAGAACGTAATCCTGTCTTTCTTAAAATTTTTGGAGATTGCAATGAAAATGAAAGAATATAGATTATATTAAACTGGGATATGTATAAGAAAAGTTTATATATTAAGCTGAAAATCTTGTTCAAGGCACAAAAAGAATTCTGATATGTCTAGGAAAATTCGACAGTTTGTCTCCAGTCTTCCATTCTGCACTGAAATCTGCAAGCTAGTTCAGGAGCATTACTACACATCAAAATTATCTCCTTCTTTTCTTGAATCTTATTAAAATCAAATATTCTTATCATAAGAAATTGCAAAACTCAAGAATGCAATGGGATAAAACTGAACCAAATCAACTTCGATCTAAAGTTAGAAAATCCATTAATGAATAGAAAAATCAATGTGGGGCTCGTAAACTTACATCCAATAACTTGAAGAAATTTTTATTTGCAAAATGATTATGGAACTAAAAAGGTGACAAAAATAGATTACCTCATTTACATGGGTCATATAGATTAGTGTATGATGATGAAAACAAGGCTGAGGCTTTTCCTGACATCTTAGAAGATCAGTTTACTCGAAATGCTGATCCATCAAATTTCAATTGTGTTACATATCTATATATAAATATACATACAATAACCTCATGCAGCTATGGGCTGGGAGGTCCAACCAGACTGTAATTTCCCTCCCCTGACGTGTCTGTTCTGAGCTAGTGCTGCATTTGGCTACTCTAGGTCAATTCTAGCAAGGTTCTGTTTGATATTGTCTGCACATCGCGTCCTAGATCTCTCCCTTTTTCTGAAACCCTTAGGCACACTGTTCATAATCCTGTTTGCCATACTGCAGCTATGCATACGAAGAACATGGCCAAACTATCGCAGTCTGTCTCTGCACAACATGCTGCGATCCCGACAGCAATCCCTATTCATCTGAATTCTGACAGCAATCCCTATTCTCTCTGCATAATATGCAGCTCAAAAGAGGTTGATGACTTCTTTTCCTAACCTCATCATTACTTACAAAGTCGAACCACCTAATGCCCAAGTACTGCGTAAGCATCTAGAATCAAAGGCATGAAGTTTCTTGTTATCCCGATTACAAAGGGTCCATGTTTCACCACCATAACTCACCTTATAAAGAACCAAACTATTATACAGCATAATTTTAGTCTTTAGGTGTACACGCCTATTTTTCCACACTCTCCATAGATTCTTAAAAGTCCCAGAAGCAATCCCTATTCTTCCATTTATCCCATGTCGCACATCACCAATATCTGTTACATAGTTCCCAAGATAATTAAACTGGGACACCTTTCTCAAGAGTGCACCCATTCAAGGCAACTGAAGTACCATCTGTCTGGGCATTCAAGGCAACTGAAGTACCATCTGCCAATTTTCATTACTTTAGTTTTTTCTCTGTTTATCACCATACCTACTCTATTACCAGTCTCATGAACAACCCTAATGAAAGAATTCATCCCATCAACATCATTAGCCAACAGGGCCAAATCATCTGCATAATCTAAATCAGAAATATTGAAATCTCTGAACCATTTAAGACAAAAATCTTTCCCTTTCAAAGAATTTCGCATAATAAAATCAATAACCAAACAAAATATAAAAAGAAACAAAATGCACCCTTGTCTAATTCCACTAGTAATGCTAAACCAATCGCTGCAAAACGTACTAACCCTAACACACGATTCAGTATTATTGTAGAGAGCTTTCATTACATTAACTGACTTGTTAGGTATTCCATATGATTTAACACTCAACCATAATGCCTAAGTACATCTAATGAGATTACATAGGTAGTGCCAATCAACTACATAGATTGTGTCAATCAATAGAGCCAAGAGCATTTTTGAAATATACAAAACTAGTAACCACAGAGTTCTGAAACTAAACATTATCAAGAATCTGACTAAGTGAAAATATTTGATCAATACATCCCCTACCACTTCTGAATCCACATTATTCATCACGCAGTTGTCCTTCAACCAAACTCTTAATTTTATTACGTATAATCATGGGTTGGGTTCGGTTGTTTTACCTCTGAGCGGCACTTTTTTGCACACCATGGGCTAAATGGCCAGGTCACATGGACCCCGAAGGCTCAGAGAAGGTTGGGGGAGGGGACCCACTGGAACAGCTGTTGGGAGACAGATGGTAGCCTCCCGTCAAGGCCATCCAGCGTGTTCTTTAACGTGCACAGGGAATGGCTCTCCCGCACACGGGGCCACGGCTTAACGTCCCATCCGACGGACGGCGGCCTTTGCAAGCCCATCGGTGTCCCCTACTGACCGTGGGCAGGGCGGGGAATTTTGTGGAGACGTATAATCATGCAAAGAACGTTACCTGGAACAGAAAGTAAACTTATCGTCCTATAATTATCGCAACACTACGATCACCTTTTTTTTTAACTCCGGACAACGATATCTCTAGTAAATTCCTTCGGAACAACACTAATTTCAGTCAGCCATGTGACAACAAAAATGTTCCCAGCTCTATAAATTTCAGTGGTGATTTCATTCACCACTAGGGATTTATGCAGTTTCAATTTAGAGATAGCCAAACGACATCGGAATGTAATGTAGGGCCATCATTTAAAGCCAGTAATGCATCTATCCTCATTAAAAACAACGGGAGTAGAAATAATCACATTATTTAGAATTTCTCTGAAATTATCAGCCCACCTAGCCATCACAGATTCCTCACCTTCAACCATTTGCCATATTTACCCTTCAATCCGTGTGTACTTGTCTGTTTCTTCCCATATAGAACATTAACAATCTGGTTCAACCCCTTGCTTTTGTGCTGTTAGCTGAGCCTTTACATGTTTATTAATCTCGTTGTAATGCCGTCTGTTGGGACTAGCTAGTAAGTTGTCAATTCAAATTAATCCTGCGCTTCCTTCTTTCAGAAAAAAGTTCCATAGTTTTATCACTCAAACAATTTTGTTTCCTTTGTTCACTTTTACGCAAAAGACTGCTGTTGGTTTCAAGAAAAGTCTATTTAAAATGATCACATTCTTTCTCAACTTCAGCAGTAAGCAAACCATGATATCATAATGACTAAGTAGCCTATCATGGTTACTTAGTTACACTTTAGCATTGAAGTCACCTAACACAAGAGAAATGTCTCCTTTCTTCACATAATTCAAAATATCCCGAAGCTGGCTGTAAAACGTATCCTTCTCGTTCTCATCAGAATCCTCTGTGGGGGCATAACAAGAGATGACATTCAGGCCTTTACTTATTGTTTGAAATTTAACTGTAAGTAATATTTCATTAATAGAGTCATATCGTAGTAGTGCATCACTGGCGTGTCTGCTGAGAAGCAAACCTTCTACACCTTGGAGATGCTTTTCATCCTCCCTCCCTGAAAAGAGAAATTTACAGTTATTTTTAACTATCTCACCTTTCGCTGTCTATCTGGTCTCTTGTAAGCCTAGAATATCTAAGTTATAACGCTGGAATTCCTGCTGGAGGACATCAAGAGAATAATATCTATGTAACTTCCTCACGTCCCACCTACCTGCAGAGAGAAAATGATTAGTAGGATTTTTAAAGAAGTTTATTGAGAGAGGTAGGACCAATAATACCAAACAGCCCCTTGATCGCAGAGGTAGGGCCAATAATACCAAAGAGTCCCTTGATCGCAGAGGTAGGGCAAAGACCTGTTCTCTCTCCGCTAAAGGCTAATGTCACCGACAATCATCACCTTTTCAAGTCGACCTTTTCAAGAGCCATAGACCTTCCTGAGACACATTACTCCAGTTTAGGTTGGGCGATGCCAACTAGCTAAGTGAGGTTCAGGTACCTGCTATGTCCTCTGATCAGGATTATCAAACCATCTGACGTAAGGTATCCTGTGCCTCTGTTTACTTAGGATTGGCAACCCACAAGCAAATAGAAACACAGCAGCAGATTCTCCCTCGACAGAAGCCCACCAGTGCAGCAAGTCCAGGATCCATAATCAAGCTCAAATCCATAGCCAGTCCAGTCTAGTAGGTATAAATGGTCAGTACTAGGACCCTATGAAGTTGACCACTCCTCATCAGGGTAGAAAAAAAAAAGAAAAAAAGTGGCCATAGATGACCAGATTAGTAGGCCACACTGAACAGGCAGCTCTCTCCTTCCGTTCCCTTCCGAAAGTGAATATCTCTTTTGAAAGTTACTAATGCCTTCATCCCGAGAAGGCGGAATCGGACGTTTGGTACTAGACCTGGACGGTTCTGTGCATCATCACTTGGGATTAGTACCTAGCTCTCCTTCTAGTTTATGCCTAGCTACCGAACAAAGAAAAAATAGTTACTTCTTTTTTTTAAAGAAGGAAAGTAGTTGGTCATGATAACATCCCTAATAAAATGTTGAAAAATGTGCCTAAAAATCTTATATTTTGATTCTGTCGATATTAACAACTTTCTTAAAATGTCTGATTTTCCTAATATTTGTAAACATGCTTTTGTAATTATGATTCATAAGCATGGTCAAGATCCTCCTTTTCCACAGAATTATAGTGCAGTAAGTTTATATTCATGTCTTGGCAAGTTTTTTAAGAAAATTACTGAAGATCGACCGAATAATATTCTGGATTCCTCCAATACACTACAGCCTGAAAAATGTGGTTTCCGTTGTAAGCATTCAACTGTGTTTCAGGCTCTCAGAGTTTTTGAATTTGTCTGAAAGGCTTTGAACAAAAGTATAAATTAAAAATTTAAACAATAGAGTCTTTGTTGGCAACAGTCTTTAGAAGTTAGGTGTGTCATGTTTCAGATGCTTTAAGATATGTTATTCATTTAATTAATATATTAAATTTTTCATTGAATTTTCTCATGGAGATATTTTAGTTGGAGAAGAGCAAAGTGTGTAAGTTTTATGTTTCGTGATTATTTATAAGTTGACTTATTCACGATAATTTAGACTTGCCACGTTACTACGAAGATATGTAGGCTGATGTGCTAATGCGCATATGCATGGAGTGTAACGTGTGATGGTGAAACGCCGAGAATTGTCGGCTGCTCTTACGCTGGAGGCTAAGTTAACCTATCTGCTGAAATACGTAGTTCATTCAGGAAGTGATCTGGCGTCGTCAACTTGATATTCTACGTTTCTTGCTCCTAAATTGTATTGATTTAATAGAGTAGTATATATCTTTTGTTCAGAAAATAAATAGATTACTAGGTGATATATTATAAATTAAATATTTTGGGTATATTAAATTATAAGATGGGAATTCCGTGTGCTGAGTGTGGTATAGATATTGTTGATCTGACAGGGACTGCACTGCGCTGGAAAGTGTAGTTTAAGATTTCATTTTTATTGTGTTGGAATTGTAGAGACCAATTTTCGCAAAATGAGCTCTGAGAGCAAAAATCGATGGAAATGTCACAGGTGTAGGGCAGATTCTACAGGGAAAGGGAAGAGAGGTGAAGCGAGTGTTGGCACAAGTGGTTCACGTGACACTGTGACATCGAAAGAGCCAGAAGATAGAGCCATGTCTGTTGAAATGATTCAACACATTGATGAAATGTTCAGTAAACAGATGACCGATCTTAGGAAAGACATGATAGAAATAAATGACATGTCCAAAAAAGAATTATTAAAAGAACTGGAGTAATATAAAAAATGCACTACGTATTGTTCTGATAAATTAGATGATTTTTTGAGAATTCTGACTGAGTTAACTAAACAAATTAAAGATGTCCAACAACAAAATGAAAGACGTATGACTGAAAATCAAACTTTGCAGAAAGAAATTAAGGGATTAAAAGGGAAAATGAATGATTTAGAGCAAAACAGTAGGAATTGTAATTTAGAGATAGTGGGAGTTCCTGAAACAATGAATGAAAATGTGAAGGAGATAGTTACTCATATCGCAAGTGTATTAAATGTACAGGATGAAGATATGAATATACAGGCTGTTCATAGAGTGCCAACAAAAAATAAACAAAAAATTAAACCAATAATTGTCCAACTAGCTATGAGAAAAATGAAAGAAAATTGGATCAAGTGTTGGAAATTAAAGAAGACATTATTCACTAAGGAAATACATGAGGGGCTGCCTGATGGTAGAGTTTACGTAAATGATCATCTAACACAAGAAAACAAGCAGCTACTGTATGAATTAAAGGAATTACAGAGGGAAAAAGATTTCAAGTTTGTATGGATCAAGGACTCAAAACTTTATGTAAGGAAAACGGAAACATCCAGGGTGCTAAGGATTAGGGATAGTGATGACTTAAATCTGTTAATGGATTAGTGAAATGGAAAATAAAACGATGAGTAACAGTATTGTTTCTGGTACTGAGATGCTGAACAATGGCAATGACATGGAAACAATTCCTGTTTTTGATGATTGTAATTTGGATGAAATATACAGGGTCTGTGAAATAGATAGTGACAATGTTTATGATAAGAATTTGTATAAATGGCCTGGGGGTATAAATGTTATTATGGGTAACATCAGAAGTTTGCGGAGGAATTTTGATCATTTTTTACTTTACTTAAATTTAATAGAACTTAAACCTGATATAATTGTTTTAACAGAGATATGGATTGGTGATGATGAAATACAATTGTATACAATACCTAATTATAAAGTTTATTATAAATGTCAAAATGAACGTAGATCAGGTGGAGTGATTGTGTTTGTTAAACAGTGCATAACAGTGTATGGATTTAATAATGCGTTTGTTACTGCCAATATGGTAGAAATTTCTTTTAAACTAAATAATATAACATTTCTCCTACTGGCGTTTTACAGGTTACATTTATATACAAAACAAAATTTTGTTACAGAACTAGGGAATAAACTAGAAACTATGAATAATAATGTTTTCATAATAGGTGATATGAATATTAATCTAAAAGGAAATGATAAAATTAAACATGAATATTTACAGCTGATTAAGTCAAATGGTTTTATTGTGTGTCATGGAGAGATCACTAGAGAGGAAGCAAAAACTTGTTTGGACCATGTATTTGTAAGAAGTACGATCCAAAATAATTTAACTACTTATATTATTAAACTTAATATTACCGATCATTATTTTATAGGAATAAATTTCCAGTTAGAATTGAACAGAAATCGGAAAAAAATCAATACAATAAGTAGGATAAATGTGGACAAGTTAAAAGAATCTTTGAAGGGTAAAGACTGGAATGAAATTAAAATGGGAAATGATGTAAATGCTTCATTCAGGTTATTTTTATTGAAATTGCAGGATATGATAGAGTTATCAAAAGAAACTATATATTTAAAGAATAGAGAAAAGAGGTTGAAACCATGGATAACAAATGCTCTTTTAAATTCTATTAAAAAGTAAAATAAGTTATATAAGTTGAGTAAAAATCAACCATTTAATACAACCTAAATAATTATTTTAGAAATTACAGAAACTTAATATTAAAATTAATCAAAGAAGCAAAGTCAAAGTATTACATTGCAAAATGTTTAGATAGTGACGGTGATACTAAACAATATTGGAAAATTATAAATGATTTGTCTGGTAGACAGCAAAAGAACTTAATGTCCCCTTCAGAAATAAAAATAAATGATATTATTTATTCTTTTAATGAAAATCCTGTGTTGTTTATTGATAAATTTAATACCTATTATACAGAAATTGTTGGTAATCTTGTAAAAGAAATTCCTGATTATGCTGATAATGAAAGTCATAAATCGATTTCATCTCAAAATTCTATTTTTATTGATTATATATCAGAGAATGAGATTTTTGCAGTTATTGCATCATTAAAATTAGGAAAAGTAGTTGGAAGTGATCAGATATCTGTGGAGACACTAAAAGAGATAAAAAGTTATATTGTAGATATATTATGTTACCTATTTAACTTATCGTTATCATCTGGATGTTTTCCCTCGATTTTGAAAGATTCAACCGTTGTCCCAATATATAAAGGAGGTGAATATTTAGATATCGTAAATTACAGACCGATATCCTTGCTTTCAGTTTTTTCAAAGATTTTCGAAAAGCTACTTAAAACTAGAATTTTAAATTTCTTGAATAGAAATAATTTTTTTTCTGATTATCAGTATGGGTTTAGAAAAAATTTAGGTACTCAGGATGGTATATTACAATTGACTTCCACAGTATACAGATCTATAAATGATAATTTGAAAACTGTTGTGCTATTTTTGGACATCAAAAAAGCGTTTGACTCGGTTTCGCATGATTTGCTGATAAAAAAACTTGAAATGGCTGGAATTCGAGGAAATGTTTTGAAATGGTTGGAAACATTTGAAAAATAGAATTCAAAGAGTAAAAATGGCAAACTTGTTTAGTAAGGGAATTGAACTAAAATATGGAGTTCCACAGGGTTCTGTGTTGGGGACAATATTATTTAACGTTTTTATAAACGATCTTTGTAATCTTGAACTTAAAGGAAAAATAATAACTTTCGCTGATGATACAGCTTTGATATATGCGGCTGACAATGAGAATATTTTAATTGAAGAAATAAATGAAGACTTGGGTAATATTAGAAAATGGTTCTTAAAAATAAATTGTTATTGAATATTAATAAAACGAAATATTTATATTTCAATTTAAAACGTAATACAGTCGATAAGTTAAAAAAGAAATTATTATATCATTCTGTAAATTGTTTAGGACATCACTGTGCATGTGAAGCAATTGAAAGAGTAGAATATTATAAATATTTGGGGGTATATATAGACAGTCAGTTAAATTGGAATGAACATATTAAATATTTGATAAAAAAAATTAATGCAATAATTCCAAAATTGTTTTATATTAGAAATTTTATGAATCTTACTTTTTGAAAGCTTATATGTAATGCTTGGGTTAAGTCATATTTACGTTATGGAATAATATCTTGGGGAGGAATGTTTTATAGTAATATTAAATCCTTAGTTACTATTCAAAATAGAGTAATTAGATGTATATTAAGAAAAAGAAAATATGATAGTGTTAAATATTTTTATAATGATCTTCAAATTTTACCACTACGGAAAATGTATGTTTACAATGTGATCTTATATTTAAAAAAGCACTATAGAGAAAGTGACATTAAAAATGTAATGCAGAATACCAGAACAAGAGCACATATTAATTTAATTATACCACTTCCAAGAAAACTATTACGCAAACATATTATATATTTTTGGCGCCTAAAATATTTAACAGTTTATCTGAAACTATAAAGGATGAAATAAATTCTTTTACGTTTTCTCGAAACCTAAGAGATTGGATTTGTAATATAGATGATATAGAAAAATTTCTTTATTTTGGAGGGTTTTTTCCCTATATTTCTGATTCTAAAATTTTCTTTTTATTTGTTTGCTCTTTGGGATGTTAAATTTATGAATAAAAATTGGTGTATTTATAGTTTATTATTGATTCTGTTACTATGTTGTTGATGTAACCATGACAGAAAATATTAATATGGTAATATACTTAAAATGTTGTTTCTAATGTTTATATATGTTTTTTATTTTAACCTTATACTCCGCGTGCGAGTCTATGAACTCTTGTGGAGTTGTATATTTCCAAAATTTTTGTAAATACTTATATTGTATCAAAATTTAATATAAATGGAAATAAAGGATACTACTACAATACCTATCTTTAATATAAATGGAAATAAAGGATACTACTACAATACCTATCTTCCTATAGGGCATTAAAATAGAAAATAAATCTAAAGCATATCGATGGTGCAATCGGTCACTGAGTTCCTATTCACTTCAAAGGAAGATAGGGTACCGGCAATCGTGTCGAGTAGGTAAATCGGTGAATCTTTCGAAGTGGGTATTCTTTCGAAGTGAATGCGAACTCAGTGAGAGATTGCACTATCGATATATTTTAGGTTTATTTTCTCATTTTTAGGGTCGTATAGGAAGATAGGTATTTTTAATGTTTTTTTAATTTATATTTTTTTGTTGTTACTAAACATACCTACCTTCCAAAACTTTGATATACGACTCATCATTTCGGCATAAACATCGAGCACTTGTACCCCCCTTTTGGAGTCAAGTTTGAGGTAGACCACAACATTGGAGACATCGCAAGCTTTAATTTGGGATACGACTCGTTAAAGTCGATCACCGTGAAAATCCACCCCCCAAATTTTATCACAGGGGAGTAGTGGGGGAAAATTCGAAATAGTTTACTACCCTCATAATAGGAGCTGTCATTTGGCATGTAACTCGTAATTGTAGCCCCTCGCGTTCCAAATATAGTAGAACGACTTTCAGATTTCCCGTATTTTCGGGAGAAATAAAGTATGCAGGGTTAATTTTTCATAGCCTGCGACACTTCTCGCCTCATAAGTTTTTATTTGACATATAGAACTTTACGTTTCGCCCTCGCGTTGAGGAGATATAGAGGGACAATCACTTTCACATTTTCCCCCTTTTTTATGGGAGAAGGAGCACGGGGGCTCAATATTTCGTAATCTACAACATTCCCTGCGTCAGAAGCTTTCATTCGACGTATAGCTTGTTACTTTCCGCCTTTACCTTCTGCAGATATAGCGTAAGAAAAACTTTAACTTTACTCCTTTTTTAGAGGGGAAGAAAGCGCGCGGGGTCATTTTTTATAGCCTATGACACTCCCCACAGCACAAGCTTTCAGTTGACACATTAATCATTAAGTTTCACCATCGCGTTCGAAAGATATGGTGGAACAACCTTTTGATTAATCCACTGACCGACAAATGTCAAAGCCAAAAGCAATAGGAAGATAGGTAATAAAAAAGAGACTACTTCACTGGCACTCTTGGATGAAGCAAAACCATATGATTGAGTAAGGATTAATGATTTCATCAGAAAATTTATTGTTGGAGAATTTCCAGTTGTTTTGATTCTTTGATGAAAAAATATATATATATGATATAACTTTTCAAGCCAAAGTTGGTGCTGGTGTGCCTCAGGGCTCTGTCCTGGGACTCACGCTTTTTAATATTCGTGAGATTTTCCAACTTCGTGTAATATCAAATTAGATATTTATGAAGACAACGCAGCCATTCTTATATCATCTTTTAATGTAGGGTTTCTAGTAAAAAGGCTTCAGCAAATGTTAACTAAATTTGAAATGGGGTGCACAAAATGGAGGATTAGACTGAATGCCTCGAAAATTCCAACTTTACTTTTTTACTAGAGGTCCTGTGTAGTTAGAGGCTGGCCATATCGGTGATTGCCATTGATTGATTGAATCACATGGTTTATGGGCGCCATGTTTTGTCTACCATGAGACGAAAGCCTATGCGTTACTGTGTCTACCTAAGTTAAAACTTCTCAGTTTTTATAGTTTTATGCATTTCTACTGCTTTTCTTGACTATAAAATCTTCCATATTTTATCAATGCCTCACTGCACTGCATTTGGATTTAAAAAACACACTCATAGTATAAATTAATGAATATTTTTTCAAGACTCTGCCAGAATTCCGCAATCGGCTGCAAAAGTGAAACGAGGTAACTGAAAACCAACAAATAATTTCTTTTAAGGTTCATTTTAAAAACGAGGTGATGTTTCCAATTTGTCGTCTACTTATGCCAATATTTGTTCGTCTGTCTGTCCGTCTATAGACAATTAACTTTTTTACTTTTAGAGATAGATGAAAAAATCCTTTTGGGTTAGATAAGTGTCGATGAATTATTGCGATTCGCAATTTTGAAATATTCGAATAGCTTTAATAGCGCCTTCTAGCGCTGGAAAATGCGGCCTCTAGCGCGGAAAAAAATCTGAAAAAATACCAAATCTTTAAACGAATATTGCAAAGGATCTGTTTATGCTAGAAACTTAAATTTTTGGCAATAGAGTGTAATGGTTAAGTTGTGTATATTAATAGTAATGATCTGTCCCGCTATAGCAAGGGGGTGTTGGTAAAATGCAACTTTTCTACTTTAAGAAATAAATGGAAAAAACATTTTTGGTCTTTTAAGATACTAATAGAATATTAATAGTTATTTTCCCAATTATGCAGTAGTTCGAATTTCCACTGTTAGGAGGTATTGAATGTGTAAAATAACTAGAACGCATATAGCCTTTTGCCCATATGAGAATCTTGTTTTCAAAGAGACTGAAGGTGTTCCTTTGTCTACTTTTTCACTCCTTAAAGGTTTTAATTGTTGATGTTCGTGTTGTTTTTCTGCTGAAGTTCCGCCATCCTCATGGACCTTCTACTATGACGTATAAACTGACAAGCTTCTGTCAGATCTCTTGGGCATGCAACTGCCTGAGGGATATTTATTTTTATTTTGTTAATGTATGATGGGAGTAAATGCACATAGTAGTGTTTTCTTAGTAATTATACAACATGAAAAGTATTTGTCTTTCAGCTTTTAATTTTAAAATATTGCTTTTCTCCCACTCCTCTGAAAATAATGGGCAAATCATTACTGTTAATAGAATTTCTACCATAAATTTTCTACCGAAATTTCTACCTTAAATAGATCATTTGAAACATTCGTTAAAAGTTTTGCCGTTTGGATATTTCGTGATCCCTAATGATATAAATTAATTAATACTACCTTTGAAAATACGAATTTGTGTTTCATTAGTATTAGAAAAATATATTTCCAATTATCTCTCAAAACAAAACCATTCTGTTTCCTACCTACCTTGGGCGTAGGAGTTAACTCATTGTTATCAATGGAATCTTGAAAACTGTCACATTCCACGACGAAAATTTCAAATTTCTAGCATTATTTGCAATATTCGTTTTAAAATTTGGGATTTTTCGAATTTTTTTCCCGCCATTAAAAAATAAAAATAAATAAATACCCCCTCAAGCAGCTGCTTGCCACAGAGGTCTGACAGGAGCCTGTCAGTTTATATGCCATAGTAGAGGGTCTGAGAGGATGGCAGGACCTCAGCAGAAAAACAACACATACATCCATGCCTTACCCGGGGCTCGAACCCAGGTCCTGTAGATCAGTAGCCAGGCGTGCTAACCACTCGGCCACGGGACGGCCATTAGAGAGCGCAATTATAGCTTTTGGAGTATTCGAAAGATGCAAATTTTAATATTTCATCAATAGCTGTCCAATCCAAAAAGAATTTATAATTTCTCTTTAAAAACATTTAATTTTCTGTTAAAACAAAAAACATTCACCCCCCTCAATCTTCCCTGGGTCTAAAGGGTCAAGTGATTGTTTCTAATGGTAACTTCGTAACTTTCACATTTCAACACAAAAATTTCAAATTTCTAAAGTAACTACATCGTTTGATGTTTTTGATTTTTAAAAATTTTCCACCGTTAGAGGGCGCAGTTAAAATTTTTGGCAGATTCGAAAAATACAAATCGTAATATATCACTAAAACCTATCCAACACAAAAAGTTTTTTTTACTTATCTGCATAAACAAAAAAGTTCGAGAGCAGCCAACAAACGAAATTATTATTTCTGCTTTTTTAAGCCCAAAAATTTACTTTTCCATTTTAGCCGTTTGCTAAAGTGCTTCCAATCGTGAACACTGAAATCTGTATCAAATATTACCCTACCTTTTTCCGGAATCCATAAGTATCCGTGCAATAACATTCAGGTTGCATGCCAAACAATCCGAGCGACGACAAAACATGGCGTCCAATTTTCAGATGGCCAATCTCTTCCTATATAGGGCTCTACTTTTTACAAGGAAACGATTTCATGACCTGCCCAATATTAAATTTTTGATGACGACATCAATTGGAAAGATTCTGCAAAATATCTAGGAGTAGATAATAAGCTCAACCGGAGTCATCACATTATAGAAACTGTGAATAAAATACGAGGCTTAAGATGCAAATTAAAAGCTTTTGCAGCAATACTTCGCTTTCTCTGGTAAATAAACTTTTACCGTACAAGACCGTGTTTCGATCACTCCTATGTTTTTTCACACCTATGTGGGATTATGCAGAGTGAATCACTTAAAGAAACATCAGTCGTTTCATAATAAATATTTTAGATCAGTAGCTGGAATTCCTAGGTTTGTGCATAATTCTACATTCAGCAGGATCTCAACATTCCACTAACATTTCAGTTTATTAAAGAATCACCAGTCACGTTCTTCCAACAAATGGAGTAAAATCCGTTTCCTATTATATCCAATTTGTATAACTATGAACACAATTTTCAATAAAAGTCAGAAGACATCGACCTCTTCTCTTTTAAACTGTTATTGTAGCTTTCGGCTCTAGTTGTTCCAGTGTATCTTTCGTAGGATTTCTTAATTATCCTCTTATTGCCATTGGAGACATTACATTTCACTTGATGAAGGAGAATTCGAATTTTCCATAAGGACACAGATTCAATCAAATTTATTAAAAATTGTAAAAAAAATGAGCAAAAAAAGAGTTAGCACAGATTATAAATCGATCTCAAATTATAGTATTGTAAAAGATGAATCTGCTGTTATGGAAATACTTAACTGGTAATCTCCTAGTATTGAAAACAAGAGCACGGAAATCCAACAACTAGGAAAACCACTAAGAAAAGTATTTATTAATATGCTGTCCTTTTCTGTATCAATGAAAACCATAAAAGATGAGCTATCGAAATACGGCGAAATAAAAGACATGCAAGAAGAATTTTTCACTCAAGAGGACATTAAGCGCATTTAAACTGGGACGAAAACAGCGAGGATGATATTAAACTTGGATATACCTAACTACAAACTACATATTGAGGTTTCTTTGAATCATTTGAACAAACAACAATTGAATCATATAACAATTGGACTACACTGGAGGAAATTGAAAAAAGAACATCCAGAAGGAATTCCTTTTGGAACGTCGTAGTATAATACGTTAATAGTAAGGGCAGCAGAAACCGAGATCCAAGATTGAAAGGCATTGGGTGAAATAATGACGTCACTGAGAACGACGACATGCACATGAACGCAGCGCGTATTTAAGGACTAGGGAGGACGTGAAGGAAAAGTTATTCGTCTTGTGTTGTATTGTTCAGTGCTCTTTGAAGAAGTTACCATGCCTCGACGATGCAGGCGTGCAACATTTGTTCAGTTAGCGGAGTTTCAGTGAGGTCGTATAGTGGGTCTTTGGGAAGCACGTTGGCGTTTTCGCCAAATTGCACATTCCATTGAACCAGAGGTATCGGCAGTGGTACGATGGTGGCGTCCATGGTCAAAAGAGCATTCGCACACTTGCAAATGTCGTTCCGGGCAACACAGAGTTACGGATGCACGAGAAGATCGGTGTATCAGTCAGTGGCAGAGCGGACGGCTCATCATCATCATCATCATCATCATCATCATCATCATCATCATCATCATCATTAAGCAGCCATGGGCTACGGAGGTCCAACCAGACCGTGCAATTTAGTTCTCCAAGCAAGTCTATCCTGAGCTACATCTACTGCATCTGGCCACTGCACACCAATTCTAACAAGGTCCTGTTTGACATTGTCTGCCCACCGCATCCTAGGTCTCCCCTTCTTTCTGAGGCCTTTAGGCACACTGTTCATAACCCTATTCGCCAATCTATAATTATTCATACGGGCAACATGGCCAAACCAACGGAGTCTCTCTCTGCACAATATGCTGCTTAAAGGAGGTTGCAAACTCCTTTGCCTAACCTCATCATTAGTTACAAAGTTGAACCACCTAATTCCCAAGATACTGCGTAAGCATCTGGAATCAAAAGCATCTAGTTTCCTGTTATCTTGTTTACAAAGTGTCCAAGTTTCACTACCATAACTAACCGTAGAAAGAACCAAACTATTATACAGTCTAATTTTAGTCTTCAGGTGTATACGCCTATTTCTCCACACTCTCCATAGATTCTTGATCATGGAATCATCAACGGCTCGAATGAAAGAGTTCATCTCATCAACATCATTTGCCAAAAGGGCTAAATCATCAGCATAATCTAAATCAGAAATTTTCGTATCTCCAGCCCATTTAAGGCCAATATCTTTCCCTTGAAGTGAATTTCGCATAACATAATCAATAACCAAGCTAAAGAGAAAAGGAGACAAAATGCACCCTTGTCGAACACCAGAAGTAATGCTAAACCAATTGCTACAAGCCTTACCAACTCTCACACACGAATCAGTGTTATTATAGAGAGCTTTCATTATGTTAACTAACTTGTCTGGTATACCATACGATTTCACAATCAACCACAAATTATGACGATCAACAGAGTCGAAAGCCTTTTTGAAATCAACAAAGCTAGCAACTAAAGGTTTCTGAAACTCTAAACATTTCTCAAGAATCTGCCTAAGTGAAAATATCTGATCCACACATCCCCTACCACTTCTGAATCCACATTGCTCATCACGCAATTGACTCTCAATCAGATTCTTAATTCTATTAAGCACAATCATGGAAAGAACTTTACCTGGAACAGAGAGTAGGCTGATACCCCTATAGTTATCACAAGAACTGCGATCACCTTGTTTGAAAATAGGGATAACAATAGCTCTGGTAAAATCCTTAGGAACCATGCCTTCATCATAAAAGATATTCAGAATTTCAGTCATCCAAGTGGTAACCGAAACATTCCCAGCTCTAAGCATTTCGGTAGTAATTTCATCTACCCCTGGGGATTTATGTAGTTTAAGTTTAGAAACAGCCAAAATAACTTCAGATTGTGTTATAGGGCCAACATTAAAGCCACCAATGCATCCATCATCACTGCAAACAATGGGAGCAGAACCAACTACATTGTTTAGAACATCACTAAAATGCTCAGCCCACCTAGCCATGACAGAATCCTCCCCTTCTATAACCTTACCTTGTTTATCCTTCAATCCTTGTATGCCTGTCCGTTTTCTACCACATAAACATTAACTATCTGGTACAGCTCTCTGCTGTTGTGCTGTCTAACTGCTTCCTCGGCTTTGTCAGCCAAACCATCAAGCCAAAGATTCTTATCAGCAGCTAACTGATCTTTTACACGTTTATTAAGTTCTCTGTAATGCTTTCTATTAGGACTAATAGGGTATTGATTAAAGACATTCCTGCAGTTCTGTCTTTCCGAAATAAGCTCAAGTGCCTTATCACTAAGATAATTCTGTCTCTTCTGCTCCTTTTTTCCTAAAAGAGTAATGTTAGTGTCCAAAAAAGCCTGTTTAAAATGATCCCATTCTTCCTCAACTTCAGTAGTAAGCAAACCATGACTGTCATAATGACTAAGTAACCTATCATGGTAAGCTTAGGCTATAACTGGATCTTTCAGAGCTTCAGTATTAAAAGTAAATTTTTTAACCCTAGCACAACACTTTTTTTAAGTTTAAGTTGCAACACAGTTTTAACAAGGTAATGGTCAGATCGAATTTCAGCTCCCCTATATGCCCTGGTATTCCTAACAGAACTACCCCATTTGCTGTTAATTAACATGTAATCAATCATATTCTTATGCAGCCCATCAGGTGAAACCCATGTGTGCTATGTATGTCACGGTGTTTGTAATAAGTGTTAGTTATTCTGAATCCATTGAATTTACTTACCTGTAGGAGACGTTGCCCATTGCCATTGCAGCTACCAATACCAAAAGGGCCTATTACTCCTCCCCAGAGGTCAGAGTCAGTACCAACTTTGGCATTGAAGTCACCAAGAACAAGGGTAATATCTCCTTTCTTGACAGAATTCAAAATATCCTGAAGTTGTTCATAAAACCTATCCTTCTCATCCTCATCGGCATCCTCAGTGGGGGCATAACAGCAGATAACATTTAAGTCTTTAACGCTTGTCTGAAATTTTGCTGTAAGAAACCTTTCATTTAACACTCATATCCTAGAAGAGCATCGCTAGCGTGTCTGCTGAGAAGCAGACCCACGCCTTGGTGATGCTTATTGTCGTCCCTCCCTGAAAAGAGAAATTTAAGATTATTTTTAAGAATCTGACCCTTATCTGTCCATCTGGTCTCTTGCAAGCCAAGAATATCTAAATTATAATGGTGGAATTCTTGTGTGAGGACATCAAGAGAAAAAGCTCTGTGCAGAGTCCTCACATTCCAACTACATATGGAGAGAAAATGGTTAGTGGGATGTTTAAAAAAACTATGTTTATTGAGAGAGGGAATGCCGACAATATCAAACAGCCCCCTAATCGCAGACATGGGGCAAAGACCCGTTCCCCCACCACTAAAGGCTGAAGACTTCCTCCAATGTAGAACACTGGAAGACCACACTGATATTCCACACTGGAAGACTTCCTCCAATGTAGAATTTGACGTTGTCAATAGAAGCAAAGAGTTCAGGTGCCTGCGATGACTTCTGCTCAGGATTATCCACCAGCTGATAAACATATCCTGTGAATCTATTCAGTTGGGGCTGTCAACCCACAAACAAACAGAAAACACAGCGGAAGATTTTCCCTCCACAGAAGCCCACCAGTGCAGCAAAATCAGGATCCATAATCAAGCTCAGAGCCATATATCTGTCCAGTCCAGTAGGTTTATATGGTCAGCACCAGGACCCTGTGTGGTTGACCACTTCTCAGCAGGGTAGAAAAAAAAAGAAAAGTAGCCATAGTTGTCCAGATCAGTAGGCCACACTAATCTGGCAGCCCTCCCCTTCCGTTCACTTCCACAAGAGAGTATCTCTTTTGAAAGTTACTAACGGTCCGCACCACGAGAAGGCGGGGTCAGACATTAGGTGCTAGGCCTGGCCGGTTCTATGCATCATCACAGGGGATTGGTCCATAGCTCTCCTTCCAGTGACTACCTAGCTACCATTTACAGACCAGTCTGTCGTACCAAAGGATATGCAATTCGATCCTCTGTCGTACCAAAGGATACGCAATTCGATCCTCTGTCGTACCAAAGGATACGCAATTTGATCCTCTGTCGTACAAGAATCATACGCAATCATCGTTTCGAAGCAGGACTACAGGCACGTGTGCCGCTGCCACGGTTACCACTGTCGAGCACGGTTGCAGTTATGTCAAGAACGAGTTCATTAGTGGGGGGTAGAGAATGGCATTCTGTGGTCCTCAGTGATGAAAGCCAATTCTGCTTAGGAGCATCTGATGGTCGTTTATGCGTCCGAAGGCTACAATGTGAACGGCTTCTTCCATCACTCATCCGCCAACGACACACTGGGCCCACACCGGACATCATGGTGAGGGGAGAGATTAGCTATTACTCTCGTACGTATGTGGTGTTTGTACAGGGTACACTGAATAGCAATTGTACTATTTGTTGCCAGATGTTCAGCAACCACGGCAATCCCCGGTTCTGTCTCACGACACTACCAAGTTAACGGAAAGCCGTGACTATCTAGAGTCGGGGGCAAGAATACACCATATAGATGCATCTCATCCCCAACCTCACATGGGAGCAGTCTTATAGAAGGAACGCTAACCACCGGTAGAAACCTGAAATTTAATCTGTTCCCCGGTTAGCCATGAACAAGGATATGTAAATCCAAGTTCGCTCGGCATCAGAGGTGGAGACTCTTAGTGGGGCCCAGATTTTGAAAAGGGCTCGTGCCTACTATGTGACCAAATCCTTTCAGCCGTGTCCTTGAACTGCTCCACGGAGCACCTGATGGTGGTCTTGACACCGTCCAACCAGGCCACTAAATCGGTCAGCAATGTCTTCGACCTCGGTTGGTCTTGGCTCTGTCCAACTGGGGACCCAATCCGGTCAGCAAAGTCTTCGATCAGTTGCTGGGCCCGAAGCCCCCCCACGACAAGGTGGTCCCCTATCGGGGGGACTGAATAGGAATACGTACTACAGCGACATCGTACAGCCAATCGTCCTGCCTTATTTGAGTGTAATCCCAAATGCGATATTCCAGCAGGATAACGCCCGCCCATACTCTGCCCAGGCAACTCAACATGCTCTTTAGGCAGTGCACCAATTCCCTTGGCCAGCACGCTCTCCGGATTTGTCTCCAATCGAGCATATCTGGGACTGGATCGGGCAAAGTCTCTTACGCGGACCGCGGCAGGCAACGACCATCGCTGAATTACGCGTCCAATGAAAGCGCATGGAATGGTATCCCTCAGTGTGATATCCAGCATTTGTACGACCGATTGCATGACAGATTGGAAGCTTGAATTGCTGCTCGACGAGGTTCAACACCTTATTGAAATGTGCCTTCTGCAAAATATAATACTCATTAAAAGGTAAAATAAACATTGAATCACTTCACACGTGTGATCACTATCCATTCTCAACAAGTTGTTTCTACTAAATAAATTTCATATATTATGCTTCAATTGTTAATGGTGCTTTTTCTTTTAAATTTCCGTCAGTGTATATACTATCAAGACATAACCAGACTCTGCAAAAGATGTAGAACAACAGATCATTTTGTACTAAATTGCCCCAAGAATCAAAACCGAAACGAAGTAAAAAAAAACTCACATTTGCGGAAGTGATAGAAAAAGGACTACAAACGGAAATGCAAGGAAAGATAGAAGACAAAACGGTTAAGGAAATTAGCGCAATATCCTTCAAACAACCAAATGTGGAACTATAAGCTTCAGTAGAACTACGGATTGAAGCATTAGATAAAATGAAACTTCTACCCAAATGGAATAAAAAGAGGAAAAAAATAATATGGAAGAGAAAGGACTCGAAGAGAACGAATTAGAAAGCGAATCAGAACCATCTGAAAGGGAACTAGAGATTAACGAAGACTTAGAAGAAATAAAAGAAGAATAGACAGAAATAAACAGAAAAAAGGAACTTTTTACACAAATTAGGAAAAGGGTGGAAGGTTATTTAGTATGGAGAAAGGAAGAAATAGATCACCCAAAACCGCTTCAATAACCATAGATATATTCACGCAAAAGCGGAGATTAAGTCAAAATATATTAGACTTTCATTACATTAATGAAGCAAAATCCCATACTAACTGATCCTGAAACCATCATCATCATGAAGAATATGCAAAAAAAAGGTATCTAAAAACATCAAATGAAACGAATCAAAGCAATCAAAGCGGATACAGCAATGCAAGCAGAAAGCAGAAAACAAGTAGCTGTCTGAATGGTCCGGTGGCGAAATTTCTTTTGTTTGGCCTTCTGCATTACGAAACTTGACAGGATCAGATTAGAACTTTTCTCTCGACGCATTTTTCTATTTCTTTTCTTTTTCTTATTTTTATGCATCTCAAATGAAATAATTTTATTATGGATCCCTTTCTCATTAACCGACCATGTTTACGCCAAATAAGCAGACAAAATCTATTCAAAATCTATTCATTCATTCATTCACAACGAATATAATAACTTCAAGGGACTCAAAATTTGGATATTCTTATATATAAAATAAATTGAGAGAAGTATATTTTTCTTTGACTAACTTGTAATATATGAAATCATGATTCCTACCAGTGATTTCATTACTCTACCCTAGTTATAACCGAAATTTCTAAACCGTAAATTAATAGTTACCATCTTATTTTCGTGTTAAGTCGAATTCAGACTCAGAAATATTTAAAGTTCACTTTGTGAAAAATATACCAAACATTTTGTCTCTTAGGCTATAGTAATTAAAGATTTGCATGAGCGAAGTGGAAATAAAATTTTGCAGTGTCATTTTTGGATTAAAACTGGACACTTAGAATTTAGACTCCTTCGTTACGAGAAACTTACGTATAGAAAGTTTACGTAAGTTAGTATTATATATGTTTATATACTCGAGTGAAACTGTTTCAGTACCAAAGTCAGTACATTAAGATATATATTTATGAAAAATATGTAAAGAACTAATGTAAAATGACATTAATCAAAATTGTCTGATTAAAATTTCATGTGAATTTATAAGATGTGTATTTTCCCTTTTTGGGAAACTGGCGAGGTCACTGTTAATTTATCACCATGATATATATCTTTTACAGCTCTTTAAACTTCAAAATATTAAATTTTTTATATATTATTGCATATTATCTTTGTTAGCTCTTTGCACTTCAAAAATTAACAAAAATCTACAAGTTAATTTTAAAACTATTCGGTGTGGATATTTTAAATTCCCATAGCAACCATTACTGAAACGATAAACCTAATCAAAAATTCTAATTTAGAATTTTATTTAAATATTCACAAGTCAAATATAAACACATAATTTAACGAGTATTGAGCATTATTCTTTTATGCTTGTCAACATTCCAGTGTAAATCAATACTTTGTGTAATTTCAATATTACTTAATACTTAATCCGTAGAAAAAACTGTATATAAAATACTCATTATTTATTAAAATAATCGTACTTCTTAATATCCAAAACTTCTCCTGCAGGACGATGGAACACGTTGTCTTGAAATATGTAAACTACAGAACGAATCTGTCTTTTTGATTACAGCTCCAACAACCTTAGCTCATAAAATGAATTAAAACTTCATTAATCAGCTGTAATAATTAATTAACTCCGCGGTTAACGATTCTTCTAGACTCTTGTGAATGTCCGATCACTCATGACAAAAATTAATGGTCGATCTTTAATAAGTACCTCGTTCTTGAGCTGCCATCAAGAATTAGCTGTTATAGAATTCAGACATTTTTCGTATCTCGCAGTATACCATGATGCAAAACAACGTTAATTCAATCTTACACTCTATCGTAATAATTGAATGGCTATTTTAGGTTGCCATGGAAAATGGGAAAATATATTATAACTCTTAAAACTCATTTATAATAATATGTTTTGATTGTTTGATTTTTAAATATAAACATTTACACATTAATATATTATAACTCTTAAGACTCATTTATAATATGTTTTGATTGTTTGCTTTTTAAATATAAACATTTACACATTAACCTTGTACTTTATTATTTATTTAAAGTGACTTACGACCTGTTTATATGCTATTATATGAGATTGTAAATTTTCTTTGTCAAATAATAGTTTCAGATCTACATTGAGAATATTATCACCATACTCGTATATCTAGATTTCTGTCCATGAATTTGCCTGATCATATCTAGAATCTAATCCATTTTCGTTACATATTATTCATTGATCCAAAGTGGCATCATCATCATCATTCTACTGTGTACGACAAATTGAAGATTGCAACGTAAGTATAGAGAAAGATTGCAATATCATTTTACTTCCTGTGAAGTATTTTCCCCACTCACTACGTTTGCGTGCATTTAAAGTTTTCGTGTTTCTGACTTATATCTAATGTGCAACTGACGAGTCTTGATTAATTCTAATTTTCTCTGCTTATTTGCGTCCTGATCACTGGCAACTGCTAGTGCTTGTTGAGTGGTTGCTGTCTTCCTCTTCACCTTTATCCAAATCTCATCCGACAGCTTCCAGGTAATAAGCGACTCGATGAGCGGTTTGGCAAAGTCACTTTGTGTCATCTTCGCTTCCTCTTGCATGTCATTAGCCCCATTGTAATCATCGGTGAGTGTTACTGGAACGTTAATCAAGTTGACTGCGACGTTTCCTCTAAAACTTTAGTGCTCGTAATTTTTCTGCAGTTTGCAGACGTTCACTCGTACAGCGGTGCCACGTTCAAACTCGATTTATTTTCCACTGCAGATTACCTCCATTAGCATCTTAGTACCTTATATCTTTAGCGTGTTCAGTACTCTATTTTCAAGAACTTACTAGAACGAAACGTCAAATTTTATTCCGAAATTAACCTTTAATGATAAATAACCTGTTTAATGTCAGGGTAAAAGTAAAGCAAACAAGAGGATAAAATACGGATAATAACCATTAAGGCAATTAATCGAGTGATTTGCGAATGCAGGATGATTTGGTCGTTTCATAACTTGAGATGCACTTTTTGGTGATTAAAATTAAATCAGTTTAATAAAAATCGCGAAAATGAAGCTATATATTTTTAATTTTGAGCTGTTGGCTGAAATGAATGAAGCTGTCAGAAGTACTTGAGGTTGATTTTTTTTCAGTCGAACAGTACGATATGTAGAGCTTATAAGGATATGTAATAAAGAAAAGCACACGACTTTGTATTTTTCGTAAAAAAGTAAATTTCCTTAATCAGTTCTTTTAATTTTTTATTGTTTAGTCTTATTGTATTTTATAGTTATGCTTTTGAATTTCATACCATAGAGTATTTAGTAACAGAGAAAAATACGTGGTAAATTTCCCTATTATCAGAAGCTAAATTTCAATATTAAATTTCTGTGGAGGGCAACTAATTACAACTGAGACGCTCTGCATGAAACATCCCCACATATGCGGATTATTTTTCCACGAATTCACCAGAGTTGTTGAGATATTCGTCGTAACCGTTAGCAAGCGGGAGTGGCTCAGTCGGAAGTGTGCCAGGCTCGTAATTTCCAAGTTCAAGTCTCATCTGTGCTAGAGCTCTCTGATAAACCCCCACCATGCCCTCGGCTGGTAGGGGAACACCAATGAGATTGGAACGGCTTCCGTCCATTGGATGGAACGTAAAGCCTTGTTCCCTTGTGTGTTGGAGCCATACCCTGCGCACGTTAAAGAACACCCTAGATGGGCTCGACAGAAGGCAGCCATATATCAAGTAACAGCTTTCCAGAGAGATCCTTTCCCCCAAGCTTCTCTGAGACCTTGGGGTCCTTGTGTACTGGCCATTTAGTCCATTGTGTGCAGAAAACCTGCCGCTGAGAGGTAAAAACGAACCCAGCCTGTAACGGTCGATCAGCTTATTCAAATCCCTGCCGACAGAAGACATGCCCTAACTCCTGAAAACAATTTGTGACTTCCTCTTTGATATGTCGTCCTCGGAGATGCTTCGTCATCTTTTCAGGCATGTGAGTATCTGATGGCGTCAAGTTTGGATTGTAAAGTGCATGGTGAACCATTTTGCCCACTGTCAGGTGCTTCTATCCTAAGTCACTGCGAATCGGTCATTTTTGAACTCACAGTACCAATTGTTTCATATACGCTGTACTTACAGGACATCCGAGCCTACACAGTCTCAAGTTGCCGACGGATTTCCACCAGTTCTCTCATCTGTGCCAACAGAAACCAAATTACTTCCAGGACATCCAGTCTCATATACATACCTTCGCTATGAGCGCTCAGACAAAGCACGGGTGTTTGACAGTGATGACTTCTGCCTCATAGTAACTATTTGAGGCTAACCTACGGAAGAGATATAGTCCCAGATGTCTGTCAGTTTAACTTAGAGGAAGAAACCGAGAACTTCTGACTTTCTCACTTTCCCTTATATATACACAGTTGATCTGAAAAGTAATGAAACGAATTTTTCTTTAAATCTTTTTCGATTCAAAGGGAATCAGAAAGGAATTTGTTCCAGAAAGAAGAAACGTAAATGCCCAATTTATTTAGAAGTGATGGAACGATTGTTGTAAAGAATGCGATGGATCAGACCAGGCTCGTGAAAACAAGAACTGGATTTTGTTGCACACAATTCACCAGCGCATTCGACGTTTATTGCTCGAGGATTTCTTTCTCGAAAAAGAGTTTACTGAGAGCAACTTCTGTTCGCCATGCGCCAAACTTCTTTTTATTTTCGGAGTTAAAAATGAAGATCAAAGGTAAACTGTTTCGTATAATCCAAAACATGCAAAAGAATATAACAGATCATCTGAAGGAAGTATTTTGAGAATTCTTTCAACAGTTAAAAGAGAAGTAAAACAAGTATACTGAATCCTATGGTGACTATTTTGAATGATTTTCATAATAATTGTTTTCTTGAACATTTGCTTTTGTTTTAAAATTTCTGTCTCAGTACTTTTAAGACGCTTTGTGTATACATCATGTCTCGTATGTTTCTTGCTATGATATCGGTATTGATTTGGCACATACACAATGGACTACTACAAAACGGATTTAATTCATTCCACGAATGTTTTCGTTAAGATGAAAAATTTGTTATGCGAATACGGAAAATATATGTTGAAGGCCTAATTCGGTCTAAGACCATCGTAAGTTGACTTTTCTGACATTAACACCATAGTGTTTAGAATTTGAATGCTAATTTTAACTAATAAACATTATAAGAACATGGTAAAAAATAAAATTGATAAAAACTCAGTAAAAGAAGTCAATAAATAAATCATGAAGATATTCCAGTAAACAATGTTTCTTGGGCTAAATAGATGATCGGGTTAGGGGGTTTACGCAGAAGGAAACTAATTACGTTTTGAAGGCCAGTGGTTTGTTTGATCTCTGAGCGGCACTTTTTTGCCCGCAAAGGTCTTAATAACTAGGTCACAAGAACCTCTATGTCCTGGGAAATTTGTAAGATCCACTGGGCAGCTGTAAGGAACAGATGGAAGCCACTCGTCAAGTCCATCCAGCGTATTCTTTAGCGTGCACTTAGTTAAATGGTACGGGGTACCATGGCTTTAACTAATGTACCCATTGTACAGGGAAGCCATATTAGTACTTGGCTCTCTTGAACTCAGTACCTTGGTTTAAAGTCCCATCTGACTGACGGCGGTTTTTCCAAGCCCATCGGTGCACCTTTTTTGACCGACAGCGGGGTGGGTTTAGCAGAAATTGGTCTGAATTGCGCACAGATGGGACTAACCTGGGAGCTGCAGATTAAGAGTCAACTGAGCCAAACCCTGTCCCGAAAACAAGTACCGTATTACATACGGAAAAAACTATCAATTCAACTGGTGTGTTACTAGGATGCCCGAAGTTTAGTAAGCGCATTGGTGTTTTTTTCCCCACACTTGTATAAATATTATAATATGAATCACTGTATAATTATTAATATGAATCACTGTATAATTATTAATATGAATCACTGTATAATTATTAATATGAATCACTCTATAATTATTAATATGAATCGCTGTATACAAATTATTTAATACATGTAAACATTTGATATTTTAGTAATAGAGATACATACAACACTTCCTGGTACATCAATTGCTTTTACAGGATCGCACAAATTGCAAAAGCGTGCAAATGTCAGTAGCAGATGCAAATTTTTATTTTTGTGATATCGGAAGGTGGAAGAAATTTTTTTATTTCGTTAGTCAACGATAACCATTTCATTTATAAAGTGAATATCATGACCCAATTTAGCATAAGATGTCATGGGTAAAGGTTTTGATTATTTTTTACAGGAAAATTCTATGTAAATGCAAATCTAGGTTAAAAAAGTTCAGTAAGGAGATAACTTCATTACCGAATTTTTTTCAGGTTTTGTCAGGTACACTAACCACTAATTCTACCTGGGCTAGTTTTTAGTTTGTATACGAGTATTTGTATTGTATACGAGAAACCAACACAAGCCAAAAGCTTACAGGTTATCTCAGTCCCTTTAAATAATACTTAAAATATTGTGAAATTTGTATTCCTAATTCAGTTGCTTTACCATTATTAACCTAGTTAATTTAACCCATTTCATTATCCAAGTAATGAGATATAAAATATTCTCTCTCTTTATACTGTTTTTATTACAGTGAACTGTCAGCATAATGTTAGGTATAATGGAAATTTTCCAATATACCTAAGCTAATTAGACCTATAGAGATGCATGGTAAATTAGACCTAAGCTAATTTACTATATATCTCTATGTAAAAATATTTCATTTTAACGAACCAATATAACATATATTTTAAAATCCTTCAACAATATATACGATGAATATTTTAGCATTTGGCAACGCTGCAAAAATACATAATGCACATTAAATTGGATAACATTCGCTAAATTTAATTTATTGTTATATTTGCTGGCTATTTTTTTTATTTAAGTTGCTATTTACTTTAGTTTCGTTATTAGCAGTCAATATGGCGAGAACTCTTCGCTGTTTCGTAATAACAATGAAAGATATTCTGTACAATGTGTTGAAGATTTGCGAAATCATTTAAGATTCATGGAGATATGCTTATTGGAACAGACAGTTAAAAAATTGCTGACCTTCCTAAGAAGAAAACTCTAATGGACGGTAAACTTTTTTCATGGTGATTATTTTGTAGTAAGTAACTATCACAGCACGTTTTTCATTGCATTTCAGTATAAAGAATATATTTTGGTCACTCGCTCGATTTCGTTATAGTGACAATTCACTGTATTTTCTCAATTTTTCAACCACATTCTTCTGTGCTTTTTATAAGGTGTACTGTTTTCTAAGTATACTATTGATTCTCGCTCGATTTCGTTATAGTGACAATTCACTGTATTTTCTCAATTTTTCAACCACATTCTTCTGTGTTTTTTATAAGGTGTACTGTTTTCTTAAGTTTAAAATAATGTCATGCTCTAATATCTATAAGATGTTTTTTTTTGTAAACCTCATGCAAATGTGCAATATGTGTTTAATAAAATCTGATATGCCTTAACTGGCATAGTGGTTAGGCAGCTAGCGACTGTTCCAGCAAGGCAAACATTGTGTGTTGTGTTAGCCCTAAGGCAGTGGTCAGCAGTGACTTTGGTCTTAGTATGGAATGCCCTTGTATGAGAAGGCCTGTAAAAGCTAGGAGTAGCTTCTAGGATTCTTCTCTGTCCTATATGTCGCAAATAATTAATAATAATAATTAATAATAATATTCGTGTTGCAAATGAACAATAAGTTTCTTTACCTCCGAGTCCTACTTTTTTGGCACACGGCAATCTAAATGATCAGGCTACAAGAACCCTAAGGCAACAAGAAGCATGAGGAAGGTGAGGCCACTCAGAGACAGATGAAAAAAGATCTTTAATATGTACGGTGTATAGCTCTCCTCCACAAAGACACCTTTGTTTAACGTCCCATCCGACGAACGGCGACCTTTCCAAGTCCATCGGTGTTCGACTTTTTCACCAATGTAAGTGTGATGGTAGTGTTGGGGAGTTAGGGAAAAATAATTATCAAAGTTGCCGTAGGTGAGACTCGAACCTGAAAACTGTAGATTATGAGCTTGGCGAACAAAAGTTAACGAAGCAGGGTGAACAATGAATCAATAAATAAACTTTATCTTTAATTATATTCAAATATAATTTTCTTTGCGATATTAATTAAGTTCTATATGTGAAGTATATCTAATACATAAAAAAAACATTTAAAAGATCTTATATTCTGTATATGCACTCGACATGTCATGCGATGTATATATACTGAAAGCACAATTTATTATACACACTTCACCCAACCACAAACCTGCCCTACTCCGCCACTGCTATGCCACATGCTCGTGCACGTCGGCATGTGGCCATCCGAAATACGTTGCTTGATATAAATCGGTCAGATATCTTCTCTGCTGTATAGCGTACCTAAACATCTTCTGTATAGGTACGCTATACTGTGTAACATAAAATCTCCTCAGTCACATTTTTAAGTGTCCTAAGCATCCTTCTTTTTTTGTCAGTCAGCTAACAGGGATCAACACTAATAAATTTATTTAACTTCCCGCAAACACAGCAAATGAAAACGTTTCTTCCTTTTACTATACCGCACAGACTAAAACAAACTACGTCTTTCTTAACACTCTCAAATCCTCTTAATTACAACAACTTATTCTTTATTTTTTAAGTTCGTTCGAAGTAGTTTGTGACGTAATCCTCACGCGAGCATCAACACGATACATCACATCTCGAGTTCATTGTAGCACGTTGATCTGTTGTAACAATATTGTTGAACAATCAACATTAAAAGAGTGCGATTCGGTCTTTATCTAACTAAGGTTAAGATTATCCAGTGTGCATGATTAAAGTTAACTGTAGTCTCCATTTCTGTTAAACCGTCGACAGTATTATAAAATGACGCTTAAAAAATAATTTTACAAAGGCACTGAATCAGTTGTGTGAAATCCTAGAATCTATAATCTTCCATTCTCAACGATATTCTCAAATCGAGACTCCTTCAAACTCGCAACTACAAAAAAATTATCGAATTAAATATATTTCAATATTAAAAGTGGATGAGTTGATGACCTTTGAGAGACACTTTTTTGCACGCGATGGGCTCAGAGAGTTTTGCGGCAAGGGGATAGCTGTTACAGGAGACATGTTAGCCTCCCGTCAAAGCCATCCAGCGTGTTCATTAAATGCACAGGGTATAGCATTCCTGTTCAAGGGGCCACACCTTAAAGTTTCAACTAACGGACATGGGCTTTTCCAAGCCCATCCGTGTTCCCTTTATGACCGTGGGCAGAGTGGGGGTTAGTATAAATCTCAATACAGACACTCGGACATCGGAACTCAAATTATGAGCCTGGCGCAATATCGACTGACCCAACCTCCGTCCCCATTTAAAAGTAGTAAAATGAAGAAATTTCATTACATGTTAATACTCTTTGATGATTTACTGACAGCGTGCAAAATTATTTAAGTTGTTCTCCTTTTCGACACTAGCCTCTCTAGTGTACCTAACCACAAGAATATACGGGTAATGTCCGAAATGTGCTTTGCGATTTTTATTTAATTTGAACTTTATCCTTGTTTTGGACAATGACGGCAGTAGACGGATAGTCTTGAAATTAGTCAGTTTCGGTCTTTAGCCCTAAGAGATATACCTATATATATATATAGGGTAAGTACGCATTGTACGCGAGATTGAAATGACTGTGAATGAATAATGATAAGGATACGTTTATGTCCCTTTTTCAGCTGAAATGAGCTTTTGTTCTCTTTTCATGTCACTGATATATTATAACGCTACTCATTCGGAATCTAGAGACAGTCAGATATAGTTTTAATGAAAGAAATATATCGAAATGTCTGAAGGTTTTCCTTCCTTTGACGAATTTAAACAGCAATAAAAGTTTTACACCATAAAACGATCTTTATACTTTTCAAAATATCGTAGTGCCCCAGGTTATATGTAAACAATAGCTCTGCTAAATGCGCCTATTTTGATTTATAAAACTAATATATAACATTTATAATACAAGGAAAGAATCTGCAAGACAAGCATTCGACATATTGCTTCTTATAACTCATAATCTCTTCCTACGCATGGAAAGGAAGCTGAGTTGGATTTCAGATATCCGCTGAGTGGCATAATTTCCAGAAGAAAAGCAAACTGCTCGCTTTGCATTGCTAGTCCCAAATAGAACCCACAGATCTTTCGAGAATGGATTTCTTTTGTTTTGCCCCATTTTCTCCAGACCTGCTCTTTTACTCTAAACAAAAAAAGTTTATTCGTGAATTCTTTTTAGTTTGCACAGAAGATAAGTCAGTTTATTTTTGTTATACTTAAATTGATTAGTAAACTTAATACTGTGTTCTACATGGTATCATATTATCTCTTATCGTAGAAATTTCAAGTTTTAGCGCAATACTTTTTAGGGTAATTTCTTGTTAAAGAATCACGTTCTCTAAAGAAAAAATAAATTATTGGTACTAAAAATAAGTTATTGGCCATTTTTATCTCGAAAAAATTTACTATGATAGAATCTTCATGGTTATTCAAATATTCTAACATTACCGACAAAATTGGTGAATGTAATGCAGATAAAAATGCTTTAAAATCGGTATTACATAAATAAATTACTATGAAGTAAGTTAAAATAGCAATATTAGTTCTATTTTTGGCGTATAAATGTTCAGTACTTATTTAACACTGCAATTGCAGTGTTAAATAAGTACTGAACATCAATTTCATCAATTTCTGTCTCTGAGGGATAGATGGAAATTGATGTATTTTCTTGAATAGATATTATTTGTATAGATTGAAGCAGTGACTAAGTAGTGAAATTCCGGCCACAATTAATATTTATGTATATATTATCTTGTTAATTACACACGATACATTAGATCACAGAACATTAGATTACAGTACGATGATGACTTTTATATATTACATCTTCTACGCCTGTGTTATTAAAACATTAAAGTCTAGAAACATTAAGAGTTAAAACAGTTAACGACTGTGTTATTAAAACGTTAAAGCGTGAAGCAACTCAAGTCCTGTATGAGCTGCTTCGGTAGCTGAATCGTATCGCGCTGATACTCTAGCTGCCGTGTTCGAGTCCCAGGTTTGTTCTGTCATATATGATGAGAGTGTGCCTCAATAAATAACTATTCGCTTCTGAATATGTCATAAAAATCCATGTTTTCGTTTTGGGATCTAAAGTGAACATTGACTATATGTTCTATCAACAGAATTAAAAAACAAAACAAAAGAAACGGCATGATTTGAATATATATATTTGATTTCTTTATATGAATATGATTAACAAAATATTTCATGTACCTTGATCCAATGTAGGAAGAGTTGAGTTCCGTGATATGTGTATTGGAATTAATAAGCACGTTTTAGTGAAATGTATGAAAAATGATTAAATAACAAATCACGTGCAGTGTTTATGACATACAAAGGAAAATTGAAGGTTATTAAGCGAATGACATTATTAGCATCAAATGTTATATTAGATCAGATAGCGTTCACACAAATTTGCTTTTAGAGATATTAAAAATAAGCACAGTACAAATTATTAAAATATTAAACCCCAACGAGCAGAAACTATTTCAACTGAATTTAATTCACTCACTGAAAAAGTTGTTTATTAGCTGTTTAACATAATATTTAATTTCAAATATTTTATCCAAATATTTAAACAATTAAACTAATCTCATCCTGGAGCAATTTAGTATTTTAATTTGAATTGATATTTTTGGGCCATTTTTAATGAATGAAGTAAAAAGTAAAGAATAATTTTCAGAATCCTAATATTATCTACATATACAAAGAGAAAGAATTAACAAAACTTAGTTTTGTGTCGCAATTAAGTTCCAATAAAAACGAGGGAATCAATATAGTATTTTGCATTGCCTCTATTCTAGCATTAAAAAGTGTTTTTTTATTATGTTAGTGCTCCATATTTAAATCTCAAAACTCCAAATTCAGCACCATGCAATTAAATGCTTGAGGAGGAATAATAATTCGAATAAGAGTAAAAGAGTGCAAAACAGTACATAATAATACGCATAAAATGTAAAATGAATAACTTTGTAGAAAAATAATGTTAAACAATAAGTATTAATATTGCTAATAGTAATTATTTGCATGCTGTGGCTTGAGAACTTTATGCTTTTGTTCGTTATAATAACCTATGGTGGTTGCTCTAACAAAAGCGACGATTCCTTAGCTACAAAATCAACAGCCTTCTTTTCCTTCCCTCTAAAATATCGGTTTAAAAATATAATGCCCAATTATCTCTAATATCTTATTATATAAAAGGCGTAATTCGGAGCAATCGGCCGAAAAGACGGAAGGACACACGTTTCTCATATGTCCGCTGTGTGAGACATCAGTGACTGAAATTTTCGGTTCTCTGGCATTCCGCTGGTATTTGACCGAATGGTATGAAATTCGGTGTACTAGTTTCACTTGTGGCTAGCTGTCTTGGGTTAAGAGATAGGCTTCCTAACTTCCGTGGCCTCAGCAAGTGTCCTAAATTTCTTGGGGGGGGGGGGGCTGCAGTAGCCTCCAAAATACTGAAAGTAGTACGTTATCGAGAGTTGGGAATGAAATGTACATTGTCGATGAGAAAAGTTGTGAATGAACTGACGTTTCGTAGCAAATGTTTGACGAGGTTTAACTGCCCTAGTTTCCATATATTAAGAAACAACCCTATGTTATATCAATGATAAGTTCAAGTCGAAGCTCTATAACTTCTAAAATATGCTTTTTGCTTTCGATACATTTTATAGCTGATATAGATCCCAATCAAATGTATCAATATCTCGATTTTTCAACAATATTCGTTTAGTATTTAATGAGTTATGGAAGTTTGAATATTTAACAATAGCAATGCTAGCCATAATAAATTTATACAAAACTGATGAATAGTGAAAAAATTATTTACACAAACTTCTAAAATGCTCACTTATTTTATTAAACACTTTGATACAATATTTATTGTTAGGTTTTAATTAACTTCTGGAGTCAATGTGGAATTTTTAGCTGGAATTTTTATTGTTAAATATTCCAACTTCCCTAATTCATTAAATACGGAACGAATATTATTGAAAAATCAGATGCTGATATATTTGATTGAAATCTTTATCTGGTTTCACATTTTTCAAACAAAAAACTTATTTTAGAAATTATAGAGCATCTAACTCAGTTTCCCATTGAATTTGCATAGGGTTCTTCCTTAATTTATGGAAACCATAAATCGCCAACAACATTTTTTTCGTCTAGTAATATATAATTTTTGTCATTCGTAAAACAGTCGATTTTCGGCTTTGTTTCCAATCTTTTTCTGTTTTGCAACACTGGGCCACGGCGGCTAGATCATGAAACACCGCTATTCTGACTTTACGCTGAAGTTGCATGCAGCCTATAAAAGAGGCAACTATGAATACACTATGTTGAAAAAAGTGTCTGGACGCTTCCATGTTATGTGAATATATTTAGAGAGATTTGAGTGACATCTATAATTTATCGCCAATAACAGTTTTTGCGTAAAAGGTTTATTTTCAATGTTAGGGAGCTTTGAAAGTGGCTTTCCATTCACATAACATGGAAGTATCCGGACACATTTTTCAACATAGTGTATTTAGCTGTGTAAGTACACAGTAACTAGAATAATGCGAAACACGACCCAATGTATACAATATATTAAGGAAAAAATGGCTTTTTGCTTAACAAATTATCAAATTACAGCATATTTCATTACACGAGGTGTTGCAAATGTTATCCATCTGCAACCAAGCATGCCCGAAAGCCATTTACTCGGTTACCTTTTACTTCTGAAAGCTGCAGGATGAATTCCTTGAATAGCATTGGCGATGCTGATTTTTTAGTTTTGAATGGTCGGAGGATGACGGCTGTAGAGAGTTTCGTTCAAGAATCCCCAAGAATAAGAATCACAAGAAGTCAAATAAGATGATTCGAGCTGCCACATCCCTTTAGAGATCAATCTGTCATCAGAATATTCACACAAAGAGCCCAATGTCTCGTTAGCTGTTGCTCCGTCTTGTTGAAAGTAACTTAGCTTTAGGTCAGCTCCTCATCATTCAGCTGCTGAGTAAATTCTTTAACCATCAGATTGATATAAAGCTGCGAACTAATGGCTTCTTCGAAGAAACAAAAATCACTCCAATAGTGCGTCCCTTCTAAATTGTAGACAAAACAACAATTTTTTGCTCAAATAAGAATTTCACGAATTGCGTCAATCGATCCAGCGGTATCGATTATTCTGTGAATTCACGTATCCTGAAAAATCAAAACACATTTCATCAGTAAAGAAAATTAAATTTCTGAGCAGAACCTGATTTCCCATAAGGCAGTTTAGGCGCTTGACTAGGGTGAAAACATAATAAGGGCGCCACATCCTTTAAATAACAACAAAATTATGTTCCTTTCAATTTTTTTTTTTTGAGAGTAAATAGTTGGAAATATTATTGATACAAATATCGATTAATTTCTCTTCAGAACACTCTTCTTTCTCTCCTGACAATCAAATGATATTTTTTTAAAAAATAAGGATTGTGAGAATATACATAATATTGCATTGATATATGTGAATAGAAAACCATATTGAGAATTCACCAACTTTCGAAACAATTTCTACCAAACGTTTCAAGAAATATATTATAAATTTCAATCAGATTTATCCAAATCTCAATTTAAAACTATATTAATTTAGTATTTAAAGAATTTCTTAAGCTCAATTATTTGACATCGCACGCTGCTGTTACGCTCGTCCGAAACGCTTCTTTTTTTCTATTAATCAAATTTGATGGAAAACAGCTGTTAAAGGTTTCAGTTTCTAGAAATCTGTAAACCAGTAATCACTTTTTGTAATGACACCTCTTCAACATAGCAAAGATTTCATCGTTCCCCCAGTGCAACACTAAATGTACGTGACAAATGTTGCCAACTATCAACAAACAAACAGCTGCTATTGTGATGTCAAACTTCAAATTTGCCAAAATATTGCAATGATTGAAAAAAAGCTTTAAATTTAATGGATATATATTGTAGCTGCAAAAGTTGGGTTTCTAAAAGCAGTGCATGAAACTAAACAATCGATCTCTGATATTTTGAAAATTGTTATCAATTTAATTTTACTATTAGTAAAGAGAAAAATTTCACGCCCTCACTACACGCATTCTTCTCAAGGACACTGTTTTAAATAGTTCACAAATATTGCTCAAAGTTGATATTTCTTAAAGTTTACGATTTTCAGTTTCCTGTGATATTTTGATACAAAGGGCTTATTTAGTGATTAGGAAGCTTTGAATATAGCTTTCCTTTAATGTAACATGAAATGCTTTTGATAATTTTGTGTAGTCTGCTTATTCCCACAGAAAAGAGAGTAAGGAAAAATTATCTTTAAATTTGAAAATAAATAATTTGATTTTTAAATGTTACTACTCATCATCATCATCATCCTCAATCAGCCATGGGCTACGGAGGTCCAACCAGACCGTGCAGTTTAATTCTCCAAGCATATCTGTCCTGAGCTACATCTGCTGCATCCGGCCAATGCACATCAATTCTAACAAGGTCCTGTTTGACATTGTCTGCCCACCGCATCCTAGGTCTCCTCCTCCTTCTGAGGCCTTTAGGCACACTGTTCATAACCCTATTCGCCAATCTATAATTATACATACGGGCAACATGGCCAAACCAGCGGAGTCTCTCTCTGCACAATATGCTGCTTAAAGGAGGTTGCAAACTCCTCTCCTTGTTGTTTCATAATATTAATTTTTACAGTATTTAGTAACAAAAGTGTATTATTTATATTTTACAATCTCACATCCTTTTCTATTACATCAGACTTTCTCATTTTTGGTGAAAGAAAATATTTTAAATCGGCTGTACGTAAGACAGACTATCGCTTCTCTTGGTGACTAGGAGCGACTGAGATGAAAATCGGGCCATGTTTCTGAGCTCGGCTGTAATAGTCTTTTTAAACCATTGACAAAAAAGTATGCTTTTATAAGTTAAAAGCGATTAACTTAATCAATCGCAATTATCTTGCAAGCTTTCAAAGATAAAAAATGGAGAACCCGTCTTCGAGATTCTCTGTTGACATTCATTTCATAGTCAGGCGACGAGCACAAGATTTTGGATTGTAATTAATTGATTCACGAATAAACTTCAGCTTTTTGTCTGTTAGCTCTTCAGGCATAATTGCTGTGAGAGTTTTGCAAACTCTGTCTTACGAAACCTTCTCACTATTCAATAAATCGTCGACTTATTGGATAATGCAGTGTAGGGAGTTTTCTTTGAAATTATTTGTACAATCCTTAAATGATGATATTTCTAAAGCGTTCTTCAACAGTAAAAGCACTTTGTTGCGCAGAATACACCAATTTTAGTTTAAGTGTTCTTAAAAAAATGAAACCGGCATAACAAAATAAAACCGAGAACACTATTAATATTATGTTTGAGAATCATTTGGCAGTTTTCTGTTTAAACAGTGTCGTCTCTCTTTAGAAAAACTATATCCCAATCAATTACACTGAGTTTCAAAATTTCTTATATAAATATGAGTTCCATCCATAGATATAGTAAAGGGGAACTAGATAGTGCACTGCCAGCATTTTCCCGCTAGCAACTGGAGACCAAAAGTTTTATACTGTCAGCCAAGTTCGCCACCATAATGGCGTCTCTTTAATTTGTATTAGCGTTTAGATTAGATTGAGTTTTTCCTTTCATTATCTTTGATAAACTGCCTTTTAACATTTTGCTTCCTCAGCAAGATGGCGAAATCTTGTGTTTCGATTAATTACTTCAACAAGGCTGTGGAAAGAAGCAATAAATATTTTTATAATAAGTACTCATTATACTTTTTTTTTCAAACTGCACTTTTGTCACTGAGAGTTATTTTTATTTTAGTTACACTTAAATAGGATAAAACGTACTGTATGAAAAAAATCAATAAATGCCGATTGGATAGTTGTAGTCGCTATGTAATATATCAAAGTCAATTCATACTGAGTGTTCCTTTTGAAAGATTTTGGAAGTAAAGCAAGTATATTGTATGATTACGAAAACCTTTTCCTTTAGCTCGTAACTTCCCCTCTCTGTTATTTATGATTTTAATTTATTCCCATCTCTTAAATATAGTAAAGAAATATTGCGAAACAATTTCATTTGCAAATTCCATCATTTGAAGTTAAAAAAATAATACGATGTGCTTAAAAATGCAAGTGTAAAACATTTCTTCCAGTATTATCCAGATTTATTTGTCATAAGATATATTTCATCTTAATGCCGATTCAATATTATTTAAATTTGTTCAACAAATAGGAATTGTTTTCGGGAATAAGTTTTTCTTTCACCAAAATGGCTGTCGGTGTCAAGGTTATTGAGGTCACGTTTTGTTGCCAGTGCACTAGCTAGTTATATTTTACTACATTTATGGTTCCATCTTGGTTGGTCAGCTGGTAAAATTAAATGACGAAATTTTGTTAAACAATATCTACAAGTATAAAAAACTATTTAATAATAATATTTATTAGATATATTCATATATCCGTTATAAATCAAAATTCTGTAGCATACATTAAATCCACGAAGCTAACAGTAGCCTTTCCTCAAAACAAACAAATGGGAAAAAAAGTATGGCAGATTATACGTAATAAAGATAATAAGCAACTTATTACCTTTAGATGTGTACAACATATATTAGAACATATATATATTAAAACTATGGCAAAAAATCACAGTTACGTATTCGATAATAATCTAATTTTTAATCAAATATTTCTAGTGTTTATAATCCCAAAAATTTTCTTTGATGTTTAAAACATACTTCAAATGATGAAAAGGAAAATGCAAGAAGATTTTAACGTAATATATAATTTTACGATAGAGGGGTTGTAAGAGGAGGATTGTGAGTAGAAATGAGGGTAACTTGAAGGTTTAAATTGGTATCAAGGTAATTGAAATTAGATACTCTCTTAAAAGTATCACAATTGCATAAGCTAACGTTAAACGTTTGTTTTTAAAAGCATAAAGACTATAGAAATGAGAGTAAAAAGGAAAGGAATCGTGGATTTGATCATATTGTGTGCGGTAGTACATGTCCTAAAATTTCTTTTAATTTAAATGCATTGTTTTGTTATGAAGCTATTTAGAGATTTCATTGATATCTAGTTACAGATTATGATTGATTCTGGTGATATCAAAATCACTGAAAAGAATAACGGTGTCATCAGCATACAGATGTATGGAAGATTTATGCTTAAGATTGTCATATAATTTATATATCTTAGAAAAAGAATATGCTCTAATATTGAGCTTTGGGGCACAGCGAAAGGAGACAATACGATGAGTGAAGCCATTTCCGATTTTGGTTACAATATATCGATATATATAATTCTTAATCGAGTGAAAAAGGTTGCTTATAATTACAATGAAGTTTGAATTTTTTAGTGAAATATTATGGTTTAAAGTGTCAAAGGTTTTTCAGAAATGCAGAAATAAAGCACCTACTATTTCACCTTCATTCACATTTCGATTAATCTCATCAGCAAAGTCTTCCAGAACGACAGTGGTATAATACTTTTATTACCACTGTTCTTCTGGGTACTGGTCCCTTCCAACAAGAAGAACCACAACTGTACTTCTGTTTTCTAGAAATAAGACTGCATTTTGAAACGTAGCTCGCTAAAATATTCGAAACATGTCTTTCCATAATTTTATTAATGCAGGCAAAATAGTAATGCAGTAGTAATAATTTTCTTGTAACAGTGAAATTTTTACGATACAAAATTAAAAGGTAATCTCATGCGTATGCTTTCCACACAAATTAAATTTCAAAAACATGAACTAAAACATGTAATTAGTTAAGAAAGAAATATGAAACGCAATAATTTTAGCCGTCCCGTGGCCGAGTGGTTAGCACGCTTGACTACTGATCTAAGGGACCTGGGTTCGAGCCCCGGGTAAGGCATGGATGTGTATGCCATTTTTTCTGCTGAGGTCCTACCATCCTCTCAGATCTTCTACTATGGCACATAAACTTACAGGCTCCTGTCAGACCTCTGTGGCAAGAAGCTGTTTGAGGGGATATTTATTTATTTTTATTATTTATTTTTAACACTTCATCAAATGCAAGAAGATTTAAACATCGTCAATTCCGAAAATTAAAACTTTTTTGATTTTTAGTAAGTGTATAATAATTTGCTGTAGGTTTGATACAGTTTGAGATAATAAATTTCGAGCTACATATATTTAAAACTGTGTAGACGTTTCTTTATGAAACTGAGGGAACTCGTACATTATATTCCTACTCCTTTTTAGTCATTGTGTGTTAGAAGATTCGACATATTTCTGTTTTTTCAATTCAAATATATATATATATCTTTAAGTAATATATTGGATTGCCTAAAACGTAAGTGATGGCTGCCTTCGAAAGGAATTAGAAATCGGAGAATATATATATTTTTGAAGAGCAAATAAATGTTGAAACGCACTGTGTTAAAAATCTCCCCAAGATTTAATATTTTATGCTGCCTGAATTAAAATATAAAAATTTTAGATAAAATCTTTATATCATAAAAAGACCCTTACATGTTTAGTACTAGGTTGAAAAATAATGCAAAATCTTTTTTCTTTCATTTTACTAAAAGAGTACTTAATATATGAAAGATCACCTACCTGAGAATCAAGAGTATTGCTGTTTCAACTCCAACCAGGGTCGTCTTCATAGGCATCATTCCCTTGGAATTTTTATTTTGGTTAAGTTACATGAGTAGTAGTCACGATTTGTTCAGTAATGAACATGTGACGTCTGAGCTCTGTCTCTGACAGTTGAACGTCTGAAGACGAACCCGTGTTTTCTTCAGAAGCTTCACCCCCTTGAAACTTTTATCTTTGGTTACGTTGCATGAGTTGCATTTAGGATTTGTTCAGTAATGAACACTCTGTTTATTACTGTAGTAGACCTCTGACCACTGACTGAAGACTCTTAGTACACAAGTAAGTGATTTATCATAACTTAAGTAATGTCGAATTGCATTAAATCACTGTTCTAAGATAGCTATGAATGCATATTAAAGAGGTCCGGGAGTTTCTCAGTCGGTTGGGGTCCAAGCTGTAATTCCCAGGTTAGAGTGCCATTGTATGAGTATTGAGATTAATCTCAGGAAATCCTCGCCCTGCCCTTGGTGAGAAATCAAATAGATTGAATAGACCGCCGTCATTCGGATGGGGTATTAAACGGTGTGGACGTGTATACAAGCAGCCATAACCTACGTACGTTAGAGACCACATTGGGTGGTGTTGATGTAATACTTTCACCAGTCTTCTGAAAGCTGTGTAGACGATTGTTGATTCCCTTCCCCTACCCAACTTTGAGCGCTTGTATTTCTCATAACTTGGACATTTAGCCCATTGTATTCACAAAAGTGCCGATAAGAGGTAAACAATCCAAGCTATGTTAATGATGTGAAATGGTGTATAACAGGAATTTAGTTATTGGTTATCTTCAAAACCAATAGAAAACGATCTTTAATTATCTCCATTTAACTCGAGTAGCCAGGACTTCGAAATAAGAAGCATCAGATCAAAATATCTGGAAGGATATATTACGAAGAAAACTCACTGAAAAGAATATAGTTTGTCAAAACGTGTAAGGAAAACTCATAAAAAAGGCTTTGCGGAAAAACTGCGAAAAAAAAGATTGTGGTAAAATACCGATATACGTTTATCAACATCTACTTAGGTTGATACGTTACAATGGCGCTATTCTCAGATGCCAGTAGAATATCACATATCTTTACGTCACCATTGATAATATTCGATCTATTGTCCTGTTGTGCCCAATTGCCTACAGCATACATTGCCCTGAAATGGGCTTCTGCGAAACACTCTCATATCTAATCGTTCCCATTCCTCTTATATACAAGCTTCGCATAATTCATCAACAGGAATGTCCTCGAATTGTACAGCGTGTATTCTGGTTTCCTCTGCCATCCGTTAAAGATATGTAGCGTAGATTCTGAAGTATATTTCGAAGCTTTGTCTTAATGCAACCAGACGGTGTTGACGTTCGTACCATACAAGGCAGGCATATCGTCTCAGTATATTGGCTCCAGAACTTTGGTCTGATATCAGATGGATTTCATTTTGGGTTTTCTTTCATACTCTATGGAATTTGAACTTACCATTGAAGCTGTATCCAGTAATGACTACGGAAACTTTGGGTAAACTTCCGTCACATCCTCTGCACCAATTGTGGTGCAAAGAATCGACCAAACAACTGCACCAGCTGTTTGGTCGATTGGTCAGTAATATATTGCTCGGACTTGTTACAGTTGGCTAGGTGGACATATTCCCCGTCCAATATGGCAGATTTTTCCACTTGTCACCGCCAGGAAACGCTCATATAGCTTGCAGCAACTGATATCGATCAATTTCTAAAATTCAACAATTTCTAAAAAAATCGTTGAAGATGATCGTTGCCAAACCTTCGTGTCACGTGACACGAAGGTTTGCCAGATCTCTAATTTCTAAAAAAATCATTGCCAGATGTTTTTTCTGAGTTCTGTAATCATCCATGGTGTTCGGATACTTTTCTGAGCGACTGTACACACATGCAAACAGAAAAGTGGGTGTGCGCAGCTGAGATTTGCTAGTGATGATAATCCGGAGCCAATGATTTGTGTGGCTCAAGAAATAAGAAGTGCAAGAAGGAACAGGGATGGTATTGTGTTCATGCAGGTGGAAGTCGTGCAAATGGTTGAGATCAGGTGGTTCGCTTGAAAATTGTTCAGCAAAGACCGAAAATGCCTGGTACACGCTGTCAGCAGGTTTATTGCCATTTGGATGATTTTGAGAGAGGAAGAATTATAGGCCTATGTGAAGCTGGATGGACTACACGTCGTGTGGCTGCCCATGTTCATCGGGATTAACGAAATGTTGGATGCTGTTGGAAACAGTGGCGAAAAGAAGGTTCTAGGGTGTGTCGCAGAGGGAGTGGTGCCATGCAACAGACGTCATCACGGCTTGATAGGCGCATTGTTCGACATGCTCGTTCGTCACCACAGAGCACTGCTGACGATATTCGACAGACTGCGTCAGCAGCCATCGACATCCCCATAACGACCCAGATGGCAAACCGAAGGTTGCATGAAGCACACCTGCACTCTAGGCAACTGTTACTTCGACTGCCATTGACTGCAAACCATCGCAGCGCTCCTCTGACTTGGTGCCGAAGTCGTGCGAACTGGGATCACGAATGGAGCACTGTTGTGTTTAGTGATGAATCCCGTTTCTGTCTTGATGCTGATGATCGACGGGTCCGTGTATGGCGACAACCTGGCGAGAGTATGGATCCAGCTTTTGTTCGCGACCAGCACACCGCCCATCGTCTAGGCATAATGGTATGGGCAGATTGGATATGACAGCAGGTCACCTCCTGTCCACATCACAGGAACACTAACAGCTGCACGTTAATGTTAGCGGGGTTCTGCAGCCCATTTTGTTACCATTCCTGGGATGCATGCAGCAGCCCATTTTCCAGCATGACAGCGTCCGTGTACACACTTCTAGAGTCTCCAGACAATGTTTGCAACATGTTCAAGTATTGCCATGACACAGCGCGAACTTCAGATTTATCCCCATTAGAAAATCTGTGGGACCACATTGGACGAAGTGTGCAATCCTCTCACTGGCTGGTATGGAATCTCGATGAATTATGGAAGCACGTCAACGCTGCTTGGTGTGCATTTCCTCAGAACCATATCCGTCGACTGTATGACTCCATACCACGCCATATTGCTGCCTGTATTGCCGTTCACGACGGTGCAACCACCTACTGAGGCAGCCATATTGTGCTGCATTATCTCATTTTCTAACCGATGTAGGTGTCTGCAAATTAAATTATGGTATGCCAATAGGTATTGCTATGTGTGTGTTACATTTCACCCCTATCCCCTCACTCCTTCTGGGTGGGGCAATTTCAATATCGTGCAGTGTATAAAGAAGAAAGTTTGTGTTCCTGTCCGCCTATGTACTCGGCTCAGAAGAGCTTGAGACTTCAAACTTTGCATGGACATTCGCTTCACTTAGAGGAAGAATATAGGTTATTTGCTAACCCGCTGGGGTCAACCAAGAATTGGGGTGGGCGGGTTTGAATTTCTTAAAACTTTCTTAGACTTAACATCAACGGTTGAATATTATTCAAATTAACTGTTGCCACCAATAAATTGGTAAAAAAGAATACATGAAATTAATATCTTTCTGATTTCGCGTGATAAACTCATTATTCAGTTTGTCGGGTCACGAGCGCGAGCTTTCGTGAATATTGAAGTCGTTCTAATTAAGCACGAACGGAATACGAGATACTTTGTTGAAATGAAATCTTCAAAATCTAAATTCGTATCGGAATTTAAAAATATTAGTTTAATTTGAAGATATGGAAAAGGTAATAAGAGTATATTCATATAATTAATAAATGATTTAAATATTATGTGAAGTAATAAATAATTTTATTTATTAATAATAATTTAAATACCTTTACACTCTTATACACCTCACGCCATATTTAATTTTCTTTTGCTGTATAATTACATAAGCCTGTCAAATTGTATCCGAGGAACTCTGGTGGGTACGAAGTGATTTGAAAAGTTCGATTATCTGAGCGAGGAAATTCCGGTTGTTGGTTTAGAAACTTCTGACGTGGGGAGGATAATGGGTACCTCGAACTATGTCTATTTCTTTTCTCCCCTAAAAGGGAGAGAGAAAATGTTTACCGGAGAGGGAGGTTGGGTTGTTAGGTTAGACTATTTAATCTCTAAGCGGCACTTTTTCGCACACAATGAGCTAAATGGCTATGTCACAAGGACCCCGAATGCTCAGAGAAGGTTGGGAGAGGGGACCCACTGAAACAGCTGTTGGGAGACAGATGGTAGCCTCCCGCCAAGACCACTCAATGTGCTCTTTAATGTCCACAGGGTATGGTTCTCCCGCACACGGTGCCACGCCTTAACGTCCCATCCGACGGCGGCGGCTTATCTAAGCTCATCGGTGTCTCCTACTAACCTGGGCAGGGAGGGAGTTTTGTTGAGATATATCTCAACTCTGACCAAACTGGGACTCGAATCTGGGAACTACAGATTACGTGTCTAACGCGCTTCCGTGTCTTCCTCGTGAGTTAGCTATTTAATTCCTTATGTGACAAAAAGAGTAAAATCATTGAAATCATGCTCTGTGCAATTTAAAGAGATTACTGTGTAGTCTCAATAAGAATTAATTCTATTGCCTTAACAATATGCAACCATCTCAGTTAGGAATTAAATGAAGACATAAGATTTTAATTCAATCATTCCCAACAAATCTACCCTTTGGAGCATTTAATACAACAGTATCTTCGCTTCTTCGGTGTTTCCCAACTCTTCAAATACACCGCTGTGATTGTGACATGGAAGTTTCGATTTGAATAAAAAATTGATAATCATGAATGAAGTTTGAATTTTAATTGGATATAAATGCTAGTTTCCTACCAAAAATGGAGCAACTGACCACTTTCCCACAGTTAAAATGAGATTATACATTAATAGATCCCCACCGTTGGAGAAGAAGTAAATAGTAATGTAAGGAGAATATAGGAATGAAATATGAAAATACTTTGAGCGTTGTTAAAACATTATCATTATACAGAGCTTATACAGAAGAAAACTGTAAAGTATCATTTTATATAACGTTAGTTAATACGGTAATAACTCAGAAAAACATTTTGATTATACAACTACGATACGTGACATATTAGACTTTCTGATAAAAGATTATTAGTGCTACTGTTAGATAGTTATCAAAGAATATTTCCACTTGGAAAATGCTGATGACGTTGCTGATGACATTTTCTCGGAAGTATTATTCCTACAAGCCAGGGACGGATCTAGGGGGGGGGGGAATTTACAAGAGGACCAACTCCCCACTAATGAGAATTCTAGTAAAGGCAATTAACCCAAAAATAATTAAACTTATGAATATTTCACGTCTTTTTCAAGGAAGGTTTTAAAAAATCTCTAAAACGAAAGTGAAAATGTTGCACTGAAATTGAAATTCAGTCTCTTTTTTTCTCCTTCATTTTTTCCTAGAACCGGGACTGCTACAAGTTGTGTTATAATAACAGAAGATGTCTTAAATCCTATATACATATTAAGATATATAATAGAAATTAGTTAGATGAAATACTTCTAAATATCGTAATAACTATTAAAATATTTTTATTCCTTCCTGTAACAGTAGCAGAAGCTGAACGATCGTTAAGAAAATTAAAATTGATCAAGACATACTTTGCTCAAACATGTTAAAGGAAAGATTAAATGTCTGTGTCATATATCAATTCAGAGAGAAACGGTTCAACGATCTTCATTTCAAAATGTAAAGAACTAGGTAAATTGTACTACTGTAAATAAATAAATAAACGGGAATATTATTGTGCAAGCTTACTTACAGTATTCAAATTACTATATTTGACATTTAAAGTCTACTAAAATTTGTATTCGTATTTTTATTTTAAACTTAGGGTTTTCTTGTAATAATCAAAATAACAAATTAATATTACAGACAATTTATGCTAATTTTATATTTTATTTTCATTTATTTATTGCTTTAATATTTTCATATTTTTATATTTCCATTCATTTATTGTTTTAAACAAAGTAAAAAAAATTAAAAAAAACGACCAAATGGATCTTTGTCCCGGGTCTCCAGGTACTTTTGCACGTCATCGCATCGTTTCAACTAAATTATTTTGAATGTGATTGATTTTTATTCCCCTCTGTTGCAAAACATATATGAAAACAGCAAAGAAATGGGAATAATTTTTAAAAAATGATTGGTAATATTGGAAACATATCTAAAGAGTCGCAAGTCGGACGGGAAAAATAAACGTCACAGCCTTAAAAAAGTTTATGGATAATTTAATTCAAAACTACAAAAGAAAAAAATTCAGGCTGTTCCTTTAAATTAGTTGCATATAAAGTTTTCCTATAAATTTTGTTAATTTATTTGCAGTGTCCACACTAACCTGCCCCCGCCCCCATCGGTTGGGGTTGCGGGCCCTATCAGCACGCCTCAGTTAGGCAGGCTGTTTCAGATAAATTTAATCTCGAGGGTTTGAACCAAACGGGTGAAAGTCACGGAAGTTTGATGTTGTTGGCATTGGTAAATCTGCACATAAACCCATTATGAAGGCCAACAATGGCGGGTTGGTTTAAGTGCATTTAGTCAGTATCCTTTTGACTTTAACGGGTTAAACTCACGGAAGTTTGATATTGCCATTTACAAGATGCACACACACAAGCGCTTTCACTGTTCGCTACCGCATGCATCTTGAAGTGAAGAATACTTTCAACTCGTATTAATGGGTTTATACTCTTCTGAAATCACGGAATGGTTGAAGGCAAATAGCTGAATATTTGTTCGCACATAAATAGATTTTAAATTTCAAATAATCAGTATTTAAAAAGATAATAGCATTAATAGCATATAATAACTATGTACATGTACATTATGCGTTGTCACAAAACATATTCAAACCTAGGTGATGTAATCATAATATGTACTGAAATATAAATGATGTAATTATAAAACCTAGTGGAGACTAAATGATGTAATCGTAATATATATTAGAACCTAGATGATATTGGAGCCTAGGTGATATTATCGTGAAGCATTTTGGAACCTCGATGATGTAATCATAAAACGTATAGGAATACGGATTAAAAAAAAGTTCTCAAGTGAGATTGACCTTTTAGTCTTGAGTAGGATTAGAAAATTACTAGATCAGGAGACATAGGCACCGTCTCCTGATCTAATGGTTTCTCCATGAATTCAAAATCAGTTAAAGTATGCGGAAATTTTCTACGCGAAGAGAATGTTAAAGAAATTAATCCCTCGTGTTTCACTTTAAAGGTAAACTACAAGATGAAAATTAGTAAACTAAAAGTACTGCTTACATCTAGTTGATTACTAGGGGCTGAGGAAGATTTTGAGAGCATATATATAGCACAAAGGGTTATATTTACCTAGAATTAAGGAGAGTCTGAATGAATCTCGTAAAGTTAGGCTGCTACAGAAATGTTGGACTTTAAAAGCTGTCCAGAAGATTTCTTCACGCAACACGGATCTGAGCATATCGATATTGAGGGTTGGCTAAAAAATTCACTGTGCAAAGCATATTTGCTGAAGAGAATATCAACCACCTTAGCTTTTATATAGTGTATATATCATATTAAACATCGTACCCTAAATAATAGCCTGTACTTGAATTGAAACCAGGTAATAGCACATGATTTGTATATAATAGGCGGGTCTCCGTCAGAGATGCCATATGCTTGTATGCATATGCAAATTCACTTTTGTGAAAACATAATTGTACAGCTACTTTAAGAATGTGTTTGATTTGACATCGACAGTTTTTTAAAATGTTTATATTATAAACTGGAGCAATTTTGTGTTAATTTTTATGTAATGAAATGTTTAAAAATTAACCAAAAAAGCCTCTGCGCAATAATTATGTGGGTTTCAGCAAGTTTTAATTTAATTTCCAAATTGTAGCCAGATACAAGCGAGAAATTGTAACTTGTAGTCTGGGCTGCAATTCAAACATTCACTATATATGTCTATATTTGTATCGCAATGATAGCAACATGTTAAGCATATTTTGCAGCATTCTATCATTATGTGATTTATTTCTCCGAAAGTTCCATGTGTCTGGTATTCTACCCATTCGAAAATGTTCCCTGAAATAGTATATGCAAACTTCTTAAACATTATTACAATTAAAAACTGAACTCGCTTATAAAATATTTATATATAGCATGTTTTTATATACAGTAATTTTGAACTTATTTGTTACTTTAATACTCAAAACCTGTAAATTACACTGTACAAAACATATCTACTGAATCGATATCGAGATAAAATTAAGAGTGATTACATGCATTCATTTGTTACAATTTAATAAAAGTAATAATAATTTATTCAGATTCTACATTTAGCAGTACACCTTTAAGTCAATTCACCACAAGAGTTTAATTAACTCGCTAGTGAAATAATATTATATTTTTTACTCATCACATTTTGTATATAAAATATACATTGGTACAAAGGTTCTAACAGTAGAGTTTTTGGTATGTACAAAACAGTACATCAGTTTGATACATATAATAATTATTGGTTTTAATAGCCATAATTTAATTTCTTTTTTAAGCGTTATAATATTAGTTATATTTCTTATATCTTTTGGTAGATTATTAAATATTTTAGGACCAGAAAAACCAAAATATTTTTTAAATACTTCGTTGTTGGTTTAGGAAAAAAATAGTTTTTCGTTTTCCATAGATCTATTATTATAGGAGTTTTCAACCCTACGAAACATGTGAATATTTTATGCATAAATATTAAAAGTTTTAACTTATATATTAGTTCAACATTTAATAAATTTAAATCCAACAAAACTTTGACAAAAAGAATCATATTTTCTTTTAAATGTCATTAGGTTTAACACATATTTATGTATTTGTTTGATTAACTTCAAATAACTTTTGAATGTCTCTCTCCAGATAATTATTCCATATTGTATTCTAGAATAAATTAATGATTTCATTCAAATGAAAAAGTTGCTTTTCTCTAACACGTCTGAGAAAAAGTGGCAGTTGTTGCTGTCAGTGGAATATTTTTTACACTCTATCACCGTATTTTCAAATTTCTACCGTAAACAACTCATTTGCACAATTCGTTAAAAGTTTCGTCTTTTCTACATTTACCCTCTAACGATATAAATTAAATAACGTCATGATTTGAAAAAATTCTAATTATTATTCTATGCATTTATACTATTGTCATTTGTACCTATGCAACTGAAAATGAAATTTCAATTATCTCTTAAAGGGAAAATTTTAATTTTTCCTACCCACCCTAAGAGTAAGGGGGCAATTAATTGTTGTCACTGCAGACCTCATGGTGTTAACAATTACAACACCCAAATTTCAAATCTATGATATAAATATTTTGTTTGCGATATTCATTAATTTTTTGGCAAATTTCGGCTTTTTCCACAGTTAGAGAGAGCAACTGAATCTTTCGGAAAATTTGGAAAGTGCGAATCGTAATATTTCATCAATGAATATACAACTGAAAAATATTTTTAATTCATCTCTAAAAAAGGTTGAATGCTTATATAAGGGCGATAAAGTAAAAACATATTTTCGTTTTCTTTTCTCTCTTTTTTTCGAAAACGACATAAAACTTACTGGAAGAATTAAGGAAAATGAATCACACATAAAATAACATGTTAAAAGGAAGAGTTAAAGTTTAACATCCGTTTCCTGATTTTAATTCATGTGGAAATCATTGCCTATGTTTCTTATGCTACTTTGCACAAAATTAAATCAAGTCAGATATATACTTTTTTCATTAGATAAAGAGAGGGTTTCTATATCTCTTATGTTATCCTGAATCAAAATAATCTACTCAAGAAGTTGTAATTTATTTCGCCTGATTCCAATTCACGGGGAAGCAAGTACATCAAGAGATAATGCCTCTTATATTGACTTTATATCAAAGTAATCAATGCACGCAGTTACATTTTTATTCCCCTGATTTTAATTTCAGGTAATTCCCTGATTTTTAATTTCTCTTATGTTACTTTATACAAAATTAATGAAAGCGCACAGCTACTCTTCCGTTATATCAGGAGAAGACATATATGTCTCTTATGTTGCTTTGAAACAACAAAATTGTCAAAGCATACAGCTGTTTCTTTCCACTTTAAACATGTTTTAATTCGACTTTTCATATTAATGTGAAAAGTATAAATTTTCACATTGAGATAACCATTACTGACTTCTAGTAATATTTTCAGTGTTCCATTATTCATTACATGCCTTAATTATCTTTTGTCTTTCATTCAAATATCTTACTTTATTTCTGCCCTGTAAAATGCATGGAACCCATTGCTGAATTTTATAATCACTATTTTCCTGAACTGAATATTCCAGCTGAATTCTGGTGAATAAATCTCGGAAGACAAGCCACAAAGATTGCATTCATTTGATACCTAAAAATTGACAGTTTACATTTCGCAACATCATAAAATAAGATTTTTAATATAAATATTATATAGCTGCTCTATTGATAATATATTTACTTAATATTTTTTATATTATGAGACAGAAAAAAATAACCATTTGAAAGAGTTGATTATTAATATAAAATTAGCTATCATCATTTATTGATATAAGAGCAATGTTCTTTTCTCGTTTTTATCTTGATATAATAATTCCTAAAACAAGTATGATAAAATATGCAAATCATTTCATCTGAGTATTAGCTAATCAACTAGTATTTTAAAAGAAATGTTATCAACACATTGTGATTTTTTTTTCCTTTTCTCTTAATGACATTTATTACGTTGACAAATTTTTATCTGGGAAACGTCAAAGGATCTGGGAAGCAGAAACGAAAAAGCAAACTAATTAACGGTAAACTAATCATATATATGTTAGTTTTTCTTGACTTTGTTTGTTAAATCGCCAGAACCCAAATAATTACTGTGTACACTAGCTTAAATTGAATGCAAAAGAAAACTTCAGCTTTTCCCAAAGGAAAATTTCTGATTCTTTGAAATAATGGAGCGATAATTAGAATTAATATCTGTTGAAACTTTTAAAATATATGCATTTTATGAGATTAATTTATCAAGGGTAAATGAAGGGAAATCATATATAAACGGACTACTGGTAGAGACATTTAATATATATATTAAATTTGCAATGAATTAAGTAAAACAATGTAAAACTGCTTAAACAGTAGCTCTAAGAGGTAATTTGAAAAATGCAGACTATTAAGAAAGTACATTGCAACATATATTTAAAGAGTTATTTGAGGAACTAAACTTCTCCTCAAAAGTTAAGCACATATTACATAAATGTGAAAAAAAACAGAAATCATTGGTGTTAAATATGCATACATATTAGCTAAAACAAAGTCTGTTTCGGAAAATCTAGATATAAATCCCATATAAAGTCCATTAAATCCGAATCTTTATATGACGAACAAAATTCGAATGTTTATATGACGAAAATAATTCGAATATTTATATGACGAAAATATGTAAAACAGATACTCTATAAAAGGACTACATTAATAGACACTCGATCGTTTAAATTTGAAAAGTTACATTGTCCAGAAATGTTTTGGCTCAAAACCGTATGTCGCCACGACTCAAACCACAGTCTCAGGAGAAATGTGCACACGGATAACGCTCAGGCAGAACCTTATTATTTCAGCAAAAACATTTCTTGAAATAATAGATAAGGATTCGAGGCCCACTAATAGCGAAATTCTTTTTTCCAGTAAAAATATTTCTTGAATTCTCTGTTTACAGCAGTCTACTTCTTTGCTATTGATTGAGTTACATTGTCATTTTGAATAGCTCATTGCTTCATTATGCCTCAAAGGAAACGGTTTGACAGGGTGAACGGATTTAAAGAACTTCTGAAAATTCAATCTGATTTGAGAGTGACGTTTTTTGAAATTATTATGTTAATAAGTAATCCCAATACTTTTTTCATTTCGAACACATTTTTACACATTATTGCAGAATAATAAACCCTAATATGTAATAGCACAAAATAAAACTTGAAAATAAATAAATAACAAATGCCGGTCTTCATATAAGACCCTAAAAAGTAGGAAATAAACCTAATACATATCAATAATGCAATCAGTCACTGAGTTCTTCGTTTGAATATCACTTCAAAGGAAGATAGGACGCTGGCAATCTTGTTCTGTAGTAAATCGGCGTCCTATCTTGCTTTGAAGTGAATACGAACTCAGTGACTGATTGCACTCTCCATTTGCTTAAGGTTTACTACTTTTTCGGGCCCTATATAAAGATATGCACTTTTAATCTTTTTAATTTATTTATTTTTGTCATTAAAATCACTTACCTTCCAAAACTTTTATTTGATATATGATTCACAAACAATGACCACATTGCCCCCACCCTTTTGGAGTCATGTTTGAGGTATCCTATAATATTGGAGGCATCACAAGCTTTAATTTGAGACGACGACTGATTAAAGTCGAACCTTGCAAAACTCCGTCCCACTTTTCTCAGGGGGGATAGTGGGGGACAAATTCGAAATATTTTACGAATGCCATTATAAAAGCTTTCATTTGACACCTAACTCTCAACTGTAGGTCCTAACGTTAGGATAAATAACAGAACGACTTTCACATTTCCCGTTTTTAGGGGAAAGAAATCATGGAGGAACTATTTTCTATAGAGAGTCCCACTCAAGTCACTCCCACGTCACAAGCTTTCATTCGACGTATAACTTGTTATTTTCGGCATTCTCGTTCTCGATATGTAGCTCAAGAATAGTTTTCTTATTTTCCCTTTTTAGGAGGGAAGGAAGCGTTGTGGAAAATATTTTATAGCCTATGACACTCCTCTCGTCATAAGCTTTCATTTGGCACATAAATCAATAATTTTCTCCATTTTGTTCGAAAACTATGGTGGAACAACCTTTTGTCAAATTCACAAAGACCAACCGACCAACCAACAAATGTCAACGTCAAAAGCAATAGGGAGATAGGGTAAAAAAACATGAATAAAAAAATTACTTATTATCCTAAGAGTCCTAAAAAATAGAAAATAAACCTAAAGCATATCGATGGTGCAATCAGTCACTAACTTTGTATTTACCACAAAGGAAAATAGGGCGCCGGCAATTTTTCCGAGTAGGTAAATAGACGCTCTGCTTCCTTCAAAGCGAATACTAACTCAGTGACTGATTTTATTATCGATATGCTTTAAGCTTATTTTGTACTTTTTAGGGATCTATAAGAAGATAGGTATTTTTTAAATTTTTAACTTTATATTTGTTTTTGTTGTCACTAAAAACACCTACCTTCAAAATACCTATTTGATATTAAGAGTTCTGGCGTTGCTCAGATCTGAAATTTTCTAAAACGTAGAGTAGATGGCACTACTCACGTCGCAAACTTTCATTTACCATAAATATCACTTGACTCGATCTTCTCTCTCTACAGGGGAGCGGGGTAGCTCAGTCGGTAGAGCGCCGGACGTCGAACCTGAGATTAGTTCCCAGGTTCGAGTCCCAGCTGGGTCAACGTTGAGATTTATCTCCGCAAAACACGCTCTGCCAACGGCCAGTAGTGATACCGATGGACTTGGGTAAGCTACCGTCCTTCGGATGGAACGTTAAGCCGTGGCACGGTGTGCTGGAGAGCCATACCCTGTCCACGTTAAAGATAACACTCGATGACCTTGACGGAAGACTACTATCTGTGTCCCAACAGCTGTTCCAATGGGTCCCTTCCATCAAACTTCTCTGAGCTTTCGGGGTCCTTGTGATTTGGCCATTTAGCCCATTTTATGCAAAACAAAAGCGCCACTCAGAGGTAAAACAACCAACCCAAGAACCCAACCTTCCCCTCCGGTGTAAATTTCCTCCCTCTCATTTAGGGGAGAAAAGAAATGGAAATAGTTCGAGGTACCCATTATCCTCCACACGTCAGAAGTTTCTAAACTAAAAACCGGAATTTCCTCGCTCAGATAATAGAACTTTTCAAATCACTTCGTACCCACCAGAGTTCCTCGCATACAGTTTGCCACGCATATGTAACTTTAAAGCAAAAGAAATGAACTATGATCTAAAGTACATAAAAATGTAAAGGTAAAAAAAAATATTATTATTAAACATAATTATTTTTTACCTAACAAAATATTGAAACATTTAATTTTATAAAAATAATATAATATAATAATAATTATTTGTATATACTTTTATTAGCTTTTGCATATTTTTCAAATTAAGTTAATGATTTTAACTTCCGATACGAATTTTGGTTTCACTATCATGTTCTGCTGGTGCTTAATTAGAACAACTTCAATATCCATGGACGCTCGCGCTCTTGACCCAGCGAACTGAAAAATGAGTTTATCAAGCGAAATCAGAAAGAAATCAGTTTCAAACATTCATTATATCAAATTTAATGGTTGCAAAAACTATTTTGAATAACTTTCAACAGTTAACGTTTAATCATGCGAAATCAGATATTAGTTTAGTTTGATGTATTCCTTTTTTCAAATTTATTAGCGACAACAGTTATTTTGAATGAATTTCAACCATAAATGTTAAGTCTATGGGCAATATGCATTTTATTGATCCATGCTTAACTTTTGAATAGCAGTGTAGTATGAGATGACCAGTGTACGGAATACGCTGGTGCTGCCCAGCTTAAAATTTCCCATTCAGTCAGAATACTGAGAAACGATTGCAGTTCAAACATCTATAATTTGTGTCTTTTTACCTTTCAAGAAGGCTTCCGACTCTCTTGATCGACATTATTAGCAATTCGTGTGAGGTAATACTTAGCAATGTTTAAAGCCTGGAAAGTTATTTAATATTCTGATTTCTCTCTATAAAATACTGAATAATGTGTAAAAGTTTACGAAGCTTAGAATGATTCATTTTGCAACCGGTTGTTGCCATTTTACTTCTGAATGGTCTAAAGGCAAGAGTGCAGAAATCCTAAAGGCTGAGATCCGGATATGGATCTAGAAAACAATAAATGGGGGAGGGAGATGAAAGTGATGCAATCAAACCGGAATGACGTAAAAAGGAGACGAAAATTCCATTGCAGTACATTTTCCTCTCTGTTTTAAAAAAATAATAAAATAAATATCCCCTCAAGCAGCTGCTTGCCACAGAGTTCTGACAGGAGCCTGTCAGTTTATATGCCATAGTAGAAGATCTGTGAGGACGGCAGGACCTCAGCAGAAAAACAATTACACACAACCATGCCTTACCGGGGGCTGGAATCCAGGTTCCTTAGATCAGTAGCCAAGCGTGCTAACCACTCGGCCATGGGACGGCTTTCTCCGTTTTCGAGGTCTTCAAAACATTTCTTCAAAAATGCCATAAACATACACATCGCCTTAAAATGTAAAATAACTATTTTAATACGTTTAATATGTAGTATGCAAAATGTCTTAAATATGCAAATTTGTCCTGGGTTGCTCTTTCTAACGTATTCAAAGGAGGGAGGCCCAAGAACCCTTTCACACCCTCATCTAGATCCAGCCCTTTTCATAGCTGAGTGAAGGAAGAGGATCCATTGGATAGTTATTAGGATACAAATAAGAGCCATTAATCAAATTCAATCAGCTTGTTTTTAGGCTGTATATAGCATATCATATATCACGCGATGTCAAAGCTTAACGTCCCATTGGACTGACGGCGGTCTTTCCTAGCTCATAGGTATCCCTTTCCTCACCGAGGGCAGACTAGGGGTTAGCGGAGAAATTCTCAGAGCAGATATAGCTGGATCTCGAATTTAGTCAACATCAGGTTATCAGCCTGCCGCTTACTGGCCTTATTGCAACTTAATTTGTAACACAATGCTTGATTTGGTCAATTTTTCGCTTTTCTTAGCGATCGATTATGCTACGATGAAAGCATTGCAACTGGAAGACTGACAGTAGATGATATAGGAATTTGAAAATACAGTACTGTGCGAAATAGTTGGGACAAGCGAAGCCTAGAGAACCTCTTCGATCCGGCCACATCCAGCAATCCCCCAAACACCCACCCAAGGCAATGTTTTGGGGATGTTTCACAGCTTCCAGGCCACAGACGCTTCACCCCATGGAAGGAATGATGGACAACAAAAAGTATATAGCCGTTCTGGAGGCGAAAATAGTCCCAACATTGCAGAAGCTGTTTCCTAACAGCAATGGGGTATTTCAACAGGATCTGGCTCCATGCCACAATTCTAAGCTTGCTAAGAGCTTCTTTACCCAGCAACATTTGAAGGTGGGGCGGGGGTGGCTCAGTCGGTAGCGCGCCAGGCTCGTAATCTGTAGTTACCTGGTTCGAGTCCCAGCTGGGTCAGCGTTGAGATTTATCTCCGCAAAATTCCCCGCCCTGCCCACGGTCAGTAGGGGACACCGATGGGCTTGGAAAGGCCGCCGTCCGTCGGATGGGACGTTAAGCCGTGGTCTCGTGTGCGGGAGAGCCATACCCTGTGCACGTTAAAGAACACGCTGGATGGCCTTGACGGGAGGCTACTATCTGTCTCCCAACAGCTGTTCCAGTGGGTCCCCTCCCCCAACCTTCTCTGAGCCTTCGGGGTCCCTGTGACCTGGCCATTTAGCCCATGGTGTGCAAAAAAGTGCCGCTCAGAGGTAAAACAACCCAACCCAAACAACATTTGAAGGTATTGGAGTGGCCAGGAAATTCACTCGATCTAAACCACATTGAAAATTTGTGGGCCATTATTAAAACGTGCATATCTAAGATGGATTGCACGACGAAAACCAAAACGATAGAAAGTGTCATGAAAGTGTGGTACCACGACCCTGAAGTGAAGGAGATGTGTGGAAAGCTAGTGGCATCAATGGTTGAGGGGGTGGAAGAAGTAATTAATACTAAGTAGGGTCGTATTCACTATTAACTACACTATTAAACAAATAAATATTTTAATTGTGCCTTTGTTATCGCATTTTCCTATTGTCCCAACTAATTTGCACAGTACTGTATCTCACTTATATTATGCTGACGATTTAGAAAAAGATGTGTATGAGATGAACTGTTTCATTACAGCCTTTGGTGAGTCTGTCAATGAACTGGATTTTCTGGAAAACAAAGAAAAACTAAAGCAATGGAAGATTTGAAGTGGAGATTGGGAGGTAATTCGGGTTATTCCAATGATTTGAATTTCAGAACATTTACTAGTCAAATAATCCTATGTGTTGTGAAGTTATCTGAGAAATGGGCATATATATATATATAAAATTATTATAAAATATTATATAATTTTACTCGTTCTTGAAACCTGGACGGGGATATGTTGTCCCTTAGTTCTCGACATTACTAAATCATTTTTTTCTATCTCTTCCTTTTTATCATTATCGTTTTCTTTTGTTTATTGGTGATTATTGTGTTATTGTCATTATTTTTGTTCTTTAAGACTATATTTGTTTCCTAAAATACCATATAGAAACTGTTATCTAATATGATTTTAAAGTACCAAATAAATTATTGCTATTACTATTAATATTACGTCGAAAAGGAGAACAGGCATTGCTGCTACGATTTGAAAGAATTAATGGAGAGTATGTAAAACAGACAAGTAACGTTAAAAATAAACTAAGTCTAAATAATAATAATATTTACTCAATATCATCATTTAACATTCGATATTTAAATCTACTCACCATGAGCATTTGATTAAGTAACTAGTGGATTAATAATAATATAACGTTTTTTGATCATCTCATTTAGTATTTAAATATACATTAATACAAAGGTTCCAACAGAATAGTATTTGTTATATGCAATCGCTCAAATAAATATCCGTACACTGTGGTTGATTACAGAATTCAGAAAAAATATCTAGCAACGATATTTTTAGAAATTAGTGATCTGGGAAACTTCGTGTACTGTACACGAAGGTTGCCTGATCACTAATTGCTAAAAAAATCTATACCAGATATTTTTTTCTGAATTATGTACCTAATTTACCATAATGTTCGGATATTTATTTGAGCGACTGTACAAAAATTGCATTAGTTTGCTGTATATGCATTTTATTAGCTTAACAACCACAATTTATTTATTTATTTTTTTCGTTGTGCAGTATTAATTATAATTCGTAAGTTTCTTTACTATTATTAAACAGTTTAGGGCCACAGAAACCAAAATATTTTTCAATTCTATTAAACATGTAAATATTTTTATGCGTAAAAATTTAAAGATATAATTTATATATTTATTCAACATTTAATAAATTTAGATTAAAAAAAACTTTGACAAGAATCACATTTCCTTTTAAATAAAATTATCTTTAACACATATTTATGCATTTCTTTTATTCTCTTTAAATAATTCTCGTATGTCCCTACCCACATATTTATCCCATGTTATTGTAGAATGCACCTGTATTCGAGCCCCGGATGGATATTCTGCTGAGATTCTACCATCCTCACAGACCTTCAACTATGACATATCAACTGACAGGCTCCTGTTAGTCCTCTATGGCAAGCAGGTGCTTGAGAGTTTATTTTTTTGCATTCTACAGCCGCTCAAAAAATATCCGAAAACTATGATTGATTACAGAAATCAGAAAAAATATCTGGCAACCTTCGTGTACAGTACATAAGGTTGCCAGATCACTAATTTCTAAAAAAATCGATGCCAGATATTTTTTCTAAATTCTGTAATCAATTATAGTTTTCGTATATTTTTTGAGCGACTGTACATGAATGAAAATAAAATAAAAATTGTATGAAGAAAAAACCACCTTCGGCGATCTAATGGAATCGATGCCAGGCGCAATGCAAGTAGTTAATCCAAATCAACCTTTTTCTTAGGTACAGTATATATCGAACAGTTCTATCAATATACACTTGTGCTAGATCATTATGACCACCCCTGTCTACACGAGTGGATGCTTTCCACAGCACACAGCATCATGTTCCTATTCTGTATGTTCATATATTACTCCATCAGTGGATGGATCCCACAGCACGTCACCGGCCAGCGCGGAATATCCTATTCCTATTCTGTGATATAGACGACAGGGCGTGTCGGTTTGCAATACGAAGTCCTTACAATGGGGAAAGGGAACGACTTGTAGTAGTTTGAACAGGGAATGATTATCGGCGCGTGGAAGGCGGGGGGGGGCAGCACGCAGCAACCACCATTGAGGTATATACGGAAGTGGAGAAACTGCCTCTTATGGTTTGCGGGTGTAAAAGTGTGTCTTGTGATATGGCTTAGTTTATCCGGGCATAGGTGGAAAAGCAGATCTGCTCTACGTGTTAATGTACTTAATATTGTCGTATTTTATATGAAAATATGGTTTGCAGAAAATTTAATGACGAGAATTTTTTTTATTTGGATTGTATCAATTGTGGCAAAAAAGAGACTGTAAGATAACTCATTATCTTACAGTCTTTTTTTGCCATAATTGATACAATCCAAATAAAAAAAATATTTTTTCGTCAAAAAGGAAATATATCAGTGTTTGTCAAAATGATGTTCACAGAAGTACTGCAAATAATTGATTTATTAGAATGAGGAATATAATTCTAGAATTTCTTTGGTTTTGGCTCAAAATAGTATTTATTAGCAGAGCAATATTAATTCGAAAAGGTACAGTTTCCAAATGCGAAAAACGTTGAGTTTTATGTTTAACTATGTGCAATTATAGAAAAATACCCAAAACTGCAATTACAATTTCTCTATATGAAGCTAAATTATTTTTTACTCTATTTAAAACACGTAAAATAGTTAAAAATTAATGTTAGGCGATTTCTGATTAAATCAATCCACTTATTAGCGAATTAGAATTCAGTATTAGATAAATAGAAAAGGAAATATGCTTATTATAAAAGGAAATTAACGATATTTTTATATAGTATGAAAAAATCAGTAGAATGATTTAAGAAATTTATTAGCATAAGAAAAACTGCTATCAGATGAATGCTAAGCCGTTAGGATGTGTTCTTGGCATTTGGTTTAAATTTGTATATTTCTGCATTAATTTTGTTTTTAATGATGTTTTAATTTGATTTAAAGTTAGCCGGAAGCAGGCTGCTTCCCCTGCTATATTTGTAAAAGACTGTATAGTAATACCGGTTTCTAGTTAGGGCACATGAAATATTTGAATGTTGCTTAGTTAAAGAGCGGGAAAGACCGTTGGAACTTGTTCTATCGCCATTATTTTGAAATTGTTAACTGTTAACACATTTTCTTCTGGAGCCTATCTGTAGCGTCTCGGCGATGGTGTCTTAACCAGCGAACATATTTTTTTTATAGTTTCGCAAATGTTGCTGCCCTGAGTTAAAACTTTTATTCTACTGTCTATGAAATATGAATAAGTTTGAAGAGAAAAAGAAACAGTTGCATGTCTAGAAGAAAGTATTAAAGCCTATCCAAATCAGGATGCTATTGATTTTTAAGCTTAGATAGACAAAATGAAATTCATACAGCACTATTTCCTGGAGACGGAAATTGAAAATCATATATGTGACAGATTCTGCAACTGTAAAAAGGGGATTTGGGAGGACATTTTGAAAAAAGCTAGTTCTTCAGTAATAATGGGGGGCATTTACTCCAGTTAAGAAAGGAGCGAAAAGGCCTTTTCTCTCCTAAGCAGACAGTTCAGTTAGCACAAAAAACATGATTTCTGCGTCTTGCAGACACAGATGATAATAATTTGGAAAATGAAACGCCAAATGCTGATGCGGCTACAGATCAAACACAAAGGCCAACCCGAAATAAAATACCACGTATTATTATTAGGATGAGAAGCGGATAGATGAAAATCCACAAAGAACTGGTTTCCATATCTGTCGAAAGCTTTTCTGCCAAAATAGCAGGGGACTCTATTAGAGTTCAGACAAGGTGTGTGCAAGATTACTGAAACTTTGGGAAGAAACTTGAAGACAAACTATTATTTCCACACTTATCAGCTAAACATTGGAAAAAAAATTGAAAATAGCACCGGACAACACAGAAAAAAAGCTTTGAAATGAAAATAGTCAATCTTTACTAATTTCGAGGTGCTGAACTCGAAAATGACAATAAAATTTGTCGATTGGCTCTTGTTTAGGTGAGACAGAGATGGTCATATATAAACGACTCAGTCCGCATTGAGTACATAGGTAACCATTTCTCAAAGCTGTATTTTAAACTCTTGATTGTAATATATTGTATTGTATTGCATCAGCCCGCCATACACACAATCCCCGGAGATATTGCATCATTGTCTGAGGCAATGTAGTTGAGTCATGACATTGCTGTTTTACGATCGCGGACAAAAGATGATGCAATCGTTAATTGTAAACGACGTCTCGTAGGGTGAGCAAATCTTTTGAGTGACTCCCATTTACCCCTGAGTCATAAGTACAGCACAAGTGATCCTTGCAGTTTCAATCCAGCAGTAGTGATGCTTCGTAACTGTGCTAATTGTGCAGATACATTTTGTTACATTTGCGAGGAAGTGACGTTTGCAAATCAGAAAAGGGCCATCACTCCAATAGTGAAAGCGGCGTATAAGTTTAATTTTGGATGCAAGATCGGACAAGCCCTGGGCTTCACAAATATATGCTGCAGAACGTGTATACAAGAAATCTACTGAAGTGGCTGAAAGGCAAAAAGGTGGTGATGCCGTTTGCTGTTCCTATGGTTTGGAGAGAGCGAAACAATCACACAAATAACTGCTAGTTCTCCGTAGTTCCACCTGATTCTGGAGGCATCACAAGGAAAAAAGAAGTGGACAATAGCTTACCCGAATATACAATCTGCTCTCTGACCAGTTCCGCACGGCAAAGTCCTTCCCGTTCCCGAACCTCAAAAATTTTTTACATTGATTCAGACCATGGAGGAGGGAGGCGAACCGGCGTCGGGTTCTCTGTAGTTTTTGGTGTCTAATGATGATCCATATCTCTGCCATGGTGCATTATCTGTGCTACATATTCTCACCGAAGAAAAAATGAATGATCTTGTTCGCGATCTGCAGCTGTCCAAGGCAAAGGCAAAGTTACTTGGATCAAGACTTAAACAATGAAATCTTCTGAAGGAAAATGTTTGAGTGACTTCGTTTCGAACTCGTCATGAACAATTTGCACCTTACTTCAGAAAGGAAGATGACTTTGTGTTCTGCTCTGATGTAAATGGCCTGATGAATGCCCTCAGAATCAAACATGACCCTCAAGAATGTAGACTATTCATAGACACCTCGAAATTCATTCTCAAGGTGGTGTTGCTGCATAATGGAAATCGACTTCCATCCACTATGGTTGGATATGCTGCCTACATGAAAGAAACTTGCGACAACCTAAAACAGCTGTTGAATTGTCTTCAATTCAGCAACTATGACTGGCATCTCTGTTGTGACTTGAAGGTAGTAGCTCAGTTGATGGGTCTGCAGCTGGAATATCCAAAGTACTGCTGTTTCTTAGATGAATGGTACAGCCGAGCAAAGACTTTGCATTACGTGAAGAGAAACTGGACTCAGAGGAAATCTCTGAAGGTCGGAGAAAAGAATGCGGAACACCCAGAACTGGCAGTAACGCACAGAATCATTCTACCATCCCTAAATATCTAACCCGATGTGATGAAAAACTTCGTAAAAGCCATGGACCAGACTGCTTCAACTTTCAAATACTTGGCTGACAAATTCTCTCGATTCAGCGAAGCAAAAATTAAAGAGGAAATTTTGGTGGCTCTTCAGATCCGCGGGCTGTGCAGAGACCAGATGTTCGACAAACTGCTTTAGGGTGACGAGAAAAAGGCTTGGTACGCGTTTCGTCTGGTGTCAACTAAATTCCTCGGGAATGTTAGTGCAGATAACTACAAGAAACTGGTTAAGGACATGTTGTCTCTGTATCATAAACTTGGTTGCAATATGTCCTTAAAGAACCACTTTCTCCATTCACACTTAGGTTTCTTTCCCGACAACTGTGGCATGGTTAGTGATGAGCACGGTGAATGTTTTGACGAAGACATTGCAACGATGGCGAAATTATACCAGGGAAACTAGTCCATTTCAATGTTGGCTGACTACTGTTGGACGTCCGCCAGAAATGATCCTGAGCAGCTGTGCAAGCAACGGCCAAAGCAACGTCGGAAGTAGAAGCGGAGTTTTACCGATATGTGTCATATGTACATATTACTCTATTATATAAGAAACTATTGCGGATTTCCCAGATATCGTATCCAATTTTACATTTCCATATTCATATTCGTGTTCAGCACCTTGAAATATTTAAGAAATGGTTATTTTTATCTCAGAGGCACGACATGTATGAAAATTTGTTGCCCAGTGTAGTTATTCGTAACCTGCCAACTGATATGGATATCGAAGAAATTCGGAAACAACTATTGGACCTTGGGTATCCATGACAGCCAACAGCATAAGAAAAGTCCTAATAAGGTTCCTCTTCCTATCTTCATTATAGAATCAGAAGATATCGCAGGAAAGTTGATATTTCATGTCAGTGATTTATTTCATCTGAAGGTCCAGACTGAACCTTAGAGAAAAAAACCTGGTCCAAACCAGTGCCATAAATTTCGCCGTGTGTGCATTCCCAATCAAGTTGTTTTAACAGTCCACAATGTGTCAAGGCTGCAGGGGAGCACCCAACATCAGCCTGCTCTAGAAAAATAGATGATGGTCTCCCTTTATCTGCAAATTGCTGAAAGTGACACACTGCAAACTACATTGGTTTCATTGGTTCATAAATTAAGGAAAAATGAGAAAGAAATCACGATAATTCGCCAAACAATTGTATGATCCTCACCAAACTTGTTCATGTAACCAGTAACGTAATGCCGAGTGAGCATATCCTATGCAAATTAGTCAAGGTTGCTTCAATTTGCATAATCGGATAGCGGGATAAAAAATGGTGTTTTGGAGTGGATCGTTATTTTGTGTTGTAAATGTGAGTAAAGAAATTCCAAATAGCAATTTTCTAGGAATGACCACGAGACATCATTTGCCAAATGAACTGCGGTGCAGAGTTATTGGCAGACTCAAAGCACGCGAGAGTCAGTCATATGTGGCACGAGGGCTGAATGTGAGTCCTTCTCTGGTCCATAGACTGTGGAATCAATTTCTTAGCACGGATTCCGCATCTCGGAGGTTTAGCCGAGGAAGAGCTAGAGTTACGACCACTGTACAAGACCGACATCTGCGATTAACAGCACGAAAGAGCAGGACGTCTACTCCCTCTCAGCGACGATCCTTTCTTCGTGCAACCACTGGGAGGGTTGTATCAGCTCCTACTGTGACTAAAAGGCTTCATGAGGAAGGTCTGTACGCTAGAAGGCCAGAAATTTGTATACCCCTCACGTCACGTCACAGATGAGAGCGGTTGAATTGGGCACTCACGCATGTTAACTGGACAGAAGAGCAATGGAGATCCGTACTCTTCACAGATGAGTCCAGGTATTGTTTGCAGAATGATTTCGGACATTGTTTGATAAGGAGACAACGAGGTACCCACTATCATCCCAGTAACATCGTCAAAGAGACAGTTACGGCGGAGGTAACGTGTGTGTTTGGGGTGGCATTTCCTTAGGTAGACGGACAGACCTATATGTTTTGACGAGTGGAAACCTCAATGCTGAAATGTATAGAGATGACATACTGGACCCTTATGTACCTCCTTAAGCTGGTGCAATAGGTGAAACATTTATCTTACAAGACGATAACGTTCGTCCCATGGCCTCCACAGGGGGGGGGGGGGGGGGAGTGACAGGGCTCTAGCCTGGAGACCCGGCGTGCGACCCGCACGCAAGCAAAGTGAGATGATCAGAAGACAAAAAGCGACTTTATAAAATATTCACTTTTGTTTTGTCTATCCAACTAAAATTAATTATTTCATTAGTCACATTACATTACCCTCTCATCATACCGACTTTTTGTTTCGTCTTTGCGATTTATCGCCATTCATACTCTTATTTATGCCGATGGACAAAACGTGCCTGTTTTGATACATTTAAAAAGAAAAGCAATCGCTTTATGATTTAAAGCTCAAATTTGCAAACATAATTAAAAACACGGCACGCGACAGAAAGCGATTACCGAGCGGGCAGTGTCTTTGAACTTTGTGCGAACAGGTTTGTACAGGTGGATAAGGCGAAATGAACTCTCTATACCGGGCGCACAATTTATTTAGACTGCGACACAGGTGTCTAGCGGCTTCTTTTGAAAACGCATTTCATTGCCATGCTCGAATATATGGAATAGACTTATTCTACAAAATTTGGGTTGGTTTCTTATGATAAGTTAGAGTTCAGTAAAGTGTGTGTGTGTCTGTATGTAGAAACATGGTACTGATAAGCAGAGGCGTATCAAGCGGGTGTCGGATCTGGCGGCCGCCATGGGCCCCGAACTCGAAGGGGGCCCTGAGCTCGGAGGAAAAAAATATTGTGGCCTCTGGGTCCCCCATAATCATCCGGAGCTTCAAGCTTAATTAAAGAAAGATAATCAAACAAATTGTATATCAAAGTAACGCAAAAAAACAATAATGTTATCTGTCAATCTATTTTGCTTAGAAATAACAAATTGAGAACGAAAATGATTACATTATTAAAGTTTGTTACATTTTTAAAGGAATAATTTTAATTTTAATTCCTTTCTCCTTTCCTTTTTCTGTTCTTAGAATTAAATATGTTTTGTGTTTGACGGTCCGCCAAACACAAAACTTTGTCTTTGGCCGACAAACACAAAAAACCATCAATGACGGCTAGTGCTACAGTCAGTATTCTGATAGACTCCGTCATTGTAACTTGTGCTCGTGTGGCTTTGATAAGTTTTTGTGAAAAAAAAATTAAAGTTCATTGTTCCTGTTCTATATTTGTGAAAAATTTTATTGGAATGTATAAAGATTCGTAACAATTAAATACCATTTGCGAATGTGATAAAATTTCGATTCAATTACAGTTCACAGAAATTACCAAATATAGGAAGCTATTTTTTACGGGAAAATAATTTCTAACTCTCATATTTAAACGTTCCTGCAATATAGTTTACTTTTGCTGGTGGACCGAAACAATATATATTATTCTTTACAGATTCTCCATTTGCGAAAGATATTTCACATTCTATCAATTTTTATGTTGAATTTTTTTAAACAAATGAAAATAAATTATAAAAACACAATTTGTGCTTAACTAGATGGCCACGGACTTGCGACGGACCCAGTTATACTCTGGAATTGTCCTATTTATTTTATTTATTTTTAATTTCTTTTATAACTATTGATAAACGAGGCAGGCCTAAGCTTTTTGTCCTCTGTCTGACTGAATAAAAGGATATACGGGTTCCAAGCAGGGTCGGATTTATAATAAGGCGCACTAGGCGCCACATCGAAAGAGGGACCTCACAAGATATCATTTACTTCTTCATAAAGTTAATATTTTTCTTTTATTGCACTTAATTACTAAAGCTAAATTTACAATTATTGTTATATGATAAATAAAAACTGCTACTATTAATACATAATGTACTGTAATGGGTAGCTAGGCAATAACTGGAAAGGGGAGCTGTGTACTAAACCCCAGTGATGATGCACAGAACAGGCCAGGTCTAACACCTAATGTCCGACCCCGATTTCTCGTGGTGCAGACCGTTAGTACCTTTCAAAAGAGATATTCTCTTTTGAAAGGTACTAACGGCCTGCACAAATTCATCTATGGCCACTTTTTAATTTTTTTCCCAATCTTGCTGAGGAGTGGTCAACTTCACAGGGTCCTAGTGTTGATCATTTATACCTACTAGACTGGACTTTTTTTATGGATTTGAGCTTGATTATGGATCCTGGACTTGTTGCACTTGTGGGCCTCTGTTGAGCGAGAATCTGCCGCTGCGTTTTCTGTTTGCTTCTGGGTTGCCAGCCCTAAGTGAACAGAGGCATGGGATACCTTATATCAGCTGGTGGATAATCTTGATCAGAGGCCATCGCAGGTACCTGAACCTCACTTAGCTAGTTGGGCATCTCAATTCTAAACTGGAGTAATGTGTCTCAGGCAAGCCATATGGCTCTTGAAAAAGTCCACTTGAAAAGGTGGTGCCTGAAATTCCTACCAGCATCGGTTATTTCAGCCTTTAGCGGAGGAGGAACAGGTCTTTGCCCCTTGCCTGCGATCAGGGAGCTGTTTGATATTGTTGGCCCTACCAATCTCAATAAACCTAGTTTCTTTAAAAATCCAACTAACCAGTTTCTCTCTGCAGGAACGTGGAACGTGAGGACATTATATAGAGATTATTCCCTTGATGTCTTCACACAGGAGTTCCAGCGCTATAACCTAGATATTCTAGGCTTGCAAGAGACCAGATGGACAGGTAAAGGTGAGATAATTAAAAATAACTTTAAATTTATCTTTACAGGGAGGGAGGATGGAAAGCATCACCAAGGCGTGGGTCTGATTCTCAGCAGATATGCTAGTGATGCTCTTCTATGATATGAGTGCATTAATGAAAGGTTTCTTACAGCTAAATTTCAGACAAGCATTAAAGACTAGAATGTTTGCTGTTATGTCCCCAATGAGGATGCCGATGAGGATGACAAGGATATGTTTTTCGGACAACCAGAATATTTTAAATTCTGTCAAGAAAGGAGATATTACCCTTGTTTTAGGTGACTTAAATGCCAAAGCTGGGGACGGGTGTTAGGCCCTTTTGGTATTGGTAGCTGCAATGGCAATGGACAGCGTCTCCTACAGGTAAGTAAACTCAGTAGTTTCAGAATAACTAAGACTTATTACAAACACAGCGACATACATAAATACACATGGGTTTCACCTGATGGGCTGCATAAGAATATGATTGTTTATATATTAATTAACAACAAATGGGCTAGTTCTGTTACGAATACCAGGGCATATAGGAGAGTTGAAATTTGATCTGACCATTACCTTGTTAAAAGTGTCTTGCAAATTAAACTTAAAAAGTGTTGTGCTAAAGTTAAATAATTTACCTGTAATACTGATGTTCTGAAAGACCCAGTTATAGCTAAAGCTTACCATGATAGGTTACTTAGTCATTACGACAGTCATGGTTTGCTTACTACTAATGTTGAGGAAGAATGGGGCCATTTTAAACAGGTTTTTTTGGAAACAAACAGTGCTCTTTTAGGGAAAAAGGAACAGAGGAGGCAGAATTATTTGAGTGATAAGGCACTTGAGCGTATTTCAGAAACAAGGAACTGCAGGAATGTCCTTAATCAGTACCGTACTAGTCCTAATATAAACAGAGGGAAAACTAAAGTGATGAAAATTAGTCAGGCAGGCTGTGGTTCAGTTAATCTAAATGATTGCAGTCTTGAGCAGGTGTCACAATTTAATTACCTTGGGAGCTATGTAGCAGATACTGGTGATGTCCGGCATGACATTAACAGACGAATAGGGATTGCTGCCGGGACTTTTAAAAATCTATGGAGATTGTGGGGAAATAGGCGTATACAGCTAAAGACTAAAATTAGACTGGATAATAGTTTGGTTCTTTCTAGGGTTAGTTATGGTAGTGAAACTTGGACACTTTGTAAACATGATAACAGATGATTAACTTATTAGAATGATAACTAGATGATTTTGATTCTAGATTCTTACGTAGTATCTTGGGTATTAGGTGGTTTAACTTTGTAACTAATGATGAGGTTAGGCAAAGGAGTCTGCAACCTCCTTTAAGCAGCATATTGTGCAGAGAGAGACTCCATTCATTGGTTTGACCATGTTGCCCGTATGGATAATTATAGATTGGCGAATAGGGTTATGAACAGTGTGCCTAAAAGCCTCAGAAGGAGGAGGAGACCTAGGATGCGGTGGGCAGACAATGTCAAACAGGACCTTTCTAGAATTGGTGTGCAGTGGCCGGATGCAGCAGATGTAGCTCAGGACAGATATACTTGGAGAATTAAACTGCACGGGATGATGTACTATTCTTTTGCCGGTATTATAACCTGAATCAGCCTCAAACGTTTACCACTGTACTCTATCTCACTGTTTCGTTCCCGATGTCTCTTACCAGCAAAAACCCAGACCCAATGCAGGGGACGTGTCATGGCTGATCCATAACACTATTCCACAGAGAGAAATTAACATTAACTTTGATCATAGTAAAATGGAGATCATAGTTGTACAGATTCAAATTCGAAAGAAAAATATAACTCTTATAAATTGCTACAACCCTGGCAACTATTCACGTCTGGGACATTTCCTCAACATTTTACAACAGTGTCCATCCCCATACCTGCTCTGTGGGGATTTCAATGCTCACTGTAGGATGTGGGGATCTCACATGAACAACCAGAGGAAGCATCATTGAAGAACTAATCCTTCATCCTAATCTACATCTACTGAATGATGGCTCCCCTACTTTTTACCAACCAAGAAGACAAGAATGAGCAATAGACATCTCTATGGTCTCGGATAATATGTCCAGTGATTTCCATTTGAACACTTTCCCGGACACAATGGAAGTGATCACTTTCCCATTTTAATAACCCTTCTTTGGGCCCATAGAGAAAATAAGAAGCAAAATTCCTATACCATAAGTAACTGGAAAATATTCAACCAAGAAATGTTTATCAGCACACAACAGAAGGAGGAAATTACCTACCAAGAATTCAGTAATATAGCTAAAACCTGCAAAAACAATAACACAGCTTCTTATATTAATAAAGGTATAAACAGCAAGAACACTATTTAAAATAACAGACTTATCACCATTAGAAGGTAATTTCAGAGGAAGGCAAGAAGATCCGGCAGAATAACTCAGATAATAGAAGCAAACAGGATAACAGCCAATATACAAAAAAAAATTTAAGAAAAAACAGCAGCAACAAAAATGGAGAACCTTTACAGCCACACTAAATGCATTTACTCCAACAACCAAAATCTGGAAGTTATTTTATAGTCTAGAAAAATCAATAAACCCTATCCAGGAATGGCAAAAGACTGCCCTGCAACTAAATGAGGAACCGCATATACCAGCTAACAAATTCCTTGAGCACATATCCACTTCAAACACCCAGAAGTGTACTGAAGAAGACAAAAAAATTCAGTATTCTAGTAAAACAATACTATAATCAAATAATCGCAAATCCTGTTAGCACAGATGAAGAATTCTCTCACTTTGAATTGATGAATGCTATCAAAACATTAAAAACTAAAAGAGCACCAGGACCAGACAATATCACTAACCAAACGATAAAAAAAACTTGAGGGGAAAAAACATTGACATGTTCCTAAAACTGATCAATAATATTTGGACAACTCACAATTTTCCCGATGACTGGAAATTAGTACACATAGTTATCATTAAAACGCCAACAAAACCCCCAATAATCTGAGTTCCTACAGACCTATTTCCCTCTCATCTTGTATACTCAAAGTAGTAGAGAAAATGGTCAAACCCCGATTATAGAAAATAATCATATTCTTGACGAGAGGTCATCTGGATTCCGCAATAACAGAAGCACGGAGGATAACCTCATGGCTCTGACTCTTAAGGCCCAAAAATGTTTGACCTCCAAGAGACCACTTGCAGCTGTCTTCCTAGACCTGCAGGGGGCTTTTAATGGGATTTGGCACGATGGACTTCTTTACGAACTCTATAAGCTACGACTAGCTGGAAATATCATGAAATTCATCCACTTCACCATTAAACATAAAACAATCCAAATTAAACTAGAAAAAGATTTATCTAATCCTACTAATTTACAACATGGCATCATTCAGTGGATTATTTTGATTCCGACATTATTTAATTTATACCTTTATGATCTCCCAGCACATATTGACAGTCTCAATTTACCTGACGCCTCATTTTCCTTATTTGCTGATGATATTGCCCTGTGGAGCCGTGACACATTACATTGCTGCAACGAATCTAAAATTCAAAAGATATTGACCCATGTGGAAAAATATTGTGACCAGTGGAAAATAAAACTTGCACCTGACAAATCAGCTATTCTTCCCTTCTACAGACCTTACACTAAGAAAATACCAACATATCAAGTAAAAATAAACAAGCAAGTTATACAACAAGTCAAGGGGAAAAAATTCCTCGGTATGATTATTGACTCCAAACTCGCCTGGACCCCACATATCAACCACATTATTGATAAGGGGGAAAAACAACTGAAACTTATTAAATGCCTGGGTAGCACCACATGGGGGAGTCATCCAACAAATCTTCTCAAATTGTATAATGCCATCATCAAACCAAAAATGGACTGCGGCATATTAGTAATGTCCAAAGTCTCCAAGAGTTACATAAAAAAATTGGACACTCTTCAAAACAACTGCTTGAAGGCATGCACAGACATGCTCACAAGTAGTCCTGTATTATCTATCCTGGCTGAAATTGATGCTGCTACATTCGCCATGAGACGACAAACACGATTAATTAAATACTATTCCAGAATAACAATGAAGCATAACTCTCACCACATCAAAAACAAAATAGATAGCGAAATAAATAACAGTATAGCAACAGTGAAAAAATCATCCCATGTACAATGAAATAAAAAATGCCAATCACATATATACCTATAACCCAACCGCCCCGCCCCCCTGGAAGTATCATAGACCCAAAATAAAATTCTGCATAGAAGGCATAAATAAAAAAGTGATCACTCCATAGAAGAGATTCAAAGCCGAACGCATATGGAAATCAAAGAAAAATATCCTTAACACAAACAGATATACACAGATGGCTCATACAATCCAGAGACAAAACAAACTAGTGGAGCATATTATATTCCCGACGAAAACTACAAGAAAAAATTCATACTGAAGAATGACTCCACAATCATCATAGCTGAATTAGTAGCCATCCATGAAGCAATCAAATGGACAAAATATGAAAAACGAACAAATTTCATCATCCTTTCTGCCAGCAAATCAGCCCTGGAATCACTAACCACTCATGCTGAGCATACCATACATCCACAAGAAATAAATGAAATTTATACAGATATCCACCTCCTGAACATTAAGAATAAAAGCCAATACTTCTTACAATGGATACCCAGTCATTCAGGCATCCTTGGAAATGAAATTGCTGACCAAATGGCCAAAGATACCATCAACTCCAGCAAAATTATTAACATTCCCACTCATCATATAATGATTACCAACAGAATCAAAGAACATCTCCAAAGAACCAAAGAAGATAACTTCACCTCCACTTCAAGCAATGAATTCAACTACAGAAGAAATCTTGAGAATAAAATAACAAATATTAAGCCCAACTATCTTAACAGAAAACGGCAAATAGTAATAACAAGACTTAGAATTGGACATTGCCTCCTCAATAATACCTTATACTAGTTCAAAAGAATAAATTCTCCTAATTGCAGCCAATGTAACAGCAGAGAGAATATAGTCCATGTTTTATTAAATTGCCCAAGATACCAAGAAGAAAGAAACTTGTTGTTCTCACATTTATATAATTTACAGATCTCAGAGATGACCTTTCAAAATCTATTGGCCAATTCAGATAATCAGAAAAGAATTAAAATATTCAAAAAAATTATTCAATTTTTACACGACAGTCAATTTCTTCGTAGAATCTAAGAATTATTAATCCTATTCTGATGTACATACTGGTTTAAAGAACGCTAGATTTACTTTGTATATGAGGCATTTAAAAAAAATTATTCAACTCATTCATAACCACGGCTATCGAAAACTCGATTTTTTAATATTGAGGCATTTTCTCAGATTTCAAGAGACATTTGATAAACGCCAAACCATTTTATACTGTCTTGATTTTTCGCTGGCAATCGTATCCAGCAATTATAAATTATTATGAAGCAAAAAACTATATTTACAACAAGTACAGCAAAGGTAATGAAAGTTATTTTAATTTAACCCATTTTATGGAATTAGTGTCCAAAATAATTTTTTCTACATTTCCCACCAATATATATATTTCACATAATTTTTTTTTTCATTTCTAAAATTTGAAACAATCCAGAAGACGGTTCCTTTCATCAGTAGTGAGAACGCTACTCATTCAACCATTGGATAGAAAAGCATCGTTTGCTCCAACAATAAGGTTTAGCAGTAAAATTTTAATGCATATACATATTTTTTTTTATAAAGAACCTTTCTTGCAGTATATAGGCAGAAAATCCAGAACAGCCAAAAATGTCTATTGGCCATAAATTTTAAAATACACATACCAGATGAAAATTCCTCTGTCCGAGTTCGTTTTTGACTTTGTCTTAATTAGTCCTTTTTTTTGGGGGGGGGGGGATATGGGGAAGTATCCCACTTTCAAAATTGTAGGATGGCTAAAAACTAAGTTTAAGATTTAATGAATTTTGTTGTTTAATGATTTATTTGTATCGTGTTTGTTATTCTATTAATGTACTTTTAAACTTATTATAATTAAGTAAAAAAACAAAAAATTGCGCCTGTATTTTTTCCACTCCCATCTTCATTTATTTTATCCTTTCCACCCCTAAAACGTTTCTTGTTGTATGTCTGTTCTGAATTTAACCCTTTGATGTACCAGAAACGGAACAAACTTTAAGCACCAACTTTTTAAATTTGTTGCGAACTTCTATATTTTTTCACTGACCTGTTTTTCACATTTTTAGTCTGTTTTTAGAGTTAATTTTTAAAATGCAGAAAAAAATCTAAGTACCCGAGTATAAAACCAAAATTCCCTGAAAAGGATTGAATTCTTGTGATTTTTTTTCACTTAAGCAAGCTTCCGTTTTTCCGCTATATATGATATGTTTGATTCTCATGGTTCAGTCGAAAACTGAAAGATGCCCGATTAGACTTCTGAATGTAATTTACGACAAAAACTGCAAGGTATATTTATCAATATCTGCCTCGCTATTAAACTGTATTGTACAGTACCAGTTATTGTTTCTTCAGCTGAAAGATCGTTCAGCAGACTGGCAAATTCATTGAAAACATGGCAAAGAATCACAACTAGTCAAGAGCGACTTAATCATCTAACAATTTTGTGCATCTAAAACGATTTAACTCTAAGCAAGTTGATTTTACTGAAGTTATTGAAAAATCTGCGACGACCAAAGCTAGAAAATATACTTTGAGATAATTTTTGATATTATTGTAAGTTTTTATTATGTAAATCCATGTAGTGTTTTTAAAAAATATAAATATTACTTTTGTGTCATCATTTAAACTGACTTATTTTATACTAAATCATGTAGAGCAGCACGCTGTCCTTAACCTTTACGGTAGGTAGGGGGCCCCGTCAAAGATCCTGGTCTGGGGGCCCGCTTCAGGATGTGGGGGCCCTGGCTCGTCCACACAGAGCTCGACTAGTGGAACAATACCTTAAAGAGGAAACCATTTTGCGCATGGAGTGGCCAGCTCGATCTTCCGAGCTAAATCCGATTGAGCATGTGTGGGATGCTCTAGGGAGACCTGTTGTTGCCCGCAACGTTCCACCTGAAACAAAGGTGGAGCTTATTACTGCTTTAAAGGAACAATGGTCGTTACTCCCTACTGAGCTGATTCACAACATCATAAACAGCATAGAATATCGCTGTGGTGCCTGCATTGTTGTAAGGGGTGACCACACTCCTTATTAAAGAACTTTGCTATTGCATTCTGACACCTCATTTTTGGACAAGTTCCTGTAAGTGTTATTTTTTGACCAAAAATGTTTCTAGTGTAAAATATTTTATGCCATTCTGAAACTAGCATTGTAATTGATGTTTCCATCAAATTTATTTAAAATCATTTATACAATCTTTTGTTTATCATAATTTTTCTGAGTTTTCCTTAATTTATGGAAACCAGTGTATAAAAAATAATAAATACCCCCTCAAGCAGCAGCTTGCCACAGAGGTCTGACAGGAGCCTGTAGGTTTATCTGCCACAGTAGGAGATAAGCTGCCTTTGTCAACAAAAATGATAAAGGTCTAACGACACAACATATTCTATCAAGAAAACTGTTAATGATCTGAACAAAGGAAAATCTTATGCTCAGGTTGCTGCTTCCAATATAAACAAAGTTGTTCCCCAAAATCAGAGATATGAAATGGAGGTAAAAGTCTTAACTCAGCGACTATAATGCTCTGCAGAAAAGCAAGGGAGAAAAGAGGAATTATAAAATCCTCTCTGAGATTAGAGAATTTATGAATTTCTTTAAGAACCTTAAGTTAAAAGACTGTAGAATAAAAAGAAGAACTTGGTTTTGGAATTTCGGAAATCTAAAAATCCGACGGACAAAATTGATATTGGATTGAAGAGACTAGATTTAATTGATGAAAACTTTGATAGACAATGAACAAAGTTGCCTTATAAAAAAAAACGAACTTCGCATTCTGATCTGGAACTCTAACGGTATAAAAACGACTTTTACGAATTTAAAACTTTTCTTATGATCATGACATTGAAGTGACCTTGATTAATGAGACGCATCTAAGGGTTAATGATAAAATAAAATTTTGATAAAACGATCTATCTCTCACCATGAGTCTGTTATTTCAGACCTGCAAGACATGGAAGCCACTGCGGTTGTTCTGGAAACGGTTTCTTTGGGAAATTGCAGCTTTTAGCAGCATATAAAAGGCTGAATAAAACTCATCAACAAAACGACCTAAGCGAAGTATTTTACAACAAGACCTCTGTGATATGTGCAGAAGATCTGAACACCAAACATCCTACTTGTCACTCTCGGGCAACTAATAGTAATCGAATCATGATGTTGGAGTTTCTCGATTGCCAAGGAGATGATGACTGATGCACCAGTTGATGCTATTATGGTGGATCATTATTTTCTACCACAGTATTTATGATTACAGTGACTGCCTTGTCATCAGACCTAATCCAGTGATCTTCTGACTCTCACTGAGCAGAACAGAAAACGTACAAGATTAACTATCATTAACTCATATAAATTTCAATTTCTGATGAGCAAAAGAGAAAAATAGATTTATTGAAAACGATGCGGGGGGGGGGAATATATCATGCTATTGAAAACTTCACAGTCTGCATCCATGATGCAGGTAAAATCATAAAGTTAATTTAAACTACCGCATAATAACTACCGCATAATTTAAGCTACCGCAGAAAGTTAAAAGTATAATCAGAGATAATAACAAAGCAAAAATTGTCTGACAGAGAACCAGAAATCGTAGAGATAAACCTTTGTACAATAGGCTACAAGTGCAGATAAAGACTTGGATAAACCTATGCTCATAACTGAGGTAAGAAAGTTTCTTCACTTAACACTAAACTTCGAAAATTTTATAAAAGGGACACGACAGAAAGAAACGATTTCACCCAATGAGAGAAATCAGACAGGCTTTCTCGAAACCGAAAACGAAAAAAGCGTCTGGACAAGACAGAGTAACTAATGTTATGCTGAAGAAATTGCCAATAAAGACAACCACATACTTTGTTTTATCATCAACAAGCTTCTCAGACAATCATTTCCCACTCTAGGAAGAGAGCTTTCATTTCAATGATTCACAAATCAGGACAGGCCTGTAATTTCCCACAAAATTATAAGCCTATTAGTCTCTTATCTTGCACTGGCAAAGTGTTTGAAAGAATTATCCTTAAAATCAATGCTAGATAAGAAAAATATATCTATTTTTACAGACGGCAAAGCTGATCTGGGAGAAACATTGCAAGTGGAGCATTTACAATCCCTTAATATAATATACAGGAGAGTTTGAAATTTGATGAAAACAATACAGTTATGGACTGAGAAATAGGAGCTCTGATAGAAGCTGTCAAGTGCATTTAAAAACGCAATAATCAAAGTTTCACAATTTTTACCGATTGTAGACCTGCACCAGAAACCATTAAAAGCCTTTAAAAATGTAGACAATCAAAGATTAGTCGTCAGAGCCAAGGAAAAATTAAACTCATCAATCACCAATCACTAGAACAAAATAACCATAGCATGGGTCCCAGCTCACATAGGAATAAAGCAAAATTAGCAAATGGCCAAAGAAGCAACAAATTTCAAGAAAATAACAAAAACACTCACAGGTAAGCAATATTTAATAACTAAACATAAAAAAATAACCCACGCCCAACACCAACAGATATACAGTTATACTAAAGCCGCAAGTGAGAAACAAATCATAGATTGTAAATTGAATCCACAATAGGAAACAAAAACAATGAAATTTTCAACTACCCACTTACTTCCAAAATTAAAAAAATCAGAATAAAGTTCAATACCATGCATTTAAACGAAACGATGCATAAATTAAAACAAACGCCCCCCTCCTCACTAACTGTATACAATGTAAAATATCTTAAAATGTTATCCATATAACTCACAGAATGTCCGAAATATCATAAGTTTTTTTTCTGATGTGGAAAGAAATAAATTTAAAGCAAATCTTAACAAATTTATTAACACGGAATTCTCACTTCAAAACATATTGAACCCTCCTTCGATTCCTTCAGTTTCCCGAATATGGATGGAATTTTTAAAATTCCTGAGAACAACATCACTACTCCAGAGAATTCAGATTCCATCTGCTTACAAACTAAGGAAAAAAAAACATGTTTCAATGAATGAGATTTCAGTTCCCTCTACTGCACTGGGACCCACTTGGAATAACAATACACCTTCACAATCAGCTAGTAACCTCCTACCCCCAGAAACCCTTAGGGCCCAAGCAGTCCCCTAAAAAATAATGCTACACAAAACAATCAGTATATATTACAGAAAAATCAAGAGAATAACCATGAAATCCTAACCAATGAAATTAATGACAAAACCAAAATAAAGAGAAAATGTTTGTCCCTGAAATGATACCAGTTTCGGAAAAAACAAGCAGAATTAAAAGTGGGAAATTAATATTTAAAAAATAAACAGCTGTTTACTTCTCAACTTGAGAATGCACAGGAGCCACTTTTAACTCCCATCACTGCCTCTGCAGACCGCACCTGCATGCCTCAAGCTAGACAAACTACCGATCCGAATGATTATGCCCCTCCCCCACTACGGAACAAGACTGCAGCTCAAATAACTCTCAAAACAACTATAAAACGAAGGAATTATGGAAGCAAACAACAGCGGAAACGGAAAAAGAAATAGACTCAAATACCTTGTATATAAAACAAAGTCTTACAAAGAAAATGAAGTATCTCGCCTTCCACGAGCAAGAAAGGAAGACTAAAGAGAATATATATATATACGAAACATCACACCTATATAACTTTGACATTCATGTACAATTTTTACTTCCCATTCTGATCTTTGTACTTTTAAAATTCTCTCTTTTCTTTCCAGAATAGAAAACTCCATAGGTCTAAATTTATGAATTGAATAGATAATAATTAAAAAAACGATAGGGATGTTTCTACAATATAAATAAATTATCCCTTCCATACAGTTTGTTTTAAAAACGATATTCGACGGCGCATCATTTATTACATATAGTGGAGACTATCACTGATAGTATGAATAAGAAATAATAGGTTGCGGTGGTCTTCCTCGATATTGCGAAGGCCTTTCATAAAGTATGGATTAATGGCTTTCTCTACAAGTTAATCGAAAAGAACTTTCCGCAACCGCTAGTCAAAATTATCTCATCTTACTTGCGTGGAAGAACATATCAAGTCTCTGTTAAAGAATCTCTTTCAGAAACAAAACCAATTAATTCCGGAGTCCCGCAACGATTACTGTTGGGACCATCCTTTATAACTAGTTCACTTGTGACATACCTCACTTTGGAAGGGTCAGAGTGGTATTATACGCAGTTGATGCTGCCCTCGTATCCTCATCTTTAAGCTTTAAACTTGCATCCAGTAGAGTGCAGGATAGTCTTAATAGACTAGAAGCCTGGCTTACAAAATGGTGGATTAAAATCAGCGCTACAAAAAGCAATGCAATAATGTTCACAAACAGAAGGGTGCATGAAATCCTTAGGCGTTACATTTTGACAACAGTATTGAATGGAAGGACTCTGCACCATACCTAGGAATCATCCTGAATCAAACACTCAGCTGGACTCAATGCGTCAAAAATGTTTTGAAAAACCTCTGATGCATAAGTTTTGAATTATGAATGTCAGTTCATCATGAAAAGAATTTCTCAATCACAGACATCTTGTACTAGCCTCATTAAATATGGATACTGATATCGGAGTTGTCACGAGATAGCCAAATTCTCGCCAACAACAGAAATTTTTATCTGTACTTTGAGTGCTCAGAAACTTAACGTGTTACCATGTCATATTTTCAATTTCAACATTTTTTGCTTTAACGTAATTCCAGGTTTAATCAGAATAGTTGCTTAAATTTCATGCTTCAGTTAAAGTATGAAAAATGTATTTTTTTTTCGATCAGAGTAATTTATTTTATGATGCTTCGTGTATTAGTGAAATAATCGCAATGTTGGAACAGACATCACGAGACATTAGTTTATGGCAATCACATAACATTTTTGTATTTCAAGACTTATTACATCTAGCTATAGATTTCACAGAATCATCCTAGATATGACTCTAATCCAAAATCGAAATAGTCAATAAGAGACAGATTTTCAATTGCAGGTAGAAAGCAAATCTAAGTATCAGTTATGTAATTTGTACACAGACACACTCTTATGACATTGCGTGTTCCTGCAAAACTAACACTTTATATAATACCGCGAATGTGAGCAGTTCGTTCGGCTTAGATCCTCCATCGTAAATATTTAAGACTGCATCCGTTCTCAGTAAATTTGAATATCGCCAACAAAAGCGCTTTTATCGTTAATCTCCAGTACAGCGTTTCGACTATCACAGTAATCTGTTGAACATCCGGTTGACGAAGATTCATGAACGAAATCAAGTTTATAGCTGTAAAGGCTTTCCGAATGAACTTCTTCAGCTGTAAAGAACGCTCAAATTTCGCTACCAGACAACTGGCGAAGTTTTAGGATCTATAAATATAGATAGCGACTTGGAAACCCTTACATTGCAGATGAAGCTCCTGTGGCTCTTAGCTGAGGAGTATCGGAAAACAGAATGCATATATCCTTATATATGATGATGTGTTTCATAGGATCATCTGAAGCAAGGCAATGCCATCTTTTATTTCCTGAGAGCAAGTGAAGACTTAATCTAAAGCCAAAACTTCCGCTTTCTCTTAGTACACTTAATATAAGAGAGATCCATATTCAATTCAATGTCGTGTACGTAATTATCATTCACATATACATCTGGAAAATTACCATTAATTATCAAATTAATTTTCTTTCCTTCAGTTGCTGTTGATATTTCAAGACTATCATCAGCAATGTCCAAATCATATTTTACATTGCTAGTTTAAGAGATATTTTGTCTCTTTATGGATTGTGGAATAGTTAAAGTGAGATGATAATTTATGGTATAGTGACGATGTTGTGATTATGATGAAATATACAACAATGAAGGCGATGGTACATTATGATGTGGCAGTAATGATAATATTAGTATTTTTACCTAAGATACCTAAATGTTTACAAGCGAAGATATAACAAAAATATTTAAAAAATGCCTAACAGTAACGTGAAAGATTTCCCTTAACCATCAGGTTTCATTTCCGGGCTTATGATGAGACAATGATATTTCACTCTTCCAATGCTTCTTCCATTCCACCCTATTAGCCCTTCAATTCTAACTTCAAAAATAACAACAAAAACATTAAAAGAATCAATACTGTACACTAAACAGAAAAACGTTTCATCTGAGGTATTATCATGCTACCGTAGTCTTTTAGTAGTTGGTGAAGACTTAGAAGACTAGAAGAGGTGAGAAATGAAATCCTGTTGTTTCTTAATAGTATAGTGACGAAGAATCACCAGTCATCATGGTGATTCTCATTCAGAGTCTGATGAAGAGCCAATATGAAAAGTGCGCAATAAATAGGCAACGATACGATCGCAATAATATTTTACTGCAGTAAAATATCGATTTTATGGATCTCGATTTTACGACCTTGATATTTTACGAACAGTATCCATTCGTCCAGCACCAAACTGGTTTTACCCAATTCTTGTTCAGTGAAAGTTACAATTCGTTCATAAATTTTTCTTGGGATTCTACAAGTAGAATAATTGTTGCTCTTCGGGGAAACGTAAAATGTACTAAATATAAATATTTGGGAGGCATAAAGAAGACTTAGAAGATTACATTGGTTCATCATCTGAGCCTGAGGAGAAGTTTTATTATGCACACTTCCGTGCCTTTAAGATATTATAATGAGGAAGCAAAACCAGCATTAGACTCAGTTAAAGCTCGACACATTTTTCAAACTTGGTTCTCCTCGTAAGTTGTTGGATTTTCGTACCTCTGAGCTGCGCATTTTTGCACACAATGAGCTAAACGGCCAGTCACAATGACCCCGAAGCCTCAGAGAAGGTTGGGTGAGGGGACCCACTGGAAGAGTTGTTGGGAGATAGATGGTAGCCTCCCATCAAGGTCATTCAGTCTATTCTTTAATGTACACAGGGTATGGCTCTCCCGCATACAGGGCCACGGTTTAACATCCCATCCGACGTATGGTGACCTTTGCAAGTCCATCGATGTCCCTTACTGGCCTTGGGAAGGGCAAGGAATTTCGCGGAGATAAATTTCAACCCTGGCCCAGCTGGGAACTGCAGATTACTAGCCTGGTTCTTCTCGTAAGACTCCATTATCACAACGTCTTACTAGTAAAAAACAGCAGAACTTTCTAGATTCTCACCAAAGCTCTACACTAGTAAGAGGCAGCAGAAGAATTCTAGTTCCTTACCATAATTAATAGGCGTCAGGTGGATTCTAGCTCCTTTCCGCAACTCTCAACTAATAAGAGACTGAAGGAGGATTCTAGCTCCTTTCCTCAACTTTCAACTAGTAATGGGTGGCAGGAGGATTCTAGCTTCTCACCACTACTCTCAACTAGTAAAATGTGGCAGGAGGAGATAGAGATTAGTTGAGAGTTGTGGTGAGGAGCTATAGCTCCTCACCACAACTCTCAACTAATAAGAAGCCACAAGAGAATCATAGCTCTGAATAGCGAAATGAAAGGTTTTCTGTATTAAATTATCACAGGAACACGTCCTGTAGACAAGAAATATTGAAATAATCAGTTGAAAAAATTGGCTGTTCAGATTGGGATACGAACCCAGGTCTCCTAGAAGCAGGCCAGGCGTCATAACCGCTAGACTGCCGAGGAACTGACCATTTCTTCAATAGTGTGACATATAATCATTCCTGTTGTTTCACCAGTGACGTCATCTATTATCAGAATTTTCTGTTTAGCGTACAGTATTGTATATTTAAATGTTTTTATTTCTATTACACGTATTAGATACATGTATTAGTCTGTTAAATGGTGTTCTTAATGTACTTTATAGGTTATTATAAGATATAGTTTTCTATATGCATACGTTATGTAAACATTAGGATTTAAAAAGACTCGGCATTAACTGACACTTCTACCCTACTATTCGTCAGCTAAATCAACAGTCCATTGTATTTTATGAATCATTCACCAGTGTATTCCATCTGAAATTTTAGTTGTTTTTTTACTGAAACGGTCGAAAGTCCGAAAGTCGCATTGAGTGATCATTTATGGATTATAAGTTGCAAGGTATGATCTAATCTTACCGTAGCATCGATAATTAAGAATCGATGACTAAGAGTTTCAACTGTAAGCAGAAACAGAATAAAATAAGCAGCAGGGAAGACGAAAAGAAATATCGAAAATTGTTCGAAGAGAAAAGAGAATGTTCGTTTTTTGTTTCGTCTTGCAAACGTAGAATATTTAGTGTTCTGATATTTTGTTCGGCATCGCAATCGTAACTATACATCTAAGGGAAGTTAACATATGTGGATCGCAGTTTCGCTGGGCGTAAGGGGCCCCTAAGAATGATGTATAAACACAACAGGGAGACAATTCAGCCTTAACTGCCTGCAGGTGTGGTAAATGTGTTTTAAGAATGCTGCTACAATAGAAGATCACTAAGGTAACGAAAGGTGGCTTGTAAGTAGAAAAAATCACATTGGAAATGCCATTTAAACAGCTCGAGGGTAGTTCAAGAGATATCGTTATACTCCGGAGAAGGGAAACACCGATAAGGAGATGCTAACAGTGTTCTGGCTTGGCAACAGCTGTAAGTTGATATTAGAATGGGCAACTGCAGAGTGAAACAATACTTGGAACATTTAACACAACTTGTATGTTCACAGCTGACGACTCGAAAGTCGATTCTTATGTAGGCCGATAATACACTGCAGTCTTCAGCTTTAAATTAATGATCGTATGTACAGTCGCTCAAAAATGTATCCGAACACTATGGTTGATTACAGAATTCAGAAAAAATATCTGGCAACCTTCGTGTCACGTGACACGAAGGTGGCCAGATCATTAATTTCTAAAAAAATCGTTGCCAGATATTTTTTTCTGATTTCTGTAATCAACCATAGTGTTCGGATACTTTTTTGAGCGACTGTACACTCAGTGGTCGCTGAATTATGACCGCCCACCTACATATTATATCTCTGGAAGATAATTTCGAAGTTCTATAACTTCTAAAATAAACGTTTTATGAGAAAATGTGACGAAGATAATTAATCTTAAAATATGAACAATTATAATTAATGGTTAAATTAAATCTCTCAATCACAACTATCTAAATATCGATTTTCAACAATATCTGTTAGTTGTTTAAAGAGTTATGAAAATTTAAATATTTAATAACAGCAGTGTCAAACAGAATTTAAATCGGAAGTTCATTATAATAAGAATAAGAAGCATTAAGGAAATCAAGTTTATTTCAATTCAAAGAAATGCAAAAATCACATGCATGTACAATAAAAAATAAACAAGAATAGGAAGAAAGCTAGAATCAAGGAGCATGCATCTCGTCCAGATTCCAGACAAAAATAAATAATTCATAAAATTTTCAAATCCCCTGAAAATACTGGTAACCGGAATGGAAGCGAAAAAAATAGTATATATATATACCCAGAAACCAGTTTATTAGGTACACTTAGATAGTATTGTGTTGCGCTCCTTTGACCCTCAGAGCAGCCCGAATTCGTCGGGATAAAGAACCTACAAGATGCTGGATGCGTTGTATAGGAATGTTTTACCATATGGAAATAATTGTGTTATGCAGCTGCTGAATGTTTTAGATAGAATTCATCTTAAAAAAAAATACCTCCTGAGGCACTGCTTACTAAAGAGGTCTGACAGGAGCTTATCAGGTGAACGCACCATAGAGAAAATCTGTGAGGATGGCGGAAACTCAGCACAAAGAGAACACAAACACCAGTGTCTTACCAGGGACTGGAACCCAAGTTCTTTTGATCAGTAGCCAAACATGCTAACCACTCGGCCACCGGATGGTGGGGCAGAGGTGGCTCAGTCGGTAGCGCACCAGGCTCGTAATCTGAAGTTCCCAGGTTCGAGTCCCAGCTGGGTCAGCATTGAGATTTATCTCCGCAAAATTCCCCGCCCGGCCCACGGTCAGTAGGGGACACCGATGGGCTTGGAAAGACAGCTGTCCGTCGGATGGGAAGTTAAGCCGTGGCTCCGTGTACGGGAGAGCTATACCCTGTGCACGTTAACCCTTTCACGACTAAGGGAAACATTTTTCCCATTTTAAAATTGGTGATTGTCGTATTTAATTATAACCTTATCTGCATTTTTTATACAGAATGTCAAAATAGAACGTATGCCGAACGCAATTACGTAAACGGGAACGTTTAGAAAACAAAAACAGAACTGTCAGGACGCATAATATATGTACTATGTGCAATGTCCATCTTTGCCTCACTACCAAAAGAAATTGCTTCGCAGAATATCATAATTATCACATCATTTTGTATAGTAATTTTATTTCATAATTTTGTATTATTTTAGTTAACATTTTGTTCTAATAAACCAATAAATAAAAGACATTGCATAATAAGCCTAACTATAATTTGTGTTACCTTTATAGTCCATTGGGAAAAATATTTCCCATAAAATTCCAAAAAAACTACACATTGTTATGTATTTTTCTTATGATTTTTATTTATTTTACGTCTAAACAAACTAAAATAAACAGTTACATACTAATATTTACTCTTAGAAACCTTATGGTCCTGAAAGGGTTAAAGAACATGCTGGATGGCCTAGACGGGAGGCTACCCAACAGCTGTTACAATTGGGTCCCCTCCCCCAACCTTCTCTGAGCCTTCAGGGTCGTTGTGACTTGGTCATTTAGCCCATGGGGTGCAAAAAAGTGCAGCTCAGAGGTAAAGCAACCCAACAACAAGAGGACGGCTAATTTATTTAGGTATTTACCACGGATGGAATCTTTATTATCTGCAAAAAAAGAAAAACTAATATCAATCTTAAATTACAGAGCAAGTGTTTATTTATACAACATATTATTGAAGAAGTTTACTTTTTAATGCCGGCTTTGAAACTAACATTTTGGTATGAAACTACCGAAAAATGTTTTACTCCCTGTAAATACAGTAAAAACGGAGTTGAATAAATTAGACTCGCTCTCACATTTACACTGTTGGCAAGGTATCCGAGCTATACCTGAGCCATTTTTTTTTCTTGCGGAATATTAGTGTGCACCAAGCTCGTAATCTCCAGTTACCAAGTTTTTCTCCCAACTGTGCCAATATTAAGATTTATATCAGCTGAACCCCCATCCTTCCTTCAGTCAGAAAGGGGAAACAGATGGGCTTGGAAAGGACGGCTCAGTCGAACTGGACGTTAGCCGAACTGGAATCTGCCTCCTAACAGCTGTCCAGTGGATCCCCTTCCCCAATCTTTGCTGAGCCTTCGGTATTTGTGGCTTGCCATTTAGCCCATTGTGTGGAAAAAGGGATAAAAGGCCCAACCCGCAACCCTTACTTTTTTCTCTCAACAGATCTCTAACAGTACTCAGATAACAGTTCTAAAATTTTAAGATTTTTTGTGGCGCCAACAAACTTTTGTGGTGAGATCAATACCAGAGCAAGTGACGATATTAATTTTATTCTACTACTTACGAGGAAAACCATTACACAAAAACATTATATATATTTCGCACCAAAAATATTTAACAGTTATCATAAAATATGAAATAAAGTTTCATGCGTTTTCACGAAAACTAAAGAATTGGATTTGTGATTTTGAGGATATAGAAAAATATTCGTTAAAATTAGGATGACTGCTCCTAATTTCAATTTTTTTTTATTTGATTTAATCTCTATTTTAATCCATTAAATATTCTATTAAGTGTAATTAGGTACGTTATCAACAATGAAATAAATACAGTGAACTCTTGTTACTCCGAATAGGGCTAATTCAGATGTCGGATAATCCGGATTAACGGATAGATGTCATTGCAGGCCACGCTCAACAAATGTGATTCGTTTAGAGTGCTCAGTGTTGTCGCTTACTGCTTTAAACAGTCTTATATCTCTACAAGCATACGTTTCTTCATGAGGTAATGGTAGTGTTCGAGGGCAGTGGGGATGAAGAATGCTAGAAAATATCAGATGATAGAATATCTATTCTGCTATTTTTAACAGGGATAGTGCATGATGTAACAATGAACTCTTGCAGGAAACAGATGGTGACTTTCAGAGCTACGGGAGGACACCATTTTTCATCATTTTAGAATCTATAATTAAGAAACAACTTTTCAGCACTGCAAGAGATGGTATCAGGTCTGGATCTGGGGTTAGGGGATAAGTATTCATGCCCTTCCCCCCAAATATCCTCCCCCCGTTGCGCAAATTAGTAAAGGTAATGGATGTTAAAAATTATTAAACTTTTGCATATTTCACCCAATTTTCTGGAATTAAACAAAAACCTCTTAAACAATGGGGAAAATATTACATTGCAATGGGAATTCAGTCGATCCCTTATTTTTTTCTAGATCCGGGCGTAGATGACATTGATGCAGTGATCAGTTATGTGGGCTCTTTATCAAGAATTGTAGACATATTATTAACAATTAAGAAATGTGAGATGGATCATAATGAATCATCTGTCAGTCTCATTGGATCTCACAGGCTCACAAGATTTTGTATCTTGAATTTCTTTCAGACAATACTAGCACTGGTTAGCACCTCCGACGACAGTGCTCCGACGTCAGCGGAGGTGCTGACGACAGCGCTGGTCAGCACCGCAGCTGCTGACCAGGCGCTGTCCGCGGGACAGACTATAGTCGCTGTCTTCTTAGACATTCGGAAGGCATTCGATTCCCTGTCCCACTCGGATATTCTTTGCAGACTCCCATGATCTCGGTTTCAGAGGCAATATCATCCACTGCATCTCGGCTTACCTCTCCAACAGGACGGTTCGTGTGAAGCTGAACACGCTAGGACCCATTCCTTCACAGTACCTTTAAGCATACTCCTTTACTATACCTTGGTGTAATTTCGTCTCAATCAGTCCATTAGTTATTTAACAGGACACGTTATTGTTTGGGTCACACAAACCCAGCGCGACCATCCCTGTAACTATTTGGGATATCAGATATATTTCAATATCTCCCCTTTTTGCTTACTATTACAAAAATAATTAAATTATTTTTTAAGAAAAAAATATGATAAATATTCAGTTCTGATGAACCAAAGGCAATAATAGACTTATATAAGAAACCTATTTATTCAGCACTCGTTTAACCTACAGCTAGTGTTAACGTTTTTGTTTTTACAGATAAATTAACAATTATTTAGCTAGTTGCATATGGAGTGATGTAATGTTACCGTTAGTAATTTTCGAAACTCTCAATAACTTGAAAGCTCTCTCTAACGGTGGATAAAGCAGGAAAATGCCAAAACTTTAAAACTTATATTGCAAACGATATATTTGTGCTTGAACTTTTGAAATTTTGGTGGTAGAATGTAATGGTCAAGAGGTTTACAATGGAAGCGAAAAGTTTCTTTGTTACCCTCAGTGGGGGTGGTAAAGCACAACTTTTCTTCATAAGGATGAAGGAAAATTCTTGGAGTGGTATATAGGTACAGTCGCTCAAAAAAGTATCCAAACACTATGGTTGATTACAGAATTCAGAAAAAATATCTGGCAACCTTCGTGTCACGCAGGTTGCAGTGATCTGGCAACCTTCGTGTCACGTGACACGAAGGTAGCCAGATCACTAATTTCTAAAAAAATCGTTGCCAGATATTTTTTCTGAATTCTGCAATCAACCATAGAGTTCGGATACTTTTTGAGCGACTGTACTACTAAAATAGTATTATTTAATTTTTTCAACCATTGCATTAGCTAGAATTTTTACTGTAGAGAATGTAAAAGGAAAAAAAATTAACTTCAATAGCGCCCTCTAAAGGTGGAAGTTGCAAGGTGCCAAAACGTGAAACAAATATTGCAAACGATTTTTTAACGGTAGAAATTCGAAATATTGGTGGTAGAATTTGAGAGGCAAAAAGTTTATGCCGACAGCAATAATTTCCCTCTTTACCACAGGGAAGAAACTAGTTATTAACACAAAAATCTTAGACAATTTAAAGGAAATGTTCCTCGAAGTATCGCCGCGAAAGTTAGAGCTATTAACCAACGCTGCTTCCCCAGTAGTAAGATTCACGAGCCCCCTTACTACTTTTCCTTCTGCAGCGACAGTGATTCCTTGCTCAGCCCGCTGATTGGCTGAAGATTGCCAGGTGACACAGCACGCGAGGTACGAAAACCAGAAGCGTGCTAATCTGTGCACTAATCCTCCAGTAACACTGGTTCTACAAAACTTCTATCTAAGGAATCTCGACCTCGAACTTTAACGATCCTCAACCAGTTGGCCACCCTCATATAGCACTTTGTGGACTGTTAGACACTCTGCGTTGACTAGCTCTTTTCCAAGGTTCCTTCTTCCCACCCCGACTATGAGCATGGTCAACGGAGTTCTAATGTCTCTTTCATCCTTCAGTGGAACTACAGAGTCTTTAGGAAAAAGCCTGCTGACATCAGGAACTACATCAACCTCATGCCAGTTCCCATCCTTGCTCTCTGTGAGGCCAAAACTCCCTGTTCACTATCTTCAAGCTCTATATTATGCACACGAGCAAGAGTTATCCGTTATTACGCAACGCACGATTCTTGTGCACAAGAATGTCATGCACCATGCTATTGACCTCACTTTCACCGATGCGAACAATGATTTCGTAACATGTCGCATCCGGCTGAACAGCCATGCTATCACTCTGATATCCTGTTACATCCAACCATCCACTGCTTTTCCTGTATCCACCTTACAGCATATTCTATCGCAGTGCCCTCAGCCCTGGATTCTCTGTGGGGACCTTAATGCCCACAGTCCATCCTGGGGTGGAGACATCAGTGACCAACGAAGGTAGGATATCGAGAATGTCATCTTGCAGCACAATCTCTTTATTGCCAAAGATGGCTCACCCATGTTCTACAGATCTTCGAGTACCTACAGCTCCATTGACCTGACCGTCTGTTCTTCCAGCATTGGTCAAAGCTTCAGGTGGTCGGTTGACCCTGACACCTGGGGCAGTGACCATTTCCCGCTTACATCTCCTTGCTTCCCAAGGGATGTGCAGCTCCGAGAAGAACGTCGAAGCTTATCGACTGGCAGCTCTTTCAGCAGATCTCATCTGAACGCCATCATCGAAGTTGCAGATCTCAGTGCAATGTTAGAGGCCCTCACTGCTGCATCTGATACGATCTTGACACCTGGGCAACTTCCCACTCCGGATATCCACTATAAGCGGCTTTGCACCATTCACTGCCGAGCCAAAAGGTGAGCCCCCCACTCTGGTAGATTTCCAGACATTCTTCATGTTAGAAGGCTACATGCTGCGATCAGAAGGCACCTGAACCGCCGTGGAAGGTTCAGATGGCGGTCCTTCTGCTCCAGCATCAATGTCTTCACCCCTTCTGGGAAAGTCTAGAAGTGCATCACTTCCAGACTTTCCCAGAAGGGGCATCAGGTACAATCAGTCGGCTGAGTAAGGAATCACTGACAGGGAAGCTGCAGCCTGACATCCCTTTCCATAACTTTACCCTGTCCTCTGAGGAGGATTTAGCCGCCACTAATGCCTTCTTGCGGTGGCACCTCACCTCTTCCCTTCCTGCCCACCAGTGATTGATCAGGATATGGGTCAGCAGCCCTGCTCTTGGACCTAGCCTTGTTATAATGATCCTTTCACCTTGCAGGAACTCACCTCTGCAATTGGGACTTCGAAACGCTCGCCGGCCTCAGGCCCTGACAGCATCAGCTATACTCAGTTATCTAACCTCTCACTTGAGGCTCTGCTTGTGCTTCTTAAAGCCTTCAATCATTCCTGGACCACTTGCACAGTACCTGATTCATGGAAGGCAACACACATCGTGCCTATCTTGAAGCAGGGAAAACCCACCACTGAGCTGTCCTCTTCAGGCCCATTGCTCTATCATTTTGCCTCTGCAAGATCTAAGAGAGACTGGTCCTTGGACGCCTAGAATGGTATCTAGAGTTCAAGGACCTCCTCCCTGACAGCCTCTCGTGTTTCTGCAAAGAGAGGTGCATGTCTGATAATCTTATCGACTTCACTTCCCTGCTGACACACGTTATCCGAGGGACAAACTATAGTCACTGACTTCGTCAACATTCAGAAGTCATTCGACTCCCTGTCCCATTTGGATATTCTCTGTTGGCTTCATGATCTCCGCCTCAGAGGAATATCGTCCACTGGATCTCGGCTAACTCTCCAACAGGACGGTTCGTGTGAAGGTCGGCAACACGCTCAGTGCCTCCCACACTATCAATCATGGAGTATCTCAAGGGGGTGTCCTCAGCCCAATGTTACTGAAAATCTTGCTGTCAGGCCTATCCTCTCGACTGGAGAATAGAGTGGGTATTTCCATCTACATGTCTGCATCTGGTTCCCTAGCCACGATCACTCCTATGCTCATCTCATGATGAAACGAGCTGTGTCCATGATTGTCAAGTTCTTCGCAACCTCATTCTTCCCACTGATAAGACCGTGGTCATGGTTCTCACGAAGAGATGCCTTCCGCCCACCTTCCCTGGCCTCGTGCTTGGGCCAGACCATATCAAGTGCGAAAAACAGCATAGGTTCCATGGTGTGTTCCTGAACAACAGGCTGACCTGGGGACCTTACATCCAGCATCTTAAGACAGTTGTCATTGCACAGAGAAATATATTGTCTTTCCTTGCTGGTACCCACTGGGGAATTCCTGCAAGACCCTCCTGGTCTTGTACCGGCACTTGATCCTCTTCCACGTCAATCACAGTGGTCACCTTCTGAGCAATTCCTCTGTTTCACGGCTGAGCAAGTTGGACACTATACACATATCTCTGTCTCGGACTCTGCCTTTAACACACCAAATGCGTCTGTCATTGCACAGCCTGATGACATGCCTTTCTGCCTGCACTAGAAGATAGATATACTGTATCATCTCTCGAGGCTCCATTCCCTTCCATATATACTGTATCATCTCTCGAGGCTCCATTAACCATGAGCTTCTCAGGAAATTGCAAGACAGGCCAGACTCTGCCATCACCGTGTCTGCCACTGACTTCTATGACTGAGTCATCCCTGCCAGCTCCACTGCTGGTAATACATTCTTCCCTGACCTTCCACCCTGGAGGAACAGTGATCTTATGATCAAAGTCACTATCCCTTATCTAGGTCGAAAGCGCGCCTCAGATCCTGTGACCGTCAGACTTCTCTCTACCTCCTATGTCATTGCAGGATATGAGAGATGTACTGAGGTCTACATTGACGGATCTATGAACCGAGAGAGGCAACATGCTGCCTCTGCCTTTGCCATTCCCGATATGGGTATCGCCAGAGATTTCCGTCTTCCGCATCTCGTTTTCTCCCCCTGTGCAGAGCTTCATGCTATCCTTGAAACTGCACTCTTCATCCTTAGCCTCGAGAGTGCCAACTTTGTCATCCTCTGTGACTCGAAGTCAGACTTGGAAGCTCTGCAGAAGAGAGACAACAAAAGCTGCAACTCCTTCCTCTTCCAGAAGATCATTGAGACTTGCTCCAAGGTCATTTCTGCCGGAATCACGGTTCATTTCCAGTGGATCCCCTCCAATGTAGGGATACCTGGCAATGAGCTCATTGATCGCACCGCGAAGGAGGCGCTGGAGAGTCAGAGCTGTGTAACAAATTACCCTCTCTCTCTGAGTGACTGTAAGTGAGACAGAACACTTACAGTCACTCAGAGAGAGGGTAATCAGTGGTGAGACAGAACACCACTGATGAGCCAGTATCGTCTTGCCCAGTGGAAGGACACCAGCTGTTCCTCATTCAGGTACCTGGTTAACCTTTCTCTCACTGCTCCTAACCTTGGTAACCTCCACAGATCTGAGGAGACCATCCTTCATCGTCTCCGAGTTGGTGTCATCTACAGCAACTCTACGCTTCACACTCTTGGCAGAGCTTACAGTCCTCGCCGTGCCACTTGCAGCACAGCTGAGACTGTATACCACTTTCTGCCAACTGCTCCCGCTAGAATTCCGAATGAGAAGCTTTGTTCCAGAAGCTTCATACTATCGAAACCACGGACTACTCCATCACCTGCCTACTTGGTAATCATCACAATATGAAGCTGCAGCGAACGAGCTTCTGATTGGTCACTGATTTCCTTCAGAACACTGGCCTGTTCTGCAAGGCTTAATGTTTTCTTTATTTCTTTCTCGTCTTTAGTACCCGTATATGCTTCCAGAGATAGCTGAGAGGCAGTTTCTTCTGTCTCCACTATCTCGCCTTTCTGTTGTGACTGGTGAGGGAGCCCCTTATTGGAGGTTAATTTCACCATGAACTTACAACACCTTGAAACTTGAACACACGCAGGCTATGTGCCCGAATCCCATGGAAGCAGTTAGCAGAACAGAAAGAAGTGACCCCAATTGGAGCCTATGAGTGTTTATTGTGTCTTGCTGGGTTAGAACCCAGCAAGACACAATAAACACTCATAGGCTCCAATTTGAAAAGAAACAGGACGGATACACTTTGATCATTAATATAGAGAATTTGGAAAAACAGAAACGCCCTCCTGAAACATATTTAAGGCGACAAGAAAAACACGAAGGCAGGTCAGGCACTGATGATGGAAATGGCATAAAAGAAACAGACATTAAAAGTGGACGATTTAATGCGTACTGTGACGAATTGTGCTAATGAGAGAATATTGTTGTCCCCTGTAAGAGTAAAGCCCTCAGTAAACTAAAGAGATGCATTATGTCTATGTGTAAACAGAGAGTAAAGGAATGTATTTTGAATGTTTCTAAGAAAAAAGTTGAGACACGTATTAAGTCTGTGTTTAAGGAGGAAGTGGAGAAAAGAAGTGAAAATCACTTCTGATTAGTGGAACTTCTTTTCTTCCACAAGAAAAGAGTGTTTAGTAGGGGTTTTACAGTAACCAAAATTAGAAATAAATTTAGAGATAAATTAAGTAGGATAAGAAGATGTAGATATTTTTATGGAAGAGGGAAATGGGGAGTCACAGGAAATGAGTACCACTGATAGAGGAGTTGGGGTTCTCTCAAGTACTACTATTGAGTAAATTCATAAAGCAGTGGAAGATGATGAAAAAAAGGTTTAGAAATGTAAATTAAATTTTAGTGTTCGCATGTTTTGGTGACAAACATGTTATAAAAAGTTTATAAAATAAAGTGACAAACATGTCACTTTATTTCATATGAGAATGATTAAGGATGTTTGCTCTGAATGCATTAATAAGTACATATAATTGTAAAACAGCTCATTTTGTAAGTTTTGTTACACTAAATTTTCATTTATTATTTGGTTCCCTTGCAAACTTGTTGATATTGTAAAAATAATTATTTATTATGTAGTTGGATACTAATTGTATAGTGATAATTTGACTAAGGAATGTGAATGTTAACTTTATATTTAAATTTTTTATCATGAGTAACGTCTCTTTCAAGTTAATCTTTTTCATCTGGGGTCTTTAAAACAATTTTCAACTCTAATGTACTCAACTTAAAAAAATATATTAATTCTAGAATTTATGCAACCTTAATATTCTTGACATAAACTTTCAAAAGTTATGGAGGATCAAATTTGAGTTGTAGGTACCACAACACAGAAATATTTCGCCATATGGGCTTATAAAGCATATATTAGGCTCATATCATATAACGTAGTAGAGCATATTAATGTATTGATATAAACAATGCAATATGCTTAAATTGTGAAGAATTGAACAATGTAACTTGTTGTGTTGGAAATAGTTTGTTTGTAAATCCGACACACCCTACTTTTGTATCTATATGAAGGAGTGAGGTGTAAACAAATGTGACGCCGGATTTGACGACACTCGGGCTGTTGCCCCGAGGAAAAAAAATATTTCTCCCGTAGAAGGAGTTACCGGGTCACGTAATGGCTGTGTGCTCAGTCAGCTCCATCACTTGACTGAGCGTAATTGACCATGATTGTAAATCGGATTAACTATTATACCTTGAAAGCTGGAGAGACTTAAGTAGAAGTGTCTTATTTCGATTTACCCCTGAGTGGGACTGTACATTTTGTGGCACTGATATTTAGTTAGAGTGCGAACTAAGTTGCCCAGTTCTGTTGTGTTCTTGCTTCTAAATGACAGTGTATTGAATAGGAGACCTGCACAGATTACTTCCCAGAATGAAAGGCAATGTTGTCAAGGTTTTAAGAAAGGATCAGAATCAGTTCGAAAGTATGCAGTGGCAAATTAACAAGAATTTTGCTACTCAGTCTTATTTTGGTGAAGAAGAAAAGTTTTATGCTAAATTGTGCATGGTTGTTTATGAAGAGTCCACTGAATGGTCATTGGTATCAGTATTAAAAACATTTCTAGTAGAAATTGAGTTTGATTGTGACATAGCAGTGTGAAGTAATTTTTTTTTTGAATATTCGCTCATGAGGAGACAACTAGTGGAAATTAAGTACATTTAGTGTACTCTAGACGTGTAATTCAGTTTTTTTTTCATTTATGCTTTTGTGTCGTTAGGATGACACTTGAACAATTCCTTTTTTGGTGTGTTTAATGAGATTGAGAGATTCCATTTGACTGACAGTTATGTGACTTGATTATAATTTCAATAAGTGATGATATTTTGTTGTGTGATGATTCTTGAGTGGATACTTTCTTTTTATGTTTTATGTTTCATGTGAATGCGCTGGGAGACGTAGATGAGGAAAACGTTTCACCCAGCTCAGGACATCGGTGTACTTCCGACTTTTGGTGTAGTGTTGATTTTATGTGATGAAAAGACATATAGTGACTTTAGCGTTTCTTCCAGCACATTCCTACGTATTGATGACTTTTTAGGACATCATTTTGAGGACTTGGTGTGAGGTAATGTGTGTGGTAATCAAGGGACAGTTAAGCGAACGGGGAGCTTTTTCTCCCATTGGCTACAGTGGGTGGATATTAACTAAATGTGTGTTGTGTACAGTGGGACATGGAAAATTAAGTAGAAAATATTATTATATTCTTGCTCATTCTGTAGTGTGATACTCGCATCAATTGACTCTCGTTATTGTACTTTATTCGTAAAAAAATACTTTATCTCAGGTGGAGTGCGATTCTCCCTCTCCCTCCCCCTCCCCCATAGTATACATGCACAGATTTTCTTACATAGGCAGAACATTATCAAAAGTGCTTCATGACACGTTGTTCACCATTTTAAGCACAGGGACAGAAGAATCGCAAGCCATTTCCGTCAAATTCTGGATGGCTGGCGCCAGTCGCTGTCAAGCCAACGTCAAAAGTGGCTGGAGGAAAGTCTTCCACCTGTAACCTGCTACAAAGACAGACTTCAAACAAGTGTTGATGACATCTCCAGAGACTGCAACTTCCCCTTTGCCTCGGTATGTGCAAGGCGCTCCTACTACCTGATGCATCCCCAGGGAGGCAATCTGAACCATGGCATCACAGCGTCTGGGGAAGAAAGCGACCCATGTGGTAGAAAGCGCAACATCAAAGAAATATCAAGTCCCCACTAGTATTTGCTCCTTCTGATTAGTGGATGCTGATCAATGCAAGGGGCAGATGACACCGTTTGTAAGAAGGAAAACCCGGATCGGACTCAGAAAGTTGGAGAGAGGGAACTATGACAGTGGGTTTTAGAGGTCGAGAAGAGTAAGTCTTGAGGGGCAGAAAAAGGAAGTCACGAGGAAATGTTTGCGCAGAGTGCAAGAAAGTCCTTATCTGTTAATATGCTCCTAGAGAGGCAATGCTGTAATGAGCGATATTTTCGGCCACACCAACTGACTGATGTAAGTGTCCATGTTAATTGTAAAATCATAACGTAAAAGATGTCCGTTAGTCTTAGATTGCAATAAATGTTATATATTATGACCCGTGGAACATCATTGGACTCTAGTGCCCACGATTTGTATTAAATAGAAACTGGTAAAGATCATGGCCAACTTAAGACGGAGCAGGGAGATTCCAAATGCACACTAGTCTTTTCTTATTTCCCTCCCCCTGCAGTATAACAATCCCCCTCTTTTTCGGGGGAAGCAAAGATAACCCTTACACTGCATAGAACCAAGATGAGAGAAACTGTATGTCAAATTCGGTGATCATAGCTCTTACTTTTAGGAAGCATTCTTTTCCTTGTTTTAGGTAGAGGGTTTTTTTTTCCGAGGGATGAAGGCTGAATGATGAAAACCACATATTGCTTAAAGGGAAGATGAGAGGAAGCTGTGTAGCAACTTCGGCGATTCTACATTTAATCGTTTAGGAGAAACTCCCGGTATTTGCGTGTATGGGTTGGTATTTTGGAGGGAGAGGAGAGAAAGATGGGAAAACAAATCCCTGTGTTTCTTTATTATGAAGGGAAGGTGTATACAGAATTCGAAAATCATAGCTATTACCATTTAAGACAAATCCCTCCTTTGTTTTCTAAATAATAAAATCAAGCAATTTCATAGAGCCATTTTTAAGGGAGAAAACATTTTGAGGGCGAAACTCTTTTTTTTATTTTAAGTTACTGTTTGAGGAAACTATACTGAATTTGGTGGTCCAAGTTCTTACCATTTAGAAGCAGTATATAACACGTTTTTTTACCCGGGGAGATATTGTTTTGGAGAATGAAAAACGTTTAAGGTTTATAACCCTTATACTACTGTAATTTACAATTAAAGGAAACTGTGTACTGAATTTGGCGGTTCTATCACACCCCATTTAGAAACAGTTCCCACTACGTTTTAAGGGAGGTGGAAGAGAAATTTGGATCTATTTTTAACTCTATTATTAACTCTAAGGTTAATATATATTAACTCTCAGGTTAATCTAGGTTACGATTAGAGGAAACTGCGTACTAAGTTTTCTGGTTATAAAGTTTACTATTTAGAAGCAGTTCCGACCACTATTTAAATGGGGGAGGAAACATTTTAGGATTCAAACACTTACGTTGGACGTAGTTATAATTAGAAGAAGCAGTATACTGACTTTGACGGTTATAGTACTTACCATTCAGAAGTAATTTCTACTGCTTTTTAAAATTGGATTATTTTTGGGGGAGAGGGAATTTAGGAGTCTAAACACATGTCCATACAAAATAAATACAGGTGCATACAAAATACTCATGCAGTCATGGTCTAAGGAGGTCCTACCAGACTTCGTAATTTTTTGTTCCAGGAATGTTTGTACTGATATACGGCTGCTGCATTTGGCCCCTATAGGCTAATTTTAACAAGGCCCTATTTGACATTGTCTCCCCATTGCATCCTAGGTCTCTCCATTTGCCTTAGGCCTTTAGGTGCATTGTTTATAATCCTATTCACTAATCTGCAACTATGCCTATGAGCAACATAGCCAAACTAATGCAGTCTCCCGCTGCACAATATGCTGCTTAAAGGAAATTGCTGACTCCTTCTGTTTACCTCATTATTACTTACAAGGTCAAACCACCCAATACCCAAAATACCGCGAAAGCATCTAGAATCAAAGTCATCAGTTTCCTACTATCCTGCTTTCAAAGGGTACATATTTCGCTACCATAACTAACCTTGGAAAGAACCAAACTCTTATACAGACTAATTTTAGTTTTTAGATGTATATGCCTCTTTTTAATCATACTCTCTATAGATTTTTAAAAGTCTCAGCAACAATTCCAATTTTCCTGTTTATCTCATCTCCTGTATGTGTGATACCTCATTTGTATCTCATTAGTATCACAGATCACCTGTATTTGATGCATAGCTCCCTAGATAATTAAACTAGGACACTTATTCATGAGTGTAATCGTTGAAAACAACTGAAGCACCTTCTGTTTATCCAATTTTCATCACTTTAGGTTTATTTCTGTTTATCACCAAACCTACTATATTATCAGTCCCATCAACAGCCCTATTTAAATAATTCATATTATCAAAATCATTAGCCACGCGGATGAAATTATCTGCGTAATCTAAATCAGAACTTTTCAAACCTGTAGATCATATAACGCCAAAATCTTCCGCTTGCAAAAAAATTGCACCAAATACTAAGGGTTTTTAAAACGTTTTGGACACTTGTCCGTAGATTTGCACTCGTTCCTCATAAGTTAATGAGCTGAAAGTTTTGAAAACCTTCTCTAAACTTGTCATTACGTTTTAAAAATAAAGGCTGTATCATAATTTCTCTTTTCGCTGGAGCCGCGTCAAGTTCTGTCTGTGAAATCTGTGCGTTGTTGCTATGGAGACTATTAAACACGAAGGAAAATTTTACATTTTCACAAGAGGGCAGCTTGTGGAATACAGGAAAAAAAATTCATGCCCATTTATCAAAAGCATATGTAGATCATACCTGTTCATATGACACTGTTACGGGATGGATGAGCGAATTCAGAGAAGGACTGCAGAGCTTCGAAAACCTCCCTCGTGCAGGGACAACCACCATTACTATTCGTGAAATAATTAAAGAAACTATAGATCACCGTTCATTTAAAATGTTTACACAGTCGTATCAGAATAATATGACCATCTACCATACGTATACTATGGTAGGTAGTCATATTATTCTGATAGGACTGTGTATGTCATTATATCGATTGGTAGTGTGGAAAAAATGATTTGTCAACATTTAAAGTTCCGAAAGATCTGTGCCAAATGCATACTCCCACAAATGACAGAGCAATAAAAAAGGGTTAGAGTCCACTCGTGCAAGGAGATGCTGGCAATGTTTGAACCTAACGGCCATAAACGGTTAACAGACAGTGTCACAGGGGATGAGATGTGGTTTTATTACTATAGAACTCTCATAAAGATCGAAAACCGCGTTCCCAAAAATTTCCAACAAGACTTTCGCTCAGGGAAGTGGATGTTCACAATTCTTTTCAGTTCCTAAGGAGTGGTAGCCATGGACGCCTTACCTGAAAAAATGACTATAAATTGCCAATAGTACACCAACACTGTTTTTTTCCCGAAAGGGTTAAGGAGATGAAGGAGCAGCATCGAACAACAGACGTGCCACGGGTCCTTCATGATAATGCCAGTGCTCACAAAACCCGGCAAATTACTGCATATCTGGAGTAGGAAGATATCAAATAACTACCCCAACCTGCATATTCACCCGATCTTTCAGCATGCGATTTTTGTTTGTTTCCAAAAATTCAATAGGGCCTTGCTGGAAAGCCTCTTTCAAGGTGCAAAACTTTGCCAAACGTGTTCATTCAGAATTCCGAAACAGGAGTGCCACAAACCGTTTCAGAATTGACGTAGAAGTCTGAAAATTGCATAAGATGCTGGAGGGGAGTACTGTGAAGGAGAGTAAAAGTTTTGCTGAGGAGAGTACATTGGTTTCTGTTCTGCAACCTTACCAAAAGGTACTGAAAACAGAGAAAGAGAATAGAAATGGGAAACATACAGCTAGACCCTCTCATATACAGAGTGATTCAGTTAAGTGTATACAAACTTCTTGGGGGGGGGGGGGTTGCACAAAGACGAATCGGAATCATACAGCAATGCAGGGTCGGTAACAGCATCTTAACGCAGTAGATGGCGTTGTTCGACACAGTAGATGGCATTGTACGGCCGCGGGACTGCACAACGTCCTCACAGGTAACCATCATTCGCGAACAGCCCACAGAGGTAGTAGGATGGCCGAATACAAACGTGGAGTTGGCTGATATGCAACAGGTAAGCAACAGGTTGGCTGCGGATTGCAACAGGTAAGCCGCTGTGCGCATGTACCTGGAACGGTACCCGATGAGGCATACTCCCAACCACCAGATGTTTGCACGGCTGCATCATAGGTTATGTGACACTGGTTCCTACCAGGAGTCGAGAACGATGGGCACGGACCCCTGAAATAGAGGAGAATGTGCTATGTCATACAGAAGACATTCCAAGTGCCAGTACTGGAGCAATCGCCCACTGGGTCGATGTTTCCCAATCCATCATATGGAGGATTATGCACGATAACCAATTGTATCCATATCTTGTGCTGCACGTCCAGACACTGAAGCCTGAGGATTACCCACAGCGCATTGCATTTGTGCAATGGTACCTGCAGAAGAGTGTGGCAGAACCCCAATTTCCTGCCTCTGTGCTGTTCACAGACGAGGCTAGCTTTACACGGGAAGGTAGCTTCAATGCACATAACGCGCATCCATGGATGGTGGAGAACCCCCATGCTACACGAACACGTGCAGCACAAAAACGTTTTACTGTAAATGTTTGGTCTGGCATTGTCGGGGACCACTTAATATGCCCATACCTCATGCCTGTTCATCTGGAGGAAGGAGTTACCGGATATTTCTGGAGGACGTCTTGCCAGAACTTTTAGATGAACAACAGGTCCCTCAGTAGCTGCGCCGTGCAATGTGGTTCTAGCACGATGGGGGCCCTCGACATTTCAGCCATGAAGTTTGTCAACTCTTAAACGTGACATTTGGACAACAGTGGATCGGGCGTGGTGGTCCCGTTCATTGGCCTGCAAGATCGCCGGACCTATCATGCCTTGATTACTTCTTCTTAGATTACTTCAAAGGACTGGTGTTCGACACTCCCGTTGAAAGTGCTGAGGACCTTGTCGCACGCATCTTCGTAGCTGCCTCGGAAGTCCGAGACACGACAGGAATCTTCCAGAATGTACATGATTCCATGCGCCGACGATGTCAGGCCTGTGTTACAGCTCGTGGTCGCAACTTCGAACACCTTCTGTGACCTCTGTGCATTTCGCAAATGTACCTATTGTGATTAATAAAAAGCATTTTGTTCACTTACGTGTTGCTCTTTCATTCACGTCCTCTCTGTACACTAGCACATGTTGATGCCGTTACCGACCCTGCATTGCTATATGATTCCGATTAGTCTTTGTGCAACCTACCTCTCCCAGAAGTTTGTACACACTTAACTGAATCACCCTGTATATACGTATCAGGTTCTTTTCTTGTCTGCTAGTTAGAAATGCTGTATCATTCATAAGTGAAAAACTTCGAAATATTGGTTGAAAGATTGTTGAAAGAAAAATTGTTCAGCCTCTGATTTATTGCCTAAAATATATTAATATGTACCTGAATGATAATAATATGTTACAAATTAGCAAAAATAAGTTTCATAAAAGAAAACGACCTTTAGATGTTTAATGTTAAGAAACTTATCATGGATATGTCAGACCCAGAGCCACCATCCGTGTTACAAAACAGAGAGAGACCGACGAAAGGTTAAAAAAACAGCTGCAGAAGTCTGTTCAGGCAAAGTTTGACAGTTTCTTCAAGCCTGAATTACTACGTCAAGGGCAATTTCTACTTCTCGTTCACGCTTGGGCAGTTTTTCAGATTTGAGTGCCAATTTTCCTGAACCCCCTTGGAATACGTTTGAGTCGTCTGTTGATGAATAGATGCGGTTCATTTTTGAAACATTTTTAAATAAAGACTCAAAAGTGCATGCCTTGTTGGATATTTTTTCTTTGATTTTTATTTAAATTTATAAATTGCAGTGTTTGAAGTAGAAACGCAATATTAAAAGCGGAGAAAATAACTCTACTTTTACATACATATTTAATGCATATTTAATTATAAGATCAATATTATATCACTAAATCTTCCATTTATTTTTGTTCTGAGCAACCTTTAGGGCCATATTTTGCTTCACTAATCCGATCCTCCCCCACCAGTCCCCAATTCATCCGGATTAAAGAGTTTACTATATATTTCACTTATATTAAATATTCTCTCTCCATCACTATTGTTTTTATTTCTGGACCTTCTCCAGAATTTTGCTTTCACCACCATGAAAACAATTTTTGGTCTGGTCAAGTGTTGGACCAGCGACGGAGTGTTAAAATCACTTCTGTTTCAGCTTCCGTTATATACAGAGTGAATCATAAAAAGAAAGATTTCGAATTTATATATTTATTTTTGTTTTTATTGTGGGGATTTGAAGATTGAAGAGTACGGAAATGAGAAGAAGACTAAGTTATGGGAGAAAGTAAGAAGATTGTGGCCAGGGTAGAGATACATGTTCATCTTCATCATGATCTATCATCCATCATCAAGCAGCCATGAGCAACGAAGGTCCAACCAGACTGTACAATTTTGTTCTCGAAACATATCTGTCCTGAGCTACATCTGATGCATCTGGCCACTGTACCCCAATTCTAACCAGGTCCTGTTTCACATTGTCTGCCCTCCGCATCCTAGGTCTCCCCCTCTTTCTGAGGCCTTTAGGCACATTGTTCACAATCCTATTCGCAAATCTATAATTATGCATATGGACAACATGGCCAAACCAACGGAATCTCTTTCGGCACAATATATTGCTCAAACTTGGAGGGAATGCCGACAATATCAAACAGTCCCCTAATCGCAGGCATGGGGCAAAGACCCATGCCTGCGATTAGGGGACTGCGATTAGTCCCACAAGTAAAGGCTGAAGGCATTTACACTGCAAGACTTCCTACAATGTAGGATTTGACAATGCCTGTAGAAACAAGAGTTCAGGTGCCTGCGATGGCCTCTGATCAGGATTATCCACCAGCTGCTAGACTTTATCCTGTGAATCTATTCACTTGGAGCTGTCAACCCACAGACAAACAGAAATCTGAGCAGAAGGTTCTCCCTCAACAGAAGACCACCAGTGCAACAAATTCAGGATCCATAGTCAAGCTCAGAGCCATTATTCTTTTCAGAAAGTTGAAGAAGGTTTGGTATATATTATATGGTCAGCACCAGGTCTTTCAAGAAGGGTTGGTATATATATATATATGGTCAGCACTAGGTCTTTCAAGAAGGGTTGGTATATATATATATGGTCAGCATCAGGTTTTTCAAGAACGGTTGGTATTTATACACTGTCGTATCAGAATAATATGACCACCTACCATAGTATCTGTATGGTAGATGGTCATATTATTCTGATACGACTGTGTATGGTCAGCACCATGTCTTTCAAGAAGGGTTTGTATATATATGGTCAGCACTAGGACCCTGTGCGGTTGGTCACTCTGCAGCAGGGTACAAAAACAAATTTGCCATAGTAGTCCAGTTCAGTAAACTACATTATTCTGGCAGTCCTTCCCTACCATTCTCTTCGGCAAGAGATTATCTCTTTTGAAAGGTACTAACGGTCTGACTACGAAAAGGTGGGGTCGGACATTAGGTGCTAGGCCTGGTGTGTTCTGTGCATCATCACAGTGGTATGGTACCTAGCTCTTCTTCCAGCGATTAACTATGTACTATTGTACACAAATCTTCTATCATGTATAAAACACATTTCATAGAAACTTCAACTCTGATCCCCCTCCCTTACAGATTTATGGAGTGTACGATAATTTCGTCACTACTACTTCTGTTTTGCACAATTTCTAAGTAAAAAGTATCACAATTCATGAACAGGTAGGTCGGCAAATGCAGGCTAAAATTAGGCTCTATAATAGTTTATTAGAAGATATAATTGTTTGGTCCTTTTTAAAGTTAATTACAGTAGTGATATTTGGACCCTTTATTAAAGCAAGAAGAAATTCGATAGCTTTGATTCTTGATGCTTACGCAGTGTCTTGGGCATTAGGTTTTTTTACTTTATAAACAATGATGAGGTTAGACGAAGAGTCTGCAACCTCCTTTGAGTAACATATTGTGCGAAGAGAGACTGCATGGTTCAGCCATGTTGCTCGTATGCATAAATATAGATTAGCGAATAAAGTTATGAACATTGTGCCTAAAGGCCTCAGAAAGAGGGGATGATCTAGGATTCGGGGGAGAGACAATGTCAAACAGGCTTACACAACATATTTTCACTCTTAACATGCACAATCTACACTTCAAATAATGGTATAGTTCATAAACGAATCATCGACTTTGACAGTCTGCATCCCTTGCTACGTTAGCGTCTGATATCATCAGGCTCCATTGTCGAACCTTCCACTGGCTATTGCCGGTGCTTCGTTATGGGGTGGGTTTTCTGCAGGCACTCTAAATCCAGTATTTTTCAGCAGAAATGTACTGAAGCTCGCTCATATTATTCGAAAATAGTTATATATTCAGTGAATTTCTACTGAAAAGTACTGGATTTGCTTAACTACATGGTGAAATACGAGTATCAGTAGAAAATCCACCTCCACATAATGGAGCACCAGCAACAGCCAATAGGAGGATCATCGACGGAGTCTGAACGGGATCCTTCGCCGCGGCCAAGCAAGACGCAGGGCGTGAAAGGAGTGTCAGGACGCCGCAACTTGCAGAGGACATTCTGCGTAGGGTGAAGAGCGACCGGGATGTAGCACGCGAGCGGTTTCCCATGCAGTACACGTGTCCCAAATGTCGGTTTGCCGTGTGCTACAGGAGGAAGGAATGCACCCCTATCGTACGCAGAAGGTACAAGCGTTGTCACCGGCGGACTATCAGCCACGTGTCGATTTCGTACGTTGGTACCTCCAGCAGAATGCAGCGCAGCCGGATTTTGGTGCACATGTTCTGTTTACGGACGAGTGCACTATCACCCATGAGGGCGTTTTGAATACCCACAATTCACACACGTGGTCATCTACGAACCCGCATGCCACACGTCCTCATTCGTTCCAGCAGCGGTTCTCCGTACATGTTTGGGCACGGATTCTCCATGACCATTTGGTTGGCCCATACCTCCTGCCGCACTGTCTGGACGGCAAATCGTATAACACATTCCTACGAGAGGTGTTTCCGGAGCTGCTGCGTCCGATTCCAACCCTGCAGCAGGTCGAGATTGTGGTTCCAGCACGACAGTGCGCCTGCACACTTCAGCTTAGATGTGCGGAATACTTTACATGCAACGTTCCCAGGGCGATGGATTGGTCGAGGTGGTCCCATAGCTTGGCCACCAAGATCGCCGGATCTCTCGTGTTTGGACTTTTTCCTGTGGGGCCATATGAAAAGCCTAATCTACGAGTGCCCCATTGAAACCGATATGGATCTAGTCGCCAGGATCGCCGTTGTTGCCGGCGATATTCGGGAAATGCCTGGTGTCTTCGCAACCTGCGGTCCCTATCCCGCAGGTGTGAAGCCTGCATTACAGCTGGCGGCAGCTCTTTTGAGCAATTTCTTTGAGCATGTACCTCAATTACATTCCTGTTAATAAAATGTTTTCTGAAGTATCTCATCTCCTTCTTGTGTTCATTCTTTAAATTTAAATTTTTTGTTTGGACTTTTTCCTGTGGGGCCATATGAAAAGCCTAATCTACGAGTGCCCCATTGAAACCGATATGGATCTAGTCGCCAGGATCGCCGTTGTTGCCGGCGATATTCGGGAAATGCCTGGTGTCTTCGCAACCTGCGGTCCCTATCCCGCAGGTGTGAAGCCTGCATTACAGCTGGCGGCAGCTCTTTTGAGCAATTTCTTTGAGCATGTACCTCAATTACATTCCTGTTAATAAAATGTTTTCTGAAGTATCTCATCTCCTTCTTGTGTTCATTCTTTAAATGTGACAGTGGAAAACTACCTTTTAACTTCTCACCGCTTGCGTTCCGACCATACATTCTATGGCGAATATTGCTCGTATAGCTGCGTTCTACCACCCCGTAAAGTTTTGCCCACATTTTCAGATTCACCCTGTATACAGTATGTATCTAATGCAGCATTATTTCGACATCCTTGAAAGTCCGTGAGATGATTTAGTACTGAAAGTATTCCTTTACAGTCAACTGCTCTAGGTAATGACTGGAGAATTCGAGCTTACAGCGTTTTCAGACTTTAACACCCGAAGACAAAGTATCATGGGTTGCAACATGTTTCTGGAAATGAAATCGAAACCTAAAATTCTTTAATTAATTGAATTCAACAACGATGCAACTTTCTATATTAGTAGCCAAGAAAATCAAAACAGCTATGTGTTTTGAGATACTGAAATCCACGCATTATTCGGGAACACGAAAGTGGTACTGCAGAAATCAATGTTCGATGTGCAGTAACTACTACAGGAATGGAAACACAATTGGCAGCCTTCTTTTACTAGTAAAACAATCAGGTCATTTTCAACTTGATAGGATTCCTTTCCTCTTTTCCATCACTGTTCAATGTTTATATGGACATCATTTTCTGCGAGAGACGGAAAAGAGGAGAAGGACTTCTGAAATTGTCTGCTCTTTATCCATGTTTAAATCCGTGTACTAATATTATGGTCTGTAAATGGTAGCTAGGTAGTCACTGGAAGGAGAGCTATGCACCAATCCCCTGTGATGATGCATAGAACCGGCCAGGCCTAGCACCTAATGTCCGACCCCGCCTTCTCGTGGTGCAGACCGTTAGAACCTTTCAAAAGAGATACTCTTGTGGAAGTGAACGGAAGGGGAGGGCTGCCAGATTAGTGTGGCCTACTGATATGGACAACTATGGCTACTTTTCTTTTTTTTTCTACAATGTAGAGGAGTGGTCAACCACACAGGGTCCTGGTGCTGACCACATAAACCCACTGGACTCGACAGATATATGGCTCTGAGCTTGATTATGGATCATGATTTTGCTGCACTGGTGGCTTCTGTGGAGGGAAAATCTTCCACTGTGTTTTCTGTTTGTTTGTGGGTTGACAGCCCCAGGTGAATAGATTCACAGGATATGTTTATCAGCTGGTGGATAATCCTGAGCAGAGGTCATCGCAGGCACCTGAACTCTTTGCTTCTATTGGCATCGTCAAATTCTACATTGGAGGAAGTCTTCCAGTGTAGATGGCTTCAGCCTTTAGTAGTGGGGGAACGGGTCTTTGCCCCATGTCTGCGATTAGGGGGCTGTTTGATATTGTCGGCATACCCTCTCTCAATAAACATAGTTTCTTTAAACATCCCACTAACCATTTTCTCTCCATAGGTAGTTGGAATGTGAGGACTCTGCACAGAGCTTTTTCTCTTGATGTGCTCACACAAGAATTCCACCAATATCATTTTGATATTCTCGGCTTGCAAGAGACCAGATGGACAGATAAAGGTCAGCTTCTTAAAAATAATCTTAAAATTCTCTTTTCAGGGAGGGACGACAATAAGCATCACCAAGGCGTGGGTCTGCTTCTCAGCAGACACGCTGGTGATGCTCTTCTAGGATATGAGAGTGCATTAATGAAAGGTTTCTTACAGCAAAATTTCAGACAAGCGTTAAAGACTTGAATGTTATATGCTGTTATGCCCCCACTGAGGATAACGATGAGGATGAGAAGGATAGGTTTTACGGACAACTTCAGGATATTTTGAATTCTGTCAAGAAAGGAGATATTACCTTTGTTCTAGGTGACTTCAATGCCAAAGTTGGTACTGACTCTGAACTTTCGGGTGGAGTAATAGGCCGTTTTGGCAATGGTAGCTGCAATGGTAATAGGCAACGTCTCCTACAGGTAAGTAAACTCAATGGTTTCACAATAACTAACACATATTACAAACACCGCGACATACATAAGTACACATAGGTTTCACCTGATGGACTGCATAAGAATATGATTGATTATATATTAATTAACAGCAAATGGGCTAGTTTTCTTAGAAATACCAGGGCATATAAGGGAGCTGAAATTGGATCTGACCATTACCTTGTTAAAAGTGTCTTGCAACTTAAACTTAAAAAGTATTGTGCTAAATTTAATAAATTTACCTTTAATACTGATGCTCTGAAAGACCCAGTTAGAGCTAAAGCTTACCATGATAGGTTACTTAGTTATTATGTCAGTCATGGTTTGCTTAATACTGAAGTTGAGGAACAATAGGATCATTTTAAACAGACTTTTGTTGACACTAACAGTACTCTTTTAGGAAAAATGGAGCAGAAGAGACAGAATTATCTGAGTGATAAGGCACTTGAGCTTATTTCGGAAAGAAAGAACTACAGAAATGTCCTTAATCAATACCCTACTAGTCCTAACAGAAAGCATTACAGAGAACGTAATAAACGTGTAAAAGATCAGTTAGCTGCTGATAAGAATCTTTGGCTTGATGGTTTGGCTGACAAAGCCGAGGAAGCAGTTAGACAACAAAACAGCAGAGAGCTGTACCAGATAGTTAATGTTTTGTGTGGTAGAAAACGGACAGGTATACAGGGATTGAAGGATAAACAAGGTAATGTTCTAGAAGGTGAGGATTCTGTCATGGCTAGGTGGGCTGAGCATTTCAGTGATATTCTAAACAATGCGGTTGTTTGCAATGATGATAGATGAATTGGTGACTTTAATGTTGGCCCTATAACACAGTCTGAAGTTATTTTGGCTATTTCTAAACTTAAACTTCAAATATCCCCAGGGGTAGATGAAATTACTACGGAAATGCTTAGAGCTGGGAATGTTTCGGTTACCACTTGGATGACTGAAATTCTGAATATCTTTTATGATAAAGGCATGGTTCCTAAGGATTTTACCAGAGCTATTGTTATCCCTATTTTCAAAAAAGGTGATCGCAGTTCTTGTGATAACTGTAGGGGTATCAGCCTACTCTCTGTTCCAGGTAAAGTTCTTTCCATGATTGTGCTTAATAGAATTAAGAATCTGGTTGACAGGCAATTGCGTGATGAGCAATGTGTATTCAGAAGTGGTAGGGGATGTGTGGATCAGATATTTTCACTTTGGCAGATTCTTGAGAAATCTTTAAAGTTTCAGAAACCTTTGGTTGCTAGCTTTGTTGATTTCAAAAAGGCTTTTGACTCTGTTGATCATCATAATTTGTGGTTGATTGTGAGATCATATGGTATACCAGACAAGTTAGTTAACATAATAGAAGCTCTCTATAATAACACTGAGTCTGTGTGAGAGTTGGTAAGGCTTGTAGCAATTGGTTTAGCATTACTTCTGGTATTCGACAAGGGAGCATTTTGTGTTCTTTTCTCTTTAGCTTGGTTATTGATTATATTATGCGAAATTCACTTCAAGGGAAAGATTTTGGCCTTAAATGGGCTCGAGGTACTAAAATATCTGATTGATTGACTGATGATTTAGCGCTTTTGGCAAATGATTTTGATGAGATGGACTCTTTCATTCAAGCTGTTGATGAGACTGGTAGTAGAGTAGGTTTGGTTATGAACAGAGAGAAAACTAAAGTGATGAAAATTGGTCAGGCAGGTTGTGACTCAGTTCATCTTAATGGTTGCAGTCTTGAGCAGGTGTCACAGTTTAATTTTCTTGGGAGCTATGTAACTGATAATGGTGAAGTGCGGCATGAGATTAACAGACGAATAGGGATTGCTGCCTTTAAGAATCTATGGAGATTGTGGAGAAATAGGCGTATACACCTAAAGACTAAAATTAGACTGTATAATAGTTTGGTTCTTTCTAGGGTTAGTTATGGTAGTGAAACCTGTACACTTTGTAAACAAGATAACAGGAAACTAGATGTTTTTGATTCCAGATGCTTACGCAGTATCTTGGGCATTAGGTGGTTCAACTTTGTAACTAATGATGAGGTTAGGCAAAGGAGTTTGCAACCTCCTTTAAGCAGCGTATTGTGCAGAGAGAGACTCCGTTGGTTTGGCCATGTTGCCTGTATGAATAATTATAGATTGGCGAATAGGGTTATGAACAGTGTGCCTAAAGGCCTCGGAAAGAAGGGGAGACCTAGGATGCGGTGGGTAGACAATATCAAACAAGACCTTGTTAGAATTGGTGTGCAGTGGCCAGATGCAGTAGATGTAGCTCAGGATAGACTTTCTTGGAGAACTAAATTGCACGGTCTGGTTGGACCTCAGTAGCCCATGGCTGCTTGATGATGATGATGATGATGATGATGATGATGATGATGATGATGATGATGATGATGATGATGATGATGATGATGATGATGATGATGATGATGATGATGATGATGACTAATATTACTCCCCTCACTATTCAATGCCTATATGGACATTCTAAGTCTATGCATTAATTTTCTTTGAGGGGATGGATAAGAGGAGAAGGACCTCTGAAATGGTTTGCTTTTTATTCATGTTTATATCCATGTACTATAATTTTAATCAGTTAAATTGAATATTTCATTTATATATCAGTCCACATTTATAACTATCAGGAAACTAATCTTAGATTTTGTTTTGTTTTACTTCTGAGCGACACTTTTTTTTTTCCACAGAATGGACTAAATGGCCAGATTAAAAAACCCCTAGGGCTCAGAGAAGTTTGGAGGAAGGAGACCAATTGGAAGCTGTTAGGAGACATATGGTACCCTCCTGTCAACCCCAACCAAAATGTTCTTTAATGTGCACAGGGTACGGCTCTCTCTCGTAGATGTGTCACGGCTTAACGTCTCATCCAACGTATGGCAGCCTTTCCAAGCTCATCGGTATCCTCTACTGACAGAGGGTAAGGCTATAGTTCAGGGTTGTGTGTTGAAAGGGCTAATTTTAGACGTTAAAGACTTCCAGAATTGGCTTTCACCTCTTAAGAACATATACGAAATTATGAAGGAAGATTTTGTGTATTTGTTATATGCCTTCTTTGAGTAAGAATATATCCTCAAGAGAGATCTTATACTATTGGTTTCTACAATAGTAATAAAATATACCCTTGATATCCAGTTACGCATTTTCTGACAACCTTTCAAAATGCAGTTGATAAAACTAGTATATGCGATTTTGCTCTAAATATTTCAATACATTTGTTGTTAAACTACAGTTACCTATATTTTTAACTATTTCTATCGGCATCTGATTAATATATTTGAGTCACTATTAGCAAACAGCTTGACCCGCCAAAACAATGGCTTTTTTCAAATACGGTTAGAGAAAGGCTATACAACTCTAGCACATTGTCTATTCTGTTCATTTTAAGAAAATATCTGAGGACCACCGAATAAACAGATATGGAGTCCTAGATTCCCAATCGGTATTTAAAATTTCCCTCGCAGAAGCAAATAACATACAGCAGTAACTTCAGTTCTGTCTTCTGGAAAAACTAACATTGTTATAGAAATTCCGTTTCTGTAAAAAACAGATAAACAAAAACAAGCAAGAAGTTCGCAATAGGAAGATCTGCCACTCATGTTATGTGGTAACGTTTATTTTGATACCGTTTCAATGTCAAAATTCATAAAAGATTTTGATCAGTATTATAATATTCTTTGATCTTCAACGACTACTACTCCATGTATTCAGTTCCAATGAATATCCACTGAATTGAGCTCTCTTACGTTCTTGTATCGTGACATGTCGTAGAGGAAATTCAAAGACATATGAAACACATTCCATGGAATCTTTCTTGTAGCTCGGAAATGTCACGAAGCACTCCATTCTACAGATCAAGTTTCTTCTTCTTGTGCACGGCGCGTCTTTCTCGTTATTGTTCAGCTAAGTTTTCCTGAGATCCTTTCTTCCTTTTTCTCTTTATATCACTGTCTCTAACAAAGGTTTTCTTTTACTCTGCTGCCTGCATAGCGAATGAGATAGATTCTATGCATCGTAAGCTGTCACGTTTTACCGCATGTTTTCATATGCAAATGAACTGCTTCAATTCACAGGAAAATATGTTTCATTAATGATATAAAATAACGATACGAGCATATTCTCTTTATTTTTTATTACGTATCAGATTTAGTTTAGTATCGTATGATTCATTTATCTGTTGTTTCATTAATAGTTCTATTTTCCATTTATTCTTGCTCTTTTCCTCATAACTCTAGTTTCCCGAATGAATTATCATTAGAACACAAAAAAATCGCTTTTTCCCGGTCATAATTGTTTTATTTGTGGACTACACCCTATAAATTGTAGTGATTAGCAAACCTGGCTCAATACTACATTGACTAAGAATACTGACACGCATATTGACTAAGTAAATGTCCATTTTCTTGTGTAAATGGTTTTACGAGTGACAAAAGTACATTTTATCTTTTATATAATTAAAAAAAGGCAATTTTGAAGTGTAAAAGGCAGGTTAAAATTGTTGCAGATCACAAACGTCTACCAATTATTGTTAACAAGAGGTAGCAGATATTAGGAAGAATTATTTAGAAGCTTCCTAAAATATTGTTTTAGAATCAATCTTTGAAAGTTCTAAAAATACATTGAGTTTTATGCCAACAGGTTTATTTTTGCCTTATTACAGATATTCCGCGCCCTACCAAAATGTTAGAGAATTCTCAAGTCATGCCAAATTAGAAACTTAATATCTTGAAGAATAAACTTCTTATGGGAATGAGACCGAAGGTAAATTAAAAATCTGAATCAAATGGTGGATTTCTTCTGTTTTCACAGATCAAATCATAAAGCCGTGAGATGTTTCTGTCGATGGAATTCTTTCACAGTCATCATTATCGGAGATCTTGATCAGTGTTGAAACAGCTGATATATTTTAACAGGTTGAGGATTCGTGCCCCTCCTGGATAGCAGCAATTTCCATGTCACTTAAAATTACCTTTGAACGTACAGGTTATTGATTTTATGTGACCTATTATTGAATAATATTTATTAATATACTCATGAGTGGATTCGCGAAACAATTCATTCATATTGCAATTAATAAATCACCCATTCTTAGTCCATCCTAGATAAATGGTGTGGTAAAATGTACATTAAAGCAAGCATATAATTGACTCCTAATTATAATAATATGTATATATATATATATTGGTGGTGGTTTAAGTCTCAACAGAATTTCGAAAATACGTGTCCATTGACTTAAACTTTAATTTGTAGAAATTAACGGCATACAGTGAGGCCGATCAAAGTCAAACATAAACAATGTATGATACACTTTAACACACTTGGTATGGAGATGTGTTACTAAAAGAGTTATATTTGTTACCTAAGGGTGATATAACATGCTTAATTTTGCTTTTTGCATATATAGTAGCTTCAAAAAATAAAATTCAACAATGTAATTTTAAATCTGCGTTTATTAAAGTTCGAAATCTTTTTAATTACATTAATAAAAATATAGTGAAATTTAAGTGATAGCAATAAACAAATGATATTTGGCCATGATCACTTATTATATTTTGAAATACGATGTACAATGATTCCCATAACTTAAAGAACAGCCCTATGTAATTTGAATGGGAAGCTAGAGTTGAGGCTCTATTACTTCTAAAATAATTTTTTGGTTCTGAAAAATATGATAGCAGATAAAGATTTCAATGAAATATATCAACAATCCCGTGTGCGGAAGAGACATACCCTGTGCACGTTAAAGAACACGCTGGATGGCCTTGACGGGAGGCTACCATCTGTCTCCCAACAGCTGTTCCAGTGGTTCCCCTCTCCCAACCTTCTCTGAGCCTTCGGGGTCCATGTAACCTGACCATTTAGCCCATGGTGTGCAAAAAAGTGCCGCTCAGAGGTAAAACAACCCAACCCCCTCAAGCAACTGATTGCCACAGAGGTCTTACAGGAGTCTGTCAGTTTATGTGCCGTAGTAGAAGGTCGTGAGGATGGCACGATCTCAGCAGAAAAACAACACGAACATCCATGCCTTACTCGGGGCTCGAACCCAGGTCCCTTCGATCAGTAGCCAAGCACGCTAAGCACTCGACGGGATGGCTACTGCTTATTACTAAGTTTTAATTAACTTCTGACAAATTTTGTGACTGGTACTGCTATGGTTAAATATTCAAACTTCCATAACTTCTTAAATACTGAAAGAATATTGTTAAAAAATTCAAGATATTGTTATATTTGAATGAGATCTTTATATGCTACCACATTTTTCAATATATATGTATATATTTTAGAAGTTATAGAGCTCCGACAATAGTTTTCCATTGACAAAACATAGGGCAGTGACTTAATTTTTGGGAACCTCTATAGGTTGATAATGAAATCATTCTTTGATATTTGTTACATTTTGTGATATTTCCCAGTGGCGTAGCTGGAGGAAGCTAGTGGACACTATGAAACCTCACAGTAATATTTCGAGGGTTCTCGTGAATCATAAGCCAATGGTCTGTCGATCATCTCTCCATTGATGAGAATCGTCGATGCTTCAATTGCACGAACTTACCAATACACCTCATTTGACAATCACGCTACGACATTAATTTTTTACGTGCTTTCAATTACTTCGTAGAGTCGATCATTTAGCATGTAAGCTTAATTTTTTTTATCCACAAAACTTTATTAGTTGGTTAAACTTTGAACCACTATTACTCTGTACAAGTGTCATGAATACAGAAAGGAAAATTTATCTTTAGCCATATGGGATCCGAACACACGACCTTCTGATGACATATACTCGTGATACTTATAAAGCGTAATAATAGGCAGAAATATTAAGTTTATAGCCACTAGAGATAAGTTCGGTCGCAAATTTTCTAGCCCGAACTGAGTTGAGCTCAGTCCTACAAAACCCGTTCTCCAATTCATCTCCATTAGCCACTGTTACATTTATATATAATTAAATTATTTAATTTTACGTGCCGTTAATTTTTGCATAAAATAAAATAAGAAAACTTACCTCTAAAGCAGGTGATTGCTACAAAGGTTTGATAGGAGTCTATCGGTAGTAATACCCGCGACCTCAGGGGAAAGACAAAAAAAAGAAACCTTCATACCTTATCCGTGTCCTTTTTGATCAGTAGCCAAGAATGTTAACACTCGGCCACCAGAGTGTATTCTTTATGAAGCTTTCATTTTCCCATCTTTTCTCTTTTTTTCCGAACATCACTTACGGGAAGAACTAAAACTTCGGAATAAGCGAATCATTCAGCTTTCAATGCCTTATTACAGTAGAGCAGGGCTACTTTAAGCAGTACGCAAAACACATAAGTGTGGGGGTCCCAAAGGAAAAGGGAGACCACAGCAGCCAGACTCATTTGGGCCATTCAATCCACTGTTAGGTGAACCAATGACGTCATTTTTACTGTTTACAAGACCCTACTTTAGAAACTGACTGCTACTTACAAATTAAAAAGAAATGAGTTGTGCGTTCAACAAATATTGTTTCCTAGTCGAACAATTTTCATGAATTTTATCTTGCGTTGAATAAAAATGTAATATTTTTAATGGTTATGTTATCGTCTTCTATTTACATTTTAAGCATATGATTGGAGTTTCAACGTTCTAAGTGTGTGGCCTATATATTTTAAATACATGTGACCCATGGATCTCTTAATCTGGCCCTGCTGCGCAGTGATTAATGAAAATAACTTTCGCCTCTCTGATACTAATCAGTTGATTTATTTTCATGAATCTGATCTTGTTGGGTATTATAGAATGAATTCTGATCAAACGTTTATTTATCCTTAATTGTTTGCTGAATAAAAGCAAAAAAACAAAGTCCTATAAATGAAATAAAACTTATATGAATGAAAATAATACAGATTACTCATGCAATTTTGTTTGAGATTTTACTCGAGATAATAAACATTAGTTCTCAAACTCATCCAAATTTGCCCATCAACTTTTCAATGTTTAATGTCAATATTAAGCATCCCTCAGTTAGAGAGAAAAAAAAAATCATTCTGTTGCATTTGGAACTTAAACAAATAATCTGTTAGATTTCTTCAGCTTTTCCTTTCCAGTGTTCCGAAATTGCATTCTTCAATTAAAATGAATCAAAATTAATTATTGGAATTTAACAATTTAATCGCCATTCTTTACGTTTCGTTTAAATTCAACGTTTATGCAAATGCATAAAAATTCAACATTGTTTGTTTCCAAACTTTGATGTCACTCAACGTCGATTTACGTTTTTCTTTCTCGTTCTGTCTCCTCTTTCGTCACGAGTCTAATTAGAGGCAATTTAGCTTTTAAATCTTAACATCCAACATTCTGTCTTTTATTTCCCGGTCTCGCTTGCCTCTCATTTCGGCAATTTGCCTCACTGACAGATGCCTGAGTTATTAGACAACCAACAAACCATTTAAAGGAAAATATCTCTGTCTCTAAATAAAAACGGAAAAGAGAAATGTAATGCGTGTCTTGAGTATTGCCAAGACACCTTCTGTCAGTGAAGTTTGATACACCTAACAGCGGCTATAATGAGTTTTTCCCTTCATGACATGAAAGATGGATAACCCTGTTGTATAACGAAATTTAACTTACAAAGCACTTTTCTTACTTTTTATCCAGGCGAAAAATTTCTTTTACTGACTGGCTAAGGGACAGATCATGATTCTGCTTGTGTTATTAATTAAGTATCATGTAACCTCGCCCACCCTTGTCTGACAAGCCTCTTTTATGTCCACTTGTTATTTACCACAAGCTTAATTAACATCTTCATAAACACAGCGAGCTCATTCCATTCAAGAGTATCGCCTTGCGAAAAGCTCTGTGGTATGTTTCCGACAGTATGAAAATGATAAATGGATTTCGTGACCGCTAGACACATTTCATTATTCAACCAGAAACAGCCGCTTCAAATCAATGGTCATTTTCTATTGTACATATATTTCCCGTTTCCTTTCATAGAAGTTCCTAACATGAATTTCAAGCAGTAAAAATGTCACTCCCATCTCAGTTTTATGCAGTCTTTTGTGATCATTAAATGTAACGAGAACGGACATTAGAGGTTCCCTTTTTTCGTTGTTCCTGACGCCAAACTGCTTCACCTATTTTATTTGTTCTCATAAACTTTACAAGTATTAAAAGGTAAAAAGAAAACGTTTCAACAAATATCTCTCTGCGATGCTTAAGAACAGATACTTTGTTACCATAGATTAACTAAAAGAAAATATGTCATGACGTTATCTAACAAGAAATGTTTAATATTCAGAGTAATGATCGGCAAGCTATTATACTAATTGCATTCGTGTTAACCTAGGGTGAATGTTCTAAGAGTTTGATGGTGAAGACAAATTATTGCAATATTTTAGTATTATTTGTAAAAATAAATCTTTCAACCCCAAAAGTTTCATTTATAGTAAATCAGTCTTACTGGTTCGATTAGCAAAGCATTCGACTAAAGACAGTAGAAGCCAGAGTTCATGTCATCGACATCATTTGTCAAAGGACACAAATCGTCAGCATAATCTAAGTCAGAATTTTTTTAGTTCCCTAGACCACCTAATACCCCACTCTTTCTCTTGGAATGAATTCCTCATGAAATAATTAATAGTCATATGAAAACGAAAAGGTTAAAATGCAGCCTTATCGAACTACAGTAATATTGCTAATATCACTGCAAGCTTTACCAACTCTCAGACACAACTCAATGCTATTATAAAGAGCCATCACATTTTTAATATTGTATGTATGCCATACGGTCTCCGGATTAGTCACAGATTATGATGGCCAAGAGAGTCAAAAATATTTTTGAAATCTATAAAGCTAATAGTCATAGGTTTTAAAATACTAAAAATTTCTCAGGAGTCTTAGTGAAAAACTGTTGAGTAGTTAGCTGAAAAAATTTGATTTGTTCACCTTTGAATACATACCATTCATTCTAAACTTTCCCATTACCAAACTGTTTAATTCAATTAAACAAACTAATGCACAGAACTTGCCATGTAACAGAAAGTAGATTAGTGTCCCTAAAATTATCACACGTACTGCGATCACCTTTTTTCTAAAAACAGTGCAAGAATACCTCTAGCTTAATCCCATGAATGTTTCCCTTATTGAATGTTTTCCATGATAAATCATGGAAAACATTCAATAATACAATCAGGCATGTGACAATCGAATTATCCCCCGCTCTCTGGATTTCGTTAGCAATTTCAACTACCCATTTTGACTTGTGGAATTTTAGCATAGAGATAGTCAAAGTAGCTTCAGATCGTAAATTAGGCTCATTATTACACCAATAATGCAATTATCACCATTATAAACTGTGGAAATAGAATTATGCGCAACATCTGTAAAATACTCAGCCTATATAGACATGAGAGAAATCTCACATTAAATAATCTTGCATCCTTATCCCCAGTTTTCCAATCCCTCTATGCATTTTGTTTTTACCTGAACAAAACATTTACTAATACGATACGAAACTATTTGTTGTTGTGCTCTGTAGTAGCTTCCTCTGCTTTGTCAGCAGGACTATCAACGATAAGATAGTTATCAGCTTTCAATTGATCGTTTATGTTCTAGTTAACGTATTAAGTTAATACCTTAGGGTGTTGATTGAGCTTAGTTTAGCACTCCTTTCTTTGAAAACATGCTGCGTAGTTTTATTACTCAAATGCTCCATTGCACTATTAGTTTCAAACATAATATGTCTAACACTAGATCCCATTCATTTTAACCTCAAATGTAAATAAACTATGATTGACATAACGACTGAGAAACGTATCATCGTAAGCTTTATCTACCTGAGGGTCGTTTAGAGCTTAATGTTAAACGTAATTCGTTTACTCTTAGTACATTTCTTAAGCTTAAAATGATAGTCACTTTTAACTACCAAATATTCTCATCCAATTTCATTTCCACCATATGAACTAATGTTTCTAACTGAGGTGCCATTTCCCATCAATACAAAATTGATCACATTCCTATATTGCCCAGCAGGTGAAACTTATGCGTATTTATAAATATTTGCTCATAGTAAGTATTAGTTATCTTCAAATAAGTTTTCTTACCTGTAAAACACGTCAGATTTCAATAGTACAACAACCGATGCCGAAAGGGCATAGGCTCTTCCAGTACAAAAGCCGCAATCAGGGAGTTGGATTGTTTTACCATTGAGCGGCACTTTTTTGCACACCATGGGCTAAATGGCCAGGTCACATGGACCCCGAAGGCTCAGAGAAGGTTGGGGGAGGGAACCCACTGGAACAGCTGTTGGGAGACAGATGGTAGCCTCCCGTCAAGGCCATCCAGCGTGTTCTTTAACGTGCACAGGGTATGGCTCTCCCACACACGGGGCCACGGCTTAACGTCCCATACGACGGACGACGGCCTTTCCAAGCCCATCGGTGTCCCAGGAATCAGGGAGAACTGTAGAATAAAAATCACCCAGAAATGTCTTTTTTGACAGCAGAATTCAGAATGTTCTGAAGTTGTGCGTAAATCCTGTCTTTTTCTATTCTCACCAGTCTTTAATATTCAAGTGTTAATCCCTGTTTTAAATTTAGTTATCAGAAATTTTTCATTTATAAAAAATATCATTGTCAAAAAAGCCCAGAAGAGCATCATTGTCAAAAAAGCCTAGAAGGGCATCAATGTCAAAAAAGCCTAGAAGAGCATCATTGTCAAAAAAGCCTAGAAGAGCATCATTGTCAAAAAAGCCTAGAAGAGAATAATTGTCAAAAAAGCCTAGAAGAGTATCATTCTCAGAGTTATACCCTACCAGTGTGTAATCTCATCGTAAAGAAATAACTTTTAGTTTTTTCAAGTATTTGACCTTTATTTACCTTTTTATCCATGTGGTCTCTTAAAAGCACATTATTTCCTGGTTATACTAATAAAATTCGTATGTAAATCTGGACAGTATCAGGATAGTGGTCTCTGTTCTGTACTCATATTCTATAAGTATTTGACCTTTATTTATTTTGTTTATCCATCTGGTCTCTTAAAAGCACATTATTTCCTGGTTATACTAATAAAATTCGTGTGTAAATCAAATCAGTATCAGGATAGTGGTGCCTGTTCTGTACTCATATTCCTTATAGCTGTGGAAAGAGCAGTCAGTATGTTTTTTAAAAGAGCTGAATTTATTTAGAGAGGTAAGTATGGCCAGGCCGGAACTACAGAAAATAGAGGGGGGGGGGGGCAAGAAACACAATCGAGCCGAAAAAATGTAAAAGTGGGTGGGGGGGGGACAGGACCCTTGATTTCCAATACAGTATAACATTTCACCTCCGTTTTTCGTTTTTTTTTTATTTGAAAAATGCATGGAATATAAATAACTTCAATAATATTTTCCTCTTTTACCCTTAATCGCATTCTGAAGGGGGGAGCTTAGCTCCCTTTTCCTCCCCCTAGATCTGGCCATCTGTATGATCAATATCAAACTGCTCTCTTATTGATAGTGTGAGAAAAAATCTTTTCTCCATCTATCATACTTCAATAATACTTCAGATAAAGAATGGAGCGGAAAAATCTGAAGATCAAACAAGGCAACAGCCAATGAAAAGATGACACATCTACATGAGTTCTAGCATCAGCAACTAGTAGATGTAATAAACGCTCGCAGCAAATAGTAATTCCACACCTAATGCAAGAAATAAGTTCTTTTTCTAACTGCAGTATTATAATGTATAGTCTACGGAAGTGAGCAATTGAAAGTGCTGTTTTATTCCGGAATTTTGTAAAAGTGCAGAATAAATTATAATTTCTTTTACACCAGTATATTAGCGATTAGAAGAATTCTCTGGTATTGTCAAGTCGCTGTTACGTTCAGAGCTCGCTCTCATAGTTTTTTGCTAGGTTTCTATGGAAATCATCAGACGTTTCATTTCGGTTTCGAGAAATTTTGGTCCAGTGCAATTCCCGAGATAGTTGACCGAATGGCTCAATTTTTTTACGCGAGTTTCTCCTGTCTGACCTCATATTGGATGAAAGAGAACGGTTCGATAATGTCTTTGGGAATGTGAGAGATCAGACAACTGTTGGAGGCTTTTGCGATTGGAAATTGCTAATGAAGACGCTAAGAATGGAGAACGAGGAGAAATAAGCTTTATCCAAAATGTCTAATTTTTTAATCATTGAATCTATCGAGTTAATATTTTGATTTGCACAACCTCGTGGTACCCTTAATCTTTTGCCAAATTTCCGTATCCCTACCCCTTTTATGTGAAGAGTTATGGCTACCACACATAGAGACAGTTCAGGATTGATATACTTTCAGACCTTACAACTTCCTTTTCATTAGCTTTCGTGTTTAAGTGTAATAAATTGATTTATTACACTTAAACAAAATGATTGGAAAAATGATGGTAAACAAAACACTTGAACAAATTGATTGGACAAGAAACTGTTTGAGGAGACTTGCACTCCATTATTTATGTGAAACGAGAATAGAAGCTGAATCCACCATGCTGATAGAAACTGAGACAACTAATGGAGTTCTTTACCATCAGAATCTATTAAGCTCTTTTGAGCACCATCAAGCTGGAATCTGAGACACCTTACTTTCGTTTAGAATATGCGATAAAAGAATTAGGTTAAAGAGTTCAAGGATCGATCAGGATCGTCTGCCATCTGACATAAAGTGTCATGTGCATCTGTTTGGTTTGAGCTGGTAATCCAGAAACAAGAGAAAACAGAAGTAGCTTCTCCTTCAATAGGAGTCCCCCAGTACAAATTGTACACAATCTGAAATCAAAATCATAGTTAGTGGACAGTGGGGTTGTTGGTAAGTAGTCAACATCGAGACTCTGAGAAGTTGACCACTTTTCAGCTGGGATGACAAAAGTAAGAAATGCCATAGAAGTCGAAATCGATGGGTGAAATTAATTTGGCATCCTCACTTCCGGTTACCTTCAAGGGTAGCACTATCTCCCTGAAAGGTACTAAGGTCCAACACCAGAAGGCGGAGTCGGACTTGAAGTGCTTGCCAGGTTCTGTGCATTAATACAAGGAAATAGTGCAGAGAGACCCCGATCTATATTTACATTACATTTGAAAAAAAATGTTAAAATAAATGATTTCATTTATTATTAATGTTAAATATCAATGCAAAATGCTTTTTATTTCATTTGGTCTACATCTTAACTTAAATCGTGAATACGTGTGATATCTCTCTATACAAAAAAAAAATTCAACTTCGCAGGAAAAATAAATTTTTGTTTATTCACGAATCATGAGAGTAAGAAAGGAAAGTCTTTTTTTTTCCTTTTGATACGTTTAGGAACATTTGAAAATTGCATTTCTTTTTATAAGAGTGTTTCATTTTCAACACAATAAAAAGAAAACAGTTAAGTATTAAATTTTAGTATCACTGATGGGCTGTGGCTGATTATATTTTTTTTAGTAGTTAGCGTCCAGGTTCTGAATCTGTTGTTCCCAGGTTCGAGTCCCAGTTGTACCTGCATTGAGAACTTTCTTTACTAACACATATTCCGGTTTTGGTGAGAAAAGAGACATCATTGGGGCTTTAAAAGGCTATCCTCCATCGGATCGGGTATATAGCCGTGGCCCCGTGTACAGGAGACGCATTCCTTATTCACCTCAATGGACACGGTGGATGGCCCTAACGAGATGCTGCTATCTGTCTTCAAGACAACTGTCGCTCTCCACCCTTCTCTGAGTCCTTGTGACCTAGCTATTTAGCTCCTTGTTTGCACAAAGTACAGCTCAGAGATGAAACAACTCAAAGTGTTTGGTCTTAATTATGTTGTAATCAGAATTTTATGCTGAAAAAAAAAACTTGTTGTAATCCGACAAAACTATTTCAAATATTGCCTTCATCAGAATTACTTCCCTTACCTAGTCCTGCTAGTCTGTAATGATATAAATGTTAAAAAAACTGGCACTCTGTATCGAATCATTTGAAACTAATGCTTTAACTTAATATTAAATATGTTACATATCTAGAAGAAAATATTTAAATTTATAAGATTAAATATTACTATAGAGTTCATTTCTTATGCTCCTCAAGTTATAAAAGAATGGTCTGTTGGAATATAAATGTTTTAATTAATTCAAAATAGAGTAATTAAATTATCCGATAGAAATATTCAGGTTCATAATTAACTCTACTTGATGTAGAATTTGGCGCAAGTAACGTTTACACCAATGGGCTTGCAGTTGTGTTAGCGTTCGTGGTTCTATGAGGAATCATAAGAAGCTAACAAAAGTTTCCGAAAGCTATCCGCACTTTGTTCTGAGAAGACTCTCTGAAATATAATTTGACCAGGAATATTCATTGCAAATATAATCTGGTGTTCAAAAGCTAAGAATCAAATTAACATTTATATAACATTTTAATGAATGAAAATAAACCAGACTTACGTCATGTACAAAATAAAGCAAATTTTGGCTGATGTTCTAAATCAAATATAAGCTAATCCATATCAAACAAATCAGGTAATCAGATAGAAACAGTTCTTTCTATGAGTATTCTTTATTTTGTTTTGATGCTAGATTCGAAAAGTCATTATTCTGACAATACCACAATAAAACTATTTGGATGATTCTTTTAGGTGAGGAGTAAAAGGGAAATGTAAGAATGCCAAAGTCAGCATGATTGGATAGCTACATATGAATCACAGTATTATAAGTAGACTGTGGAAGCCATTACAAAAATAAAGAAAATCTCTCGAAGATCTGGCCAAGGCCATTCTAATTCGACTTCAACACAATGCTCGTCATGTGCTCTATCTGGGAAGCACCATAAAGAGTCCCAGCACATCAACTCACTTTAGAGTTTGCTGTTTACACAGAGTAGATTGTGTAATAAATATTGTCTGCAGAAGGCTTCACGAGAGAGGTATTAATGAGCGATGACTAGCTGTTGTGCTACTTTGACACCCTTACACACAAGAGAGCCTTTGAATTGGTGTCGAAGACATATTATAAACGAGTCGTGATTCAGTCTTTCAAATAGATTCTCGACGAACATTCAACTGGTGAAAAAGGGAAATCAAAATTTCAACCCACTAAAATCATAAAAAGATTCAATCACGAAGGACTGTCACAGGTATAATGTATCGGAATGAAATCCTCACTATTGATGTCTCTCGTTTTCAGATACGAGTGGTTCAGACTTCCTTTTAATGAACGACAATGCTCGTCCAGACAGAGTACGCCTATGGAGAAATACAATAAATATGATTAGTGTGATGCCCGCATGGATTCCAAAGGAATTTACCTAGATTTCAATTATTAAGAGCATATCTCGAATGCTATAGGGATCTGGTTACGGGTCTCAGCTGAACACCCAGAAGTCTATGGTTAAACGAGAATGGGAATTTCAGCATTTAGCATTGACTAATAGTCTCGTCCTGTGCATGAAGAGTTGCTATCAAGCCTGTATTGTCAACAAAGGTGATCACATGTATTATTTCCGTGCACTATATTACAATATGTAACCAGACACTTCCATGTTTCATGAATGAAATGCTACATTTAAAGCTCCCTAGCTTTTTAAATAAGCTTTTTATGGAAAAATGTCACTAGACATAATTTGACGATCTATTTAATCTCTAAATGTCGGTTTAAAAAACATTTGTTTAATATTTAATGAGCTATTGAAGCTGGAATATTAAATAGCAGACGCTGTTATCACACTCTTCCTAAACTTGTTTTCTCCAAATTTGATGAAAACTTTAAAAAATTATTCCAAAAACTTCAAATATTATATTTATATTGGTGAACAATATGCTATAATAATCGTGTTTTAACTTTTGAGGTAAATTTTCATTGACTAGCAAGAGTTAGATTTAAATGTTTCAGCTTCCATAACTCTTTAAATATTAAGAGGTTATTCTGAAATGCAGAGATTTATGGAGATTTAAGTGATAGCTTCAGTTTATTATAGTGATATTATCTCATAAAAAGCCTATTTCCGAAGTTAGGGAGCTCCAAATGTGGCTTTCAATTTGCCTGACAGGAACATCATGTTACTTTGTCAGTTTTCATAATGTAAGTAATTTAAATGTAAGCAGACCTTTTTGTGGCCATTTTATTTGCATAGACTCTAATTTCAGATCAGAATCTGTTCTAATTTGTTCATTATTAGGTCCTATGGTAACACGTCTCACATTATAATTTCGCTAAAACGTGCAAAGCGGAGGATCAATCAGTGAAAATAGTTGAATAATACAAGCTTCAGTCGCTTTATATTTCAGTAGGAAGAAAGCAGCAGAAAGGAGCAAAATATTAACCACACTAACAAGTGTAGACTGCATAGTTTGAACAGTCATTCAGATTAAAAATGACCTTCATGTACTTTCACATTGAAGGAACTTTTTTTCCGCAAAGATTATTGTCACAAGTGTATTCAAAGACAGAAGTGAAACACCTGCAGCCTATTTGTCCTACACAGAGGATGATTGGGATTTTAGCCGTAAGTTTCGATATATCAAGGGAAGTTTTCCTGAATTATGCCTTCTGTCCAGACAAAAAAAAAGGCTTATTCTAAAATATTTTACTTCCAGTTATGCAACAAGAAGAATAACATATCTCATCACCTCTGGAAATATTAAATAGATGTTTTCAAACAGAAAGATTTTTTTCGACTGTGCACCTTCTAACAATGCAAATTCGAACTAATGGATGAATACATACATACATACATACATACATACATACATACATATACAGGTGTTCAAAAATCTAACATAATTGAAAAATTGTTAAATATCTTACAAACCACTGAAACTTTCAAATTGTATTTGGTGCATTACATGAAATGAAATGTACTCAAGAACGAAAGCCTCCTCAGATCAGTTGAATGGAAAACATTTGCATACGTGACCCAAAGGCAAATTTTAGATATTAAGAAAGGTTGTGATGATTCCGCCCCATTCATTTTGCTCTTGAGCAAGAGTTGAGTGTTCGTGTTGCTAGAGCATTTCGCAATAACAGTATGGAACAAAAGCATGATATGGATCCTTTTTTACCCATAGTAAAGCAATCTGTATGCTACAGTTCATTCAATACCAGACCGATGTGGCTAGAATTGTAAATATCTCCCAATATGTGCTTTCAAGACTGGAGACAGTTTCAACAGACAGGAGATAGCCGTCGACTAGGGCAAGGTCATCTAAGAATGGCGATAAGACAGAACCCGACTGAGCATACAAGTCCCGAAGTAAGTCGGGCAAGTCTCTGAAGTGGACTAGCCCGACTGAGTCTACTTCAGAGAGGTACAATGACTCCCTTTTCCATCTTTTCAATATTGACTTTGTTTTTATATATCAATTATTGACTTTTCAAATATTGACTTTGACTCAATTGACTTTGTGGAATCATCATGTAATGTGATGTTTTCCATCTTTTCAATAGTACTTGACTTTGTGAAAATCATCATGTAATGTGTATGTCACTAACAGTGATATTATGTATTATATATGCAGTTTGGTATATATATATATGCATATTTTGCAGTTTGGGTTACTGTGGAAACTATAGTTTCCAATTTAGGCTACGTCCTTTTCCAGTTAACCGGCTTCACCGCAATCCTCCTCTGCCTTCTCCGCAATCCTCCTAGCAGCACTCATTGGCTTAGCATAGTAATTTCTTTCCCTTCTACTACTAGTCTAATTTCATAGATTCACTTATACTGGTAGCGTACCGGTTAAAATACAAATGGTCATGCTTGTTCAAAGTTATCAAAACAATGCATGTACCTGTCCAACAGAGGGCTGCATTTAGACTTTGGTTGTTTTGCACTTTGTGAACTGAAAAAGGACGTAGTCTAAATTGAAATCTATAGTTTCCAAAATAAACCAAACTGCAAAATAACCATTCCGCTTTCTCTCAGCTTATCATTCATGCCTAAATAATTTATTGCTGAGGTGTGTGTGCTGCGGCAGCGTTATTAAAGAGAGTTTGGCCATTAAAATTATTATATTTCTAGAGTGACGAGGATTATATTTATGTTTCGGATTGACTTAGTGTTTCAAACGGGATCTCAAGCGATATAGCCATTCCCTAATAACTGAGTTACCAGCAGCTTGAGCCGATGCCGACATCTTTTTGGTCACAGCACTTGACATTTTTACAGGAGTTCTCAGGCTCACATCCCACCCAGCTGGCATTCAAATGATCCTCTTTATCTTTGCTCATCTTACGTGATTGCATGATTTATTATTATAGACGATGACTCTTTCTTAATTTGCCATGGGCGCTGACAAGGCCAGCTTTGGCTTTGCTATTATACTTCATCCTGAAGATTCTTTCTCTAATATCACACGATCTGTGTTTTACGTCATTAATTAGAAAATATTTTTCTTGTTTTGTCAGGATTCCTCTCTTTTTCTTCTTCAGATATATTGTGCTCAGTGAATCTCATTTCGTAAAAATCGGCTATCTCCGTTTTCCAGTTACTTTTTTTTGCTTTTCTTGCTGCATTCACATCATTAGTCTACGAGGAGAAGTGATTTCTTTTTCAAAGGCTATATTTTTTTATCTCTTCTCCATTCACAATCTTTTCTTGCAGCCTCAGTGATAGATAGCATTCTCGGAAGATCCGCCACACCAGTCTCTAACCTCTTTCATTAGTACGTAATTCTCCCAAAGACTACGTTAGCAAATTAGTTCATGCTATTCTTAGGAATTCATTTTTCATACTTCCGATTTGTCGGAATACTTTGTCATCTCTTCTCGAATCGTTTTTACTCAGTTGAACAACGATTGTGGGGGCGGGGGGGAAGAGGAAGAGAAAGTTGCCGATGAACCTAACCATCGTTTAATAATAGTGCGGTGTTCCCATTCAAATTCAAAGTTCAACACCCTACACAGTTTGAGAAATTGTTTTCTGCTCGTTTCATTTGATAAGCATGTGCATGTGATGATCGGCGGGATGAGGATTTCTATTCATTGAATGAATTCCTTCTGATAACGTAAATAATATGGCGAACAATAACAAAATATTTTCTTTTCATGTTGCCGGATCGATTGATTGACTCTTTGAGTCTCGTATCTTTCTAAAAGGGCAAAGTACCATACATTAAGCAAGATTTATATTTTTAAGCTGCTGAATAAAGGAAATGATGCACAAACATTCCAAATCTCCTTTGACATTTAGAAAACAGAGTTCCCTTGCGTTGTCAATAAGACGAATAATTGTTTTATTCTGTTATAATTGCAGTGCATTAGTAATTCGTTGATTATCAGTGCTCTAGATAATATTAATGAGGGCTGTTTCGCACTGACAATCTATTGCTAATTCAACTGCACTGATAATAATTCCTATCGTCAGGTTTCAAAAAACAAAGTAAACCATCATTGGCAAAAGCGAAGAGAAAACAAAAGGCATACTGTCCCGAAAACCACTATTCTCCTCAGAGTAATTTCGTATTACGGAAAAACTCTGTCATCGAAAGCTGCAATTATGATGAAATACAAATGTTTTACAATGACGAATGGTCAAAGTTTTCAATAATGTAGTTGTTTTCCAAAAACCAACGTACGCTTCTGGGCAGTTTGAAACGAATTCGCCATACTTAAGTCCTTCTAGTTCTATAATACGATACTTGATGCAATGTGGTCTTTAAAAGTAAGATATACGTACATGTAGAAATTTGAAAACAGGAAATGATGTCCCGAAGTTTTGAAAGCGTCTTACTCAATACTTACAGCCAGAGAGCAGAATCAGAAGATAGGGGGAATAATGCCCTCCATCCGACCTTTGAGAATGCTAATAAGGAAAATGAAAGCAAAGTTTATTAAACTTGGGCATATTTCACACATATTTCAAAGAATATTTTAAAGACATCTGAAATGGAGGGTAAAATGTATAATTTCAATTGAAATCCAATCTTTTGCCAATCTCTCCTGCATTTACTTTTTTCTGTCTCAACTGCGTCATCTGTTCTCCCCCCTCCCCCGCTTTTTTTCTTAGATCTGGACCTGCTTATATCTTCAATCGAAAATCAGCTGAAAGCGTTTTCATTAACATTGTGACCAGGAATTGCCTTGTGTATGAATAAATAAATATAAATAAATACCCCTTCAAGCAGCTGCTTGCCACAGAGGTCTGACAAGAGTCTTCCAGCTTAATACGCCATAGAAGAAAGTCTGTGAGGATGGTGGGATCTCAGCAGAAAGACAACACAAACATCCATACCGTAATCCGGGGCTCAAACCCAGGTTCAATAAATCAGTAGCCAAGCGTGCTAACCACTCGGCCACGGGACGGCTTTTGTATATATATCTGCAAATTTATCTACCATTGTAATACAATGGTATCGCTTTTATCAAATAATTCCAGATAACAACATAGATATTAAAAAAGAGATCTCAACTACGAATATCTCTGAAAGATTCAGTGTTACAAACATAATTGCTTGTGACCAGTTTAAACATTCTTAAAAAGTTAGAGACAATGGCGCTTGTAAAAATTTTTAACTCCTGAACAAATCTGAATTAAAATAAAGTGTGAAAGCTACGGATATGACGATGATAAGAAATGTTAAATTTCTTTCATTTGATTAAGAACCAAATTCGTCAGGGCAATGCCATAATATATTGTGCTTTCAACCTTTATATTTCTGAAATATACACAAGGAATTATACAGACTTCTACAAAATGTAAATTTTCCGTTTCACATTTCTGTGAAATATACATTGGGTGTTAAAATTATCATGCATGTGTGAGATATTACAGTTTAATCAACAACATTTCAGTTGAATAGGGGTAAATTCGGTTGAATTTTACAAAAATTCAAAGTAACAAATAAAACGTTTGAAGTAATTGACTACGTAAGTTATGAAAATTATATAAAAATGCAGAATTAATATGTGTCATGAAAATTTAAATGTTAATGTTCTTTATAAAATATTTACAGAAATGGTTTTTCCATAAAAGGCATGAGTAAAATTCACATTCAAAAAAATTCTGGGAAAAAGGAATGGATAACTGATGAAATTATTCAGTTAAACAATACGAAAAAAATGTTGCATATGAAGCATAAAAGATACTCTGGTAATTTTTAGGTAAAAATGGAATATGATAATTTAAATAAACTGATGAAAAATCAAATCATAAGGTAGGTCGGTGATGTGAAAGTGGGGGACAGCGGGTCGCAGTGAACTATCGTGCGATCGTCGAAGAATGTTACGGAAAAGTTTTGTTGTTTCTGAATTATATGGTTGAAAATCGAGTTTTAAAAAATATTATGATCTTTAATTCATCACTTTCAATCACACCAATCACTTTTTATCCATTAAATGGGGTATCCATTTAATATTATTAATTATTTATCCATTTAATAGGGTATATTAGAAGATATAAAGCTTCGAAGTTAGATTCGCCTTGACATAACATGGTAGTTCTCTAATTCGATAGCGCAATTTCGATTGGTATTTTGGAGACCTATTTTGGTATGTTGAACTATTGTTACGTGAAGAACGTAAAACTCATTGGGTCGGTGGTGGCTCAGTCGGTAGTCTGCCAGGTTCGTAATCTGCAGTTCCCAGGTTTCTCAGCGTGAGAATTATTTCTGCAAACTCCCCGCCGTGCCCTAGGTCAGTAGGGGACAACGATGGGCTTGAAAAGACTGACATCCGTCGGATGGGACGTTAAGCCGTGACCCCGAGTGCGGAAGCGCCATATCCTGTGCACATGAAAGAACACGCTGGATGGTCTTGATGGTAGACTACCACCTGTCTCTCAATAGCTGTCAGTGGGTTCCCTTTCCCCAGAGACTACCACCTGTCTCTCAATAGCTGTCAGTGGGTTCCCTTTCCCCTGAGACTACCACCTGTCTCTCAATAGCTGTCAGTGGGTTCCCTTTCCCCAGAGACTACCACCTGTCTTTCAATAGGTGTCAATGGGTTCCCTTTCCCCAGAGACTACCACCTGTCATTCAATAGCTGTCAGTGGGTTCCCTTTCCCTAGAGACTACCACCTGTCTCTCAATAGCTGTCAGTGGGTTCCCTTCCCCCAACCTTCTCTGAGCCCTCGGGGTCCTTGTGATCTGACAGAGCGGGGAGTTTGGCGGAGATAAATATCAACGCTGGGTCATCTGGGACTCGAACTAGGAACTGCAGTTTACGAGCCTGGTAGACTACCAATTGAGCACCCCCGCCCTAATGAGTTTTAGGTTCTTCACGTAACAATAGTTCAACATACCAAAATAGGTCTCCAAAATACCAATCGAAATTGCCCTATCAAAATAGAGAACTACCACGTTATGTAAAGGCGAATATAACTTAGAAGCTTTATACATTTTAATATATGCATTTAATGGGAAAAAAAGTGATTGATGATAAGTTAAGGATCATAAACAAATTTTTTGAAATCGCGATTTTCAACAATATTCGTTTAGTATTTGAAGAGGTTACGGAAGCTGGAATGTTTAACAATATATCTTTTTTTCATAAAAATCGTTAATAATTGCCTAAGATTGAAATAATCATTACGCAAACTTTTATGCATATTTTAGTAAATGGTTTGAAACAATATTTGTTATTTTAGTTTTAATTAATTTTTGAGGTAAATTCTTCTGACACATATTTAACCTTTCCATATCTAAATTATTGTCCCTAGAGTTCATTTGAGTATTGATGCAGAAAGTTAATAAATAAAATGAATAGTCAATAAATAAAATAAGATGTAGAAATGTCTTAAATCTATATTGTTATCACCTAATATGAAGCAGTGGCCTCTTATCCTAACATTGACGCTAGGATGAATTGATGCTGCTATCAACTGATGGTCGATGAATTGACGTAAAATTGAATTGATGCTGCGATGAACTGACGTCGCAACGAATTGAGGTTGAGATGAACTGACATTGAGGAGAATTGAACGCGATGAATTGAAGTGCTATGAATTTAGCGCGATGAATTGACGTGGAACACATTTTACTTAGCTAAATATCAAGAAGGCGTATAATTGTGAACAACTAAGGTATTTATTTTTATTTTTTTTTATTTATCGTACCAATTAGTTGTTAACTAAAAACAAACTTTCAGGAAAATTTTCACGAATAATCGTATTATTCTTAGGTGATATTAATACAGTCTTAAGAAAAATGGCGTTAAGGCATTTAAAAAAAAGGTGGAAAAAGAGTCTAGATGAATATTGATTACCTTACAGGCGTAAAATCGAGAACGGGAAAAAAAGGAAAAAATAAATATCGAGAGTAAAAAAAAATGCATATTTTAAGATTAAAACTTAAAGGATGACGACTTTTGCTAAAGAAAAATATAATTGTCCCGATTATTTTTAAAATTATGTTATGAACATCTTCGAAACGTCAACGACCTTCAAAATTACTCCAGTGGCCAATGAAACGTAGAGATTCTTAACGCTTTAATATGAAACAGTAAAAGATATTTCAGAAAAAAAAATTATTCTTTTCAGCAGTTATAAATGTTGTCTTGAGGAAAGGATTTCTTTTACTGCTTTTCAGATTGTATTGAAAAAAGTTCAGCTATTCATTCTAAAACAAAATCACGTGCATTGTGCATAGAATATCCTACGCATGCTATTTTTTAGCTCTCTGAGTTTTAACCTTCAAATATTTGTGATATTTTTATTAAGATATTTTCTATTGTGAATTTTGCTTTATGTTGGAACTTAACCAAATAGCGTTTACAACGTTGAGCCAATATCCTTTGTTTGTTGCTTGCACCAAGTCGAGTGAGACGATTTTTCTTATCATGAAAGAATTATTGTAGGAAATAAATAAGGGGTTTTAAGAGAGGCAGTCGGGGCTTTCTTAAAGGGAACAAAGCAAGCTAGTTCCAGTCGAGACTGTGCGAGATGGTAATTAAAATGATTTCTATAGAAACAGAAGTAGATGGTGAGTGGGTAAAATCGACAGTGTTATTCAATAAAGAGATCAATAAGACACGAAAAAAGAATAAGAGCTTGATCATTGGTGACTGTGATTCATATTTTTTAAATCATGCTATTAGAGTGTAATCTTCAGTTCCCAAGTTCGAGTTCCACTTGGGCCAACTTTGAGATTTAATCTCGCAGAACTCTCCGCCTTCCCCTCGATCAGTAGGGAACACCGATGGCCTTGGAAAGGCCACCGTCCGTCGGATGGAACATAAGGCAGTGGTTCCGTGTAAGAAGAGCCATACCCTCTGCTCGTTAAAAAACACGCTGGATGGTTTTGAGGAGAGTTTCCATCTGTCTCCTAAAAGCTGCGCAATGAGTACCCTTCCATCAACATTCTATGATTCCTCAGGTATTTTGTGACTGCCTATTTAGCCCATTGTATGCTAAAAAGTGCATCTGAGGTAAAACAACCCAACATCCTGTGTTCTTCTCTTTTAAACGATTAGTTTTTACCTTTTCAAATAGAGTTAGATAGGTATTCGGAGGCTGGTTATAAGAGAAACATTACTAGTTTAAAATTCTATATTGATTCTACTTTTATTCAAGTTATACTTTATATAAGTATATTACAAATATCTTCAAAATTAAAGTGTGGCTATAGGAACTTGCTAATGACATATTCTTAAAGAGATTAATAGATTTAAGATGAAAGCATCAAAAATATATAAAATCTATGATAAGAATATTTTATAATGGAATCAAAATTCGATACTTTAATGTATTTGCGTAATTTGTACATGTATAACCTTAGTTGATCGCATGTCCGAAAATTTTCGGCTGTCTCAGATCTTTGCGCCTTACGGTTTCTGGATTGGTCTTAGAATTGGTTGCTTTGCTCCAAAATAAACTGGTACACAAAAGTTACAACCCCATTTTTGTCAATAGGAAACTAATTTCGAAACTAATCTCTAAAATGATAACTTTTTTATAGTAAAATATGACTGAAGATAAAGTTCCGCAAATCAAACCTACATATTTTTTTTTTATTTTTCAGCTATTTTCAGCCGAAAAAAGGCAAAGGGTTGAAGATTGGATTTTCATTGAAGTGTAACATTTCCCCTTCGTTTTAAAGGTTTTTATAAAATCAATTTGTTGAAAAATTCGTGAAATATGCAGAGGTTTAATACTTTTTGGCTTTCATTACCCTTACCGGATATAGGGGGGGACGAAATGACCTCTTGATCCTTCCCTATATCGGGCCCTGACATGATTCTACTGCGTTGCCTTTAAGGTAATGACTGTAGAAATCGGATTTTCTCCAGTTCAGTTGTTTTCCGGCCCATTGGTGTAGTTTTATAGTATCGCTTGCTTAAGATTTCCTTTCTACTTCAGCTTGAAGCTCGTTAAACTGTATTGCATTTTGAATTCGTGCCGCTCAGCCGCAGCATAGTTATCATTTGAAGACTAATATTTCCGTTTTACATGCCACCAAGGGGGGCGGGGGGGGGCTCAGTCGGTAGCGCGCCAGGCTCGTAATCTGTAGTTTCCAGGTTCGAGTCCCAGCTGAGTCAGCGTTGAGATTTATCTCCGCAAAATTCCCCGCCCTGCCCACGTTCAGTAGGGGACACCGATGGGCTTGAAAACGCCGTCGTCCGTCGGATGGGACGTTAAGCCGTGGCTCCGTGTGCGGGAGAGCCATACCCTGTGCACGTTAAAGAACACGCTGGATGGTCTTGACGGGAGGCTATCATCTGTCTCCCAACAGCTGTTCCAGTGGGTCCCCTCCCCCAAATTTCTCTGAGCCTTCGGGGTCCATGTGAACTGGCCATTTAGCCCATATTGTGCAAAAAAGTGCCGCTCAGAGGTAAAACAACCCAACCCAACATTCACCAGGGGCTTTTTAAAGGTTCGTGATGATATTGAAAGCATTATATTTATCTTCCACACATTCAATGGTTTTATTGTTAGTGTTATTATTACTTGTAGAAGTAACAATAATTGTAGAAGTTTATTGTTAGTGTTATTATTACTTGTAGAAGTACATATAATATGTATATATTATATGTATAAGTTATATAAACTGCGAGATCCTTGCATGATATGTCAAGAAAAATGTTCCAACACTTCCATGTTTAATGAATGGAAAGCCGCACTGAAAGTGTTCCAAATTTAAAAATAAACGTTTTATGGAAAAATGGCACTAGACATGAATTGAATATATTCAAACCACTCTTTTCAATAATATCCGCTCAATATTTAAAATTTTATTCAGACTGGAACTTTTAATAGCAGTATTGCCAATCATAATAATTTAGTTCAAACGTTTGTTAAAACACAAATAATACCTGTTTAATAAATCGTTTACTGAAACAAAAATAATTCACAAAGTTTACAATATCAGAGATCATAACTGACTCCACTAGAGTACTGCGGCATTTCAACCCTACCTTCTTCATCTTAAATATGCAATTTGGCACATGAGATGCCCGCATCAATAAAAAAAATATATGTCACAAGCAAGTACACTGGTTTCCATAAATTAAGGAAGAATGAGAAAAATCGCGATAATTCGCCAAAAGAATGTGCGATCCTCACCCAACTTTTTCATGTAACCAGTAATGACGAGTGAACATATCGTACGTAAATTAGTTTAGGTTGCGTCAATTTGCGTAATCGGATTGGGCATAAAAACGGGTGTTTTGGAGTGGATCGTTATTTTGTGTTGTAAATGCGAGTAAAGATATTCGAAATAGCCATTTTGTAGAAATGACCTCGAGACATCATTTGCCAAATGAACTGGGTGCAGAGCTATTGGCCCCCTCCAAGCAGGCCAAAGTCAATCAGACGTGTCACGATGGCTGAATGTGAGTCCTTCTGCGGTCCATAGACTGTGGAATCAATTTCGTAGCACGAATTCTGCATCTCGGAGGTTTGACCGAGGAATGGCTAGAGTAACTACCGCTGTACAAGAACGATATCTGCGATTAACAGCACGAAAGAGCAGGACGTCTACTCCCTCTCAGCTACGATCCTTTCTTCGTGCAACCACTGGGAGGGTTGTATCAGCTCCTACTGTGCCTAAAAGGCTTCATGAGGGAGGTCTGTACTCTAGAAGGCCAGTTATTTGTATACCCCTCACGTCACGTCACAGGAGAGAGCGGTTGAATTGGTCACACACGCGTGTTAACTGGACAAAAGAGCAATGGAGATCCACACTCTTTACAGATGAGTCCAGATATTGTTTGTAGAGTGATTTCGGACACTGTTGATATGGAGAGAATGAGGTACCCGCTATATTTCTAGTAACATCCGTCAAAGAGACAGTTACGACGGAGGTAGTGTGTTTGTATGGGGTGGCATTTTCTTTAGTGGACGCAGAGACCTCTATGTGTTGACGAGTGGAAATCTCAATGCTCAAAGTTTTTGAGATGACATCCTGGATCCTTATGTACGTCCTTACACTGGTGCAATAGGTGAAACATTCATCTTACAAGACGATAACGCTCGTCCACACAGAGCTCGACTAGTGGAACAATATCCTCAAAAGACCATTATGCACATGGGATGGCCAGCTCGATATCCCGACCTAAATATGATTAAGCATGTGTGGGATGCTGTAGGGAGACGTGTTGCTGCCCTCAACCCGCCACCTGAAACACAGGGGGAGCTTATTACTGCTTTAAAGGAACAACGGTCGTTATTCCCTACTGAGCTGATTCACAGCATCATAAACATCATGGAACATCGCTGCCGTGCCTGCATTGCTGTAAGCGGTGACCATAAATAAAAAATAAAAATAAATACCCCCTCAAGCAGCTGCTTGCCACAGAGGTCTGACAGGAGGCTGTCAGTTTATATGCCATAGTAGAAGGTCTGAGAGGATGGCAGGACCTCAGCAGAAAAACGACACAAACAGCCATGCCTTACCCGGGGCTCGAACCCAGGTCCCTTAGGTCAGTAGCCAAGCGCGCTAACCACTCGGCCAGGGACGGCTAACTCCTTATTAAAGAACTTTGCCCATTTCATTCTGACACCTCATTTTTTGGACAGTTCCTGTAAGTGTAATTTTTTGGCGAAAAATGCTTCTACGGTAAATTATTTTATGCCATTCTCACACTAGCATTGTAATTCATGTTTCCATCAAATTTCATTAAAATCGTTCATATAGTGTTTTGTTTATCATAATTTATCTTAGTTTTCCTTAATTTATGGAAACCAGTATATTTGCGTGGAGGACAAAGAAAGAAATTTCTTTTTCTGTAGGAGCGCAGAATCAGAACTCAAGTTCAAGCTAGATGAAAATGTTCAAGGATCTATAAATAAAGAACTAAGCCACTTGAATTTCTGTTTGCATTCATGATCGAAATTTAAAAGTTCAATGATGACCAGATTAGAATGCGATTCAATCTTCGTGAAGAAATTTGTCGAAGTAATTCTGATAAATATTTTGATAGAAACGACGTTGAGGTGTTTTGGTAAATTAGTTTTTTTGGTAATGAATCATGCTGCAGATGTAACAGTTCTAAGTCTTTTATTTTAGAACGTTTGGTGCTTTACTGTGGTTCGTATCCTTTGTACAGCTCCACACAGAACAGGCATTTGTATATTAATAGGTTGCTGTCTGCGGAATGTTTCGAGTGCCATCGAAAAAGTATATTTAGGCTGAATTTATTGCTTTGTGCTTTATTCGAAACATTTGTGGCATGTTGAGTCTAGCTAAGTCGTTGATTCAGGGTGATTCCTAGGTATGATGCAAACTCTTCCATTCAATATCGGTGTCGAAATTTGTGTCTAGGGACTTCATGCATATCTCTACGGGTGAACCTCATTGTACTTCTCTTTTTGGCGTTGATTTCCGAAGTCGAGCATGTTACAAATGAATTAAGTTGAAAAGGACGGGCCCCAAAAGTGATCCTTGCGTGGCTCCTGAGTTAATGGATTTTGTTTCCGAGAAATAATTTTTGACATAGACGTGATATGTTCTTCCATGCAAATATGAAGATATAATTTTGGCTAGTGGTTGCGGAAAGTTCTTCTCGAAGAGCTTGTAGAGAAGGCCATTTATTCGTACTTTATCAAAGGACTTCGCAAGATCAAAGAAGGTTGCTGCAACCTATTCTTTCTTATTCATGCTTTCAATGATTTTCTTCACTACACGCAATAACTGTGCACCGTCGAATGTTGTGTTGTAAAACCAAATTGTATAGAAGGAATAATATGTTTATCCCGGAGAAACGCCCATATCCTATTAATGATAATTCTTTCAAACACTTTGCCAATGCAAGATAATAGATTAATAGGCCTATAATTTTTGCGGTAAATTACAAGCCTGTCCTGGTTTGTGGATCATAAAATGAATGCTCTCTTCCATTCAGAATCGGAGAAATTACTGTGTCTGAGAAGCTTGTTGAAATATGCAACAAAGTCGTGTGAATTCCTTTATTGGCAATTTCGTCAGCATAAGATCAGTTTTCTTGTCTATTCCAGATATTTCTTTCGTTTTCAGTTTCAAGATAGCCTTTTAGATTTCTCTCACTGTGATGAATTGGATTTTTTCAGTGTTCTTATCATTAAATTTTCGAATTGATCTTTGAACGTGTTCTACGAAGCCATTATCAGATGGATCAACATTTGTGAGAAACTGAGTCTTAAGAAATTTCAAAAAGCCTCTGACTTATCATAAACTGAGAATGCAATACCGATTAAGCTGTATAGAAATGGAATAGTTGGTTCTTAACCTTTAAAGTATCTCACCATTCTTCGTAATGAATGGTCTTCAACATTTAGTGAAGAAACTACTTTATCCCAGTAATCAACATAGGTTTCTCTAAGTCTTTTCTTAACTTCGGCTTGTAGTCTATTGTAAAAACTTTTATCAGCGATTTCAGTCCTCTGTCAGATTCTTCTTGACTTGTTTTTACTTCTGATTATACTTTTAACCCCTTCTGCTAGTTCATATTCTCTGGATTATAACTTGATGGTTTTGCTTGCATCATGAACAGCGGTGGTAATGAAGTCTATGAAATCTTCAACAACACGATCTATTTTTCCATATCATTTATAATAAATCCATATTTGATTCTGCTGCTCATCAGAAATTGGAATTACCTCAGTTAATGATAATTTTCTGTTGTACTTTTTCTGTTCTGTTCAGAGTGAAAATGAGAGGATCATTGGGTTATGATCTGATGATAAGGCAGTCACTTTACGCATGGAATATTGTAGTAGAAAATGACCCATCACAATAACATATAGTACACCAGGTCTGTGATTTGTAATAATTTGATACAACGTAGGTTCAACAGGCGCGCCAATCATCAGCCCCTTGAGAATAGAGTACAACAGCACTCTCCCATTTCTGTTAGTTTCCCTAGAGTGCCAAGTAGTATATTTGGCATTCAAATCCCTACAAATATCACAGGGGATATGTTCTCGTATATTTTACTCATGTCGTTGTTGCTGATGAGTTTATTCTGGGGGTTATATGCTGCTAAAATACACAATTTTCCAAAGAAAAACGTTTCAACACCACTACAGTTTCCTTAATGTCTTGCAGTTCTGAAATAGCAGACTCATGATGAATGATAGGTCGTTTTATCAGAATAGCCGTCTCCCCTCCTTTATTATGTGTTCTCTCTGTCCTGCAACAATCAAAATCACCTACTTTTAATTTGTAATTAACCCTTAGATGCGCCTCATTAATCTAGGCCACATCAATGTCGTAATCAAATAAACAGGTTTTAAATTCATAATAGTAATTTTTGATAGCATTAGAATTCCAGTAGAGAATGTAAAGATCACTTTTTTAAATGGCAACTTTATTCATTGTCTATCAAAAATTTAAACAATTAAGTCTAGTCCCTTTAATACAATATCAATCTTATCCATTGGATTTTCGGTCTTCTTAAGTTCGAATAACATGTCCTTAATTTTTTCAATATTCTTTTAACTAAGACTCTTAATGAAATTGATAAATTCTCTAATCTCAGAAAGGATATTTAACATCCTCTGTAGTTTTCCTCTTGATTTTATGCAGAACGTTGTAGTGGCTGAGTTAAGAATTTTACCTCCATTTTAGTTCTCTGATTTTGGGAAAAAATAAATATTTTTGCATTAGAAGCAAGAGCTTGAGCATAAGATTTTCCTTTGTTCAGATCACTAATGGTTTTCTTTCTAGAATCTATTGTGTCGTTAGAATCTACATTATTTTCTTCACAAATTTACTTTTGGGGGAATTTTTCACATTTCTTATAGTTTGGAATATGCCCCTATCCGCAAATTTGTCCATAAAGGGGGATCGCACCATAATCAATTTTTCTAAAGGAGGTTGATGATAGGTGTTCCCCTGTGCACTTGGCACATCGTGGAATGCTAAACTATTTAATTTGGGAAACCCAAAAGGTGACAAAAGCACTGGTTTGGGCCAGGTCATTTTCTGTAAGGTTCACTCTGGGCTTTGAGATGAAATAGGAAAATCCGCTTTCATGCGGTGTCTTTTGTGAGTTCTATCATGAAGATAGGAAGTGGAACCTTATTGGAGCTTTTTCTAAGTTGTTGGCTGTTCAACAATGTATTACAAAACACTAATAGTTCTTTTTGAATTTCTTCGCTATCCATATCAGCTGGCAGATTACGAATGACCAGCTTCAATTTTTTTATCCTGGTTTAGCTGATAGGCGTAGAAAGAAAGTTTGTCTTCAAATTTCTTAACAAAGTTTCCGCAATCTTGTTTGAAGTCTCACCTTGAAGAAGAAACACCTTGTCTGAAGTCTAATAGATTCTCCTGCCATTTTGGCAGAAACGTTTTCAGCAGCAATATCAACTAGTTTTATCCATCCGCTTTTCGTCCTGTTAATGAGAGGTGATATTTTATTTCGGGATGCCCTTTGTGTTTGATCCGTAGCCGCATCAACATTTGACCCTTCATTTTCCAAATTATTATCATCTGTGTCTGCAAGTTGCAGAAATTGATTATTTCTGCTCTCTGATTATTTGTGCGAAGACGCCAAGAACACGTCTTCTGAAGAGGGAGGAAGCCTTTTGATGCCTTTCGTAACTGGGATAAATATTTCCTCCATTACAGAAGAAGGGGGTAGCTTCTTTTAATATATCCTTCAAAATACGCTCTTTACAATTGTGGAATCTGTAGCATATATGGTTTTTAATTTCTCTTTCCAGGAACTAATGCTTCATGAGCATATTTCTAATTTCGTGTTATTTCTCTAAGCTTAAATCATCAATAGACTCCTGATTCGGATATGTTTTAATTATCTCATCTAGCATTGCAAACTGTTTCTTTTTCTCTTCGAAGTTATTCATATTTCATAGAAAGTAGGGTACGGAATTTTGACTCAGATCAGCAACGTTTGCAAAACAACAAAAAAGAAGATCTTACCTGGGATTCCTGTTTCCTGATCAAGGGGAGCATCACTGCTGAGACATTGCAGTCTATGCTCCAGAAGAAACAGTGCTAACAGTTAACGAATCCAAAATAACAGCAATAGAATACGTTCCAATGGTCTTTCCCGCTCTTTCACTCAGCAACAGTCACTTATTTCTTGAGCACTAGCATGAAAGTAGGTATCATTACCCAGCCCGTTGCGAATACAAAAGGAGAAGCAGCTTGCTTCAGGTTGACTTCAAATAAAATTAAAACGTCATTAAAACAATATTAATACGCAAATATTACACAAATTTAAACCAACTGCCAAGAACCTCAACTCCCTTCGATTCCAAGTCAGTTTTCAATATAATGATTCTTTCAGTTTCAGGGTGATATTGTCTGGTGTTAAATGTTCCAATTTCTGTAGATTCTTAAATATTAAATAAATATTGTTGAAAATCCATATCAATAAATATCTTAATGAGATCTTTAATTTATTTTTGGTGACCTATTTCAGTGAGAAACTTATTTTCGAAGTTAAGGTACTTGGGATGTGACTTTTCATTAAAATAACATGAAAGTGTCCGCAGACTCTTGATAATATGATGCACTTGACATAATAGCTTTTGTCATTTTATATAATAATTTCGAGCACAGTGTATATACCATGTGATTAAACATAAATTTAGAATTTTAAAAGTGGCAATAGTAGCATATCAAGCACAAGAAATCAGTTAAGTAACAATAAAACATGACGTTTAGTTGAGCTTTTGTAGAATACTATTTAAATTCCTTTAAAGAGGGGAAGGCAGTCTCTTATACTAAGGAGGAGATAACTAGAATATCTGTAAAGCTTATCTCTCAGAGCTTCTAGGTTAATTCAATTATTTATTTTTTGTTTCAATATGTATTCACAGTTTCCTCTCGTTGAATATTTATCCACTATCGATACTACACTTCGTGCTACAACTGCCTACCTAAAAGTCTGATAAAATTTCTTATTGCATAATAGTTATCTTCTATAGTTAAAAGAATGGTATTAGATAAATATTTTAGAGAAAATAAGGGTTGATATAAATAAAACATAGGTCAATGAGAAGAGAAAAAGGTCAATTTTTATTTTGTCTACTTTGTGACAAATATTGTGATCGAAACAAAATTTATATGCTAACAGATCAATCATAGGCAAGCTGCTTCGTTTCCATCGATTAGTGAAAACATTTGAAGGAACAGGACCATGAGATTACTTACTATTTATGAGCAGCACTACTAGGATACAATGATTACCAATATTTTAAAATTCATCCATATTTAGTCATTTGCATAACTTGCATAATACTGAAGTGGGGTAATAATCGAACTTCGGCATTATAATTATGCATAAAGCTCTTGAAGTAAGATCAGACATGGTTAGTTATAGTAAAAGTAAAAAGCAGAGAAATTAAGATGATAATTTTAATGACACTTGTAATCTTAAACATCCAATTCTAGGAAGAGAAATATAAAAATGGTTTCAACAAAATTAATAAAGAGGTCTTCAAATCTGAATTAAACATTTTGTAATTTACAAGCGTAATTTAAAAATAAAATTATCTCTAAATATTGCATTATTAACCTGTAATGGTCGATTGATCGAAAAGTCTTCGTAGTCATCGTTTCAGAACTAGAGTACAGAAAAGAGTAATTAAATTTTTTTTCTGTATCTTGTGAAACTTCTTAAAGTTTCAGAAAATGCTGTATTCAATTATTTTCATTATTATTGGTATTTTAATAGAGTATTCATAATCATTCATAATACGTATACATATGCTTCCTAAAACATCAATTTTATAAACCAAAAAATACATAAAATCCAAAAAAATCACCAAAGTTACACCAAAATGTCCTAAAGATATAAAATTTTGTCGAAGATATTATTTTTACTCTGCTGAAAATTACTATTATTATAATTCTTTAATATTTAATGATACCAAGAATTTTGAAAAATATTCGAAATGGAATTATTCGAATAAAATTAATCATGAAACTGAGGACTGCATTTTTAAACTTTATTGAAGCGAAGTAAGAATTAATCGTAATGTCCAGTAACATTATTTAAACGGTATAATCTTCGCGGTCGAAATGACAGGATCCAAATCTCTCTTTCAAAATAAACCTTTAATTTGTTTACGCAATACTGACACAACAACTTACACAATACTTGTTTACGTAGCGTTTACCGAAACACATTTTGGCGATCCTCCAAAAAAGTCTTTCATTCTTCGAGAAGAAGAAAAAAGTTTTCAAATTGCCGACAGTAATTGGTGAATTTTTCCCGGTTCTGTCACCTCCATCAAGAACGCTACCGAAAAACTTCTTGGAATGGAAACTTCGACAAAGAAATCAAAACTATTTTACTTGCCTTGTCTCTGAAGCCAGAAATAATGACAAGGTTAGTGATCTATGTAGGATTTTCATTTTCCATTACAGAACGAATAAAGTCACGTTCAGATTTCTTAGAAATGGGGATTGTTTTACTGTAATGTGATATTTTTTTTAGATTTCTAATTTGTTCTAGTGAAATGATGAATACTATATATCTAAGAGAATATTTTCCTCTCTGTTAGCTTTTATATTTAAATTTGAAATCCAAAGATATCACAGCGACTTTATTTTAAAGATGATCCAGTGTTTTTCAGCCTTGAACGGAATAACTTCATAAAATATACTTCAGAATATTTCCAAGGCATTAATCCTTTCCAGTTCACAGACGAATGGGATTTTCTTGATTTAATTCTATCTGGAAGCACTGTCGCTCTACTCTCATTCATGTATTTCTCATTTCCATGATTGTGTTACAGTTCAGCACTTTTAACGGGATCAGCTCTCAAACGTAATCGCTTTCCATCTAAAAATAGAAAAACAATCAAAAATGTTTCCAAACCATAGCCTTATATTAAACAGACTTGGACTCAAAAGGGTTAATGTCCTAAAAATAGTAATATCTCGCAGAAATATTGAAGCTTTATTCCTAAACCCTCATTCGGAATGAAATACTGAACCCTCATTCCCACTTTTTAATAATAATGTCTGTACAGTACTGAAGGCTTTTTAGCAATAGTGTTAAGAGGTTTATGAATTATCATTCAAAAAAATTTCCTTTCTTTTCTGTACAGTTATGGCGAGTTGGCAAAATTGAGGAAACGTAACAAAATCTAGCTACAGTTGACAAAATTCGGGTGACTTGGCAAAATCTTGAGGAGTTTGCAAAATTCGGAGTGACTTAGCAAAATCGTGGGGAGTTCATAAAATTCAGGTGAGATGTAAAAATAGAATTTTTTCTGATAAATTATGGCGAGTTGGCAAATCTTGGAAAGTTGGCAAAATTCTGAGTGACTTTGCAAAAATCACGTGAGATGAAAAATAGTTTTTTTTTCTGTAAAATTATGTCGATTTGGCAAAATTGAGAAAACTTGAGGAAACTTGGAAACTCAAAAATTTTCTTCAAAATTGAGGAAACTAGGGTCAGTTGGCAAAATTCGGAGTGACTGCAAAAATCAGGTAAGATGGAAAAATTGTTTTTTATTTCTTTAAAATTATGGCGAGTTGAAAAAATTTAGGACACTTGGCAAAAATCTAGTGGCAGTTGGCAAAATTCGGGTGACTTGGCAAAATCTTGAGGAGTTGGCAAAATTCGGAGTCACTTGGGAAAATCGTGGGGAGTTGGCAAAATTCAAGTGAGATGTAAAAATTGCATTTTTTTTTTTGTAAAATTGTGGCGTGTTGGCAAAATCGAGACAAATTTCCAAAATCTAGGAGAGTTGGCAAATCTTGGGAAGTTGGCAAAATTCAGAGTGACTTTGCAAAAATCAGGTGAGATCTAAAACTTTGGATTATTTTTCTGTAAAATTGTAGCCAGTATGCAAAATGTAGGAAACTTGTCAAAATCAAGGGCAGTTGGCAAAATTCGAATCCACTTGATAAAATAAGGGCGAGTTGTGATAATTGAGATTGGGTTTGTGGAATTAAGGAAAGTTGATAAAATCGAGAAAAACTTGGCAAATTTTTGGGGAGTTTGAAAAATTTACAGTGACTTGGCAAATTCAGGACAGACGTAAAATTGCGATTGATTTTGTGAAATTAAGGAGAGGTGGCAAAATCGAGGAAACTTAGAAAAAATATAGGGTAGTTGGCAAAATTGAAAACCACTTGACAAAATGAAGGCGAGTTGTGAAAATTGGGATTAGTTTTGTCAAATTAAGAAATGTTGGCGAAATCGAGACAGCTTGGCAAAATCTTGGGGAGTTTGAAAAATTTGAAATGACTTGGCAAATTTAGGAGAGATGTAAGGATTGGTTTTGTGAACATAAGGGGAGTTCGGAAAATTCACACTGACTTGCTAAAATTCAGGCTAGATGTAAGTATTGGGATATTATGATTTTCCTGTGAAATTATGGCTGTTTGGCAAAATTTCAAGCTAAATGCGGAAACGTAGGAGAATTGTGCAAATCCCCCTCCCCCACGGAGCGTTGGTACGAACCTCACAAAGACATTATTTTCTCAGATGGCAAAATTTGATTTTCGAGTTGGAAAATTTTAGATTTCTCCTTCCCCGCAACCATAATCCTTCCCTGCGCCCCTGGATGTACAGTTACTGTCGGTTGAAGAAAACTGTTTGTGACTGAGATTTATACTTTACTAGCATTCAGGCGTTAAGTAGGTTGAGTCATTTTCTTGCATTTAAAATTTCATACAGTACAAATTAATGACAACTGCGGACCAAGTAGTGGTTGAGGATTTGAATAAAGTGGAAGTGAGGTTAAGCTTCAAACTCTTCAAACAAGTGCTTAAGCAGTGGTCTCAATCTCATTCTCTTCAAAGGTCCACTTTAGACACCTTTGATTAGTTAGATTTCGCCTTTAAGATTATCGCATTACGGGAAAAAGGAAAATTTTTGCATGAGGTACAATATAGTACATAATAGCCTGTAGGGCTGATTATGTTAACTATATACATTTTAATTTCCTTAATAATATGCTTCAATTCATGTCAAATTATATAACCGTTTGTAAATGATAGAATTTTTTAATACAAAATTTCCACTTTGAACTTACAAAATTTAGCAAGTTTTACTGAATTTCATTACACTTTATTAAAACACTTTAAACAAATGGCCAAGTATTAGTTGATAAATGAGGTAAAAATCACATATATTTAAATAAACTAACTTTATTTTACATTCATAATTTTTACAAATATCAAAGAGTGAAAAAAAATGTAGAGTAAAGGTTCCTTTTTAGTAAGGGAATAATAATTTGCGTTTTCTGCTCCTTGGAAACGTTTTTGTGATACTAGTTATCAATGTCAGGAAAAATGTCCTTGGAATATGTGACTTTTAAAATTGACGACAACGGAGTGTCACTTAACGTGTTCCTTTCCAGACATTTTACTTGTTTCATTCTTAATAACAATCCGCATGAATAAGTTGTTCCAGACATACAGAACACGAGAGGCCAGATTATGAATGTCTGTGTACTTATCCTTTGAAACAAACTGGTAAAACACAGTAAGGTTGCAGATATTGAATTTTTCTTTAAGTGAAGAATCGCACTGAAAGTCAATTAATTCCAGTTGCAGTTCTTCAGGTGCATTGTCAACATTGCATGAAAATGGTGATATGAATATATTAAAAATATATTTCTTGTCCCTGAAGCATTCAAATCGCCAATTAAAATATTCCTTTAATGCAGCGAATTTTGTAGAAAACTCATCAAATTTCATTTCTTCTCCCTCCGCTACTATCGATTTGAGGATGGGGAAGTGAGCAAGATTTCCGGCTATTAGCTGAAATTCCCAAAGCTGTAATTTCCATTGAAATGATTCTGCAATATCAATGATGTGTGTGACTAGTTTGTTGTTACCTTATAGTTTGACATTCAACTCATTTAATAGCCAGTTATATATGTGCTGAATGCTAGGTTTTTAAGCAATTTTGGTCACCAAATAGTAAAACGTCTTAGTTTTTAGTCTCAAGGAACAATTTTATTTCATGTCACAAATCCCAAAATTGTATTAAAACTTTCCTCCCGTAAGCCACTTTATTTGAGAGTGATATAAAATATCGTTATGCTCACAACCAATATCTGTAAGAAATGCAGTGAACTATGATTAAAATTTCTGGATGGAAAAAATAAATGCCCCCTCAAGCAGCTGCTTGCCACAGAGGTCTGACAGGAGCCTGTCAGTTTATATGCCATAGTAGAAGGTCTGTGAGGATGGCAGGACCTCAGCAGAAAAACAACACACACATCCATGTCTTACCCGGGGCTCGAACCCATTTCCCGTAGATCAGTAGCCAAGCGCGCTAACCACTCGGTCACGGGACGGGTAATGCAATTAATAATTTTAACTACGGGCATCAAAACTCTTTCAACTTTGAATACATGACCACATAGTGCTCCCTGGTATATGATGCAGTGAAGTGCACAAAGGAAATAACTGATCTTTCATCGTTCAGTTTTTGTTTTATCTTTGCCACAACACCATTTTTAGCACTGGACATTGCAGGTGCACCATCTGTAACCAAGCATGCCAACTTGAAGGAAGATAGTTTTTCTTCGTCAATCATTAATATTGTCAAATATATCATCAGCTTTAGTAATATCGTGCATCAGTATTATCTGAAGTAGTTCCTCAGTTATTTTGAAGTTTTCATTTACTCCGCGAATAATAAACACCTAACTAGTCGATATCAGTTAGATCTGTGCTTTCGTCAATTGCAAGGGAAAAGGAAAGAAACTAAGCCGCCTTCTTAATCAGTTGCTCTTCTGAATCTGAAGCTAGTTCATCGATTCTACTTGCAATTGTGTTTGGTGAAAGACTGATTTCTTTAAATGCATTCACTTTCTCAGGGCAGACACATTCTGCAACTTTTTATTAAACAGTATTTTACCAACAAATCATCTGTGAAAGGCTTAGAATTTCTGCAATAATTTTAGGTAAGATATAGCTTGAATACTAATTACGTGCTTTAAAATTACTTACTTTTTGAAATACATTTTGTTTAGCAGTTAAAATCGTCTTTCAACTTTTTAAGATTTTCCTCTCGAAGTTGACTTTGTAGAGATTCGTACTTGCCTCCATGCATAGTCAGTAAATCCGTCTTAAATTGTACGTTTTCTGACCATTGGACACGTTTCTGTTATACCAGTTATCAATATCAAGAAAAAATGTCCTTGGAACATGTAACTTTCAAAACTGACGACAACGGAGTGTCACTTAACGTGTTCCTTTCCAGACATTTTACTTGTTTCATTCTTGATAACAATTCGCATGAATAAGTTGTTCCAACATACACAGAATACGAGCGGTCATATTATGAATGTTTGTGTACTTATCCTCTGAAACAAACTGGTAAAACACAGTAAGGTTGCAGATATTGAATTTTTCTTTAAGTGAAGAATCGCACTGAAAGTCAATTAATTCCAGGTGCAGTGATCATATCTGTGAAAACCATACATGAACAGTCGCTCAAAAAAGTATCCGAACGCTATGGTTGATTACAGAATTCAGAAAAAATATCTGGCAAAGTTTTTTTAGAAATTAGTGATTTGGCAACGTTCGTGTCACGTGACACGAAGGTTGCCAGATCACCAATTTCTAAAAAAAAAACGTTGCCAGATATTTTTTCTGAATTGTGTAATCAACCATAGCGTTCGGATACTTTTTTGAGTGACTGTACATTCCCGCTGATAAGCTTTGGTTTAGTGGGATTTTTTATGAAAAATAATTATAGATAATACTTATTGGAATAAATTTGAATTTGAACACAAAACTCGACTATTACTCTCGCAAAAAATATTGTAATTCCCACTTCATGTTAAAAACTCTATGCATGTCTTGAATAGATCGTTTTTACCACAAGTTAAAATAGTAAAAACTAATTAAAAATCTAGTTTAAAAACTAGTTAAAATAATAAATTTCTCGAAGAAGACATTTTCAGTTGTAAAACACAAGACTCAAACAACTTCGTAAATGAATTAAAACTACACCTTGTTTAGAAAATAAAATAACACACACTGCTTGTACCGAACGATTGACGAAACTAGCTAATGTTGTCAGACAGTCAGTGCTACCAGCTCTGCGCAAATCGAAATATCTCTCCCGATGTAATAATAGAAAAATATTTTATACATTAAATTTAATTCTAAATGTACTTTATTTCAAAATATTTCTGCATTTTTTTAATTTGTTTTTCAAATATTTTGTGAGAAACGTTGTGATTTTTTCCCCCTGAATATCTTCTATATGCTCTTGTGATTATAATAAATGTTGCGCCTGCCACAAAAAAAGGTTTGTCGGGCCTCATGCGATCCGCGGACAGCGATCGAGACTACTGTGCTGAAACAACAGTAGAAACGTTTGCATGCTTTTGACTAGCATCATACATGAAAGCATCAATTTAAAGCTGAATTAGATCATGTCTCATTGAAAAGAAAACTTCATAACTGGTATGCTTATCATTTTATAATAAGGTTTATCAATATGTGTATTATGGTTTCAATTCTAGCCAACAGTGGCAGATTTAAAAGTATGTCACATATTTTGACAACAAGAGAGTAGTAAACCTATACGTAATCAATAATCAACTGCTAATAGTTTAAATTCCAAACAATATTAATTCGCATATCGTATTTAAGCGACATTGTTTAGTGGTTAGAGTTCTTGGTTACTGATGAAAGAGATCCGAGTTCAATCTCTGGATAAGGATACTATTGCTTTCTTTGTTGTGTTGTTCTTCTGCTGAGATTATAACCTTACAAATAATCTTTATGGCGCATTATATTTCTGTAGCAAGCAGTTGCTTGAGGGATAATTTATTTATTTATATTTGTTTTTATTGGTTTTCCTTTATTACCAACAGGCAGATAATTCCCTTTATTGATCTATTTAGGGCTGAATTTCCTTTGGCAAAAGCCGTAGTATATCTCATAGAGTTTGAAACTCATAGTTCTCCACCATGGAGGAGAAACGGTCGCACCACAAGGACTGACCTTAACCAAGCCTTAACGCAGAAGAGTCGGTATATCCCAAGAAAGCAGGCTGTTCCGAAACACAAGAAGATACACAGATGTAGGTCATTTTACATAAAACTGAAAAATCTACTTCTAAAGTAACTTGATTTCCATGAGAGGTCTGACGGAAGACTATCGTTATGACTTTCCATAGAACTAATAAATCTGTGAAGAAAGCACGACCACATCAGGAATATCACATAAAAGGAAAGAAACAGAAAAATTTATCGTTCGTTCACTCTATAACAATAATTAACGAATAAATTTTAGACAGACGCCATTGTATAACGTAAGATGCCGTGGAGATATTTTGGAATCTGATCGCATCATTAACAATACCGTGGATTACAGTAAATTTCCACAGCAGAGTGTTAAACCACGGAATTCTGAATCACATAATATTCACATCTTTGACTCTCAGCTACCAAGACATAACAATTATTTCATTATGTTTTTAAATGAAATAAAGCCTTCTTTAAATAATAAATGCTGCACTTAAATAGCTGAACGCACCTCACTAATGCTGCTTTCAAAACCAGACAGCAGCAGCCACGCATTGACGCTGTTAACAAGACCAATGAAAGGAATGCAATATCTGAAAATCACCGCCCCAAACCGTTAATTACGGACTGAGTGCCGGAAAAAGAAAAGCAGAAAATAGCTGTGAGAATCCTAGGCCTGTATTTTAATGCATTTAATGACTCCATTTATATTGCGAAGTTTTCGCATCTAAAACCGAAAAGAAACGAAAATTTTTGAACATGATCATATATCATTTACAGCTATTTAAATTTTATTATTACGCTAGTATGATAATGATTTACAAAGACACCGAAGCTGTTTGAAAAAGATATTCAAATAATAAATAAGTGCGTGTCAAGAGAATCAGACATTGTTATGTTGGCATAACAATGCCTGATTCTCGTGACACCCACTTACTTATTGTTTGAGCCAAATGCCATGTATGCCATTATGATAATGCGCATTAATAAAACAATCACAGAGACATTTGCTTTGTCTCATCCATATCGCGGAAAATACGAAAAACATTTTCTTATATATGTTACGACAGATAAACGTGCTACAATGAACGGTGATGTGATGTGCTTCAGCGTAAGAGTTACGTCACCAACGACATCGAACGAACTTGACTGAAAGAATAAGGAACAAATGTTAATTAGAAGAATTTACATGAAATAAAACATAGTTTGGTTTAGTCTATGCAGTTTAATCTAAAGAAGAAATTTTTATGTGGAGTGTGCGTGGGGGGTAAAATAAATTTATTAGTGTCAATCCTGTTAGAAGACTCGCAAGAAAAAGAAAGAAGTTTGGGTAACTGAAGATGTGGTTGAATATTTTTTAAGTTAATCGAACAAGCAGATCTAATCTCAACTTTTCTGTAGGAAGAGTTCATCATTATATTTAGTTGTTTAGGAAATGGTAGAGTTATTCTGTATAGATTGCAGGTTTGTTCACAAATATGATTGTGCAACGTATTATTTTTTCTTTTGCTTTGAGTAGAGATAATAAAGAGACTTTGTCCTTTAGAAAGTTAATTTTTATACTGATTTAGATTTGTGTTATTGAGTTGAATTTGCATAAACGTTTTTATTCATACTTTTGTAATAAATTACATTATTTTTATAATTTTAATTGTAATATATTATTTATTTGAACTCACGCTCAGTTTTCATCCATTTAATTCGTAAAAATATTAATTCGAATTAAGTGTCTTGTGTTATGATGATATTTTGAAATATGTTTTCACCAGGTAAGCGTAATTTTGGTTCCCATTTTACTGAAATAAAGTTCCCTCTATTCTACATATATATAGTTCCAGTCCTTAATATGTGTAATGCTATAAAATTTCGTTAATCTTGGATAGTTCGCTATCGAAATACCTTTACAGCTGTTGATGAATCACCCACAGAAATATGAGCGACAGACTACCTTGGATGTTATTATTTAATCAATAGGTTGACCTGCTCATACATATATTTTCTAAATGTTATCTATTTAACTGTCAATTATATTTCACTCCTAAACTTCTCCATAGTTGTGGAAATACATTTTGAGTAGCTGAACCTGTTTTTATACCTTGCCATACCATACCAGAGAGTCGGTGTGATTAGGTACGGACCTACTACTCCTTTGATCTACTAATCAAAGGGGCCTGGGTTCGAACTCCGGATAAGGGATGGAGTTTATGTTATCTCTTTGCTGAGGTTCCGCCATCCTCAAAAATTCTTCTCTGTGTGGTATATAAGCTGATAGGTTGTTGCCAGTTGTCAAGAAGCAGCTGCTTCAGGGGTATTTTTATTTTAATTTATTTTTCTGTATACAAGATGAGGTAAACGTCTCGAGATTGAACAAAGCGAGAAGGCATTGCACAAGAAAATAAAACAAGAAAGATGGGTACTGGAAATTAAGTGTCAAGTTAATGTCCTCACTTTTATGATTTTAACACCAATTTTAGGTACTTCTTTAGCTGTGACAGTAAAAAAAAAACCTATCGCAAACTTGAAAAGTATGAAAGACTTACAAAAAGCAACGTAATCATTCAGTAAATTTCTCATGTTATATATAGGGTGGACAAAATATATTGGCAGTCTCATCTTGACTGTAGTTATTTCAGTTAAAGCCTGAAATGTGAAACAATGCCTTTGAAATTTCACACGTAGACTGAGTATATTTACGTGGTAGATATGATTAGTAGAATGATTTATTATTGGCAGCTAAAAAATATAAATTAGCAAATTTAAAAAATATCTATTCCTGTAGGGTCCTAAAAAGCAGGGAAAAAATATAAAGCATTTCGATGTTGCAATGAGTCAGGGAGTTCGTATTCATTTCAAAAGAAGATAGGGCGCTGGCAATCTTGTCGAGTTGGTAAATCGGCGGCCTATCTTCCCTCGAAGCGAATATGAACTCAGTGACTGATTGCACCATCGATATGCTTTAGGTTTATTTTCTACTTTTTAGTGCCTTTTAGGAAGATCGATTTTTTTTTAATTTTTTAATTTAAATTTGTTTTTGTTGTCAAAAAAGCACCTACGTTCAAAAACTTTAATATGTAGCTCATAAACATCGAGCACATCCCTCCCCACTTTTGGTGCCATGTTTGAGGTAGCCCACAACATTGGAGACGACATAAGCTTTAATTTGAGATACAACTGGTTAAAGTCGAATCCTTGGAAAATCCACCCCTCCCCTTTTATCAGGTGGAAATAGTGGGGGCAAACTCGAAATAGTTTACGACCGTCATTATACGAGCTTTCATTTGACACCTAACTCATAACTGTATTCCGCCGCACTCCGAAGATATCATAGAACGACTTTCATATTTTCAGTTTTTTATGGGGGAAGAAATCAGGGGTGGGGGCAATTTTGTATAGCCTACCACACTTCCCGCGTCACAAGCTTTCATTAGACACATAGCTCGTTACTTCCGGCACTCGCGTTCAGGAGATATAAGTGAACAATCATTTTTGCATTTCCCCCCCTTTTTTAGAGGGAAGAAAAGAGGGGGGTCAATGTTTCATAGCCTACGATATTCCCAGCGTCAGAAGTATTCATTCGACATATCGCTTGTTACTTTCGGCCGTCGCGTTCAGAAGATATAGCTTAAGAATTGTTTTCACATTTCCCCTTTTTTAGGGGGGAAGAAAGCACGGAGATCAATTTTTTTAGCTTATAACACTCCCCGAGTCAGAATCTTTCATTTGGCACATAGAGCATTAAGTTTCTCCATCACATTCGAAAGATATGGTGGAAAAATCTTTTGTCAAATCCACAAACGACAAACTTACAAACCGACAATGTCAAAATCAAAAGCAATAGGAAGATAAGTAAAAATAATGGCTGTGCACTGTGCACAACTATTTCACGCAGGATATGAAGCATTGACGGTCAATAAATGTTTAGCGAGTGATGAGGGAAGACAAATTATTAGGCCCGATGTTTTATAGAGTAATATATGGTGTATCATACTAACAGGCTCCTGTCAGACCTTTATGGCAAGCAGCTGCTGAGGGGTATTTATTTTCGTTTTTCGTTTATAAAGCTAAACTGCCAGCGTTATTTGTAGATGGTCAACATATTATTATTACACGGCTTGAAGATATATTTTTATTTGTAATACATGTCGTTCCAGTTTGACTGTGCCCCATGCCAAAAAAATTGACAGAATTCACTATTGGGTAACACGCAGATTCCAGTTCCTATGTGGAGAGGAATGGTGGATTTGTGGCATGACCTTGCAGCACCTAATATGACACCTATGGATTTTTCCTTCTTTGGAGGTATCTTAAATCGAAAGTGTAAGCCTAACCATCTGCGAATCTTGCGAATCTTCAACAGCTGATGCTAGGTGTAACCCAGGCTAAAATGTTGTCATGTTAACTGTTTACCTTCACAGCACCCATCTATCCATTCGGTGGACATTAGAGTATGCGCAACTGCATTTAAAGTTGATTGAATTGATTGAAATGTTTAAGTATTGCATAATTCTGAAGCAGATACAATTGCAGTAGATTTCGGCACGTTTAAAACGTATCATCATTGATACTTCAGTTCTTATTTTTCTCGATGTGCTCTCTTCTAGAAAATGTTTAATATTTTGTTGGCATAGCATGCATACATAAGTTTAAATGCTTACGTACCATAATATATTTTGGTAGTTGACGATTCAGCCTCATTACGTTATTGGCGTTCATTATTTATTTAGAAGCCAACACATTAACTTCAATGATTTTTAATTTCATAAAATGAAATTTTGTAATCTGCCATCTGCGATGCATTCTTTCGATTACCTTCACTTCCCAAAATTAACATGTTCCGTCCTTGCAAAGTTGCTTTCAATATTCCAGTTTCCATAAAATTCTCAATTCTAAAGAAAAAGAAAAATTGATTCAATATAGTATTTCAATGGATCTTTCTCCCTTTCACATTTATTCATAGCCTTTATTTTTACAATTATGTTGTTGAGTGGGGTGTTTTCCTTTTGAGCCCACTATTTTGAGCATAGTGGGTTAAATGGGGAGGTCATAAGGGACCACAAGGGCTCAGAGAAGATTGGGAAGGGGATCCACTGGACATTTGTTTTGAGATTAAGAATAGATTCCCAGCCAGATACTATCTGGCCTGTTCTTTAATATGTATAAGGTATAGCTATCCTGAGCAAGGAACCACGATTTAACGTAGGAAGGAAGTGGGTCAGTCAATACGCGCCAGACTCGTAATCGGCAATTCTCAGGTTCGAGTCCCACCTGGACCAGCATTCAGGTTTATCGCTGTAAACCTCACACCATTCCCTCAGCCACCTGGGCTTGGAAAGACCTCCGTCAGTCGGATGGGACGTTAAGCCGCGGTCCACTGTGCTGGAGATCAGTATCCTGTGCACATTAAAGAATGCGCTAGATGGCCTTCTGCCTCCTAATAGCTGTCCCATGTGTCCCCTCCCACAATTTCTCTAAGCCCTCGGGGACCTTATGACCTAGCCATTAAGCGCACTGTGTGCAAAAGGTGTCGCTCAGAGGTAAAACAGTCCAACTCAACGACGTCTGTGCACATTAAAAAATGCGCTAGGTGGCCTTCACGGGAGGCTACCATCTGCCTCCTAACAGCTGTCCCATGTGTCCCCTCCCACAATTTCTCTAAGCCCTCGGGGACCTTATGACCTAGCCATTTAGCGCACTGTGTGCAAAAGGTGTCGCTCAGAGGTAAAACAATCCAACTCAACGACTTATGATCCCATCTAATGGACAACGGCCTTTCCATTTTATTGCTTTAGCGGAAATAAATCTCTAAGCTGCACAGTTGGGCCACCAACCTCAGGTAATTGCAGAATTATTAGCTTGACGTTCTAGCGATTGAACCACTCACACCCACTGGTAAGAGGGTTGGGATAAGGTTTGCTATTGACATAGCACTGGAAGTCTTTTTTTTTCACCTTGTGTACGTGGTGAGAAATCTACGCATAAATACATTTTTGTGTTTTTTTTTGAAGTTCTCCTGTTTATAATCAGAATGTTTTTCTCTGTCTGTCATAGCCAAAAAGATATCTGGTGGATGACCTGGAAAAATGCTATCAAGGTCATGTAAAACATGGACATTGTATTCGGAAAAATGCTATCAAGGACATGTAAAACATGGACATTGTCTTCGCCACCTAGTGATTTCCCGCACCAATCCAGCTGTGTGTCTCTCAGGCAAAATGCATTCTCGAGATATTTAAACTTACTGAGGTAATTTTCGTTACACTGTATATAATACATTTTACAATAATATTTTTAAATACAATTAGAGTGTTTTGATTAAACACATGCTGCATAAATTGTCAGTAATAATTTCTCAATAAATAAATAAATAAATAAATAAGTAAATAAACAAAATCGAAATTGCGTTCTGTTCATTTCCATTCAATCAGATCACCCCATAGAGCTCTAAACTTTTTCTATAGTTCCGAGTCTGAAACTTCTCCACTTTTAAAGTTAAAGCAGAGAAAAGAAAAAAAAATAGTGGAAGCCAAGTCGAATTTCTTTCTGAAAGTAGTTTAGGTTGTGCATCATGAAATCGTCCCAAATGGACAGACTCGGTTGCACTGCTAACTTTGGGAAAGAACACTCAAAGGAACGTTTAGATAAATGGCTATAGGAGAGATGAGTTCGCCTACTCTTTGGATGATATCACCTAAAAGATCTCTGTTGTTCACTATTTTAGAAGCAGTACGATTCCCATGGTGGATCAGAAAATATTTCTTCAGTTTTCGCATTCTTTTCTATTTTGTTTCAAGGGTTTGTATTTAACTCATAAAATTTGATCCGTGTTTTAAACCAGTATTCCTAACCTTTTCGAGTCTATGCACACTTTTAATAATTCAAAATTGTCAGGGCACACCAGGGAAAACATTCATAGCAATTCTTTTAAACTAATACACCCAATCCTCCATTTGCCGAGTAGATAGATTCCGGGAAATCACCGTGCAAATCGAAACCGCTCAAATCGAAACCGTTCAAATCGAAATCAACAACTAATGAAAAAAAGGGGATAGGTTCCAAAAAAAAAATCCTTATTATGAATAAACGTATATTGAAAGTTTTATTTAACACATTTTTTTCAAATTTCTCTTCAGCAGTATTAATAAGAATTAACGTAAAATTATTTTGTGCTTATTTGTATTAATTCAGATGAATTTTATTTATACATACTTTTTTATACAGATTTTATTTATACATACTTTTTTATACAGATTTTATTTATACATATTTATTTCAAATTTTAGTTCAGCAGTATTAATAAGAATTAATGTAGCATTATTTTGCACTTACTATTTATATTAATTCAGATAAACATAGATTAATTTCTCACACATTTATTTTTGTTTGCGAAAACGCCGATCATTAATATAGATGTACACTATCAAATTTGAAGACGAATTTTGAAAGAAGGATATTTACGAATTGAATATAAATCAGAAAGTAAGCATTTTACCAACACTTGGTGCTTTTTCTTCGTAAAATTAGTATCTATATGATATTTTATGAACCAATGTACTTACGAATCAGCTGTATTTAGCCAATATAATAGTCTACAAAGGTAATTTTTTTTGCTAAAATGAGATAATCACAGTTTTTACTAGACTGAAAATTCAGTCTAGAAAAGTCAGATCTCGCTGCCGATTCAAAACAGGATTCATTTCATTAAGTTATCGCGATACGGATTTCATTACAATGGCAAGAATATGATTTGAGCGAAAGAACATAAAACTTTTTACAGATCGCGATTTTATTAATAAAGGAATTTACGATTGCACTGTTCTACAAAAAATTTACTTTTTCTAAGTAAGAGTTGGGTGATTCTTAAAGGTTTTTAGTGCAGATTTCAGATCTGTGCTTAGATGTTTTCTATCAGGATGATTTTTTAATATTTAATTTTATTCCCAGATTTACAATAGGGTGATTTACAATAGATTATGATAGGGAAAAAATAAATTATTCTTAGCTTCCTTATTATTAAAATGATTATAGATTGATACAGAAAATTTTACAGAATATTATTCAGAATATTATACAGAAATAAATTGAATACAGAATAATTAAATAACAAAAATACCAAACGTAAATATTTTTTTTTCTTTTATGTTTATCTGTGCTGTCTCTGAGATTCCAACAAAAATCAGCTAACATTGTAGGCATCCAATTCCCTTCATATCGCTTTTCAAATGTCGAAATATCTTTGTGAAATCTCTAACCGTGTTCATCAGAGACATCACTGCAGCTTTCCGGAAAGTAGTCTAGATGTGAATGCAGGAAGTGCACTTTCAAAGACATATTACATCCTAAATCCGGATAAGCATGTAGCATCTGATTTACTCTTTCTTTATAATCCTTAGACCTCCTTTTTCCAAGAAAATTGTCTGTAACTTTCTTAAAACATATCCAAGCAAATTCTATTTCTCTTTTAGAGATTCTTCAAATTTCACATCTTTCTTCAACAGTCTTATTTGTGAGCCAATAAACACGCCCTTTTTAATCTTTGCTTCTGAAAGACGGAGGAATTTTGTTGTTAGGTAGTCAAATCCTATACCACATTTATCTACTGCCTTGAGAAATTGCTTCATAAGTCCCAGTTTTATATGAAGGGGAAGAAGGATCACGTCCTCACAAGCTATAAGTCTTTGCTTCTGTAAATATTTTTGCTCCCACTTTCCAATTACGTATTGGCCAAGTTTTTTTCAAGTAATGGGATGCTCTGTCACGACTGTCTCGTTCACAAAGGAAACAAGGAAATTTTTTGTTCCCCAGATATTTTCCAGTTGAAATCCGTACATTTTAATGGATTTGAGCATTATATCTAGAAACTCATATAATTATTTTGCCATACTAGCATGGCAACTGGAACAGAAGGCATTAAATTATCATTATGTAGTAAAACTGCATTCAAGCTATTTTTAAATGCATCTATAAAGAGCCTCCAATTTTGTGGGTCATGAATAAAGACTAAAGCTGTCATCAAATCGGCAATATCATTACAAAAAGTCAATCGACCATCACGTGAGAAGAATGCAACAAAATCCCGTTCTCTATTTCTATATAAAGTTATACTTTTACTAGGTTGGAGAAGATTCCATTCTTGCAACCTAGAGCCCAGCAGTTCAACGTTTTGTTTACTTAGCCCTAGATCACGAACCAAATCGTTCAGATTTGCCTACGTTAAAAAAATGTGGAGTTGAATCCATGGTAGCCTCGTAGGAAGGATCACTTCTTTCTGGAGGTGATTCACGTGCCTCACTATCTTCACCAGTGCTTTCTTCATCTTCTGTTTCGTCATTTGGAGTTAGTGGAACTGACAAAGTTTTAGAATGTGGTACTGGTCGTATTGCAGAAGATAAGTTGGAATAATCAATATGTCTCTTCGATTTTCTGCTGGTAAAGCCCTGGGTACTAGTCATACAGAAGTAGCAATCTATGGAATGGTCTTTTTTGGTTCCCTTCATATGATGGGTACAGCAAATAACATGGCGCTATCTTTACCCTTCGACCAGTTTATTAATTTCACGTAACAAGATGCACAACATATGTGAGGGCAACATATGTGACTGCTTATCCAGATCTCCTATTTTACGTCCAAAATAATGTTTGTATTTTCTCTTTATTATAGGTGACATTTTTTTCTTGTGTCTTGCAAAGGTGAACTCTCCGTAAATATAGCTGTCTGCCTTATTTTGACATTTTCGGAAGGGCATTTTCTAGAATACAAAAGAAAAAAAATAACAGAATAGAAGCATTCACAAACCTGTCATTTAACTACACAAATATTGTCATAAAATATCTTCAAATACCCTAGAATACAATTTTAAAAAAATGATGTTAATTCCACAAATATCTCATCACTTATAACGTTTTTAAAAGAAACTTTACAGAGGCAGACTAGTAGTTATCTTAACCAGGGGTTCTCAACGTCGGGTACGCGGTAAAAGTTTTTGAGGTACGCCGTGAGAGCTCAAAGGTCGCTAGATCTAGTAACAAAGTCGCTAAGTTGGCATTATTATACTATAATTATAGTTTTATCTATCTATATAAGGAGTAGGCCAGTTACATACACATTCCCAGGGGTACGTGAAGCATAAAAGGTTGAGAACCACTGATCTAAAATAATGAATAGAATAGAAGTATTCACAAACCTGCATACACACAAATATTGTCATAAAATATCTTCAAATACCCTAGAATACAGTTTAAAAAAACTGATGTTAATTCCAAAAATATCTTGTCACTTATAACGTAACTACACGAAGGTTGCCAGATCACTAATTTCTAAAAAGATAGTTCTCAGATATTTTTTCTGAATTCTGTCATCAACCATAGGGTCAGATATTTTTTGAGCGACTGTACTACCCAAAGTTAGCGCCCCCGACACCCAAAATTACAAATCTTTCCATGGTTGTTTCAGTGAAGCAGTTCCCGACGTTTTCACAAGGGCACGGATTTAGACATTCATTAAGTGTGAAAATACACGTAAAAATTATATTTTAGATATTATTTTTGTGTTAAGGGCATTACACTTTATTTTTTATCATGGTTTCTAACTGCATTTTTATTTCAACTAAGGCGTGAATACAAGATTGTATCTTCTGTATTTGGTTTCTATAAAAATACACTGGTTTCCATAAATTTAGGAAAATTCCTATGTTAAGTCAGTGGGAAGCTAACGTCACAGCTCTATAACTTCTGAAATAAGTTTTATGTTTTGAAAAATGTGAATGTAGATAAAGATCTCAATCATATGAATCAAAATCTCGATTTTCAACAATATTCCTTCAGTATTTAATGAGTTATGTGTTTGAATATTTTAGAGATAACAATGCCAGCCACAAAAATTGACTTCAGAAGTTAATTAAAACTTAGTAATAAGTATTGTATCAAAGTGTTTAATAAAATAACTTTGTGTAAAGAATTCCTTCACTATTCTTCAGTTTTGTATAAGTTTCTTAAAACTGGTATTGGTGTTGTTAAAATATTCAAACTTCCATAACTCATTAAATACTGAACGAATATTGTTGAAAATCGAGATATTGATTTATACGATTGAGATATTTATATACAATCACACTTTTCAAAACAAAAAAAAAAAATACTTATTTTGACGTTAGCTTGTCCCATGGCCGAGTGGTTAGCGTGCTTGGCTACTGATCTAAGGGACCTGGGTTCGAGCCCCGGGTAAGGCATGGCTGTTTGTGTCGTTTTTCTGCTGAGGTCCTGCCATCCTCTCAGACCTTCTACTATGGCATATAAGCTGACAGGATACTGTCAGGCCTCTGTGGCAAGCAGCTGCTTGAGAGGGTATTTATTTTTTATTTTATTTTCCCATTGACTTAACATAGGGATTTTTCCTTAATTTATGGAAACCACACAATCGACAGATTCTTCTAATCGGAAACTCCCTTTCCCATAAATGCTGGAAAACAGAGAGTTTAGTATTTTGATTATATACGTATATTTATTTCATTATTAATAATCTCTTATGTTGTTGTTGATTTTATATTTTAAATTCATTTTTCTGTTTTGCTTTTTGGAAACCAACTTCTCAATCACTAATATTTTTACAAGTGCGAAGCAGATTGATAGTGCCAAAGGTCTTAACGCCACAATTAAGATTTAGAGGGGGATCTCAAGCATGAGGACCTCATGAGAATTTGAAGCCAATGAAGCCATATTTTGAAGCCCGAAAGCAATATGTTCTATCATAATGATACTAGCAAACTTTGATTTAGTACGAGGGCGTATCAAAAAGTAAGTTGCACTCATAAATACATAACAATAGGTGGGAACAGTAAAAATGTTTATGAAGATACAACTTGAATCTAATTCTCCATATAGTCCCCCAAATTATGTTAACATTCGAAAGTGTGATTAATTTGCCCATTCCCTGAGTGGGTAGCTGCTTAAAATGAAAACAGCACATCATATAATGAAAATTAGCTGATTTGACCCCATATATGGTCACTGATTTAGAGAAACTTAAAGAATTTTTTTTATTATTGTTGCTCCGTTTTTTTTTCCTTTTTTTATCTCTGTCATCTTTATTGTTTGATCATTTAAATGTGTAGTAAAACGTACACTGAAATCATAAAAATTAGGAATTTAAATATTTGCATCTTCGAACTTTAATAGTTCGCTATACAAAATACCTATTATATCCCTCAAAAAGAAGGAAAATTTTCAATTCATTTAAAATTTCCATTTTTAGGTCATTTAAAAACCGCAATTCTTCTTATATTAGTCTAAAAGTTACAAATGATAAGCATCGCATTTGAAAGTAATGGAAACAGAAGAAACGTTATTGATAACGAGGCTCTAGAGATCGGAAAGCTGTAATTCTGAAGTATCGACAGAGAATGAGACTAAAATCGGGAGGCAGTTTTATTTCTTCTTTCAGATTATAGAATAAATATAAAAAGTTCCTAAAAAAAGAACATTGAAAACAACGGTGTATAAATTCAGATAGTAATAGTTTTTTGGTGACTACATTATATTAAACCCATTTTTTTATTCACTGCAGGAATATATACTTTTAAGCAATATATTTACAGAATCTGTTTATTGCATCCCATTGATTTAATAGCTCACAGAAATCTCTCCTTTGTTTTTCGTAACCACCAACTGCAACTATCGGATTTCCTTTCACTTGATTCAGCAATTCATCTGAAGGATCGTTTCTCTTTTTCCAACCTCACATTATCCTATTGCGAAGAGCTACTTTACACAGCATAAGAGATTTAGCAATATAGCGTCGACAGTTCAGCGGTTAACGCCACGTCTTTATCTTGTAGAGCTGGAATACCAACTTGTGTCGCTAGAGATTTGCTGCTGTGAAATCCGTCTTCACAACCATGAAACCCCGAAGGAGTTGAAGATGAAAGAAGAGGCAGGTTTTAGACATGCTTGACATCATTCTCTATAAATGTTGGCATTTACTGAAATGGCAGTAGGCTTCGATTCAGATTATTCTCTAAGCCAATGCTTTCCATCTCTTAAAAATCCAAAACTGTTGCTGGGAAAAACATGCGTGGATATTTTTGCAAAATAGTAATTTATTTTATTGGTTAATATAATCAACTATTATTTCACGATTAATGATTTTTTTTGCATTTTATATTCACCTGAGAATGCCAACCAGCTAAAACATACAGAGGCAATTCAGTGATAGAGAATAGGCTGATGAATATTCAGCATAAACATGAATATTCTGTTGCACATCTGATGCTCTTTCTCAGCACACCAATGTGCCGTGACATACTGAGTGTGAAGCATTACACTAAGCTACCATTCAATAAGTCTGTTATATAAATGTCAGTAAATAAAGAATTGTATACCTTTTTTTTAGCTATTTCAACATAACCTTATTCAACATAATACCTATTTCAACATAACCTTTGAAAACTGAATTCTCAATGAATACCCAAAGAAAGTTTTCTCAATATTAATTCAAAGATCTTCATCAGTTAGCTCTAAATCTAGATGCCCAAATGTATTCTTTAAATATCTAGAGTTATATTGAACTGTATAAAGCTAAACAAATGATAAAAACTGAATATTATACAAAACAGTTTATTAAAAATAAGTATTGCAAAAGTCTGTGTTTTGATTCTTTCAGTTTTGGTCAATTCCGCAGAATTCGTCTTCGAAATAGGTGTGCATGATGTACAGATACCTTTAACAGAGGTAGCTTTAATGAAAGAAGGAATTGCAACATAAATATTATTTATTCATTTTCTCCAGATATTTTTGATAAGTTACCTACAAACATAACTGAACAGTATAAAAACTTTTAAAGAGAAACTGAAAGAAATTTCCATTTTCATTGCAAAATATTGAAAACATGATTAGCATTCATATATAAAAACCAAAATAAATTTCGTTTCAAGAATAGATTGTAATTTACAGCTTTTTTTATTTATACAAGGCTGTGTTTTTACATTACGATATCAATATGCAAGCATACTTTATTTATGTACATAATGACTAAAAATCCTGAGCACACTTGTGTTTTACACTTTTTTTTTGTCAGCCAATTTTTACCCGCTAAATTATAAATGTTTCTATAACTTTTATTATTCATTCTGAATTATTTGTGTAAGTTGATTTCAAAATTTTTTCTGTTTCAAGTATTTGAAACAGATATTTATATAGTTTCAAACACCACACAACTACAAATACCAAATGATACCAGGGTGAAATAGGCTCTCTTTACCAACAATCAAGTTTTCTGCTATGCCTACCAAAGACAACTGAATAACCACAAAATTAAAATTGTTTTGGTACACGTGTTAATCGTCTTTAAAGTTGAATTTGTGAACGTGTGGCAGATGTATATTGTATTCAACATTTTGTGCAGTGTTAATAAAAGAAATTCATGGGAAGGTCTTTGCTTTTGACTCATAATCAGATATATAAAATAGAACATGTAAACGAAGGTTATTCATTGCTGCTAAAGCTACTGTTTCGATAACATTAAAAAGTTATTATGAAACTAGAACTGTTACTGATAGATAGAGAGCTGGGCGACATATGAAAATGTCTTTATGTGTTGACAAGGTACTGTATAGGACTGCACTTTCGAGCTGAAGACTCAAATCACCAAAAAGTTTTTAAAGTAGGGATATTTGTAAGAAACATCAATGTGTGCTTAAGGACTTTAAGAGAAAGACTCATAGAATTCGGATTGCGGAGTTAAAATGTTCACCCAAAATCTTTACTGAAAAATATTCATGTGTGATTGAGGACTGGAAAAAATGAAATATTTTAGTAATAAAAGTCAGTTTTGCTGTACTGGAGACCAAAATAGTGTCTAGGTAAGAAGATCGTCTCATGAAGAATTCTTGTGTATATCAGTATCTTAAAGTTATTGTGCCAAATCGAACCAAAGTCATAGTATGGGGTTGCGTGTTATATCGGCATGTTGGAAGAATATATACAGAAAAGGGACCAATATAAAACTGAAAGTGATTACCGAAAATGAAAATATCGCCAAAAGTAAAAGATCTTTCTTTTTGGGTTGGTCTCTCTTGCTATCGTTCAAAGGTTGTTCAGAAGTGGTTAGAAGATAAACCTTTAAAAAGAAGGAATGACTTAAACAGTCTCCGAATATTAATCATATCAAGAACTTATGGTACAAAATTAAATATGAAAATTCCTAGAAGGGGCTTGTGAATGATAAAAGTTATACGTATTTAATACTTTATTGGCTAGAAATTAGTATAAATCGCAGAAATAAATAAGGGACTCAGAATTCATTATGAAATTAATAATATTTCTCTTTGCCACCACTGTGCTTCTGAATATTTTTTCTCTCTTTTATTTTGTTCTTATTGTGTTACTTTATATGCATATGGTATTATATTTAATATTTTAATTCAAACATTTTGCATAGCAACTGTTTTATAATATACTGATTATAACTTCATTTACCTATACACCTGAAGTTTTTTAGACTTAATTAATCAAACAAACCTTCAGGTGTTTGGCATATTCACATCTGTGTATAAAAATAAGATTCGATTAAGAGAAAGTTTGGGGTTAACACACGCTGCTCTTACTTCCAAGACCCTCCAAACGCTTTAAATGCTTAACTATGCTGTTGAAAATCAAGTTTACAAAGATCTGATTTCGATATTTAACACATCCTCAATTTCCTATCTATATAATCAAATTACGTATTATAGAAGTTACAAAATTAAAATTTACTTGGAAATATCTAAATGTTTTTCAGAATATAATGTATTCTTCGAAAAGCATCGATCATTTTTCTGAAATGATTAAATTTGAACAAGCTAGTTTATTTCTCTCTGCACATATTATTGTGAAACATGGAAATAAGTTATATCAACATATTGTCTTGCAAGAAGTATTAAGGTTATGTTTTTTATCTTGAAAGCCACGAAACCTTAGGAAATTTATCCCGATTATCATTAATTCTTCCCATTATTTGCTCATTTGTTTTTGGACGAAACTTTAAATATGCGTGAAAACATATCGCACGGTATTATTCACAGGACCAGCCTGTAAAGAAAATTAGGGCATCTAAGTCCCGCAGGAAGGCTCCATCCTGAAAGCTGATTTATCATTCCATTCAAATATACGTAGATGGGTTACATCATAGATTCCCAACGGGGGCGATACCGCCCCCCAGCGGGCGCTGGAGCCTTCCATGGGAGCGGTAGCGGATCCAGAGGCAAATGGGGGGGGGGGGGGGGGCGTTGAGGCAGTCAAGAGGGGCGGTCAAATAAATAAATAAATTTAATGGAATTTTCTGTGACAACCTTTTTTATCTCTTCTATTCTGTGGTGTCTTCCTGGTGATTCTGGTCATCCACTACCTCATCCGTCATGTACAGCTTTTCAACTGCAGCTTGGACAATAAGTTCCCTGCCACCGCCTACTAACGTACTGGTACGTCTGAAGTCGACTGAGATGCTCTCAAAAGTTCTCTTCAAGATCACAGATTGGATATAAGCTTCAATATGTTTTCCTACTCCAAGTCGCTTTGAGTATGCTTTATGGTACGTAGTTACAATACAATCCCACGTCAGAACATAAGGTATAATATTAACATTACACTTGTGAATTAGACTCAACTCATTAGCCAGCAGATCATACTTCCTCTTCTTTTCAACCTCTACTGTCTGCACGTTATCCTGAGATGTTATTCCTACTTCAATAATTGTAATCTCATTCAATACCTTAACATGCACTACTATATCAGGCTTATTATGTTGGACATGTGTGTCCGTCCTGATAGGCAAATCAACCTTGATGCAATAATAATAATATAATAATAAATTTATTATATTTAATATTTTTTTATAATTATTTTTAATATAACAAAATACTTTGAAAATACCTGTTTTTATGAATAAATATTTTATCTAGCTATGTAAATTATCTTATTGTTATCGCGTCAATATGCATTTTTAAATTAGCATTAGGTAATACCTAATTTGTTTTAGTTTAGAATAGATTGACGGTGACAAGTCCTTGCAAGTTGGTAGGCAAACACGCGGTTCATGCAATTTAACATGTTTCGACAAGAATATGGGAGCTTGAAATGACTTGTTTACGGAGCAAGTGCGCCGGCATCGCAAACATACAAGTTAATGTGTGCACAAAATCAAATCTATAAAAGCGATAGCTCTAGGAATGTTTTATTATTTTTATGTGCTTCGCCGTGATAAATAGTCGTGAGTGAAAAGTGTTAGAAGTCATTATAAACATTATTTTTATAATTATCTATAAATCTGTTGAGAAGTTAATTTGTATTTGAAAATGTCTGAATCTACATCTAAAAAGAAATGCCTGCAGTACAGTATTGAGTATTTGAAATATGGATTTACATACTCTCCTACAAACCAATCATTAACTATGTGTTTAATTTGCCGAAAAGTTTTTTTCAAATGAAGCTATGAAACCTTCTAGGCTACAGGAGCATTTAAATAAAATGCATGCTGATAAGAAGAACAAAGATTTATCCTATTTTCAAGAACTGGAAAAGCAATATTTCAAACAGCCAACTATGTCAAACCTTTTTGCGTCGTCTTCTAAACAAGATGATGATGGACTACGAGCCTCATATAACGTTTCATTGTTAATCGCAAAAGCAGGAAAACCACACACAATTGGCGAGGAATTAATTTTGCCGGCAGTCAAAGAGATATTAAAAACTGTTCTTCATCATAAGACACCGTCAGATATCATTAAAAAAATTCCTCTCAGTAATAATTCAGTGCAAAGAAGAATAGATGAAATGGCAAAAGACGATGAAATATCATTATGTGATTACTTAAAGACTTGCAATTTTTCCATTCAACTCGAAGAATCAACTCTACCAAATAACGAAGCTCTACTCTTATCATACGTACGATTTATAAAAGAAGAAAAAAATACATGAAGAGTTATTATTTGCTAAAAATTTGGAATCTGATACAAAGGGAGAATCTATATTTAATATCATGCAAAAGTTTTTTCAAGAGAAAGAAATTCCTATTTGCAATATTTTGTCTGCTGCTACTGATGGTGCTCCAACAATGACAGGGCGTCATAAGGGTTTCATAGCGCATTTGAAACAAGCAGTACCAAATGTACTCGCTGTACACTGTATTATTCATCGTCAGCATTTGGTTGCAAAAATTTGAATGAACGTCTGCATACGTCGCTCCATTACGTTATTAAAGCAATCAATAAGATTAGAAGCAATTCATTGAATGATCGATTATTTGGTAAGCTTTGTAATGAAAATGATGAAGATTACAATCGCTTGCTGCTGCACACAGAAGAACGTTGGCTCTCTAAAGGTGTTTGTCTGAATCGTTTTTTCAATCTATTTGACTCAGTACTGGATTTTCTTGAAGACAGAGACGAAAAATTGCGCGAAAACCTGATTACGTCAAAAAATGACATCGCTTATTTGACAGACCTGTTTAAAATGTTTAATCAAGTTAATTTACAATTGCAAGGTGATGAGTTGAATTAATTAAAACTAAAAACGTCATAGCTGCTTTGCGGGAAAACTTCTATTCAAACGAAATCTAGGTAGAGGTGAATACAACCACTTTCCCACATTATCAGCAGTCTCTGCAAAACCGGAAGATTTACTTACTCCTTCATGTTGATTTTACGGAGCGTTTCCAAGATATTTTAAACATGAATATACCGAGTTGGGTTTTAGATCCTTTCGCAAGCACAGATACTGAAGAATCATCAAATTTGGAAGAGGAACTCTTAGAACTCACGACTAACGAAGCACTCAAAGTAAAATTCAAACATGGATACCAAGAGTTCTGGCTTCACAAATCAATACCAGGTCTCAACCCTGGATTGTGGGCAATAGTACAGAAGTTTTTAATCGCATTTCCTTCGTCCTGTATGGCTGAGCGTGGATTCAGTGCAGTAGCTAATTTACTGTCAAAGAAGAGGAACAGACTACACATCACTGAACGTGGCGATCTGCGATTGATGTTAACGAAATTGGAACCCAACATTAACAAATTGTTAACACTCCACCAGCCTCAACCATCTCATTAATTTTCTTTATTTATTATTAATTTTGTGTTTATCTCATTATTTTTTATTTCTTATTGATTCTGTGTTTATTTTTAAAATTTTAATAAACAATTTTATTGTACATTTGGTTTCGTTTTATTAATTTCTGCTTTATGATTTTAATAGATAAATAAACAGATAAATTAGGTACAGATAATATGCAACAATATTTTAATATTTCATATAAAATTAACTATTATGGACTAGGGGGGCGTTGAAATTTTTCTTCTCTTCTAAAGGGGGCGATGGTCCGAAAAGGTTGGGAATCACTGGGTTACATGAATTGATGTTTAGAACCCCGTTCTATATATTCCTCCAAATCTTTCACACTGTATAAAAAATAAATTGTTTAAAGTATCACACTGATTGCAAGGAAAGATTCTCTTCTGAATAGCTTTAAATAGCATTGAAATATTTTATTAATATGTTTAATAAAAGGATTTCGAAAAGCTTATTTGAGATGAGTTTTGAATCTGTCTGCTTAATACACTACATAAAACCATAAGAGATTTCCTAATAATATTATGTATGTTGTAATATATATTACGTTGTTGTTCCTAATGGAGGGTAATTGGGGGAGGGGGGATGGCTCAGTCGGCAGTTCCCAGGTTCGAGACCCGCATTGGCTCCTAATCTGCATTTCCCATGTTCGAGTCCCCCATTGATCAGCGGTGAGCTTTCTCTTCGTAAAACTCCCTATCCTGCCCTCGGTCAATAGGGGACACCAATTGGCTTGAAAGGGCTGCCGTCCGTCTGATAGGACGATAAGCCATGTTCGGGAGAGCTCAACCCTGTGCACTTTAAAGAACATGCTGGATGGCCTTGATGGGAGGATTCCATCTGTCTCCTAACAACTGTTCAGTGGGCTTTTACTCTCAACCATCTCTGAGCCTTCGGGATTCTTGTGACCTGGCTATTTAGCCCAGTGTCTGCAAAAAAAGTCCCGCTTAGATGTAAAACAACCCAACTCAACAGGCTTAACGCGTTCCCGACGAACGTGATTTGGTGTAATGCGTGTAAAATATATTATTTACTGGTCATCAAATTACCAAAATATTAAGAAAGTACAAACTGTCCGAAAAGTAAATGTGGGATTTCGAGAATCAATATGTAGGGAAATAATATACGTTTACAAGGTAAGTATTTAGCCACTATTACGCTGTTGCGAAGTATAACGATGTCAATTGGTAAAGAGGAAAAATCGTTTTCATCCGAGTGGAATCTGAACCCACTATCTCCTAATAACATTGGTTCAGATACCAACCGGTTCAAGTCATATTTTCTTCTGTATGCAATTGACATCATTATACTTCGTAACAGCGTAATAATGTCTTAATACCTTGTATAATTACAAAGTGATGTGGATTAAAATATATCAGAAAATAATATGCATATTCAAGAAAGTAACATTTTAATTGAAAGCTACCTCAAATAGTTTTGAACGTGATTAGCTAATTATCACATGTTTAATATCGTTATCGTGTACTCAATCGGTATTCCACTTCTTGCATATACACATTTTCCACTTCTTGCATATACACATTTTCCACTTCTTGCGTATACACATTTTCCACTTCTTGCATATACACATTTTCCACTTCTTGCTTATAGACATTTTCCACTTCTCGCAGCATACATATTTTCTGACAGATGTATTGTCAGGATTGGTCCAATTCTATGGATTCCAACGGGCCCTGATTTTACACTCGTTGATATTTTCATATGGGCTTTTTAAAGAATTATGCTATATGGACAAATTCGAGACCTGAATGATTTGAAAGCCAGAATAAGAGAAGCGTCTGAGCAAGTAACAAGAGGTAATACTGGGCAACAAATTTTCATAAAATCATGCCTCTGAGATAAGAGTAGGCATTTCTTAAAGATTTCAAGTTGCTGAACACGAATATGACAATGAAAATGCAAAATTGGCTATGATTTCTGAGAAATCCGCAATAGTTTCTAATATATAATAGAGTAATATGTACATATGACATGTTTCGGTAAAACTCCCTTCTATTTCGATATCGCTTTGCCCGTCGCTTGTACAGCTTCTCAGGATCATTTCTGGCGAGGGTCCAACAGTAGTCAGCCAACATTGAAGTGGACCAGTTTCCCTGGTATCATTTCTCCATAGTTGCAATATCCTGGTGAAAACGTTCACCGTGATCTTCACTAACCATGCCGCAGTTGTCGGGGAAGAATTCTAAGTCGGAATGGAGAAAGTGGATCTTTAAAGACATATTGAAGCCAAGTTTGTGATACAGAGACAACATGTCCTAAACCAGTTTCTTGTAGTTGTCTGCTCTGACATTCCAGAGGAATTTAGTTGACACCAGAAGAAACACGTCCCAAGCCTTTTTCTCGTCACCCTGAAGCAGGTTGTCAAACATCTGTTCTCTGAACAGCTCGCGGATCTGAGGACCCACAAAAATTCCCTTTTTAATTTCAGTTTCACTGAGTCGAGGTAATTTGTCAGCTGATGCAGATTGAAAGCTGATGCAGTCTGGTCCATGGCTCTTACGAAGTTTTTCATTACACCGAGTTTGATGTGTAGGGACGTTAGCAAGATTTGGTGCGTTTCTGCCAGTGCTGAGTGTTCCACATTCTCCTCTCCGACCTTCAGAGATTTCCTCTGAGTGAAGAATTTCTCTTCACGCAATGCAAAGTCTTTGCTCGGCTGTCCCATTCTAGGAAACAGGAATACTTCACATATCCCAGCTGCAGACCCATCAACAGAGCCACTACCTTCAAGTCATAAAAGAGATGCCAGCATACTTGCTGTATTGAAAACAATTCAACAGCTGTTTTAGGTTGTCGTAGGTTTCCTTCATGTAGACAGCGTGTCCGACCGGAATAGATGAATCGTTTTTCATTATGCAGCAACACTGCATTGAGACTCAATTTCGAGGAGTCTATGAATAGTCGCCATTCTTGAGGGTCATGTTTCATTCCGAGGGCATTCATCAGACCACCTACATCGGAGCAAAACACAGATGATCTTCCTTTCTGAAGTAAGGTGCAAACTGCTCATCATGAGTTAAAACGAAGTCACTCGGACATTTTCTTGAGAAGATTCCATTAATTGTGTCTTGATCCAAGCAACTCTGTTTTGGTCTTGGACAGCTCTAGATCGCGAACAAGATCGTTCATTTCTACTGCGGTGCGAATGTATGGCGCAGATGACGCACCGTGGCAGAGGTATGGATCTCATTACACATAGAAGGCTGTGTATAACCCGACATCGGTTCGCCTCCCTGCTCATGGTCTGAATCGATGGAAAATTCCTTTGGAGGTTCGGGAATGGAAAGGTCTTCACCGTGCAGAACTGATTGGAAAGCAGATTGTATATTCGGGTACGCTATTTTCCACTTCTTTTTCCTTGTGATGCCTCCAGAAACAGGTGGAACCATGCAGAAATAGCAGTCATTTGCCTGATTGCTTGGCTCTCTCCAAACCATAGGAACATCAAACGGCATAGCCACTTTTTCGCCTTTCAGCCACTTCAGAGGATTTCTTCTCCACGTACTGCATCTTTTGTCTGCGATGTCACGACTCAACTACATTGCATCAGACAATGATGCAATACCTCCGGGGGTTGTGTGTATGGTGGGCTGATGCAATACAACGCAATATGTTGCAATCTGGAGTTTAAAATAGAGCGTTGCGAAATGGTTACCTATGTACTCAATGCCGACTGAGTCGTTTATAAATGACCATCTCTGTCTCTTTTAAACAAGAACTAATCGACAAATTTTATTATCATTTTCGTGTTCAGCACTTTGAAATTAGTAAAGATTGGCTATTTTCATTTCAAAGCCATTTTGTGTGTTGCCCAGTGTAATCTTACGATGCAATGTGCATGGCAAGAATTTGATATTGGTTGTACACATGCAGTATCACTAATTACAATGAACAACATGTCTTATTCAACTTTGGTGTGTTTCGGAGTGCAAACAACCGTTTCTTACATCAATCGAGGTGCTGAACACGAAAATGACAACAAAAATGTTTGATTGACTACGGTTTACGAGATACAATCACTTATCTTCATTACGTCATTCGCTGAAGGTTGCACATGGGTCTGCAGCAAATGCCGCCTATTCACCTGACGCTTACATACCAAATCTTGTGAATCTCGCATCACATTTCATTAGTATTCTGCTATCATTAATGGGCTACATCTTCCTCGATATCTCTTTTCCATCATAACAATTTCCTGGTGAAAATGTTCCCTGTGTACGTTACTCACAGCGCCACAGTTTTACCGGAAAGAAATCCAAAATGAGAACTTGAAAAATGTATCTTCAAAGACGTACTACATCTTAACTTGTGATATGAGGACAGCAGTTCTTCCACAAGGTCCTTTTAATTTTCTGTTTTTTATTCCCTAAGAATCCCGTCGCCACTTGTCGAAAGACATGCGATGTTCTCCGTTGATCACCAGTGATGATACGATCAAATAACTCATCATGTACCAGTGAATCGAATATCTGGACCAGTAAAAACACCTCTTTTATCTTTTCATCACCAAGTGTTGAAAATTTCTGTCGAAGATACCAATAGACAGTTTGCATCTGATCCATAGCCTTGACGAATTTCTTTATTAGGCCCAATTTTATGTGTAAAGTGGCAACAAAATCTTCTTCTTCGGTACCAACGGAAGATGCTGTATATTCTTCTTCCCTGGCGCCAGTGATTGCCGAGAAGGCCAAATACTCTTCACATAATGAGATGTCTCGTCTCTGCTATTCCATTCTCAAAGAAAGCAACAGAATTTTGTATATCTGCGCTGTAGTTCAAGCAAAAGACTACTTGTATCAGCACAAATATGCCACTTATATTTGTCATAATTTATGTATTGAAGATATTGTATCATATTATCATAAGTTTCTTTCATATTGACAGTATTACCTATTGGAAAAGAAGACAATACGCTCCCATTGCGTAGAAAAATGGTCTTCAAACTTGATTTCGAGGAATCTATAAATAACCTTCATTCTTCTGGAGTATGTGTTCGTGTGGAGGAATGTTAATAAACCGTCAGCATCTTTACAAGCAGCCAGGTTACCTACCATGGTAAAGAACAATAAACAGTTCTTTTTGTCGGCTACAATACGCACTTACTTTTACATTTCTATCAAGGAGATTTCCATTGCTACAGTCTGGATCCTAGGAGTTTCGCCTTGCTCATTGACAGCTCCAGATCTCTAGCAAGATCCTTCAACTCGTTCTGCGTGATATTGTGTGGTGGATCCGATGTTGTGGGTGTGAAGCCGGGATTTACAGATTCTATTTACTGTGTTCCTGTTTCTTCTTCCTCTTCCTCTTCTTCTTCTGAGTCCCTAGAGTAATATTCTGGTGGCCCCAGGATGGGCATATTCCCTATGTGGCACTGGGCGGATCACAGTTAGGTGGTTTATTGTCTGCTTTTTCTTTTCAGTAATACCACTTCCCAACGGAGGTGTCATACAAAAGTTACACCACTCACGTGGTAGGACAGTTCCAGCCATATCATAGGAATGGCAAATGGCATTGACGGCCTCTTGCCATTTAGCCAGCTGCGAAGACGTGTTGTACAATTCTTAAACACTATATGCGGAGCCGAGCTCCTCTGTTGATCTCCTGTTTTACACCCGAAGTAAAGGTGGTAGGCCTTTTAGATGACAGGCGTTATTTCACGTTTATGTAATGCATAAGTAACTTCGTCACAAATGTAACAAAATTGGCCTGCATTGTCAAACAAGAAAGAAGTATATCGCTCACATACAGCACCCGTATACAATGGTGAACGGACAATAACTGAGGAAGGGTAATTCCCGAATGATACAATAGCTCCCGGGTATTCCGTTGCCTCGAATGACGTAATAACTCCTTGGTATTGTGTAACCTCGGCGTTTCGTACAGCGCGCAAGACTGAAATCAATATACCCTCTATATGGACGCAGCCTTCTGTATTTTCAAAACAAGAGCCAATCACAAATTTTTCATATCATAATCGTGTTTAGCGCCTCGAAACTAGTAAAAATGTTTTTATTTTTCATTTCCGAAACATTTTCAGTGTTGTACTGTTTTATGTTTAAAACTCTTTCAGGTACGCTTTGAATTAAAATATTGTTTTCTTCGATATGTACCTGTATATTATTTTCCTACATATTGGTTCTCAAAACCTTTATCTTTATTTTGCGAACCCCCTTTACGTCTAAGGGATTTGTTATGCACAACTTAAACGATACATAATTGTAGTCTATCCATAATACATTGCTGTCTTGAGCGAGAGATATGAATATATCGACTACTGAAATCATTTAAGAGGGACTTTCTTTCCATGCCGTCCAGTGGCCGAGTGGTTAGTACGCTTGACTATTGATCTAAGGGACCTGGGTTCGAGCCCCGGGTAAGGCATGGATGTATGTGTCGTTTTTCTGCTGAGGTCCTGCCATCCTCTCAGACCTTCTACTGTGGCATATAAACTGACAGGCTCCTGTCAGACTTCTGTGGCAAGCAGCTGCTTGAGGGGGTATTATTTCTTTCCATCAGTTCATGTCTTTGTTGGAGAAGCACAATGCCTTTACGTTAGTGAGTGTTGTAAAACTTACTGTGACTTGCTGTCTGAGTAATGTTAGCAAATTTTGAATTAAAAGCTAATAATAGCTAGTTATGAATTCTTTTTCAGGTGAGATCCATTATCAGGAGTTACAATTTGAAACAGAGTGACTACCTAGAGATTTCATATCTTTTCATTTTTGTATTTTTATCTCATTTATTTTCAACTAAAAAAATTACTAACTTTGTTACTTTAAGTTATGTTTCATATCTATATGCTGTTATGTTATACATACAATATATATGCTTTATTTACTTATGCTATTATATGAAAACCGATTTATATCGTGTTTGTTCTCCCATATTTTGCTTGAAATCTCATCAAAGTCAAATTAAGAACGTAAACAAAAATATCTGTAAGTTAGTGACATTTATTTCGTTATTACTATTAAATATTGAGAGCTGACAGTCTATGCCAAAATATTAGTTGAGAATCCTTCTAGGTTTCAAAATGAGACAGAAATCCTTATTTTCAGAAACTCATTTCCCGGAGTCGAAAACTATAAACATAATGTATCATAACACTGCGAGATGGGAAAAAAGCAAACAACCAACAAAAGGGAATCAACCAGCTGCGGCAGAACAATAGCCTGCGATGAATATCTCTGGGAGTCTCCCAGATGCGTCGCCATTCAGACTTAGGGTTGTGGGATAAAAATAATTGACCAGCGTCTCCCAGAAAAAGAAAAAACAATTTCCTCTTTCTAGTGTTGCCTACTTTTTTTTTTCGTTCGACATGACACTCAATATTTGTCAGAAATGTTTATCCATCTATACTTCTTGATAGCAAAATCTATATCTTCGCAGTAAATGGCTTCAATACAGTAAATACGAAAAAAAAAATCGCGAGAGTTCAAAAATTCAAATGAGAGATTTAAAGACAGAAACCTGAAACAGAGAACGTCAGGCGTCTATTTATTTAGCATCACCAGTTTACAGGGTAATGAAAATGACATATTGTAAAGTTGATTGAAATGGAAGATGATCCAACACATGCCTCTAACGTTCTCAGACCGTTGTATAAAGCAATGAATAGCATCCGACATTTTCGATGGATTTATTATATTTTCGGAAGTGTGATGGGTTATGTAAACTACTTTTTCTTCACTGAAAGTTTTAACGTTGTTTCTTCAATGAACATTACACTAAATATTACTTTTATCTTTCATGTTTATGACTGGATTATGTAAATATATGGATAGGCGAATAAAAGTGATTTTCAAGACAAAAAAAATATGAGTTGCAAGATAACGGGAGTTTCTGAATAAATGATGCATTATGAAGCTGAATGAATTTGTATTTTTTTTTTCCAAAAGAGTTATCAATCAAAGCTATTTCACAGTCATAGCAAAAGTTATTTTCAAAACTTAAACTATTTTTGTGATCTTGTAAAACAAGAATCAACGATAAAAGTATGAAATTCTAAGACTTATTTGAAAATATGAAAATTGTGGGCATTTTTTAAGCTTTAAAATTTTAGATGTTGGTTTATAAAAGCTGCATCATTCGATAAATCTGTTTTAAAGGACTTTTTTTCGCACTTTTTTTAAATATCGTCTGCTGATTGAACAAAATGATTGTGAAAAATGCAAAAAAACTAAATGTTTCTATGTGTTCTACTATATTTGATGGAAATAATTCAAGATTTTACAACTAGATAATTGAATTTTCTGTTCTGGGTGATTCACAAAATAACAAAACTAAAAATTACAAAAAGGTTTCAAGAAACGTTTACCTAGATTTGTTTTAGTTTTAATTTTATGTTACTCCTATATTTAGGAGGAAGCATTCACGTGTGAGAATAACACAGTTGCAGGAACAGCAACAATTAACAAAAATCGACGATGATCCATTTTGAAATTTTGAGAAAATTACTAAATTAAAAACAGTGTTACCTTTTGCAATATTTTAATTAAATATTATGTATGAATGTTTATTAGTGTAAGTTTCGAATTTTTGAGGAAAAGTCGATGAAATTAGGAACACACAATGGTTCAATATTACTTCCCTCCTACTGCGTAGGCACAGAAACGGGAAACCCTTGATAAAGTAAGGTTGAATTGACTCTGATTGATTTTGAAGAATTCTCTTCAGACACTTAGAATTTTTACAAAATAAATAATCAACAAGACTCTGGTTTATTGTGTATGAATAATCAAAATCTTCAGCACAAAAATAAGAATAGACTATCGGCTTCAGAATCAATGTATTTAGATATATCATATGCACACGTGAATACATTCCTAATGAATGAACATCTAGAGTCAGCAAGCTTGGTTCGTAAAAGTTATAGCTGAACCACTATTATCATATATAACAAAGTGATCTTTCGTTTACTTGCTTCTTATGCACAGTCGTATCAAAATAATATGACCACCTACCTAATAATACGAATGGTAGGTGGTCATATTATTCTGATACGACTGTGCATAAGTATACTTGGTTCTAGAAAAACAACTACATACTGCCTTCCGCTACGAATTAGATATAAACCTAGTTGCGACAAGCTTAACAGCCTTGATATAAATTGATATATTTCATTTCAGTAAAAACAAAACTAAAAGAAAAGCACACTCCTTACCTGTGCTCAAATTCAAGTGGAATCTGTCAAAGCAATGAGACTTCCTTTAAAGCATCAAGTCTGGCTCTGCTGCTTTCTTCTTCTCTTCCGATGCAACCAATAGCGAAGAAGTGGGATTTGCAGAGGGAAATGGATTGCGCGTTTAATCAAGAAGATTCTGCAAACCTATCAGTCATCCATTTTCAAAAAAAAAATTAATGCTCTGCTAAAAGCTTTCTGTTTCACCGTCTAATGTTGTATTGTGCCAACCGGATAGCTGAGAAATGTATTATAGAGATAGAAAGCAATCATTTTATGGCAAGGCTTTGCTTCGATAGCTTCCGGAGCACTTCATATACAATGGAAAAGAATGACATATCAAATCCATGGTCTTCTTGCTTACTTTATTAATATGAATCTCTTTCCGCACCCCATTCAAATGCATACTATTTATTAATGATCATTCTATTATACTGATTGCTTGGGATGTAAACTATTCGCTTCACTCCTTTTGGGAAATAAAAAAATAGTAAAGGAGGCATATACATTGGAGTCGGAAGTGGGGAGAAATTTAATAAGCCTTCGCTTTTATTATGTAACATAATCCTACAATCAAGTACAGTGGAACAATGTAATATATTTCATTTACGTTTACCTGTTTTGGAAGTGTTTGAACGTATATCTAAAGTGAATCTATCTGGGAGTAATCTTTGATTAATTCAGATTAGTCGATCTTTGAATAAATTATAGAACAGTCTTCGATTTATTCAAATTAAGTAATCTTTGAATAAATTACAGAACAATCTTTGATTAATTTCCAGGATCTGAAAAAGGCTCACTTAAAATTCTTTATCCCTTCTTAGAATTACAAATGTAAAATGGATTCCTATCACGTGTTCTCTTTCTTTCAGAACATTCTTCTTGGAAATATGAAAAGGAGAATATCCGATCATTTGGTTCTGAAGTGCACAAGTCTTGTCCTGCATTACGTCCTCTGGGAATGTTAAGCATTGACCCTTTATCCTTTCTGCAATTTAACATAGATATTTTGATACAAAAGTAAAAAAAGATGTGAAATATACTAAAAACTGTCAAATCCATACATAATTAAAACTAATAATAGAGAAAGCATTTCTGATCAAACTTCTGTGATTAAGATGACTTTTAAGGAATTTTAAGTTGGCTCTGTGTTTACCCTTTTTCTCTGTTAACTTTTCTTGATTTAATAAACTACTATTCAGTGCAATTTATTTAATCTTCATTTCTTGAAGTAACTTGGAAAACAAAAGCTTATTTCTCTGATATAATCGATACATTTGAGAAAATCATGATAAATAGTTTCAGTACTGTTACAATGAGATTATATTTTTTTCTTATTTTTAGGACTGTTCTTTGTTATCTAGGACTGAGTATCCAATTCTCAGTCGTATCAGATTAATCGAGACATTTTCAGAAAGGTTAATAAACGTGTTCCGTTATATCTGTCTCTGCTTTTTAAAAATAATGTCTTTGACTAACATCGCTTATTTTTTTCATCCATTTGTTGGTGATAGCAAATGCAGAAGAAGCGCTTATGATTAAAATATCATAATCAGTTGACATTTCGTAGCAGTTTTGGAAGTAGATATAAAATATAAACACTGTGACTCTCCTTAACTGTCAACAGCATAGCGATCATCGCATCGACGAATAGGAAGAAACGGGGGGGGGGAGGAAGCAGGATACAGTCTGGAAGTAGCAAAGAACGAACACGAACTAGAGCAGAAAAAAATTCTTCATGTGCGCTTCTTGTGCTTGAAAGCACCTTCAGACAATACCTCCATCGGTTGGAGGAAAACTTCATTATCGGATTTCTGGAACACACTGAATCAAAGATCAATGTTTCTCTGATATCGTAATATTAAAGACACTATATTCCTCTGACAGAAATCACATTTCATAGAAACAAAAAGGTTACCTATGTGACTTCAATAACATCGAATAGAAAAATATATAGCGAAATTATGATATCTAATCAAGATAACGAATAATTTATTACATAGATGATATTGATCAATTTCGTCTCACTCTACCACCATTTAATCCTGATTATCATGGCTTACAGACAAAAAATAAAATTTCTTAGTTGTTATGGTATCAAATATTCGAATTTCTCCGAAAAGATATAAATTAAATCCGCAGCATCTGACTAAAATGATATTATGAAGTTCTGAGTGTAGAATATATTTTAGTTTATAAGACCGATAGGCTCTCAGGCTTTTCTTCAAAGGAAACGGTCCCACTATCGAGTTCAAGGCCGAGATGAAATGTTGGTGTTTATGGTGCGTTTCCTTTGAAGCCTTGCCTCCCTTCTCGATATTCGCAGCGGCCCTTTTCAGACAACGGAGCAGAGGCCGGGATTGAATCAGTCGGCAGAGCACCTGGCCCTTTACGTGATATTCCTAGGTTAATTCCGACATTGTTTCTGCATTTAGATCTTCCCCGCTAACCACCTCTGTACCCTTGATGAGAAAGGGTCCTTTGACGTACCTGGAAAAGCCACAGTCCATTGAATGCGACGCAAAGCCATAGCAACGTGAATAAACGAGAATATTCCATCTCCTAACACCTCTCCAGTGGAATCCCCTTCTCTCCAGCTCTGAGTCCTTGGGTTTCTTGTGACCTGGTCATTTTGTGCTTGTGGGGTAAGACATCTACAACTCACACCTCGGAGGTATGGTCGGAATAAGATTGGCATAGTCCTGGAGCTTAAACATACGATGAGGTTATTCTCCTGAATTTATTTATATATATAATATATAAACCATAAAAATTGAGCAAAGAAAGACATTTATTTTATTACAAAATTTGTAAAAAAAAACACAGCTTTTATTTCGTTTGACAAATTTGTCTTTTATTCATTTTTCAGTAATATTAATACATGAAACGAATGATAAGTCAGAAATCGTATTTATCTTCAACATCAAAAGAATTTGGAATAAAATTCTCCTTTGAAACACATAATATTGTTACGACAGATGAACGTGCTACAATGAATTTATGATAAACTCGTCGTGAATGCTCCCGTATGCTTCAGCGTGAGAGCTACGTCACCAACGACATCGAAGGAAACTTGATTGAAAGAATAAGGAATAGTTTTGTTATGAAGCGCAATTGGATTCGAAAAAGAAATGTAGTTAGTCTAAGTTTTTATGTGACAAAATAATCTAAAGGAGTATTTTATGTGGTGAGTGCGCGAGAGGTTAAAAGAGTTAATTTAGTGTAGAATTTTATTAATAAAACTAGTAAGAAAAGACGAAGAATTGTTTACGCTGAAGTTAAGGTTATACAAGAAACATGACAATAAAATGAAGAGGTTTTATGTTAGTCGAATAGACAGAGCTGGTCTTAACCTCTCTATAAGAAAAGTTCATCGCTTGATATATAATTACATTTAGTTGTTTGTTAAGATTCTCGATAGATTGTAGATTTACCCACATATATGTTAAGCAGTGGTTGAATTTAGTTTGTATAAATAATTTAATCCATACTTTTTAGTAAATTACATTGTTTTTGAATTATCATTGTTATATACTATTTAATTGAACTCATGCTCAGTTTCATTAATTTAAATTAGTAACATATCATTGTTAGCGTGTAAATATTGGATAGCGCGTATTTCTCTTTGAATGTAATGAACAATATGACCATATCTGTGATATTTAATTTTAATAAATTGAATTAAATAAGTAAGCAATCATAGCGTTTTTGTATTTGATTCGCTGTTGTAATTGCATTTCGAAATGCGAAAAATTATAATGCGTTATTGGAAAAACAATCAAAAATCGCTTCTATATTCAAAATATCCCCCAGTTAAACACATTCTGACCTTTGACGTTTATCGCCATTCTCCTTATATAATAGAAAGATAAACACATCTGAAAAGAGAGAGGCAAACTCATTGTCTCTGTGCAGAAAGCATCCATTTGTCTAGCTTGAAATTTGTCACGCAATGCCTTGCGTAGTAAGGCGAGTCATGTTCTCAACAAATTGAATAATAACTAGATCAAAGACGACAAAATAATAAACATTTATTGCACATATTCCAAAAAGTAATTTATGGAAAATATTACTGACAAGAATGGAAGAAACATATTCTACTTGACAAGAATATATTCTATACTAAAAAGTGCTACATACAGCTATGATCCGGTTTGGGCTAATGCAGGTACTCCCACAAATTTCAAAATGGATTTTTGTTTCTAAATTTTGACATTACTTCTAGCATGCTGATTATTAAGATGCTATTTCTCGTTCCTAACATTTTAGCCAAAAACGGATTGGCAAAACTTTTACATTCTGCTTGTTATGTGATATGAAAATTGGCACGAAAAGTTTCTGAAAAGGATTTTCTACTTATTCATGGTAAGACCACTAATCAATGATTTAGAGACAATCATTATTTTTAATAATGTGGCAAAAAACACTAGCTAATTTAATGATTTCTTTTCGAAGAGTTCATCTATCTCCGTCAAAGTTATTTTGCTATATACCCGAAGAGAAAAACATTATGACTAGAGCGTCTTTATGCAAATCGAAGCAACTGCAGGTGAACCACAGAGCGTGTGAAGGTCATGAAACGGTATAAATAACACCTGATACTGAGTTCTGTTAATCTGTGTTATTCTTATTCTTCAGATGGGAAAGGCAGCGGACCTAAGTGAGTTCGACAAAGCCAAATTGTATTGACCAGACAACTGGGTCAGAGCATTTTCGAGATGGCAAGGCTTGTATGATGCTCAGGGTCAGCCATCGTTAGTACCTTCAGAAAGTGGTCCAAGGAGGGAAAAATAACGAACCACGGCAAGGTATGGGCGGACACGGCTCATCGATATTGTGGCGCAACTCGCTCGTAATTTGAATGCTGATGATGGGAGTAATGTGTTACAACACACAATACATCGAACCTTGCTAAAAATGGGGCTGTGTAGCCCAGGCCGCTCCGAATGCCCATACTAACCTCGGTTCACCATCGAAAGCGCCTACAATGGGCAGGCGAGCATCAAAATTGGACCTTCAATTATTGGAAGACGTCGTTGGTCCGATGAATCTCGTTTCCTGCACCATGTTGATGGTTGGGTAAGTGTGTGTCGTTTACCTGGGGACGTTTTGCACCAGGATATACCATGGGATGAAAACAATCCGGTGGAGGAAGTGTAATGCTTGGGCATTGTTCTGCTTGGAAACCTTGGGTCACTCATTCATGTGTAGAAAACTATGATGTCTACCACCTACCTAAACATCATTGCAGAGCAGTACATCCTTTCAGGGGAACGGTATTCCCATCTCGTAGTGGCTCCTTTCAGCAGGATAATGTGTCATGCCACACTGCCCGGTTTGTTCGAGAATGTTTCGTTGAACATGAGGAAGACTTCCAGGTATTGCCCTGGCCTCCAAATTTCCCAGACATCAATCCAATGGAGCATCTGTGGTTTGTGTTGGAACAGTATATCCGATCTGCGGCGGCTCAACCACGTAACTTAAAGAGTTAAAGGATCTGCTGGTAATATATTGGTACCAGATACCACAAGACACATTTAGAAATCTTGTAGCGTCCATATCTCGCCAGATAAGAATTGTTCTGGCAGCACGTGGAGAACAACATCATATTTGGAAGGTGGTCACAATGTGTTAGCTCTTCGGTATATGTACTGCATTTTACCTTAGCTGTTATTATATGGTTTTGAAAAGAATGAATAATTATGTTTCAAACAAGAATACAAATTTATGGTTAAAAACAATTTTAGTTATATTCAAATATCGCTGTATCGTTTGAGCGAATTATGAATATATTCTTGGTGATAGACATTCATATCATTTAGATGAATATTTCCGACATTTACGAATTCAAGGACTGCTTTACAAAATTTATATAGAGAGATTTTCATATATACTGGTGTATCACCATCCATTATCGGCGGACCACTTGCGTTTCGCGGATCTGTGGCTAGGATTCACTGATTTAGACCAGTGCTTCTTAAACTGTCTGATGGACAGATCGGAAATTTCTTTCCATTGTGCCAGGACCAATGTAGAGATGCCAACACGGGGGTATTAAAAACATTGCAAAGCAAAAATTGTATATTTTTTATTGAAAATATTAGAATAAGATATCACATTTTGTTAAAAAACGCAAAAACTATTTCTAATATGTATTCTATAGGCAGATAAAACACCTAACCTTTACTAATGTGAAAAATGACTTGGATCAAGGGACGAGGTATGTCTATGCTCATAATACCTTCCTCACACAGCACGATATGACGTCATCTGGAGTGTTTGAACCTATGAACTGTAACGTTATAATCAACGTTATATATTTGAAAACATATTTCTTTTTTCTTGGAAGCTCACTGCGAAGGGCGACCGATGACTCATAGACCACCACTTTGAGAAGCACTGATTTAGATAGTTCTAAAATACATTGCATTAGTCTTTAATCCTTTAACTATTTAGCATATTATTTTTCATAAAAATTAAGATGACTTTAGTAATATAATACTAGAGCTTTGGGATAGTAATATATTACATGCATGAGTTAAATTTGCAATAATAAAGAAAAGTATTCAAATTCGTTTAAGTATACTTCTAAATTCAAAATGAAACAAAGAATTGTTATCGTACAGTGACACGTAATAGTAGTAATTTATATGCGTGTTGTTAGCTCTAACTGAGGCAGTGGTCGCAGTGACTTCGTTCTTAGTGAGGCATGTCCTTGTATGAGAAGGCATGTACAAACTAGTAGTGGCTTCTAGGACCCTTCTCCATCGTAATATAATGCGAATAAAAAAATTCTTTAATTATTTTCTACCATAAAAGCATTCGGAAATCAAATTTTTTCTCTTGTGGTAATTAATTATACAATTTAGGTCCCACAGTATCAACAATATTCTGTTTGCAAAAGTTCTGTCATCCTCACAGACCTTCTACTATGGCATATGAACTGACAGCCTCCTGTCAGACCTCTGTGGCAAGCAGCTGCTTGAGGGGGATATTTATTTTATTTTTTATTATTGAAATGCTTTATATATATACAATTTTGATTAGTGTCCGAATGTACAGGTGTTTGAATTAGAACGAGTGCAACCTAAAACAAATTATATAACTTAAAGTTTAATAAATATCGGAGGAACAGACATTTTACCAAATATTGGTTTTGAAGATCCATTCTTCGAATGAAGATTCTTTCAATCCATTAGATGCAAAATTACCAAATTATGTGAACTTGTTTTTGATTTCCGACCTTAATTATTATATCTATAACTTGATTATTGGTCTGTAGGCACTTTCTCATACATGCTATTTCCTTGTTCCTGCTGGTAAGTCTAACTACTAACCGAGGTACTTTATGTATGCATCTATTTGGGTATAAATAAAACCATATTATTATACTACAACGATGCAATAACAAAATCAATGTTTTCTACTTGAAGGGACTGGAATCAATTTAACTAAGGATAGAATCAAATATATATGGTGGAAAGAAAAAAAATTGGATTTCAAAAACTTTTGATCTTTACTAATTTTATAATAGGCTAATAAATCTATGCGGTTCGACATACGTTTAAGGAATGGAAAGAGATATCACTTGAGAGGATTTGGGACTACATAGTGACATTTATCAAGAGTACATAACTGAACAAACAACAACACAACAATAATAACACGAAGTAGTCGTTGATTATCGGCAAACAATTTGTTTCAAACCGAACAAGTTATTCTGCATTGTGTAAAAGCAACTTGTTCCAGCTGCGTCATTCAGTTCCGTAGAATTGCCTACTTTGAAGAAGACACGGTCGATTTTTCTATACTCTCCTGATTTTTATCCGTGACCCGGCATTTTAAACAAATGTCCAATTCGTCATCAACGAAAATGATGCATGTAATGATTCTTTACTAAGCCTAAATTAGAAGCATGAGTTTCTAGTTTGGGCCAGATGTAGGGTAAGGCTAATTTCAGGTTGGAAAGAGCGAAGATACGATAACTGCACTTTCTATCTGTCGTTGGTAACACACAACGTTTTAAACGTAACAAGCATTCTCTTCATTCATATCTTTTTTCTTTCATTTAAAATTGTGTTTTTCTGCTAATATTTTGCTTTTAGTTTTTTTTATGAACTACTGGTTTGATTTCAGACAAGAAAATGAATACGATGTACTTATTTATGTTGTCTATAGACTTAACATATCTATTTCTTTGCGATTTTAAAGGGAAAAAAGGTACCTCCCTACACAAAGGACTGAGATAACCTAGAAGTTCTATTGAGCTTGTACTGGTTTCTCATATAACATACAAACAAATACACAGGGATTATGTGACACATATACATATACTCTATGATTTATTACTATACATTATGTGGCAGAATTTGTTATAATGCAAGGAAATACTATTAAACTAGAAATCAATGGTCAATTTGTCAAAAATTTCCGGAAAAACTAGAAACAAGAAGCAATTTCGAAAAGGTGTTTTTGTCCTTTCTACTTCAATTCAGCATTTTTCCCCTCTACTATAAAAATTACCTATATCTATATGTGAATTTTTTCCTCTCCGTTCTAGCGATATTTTAAAAACACTATTTCATGAAAATTATGTCTAATATATGTAGCTTCATTATATTTTCCGCTATGTTCCGATTATAAATTTATGTTTATTATTTTAAACTGAACTACTCGTCGTAAATTATCACTTGAAAGGTTGTCTATTTTGGTTACATTTCATTTACAATATTAATTTGTTATATATACCTTTTATCACATACATTAATTTATTTTAAACGAATTATAAAAAAAAAAGGATATGGTTATAAACTGAATTATGAAAAAAGAGACGAAAAAACGTAATGACAGCGGGCTGGGATCGTACGAAGACCTTTACACTGCAAGTCCAATAAACGAGATGCACATTACTTACTAAATGTGATGTTAAAACATGTTATTAGCATTTCTCTTAGACCAAACCTTCAACACATTCTTTTTTAACATTTTATATTTTTTGTTTTTAAATACTTCACACATAAAAAATCTTTCCTTCACAAAATGAAAGTTGTCAGCCATGTTCAAACACATCTTGCTAGGAAAGTTTAGGCTTGTTGTGCCTGTCCAATACCTCCTATAACAGGAAACCAGGGGACCAAATTTATGACGTCAGCTTAATTATACTTCTAATCGTATCTATCTAACCATATAGATACTTCTTATATTTTTGATTCTAATATTACTACTGGTGGACTCCTATGCTAATCTTTATACTAATATATATCTGTAAATATATTTTATTTAGGAGAAAATTTTTTGTATTAATTAGCATTATGATATTTGATAATAAATACGAATAATTTTCTTTTTAAATGAAATATATTTGTAGTTAAACATTAGTATATAAATTAGCACAAAAGTACACCAGAAATTATATTAGAATAAAAATATAAGAATTTTCTCTATAGTAGGACTACTTAAGTTGACGTCATAAAGTTGGTCCTCTGGACTTCTGTTATAGGAGGTGTTTGCTATGGTAGAATCAACCTATCATGTGTCAATGGCCTCTACAAGAAGGCGACATGACTCCTGTAGTTCAGCGCTATTATATTTCAGCACATGCGCATTTATGTCATCTCTATAATAGATAATGCTATGATTCCGGGTTGTGGCGTAATGTTAAAATTCGCACTGACTCTACGAAAGCAGCCGACTTAGTCCTGATTCTCAAAGTACATGATTTGATTGTCTACGTAATACAGCAAATAATGATTACAAAACAAATATAAAAATGATAATACGTTGATTTAAATATGACAAATAATGAATACTAAATTTTTATTTCATTTATTATCAGTCAGTCACTGAGTTTGTATTCGCTTCAAAGGGAAATAAGGCGCCTGCAATCTTGTCTACGTAAATCGGCACCTTATCTTCCATTGAAGCGAATACGAACTCAGTGACTGATTGCACCATCGATATGCTTTATGTTTATTTTATACTTTTTAGGGCCCTGTAGAAAGATAGGTTTTTTTTAAATTTTTTAATTTATACTTTTTTTGTGGTCACTAAAAACACCTAACTTTAAAAAAATTGATATTTGACTCCTGAACATTGAGCACAGCCCTTTTGGCTTCATAGTTGAGTTAGCCATTGACATTGGAGAAGTCAGAAGCTTTTTAATTTAAGAATACGAGAAGATTTAATTTGACATTGAAATTCGACTCGGTTAAAGTCGAACCCCTCGAAAATCGACCCCCCCATTTTATCAAGGGGTAATAGTGGAGGCAAAATTAGAAATGATGTATGACCGTCATTATATGAGCTTTCATTTGATACCTAAAGCCCTCGCGTTCGGAAGATATAGCAGAACGCAGTCCCTTGTATAACTCGTACAATTTGTTTCTATTTTTTTGTAATGAAAAAGCCTTACATGTATTTATGTGCAAATGCATTAATAATTTATACACATCTAGGAAAAACATTTTGTCAAATAATCTTTTGTCAAATCGACCTTTAATATATCGATTCCCAACTGCGCAATTGTCTTAAATTACCTACTTCAATAGTTTCTAATACTTATCCAAAGTCTGAAATAGGTATTATAGAACTATTTATTACTTATTGAACTTTCATGGAGTTCTAAAGTACTGTTTTGAGAAATGAAAGCTATTAAGAAAATTAAACAATTCACTTTAGCTTCGAGTTAAACGCTTTCTTTCCTATATTGACTTGGGTTTCATGTCAAAAACTTATATATTTGTTAAATCTATGTCTTGAATTAGTGACACAAAAGATGTGAATAATTTTTCTACACGATATTACTTCCAATACCAATTTATTGAGAGTTATATCCGCTACCTCACCCTTCGCCCATCCTGTTCCCCATGAGAAGAACATTGGAGAAACCAATGTCTGTCAGATGGGACATTAAGTCGTGGCTCCTTGTGAGGAAAGTCATATGCTCTACACGTTAAAGAACAAGCTGTATGAACTTAACGTGAAGTTATCATGTATTTTTTTTATCAGCTGTTCAATGAATCCCTTTCGTCCAATCTTCTTTGAGCCACGGGGTCCTTGTGACCTTCCCATCTAGTCCATTGGGCGAAGAAAAGTGCCTCTCAGAGGTAAAGCAACAAAACCCACACTTGAATATGCAAAATTTTGTCTTGTTTATGAAATTTTGTTTTTGACTCAAGTTTAGCTTTGAAAATGAAATGCCGGCCTTCAAACCTATGACTGTCAACACAATGCCTTCTTCATGAAAAAATATAAAAAAAAAAAACTGATAACACCGAAATCCCTAATACATCAATCGGCGCCCAGTCTGAAGAAGCGAATTGCATGAGGTATAAATGTGTGAGTATAGATATTCAATATTTTAATCTCACTGCAACAGCAACGGGAGCCACGGTTTCGGTTTTATCATGGAGATAAGCATGACAACCTATGTGACGGTTTCCTTCGTAGTAAACGGGTCGAATGTTATTAGGTTCTGCGTCAAAGAGGAAACGCAATGATGGCATTATTCTATTTTTATTTTCCTGGGTAGACACTTGGGAAAGAAATGTCACGGAGACATCAAAGAAGTCTTGTTTACTTTATTTCTTGGTTGGCTCCATTCCTGTTATTCGAGTTCAAAATAAGCAAACCTCCAAACAATGCTAGTATTTTGCTTTTTTAATACCTACTTTGCACATTTAGGTCTTCAAGGATATTCTTATTTACTCTCATCCAGAATTATGCAAAAGACTCGAGAGAAGAAGCATTAGATGTGGATAGCACGCCTCAACATATTTTTCAACTGTTCGTTGTGGAAAATGTATAGTGAGAATTTTCACCTCTAATGCTTTAAATGCTTAATTTCGGCTGAATACGATTTAAAGTAACAATTTCAGATGAGACTTTTTGAACTCGCTAATCGATATTAGTAACACTTGTAGACAAATTATTCACTGCTTTAAGACATAAATTTAATATATATAAAAGATTTTGGACTAGAAACTATGTCAACATAGGAAAAAAAAACATTCAATTCAAAACTAAAGTGAACTGTTTAATTTGAACTAACAGTTTTAAATTTGCAAAGCAGTATTTTGTAGTTACCTGAAAGTTCGATACACAATAAATACTACTACTGAATTATCGTTTTATAGCACTTATCTCAGAACTTAAATTTAATCTCCATTTCTTTCGTTGTTCCTCCTGTAAATATCTCAGTTTGGTCCCCTTTCCATCCCTCCCCCTCATTTCAAGGCACATTTTTAATTGTCATACTCTTTTTCTTGACTTCAAAGATATCTATTTCAAATATATAAATAAATCGGTAAAATGTTATTTTAATTTTGCTTCCTTTTTTTCCCATCTATTGCATTCATTTTATTAAGAATTTGTTACATTCTAAAAATTTAAGTCGATTTTTTTAGAAGAAAACAACAAATTTGAACAAACAATTTTTTTTATGTATCCATTTCCGTAATATGTATTGCTCGAAGATTTGCCCGTCGTTGCTCAAATCTTAGTACACAATAAATGACGCACTCAAACTAGCAAGGTTACATTTTACGTTAACCTCAATAAGATCAACTAACCCAGGTTTTCCTCTCTCTCACTTTAGTGGACACAAAATAGAAGCTATAATTTAAGTTATGTTAAACAATAACTTTAAAACATTTTTTTAAAATGTTTTTTTAATCATTCATATCTTAGTAGCACATTATGTTTAGTTATCTTAGTAGCAGATGCTAACAGAAAGGAACTGATTATGTGCCAGTTTTCATTGTAATCATCATCCTAAAGTGTAAAGGTAGAAAAAAGCACATAATTTTGTTGTTTGAAATTGCCAAATTAGGTTACATTGGCATATTAAATTTGGTTAGCACACTTGGCTACTGATCTACGGGACCTGGGTTCGAGCCCCGGGAAAGGCATGGATGTATGTGTTGTTTTTCTGCTGAGGTCCTGCCATCCTCTCAGATCTTCTACTTTGGCATATAAACTGACAGACTCCTGTCAGACCTCTGTGGCAAGCAGCTGCTTGAGGGGGTATTTATTTTTTTTTATTTATAAACAATTTTTATTTTACATTAACTTCGTAATTTATAATATAACTATATAATTATATTAACCACGCAAAATTTAACTCTTACATCGAATTTGGGACCGGACGGTCGGATATTTGGGAAATAGTGGAAGAGGCGGCTCCAAAACTTAAAATGGCATCAACTTTTTGATGTACTCAACTAATTGATATGTCACTAATGGGCATCTCGTGTAAATATGGCCTAACTGTTAAATCAACGTGCATTGTTGAATACGGTTAGAAATGAGGGCCATTATTAAGAACTCGTTACCCTTGCTTATTATTGCATATTAATTCGTTTCTTGGAGGAAGGACGAATTTGTAGCGTCCAACACACTGCACTAAGTTACTATAAGATCAAGCTGTATTCCGAAATTGGTGGCTCTAGCTCTAAGCGTTTAAAATGAGTTCTAGAAGAACCATACTGAGAGACAAACGCTCTAAAATATATAGTAAATTATCGTTTTTATAACTGTTACCCCCTCAAGCACGCTTACTTGCCACAGAGGTCTGACAGGAACCTCTCAGTTTATATTCTATACAATAATAAACTAAAATATAATAAAATACAAATGATCAACAAGCAAAAATACTTTACCTTGGGTTGTTTTACCTCTGAGCGGTACTTTTTTTGCACACTATGAGCTAAATGGCCAGGTCACAAGGACCCCGAAGGCTCAGAGAAAGTTGGGGGAGGGGACCTACTGGAGCAGCTGTTGGGAAACAGATGGTAGCTCCTGTCAAGACCATTCAGTGTGTTCTTTAACGTGCACAGGGAATGGCTATCCCGCACACGGGGCCACGGCTTAAAGTCCCATCCGACAGACGGTGGCCTTTTCAAGCCCATTGCTTTACCTAGTATGGAATAAGAACATCTAATATAAATATGATCGAAATACCATTTGATCTCATGGGTAAAAAATATAATAAAATACAAATGATCAACAAGCAAAAATACTTTTAATACTTTACTATTATCCGTATTACAAATACTAAAAAATGCTATCCTTTGTTGCAATGGCAGCCAGCTATTCTAATTTGCATAGCAGAAACATGTCTGTCAACAATTTGTTTTTAACCGTCACGAGTTTAAAATACCCGTTAAAATAGAGTTGAGATGCTTCGAAATAATGCAAAACACTGGCTATGTAAAGTTATTCACTATGTAAAATATCTAGACAGCCGAAGTTATCTCACTTTGGGAACTCTACTGAATGTGAAGTGTGTGTGTGTGGGGGGGGGGATAACGAATTTGTATTATTCAACGTCATAGTAATGAAAAACTTTCTGCGCATAATTTTTCCTGAACGACAGAAATAGCTTTTCATCATCAGTGCCTAATTCTTTCATATAACTAATGCTTAAAAGTTGTTTCATAATTTTTTTGCGTTGGATAATTGACTCTACTTATGCAATATACATTATATAGAATTCTTCGTAAATGATTGAAGACAACTTGGCATGTAGAAGACAGTTTGCGATCATTAATAAATAAATTTTGCATATCGCTAATGCGCAAAAAGCTCAAACAGACTACATAAATGCATGATTAAGGGTAATTGATATTTAAACACTAGATAGTTTTCAACGCATTTTTTCATATCTAGTTTGCTATAATAATGCATAGGAATGAAGTCACACTATTCCAGTTTACATTAGGAATTCGTAAAGTTTATATCATTCAATTTCATTTTTAAAGTGAGATTTTTCGAAAATTCCGGAAATAATTTGGATATATTTTTGCCTAGAAGGACATTGCGCTAGTATTTTTTTATAATCCTTAAAGTTTAACTCAATTCTCTTACATAAGAATACTTGACCTTCGGCAAAATAGTTTCACTCTAAAGTAAAAAAAAATGAATATGGTAGTATAATTTAGTAATCACTATAGAAACTCCTGGTCCCTGTTATTTTCTCGATAGTACACCCCATTGGGATTTTTTTTTTTCATAATGTTACCGATGGTAATGTTCAAAAGTAGATTCTCTCAAGCGGAAACTAAATATTAAAGAAATATTTTTAAAATATGCCAGGAATAAAGAAGGTTTTGATAAATAAAAATAGTTTCATTTGTGCATTTCTCTACTGTTTTGTTATCCGAATTATGTTCATTTAAACAACATTATTTTGCGAATTTTCGCCTGGTGAAAAGTGTATGTTATTTTTAAAGTTGATGAAACTGAAAGCGAGGATCATCAGATCAAAACCAAAAGTTGGGAACCACTTTCTAGTCCCAAGGGCTCTTAATATTTAAAAATATATAAAATATGTATTTAAAGAATTTTTAATTATGATATTTTAAAAATTAATATATTAATTATTCGAAGTTCTATATTCTTCCCGAAGGGGTCTTTTTGATACCCCAGTCCACGACTAGCATGGATTCTAAAAAAAAAACATATTCGGTTTAACACGGTTTCTTTTTTAAGTATTTTCGACTAACACGTTTTAGAAGTAGGGCTGGTTTTCGAATAATACTATTGTTAATTCGATTTAACGCGATTTCTCCCCTACTTCTCTACGGTCGTCAATGTTAGGATCACATATAACGATATCTTTGATGCATTCCTTGTCTCACCTATCTAGGGTCCGAGGTGGCTCAGTCGGTACAGTCGCTTAAAAAATATCCAAACACTATGGATGATTACAGAATTCAGAAAAAGTATTTAGCAACGATTTTTTTAGAAATTAGTGATCTGGAAACTTTCGACTACCAGATAACTAATTTCAAAAAAACCGTTGCCAGATGTTTTTCTGAATTCTGCGATCAACCATAGTGTTTGGATTTTTTTTTTGAGCGACAGTAGTACGCCAGGCTCGTAATCTGGAGTTCCCAGGTTCGAGACCCAGCTGGACCAGCGTTGAGATTTCTCTCCGCAAAATTCCCTGCCTTCGGTCAATAGGGGACACAGATGACCTTAGATGACGTAAAGCCGTGATTCCATATGCAGGAGAACCATATTCTGTACACGTTAAAGAACACGCTGAATGGCGTTGATGTGAGGCTACCATCTGTCTCCTAACAGCTGTCCTGTGGGTCCCCTTCTCCCAAACCTTCTCTGAGCCTTCAGGGTCTTTGTGACTTGGCCATTTAGCCCATTGTGTGCAAAAATATTGTAGCTCAGAGGTAAAATTACCCACCCAAACTCATTTATCTGATCTATCTCTATAAATGATCTATGCACATCGAAAAGATTAACCACCTTTACCAATTAGTTTGTTTAAACAGTTATAACATATAATATATTTGTAAACAATAAGAAGCATGTTGATTTTTGGTGACCTATGACAATATAAGTACATACAAATTCATCTTGACCGTGATTAGTTTAAGATTATAAGTCACGCTTGTAAACATAGAGTTAATCATCTCCATGATAATTGTCATAATAATAATTTTATGATAATCAGTTTCTAGCAGAGTAGAATTCATCTATATGTAGTGGACCCCCCCCCCCCCGGATTGAGAAACAAATCGAGTGGAGGGAGCATGAAACACAATGGAGCCGAAAAATGTAAAAGTGGGGGAGCAAGAGACTGGACTTCCAATGAAATATCGAATTATCCTCTCCGTTTTACATATTTTTTTTTAAAAAGCTCTTGAAAAATGTATAAAATATAAATGAGTTTAACCATTTTTGTCTTTATTACTTCTAGTAGCATTTTGAGGGGCAGTGGACCTAGATCCGATCTTGATTCGTATCGTGCATTACTTTTTTTAATCTTATGTTTTCATTTCTACCTTCATGATTTTGTTTTTTCTGTGAAATTAGTTACATGTATAAACTGAACATTGTAAATTAAAAAAAAGCATTAAGCAAAATATAGTAATAATAAAGGAATAAAATTAAAACAACCTAATCAGGTTAGGATTCTGGAATTCTTTCCCCCTCCATCTATATTATTTCTTATGAGAAATTCATGCCCGATTAACACGATTTCACTTCACACGATTTTTGTTATGAACTCGTCTATCGTTTTAGCCGAGGATTGGGTCAATTTATTATGACTTGTTTTTTCCTCTTTTAAGTAACAATAAAGATATTTGAAAATTTAGTGTATTAATTATTCGAAGTTCTATTAATTCATCTCTGTTTTACGAGTATGATAAAAAAAAAAATTCAAAGGCTTCCGTTATTAGCCATTGAAAGTGTTCCATTGCACAATAAGGATGAAATGGTCAACTTTTCTCTCCAAATTTTTAGTCGTCCAATTTCTCACTCCCACCATCTGATGTGAAGATAGAAGAGTAAGGCCACCCAGTTTAAAGATAGAGGAGTAAGGCCACCCAGTTTAAAGCCACCAGAAGGGAAACGATTCACATCACGCCATCTAGATCGCACACCCGTTTGGTGAGAGATAAACGATCGCCGTTACCATTTCTATTGCTGCTGCTTTCGCCAAATACCTTTCATTCAATTTCTCTTCACCTCGACCATCTGAACCTACATAACTTCGAAAGAGATTTGAAATTCTGCTCGATGATTTTTTCTCCTCCTTTCCTTTCATGAGTGCCTTTGAAATCACAACTGCGTCATTCTTTAAATTTCAATACGATTTAGCATATTCTATTGTAATTTCCGTTATTGACTTTCCCAAACTGTAAAACAAAACGGAAACATTGTTTATTAATAGATACAGGAATTCCTTGACTTAAGCGACAGTTGCATTCCCAAGAGTGGTCTAGAAATTGCATAACTCGTATTTTTTTTCTACTAGCAATAACTCTATAAACGGAGATTGCTTACCCGAACCTTTTACATCAATTCACCTTTCTACATGAAATTATCTTATTTCTTTTCGCTACTATTTTTGTTGCTTTCTTTGACTTCCCTTGAAAATCTCGTGGGAATTGTAGCTGAAGCAAAAACAGGTTTAACTCGTCGATTCCCAAAGAGGGAGGTTTAGAAATTTGAGAGAACGTTTCCGTAAATTCCAAAACACGGAAAATATTTTTTTACAACTGCTGTTGTAGGGCAAAAGTCATTTCATTTTCCTGAAGGCAAAAGTTTCCTTCCTAAAAGTGGGTGTTCAACCAGAAAAGGTTGGGACCCCACTGGTCAAACTCTTCCTGTGTGACTTTTGATGCAAATTTAAACATTTTTGGTATTCTAGTTTAATAACATTATGATTAGTAATTTTTTTCAAAATATTTATTTAATTCAGTCATTTGTGTTACTCTTTCAGGTTCACCGACTTAAATTTTAATTGAAAAGTAAATCATTGAATTAACTCTAATACCATTCAATTTGGCTGTTGCCGAATCCTAATATTTTTGGTGTTAAATTATTTCGTTATACTCGGTCATATCCGAAAATTTAAGAAAATAAATATATGAGGGGGATGTCGTACCTATATCTGTTTGTTTATATCAACGTTCATGTGAAATCTCGTGAATGCAGAATTCGAGCAAATCGGGGGGATACCTGTATTTTGTTTTGTAAAAGGTAAGGGGCAGTAGTTTCAAGTCTCCGTTAGGAAGAGAATTTGGAAATATGCAATATCTAAATAAGATTTCTGCTTTAAAAATGGGATTGAATGTAATAACGACGATGGAAAATTGGATTGTGCAATTTTGTCTTGAGCGGCACTTTTCTTCACGTCATCATCATCATCCTCAAGCAGCCATGGGCTACGGAGGTCCAACCAGACTGTGCAATTTAGTTCTCCAAGCATATTTTTCCTGATCTACATCTTCTGCATCTGGCCACTGCACACCAATTCTAACAACGTCCTGTTTGACATTGTCTGCCCACCGCATCCTAGGTCATCCCCCCCTTCTGAGCCTTTAGTCACACTGTTCATAACCTTATTCACTAATCTATAATTATCCATACGGGCAACATGACTAGATTACCTGGAAGGGACTCTTTCATCTGTCTCCTAAATGCTGTCCAGTGCATGTTCTTCCTCAACATGCTCTGAGCACTGGGTTGGGTTGGGTGATTTTACCTACTGAGCGGCACTTTTTTGCACACCATGGGCTAAATGGCCAGGTCACATGGACCCCGAAGGCTCAGAGAAGGTTGGGGAGGGGACCCACTGGAACAGCTGTTGGGAGACAGATGGTAGCCTCCCGTCAAGGCCATCCAGCGTGTTCTTTAACGTGCACAGGGTATGGCTCTCCCGCACACGGGGCCACGGCTTAACGTCCCATCTGACGGACGGCGACCTTTCCAAGCCCATCGGTGTCCCCTACTGACCGTGGGCAAGGCGGGGATTTTTTGCGGAGATAAATCTCAACGCTGACCCAGCTGAGCACTGGGAGTTTCTCTGACCTGTCCATTTAGCTCAGTACAAGCAAAAATAGCACCGCTCAGAAACGAAACAGCGCAAACTAACTAAAGTGCGAACATTACTGCATTTCAGTCATGATGAACAATATCTCCATATTTAATTTTTTTTAACAGTTGAATGTATATCGCCCTTAATACACTGTTGACAAAATTAAAGTAGCTTTAACGAAATGTGGCATAACTTCTGTATTGTACAATGCAATTAAAAGAAAGTATGGTCAGAAATGTATTTTGGTATTACAAAGAAATACACCGAATAGCCAAAAACATTATGACCACCGCGTTTTTATGGAAATCCAAACAATTGCAGATAAACGACGGAACATGTGAAGGTCATGAAACCGTATATATATATAAAACACCTGATACTGTGTTCTGTTATTCAGTGTTATCAGTTCTTCAGATGGGAAAGGCAGCGTACTTAAGTGAATTTAATAAAGGCCAAAGTGTAATGACTAGACGACTGGGTCAGAGCATTTCTGAGACGGCAAGGCTTGTGGGGTGCTTATGGTCAGCTGTGGTTAGAACCTTCAAAAAGTGTTCCGAGGAGGGAATAACCACGAACTGCCGGCAAGCTGTGACTCTGGGATACTGTGACGCAACTCGCCGTAATTTGAATGCTGGTGACGGGAGTAACCTGTTACAACACAGAGTATATCGAACCCAGCTGAAAATGGTGCTGCATAGCCACAGGCCGCTTCGAGTGCCCACACTAATCTCGATTCACCATCGAAAGCGCCTACAATGGGTACGCGAGTATCAAAACTGGACCTTGAATGATTGGAAGAAAGTCGTCTGGTCCGATGTATCTCGTTTCCTGTTGCACCATGTGGACGGCTAGGTACATGTGCATCGTTTACCTGGGGAAGTGTTGGCACCAGGATGCACCATGGGACGAAAACAAGCCAGTAAAGGAAATGCAATTCTTTGGGCAATGTTCTGCTGGAAACCTTGGGTCTGTCATTCATGTCTAGGAAACTATGACGTCTACCACCTATCTAAACATCATTGCAGAGCAGTACATCCTTTCATGGCAACGGTATTCCCATCAAGTAGTGGCTTCTTTCATGAGGATAATGCGCCATGCCACACTGCCCGGATTGTTCGAGAATGGTTCTCAGAACATGAGGAAGACTTCCAGGTATTACCCTGGCCTTCAAATTCCCCAGACATCAATCCGATCCAGAATCTGAGGTTTATGTTGGAACAGCATATCCGATCTGTGGCGTCTCAACCACGGAGTTAAATAATCTGCTGATAACATGTTGGTACCAGATACCACAAGACAATTTTAGAAATCTTGTAGCGTCCATGCTTCGCCGTATAAGAGCTCTTTTGGAGGCACGTGGATGATGAAAATCATATTAGGCAGGTGGTCATAATGTTTTGGCTCTTCGGTGTATATATAAAATTAGAAATGAAGTATTACAATGACGTCATTAGAGCAAGAAAATATTGTGCATCGCATAATTTAACTTCAAATCTCTAAAATATTGAAATGTGACTCAATTTAGAGTATTATGCCCTCTGACGGCTAAACCAGGGTTGGGCATCTTTGATCCATGCTAAGTATAATGTTGTTAAAAAAACTTCCCAATTTACATTTGTGTAAATACATGGATTCCATAAATTAAGAAACAATGGTATGTTATGTTAATGGGAAGCTAACAGTTGAAGCTATATAACTTCTAAAATAAAATCTTTTGTTTCGAAATCGCAAATGTTATGCCTAAAACTTGTACCAGCTTCTCGCTTTACACGCAGTTGAATTCGCGGTGAAAATATTTAGTATGGTTTGAAGTTTGCTGGTTTGTAAATCCATTAAGTATTCATCATATTTCACTAAGCGTTATGCCACAACCATTCAGACATTGGGGAAAATGGCAACGGCACAGGAAAGAAGGCCATAAGAATACTTTAGGCTATAACGACCAGATTCACCACAAACTGCAATCATCTATTTTGCCAAATTTTTCATGGGATCCTGGTTCATCTGTTAAACACACTCATCATGGTAGAGTTTTTAAATTTGAATTTTCCCCTGATGAGTAAGTGCCTAATGTAGGGCAAACGTTTTACATATACATGCTGCCAACTGAAATAAAATAGATTAATGTAACACACATGAAACATGTAATAATTGATTAGGTTATTGGAGACTTGACACCAAAAAAGAGGAAATCTCGATTGGTGACAAATACTTGATTTATTATTTACAATTTCCAATCATCCATTAGTATGAATTACTACTGTTAAAGGGAGAAAATTTCGGAACATGAAAAATATCATTTATTTTGAAAACGAACGTCCCATATTCACCAGAGAGGAGATGTTTTATTCTTCTAGTTGTTTACCTAATAACCAGGAGAAATTCGTCCATCGGGCCATCTGGGGGCGCTGCCCCACCAAAATTATTCACAAAAGATAATAAACTAATTTCAAATTTAGTGGTCATTATTTATCATATTTTAATCAGCATATTGTTATGAATTATACGGATGGAAACTGAGCGTGAGTTCAAAAATAGTATTTAACAATTATAATTCTAAAATAATGTAATTTATTACAATAGTAATGAATCAAAGCATTTATATAAACTAAAGTCAACCAACACAAATCTTCATCAGCAAAAAAATAAACCTTCAGAAGAACAAAGTACCTATTTACGATTCCTACAAAGAGAAAATAAAGCATTTCCATCAGTCGATAACTGACTCAATCACATCTGTGAACAAACCTGGAATCTATAAAGAATAACCTTAAAAAAAATAAATAAATACCCCCCTCAAGCAGCTGCTTGCCACAGAGGTCTGACAGGAGCCTGTCAGCTTATATGCCACAGTAGGAGATCTGAGAGGATGGCAGGACCTCAGCAGAAAAACGACACACACATCCATGCCTATTACCAAATTCCTAAGCAAACTAAACATAACTATGTATCAACTGACGAACTCTTCCTACAGAAAAGTTGAGATTAGTTCTGCTTTTTCGACTGACGTATAACCTCCTCAGCCACATCTTTTTAAGTGTCCTAAACATATTTTTTTTCATTTATTTATTTTTGCTTATTTATTTCATACATCATTCTTTTTTTACCAGTCTACTAACAGAATCAATACTAATGAACTTATTTAAGCTCCCGCGAGCACACCAAATAAAATCATTGCTTTTTTTATACTTTAGTGCATAGACAAAGACAAACTACATTTCCTTCATGCTCTAATTCCTTTTAATATAACTCTCTTATTCTTTTTTTTTTAAATTAAGTTTGTTCGAAGTAGTTGGTGACGTAATTCTTACGCTGTAGTACACGCGAGACATCAAGATGAGCATCACATCACGGGTTCATTGTAGCACGTTCATCTGTCGTAACAATATTATAATTTTTATATTCGTTTTGTAATCATTATTTGCCATGTTTTCGTAGACAATCACAACATTTATTTTGTGAATCATAGCTACGTCGGCTGCTTTCGTATTATCAATACGAATTTTAACATTACTGCCATCGTCCGGAATCCAAGCATCATTTATTATAGCTGTGATACAAATGCACATGCACTGAACACAGGAACTACAATAATCAGGCCACCTTTTTGCAGTGGCTGGTGAAATTTGATTGACTGATTCTACCAGTACGGTACAGTAGTCGAAGATCTTGTTACTTAGCGAATAATTCATTTGACTGCTGCAGCTCAACAACCGTAAACTTTCCTGGCAAAATGTGTTTGGTCTATGTTGCAGACTTTTGTTTTCGCCAACGAAAGATATTTATGCAAAAATAATTTAACAACAACATTAGATATGAAAATATAAAATGTGTCGAAATTTGGACTAAAAGAGAATGCTAATAATGTATTTTAACATACTTTCTCATGAATTATTTTTAGCTGAGTCGGTTTAATCCATGATTTGTTTTTTTTTCTTCCTTTGTATTTGCCATTTAAAATCTCTGGTTCGATCCGGCGCAGGGGTTGCTCAGTCGGTAACGCATCAGGCTCGTAATCTGTAGTTCCCAGGTTCGAGTCCCAGCTGATTCAGCGTTAAGATTTATCGCCGCAAAATTCCCCGCCCTGCCCACGGTCAGTAGGGGAAACCGATGGGCTTGGAAAGGCCGCCGTCCGTCGGATGGGACGTTAACCCGTGGTCCCGCGTGCGGGAGAACCATACCCTGTGCACGTTAAAGAACACGCTGGATGGCCTTGACGGGAGGCATCTGTCTCCCAACAGCTGTTCCAGTGGGTCCCCTCCCCCAACCTTCTCTGAGCTTTCGGGGTCCATGTGACCTTGCCATTTGGCCCATTGTGTGCAAAAAAGTGCCGCTCAGAGGTAAAATAACTCAACCCGTTTCGATCCCAGCCGCAGTCATTAGCATCATTTTTTAATTCAATTTACAAATGTATCACTTTTTTCACAATTAGTTGAAAAATAAATTAATACATGTAGTGAAATGCATAATAATAAATTAATATTATAAATTAAATATAACCAAAATAGACAATTTTTCAAGTGATAATTTACAATTAAAAAAGTTAGTTTAAAATAATAAATATAAATTTAAAATCGGAAAGTAGTAAAAAAAAGATAGTAAAGCTATATAATGGAAATAATTTTTACGAATGGATTCTTAAAATATCACCAGAAGGGATAGTAAATAGAATATATATATAAAAAAAGAGAGAGGTAATTTTTACAGTGAAGGGACAAAACACTAAATTGAAGTAGAAAGAATCCGACTTCGTTTTTCAGACTTTCATTTTTTTTCCGAATTTTTTATTAATGTGTTTAAAGAATAGCTGAAAAAAAAAAGAGAATATGTGCATTACGAATCGTCTTTTCAGTCCTATTAGGTTCATTTAAATATCAGACATCTCCCCATTTTTTCCCTATATCAGAGCTTTGCCTTCAGTAGTCAGTGTCCACAAAGGTTTTAGCCAGGAGCTGCCACCGGTAATAACGCGAAATAGTTATTATAGCACACCCGAGTTGGGTTGGGTTGTTTCACCTCTGAGCGGCACTTTTTTGCACACCATGGGCTAAATGGTCAGGTCACATGGACTCAGAAAGGCTCAGAGAAGGTTGGGGGAGGAGACCCACTGGAACAGCTTGGGCGACAGATGGTAGCCTCCCGTCAAGGCCATCCAGTGTGTTCTTTAACATGCACAGGGTATGGCTCTCCCACACATGGAGCCACAGCTTAACGTTCCATCCGACGGACGGCAGCCTTTCCAAGCCCATCGGTGTCCCCTATCGCTGACCCAGCTGGGACTCAGCACACCCGAGAGAAACAGGTAACAGTTTTGCCTTGGAGCTTTCGAGTTCCTAAATATATAAGTCGTTTAGTCCCAGGATAGTCCCCCCCACCTTTGCACAGTGCTTTCCCCCATAATGTCACAGACCACGCCCTCTTATTAATATCCATAATTAATAATTCATAATTAATAATCAATTAATTATTTATTAAAAAAAACCTTATTAAAAATTCCTCCTCTTTATTAAAAGCTTGTGGCGCCATCTAGTGTATATGACGTATATTATTTTTAGAAAAAAACCCCTCAATTTTAGACGTAATTTTTCCAATTTTTGACTCCCCCTCGTTAAAAAACCCCTTGTCAAAATTCCGCCCCCTTTATTAAAAAATTCCTCCCCCTCTTTATTAAACTCCCCCCTTATTAGAAATCTCCGAATAAGTCCCAAGGTTTCTACCAACTAAACTTAGGGTAGCAACAATCAGAATAGCTGATGCAATCCTCAAAATAATTACAAAACTAAACTTTCGGTGTCAACCCCTTGCTGAATGGGTGATGCAATCTTCAGAATAATTACAAAGTCCAATCATCCATCGCCTCCTATTGGCCCATTATGTTTCCTGATAAAACTACGGGTCCTGATTGGTTGTCCTAAGTGGCGCTGTTTGCTCACCTTAAATAGGGGCAACCGTCGAGTGCGTCATTGTCCACGATGTAGGCTAGCAATCCAGATGTGTGGTGTCTCAGTGAAGATGTTTGTGTTGGGCCTTCGCTGTTCAAAAATAAGTTTTCTGTGCACATACGTCGGTACAAGAAATATGAAAATGGTGAACTCATCTACCCTACACCTGCGGGGGTTACCCTCTCCATACCTGAATGGGAGGCTTTGTGTGCCACAGTGTCCCACATAGAGGACCAAGTGAAAATCGGTCCCGATCAACAGACATGGCACGTGATGCCTGGTTTACAGGTCTACATGTACCGTAACGAAGATGGTGAACGCTGTGTCGACTTCATCAAAGAATCAGCTGCTACGAGAACTCTACAGTTCCGTGTGGTGAGTCGCAGTATAACTCTGAATGCGTCGCAGTGGTTCACGTTGGCTATCCACATAGACGAAGTGATGCGTGTCGTTCATAGCGTGTGTGGAACTCTAAAAAATCACCATCTCCGTACTGCTATTATAGAACATTCTGAATCAGTTCTACCCTTCCTGCTGGGTCGTGTTTTCGAGGGACCCGAGTGTGTTTATCAGCTGTTGGTGTAAATTTTCCAACAAGAATTGACACGTCTGATTCCGTTAGATGGAATTCACCCTGAAGAAAAACTACCGACCATCGTAGGGTGGTCTGGTGACTTGGACATTGACGCATTGGCACAAGTGTTTGTGGATATGGCCTGGAAACGAGGTCTGTTGAATTTTATAGATTCTGGATTTGTGTGTACTCTGAAATATAATACTGTTGTCGACGATGCAAAAAATTAAATGTATATATTAAATAAATAATTGTAACCTATATAATGTGTCTGTCTTTTCATCCTATGTCATTTTAGTCTTGGTATGGATAGGAGAAAGAAGGTGTTAGCTAGTGTTAGAAGTGTAATCATAACAGTGTTAACGATAGTGGTGCTTCTATTAGAAATTTTGGCCCCTAATAAAAATATTCAATGTGGAGAGTCAAAAGACTTAGGCATTGAATACAAAATTCGCGTGTATAACTTAACAGTGGATATCAGACAGTTTATAGGAGCCATCCCTACAGTTACAGGTATTACACTTTCATTACACCAATGGCAAAACCTTGGCATTGGTGTAAGTCATTGGTGTTGGTGTAAGTGTTGGTCATTACACCAATGGGAAAAAAAATGGGATACGACGTCTGGGTGCAGCAGAAAACAAAACTTTGGAATCCCATTATTTCGACCCTGAAAGAGGATTCGGTAGTGTAAAAAAAGTTAGCTCAGAATACAGGACTGCCGCTCAAACTCGTCCGAGAATGGTTAGAAAAGCAACCCCCCTACACGCTACATAAACCTGTTGGCAGAAAGTTCCCCCATAACAAAGTTTACGTCACAGGCTTAGACGACCAATGGCAAGCCGATCTCGTAGTTGTAAAAAGTCTAACTCGCTTCAATGACGGTTATCGCTACATATTAACGGTCATTGATGTGTTCTCAAGGTATGAGTGGGCGGTGCCTATAAAGACAAAAACAGGGAAAGAAATGGTGTCGGCTTTCAAAAAAATCCTTTCCAAGCAGCGACTCCCATGAATTTAAATACGGATCAAGGTACCGAATTTACCAACAGAGTATTACAGAAATTCCTGAAAAAGAAAGGTATTCGGTTTTTCGTCACCTACTCTGACAAAAAACAGCTTTGGTGGAGAGATGGAATCGCACTCTACGCGAGAGACTGGGGAGATATTATACACACAAAAACACATACCGGTACTTGGACATGCTGCAACGTGTTGTACGAGGATACAATGTCACAGTTCATAGTGCACACGATATGGCTCCCAAGGACGTGACCTTACACAATGAAGATGTTGTGTGGGTTCGACTCTACCGCAATCCAAACGTAGTAAAAGAAAAACCGGCATTTAAAGTGGGGGACACGGTTCGACTAGCCACACTAAAAGTACCCTTCAAGAAGGCAGGTACGCATTTGTGAACCGAAGAAATTTTTATAGTCGACAAGATGTTACAATGTCAACCCCCTGTATATGTCATACGGGATTCCGAGGGAGAAGTGTTGAAGGGAACATTCTATAAATTGGGACTTCAAAAAGTGACCGAACCCGAACTTTACACTGTTGGGAAAATAATCAAGAGAAAAGGTCAAAGATTACTGGTCAAATTTCGCGGTTATCCCAAACCTTCGTGGATTCCTAAAAAATGGATAGTTCCTACCTGACTCTACCCTCCATGGCCAGTCAGAATATTTGCCCAAACAATTTGCAGAGTGATTTCACGGTTCGTTTAGCGCAATCCCTAAGACTAAGTTGAAAATGGAAAGTGGGACTAGCAGAAGTTCACTTACCTGTGAGCTGGTACAATGTTGACGGTTCTAATGACACGTTTCAATATCATGCTCCTGTTCCCTTTGAAGAATACTGGAAAATCAAGCTTAAACCAGGCAAAATAACTCGAATGGAACTTTTGTCTCACTTCTCCACTCAACTCCCCAAATAAATATTGGTGTCATATAACAGTGGTTACTGGGTATTCAAACCAAGTGAAGGATACGGTTTGATGTTCCCTAAAACGAATTTCGGCAGGCTTCTGTGTGTCGGTGAGGGAGAAGTTGATAAACCCTTCCACCAGCGATTTACTAGCAAACTTTGCAATACTGCAACATTCGAGATAGATGATGATTGTTATTTCTACGTGATTCCTCCAGGTAGTTTCCACGAACGAAAGGTGCCCTACGGACGATACGAAACTGCTGAATCATTATTCGATGCGATGAACCAGGTCATGCCCAACAAATTGAGAAAAGCTTTCCGTTTCAAGCAACAGGCCGATCACACAATGTTGATTGATGCAGACAAGTTACATTTCATTAAATTTCCTCATTTAAACCAAGGACTGTGAGATATGTTAGGAATTACTAAATTAGATTTTCCATTGAATAAAGCCATGGGTGACTACCCCATCGATATGAACAGAGGAATGTACGGTATTTATTTGTATTCAGACCTGATTGCACCTCAGTTGTTAGGTGATACACATGGTGAACTGTTGCGTGTTGTGATTCCTGCCCTCAGAACCAATAATAACGAAGTCATCGTTGCAGTGTATCAACAACCTGATTAGTACCCCCTGGCAAGAAACAGTTTCGAGAGTGTGAGAATCTTCCTTCGTACCGATACAGGAAAACCTCTGTATTTTAAATTCGTAAAGTTTTAGTCAAGTTACATTTCTTCCATGAAAGTTAAATTCGTTCCTCCTTCTGCAGGCACCTATGTGAGCTACTACAAGAGTCAAACGGGGCAGAGTGTGTTCAGGGCCCTTCGTTATCAGAGAGGTGATGGGCTTAGTAGCACCTTTGCCAATATTGGACGTTTCATCAGCCCTCTCATACAACCGACGCTGTCCACTGTAAGTAAGGGTGAGCTACGGTTCGTTTCAGAGATGGCCCACGGGCAAAACTTCAAAACGGCCACTAAAGCAGGGTTGCGTGAAGTCGGCGTACACCTATTGCAACATGATAGTTCCAAGCTGCAGGGAGGAAAAGGGATAAAACGCCGTCTTCGTCATCCTAGTGTTCATAAAGTGAAGAGACTCTGTACTGTGAAGGACGTGTTTTCATCATGAGCATTCAGAAAATTCACGCTGATTCTGGTGATTGTACCAATTCCGAACTGGACCTGTTTCTGGTTCCCCCCACTGTATCATAACTGGAAAGAGGCTGCTATGTCAATTTTTTTACCTGTAGCTTCGCTGGAAGGTAATGCACCACTTGAATTCATCATGAAAGGGACAGATGTTTACATTGATCTATCCCATTGTCACTTACACCTCGTCTCGAAAATTGTGAAATCCGATGGTACACCCCCTGCAATCCTTTCCTCCACGCCCTCTTCAATCAAGTAGACGTCTTTCTCAACGATCACCTAGTGAGTGTTTCTCACATCCTGTACCCCTACAGGGCGTACCTGGAGACTCTATTGAATTACGGTACCGATGCCACACGATGTCAGCTCGGTATGTCACTCTGGTACCTTGACACCCCCGGTAAAATGGAACTGACCAGTCGGCAGAACGAGGGATAGCATCAGCACAAGGAGTACGTCAAGTCAACAGGTATTGAACTCATCTCGTGTATCCATGCCGACCTGTTCAATCAAGAACATTACCTACTCAATCAGGTCGATCTGAGACTGCATTTCTTAAGGTCCAAGCCCGAATTCTGTCTCGTGACAGGTGAAGCGGACCCCTCTTACAAAGTACAGATTACCGAAGCTGAATTTTTCGTGCGCAAAGTCTAACCCACTTCTAGTGTCATCCTTGCACACTCTCACCTACTGGGTTCAGAGAGTGCCAAGTACCCCCTACGAAGAACGGATTTACGCATGTACTCCATCGCTGCAGGTGAGAATTTATTTCTTGGTGGTAACTTCCAGTACGTCTGGTACTGGGTGTGGTGGAAAGTACCAGTCTGAATGGATCGTACGAAAAAATCCCTTCAACTTCCAACATTTCGACTTAACCTATATCAGTCTTCACATTGACAGTGATCAGCAGTCCTACACCCCAGACTTTACGAATGGACGTTATCTCCGAAGTTACCAAGGATTATTCGAAGCTGTGGACGCATGGAAATCCGATAGTGACATTAACTTATTGCGAAAAGCCTATGGCGAGGGTTTTACACTGTTAGGATTACAATTGACCCCTGAGCAACGTGAATATAATCAAGTGTTTTGTTTAATAAAGAGTGGTAATGTGAGAGTCGAAGTAAAGTTTGCCAGGCCACTACCCACATCAGTCACTGTGATCCTGTATGCAGAATACCAGAATTTGCTGGAAATTCCATTGTATCGTAAAATCCTGTTTGACTACAGCTCATGAATACCTATCAGTTAGAATCCATCCTCTCGATGTTACCAACAAGTCTAGGTGTGTTCCCATGTGACAGACTACCTCACAGAATCGACCAGTCAGAAGCCTTTTTATCTACAATACTGATCTGTCCTCCCTGCCCGGAACCCACTGGATGCCTGTTTACAAGAAAGGAATGCACATGGATCACTTTAACCCCATGGGGACAAGTCCCAATATGTTCATGCAAGAATACTACAGTCAGCTAGGTATACGTCACGTGATACATCCCTTGATACCTCTGCAGGACCCCATGGGAGACACTTGCGGTGCTCACTGTCTGTATTTCCTGTTTAAAAGAGCGGGCGGTTCGACTCTTCTCAGAGTATTGCACAGCGATTACACGTGTCGAGTAGACTTCAATGACTGCATGGTGGTACGATGGCTCTCAGAACTCCTTCAAATATTTTAATTGCTACTTCTTCTCAGTGTGAACATATTGGATGAACATATTGGAAAGATGATTTTCACCTTGAAACTCATCAAAGAAGCCGGTCAAGTGTTCGACAACCCCACCCCCGCCCCAACATGTCATTTATTGCTGCGGGGAGTGGCAACCTGTCTTTAAACCCTTTAAGAAAACTGTGGAATTTTATGAAGGACTACCTGTAGACCTGGAATTTGACCCCCTCAGAAATATGCTTCTGGTGTTGGACGACTTGATGGAACAGTCTGTAGCCAGCGAATGCATATCTCAATTGTTTATTCGTGGTGGTCATAAAAATATCACGATTGTCCTGATCTTGAAAAATCTGTTTTTAAAGGGAAGACATTCGAGGACTATATCACTCAATGCTCACTATATGTTTTTATTTCGCAACTTTCGGGACGCTTCACAAATAACGCATCTGGCAAGACACGTATTTCCACATCATTCCAAAAACCTGACCAATGCTTATAGACAAGCTACACAACCTCCCTGTGGCTATTTGTGCGTCGACCTCCATCCTAGAACGTTAGATACTGAAAGGCTCCATGCAAAGATCCTCTCTTCTGAAGAACCCGAGATGCTCTATGTCCCAAATGAAAGTTTGATCTCAAGGCCCATTCCTTCAGTTTTTACCAAAACTTGGGGGAAAGCAACGTGCAGCTCTGTTGAAGCACATCTCTGACCCTCAGATGTATGCTCTATGTGAAATGTGTACCAATTTTTTAAAAGGCAATATACCTGTCTCCCATCGAATATTAAAGAATTTACGAAGTCACAAGACTGTCATAAGAAGTTTAGCTTCCAAACGTGCATCTGTCTGTCACAAGAAATGTCTCCTGCAAAAGGGATCGGGATTTTTGCTCCCCCTCCTCACTGCTGCATTACCTCTGTTGGGATCGTTATTTCGAAAATGATTTCAGTGAAGGCTGTTCAAAGGCAAAACACGAAAAAAAGTGCATGATTTAGACACAGAGATGAAGAAACTACGTGAATCTGACGATGATGATAAAACTGAAAAGTACCATGCTGTATTGAAAAATTACCTGTTATTTAACAAACAATTGGAAGCCCCCCACGAGGTCAAGGTTGACATCCCACAGCAAATATTATCAGTACCACTGTCCAGACAGAAAATATTATCAGAGACTTTTGGTCACCCTCAAGACGACATTGTCGATTTTGTTCATCACCCCATCCGTCGTAAGAAAAGGAAATTAATTGACTGGACTGCTTATTGAAGATATCTGTTTGAAGACTTGTGTTAAAAATATGGAAGATTCATGTTAAAAATATTGTATGCCTTGTGTTAAACAATGTATTAAAAATTTGTGATATTCAAAAAAAAAATTAAAACAGATCTATGCCTCTTGTTGTTTACGTGAATCAGTTTTTTACAGCACCACTAGATGTCTCTCTCCTCTGAAGTTTTAGTTTACGAACTCTGCTCCTTAAAATAACCAATCATGCACTGCTGCAGCGCGAGTTAGTGGAACCATCTCCTCATGGAGTTCCTGTACCGTGGATGCTGGAAATATCATCGGCACGTGCGGTTGATGAGGAGATGTCCCCTAAGTCGAGCTACAACAGCGCCACTCACCCGTATACAGGCTGCTGTGTTGACAATACTTCATCTGCTTTTAGGACTCGTGTAAAACAAAGTTGAAGTTCCTCTTACTTTTACCCCCCACGTAGTGTTTTCCATCATTTAGTGTTGAAAAATAGAGACTGATTTTTTTTAAGCCTTTTTTTTATTAAAAATATCACCAGTCACAATTATAAACAGACAATGCAGAAATTATAATTGGTATGATTTCAAAAAAAATATAAGGTCCATTGAGGAAATATTTAACAGTATAGAAAGATCCACTACGGAAATATTTAACAGTGTAAAACAGGTTTCAAAAATAATGATGATGCTATTCAATACTGAAATGTTTAGCAGCATAAAAAATACAAGATCCGTTACTGAAATATTTAACAGTATAAAAATTTCAAAAGCTGCTGACGACGCTGTGTAAAACTTTATAAGGGACATTACGGAAATATTTAGCAGTATAATTATAAGATCTACTATGGACACTGAAATGTGTGTAATAAATAAAAAAATCCACTACGGATACTGGAATATGTGTAAAAATTTATAAGATCCACTATGGACATTGAAATATGTATAATAAATTATAAGATCCACTATGGACATTGAAATATGTATAATAAATTATAAGATCCACTACGGACATTGAAATATGTGTAATAAATTATAAGATTCATTATGGACATTGAAATATGTATAATGAATTATAAGATCCACTACAGACATTGAAATATGTGTAAAAATTTAGTTGTCCATGAGTTGGATAAGGGTATCCAATCCCAGGTCATTGTACCCGTACAGTACAGTAACAGTCGAACCTGAGTTGAGATAACGCTTATCAAGGTTGGCCTTAAACGCTTATCAATTATTATAACGCTTATCAAGGTTGGCCTTTTTGTCATGGGCTTATTTGTAAGTGTCCCATCCACTTTATTACGAACCACATTAAAAGGTTCATCGAAGGTCTTGCTGGACAAAGACTGGTCTAACACCATAGATTTTAGCAATTGAAAATTATATTTAGTTCTATTTTTCTTAGTGAGAGATATGTCTTTTAGCCCTTCAGAATCTCGTCACCATTACTGAACCGAAGTTCCTAACTCTTAGTTCCGGTGCTGACATAATCGTTTATGTGTAGATCAATTCCAAATTTCGATGTAATTTCATCGACGAGACCTCCGGGAAACGGGTTTTGCACTGGGGTATAGGTGTCGCCGAAAGACGTCGAGTGGATCACCGAATCCGTGTCCGAATTTAGTGCACGAGCTCCTAATTTTGACAGAAGCTCGTACGATTTAAGTGGGGCGTGACTCGTTACCTTTGCGGCGAGAATCAGACTTCCACGGGTGTTTCGAGGAGTAACAGACTCTGCAGGCTTGTGTGTGACTAACATGGCCTGACCACTGATAGCAGCGATGTCAGTCACCAGCAGTGAGGCATCCGTAAAGAGCTCGATGTACTTAATGGGACAGGTCACGATTGTCTGGGTTCGACTCATGTTCTGCGCATGTTTCCCCCATGACAAATTAAGTGAGACCTTGGAGAGAGTACGCTTAAGGCTATTTTTTTCAACTTCCAAGGGAAGGATTCGAACCCCCTCCACCTAGAAGAAGGCCTCACAAAAGGCTTCCTTTTGCTCGTTGGTCTGCGCGTCAGGAGAAAACCCAGAGTAGTGCTGCCTCAACGCCAAAGAAGTATCTATGTACCCCTCATAGACACCTTCCTTTTTTGTTACAGGATCTTACTGCAGAATGGTCTTAAAATGCGACACGTCCTGGAATGGAATTAGCTTGTATCCAGCGCAGATAGCCGTATATATCGCGAATATTTGCCATGAGCCAGTCAACGAGCGCTGGTTCACACTGCGATGACAAGGGGGTGCCAGTTGTCCATCTGCACAGGTCCTGCAAAGGGGAAAGCGCAGCTTCCCGTTGCACCGGTAAGGCAACACAGGTATAAATAGATCATCTGGTGATAACACTGTGGCGTGTGCAATGCCAAAATTGTAATTGAGGGCCGTAGCGAAATCGGAGGTGATTCGAATCGGGTGACCTTTGCCGAAAGGAGACTTTTTGCAGACAAAAGGGTAGAGACTATTACAATCAACGTAATTCAAGGCACACCCTTGGTCAGCCGATGCAAAAATCGAAAATACCTTCACATGCCCTCCGTAGAGGTAATCACGGGCCCCTATGCACCTAATAGGCTCAATGGTTTTGTAAATTAATGCAAGAGGCTGATTTTTACGCATTAATTAGTCGAACTCGTTCTCCCACATGATTTTGCACATGTACCCGTTCATCAGCAGTTTCAAGGCCTCAAGGCGATCCATGGTTCGTGTGTTTAACAAACCAAATGGTTTTCTAGTACGCTGGGCGTACTAGAGCTTTTCTAGAGCTTAGGCGCCACGCCGTAACAGCTCTGTATCTGCCTTGCAGTAATACAGAAGGTGTTGCTGAAAGTTCCAGGGTTTGAGGCTCACTGTGGCATATCATTGATCGAATGCTGACAGAGTTGAAGGCTCCATGTCTTTGGGCTAGAAGAAATGCCGATCCCGGAATGGACCCTACATACTGTAAATTTTCCTCCTTCACGAATTTGAAGGGGGAAAAAACTTTTGCTGTCTCCAAGTTGAAGGTCTTTGTAAAGGAGCAAAGAGGAGCCTGAATAAAGAATAATGTGTTGATGAAATGTATTTTAAGGGCAGGTAAAAAGATACCTAAAATCTTAGATCCATCAAACACAAGATCCGGTTTAAAAAATTTTCTGTACAGGTAGCTGATGATAAACATACCGTCAAAGCCTTTCAGATTATGTGTGAGGATTGTGACGTCCTTGAATCGTTGAACCCTGGGGCTTTCTTCGGTCAGAAGACAGTCCATGAAAGCGTCCGTTTCCCGGAATGAGGCGTAAACACACTCGTCATTCACCTGATACGTGACCAACACAGTATTGGTTTCAAAGATCCATCGGCACACTGCACTGTCTCTACATCAAAGTAAAGATAAGATTGACCGACAGGGTCAGTTTTGCATGGCTCGACGAATTTTAAGATATCAACCTTGCAAACATACTTTTTCTGGGGTCGTGAATGCTGATGCATTTAACACAGCAATGCCACATCTGACACGCTTTCACAAGGTGTGCCTGAAAGCATTCAGCGCCATGCAAATACACGCAGCACACTGTGAAGAACAGCGGCTCCCCATTATGCAGCACATCGGTTGAAAGCCACCGATTATACGTGCCCTTGCACACGTCACCATGATTATAGGATTTTAAACATTTCGGACAGAACTTTTTACCCCTGAAAAATCCAGCCGGTTTAGTTATTACATCGTAATGTCCCTTATTAAATAACAGAAAAAGGTTATCCTCACCTTCTGGCGTCGTCAGCAGAATATATCACAATCCGGAACTGGCTGGCAAGATGTGACTGAAAGAGTCGTACTTCTGGAAGACCACTGGGGGCGATGGCAACTCCTGCATCCAGGTGAAGTTGATGAGCTTCCGTCTGCTGCAGTTTAAGATGACTTCTATATACACCTTCAAACTTGTTTGGTTGACCTCTGTTTTTGTAGCTCAACTCCCTGGCAACCATGAGAGCTCTCGTGGTTGCTCTAGGCAGATCGAGTCATTGTTCACGATTCTCACGAGTGCTTTCTTGTTATGAATGAATGACTGTAGGTCAATGAAGGCTCGCGTCTCAGGCCCGGCGCAACCACTCCCCTGACGTTCGATATTCACGCAAACGAAGTCAAACTCAAGGTTGCTATGACTGCACAGACCTTCATTGGATTGTATGACACAGTGCAGGGCAGTCATGAAGCATTCACTAGTTAGTTCATTTTGCCGGATCAGGCTCAGGTTCAGGAGGTTTTTCAGATTCGACAAATGGAAACACAGCTGGACGTGGCTGTATTCACCCTGTGGCACAATGTCCTGAAGCATTTTCTCATCTAGGGTATTGAATACAGGGATAAAATCGTGTACCTCAGCATACTCCATCCCCCCGAGTCGGACACTTGTCGACACAAACTGTGTTTTAAATTTGGTAGAATTAAATCTCCTGACGTTGGTGATGGTGTAGTGCGACACAACATGAACTTGGGGGAGAAGCTATGTGAGACTGGGATGAGCCGACGTCCTTGGAGGTAGATAAAGGTCCCACCAGTGAACCGTCCAGTGGGTGCACAGGAACGTAGGGGCGGCTACCAGCCTGCCCAGTGGTGGATGCTGCACAGAATGCACTTAAGGAGAGCTTCCGGGTCCACCAAAACGCCTTCCCAGCTTGCTGGATCACCAGCAGGCTTTTCTGTGGGGGCCTCAGATGATGGAGGGCACTTGACAGTTGTCTCTAGCTGATTCACTCTGGACAGCCGCTCCTCAAATGCATTAGTGACGTCCTTGGAGGTAGATGAAGACTCCACCAGTGAACCATGCAGCAGGTGCACAGGAACATAGGGGTGGCTACCAGTCTGCCCAGCAGTGGATGCTGCATGGCATACAGTTAAGCAGAGGCATCTTTCCGCCTTGTTGGATCGCAGACAGGCAGACACTCTTCGCTGCAGGGACCTCAAGTAATGAAGGACGCTTGGCAACACCATCCAACAGACGTACTGATGCAAAAAGGTTGTCAAAGGAACAGGCTACATCCTTCCGCTCGGCGTCCATCTCAGCAGCATGTTCAAATTCTCAGATGAGAGACATCTCAGAAAGACAGACTTCAAAACTAAGAGCAAAAACTTCTGACAGATTGCTTCTGACCAGTAGCAAGGAATGATGTAGCAAGTATCGTGCAAGCTTATATACAGTCAAATGTTATCTCATAAACACCCTTGATACATCTTTCGACATGATCAAGATTAAGTGCCCTTCACCAATATCTGATAAGCCCCTCGTGAGATGCGTTCGGAATTTACACGTGCCCTTGCACACGTGCCCTTGCACACGTGGGAGCTAAAGAGCTGTCCAAATTATTTCCTTGGTTTCTATTTTTAATGAAAGAAATCGTTTTATCAGTAGTAAATGTAAACAGATAGCGTGCATCGGCATTCACCCTTTGACAATGTAGCAATAAGAACCGTCACTCGCTCTGGCGTGGTTAAAACTTGTAGATATTAAAATACGAATTCGGATCTTATCAGCAATAAATGCAAATACTGTGCTGCAGAGATAAGTGAAGAGATAAGTGAGATAAGTGTTTAATTAATGATGAATAAAAATTCATAATAAATACAAGAGAATATACAACTTTTGGAGTTGATTTTCTGTGAGGGGCTACCATCCAAAGTTTAGTTTTGTAATTAATTAGAGGATTGCATCATTCTGATCGTTGCCACCAAAAACATTTAATGGACTTGGAAAATTTCAGATAATATTAGATACCAAGGGAGTTTGTGATCTGGGAAGTTTAATAAAGGGGGCGGAACTTTTGACAAGGGGTTTTTTAATAAAGGGGAGGAAAGTGTAATAAAGGGGGATGTGAATTTTGTTAAGGGGAATGAATTTTTGATAGAGGAATTTTTAATGAGGGGGAGACAAAAATTGGAAAATTTTCGATTAAAATAGAGGGTTTTTTTTAAAAAATAGTACTCATCATATACACTAGAGGGCGACATGGGTGCTTAATAAAGGGGGAGGAATTTTTATAAGGGAGTTTTCAATGAGGGGGAGATAAAAATTGGAAAAATTACGTCTGAAATTGTGGATTTTTTCTAAAAAAATAGTACTCATCATATACACTAGATGGCGCCACGGGCTTTTAATAAAGATGTGGATTAATTTTTAATAAGAAGTTTTTTAATAAAGGGATTAATTAATTATGAATTATGTATTAATAATTATGAATATTAATAAGAGGCCGTGGTCAGTGACGTCATAGGGGAAAAGCACTGTGCAAAGGGGACTATCCTGGGACTAAACTACTTATATATGTCATGCTCATTTTCTTTCTTCTACCTATTTTGAAAAGTACATTTTAGAGTACAATGGATTGGCTATCAAACAACTTTCTGCCATTTCCTCTGTTATATTGGTCTGAAATAAAATTAATTAAGAAATAGCAATTTTGACATCAAAAGTTTTCTTGTTGCTTTGGTGAACTCAATTAGATAGTTCCGCAAAGAAGTCTCGAAAAGTATCAACCATTTGCACATGATTCTATTGTATTTTGGAGTAAGTTCCAGATGCCAGCCTTCATCTTTACGAAAGGGGAAAACGCCTTTATTTCTAATGTTACACTGAACCAAAGAGACAGAATATGAATAAAGGTTATTCGAATAATTGTTATATCTCCATCAACAGATCAGTGTAAGATTGCAGTGAGATGACGGAATGAAACTGTTTTGGTACGAGCAAAACTCTTTGTCAAAAAAGAAAATGCAAATGCAGTGAGGTTCGGTAAACATATAAGTCAACGCTAAAAAACTGCGATATGATATCGAGTATATAAATGCTCCTTGCTTATTACTTTGTTGTTTACTCCATGTCAAAATATATCCGAGAATTTAAATGCTTTGGCTGTATGGTGCTTTTCATTCAGTTACTAATTAGCCTTGCTTCTGTTTACCTTTAATCGGTATTCATCAACGCATATAATGGCTGCATTCATTTGCCTTTTGATAGTATCTATTGCACCCCGCAGAAAATCAGAGAGATTAATTCGAAGACTAATTTGCATACAGATTGCTTATTTTGTTTCCGGAAGTCGAAAGATCTGTTTGCTCTCTAGGTAATAAGCACATTATCAGATAGAAGGAAAATATTTGAGATCAATTTCTCATGTAGACGTCATAAGCTTTTTGTACAATTTTATCTTCCGCACCACCATAATTGCCTAAAACTCATTTATTGATTGGCAAAGATAATGTCACGTGTCAAATGCTCGCTTTTGTTTCATGTAATTTAAGGTATGAAAAAGTCCCAATAAATAATAAACAACTTGATCTTAAACATTAAAATCTTAGCTGAAGAAATATGTTGATTCAAAACACATAGAAAGGAAAAAGTAAAAAAAAAGAAAACTTTAGTTACTATTTTTCAATGAATGTCAATAAAATATGTGATATATACTTATTTGTAATAGCATCAAGAAGAAAAAAATAATTCAAATAATATATGAAATATACTCGTATTTGTAATAGCATCAAAAAAGATCAAGTGCAAAAAAAATCACGATATCATTTAGCTCGTGGCTAAAAATATTAGTAAATCTATATATTAGAAAAAAAACTGCTTCTTTCAAATGATATAGTTAAAATAAAGTTATCGATAAAGGTTTATCTTATAAATGGAACTAAATGCTTTCTGAAGAAAATTTTCGCATAGACAAATGAAAGTTTTTTGATGTTTTTATAGTTTAAAATAATGGAGAAAAAAATGAAAGTTGACAATAATATAAAGTAATAATTGAAAATATAAAACTACCAAACTTGAGTTAGCAGTCACATTTTAGAATATATTTAAAAGGAAATACGATTCATAATGTAAGTATTTTTGATTAAGTAGTGGTAACTTTTGATAATGGCAACCGTTTCAAATATCTATATTTCACATCTACATCAGAATTACATATCTTCATAATTATTACCTGTCTGTTGTACACAGGGACGGACTTCACCTTCTGAGGCCGTAAGCTGTGACAAGTTTAAGAGGCCCTAAGCTATTTTTAAACCTAAGAAGTTACAAAAATTCTAAAATTGAAATTAGGGAGAGATCTACGGACCTGAGTGTACCCTCCTGCTTTGAGAATGCTAGTAAAAAATGGAGACAAAAAATCAATAAACTGTGCATAATTCACATATTTTTCAACAAATCTTTTACAGATCTTTAAACGAAAGGGAAAATATTACACTGAAAAGGATAATGTTTCTTGGCCCGCCTATTTTCTTTCTTTTTTCCTATTGAATAGCCTCATTTCCCCCCTGCTCCCGTTGTTCTTTTTTCTAGATCGTGGCCTGGTCGAAATTATACAATATTTATTTTAACTGATGGGAAAATTACGATATAAACAAGAAATTGATGTAGAGAAAACGTGCATTAGAATTGATATTCAACAGTACAGTGTTTGCACAATATATTAATTTAAATATTTGAGCAAAATTCGTGATAGAGTAAGTTCCAAACTCAGTTTTTTGAGGCCCTTCATAATCGTGTGGCCCTAAGCTGTAGCTTATGTCTAAGTCCGGTCCTGATGTACATCGCCTTTCCAAACATTCGATAGATACCTGATATGATCATATCATGATAGTATAGTACACCCTGTATCCGCTGTATACCAGCAAAAGAGAAACTATTGTTTGCAGTATGACGTTTTATAAAAGAAAGCCTGAACCCTTTTAGTAACTCGTTCATCTTAGTCACAAATGAAAACCACAAGGATTCATATCCGGAAAATATGTAGATTGGATGCAGAAATGTTTTATATAGTAACTGCTACAGTAAGCTCTGCATATTTGAGACATGACAACTTCCATTGTCGTATAAAACAGATATGCATAAACTTTGCCTGTCAACGGGTCGACCAAGACATATTTTCATAATGGCTGCAGGCTGCGTAATAAAACTGTAGTAAATACAACAGCCATATTTGATACTAGATATACTTCCTGCCAATTCTTTTGGAAAAACACTGTTTATCCTAACTTTAACGTGTAAAACACTTTGAAGACAGAACTTTACAATAAACAGAATACCTCGCTGAGATTTTTACAGAAATAATTACTTTATTTCCAAATTTGTAATAATATCAACTACAAGAATAACAAATAACGTTAGATACCTTTTAAAAATTTTACATCAACATAAACGGTAGGGAAGCGCAAAAAAAAGCAGTGACAGGACACATGAGGTTCGCTGGTTGTGCACCACTGGTATATGATAATGGAGGATGCTTTCAGGAAAATGACATCGCTTGTGTAATATAACAAGGTGCAAATGATTCCGTAAGAACAAGAGGTAATGTGTTACATTTACAAGTTTTGACTTGTAGAACAATAGATGCAAGATTATAACATCTAGTTGTAAACGGATATTCAACATCTGTTTCTCATTCATTGGTTCTTAACAGAGTTTAAAAGGGGAGAACCTTTATGGTGGCATTCACTGTCGCAATGCTTCAGGAAGATACGTTACATGCTTCATCCACTGCGATTATGCATTTCAACAACACGGAAATACTTCCCTATCGTAATGTTCAATGTGCACACTGGAAAATATATAGCTATGACAGTTGGGTTGGGTTGTTTTACCTCTGAGCGGCAATTTTTTGCACACCATGGGCTAAATGGCCAGGTTATATGGACCCCGAAGGCTCAGAGAAGGTTGGTGGAGAGGACCCACTGGAACAGCTGTTGGGAGACAGATGGTAGCCCCCCGCTGTCAAGGCCATCCAGCGTGTTCTTTAACGTGCACAGGGTATGGCTCTCCCACACACGGGGCCATGCTTAACGCCCCATCCGACGGACGGCGGCCTTTCCAACCCCATCAGTGTTCCCTACTGACCGTGGGCAGGGCGGGGAATTTTGCGGAGGTAAATCTCAACTCTGACCCAGCTGGGACTCGAACCTGGGAACTACAGATTACGAGCCTGGCGCGCTACTGACTGAGCCACCCACCCCTCGGATGTCAGTAATCTGATGAGGAATCAACAGTTGCCTATATCAACCAATCGAAATTCTTTATTTTCAACGTTTTAGACTATATATTAAGCATAATATTAACAATCCAAAGAGTCCTTTTTTAAAAACGTGCTATATTGTGCGCTACCACCACCATCAACAACAATAAGTTCTCACACTTTCAATCTCCTCTCAAAGTTTATTAGAGAAGCACGGAATTCCAACTTCTGCTCATTAGTGGGTGGACGTATAGCACACAGTTCGTGTAGCACACTTTTCGAAAGTTATTCATCTACTGAGTGACTGTGCGAAATGACGCGAAATGACGCCAAAGAACGCAAAGGACGCAACCCTCTATTGTATAATGAATAAGGATCGCTATGATTCTTACAAACCATAGACACTTCCTCCACTTTTCATCTCAGTGAGACTTCGATATGGTTTTCGAGAGCAATATTTTTAATTTGCATACATTCCTTACAGCCAGTGACGTAACAATATGGTGGTCTAGGTGACCTCTGAAGACCCACTCAAATGCAAACTTGTATCATGCCAAAGATTAAAAATATTAAACATACCAGGATTTTTAGTGATACTAATTTTTGCATGTGTATTTCAATAAATTACTATACTTCATCTCCAGCTTGTTTTTGTGTGAAAAAATGTAGAATTAATTAAATAAAAAAGTATTGAAGACAGAAAGGCCCCATCTTCTAGGTATTCTCAAACCATTAAGTTTATTTACCTCTAGGACGTGTTCATCACTGTCATTGAAACTATAAATGACAGAAGGACCTATAAAAGCACGAGCAATATATATCATTTCTTGACAGAATTCAAATTATCCTTAAGTTGACCATACAACTTGTCTTTTTCGTTCTCAGCAGAGTCGTAGGTCGTTACCTAATAACATATGACATCCGGGTCTTCAATTCTAGCTCTAAATTCAATCGTAAAAAAATATTTCATTGATGCAATCGTATCCTAGAAGATCATCGTAGGTGTGTGTGTTAAGAAGCAAACCAAGGTCTTACAGATATTTTCCGTCTTCCCTTCTTTAAAAGATAAATTTAAAATTGCCTTTAAGTATCTGATCTTTACATGTCTATCGGTCTCTTGGAAGCCCAGAATATCTAGGTTATAACGCAGGAATTACTATGTGAAGACATTAAGAGGATGAGCTTTAACCCATTAGAGTGGCTAGTGATTTTGAGTTTGATTGCAGATCCTGCATTTGCTGCACTGGTGAGCCTCTGTTTAGAGCAAATCTAGAGCTGTGCTTTTTGTTTGCTTATGGGTTGACAGCCTAAAGTGAACAGCTGCACAGGAAACCTTATATCAGCTGACGGATAATACTGATCAGAGGTTATTGCAGGTACTTAAACCATGGCTCCTGGCACCGCTAAACCTTCAATAATATCATAGGAATAAGTATCATAGAAATACGTTCTGCAGAAAAGAAATACTTGAAATAATTAGTTGTAAACATTGGTTATCCTGAGTGGGATTCGAACCCACGTTTCCTAGAAGCATTTTCCTAGTAGCACGATGGCTGAATGTGAGTCCGTCTGTGGTCCATAGACTGTGGAATCAATTTCTTAGGATTGATTACTCGTCTCGGAGGTTTAACCGAGGAAGGGCTAGAATTACCACCGCTGTACAAGACCGATATCTGCGATTAACAGTGCAAAAGAGCAGGATATCTACTCCCTCTCAGCTACGACCTCTTTTGCAGCAGTCATTGGGAGGTTGTATCAGCTTTTACTGTGCGCAGAAGGCTTCATGAGGGAGGTCCGTACGCTAGAAGGACAGTAATTTGTATACCTCACACGTCACGTCACAGGAGAGAGCGGTTGAATTGGGCACGCACCGCATGTTAACTGGGCAAAAGATCAATGGAGGTCCGTACTCTTCACAGAAGAATCCAGATATTGCTTGCAGAGTGATTTCGGACGTTTTTGATATGGAGAGAACGAGGTACCAGCTATCATCCCAATAATATCCTCAAAGAGACAGTTACGGCGGAGGTAGCGTGTGTGTTTGGGGTGGCATTTACTTGGGTGGACGCATAGATCTCTATGCATTGATGAGTGGGAACCTCATTGCTCAAAGGTATAGAGATGACATCCTGGACACTTCTGTACGTCCTTACACTGGTGCAATAAGTTAAACATTCGTCTCACAAGAAATAACACTCGTCCACACAGAGCTCGACTAGTGGAACATACCTTCGAGACGAGACCATTATGCGGATGTAGTGGCCAGCTAGATCTCCCAACCTAAATCCGATTGAGCATGTGTGGGATTGTCTAGGGAGACGTGTTGCTTCCCTCAACCCGCCACCTGAAACAAAAGGGGAGCTTATTACTGCTTTAAGGGAACAATGGTCGTTACACTCTACTGAGCTGATTCACAAGATACTAAACAGCATGGAACATCGCTGTAGTGATGGATTGCTGTAAAGGGTGACCACACTCCTTATTAAAAAACTTTACTCATTGCATTCTGACACCTACTTTTTTGGACAAGTTCCTGTAAGTGTTATTCTTTGACGAAAAATATTTCTAGCGTAAAATAATTTATGCCGTTCTGAAACTAGCATTGTTATTCATATTTTCATCAAATTTCATTAAAATCATTCATATAGCATTTTGTTTACCTTAATTTTTCTGAGCTTTCCTTGATTTATGTAAACCAGTGTATATACTAAATGTCTGATATCCCTGTCTTAGAAGAGTGCATTATTTACAAATTCTGCAATTATGTGCCGTTACCAGGCTAATCGTTAGCCCCGACGTATAATATGTCATATATGGTATCATCACAAAGCTGTTTTAAAAATATTGATTAGGTTTACTATTCGCAGAATATAATTTACATTATTAAATTCACCAATACTTCCTCTTGACTCATGTATTAATCATCGAATTCAGTAGCAAATAATGCATGTAAACCATTAAGGCGGGTGAAGAGGCCAGCTCGATCTCCCAACCTAAATCCAATTGAACTGTTGACGCAGAGACAATTATCATAGATCATTGATTGATTGAGATATCAATCACTTGTTAATCAAACAATGATCTTGACAAGAACTTTATAGCGTAATCAACCAATGACATCGTCACTACCTAGAATTCGTAGTCTTATTGTCTCAGTTGTTTCCATGCACATTTTGCAGCTAATGCAATGGAATTTAAGTTATATAATCAAATCATGTTTCAACTTGTAATATAACTGTGAAACGTAGAATTCGAGTAGAAAGGTTAATGATGATAATGCTGAGAGAGATGAAATATTTCCGTTTCCTGAATAACCGATTCTGTCATAGGCAATTGTACCTATCGAAAAAGATGCGAATGCATTAAAACATGTTCCTGTTTGTTTTTCAAGTTTTCGTTTTTTGCTACAACTCAGTAAAACATCACAGAAAACTTTTTCTCTCAAGTGGAAGTATATCTGTTCTGCCTCGAAAGCAAGCGGCGTTTATGTCGATCAGCAAGTTCCAAAAATTACGTATTTCACATTTTTTGCAACTTTGAGAAAGTAACATTTTCTTTTAACAAGCCTTCAACCAATTCCCTACGTTAAAAATATATTAGTATTTGTCAAAGTCAAATAATATCAACAACACTTTCGAAGTACACAAACAAATAAAAAAAGAGTCTTATAATCATATTAGGATCATTAATGTAGTTCCTCTTTCGTGCTAAAATCTTCGGAAAAATGGAAAAGGTTGAAAAGCAAAAGAGGAAAAAAAGAAAACACGAAAAGGTACGAGCTTGAATCCAAACACGCACCATCATGCATATTTAGAAGCAATGTTCACAAATAACCTCATGTTTTATTTCAGCGTAAATAAGATCATACGAGCATTAAAGAGAAGAAAAAAAAACTTTTGGCAATGTCTAAAAATACCATAAACTGCTTTAACATCTTAAGGAAAAATGCTTTATTTTTATCAGTATCAAACTGCCAAAGAAATATTATTATATTAAATAGCAAGAATCTTTAGTGCAATCTCCTGTGACCAGTGCCAGATTTCCCATAAGGCACTTTTTGGCACGTGCTTAGGGGCGATACCCTAATAGGGGCTCCGGCATTCAATTTTGAATACTACTCCGTACTATATATTATAATCTGTATTCTATGTCTAATGCAAATTTATTATTTTTACAGCTTTTGGTATTAAAACTGTATTACTTATCATGAAAATTCCCTCCATATCCACAATATTATTTCCGTTTTTTCATAGTTGTGAAAGTTAAAAAATATAAAATATCACTTTTATAGAAAATTAAACAAAAAACGCCGGACGCAAGTGCTCATTACCCCTTCTCTTGTCTAGGGCGTACACCACGTTGAGAACCCCTAGTCTAGGGGATCGGAAGTTGTAAATCCGTCCCTGCTTCTGGCATAAAAATGACAGAAAAGAATAGGTGAAAGAAAAATGACCTATATGATGAGCATAGATAAACAGCATATTCAAGACTCAATGAAATTCAATCAAAGGAATTTGCCTGCATACATACAGAACGTGATCTTGAATATATTAAAGAAGGGGGAGAGGGGTAAGAGAAGTACTCGAGCCGGAAAAAGATGACAGAGGACCAAGAGACTGAATTTTTCATTGCAGTGTGATATTTTAACCTTCGTTTTAGAACTTTCAAAACAATTTCTTGAAAAATGCGTGAAATATGCACAAGTTTAATAACTTTTGCCTTCTTTACCCTTATGAGCGTTTTCAACGAGGGGTGGGAGTGGAGAGCTTGCTCTCCCTTAATCCTGCCCTGCATGCATGCATTCATATACACATACATACATACCTAATCCTCAAACAGCCATAAGCTACTGAGATCGAAAATAATTATAAAATTTAGCTATATAAAAAATGTAGAACTCTGAGCTAAACTGTAACAATTCTAACAGCATCATGTTTGATATTATCCACTCAAGGCCTTCTAAGTTTTGTTCCATTTAATGAAGCTTTAGGCTAGAATTTCAAGTGCTACTTCATCATAAGTGAGGACACAGGCAGATTGATAAAGAAGACACAGGAAGACAGAGAGAATTGAGAAGGAGGACAAAAAAGGAAACTTTTTTAGGTGAATGCTAAAACATTGCCTCCTTTGTATGATCACGAACATTACGGCAATATCGCTTACGGTTGCTAATTAGGTTTTTATTTTTTTTTTAAAGTTGGATACAGAAAATAATAATTTTCAAAAATTAGAATTTTCATAAATGCTATTTTTCACACAGTAAATGATATATAAGCATCAAGCTAAATAATTACGAATAATTATACATCAATAAAACTGACCCAATGTGTACAGAAATTAGCTCAATAAATATCGCGCTTTAACTTCGCTGATTCACGCTAGTCCCTGTTCTGCATTCGGGGACAGACACCGATGGGTTTAGAAAATCCATCGCCCATCAGATGGGACACTAAACTGTTACCAGCTAAATTCCTCCTGTGGAAGAGAGCCATATCTTTTTATGTTAAAGAATATGCTTGATGGCCTTGACAAGAGGCTATCAAGAAGATTTAAAAAAAAGCCATATGTCTAGATATCCATTTGTCCATTGAATCCTCTACCCCTTCTAGCCCTTGATGCCCCATGTGACCTGGCTATTTAGCCCATTTCTTCTATCAACGTTTTCTCGGAAGTAAAAAACTCAGTCCAACTTTATCCACTGTGAATTATTATACATATAAAGGTCCTATTTTTGAGACTCTCATAGTTTATTATTGCTGTTGTATCAACCAACTACTGAAAACATATGATGATGAATCTGATGCTGAAGATATGTTGAAATAGATCTGATGCTGAAGGTATGTCAACACATCGAAATATTATTGTAAAAATATAGCATTTGAGGCAAAAAAATTAATCATTGCATTCGGGCAATTCAAATTTAGATTTTCTTCTGCAGATATAGTGGTAGCCGAGTAATTTGCTTCGTCTTAGAATTCAGGCATATTTGTATAAATAATTTAGCAAAGAAAAACATTCTTTTAAGCAACTGCTCCTCAGAGGTCGGACAGAGTTATATCACTGTTTCCTCAGAAATGATTTGTGAAGAAGGCGAGAACTTTGCACAAAGACAACATTTACACAAAGAAAACTTCCGTGATTTTTCCATACTACTACTAGCGCATATCCTTTTTCTCAACAGCCAAGAGCGACAACCATGTCACCAATTCATTCAATTCATGAACAAAATAGGAATGATCTTTGTAATTGTTGTAGTGTTATTGAACAAACACACAAACTAACAAATACCAACAAGATTAAACTTATTTGGTGGGTGATGTCTTCGTATCTAGAAATAAGAAAAAAATATCCACTTTGACAAACATGTTGATCAAACTTACCAACTTTTCGTTTATTAATCCGCATAGCGATAGACTGGGTCAACCGAGCTCAGTGACCGGTATTATTATAGTGATTAGTTAAAAGTTTGGCATTTTCCATATTTAGTTACCTCTAACGAACAAAAATTAAAACTTGCTATGGATTTAAAAAATGATAATTATAATAATTCATTAGAATCAATCTAACCAAAAGAAGAGTTTCTCAATTATCTCTTTAAAAAATTTGGGTTTCACAATTATTCCTTTTTGAAAACTGTTGCGTTTCCCAATTATTCCTTTTTGAAAACTGTTGCGTTTCACAATTATTCCGTTTAAAAACAGTTGCGTTTCCCAATTATTCCTTTGTGAAAACTGTTGCGTTTCCCAATTATTCCGTTTAAAAACAGTTGCGTTTCACAATTATTCCTTTCAAAAACAGTTGCGTTTCACAATTATTCCTTTTAAAAACAGTTGAGTTTCCTAATTATTTCTTTTAAAAACTGTTGCATTTCAAAATTATTCTTTTCAAAAGCTGTTGCGTTTCACAATTATTCCTTTTAAAAACAGTTCATTTTCCCAATTATTCCTTTTAAAAACTCTTGCGTTTCACAATTATTTCTTTTAAAAATAGTTGCGTTTCTTAATTATTCCTTTTAAAAAACTGTTGCGTTTCACAATCATTCCTTTCAAAATCTGTTGCGTTTCACAATTATTCCTTTTAAAAACAGTTGCGTTTCCCAATTATTCCTCTTAAAAACTGTTGCTTTTCCCAATTATTCCTTTTAAAAACAGTTGAGTTTCATAATTATTCCTTTTAAAAACTCTTGCGTTTCACAATTATTTCTTTTCAAAATAGTTGTGTTTCCTAATTATTCCTTTTAAAAATACTTGCATTTCTCAATTATTCCTTTTAAAATCAGTTGCCTTTCACAATTATTCCTTTTAAAAACAGATGCGTTTCTCAATTATTCCTTTTGAAATCAGTTGCGCGTCCCAATTATTCCGTTTAAAAACAGTTGCGTTTCCTAAATATTCCTTTTAAAAAGAGTTGCGCTTCCCAATTATTTCTGTTAAAAACAGTTGCGTTTCACAATTATTCCTTTTAAAAATAATTGCGTTTCACAACTATTGATTTTAAAAACAGTTGAATTTCCTAATTATTTCTTTTAAAAACTGTTGCGTTTTACAATTATTCCTTTTAAAAACTGTTGCATTTCACAATTATTCCTTTTAAAAACTGTTGCGTTTCACAATTATCTTTTTTTAAAAAACAGTTGAGTTTCCCAATTATTCCTCTTAAAAACTGTTGTGGTTCCCAATTATTCCTTTTAAAACCAGTTGAGTTTCCCAATTATTCCATTTAAAACACTTGCGTTTCACAATTATTTCTTTTAAAAATAGTTGCTTTTCTTAATTATTCCTTTTAAAAATACTTGCATTTCACAATTATTCCTTTTAAAAACAGATGCGTTTCTCAATTATTCCTTTTGAAATCAGTTGCGCGTCCCAATTATTCCGTTTAAAAACAGTTGCGTTTCCTAATTATTCCTTTTAAAAAGAGTTGCGCTTCCCAATTATTTCTGTTAAAAACAGTTGCGTTTCACAATTATTAATTTTAAAAATAATTACGTTTCACAACTATTGATTTTAAAAACAGTTGAACAGAACCGAAGCTGCCCTAGTAGAAAGAATAACAACTAGGTTCTTAAAGTGTGGTGTTAAACCTGAACAAATAGGCATCATTACACCATATGAAGGTCAACGTGCTTATTTGGTACAATATATGCAGTATAATGGTTCTCTACATGCAAAATTATACCAGGTAAGATTATCTAGCTTGAATGTGAAAATGTTCTAAGAAATGTATTGATAAATAATATGAAATGGAATACCTGGCATGTTTCCAAGAGGCTGTTTTTTTAATTCCATCAGACTAAAGACAATTTTCTGCTAACTTAGAAAAATACACTAAAAATGTACAGTTAAAATTAAAGCTGCATATATACCTGTAAATGGTAGCTAGGCGTAAACTGGAAGGAGAGCTGTGCACCAATCCCTAAGTGATGATGCACAGAACCGGCCAGGTCTAGCACCTAATGTCCGACCCCGCCTTCTCGTGGTGCAGGCCGTTAGTACCTTTCAAAAGAGATATTCTCTTTTGGAAGGGAACGGAAAGGGAGGGCTGCCAGTTCAGTATGGCCTACTGATCTGGTCATCTATTGCCACTTTTTTCTTTTTTTCCAACCCTGCTGAGGAGTAGTCAACTTCACAGGGTCCTGGTGCTGACCATTTATACCTACTAGACTGGATTTGTTTATGGATTTGAGCTTGATTATGGATCCTGGACTTGCTGCACTGGTGGGCCTCTGTTGAGGGAGAGTCTGCCGCTGTGTTTTCTGTTTGCTTCTGGGTTGCCAGCTCTAAGTGAACAGAGGCATGGGATACCTTATATCAGCTGGTGGATAATCCTAATCAGAGGCCATCGCAGGTACCTGAACCTTACTTAGCTAGTTGGGCATCGTCAAGCCTAAACTGGAGTAATGTGTCTAAGGCAGGCCATGTGGCTCTTGAAAAAGTCCACTTGAAAAGGTGGTGCCTGAAGTTCCTACCAGCATTGGTGATTTCAGCCTTTAGCAGAGGAGGAACAGGTCTTTGCCCCATGCCTGCGATTAGGGGGCTGTTTGATATTGTTGGCCCTACCAATCTCAATAAATCTAATTTCTTTAAAATTCCTACTAATCGTTTTCTCTCTGCAGGAACGTGGAACGTGAGGACATTACATAGAGATTATTCTCTTGATGCCCTCATGCAGGAATAACCTAGATATTCTAGGCTTGCAAGAGACCAGATGGACAGGTAAAGGTGAGATACTTAAAAATAACTTTAAATTTCTCTTTACAGGGAGGGAGGATGGAAAGCATCACCAAGGCGTGGGTCTGCTGCTCAGCAGACATGCTAGTGATGCTCTTCTAGGATATGAGTGCATTAATGAAAGGTTTCTTACAGCAAAATTTCAGACAAGCATTAAAGACTTGAATGTTATCTGCTGTTATGCCCCCACTGAGGATGCCGATGAGGATGAGAAGGATAGGTTTTATGAACAACTTCAGGATATTTTGAATTCTGCCAAGAAAGGAGATATTACCCTTGTTCTTGGTGACTTCAATGCCAAAGTTGGTACTGACTCTGACCTTTGGGGAGGGTGATAGGCCCTTTTGGTATTGGTAGCTGCAATGGCAATGGGCAACGTCTCCTACAGGTAAGTAAACTCAATGGATTCAGAATAACTAACACATATTACAAACACCGCGACATACATAAATACACATGGGTTTCACCTGATGGGCTGCATAGGAATATGATTGATTATATATTAATTAACAGCAAATGGGCTAGTTCTGTTAGAAATACCAGGGCATATAGGGGAGCTGAAATTGGATCTGACCATTACCTTATTAAAAGTGTCTTGCAACTTAAACTTAAAAAGTGTTGTGCTATGGTTAAAAAATTTACTTTTAATACTGAAGCTCTGAAAGATCCAGTTATAGCCAAAGCTTACCATGATAGGTTACTTAGTCATTATGACAGTCGTGGTATGCTTACTACTGCAGTTGAGGAAGAATGGGATCATTTTAAACAGGCTTTTTTGGACACTAACAGTACTCTTTTAGGAAAAAAAGAGCAGAAGAGACAGAATTATCTGAGTGATAAGGCACTTGAGCTTATTTCGGAAAGAAAGAACTGCAGGAATATCCTTAATCAGTACCCTACTAGTCCTAATAGAAAGGATTACAGAGAGCTTAATAAACGTGTAAAGGATCAGTTAGCTACTGATAAGAATCTTTGGCTTGATGGTTTGGCTGACAAAGCTGAGGAAGCAGTTAGGCAGCACAACAGCAGAGAGCTGTACCAGAGAGTTAATGTTGTGTGTGGTAGAAAACGGACAGGCATACAAGGATTGAAGGATAAACAAGGTAAGGTTATAGAAGGTGAGGATTCTGTCATGGCTAGGTGGGCTGAGCATTTCAGTGATATTCTAAACAATGCGGTTAGTTCTACTCCCATTGTTTGTAATGATGATAGATGCATTGGCAGCTTTAATGTTGGCCCTATAACACAATCTGAAGTTATTTTGGCTATCTCTAAACTTAAACTTCATAAATCCCCAGGGGTAGATGAAATTACTACAGAAATGCTCAGAGCTGGGAATGTTTCGGTTACCACTTGGATGACTGAAATTTTGAATAACTTTTATGATAAAGGCATGGTTCCTAAAGATTTTACCAGAGCTATTATTATCCCTATTTTCAAAAAAGGTGATCGCAGTTCTTGTGATAACTATAGGGGCATCAGCCTACTCTCTGTTCCAGGTAAAGTTCTTTCCATGATTGTGCTTAATAGAATTAAGAATCTGGTTGACAGGCAATTGCGTGATGAGCAATGTGGATTCAGAAGTGGTAGGGGATGTGTAGATCAGATATTTTCACTTAGGCAGATGCTTGAGAAATGTTTAGAGTTTCAGAAACCTTTGGTTGCTAGCTTTGTTGATTTCAAAAAGGCTTTCGACTCTATTGATCGTCAAATTTTGTGGTTGATTGTGAAATCATATGGTATACCAGACAAGTTAGTTAACATAATGAAATCTCTCTATAATAACACTGAGTCATGTGTGAGAGTTGGTAAGTCTTGTAGCAATTGGTTTAGCATTACTTCTGGTGTTCGACAAGGGTGCATTTTGTCTCCTTTTCTCTTTAGTTGGTTGTTGATAATGTTATGCGAAATTCACTTCAAGGGAAAGATTTTGGCCTTAAATGGGCTGGAGATATGAAAATTTCTGATTTAGATTATGCTGATGATTTAGCCCTTTTGGCAAATGATGTCGATGAGATGAACTCTTTCATTCGAGCTGTTGATGAGACTGGTAGTAGAGTAGGTTTGGTTATAAACAGAGAGAAAACTAAAGTGATGAAAATTTAGTCAGGTAGGCTGTGATTCAGTTAATCTGAATGGTTGCAGTCTTGAGCAGGTGTCACAGTTTAATTACCTTGGGAGCTATGTAACTGATACTGGTGATGTGCGGCATGAGATTAACAGACGAATAGGTATTGCTGCCGGGACTTTTAAGAATCTATGGAGATTGTGGAGAAATAGGCGTATACACCTAAAGACTAAAATTAGACTGTATAATAGTTTGGTTCTTTCTAGGGTTAGTTATGGTAGTGAAACTTGGACGCTATGTAAACAAGATAACAGGAAACTGGATGCTTTTGATTCTAGATGCTTACGCAGTATCTTGGGTATTAGGTGGTTTAACTTTGTAACTAATGATGAGGTTAGGGCAAAGGAGTCTGCAACCTCCTTTAAGCAGCATATTGTGCAGAGAGAGACTCCGCTGGTTTGGCCATGTTGCCCGTATGGATAATTATAGATTGGCGAATAGGGTTATGAACAGTGTGCCTAGAGGCCTCAGAAGGAGGGGGAGACCTAGGATGCGGTGGGCAGACAATGTCAAACAGGACCTTGTTAGAATTGGTGTGCAGTGGCCGGATGCAGCAGATGTAGCTCAGGACAGATATGCTTGGAGAATTAAACTGCGTGGTCTGGTTGGACCTCCGTAGCCCATGGCTGCTTGAGGATGATGATGATGATGATGATGATGAATTTCCTAATTATTTCTTTAAAAACTGTCGCGTTTTACAATTATTCCTTTTAAAAAACTGTTACGTTTCACAATTTTTCCTTTTAAAAACTGTTGCATTTCACAATTATTCCTTTTAAAAACTGTTGCGTTTCACAATTATCTTTTTTAAAAAACAGTTGAGTTTCCCAATTATTCCTCTTAAAAACTGTTGTGTTTCCCAATTATTCCTTTCAAAACCAGTTGAGTTTCCCAATTATTCCATTTAAAAACTCTTGCGTTTCACAATTATTTCTTTTAAAAATAGTTGCTTTTCTTAATTATTCCTTTTAAAAATACTTGCATTTCTCAATTATTCCTTTTAAAATCGGTTGCCTTTCACAATTATTCCCTTTAAAACTAGATGCGTTTCTCAATTATTCCTTTTGAAATCAGTTGCGCGTCCCAATTATTCCGTTTAAAAACAGTTGCGTTTCCTAATTATTCTTTTTAAAAAGAGTTGCGCTTCCCAATTTTTTCTGTTAAAAACAGTTGCGTTTCACAATTATTCCTTTTAAAAAACTGTTACGTTTCACAATTTTTCCTTTTAAAAACTGTTGCGTTTCACAATTATTCCTTTTAAAAATTGTTGAGTTTCACAATTATTCCTTTTAAAAACAGTCGAGTTTCCCAAATATTCCTTTTAAAAACTCTTGCGTTTCTCAATTATTCCTTTTAAAAACTGTTGCGTTTCACAATTTTTCTTTTTAAAAACAGTTGCGTTTCGCAATTATTTCTTCTAAAAACTGTTGTGTTTCACAATTATTCCTTTTAAAAACAGCAGAGTTTTCCAATTATTCCTTTTAAACTGTTACGTTTCACAATTATTCCTTTAAAAACAGTTTCTTTTCTCAATTATTCCTTTAAAAACAATTGCGTTTCACAATTATTCCTTTTAAAAACAGTTACATTTCTCAATTATTCCTTTTAAAATCAGTTGCGTTTCCCAATTATTCCGTTTAAAAACATTTGCGTTTCGCAATTATTCCTTTTTGAAAACTGTTTCGTTTCACAATTATTCCTTTTAAAAACAGTTGCGTTTCTCAATTATTCTTTTTAAAATCAGTTGGCTTTCCCAATTATTATTTTTAAAAACAATTGCGTTTCACAATTATTCCTTTTAAAAACTGTGACGTTTCACAATTATTCCTTTTAAAAACTGTGACGTTTCACAATTATCCCTTTTAAAAATTGTTGCGTTTCACAATTATTCCTTTTAAAAACTGTTTCGTTTCGCAATTATTCCTTTTAAAAACAGTTGCGTTTCGCAATTATTCCTTTTAAAAACAGTTGAGTTTCCCAATTATTCCTTTTAAAACTGTTGCGTTTTATAATTATTCCTTTTAAAAACAGTTACTTTTCCCACCCATTTTTGGGTAAAAGGAGGAAATTTGTTGCAAATGCAAACATTTACTTTGACATTCTACCATCAAATTTCAAATTTCTAGCATAAATACATCGCTTACAATATTCGTTTAAAAGTTTGCAATTTTTAAATCTTTCCACCGTTGAAGGGCAGTATTTAAACTTTTGGAAGATTGGAAAATTTCTAGCATAAATGCATCGTTTGCAATATTCGTTTAAGACTATTGATTTTTTTCTTCAACTTCCCACCGTTAGGTGGTGCAATTATAGCTTTTGATGGATTCGAAAAGTGAGAATCGTAATATTTCATCAATGTCTATCCAAGCAAAAAAAAACTATTTTTCTCTAAATATGGAAAGTTCACTGTCTACTAATGGATCGACAGATTAACAGATTACAAATTGCACACATTACTCTTTTTCGAAAACGAGATGAAAAGAGAAAAAATGTCATTTTGGAAGTGGAAAAAAGAATCATAACATGGACATCAGAAGATGACACAAACGATTTAATTTCAGCATGTCAAAGGGATAGAAATTCAACTATTAGTTGAAGCGGATCATACAAATTAACCGAAAGAAATATCTTACAAGCTTTGAAGGTAGTCATAGCATATGGGTAACTAACGGCAAGTAAGTGAAGTGAAAGGCACGCATAAATTTTTAAGTTGTTGTTGTAAATATTATCTTGCAAAATATGTGGTAATTTTGCAGAATAATAATAATGCATTCCAATTAGAAAGAGAAAAAAAAATGAGTTCTCGTATCACTTGGTGAGCAAAAGAAATGTCCTGTTTAAAGAAATGTCATCAATCGTCAAGTAAAAAAAAAAGCAAGGTAATGCGTAATAATGTTCTTGCAAAAATAGAGCAATTTTATTTTTACTTTATTTACATTATATTTTAGTGCAATACATCATGTCGTTGGCCTACAGCCATCGCTTCTATACGCAGCTAACTTAATAAGTAACTAACGAAAATCTCACCCAATTTCAATAGATCTTATCCTTTTGTATCTCGAAAAACCCTTCAAAAGAGAAAGCTTTCTATGTTTGTTGCTTCGAACAAAGTGTTGGCGTCAGTCCAAAGTCAATTTTGCGAAATCGGCTTAATGTAAGGCTGAGAAAACGAAGTCCTTCGGGTTGCAAAGAAGCTCATATTAAGGATATAAACGATTGTTGACTGCTTTATATTAAAGCGATATCTTTAACTCAGAACACTTAAAATTCATATTTGTTGAAAATGAAACTCCGGAACATTGTGTATGGACAAAGGATTCTCTAAGTTGATTGAGCCACCAATCCTCCAGTCTGAATAATAATATATTGTGGGTTGAAAAGGACAAAAGCGAACTGGGACCTTATAATGTGAATTTCCATAATATGACCTATCGTACCCGTCTCGCGAATTCTAGGAATTTATTTTACTGCTACAAGTTACGAATATTTGGAACTTATTATCGATAATTAAAAGGTCCATTGTTCATGCCAATAGAACGAAATGATCATGTTTCTAGGTCATAAACATATTCTTCAATATTTATTTCAGTATTCATTTAATAATTGAGACTTTTGCTTACTAGTCTCCACTTCACTTGCATCTGACAAATTTTCATTTTTGAGTCTTCTGAAATGAAATGAGTATTCTTCGCCAGAAACGTTTCCAGACATGCCCGGATCCGAAATAAAAAATAAACGGTGGGGGGATGGCAGGTGACGCAATCCAGCTGGAGGAGAGAAAAAGGGGAGACGAGAGACTTAATTTCCATTGCAATATAATCATAAAAATTAAAAATATTTCCTGAAAAATGCATGACATATGCACACGTTTAATAATTTTTTGCTTCTACTAATAATTGAATCTTAGGATTCTTAGGAATTAAGAATCATAGAATTCTCAAAGGGGGAAGTCATTCATTATCCCTTAGATCTACACCCTGTTTACAACAATAAACCAGATGAAACTAAATATTTCACTTTATACGTAGCACAATATCCTATATTCAGGGCAGGATCTGGGGGAGAAGAGGGTCTACCCCCAACTTAAAAACATCAGTAAGGGCAATCGAGGCAAAATATTTGTTAAACTTAAGTATATTTCCTGCATTTGTAAAGAAAATTATTAACGACTTATAAAACGGAGGGGGGAAATGTTATACTGCAATGGAAATCCAGTCTCTCCCCCTCCCCTCTCTTGCCTTTTTCCAGCTGGATTCAGTTTCTTGCCCCTTTTATTTTATTCTGGGTCTGAGCCTTTCTGAATCCATGAGTAGACAATTGATTCCGACAATTAAAACAGTTTTATCGCAAAGTACATGACACTGCTCTGTTTTCCGTGAGTTATAAGATGTGTTTCCTTTGTTTTTTCAACTTTTCCCCATTAATGTTTAAAAAATCCAAAATCTGAACAAGAATCAGGTGTTTCATGTCAAAATCAGGTGTTTCTTCTCAAAACAACAGTCCATGAAAATTATATCGTATCTTGAAGATGGAAAAAATGAAGTTCTCTCTGAGAATAAAGATCTCATTGGCATAAACTCAGTATCTTTGTATACAATGTTCAGATTTGCGTGTTTCGAGGTGGCATAAATGTGACCACTGCATCTAGATATGTAAACAAGCTTTAGTTTTAATAATGATGAAAAGGTTCTGAGCGAAACTTTTAAATTATTTACAATATGAACATTTTTATCATTCATTATTTATCGTATATGAGATATGATTAAAATACCTCAAGGCTGATCGTAGTGGAATTCGAACATCTCAAATGTATTATAATGGCTCCTACGAAAAGTTGCTAATCGATAATGATAGTAGTATATGATTTAAATGATACACCTTATATTTTTAAGGATATAAAAATATAAATTGAAAATTTTTAAAAATACCTATCTACGAGCCCTAAAACGTGGAAAATAAATCTAAATCATATCGGTGGTGCCATCGGTCACTCAGTTCTATTCACTTCAAAGGGAGATAGGGCACTGGCAATCTTGTCGAGTAGGTAAATCGGCGTGCTATCCTCCTTTGAAGTTAATACAAATTCAGTGACTGAATGCACCATCGTTGTGATTCAAGTTTATTTTCTCGTTTTAGGGCCCATATAGGGAGATAAGTATTTTTTAAAATTTTCAATTTTCAATTTTTTTTTGTTGTCGCGAAAAACTCCTACCTTCAAACACTTTGATTTATAACTCATAAATATCAAGCTCATTTAACCCCTTTTTGGAGTCATGTTTTAGGCATCCCATGACATTGGAGACATCACAAGCTTTAATTTGAGATACGACTAGTTAAAGTCGAAATTATTTGAGATACAACTAGTTACCGCGAAAATCCGCCCCCCCCCCATCCATTTCATAAGGAGGAAATAGTGGGGGGAAAATTCGAAATAGTTTACGACCGTCATTATACGACCTTTCGTTTGACACCTAACTGTAGGCAGTCGCGTTCGGAAGATAGAGCAGAACGACTTTCACATTTCCCGTTTTTAGGAGGGAAGAAAGCATGGGGGAAATATTTCTTGCCTATGATACTCCCTATGATACACACTTTCATTCTACACATAGCTCGTCACTTTCTGCACTCGCGTTCAGGAGGTATAGATGAACAATCACTTTCAAATTTCTCACCTTTTAGAGGGAGGAAGAAAGCATGGGGGTCATTTTTCGCAGCCTACGGCACTTCCCGTGTCACAAGCTTTCATTTGGCCCATAAATAATTAAGTTTCACTATCACGTTCGAAAGATATGGTGGAACAATGTTTTGTCAAATCCACAAACCGACCAACTGACGAATGTCAAGGCCAAAGCAATGAGAAATAGGTAACAATAAAAAGAAAAGGAGACATCTAGCGCCTGTTTGTGACATGCACAAAGTTCTTGAATTCAAAGAAACAATAACAGCCAATACGGTGCACAAACAACAATGCTGTAATGCAACTAAATATTTTACTATATTATATATAAAAAATTATACTGAGACTGATTACATTATAAAGAAGCTGTACTGAGTTACGTTACATGGAGCTATTTTCAGAGACCCTTAGAATATCAGATATAGTTTTCACACCCTACCGATCATGCTCCATCTAGTGTCCCTTTCGTGCAACTCTTTCTCTACAGCGTACCTTCAACTCTAGTGCTTCTGCAAAGTACTATCTTATCCAGTCGGTTCTATTCTTCTTCACAATCTTACCTTAATCCATCAAAAGGTCCCGGTCGACATTTATCCAGTTTACGTTTCATGAGTTCAAATGCGCAAAGGTCCATGGGCGAAGCATCCAGTGATTTCACGGGAATGCCTTCTTAATGGTATAGTATGGATTCCGGTTTCCGCTGCCATCCGTTGAAGATATGTGCTCCTGGACACGGAGGTATAATTCGAAACTTTGTCTTGATGCAACCAGACGGTGTTGACGTTCTTACCAAAGGAGGCAGGCAATTCATCCCTGTTATATTGGTTTCTGATCTAATAGAAGAGGGTTCTCACTTTGGCATTCTTTTCCGCCCTGTAGATTTGCAACTTCCGTTATAGCTGTAGCCAACAATGACTATGAAATATTTGGGAAAACCTTCAGTACATTATCTTTACCATCTATGATAGGCAATTTGATCGATTGGTCGGTGATATATTTACCGGGATTTGTTGCAGTTGTCTAGGTTGATTGCATCCATTGTGTAATGTGGCAGCATTTTCCACTTGTTGCTTGCCAGATGCGCTCATTCATCTTAGGGCAATTGCTACGCTGTGCAATTATATGGAAAGGAAGTAACTTGTAGATACTGAACTTATACGTACGCTGCAAGTGAATATTGCCTCGGATGGTATTGTGGACAGTCTACTGAGACATCTTCCGTGGCTTTGGCGACCGTTCTCTGGGTTTCATGATTTTGTCCACTGACCATTATGCTGATCTTCTTGATAGCATCGACCGCTTCCTGGGTCCCATCTCATGCCCCATCCGAAAACCTGTCGATCTTTGGTGGAATATAATTTTTATTTCACTATGATATAAATGTACAGTATTCTAATATAAATAACCTAAGAGCATAAACTCATCCAAATTACTTTAATGTTTTAACACAGAAACAAAATAATGACAATATTTTTTTAACCCATAACATATATAATTCTAAACGTCTTTAATGATATCTAATTTTCATTTTCACAAAAATATGCATATAATTCGTTCGAGCAAGAGTAGCGAATATGTGGATTCATTTCTCTCTGCAGATTATTTTTCTATGTGTGTGTAGACAAAAATATGAAACATTTATCATTTAGCTTCAAATATGAAAGTTGGACCCCAATGTCAGTTATATTTTGAAGAAGCTTCTTCCGTTTCCCTTTTTATCTCGAATAATCACATCAATTTCAATATCAATTTCTGATATCATGTGGTGAAGATTTAAATAACTTGAGGGTGCAAAATGATATAAATAGTGTTTGTGAAGTATTTCTTTTATTTGCCTTAGGAACCACGTATGTCATTTCTTCATTTCGTGAAATGTATTCGTTAATTTTTCGTTAAAACTCGGATTATGTTTAAAACGATTAAGCATAAGCTCTCACGGTTCGTGCTCACAAAACGATATCCGTATAATTATTGAGCAACACACACCGTGGCCACAATTTATTCGTCGTGTATATACGTCAGCGATGTATAGTTGCATATGAAATCAGCGCCATGTAATGTATATAATGTGAACCTCAGTATAATGTGATCAATCGTAATATTTTAAGGAATGTCATTTTTAATACTTTTTATTATTTTATAAACCATTTGTGCAAAACAACCGTTTTTGGGGTATAAAAGTAAAATATTATCTCTGAATACAAGTTCAAAAATCATTGATTTTGGATAATGCAGATATTATACGTGTGTGAGTAATCATTGTAGTGTGATAACTACTGTTATTTCACTCCGTAAATAAACAGATCAAAACGTTAAAAACTTTGGAAAATAAAACTAAGGTTTCATCAAAATCAATATAATCAAATTTCCTTACATGAGACAAATAATTGTCAATCCAATTCAAATGGACAAGTAATTATAGAAATGCACAGACACATAGAAGAATGCCAAAAGAGGCAAAAAAAAACAAAGACAGCGACTACATGTACATGAAAAAGACGCTGAAGCAAACGTGAAGCGTGTTTAAATGCACAATCAGAAGGAAGAAAACTTCAAAGAAAACGTAACTCAGATGTTAGTCTCTCTGTACAGTAGACTCATGGTACGGAACGAACGGTGGCACAAGCAAGTGTGCACGGAAAAAAAGACAAGTAGCACGACCCTTGTCTCGGAAAAGAAGTGGAAAAGCAGCAATCGTGCTTTCTGGCGGCCCTCAGAAATCGGAAGGGGAAGAGCGCAGAAGAAAACAGAAGAAAAATACAGGAAAGAAAAATGTGGCTGGCTCGACAGATTCGTCTCTACACACACGCAGAACCTGTCCATTAGGCGGCAGGAGACATACTCAGGAGCCGTTTCTATTGCTGGCAGCCCCAATCCAATAGACAGCAGGGGACTCTGTAAGAGACATAACCAAAAGGGATCCAATGCATTCAGTGGTCCGGGATACAATCTGGGAGATAACGAACCGCGGTAGAAGTCGCTGAAGAGCCGTCAAGAAACTCCACTTCTCTTTTTCGGTATCACAGCTTCCTTTTCATCGGACGAGCAAAGTCCTTTACACCTGGTATTTAGCTCTTAATTTGGGGAAAGGACTATCGATATTCCACCGTATACTAAAGGAGAAGTTTCGAAAGATAACATGTGCTTTAGAGAAAAAAAAATAGTTCAGCTTTCATTCTCTGGAATATATATTTATCGTTTAAATGATACTTTTTTTGCTTTTTGCGCTATTAAACATTTTCTGAAAGCTTCGTAGGGAGAAGCCGATTAAGTTAACAGAATAGTTATTATTAGTATTATATTATTCGATTAAGCTGGTTATAGCAATGTTTATTGGATTGTTAATTCTAAGAAGTTTATGAAAGTCTTATATGTTTCTGAACATTTGATAAGCTAGGAAATGAGAAATATACAAAGCAATACCTTTTCTTCATAAAAGGATTCATGGGCAATATGTAACGCATAATATATCAGAGGTATGGAGACTAAGGCTCCCTAGATTGCTTTAAACCATTAATTAGTATTTTATACAGTAGAATTTATTGCATTTTGCCAATTTTTCCAGTACCAGATTTTTTCGAATTAATTTCTTAGTTAATTGCATTTGTTTCCCAAACGCATCACTTAATATATACATACATAACTAAGATATTTTTAACCTCTGTTTTACTAAATAACATTTTTTTTTTCATATTTAGTCGTAGAAAATAATCTCGGCATCACGAAATCTCACTTTTTATAATCTAACTAAATTGTGCTTTCTTTACCTGCGCAATCAGGTTTACGTAGTTTTATCTCACAAATGTTTTCCACATTTTCACGGTAGATATATCAGGTGAGCTCCTAGAATATTCGAAACATTTAATATTATTCTCTGTTAGAGAATTCTTTACCTATGGAGCAAGATCTTGTTCAGAGATGCCGTTCTATCAAGGTAGTGCCTTTTCAATGGAAAGGAATATTTATTTTTATTAAGATGTCAATATATTTGTGACTATTCATCATACCATTGCAATGAAAAAAATGTTTTCTGGAGCACGAGAAACTTTGAAAAAACATTTGTTTTTCGGAATGTTTAGTATTAGAAATGCTACGGCATCTTTGTTTTGACACTTTCTCGGTTTACATACAGTATCTTTGTTTTGACACTTTCTCGGTTTACATACAGTATCTTTGTTTAGCACTGAAAATTGGCTCTTATCATTAAAATATTTTTACCCACTTTGTATTGAGCAAAACACATTATTTATTAAAACAAAATCTAACCTTTCTTCTCTTCGCTGTTGTGTATAGAGTAACTTCTTGATCCGCTTTCTTTTCATCAACCTTCAGTGAGGTGGCCAACAAACTGTTAAGGAAGAAACACTGACACCTTCCTTGCCATTTCCTTTTCCAGAAAATCATTTATTTTCGTTGGATATATTTTTGATCTTCCTTATCAAAACTGCATCGTATCTCTTGGTTGCCTTTCGCTTTCGTTCCTGCTTGCTTTTTATTTTCTTGGTTACACAGTATGTGTTTGTTTTGTAGGATCAGTTCATTTCTTACTCTTATGCAAGCAATGTGTTTTTTCGATCATATTTGTAATGTCAGGCAAGTAATACTTCTTGACATTGTCCTCGGAGTATATCCTTTTATTTTACTTGTTTATAATGTTGTTCAGAATGCGAAAGATTTTGTTTTAGTTAAGAGCACGGGTACTAGTTAAATGACGCAAATTTTAAGTCACGTGATGAAACAATTCTATTCTCGAATTCTTTTTCTTTCTTTTTTTTTTCAAATTTAATCTATTAATCGCTAATCCTTTCAAAACAACACGTTTATGTTTTTCGCTTTAACTGGCACAATACCATTGCTGTCTGCTATTATTGTCATATGTAATTTCTCCAATTATTAGTTGATTTGAAAAAAAATGTATTGCTGGTGACAGTAATTTGCTCATAGGGAGGGATTGTCTTAGTCGTTAGGGCACCAAACTCCTAACCTGATGGGTCGAGTCCCAACTGTACTTGCGTTGATATGTATCTCCCCTAATCTCCTTTCTACCGTGTATTGCCCTGTGTGCAGCAGAGTCATAACCTGTGCTGGTTAAAAAACTTGCTGAGCGGCCTAAACGTAAACTGTCCTCCCGCCTTCTAACAGATTTCAAGTAGATTCCCTACCCCAGCCTTCTTTGAGCACTTGGGGTCAATCTGCTTTGGCTATTTATCCCACTGTGTGCAAAAAAAAAAGCTTCGCCAAAGTACCTCAAGTACTTTGTACACGAAATTATCACAATAGAAAATCGTTTTAAAAACTATAAGTGGCTTTTCTCCTATCACCTAGAAAACTCAGTTATTTTGCAGGCGATGTTTTAAACATAACTTTTTTTTTATAAATATAATTTGCTGGTACTTAGAATTAAAGGATAATATCGCATCTCGAGAGTATGTAAGAGAATGCATGAAATGTACACGCACAATATTAATGAAGAAGAATGAAGCCATTTACATTTTACCGAGGCGACACCGATCATGCAAAACAGAGCTGCTGTAAAACAGCGCGTGGCAGCAGCACCACTCATCTCCGTTTTAGCCAGTAGTCTGGCTTTGAGTTGGATAACAATTTGATTTCACCACGTCAGAGGGACGACAAATGAATGGTAACCATGAATTCAATACCTATGGAATAGCCTAACTAGTGTGAAATGACACTTAATTTTGAAATAATGTAAAAGTCCAAAATCGTTTAATAAAAAAGTTAATAAAATTAAATTATTAATTAATTTAGTTTTAATTAAAATTTTAATAAAATTAAATTATTAATTAATATGATTAAAATGCTCATTAAATTTAGTGATTTTTTTTCGTAAGAAAGGAATTTACAAACTGATGACTTTTTTTCTTAGAAAGAAACTTTGAATTACGAAGTTGAAGTTCGGTGCACTATTTTGTAATAGTCTACGTGGGTATCGAGTAAAATTGTCTTGAGCAAGGTGGGATCCGAACCCTACACCTCCTGATGACATGCTAGTAGTTCTGACCTCTGAGATAATCAATTATTTTTTATCGTTGATGTTAATCTCGTCATCATTGAATCAATAGCTAGAGCTGCCTTAAAACTTCAAGTTAAGAATCCGTTACTACAGCTCTTCTAGGCACGTGTCTATGACCTTCATTTGACCGCGTGTTTTAAATATATGAATAATACTTAATTTCCATGCGCATTTCATAAATATCTGTAGTACCTTCACCTATGTTTGCGTTATGAGTTAACATTAGCAATATTTTTTTTACAGCAGTTTTTTTGTTACAAAGTTTAGTACACAATTATGTTGTAAGTCAACCTGGAGATGGAAGAAAATTGTCTTGAGCAGGATGGAATCATAATGCAAGACCTCTTGATCACATGTCATGTGCTCTGCTTTTAATTGGCAGCATACGTTTCGTCGTTTATAACACTGTTCTACAAGGGAAAATGTTCTTTGGTTAATTGATGTGTTCCTAAGTATTTTGGTGTGGGAAATTGAAATCTGAGATCAGAATTATCCTATCAGGGCTAGTTTTAGAGTTATGGAGATATAACACATCAATTTCATACATAATACTTGGGGAATGAAAATTCCGGAAATTTTACATCAAAAAAGTTGACAGCACTGACATGTTTGCAATAATTTATATTCACATGTTGGTAACAATGTTATTCTATTCATGTTTAGCTTAGGGGTTCTCAACGTGGGTTACGATCTATTCATGACCCACAAAATTGAAGTCTCTTTATAGATGCATCCAAAACTATCTTGAAGGCAGTTTTACTATATAATGGTAATTTAATGCCTTCTGTTCCAGTTGTAATGCTAGTATGGCAAAATAATCGTATCAGTGTGTAGATATAATGCTCAAATCCATTAAAATGTACGGATTTCAAGTAGACAATATGTGGGGATTTGAAAATCATTGCCACGATAATGGAAATGCAACAAGGGAACACAATTTTTTTTTGTTTCTTTGTGAATGATACAGTCGTGACAGAGCATTCCATTACATGAAGAAAACTTGGCCAATACGTAATTGGAAAGTGGGAGATAAAAATTTACAGAAGCAGAGACTTATAGCTTATGAAGACGTGATCCTTCCTTCCCTTCATATAAAACTGGGACTTATGAAGCAGTTTGTCAAGGCAGTGGATAAATATGTTAGAGGATTTGTCTACCTAACAACAAAATACTCCTCCCCCCACGTCTTTCTGAAGTAAAGATAAAAAAAGGGCTGCGTTTGCTGGCCCTCAAATATGACAGTTGAAGAAAGATGCGAAATTTGACGAATCGCTAACAGATAAAGAGAAACTTCCTTGGACATGTTTTAAGAAAGTTACTGACAATTTTCTTGGGAAAAAGAGGTCTAAAGATTATAAAGAAATAGTAAACCAGGTGCTACATGCATATCGGGATTTAGGATGTAACATGTCTTTGAAAGTGCACTTCCTGCATTCCCATCTGGACTACTTTCCGGAAAGCTCCAGTGACGTCTCCTCTGAACACGGTGAGAGGTTTCACAAAGATATTTCGACAATTGAAAAGCGATATGAAGGGAAGTGGATGCCTACAATGTTAGCTGATTTTTGTTGGAATCTCAAAAGAGACAGCACAGATAAACATAAAAGAAAAAGATGATTTACGTTTGGTTGTTTTTCTTATTTAATTATTTTATATTCAATTTTTTTCTGTATAATATTCTGTAAATTTTTTGTATGAATCTTTAATCATTTTAATAATAAGGAAGCTAAGAATAATGTATTGTTCCTCTATTATTAGTCATTGTAAATCTAGGAATAAATGAAAAATTAAAAATTGTCTAACTCGAAAATTATCTCTGATAGAAAACATCTAAGCACAGATCTGAAGTCTGCACTAAAAACCTTTAAGAATCACACAACTCTTACTTCGAAAAAGAAAATTCTTTTTGTAGAACAGTGTAATTTGCCTAAGGGTGCGGCAACAGATTATTAGGTAGGTTTATATAATAATTTGTCAATTCAGTTTAAAAGAAATGTTACATGTTTTCCTGAGTGAGCGCTGCTACTATATAGAAAACCCTACGTTGCAGACAGAACAAATTAATGCTGAAATCAAACGTCTATATCCAAAGATGCCATGACAATCAATTAGGCAAGTTTACTAATTGCTTTAATAATGGGCTTGCTATATGTCAACAAAAAAAGGTTGAGATTAAGAATGATCTAACCTAGTATTGCTTGTCGGATCGAATGAAGAAACATAAAGCTTAATATTAAAAAAAAATCTTGATTAAAAGAAATTTTGGTTTTAGCAATGATTTGATAAAACGCAAAAATGAACCAAGCACTCGCCATGTGATGGCTACAGATATATATTACAAAGGTTATCCTTCAGCGATGACCTTGTAGTTTCTATTTATTATTGTATAAATATATCATGACTCACATTAAAAATTTTTTCAAGACCATTGTGAAGAAGCCAATTATAATATTGTAGCGTCAATCTAAGTCATAAACATTTAAAGAAGGTTTGGTAGTTAAAATTTTGAAGATTTATTTGCACTTTTGAATGCTTATAGATTGAAAACTTCTGGACTGAAAATCAAAATAAATTGGTTTTCTGTTTACGTATGAGTGCTACTAATATACCAAATTTCATCATAATCTGGGAGCTGATTTCTTATGCAATCACCCATTTGTATCTTCAGTTTAACATATTGAAATATTTAGCCCATGCCACCAATGATATTCGAATGGAAGAACAGCAATCAGTGTTCCTTCAAACCGTTGAGACACTGTTCACCATAGATGAGCCCGAGCTCGGGCAAGATTTTCAACATTTCTTGCAATTGTGAAAAAAATAGGTGAAAAGGTGTAATATTTTTGATTATAATTTAAACCTTATTATAGTCTTTCACAATTAAAAATACAAAATATAAAACATTTAAAACATACCTATCTTCTTATATGGCCCTAAAAAGTAGGAAATAAACTAAAGCATTTCGATGGTGTAATCATTCACTGATTTCGTATTCACTTCAAATGAAGATAGGAAGACAGTAATCTTGCTGAGTACGTAAATAGGCGCCCTATCTTCCTTTTGAAGTGAATACGAACTCAGTGAATGATTGCACCATCGATATGCTTTAAGTTTATTTTAAACTTTTTTGGGCCCTAGGGGAAGATAGGTATATGTTCTTATTATTTATTTACATTTTTCCCATAAAAACACCTACCTAAAAAAACTTTCATTTGATATATGACTCATAAACATCGACTAAATTCTCCTCCCCTTTTGGAGTCATGTTTGAGGTAGCTCATGACGTAGGAGACATCACAAGTGTTAATTTGAGATACGACTCGTTAAAGTCGAAACCACGAAATCCGCACTCTCTCCCTTTTATGGGGGGGAAGAGTGAGGACAAAATTCGAAATAGTTGATGACAGTCATTATATGATCTTTCATTTGACATCTAACTAGTAACTGTAGGCCCTCGCGTTCGGAAGATATAGTAGAACGACTTTCATATTTCTCGATTTGTATGAGGGAAGAAAGCATGGGGAGGATCGATTTTTTATAGCCTATGACAATCCCCGCATCACGCGCCTTCTTTTGACACATATTTTGTTACTTTCAGCACTCGCTTTCGGTAGCTATAGTAGAACGATTTTCACATTTTCAGTATTTTATGGGGAAGAAAGTATGGTGGGTCAATTTTTCATAGCCTATGACATTCCCCGTATCAGAATCTTTCATTTGACGTATAGTTTGTTACGTTCGGCTTTCGCGTTCTGGAGATATAGCAGAACAATTGCTTTCATATTTTTGCCTTTTTAAGGATAGGAAATCATGGGGGGGGGACTTTTTTGTTGCCTATGATACTCCCCGCAACACAAGCTTTCATTTGATACAATGAATCACGAAGCTTCTCCATCGCGTTCGAAAGATATAGTGGATCGATTTTTTTATCAAATCCACAACCGACAAACTAACAAACCGAGAAATGTCAAAGCGGAAAGCAACAGAAACATAGGCAATAATAAGAACCATGCGCCCTTTTATTATATTTTTTACATATACCCTATTTTTAGCAAGTGAACGGCTCCTTGTGTTAACACTGATATTACCTACGAACTTTAAATTTATATCAGTATTAGTAATATTTTACGTTCCAAATAGCATTAACATTTTAATTTTCCCATAATATGATTCAATTTCTGTACATATGTCTTATTATGAACCAAAGTAATTCTCCCAAATCGGGTTGGGGAGGGAGCGGGGCATCCGGCTCAATGCTTTGAGAGCGGGATTGAAAAATGGAGCCCACCTCATCTTTACTGCTTACCCTACGAACCATTAAATCATAAACGTTGAATACAAAAACAAAACTATGAAAGCAAATAGAACTGAAATAGAAAATCAAAACTATGAAAACAAATAGAACTGAAATAGAAAACCATAACTATAACAAATGGAATTTTGTTTTGGAGTCATATTTCTATTTCCACGTGTACGCAAAAATGCAAATGTTGCTTCCTGGATGATTCAATAGTTTCGCGGTGGTTCGCATTGAAGCTGAAGCAGCCGGAGTCAAATATCAAATCCAGAGTATTGGCAAGGATACTATCGTGTATTATGCGTGATCAAAACTGTATACGCCAAAGGAATCTCCTAGGTTTTCGCCTAATTGGAAAAAAATTATAATACCCGGTGACGACACTTTTCAATCGATAGAGTTTAAAAAATGATCATTCGCGGAAAGAAAACTTAGCTTTTTTTGAATGCTTGGCTTAGAAATGATTAGCAAATGATTAAATAGTTTTTAAAATATGTGCATATTAAAGTATACTTACTTACAGCATATTTATTAAAGCAGTTCTATAAATGACTGTTTCCGTGGCAAAAGTTTTCAGTTTTAAATTTTGATTGCGGTGGAATAGAAAGGAATTGAAAATTTATGTTCATTTATAAATAATATTTCTGCATGAACAATATTATTTTCCTTCCTGTCTGTATATCACTTGATTAAAATCAGTTACTGAACTAAAAACGATTAGTACATTTACCAGTATGCATTTGTTATACAAATTAATCCTAATTTAATACACGGATCTTAAAAGTAGGAATTGATTCACTCCAGTGAAAATTTCCCAAATTTCAACTGTGTTAAAGCTACTGACTTTCGAGCCTACTGACTAAACTCGAAAAATACATGAACCTAACCTGTTGTTCTAATTTAGTGATTTGGCTATACTGACAAACAACAAACTGCAAAAACAAGAAACATTTATCTCCATAAAAATTTTTCAACCTACGTATTTTCAAAATAAAATGATTTCAACGCATTGAAATCAAACATTTCTCGTTTCATCATCGGTTAGGCCCAGAAACTTACACAGTGCCGGATATGGTCAGAAGGGTAAAATTAAGGTAAAAAAAATCTGGTCAGAAAGGTAAAAGTAGGAAGCAAAAAATATTTAAATTATGCATAATTCATGCATTTTTGAAGAATGTTTTAAAAATATATAATTTGGTGGAAGAAATGTTATACTTCAATGAAAATCCAGTCTCTCTCCCACTCCCCATTTTACTTTCTCTTGCTCGATAGAGTTTCTCTTCGACTTTTTCTCTCCTCGCTTGAGGTACTCGAAGTCCCTTATTTTCCCCCTCCTTATTATTTCTAGATCCGGGTCTGTTACGCCTTATTGTATCATAATGTATGCTCCAAAAGAGTAATTATCACACCATTACAGAATGTAAAAAAGAAATCCATGATCCACAGTCATTAAAAATGTTGCTTGGGACAATGCTTATAAATTCCGTTCCTTACCAAAATATTCACACTCAGGCAAAAATGCAATGATATTTAACCATTAAAAACAATAAAAATGTTGATGAAAAATTAATTAAACCTGAATTAAAAAGTAGTTGTGCATAATGCAATCAAAAAAGTAAACCAAAACCAATTTTTCCCTTTCCGCATAAGCAAAAAAATAATATATGTATTTGTTTGCTTATTTAAATAGTGTAAATTTGAATAAAACGTCAGAAAACAGAGAATTTATGAAGTTACCAAGAGTGTTCTTCACTTGGAATGGATGTCAGATCCTGTACTTCAACAAAATTCACCCATTGCTCTTATTCTCGTGACGGGCATTGGGCAATCCAGACGCACCACTCACGTGGGGAACATCAATTCACATAAAAATAATTTCAGGATATTTTTCATAAACACGAAAACGCATCCTCTGAAAACTTAAGGGGAGGAAAAAGCCCATTTTAACAGCGATGACCGCAAAATGGCATGGCCTTGCGGTCACGTAGAATATTCTAGAAAAATGATCTGTCAGCTACACACCCTGTTATTGCTAAAGTAATGAGTTTCTTCGCGGTTTATTTCCAGCAGAGAACTATCCCTCTGCTGAACAGGAGCAGCTGCAAATGTAGGTGAATCTGTCGTGTAAATACAGCTATTGTATTTGCACAAAAAACGCATTTGCCTTAACAACAGCGCTTTGGTAAATCTTCTTAGGGAAAGAGAAAGTAAAACAGATGCTTCAGAAAGATACTACATGGCACTTAATACTGTGCTTGAATGTCCTCGTTAGTAACTTCTAGGAGGAATGTAACACAGCTTCAAGCTTATCCTATTCACGAGTATGTGCTTAATTAATAATTACTTTTATTAAATTAATTATGGCACTAATAAGATTTCAGACCAACACAATAGGTATTAACATTGTTATGTTGATATTCACGTTTAAATCGTAGTATTTTTAGTTAAATCGAGTTTGAAGTGTTTTTCAATACTGAATTTTCTAAAGCACATCCAGATAAGGATCACCTTATGACCTGCAACAAGACACGGATGTAGAAAAAAATGGGAAGGGAGTGGGGCTGGGGGGCAAGAAACACAATCGAGCTGGAAAAACGTAATGGAGGGAGGAGGGGGCCACGAGACTTGATTTACAATTCAGTACAACATTTCGCGCCCCGTTTTACAGCCCCTTTTTACCGTTACCTACCAAAATATTCTTGAAAAATACACGAAATAAAAATAAGTTTCATAATATTTTGCCTTTGTTACCAGTGGAGGATCGTGACTAAAATTTTGGTGGGGCATTTTGACTGCTCATGTAGCGCCCGGATGTATAAAAAAATATTGGGGATATGCCTGATATTGAATCGTGATATCGAATTGAACTGAATAGGACTGAAAAGACTTTTCGTAATGAATGTAATTATATTTTTTCAGTTAATCTCAAAATGTATTATTTAACAAAACCTTATGGGGAAAAACCTCCCCAAAAAAGGTTGAAAGATGTTCTTGTTACCTGATTGACTACAAAAAAAGGTTGAAAGATGTTCTTGTTACCTGATTGACTACAAAAAAATGTTGAAAGGTGTTCTTATGCAAGGGGGCAATGCCCCTCCCCCTTCAGAATGCTGGTGAAGGTAATAGACAAAAAAAAATTTAAACTTATATTTCATGCATTTTTCAATACATTTTATAAGACCAGTAAAAAGGAGGGTGATTTATTGCACTGCATTGGAATTCTAGTCTCTTGCTCCCTACTCCCTTTTAAAACTTTCCGGCTCGATTCCACCGCCCCCACCTACATTTTCTTCAGTTCTGGGCCTTCCTATATATACACCGAAGAGCCAAAACATTGTGACCAGCGCGTCTTTATTCAAATCGAACAACTGCAAGTAAACGACGGCGTGTGTGAAACGGTATAAATAACACCTGATACTGAGTCTGCTGATCAGTGTTTTCTTGTTCTTCAGATGCAAAAGGCAGTGTACTTAAGCGAGTTTGTTAAAGGCTAAATTACAATGGCCAGACGACTGGCCATTATAATTTTGGTCAAGCATTTCCGAGACGGCAAAGCTTGTCAGGTGCTCACAGTCAGCCATGGTTAGTACCTTCGAAAAGTGGTATGACGAGCGAAAAACCACGTACCGCCGGCAAGGTGTGGGGCCGACAATGGCTCATCGATGTTCGAGGCGAGTGAAGGCTATCCCATATGCTACGAGCCAACAGAAGGGATACTGTGGCGCAACTCGCCCGTAATTTGAATGCTGGTGACGGAAGTAATGTTGTGACGGAAGTCAAAACACATAGTACATCGAACCTTGCTGAAAATGGGGGTACGTAGCCACTGGACACTTCGAGTACCCACGCTAACCTCGTTTCACCATCGAAAGCGCTTACAATGGGGACACAAGCTTCAAAACTGGACCTTGCGTAATTGGATGAAGATCGTCTGATCCGATGAATATCGTTTCCTGTTGCACCATGTGGGCGGCCAGGTACGTGTATGTCGTTTATCTGCGGAAGTGTTGGCACCAGGATGCAGAGTGGGGCAAAACCAAGCCGGTGGAAGAAGTATAAGGCTTTCGGCAATGTTCTGCTAAGAAACTCTGGATCCAGTCATTCATGTGCAGGAAACTATGACGTCTATCACCTACCTAAATATCATTATTGACCAGGTACATCCTTTCAATGCAACGGTATTCTCATCTAATAGTGCCTTCTTTCAGCAGGATAATGCGCCATGCTGCACCACTCGGATTGTTCGAGAATGGTTCGTGGAATTGCCCACCCCTGCCAATTCCCCAGGAATTGACCCGTGGAATTGCCCTGACCTCCAAATCCAATCGAACATCTGTGGTTTGTGTTGGAACAGCATATCTGATCTGCGGCGGCTCAACCACGTAACTTACAAGATTTAAAATATCTGCTGGTAAAATGTTGGTACCAGATACTACAAGACATGTTTAAAAATCTGTTATGACCCCCCTAGAGTATTTTTAGGGCGGCGCAACTTTTAGGCCATGATGCGTTCGTTGCTGCAAAAATCAAGGCAAATTCCTGGACCCATAATCAAATTAACAGACATTTGCAATAATGAGAACTGAGATAATTTTTCAGTTAACAATAAAATACACATTTATTAACAAAATTACCTTCAAACATTCTACACATATGTGGTTCCCACTTAGGACAGATTCAACAATGCCTCTAGTATGGCCCTTTTCAATTAAGGTAACTTTGCAGGTTTATTACTCAACAGTCATTAATCAACAGTTCATGATGCAGAGCTACTTGCCCGTGACTCTAACAGTCCTTTACCGTTAAGACGGTTCCACTTTGGTACCGTGACGGCCGTTCACAGAAATACATTCGAATGCAAAAGAAAAGCGGAGCCAAATTCATTACAGTTCCCCCTAACCTCGGCAAATCAGGAATCTCTCGGGAAGGCGATCACTGGGCCGCTGCGCTCCAAGTTGCTGGGAGCCCGGGCTGTTTAGCGCTTCCCCTGCACATCCACTGTTCACACTTCGGGATTGTGCTGACTGGAGAGGACAATTGCTACCGACCACACAGCCCGGACGAGAAGAAGAGACTCACTATTTTCGCCCAAAATTCTCTTGACTTTTTTCGCTGGCCCTCCTTGTGGAGGTCACCTACGCTCATGCATGGCTGCACGGGATTGGCCAGAGTAGCCGAGGTGCGAATTTCAGCTCCTCTCCGGCCAATGTTGTTTACCAGGCATGTCACGTATTTCCTCTGCCATCTGGGGTTCCAGGCTCAATCTGGAATGTTTGGGGCCTGCGGCTGAGTTCCTCTTCGTTGAACTGGACACAAAAATGGAGGCAGTCGAAAATGTCACCATTAAAATGGAGCCTAACCTAATGTCGTCCCGAAGTCCATGAAGTCTTGGTCACGTAATAAAATTACGTGGGCATGACAAATCTTGTAGGGTGTACCATGCCTCGACAATACTTGTAAGGTATACCATGCTCGCTGGGTAAGAGATGGTCATAATATTTTGGCTCTTCGGTGTATATGTATTTTTCAACTCCATTCTAGTGGTATTTAAAAATAAACTATCCTGTAGAAATTACATCTAATATATAGGTTTACTAATTTTTTGATTCCGCTCCAATTATAAATACACTGCTGCTCATTAAAAGTGCAACACCAGGAAGAACTCATCCGATTGTTCCGAAATGTGCACGATGGGTATCCCATGAAAGAACATGTAAATGATTCAAAGCGCAGCACATACGCACATCATGTATGGCAGTAACGACCCCTGGAAGTGGTATGAGGAGATTACAAAGAGCCAGTGTAAAGCACTGGAATTGTGTTTGTTCCCAGTTCTTGCACACTAAAGGATCAAGTATGCCCCATCGAATAATATGGCATCTATACGACATGGTTTTCGACTGTGATCGAGGGAGAATTGTGAGATTACGGGAAGGCGGATTATCGTACTGAGACATCGGTGATCGTGTTGGACGGAATGCTGCCACAGTGACGAGAATATGGTGTCAGTGAGTAGAGGAGGAACTAACTCACCGAGTGAGGGATCTCAACGGTCCTTCCACACAAACAAACGAGAAGACAGACATCTTGCCATGATTGATGTGGCTGTACGATCATTAATAGCTATGGGCATCTTACGTGCGCATGGCTATTGATGATCGACCAGCCACATCAAACACTTTAGCTCAATAGTTACAGTGTGTGCACATCAGCCAGTGTCCGCAAGTATGGTTCGACGTCATCCGCAAGTATGGTTCGACGTCATCTGCAGCATCGGGGCCTCTTTGCTAGGCAACCATTGCTTCTGCTACCATTGACTCTACAACACAGGTGTATGAGACTGCAATGGTGCCAAGAATGTTGCGCATGGATGTGCGAATGGCATTGCCTGGTCTTTTCAGACGAATCCTCGCCTCAGTATACAGCACCAAGATGGACGAATCTGTATCTGGTAATATCTCGGCAACAGGCTCAGTGAGACATGTATGATGCAGCGCCATACAGATCTGGTCCCTGGTGTTATGGTATGGGGTGCTATTGGACTAGACTCACGCACTCGCCTCGTACGCATTACCTGTAATTTGAATAGCCAGCGTTACATCACTGAGGTGTTGGAGCCTGTGGTCCTACCTCATATCTTTAGGGGCTCTATGGTGCCATTTACCAACTAATGCCCGACTACATGTGTGCATCGTCCAAGAATTCCTGGATAGCCACCATGTGACACTTCTTCCTTGGCCTGCACATTCACCGGATCTGCCCCCAATTGAATATGTTATTTCAATAATTCTTTTCACATTCGTGAATTTGTTAAATCTTAATAATTAAGTTTATCTCAATAATTCTTTTCATATCCGTGAATTTGTGTTTCTGAGCATAGGGAGAAAGAACCTCTGGATATAAATCCATGATCTCACGACTACTAGCACACCATACACCAGCAGCAGTAACAACAGATGAACTTTGGCTATATATTGAAACTGCATGGACTGATATTCTCCAAACACACATCCGATGCCTCATCCTCTCAATGCCGGACAATGTAGCAGCTGTTATTGCAGCTCATGGTGGCTACACAAGATACTGATTTCTTTGTATTCCACAAGTTTAATCGAGTTGTATTTGTAATCATTTGATCCTTGTAACATAAGCTTTGTATTCACTAAATATGCCTTTGATATATCTTGTTTTTCTTAGTGTTGCACTTTTAATATATTTATTATTGTAAACTGAACTACTCGTCTTAAATTATCACTGAAAATGTTGTCTATTTTAGCTATATTAATTTATTTCATATGCTAATTTATTTTACAACGAATCGTAAAAGAAGTGATGTGGTAATAAAATTATTTATATAACAAAAGTGAAAAGAAAACTGAGATTGAACCGGAGACTTTCAAGTTATAATTAAAAATTATAATGCATACAGCCAACTCAGCTACATGTTCCTGATAAAGAACTTGTGTTAAAATATAATATTAGCATTCTCTTTTAGCAGATTTTTTGTAATAATGTTCAGCACATTTTTTATTTCCATATCTAATGTTGTTCCTAAATTCTTGATACGTAAGTATTCTTCCTCGGTAAAATAAAATGTTTATAACCCAGTTCAAACATATCTCATCAGGAAAGTTTAGGATTGCCGAGCCTGCCACAGTCAAATGAAGATATATGATAAGTAACACGATCTTTGATTTTTGGTTACTTTGATAAACTAAGCCAATCAAGTATCATGGGCCACTTCGAAATGGGAGAGTACCTGCTATAGTTCAGCGCTATTGTATTTCAGGGCATGCGTGTGTCAATGCTATAATATATAATGTTAAGATTCCAGATGGTGGCCGTTATGATATAATTCCCATTGACAATACGAAAACAGCCAACATAGTCTTTATTCAAAAAGTAAATGCTGTGATTGTATTTGTAACACGGCAAATAACGATTACAAAACGAATATAAAAATTATATTTTATTGATTAAGATATGGCAAATTATGAACATTAAATTTTAAATTCGTTTATTGATTTTTTTCGTGATTATGTTTGGTGGGGCAGTGCCTCAGGTGGCCTAATGGATGAGCCATCCTTCGAAGAAGGACCGTGGAACGTTAACCCATGGCCCCAGATGTCTATTAAGGATGGCTCGCCTTCGAAAAAGAATGCTAGCAAGGGTATAGACAAGGTGATGTCTATTTCCCTTAGTAGCATTCTGAAAGGTGGGTGATACCCTAGATCTTAATAAGTAGTGCCCCAGGTGTCTATTAAGGATGGCTCGCCTTCGAAGAAGAATGCTAGTAAGGGTATAGACAACGTAATGTATATTACCCTTACTAGCATTCTGAAAGGTGGGGGATCCCCTATATCGGCTCTGACTGCAACGATATTAGGCATTTTCGATTGAGGAATATAAATGATCTACGAAAAATGTAGCTCAATCCCGTTTTAAGTAATTTTTTGTTTCGTCACAGAATATTAGAAATTACACAATTACCTATACTGAGCCCGATAGAGCAATGTTAAAAGTTGTTTTTTATTGTAATTAAATCTTACAATGATTTGATAATTTATCTACACATGAAAACAAGTAGTGTAAGATCCTGAAATCTTGGAAAATACTGTTGGAAGCACTATTTCCTCTGAAGATTGAATCATTTTCAGTGCAGAAGCGTAGCAAACTAAGTAGACGCTGGATTCACTTCAGTTTTGAGATTTTATGGAAAATGAAAATAAAGTGCGTCTATCGGAAATAACTGCATCAAACACAAACGGTTTTGCCAATATTCATTACAGAGCACATATTTTTCATCATTTTACGTTAATTTAAATTATCTCTCAAACAGTTGCTTGTCATAGAGGTCTTAATAGAAGCCTGTACATGTACATGTAGTTTCGTAAGAAACGTGAGACATCAGCAGAAAGGCAGCGCAGATATTCACGCTTTAGCTGGGCTGAAGCATATTTACGATATCTACGACCTAAAATAGCCCCAGGAACGAATTTTTAGCTGTGTAGCATTGGTAGATCTAAATTTAACTTTTTACCTCGAAGCATCTGCTGAATCCAAAATACCGTAACGTTTACGAAATCTACAGCCGGAAACACCTCCAGACACCAATTTTCACTTTTTTTATCAGTCGTATATCAAAGTTTAATTTTATGTCACTTCCGCTCGACCTTGAGGGACACGTCGAAGATCGAATTTCTGATTTTCCTCGATATCTACGAAGCAAATTACCATAGGTACAAAATTTCAGACCTCTCCCATTTTTGCATCACAGAAGCAGCGTAATCCCCTGTCAGCAATCAGTCAATAACTCGCAATCATCTGTATAATTTAGACGTGTATGATGTTGTTAGATGATGTATTGATTGTTATTGTTACTATTTTGCCATCGTTGGTTTCCGCAGTTAGTTTGAAAAACAAAACACTTTCTTCGTTTTGTATTTTTTACACGTTCTTCATGGTCTTCTTATACTTCCTCAGACCGGATATTGGCCACTGACCCCATCTAAGTACCTCTTCCTAAGCGGAAATTTAATTATGGGCAATTTGGTCTAAATGGTAGGACATAATGAGCCCAAAACGGAGAACAATTTTTGGAAAAGAGACTCATTGGATAACCGTTACGAGTGGATTGGGACATCTCTCAAAATAACCTACCATGCTGCTTCCACATGCAGAACACACCATGTTTTATGCTCCATTCAACTGATGGTATCCATTGCAAACTGATCGAATGTCGCCTTGTGTTGCAGAGGGTAAATCGAAGACAATCAGTGAAAATCTCAAGACTGGTTATTTCATACAGAATCTTCAAGTTTCAGATTTTCCACTGTTAGAGATTTCCAAATAAAAAGTATTCATTCGTTTATTTAATTGACATGAAAATGAGTTATATTAAATGAAAATAGTGTTGTCCTTGTAAATTGCATTAACGAAGTTTAAAGATATGGATGGATTCGTAATGCAATAAAAACTGGTAAATTCGAAATTCAAGTGATAATAATAATTTCGAATTGCAGAATATCTGGTTAATGGAAATTCATGAAAACAATAGAACTATTTATTAAACAAAAGTACGAGGATAAAATACTAACCTTATAACGTGAGACCTACCTATAACGTGATATTAAATCCGATTCCAAAATATTTATTCTCAAAACTGAACCCAAAATATTTTTTCATTAATGGACAACAGAAATGTTAACGTTATTACTTTCTCTGAATGCTACATAAAAAAACTGATTTAATGTAGTCACCGATTTTACCTTACTTCACTTTGCTGAGAATTCCCTAGCGCAATGTGTTCCATGATGTCACCAAAATTTTCACTGTCACATCTCGAGTCTCTCACAACTATCGCAAGAGAATGTCCTAATCTGAAAATGCGTCTTTGTTAGAAGAGAGTGGCCTTAACGTTGTGTCATTATTCGACTCTTCCATTAACGTACTTGTTGATTGGTAGTGGTCACAAAGGCGTAACTTTTTAAAAACATATTTTTTCCATTTTTTTAAATTATATAAATATAAAATATAAACAAATACCGTCTCAAGCAGCTGCTTGCCACAGAGGTCTGACAAGAGCCTGTCAGTTTATACTCCATAGTAGGAAGTCTGTGAGGAAGGCGGAACCTCAGCACAAAAAACGGCACGACCATCCATGCTTTATCCGGAGCTTGAGCCCAGGTCCCTTAGATTAGTAGCCAAGCGCGCTAACCACTGGGCAGTCACGAATATTTCGTTATTATTAGCTCGAGGCTGGAAGTACCGGGGGTTTATTTATTTATTCACTTAATTTTTTTGTGGGGGAGGGGTGAGAATTTAGTTTTGGGAGGGTGGCGGAACTAAAGTTAAATTTTCCAAAGACAACTGTTTTGTATTTCAAAAAGTGGGGGGAGGGCTCAGTCGGTAACGCACCAGACTCGTAATCTGTAGTTCCCAGATTCGCGTCCCAGCTTAGTCAGCGTTGAGATTTAGCTCCGCAAAACTGCCCTCGGTTAGTAGGGAATACCGACGAGCTTGGGGAGACTACAGTCCGTTGGACGGAATGTTAAGCCGAGACCCCATGTGCAAGAGAGCCATAACCTATGAGCGTTAAAGAACACTCTGGATGGGCCTGACGGGAGGCTATCATCTATCTCCCAGCAGCTGTTTCAGTGAATCCCGTCCCCCAAGTTTCTTTGAACCTTCGGGGTCCTTGTGACTTGGCCATTTAGCCCATTGTATGCACAAAAGTGCCGCTCAGAGTTGAAACAACCCACTCTGGTTGTTTTTTTTTTTACAATTTGGAATAAAAGTATTTTGAATTATCCAGGTATTTGTATATAACATTTCAGTATTGTATCTTCAAATTTAAAAAGAATCGAATTTTGCGGATATTGCAATTAAAGAGTTCGAATTAACCTGTTGTTATTATTGTACAATGATTGATATGATTCTGCTTCTGAATATTGCTCTTAACGAACAACATGAATTAATAATACTTTAATTACATTTTGTTTCGCACTGTCACAGAGAAAAATTAGTGTTATAAAGTTCTGATAAACTTGAACTATGACCGCATTTATTTCACTAATGATTTTCAATTCTTATGTTGGTATCGCATAACCACAGAACATCATATCGCACTCTCCATGCTGCGTTAACGAGACTTTCGGATCTAAAGCCCGAGAACAATTAAATAGTTCCAGTACTGCCAGCAGTGTCCATAGTCCCTGGAGTAGCTCACAACTGACACAGCGAGTGCCACAAATGCACCACCAGTAGTACCTTCTCCACGCTCAAGTCACTTGGAAGAGACCACAGCACTGAGCACTGCTGTCATCAGACCCATCAAGAACTGAGTTAAGAAGCTTACCGCTTTAGGCCTGCCACTTGCAGTCTGGGGATTACTCTTGTAGCATGCAGGAGAATATTAAGTGCATCTATTCAAACTAACCGCTCTTTTCACTTGATCAGGAACAAGGAGATTAAATGAAAGTGCAAAATTAATAGAAGTCAAGGAACTGGAGGGACAACAGCTGAATATTAACTGTGGTTGCAAAGCCGCACAAGAGTTGTTGCTAATTCCAACTTTAATCACGAGGTCATCATTTCATTTTCTCTTTCGAAAGATGTTGTTTTAAAAATTAAAGAATTTTCGAAACTATGATTTCTATATAACATACATTTCATGTTAAGGTTTTTTCCTACCTCTTTTCTCTATTCTGAAAATTAAAACTCATCGATTTCGACAACTCTGGGATTTAATTTACATGTAAATTTTTCAAGTGTTTCGAGCAGTAAGAATTAATTAAAAACATTAACAGCTACTTATTTAGCAAATATTTAATCTCTACCAAACTGTCTAAGTGACACGAGGAAGATGGGTGTAGACGAAAAATTGTCTTGAGCCGGATGTCATTAGTAAGGTTGTGGAGTTAGGTCCCAGCCGGCTCAAGACATTTTTTTCTCTGCACCCATCTTTCTCCTGTTACTTAAACAGCTTAATAGTGATTAAATATTTGGAAATAAGTGATAATTTTGAATTCATTTTATCTAAATACAAGGTATTAGTTATATCAGAAGTGACGTAGGCAAGAAAAAACATTCGTCAGAAGGCTTTGGTCATATGCATATGGCTGGAACGGTTCTGAAGAATGGAGTCCCAAATTCATTCAAAAGACAGTGATTGACCCAGTGTAGTGTATAGAATAACAACAGCAGTAGAGAAGAGATTAGTAAGTAGCTCAGTGGCCAGAGCATCTGATATGTCATCAGGATATTTTAGGTTATGTGGCTACCCGGCTGAAGACCAAATGGACAGATAAAGGTCAGATACTCAAAAGTAATCTTAAATTTCTCTTTTCAGGGAGGGAAGAAGGAAAGCATCTGCAAAGCGTAAGTTTTCTCTTCAGCAGACAAGCTACCAATGCTCTTCTAGGATTCAGTGCATTAATTCAATAGACAGTGATTTTGTGACACGGTACGATTTTGAATTACTTTATGACCTGAGCGAAGTCTTATGGGGAGTTGATTGCACAGTCACCAGCTGTAAAAATTGTTTTAAATAATGGAGCATGACTCTTTCAATTTTGATAGTGGGTGATGAATATTTGATTATTATTATAATAATATAGTAGTATATCATCTTTAAGGGTTTTTATTGGTAGACAAATTGAGATTTTGCATAAGATGACCAATGGAGGGTCCAGACTCCCTGCCCCCCAGGTTGTTGTTTTACCTCTGAGCGGAACTTTTTTGCACACCATGGGCTAAATGGCCAGGTCACATGGACCCCGAAGGCTCAGAGAAGGTTGGGGGAGGGGACCCACTGGAACAGCTGTTGGGAGACAGATGGTAGCCTCCCGTCAAGACCATCCAGCGTGTTCTTTAACAGATATGCACAGGGTATGGCTCTCCCACACACGGGGCCACGGCTTAACGTCCCATCCGACGGACGGCGGCCTTTCCAAGCCCATCAGTGTTCCCTACTGACCGTGGGCAAGGCGGGGAATTTTGCGGAGACAAATCTCAATGCTGACCCAGCTGGGATTCGAACCTGAGAACTGTAGATTACGACCCTGGCGCGCTACCGACTGAGCCCCCTCCCAGGTACAGTCGCTCAAAAAATATCCGAACACTATGGTTGATTAGCCGTCCCATGACTGAGTGGTTAGCGCGCTTGCTACTTATTTAAAGGGCCTGGGTTCGAGCCTGGGTAAGGCATGATTGTGTGTGTTGTTTTTCTGCGGAGGTCCTCCCATCCTCTTAGATCTCCTACTATGGCATGTAAACTGACAGGCTTCTGTCAGACCTCTGTGGCAAGCAGCTGCTTGAGGGGGTATTTATTTTTTTATTTTTTTATGGTTGATTACAGAATTCAGAAAATATATCTGGCAACGAATTTTTTAGAAATTAGCGATCTGGCAACCTTCGTGTCACGTGACACGAAGGCTGCCAGATCACTAATTTCTAAAAAATTCCTTGCCAGATATTTTTTCTGAATTCTATAATCAACCATAGTGTTCGGATATTTTTTGAGCGACTGTACATTCCTGTCCCAAGCCACATTGCCAACATCTCTCTCCCATTCATCGCAATGCCATTTTCAGTGTTGATTGGATCACATATTCATAGTTAGATGTGAACACCATCTGCAGCTTGATAAACAGAGAACATAGAAGCAATAACTGGACCCAAAAGTAGTCTTTAGGTATGAAGACAGAGCGTTCAAATTAAACGAACATTAACATTTTCACATGTAATATGTGATACCTAGTTAGTGTCGTGCCCTCAGGAATTGATCCTGCGGACACGACTTGGGCTAAAAGGTCCTTGAATATGTTTTTCTCGAAGTGTGAACAAAGACCTGGTTAGTCATCGCGGTTCCAAGAACTTACCAGTTCAACTGGATGACACCAGTGTCCGGCATCGCCCCAGGAGCCAAGAACTTCCGGACCCAGAGTTCGGACCCGCCACCAAAGAGGCCGAATAGGCGGAGCGATGCCCCCGACGTCCAATGGCAAGCGCCCGCGTCAGCTTACGACGCTGACCACCGCTAGAGGTCGGTGTGGAGAGAAGCGGCAATTTTGAACTGCTCAAGAGTAGAGAAAGGACTTGTCTCCATGTGTTTGGACAGCGAAGACGTCTTTTCTTGGCCGGGAATCGGCAAGGCCTCGTGTGAATAGTTTAGAAGTTTTCGAAATGTTTTAACTTTCTTGCTCTAGATAAACTTAGGCGATGGGCCTTCAACGGACAGTGCTGATCTTCGCAACAAAGGCTCCTGCAGCGACCACCTCATCCAACAGGTAGGGTCACCCTCATTCATAAATCTGGTATCCTTTCCACAAAGTCTGCTAACCGCCACTGTGTTCTGGGGAATAGCCCCGTACTTGGACTTTAGAGCTGGTAGCTCAGCCACATGAAAAGACTTTCGCTTAAACGGTTTGGCGTCTAATTGTAAAGGCGGTCATCGCCTGAGAGCTAGTAAGTTCGGCTGTATTCCCCGAAGGGAACTCCTGGTCCTGAAGTTTATTTTTCGCAATGTACTATAAATAAATGATGTTTAAATGGTAATATCTGACTACTCCCTGTCTTTTCCAAGATTGAGTCACGTTTGGGTTATTGCAGAGGTTTCCTTCTCGAAAGTCTGCACAAGTAACAGCACGGCCAAAATAGAACGGGAGGGAGTCAGAAATTTAATGACGGACCGCCCTCATAAGAAAGGGGGGTTCACGTCATTAGTGATGAATAAAAGGATCACTTCTCAGGTATGGCGCACAATGACTACAATAGACTAGAACGCTAGAACGCACATTTGAGAGTTGCTGAAAAGAGACTGAATTTATGATGGTCCAAAATGATATTGCGTGAATCTCCAAATAGGTCTGAAGGATAGATTCCAACGCTTCCCCCAGCAATCGAGCCAGCACTCATGCAATAATAAAGCATTCGGAATCATAAACAAGTGACCTCACGAGCAGAAACCTATACTCGAAACTCGCGTAGTAGAGGGAATTCGACAACATTCAGAGATGGAATGTGTGTTTCGAGATTGAGCAATCAAGTAGCATTGGGGAACCAGAGAGCGTACCAGCAACAAATGTCTAATATCTTCCCTTAGCTTTCTTCAACGTATTCATTCCACTCGCAGAAGGAAATAATTCTTACTCTGAAAAACTGCATTTTTGATCGATTACCCCCAACATGAGTAAATTAGACCAGTGTTTACAACAAGGAATTTTAATCTGATTCCATGCTTTACTTGGGACTTGGCTTCGAGCTCCTCAGATATGCTATTTGCTAACTGCAACCTCCTTCCCTTTGTAATAAAAGCTCGTTTCAACAGGGCAATTATAGTGGCAAAGCCAGTGGTTCTGGTTCTATTTCCCCTGCCGACCCATTGCAATATCTTGTGATAACTAGCAACTGTCAAGAAGAAACAACACCATTAATCTTCCTCTATTTTTGCCCTGTAAACAGAGAAAAGTCCCAACCATTTATTCAATTGAGTGATTGCTTATCTCACATGCGTTGTGGGATACTGTGAATGATATTAAAGTGGAGTATTTTTTCTTGGAATTTGCAAATCTACAACCTATCTTGTCCAGGTGATAACAGGACTGATACTGCCATATGTGATCCAACCAGTGATACACAGAGATGCCATTCAATTAGGTATAGAAACCCAGTAACGTGTTGAACCCCCTTTAGCCCTGATAACGGCCACCACATGACGAGGCAAGGACCCCATAAGCTTGAGTAAATGTTCCATAGGTATGGCGACCCATGCATCCTCCAGAGCTGTTCACAATTCTCTCATGGTCGTCGCTGATGGGACACGGGCCCGAAGACTCTGCTCGATAGTATCCCAAAGATTTTCGATGGGATTTAAATCTGGGCTTCTAGGTAGTCAATTCATTATTTCAAAGTCAGCAGGATGCTCCTGCAACCATGTAGTAGCCAACCTGAACCTGTGAGATGAACATTTGTCTTATTGGTAGACGCCATCGTCATTGGGATGCATGATGGTCATAAATGCATGTAAATGGTCAGCCATAAATTCTGCGTACTCGGATGCACTTAGAGTCGTTGGTACACGTATCAAAGATCCCACAGAGTTCCAACTGAAAACACCCAGTCCATCACTGAGTCACCACCAGCTTGTTTTGTTCCAACATGAAATGCAGCTTCATGCATTGGGTTGGTGCCATTACCCTGTCTCCATCGGCGTAATGAAGTTTAAATCGGGATTCATCACTCCAGGCTATCCATTGCCAATTTTCGATGGTTCAGTTTGATGTTCTTTAGCCCAGGCAAAGCGTTGAGCCTGGTCTCATGCCGCTAGCAGTAGGACTCTCCTAGATCTGCTGCTCCCGAAGCCGAGAATATGAACTGAGTGTTGCACAGTCCATGCACTGACATCCCGGCTGGAACTCGCATTCAAATGGGAGGTGATTTCAGATAATATCTGCCCCTATCGGTCCATAAGATTCTGTTCATACGGTGAAGCCCACGATCATTCAAGGCTGGTCGTCATTTGCAATGTCCTGGTGCTTGTTTTTGACGGAATTTTCATATTCTCGGAATACACTTGAAACTGTCGTACGAAAAAATCTCAGTTCGTTGACAATTTCGGATATCGAGTGTCTCATCGTCGGGCACCTACTATCTGCCCTCTGTCAAATGCATCTAAATCCCGCGCCTTTCCCATTACGCTTCTCACGATGAATGTTTGGGGAAGCCAAAGCTGACAGCTATATGTAACTAGAGTTTCAACCACGCATGCGCGCAAATGCGGGACTTGCGGTAGTGAATTTGGATAACGTATCCTATTCCTAATTCAATGGAACTTCAGTGTACTCGAATCGTTAGGTAGCTGATTCAGTGTCTCACTCTCTTTAGTCTTATTCTCTAACCACAGTTTTTAATCTATAATCATAGATTTAGAATATTGATATTATATATATATATATATTTATTTAGACATAAAATGCTACATCAACAATAAATGACATGAAATCTTGAGTAATTATATTTATCAAGGATAACAAATTAGAAGAATTAAATAACAATGCATACATAATGTAAATACAGCACATGATATATAATACATACACACACGAAGAAAAAATAACATATGTTTTTAATATACACAACCAAGGAGATAGAATAAGCTCATCCAGGTTATAATATAATATTTATTATATGTTGTGCAGAATGAAAAAAAATTATAGAAATAATCAAGAAAAATAAAAAAATTAAAATAAAAATAAAATAAAAATAAAATACTTGCAGTAGCTTATTGAGTTAAGTTCAATCTTCAGAGGATTTAAATTTATTATTTTTATTTTTGTACATCATACATACTATGAATTTGGTCAATTGTCAACAAATATTGCATATATTATTTTATATATTCGTTTAACAGTTTTTTAATCTTACATGTTTCTCATTTCTTATATTAATACTTAATGTGTCGAAATATTTCTGTATTTGTGAAAAATAAATTTTTGTGTAAGATTTCTTTGTTGGATTTTTTTTCAATATGATATTTCAAACCTAAACTTCTGGAATACTTGCTGTGCTGAATTTGGATAACGTCTAAATCAAATTTTTAATGGTAGTAATCTTGGGTTTTTGTGTAAGAAAATTGATGAACAATGTATATGTCGCAGGGAGATGATGAAAATAGGCATTTGATCAAATCCCTAAGATATATGATCAATTCACGGAAGATGTTAAAATAAAAACTCTGTGGGGTGATTTCCCTGAAGAAAGTAAGTGATTTGATCAAATCCCTTAACTGTTTTAGTGAAAAGATGAAATAAACAAGTCAGGACTCGCACAGCTCTATGTTTCGCTTGTTACCACTCCCCTTTACCTCACCGCTCCCCTCTGGCGTCCGTGCCGGCCAGCGCCCAAACATTACGCGAGGAAGGTTGCGCGCATTTTTATTATTGTTTTCTATATTTCGAGTTTTATCAAGTACAGTCGCCCAAAAAAGTATCCGAACGCTATGGTTGTATACAAAATTCAGTAAAAACAACTGGCAACGATTTTTTTAGAAATTAGTGATCTGGCAACCTTCGTGTACAGTACACGAAGGTTGCCAGATCATTAATTTCTAAAAAAATCGTTGCCAGATATTCTTTCTGAATTCTGTAATCAACCATAGCGTTCGGATACTTTTTTGAGCGACTGTACCTACCGTAGAAAAATGAATTCAGATATAGAAAAAAAATCAAACTCTGACCGAATTTGTATCTGAAGAACAGTTTAATGAAACTATCAGGACGTTTTTGAACAAGCGGCATGAAAAAGAAAAACCTTTGTGGACTCGTGAAAGGATAGAAGAAGATGTCACAATCATTGAACAATTTAAACTAACACCACTACTTAAAGATTTTTCCCAGAAAGGTAAAAAAAGGCCCCTTTATAGTGTCCAAAATAGTGTCACGTGAGCTAAAGATTCATACTCGAGATTCACCACTTGACGGATTCGTTCTCACTTGGCCTCCGCTCATTCGGGGCGTTTCATTATAATTCGGACCACGGAGTCACGTGACCCGAAGATTCATACTCAAGAGATTCATCACCTTACAGATTCGTTCTCACTTGGCTTTCGCTCATGAAGGGCGTTTTGAATAATTCGGCAGGCGGTGTATTGTAGATCAAGATACATTAAGAATACCTTAAAAAGGCGATTCGGAAAGGAGATAATAAGAGGTGAAAAAGGCGATTGGAAAAAACGAAAAAGTACAATGTACCGGCTATTACGATTTCGTAATAGCCGAAATAATTTGTGTTTCAATGACTAATTGTTGTATTAACTATTCTACATTTAATAATGCTGTTTTTAAAAATATCAGCTTAAGTACCTATTTCTTTTGTTAATTAGTTTCGACTAAATAATTACTAAATTATTAATGACTATTGTTGTATTAACTATTCTACATTTAATAATGCATGGTTTACTAAATAAATACTTTTAATATCTAAACAATATTATTTCATCTTTTCACTAAAACAGTTAAGGAATTTGATCAAATCACTTACTTTCTTCAGGGAAATCACCCCACAGAGTTGTTATTTTAACATCTTCCGTGAATTGATCATATACCTTAGGGATTTGATCAAATCACTATTGTTATCATCTCCCTGCGACATATATATATAATTTTCTTAAAACGAATACTGAATTTTTATGAATTTTTATTAGAATAATTATTTTGCGATAAATTTCGAATCAATCGATTTTGTGCAAAACATAAAAGTTTTAAATTAGATTTATAATCCCCTCCCCAACGATAATTTCCATATAATAAAATCGGTTGTACAGTCGCTCAAAAAAGTATCCGAACGCTATGGTTGCATACAAAATTCAGAAAAAAAATCTGGCAACGATTTTTTTTAGAAATTAATGATCTGGCAACCTTCGTATACGGTACACGAAGGTTGCCAGATCATTAATTTCTAAAAAAATCGTTGCCAGTTGTTTTTTCTGAACTTTGTATACAACCATAGCGTTCGGATACTTTTTTGACCGACTGTACACATGCAAAATAAAGACAACAAAGGAAGTTGATCTCTACAAAAATTAACTACATAAAATTTATATAAAATTTTATTTAATTTTTAACATGTATTGCAAATATGCGTTTTCCATTTCAAATTAGAATAAATCGTTATACCCAAATAATTATATCTTTCAGTTTTATTGATAATTTCACAATTACAATTGTTATTATCACAATTAATTTTGTGAAATTGTATTGCAAAATTTGGCAAATTAAAGTTCATAAAGCTAAACGATTATATTTGGTTTTCTTTACATTCAATTCTAATTTAATCTTCCTAAATCAATCAAGAATAATCTTTAAATCTGAGTTAAAAAATAAATAAATACCCCCTCAAGCAGCTGCTTGCCACAGAGGTCTGACAGGAGCCTGTCAGTTTATATGCCATAGTAGAAGGTCTGAGAGGATGGCATGACCTCAGCAGAAAAACGACACAAACAGCCATGCCTTACCCGGGGCTCGAACCTAGGTCAATGTTATTTAATAATATATCAGAGTTTTCTGCTTGAAATATCGAAGTTGTGTCATCAGCAAAGGAAACAATATTAGCTTTAGTTTTTAGTTTGCAAAAATCATTTATAAAAACAAGGAACAAATAAAGCACCTGAAATCGATCTTTGTGGAATAATGCGTTTAGTATAAGGAGTGTCACTTTTTATGTTATTAATTAATACACATTTTTTTCGATATAAGACATAAGTCAATTATAAGCCAATATTATAAATCCATAATAACATATATTTTTTTAAAAGTATTTCGTGATTTATAGAATCGAAAGCTTCCTTAATATCATGAAAAATTGTTAAAAATTTTTACCATTGTTTATTTCTTTTTAAACTAATTCATTAAGTTTTAAGAGAGCATGTCCAGTATTTCTTTTTCAGCAAAATCCATACTGATTATTGGCAAAGAATTGTGAATTACTTAAGTAACTCAAAATTCCTTTTTTTTTACTTTTTTTTTCAGTAACTTTCGAAATAATAGTAAAATTGTTATTGGTCTATAATAAATATAATCATTGTTATTACCACCTTTATGTTTTTAAATTTTCAATGAAATTTCAGTTTCAGTTGATAAATTTATTATATAAACAATTAAATCTAATTTATAGTTAGATATAATTTTTAATATATGTGCAGATATACTCTCATAACCTATTGCTTTTTCGTTGTTTAAATTTCATATGATATTTAAAACTTCATCGTTATTAGTTTGTTCAATATATATATATATATATCGATTTCAAAAATGTGCTTTGTTCATTTGAAGATCCCTATTGATCCATTATTTATTTCTGATAATATACATTTTTTATTTGCGACATTAATAAACTATTCGTGAAATTCATTTACCATTGCTCACGTTTCTTTGTCATTAGAATAAATATTATCTACTGTTGGAGTCCCTGTAATTTTATTAACTGATTCCCATTGCTTTCAACGATCATTATGACAGTTAACAAAAAGTTTTCTATAATAATTTTGTCTACCATATTTATAATTTGCTTAAGGTTTTTATTATATATTTTATATTCATTTTATGTGAAACAACTAAAGGACACTTTTTTGCTTTTTTATACAGTTTTTCCTTGTTTCAATTCTATTTATAAAATCTGTGTAATCCAGTAATCTTTAAGATTTTGAGTATTAATTTCAGAATCAGAAACCTTAGTAATAAATTTACTAAATTCAATGGCTATTTGTACCATATTGAAAAATTCTTTATTAAAAAATACATTTTTTTTCTTTTTAAATAGCATTGTCTAACATATTTTTTATTTGTTTTTCAAATTTAAAATTAAAATGCATATATATTTGAAATTTTCGTTATTTAATATGTTCATATCTAATTTCATATCACCGATCAAATATACATGTTTGCATTTAATTTTATCAAGATAATTATCCAATTCATTTAGAAATGCATTAATAGTATATTTATGTGATCTATATAAAGAAAGTATGCAAATATCATTTCATTTATCATATATATGAAAAACCTCTATGTTAGAAAGCTTCGACATTGTATATATTCCTCTAAATATATGTTTTCTTTAAAATATAATATAATACCTCCTGACTTATTGTAGTGTCGAGTATTACAGAAAATATTACAGCCATCAATTTTATAATTATTAATTTCAAAAACGCTTATCCGTACTTCAGTTAAAATAATAATATTTACCATATAATTTACTTCTAATAAAATAATCTGAATTCCTTCAGAATTACTTCTAAGACTTCTTATGTTAACATGGATTATGTTGTTATTCTTATGTTAATATATTTAATACATTTCCTGACAAAAAATCGATTGGTTCCTGAAGATTATCAATTATATTACAATCACTATTTTCATTAATGTCCATTATAAATTTGATAAGGCTATCTCTCTCCTTAATCTAATGACTTTAGAATTTTCTGATTTTGTTAGGAAAATATCCCTATTTTTTATCTACAGGAACTTATAATTATTTTTTATTTTGCATTTTTTTTTGCATTATAAAACAGCTTTTTGTAGTATCGAGTTAAACTTTCTTTTATATAAACGTTTGTATTACCGAATCTGTGGTCAATTTCATTTGCTTTCATTATCTTCTTTAATCATTTCTAGTTGCTTTGCTGCTTATAAAATTAATCTCTTCAGTAGAAGATTGTTCACTACTTTGAAGATCTTCTCATATTAAATATTTCCATTTAGAATTTCTTTCCTTATTTAACTTACCGAATTTGTTTTCTGCAAATCCAACACAAAAATAGTGGAAATGTTTCTTACACATTACATTACGTTTTATTGAACTATTTTTTATCTTAATTTCTTGATTGCATTTTTATATTTCATCATTATTATGAGCTTTTAAATTCATTCAATATTCGACTATAAAATGTAGATCCAACTGAAGACATTGAGAATTCTGTTTCTGTGACAATACACAAAGTCACATATGAAACATTTCTTCATAATCTGGTAGCCATATTGAACAGATATATTAACACTAGAATTCTTTAAAAGAATTATAATATTGCAGAAATTAATAAGTCATTACAAGGTTCAACACCACTACAAGAAACTATAAAATGAAACATGTTATTAAAGTTCTTAGTGAACAAAATTACTTTTTCTGCAAGCGGTCTCTTTATGGCAGCCATAACATTTTGGTGTGCAGTATAGAGATACATAATAGAAGCTATTAAACATTTTTCGACTCATTTTTGAAAAAAAAATTCAAGATTCATTTAAGTCAAATCAGTAAGAACCGGTTAGTTCACAAAACTAGATATGTACTCTTTACAAAAATCCATATTTGTACTTCAGTAAACCTACATGTCGCCTAATCTGCACAGCACCAGTAACATACATCCTTCAAATGTTCATGAGGAGAATACGTATGGAGGAAGTAGTCTCATATTTTCGTCAAGCGTATCTCTGGGTTGTGATGATAACATTTATAATCTTCCTGGGGACACCTTGAATGTACAGATCTATATATATATAAGAAAAAATCCTGGATCTCTATGTGTGTTTTCATGCTAATACAAGAGGAGAAAATTTCCTTCTGCAAGATGATACTGTCAAAGATGTTCCCATATTTAAAATGATAGGAAACCTTCCTTTTCCTTGCATCCTGTCGAGAGCTTTCCTACATTGCATTATTGCCCTGCAATCGTCAAAACAATCCGCCTCCCCGTACTCTCCTATCATCTCAGGGACCATCTGTGCATCCGCACTGGAACTTTGCCTTGTCTGCATGCTTATTTCACAACTAAGAGCATGTTGAATGGTTTCGGCACTAACGTTTTTTTTTCAGCTTCTTTCACTTCATCTGTTTGCATTTGGGCTGTTTCTTCCACTTGGGTTGTTTGCAGCTCTTGGTATGTATCCTGAGTCAGCAACATCTGACTTAACCAATTCACCTGTCATCCCACAAATGATTACTATTTAGGTATGAAGGCATTTATATGATCAGAGTCAGCCTGGATCCGAATAGGGATGTTAATCAGTGGTAACATGCGAGTATCTCCAAAGGCAAATTTGAGAAGCATTTTTCCACTTGGCTACCTATATGAAACTGGAAAATGCTGCTGGCGAATTAGATTTATTTCTGCTTCCATATCCAGAATAACGTTGATCAGTTGCTACTAAAAGTATATCATATTTGATACTATTTTGATAATATATTTGATACTATATATTACTATATTTATGTAATATATACTATATTTGATATATTTGATATATATATATATCAAATATAATCATATACCATATATATACATACTCTATTTGATACATATTTGATACTATACTAAAAGTATCAAATATAAAGAAAGTTCCCACGTAAAGTTTTGAACGTAAAGTACGGTTGACGTAATTTTCACGTAAGTTTGAACGTAAAGTTTTGAAGTATCAAATATGAAGAATGTTCCCACGTAAAGTTCTTCGTATTTGATACCTTTAGTTCACGCTGCTGTCGAAAATCCTCTCTTTGCCATTTCACATCATATCTTGCCTGTGCAAATACTTGAGCAGTGGCCTTAGCTCCAACTGTAATAAATCACAACTTTCCTCTTTGCTCTTATCATCGTCATCATCCTCTGCGACACTTACTTTTCGTACCACGGTAATGGTTTCTTTCTTCTTATGCGGACATTCGCGAGAAAAATGATTATATTCCCCACAGGTAAAGCATTCTTTCCTTTTTCGAAGTGTTTCCGATTCTCTGGTGCTCTCATTTTCCCTATAGTTAGTAGCATTGCCATTTCCATTGTTTCTTTTCATTGGAGAACATATCCCCTCTCATTCGCCCTCGATTCATGATTTGTCATTTCTCTAACCCTGTGTCTCAACCTGATTTTACCAGTCTTTGTCTTCTGACTGCCATCTAAATGCAACTTCACTACCTCACCGAATTCTAGAAGCCTTAGCCTCCCATTAACTTCTCACTGTAAGACAAATTGTGTCTTTTAATCTTATCAGACACCATGGTATTTTTACTTCTTCAGATCTCTAATCTTTCTGCTATCGAGCAATAGGAAAACGTAACAGAAAATTCTACCCAGCATTTGTCCTGCCCTTTTTCGATTCTTCGAACCGCCTGTAATATTCGGTAGCTGTTAATCGACACTAACGTAAAATTATCTTTTCATCTGCTCATAATCTCGTCTCTGCTGGCGGTAGTTGGATGATAATAAGTCGAAACTTCCCTCCAAATAATGGTGCCCGCAGTTTTCTTCTTATGGAGGCAAACAAGAATAACCTCATAACCGCCACCATTTTCTCGAAAAACAAAGGCATTTCAGCAACTATTGTTGAACCTTGACCAATATATGCTTTAGTAGCATGAAATACCTTTTCAGCCTATCCCGGGTTTCGAGGTCGGCTCCCTCCATAGCCAAGGCTGTAAAGTCGTAGCCTGAGGTTGAGCTGTATCGCCACAGCTGCAATTTAGTCAACTCCAATTCGTGATCTCGGTCTTCCTTCCTAATCTTATATTACCTTTCTTGCTTTTATCTTCTCTTACTCGTTCTCTTCTTTTATTTTTCCGTTCTTTTTCTCTTCTCTTTTTAATCTTATCAGACACCGATCCCTTATCCTATCTTCTCTCTTTTCCCTCCTAAGTAGGATTTCCATCTGCTTCATCCGATACGAATTTCCCTCTCCAGATATACCCACTCTCCTGATAGCCCCTTTGCTTGAGTCGGGTTGCAAAAGCCGTATCATTAACGTCTTCACTCTTAGGGCACTCCTCATCCCCCTATTAGTATTCGATCCCCCCCTCCACTTCTGTATCAGGTAATAAAGTCAAGTGTTGTGTGTCGAATTCCGTGTTTGTATCATCGCTGGTGTGACCCAGCGTTCTCGTCGCCCTCCTTGTATTTACACACAAAACAAAATAGCACTGACAGAAAATCAAAACAAGCAATAAAACTAAGTTTAACTATCCTCACCCAAACTTTTGACCAAGGTGGCAGTCTGCAACAAGTGCCGCTGAATTTCTGCAGTCTATCCAAGATGTCTCTCGTCCAAGGAAAGTGATAATTCTTGCCTGATGAACTATTCAGTTTGCCGAAAGCCTCTCACTTCGCATCCCTTATTTTTTAGCTTTTTCGATTCAGGATTATCGCTTATATGGGTTCACTGTATCCAGCTTTTTCACTCTCCTGTAGCCAAATGTTTCAGAATTGAAATACCCCATACCTCAGGACAATGGGATGTCAAGATTAATTTTTAACATCATTCTTAACCCTATCAATATCATCTTTAAATATTATGATGCGGATGATAAAGAATTCACTTTGGATTCCATTAAAACATGTCAAATGTATTGATAAGGAATTTGACATAATATTCATATCTATTAATAGAGATATTGAAACCTTTTCGTGTGTACATCCTTGACTTTTGCAAAGGAAGGAAGCATACTTTCATAACCTGGAAATTAGGATAATATCGCTTATTTGGTTTTTCTTTCTCAATGACGTTAACATTTTTAATATGAAATGTTCTGTCTGTGATTAATAACACTCCAAGTTTAATCCTCAAAAAAAAAAGAAATTAATGTTTAAAAGTTTATCATCCTATAAATCTTAGAAGTTTTTCAAAGCCGAAACAAAACTCCATCATCAGTGAATAACACCGAGTGATAATGTCGTGAAATCACTGTACATTATCTTTCCACCCATGTGGGAGAGTATGTCACACAATCTCGATTGATATTCACTAAGGAGGTTGTGATTATTTTGATATGCTGTCGAACAATAGTCCTGTGGTTCAGCGTCACAGGACAGTGGGATAGAGCCAGAATGCTTACGGCTGTCACGTCGGGGTATGGAGCAATTGCTCGAAAGGCTAACGAAATGATTACAACTTCCGTACCCACCTCCAAGGGAGACACATTGTTTTATGTTATGAGGATAAATGTCGGACACGCACTCCCGCAACTGTGGAGAGATGCCGTACATTGATTTAGTCACATTCTCCTCACTTGGAGTTAATACTTGTTGACTGAAATTTGTTTCTACTACTAAACGCTTTTGAGTTAAAAATAATATTTGCAAGTGCAATTTTGTAAAAGTTCAAGTTTCAACTTTATTACTTCAGGGAACTTCATATTAAACCTTCTGTAGGATATATTGCTTTGCTAATTAATCCTTCCGTGGTTGACTAAAAACACCTTCGAGTGACTGAGTGTGGGTAGTTTTTGTACCCCACCAAGAAAGACGCAAAGGATAATTTTAACACATGAAAACAATATAATAATAAACATTAAAATACTTTATCAAAAAATACACGAAAAAAATATATATTGAAAAAGCACTTAGAAGTATATTAATAAATATAAAAGTACTTCCTACAAAATATATGTAAAATTATTAAAAAGTTGAAATGACTCTATTATTGATGAAATCTTGTTAGAATTGCTTGCAACCTCGATTTTGTGGCAATTATATATATATATATATATACAGTCGCATCAGAATAATATGACCACCCACGGAATCACAGTGTACCCACCCAGGCGAGACACAGAATGCACATGACAAGGTCGACCATACGAAGATATAAGCTGGCGGCCACGACAGATGCGCATAGTGTATAACGTGAGCAAATTTGACGGACGTTGAAAAAAGAATGATCATCGGCTACCGCGCCAAGGATGGAAGCATCTCGGAAACAGCAGACTTTGTAGGCTCTTCGCAAGGTGCTGTAGCAAGGGAGTACCAAGAATGGACCACTGAGTACCTCCAGACGTTATAACTGTGGAGCCCCAAAGGCCATCGACCCCAGAGGAGAAGGTCGCCTCCGTCGACTGGTAAAGGGCAATCGACGAGCAACCGTGCAGCAATTGACCACTCAAATGAATTCTGGGACACCCAGATATGTGTACCTGACAACAGTAGAGTCAACCCTGTTACGCATGGTCTCTGGAGTCGACGCTCTGTAAAGGCGCTCATGTTAGCCAAGGTCCATCGGCAACGACGTTTGCAGTTTGCATGGGACTACCGTCACTGGATGGTGGAAGAGTGGAAAAAGGTTTCCTTCTCCGACGAATCGAGGTTTCTACTCCACAGAAGTGACGGGTGGTGGCGGATAATGCGCCAGACACATGAGAACCAACATCCATACACGCTTGTCAGTCAAGTACAGGCCGGCTGTGGCAGTGTTCATGTCCGGGGAAGTTTTCCTGGTATGACCTGGTACCGTTGATACCACTGGATGGGTCACTGAACGCCAATGGCTACCTGCCCATCCTCGCTGACCACATGCATCCCTTTATATTGGATGTTTACCCTGGTGGTGATGGTGTCTACCAACAGGACAATGTGCCCTGTCATGTCACTAATGTGGTGCGTGACTGGTTCCGGGAAAACGACAGCGATGTCTCCGTTCTCCCTTGGCTGGTGAAATCGACAGACCTCAATCCCATAGAACACTTGTGGGACCATTTGGATCAAGAGGTTCGGCGTGCAGACCCACAACCGCGTTATCTCCGGAACCTCTGTGCTCTGCTGGAGTCCGAATGGGCACGTGTGTCTCTGGCAACCTTCCAGGGCCTCATTGCGTCCATGCCGCCTCGCCACTGTCATCCGGGTCAAGGGTGGTTATTCCCATTATTAGGTAAGTGGTCATATTATTCTGATACGACTGTGTATACTACACGCTACATACATATACTATATACTGAAGGCTCTTTTTCTGGTAGAAACGTGGTGCACCTCCCCACTGGATTCCAGATTTTGTTGTAAAAATGACTGTTTGTTAGAGGACCAGGAGTAATTTCATTTTCTTCGCTACAAGGTTGGCGAATTTCAGTCTCAACTTCAACGTGATCATCGCTTTCTACATTTTCATCCCTATCATTTTCTTCATCGTCTTCATCTAATATATATTCTACATATCCTCCGAGTTGTCCTGCTCATCCTCTGTCAAATATCTTCTCCTGTTATCTTTCAGCCATAATAAGGGATTATTTACTAAAATTATGGAAATTGCTAACAGTTAGGCAATATCTGCATTGCTGTAAAATATGTAATAACTTTCTAATACATTCTAAGGCTTCATTGACGACCAACAAGTACAAAAATGCCCTTGACTATGTAATTACAGGTTATAGGTAATCGTCTAATAACTAACAGCTATGCAATTCATTTCATTTGAAATAGTCTGAATATACTAATGCTGCACTGGCAACCTACAAGCACAGACAGGCCATTTTACTTGTAAACATAAACTCGTGACGTGACTCATGTACAATTTTGAATTACACCCTACACATAATCACACCCGTTATCGACTAAGCGTAATATTTGCTGTACCCCACTCAATATTTATTTAATAATTATTTTTGTGGTGGAGAACAAACTGTATCTTTTAGAACGACGAAATATATTATGTCTACGAGGTATACTTAAATTATAAAACTAAAGGACCTATATTTGCAAAAATATCAGCAAAAGAGGTTCGTGGGGTACAAAAATTACCCTCTTAGCACGGAAGGTTTAAACAAATGAAACCTTCGGAACTTTCAGCTGCATTTTCAAGGGAGGGATATTGTTTTATGATATTAGGAAGTATTGTAAGGATGAATTTTACTTTTGAGCTTAAATGTCTTTTCGAGCAGCCTTTCAGGATAGCAGTTTTCATCTTCACGCTTCCGTTATAAACGAGATAGGGATTGAGCCCAGCATCGTATGTTCAATTTGAGGATATTCATCCGGCCTCGAGCCCTATGTTTCCATGTTCCATGCTGTTCTTCAGTCTCTGAGAAGTGTTCTTTAAACAAACTAATCATAAATTTCTAACCTCAAGATAGGGGACTTACTAACTTCATCAATTATAACCGTTTAATACTCGTGTGAATATCTGTCACTTTAATAAATTTTTCGTTAAAACGTTTACGGCACTGGAGACACACTTAGCTTCACATTAAAAGTTTATAACACAGCATATTTTGAGAGTTAAACTTAAGGCCAGGATTACGAAATAAATTGTTTATTAGCCAATTTTTCTCTCCAAAACTGACTCTGATAGTACACCTCTCACGAGAGTTCCTGCAGAATGACAGCCAATTGCGCAGCTTCAGCGAGAGGTTATTCCACGGTTCAGAAACTCTCTCTCTCACATAGAATCCGTGTCGAAACACTAATTTGATTCCTTTTGTGTCATATTTTGGCCCCGAGATACAATAAATAAATAAATACCTCCTCAAGCTGCCGCTTGCCGCAGAGGTTTGACAGGAGTCTTTCACTTTATAGCCGTAGTAGAAGGTCTGTGAAGATGGCAGAACCTCAGCAGATAATCAACACGAACATCCATGCCTTACCTGGGACTCGAACCCAGATCCTTAGATCAGTAGCCAAGCTCGCTAATTACTCGGCTCGCTAATAAAAAAACTAATCCGTAAATGCTAAAAGTAGCCATAACGCATTTTAGTTTCAGAGTCGAGCTGAGTAATATTCGCCACTTAGAATATACAATTTTACAACAGATTAGTGTATACAAAAATTTTCAAGATTGCCGAAGTGGCTAAAAGAGTATTATCCAAGTTAATTTAATTATTTTAGACGGGTTACCTATGAAATTTATAATAAAGATATATACGATTATAATACGAATATGAATCTTAAATAACGTTTAATAATTGCGGCTGGGATAGAATCAGTAGGTAGCACACCAGGCTTGTAATCTGCATTTCCTAGGTTAGACTCCCAGCTGTTCCTGCATTCAGTTTTTATTTCCGCTAAACTTCATTCTGCCCTCAGTGAGAAAGGGGACACCGATGGGCTTAATAAGACAGCCGTCCATCGGATGAGACCTTAAACTGTAGCTCTATGTAGAGGAGAGCCATGTCAGTGCACATTAAAGAACACGCTGGATGGCAATTACGGGAAACTTCCGCATGTTTTCTAACAGCTGTCCAGTGAATTTCCTTCCTAAACTTCTCTGAGCCCTAGGGCTCCTTATGGTTTCACCATTATGTGCAAAAATGTTCCTCAGCTATAAAGGATTCCAGTAAAACCCATTAGGAATCATTCTCAGTGGAAATAATGAATTGCTGCATTTTTTACACTGAGACCCAAATTAATCATCAACGATATGGTGACAATAAATCACAGACCCTGGAAAGATATTTGGCTCACTATTTCGTGAAATGGTAGTAAACCAAATTACAGTTTATTTGATTGACTTTCAACATAATTATTGAAATGTCTAAATAAATGAATAGTAACAAATACTGAGTAGAACAATCCAAAAAATGGCTTTCTACCAATATTAACATAATAAGCGTAGACAGATACATAATGAAGTAAAAAAAAACTTAAACTCCAGTGAAAGATAATAAAAATTTCGAAGTCTTAGTTCATCATTGCCGCTTGAATGTGTAAGATTATTAAAACACATTGCAAAGATCACTGAACTCTCGTATGAAAGTGTACAATTAATATATACCTATATAAATAGAAAACATCGTACTGCCATTTGGTCTCAGAGAAGAAATTATAACTGTTTTTACACTAATGATCTTCAACGACTCTGCTTCAAAATATAGAAGTATACAAGAAATTATTTTCAGGTAAAAACTGATTCAGCGATGAATGGGATTCGAACCCACACCTCCCAGTTACATGCGAGGTATTCTAACCTCTACGCAATTGCCAGCTCTGGCATCCCCCCCCCCCCTCTCTTATTTGTACTTTTTAAACCTTACTAACCTTGTCGCTCTTGGCGTCGTCTATGATAACGAAAGGCAACTTACACAATATTGCTCAATATATACTATTAAATAAGGGAATCAGTCACGCTAAAGCGTTATTAATCCAATAATTAATCAATAATAAATTCACATATTACCTGATGATATATAATTCAAGAAAATAATTACACAGAATTATATATACCTATATAAATTATTTGTCAACAAGTAATCTGTGAATTATTTATTGATTAATTCTTACAAAAGAATGTGCTTTTCTTTTCGTCTTGTGTTTTATCTCAGAACAAGTTTGCATGACTCTATCGCATATGTCATTTGGAGATTAGATGACGACGTGCGATTGTCGCCAAAGCATTAGATGACAGATGTAAAGTTTTATTTGAATGTCATCTTTATTTAAATTTAATACTTAACTGAAACTCTGACTCAAGTAGAGAATAAGCTATTATTGAAATTAGCTTTCTACGGACATGAACGCTTAGTCTAAAAACATTCTGGTAGCCACATCTATGAGCGGCAGTGCAACAATTCCTTATGACCCACAGAGGAACTAAACCTAATCATCAATAAAAAATATAAGCAGTTCAGTCATGGGTAGACATTGTAAGAAGACGCTCGAATGAAGGGATGATCAATTGCATTTTCAAATGGATCAGCTTTTTTCCCTTTTAATTTTCTTTTCTGTTCGCAGACCATACAACTACAGACCAAGATAACTCACTGTAACAAGAGGTGAGAAAAATAACTATCCACGATTATATTTATATAATGTGTTTAAAAATTTTCAATCGTTCATTTGTTTTCCATGTATAGTTCCCTAAAAAACGTTAACAGAACTTCCATGCTATGTCAATGGGAATCTAACTTTAAAGCTCTCTAACTTTTAAACTATGCATTTAATGTAAAAATGTGGCTTGATATAAATTAAAAATCATAATGAAATATATTTAAATATCGTTTTAACAATATTCGTACAATATATCAAGAGTTACGTAAGCTAAAGTATTTTTGAACACTGCAGGGTCATAAGACTGTACCTCAGAAAATAATTAAACCTAAAATATACGCATTGTTTCCAAACAATTTAATAAAATAAATACACTCATCGCCCGTTAGAGTGCACATTTATTCCAAATCGTTTGCTCGTAGACGAAACCTCGTAAACGTGACACTTAATTACCATTAAAATACATGTAAAAGTCCCCACATTCGTTCCATATGCTCTATACTGCACAAAGTGAGATTTAGCAGAGATAAATCTCAGCGCCGGCACTCGAACTTGGTAACTGCAGATTATAAGACTGGACTGCTGCCGGCTGAGCCAATCCTAGCCCGATTTTTAATGGTTATTCAGCAATTGCATTTGGCTTAAGACTTTTCTTATTAATTTTAATAGTTTGGCATCATAAATGACTCTACAAATGTATATGTGGTACGATAAGTATAATTTACCAACCCTCCTTTTTTATGCAATCAGGTTAAATTTATTATTTAGCATTTTTTTGAGGAAGTGTAGAAGTAAAATTTGGATGATCTTTATAATACACAAAAGGAATGAATATAACGTGATTTAGCAAAAATTTCTCATTTACATACATAATACCCACCAAGCACCCATGGGCTACTGAGGTCTAAACCAGACTGTGTACTTTACTTCTCCAAATACGTCTATCCTGACGGACAGCTGCTGTTATAAAAAATATAATATGTCTTGTATTAACTAATATAATATTTTATACATATAAATATTATTTTATATACATAAATTTTTGTCAGTTAATAAATCATGTTATTAACAAATCAATACGTGAGCATCAATTGGATGGTGGTTGTGACGGTATTTGGTGCACTTTTCTCTAGTTTTGTAGGTTCGTGGAAACAGGCAACGGAAGCATTTTTATCGTGCTAGAAACAAAACGTTTTCTTAGTTTGCATTATTTTCGTCCAAAATAACTATTGCCGTTTCCTAATGTTTGAACTGGTGACTACGTAATGGGAATGCCTGAAGATTTCCGCGATTCTCCGTGTTGCAAGTGCGCACATGAGGGCAGCACCGTTCCACGGTAAGCTAATCTACGCTAATGGTAAGTATATAGTGATCTGGTCGAAGTCATATGGTAAATCCGAGGACAAGTCGAGAGAAAGAAAGAATCAGACAGATGGCTAATCAAGTACAATAAACAAGAATCTTTCTCAGAGATACAACGGGAATAATGAGTCCTTAAATACTAGACGAATGCTGTTGAAAATCGAGATTTAAATAGATAAAATTATAATCTTGAATTTATAGTAAGATTCCCATTCACATAACACAGAAATTCTCTAATATTTTGTTAGGGCAGTGTAACTCAGTTCCATATATTGTAAAGGTTTCTCCGATTCCAAAATATTATTTATTCAAACGTGATCTCAGAATTTTTCCCAATTACTCATGTCATCGTTACGTTGCCGACATATTGATGCAGCCACCTGTCTTGCAGATCCAGTTTGGAATAGATTCGATAGAAACTGATTTTCGCTTCTGCAAAACATCCCACAATATTGCATCATCGTTCAGACTTCTAGTTAAAAACAGCAGAAAGTAGACAGAATAGTAAATAAATACTTACGAACAAATCCGTATCAGAATCCAATTTTGAAGCAAGCTGTAAACAGCGTAATAACCAATACTGCTACGAAGCAAGTAAGAAGCAAAACAGCGGATCGTCAGCGACAAGTGGATGAAAATGAGCGTTGCTGTCTCTTCACGTTTTGAAATCGACAGACATTCCCATTACGTAGACACCGGTTTGAACACTTGAGAAATAGTTTTTATATTTAATATCCTTACGTTCATGGAAAAGCGAGACGTTTTGAGAGAAAACTGCTCGTTTAAAATAGGTTTGTATAAATAAACTGCTCGTTTAAAAGGAATAAAGATAAACATTTGAGAAATATGTGTATTATTTCAGTATTAGCCCATTGTGAATGATTTTTATAAAACAAAATAACGTATTGTTAAATATTTCAACTTCAATAAATCTTTAACACGCAACAAATGTCGTTGAAAATCGAGATTTAAATAGGACTAATTCTGATCTTTATCTTCAGTCACATTTTTCCATTAAATACATATTTTAACAGTTACAGAACTTCGAAGTTAAGATTCCGATTTGTGATACCATGCACATTGTGTAATATTTTGGTAGGGCAGTTTTTTTTTTTTTGCGAAAATAAATGAATTCCTTGTTTTGTTTCTGCCCTTTTTTAAAACATTCTCCTCAAGTCACAAAATTTGTTTCCCGTATCTCCCATTTTAGTAAGTTGCTCTATAACATCGAAATCAGTTTTAGAGAAGACATTGTTTTTTCTGGTAGGACAGAGATACATTTCCCCTTGGGAAAACGGCGTATTTCATGGACGGATTCTGTCAAAGTTTTGTGGGAAACAGCTGCTTGAGAACTAAATTATAAATTTTTATTTATACATGTGAGGTAGCAGTCGTTCATCTTCTGTAGTACTACGTACAGCCTTCTGTAAATTTCTGTAATTAGTGTCTGAATGTGTTTGGGAAGAAACGCTTCTGTCGTGGTTCAAGAGAGAGAGTCGATTTAATGCTGGGCCCGTGATATAAGGCTAGCTAGAATTGTTTGTAGCAATGTGTAGCTATTGATTAAACGAAATATCATGACTCTGAGGGTGCACAGTAGTACTTTATTATGCAAATAGAAGTAAATAGACGTATACGGTAATAAACGTGTAAATAGTAATGCTGGTGTACCTTAGTTACTGAGCACCGTTACTGATTGTGCATATGTCCTACCCCTGCTAATAGCCACGACAGAGAGTTCCTGAAATAATTCTGCATGCACATAATTCGACATCAGATGGTTATAGACTTTGAAAACTCAGGTTTGGATATAAGTTGTTTAGAACCTGAAAGGACCCGCTCTATGCAGTAAGTGAGGAAAGCAACATATCATCATGCTGCTTAATCAAGGAATGTCGAAAATTTTAAGGTTGATATCCCGATCAGCGTTTGGTATCAATATGTTATTGGAAATTATGCCTAAAAAAGCATCCAAATAATGTATCAGAATTTGAATTTAACATTTTATTTAATTTTCGTATATTAGGTAAAAAGTATATTGGAAACAATAATAGATTTATTGTGGGGAGGGAAGAAGGAGGATCAGCTCTTCAAATTAAATTCCATAGGAGTGCCATCGCACCCAGAGGTGTTCTGGAATCTGACACATCAATAGCAGGTGTAAATATAATGTATTTTTTCCTGCTACATTCTGTATTTTTTTATTTTTTTGCATTCATCGTGGTAGGGGTGAGTTTTGCGAACGACAAGCCCGATTACTTTAAAGGATATTAATATTTCACTGTTTTAGTTTGATGGTCGAAACACAAAAGCGTTTTGATCAGTATCATGGTCGAAACACAAAAGCGTTTTGATCAGTATCATGGTCGAACGCTTCAGACGAACTGAATAGACTGCTGATTTTTGGACGATGAAGAGTAGAAATACAGAATACTTTCCCAGATGCAACAACATGTACTTTTAACACCGTTCATAAGTGGTGGGAGCTGACAGCTTTATGTAGGTCTGACGGTGGTCAGCTCGTGTTCTTGTATGTTCTCTTCCAAACGGAAGTCGTCAGTCTCAGCGGGAGCGGTTGACCCAGCACATAGCGTCATTGTAGCAAAGAGTGTGAGCTGAACCCTCCATGTGATGTGTCTTCGAACTGGTAAAAAGAGCGGAAAACGAAGTTCCGTCTCTGAATGTGTTTGGGAAGAAACGCTTCTGTCGTGGCTCAAGAGAGAGAGTCGATTTAATGCTGGGCCCGTGATATAAGGCTAGCTCGAATTGTTTGTAGCAATGTGTAGCTATTGATTAAACGAAATATCATGACTCTGAGGGTGCACAGTAGCACTTTATTATGCAAATAGAAGTAAATAGACGTATACGGTAATAAACGTGTAAATAGTAATGCTGGTGTACCTTAGTTACTGAGCACCGTTACTGATTGTGCACATGTCTTTCCCATGCTAATACACACAGAGAGTTCCTGATAATCAGCATTGGACTGTTCGAGACAGCAGTTTGCTTTCTCTCAAAACATTTAGTGGAATCGTAGAAAGAAAATTATCTATGTGCTAAATAATAAAATTGGGTCGTAATAAGTAAATCATGTACTAATGAATCATGTACAATCATGTACAATTTTTATTCAGAAAGGAATAACTTAGGACAGTTTGTGTCATGTTTTGGTTACAAAATAATACAATAGTATAGTCATCTATTCTATGGCTTTCAGGTCAAGGTACACACGTCTCATTCGTCGAGAAGCACTCCTTTCCAACCGATCTCATTTCATAACGAAATCCTCCAGATTATCTATAATATCCACTCCAAAAGACGAGCATGACTAGTGTCCCGTGGCCGATTGGTTAGCGCGCTTGGCTACTGATCTAACGGGACCTGGGTTCGAGCCCCGGGTAAGGCATGGATGTATGTGTCGTTTTTCTGCTGAGGTCCTTGCCATCCTCACATACCTTCTACTATGGCATATAAACTGATAGGCTCCTGTCAGACATCTGTGGCAAGCAGCTACTTGAAGGGGTATTTATTTAATGGGGGCAGAAACAATAATTATATTTACATCTTAATCCCTTCAGACTCTGTGTGCATTACAATGTACATTGCTTTTTAGAGTATTTTTAAAGAAAGGAAGAGGTGCCTGTAGTTTTGCAATGTTTGCAGAGAGTAGACCAATCTTTAATATACAGGAATGAACAGGAATTTGGTGCAGTCTATGGATATAATATAAACTGCGTATAATAATTTTGAAGATAAATGTGCCTGACAATTAACAAGAACGTTTTTGCTACATTTCACAGGAAAGCGCAAGAACTATTTTGCTACTTTTCACAGGTGCTTGATGTGTTTATCATGACAAAGGGCATATAAATTACAATTCTTTTCTTTTATGTCCCGATTTACTGCTTTTTGTGATTTCAGAATTTTGCAAATTTACGGACTCTTTCCACATTATAATGCACACGCTGAAGTTCAGTGTAATGAGTCTTCTAAATAATATATTTTTTTTCATATTCATGCTCCCTTGGTGACAAATAAATCATATTTAACGGGAAACATTTTTTCTTTGAAAAAGAAGGTTTGAACATTAGACGACACGTCACGTCTAATGTTAGAAACAGGATAAAACATATATTACATTTGCTTGATCTTTCGACACCGTATTAGTAGAAATTCCACAATGTCTGCTTTTATTTCTTTCTATCAACCTAAACAACGTATTTTATTTGCAGAAAATGTAGCAAATAAGTATATATCACTAAGCCTTTCATTGCTCTTTCTGAAACGGCATGGTTTGCACTGTTTAAGAAGGTTTACTTAACAGCAAAAAACGAATTAGACTGAAAATGGATACCAAACTAAGTGTTGAAAAAAATGCTTTATTTTATTCTGTTACGTGTCTCTTCTGTTTTTATACTTTCTTGTTTTCCTTATTTGCTCTAAACCTATTTTTTTCTCCTGGTCTTTTCGTCCTTTCTTTTGATGTTCTCCGAATTTCGACAGACAACACAATGGCAGACACAACACAAACCCAACGCCTTCTTCGCAAAAGAAATTGGACATGGCTGGATCAACAAGACAGACGTTAATGGGATTGACCTTTGAAACTAAAACCTGTACAGCTGACTTTACAGTCAAACGAATTGTTTCCTGTTCAAGCACAGTAAATATCTTTCTCTAAGTGGATTGTTCTGAAAACTGATAAGACAGATGGAAAAACAAGTTTTTTCTTTCTCGATGCAATGAGTATTTTACTTGCAGCTCATTTTTCCTAAGGTTTATTCGGCTTATAACAGAATTTATTATTTGAAGCTGTTCTTCGTGTGAGGCATTTTACAGATCAACTAAATCTACAAGGACTTTATCGATGACAATCGTAATGAAAATTATTTTGCTTTTAAATAATGACGTGCATCAATCGTTGAAAGAAAGGAAATGTGGATATTTAGATCTGAGTGTTTGTAAGAACCAATTAATTTTTATTAGTTTCAAATAAGCTATTAATCAAATTTAATCAAAGGATTGTATATGGATACATTTATTTTGGATGTATGAAGTAATTCTTGAATAGGGTAATAATTATGATTTTAACGAGAACATTTTAGAGAGAAAATGCAAGAATAATATCATGCCGTTTGACAGTGAATATGTTGACGGTTGTGACAGAGATTATTAAATTAAGTCAGTTAATTGAAATTTAATAACGTGGTGGATTATTTAATATTCTGTGAGAAAAATATCATTTAATGACTTTGGTTATCATTCATTATTTGGTCATCATCAAATAAATTAATTCTCTATCATTTTATTAATGTTCAATTTATACTTGTGAATGATTTCTAAGTCGTATTTCTAAATATCACACAAGAAAAGCATCTGCTATATATGTGTAATCATATCATAAATGTCAATGTGATTATATCATTAAAAATGTATTTAGATTAAATAGGCAACAAAAATAATTCGACTTAAAATCAGTTGTACAGTTCCAGGGCTTTTTATACGATATTATCCTTCGTAAAATCATTGAAATGATTTAGTTTTCAATAAACTAATGATTTTAGAAGAATTTATTTACAATCATAATGTAGAAATTACTCCTTTTTGGAGGAACAAGATTGCTATTTGAATTAATTTATAAAGTTTGCAAATATAGCTAAATCGTAGTATTCAAAAGTCATGAAAGAATTCTTACACTGCAAAAAAAAAACAGTGTTACGTTACACTAGTTTCTGGTGGCAGCTAGGTTACCGGCATTTTATGATGTAAAGTAAAACTATATTTTGGCGTTACATCGAAAATATAATCTAACTCCAGAAACAAGTATAAGGTAACACACCATATTCTGGTATAACCATACGCTGGAAAAGTGAAACCCTAATATCATGAAAGGGAGTAAAATAACATTATATTTCATCTAAACACCAGAAACTGGTGTAAGGTAATACCACATTCAGGGGAAAGTTTACTCCTTAACCCTTCGTTGGACGCGCTCTGTTTTGTAATAGGGATGGTCGCAGTGGATCACACAGACCCTCATATGTTTCTTAGCATTAATAAACACCTACCCGTATGTCAGGTTTTTCATGTTTTTTTTTACTAAATTGAAACATATTCTTATCATTGATATACATATTACTCTATTTTAGGCCATAAATAATAATCCGATTTTTTTTCTCCAATAACCAATATTTCAGTTTTAACTTGTGAATGATTTCTAAATACCATACAGAAGAGAAGCATCTACTATATATCTGAGATGGTATAGTTGTCTGTTTCTCATTTTTATAGTTTCTCTGTTTTAAAGATCCCTAATTTTTTTCCTCCCTCTAAAATAATATAATGTCCCTCACCCTTTTAAAAAGTGTTTGGAACTGCTTTTAAATGGTGGACCAGCAAACTCAGTTTCATGGTTCCTCTAATCGTAACTTAGACCGATGTAAGTGTTCAGAACCTCAAAATTTTATCTCCCCCAAACGTTATTTCCAGTTTAAAAAGTGATAGGAACTGATTCTAAATGATAAGAAGTAGAACTGCCAAACTCGGTTTATTTTGCCTCCTCTAACTATTTCTTCCACCGACATAAGAAATATTTCGATCATTTTTATATTTCAAATATTTTAATTACATATATTGCAGTAGTAGATATTATAAGTTAAATATGAAATTCAAGACAGGATTTTGCTTTAAGGTTGGTGGTAGGTTATACCAAAATATGGTGTTAATATGAAAACGGTGTAAAATCCTGACCTTACACCATAAACTGGTGTAACATTACACACTCTTTTTACAGTGTACACGACGATATCAAATTTATAGGAAAAGTTTCTTCTGACCTGGTTAGATATGAACCGTCGACCTCAAGATATCGTGTCAGGTACTAAAGCAACAAAACTAATAATTGCCATTTGACCACCTAAAATGTCATTAAGTGATCGTGAATACACATCCCAGCTGATTCACGACAATTTTGAACTACATTTGATATCGAAAAGTGGTTTCATGACTTTTCAACAAAATTAACGTTGAGAAATTTACTGAGCAAATTTAATTGAAATCGTAATATGTTTGGTGATTACTATTGGAATCTACATAATAAACGTTTACGGAATTTTAATGTAATGATGCCTGCAACGACAAATCGCAGGTAGTTTTTTTTAATTACATTTCAACTTTCATTTCATATTATGTGAGGTACAGGCCCGGATCTAGAAAAAAATAAGAGGGGGGGGGGGGGTGGAGAAGCTCAGTCTAGCTGAAAATAAGAAAAATGAGAGTTTTGTACCTCTGAACTGCATTTTTTGCACAAAATGGGCTAAATGTCCAGATCATAAGGGCCCTGAGGACTAAGAGAAAGTTAGGGAGGGGACCCACTGGACATCTGTTAGGATAGAGTTGGTAGCCTTCTGAACTCCTCGAATCTGGCCACTCGAAACTGGGAACTTTCGTTTACGAGCCTGGCTTGCTATGGACTGAACCACAACGCCCTTAACAAGTTGGGGGAGACTGTATTTTCATTGCAGTGTAACATTTTCCTCTCAGTTTTATAGGTTTATATATATAAATATATCTCAGTTTTATATATATAAATTTCTTCAAAAATGCATGAAATATCAATAAGTTTAATATTTCTTTCCTCTATTACCATTACTAACATGTCCAAAGGCGAGGAGGAGATAACCCCTTTGGCACCACCTTGGAACCCTCCTAGATCCTGACTTGGTGAGGTGCATATGTATACGTATCTTCTGAAAGTTTTACATCACATATCATAAATGCCAATACAATAAAATTATGTATTTGGAAATTAGATCAACTCGAAATGTTCGTCCAAAGGACATACACAGTTGTCCCATATCAAATGCTTTAAATTAGTGACATGTTTCTAGAAGACAAAACTGTACGAGCAACAAAAAAACTACTTTTATATAAATCATTAGAATTAGCATATGAGAGATTTATTACCCAGTACATAATTCATTTTGATTAAAAGAAAGTTTTTCCTGGAGTAGAAAATCCATTTCTTAAAGAAACAACCAATACATCAGAAAATATTTTTGTATGTGAAGCGAAGTCAGAGTTTTGTTGGTCATTAGTTTTAAGCTTTAGTTACATATCTACTATTTGGACCATAAAACTGATGATGTTTGCATCTCGTGCACAAATCTCGTTTCTTTGCTAACAGTTGACATTTATCAAAGTCTCGGTACAACATTTCCTAATGTCTAACTCTGCTACAGTGTCAGCAATCGATGCCAGTAAGATCAGAGAAATGCATCAGGAGAATTATGCAAAATGACAAAGAGGAGAAACAAAAGTCACCATTAAATTCTGCGCGTCTTTACTGAAATTTATTAAGATTAAAAGAAATATGCTAAACTTAATATTTTAATCCAAATGCAAAGTATACTGTTATTGCGTTGACTCTCGTGCTACTTATCAGCCATTGGTATTATGTAGCAGCTAGAGTTTTAAAAACGCGTTTTCCTTGGAGTTCTCAAAAAATTAATGGTTTTTAGCTTTGTTAATGCTTTGCTGTGAATTGGCCTAAAGGTTAAGATTGCGATGAATATCAAAAGGTGTTCAAAAATGTCACTCAGTGTACACTACTATTAGTGGCAGACCACGATCTAGAAAAATTAAGGGGGTGGGGACAAGCGACGAAATGCATCGCGGGAAAAGGGAAAAGAGGGGAACAAAAGACTGGATCTGCATTCAAGTGTAATATTTTTCCTTCGTTGTAGTTTTTTTTTTCTTGAAAAAAATCGTGAAATATGCACAAGTTTAATACTTTTTGGTCTCCATTACCACTAGTAGCATTCTCAAATGGGGGGAGCTTTCTTCACCCCTAGATACGCCCCTTATTACACGTAAATGGAAACCTCTAAGCAAAGAAATACAGAATATATTTAACATGCAAAAATTATCGTTTACTGCGGCTAAAGAAAACCGCAGTGTGATTTTTCTTTTCGACGAAGGACGGGTTTTGTAGAATCTTTGGTAGGCCTTTTAACCACAGAATATCCTCTGTGGTTAAAACGAAAGAAGATTTCGATGTTGGCACTATTTCAAACATCCTAGACTAGATAGTACTGCTAGTGTAATTTGAACCACCTGAAAAAAGTCACTTCCGATTAGATATGCATCATATTATATGTCTTCAAAACGATTTCATTCTACTCTCAACGTTATACTAGAAGTCTAAACGTCGTTAAGATAGAATGCTGTGCTTGATCTAGCAACTGCGCTTGTTGACAGCTCAAAGAAGTAAGACTTTCGTTCGTGCGATCTGTGATGTCGAAATACAGTTGAAGACGAATGCTTTCCCTTCCCCTTCACTTAAAAAAAAAATCAATCATGTATTTTAAAATTTACTGAGCATCGCGTTTTAAATATTTCAACTTTTTTGCATCAAATATTGTCATATACATATTTCCATAGGCATTTTCTATTAATTTTAATTTTTTTCTCTTACTCTAATTTCCAACAACGTGTTTTTAATTTAACTCTAATAATAACTTTAATAATACAGTAAATTCAAATAATATCCCGAGCTATAATTTACATTTCTTGCTTGTATCTGGTTATACTTTGAGTCCAGGTTAATATTTAGGACCGAAGTTTAATGTCATACATGTTCCATGGAGTTATGTTGAACCGCGAAGATTTTTACAGCAAAGAGATACACAGAGATAGGTTTCAGCTCATTACATCTAATGTATACTGTATAGAACAGGGATTCTCAACGTGGGGTACGCGATAAAAAATTTTGGGGTACGTCGTGAGAGCTCAAAGATCGCTAGATCTAGTAACAAAATCGTCGCTAAGTTGGCAACACTGCTGTGCAAAAATGTCATTTTTTGTGTTTATCGATATATGTAATTTATGAATACAAAACTTAATGTCTATATATGTAGGTTTTATTTTATTCCCATTGTTATACTATAACTATAATTTTATCTATCTATACAAGGGGTACGCCAGTTACATACACATTTCCAGGGGGTACGTGAAGCATAAAAGGTTGAGAACCACTGGTCGAGATGATTGTGAGTAATTGACGGCTGACTAAGAGAAAATCAGCTCCATTCTAACTATGATGCAGAAATTTATACTAACCCTAAATAACGATGCAGAAATGGTGGAGCTCTGAAAATTTGCATCTAGGGGTAATCCGGTCTTAAATCGAGAAATATACGGAATTTGACCTCTTTAATTGTCATTCAAAGCCAAATAGAGGTAATTTAGAGATCAAACCTTGATCTATAAAGGCTAGAAACACGAAAATTGGGATCCGATGGTGTTTCGGGTTGTAGATGTCGGAAACGTTACAAAATTTCGGATCCGGAGGGTCCTTCGAGATCAAAGGAGAAATTTCTATAGAACGTTTCCAGAGAGCTAAAAGTATAAGCGAAAACTCGCAAACAGATTACTCGTATATTGAGGGATTATTGCATTTTTTTCTTCCTGAAGAATAAACACGATTACTGAATTAAAAATTTTGAAAAAATATCGTGGTTTCTAGAAGAAATAAAAATATTATTCTTTAGATGAAATATATACCAGATAAAATATATAGTATACATAACAGTGATTTTTTTCCACAACATTAATAATAATCACATGACGATATTTAAGAGATAGGCATGTAGAACTGTTAATATAATATAAAGTTTCTACTTTTTAAAAGTGTAATAAACATTTATTATATAATTTTACACATAATATAAATTCAATGCTTTAAGTCTAATCTGAGTCGTTGCGTTAATTTTGATAATCAGCGCGTATATTAAATAATGACGAAACATTCAGATATACAGGGTGATTCAGAATTCATCATCAATATTTAGTGGGGAGGAAGGGAATAAGAAAAGAAAGAGATTTCACATAGGAAAGTATGGGGGCAGACGAACGCATGGTGGTGTAGAGGGCGCTGTGTGTACACACCTCTCATACAGAAGCACAGCTGTTTGACGCGTGCAGTCAGTTGTCATTCGACAAGGTGAATTTGCAGAAGTAACATGAACCGGTATACGTGGAATGAATGTGCAGATATGCATGTAACTTACGGAGCGGCAGGAGAAAGATGTCTTCGAGCCAGGCAATTGTATGCAGCGCGCTTCCCAAACCGCCGTGTGCCACAGCATCAAATGTTTTCACGTATTCATCGCCAACTGCGTGAAACAGGATCGTTTGCTGCTAGTAATGTTAATCGAGGGAGGCGCAGATCGGCATGGACAGTAGCAGTAGAGGAAGCTGTCCTACAGGAAATCGAAGAACAACCTGGTGCTAGCACAAGAGGTATGGCTAGGCAGTTTGGAATTTCGCAAGCAACAGCGTGGCGGATATTACACGATGAAGGGTTACATCCGTTTCATCTGCAAAGAGTGCAATTATTGGCAGCAGACGACCATCCCAAGCGTGTTATTTTTTGTCAGTGGTTCATGCAGAGAAGAGCCGTTGATCCCAATTTCCCAACGTATGTTCTTTTCACCGATGAGGCGTTGTTCACTCGAGAGGGTGTCTTCAACACACACAATTGGCATGTGTGGGCTCATCAGAACCCACACGGTACAAAACCTGGAGCTGCGCAACAACGTTTTGCTGTCAATGTGTGGACTGGGATTGTCGGTGACTGTTTGTTGGGCCCGTATTTACTACCATCCCGTTTGTACGGTGCCAAGTACCTAACATTTCTTCAGACTGTGTTACCGGATCTTCTGAACGAGGTTCCTGATGGTAGTCTCCGGCGAATGTGGTTCCAGCATGACGGCGCTCCTGCACATTTCGCAAATGCTGTGCGTGCTTACCTACGCAGACAGTTTGGTGGTCAATGGATTGGCCGCGGTGGACCGGTTTCTTGGCCACCACGTTCACCGGATTTATCTCCAATCGATTTCTTTGTATGGGGTGCTATGAAAAACATGGTGTACAAGACCCCTGTTGATAGTGCTATGGATCTTGTAGCACGCATATCAGTTGCTGCCTCAAACATCCGGGAAATGCCAGGCATCTTCCACAGGGTCCGGCTGTCCATGCAACGCCGTTGTGAGTCATGCATTCTAGCACATGGTCGGCAGTTCGAGCACCTCTTGTAAGTCTGTACAACCAATGCAAAGAAATGTTACATGTAAGATAATAAATGTTTTTTCCTTACCACTTCCTTCTTATGTGTTCTTTCCATCATTGAACTGGGGTCATTTTGCCCTACTACATGGCATATGCGCCCATGCTTTCCTATGTAAAATCTCCTTCGTTTCTTATTACCTACCTCCCCACCAAATATTGATGATGAATTCTGAATCACCCTGTATATAAAACTTTTCCATTCATGTATTGTAGTCAGAAGTCTTTTATTATTACTCGATCTTGTTAGTTACAGAATTAAATTATATGCAGATAATAAGAAAGTATTTCGAAACCATAAGGTGTTAAGTGTTATTTCTCTGTATTTAAATTAAATATTTAAATTTGCATAAGTAAATAACTACTGAAAACAATCAATATTTTCTTTCATTTGAACTATAACATACTTTCTACGTCAGCGTCTGTATTAAATTCTTAATATATGATACCTTCAAATTATTCAATAAAAATCAATTTAGGTCAAATCATTCAACAGATTCCAACTCAATTATTGTTTCATCTCAAATTATTTAATAGATACCAACTATTATTACTTAATGGTTGCGAGAGAAATTGTTTGAAAATATATAACTTATAAAGCAGAAAAAATAATCACAGACTAAATCTAAACCGTTTTAATATACTATACAAGTTTCACAGTTTATGTTTCAATCAATTTTCGTTTTTTAATAAATACATCATGGAATAATAAATCTTTGATGCATTGCAAAAACCAAAAAACAAGTAAATCATTAATCAAATGCAAGCTTATTATTAGTTTTCGCGTGCCTAATTAATTTCTCTAGTACTGCAATTTAACTTCCACAATTACTTATATTACGATATGTCATTTTTGCCCTGAAATTTATGTTATCGGCTGAAAGAAAGCAGTTTCAATATATAAGCTTAAATTTTTAAGCAAGAATTAGAGGTAGCTGCTTTGCCAGCTCCATAATTTAGCTGTGATAAATATGCATGACATTTACGATCAGTTATCGTTTCGTTTCCAGGCATTTCTGAACAAGAAGTTTATGAATTGAGGTACTTATAATTGAGTTCAAGTTTAATTTAATCAATTACCTTTTCAGTTTATCTCAAATAAAGAACTTCACTCGACGTCGTGAAGGGTTAATTTGAACTATCAATTCAGATAATTTTATAATTTTTTCGTATGTGTAATTTAAAAATAAATGTCTCTTTTCTGTTTCTTGCTTAGAGCATGAAATTTTTAAGTTATGTTGCTTGTGTCATTGATATGTGATAAATTATTGATGCGTATATATAATTGGTTTTCAAAGTAGAATTTTCAAAGTACCTGTTGCCCAGAGGCGCTCTCTAATAAGTTAGTCCTTGTTGTTTCGTTAATTCGTGGCCTTGTCTTTTTACCATATACATATTTATATGATTTACTATAAATTATTAACAAAAATATTAAATTTTCAAACTGTACTGACGGCTTGACCCTTTGGTCTAAAGCAAGACGTTTGACTTTATTCTCTCACGTTGTGACAAGTGGTTCAATTTATATCTACCGTTGTTCATATCAGGTTCTAGTTCTAGGCATAACAGAGCTCTCGGCTTGTTCGTAACAAGGCTCTCAGAGCAATTGACGACTCTCATCACCCATAGCATAATTCTGTCCCAACTCCTCTTTCAATCAAACCAAACAAGCTCAAGTCACTTCTTCCTTAAGGTAATATAATGGTGTTAGAGTAAAATCCTTCAAATCTGTTTAATTCAATACGTTTTCACACTAAGCAGTTTTTTATTAGAGTCGCTACTAACAAACAGAAACAGTTTCTAATGATCGCAGAATTTAAAAATGCAAAACGACTTCTTAATCACTCCGTTCCTATGCTAATAGGTATATCATATGCATTGTTATTGTGAAAAAGAGCCTCTATAAGTTTTCTAAGCGACGCTAACGCTCCTACAGTTCCAATACTATTTTTCTATATTATGAAATATATAATTCTTTATTATGAAATATATAATTACATATTTTTGCATTTACATGTGCAAGTACTGGACAGAAAATTGGGAGCAATTCCATGTTATCTCAATAGAATATCCATTTAGAGCTCGATAAATTCTTCAGAATGAGTTTTAAGGAAAAATATGAAATATATAATTACATGTTTTTCAATAAAATGTAATTTTTATAATAAATTTAAATGTAAAATAAAGTGTAAATTTTTTTAATAAAATGTATCTAATTCTCGATGTTAAAAATGTATGTTTATTATTCAAAGAGTTATGAACGCTGAAATATTTGACAGGTTACAAAATTTTACTTAAAATGTTAAAAAAGGTTAAGATATTAGAGATCATAGCTGACTCTGCCTGTACTCTACTTGAGTCAACCATGATCTCTGAACCTGCTTTAATGTTTTAATTAAATTTTGGTGTCAATTTTTAGTAGCCTCTTAAATATTCCAGCTTTCATAATTCTCTGAATGCTGAACGAATGTTTGTTAAAATCGAGAATTGGATAGATTTGATTGAGATCTTTTATTTATATACGTTGAAAAATTATTGAAAAAATTAATGAACGCTGAATGGGATTTTGTATTGAGATAACATGGAACTGGTTCCATGTTTTTGTCCATTATCATTATTCTTATGGGGTAAATACCCCGTTATACGCCGTTTCGCTTAACGTCTCAATTTCAAAATCCTTAACCACGACGTACAACGGCAATTCCCTGTATCTTAGTTCTGTTTATTAAAGTATTTCAAGTGTAAGGTTGTTTCGATTATTTTCAACTTTAATAAATAATAAATCTGCTGAGGTCCTGCCATCCTCTCTACTTTGGCATATAAACTGACAGGCTCCTGGAGGACCTTTGTGGCAAGCAGCTGCTTGAGGTGGTATTCATTATTTATTTTTTAATGAAAATGAACAAAAAATAGCATGAAACAAATTGTCTTGAAACGGCTATAAGGATTAATACATGTAACACTCCGTATATACCCAGTGGCCTCCCAAACAGAGCAAGAACCATGTTATGTCGAAAGAGAATTCAGGGTTAAGTAACTTCTTAAATAAGCTTTATTACCAAAATCTGACTGATGATAAAGATTCCAATCAAATATCTGAAAATCGCGATTTTTCACAATATTCTTTCGGTATTTAAAAAGTTATTGAAACTGAATAATTTACTGCTAGTTAGCTATTTCTGCAAAAAAATCGTTCATGATTGGTTAAAATTGAAATAATCATTGTTTGTTCCTCTGAAATATGTATTTATTTTACGAAATTATGATTTGAAATCTTATTGTTAGTGGAGTTTTAATTAACTCCTAAGGTAAATTCTTAGGACTAGCACTGCTCTTGTTTTATACACATTCAGACTTTCATAATTTTTTAAATACCAATGGTAGGAATTGAATCAGTCGATAACGTACCGAGCTCGTAATGTACCGTTCCCAGGTTCGAGTCCTAGCTGCGTCATGCCGAGGGTTTTCTACGTTTAAACCCCAATCTGCCCTCTGCGAGAAAGGGTACACCGATGGGTTTGAAAAGACCCCAGTCGGTTGAATAAGAGGTTAAATTGTATTACTCTGTATAGAAGAGTGATATCCTTGACGGGAGGGCTTTATCTGTCACTTAGCATTAGCCCAGTGAATAGTCTTCCTGCTCTGAGTCCTTGGGGTCCTTATGACTTGATTATTAGTCATAGGCGAAACTAGACTACATTTTTAGGGGGTGCAGCGACCACATTAGCACCACAAAATCACAAAATCACCTGCAATGAGTCCACAAGGGTGCTGGGAACTCACTGCTGTGATGAAGGGCCGGAAAACAACCGAAAAACTGGTACATAAAAAATGAAGTATTATAATGACCATAAGGGCAATAAAGAAATTGTTGAAATAGCTTTATAGAAGAGCATCTGATATGTTATCAGGAAGTCGTGGGTTCAGATACCACCGGCTAATGGCAATTTTTTCTCTATATTTATCCAATAAAGAAATGTTTTTTTTTAATGAAACGTTAGGAGGTTTCATTATGTTTCCCTGTAGTTTCATCTATTCATTTAGTCCATTGGTTCTCAACCTTTTATGCTTCACGTACACCCTGGAAATGTGTTTGTAACTGGCCCTTATATAGATAGATAAAACTATAGTTATAGCATAATAATGCCAACTTAGCTACTTTGTTACTAGATCTAGCGACTTTTGAGCTCTCATGGCACACCAAAAAATATTGCTGCGTACCCCTTGGGGGTGCGTGTACCCCACGTTGAGAATCCGTGATCTAGTCTATTGTGTTAAAAAGAATGTGACACTCAAATCTAAAACTATCCAACCCAACGCTTTAAACAAATATTATTGAAAAATTGGTTTACACAGATTTGATTGCAATTTTCAATTTATCTTCGTTATGTTTCCAGAAGAAATATATTTAGAAGATGCTGAGCTCGTAATTTGAATCCGTATTGTCACAGCACAGTTCTGATTCTAATAAAGCGGACATTAAATATACAAGAATATTTAACTAAGAAATATATTCCATGAGCTAATGTCCATCAAGTAAAGAATAAAATATATGTGGCGATATAATATTTTAAAAATTTATAATTTTTATGTTTTTTTAATTTCTAATAAAATCTATCTTTAGAGTGATATTTAATATATTGAAAAAGGCTTGTACACTTTCAAACAACCAGGAATCCACCCGGTAGCAAACTCATTCAGCACACATTTAATGATTAGAATTTATATTACTTTTTTATAGTATATTAAACATATGAATTTGTTTGATATATGATAACAATAATTTATAGCATTTTGCTTTTTTTAAAGAATTTTCAGATTCCAATATGCTTTTAAAATTATAATTCCTAGTAAACTTAATATTAGGAATTATAATTTTAAAAGCATATTGGAACCTGAAAATTCTAAAAAAAAAAAAAGCAAAATGCTATAAATTATTGTTATCATATATCAAACAAATTCATATGTTTAATATGCTATAAAAAAAAGTAATATAAATTCTAATCATTAAATGTGTGCTGAATGAGTTTGCTACCGGGTGGATTCCTGGTAGCAAGAATATTCATTTGAAGATTTGCAAATCAATCAATCAATCAAATCGTTACGATAGACTTAAGTCATTCGCTTGGAAGCCACATTCAAAAGACGTTTTGGCGTTTGCATCCACCTATGTTGCGAATTTTCATTCTGAAAGTTCCAGCAGTTTATTAGAACAGTGCGATGCCAAAAGGTCAAAATTTAGGATGGCCTGTCTCAAGAGAAAATATGTCAGTTTATTTCCCCCTCTGAACTAAGTGATCCAATGTTGTCCAAAATCCGCAGGTTGAACTCCAAGAATCGAATCCAACAATTCAAGTTCGTCAACCAAAAGGACCTCCATACCTCCTAATGACATATCTTCTGAGTCAAGTCTTCTGCTTCTGTTCCTGAATCAACTCTTCCCCCTGGAGGAAGAAGAAGATAGCGGATGGGAGCAGAACAGATAAGAAAAAGGGAGGGTCAGGTGACAATGAAAAACAAAGGAAAGTTCTAGTTACAGTTATCTCCCTTGTGATTCAGATGTTGAAATAAGTTGAAAATTTCTCAATTCCTTGAATCATTTGTGATAAATCAAGCCTTACTGATAAATTAGAAGCCCTAAATGTTTATCCAGTTTATGTCGACTCCATATATCGAAAGGGACCGTTATCATTTTTTTTACAATTATTTTTTTCACTTGAATTTCATTAGTTATGATTATTATTTTACCCATAGGATTTCATTTGCTTTGTGTATATTATTAAGGAGGTTCTTGTCTAAAATTATCAATTGGAGAAAATGTCATATCCAAGAGTTTTCCCCTTGTATATTAATGGTTAATTAACATATGCGCTAAAAAAAGGCCTCACACCCGAAGGTAGCGCACAGTATAACTTCTCCTTATAACTTAGACTCAATATCTCGTTTGGCAGTCTAAGTATAGTCAAGGTCTTTGTACAAATCTTTGTATAAGTGAAAGAGACTACATTTATTGAACCGATGTTGAGAATAAAGACATTTAGACCTGAAGAGATACGTACTTACTTCCAGCGAATATTAAATAATGAAAAATTAATAAACATAGTTGTGTCATTTTCAAGAAATGTTTCATTTATATATATTTCAGTTTTCAATTTTAGGTATGTGGAAAAACTCTGGTATAATAATAATAATTCGAAAACTATCTTCTAAACATTCCTCATTCTATTTTATTAATAATGCATACATTTAGCATTTCACATCTGACGAAAAAGAGCAGCAAATCTTTCAAATTTACATCTAGAATCAACTTTGTATGCAAAGGATATCATCAGTTTATGCCACAAGGAATTATATAAACATCTCAGGATGGAATGGGAATCCTCTGCTCAGTAAAATATGTTACTACATCTAACTCGATTTTCTGTAAAGTCATCCAATATTTACACCTGAACAAATACAGAAATCTTAATCACCCCCCTTACATCTTGATGTTGCACCACTGAAAGCATTACGCCACAGATGTCATCTAGCCAACAACAGCGACTGCCCAAATTGTGGGAAACGTTAAACTATTGATCACTTCCTTTTTCAGTGCCTAAGCTTGGAAAATACAGAGTGATTCAAAATTCGCACAACTCCTAATGTAAATACTTATTATTTCACGCCAACTGAAAGGAATCAATTACCGATTCTAACGTTGTCAACCCTGCAGTCACAGACATATGCAACACTGTCTAGTTTAGTTCTCAGGTCTCAGTTCTTTGTCGGTGACGTGTATTGTACTAGTTGGCCAAAATGAAAGGTCGAACATGTATATATAGTCCAAAGTTATTTAACAACTAAACCATTTTAACTGTTCAAGCTGATTTTAATGAACAGTGTCTATTTCCTGATTCACTTTCAACAGCTATTGTTATTTTTTGTTAATAATTTACAAACGTAAATTCAGAATAAATGAAATTTTCTAATATGTGTTGCGACAATTTTTAATCACTCTGTATAAGGGTTCCAATCCTAACTTTCTTCAGATTCAACGGATTGAAAATTAATTCTCCATACATACGTTGGGACTTATCCCTTTCAGAAAATATATTCATTCCTAAGATTGAAAACTATATCAGATTCTCTAATAGATTCTGTTAAAAATTATCAACTTCAATTTAAAATCCTTTCGCTTTCCATTTTATCTTGCAAACATTAATCCTTCCTGAGCCGTATTTCATATTTGAGACTGTTATAAATTTAACGTATGGAAATTGAGCATGAGTTCAAAGAGAATATTTAGCAACAATAATTCGAAAATAATGTAATTTATTACAAAAGTATCGATAAAAACATTTATATAAACTCAACAAAACTAACACAAATCTTTATCTTCATCAATATGAAAATAAACCATCAGAAGAATATATCACCTTTTTACTATTCCTACAAACAGTTGCTTCTAACAATCTGTACTGAAAGCATAAAATAAGATTTTTTAATACTCAGTAAGTGGCATAATCATACTTGCGAATAAACCTGAAATCTATCAAGAATAGCTTTACTAATTCCTAAAACAAACTGAAAAACTATACACCAAATGAAAAACTATACACCAATTCTTTTTAGACGTTGATCACCACGCTCCAGACGACGAATTCTTCTTTTCTCTTACTAGTTTACTAACAGATCCAAACTAATAAACTTATTTATCTTCCCGCACACACACACACCACAAAAAATATTTCTTTTTTAGAATATCGTCCACAGACTGAGACAAACTACTTTTTCCTTCACAGCAATTCTTTCTAATTGCAACTCTCTTATTCTTTTTTTTAAGTTCATTCGAAATGGTTAGTGACGTAATTCTCACGCTGTAGTTCACGTGAACGTCAATATAATACATGACATCACGTTCCATTGTTGCTCGTTTATCTGTCGCAGCAATATCAGCGACTTTCCACTGAAGGGATATAAAGCCATGCAGCTGCACATTCCATAACACTCAATCAATCAATCAATCATTTTGTGGCGATTATGGTGATCCGATACCACAACTATGGTTAACACTGAAATCCTGTTGTTTATCAGTGTCTCAAATTACTCAAAATATTCAAATATATCGACTCCTGTTTCGTTACTATTCCTCGAGGAGTCTGAATTTTGGGGCACTCGAGAGAACACAGTAAGACAGTCCAAATCGTGGCGTGGAAAACATTGAAGTGTTTTAAATCTATAAAACCTTCTTAAATACCCAACCGACCATTCCCCCAATATCAGTTATAAACAACTGATATTTGTCATAATTGATACAAGTAGCACTTATCTTAAATTCATTAATAAAATCATAGTAAATTTTGAATATTTCTAAATGTTATTTTAGGAAGTGTTGCACTGGTATTTTATATTACATCCTAAAAATGTATTTTAGGATGTTAAACATGGTTCGTTAATAATGCTTAAACTGCTCTTCTTTCAGAGCATTTTTTTTCGCATTAATATATTCACACTGCAATGATTTATAGTGAGCAACATCGAATTGTATGTGTCATATTTCAAAAGGACCCAGATTGTAACAAAAAGACAATATTTGAAAAATTATTGGATCCTTCACACGTACCGCTAAGATAGTTGCTGATTTCATGGAGGAAAAAAAAAACATTTCTCTCATGTCGCCGTACAGTCTCATCTGTTGCCATGTGAAGTCTGGTTATTTCCATTATTTTTAATAGAGAGGACGAAAATTCAGCACCGATTGAGAGGTGGTTTCAAAAATGCAGGTGCTTTTGAAGGCGATTCCAAACAGCGAAGTCCAGAAAACGTTTATAAATTGCCATTTTATATTTTTGATACATTTTTTCTTAGTTGTTTTAGGCGCCATATGTATAAAGGTCTATCACTCCTGGAGAATATGGTCCATTCTCGATTCCAATAAGAATAAAGTTTTACATTTTTGACTTAGGGCATTTAATTACTTAAAGGACTTAAACGATGGAAATTCGAACTAATAGATGATTCAAAAAATGACAGTAATAATATTTCATTAGTAGCTACTTAATTCGAAAGAGTATTCTTCATTTCTCTTATTTTCATTATTTTAAAAGGTTTAATGTCTGCTGACGGATGGATAGAACAGACGATAAATTGTGGAAAACAGCTTTTCTTTTTTTTGAAAACGAGCTAAAATTTAGAACACTAGAAAGAATTCCCCAAGTTCTGTTCCTCATAAAAAACATTCGCATCAATTGTTTTTTTCCAGTTAATACAATGATACCTCATTCACCTTTCAATGCGCCTAAATCACGTTAAACGTTGTAAGAATTAGAAATATTCGATTCTGAAAAAACGAAAACTGGCTGTTTTTTCACTTTTTCTTTTCAAACCGATAATGAATCAGGAGGAAGGTACACATTGTAGCACCGACTGAAGATTCTGCACTAAAAGGAAATGCTTTAGAAGTGTGTAATGTAAACATCGTGATGTCTGTTTTTTTATTTTGTTTCCCTTGGTTGCTCATGCGAAACGTACCTACCTTCATTTATGATACGAAACTAATTAAAAGTGTTTGCGCATTACTACTCAGCACATCACTAATCTGAGCTTTTACTTTTGACTCCTCATATTATCTTTTGCCTTAGTTCTCAAGTCATTATATTCCAGAAAAACTTTAACCATCTAAACAGTTGTATAACTAGGCTATTTAATTTATTTCCTTTTCATAAAAAATTACTTTTCAATCCATTAGATGAATTAATTGACACCTTTCTTTTATAACGAGTAAAAAACTGTCATCAGAATAACTAACGAGCTTGATAATCCTTTTAAAAACTTTGCCATGGTTTAAATTGCACCATAAATAAAACGATCGCTCTACACTGCTTGGCCAAATTATTATGAATATCTATCTAATACTCTGCCTTATGTATCATGGTACAGTTCCAAATTCCAAAGTTTTCAATTCTCTGTTCATAGTTCTCGTTGAAATGGATTTTGAAGTGTTAGCAGTCATCTCTCTCAGCTGATGAACTGTGATATATGTGTTTTGTCGTACACTTCGTTCGTATCAATAACCGCCTGTCCCTGTCTGTCAGAACTGTTTTTCCTTCAGCATTTGCCACGATTGGTAGACATTTTTCTTTTGAGACCATTGCCATTCGTCATGTACTTGAGATATTGTGCCCCGTGGTTTTCCGCTTGAGTTCCATAACATCCGTTACGGATGCTCCTGCTCATCGCGCTCCGACGATGAGCTGCCTTTCGAAGTCAGTCGTATCAGACACTGTTACCCATGTCTCATTTGACTTTGCTTTCCACCATACCTTTACGGCTTTTTATAGAACTTCGTAATGATGTAGAATATTTTTGTCAGCAATAAATTTTGCATGCATTGTCATATTCCATGGTACTCCGTGCACGATGCACTCACTGTTCATAATAATTTGGCAAAGCAGTGTATGTACTTACAGTATTAAACAAGAAAGTTTGAAATGAATTTCCGGTCAACTTTGTTTAGAGCGCTGTTGTTACACAATGCACGGAACGCTTATCAATTTACATGTAAAGTAACTACTCCTAATTTCTCAACCATCTGTCGGCTAAAAAAATTAAAGATAATTTAAAATTAAATTTTTGCATTTTGTTTTAAAACTTTAAACATTATTTACTACGTAACAATTTTTCCATTTTATAATTGAGTGTTAATTGATTGAATAGTGCAGTGGTATTTTTACTGGATTTTCAGCTACTTCGATTAATCCGAAATAAAATTAACAAATCACACATTTCTAACACTGTTTGTCTATAAATTACTCATTTATAATTCATTAATATTATAATTCGTAAGGTTTAATTTTTTAACAATTGTAATACGAAAACAAGCCTTTCTTTGAAAAAATAATGAAAATTGTCTAACTAGCTGCAACGGCTTAACGTAGTCGAGTTAGGAGATATTAACTAGTATACTCCTCTATAATTTTGCAAAACGCTGCTGCTGCGACCGTCACATCACGTGAGACATGTTTTAAAGATAACCTAGCATCACGACACACGTACTAATCGTTTTATCTGTAATGATATCACGTGACTTTAATCCAGTTGAAATGTTTTAGCTCACCTAAAATCAATGACTCTTATATCACATAAAACATGTTGTTGAAGTACTTCAAGCATCATGACAGCAGTGCGAGCCAGCTGAGATGTTGCTGACATCCTTAGGCTTTTATACGAAAGTGGATCATTTAATTCGTGGACAGCCGTCGCCAACAATTAGTAGCGTCTCGTACAAAGTTAACACATGATATGTGGCAACATAGTGACTTCGGGAGAACAACGAGCAGTGTCCGTGCAAGTTCTAACTAGACATGGTCGCGAGAAGGGACGGATTGGGAGCAAAATACAACATTGACAAATACATGGAAACAGCCCATACGGCCATGATCGATCCTAAACTAAATTCAGCCCCAGGCGAGAAGCAATACTCTGGGATGAAACCCGAGAAACACTCTCAGAGATGCCTGTTATTCATTTTTAGATCCTTTGCGAAATGAAAAGCGAGCTAATATTTTCGATGTCTTATTTCTGTCACTCTGTCAGTTTGTAGAAAATTAACTTTATAGTTGCTTTTTTTTTTCAAATTGAAATTTCTATTGGAATGGTTAGGAGTTGAAATACACTGGTTTCCATAAATTAAGGAAAATCCCTATGTTAAGTGAATGGGAAGCTAATGTCAAAGCTCTATAAGTTCTAAAATAAAGTTTTATGTTTTGCAAAATGTGATTGCAGATAAAGATCTCAATCATATAAATCAATATCTTGATTTTAAACAATATTCGTTCAGTATTTAATGAGTTATGGAAGTTTGAAAATTTAACAACAGCAATGCCAGTTTTAAGAAACTTATACAAAACTGAAGAATAGTGAAATAATTCTTTACACATAGTTCTAAATTAAAAACTTATTTTATTAAACACTTTGATACAATACTTATTACTAAGTTTTAATTCATTCTGAAGTCAATTTTTGTAGCTGGCGTTGTTATCGCTAAATATTCAAACTTCCATAACTCGTTAAATAATGAACGAATTTTGTTGAAAATCGAGATATTGATTTATTTGATTGAGACGTTTATCTGCAACCACTTTATCAAAACAAAAAAAGCTTATTTTAGAAGTTATAGAGCTTTAACATTAACTTCCCATTGACATAACATAGGAATTTTCCTTAATTTATGTAAACCAGTGTATTAAGATTGGTATTTCCCAAGTCTCCCAATAATTTTAAATTGCGGCAGATAGCGGGGGAAAATTTGGAAAATGTTGAAACTTCACCAAATATTGCAAACCAGATATTTATACGAAATATTCAATAAATATGCGAAACCTCACAGTATGCTTAAATAAATGCATTAATATGCATTGAAACTAGATGATGATTTAAGCAAGTACGGAGCTAGGGATCATTCTGTAAGCTATAATTTATCTTTACCGTTTATTTAAAACAATGTTATTTAAAATGTAAATTTCGATGATTAAACTGTATATTTGCTAATCAAAAGATAAGAAAAAGACTGCTTTAATTTTGTAAGCATATGCTTTGTATATTATTTCTATTTTAATTACATATATCTATTAGCAGAACATTTAGCATTATGAACAAATCACATTTAGTATAAATCTTATTCAATATCATCACTGGTCGCCATAAAAATAAGTGAGGATCAACATTACAAGTACCACCGTTTTAAAGAAATAATACAGCTGCTTCAGTTAATTGAAATTTAAGTGAGAAGCATTTTTAGAGTTTTATTTTAGTTCAGAAATTTGATATGAGAATGCATATGCAAATCAAAGATCAAAAACCAGAATAAAAAAAAAAACTTGACGTTTCAAACAGAACAAACATAAAATAACGCGACAAAACTCATCACACCATCCCGTTTGCAGCCTCGAAGAAGATCCCTTGCTCCCGATTAAGCTGCAACTCGCCATGAATAAGAGATAATTTCAGATTGCTCCTGATACCCTAAACCTCGCAAGAAGATAATGTCGATCTTCGAATATGTTATCGCGTTGCAATTTCTGATTTTGTTTTGCATCCCGAAAGCTTATTACACGGGGATACATTCGGCAGAAGCTAAAAGAACTCTTCATTAACTCAAGACGCTGTTCGCATAACCTTTGCCTTTTTTATCCCACTGGGTTCCCCTGGTGAAGCCCTTCCTGGACGTAATGCCTTTTTAATTGCGGGCTAAATGGCTTCCGTTAATTGACCACTGTAGATAGGGTAATTATCCCTGCCGTTAATGACGGTTTAAAACGCTGACAACACAATCCTCTATCCCCTAGTCGACATTAATATCCACTGCATTATCTGTCACAACACAGTAGAAAACTTATCAGGAAACGTAGGAAATGTTTTCTCTTGAGATTGCTAACAGAATAAGGAGCTTGGCGAATGGAATTAATTTTTGAATACAATTAAAATATGCAACCTGATAGAGATAGGGGAATTAAGTTTCAAGATGATGGGAAATGTTTCTGGAACAGACAGAGAGGAATAGTTTGCAGATGATAAATAACTTTATTGAAATGATTCTTCCGCAGATCTCCGTAGGATCATCGGATCTGTTTCAACCATGCTTTCAAACTCATTTTAAAGGTATTAAAATGTCTTATTTCCGAATTGATTTTGTTTGCTCAAAACTGTCCTTAAACCGTTAAAAGCATTATTTTTGCATTTCAGTTCATTCCCAACGGATTCGTCATAGCATAAAATTAATGTAATCCGAAGATAATTATTCGATAGTGCGAATAGAAATTTCAAATTTGACAATATGAATTTTTTCTAGTGATCTTAAGATATTTGCTTGAATTCGAATTCCGTTCAACGTTTTATTAAAACCCCACACTACAAGGGTTTGGGTTGTTTTACCTCTGAGCGGCACTTTTTTGCACATTATGGACTAAATGGCCTGGTCGTATGGACCCCGAAGGCTCGAGAGAAGGTTGGGGGAGGGGACCCACTGGAACACCTGTTGGGAGACAGCTGGTAGCCTCCCGTCAAGGCCATCCAGCGTGTTCTTTAACGTGCACAGGGTATGTCTCTCCCGCACACGGGGCCACGGCTTAACGTCCCATCCGACTGACGGCGGCTTTTCCAAGCCCATCGGTGTCCCCTATGGACCGTGGGCAGGGCGAAGAGTTTTGCGGAGATAAATCTCAACGCTGACCCAGCTGCGACTCGAACCTGGGAACTGAAGATTACGAGCCTGGCGGCTACCGACTGAGCCACCCCGCCCCACACTACAAGGAATTGCTGTTTCATTTCTCATACTGTATATGGGAATTTTAAACAATTTATTCAACATTTAAAAAGTGTCATAGTGGCACCTTTCGAAAGGGGAAACAATTTCCAAAAGCAAATCTGGAAATGGATAGGAACGCCGTTCCGATATCGATTAGATATAAAACCACATTAACTTTTATGGTAATAAATATATGTTCCACAGTATTACGGATATATTATTTAATATTTATTTGGATATCAAAATTATAAGAGGCACATTTCTTTCATTGTACGTCTGATTGTTCACCTTGGTTCTATGGACTAGTCAACATCGATAGAAATCCATAACTAAGGAAGGAGAACATTCGTAACAAAAGCGTAACCCGAAAATTCTATTGGAAGTGGCTCATATCTTATATGCATACGCACACATTATAGGTGCAGAAATATTCTATAGGTTTCGAACTGTATGATTTATGAATTTCAGGAGTTTACACTTAGGAGGATTCGACCCGGTCTTGTCCCCTTTTCCGTAGCCTGTTTATCCATTATATGTATTCGGAAATAATGAAGTTGGAAGCTGCATATTGTGTGGATATAGAACTGTAGTATTTCTACAAAACGTTATGTTTTTGGCGAGTATTTAAACTAAATTATCTGATGACCCGCATGTAGCTAAAACTTGTGGATTACGAATGTTTTACGAGTACTTTACGAACATTTTCTTTTATAGAAGCACCAAAAAAGAGATAAAAGTACCAAGTGAATATCTTTCAAGATATGCTATTTAGAGAAATGCTTGATTCGGAATAATCTAAGGTACCCACAGAATTTCAACTAAATGTATATTAGTCTTCACTCGTTATGCAAAATGAATTCGTATTTTTTTTCTTCAAAACGTTATGTGAATAAACTTTGCTGCAACTTATACACTTTTTTAAGACACTACTGGTTTTAATCAGAGACATAGTAATCTATTTATTTTTAGACTACACTGCGCCTTTAGCGCAATAGCAAATTTGAAATAGGTTTCACCCATTTCTTCAGATAATACGTCAATAATTTACTATTATAAAATAATATAAGCAAAGCAGAAATGTTGTTTAACATCTTATTAGACACGTTTGTGTTTTGGTTATTTTATTTACACTAAACTAAATGAAACTGTTTTATATTTCCTTGCTATTGAACTACTAATGCTTTACTAGAAACTACTAGAAAATTGTACTTAATAAACCTTTCTACTACAAACTAACTGAATATCGAATATTTGCACAACTAGAATTATTAAAACAGGAAAAAACGTAAAAATGCATTCTATTGAAACGATTTCATGACATAAAACAAAGGCCTGAACTGTTGCCTAAGCATTACTTCAAGAAAACTTTGCTTCTGAGTAGCAAAACCAAAATTGCCTGTTTAAAACATTTCTGCCCCAAATTAAATAACTCCGTATTTAATTATATTTGAAACAGAAATAAAACTCAGAAACTTATTATAAGCACAATAATTTGCTGCTTAAATTTTGAAATGTCTTATATCGAAATATTTCCGATGGAATGATAATAATTATTTATTTTCTACTTTTATTTCAATTAAGAAAATTGTCCAATTCATTGTTAATTCCAAGAACTGGTTGCGAAGGCGCTATGTTTAAATTTTAAAGAACTTTGAAGTCTAAAATTTACGATGTATAAATCCAGTAGACATGTATAAAAAATGAAACAGAGATAACGTGCGGGAAGGAGTGACCGAAATGAAAAGAATTGGAACACCTGTCATATATGTTTCAGTTTTCAGCTCATTTCCACAAAAACGAGCAATTGATTTTATTTAATGTTTCTCCTTTTCGTTATTTTAGAGATCAGCGAAGCTGCTTTTTGGATTGGATAAATATTGACGAAATATTAGGATTCACATTTTTCGAATCTCACAATAGTTGTAATAACGCCTTCTAATGGTGAAAAATTTTGGACAATGCCCAAACCTTTAACAAATGTTTCAAAACGATCTATTTATGCCAGATATTTGAAATTTTGTTGGTGTAGTTTGCGAAGATCAAAAGGTTTCCGCTGAAAGCAACCATTTGCCTGCTTAACACCAGTAGATGAGGAAAACGTAATTTTTATGCTTTAAAATATTTTTTTCTGTTTTTACAGATGCTAATAAAATATTACTATTTTCATTTTCCCAATCATCCACTAGTTCACTATTAGAGGATGCAAAAATTGGAAAATAAAAACTTCATTCTCTTTGAAAACGATCATCTCATTTGGCTAGATGATACATGTTATTCTTTTTGTTTAAGAATTATTCCTCTCAGAGATCACAAATCGTCTGCAAAAAAATTCTACTCAGAAGTAAACAACATAAAATAGCGAATATAAATGGAACGATAGGGAATACGTAATAATTATGAGATCGTAAAGAATTAATAGACAGTAAAACAAAACATTAAAAGGTACGAAAACTGACATTACCCATATGATTCTATAATGTATTGTTGCAAATTTTATAGTGGTTTACCGAGATGGAATTCAAGATGAATCAAGTTTTAAGTGAATTTATTTACTTACAAATATAATTAGATTACATAAATAACAATTTCAACTAAACATCAATATGCCTCCCTTCAGTATGTGATTGATCATAATACTTAAACCATCTGTGAAATCAAACACATTGGATAACTGATTTATAAATATTTGTGCTGCACAAATCTTACAACCTCAACTCAATGCATAAATAGAAGTTTATTAAACATTTGATCAATAAGACAGATATTTTACCATATACCTCTACATCAATCAGATTATTCTTACCACCTCCACGCATAGCACTTTTCACTCTGTGACACTAAATTCACTAGATTACTTCTCTGTGATCTACCTCTTACTTATTAAAAAAAATTTATAACTCCAGCACACATTTACGATAGAAACTTCTATAAATTACGTTCACAGACTAAGTCTACTTTTCTTCTTCCTGCAGACTCTCTAGAATAGGAGTTCTCAGCGTGGGGTACGCATACCCTTTGGGGGTATGCGGTAAAATATTTTGTGGGACGCCGTGAGAGCTCAAAATTCGCTAGATATATGTTATATATATACATATGTTTTATTTTATCCCCATTGTTATAATATAACTATAGTTTTATCTATCTATACAAGGGGTACGCCAGTTACATACACATTTCCAAGGGGTACGTGAAGCATAAAAGGTTGAGAACCACTGCTCTAAAATTATCCTTCTATGGTTTATTATTCTAAGTTTATTCTTTGTTCCGACATATTAGTGACGCAATTCTCACTCTGAGGCATATCACGAGCGTTATATGACATCAGAGTCACAGTTTTACTGTTGTACGTTTTATTCTCGTTACAGTATATTACTATAATTATATTACAAATATATTTATATATGTTTATTATCAAAATTAATTCTCTATGACACCACTTCTTTGGGATACCTGTATTGCTATAATTAGTTCTGAATTTGAAAAAGGCATTTTATTTTTAAGACCTGTTGCTTACAATGTCGATACTGATGTAACAATTTTAATTTTGTTCGAAGGGAAAATTCTACTTCTTTCATATTAATTCTTCAATGCCAAAATTAAAAGTAAATAAGAAATAAGTAAATACAGTTTCGATATTAAAACGTAAAATAAAATTGATTGTTACACCGTGAATTATAATATTTTTATTCATTTATTTACGATTAATTCAAGAACATATTTTTACAGAAAAAAATTAATCCTTAAGTTTATGTATTATTTCAGCGTTTTAGCTATTTAATACTAACCTGAAAGTGATTATTATTTATATATTAAAATCATTATATTAAATAAATATATGTATATAAATTATATTGAAATGTGACTTAAAACTTTATTTCATGCATGTAATGAAGAAACATTTCAAATATTTTACCTTAAATAAGCGTGTTGACACTTTTCAAAATAAAATAACATCAAAATACGACCATTTTTTTATGACCCAGGCATAAGGAAATATTGTTTGAACATAAAAATATCATCATTATGCATCTGGTAATTTTATTTTGCAGTTAATTAAAAAAAGTCAATGTTTTCACTTGGTAGACATTCAACATTTCCATTTTTTTGAAATAAATTACAAAAATAATTTGGGTTGGATGGGAATTAATAAAATATTACGATTGGCCTTTAATGAATCTCTCAACAGTTTTAATAGTGTCTTCTAATTGTGAAAGAATTTGGAAAATGACCAAGTAATAACTGAAATACTTTACTTTTAAAATAGTGCTAGCCAATTGTCTATTGCTACTGCTGTTCAATTATGCAAGTTTTTTGAAAATGAACAGGTTGTAAAACTCCTTAGCTCAAAATAGTTATGACCAAAATTCTGGTTTCTTTCTCTATCAGTTGTTTTTATTGTATTTGTACTATATATGCATTTTGCATTGTGTTTGTATTGCATTGTGATGTATTGATGTATATTAAAAACGATATATTCAAACGAGATATAAATTAAAACGATATGTTCAAACTTTACTCCCTTCAAAAAGGAGTGGTGATAAATGCAACTTTTGGTTTTAAGAGATGGATGAAATATTGATTTTGTATTGTGTAAGTAATACTAAAATAATATTCTTTGCATTTTCCCAGAATTTTCCAAATAATAATTGATATCTTATTAGATTATCCATTTGTTCGAAATCCCACTATTAGAAACATTTAAAGATTAGAAGCTATCAGAAGCTTTTAAAGACATCACGTATTCGACACCTATTTGACCTTGAATGTAACACCGGATCTGAAATTACTTAACATTTCTCAGATCTAAGACCCGAAATAGTTTTATGCAAGAATTTTTGCTCTCTAGCATCGATATACCGAAATTTGACCTTTGAACTCTATGGACTCATCACATCCAAAATCCTTACATTTCTGAGACCTGTTCTCGAAAATCCCTCAAGCATTAATTTAGAACTCGTTAGCACCAATAGATCAAGATTTGATCTTCGACCGCGAAGAAACCTCCATATCCGAAGTTTTGTAACGTTTCTGAGATGAACAACACGAAGCTCCTCCTCTTCCCCCATCACCACAAGACACCCCTTTTTACGTTTCTCTCACTCGTAGATCAAGATTTGACTTCTGTGTGACCTATATGTGACCTTTAAAGACACGACGGAAACAAAATTTCGTATTTGTCCCGTGATCCACTACTCGTATTACTCCTAGGTTCAAATTTTCAAAACTCTTCTATTTCTGCATCGTATTTAAAATTAGCGTGATCCCCGATTAGTCACTCAGTCACTCAAATCACTCACAATTGTCTACCTATATTGAATGGAATGGGGCAAAATAATAAAACAGGAAATTACTTTTAATTATTCCAAATTGATTGCCTTAATGAACAAAATATGAGTTACTTGGCATTATTATTTAATACAGTAAAATAAATAAATTATCCTTCATATAGCTGCTTGTTACAGAGATACAGAAGTCTGCCAGTTTAATTCGCATAAGGAGAGATTTGTGTGAAATACATCACAGCAGCAGAAAAACAACCCGGAAAAGAAACATCAATAGCTGATCCTGGGCTTGAACCTAAGACTTGTTGATCAGTTAGCCAAGCGCGATAACCACTCGACTACTTAGAATAAGGAATTTAAAAAGAAATTAATGATATTAATGAATAATTATATCAAAATCATTATTATTAAATTAATATTGTGGAAGACGTCACATCAGCAGAAAAACAACCTGGAAAAGTAACATCGACACCTGATCCGGGGCTTGAACCTAAGACTTGTTGATCAGTTAGCCAGCGCGCTAACCACTCGACTACTTAGAATAAGGAATATTAGGAAATTAATGCTATTAATTAATAATTTATTATAAATAATTATATCAAAATCATTATTATTAAATTAATATTGTGGAAGACGTCACAGCAGCAGAAAAACAACCCCGAAAAGAAACATCGACAACTGATCTGGGGCTTGAACCTAAGATTTGTTGATCAGTTAGTCAAGCGCGCTAACCACTCGACTATTTAGAATAAGGAATATTAAGAAATTCATTCTATTAATTAATAATTGATTATAAATTATTATATCAAAATCAATATTATTAAATTAATATTGTGGAAGACGTTACAGCAGCAGAAAAACAACCCGGAAAAGAAACATCGACACCTGATCCGGGGCGTTAACCTAAGATTTGTTGATCAGTTGTCATTGCGTTAACCACTCGAATATTTATAATGAGGAATTAAAAAAAATAATCATATTAATTAATAATTGATTATAAATAATCATTATTATTAAATTAATATTGTGGAAGACGTCACATCAGCAGAAAAACAACCTGGAAAAGTAACATCGACACCTGATCCGGGGCTTGAACCTAAGACTTGTTGATCAGTTAGCCTGCGCACTAACCACTTGACTACTTAGAATAAGGAATATTAAGAAATTGATGCTATTAATTAATAATTTATTATAAATAATTATATCAAAATCATTATTATTAAATCAATATTGTGGAAGACATCACAGCAGCAGAAAAACAACCCGGAAAAGAAACATTGACACCTGATCCGGGGTGTGAACCTAAGACTTGTTGATCGGTTAGCCAGCACGCTCACCACTCGACTACTTAGAATAAGGAATATTAAGAAATTAATTCTATTAATTAATAATTGATTATAAATAATTATATCAATATCATTATTATTAAATTAATATTGTGGAAGACGTCACAGCAGCAGAAAAACAACCCCGAAAAGAAACATCGATACCTGATCCGGGGCTTGAACTTAAGACTTGTTGATCAGTTGTCATTCCGCTAACCATTCGACTATTTATAACAGGAATTTAAAAAAAATAATCCTATTAATTAATAATTGATTATAAATAATCTTTCTTATTAAATTAATATTGTGGAAGACGTCACAGCGGCAGAAAAACAACCTGGAAAAGAAAGATCAACACTTGATCCGGGGCTTGAACCTAAGACTTGTTGATCGGTTAGCCAGTACGCTCACCACTCGACTACTTAGAATAAGGAATATTAAGAAATTAATTCTATTAATTAATAATTGATTATAAATAATTATATCAAAATCAATATTATTAAATTAATATTGTGGAAGACGTCACAGCAGCAGAACAACAACCCGGAAAAGAAACATCGACACCTGATCCGGGGCTTGAACCTAAGACTTGTTGATCACTTAAAAGCGCGCTAACCACTCGACTACTTAGATTAAGAAATTTAAAAAAAATAATGCTATTAATTAATTTGAGATCCGGTGTTAGATTCAAGGCCAAATAGGTATCGAATACGTGAAGCCCGTTTTAAAACAGAACGAAATCTTTTTTCTATCTTTAAAAGCTCCTAATATTGGGAATTCGAACAAGTGGATAATCTAATAAAAAAATCAATTATTATTCGGAAAATTCTGGGGAAATGTTAAGAATAATATTTCAGTATTACTTACACAATAAAATATTACTTACATGATAAAGAGAAAAAGAAACCATTTATTTCAAAATTGTTGAAAGCTTGAAAACATCACTTAGAGTTTTGCGGAAATGCGGAATTTGAAAATAAAAAAAATAGTTTTAAGGAAAAAAATACAATCAAAACTGAATCAACATAATACCCTTTTTATTCACAAGAACTGGGACTATAATGCTAAGAGAAATAATGGAAATTGTCGAGGATAGGTTGAAATATATTGTTACTAATGGTAAAATTTTATTAATCGGTATCGAAAACGACAGCAGTTTTCGAATTGGTAGTAAAAAAATGGAACTTTTCTTTACATGAGGAAGAAAAAGAGAAGCAAAATACGATGCATACATCGAAAAGAAATGGCAAAAGAAACAGAATACTTTAGATATGAAATATTAACAAATTATCAGTCATAAAAACAAAACTTTTCAAAAGTTACGATGTTTTTCTACAGGCACTCTGAAGAATTAAAGGAATAGAAAAGACGATAAATAATTTACTACATGAACTTTTCGCAATGTTTTGTAAGCAAAAGAGATTCATTCTGGTGCTTAATATTCCGAAGATATTGTAGAAAATAATATTCATTGTTATTTTTTATTTTATCATTTTAAACAACACATAATGGAATAGATATTTTAAAGAAATTAGTTTTTAATTCATTTCCTTAAATGGCTGAAGTTCCAATAAAAGAAAATAACTTTTATTCAATACAAAACGCTTTAGTCAAATGATTCGTTACACAAGTTAGAACAAGGATAAATATAAAAAATTAATCCATACGTCACAATTTCAAAAGCTTCCTTTGAAACAATGGATTACAGCATGAATCTACAAAGACTTGCATCTGAGAACATGGTATTATGCGGGTTTCATGAAGAAGTCATTTATTCAATTTATTATATGGTTTCCATAATATTACCTTACTAGCAAATTTGCCTTCCCATGCCGAGTGGTTAGCGCACTTGATTACTGATCTAAAGGACCTGGGTTCGAGCCTTGGGTAAGGCATGGATGTCTGTGTCGTTTTTCTGCTGAGGTCCTGCCATCCTCAACGATCTTCTATATGGCATATAAACTGACAGGCTTCTGTCAGACTTCCGTGGTGAAAAAATCCCGTCAAGCAGGGGATTTTTTTTAATAATATTACCTTACTAGCAGATTTTCCCGGCTTTTCTCGGGTCTGAAACTTTCTAAAATGCAGAGTAGATGGCACTCCCCACGTCGCAAGTTTTCATTTGGCATAAATATCATTAGACTCGTTCTCCTCCCTCTCCGGGGGGTGGGGTTGGCTCAGTAGGTAACGCGCCAGACACATAATCTGCAGTTCCCAGGTTCGAGTTGCACCTGGGTCAGCGTTCAGGTTTATCTCCGAAAAATTCCCCGCCCTGCCTACGGTTATTAGGAGAGACCGATGGGCTTGGAAAGGCTGTCGTCCGTCGAATGGGACGTTAAGCCGTGGAACTGTGTGCGGGAGAGCCATAACCTGTGCACGTTAAAGAGCACATTGGATGGCCTTGATGGGAGACTACCATCTGTCTTCCAAAAGCTGTTCCAATGGGTCCCCTCCCCCCATCCTTCTCTGAGCCTTGTGATCTGACCATTTAGCCCATTGTGTGCAAAGAAAGTGCCGCTGAGAGGTAAAATAACCCCACCCAACTTCCCTCTCCAGTTAAAAATTTCTCCCTCTCTTTTAGGGGAGGAAAGAAATGAACATAGATCAAGATACCCATTATCCATCCCATGTCAGAAGTTTCTAAACCAACAACCGGAATATATAAAATATTTATTAATTATTTGTATATACATTTATTAGTTTTTGCATATTTTTCAAATTAAGTTAATGATTTTAATTTTCGATACGAATTTTAGCTTTGAAGTTTTCATTTCAACAAAGAATCTTGTGTTCTGCTCATGCTTAATTAGAACGATTTCAATATCCATGGACGCTAGCGCTCTTGACCCAACAAACTGAACAATGAGTTTGTCACGCGAAATCAGAAAGAAATTAGTTTGATGCAGTCATTATTTCAAATTTAAATGGTGGCAACAGTTATTTTGAATAGCTTTCAACTGTTAATGTTTAATCACGCGAATTCAGATATTAGTTTAGTTTGATGTATTCCTTTATCTCAAAAATATTAGTGGCAACAGTTATTTTGAATAACTTCAAACCGTTAAATCTATAGGGATTTTGAGAAATTTAAACCCGCTCACCCCAATTTTGGTTGATCCTAGCGAGTTCGAACATAGCTTATATTCTTCCCCTGGGTGAAGAATAAAGATTGTCTATATTGTTCAACCAGGGAAAGATATAGTATTTTCTGTTAATGCAAAGTTTGGGGTGTCTAGCTATTCTGAGGGTTAAGTGCATAAGTGGACAGACAAACAAACACACTTTCTTCTTTAAATATTAGATTATCTAGGGTTCATATATGTATATTACACTGGAACGAAAATTGCAAACCCTATATTTTATATTAGGGTGTAAAAATGTTTAATAACTATATAAATAAAATAAATAAATACCCCCTCAAGCAGCTGCTTGCCACAGAGGTCTGACAGGAGCCTGTCAGTTTATATGCCACAGTAGGAGATCTGAGAGGATGGCAGGACCTCAGCAGAAAAACGACACACACATCCATGCCTAATCCGGGGTTCGAACCCAGGTCCCTTAGATCAGTAGCCAAGCGTGCTAACCACTCGGCCACGGGACGGCAATAACTATATATTACAATTGAAATGTTGAAAACAATGAATTAATTCTTAAAGTGAGAAATTGAATATGTGTGATGAATTAGCTGTAGCTGAAGTACCGGTCAGCAACTGGGATCATCAAAAACTAACTGTCACGGTGGCTCCAGTGGTATCGAGTCAGCTCCTGGTAACACTGTAAGTGCTGAGCTGCGGTTCGAGTACCGTTATGGCATGGTCATATGTTTTATCCTAATCTATAAATAAGCTAGTTGTTTTTCAGATCTAATCCATGAATTGAAAAATAAATCTGAATTTAATCCTAATGTGGCATGTATGAGCATATCTCATGTATCAGAAGCCTATAACAAATAGGAGTAGTCCTTCTTAACCTATAAGTAGCATATAGAAACGGTAGAAATAAGAATTTCAAACAAATCCAAAAAAAGTCATAGACTCGCGGATGTTTATGAATATAAATCATTTATGTATGTATAACCGATTTGAATGAATGGGTGTTAATATAATTATTTAATTCTTTATGGATAAATGAATTTTCATTTTATTAAAAAAATGCAAACTTTCGATGCTGCATGAGATAAATAGATGAATAGGAATTGCTGCTGGAAGTTCTAAGTATCTATGGAGAGTGTGCAGAAATAAGCGTATACCCCTAAAGAATAAAATTAGATTATAATAGTTTGGTTCTTTCTAGAGTTAGTTATGTAATGAAACTTGGACCCTTTGTAAACATGATAACAGAAACTTGATGCCTTTGATATTAGATGCTTACTCAGTATCTTGGGCATCAGGTGTTTCCACTTTGCAAGTAATGATGAGGTTAGGCAAAAGAGTCGGCAACTTCCTTTGAGCAACATATATGCAGAGATAGAGAGTTCGTTGGTTTGACTATGTTGCTCGTATGTATAACTATACATTAGCAAATATGTTATGAACAATGTGCCTAAAGGCCTCAGAAAGAGGGGGAGACCTAGGAGGGCAGACAATGTCAAATAAGAACCTTGTTAGAACTGGTCTTTAGGGCCAGATGCAGCAGATGTAGCTCAGGAATCTGGTTGGACATTCGTAGCCCATGGCTTCTGGAGGATGATGATGATGCTAAATCACTTACTGTCTTCGAAATTCTCACACATAATTCAATACTATCACAGAGAGCCATCATTACATTACCTAAAAGGTAAGTTATGTTATAATGTTTCACGATCAAGACACATTATGACGATAAATACTGAACCTTTTTTTAAATCAACGATGAATTTAACAGGTTTTTTAGAACTCAAGAATATGTCTGAAGATAAAAAAAAATATTCTCTGCAGTCCCTCAATTTCTCCTTTTTTATGCATTTCGAAATTGTGTTACCACAAATAGTGCGAAGAGTAAGTTAACGATATTAAAGTAACGACGTTTGATGTGCATTTTCAAATTATAATAAAAGTTTTATTTGATATAAACTACACATTTTATGAGAAAACACTCTTCGTATATCAACAGAATTTCAATTTAATTCATTAAATTTATACGAGTAATAGTATTAATATATTTGTTACTCATAAGCTTTAACTGGGTATTATCCTTTGCGATATTAGCCTATGTATTAAATTTATTTTTTGCATATCAATTTCGTTTTGTTCGCAGTAGCCCATAAATTTAGAATTAAATTTTTAATTACATTTTTTTAAGGATTTTAAAGGTACTAAATGGATTACGAGATATTTGATTACTTTCACGGATATTTAGCATGATGAAAGTTTGAAGAATATAGTGATTTTTGATATCGATCGTAAATGATCAGGAGTCTTCGTTAAAATGGAAACTAGCAAAACCGTTTCCAATTGTTATTCAATGTAATAATCAGATCTGCTTAGTGCAGAATTTTTGGACTATACACTGTGAGATAATATATACATTAGTGCAGATTTTTGGACTATACACTGAGTATCACTAGTTCTTACCGCATTGAAAACAAATTGTCACAATATGAGGAAAATGGGGAAAAATGTTACCAATAATGTGTAAACTTGCAAACTTTACAAAACTTGTAACCTTGTACATGCTTCCACATGGTAATACGAATGAAAAGAGTTTTCAGCAAGTTGACTATTAATGAAACTTCTCATAGATCATCGCTTGAATGATCGATGCTGTGTTGCACTATTCATGCAGAAAACACCTGACCGAGTTAACTAATGGCTTGAGGAAGAAAGAGAGAAAATTAAAAAAAGAAAGTTGAAATAAGACTTCATCTTCAAACTTCTCATATTAAAGTATGTTGTTATATGTCAGTGTTTTTGAAACCTTCCATTTATTCTTATTTTTCTTTTGCTATTGTGATAAGGAATGCTTAAGCTCTAAATTTAGGTCTGTGTTAATACTTGTATTTCAAATCTTTTACTTTGTTATATAAAATTCTATATAGTTAACACATTGTAAAGGTGAGTTACAAGTTATTAAGTGAATTGAAATTAATTTCATTATCTAGCCCTAGACTGTACAAAATAGATATGTTTAATTCTATTTTGTACATATAATATACAATACACACATTTAGGATTATACATAATGACATATAGCACACATAATATACAATAAACATATTTAGGAAATGCTAATGTTTCAAATTAGTGCTTTCGCCAAACAAAAACCAACAGATTTATTATTTTACAGGATTTCTAATCACCACGAACATAATTCCTAAAAAAAGGCGGCAGCCATGGTTTATTGAATTCTTTTGGAACTTAATGTAATAGAAAATTGATATGAATATATAACAAAGACAGAAAACTGACATTGAAATTTCAAGTAGATGATGTTATTAATAATAGCCTTACTATTTTACCGAAAAACATATTGCATTCGTAATTTTGAAAAGATTTTACTTTTTGAAAAAAATTGTTTTCCTCCGGGTTAATAAAGCTCTTGTATTATATGAAATTTTATCTTGACGTTGTGGTTTATTTGTCTACCATTAGATTTAAGACTTTTTAAATTTGCTCAGAATCACACTTCAATATGCATCATGAAAATGAGGAAAAGCAGATTAGAAATTTTATGCCTTCTGGGGATTAAATATTCAAAAATGAATAAAAATTTGCAGATAATTAGTATTTGGAAGAAAATTCATGACTTTGAAAATATCCTTAAAGTTAACTTATTTGCATATAAAACGGTTGTTCGAAAGCATTTAATTTTTCTCACAAACAGGCTATTTCATTCTTATCAACTAATTTTAAATTGACAGACAATGAAAGGCTCTTTCTAACCAAGTATAATTCTGGCTGCTGAAACAATATAATTGATTTTTATGATTCAAAAATAATTGCTTTAACCAGTGCCGGACTTTGCATTTCTGAGGACCTAAGCTAAGGCATATTTAAGAGGCCTCCAAAAATTCGAAAGTCGAAATATATTTATATGTAATTGTTCTGATTGAGGGGAACATTAGAAAACAAACACGAAACTGATGTGTGAAAACATTATTCTAACATTGAGAAGCAACGATAAACAGTGTTTGCACAATAGATTAAATATTAAAAAAGTCATAATGCAATAAAACTTGAAATACATTTCTTTGCGACCCCTCATATCGTGAGGCCCTAATGTATAGCTTAGTTAGTTTATAAGTAAGTCCGGCCCTGACTTTAACGTATTTTACTAAAACGCAAAAGTTCTCCAAGTATCAAAATACAAATTGTATACTCTAGTTTGTTTAAAGTATTTTACATTTTTATAAGTAAAGTACTTAAGCATTTAAATAAATATAAGTATATATTTATATAGCCCATAACTGGTCTAATGGTTAGCATATCTGATTACTTAATCCAGCTGGTATGTCCTTATGGTTGTATCTTGTATGAGAAGCCAAGCCCAGTGGAGATTCTAGGTTATCTCCGTTCTTTGTGTTGTTTAATTATTAAAAAAGTTATATCAAATTATTCAGAGTTGATACCTTTAAAAGGAGCTTAGGTTTATTTCATATCTAGATCACAAGCGAGCAGTAACTCTCTTGTTATTGTTTTCACTTTACTTATGACGATAAGTAGTTTTTTTTTTCACTTTATTTCTTCTCCGTTAGTAATCGAAATATTGTTCATGAATGCAGAACCGCTGCAGATATCGGATTTGATTATATGCGTTTTAAATGTTATATTAATTTGCGTAAAGTTGGAGAAATTTGAATATACTTAGTCTTGAATTCCAAATTCGATACAGGCTAAACTTATAAGTAATAATTTACATGAATAATAAACTGCATTCAAGCACGCATAACACGGTAAAAAAAAAGGGAACACAATCACGGTAATGACAAATATGTGACGTCATAAATGAGTGTAAATATATTTTTTTAAACTATTCTTATCTGTTTCTTTGCTTTCTGGTTATCCTTTCAGTTATTGTTATATTTCATTGAAGTTGTTTCGGTAATGTTTCCTTTTTATTTTACAGAACTATAGCTCACAACAATAAAACCACTTCAAGCGATGGCACAGTAAAGAAATCACCAAGGTTAGGAATGAGGGCCATTGTACAGAACTTGCATATTTGTTATAATTTAGAGCTAGTGTACAGATTTTTGCACTTAAAAACACAATGATATTTAGGTGTCTATTGGTGACTAAAGTGTACAATAAAAAATTGCTGCATTATCATTACTACTGTTTTATTGAGATCCCATGTACAAATATAGATTTTGTATGAATCTTTGATTTTTTATCTCTCGACACATATTCTTTGTGCTAATCTCTAGCGTTTGTTAGGGGGGTAAATGTATGTGTATTCGTCTCTCTAAGTAAATTTGCACGTTTTTTATTCTATCGTACAATGCGTTGTCTTTCTAAGAATCTATTGACCGTAGATATTTATTTCTATATTAATCAGACAAATTACACTTTCAGGCAAAATAAAGCTAACTTTTTCTTAATGATAAACAATAACAATTTAATATATTGTTACGACAGAAGGAATCTGGCAACCGAAAGCAAAAAGTTTCAGCCAACGAATAAGAACTTTGGGAGAATTTGAAGAAGAAGAGTGGAGTGTAACGGTCGTTGTGTTGTAACGGTCGTTGTGTTGTAACGGTCGGTGAGTTCGAAAATGGACGGTGAGCTGTTCTGAGACAGTGCGCGTAAGTATCAAGAAGTAACTTGATGTGTTGTGTATACGAGGAAGGATAAAAGTGGGATCTTTTATCGTTAAGTATCAAGAAGTAACTTGATGTGTTGTGTATACGCGGAAGTATAAAAGTGGGAACTTTTATGGCTAACTTCGAATGTCTACACGGACTGTCTTTTTGTTCGGCTAGTGTGTGAAAAGTTATTAGCACAGGACGAGAATTGGTTTACGAGTGAAGATCTTCGGGTGACCTGGTAAATCAAGTAAAAGGTAGTATTTTAGTAAAATACACAGAGCTGATATTGTGTGCTCTACGCAGGAAGATTGATGACTTGTGCATGTTAATAGTTGATTTGTTAATAAGATACTTCATCCATATTTCCTTTGTAACAATTTACCTTGTATTGAATTTGGTTTTGAAATATAGCTTTTAATACTCACGCTCAGTGGCTATCCATTTTTGTGATCCGCAACAATATGATATTTTTACCGAACCAAGGAGAAGTATAGTAACATTTTCCTTTCTTGAACTAGAGCTTATGTTTGCTCTTACAATTAAATGAATTATCTTTCATAAAACTAGTTAAGTCATCTGGGCTACTTTCTAGCCCGTGTCGGTTAGATCCGTGATCTACAGTTACTGTTACTTTTCTAAATGCAGAGCTGAGTTAAACAGATACGCGAGTTTTATGATTTATGAAAGAAAATACGGTTGATTCATACCTCTTAACGTTTCTTCGGTCTTGGCGATGTTGAGCAGCATGGGAACAGGAGGCGGAGGACAGGCAATCGGTAACTTTGCTCGCGTTGAATGCAATGTTGTGGTTCCATGCTACGGCACTCGAACGGGTAACGCGGAACATCACACGGCAGTAAGAACGAAAGATCACTATAACTTTGGCAATGAGATGAACATTTTTTCCGATCAGCAGAGAAAGTTTTAAACTAAAATGTCCGTGGCGGCGTTATATCGACAGCACAACCACTGTAGTTCAGCACAGTCGTACAGCACCCGTGATTTTTGGAGATCGTTCAAACACACTTTTCCAAGATGAACATCGACCTTATAACTCGACTCTCATTTCTGTCTTCGAGCTTGCTCTTGACCTATCTCTTTCCTCAACTGCAGCTCATCGAAGAAGCAATCCCTTTTCGATGTCAGATCCTTTGTTGGCTTTCTCATTGGTCGCCCCCGGGTCCCTTTGCCTTTTAGTCTTTTGGGCCTAATGGAGGGCTCCCTGAAATTCGTACAGGACCACGTGGTCTCGTGATCCTGTGGTGGTAGAATCCGTAGCTCCTAATAATGAATTTTGTTTTTCTGTGCGCTTATGGTTCCCAGAAACAGCGTAGAAGGTATTAGGTGGCGGTCGGCATTTGCCTCTTCCGTTCACTAATTGGGGATGTTTTCGGCTGGCGTTGTTCCACAGGGAATTCGTATGATGTGAACCGCTCCTCAAAGCGGCGTCAGGCTCCGTCAAAGTACGGACGTGAATAAAGATTCATGGCCTGTTCACATTGTTATCTAGATAAAAGCGATGTGCTTAATGGCGTACTAGTAGGAAGTGGAGAAAACTTACGGATGTCTTTATCTACCTCTTGGGGAAAGCAATCTGTCGCGCTTCTGCAGCCTCCTCTCCCTAGGAACAAAAAGGCGGACCCGCCAAGGTCACACGATGCGCTGATGAAATTCACTGTTTTTGAAGAAATAAGTTTTCCAAGTTATGAACAGATTGTGATCGGTTCATAACACATTCACTGCGAAAAAAATCTTTTTAAATTTTCATATGTTATCAGCATTTTGTAGTATTATATTTGACCTACGGTCAGTACAAGTGCATTTAAAATCTACGCAGTTCTTACATTAGGCGACTATTTGCTTGTGAATATAATGTAATCTATTGTCTAATATGGCTGTTGAATCTTATACTAAATTCTAAATCTATATTTAAAACACTGGAAAAAAAATCTAAGAATTTTTCTGATCCAATTTCACCTAAAACATTACATTTAAAAACCTAAAAACTTTTATTTAATTCTTTCATTTTCCGACTTTTACATATTATCCTTCTTACATTGCAATAAATACCATGTTTCTGGTTCTGTCATGTTCTAAACTACAAAAAAAATTAATTATAAGCAAAAAATATTTAAAAAAGGCAAAAATAACCCCTGGAGAGAGCGAAACATAAGGTCCCACACATACTCAATGGGCGACAAATCAGGGGAATATGGCGGTCATGAGAGAATGTCCACACCTTGAAGCTGGTCCATCGTTGCATGTGTAGTGTGTGGGGTGGCATTGTCTTGCTGCAGAATCAATGTGTGAGGTGGCATTCTCCTGCTGCAGAATCAGGGTGTGAGGTGGCATTCTCCTGCTGCAGAATCAGGGTGTGAGGTGGCATTCTTCTGCTGCAGAATCAGTGTGTGAGGTGGCATTCTCCTGCTGCAGAATCAGGGTGTGAGGTGGCATTCTTCTGCTGCAGAATCAGTACAGACCTGGTGGTAAGGAAGACTCATGCCACAAGATTAAAAATGTCATCGATGTAACGTCTCACTGTTAGCACTCCAGAAACATGAAGCAGAGGTGTCTAACCGCCATAAGTAAGGCTACTCCATGCTTATACGACGGTGCACATGCTTATCGTAAGTATGCACATGCTTATAATGGACATGCTTATGATGGGGTGCAATATGATAGCTATGGAATAGGCTTCCTCATGTCGTTGACGACGCCGACACCATGTGGACAAACAGCCGTCTGGCATGCAGAAACAAAATAGAAACTCATCCGTGAACAAAACCATCCTCCATTCTGTAATTCAATGTTGCCTCATTCGACAGCAGTGGAGACAGTGTAACTTGTGATGTCGCTGCAATGGCAGATACCGGACTGAACGTCTCGCCCTCATACCTGCATCATGCAAACATTGTGTCTAATGGTTTTAAGTGGAGATCAACGATGTACGTAACTGTCTGAAAATTTCACCATTCACCAAAGACCATTTCACCACAGCAACTATACTCTACACTATAGTTGCTGTGGTGAAATGGTCACGAATGGCCCTCCTATGGAGCAATGCAATCTTCACGTTCTGTGTTGCCACGTGATGATCCCGTGCATGTCCTTCATGTCATATGGTGCTCCATGATGTTGCATCAGACACACTATTGTACTGTGCTCACATTGCACCCCATGCGTGTGGCGATCGCTAAGAGGCTCAATCCGAGCTCTTGCATATCGACGTTTCACACTATCTCTCTCTTTAGGCATCAATTATGTGTAAAGGTTCCCGCAAGTGTCTCCAAGGCATGTTAACATTTTCGCAGAATGCACTCCAACCTCACTTCGGTTGTGCTATGATACGAGCTCGTGGGCTCAGCCAACGCCACCTAGACAGAAGGTCAAGGCGCTTGTCCAATGATGTCACAGAAGCAGACCCGGAGTGAGAACAGCGAGCAAATCTCGAACATTGTAATCGCTGCCTCGTTTCATATAATAATACTAAATTTTGAATATTAATATTTCTGTCTTAAATTATACTACAAATAGTTTAAAAGTTTATATATTGTATTTTTTGTGATTTATTTGAGGTATTCACTTTTTTCCTAAATAACATATAATAATTCTACCTAATTATGTGTACCTTTTAGCAAATTTTCATAGAAAAAAAACGAGCAAATGATTTCACTTTATTATCTGGTTTCACACATTCAAGTTTCTTATATTTCGAGATATTATTTTTGGTTTGAATGGGTACGTTTTGAGTTGGTCAAAGTTTACATTGTCCGTAATGATTTGACCACTTAACCTTAGAGCATTAATTTGAGTTTTTGTTTCAAGTGAAATGAAAAGTCTTTATGTACTAACATAATATTAACATTCATATTTCCACAATCATCCATTAATTAAATTTACATTGTTAAAAGGTGATAGAGGAATAATGTAAAAATTATCTTCTTGAAGACGGGCATTCCATATTCACTAGAGGCAATATATATTCCTAGTTTTATTGGTGTATGACACTTAGGAAAACACGACTGCTATCACAAAATCAATTATAATTATTAAAATTAAGAAAATTGCTCAATTTACAACTGAAGCCCAAAGCAAATTTAAAGATAGAAGTATACATCATTGCAATAAGCTCTTTTTAATCTACAAATCTTCTGAAAGAGAGTTTACCAAAACTTTAGCATTGAAACCATTTTACATTAGTAGCCATAGTTATCCACAACCCCGTAATGGTCAACCAAAATAATGTAATTTAAATATAATAAATTTTAATTGCAATAATTTACGCGAAATCCAGCTTGACAATATATTCCAAAAATACAGCATTGATCCATACATTACTTTTCAAAATAATATAGATACTGATTATTTATTTGGTTTTTTTTTATAGATAAAAGGCACAGTAATATTTTTCTGTAACTGGTTTTCCTAAATTATAATTTATTGCTTGAAATTTTAGAAAATATCTATCAGTGGTAATTATCATCAATATACAGCTTTTTAAGCATGATCAAAGCTTTCGGATTTAAATGACAAAAATGATACAGACATGAAACCCAGAAGACAATTAACCTAAATAGTAACTCTAAATCAGACCCATTTAACACAATCTTAGTGAAGAGCAAGATGGGGGAAAAATTGTATTCTTTAAAAGCCGCAGGAAAATTTTTCTACTTCAAAACGAAAACACACATTTCTAATAAGCAAAGAATTGGAAAAAACACTATTTTAAGGAATAAAGAAAAAAATATATATACGTTTTTAATGAGTGGTATAAATTGAAAAAAATCGCTTATGATTGCCCAATAAAATGGAAGAAATGAGCCAATTCAGTGTATTGATTATTTACTTTACTAACCGCAAGTTTCTTTCGAATGAGCTGCGGATTGGATGGGCTGCTCGAAATAATTGAATTGTCAAAGATCAGCTTTTTGTAGAGTATTAAGAAACGCAAAACATTAACTTGCTATTCCTTGAGAAATTACTAACTTTAACTAGAGACCATAAGACCGTTTAAACTGGATAAGTAGTAAAATTGAGACTGACTTTTTATACATCACAATATCATTACTAAATTGAAATTTTTGGGCTTGGAAAAAGAAAATGTTTAATTGGACAGCAATGTAGCACATTTGGTCAAAAATGCACAACGTCGAATCACGCGCTCACGATTTATACTATTTTGTCTTGGTCACCTAGTCATGACGTCACCAAGAAAGTGGGCGTGAGCAATTAGGCCTTCTCTCTAGGTGGGTTGGCTCAACTGTGTGTACCATGTCCGTTAGCTATGTATTGGTGTCACGTGTTCATTCGCTGCGGAACTTTGATCATTTTCATATCTCCGATTGCGACTGCCTCCTGCGATTTACATATCTCTACTTTGATTCCTTCTAAATATAGTTTCCACTTTGAAGCAGCAATTTCCTCTTTGAGTAGTTTATATTCCAAACAAAATACATTCTTATATATATGTATACGAAATAATAAATGGTAACATTCAGTAACTGAAATTTATTGCTTGATTTAATTTTATACAATTCAAAACTTGCGTAAAATCTCAGATGTTTGCATATTCTTTGGCTCACTCAACTATGAAGACATTGATTTTACACTATTTATATTTTTTGTTTTCAAATAAGTCACTCAAATCTACCATAATTTAAGGTATTACGATGAATAGGAGCGAACAGCAATTTAAAAGAGGAGCCAAATTTTTAAGGAAGCTAATTATAATGACTGGGTAAAATATTTAAAACCCTCAGAGGTTTTAACTCTTTTAATGCCACTTTATCATAGCCCATTTATTATTATTGTTATTTTCCAAACATCACTGCGAAACAACCCGATACCACTGCGACACCAATGCAGGCATTTATTATTATTATTATTTCTGAAAGTCACATTCAATGAAAGCTTTTCATCTGTGACACTAAGTTATTAAGCGAAAATGCTTTTCCTTAAAGCCTCTTTATCTCAGAACCAACATTTTTATATCTTCTCCTTTCGAAAAAAATGGAAGTACTTGTATTTCAAGACGTATGGGTTTACTTAGATAAATGTAATTTAATGACGTAAATAACCTAATAAAAATAGCTGTAGAATGAAAGAAGCGGCAATACTATGCTGAAAGAATAGATGATTCTTTTCCAAGAGGACACTGAAGATGCTTTCCTTATCTCTGCTGTCAATAGAAATAGTCCATCCAGAAAGCAAAAAGGAAAAATCACGTGTCAGAAAGTTCACGAAAAAAATTCTACTAAGATTGATTGTCACCGTCTCCTGAAAAATACATTACTACCCTTGACAAAACCCCGTAAAAACCGTAAGCATAGAAAACATGAAAGTCCGGGAAAAATAACTGCTGAAAGAAAACCTTTGTTTACTGTTCTGTTGAGACACAGAACTTTTCGCATCATTCAGTATGAACACAATCCATCATGTTAAGTTCTCCCCACTCTGAGGTGGCTGTATTTGGATGTTTGCTCAAAACCAAACAGGGCTACAATAATGAATTAAAATATTGTGTGTTTGGTATCAGGAAACTTTTAACAAAAAATTGTTTTTCCTACCCCATGTACTACAGCTTTTGCGTATCTCAATGTAAAAGGAATACGAAGCCAATTAATTATAAAAAAAAAGTTCGTCGAGTAAATATAATGAAAAATACTTTCGTATTAACAGAAAAATCGAATGAATTTTATTTTTGGGCAATGCTATAATTTTGTCTTTTATGATTTCTCGAAATGAAGTATTGCATGGCTTCGTAAACCGTCTCGATATTTTTGTCTCCAAAATAGATGAAAACCGGAAGGATTACTCTGGATTTGCCAACCGCTGAAAATAATTTATGGGAAAAAAAGTGAATAATATTTTTTACTCTTTTAATATCTGTAAAAAGTTTTAACTTTAAAAGTAAAAAAAAATATCAGAGTAACATTTCACGTTTCAATTTTTCTGAAGTAAACATCGATTGTTAGTAAACCGTTTTAGAGTTACTGAATTCTAAATATCTATTTTAAAATAAAATTTTAAAAATCTAGAGACCTTTCTAATCCTAATCTTATTAAAAGGGATTAGATTTTAAAATCTGAAAATTTATCCGTTTATCCTTGCTTTTGCTTACATTACAGAATGTTTTTCCTATGTTTCAATAAATGCCTGTTTTCTTGTTGTAGCATGTTTGTAACTTACATAAATTTTAAATTTAAAAGGAAAAAATGCTTGAAAAATGCAAAAGAAACAGAATTTTAGTTTCTAATTTCTCAAAAGAGGTTAAAATTTGGAAAATTAAAAATAAAAAAATTTAGTGTATATATATATTTATTTCATTGTAAAGGACTTGAGAAAAAATGATTCTTAGAATATATGTTTCACATCAAATTTTTTAAGACTAAAAATTTCATATTGCCTTAAAAGTATAAAACAAACAATATTTCAAGTTTTGGTCTCGTTAAGATAAAACGAGATAATGTTTCCACTTTTTCGTCTGTCCGTCTATAGAAATCTTTTTTTTTTTGTTTTTAGATATAATATAAATATTCATTTTGGATTGGATAAATATTAATGAAATATTACTCTTCGCACTTTCGGAATCACACAATAATAGTAATCCCGCCCTCAAACGTTGTAAAATTTGAAAGTGACCAGATTTTAAATGAATATTGCAAGTGATGTTCGAAAATTTTCTGGTGAAGGCCACAACGTTTGCACTGACCAACAACAATTATTGACCAACAGCAATTATCACCTTTACAACCAGGGGGAGGACCACTCAATACCTGTGGTTTAAGAGATAATTGTTTATTTTTAGAGATAAATTGAAAATCCATTTTATATTGGATAAGCATTCATAAATTATTACGATACGAACTTTTCGAATCTCCAAAATGTTTTAGCTCAACCCCTAGCTATGGAAAAATTTCAAAATTTCCAAACTTTAAACGAATATTGCAAGAACGATCTATATGAGCTAGAAATGTTATTTTTAGTGGTGAAGTGAGTAGTAGCATAAATGACAGTTCTGGCACAGTAAACAGATCTAGAGAAATTTATTAAAAAATGAAAAGAATGAAATTTTCTCATTCACACCTTATTTTTTCTCAAAATTAGTTTAAACAAATTAGTCTAAATGCTTATCTCCCCTAAAAAAAGTTAAATTAGTTTTTCAAATTCTAAAAAAAAACTTTTTTTTTTTCATTTTCACACATTTTCTCACATAAAACCACAAGAAGCAAACTTTTTACCTTATCTCCCGAAACTTCTCCCATAGATTTTCATAACCAATGGTTCCTTGTCCATTTAATTTTACCAAGAGCTCCTTGGGCACTCTGCACCCTCTAATTTCTGCTCGTGCATCTGTTCACCTCTAGGCTATCACTGTTACACCCAGTCTCTTCGCCCGTACTTCGGTGTGCCTCAGCCGTTCCTCTTCACTCAAACTTGCGAGCACCACTTCCCCAAAGTTTCTCGATCCAATTCCTCGCATTATGTTTTCCTTTGCTTTGCTCAACGCTTTCCACCATTTGCAGCATGCTACTCAGATACTTAATGAATTTATTGCCTTCTTCCTTTCAGAGGCTTGCTCTAAGGTGCGTTCCCGGTTTTCTGCCTATATACGGCCTGACCTAGTTCCTGGATTGGATTGGGTTGTTTTACCTCTGAGCGGCACTTTTTGCACACCATTAAATGGCCAGGTTACAAGGCTCAGAGAATACTCGGAGAAGGTTGAGGGAGAGAACCCACTGGACAGCTATTGAGAGGCAAATGGTAGTCTCCCATCAAGGTCATCCAGCGTGTTCTTTAACGTGTACAGGGTATGGTTCTCTCGCACACGGAGCCACGGCTTAAAGTCCCATACGGTGGACGACGGTCTTCCCAAGTCCATAGGTCTCCCCTACCGACCGTGAACAGGGCAGGGAGTTTTGCGGAGATAAATCTCAACGCTGATCTGGCTGGTATTCGAACCTGGGAACTACAGATTACGAGCCTGACGCGCTACCGACTGAGCCACCCACGCACCCCTCATTCCTGGAACGTGAAGCCAGAGGGCAGATATTTCCTTAAACTAGCAGCATTGGTATAAATATGATTCTTGGATCTCAGGAAGTGAATACAAAAGTTCCTACTGAACAAATTAAATATCGAAATCGTAAATGTTAGAACAACCACATACATGCCAGTTTGTTACACTTCTCTTTCCTAGGGAGAGAGGTTTATTCACTCAGGAAATTGCCAGAATCATAATCTAAAGTTCCCAGGTTCGAGTCTCATTTATACCAGCGTTCGAGGTTAATCTCAGCTAAATCCCCCTGCCCTCTGCAAAGAAGAGAAATGATGAGATTGTTTAAAGTGCTGTCCATTGGATGTGACGTTAAGCCGTGGCCTGTGGACATCTTTCCCCATCTTACCCATCTTTCTCTGAGCCCCTTGGGTCCTTGTGGCCTGGTTATTTAGCCCATTGTGTGCAAAAAAGTGTGGTTCATATGTAATACTTAGATAGATAGATAGATAGATAGATAAATAATTTATTCTCAGAATATGCCGTACTTTACATTTACATGTTTTTTACCTGAGAACTGAAGTTATAATGAAATATATGTAATGTTGTATATCTCAGATACACAATTTTAAAGTATTACATTTTCTAATATATATTCTTCTTTATACATAGTTTGTACAATAAAAATCATATATTTATTCATACCATATATATGGAAAATTTTAATATTATATTTCATTAGTCTTTTATAATTTTACCTACATTTTTCAGTAAAAGTCTGAGAAAAAATTTTGAGTCTTCCACGAGAGTAAAAACTCGCTTGTGGAAGAAATTTAACAGTTATGTTGTAATAAAATGAAAAGGCAACATGCTTCAGTCTCACATTTCCTCACACTTTGCTAGCTTGATCAAAAAATCTAAGTAAATATTTAACCAATTTATATGTTTGAAAATTATCATTAAGAATAAATGAAATAAAAAAAATAAATAAAAAAACTCTACTGGGCAGAAAACAGAAAAAAAAATATAAATATCTATATTGAACTGTGCGTTAGTAAGTGGTTCAGTTGAGCACCTTAAGAGCAACTCAGCATCAAATGAAATTATATTACATTTAAATCTCTTTTATTTCTAAAACATAGTCTCAATATTTACCACATTCAAAATCCATTTTCTTAATTCCTTAAGAAAAAGTTATCATTCCTTTATTCCTTTGATGTACTCTAGTAAGCAGTTAAAAAACTTTGGCGCCAAATAAACATAATGTTTTTCAACAATAGTTTTGTTCGCTTTTAAATCAAGTAAGAAAAGGTTTTTTGACAGTCGAGTATTCTTTTCAAATGTCAAAGTTTGAACATTAAAATTTATCTTATGTATTTCAGGTACTGAAATACATATAATTTCCTTATTTGTAAAATACCTAATTCATTGTATACATTTGCAAAGCTTTCAAATTTTCTTAGTTTCATCATGCATCTAATTATGTGATTCTGCACATAGTGTAACGGTTTGATTGTTGTCAAATACACTCCACCCCACGATAATAAACCATAGAGCAAACAAGATTTAATCCAAGAAAAGTAAATAATTTTCAATAAAGATAAATTTACGAATTTCCGGAAATAATAAATTTTAGGTATAATGCAGTTAATCTTTTTAACAACATCAGATATTTGTATTTTCCAGGACATCTTTCTGTCAATAAAGGTACCCAAATATTTATAGCATTCAACCCCCTCAATTTTGATACAACTGCAATTTTTTCCAGCATAAACTTCAGAGTGGAAAATGATCCTGTCACGAAAACAATCAATCTCATTTTCTCTTGGTCTAATAAAAATATATATTTCGTCTTCTTTGTATTTAAAAAGAGTTTATTAAATTTTAGCCATGTTCTTATTTCTATCCAGTCGCTATTTATATTCTCTAAAATTTGCTTTTCCTCTCCAGAATATATTAGTGCAGCATCATCTGCAAATGAAATTATTTTACCATTCAAATCCAATGTACAGAAGTCATTTATATAAAGTAAAAAAAATAAAAGTCAGGAAACAGAACCCTGAGGGACACCAACTTGTACATTTGTTTCTTCACTAATATATTTTTCAATTTTTACTTTTTGATTCCTATTCATTAAATAGCTCTTAATCCATGAAAGCAAATTTCAACTAACACCACTGGTTTTTAACTTTTCTAATAATATATCATGATTCACTGAATCAAAAGCCTTTTTCAAATCCAAAAAACTAACAACTGTTTTAACAATTTGATTTAAATTTCTGTAAATTTGCGTAGTCATTTCTAAAATCGTAGTTTGAGTATTCAAACCTTTTCGAAATCCAAATTGGTTTGGAGCAAATAAATTGTGCATATCCCAAAAGTTAACAATTTTTTTAACAATTTTTTCAAGAATCTTAGAAAAAGTTGATAGAAGCGAAATCGGTCTGTAATTTTCAATTGCCTTAGTATCACCATTTTTAAACACTGGAATAATTAAGGCAGTTTTTAAAATTTCAGGGAACACACCTTCTACAAAAGAAAAGTTTACAAGTTTGCAAAATATAATTCTAATTTCCGGAAAATATTTTAAATATATGTAAATATATGTATAATAAACTGTAATTTCGTCCAACCAGGTGATTTTCCCTCCTTTAGTTCCTTGATAGTATCAAAAATTTCTTGTTCTGGTATAAGGGAAAAAATAGAATTAGGCATTTTACATTTTAAATAACTTATTTTCTCTTCTATTTTGGTCTCATTATGTAGATTTTGTTTACATAATGAAGAAATTACCCCAGTAAAATAATTGCTAAATTTATTAACAAATTCCTGCGGCTTTTCATCAAACCGAAGTAAATGATTTCGATCCGTAATAATTTGAGGAGACGAGACTTTATATCTTAGGTCCTTTACTTTTCTTCCATCACACATTTCATTAATAGTTTCCCAAGTTTTTCTACCATTATTTACATTTTTTATAAAAATATTTTTATAATAATCATCTTTAGCTTCCCTAATAACATTAGTTAACATATTTTTATATCTTCTATAGTAGTCATTTTCATCCAAGTTTTTGGATTTGGATCTTTTATATAAATTTCTTTTAAAATAGATTGAATTAACAATAGCTTCTGTTATCCATGGTTTGAGTTTTTTAATTAACAGTTAATTCCCTTAGAAATGCATCAAATGCTAAATTCACATTTACCTGTCTCTCGACATGATCCCATGATTTTTTTTTGACAATAACTTTTTCAATTTAGTATATTGAATCTTATTAAAATTTGTAGAAAGCTTTTCTGTAGAACCATCTCTATAAAAACCACACTTTATATTACTTCCAACAAAAAAATGATCTGAGATGTCAATTTTAACAATATATGTAGTTACAGTTCTAATCTAAAATTTCTAATGTAAAGGTGATCTAGGCAGGTTTTACTACTTACCCTAGTAACAGAAGCTTGACATGAATAGAAACCATTTGAATTTATCCTTTGTTAAAATTTTATTTTGTGTGGATCATCAGATAATAAATCCAAATTAAAATCTCCTGTCATTATCATACTATTTCGTTTAACACAGTTAAGCCATGTTGCGAATTCATCAATAAATTCTAATTTACTGAATTCATGCGCTCTGTGGATTGCAACAAGGCCAAGTTTGCAATTGAATGCTTTTATATGCAATTCCACTAAGTCAGCAGTTTTAATATCAGAAAAAATCTGGTTCACTTCCCATCCTTCTTTAATGTAAACAATTACTCCTCCTGACCTTTTTTTTTCTCCCTACATTTATAGTATTCTTTATATCCATCTATTTTATATAAGGCTATTTCCTCTTGTCTTACCCAAATCTCAGTAAGTACTATAATTTCTGGTTTTAATTCAATTAAATTTTCGAACTCAAATTCTTTTGCCTTTTTATACAAACAATAAAATTATTACCGTTTATATTTCCACTTCCATATTTAATTCATTTCAATACAAATAATTACGAATTTCGGTAGATGGGGAGACATTGCACACCCTCCTAAATATCTCAAACCACTCCTCCAATTTCAAATACTAAGGAAATGAATATTTAACCCAAACAGATGCATAGCTTATATTTGCAACAAATTGTCTCTGCATGCAAATAAACAGTGTTCAATGACAAATGTTCAATGATATACATACAGGGTGATTCAAAACTCTTGGGCCAAACTTTAAGGGGTGATAGAACACACCAAAACAAGCACTTTTCGTCATTCAATGCATAGTCGGAACTCAAGCGGTGAAGCGCTAGGGGTTAGCAGTTACTGTGTCAGGAAATGAAGAAACACAAGAATGACAGAAGAGGTTTGAAACAATTGCAGAAATTACAGAATAGGAAGTACAGAATTTTATTGAACAAATTACAGAAACTGCTCAAAAGAGCGACCGCCAACATTAATGCAGGCTTCACACCTTCGACGTAGTGATCGGCGTACATGGGCGAAAACACCAGGCAATTCTCGTACAGCGGCAGCGGCAATAGAAATCTTGGCAACAAGGTACTCATTGGAATCGATGGGGCTATCGTAGATGAGGCTTTTTATATGGCCCCATTGAAAAAAGTCCAGACATGAGAGATCGGGCAATCGTGACGACCAAGCGATGCAACCACCTCGACCAATCCATCATCCTGGAAATGTTGTATCCAAGGCGTTCCGCACATCCACGCTGAAATGGGGTGCGCTCCGTCATGTTGGAACCATATACATGTTTGAATGTTTGCTGGAACAGGGTTGAGTAATTCTGGCAAGAATTCTTGTAAAAACACAAGGTACATTCTCCCTTTCAGTCGGGCTGGCAGAAGGTATGGGCCAATCAAATGGTCATGGAGGATTCCAGCCCAGACATTTATGGCGAAACGCCGCTGGTACGAATGTGGACATATGGCATGCAGATTACTGGTGGCCCACACATGGGAATTGTTGGTATTAAAAATTCCCTCACATGTAAAGATGCATTCGTCAGTGAATAAGACATGTGCATCAAAGTCCGGTTGCGCTGCAGTCTGCTGCAGGAACCACTGTGCAAAACCCACACGAGGCCGATAATCTGCAGGTGTCAAGACCCTATATGCATGGTAGGGGTGTAATCGTTCGTCTTGTAGAACTCGCCACACTGTCGAGTGGGGCACACTTATGGCATGGGAAATTGCTCACGTGCTGCATTCGGGATGATCTCCAACTCTATGTAAAATTTCCTCTGTAACACATGGCATTTTCACACTCCTTGCACGCCCTGTATCCTGCAAATCGCTGACAAAAGGAGCCCATTTCGCACAGATACCAGTGCAATCGCTGAAAGGTTTTACGATCAGGCACGTGTCTGGTCGGAAAGCGTGCCCGGTACAGTATTTGGGCTTCCCTCGAATTCCCGTCTGCAGCTCCGTATGCGAAATGCATATCCGTTTCCTCCTGATTCGTGAAACAATCCATCAGTTCTACAATCCACGGTAGAAATGACGACGAGTGCGAAAAGTAGCGCTTATAAGTGTGCACTGGAAAACACTATCTAGCGCTTCACCGCTTGAGTTCCGACCATATATTGTATGACGAAAAGTGCTTGTTTAGGTGTGTTCTATCACCCCTTAAAGTTTGACCAAAGAGTTTTGAGTCACCCTGTATGTATCTCGAAATTATTACATTATTCGTTCTGATATCAGAATTGACGAAATAAATTGTTGTTCTTGGATTGATTCAAGGAGACTCACGCACTTATCACAGAATTACTTACTCAGTCTTGCCTATATTCTTAGACTCTAATGATCTTAAACTTCGTTTTAAATGATGTGTCCAAAAATATATAAATAAATATCCCCTCAAGCATCTATTTGCAACAGAGGTCTGACAGGAGTTTATACGCCATAGTGAAAGGTCTCTGAGGATGGCGGGATCTCAGCAGCAAGACAACATCCATGTCTTACCCAGGGTCGAACCCAGGTTCCTTTGATCCGTAGCCTAGCAAGCTAACCACCCGGCCACGGTCGAAAGAGAACTTAAATATTTCTTCAACTTCTCCTGATCTGTGAGAGGCTGTTCATGCTTTTCTAGTGGCATAGATTCAGTATTTGAATTGACAGATTTACATATATTCCTGAAATCACTCAGCTGGCTGAAATCAAATAAATATAGAGGAAAATATAATTTGGTTAGAGATTTTGCATTTTGATGCCTATCCTAGGAATTTCAATGGACGAATGAACAAGTTGTAAATGATGGGGAAATAATCTTTATTACACATTAGCCCTTTTTCAAACGCATATATATACGGGTATGTTTATTAATAATTACGTAACGGCTACTGATCTAAGGGACCTGGGTTCGAGCCCCGGAATTAGGCATGGATGTGTGTGTCGTTTTTCTGCTGAGGTCCTGCCATTATCTCAGATCTCCTACTGTGGCATATAAACTGACAGGCTCCTGACAGACCTCTGTGGCAAGCAGCTGCTTGAGGGGGTATTTATTTATTTTTATATTACAAATTATTGAACAAATAATTCCTCATTGTGTTCAGCTTATATATAGCTGATTATTCTTTATAAAATTTTTCTTTAAAAATAATTATTAAATATATGCTACAAATTTAATTTACGGAAGTGGTATAACACTTTAATTAGTTAGGTTTAGTTCAAAATTAGAATATAAAAATGTATGGCTAGGTAATTCTTTTTCTTTTCCACATAATTCCTCCATCTGATCTCACTATTCTTCAGATCAATTTAATAAAAAGAAATCACTACAGTGAGTAATCATGACAAGGAACTCTTTTTCTAGAGACATTTCTAGTTGAACTGGTAGACTTGTTTAAAACATATCTCATTCTTTTCACAAAGATTTCTGCCAGTTGGAAATTTGCCCACTCGTCTCTATTCGTAAAAGAAAAGAACTAATTCAACGAACTGTAATCTTTTCCTCTTTCCTGTTATCAGCAAATTTATGAAAGCAGCAGTTACACATAATACTCTTTGAAGCGGAAAGAACAAAATAGGAGAATATTTCAGCAAGGTGTTCTGCTGCTGAAGCAGAGTGCCACACCCCATTCACAGGGTATAAGTTTTAGCCATAAGTGCTTGAAAGATACGATATTCAATTGCTTTCTGTCACGCTTCTGAAATGACCTCGCTGTTTTCGTTCTGTAGAAACCGCTAACATGTTGACTATTCGAGAGCACATATACAGTTTGCTGAAAAGCAGAATGGTAATAAAAAGATACAATAGGAAAAAAGACACCTGCTACGGAGCATTTCACTGTCTACATATTGTTTTTTTTTACCACGAAATGAATTATGTTTCATGCACTTGAAGTGAACTGCGTAACACTATCAACGTCATATTAGTTTCTCACAGAACTGTTGCATGGAATGATATTATTGTTCAATACATCACTGTTTGCCTAATGACACTAGAGGATTGGAAAATATTGAAAAAGGTAAAACTGAAATTTTTTTTCTTACACCCATCACTGCTATTCTATTGTTACTCAAAAAATTCATTATTTCTAGGAACATTAATTATTTTTGGGAATTCTAATATTTTTAGAAATATGAAATGTTGTTGATTCTAAAATTTTAAAGTCATGTATTGTTTAACACTTTTGCTTTCAATTGTCATTCAAAGCGATAACATTGTTACTGAAATTGCATCTATAATATTATGTAAGAAACATTTTAAACTCTAAAACAGTGCTGTGACTTTAAAAATGTCTTATAATGTTAAGATAATTTAATAGTTTAATTTTGGATCCGTAATTTGATTTCTTACACAGAGTGGCGCAATCAGCAGTTTTGGAGATGAGGGTTTGGAGTTAAGATGGTTATATATGAATGTTTCTGTAAATGTAAATTCGTGAACTAATGATTCCCCAGCCACTCACACTACTTGTATTAAGCTGCTGCTCATTCATATTTCTTATTATTAATATAATAGAGTTGATATTCTGCGTGGTTATAAATGCAATTTCTTGGTGAAAAATATCTCTATTCAATGTGTTTGAATCATCACACTACTATACTTCAGGGTTTGTTTTCCAATAAAATGCAAATACTTCCCTCCAAATATATTTCAAAAGAACACCAGACATCACTAATTTGTAACGAAAACGCCAATTTAAGAGTGACGAAACAATATCGTTTAGCCTATCCATGTGACTGAGGCTCGCATAGCCTATCCATGTTGACCTATTGTGAAAGCAGGGAGGAGGGGAGATGTAAGAGATGTAAAACTCTTCCGACGTACTTCGTAGGGGATGATTAATTAGTCCACAAATAATATTCACAATTATTCTAGGTAAGGAAACACAGTTTACTTATATTCACATATACATTTGAGTTGAGTATACACATACGTTTGAGTCAGTTGGCATCGAAGAATCTAATAATCTGATATTCCCAAGTTCGAGACAAAACTGTACATGCATTTAAATTTATGCCAACAAAGAACCACTCAGCGAAATTTCGGAAAAAAATGCTCTTTAAGGGAGGCTCCATCAGTCTCTAATGTGCTGTTCAGTGAATCCCTTTCGCCAACCTTCTCTGAGCCTTTAGTGTCGTTGGGAACTGATCGCCTATCTCTCTGTGTGCACAAAAGTGCCATTCAGAAGTAAAATAAGCCAAATAAATCTAAATAACACGGGATATAATACATTTTAAACAAAAAGATCAAATCTAACCATCTTCAAAGTCATTTTGTAGTTTTATTATATATATAAGTTTAAAACTCCGGTCATAAAAATATCTGAACCAAGTATTTGGAAATATATTAAGCACACCTTTATTTTTGGAATTCACAGCGAAGAATAAAACCTAATTCATACATAGTATATTCATACCATAGTATATTTAACGCAAATATTTAATTATTAATTAGGAAATTCTATACACTCTATTATCCCCCCCCCCCCGATAGGGGACCACTTTGTCGTGGTGGTGGTGGTAGTGGTGGGGGTTGTGGCCCAGCAACCAGTCGAAGACTCTGCTGACCGGTATGGGCCCCAGTTGGACAGAGCCAAGACCAACCGAGGGCGAAGGCATCGCTGACCGGTTTAGTGGCCCGGTTGGATAGTGTCAAGACCTCACAATCACGCGTTCTGTGGAGCAGTTCAAGGGCCCTGCCGAATGGAATGATCCCCTATTAGGCAAGGGCCCTTTTCAAAGTCTGGGCCCCACTAAGAGTCTCCATCCAGGGTGCCGAGCGAACTTGGATCTACATTTCCTTGTTCATGGCTAACCGGGGAACAGGGTAAATTCCAGGTTTTGACTGATGGATGAGCTTTCCTTCTATAGGACTGCTCGCCATAGGAAGTCGGGGTGAGATTCATTTATAGGGTGTAGCCTTGCCCCCGACGGTCGATAGTCGCGGCTTTCCATTCAATTTGGAAGTGTCGTGAGACGGAACCGGGGATTGCGTGGTTGCTGTTTGTTGCAGTTTTGAGCTCTTGAGTTTTTACCTCGTTTTTGAATATATATTTCGAGCATAGTGTTTTAATTTTCTACGGGGAGTAATGAGCGTCTGGACTACCAGTCGGTTAGATGCAATTTTAATTGAATACATCTTAATTAATATTACGATTACCCCATTTTTCAATCAATTCCTTCTAGAGGCCAAGAATGAAAGATTTTGAATTTTAATCCCAGTTTTATTTTTTGATCAATTAATTATGTATATCTACAGGTAGATCAGTCACTTCTGATATTTAGTTGTTTTTTTTTTGTAGAGTCAGTATTGCAACGGTCACCCACGTTTAGCACTGCACATGACCTTGATCTACGACTCTCGACTGCGACCTCTCCCAGGTCCGCCTCAGATGGCCTGCATCTCCTTTCCCTTCAGAGGCATTTGCTTCCCGCAGCAATTTGGCGTGTTATTTCTTCCCGGAGTTGTAATAGATTCTCGTGCTGAAGATTGGTATTGGGATGACTGCATTATGTGAAATGTGTGCTGATCGGGTGATACCTATTGGTGAAATAAAATATATTGCTGATTATGGTAAAAATTTTCAATACACTTGTTCTGGAATTATTGAAGCCAATTTTCCAAAGATGTCCTCAGAAAGTGTTAAAAAATGGAAATGTGAAATGCATGCAAACTGTAAAAGACAAGAACTCTAACGATCGAAATTTTTCGGACCGTCATGAATACGTTAAGTCTGATAGGAGTGCATCTTCTGAGGTAGGACAAAAAACTAATAATTCTAAGGTAATGAGGGATATTTTAATAATTATGCATAGTATAATTGATGTAAAACGAGACACCCCATTAATAAAGGATACAGAGCAGGAGTTTTTAAGTTAAGATATGATGGGATCATTTCGAAAATAGATGCGATATTAAATGAGCTGTCAGATTGTAGAAAAGGAAATGAAATCATAGAAATCAAAAGCAAGGAACTGGATTTAGGAGTTCCGAACCTTACAAATGATAATAATGATCTTCAACAATTTAATTGCAAAAGCAGCGTTGCGATTGTAAGAGTCCCAGAATTCTAAATGGAAAATACTTCTATGCTGGTAAATGGAATTGCTACAGCTTTAGAAGTCAAAATTCGCCCTGATAATGTAAGCGTTAACTATAGAGTGGGTTATAAAGACAGGTAGAATAAGAAACCTCGCCCAATTGTTATGAATTTTAGCAATCAAAAATTTGAAATCATATGTTAGACAAAATGAAACATAAAAAACTGAAGACATGTGAAGCTGCATCGTCAATTAAATGTATGCTATATACATCAATTAACAGCTGACACATTTTTATAGCGACTTTCTTTCATAAGAAAAGGAAACCCAAATATGCCAAAGGTTCAAATTTCATCTGGACAAGAAATGGAAGTATATTTCTAAGAAAAAGAAAAGAGATTTCAGATTAGTAGTGAATCAGACTTGGATAAGATTTATAAGTAAATTAATAAATTTAATGAACACTAACTTTACTTGCCAACATGGATGATGATGAATATACACTACAGGAAATAAAAAATGCAACACTTACAAGAAGTTATACAAATGTCATGAAATTTAGGGAGGCGGTAGTATATGGAAATTCATGGAAATGATAAGGTTTGCAGGACGATCGGAACGATTGGATAGGCGCGAAATGACGTCACAGGTGTAGAGCAGTGAAACACAGATAAAGGCAGCCAAAGCTTCCTGGTGGACAAAAAGTTGTGGAAATTGTCCTAAACCACTAAAGATGCCCTTACGCAGATGTCGAGAGCCGTTCCAACAAAAGTTAACAGACTTCGAGCGTGGAAGAATTATCGGCCTTAGAGAACCTGGTTTGTATCATTATTATTATTGGCTGCAATCCCAGCATCATCGTACACATATGGCGCCAGTGGGTTCAAGAAGGATCCAGCACATGCCGAGAACAATCAGGAAGACAGTGTATGACCACGGAGCGACAAGACTACCATTTCGACGCATGGCATTGCGTGATAGATTCGCGACTACAACGCAACTGCAAAGGGATGGCAACAGGTAACACAATGAATACCTACCAGGAGGACGGTAAACAACAAGCTTTTACAGTTTTCATTGCGAGCCTATCGTCCGGCATTGTGTTTGCCCCTCACATCTGCCCACATGCAAATATTTGAACAAGCTTTATTTTTTCTTTCAATTAATGATGAATATCTACAGGTGGATCAGTTACTTCTGATATTTAGGTTCCCTTTGTACAGTGGTGTCGCCTCAGACAGAACTGGAACAAACAAGAGTGACATACCGTGGTGTTTAGTGACGAATTTCGCTTTTATCTTGGTCAGCACGCCGGTTGATAACGTGTTCGCTGTCATCCAGGGGAAAGGAACGCACCCAGTGCACGTGACATCGTCACACAGCTCCATCACTTGGTGTCTTGGTGTAGCGTGCCATTAGTCGGGCATCACGGTCAGAACTGGTCATGATAAGGGGATATCTAACTGCCCAACGATACGTTACCAACATTTCGGATCCAGTTGCTGTCCCATTTGTTCAGCAACACAGAACCTTTTACCAACAAGATAATGCCCGTCTCCACACAGCCCGCATTAGTCTGCAGTATCTACATGAGCAAAACATTCAGGTAAGTACTAACATGGCCAACACCATCGCCGGCATTTCACCTAGGGAACACATCTGGGAGACATGATTGGCAGACAGCTCCAACAACACCCAAGAGGTGTGCCCACCACTGTCGCTGAAATGGAACATCATCATCATCATCATCATCATCATCATCATCATCATCATCATCATCATCATCATCATCATAGAGCAGCCATGGGCTACGGAGGTCCAACCAGACCGTGCAATTTAGTTCTCCAAGCAAGTCTATCCTGAGCTACATCTACTGCATCTGGCCACTGCACAACAATTCTAACAAGGTCCTGTTTGACATTGTCTGCCCACCGCATCCTAGGTCTCCCATTCTTTCTGATGCCTTTAGGCACACTGTTCATAACCCTATTCGCCAAACCAACATGGCCAAACCAACGGAGTCTCTCTCTGCACAATATGCTGCTTGAAGGAGGTTGCAAACTCCTTTGCCTAACCTCTTCATTAGTTACAAACTTGAAACACCTAATGCCCAAGATACTGCGTAAGCATCTGGAATCAAAAGCATCTAGTTTCCTCTTATCTTGTTAGAAAGTGTCCAAGTTTCACTACCATAACTAACCCTAGAAAGAACCAAACTATTATACAGCCTAATTTTAGTCTTTAGGTGTATACGCCTATTTCTCCACACTCTCCATAAATTCTTAAAAGTCCCGGCAGCAATCCCTATTCGTCTGTTAATCTCATGCCGCACATCACCATTATCTGTTACATAGCACCCAAGATAATTAAACTGTGACACCTGATCAAGACTGGAACTATTCAGATTAACTGAATCACAGCCTGCCTGACCAATTTTCATCACTTTAGTTTTCTCTCTGTTTATAAAAAAACCTACTCTACTACCAGTCTCATCAACAGCTCGAATGAAAGAGTTCATCTCATCAACATCATTTGCCAAAAGGGCTAAATCATCAGCATAACCTAAATCAGAAATTTTCGAATCTCCAGCCCATTTAAGGCCAAAATCTTTCCCTTGAAGTGAATTTCGCATAACATAATCAATAACCAAACTAAAGAGAAAAGGACACAAAATGCACCCTTGTCGAACAAGAGAAGTAATGCTAAACCAATTGCTACAAGCCTTACCAACTCTCACACACGACTCAGTGTTATTATAGAGAGCTTTCATTATGTTAACTAACTTGTCAGGTATACCATATGATTTCACAATCAACCACAAATCATGACGATCAACAGAGTCGAAAGCCTTTTTGAAATCAACAAAGCTAGCAACCAAAGGTTTCTGATACTCTAAACATTTCTCAAGAAGCTGCCTAAGTGAAAATATCTGATCCATACATCCCCTACCACTTCTGAATCCACATTGCTCATCACGCAATTGACTGTCAACCAGATTCTTAATTCTATTAAGCACAATCATGGAAAGAACTTTACCTGGAACAGAGAGTAGGCTAATACCCCTATAGTTATCACAAGAACTGCGATCTCCTTTTTTGAAAATAGGGATAACAATAGCTCTGGTAAAATCCTTAGGAACCATGCCTTTATCATAAAAGATATTCAGAATTTCAGTCATCCAAGTGGTAACCGAAACATTTTCAGCTCTAAGCATTTCTCTAGTAATTTCATCTACCCCTGGGGATTTATGAAGTTTAAGTTTAGAAATAGCCAAAATAACTTCAGACTGTGTTATAGGGCCAACATTAAAGCCACCAATTCATCTATCATCATTGCAAACAACCGCATTGTTTAGAATATCACTGAAATGCTCAGCCCACCTAGCCATGACAGAATCCTCACCTTCTAGAACATTACCTTGTTTATCCTTCAATCCCTGTATACCTGTCCGTTTTCTACCACACAAAACATTAACTATCTGGTACAGCTCTCTGCTGTTGTTGTGCTGTCTAACTGCTTCCTCGGCTTTGTCAGCCAAACCATCAAGCCAAAGATTCTTATCAGCAGCTAACTGATATTTTACACGTTTATTAAGTTCTCTGTAATGCTTTCTATTAGGACTAGTAGGATATTGATTAAGGATATTCCTGAAGTTCTTTCTTTCCGAAATAAGCTCAAGTGCCTTATCACTCAGATAATTCTGTCTCTTCTGCTCCTTTTTTCCTAAAGGAGTACTGTTAGTGTCAAAAAAAGCCTGTTTAAAATGATCCCATTCTTCCTCAACTTCAGTAGTAAGCATTCCATGACTGTCATAATGACTAAGTAACCTATCATGGTAAGCTTTGGCTATAACTGGGACTTTCAGAGCTTCAGTATTAAAAGCAAATTTTTTAACCCTAGCACAACACTTTTTAAGTTTAAGTTGCAAGACACTTTTAACAAGGTAATGGTCAGATCCAATTTCAGCTCCCCTATATGCCCTGGTATTTCTAACAGAACTAGCCCATTTGCTGTTAATTAATATATAATCAATCATATTCCTATGCAGCCCATCAGGTGAAACCCATGTGTACTTATGTATGTCGCGGTGTTTGTAATATGTGTTAGTTATTCTGAAACCATTGAGTTTACTTACCTATAGGAGACGTTGCCCATTGCCATTGCAGCTACCAATACCAAAAGGGCCAATCACCCCTCCCCAAAGGTCAGAGTCAGTACCAACTTTGGTGTTGAAGTCACCAAGAACAAGTATAATATCTCCTTTCTTGATAGAATTTAAAACATCCTGAAGTTGTTCATAAAACCTATCCTTCTCATCCTCAGTGGGGGCATAACAGCAGATAACTTTCAGGTCTTTAACGCTTGTCTGAAATTTTGCTGTAAGAAACCTTTCATTAATGCACTCATATCCTAGAAGAGCATCACTAGCGTGTCTGCTGAGAAGCAGACCCACGCCTTGGTGATGCTTATTGTCGTCCCTCCCTGGAAAGGGAAATTTAAGATTATTTTTAAGAATCTGACCTTTATCTGTCCATCTGGTCTCTTGCAAGCCGAGATTATCTAAATTATAATGGTGGAATTCTTGTGTGAGGACATCAAGAGAAAAGGCTCTGTGCAGAGTCCTCACATTCCAACTACCTATGGAGAGAAAATGGTTAGTAGGACGTTTAAAGAAACTATGTTTATTGAGAGAGGGAATTCCGACAATATCAAACAGCCCCCTAATCGCAGACATGGGGAAAAGACCCGTTCCCCCACCAATAAAGGCTGAAGCCATCTATACTGGAAGACTTCCTCCAACGTAGAATTTGACGATGCCAATAGAAGCAAAGAGTTCAGGTGCCTGCAATGACCTCTGCTCAGGATTATCCACCAGCTGATAAACATATCCTGCGAATCTATTCACTTGGGGCTGTCAACCCACAAACAAACAGAAAACACAGCGGAAGATTTTCCCTCCACAGAAGCCCACCAGTGTAGCAAAATCAGGATCCATAATCAAGCTCAGAGCCATATATCTGTCCAGTCCAGTGGGTTTATATGGTCAGCACCAGGACCCTGTGTGGTTGACCACTCCTGAGCAGGGTAGAAAAAAAAAGAAAAGTAGCCATAGTTGTCCAGATCAGTAGGCCACACTAATCTGGCAGCCCTCCCCTTCCGTTCACTTCCACAAGAGAGTATCTCTTTTGAAAGGTATTAACGGTCTGCACCACGAGAAGGCGGGGTCGGACATTAGGTGCTAGGCCTGGCCGGTTCTACGCATCATCACAGGGGATTGGTGCATAGCTCTCCTTCTATTCCTTATAGGAAAATAATCCCTAAGTGTACTTGACATTTCCAGGAAAAATAAGCAATATTGATTGGCAGGATTTACTACAGGTTACGATGTAAACCAGGCATATGATCACTACCTATCTGGATGGATTTCCTATCTTCCACTCTTTATGGATATACAGTAAACTTCCTATTATCCGGTACTCTAGCATCCGGAATTCTCATGCAACCCTCATAAATTTCAAATTGCTGCGGCAGATTTCAAATCACGTAGCCATTTCCATTACGGTCATTAAAGTAACAAGTAGTTGAATTTGTGATCGCGTTGTTCAGTTTATAAGAAATCCTTCAGCCCTCAATTTGCAATCCTATCAAAAAAGAATACCATGCAAGTACTAAAACGAAAACATATTGTTCTGACTTTGAAACGAAACATTGAAATATGCAAAAGACTGCAAACGGGTGAAAATCGGAATGTGCTTATGTAGGAATTCAGTGTTGGTTCATCAGTGATCTTAGCTCAAAGTGGAAAACTTTAAGAGTTCTTTGTGAAGTCCGAGAGTGATAAAAGCGTAGAACAGCGTCATGCACTTCATAACCTAAGCTTGAAGACCTGGACAGTGCGTTGTATGAATGTTCTCGTTAAAGATATTACATTTGTATTAGGGGCAGTACACATGAGTTTTATTATCATTGATTTTAACTGCCTTTTTATTTCAGCTAAGGCTTGAATAGAAAAATAGTCCTGCTTTTTTTCTATAAAAATATTCCTTATTCAGCCGAAATAATTCATCTAAGCGGTAATCCCCATTTCCCACAAATGCTGGATAACCTGGGTTTACTGTGTGTAATGTATGTATAATTTAGTAGAATTCCAAATAAGAGATTACAATACCCTGGGTATGCTTCTTGTATAAATAATTATATAAGAAATCAGATTAGAAGAATAAACAGACTAGCTGAAATTTTATAAGATTTCCAGTTAGACATAGACAAGGAAAGGCACCGATAATTGAAGAAATTATGTCAGTGGTTTAATAAAAGAAGGTACAAAAAATACTATGATACTAAATTTAATATATATGGTGATACTTCATTGAAACAAAGGCTGATAAATAACCTATTATCTAGGAATAAAAACAAAAATCAAAGATTTCGGGACATTGAGATTGTTGGAAGTGTACTAATTGTTGATGAGCAAAATGTTACATATTTCAACCAATATTTTAAAAATATTACAGAAGATTTAGTAGCTGACGTTAATAAAATAATCAAGTGCAACATAAATATTATGGACATAGTTTTCTAATTTATATATTGAACCATTTACTGAAGATGATATATGTCATGTATGTCATGTTATAAGTATAATGAAACTTAATCGTGCATTTGGGCCTGATGATATGTCAATAAATATAATTAAAAATGTTAAAAATGAAATTCATATTCCTCTCACATATATTTTCAACTTGTCACTTCAGAATGAAATGTTTCCAAATGAAATAAAAATAGTAAAGCTCATACCTATTCGTAAGAGTAAAAATCTGAAAGACATAGAGAATAATAGATCTATTTCTTTACTGTCAGTTTTTTGCTAATATTTTTGAAAAATTAATGCTTTATTGTTTATATGAATTTATTGCAAAAAAAGCCAATTTTACCAGAACAATATGGTTTTCAATATAATAAACGTATAAAATTGCTATTATATACCGAAGAACCAAAACATTATGACCTGCGCGTCTTGATTCACATTTCTTTCTCGATGCACACATCATTTTCACTCAAACACAGGTGTTTAAATTTTTGTTGAATTCGTAAATTTAACATTTCCTATGTATAACGTGTCACGAATATTTCGTCGTTAATATATGTACTGTGATGTTTTTAAAAGGCCAGTTTCTCAGATATTCTTTATTGGAATTTGTTAGGTGGTCCGCTAATTACTTTTGCTTTGTCGAATACAAACTGAAATTCTCCTGATATTACACTGCGGAATAGGGTATTGCTTGGTTTCCCAAACCAGATATCCCGCTGATGTTCTTTTACTCGAATTTCCACATTTATTCTAGTTTTTCCTATGTAGGATGGTTCTGTTTTATCACTTTTGTAAAGTTATGGGCTATTATTTTGTGGATCTTTCCACTTAGGTGCAGTTTGTCCCGATCTGTAATCAATTTCTTTAAAATTGTTTCAAATCCTATTAAGGGAACCCTAATTCCGTATGGCGCATTGCCTTCTGCATAGTTTTCGCCAGTCAATTAATATTCGGTGCATTAACTTCATACTTACTTAAGCTATAGAGCTTTCATTATTGTATTGCTTAATCCTAATGTCATAATGCACATTTGTATTAAACACATCCTTAGGCGAACAAATAGTGTGAGAAGAGAACCTAACGAGAAGACAGGACACTCGAGCTCCGACTTGAATAATTGTTCTGACATGTACACGATCTTCGTTTATATTTTTAAATTGTTTATTGGTAAAAGAACAAACCAACATTTTCTCACCTCTTATTTAGAACATCTATATAACGAACGGGAGCATAATTAAATTTCTTAGAGAGTACAGTTTGAATTTAGTTTTACAAATTCCTGTCAAATACAATTGCCACTTTCTCGCATTACTTAACATCACCTCATTGTAGAATATTTGCTACATGCAAATTTGATTAAAAGCGCTGCTCCTATCACAAATCTATTTAGTTTATTGGGCACTGCTGTACATTACGAGAGCCACTGCTCATTCGATCAAGAATTCGATTACCATGGTCACAATCCTTGGAACAGAGGTTCATTAAATGTTATTTATGTATAATTTTTTTTTACATTTTCTACCCCAGGTGAAGAACACTCGTATTTTTTTAATGCCATTCGTTAGGTAGAATGTTAAGATGTGATAAAGTGACGAAGATAGGGTCCAGAATAGTCGTACGCTAGGCATGTCAGAGAACGCTTGTGCTGCCTGGAAAGAGATGCAGCTGTGTCTCCCCGAAATATGTTATCATCTCCGAATCATCCCCTGCTCTCATCCCGAAATTCTGCTTAGATTTTATTATACCTGACGATTTAGCATATGCAAAATGTTAGTTACACAGTTTTTGTTGTTTAGCACAATTTATTTATATACGTGTTGTTCAAAGACATAAGAACCCTTATCAAACCCTCTTTTGGCAACAGAAAGCATTTCAGAGAGTAGAATACACCCTTGGACAGAATCTTATCTAGGGGGAAGGCAAGGGGGCCATGCTCCTCCCCATTTGGGAATGCTAGGAATGGTAATAGAGGCAAAAATTCTTAACCTTATGCATATTTCATGCTTTTTTGAAGACATTTTTAAAATACCTCTAAAATAGAGGGGGAAATGTTATACTGCAATGGAAATCAATCTCTTCCCCCAACCCTTTGACTTTTTCCTATCTAGACTAAGTTCCTTGTCCCTTCCCATCTTATTTTTTTCAAGATCAGAGTCTACCCTTGGAAATATTACACTTAGGACCTAGCCAGGGAATACTCCTAAACTTACTTACCCACAGCTCACACACATCTCATTAATACTACTGCTACTAATATTAAAAATAAAAATAATTTTCAATATAACTCTAAGTGCATTCAGAAACATTTCAATATTTTAAGAAAACTTGTTTAAGGTTACAAAATTATGTAAAAACAGTGCAATAACAAATAGAATAATTAATACAACATACCTCATGAGAGTAAATTGTCAATGCTTTACAATATCAGATGTCATTCGAAAATCTTTTCAAAAATGATACTTCACTAGTTAACCGTCTGATTTTGCTTTTTAATTTATTTTAAATATATGAAATGTATAATAATAAAACAGAACACTTGTCCTAGTTTATTTTTGTAAGACTAAAATTATAGCTGGCGGCTCATAAATGATGTCATCAATATGGCGAATCTCTATCATTTCTTCCACTTTTTTGACCAAATATTTTTAGGTGCATAGCTAAACGATTTTTCCAATTCATAACACTCATTAAAATGTATGTTTTTGTTCGTTAATTAAGGTATTTTACTGATTCCTTTAAAATACAGTTCTTTTTTAAATTCCTTACATGTTTTCATTTTTAAATAGATAATTTTTCCTTCTGCTCTGTAAGCATATAGATTTTTTTTCTAATGGTTCTGCTGTAATTTTCGGTTGACAACTCCTGTTGTAAAAGCAATTTAATCCAATTAACGTTTTCTGTTAGTTGTAAAAGTTTTGAGTGAGAGGGATGATGTCTTGAAGAAAAAAATAATATATCACAGAATTACGAGTACCCAGCATACGGCAGGCCGAAATTTATTTTAAACAAAAATAAGAAAACGAAATTACTAATACACCTAACCCTATATTTACACAGTTTTTGTTTTGCATGGTAAAAAAAATATGCAACCAATTTCTATTTACACGGCGATAGACTCTGTTTTAAATGGTCAAGAAAATGCAACAGTTTCGGTTCATTCATTCCATATTACATTTCTTTAAAATTGTTTGAGAAAAATGTACAACTTTTTTTTTTCAAAATTGAGTTCAAATGGAATGGCTGCATTCCAACATTTCTCAAAAAAATTGAAAAACTCACCTCTTCCTGTCTAAAATTTTGGACAGTTCAGTATAATAAATTTATGCTTTCATTTGTATTGCCTTTTTCATTTTGAATGTTAATTTTTTTAAATGTCATTTTTTTCTCAAACCACTTACAGTTCTATGGTGCAACAATTAGGGAGTAATTGCGTTGGGAAATTAAATTTCTGTGATGTAAAGTCATTTTTATACACGTTGGTGCAAGAAAGGAGTTTTTTTTGGCTAAACAGAAAAAAATCTCCCTTCAAAAATAATGTTATTTGTACTTAAATAATTGGTAATTTTTTACATATATTTTACTTTTTCGGAAATAAGGAAGCTAAATTTTTAAGGGGAAGTTTGGGTAATTGTTTTCCGATTTTAAATAATAAAAAATAAGCTATTTGAAGTTAACCTCTACGAAAGAAAATACCAATTTGAGAAATATGTGGAAATGTGTTGAAGCCATTGTAATGTTTTTGTTACTCAGATGGTGTGATAATAATAAGTTTGCTATTTTCAGGAAATTGAAGCAATAAAATTTTTGATTTGAGAATGTCTTTCAATGATGCTCCTTTTCACAATTGGGAAGATTTAAATGCAGCTGTTATCTTGTTAAATTGATTTCTTCTGAGCCATGGAGATGTGATAGTGGTTATTTGCATTTCAAGACATGCTGCAGAAACAGTTCGAGAGTATGATTCCTGCATTCTCAGGTGGTATCAATAGCGTAGCAAATGTTATTGAAATTCAAAACAGAAATTGTTGTAAAAGAAACAATTCAACATTTTATCATACTCAAACTACTTTGCTGCAGCATTTTTATACTTATTACAAATGAATGTTTATGAAAGCATTAAAAATAGCACTCTAAATGTAAAATATAAAAATAAAACAAAATTATCAATACTTAAATCAACGAAAACATATTAATTCAAACGGTGAGAGCAGTGTATTCGATAAACAAAAGAAGTGCTAATTTTGTAACGAATAAATTTTATTTTAATATTTTTGATTAATAGAAATAATTGTTAATTTGTTCAAACAGAAATTTACCCAAGTGATGGCATTGTCACCTTTTTGTACAACAAGAAAGAGTTAAATAATAATAGGTCTTCCAGACACCAACACGAGATCTCCTCATTATAAATAAAAAATAAATTTCCCCTCAAGCATCTGCTTGTCATAGAGGTCTGATGGGATCCTGTCAGTTGAATACTCCATAAAAATATAAGATATGAACAAATAAATTCGCAAGACGGACTGCTTTTTGACAGCATTAATTTTTGAGTTACTTTAGAGAGTAACGTAATTTTGTTTACTTGTGAAATTTAATATTTAAATTATATATAGGAACACAAGCATTGTTAAATTTATTTCCATTTTATCGTATCTCAATAACAATTTCACAGATAATGTTGTCAGCATACATCTGCATTTCTGAGTTTGAGTAGTATTTTATGCCATTTTTTTTACAGTTTATCACATATATGATTATAATATTGTAAATTGATTATGAACTGAAATGACAATTTATCATATAAATCCACCTAATTACTTGTAGATCAACCTTTCGCCCTCAAAAAAGCAGCAACACATCGTGGCATGGACTCTACTAGGTGTTGAAAACGTTCGGGCAGCATTGCGGTCCATGATTTCAGGACAGCCATCCTTAAAACACCGAGAGTTGTCGATGGTGGATTTTGGGCCCGAATGCATCACTCCACTTCGTCCCACAGATGCTCAATAGGATTCAAATCAAGAGAGAGAGAGGGCTATTTGAGGGTTGTGACTCATTGGAATGATCCTCTAACCAGTCCTTTGCCAAACAGGAGTGATAAGATGAGGCACTGTCTTGTTGAAATTGGATATCCTGCTGTGGGAAATGAATAGTTATGAACAAGTGTAGGTAGACTGCGAGTATGTCAACATAGCCTGAATATTCAATGGCCCGGCTTTTAACTTCCTGACTTGACAGTTGGAGTCCATGGCCTCGGGTGGCCTACATCACACATGTAACCTCCCGTCGGTATGCTGTAATTGGAACCTGTATTCATCAGATCAAGCTACCAGTTTGCACCAATGGACTATCTCCCACCGTCCATTGGTGATGTTCCTTCGCCCACTGCAGCTTCACAGCTCGAATGACATGTTGTTAACAAGGTTACACGATGTGGACATTGGCTTCCATAGTTCACTCGTGCCATTAGGTCGAATGGTCTTTGCGCATATTTTAGTAGCTGCCCTGTCGTTAAACGCCAACATTATCATCTACACTGTGGCCTTCTGTTCCGATGTTACTATGTGGGAGAGAGAGCACTCACCTCGAATATCAATGGCCCGGTTACAGTCGCATTTCCTCTGACTGCTGCAGGTTTTGCCGGTTGTTGATGTAGTCCTAGTGCAACATATGACGATTGCACGTAGAAATTCCAGACGTTCTGCTATCACATATACGGAGTACCCAGGGGTGTAACTAAGGGACTATGGTAGGGGGGAGAGGACGAGGATTTTCCAACTCGGAAATCAAATTTTGCCAACTGAGAAAATAAACATTTCACATAAATTTATATATGTCTCTGTCAACAACATAACTAAGATTTTGTTCCGTGGAGGGGGGGGGGGAGCAACTCACCAAGATTTTTCTAAGTTGCCTCGATTTTTCCAACTCGCCATAATTTCAGAAAAAAAATCCCAGTTTTACATTCCACCTGAATTTTACCAAGTCACTTCAAATTTTGCCAACTCCGATTTGTCTTGGAGGAGAACCTACCTCCCATCCCCCCACAGTTCCCCCCTAGGAGCACCCCACCTTCCTCTCATCAACTAGTCGCAAGTACGTTATACAATGGATTGTACCTTAGTTGAAGAGCTGCCAAAAGTTCCCTTTGTTGACAAGAGCATGGAAGGCTCCATGGCAGGTTGATATAACTGTTGCAGATCTCCAATTATTACTGGTGGTTCATTATTGACAAATGTTTAATTGCTATATAAGACTATTAAAACAGATTTTTCACTTTCTTAATAGATTTCAGCTCCCAATATTTTCAATAAATGGAAAATGACCACCCTTCCCAAATTCTGTATTCTGGTTTCCCTTGACCTATCCTACGTTACGTTAAAACGTAATGCCGCTACGTATAGCAAAACTTGATATCGAAACTTGGACTCATTTCGAACAAAATATCCCGTATGAATAACAGAACCTGATATCGAAACTTACAGTATTTTCCCATTCTCTTTAGTTAGCTATTAAGAAATTTCAGTTTTTGTCATCGAATTTCGATTGTCTTTCTACTAGTATTACAGTGTAATAATTTAATTATAATGCCGATCCTTATTAGAGAGGGCCTATTATATAAGATATTGTATATATACGTCACCTGTATAACAAGAATGAATAACAATCCTAAGCGTTTAATTTTATTGTTGTCTATATTTTTGTATTGGCATCATATCTATGTTCTTCTACGTATAAAAGAAATAACATTGGGAATTTCTATGAAACTCTCTATCGGGAATGTACTAGACTCATAATTTTCAGTGCCCAGGTTCCAGCCCACCTTATGCCAGCTTTGAGATTTATCTCCGTTAAACCTCCCACTGTGCCCTCTGTCATGAACGGGACATTGATGAGCTTTTAAAGGTCGCGCTATCTGTCTGATGGAAAGTAAACCTGTGGCGCTGTGTTCAGAAAAAAAGAGCTAACTGATAAAAACAGGCAAGAAGACCTGGACGAAAAACTTCCAGCTGTCCCCTAACAGCTGTTCAGTAAGTCCCTTTCTCTAACCTTCTCTGAGCCCTTGAGGTCCTCATGACCTGACCTCCCGTCAAGACCTGACCTCCCGTCTCTGAGCCCATTGTATACTCAAAAGATCAGCTAAAAGATAAAACCCAACCAAACCTTTCGCAGCTTTAAAATGAAAATATCCATCATTTTCTTTAATTTTTCCAACGCTACGGACACCGGATATTTAGATGTTTTAACATTATGGCCATGGTGATTACACACAAGAGCTTTGCTAAACGCTCCTAGTTCATTTCATTTGGAAAGGCTTTGGGAATCAACGATAGTGTAATATGATTTATGTTGCAATATGATTGGCTGAATCAATTATCCTTTCAACCAATGGGCGAAACTCTTTAGAAACAGTCAGTTCATTTATCTGTCATTGAATCTTGTATTACTACATGATCAAAGGGACGGGGGTGGCTCAGTCGGTAGCGCGCCAGGCTCGTAATCTGTAGTTCCCAGTTCGAGTCCCAGCTGGGTCAGCGTTGAGATTTATCTCCGCAAAATTCTCCGCCCTGCCCACGGTCAGTAGGGGACACCGATGGGCTTGGAAAGGCCGCCGTCCGTCGGATGGGACGTTAAGCCCCCATGTGCGGGAGAACCATACCCTGTCCACGTTAAAGAACATGCTGGATGGCCTTGACGGGAGGCTACCATCTCTCTCCCAACAGCTATTCCAGTGGGTCCCCAACCTTCTCTGAGCCTTCGGGGTCCATGTGACCTGGTCATTTAGCCCATGGTGTGCAAAAAAGTGCCGCTCAGAGGTAAAACAACCGAACCAACAACATGATCAATTGTTACAAAAATGGTCAATATTAATCCATAGTAAACACACAGATTACCTGTGGAAATAGACTTCAACAGTTATTAAAAACATCTGAAAAAAGTATCGCTGACACCGCTGGAATCGAACCGGTAACTCTCTAAATACATGCCAGAGCGGTCTACCGTTAAACCACGCATCAGACGATAAAATCTTCCGGAATAAGACTTATAAATGCGCCATCTATACTCAGGAGAGGCAACTTTCCAATTGTTGCTAATGATTTAAAATGAAAACATTATCGCTTATGCCTCTCTAGATACATGCCAGAGCGCTCTACCTAAAAAAATAAGGTAAAGTCTAGAGTTGTGAGTTCGATTAACTCCGAGTCAGCGATATATTTTTTTTTTCAGATGTTTTTAATAATTGTTGAAGTCTATTTTTACAGGTAATCTCTGTATTTACCACAGATGGATATTTAATAATAAACGCTTAAGCGAGATTGACCTCATCATTAGCATGTAAATCATTATCAACAATTGGAAAAGTTGTCTCTCCTGAAGTATAGATGGCGCAAGGTCCGCCACATCTCAGTCAAATATTTATAGGTCTTATTCTCGTGATTCTAGCGTTTGATTCGTGGTTTGATGGTTAGAGCAATGTGGCATGTATCTAGTGAACTGCCGGTTTGATTCCTGCTGCATCAACGATATTTTTTTTCAAATATTTTAATAATGGTTAATATTTCGAACACAAAAAAACGATAATAGTCATTTCATAAGATATTAAGAAAAAGTTCTGTTATTTTAAAATATATATATATAAGGACTCATTTTCATAATGTATGAAAAGTAAATGCAAAGTAGTTTAACACAACGCTCGCCGCTAAACTATATGCTACCTAGTACAACCACTAATAGACTGCATGAGAAGCTTTAAAAGATACTACACATTACGAAATAACAATAGAATTGTTGATTTTGCTACAATAATCGAATATTTTATTAAGAATCAACTTCTAAATAATGCAACAGATTTTCAAATTGTAGTTTTATTTCACAACAGTGGAGACAATTTACATCAATAACGCAAAAATCCAAATATTAGTTACTTGAAATACCAATAGGATAACTAACTAATGACTAATTAGTTTTCACGTTCATCAGATGCCAAATAATAAATGAATGCAACATTCGAAAACCGAATCATAAAACAATTCGCATGTACGATTCTTACTAATCACCTTTTTCTACTATCTGTACAAAAAGGTCACTCCCTAAACTAATTAAAGACACATTGTCGTTCATAACAATTTCTATTATCTAAAGCATCGACAATTTCAGTTTTCACCCGAACAACACATTTTCACCACCACTCCAACTCTCACACTGAATGCTTCTTTTTTTATCTATCTTCCTATTGGTTTTTGGCTTTGACATTTGTCGGTTGGTCGGTTTGTCAGTTTGTCGATTTGTGGAATTGACAAAACATTGTTCCACTATATCTTTCGAATGCGATGGAGAAACCTAATGATTTATGTGCCAAATGAAAGCTTGTGACGCTGGGAGTGTCGTACGTTATGAATAATTGACCCTCTATCTGGACAATGGATCCTTTGATTCTATCTATCGCCAACATGAAGCTGAATTTACAGCATTTGAATTTAATTGCATATGATACTGAATTATTAAAAAATAATGAAAATTTTTATTGTTTAAATCATTGGTTCAATTTCATAAGGTGAACATTAACGTACGTAATTTTGCAAAATGCTTTACTCCTATATAAAAAAAATGTTGCGAGTTTTAAAAAAATATATATCAACATACATATATAATTTTTTATTTTCTGTTAACAAAACTTCTTTGTGACTGTTTTAACTAAGGGTTAAAAGTTCCTTTTGAAGAAAACCACTTCAATTTTGAAATTTAAGAAAACCATTTCAATTTTGAAAGTGAAAATCAAACCTGCACAATCTGATCATTCGTTGCGCATTCGGCAACAGTCTCTCCGTTGGAACTAACATGCCAACCGGAAGTCCGTATGGCCAATCTCTTCTAATATAGGTTCTTTAATAGAAAGATTCCAAAAGTGTGCATAGTAGTAATATTTCAATACCAACCCAACAAAGAATTTTTCATTTATCTCTAAAAACAAAAACGTTCGATATCCACAGAGAAAAAAATTAACATATTTCGCGTCTTTTTTTTTTGTTGAAAATTATCTAAAAATATAGAACGATGTAATTTTATTATTTTGTTTTCTTTCCCATTTGTGGGCTATTGATTAGTAATATTAAGTTTGAAATCTGGTTCTAAGGTTTGAATTCTAGCTCAAATTTTTGATCCATGTACAGATATTTGAAAATTATCGTGGCTTTGACTCATTCATTAAAAATTATTTGACACCACTGATCCTCAGCCCGCTCTTAGATTTCCATTGTCCAGTATAATCTATTTTGTGTTGCCATTTACTCAGCGAAGATTTCCGAAAAGATTTGTAAGTTTCCAGCTCTGTTCCAACGAATTGTCTTAGATTTATTGAAGAATTGAATTCACTTAGAATTATTGACTAAGAATATTGATATTATCCCCATCAATAACGCGTTCTATTCTTGATCAAGCTTTTTCGATGACATCAATTGATATATATCTTGCATAATTTTGCATGTGGGTGAAAAAAAAATTCTACCATAGACACATTTTCTTTCGTAACGGCAACAGATATTTTTCGCTGTTCCGCAATCCTTGACACGGTGGATTTATGCACACTGATTCCATAAACCACATCACATTTTTGTGGCGTATAAGGAGTGTGTGTGTGTTATAATTAATTTGAATCATAAACCTAAATGTATAGAGCTTGAGTAATTATTTAGATGCTGATCATAAACTTCAAAAAGCGGAAAAACAAAGTTCTGTTGCAATTAATTTTCACAGCATTATTAATCCACGAGGTTCAGTATCATTTCAGCAGTATTGAAAATAGTAGATGTTGTTATCTGATAAGGTGACACAAGTGGTCAAATGAACACCACTCTTATCTAATATTTTACTCTGGAAATGTTAATGTGTAACACATAACAGACTCGTTCATTTCGCTGATATTTCATAACAATAGGACTATTTTCAGTTTTATTATAATACTAGAACTATAAGATATTCTTCTCAAAAATGCTTATTGTTCAGTAATAAAAGCATGGAAATAAGGTTTGATTTTTTTTTAAATAAATTTATATATGTATTGAATGCAAGAGTTCATCGAAAACGTTTTGTTTGCAAAATTCATTTGTAATTCGCGTAGCTTCCTAGTAAATAACCCAAGACTTTATTCAGTCATTGTTAAAGTAATCCTCATTATCCGCATTATTATAGTACATTTCAGCATTTATTCCGAGCATCTTGTTTCTCATTTTTGCCGTAGGAATTTTATTTGCATAAACATATTTTAATAAACTTTACAACGAATCTCATTTATGTTTGCATTCCAATGAAAGGGGAAGAGGTACGACGGTATTTGGTGATAGTTCTCATGGGCCGTTGGATGACAGGCGTTATGGCATAAAAAAAGAACACCACAGACACACCAGTGGCATTTAAGAGAGAAGAGGTAACTGTGGCTTTTCTAATTCTCTCCACCGTCGGACCAGTGCGGTTAGTAACCAGTTCCTGGGCATCTTCTCATGGTTGATTAGCTAAGCCTCCTCATTATCATGCATAATAATACCCTTGACAGATGACTGCATGTAACCCCCCATAGTCATTTCCAAGTCTGGCAAATTACCAAAACTGTTCCCCTATTCCTCCGCATCATTACCGTAATCTGCCCTTGCGTCGACTTCCTCTCACTCTCTATTAGGGACGAGAAAAGACTTCGATTTTTATTTAGGTCTTGCATATACAGCACTCATTACAGTAACGAACAGAAAGTGGGAATTTTTCTGCTTGGGCAGAAGTTCTTCTGCAAATAAGCTTAGTCCGCTATTCGTGGTTAAGGAAGCGCCTACTGTCAACAGTCGCCGTAATTAGTAGGTTCACGGAATCAAAGAACAGGACAAGCGCCTGAACGTTACTGCTTAAATTGAATGAGAAAGAATTCCTCTCTTGGTGAAAAAAAAAGAGGCGGAAACTGTTACTGAAAAAATAAATCTTAAGAAGTCAATCAAATTTATTTTGATGGTACTTCTTAATCAAATATTTTTTGTATATTTTTATTCGTAAATTTTACTTATCTCCAATCTTGCGTAATAAAGCGATATAATTTATGAAAGAGTTCAAACAAGACAACTATTTCTGGAAAAAAGCAAGATGTTTTTTACTTTAATTTTATTAATCTGCCTTTCTTTTTGCCACAAAACGTAACATCATTTTACACAAGATGACTCATTAAGTACTTCTTGTGGTCAGGGTAATCAGGAAATCTAAAATAGGCTGATAATTGCATATAATTAAATTCAGTATCAGATTTATCGTAAAAAAATGGCCGTGCTGCATTAGTAGGGAAACTATTTTCCTGAAAATTTAAAATTTGATATTTCGAATTATATTCCTAGTAAATAAAGGTTGCTCAGTAGAGAGCAAATAATGAAAGAAACCTAGTTCTCAAATTTCACGATTGCATGGCATTGTAGTACGTTTAATGTTAATATAATTAGAAAGTTTTCTTCTTTAAAATATACTCAAAATAAAAATCTCAACAATTGCAATTCTTTCGAGGTTAGCACATTCATTGAATATATATAGTATATATAATATTTATCGCAACAAATTACTTTAGAATGTGTTTCATTTTTATTTAACACGATAATTTTACAATATACATGCAGCGTAAGCCTTGTATTTGTAAATAAAATAGGTAATAAGTCTAAATAAACGTCTTAGGACTGGAACGTTTAGATTCAGAAAGCATTAAAGTTCATATATTTTGTCAGCAAACCTTAACTAAGAAAAAGTAATCTGATACAATCAATTGTTAGGGAAGATACTATCCGATTGCAGATTTAAAATTATCCTTTACAGATTTATTATTACCTGAAATACAGTGCATGGCTAAAAAAAATATGAAACCTTTACTTAGTATCGTATAAGACATTACCTCACCATATGCCTTCAGAAACAGCTAGAATTCAACATGGTATAGATTCGATGACTATGTGGACGATGTCTGGCGTGAATTGAAACCATTCCTGTGGCAATGAAGAATGTATTCCTTTCAGGGTCAAGGACAGTTAAATGAGTTCCTCTATGCCACATTTCACCATATCCCAATGGCTTTCTATGGGGTTCAGATCAGATGAATAGAATATTCAGAGAAAATGATCTGAATTCTCCATCACGCTTCTCAAGTGATTCACAGATTTCTCACGATGGACTCTCGTATTATCACTCTGAAATTCTCCATCTCCACCATATAAGAAATGAAATATAGCAGGATGTAAGTGGTTGCATATGTTATTTAAATATGCTGCTGTCTTTTTTGACCCTACAGATATATCAGTGGACCCAATCTGCGCAAGTTGCTGGAAGGAAACACGTGAAACTCTTGTGGCACATTTCACTACATCCCAATGGCCATAGAAAGCCTTTGGGATGTAGTGAAATGTGACATACAGACACTCATTACACTGCCTTGTGCTGGAGGGAGATGAAGTGGATGCGATACACAAGAGGTTTCAGCGTCTAATGCGGTAGATGAGACACTCTAACTCTCGCGATTCATCTGACCACACAATCTGTTTTTTTTCTACAGTTAATTTACAACTTTCCCTATATCACTGGAGCCGTGCTTTCCGGTTTTTGGTTGATACTAAAGGTATCAGAATAGAGTACTGACTGCGGAACTGCAAATATCTGAATTCCCTGTGCATTGTTCGTGTTGATACCGATTGATCCCGGCCTGCGTTGAGAGCGAGGGTCATTTGGTGTAAAATTGACCATTAATTTGATTTCACGTGCCTCTGTAATGTTCTGCGATCCCTCTCCTGTATAATCATACATCTGTCTCAATTGCCTTGCCTTGTCTTGTCAGAGGTCGACACTTCGTCCGCTAACTATCTTATATACACTTTAGCGATAGCAGTCTTGGACAGTAGTGTGATTTCCATAGTTTCGGATATAGTAGTATCAGCTCTTCAAGCACCAACAACACCTCATAGGAAGTAGGTAATCCATTTATATCATATCACATGACTTTCTCATCGCGTAGTCGATTATTGGTCAGTTATTCTATTTATATTTAATATAACTCACGAATCACGTGACCTTGACACGTGACGTTTTTTGGCATATCTATGCTTTGCATCGCAAATATACGTTAACATCTTGGGAATCTTAACATCTGTGGAACCCTTCTGACTAAATCTAATTTTTAACTAAACCCCTGTATAGTAAATATGTTCCTTTTCAGGTGCGCAAATAAAATAAAAATTGTCAAAACATAACCTTTAATTTATAAACATAAAATATCTGTATAAATAAATGCATGACCATTTTTCTCCAAACTTCTTTCAGCCTTTAGGGTCCTAGTGACCTAGTCATTTAACCCTTGGGTTCAAAAAAGTACCACTCAGAGATTAAACAATTATCAACTCTTTAGTATTTGCTACTGCATGCAAATTTCAATTAGTTGTAAATTGGAAAGTTCTGTAATTTCTTATTTATTATTATCGAAATCCTTATTAATTTCATATATTAGTTTATTTATTGATCATTCTTCAGGTACCAAATGTATAGGAATGTAGAGATATGGATTTGCAGATTTTATAATAATATTTCATCTCTGGAAGTTGTAATATGGAATGTTAACTTTAATTACAATCAGCTAAATCAGAGTGTTTTAAGAATTACTTTTAAATTGTGAAAAGCAAAAAAAAAAAAAAAATCATTAAATATCCTATATATTAAAAAGACATGATATCTAGTGCCTTCCATAGAAATGCAATTGATTTTCAAAAAAATAACCCAATACATTGCAAAGCATATGAAGTTCAATCTTTGCTGCCCATTGCAATTTCTCTTCTACTAGAAACAGCGAGAAAAGAAACTTGTAAACGTGATAGAGGCGATAAAACTACGAGTTTTTCGATTGAAGCATCTCTCGAATCGAAGCAGCATCCAATACTTTTAAAAAGCACAAAAATGAACTCCAGATTTTATAAGAGCTTCAAAAAATCTCGTGCGATGTCTCTAGAAAGTTAAACATTTTGTCAGGCTCACATCTTTAGAACTACCAAACGAAATATCGAGAGAAATGAAAAAAATAAAAAAAACAGTCAATGTGAACTTTATTTTCCTCTTTTGTTTACTCAAAGGTTCCATCTAAGGTTTTTTTATCAGACGTACAAGTACACAATACCCATCGAGGAGAAAAAAGTAATATTCGTTTGAATGGAAATTTTACATAATCGCTTACGCTGATGGTAGGTTATGTCACGTGTCTAATAACTATCGTGGCGTCAGACAATGGAGGAGCATCCAGCAGATATTAAGAAAGAATGTGGAGCGATGTTGTTGCAAAAATGTATACCAAAAATCTAAAACACTGGACCTAGATATTTTTATATAGCTTGAACAAATAAGTCGTTAATGACTGTGATTGAAAAATCCAACAAAATTAAAAAACGCAGATGAATTTTAGTTCTTAAACTTACTACATTTAAACTTAGCTAATTCGAAATTCAAGGGAGCGAAAACAATTTCGAATTATTGAAAACCCGATTAATTCGAAATTTACCTAAAAGCAAGAAAAATTGTTATTAAATAATAACATTAGTATAAAATATGAAATAATAGATATGGCTTATCTTTTAATGTAATATTAAGTACAATTCCAAAAGGACCATTTAAAAAAAAAACAACCAATTTCATTTTGCCAAGTTCATAACATTACACAATACAAAATAGGCACAAAATTCACCAAATATTATCAGTAAAGAAACTAATTTAAAATAGCCACTAATTTTCCCCTGTTTCATTTTCAGAAGATTCCATAGCCAGATATGCTACATGACATCACCAAATTTTCATATATTATCACTAGCTTATCTTCCATCCCTGACAAGTTTTACGAATGCGTATTCAAAACTAAAAATTAGTGGCGTACCGGAAAATCTCGCAGCCTCCCCACAAGAAATATCTCGCAGGCCCCCTTTTTGAAAATCCATTAACATTCAGTTATTGAAAATTTGTAACCAGATTTCATATTATTATCTTTGTTTTAAGAATTTCTGTAGTTTTAAATAATGAACATTTTTAGAATTTTACTTTAAAATACAATACCTCCAGTATTTTACCTTAAAATCAAAATCACTACACTTTGCAGCATATGATACAGATGTGTGAGTTTTGATTCATACGATTAACTTAGTATTATACCTATACTAAATAGTTATATATAAATCCAAAAGTAAATCATATCGTGAACTTTTATTCCTTAAAAAACTCTCTGAGACAATGAGCTCCGGTCCACAAGCAGCAAGGATATAAATTTCTCTTGAGGAAAACTGAGCTGATTGTTCACTCAATGTTACTAATTGTTCAGAACCATAAAAAAAATTCTGGGCTATTCCTTTAAATGGTTATATATCAAATATCCCCATAAATTCTGTTAAAACGTTTTGTAGATTTCCCCTTGACCCCCCTCCCCCGCATCGGGAGATTTTGCGGGGCCTATCAGTGCACCTCTGCTGAAAATACAACTTCCTTAGACGTCGGTAGCTTAACCAATGGTTCATTATCATCTTTTATTTTGTTATCACGCTTCTTTAATGGTTTTCTTCGCAAACGCATAACTTTTAACGAACTTTTTTTTCTATATTTTTAACTATCCAGAATGCGTTGTTAACTATTCAGAAATGTATTGATATTATCAACATAGGTATAATTTTATTTCGCGAATTACTAAGTATTAAGGTTTTCTAATCATCCAGGAACTTTTTCATGAAAATCGCTTATTTTCTATTCAAATTGAAAGAAAATTCGATTTATACACAAATTTCGATTTTAATGAGCTTCGAATCAATCAGTTTTACTCTATATAAGTAACGATGGGAATTAAATTCTGAAACTATAAATTATACGTTAAGTCATGTAAAAATTGTTTCATAATAAAAATTCTGAAACTATAAATTATACCTTAAGTCATGTAAAAATTGTTTCATAATAAAAAGAGTTTAATAAATTCAAATCTATCCATACGATGTTATTTTACAGCCAGTGGTTGGAATTGGCTCGATAGGTATCGAACCACGCTCGCAATCTTCAGTTCCCAGTTCGAGTCCCAGCCGTGCTAGCATTGAGATTTATCTTTGCTAAACTCCCTCTCTGGCCGTCGTCCGTCACATAAGATGTAAAACAGTGTCCCTGTGTGCAGGAGAGCAATACCCTGTGAACGTTAAAGAATCTATCTCCAATAGTTGTCCAATACATCGCCTTCCTCAGCTAACTCTGAGCCGTTGTGAGTCTTGTGACCTGGTCATTTAGCCCATTATGCGCGTAAAAGTACCTCTCAGAGTTAAAACAACAAAATCTGCTTATTTTTGTTTACGTTCCTGACTAGAGAAATATTTAGGAACAGTTTGCTTCTGAAAGGGCGTTTATCTTATACAAATACCACCGCTATGAAATGCACTATCAGAACAATCAATTCATTTTTACTGGTCTAAGTAGAGGAAGCAACAGAAAAAGCTAATTAACATTTGCTTGTTTGACTATTATACTGTAGTCGAATATAATTGCTCATGAATTAAAAGTAGAATTAGAATACAATTATTTACATTGAAGTCGAAATTTCAAAGAATTAGCTTATTTATAAATATAATTAAATCAGAATTATGTAGTTTGAATTATTTCGTGTAAGTGGGTTTAATTTTCCGAAAAGCAAAATATTTTTTGCACACTGTTAGCTTTTTTTTTATTCCCTTAGAGCGAGAGTCAACTTTTCTACTGGTCAGAAAGAAGTTAGCGAAAATGACTGATCCTCTGAGACAGCTGTGTCGAGAAATCTACGAATAAATGAATAGAAGTAAAAGAATAGTTTGCTGTAAGACCAATGTTAGAAAATGCCTGAGGAGAAAGGAAACAGTAGGCATTTTGTGTGGAGCAAGATGACAAGGCAGCACGATAATTTTAACGACAAAGAAAAGAGTTCTTTCTATTGAAGGAAATGGGAAACTCGTTTGGCAGAATGCAAGATGTATGAAGGACAGACAAAGCAAACGAATAGATTGTGTTAAAGGTAAAGGTAATAAAATTTTATCTATCCGAAAAGAAATGAGTAAACGGCAAAATAACGATTTGGGGGAATTCTTCAATTCTCGATCAAGAATTGTGCTGTTGTATTTGTGCGTGTTGTATTGATGTGGCTCGGCCTTGAGAAGCATAACGTAATCTAAAAGAGGTAGGATACCTCGCTTCTTTTATAGAATAGAGAATATTCCGGTGACGATGTAACAAAATGAAGTGCTGAGCTAACAGTGCTCAAAGTTTGCGAGCCAACGCTTTTTATAGGAATATGAGAAAATGAAATTCTTCCATAAGAATAGAAATCGCAATCTGCTTTCTGTAATCCATACTGAAACCATAAAGATATATATTTGAAATAACAATAAGCGTTCTTTTGTTTTATTTCTGCACATAAATAACATAGAATGTGTATCAGCAACTGAGTTTAGCACACCCAAATCTAGTCCTATCAACCTTTTTCCTATTGCTACATCAGAAAAAGTGAGAAAGTGTAGATACTGATTTATTTTAACATAGGCAGAAACTCCTTCGCAAAACCAAATGGAGGAAATAGAATTCCCAAGAGAAATATACAATCTATTACTGAGCAAAGTTTAAAAAATTCTACTTTGTTTGTTTTGAAGCTGAAAATTATTGTTTCCTTTGTGGTCTTAATCACAAAGTTAATTAAAGAAATAACTCAGCGAATAACGTTTGAATGGCTCCCAAAGAAATGCAAATTAATGATCTGTGTGGACTTTCCCAAAAAACGTATTCTCTGCGAAAATTGGTAACAAGACTGTAATCATGTGTATATGATAATAATTCCTATACGAAACATAGCAAAGGCGAAAAGATATTGGGGTGCTGATCTTTTGATCCATTTAGATCTAGAATTTGCAATGATTCTAATCGAAATGAGAAGTATCTGCATTATCAAGGTAGTAATTCCCTCTTAGTACAAAATTGATATCACATTAGAAGAAAATTGTCTTTAGCGGGGTAGTATATGAGCCCACGATCTCCTGACAACATGTCAGCTACTGTGATAGCTGCGCTTAGGGAGATCTTGATCGGCAGACGGTAGCTCAGCGGTTATAGCACCTGACATGTTCTCAGAAAGTCGTGTGTTCGCATCCCACCCTGCTAAAATTAATTTTTCCTCTAATGTGATATCGACGTTTGTGCTAAGAGTGAATTATTACCTTGATAGTTCAAAGGCTTTGAAGGAATTTCTTCTATTTATTAAATGATACGTACATCAGTTATCACGATTCTGATCAAGAGGAAAAAATTCACATATCATCTTGATCAAAGCAAATTCATATGAAGGGGCAAGATAAAAATTAAGTTATTTTTTAATCTTTTAACACTTTTAGTCTCCATGTGCCAAAACCAGAACTCTAATTTGTCTTTTTTTCATTAATATTAAACTGTTAGATAACACTTTTTATATAAAAATATTTCACATCGGAGAACGTGTAGTAAATTTAGAATTAATAATTTTTTAAGCTTTGCATTTCCTTATCTTTCATTTACTTTTTTTGTTATTTTCCTTAGTTTTATTTATTTATTTAATGGATAACTATGTTTATTTCGGAACAAATAAGTATAATATTGAGTTCCTAAGGTTATTAGATTAACGAGATTAATTCGAGTCCGACAGATTTAATAAAATCCACGTTGTTAATAGTTCGAATTTCAAGTGTTGTTATCTATTTAACTAATGTTTATTTCTAAAGGGGTAAACTATTTATTCATTCATTTTGTTCAGGGAGTGAATTCCGATATGTAAAAAAAATACTAAGGAAAATGAACAACTAGTTTATAAGTAGTCAAGATATAATAAAGTACCTTATCAGTTAATTTATTACAGCATTCTTATAAGAGAGAGTAAGTTGAATATGCATTTCAACTGTTCAATTGCCTTCCAAAGGCTCACTGAAACATGGAATTGTTGTATTAATCATTGATTCAAATGACGTTTGTAAGCCAATGTGCCTTATTAAAATGTCATCAGCATAGTTATTTAGAGAGAGATTATGAATTCTGTTTACATTTGTGTGAGGATAGCTTCACATTCTACTCAAAGCAGATTAATTGGATGAATTCGTAATATCTTCTGTCTAACTCAATAGTAAGTAAAAATATTACAATTAATGACATTGTGTAAGAACTTATGAATATTAAAATGTTTGAATGTAGTAAGTTATTAATATTTCAGAGGAGAGTGAATATATGCATTTCTCATATATAATTTAGGAGAAAACATAATAATGTATATCTCTTATACTGTATAATATTTTTCTCTGTATAAAAAATGTCCTTAGCAGTAAACGTTAAAAGGATTTGCGTAGTGTATATTGGTGATCAAAAGCATTTCATCACCCATAGATGATCATAAGCATTTCATCACCATAATTCCAAATAAAAGTTTTTTGTGGGGAATAGCAATCCGCAATATTATGATCAGTTATTTTTTCCTTAATCTATTCAGTGAAAATGACAGTAAAATGAAAGCCAAGATAATGAATTATTCAGTATAACAATTTTTTTTCCGATCCCGGCCAATTTATTATGCATCGCTATGTAAAATTGTTTCATTTTAACGAATACCAGTATAGAGAAAATATCAGTTTAACGAAATGAAATATTATCCTGATACAAAATATATGACAAGTGTAACGAAATTAAAAAAAAAAAAATCCTTAAGCAGTATGTATAATGTACTTTTCACTTTCTGGCAACATCCACAAAAAATATAATTAAAAAATATAAATTTTAATTAATTAAACACAATACGCTTTGAGATTCAAATAGTTATTTCCTTTCTTTTAGGTTCACATCATCGTAAGGCTTATCATCAAGATCAATTTTCCTTTCAGAATTGACGGAATTTGGCATTAACTATTTATAGCCAGTAACCTTTAAAGGGCACAGCATTTAAGACTTAAGAACAACCTATCCCCTTTTCCATAACTCATCTATCACACTGAGATATCGTTAAAGTTTCATACGACCCACTGCAACTACGTAATAAATGTTTAGAGGTCAGCCGAAATCTGCATAAACAAACATTTCATGCATTTCTTTTCGTTTACATATAATCAAGCAAATTCTCTTCGTCCTTATCTTCTCCAAAATCAGAGTTTCCTCATCAAACATTACAATCGTTTATTTGAACAGCTTTCGATTAATTTTATTACGAAAAATGCCGTGATGTAATTACGATACTTTAATAAACATAAATAAGATATAATGTTGTCTCATTCAACTTCGCTCGAAATCCTAAAGTGATGAATTGTTGCGATGCCACTGAAGATGCCTTTTCAAAGTGGGAGGAAAATCTATTTCCTGGGACTAATGCTAAAATACGTCGTCTCTTTGAAATAACATAAAATCGTAATCCTGAAATGATCCATTTTTTTTTTCTGATTAACTGCCTAAATTGTGTACAGTTAAATGGTCTTTTCTGGATGTATAATAATTGATGTCCACTTGCAAGGAATCGCAATATTAAAAAGCTTTATGAATATTAGATGGAACTTAACTGAATATTTCGGAAAATAGTTAAATATTTTTTTCAATAAAACCTATATGTGGAAACCTCACGCCTCCCTGTTAAAATTGTTAAGATTAATTGGGAATGTTGTCAGAGTAGCAGTTTTAGAAACGGGATCAACCAGATACACACAGTCGTATCAGAGTAATATTACCACCTACCATACGTATACATAATTTTAGATGGTCATATTATTCTGATACGACCGTGTATTCGGTTGATGCAAAAGTAATGTAAAAAACTTGAACGTTTGCCGTTGTCAGGAAATGGGCAGCGGTCTTGTAAACAATGTAAAAGACAGTGGTATCTATAATGACGTTCTGTACCTACATTTGGTTAATTACAAGTGGCAACAGGCTTGTCACAATGGCGACGCAAGATGTGTGTATTCGTTCCATCATGCTGTACGAATTCAGAAAAGGTATCAGTGTTCAAAAAAGTTTGCATAAACTGAGCTATCTTTAGAAGCATTTGTTACCGGTGGTTTGACAAGTCCCAGTCAGGTAACTTTCAGTTCAGAAACGAACCTCCAGGTGGCTGGCCGATAGAGTTGAACGATGATCGTTTGAAGGCACTCCACATTGGACGTCCAGGGAATTACCATAGTTACTGAATACCAATCAGTCCTATGTCATTCGACATCATCAAAAGCTGGGTTACGTGTTGAAACTGGATACCTGGATCCCACATCAGTTGTTACAGCAGAACATAGTGGCTCGCTATGCTGCATGTGCTTCATTGTTTGCTGGGCAAAAGGCCGATTGCTTTTGCCGATGATTTTCTTGACAGAATGGTTACAAGGGATGAAAAGGGAACTGTTTGTACTAAAGTTTCCCCTAAAATATGGTGTCAAGCAGGAGAATCGTTCTAGGCTACGGCAAAACCAGAACTGCGTCCGCATAGGATGATGCTCTGCTGTTGGTAGGATTGCAGGGGTCATCTACTATGACCTTTTAAACCTGTCCCAAACCATCAACTTGGATGTCTACTGTGACCAGATGGAACGCTTAAGTGTAGCACTGAAGGCCAAATTCCCGGAGTTGGTAAACAGAAAACGTGTCGTGGTTTCACCGGAACAACGCAAGGCCCCATGTTGCATTATGGACATAGCAGAAGACGCAGCAAATGGGATGGGAAATAATCATGCAACTCTCATATTCGCCGGCCTGGATCTCTCAGATTTCTATCTGTACTGATCCCTGAACAATTTAATTTATGATAGGAAGTTTTATAATGACGATGAGGTGAAAGAGTACATTGCCGTCTTCGTTGACACGAAGGAGAAGATTTTCTATAGGAATATACCAGAAATTTATAGATCGTTGGAACATAACCATATCTACTAATGGTAATTACGTTCTTAATGAAATAACACGCTAATTAATCATGGGAACGATCATTCTTGCATGCCTCGTGTGTTTCCATCACTTTTGCATCAACCCTATGTAATTAATGCTTTGCTATTAAGACTTGAATGACTAGATACTGATAAAATTGGTAAGCCCTGATTTTACATCAGGCATAACGATTCATTTTTTTTTAAATTTCTCACTTAATTGAGATTTTTTTCAACACAGAGGGAACACACAAACAGATACCACATTACTTACACTTTAGGAGAGGATGGAATTCGCAGCTGCAGCGAAGCCCACACACACAGTACGCCCATTGCCCATGTTTCACATCCTTCCATAAATAAGATACTCCTCCTAGTGCCACGTGTGTAGACGAAATGGGAACCCCGATGTATTCCCTTACAGTGTAAGGGTCAGACAAGGAATTGTCTGGGGGTGCGAATGAATGCTGACAACTTAAGTGCGACCTTACACGGGAAGTTGTATTCGGAAAATCGTCCCTATAGCAACTGCAGATTTTGAACTGGACAACATCGTCCAATATTTATAAATACGAACGAGAAATCCCCTTCTCCCAGGTGGCGATGTCAACGTCTAGCACATAGACAGACCGCCTGGGTTCAATTTATGATTCGTAAGTTCATCTGTAGATGCTACAGATGGCTGACTGAACATACCACCTATTCGTGACAAACAAGGGGGAATGAACATGGGCGATAGTAGTGAAGTGGAGCAGGAGTTCAGTTAGACCCGAGTCTTTGGACAGAGCGGAGTGTAGCAGTGAGACTCGGGATGAGCAGAGAACCCGAGGCTGCCCCAGATAGATTGAGGAAGATATAGCAACCATTGGAATGAGTGCATAATTATCAGTGTAGTGAAGGAAGTGTGTTTAAAGAGGTGGATGAAAGAACTAGGGCGAATGAGGCCATCGAATTCAACCACAAATTAGGAGAATTAACACCAATATTCTGGGAACTTTATTAGGCTGAGATTATATGTCTGATCGGTTGAAGAGCGAACTCCCATTTATAGATGATGCAGCCGTCTGACTTCAGCAGCCAAATTACCCAACTGCGTATGTAACGGTCGACTTAGGGTCCGTCTCCACATCAGCCGCAGTGCGACGGATATGTTTTCCCCTTCGTCGGCAAAAGGACGCAACAAGGAGATGACCCCCTACCCAGAGTTGAAGCGTTACTTGACCCCAGCCTGATGACACAGCTGTCTGCACTTTTAGAAGTTTTGTCTTTCAACAAATATTGTTATTATTATGTTTTCCATAAATCTGAGTGGTGTTCGTCAATAGACTTAAAAACGTCTTCCCCTGAGGGCCTGGGATTTTTGCGGCCTTCATTGTGCAATTAAAGGAATAATCCGTGATTGGGCAATGTGGGAAACATAACGCCACACAACACATATATAAATCTGTATACTTCTCCATTAAAATTAAAAAGTGCTTGCAACCGCGAGGTGCACAGAACAAAATTTCCAAATCATCTATAATTTCTTTTCTTGATAAATTATATATAATAATATGATATAATAATAATAATGCATTTTTGTTAAATAATGGATAAAAGCTGATTGTATAGTGAGGTTTAACCTTAGCTCGATTTTGTAGTCTGATAAATTCGTCAGGATTAAAGCTCAATGATTCTTCCCACACACCACCTTGGATTTTTCGCCCCCACAGTCAGCGAAGTCTCAGTATATAGTTGCAAATACGATATTCATCCGCGCAATATTATCATCCATAATTGGTGTATTTTGCCCTAGAAATTTCACTTTAGTAACGGATATTTACAATTCTTAAATACCATAGTATTGTTATAAAGTGTCTGAAAATCCTTTACTCAAACTTCGAAAGCTTCTTATGATGGAATTTGCAAAGATCCCTCTAGGATTCAGTAATTGTAAATAGATGCGCATAATAATGAAGTGAAAAAAAAATTTAAATTCAGAACCAAGGTTCCGTGTTTAAAAATATGCGTTTCTGCGATTTTATCATGGTGGTTATACTTATTTTTTCTCTGTTTGTGATTCTGAGCAACGTAAGCTTATTTGCCCGTACAGAGCATTGGAATTTTTTATTATCAAAATAAATGTTACACCGATGCAAATCACGTCAAAGGAACGCATCCTCTACTAAAATATCTTGATAACTTGGTCAACAGAATACCTTTTATCTAGAGCAGTGATTACTAACCTGTTTAAATTTCCTGCTCTATAACGCTCTCTGAGACTATCGTTACCCTAAAAATCTATCTCTCATATTATCGGGACCTTATCATTTTCGTAATCCGAGCAATTCAATTCATCACGATAGAGACTATCATTATAAATTTGTTACTTATGTGCTCAGCTTTCAATAATTGCAGACTTCAATAGCAGAATGTGAAATTATTAATCACTGTTCATTTCGGGCATTAAATGACGTTGATTAACTTGAGTGATTTTTTATCACCCTGTTAACACCAAGTTTTAGAATTCTTAGAGCTGCATGTGATGAGATTGCATTAATTGAGATTAATGGGCGTCCACTGGTTTATATTGCCGAATTATACGCAAATAGGTGCTTCACCAATCAACAATATCTAAACGTTTCTTTAAGTATTAACGTTTAGCAATCCCATCAGAATCACGCTGCGAACCACAGACTGGAAAATCAGTGGTCTACACAGATTTTCACTTATCTACTTAAATATTTTACACGTATCATTTTACATTATCATTAAGAGCTAACGAACTCTTCTGATGGAAGGGATGCTGATTTATGCCTCGGTACGACTATGATTAAAATAATGGATTAAAATAAGTAATAATATTAGTTAATTAAAGGATTAATTAGATCATTTCAAGTAAAATTTTATATCTCTTGCAATTTAATTAACTGATATTTCTGATTAACGAAGACAGCCACGAACGCAATTGTTAACTAATAAAAATTACACTTTCGTAATCTAAAAGGAACAACTTCACCTGCAGGTGCTAACCTCTTTATTGTTCTTCAAATGCAAGAATGTTTCTTTACACGTCTTCTGTTCTTGCTTCTGATAGACGCTTCTCAATCTGCAGCGCTCCAGGTTCGTAATCTGTAGTTCTCAGATGCGAATCCCAAATGGGGCAGCGTTAAAATTTAGCTCAGCTAATTCCTTCACCTTGCTCTCGGGGATAAATGGGATACCAAAGGCCTTGCAAAGGGCACCGTCCTTTGGATTAGAAGTTAAGCCGTGACTCCGTGTGCAGGAAAGCCATATGTGTGCAGGAAAGCCCTCTTCAATTTGAAGAACAGCTGGATGGCCTTGAAGGGAGACTTCCATCTGTCTCCTAAAAGCTATCCAGTGAGTCCTCTCCCCGCATCCTTCTACTGGAGTTCTTGAGACCTGGCCCTTTAACCTATTGAGTGTCGCTCACAGGTAAAACAACCCAAAATCTGTGTTTGACCGATTGTTATCAAAGTAGACAAATGTAATCGGTTTGTGCGATGTGTTGGTTTAAAAAAGGTGTTGATAAAATATTCTCCAAAGTTACAAGATTACTTTTCATATATTATTTTTCATTAAATGACTTGTATCACTAGTGCAAAAACTTGTAAATGAAAACTGAGGTCGTTTGAAATTCGAATTCTGATAATTTGTTTACATTTGAATCAGGTCTATCCGTCAGAAATAATATGCGATGTGTACGATTTTGCTAAATTATACAATTACAGCAAATGCAGGTGTATACAATCTTTGTACACGAGTGAATTATTTTATTATTTCGCAAATTTCATAAAGCGCTAAAAATCTCAACACAGCCAGTTACATTAAAGACGAAAAAATGTTTTCAACGTTATTTATACGGTAGTATCATCAGGAATAAAAACAAAAGGTATAAAGAGATATGATTTTTCGATATCGTTAAATTAATGATCATCTATTTTCAGGTCTGGCTGCAAAAAAGTGGGTGGAACCTGATACAAAGTCGAAGTGGTGTTGATTACAAACTTTCAATTCAATTGCAATGAAAGCACTGCTAAAATCTGGAGTTATGTTTTACATATATTTTCCAATGAGTTGTATGCGACTGATTGATACCTTTTCTGATGTTCTTTTATTATTTCTGATAAATTCCTTTTAGTTATTTCTATGCAGTAATTTCAGTTTTTTTATTTTTAACATTTGAGTACATAGTTTTACTGTTTCATATAAATATTATTTTTGCTCTATTTTATTTATATAACATACTGACCTTTCAATGCCAATGATAAAAGAATGAAATATTCTCCTCAGACAACTACTTGTCACAGGCTGACAGGAACCCTTCAGTAAAATATGTCAGTAAATCAGGTCTGTGATGACGGGTAAAACTTCTAGAAACCCATGAGCACCGGGATGAAGTCATCAATAAATATGCATTTATTTCTTAAAGTTTTACAAATATCATGCATTCATTTAATTAGAAATTGAATTGTAAAATCAATTTTACAACTCAAAAATTTTGAGAGTAAAGATTGTCGGAAATTAGAAAGGCAAATTGGCAACGTTTATTTTCTTTAAGCTTTTTCATCAAAATTTCGCTCATTCCAAAACATTAAATGTTAAGGACTATTTCAGTGCAACATATAGAGAGCATATGTCTATCGTACCAGTCCACAAATTATCCTATATATACATTTACACCGAAGAGCAAAAATGTTATAACCAGTGTTTCTTTATGCAAATCGAAGCAACTGCAGGTAAACGACGATCCGCGTGAAGGTCATGAAACGGTATAAATAACACCAGATACTGAGTTCTGTTAATCAGTGTTATTCTTGTTCTTCAGATGGGAAAGGCAGCGGACTTAAGTGAATTTGACAAAGGCCAAATTATAATGGCCAGACAACTGGGTCAGAGCATTTTCGAGACAGCAAGGCTTGTGGGGTACTCACGATCAGCCGTGGTTAGTACATTCAAGCAGTGGTCCGAGGAAGCAAAAACCACGAACCGCCAGCAAGGTGTGGGCCTGCCACGGCTCATCGATGCTAGAGGTCAGCGAAGTCTATCACGTATGGTAGGAGTCAACAGAACGGATACTGTGGTACAACTCGCCCGTAATTTGAATGCTGGTGACGGGAGTAATGTGTCACAACGCACAGTACATCGAATCCTGCTGAAAATGGGGCTGTGTAGTCGCAGGCTCCTCTGAGTGCCCATGATAACCTCTGCTAACCATCGAAAGAGCCTACAATGGGCATGTGAGCACTAAAACTGGACCTTGAATGATTGAAAGAAGGTCGTCTGGTCCGATGAATCTCATTTCCTGTTGCACCATGTGTATGGCCGGGTACCTGTGCGTCGATTACCTGGGGAAGTGTTGGCACCAGGATGAACCGTGGGATAAAACAAGCTGGTAGAGGAAGTGTAATGCTTTGGGCAATGTTCTGCTGAGAACTCTGGGTCCAGTCACTCATGTGCAGGAAACTATGAAGTCTACCACCTACCTAAATATCATTGCAGACCAAGTATATTATTTCATTACAACCGTATTCCCCTCCAGTAGTGTTTTCTTTCAGCAGGATAATGCGCCATGCAACACTGCCCGGATTGTTCGAGAATGGTTCGTGGAACATGATGAAGATTTGCAGGTATTGCCTTGGCCTCCAAATTCCCCAGATATGAATCCAATCCAGCATCTGTGGTGTGTGTTGAAATAGCATATCCGATCTGCAGCTGCTCAACCACGTACTTACAAGAGTTAAAGGATCTGCTGATAATGTATTGGTACCAGATACAACAAGGCACCTTTAGAAATCTTGTAGCGTCCATGCCTCTTCAGGTAAGAGCAGTTTTGGAGACACGCGGAGGACCAATATCATATTAGGCAGGTGGTCATAATGTTCTGGTTCTTTGGTGTATTATCAAATTGGTGAAAATATTGATTAGTAGAACATCTTATATTAATTAAAAAAAGAGTAATGCCATTTTTTCTATCATTCTCACAATGTTCAATATTTAGTTTCGCGAAATTATTTTTAATACGTATACACACTATACACTCTCTGTTCCTGGAAAAACACTGTGAATGACGATTGCAAAAATAAGACATCTGAGAAATAGAAAGTTCAGTTACTGGCTCACAAGTACCAACTTATTATTACAAAAAGAATATGTTTATTCGTAAAAAAAGAAGATTAAAATAAATAAATGTCCTCTCAAGGAGCTACTTGCCACAGAGGTCTGACAGAAAGCAGTCTCTTTAATACGCCACAGAGAGGATCTATGAGGAAGGCGAGACCTCAGCAGAGAAAGGCGAGACCTCAGCAGAGAAAGGCGAGGAAGCCTCCTCAGCAGAGGAAGGCCAGACCTCAGCAGATCACATACATCCATGCATTACCCGGCGCTCCAACCCAGGTCCGTGATCAGTAGCCAAGCACGCTAACCATCCGACCACCGGACTGTTGAAACAAAATCACATGAGAATAAACATATTAGGCAAAAAATGTAAACCCTTTAAGAACTTACCATTAACGACGGTGATGGAGCAATCATAAACCAAAACTTTCTTGCTTACGTTGACCAAAACGGAGACATTAATCAGCATCCAGGAGCATTTGTGCTTTGCCCGGTGAAGGAAAAAGATTTGAGAAGCACAAATAACAAATCGCATAGAGGCACTTTTTAACCACACACGGACCTTTTTGGAATTCATGTTATATGGGCTACCTCTATGACGAAACAAATGGCCAACATTCTGCATAAAAAGTTTGTTAATAATGTTTCACTGAACTTGAGCTTTAATATTCAACAAAACACAACGCCAACATTCACCTGCAGTGCATATGGATACAAACAGCATCACAGATACATGAAAAACGGAACACTCTGCTAATGTTGAAAGTCAGCATTATGCTACAGTGAGTTAAAAATGCTCAGCTGCGATTAGCGCTGACAGAACATATGAATCTAATGATACCATACAACTAACAGAAGGAAAGAAACTTCTCGAGACCCCGAAAAAACCTAGAACAGAGCAACGAAAAGAAAAATATGTGTCTAAAATATTATCAGCAAATAGCGAGAGAACACTGAGTTTCCTAATTATTCAAAATATTTATATAGAGCGCGGTACATAATGCAGTCACACCAATAGTCGAACATTTTTATGTGTTTTGCTTTGCATCTTATGAACCCCACGAATAAATATAAAAATCATATTATAAGATTGCACATGCTTTTTCAGAAACATGTTATAAAATTCTAGAAGTCAAAATGAACTTGATAGATAGTATTTTTCAAGTTACTGATAATATTGGAATGTCCCTATTGCATAAATATTATTGACTTACAAATATTAAAAAATTTTCTTCAAAACTTAATTGAAATAGATAAGAATATATTAAAAATAATAACGTAAAAATCTTCTTGAATGATGGCTTCCAGGGTTCTTACAATAGCATGTCGAAGTAAGATGTTACCTTTTAAAGGCGCCGCTTAACTGATTATTGCAAAGTTATGGTCTATTATAACTTATTTGAACCTACTGAAAACTTCCCAAATACTTGACTCCTCAGTCAAAATTGCGTTCCGTTAAATATTTCATTATAATAGAAACAGATTTCGAAATTCAGACCATTTTTGTCTGAATTTTCAAAGTGTACCGTTTCGAATTTTACACTTTTCGACACTACCCACGCCAATAATTTCTCAAATACTTCATAGCCCAATTCCAAATCTCTCATAATTGTTTACTCCCCATCCTAACCCTCTTAATGGGGGCGGGGGTGGCTCAGTCGGTAGCGCCCCAGGCTCGTAATCTGTAGTTTAAAGGTTCGAGTCCCAGCTGGGTCAGCGTTGAGATTTATCTCCGCAAAAATTCCCCGCCCTGCCCACGGTCAGTAGGGGACACCGCCGGGCTTGGAAAGGCCGCCGTCCGTCGGATGGGACGTTAAGCCGTGGCCCCGTGTGCGGGAGAGCCATACCCTGTGCACGTTAAAGAGCACGCTGGATGGCCTTGACGGGAAGCTACCATCTGTCTCCCAACAGCTGTTCCAGTGGGTCCCCTCCCCCAACCTTCTCTGAGCCTTCGGGGTCCATGTGAAGTGGCCATTTAGCCCATGGTGTGCAAAAAAAGTGCCGCTCAGAGGTAAAACAACCCAACCCACCCTCTTAATGTGTCTCCACATCGATCTCCACATCTGGATAATATAATTCTAGTTTAAAACTACTTTTTTTTTTCCCATCTGGTTGTTTGTGGGGGGAAGGAGTCAAGGGACTCGTTGAATTGAAAGAGGAAATTTGCTACTAATACAGTACTAATCAAACTTATGCTCTCCGTCTTCTCTTCCGTTCGATGATAACAATAAATTAAAACATGAGCTATTTGCTCAATGTTTATGAAACATCATATATCAATAAATTATTTATCCTCTTTTCCATTATGAAATGTAAAGTGGGTTTTGTTCTTTTCCTGACGATGCTATTAGTGAAAGCTGTAATCCCAAGAGGCTTTTGTTTTTGTACAAATATATGAGTATGTGATTCGCAGTGGTTTACGAAGTTTTTTGGACTATCAAAATATTAGTTGTTCATTCATATGAAGGGTATAGAGTAACAAAATCATTGGAAGTTTCATTCAGCTACTAAAATATATAATTTTTGTAGCATTTCCAAATTCGATTTATACCAATTTTTATAAAACAGCAAAGATAGCGAGAAATGAATTAAACATATATGCAAATCTTACTGTTTTTCGTACTGTGGAACACATTTGCCTCTGAGTTGAGTTGTTTTTCTCTAAGCAGCACTTTTTGGCATAATGGGCTAAATGGTCTGGTCACAAGAATCTCAAAGGCTCAGAAAAGGTTGTTGAAAGGGAACACACAGGGCAGTTGTTAGGAAACAGATGGTAGCCTCCCGTGAAGCCCATCCAGCGTATTTTTAACGTGTACAATGCATGGTTCTCCTTCACACCAGTCTACAACTAAATGTTCCATCCTACGGACGACGGCCTTTTCAAGCCCATAGGTGCCACTTTTATGACCGAGGGTAGGATGGGGTTAACCGAAATAAATCTCAATATTAGCACAGTTGGGATGTGAACTTGGGAACTACAGATTACGAGCCTGACGAGTGAGTCACCTTCACCTCTCTACGTGATTGTAGCTGGACGAAGTTATAGTCTTTTCGTTGTAAATAATATGCAATTCGCATAATCATAAAAAGCTGGTTTCATATATTGATCACTAAAAGTTTTATTAATCCGTTTGTCCTCTAAGAAATCCTCAAAAAGGAGCTGAAATTTATATATTTTAATTTATAAGTATTATTTTCCTTCATCACAATAAAATAGGAAATTAACAGCTGCTATTGGCGTTTGAATTTTGTATCAGTAAAATTCATTAGAGTAGCTTCTAATAAAATCTTTCATCAGCTTTCGGAACATGCGCTAATGCAGTAGTATCTTTGCAAATGATCCTTCTTATCTTACAGAGACTTCATCAATGGCATATTAACGAATTAATCATCCAACCAGTCGGCAACTTATAAGTAAATTAAGGTAAAATGCTAATCATTACCTAGAGATTTCTATATTTTGGACCTTTCAATAGCTTCCATTGGACACTACATCACCGTCAAGCAGTATTTTCTAATATTCATATTAAAAAAAAAAACATGATATTTACGCTGTTTTCTAACTCATAGGTTCCTAACCGATCTGCAGGGGCTATATCATAGGTGTAACGGGAGACTGACTTGTCAATCTACGAGTTATTTGTTTGGAAATAATCATTCAGTGTATTTATTTCCTTTAGTTTGTTTTTACCTATAATTATTTTTTCTACTTTATTGTTTTTAATTGAAACATATGAACTTTGAGATGCCAGGACGAATTACACCAATACCGGGTAGAAACGCCGCGACATGAAGAGGGTTGGAAATCACTGCTTTAACTCATTTTGTCTTTGACACACTATAAGAAATTCTGAACAAAAAATTCAGAATTGTGGCAAATTGAAAATCTTCTCATTTGAGGGATAAGCAAACATTGGGAAGTCAAAGCCCTTGTTCAGAGTGTATTAATGTGCAGTCCTTAAAGGCAGAGTCATAATGCAACATCAGTATTGCATACTGAGCGCTATAAACGTATGTTTCAGACAACGATAAGAATGATATTCTCGAACAAACAGGCGAAAGTCGCTTAAATTATTTTTCAAGAGTAGATGGGATTTCTAACATCTTGCAGCGAGGCTTGATCAAAATGAGTTCTGGCTTTATGGCAACTTGCAGATTATTAACGTTTCAAAAGAAGAAGACATTCAGCTTAACTTCCGTCCGAGACGTGTTCTTCTAATGCTTGCAGCAAGGACAAGCCGAGAAATCGATACTCAATTTCGAGCTCCATAAGCATAATGTCTCCACCTTCCCAGTGTTCCCGGGAAGACTTGCCATTTCTGTCGCATTCAGGGATTGGAGATTTATTCTTTGAATCAACTCGAGGAAGCGTAAATCACTGGCTTCAGACCTGGCCAAGAAGATATTACCTGTAAATCCTGCCACAGAAATTTCGAGGAAAAATCCATTTAGAATTTAAAATTGAAATATTATTATTTGCATACACTGGGAAGTTTTGGACCAGAAAGCCTGTTATAGTTTTCTTTTTAAATAATAATTTTGCAGTTACTTCGCATTTTAATGTATGTACTTTTGCTTAATCCACAAATGAAAATTCTTTCGAAATCAGTTTCTATAATACTTTCCTTCAGAGTTGAGATCTCTACAGAAGAAATAGCTTTAGAGATGATAATAAGAGAGTAACTTAGACACTCACAATAACTTTATTATTGCTATCGTTGTTGAAACAAAGTTATCAACAGGAATTACAATTTTTGATTTGTCCGTGCTTCTTGTGAAGTGTATAACATATTTTAAATTAATTTCAAAACTAGTTCTACATGGTATTAATATAATTATTTGCTTACATTTCAAATATATAAACAGTAATAGAAGTGGAATCATTTAAAAAACCACAATCTCCACAAAATGCGCTATGGGACACTACACACAAATTTTGTATTTGATTTTGTTTGGATTTAAAGTGTTAAATTATGCACCTTGAAGTGTATAACATAATTTAAATTAATTTAAACATACCTTGTGAAGTGTATAACATATTTTAAATTAATTTCAAACTAGTTCTACATGGTATTAATATAATTATTTGCTTACATTTGAAATATATAAACAGTAATAGAAGTGGAATCATTTAAAAAACCACATTCTCCACACAATGCGCTATGGGACACCATACACTTAAATTTTGTATTTGTTTGATTTTGTTTGGATTTAAACAGTTAAATTATGCACCGCTTTCCATTTTTATTTACTATTTTATTCTGAATCATACGTTCTGATATTATTTAGAAAAATAAATAAAATAAGCAAGGCTAAATTTAGGCTTGTTCAAATCATGTCTTTTGAACCATAAAATTCTTTTCTTTCATGATTAATTGAGGCATTTCTCAGTTATTGAAATTCCTCTTTGCTGTGGCTCTTCCGTGAATTGCTTTTTATTTGTGTAGACAAAAGTTTAAATGCATTTGCCCCGTTCCTTATTTTTTTTTTATTTTTGCAACTCCCATAAAGTGTCGGTGATATTAAAAAAGTTATTTCGAAGTTAATAAGATTACTTTTCCTTCCGATCATTAAGGGAGATTACATTTTTAACTTTCACTCTCATGTAATTTGAAATTACAGAACAAGCTTTTTTCGCAGAAGGATCTGTCGATGATTTTTTTTCGTTTTCTTTCAACTTTATATGAATTAAGTCACAAAGCAAAAATTGTTGAATAGACAAAAATGAAATTTATTTTATTTCAAAAGTATGCGACTCTTCGTCAAAAATATTTTAAGAGTTAATTCAATAACCAACTTCTTTTGGTGAGTACTATTCCGATTCATACAATCGAAAGAGCAAATGTTTCTGAGATTTCAAATGCTGTCATATCATTTTCACTTTCAACAGCTTAATATCACACAGATACACCTCTTTCGGAGTATCACATGTACAAGATAGCGCATTGAAATAAACCCTTTCAAAAACAAATGAAATAAATCTCTTTTGGCATTAAAGGATTCTGCAAGTTGCATAAGTTATAGCAGGACTGAAGGATTCGATGTTTTTGGATTTTTATTTTCTTTACATTCCAGTGATAAGAAATACATTTCTCTTCCAAAATGTTAGAAAATTTCCACGTTATATCACTGGGAATCAGAATTAATTTAATTACAGAATTAATTTAACTATGTTATATTATCTATTAGCAACAAATTATCTTGTTTCATAAATAACATTTATAATTGTCTCACATTGCCATAATCATTACACAAACTTCCAAAATGTTTATTTATTTTTTAAATGATTTGGAACAATACTTATTTAAGTTTTGATTAGTTTCTGAGGTAAAGTTTTAGACATATACTGTGGTGAAATATGCTTGCATACGTAACTGACTTGTCATCTTCCATAATTCTTAAATATTGAACGAATATTATTAAGAACCGAAATATAAATAGATTTGATTATGATATTTAATTTATAATTAGTCACATGTTTCCATTAAATGCATATTTTAGAAGGTATAGAACTTCGGAGTTGGATTCCCATTGGCATAACTTGGGAATTCTCCAATATTTTGGTATGGCAGTGCATTATATTTATTGCTATTGATATTATTTATGACGTGTTAATCCGTTTCGCAGCGCTGTTTTAATTCTGTCTTCTACTAATACGTGTTCTGCGGTGAAGAAAATGACAATTCCCAACTTCCTATTCACACGGTCATTGCCGCGAATATCTTTAGTCATTGCTCCCTTTTCCCGTTTAATTACTTGAAGCATTGAACGTAAGCACCTAGCTACATAAGCCAAATGTGACTGTGCCTTGCCCTCTCTCCCCTATCATAAACCTCCAAGTTACGCCCACCTCCACTCCCAATCCGACTCTTGCCAAACCCTCTATCGTTAAATTCTGTTTCACTCCAAGTTGTTCTTAACCACTTTATACTCTTCATTTAAAGTCTCTTTCAAACTCCAAAGAAGAATTTTGGGATGGTAAATATTAGATAGAAAATTGGATTATGCTCTATTATTTAACTGTGACATATTTTATAAATATATAAATATGTGTTGAAATATATGTTGTTCGTATTAAAGTGTAAGAAGTTACTTATTATCTTTATTATAATCTGGGATGGTAAATATTAGAACTCATACTTTTCCCATTTGTATGTTTGCGTATAATCTACTGTTAGCCTCGAGGAATTACTATTTGAACAAAACGGTAATTTTAATAGATTTGTGAACAGCATTAATAAAGATTATTATTATTAAAAAAATTGTTCCATGCTCAAAAGTTTTTCGTACAAAATGTACCGGATCATTTACCTAGTGCACATATCGGATCGCAAAGTTTTGGATAGACACAAACGGCAAGGAATTCGAACACGGAACAAGGAGATTAGGTCACAACCAGCAAATGCAATACCCTTGAACCATCGAGGCAGAAGAATTCGTTAGTCCTGTCCGTTGGCATTTACTCGACACGTACTGCTCCATTGTCGATGCACACATGCAAACGTCGCTGACACGCATCGTAAACATTGGTGGTGACGTAAGACGCCCTGATCCAATGGTTCTCTCTATTATACCGTAAACAACCCACCCTTTCCACACTGTTATTACATGAATTGTTGCATACGGAACTGACTTGTCATCTAGACGACACAGCGTCTTCATTAGCATTGTGAATGTCGTCATGATTAGAGGACTGACCTTCTGCATAAAAGAAAGATGAAAGCATGGCGAGAGGTAGTACACAGTATCGTGGAGACTGAATGACTATTCTGTCAAGCCTATACCAATTGCAATCTGTCTGCACTGAACACAATCCGTGGCATAAAAGCCAAGTTTGAATGAGAGGAAAATACAAAGTGCCTTGTTGTTAGAAACTGACTTGCACAGTTGTTGTGGAGGATAATTCCATTCGTTCTCAGTAAGCATTTCTGCAGAGTCCAAACAAGTCACTGTTTCATAAACAAATGATGTCTTGGTCATGTATTGCCCAGCTTACTCAACTGCAAATCGTAGCGCATTAAAATCTGCCATGCATTATGACCGGCTTATTATAGTCAAAGGCTTACAGCTTCTGTGATTTTTGGTGTCATGTTTGATGTAGAGTAGGGAATGTAGAGTCGGGACTCAAAACATATTATTTCTGGAGTGATAAATCTATTCTCCACACTTCATAGAAGTGGAACAAATAGAACTGTCGGATATGGTGTCATAGGAAACCTATCGCTAAGAGAGATTTTTGTCGAAAATAAACATCCTCTTAATAATTTTATATATATATATCCCGCTTTTTAGTATCTTTTCGTTTGGAGAAGAAATTATCAGGGGCCAGGTTGGTTACTGTGTTTCCAGACATAAAACATCATAATCAGTTCCATAATAAGGTTCTAGCTTGGTTGAAAACCTCTACCTTAGACTCACAGATTAGTGAATTTAACGTGTTTCGATTAAACGTCACTATCCTCAAATGTCAATTCCGATCTTGCGATGGCACCTCTAAAGAAAATTTAGTTTTCAGACATCTAGCTTTAAATATCAAAGTCAGCACCACTCTAGAACCCTTCAATATTATGCCTTTCAGATTGCACATATTTTTTGCCTGCTGTTTAGAGCAAGGATTCTTAATTCTTAATTTGGTGCAAGAGAAACGTTTGAAAATGTATTTTTTTTTTCATTTTCTTCATTTCAAAAATTAACCAAGAAAGGAAATTTGGTTGAGGATGCAAATGAGGATGCAAGACGTCCATATAGGGCCGTAATCGAGGTGGGGGGAGAGGGCCATACCCCATCCTTGAGGACAATATTAAGTGAATTAGACGCAAAAGATTTTAAATGTATGTGTATTATTTGCATTTCTCAATACGTTTTTTTTAATCTATAAAACGGAGGAAAAAATGCTGTTCTGAAATGAAAATCCAGTGTCTTGCACACCGTACCCTTTATTTTCTTCTAAATCTGGGCCTGCTATCATATGTCGCTTCAAGTGATGCGGAACCTGAAAAAGGAAATACAAAAACACGGTGTACAAGTTTAATCATAAAATCTTGTGACATTAGTTTCTTGGCAACATTAAAAGTTCTTAATTTGAGCATTGGTATTCATTTAGTTGCATTGTTAAAGAAAAGCAGTATACGTTTTACTGATAAAAAGTTTAGATTCTTATTTGTAGACTGGTGATCAAAGATTAAACATGATACGGAAGCTGCAAAACATCTCACGAACGATTGAAATTATCAACATTGTGTTTTGTGTTAATGAAATAAAACACATAAAAGGTTGTACGCCTCCCAAAAACACTGACCAGAAAATATTTCATTTACTGATGAAAATAAGTTTAGACTCTTATTTGTATACTGGTGTTCAAAGATTAAACGTAATATGCAAGCTGCAAAATATTTCACAAACGATAGAAATTATTAACATTGTGTTTTATGTTAATGAAATAAAACACACACAAGGTTGTACGCCTCCAAAAATCACTGACCAGAAAATATTTCATACATGAATCGTAAAAGTACATTCGAGGTGTTATAAAAACTAGCTCTGATCCTTCAATACTCATTACAGTTGAACAAGCGTTGTGTTCATGTAGGCAAATCATTTCGTAACAGCTGTATGTCACACACAGATATCATAAGGATGTTTTTACATGTGGTAGAGTAACCGGCGGAATTCAAACTGATGTGGCTCTGACTGTAAATGTCTCCCAGGTATTGTTTTCCAGAGCTCTGAAGACATTTCCAAAAGATAGCAGATGTTAGCAAATGCAAGGATCGCCAAAGAGTGACAGCAGTGAAAGATAACAGTCTCGCTAGTGTTAACAGTGTGATATGATATGGAGATGTCAACCAGGCAATCCTCTCTGGAGTTTTCTGCAATCACTGGAAGGATAGTTTCAGAGAAATCTGTTTACAGAACTGTTCACCAGAGAGGTCTCTATCCCAGAGGACTGGCGTTTGTTTTCCATTCAATTCCTCTCACAGTAGTGCACATTAATATGGTACAGACAACTTTGTGATATACGATTTGATTGATACATATGACTTTCACTAACAAATCGCGATTCAGTCTTCAGACTGATTTTTGACGTGATTTGATCTGGAGAGAGCAATGAACTCGTGATGATGGTCTGGAGAGACATTTATGTCAAATGGACATACATTGCTCAACATCTTTGCCAGAGGCATTCTGATTAGTCGAAGGTATAGGCGCAATCGCAGGTAAAGAGAGTACAGATAGTAAACCACCGTAGACCCCACAGTTATGATAAAGTGATCCCACTAGCCACGAAGCTCCTTATAGCATGCCATGGAAAAGAATCTTTAACGATAACTAGTTTCGAACCGGGGATACACTCTATCACTAGTCAAGTGACACTGCACGATGGCAAAGTTTGATGCTGGAACGTTTTTCTTAATGCGGTATTAGTAAGTCATTCTAAATCAAATGTCAAACGTTTTTATATTTTAATAATTCAGTATGTTTCCAAATTATATTAAGACTGGGATACGACGAGAGAGTGTAAAAAATCAATAATCTAATTTGACAGGATGTTTTTTGACAGGACTATTTCAATACTTCACGGCACTCATATATTATGAGTACCTGTTCCGGCTTTTTCTTAGTATATTAAGACTGTGATTCTTATATTCATTTGTACAGATTCGTCAATAACTAAATTAGAACTTATTTCCTCTCGTGTTTTTTACGGCATCTCAACACACCTTTCCATCTTCTATTGAAAGCCAAGAAAAGAGACAGATTAATGGCGATCTTAACAAGACGAGAACTGAGAAAAAATTTGCTTCTTTAACCCATGAGGGGGTGCGAAAATGCAATATCTTTGTTTTAGGAGAAAAATAAATATATCTATTTATGTTAGACAGATATTAATTAAATGTTATTATTCGCATTTAACATATCATCTATTCGAATTTTCACCGTTTGAGAAAGCATCCTCTCCTCGCCCCCGTTCGAAAGATTCCTTAGTCCCAAGCCCCTTTCATTCGCGCAAAAAAAGTTAATATTTTTTATCTTCGGAAAGGTTACAAATTCTTTCAAGATGAGTTTAGCACTCTTTGATATCCAGAAACATTTCTGTGTTGTTAACTAAAACTACGATATTAATTAGTTTTTGCGTATGTAAATTATGAGGAAGCACATCGTTTGGATTTACAGTTTATGGGATTACAACATACCCAATAGTTCGAAGTAAATAGCGGAGAAAAATGCGCTGCTTTAGATCGTTCCCCTGACTATCATTCCATTGGATGTCTCGTTCAGCACAATCAAATCATTCAGAAGCTCAGCAGAATGCTAGCTTTTTGTTACTTTAAGAATCTCCAGAAAGTTACGTGCTTGGTATACATTACACGATCCATGTCTACTCCTATATTAGATTTCCTATTTCATCTTCTGTTGAAGAAAGACGTTTGAATCGAGTGCGAACGTTTGAAACCTTTCTGGTGGTGCGTCAATAATATTATTTTTTTTTTAATTTTTAGACCTTTTCCAAAAAACGAGCATTTCCTTTTTGCTCCGTCTGCGGACGTCAAACGTCTTTTAAGAGATAAATGAAAACACATTGGTGGTTGGGGAGGGGGTTGAATAGGTATTAAAAATTATTGCGATTAGCATTTTCCAACTCTTCCAATAACTTGAATATCTATTATTAGAGGGCCCTAAATTTGGAAAGTTCCGATGCATTAAAACAATCGGGGTCCAGGCTTTATCCTGGTCCCCGATCTTGCATCCGAAATAAAACTCATGCGCTGCTTTCACTATTGGAGTGATGCCCCTTTTCTGGCTTGCAAACATCACTTCCCTGCAAATGTAACAAAGTGTATCTGCACTATTAACACAGTTACGAGGCATCACTACTGCTGGATTAAAACTGCAAGGATTACTTGTGTTGTACTTATGACTCAGGGGTAAATGGAAGTCGCCCAAAAGACTTGCTTACCGTACAAGACGTCGTTTACAACTAACTAATCATCTTTTGTCCGCGATCGTAAAGCCGCGATGTCATGACTTTGTGTGTTGTGTTAGCTCTAACTAAGGCAGTGGTCAGCAGTGACTTCGGTAGTAGCAGGGCATGTCCTTGTATGAGAAGGCCTGTAAAAGCTAGGAGTAGTTTCTAGGATTATTCTCTGTCCTATATGTCGTAAATAAAAAAAAAAGATTACATTGCATCACAGAATGACGCAATACCTCCGGGGGTTGTGTGTTTGGCGGGTTGATGCAATTACAACGTAATATGTTGCAATCTGGAGAGTAAAATACAGCGTTGCGAAATGATTATCTATGTACTCAATGTTGACTGAGTCGTTTATACATGATCATATCTGTCTCTCCTAAACAAGAGCCAATCGACAAATTTTATTGTCATTTTCGTATTCAGCACCTCGAAATTAGTAAAGATTGGCAATTTTCATTTCAAAGCCTTTTTCTGTGCTGTCCAGTGTAATAGATGATAATAGATGGCACCACTGGTGACTCAACAGGAAGATATATATGTTGCTTGGTTGAAAAAATTGTCAGTTCCTCTGTGGTCTAGTGGTTAAAACGCCCAGCCTGCTTCTGGGAAACATGAGTTTGAATCCCAGTGAGGGCAACCAGTTTTTTTCAACTCATCATTTGAAATGTTCCCTGTCTACAGTATTTTTCCTGTGATAATTTATTACTGAGACAGAGAATAGCCTCCTTCATGGTGTTTGTTAACATTCAAAGAGTATGGCTCTCATTCACATAGGACCATGGTCCCATCCAACGGACATAACCTTTCTAAATCCATTGGTGTTCCCTACTGACCGAAGGCAGGGCGGGGAGTTTTGCGGAGAAAATTTTCAATGCTGGCCGAGCTGGGACTGGAAACTGGGAACTGCAGATTAGATGTACAGTTATATATTAAGAGTTATTATTATTAAGGGTAATTATTTAGTTTTTAGACAAGCTTCCATACAAGTCGTAGCTCATTAACTTCGGAGGAACGAACACAAACTTACATACACGTGTCAAGAAAATTTTGAACACCCTCCGTAAAGTTGGCTCAGTCTGTAGCGCGCCAGGCACGTAATCTGCAGTTCCTAGGCTCGACTCCCAATTGTGTTGTCGTTGAGATTTATCTCCGCTAACTTCCATTGTGCCCTCGGTGAGAAAGGGGACATCGATGGGCTTGGTAAGGCCGCTGTCCATCGAAGGGGACACTAAGCTCCATGAGCAGGAGAGTCATATTCGGTTTACAGTAAACAACACGCTTCGATGTCATTGATGGGAGGCTTCAATATATCTCCTAACAGCTGTCCAGTAGGCTCCTTTCCCCAACCTTTGGGATCCTTGAGACCTGGCCATTTAGCACACTGTGTGAAAAAAAGCACCTATGACTAGTAAAGCAACTCAGCCCAATGTATATAATAAAATTATTTCAACATTTCCGCCAGAAATGCTCTATCTCGCTTCCACGATATTTTTTTTTGTTTCATTCGTTCGAAGCATGACTAATCAGCAGTCTGTTCTATTGTTTTTGCCCTTTTTGAGTATTTAAAAATCAAAAAATTAATTATCCTTTGTCTAAGGAAATATTTTTCAACAGCTGTGCTACGTAAAATCCCCGCTGCGCCGCTGCGCCGCTGCGACATCTTGGTTCGAAAGTTTTTCTAACATTTCGAAAATATTGTCCGGGATTCAGAATGCTGGGAATAGTTAGCTAATGTATTATAATACCTTGGCAACTAGAAATTACATTTATTTTTTCTCCCCTCTAGAGCACGCATCGTCAAAAGAAAAATAGTACTTTAAAAATATAAGGAATTAATCAATTTTTAAAGGTTTAATTAAACTGGAAATTATTTAATCTTTAAACACATTTTTGTTGTAACGTGAGTTTAGTAACTATCTCATATTGTGTGCTGTCACTTCAGATATAAAAAAGCTTATAATCTGCAACGTATTTCTTCTTTTTGTAATGTATGCGCTCGTTCATAAAACCAGTTTTTCTTTCCAATTCGTTTTAATCATGTCTGTCTTTCATCTACCTTTCTTTCCCTTCCATCATTTTTACGAAGAAACAAAAGTCTAATCTATTACATTTTTAATTAACGAAGCAAGCCATTTGTTTTTGGTCTGCATTTATCTCTCGGTAAATAAAAATCGGATAATGTTCCTAACTCTTTTATTATAGCGTACCACTTTGATTGTCTGTATTCCTGAGTGAATAGATTGATCTCTGAACCGACTACGGCTGTCATTCTTCAGTTGCAGCCTTATAATTAATGTAAACAGAAGAGAACGTAAAGCAAATTGCAACGAAATTTCATTCCGACATAGGAAGCGTTCAATCGACTCTGCCATTTAATCCGGCTAAGTCTTGGCAATGAAAATGGAAATAATGTCCCATTGTGAGCTCTGAAAATAAGACTAGCAAATCTATTTAATACAAATCCACTTGTTCGTAGGCAACCAGAAAAATGTAATAGCCCTATAAAAGGAAGCCAAGGTACATTCGACTCTTTCTATCCAACTCTAGTGACAAGTTGCCGTGTGGGAGAAACGAACTGGCTAGTCGCTTTATATGCTTTGTTAAGTACGACCTGGATTTGTGCTACTTAGAGGCACGGCTGTTGGGTTTATGTTGAGTATTAAGTTGAAAAATAAGCCTGACACGTTAGCTCCTAGAGGCAGATGTGACTGACATGGAAGGCTGCAGCACCCTATAGATCCTTTGGTTGTGCTCTCTCAAGCGCAAGCAACCTCCGTTCATGAGGCGTTCACTTCAATAGCTCCGTCGAGGGCAGGAATAGCGCAGCATCTCAGATGCCCGCCATCACGACGCAGAATGTGCTCGCCAAATGCGAAATGTTCGCGCATTTACCACTGCCTTATACAGCCCAGGTTTCTCATTTCCGTCTAGTGGAAATAATCCAGTTTCACCCAAGTGGTCACTTTTCGGTAAATTCTCTTGTGCCTGCCCCTGAGACAGATCGCTTAGACGAGGCAATAGAAGACAAAGCTGGGTGTAAGAAGCCTTTGGTTTACAGCGGCCTGTATTTTGCTTCGACGCATTGGTGAACTCTATTTACTATTGGGTGAAGGGGGATTACAATGAGAAATCTTTTAGGTACAACCGAAAGGGAAGATGCTTTAGTTTTCGAAAACTGTTTCTTAATCCTTTCAGTCTAAATAAATTTTGTTAATCTAACAAAACTGAGGATAATATTACTGTTATTTGAGCAGAACATTTTCCTTTGCACACAAAAATAACCATTAAAAGTGGACGTAATATGGGAAATAAAATTAAAATCAAAGCAAAATTTTACCTTTAATAATTGAAAAAATAGTCCATGTTTTTATACTAAAATAATAACTTTCGAAAACGTCTTCTAGTTAACAGTTTTATATTAATTGAGAATAGTTTCACATTAATTTTTCCATAAGGGATATAGGGACTCAGTGAGCTACATGAAACATATAAATATTCGTAAATACTGGTATAGTGATGTAGCCAAGGAAGGAGGAGTTAAATGTGTACCCTTCTTCTTGGTAAATTTCTCTATTAAGAAATCATTAATTTATAATATTCTACATTGACAAAACTGTTAAAAATATTTCCACTACGCTTTCAAAAACCCTCGCTAATAATGTCTCTGTCTGTTTGGGAATATATCAATCATTACTTAGTTTAATTTGTTTACATAAATTACAGCTGTCGAAAGTATTTATATATTGTTGTGCACGCATTTAAAAGGGCACGTTTGTTATATTGCAATTTAACAATGTGATCGGGTAGAAACAACTGCACCCCTTTTCGCAATCGCATCACAATTTATAAGGAATGATCCAGACCATTCCCTCGCCCACCCGCTTTTTCCACATTTCTCGACCTTAAAATGCGGTTTTATGAAACCCACAGTCCGTTTTCTTCATCCTCAGAGATGTTCTGTTGAATTGTCCAACCCATCAACTGTTCAGTCGGTTTGTTCAACCGGGAAACGTTTCATTTGCTTCCCTTAACAACTGTTTTGGCAGTTTGATCATCCTAACAACTCTTGTTGGGCTGGGATGCTCAGTGCTCGTTCTACCAAGCTTCAGAAGTAAAATAAGAATTTTACCCATACCATCTCGCGGCTGTGTGACAAGCGTAGTTGGTTACTGGTTACTTGCGTCCCAGCCAGGGAGAAAATTGGTGTCCTAGGTGTCCCACCTCTAGAAGCGTTGAGATTTTTCTCTGCTAAACACCCACTTGTCCTCGATCAGAAAGGGAACACCATTGGGTTTAAAAGCCGCAGTCCGTTGCACGGGACCTTAAACAGTGATCTAGCGTGCAGGAGAGTTCTGTACACATACTGCGCACGTAAATGAACACTTTGGATAGCTTTGACGGAAGACTATCATCAGTTTCCTGAAAGCTGTCCAGTGGGTCTCTTTTCCCAAACCCTTTTCTAAACCCTTAGGGTCCGTTTAGACCATTGTGTGCAAAAACGTACAGCTCAGAGATAAAACAACTCGATAACCCAACAAAAACAAATACTTCCTTTGAAACATTTATTTTCAGTCAGTTCTGTTCCTTTCCAGTAGTTATTGTTACTAGGCTTTGATATTGACTCGGAAAATGTCAGTTTTACCATTCGTCTTCTAACAGTTGTTATTGCTTCTGTCGAATCTTGCTACCCCCAAGAATGGTGCTTTACTAACAAAAAAGATTCTGTTCGCCCGAAGAAATTTGCGTAAATCTTCATCTTATTTTTTTGGGGGGGACCAACTTTTGTGTGAAAGACATATTTTTCACCGAAGGAAAATATCTATTTTTTTTCTTTCCACAATCCGTGACTCTTTGTACTTATTTACTGCATTTCTACAAAGTAATTTTGTTAGTGAATGATACAAATCAACAGAAATAAAACTGATGATTTCCCCTCTATGGCTTGCATTTATTTCAAAGGAAATTCAAAATAAGAAAATGTGGACAAGATTCCTGAATTAGCTTGTAGAACATTGCATGAACGACTAAGAGACAAAAACTAAACAAATCAGTAATTAAATTGCACCTGTAGATGATTCAATCGATAAGAAATCGGAGATAAGAAAAGGTTTTAAATGTGATAATTAGAAGAACAGGTAATATTTTAAACTCCTGGTTGGTTATAGTTTTATGGCGCATCAGTAATTCAAGCTATAATGCTCCAAACAAGATAAATAAATTGACAAAAGAGAAGGAACCCACAACCAATGTTAGAAGCAAAAGACGAAAAGAATAAACCGATGCAACAATAAAACAATAAAAAATAGAATAAAAAGTTTAAATTTGCAATTTTTTGCAAATTATAAGTTTATGTAAAAAATTGTAAAATGACAAAAGAGATGCAGAGGATCAGTGTAAAAACAGAAACAAGTGTAAAACGCGAAATGCAGGGTAAAATATTAAATAAGTTTAAAATAACCAAAATGTTTTAAAAATACAAAAACTGCTGATAAGAAAGAATTATCAGATAAAATATGTCTACGTGTAAGGAACTCAAAAGGCAATATAATCTCATTCCAACTAGAGTTGAAATTAATTTAGATTTTAGAAAAATATACTGAAATATTTTACCTTTTCAATATTTTGATGATTTTATTTTAAATTTCCAAAGTCTTATAAAGGTTTCACTAATATGCCTTGTAAATGCAAGCAAATCCATGGTACGTAAGCGCTCATAATGGTCAAACAGCGAATGTCTACAAAGATTTAGCAAACCTAATAATTTGAATCTTCTTCCTTCTATACTGAGCAACAGTTGCTACATTCTACCGTTGAAGGCCAATTATAATGTCATCCTGTTTGATATCGGCTGTTCGGGTCACTCTTGGTTGATCCGTCTACTTCACGCCTTCAACAACTGTTCACAAATTATACTTGTTAATCTACCATATTTCATGTGAACGATGTAGCTAAGCCAACACAAACTTTTCCCTAAACATAGCGATTGTTGAACGCTCTTATTACTCACAAAATCAAATCCCGTAACATTCAAGATACCGTATAAAGAATCTGTAGTTAAAAGAAAAGAATGGGGAATGGAGAAATGAAGGAATTGGTTTAAATCATGAGAACAAGGGGGAGAGAAGGGAAAAACATGACTTTCATTCAATGTTTACTTTACGTTTATTAATCAATATAGTTTGTATCTAACATATATACAGTACAGATACAGTACAGATGATTTTGAGTGATTGACTAAGCAATGATAGGATAGGACTGATGACTGATAGGAGATTACTCTCATTCTAACTATGATTCAGAAATGGTGAAACTATGAAATTTTATTCGAGGGTCAGTCTGCGTCGCAGATCTCGGTAAAAAAAAAAACCTACGTGTAGTTCAAAGCTAAATTTGACTCCCGATGTGTCCTTCAAGTTTAAATAGAGGCCACGCAAAGACCAAACATTCATCTACAAGTATTAAAAAAGTAAAAATTGATGTCTAGAAATATTTCAGATTTCAGATCTCAGAAATATTAGGAAATTTCAGATCCGGCTGGTCTTCGGGGTCAAAAGTCAAATTTCGATCTATTGGTACTAGAGGGTTATAAATTGGTGTTTTCGTGTTGTAGATCTGAAGAATGTTGAGAAATTTGAGATCTGGTGTAGCTTTCATGGTTAAGCAGGTGTCGGAGTGAAGGTAACGAAACCAAGGAGCGCCGATTGACTTTTCTTATACATATATATCGATATTTTGGGGAAGGCGAACAAGTGACACCTTTTGATATTCGCTACGAAATCCCATGAGTGCATCTGTAAAAAAAACTTAAAAATTAATTGAGATATATGGTGCAAATAAGAACTGTTTAACCCAAAATTTCAAAACGTATTTACGAGTACGTTATTGCAAATCTTTCATCGTTTTGACTACCTTGAAAATATTTATATTTCTCAAAATATAACTATTATTACTATTTAGTTTATTATCTGAGAAGAAAACAATTGTTATACAATAGGTTCTCATGCATTAAACTGAAAAAATACATAGTTTTTCCCCTGAATTTTCCAAACGATTTCGAATTTCTGTATTGATAAAACAAAGATTTCAAAACTTGTTAACGTAACAAAAGAATGTGAAAAAAAAAAAAAAACGAGAACGGAATTTTTGGTTTTTTTTTAAAACACACAAAACACAACTGTGATTGTAAACAGAAAAGGAAAAGCCATAAAATTATTTTGATTTCATTTGTATAGTTCTCCGATAACCATGTACTAAGTGAAAGTTTACTTTTGAAATATCATTGCACAATGTTACATTGAAAACTTTCTACTTTAATTTATATTGTATATTAGTGTTTGAAACACTTTAAGCAGGTTTGAAATATTGACAGAAGATTAAAATATCTCTGTGTGATGGATGATAATGGCAGAAAACGTACCCATAAACTAGCAGGTGATGTAAACAGAAATAAAAATGCAACTGAATTGGCCAATCAGGGGCACGTTTTATGGGATTAATCTTCCTTCAGAACTAAACTGGTAAGATTCTTATTTGTCAAATCCGTTTCTTTTTGCAATAGGTAAGTTATTATTGTTCAAGGTGAACAGCATATTTCTGTCAGATGAGAAACGATATTTTAATCATTGTTTTGTATAAAGTTATTCAGTAGAATATTTTTCTATTAAAGTGAACTGTAACCAGTCATGGTTGTAAAAAGCAGCATTCCACCCAAATAATCCAACGGCATCAAAGGTAGCATAGCATAGGACGTTCAAATCCACAGTATTGCTACCACTGACAGTATTTTTCATGGAACAAAGTTTTGAATGCTCTTCTATAAGAAAAGAAAATTGACTTCATTATAATTACTTCAAGAATGATTTGAAAGTTACGATTCTAATATGTTTAAATTTAATTCTTCGTCGGCGGCTATTATGTGTTGGGCTTAAGGTCTATGAAGGAAGGAAAAAACACTTTTCACTCACATAAATAAAAAATAAATAAACTTCTCAAGTAGCTGGTTGCCACAGAGGTCTGACAGGAGCCTGTCAGTTTAATACGACATATTAGAAGGTCTGTGAGGATGGCGGGACATCAACAAAAAAAGAACACACATATCCATGTCTTACCCGGGGCTCGACCCAGTTTCTTTGAACAGTAGGCAACCACTCGGCCATAGGAAAATACACGGAAAGAAAAAACTTAAAAAATAAAAACCTGACCAGTGGACTGTTATTGAATGGTAAAGGATTCTGATTATTGAGGAAGTTTTACTTTTAATAGCGCTTCTAACAAAGAGTCTAGTACGTAAGGGAAGAGTTCAAACCAAGAGTGCACATCATGTGCAACAACATTTGATCACCAGCTTAACATGCGATAACATATTCACGAATTCCAGATCACAGCGATAACATATTCACGAATGTTAAATAGCAGTTTGACAGATTAAAGTTACGGCTTTAATATGTTGTAGTGGGTTTGGAGTGGACACAAATGTTTTACATTGTTTTAGAGTAGACGTTACTCACTGTTAGAGAAATGTTTTTGGATGGAGATTTCCCATATCACAATGACAATGCTCCTGGTCCACGGGCAAGAATATTGCATAATAATTATCACAGAATACAGTCAGTAGCCTTGATTGGTCACCGAATCCCAAGTAATGGTAGCAGATCTCAACTAAGCTGCTTAAGAGGCATCCTGCAAATAAAATACCAATTTGTTAAAGTCATAATCCTTACCTGGAACCATGCAGTAAGAAGAGTTACTGGACAAATGCTTTGCATTTTGTTCTCAAGGGATGCTGCCTTATTATCAAAGCAAAAGCCAGCCGATAAGTTATTAATGTCCTAGCGAATGTTTTTCTTTAATATTAGTATTTTTTCAAATCCATTATTTTAAGATAAATTTTGGTTATTAGCATATTTTTCCAATTTGCCGATATCTAGAAAAAATCGAAGGGAGGGGCAAGAAACAAAATTGAGCCAAAAAAAGGTTAAAGATTGGCCGAAGACACTTCATTTCCAATGCAGTATAACATTTTCCCCTTCGTTTTATTGGTTTTTAAAAACTTCTTGAAATATTTATGAAATATAAATAAATTTATTTATTTTTTGCTCTTTTACTCTTACTCGCATTCTGAAATAGGGGGGATAGCCCTTCCTCCTAGATCCGGCCCTGATAGGAATATACGTCTATTTGCCTGCAATTTCCATAGATTCTTACAACTCCTACCAATAATCCGTATTCCTCAGTTTTTCTCGCGTCGCACGTTACAAGTATCTGTCACGTAATTCTCGAGATAATTAAACTGATGAACTTCTCAAGGGCACAGCCATTCAAAATAACTGCAGAACAACTTACTCACTAAATATCACCATTTAATATTATCTCTATTTATTACCATACCACTCCTGCAAGCCTACTAGACGTGCTCTGGAGAAGCAATGGATATTGCTATGAAAACGCTGCAGGACATTCTTATCAACAACATGAGACGTTGCTGCGAGCCTGCAGAGCCGCAAGAGTGGATCGCAATCCATATTGAACCACTTGGAGTATCTCAGTTGATCTTCAACTTCGTAGGTAACTTGGGGAATCAAAAGTGTCATTCCATTTTTCAACTGTAATTTTTATGCACAATGTTCATATTCACCTTTCTTCCGATTCAAATTCACCAGATCTAAAGGGTTTTCAGGTTTTCCTTTAATTTATGGAAATAAGTGAAGAAAATTTAGTACCTCGTCTGAGCTCACAGTTTTCGTTTTGAATTTGCCCAACAACCACATGTTTCATTTAGTATTAATCACAATATTGCACAAAACTTTACCTGTAGCAGAGCATAGGTTCATATCATTTTAATTATTGAAAAAAGTGAAATTACCTGTTACGAAAATCAAACCACTAAAATGCTTATTCTCTCTTTTAGATACCATCTTTGTAACACTTTGTATCTCATCTGTTTTTAATGCTATCGACCTCACGTTTTGCACAAACATATAATTAGATTTTGGATCTTCACACAATAAAAGGTCCTAGTTTCGGATTCTTATTTTTCTCTTACACAGTTGAAAGGGTAAAGAAATAATCTAGAGCAGTGGTTCTCAACCTTTTATGCTTCACGTACCTCCTGGAAATGTGTATGTAACTGGCGTAAACCTTGTATCTGCATCTAATATCCAAGATACTCCATAAAATAGATAAAACTATAGTTATAATATAACAATGGGAATAAAATAAAACATATATGTATAACATATATCTAGCGACTTTTGAGCTCTCACGGCGTACTCCACGTTGAGAACCCCTGATTAAGAGACACTTTTGAATAAATACATTTGCAGAGAACATTGTGTTTAGGGAAATTTTACGTAATGATAATGTGATATTAGATTTAGAAGATTCGAGATTTTGAATAGTTTTATAAAAACAAAAAAGTAATTTAAATTATTTAATTTAATATTAACTGCAAATTAATCGAAATAGCATGACCCCTTTCAATGGAGCTTAACCTGCCAGTTATTTAATACATACAATGGCGTTGAAACGAAACTGATATCTCAGCAATGGACTGAACGATCGTTGTGCGATCAGTATTTGTAAAAAGAACTCAACAGCACCAAAACCAGTCGTCAGTTTCGGCATGAATGTGATAGACGTTGGTGAACTCCAGTCAGACCCCACACGGAAGTATTCAAGGTTGAACAATGCGTTGCTTAAGGATGAAAGGGCTAATGAATGTGGTGTATGGTGAACAGTGTTTGGGTCTCAGCATATAACACCTTCATATTTCATTCTTCATACAGGCACAACAGCAATGCTTACTTGGCGTGTGAAATTCTGCACAGGGCGTCAATCGATTGAGGATGATCCTCGACCAGGTCAGTAGCCTCACGCCATTACCGGAGAGTGTTGCTGGCGTGAATGACATTGTGATAAATGACAGTCGTCTAACTGTGAGACAGGGAGCGAGCGGCTTTAGCGGTATCAGCACTGAAACAGTCTGCACAATTTTGAATCAGAATATCAGACTCCGCAAAGTCTTCTCTCACTGGTTCCCAAAAATATTGTTTGCAGAACAAAAAGCAGTGAAGATGTGTTTGAGCCTGCAGCATTTCATTAGAAATGAACAGGAAAGTGACGACTAACTCCACAATATCGTTGCAGATGATAGATCACAATGTCACCCTTTCAGTCTAGAAATAAAGCATTTCAGCAAGCAGGAGAAGCAACCATCCAACTCACTACCCATGAAATTACAATCAATACCCAACGCAGGAAAAATTATGGTAATGTTTTCCTTGACTATCGGGGTATGATGTTGATTGAGTATCTGCCTCATGGCGACATCATCAATTCGCAAAGAGATTGATAAATTTTGATCATTTAAGGCAAACAATGAAGTCGAAGAGCTAAGGATTATTGAACTGAAAGTTACTGTGTTGCATTACAATGGCTGCCACCATATCATCCAATAGGAATAACAGTGTTGAAAGCTACAGTTGGGAGAATTTTAAACACACTACTTACAGTTATGATTTCGGACAGTGCTAGTTACTATTTTCGAACCTTTGAAAAGGCCAGGGAAATAAGGAAATTGATTTGGACGTAAAACATATGGTCCTCATACAGCAGCCAAGTCGCTCTAGGAACAGGAGGATATCATGTTCCTAACATGACGTTGAAACAAAGCTGCAACAGGCGTGACAACTGTGTTTCGATAAAAAGATCCTAAATTTATGAAATTTCATCATTTGATTATGCTTTTCATTCGATTTTTCATTGATTATCACATTCTTCAGATCTGATTATGTCTAGATATATAGAAAGGGAAAGCGTTTCTATCGAATATGATATATAATATATATTTATATAATCCTCAAGCAGCCATGGGCTAAAGTGGTTCAACCGGAGGGTGCAATTTAGTTCTTCAAACATCTATAATCTGAACTACAACTGACACATTAGGCTACAGTAGGCCATTTCTGACAAAGTCCCGTTTTGAAATTGTCTCTCCAGCGCATCCTAGGTCACCCCTTTATCTGAAGCCTTCGGATATAATGTTTATAACTATATTTGCTAATCTGTAATTGTGCACACAGGCAACAAGAATAAACCTACGCAGTCTCTCTCTCTCTCTGTACACGTGTCTCCTCAAAGGTGGTTGATGCCCAGGGGCATATTTACCGATAAGCAGACTAAGTAGCTGCTTAGGTCCCTCAATGAAAGGTCCCTCAAAATCGTTCTATGAAATGCTTTCATAATCATAGAGGTCATTTCAACTACACACCATAGGGTCCTAAATTTTGTTCCGTTAAGACCCTTGGACTCTTGATGACTCCTTCGCATAACCTCATTATTATTTACAAATCAAACCATCTAATACCCAAGATACTCCATAAGAATCTAAAACGGTAGTTTCAAATGCGAAGTCAGCAAGTTGCATGCGCTCCTTGAAGCCATGTCATTCTGTACGTCCCATAAGCAATACCTTCTATCAGAGTCATGGTAGCGAACTGTGTCTTATTAGCCTGTCTCATCTGAGATGATATGGCAAACGTATGGAGAATATGGCTGCATTCAATCGAAAATGAAGCCCTAAAAATTAAATTAAAATTTAAGGTTTGGCCAAGTGGTTAGCACGCTTGGCTACTGATCTGGGTTCGAGCCCCGGATAAGGCATGGATGTATGTGGTGTTTTTCTGCTGATGTCCTGCCATCCTCACAGACCTTCTACTGTGGCATATAAACTGCCAGACCTCTGTGGCAAGCAGATACTTGAGGGGGTATTTATTTTTTGTTTTTCATTATTAAAAATATGTAACTTCTAAATACTAAAGCAAACAACATGATTAATTAGGTTTTTATTATTTTTGCTTAAAATAAAGTGTGACTCGCCACATATTGAGAAGCAAATTGATTTGGCCCCTATATGATTGGAAGTAGAGACCCCTGATCTAGAATCAAAAGATCAAGTTCCCTTACATCTTGTTTACAAAGACCCGATGTTTCGCTGCCATAGTAAACTTCTTGCTAAAAGGTTTGAAGTACCTCAAGTACCTACAATTTTCAAATACATATTTTTAATACCATTGCAACAAATTTGTTTAAACGCTTTAATTTTAACTGCTTGATTTTGGGTGGTTAACTCCCAAGATTTCTCTTGCAAATCCTTAAGAGTAAGCGTACCACCGTTGAGAAGCAATTAATATTTATATTAAAAAAGCTTATTAAAATTACAGCGAATGCAAAATTAAAAAACTACTCTTTTTATCATAATCTTAGTTTCAGTATTTAAAAATATATTCCAATATATTCGAATATTTTCCAATGCTTCAATTTAAGATTAAATCATATATTTAAAAATCGTATTAGAATTGCAGCGAAAGCACTTTGCTAAATTTCATTCGAAATATTTTAAAAAACATGCATATCCAAATTCAACCAAATTTCAAAGTATTTTTAAAGCACACTTATTCTAATTCAACCAAATTTCAAATTTCTAGTCTGCATGAATCATTTGTGCTACTAAGGTGTTGCTATTTACCAAATCGAGTGTGATCTATAGGAATAACGGAAGATTCGAGATAAGCGATCTAATGCTAATGGAAGATTCGAAATATACATTATATACATTATGGATCGTAATATTTGATTAATATCTATCTAATTATACCTATATCTAACTGAAAGCTGGACATTTATATTTATTTTTTAAAGCGAAAAATATGAATATCTGCAGATGGACAACAAAATCAAAACAATAGTTTTTTTTTTTTTGAAAACGAGCTTAAAAAGCAGAAACGCAACAAAACGTTGCTTCTACGTCTTAAAAGCAAGAACGGAATTTGCATTACTCATCTATTCCATTATTTTCATTTCTTTGATGCTTCATTTGAATTGCGTGGTTTCGCTTTCAACCAAGAATAGAAACATTTTTATCTTATTCCTCAACAGGTAACGGCGCATCCCATTTCAGCCACATCACGTGTACAAAACTCCATGATGATCTCTCTAATGACATAAATGTAATTACGTATACACACAAATAATCCAGGACAAAACCATACTGAATTATTAACATAGCTGATTACTGTAAAGCACGTTTGTCTGTTGGTAACTCTTCGATGGGATGTATTCTGCAAATGCATGGGGGGAGAGAAACTCTGATTCGTTAATAGTATAGCAAATTAGAATTGGTGTACTTTGGGAGGAAGATAGCAATTATGTGTATTTTTCTTTCTTCCTTAATTTCAATGTAAAATTAAGCTTTATTCTGTTTCCATCCGGTCAGAGCTCATCCTAATTACGAGTCAATGTTTTCTTTTTGTACCTTTTTATAACATTACGAAAAACACAATGAATTTTAAATTACAATGCATGTTGCAAGCTGTTTTGTCTATCTATTCTTTAAGATTATAATTGAAAAGTTCTGTCTGGACGAAGATAATTATAACTTAATGTATCTTTTCATCAATCTTATTGTTAGTTCAACTTCTTTTTACTATAATCTTTGTTCCGATATTTCAAAGGTCTTTAAAATAATGCAATGAAAAAGCGTATTGAAATTACAGCGAAAACACATTCCCGATTTCTCTCAAGAATTTAAAAACCATGCTTATTTTAATAATAATTAGTTTCTGTGCATTTATGATTACCATAAGGCAGAAGAATAAGTTAGTACCTTACACCAGTGGTTCTCAACTTTTTATGCTTCATGTACCCCTTGGAAACGTGTACGTAACTTGGCGTATCCCTTGTATAGATGGATAAAACTATGGATAAAACTATAGTTATAGTATAACAATGGGAATAAAATAAAACACATACTGTATATATATATATAACATGCATCTAGCGACTTCTCAGCTCTCACGGCGTACCCCAAAAAAATTTACTACGTATCCCCAAGGGGAACGTGTACACCACGTTGAGAACTCTTACCCTGCACCATGGAAATCCACAATCTAATATTTTAAAACTTTTATTTCCTTTTCATTAGAAAAAAGGTAATTTTATTTTCGCTTTCTCTCAGTCAAAATCAAGAAGTCTTCACCGAGAACAGTGTTTTCCCGGACAGCTTGAAATAAACATCAAAGAAATGGATTTCCTTTATGTGTGTTCATAATTTTTAAAAGACGTGGAGCACGAAGCAGCCCTATTGGTAGTGAGACAGACTTCTAGGCTGAAGTCCCAAAGTATTTGTGATGAAATTGAGATTTTTTTCCCTCTAGCAATGGGTTTCTGATGGTGGCCCACCCACTGGTGCAGAATGAGAGTCAACTGAATAAACTAGGAGATGGCAAAATTTTTTTATTGAAAAATGCTACTTTTAAAATGTTAACAATAAATTTCAATAGCTCCCCTTTTCTGTTAGTAAGAATTTTGACAACATTTCAGAATACATTCATTTTATTTCAGATTTAAATTACGTATCATCAGTATCTGATGTTGCAACGCCAAAGAAAAATGTGTGTTTATGGAAGGTAGAAACTTTCTTCCAGTACTTGGAAATTTTTAATACTGACTATATTTACTTCAAAAAGAAAGCTTGAAACGAGTTGAAAAAAATTTTAAAAATTGATTCATCAGTTTCATCATGATGACAGAAAATATATGAAAATTGGTTCGTCAGTTTCATCGTGATAATAGAAAAAAACATGAAAATTTATTCTTCAGTTTCATCGTGAAAATGGAAAAAATACCTAATATAGCACAAGGTTAAGACGTAATTGTTAAGTGTGCTTTATCAAAACTAAATAGAAATTCTATCATTGAATTGAATAGTCATGATGAGAGAACAGATGCTAGCCTCACTTCAAGGCTATCGAGAACCTTCTTTGACGTGAACAGGGCCAAGTTAATGGCGAAGTACTAAATTAATTATCTTGATTTTCAGTTGCTGCGCAAGGTCTATGTTCCTTATTCAATTCACTTCGTGATGTTTTTCATTTTAATTTATGTATAGATCAACTCCGAAACTGGGAGAATTTTACCTAACGATTTCCTAATGCTAAAACTTCTAAAATATGGTTTACCAAAGTGAGAAAATTAGTCCATAAGACAAAAAGAAAGGTCTCTATTTCTCGAGCAAATCTTCTTTTGCCACTAACTTACGTCCCTCAAAAACGACCAGAAATTCAGAAAAGGAAACAGTCCAGCTTACGCCAAAATATAATTGAGTAGCTCTGATATAAAAAGTACGAGGTAACATAGGTCACCTCGTACTTCGCACTTTCGTACTTCACAGGTTTCATTATTTCGTAGTATTTTACACAGCGTAAATATTGATATTTAGTCAATACACTAAAGTGTGTAGGAGATTGTTTCAGTTGGTAGCACTCAAGGATCGTAACCTAACTTTCAATCTCCACTGTGCTTTGATGAGTTTTGCAAAGCCTTCTCCATCGAGTTGGAATGCTTAAGCCATTATCCAATGTGTGAAAGAGCCATACCCTCTGCATTACATTAGAACACAGTGAATGGCCATGGTGAAGGCTTTCATCTAACTCCTCTACCTACTCAATTAATCATCTTCCCCTATTGAACTATGAGCCTATGGAGTCCTTGCGACTTATCCATTTAGCCCTTTGTGGGCAAAGCAAGTATCGTTCAGAGGCAAAAAATCAAACAATAAAACTCCACCTTCGCGAATTTGCCTAACACCATCAGAAAATATATGTTAAACATTGTTGTTTGGTCAACCGCTTTTAAATTGAACTATACGTGATTACAGGTGATTCAGCATGGTGCATATAGCTTTTGATGCTTAATAAATTTAATTGTGTTCATCTGTAACGAAATTAACCAGAAATTAACATACGAGTTGGGGGAAAATCTACTATAATGGGGACACATCTATCCACACTTTTGATAGCATCATTGAGGTGATTATCTCATTTTCTCATGGCTGAATCTTATCCTAACTTGTTTGAAATATTATTTCATTTTTACCATGAGTGGTGATGTATACAAAATTGGTCAACGTACTTCTCAGCAACTAAGTATCAGGGTCAAATGGAAAGTGTCCGATTAACATAAGCAATGTTTTATGGAACATAACCAACAAGAATTTGGTCGTTAAAAGATTAGATCAACGTAAATGAGGGAATATGTGGCGCCATTTATTGATACAGTTTATGAATCACTGTACGTAGGATGGATTATGACCAATCATTGTTAAACAGCTATAAAGACAGCATTTTACGTTTCCTGATATCCTTGCTATTCCAAAGGTTGCCATTTACGACACCACTGAAAGAGGAGAAGAAATATATTATGTCAGTAGTTATCGTTTATTGATTATTGTTGGGCAAGTATACATTTCCTCCGCTTTTCTTTCAAGATTAAATTGTTTTTGTGATGAACGAAACTAGATAATATACAGTCGAATCAGAATAATATGACCAGCTACCATAGTATATGAATGATAGGTGGTCATGTTATTCTGATACCGTGTAATTTCATGTCTAATGACTCAGGGAATTATAATATAAATAAGAATAATATTTACTTATGCTTTAATCATATAATAAAAAATTTCCCTCAACCAGCTGCTTGCTACAGAGGTCTGACAGGGGCCTGCCAGTTTATACTCATAACAGAAAGTATGTGAGGAAGGCGGGACTTCAGAAGAAAAACAACACAAAAGTTCATGCCTTACCAAGGGCTCGAACCCAGATCCCTTTCATAGGTAACCACGCACGTTAACCATTCGTCCTCTAGCGATATAGATATTCTTTACGACGATGTTTACAAAGAATGACTAGTGTTATTTAATACATAAAATACAGATACTGGACAAAAAAAAACAAGTCACATGCCTTTTATGTTAATAGATCAGAGGTTCCCATTGACTGTAGCGGCACACTCATCGTGCCGTGAACCAGCGTCAACTATGTCGCAGTATTCACATCAAAAGTAACAAGTGAGATTAAAAAAGACTCAATGATTAGAGAAAAAAATATTGAAAATAAGATCAATTGGAATGAATAATGTAAATATATGTAAGGAACTAATCATCACATTGTATAATATTTTTATTATTGGACGATGTTATTTTGATTAAGATTTCGGATTTTAAAAAAGTTAGAGAAGATGGGATTCCACTGCCACACTAAAATTAATGTGCCGCTGCACAGTGGTGTTCCGTGAATGAGGGAGAATGGCGAAATGAGAATGATTGAATGCTATTAGAGGCTTAGTGTTTTATTATTATTATTATTATTATTATCAAAATATACTAATTCTAATGTGCCTCGTGGAAATGAACCCAGCACCCGATGTACCACGATAAAGAGAACCCATTACTAACGAATCCATTGTTTCAAAAATCGCTGTATGAGAATAAAACTCGGAGCTCCCTAACTTCATAAATAAACTTTTAATGGAAGAATGCGACTAAAGATAAAAAGATTAATCGAATCGAATTAAATTTCGATTTCAGCAACATTCGTTCAGTATTTGAAGAAGATATTTAACAACGGTAATGCCAATTGTAAGAATTCACCTCAGAAACTAAAATATAATAAGTGTTATTTAAAACCATTTTAAAATAAGTGTATATTTTAAAGGTGCATACTGTATGTATAAGCAATTATTTCAATATTCATCAATATTGTATAGGTTTCCTATTACCAGAATTGCTGCTAATAAATACTATTCCAGCTTCCAGAATTGAAATATTGAAAAGTGTAGTATTACAAATCGTGATACAGATATATTTCAATGAGGTATTTAATATATCATAGGCCATATTTTCTCCTGAAAAACGTCTTAGAATGAAGAAGTTCTGAGTTCGGCTTTCCATTCACGTAACATAGAGATGTTTCCATTTTTCTTCCCCTTCCCTGTAGCTCATTTAATTGTTGGATTATTTTATCTCTGAGCGATATTTTCTGCACCAACGGGCTAAATGTCCAGGTCACAAGGACCCCAAGGGTTCAGAGAAGTTTGGGAGAAGTGGACCTATTAGACAGCTGTTGGGAGACAGATTGTACCCTCCCATCAAGGTAATTCAGCGTGTTCTTTAACATGTACAGTGTATGGCTCTCCCGCATACAGGGACCAGGCTTAACGTCTCATCCGACGGACGTCTGCCTTTCTAAGACCATCGGTGTCCCCTATTGACGGAATGCAGGGTGTGAGGTTTTGCGGAAATAAATCTCAACGCATGCCCCTCAGGAACTCGAGCCTAGAAACTGCAGATTACGGGCCAGGAATTCTAACAACTGAGTCACCCCCTCCCCCATTTAACGATAGTAAGCAAATTATTGGAAATGCCCTCCTTCTATACCTCTATAGAGATAATACCATTGGAATCAGGATATAAACATATTACATTTCGATCTAAATTATCTCCAACGGGTAAATTCTTTGAAAGGGTTATTATTAAAGATACGGAACTTGGATTTCCAGCAATATAATTTTCATAATTATGTGTATTGTAAAGGAGAAGTAACTAATAATAACCTGGGTTTTCACACTCACTCCAGAGACATTGTTTCATAACAGGTTTTAGACCCACAAGAAAAAATATAACCCAGAGACATTCCTCAATCGTTTTTTCTTTCATTTTTTTAATAGATCTTAGAAATCAATCTCAGTGTGTATATGTCTTCTTATACATAGAAATGCCGTATCAAGACCAAAGTCACTACCGAAGATGCTGCAAGTACAAAGTTGGCCTACTGGAATGCTGTTAAACTCGCTAACCCCTATGCTACTTTATTCCTACTCATTTCGTATAAACAAAAATCACTTTAACTGAAGTTTCAAAAAGTTCATCTTTACCTGGTATTATCTTCAATATAACTTCAGTACCAATTTGGAGTAGTTTATTTCAGTGCAATTCTGGTACGAAGTTAAAGTTTTGCTGTTTATTGAAAGTGAGAAACAATAAATATTCTTTTTACTACACGTCACCTAAAATTTTTCCATGTCTTACAGTTGAGGGAACACTGTTCGAATTTTCTGAATTCGAATTAAACGTTTCATTCAGAAACTGCCACAATGAATAAAAGAACAGCGAGCATGGCGCAGAAAGACAGGACAATAAAATGCAAATCATTAGGGTTGTAGCTTGAATTTATTTTTTTTGAAATTTTTTGATTTAATTATGGGAATAAATAAATTTGGTTTAAGTGAAAAATAAAAACTGAAGCATACCAATTGATAAACCACTTTGCTGGATCCATAGTATATTCAAAGGAAGGTTTAGCTAGTAAACAAAATATTGCCGGAGTCATCTTTTTTTAAAGTGAATACAGAAAGTGATTTCAACATGATTTAATGTTTTGGTAATTTTTTTCGTATTACAGCACGTAGGACAGAGAAGAATCTTTAGACTACCCCTAGTTTGTACAGGTCTTCCCATACAAGAACATATCCCACTAAAACCGAAGTCACTATTATCAATTTCTTCAATCAGAGCTAACACAACACCCAAAGTTTATCTGCTGTAACAGTAAAGAGCATCCTAAGCAGTGTGTCAGATAGAGCTTTTCTTTAGAACGAGGAAGATACGTTTTATTTATCTCGTTTTCAAAGTAATCGCGGTGATAGTTTCGTTTTGTCGTCTGTTCGTATAGATATCGAACTTTTTTGTTTGCAGAGATAAATTAAAACTTATTTTTGTGTTGGATAGGTATTGACGAAATATTACGATACGCACTTTCCGAATCTCTCTAAAGCTATAATTATGCCCTCTAGCTGAGGAAAATTTTCAAACCAGTATTGCAAACCATGTATTTATGCTAGAAATTTGAAATTTTGATGGTGGAATGTGAAAGTGGAATTTACATTGTCAAGAATGAGTTGACCCCTTAGACCCAGAGGGGGTAGGAAAATACATCTTTTTAATTTTAGCAGATAATTGTTTCTTTTTAGAGATAAGTGAAAATTTATTTTTTTTTGTTACATAGCAATTAATAAAATCTTATGATTCATATTTTCTAATTCTTCTGAAAACTATAATTGCGCCCTCTAACGGTGAAAAAATTTGCCAATTCCAAAATTTCAAGCAAATATTGCAAACGACATATTTAAGCTAGAAATTTAAAAATTTAGTGGTGGAATGTGAACGCAATCATCTAAATCAGAAATTTTCGTATCTCCAGTCCATCTAAGGCCAAAATCTTTCCCTTGAATTGAATTTCGCATAACATAATCAATAACCAGGTAAAGAGAAAAGGAGACAAAATGCACCCTTGTCGAACACAAGAAGTAATGCTAAACCAATTGCTACAAGCCTTACCAACTCTCACACATGACTCAGTGTTATTATAGAGAGCTTTCATTATGTTAACTAACTTGTCTGGTATACCATATGATCTCACAATCAACCACAAATTATGACGATCAACAGAGTCGAAAGCCTTTTGAAATCAACAAAGCTAACAACCAAAGGTTTCTGAAACTCTAAACATTTCTCAAGAATCTGCCTAAGTGAAAATATATGATTCACACGTCCCCTACCACTTCTGAATCCACAATGCTCATCACGCAATTGATTGTCAACTAGATTCTTAATTCTATTAAGCATAATAATGGAAAGAACTTTACCTGGAACAGAGAGTAGGCTGATACCCCTATAGTTATCACAAGAACTGCGATCACCTTTTTTGAAAATAGGGATAACAATAGCTCTGGTAAAATCCTTAGGAACCATGCCTTTATCATAAAAGATATTCAGAATTTCCGTCATCCAAGTGGTAACCGAAACATTCCCAGCTCGAAGCATTTCCGTAGTAATATCATGTACCCCTCGGGATTTATTAAGTCTAAGGTTAGAAATAGCCAAAATAACTTCAGATTCTGTTATAGGGCCAACATTAAAGCTGCCAATGCATCTATCATCATTAGAAACAATAGGAATAGAACTAACCACATTGTTTAGAACATCACTGAAATGCTCAGCCCACCTAGACAAGACAGAATCCTCCCCTTCTATAACCTTACCTTGTTTATTCTTCAATCCTTGTATGCCTGTCCGTTTTCTACCACACAAAACATTAACTATCTGGTACACCTCTCTGCTGTTGTGCTATCTAACTGCTTCCTCGGCTTTGTCAGCCAAACCATCAAGCCAAAGATTCTTATCAGCAGCTAACTGATCTTTTACACGTTTATTAAGTTCTCTGTAATGCTTTCTATTAGGACTAGTAGGGAATTGATTAAGGACATTCCTGCAGTTCGTTCTTTCCGAAATAAGCTCAACTGCCTTATCACTCAGATAATTCTGTCTCTTCTGTTCGTTTTTCCTAAAAGAGTTCTGTTAGTTTCCAAATAAGCCTGTTAAAAACGGCCCCATTTTTCCTCAACTTCAGTAGTAAGCAAACCATGACTGTTATAATGACTAAGTAACCTATCATTGTAAGCTTTAGGTATAACAGGGTCTTTCAGAGCTTCAGTATTAAAAGTAAATTTTTTAACCCTAGCACAACACTTTTTAAGTTTAAGTTGCAAGACACTTTTAACAAGGTAATGGTCAGATCCAATTTCAGCTCCCCTATATGACCTGGTATTCCTAAACAGAACTAGCCCATTTACTGTTAATTAATATATAATCAATCATATTCTTATGCAGCTCATCGGGTGAGACCCATGTGTATTTATGTATGTCGCGGTGATTGTAATAAGCGTTAGTTATTCTGAAACCATTGAGTTTACTTACCTGTAGGCGACGTTGCCCATTGTCTTTGCAGCTACCAATACCAAAAGGGCCTATCACCCCTCCCCAAAGGTCAGAGTCAGTTCCAACTTCGGCATTGAAGTCACCAAGAACAAGGGTAATATCTCCTTTCTTGACAGAATTCAAAATATCCTGAAATTGTTCATAAAACCTATCCTTCTCATCCTCATCGGCATCCTCAGTGGGGGCATAAGAGCAGATAACATTCAAGTCTTTAACGTTTGTCTGAAAATTTGCTATAAGAAACCTTTCATTAATGCACTCATATCCTAGAAGAGCATCACTACCGTGTCTGCTGAGAAGCAGACCCACGCCTTGGTGATGCTTATTGTCGTCCCTCCTTGAAAAGAGAAATTTAAGATTATTTTTAAGAATCTGACCTTTATCTGTCCATCTGGTCTCTTGCAAGCCGAGAATATCTAAATTATAACGGTGGAATTCATGTGTGAGGACATCAAGAGAGTAAGCTCTGTGCAGAGTCCTCACATTCCAACTACCTATGGAGAGAAAATGGTTAGTGGGATGTTTAAAGAAACTATGTTTATTGAAAGAGGGAATGCCGACAATATCAAACAGCCCCCTAATCGCAGACATGGGGCAAAGACCCGTTCCTCCACTACTAAAGGCTGAAGCCATCTACACTGGAAGACTTCCTCCAATGTAGAATTTGACGATGACAATAGAAGCAAGGAGTTCAGGTGCCTGCGATGACCTCTGCTCAGGATTATCCACCAGCTGATAAACATACCTGTGAATCTATTCACTTGGGGCTGTCAACCCACAAACAAACAGAAAATACAGCGGAAGATTTTCCCTCCACAGAAGCTCACCAGTGCAGCAAAATCAGGATCCAAAATCAAGCTCAGAGCCATATATCTGTCCAGTTCAGTGGGTTTATATGGTCAGCACCAGGACCATGTGTGGTTGACACTCCTCAACAGGGTAGAAAAGAAAAGAAAAGTAGCCATAGTTGTTTAGATCAGTAGGCCACACTAATCTGGCAGCCTTCCCCTTCCGTTCACTTTCACAAGATAGTATCTCTTTAGAAATGTACTAATTTTCTGCACCACGAGAAGGCGGGGTCGGACATTAGGTGTTAGGTCTGGCCGGTGCTATGCATCATCACAGGGGTTTGGTGCATAGCTCTCCTTCCAGTGACTACCTAGCTACCATTTTGATTATGATTCTCACTTTCGGAATAATCGAGACTATAATTGTGACCTTCAACAGTGAAAAAGGTTGAAAATTCCAAAATTTCAAACGAATATTGCAACGAGGTATTAATGATAGAAATATAACATTTTGGTGGTGGAATGTGAACGTCATGAAGTTTCGATTGGAAACAATAAAAATGATAATTAAAAAACTTTTTTTAAATTTTACTCGTGCTAATGAAATATTATATAAACGCATTCTTTTTAAATACGTCTATATGCATCTTTACAGATCACTGAATTCATGAAACGGCAGAGCTATTATAGATGTGATGTAATAAAATGTGATGGGAAGGTTAGAAACGCTTCAACATTGGGCTTCCTGCTATCCCAATATCTTCAATAGACCAGATCTGCAATATCAACATTTAGGTCAGAAACACGGACGCATATCATCATATCCAAGCTATTATCCGAGATTGTAGATCGCATAATCATATTCGATGTACCGCGTAATAATTTTACGCCTAACCATCTCCATCAGAAAGATATGCCTATTTGGCATGAGTAAGAACAAAATATATTAGTAAACCACCCTTAGGTGGGTCCCTAAGGGCAAACATAAGACAAGCTAAAAATTGCAGTAAAATTGTATAAGAAACCTAAACGGGTAGGTCTCCGCAGAGAACTCTACCGTTTTAGGTCTCATGTACATGTTCAAAACAGTATAATCGTAAAGAATCAGAGAAGAAATAATCTCTTTGGGATTATTGCTTACAGCCTCAAAAAACCTTTTTGAGGTGCGTTTTATACGTGTACATATATGGTCGATGCCCAGGTCTTTATGGAGTTGTCTATTAGTGACAAACCAGGGGGCATCGACCGCAGTTCTCAAAATCTTGTTCTGTAAGACCTGCATCTTATGAATATTGGTGGGTGTAGTATTCGCCCATGTGGGTGAAGCATAGAGAATCACCGGTCTGATGATCATATCATAAAGTAAAAGCTTATGATCAATCATTAAATTGCAATTACTTTTAAGGAGTTGACCTAGCTGGCCCCTAAGTTATTACTGTTTTTTTTTTTACCAATAATGTGTATAAAATAAAGATTTGAAAAATTAGTGGTGGTTTTTAAGATACATTTTACTGATAGTAATAGCCTACCTTCTTTTCTTAGAGAGGTGTGGAAAATACAACTTTTTACATTTAAGAATTAAAAGACGAATACTTTTATGTTGTATAATTACTAATGAAACACTATTTGCATTTTCCACATCATCCGCTAGCTCGAATTGGAACTTTTAAGGAATGAAACAGTAGGAAAAGGAAAAAATTCTTTCTGTTTGAAAACGAGATTCTCATATGCGCCAGAGGCGATATGCGTCCTTCTAGTTTAATTTATATCTCTTACTTTGTCACTAAAAACATCTATCTCAGGAATTGCTAATACTTGATTTCGGACTCATAAAGACCGACCCCGTTTCCCTCTTCCTTTTTTGAAGAAGGAGTATGTTGGATGTGTTTTAGGGTAGCCCACAGTATTGCAGTCGTCGCAAGCTTTAACTCGTGCTATAACTCGTTGAGATCCATTCTCCTTGAAGTTTATGCCCCCTTTTTGGGTGGAAAGAATGTTGGGAAGTATCCCACAACATTCCCCATTTAACAAGCTTTCGTTTATATGAAATCTACATCGTAACTGTAAGCCTTCGCATTCGGAAGTTGTAGTGGAAAAATGATTTTCGCATTCTGCCTTTCTCAGGGGGTAGAAGCACGGAGTAAATTGTTTGTAGATTATGACACTCCCGCGTGACATGCTACCATTTGACAAAAAACTCAAGATATGGGTCAACGAGATGGGAGTTCATAGAGGAACAACCGTTTCGAGAAACCTACAAACCACCAAGCAAATGACGATCAAAAAGCAATAAGAAGAAAAAACAGGTGAAAATTTACATATTCATGATACAAATTTACTACTTTCAGAAAAGTTATATTTTATATAAAATGCATATATACACAATTAAAAGAAAAAAAAACTCAACTAAGGAATTATTAATAACTGATATTTTGAGGGAGAAGTACTGTCGAAAAGAATTTAATGCCTTCGTAAGTGGTTAGCATGCTTGGCTACTGATTTCAGCCCGGATAAGGATGTTTTATTTCCTGTGATATTCTTCTACTGGGATTTCGCTCCCCCACAGGTCTGTACCTATTACACTAACAGACTCCTGTCAGACCTCTCTGGCAATCAGCTTGATTGAGGGGAATATTAATTATATTATTAGGAAAAAAATACGTGAAACAAATTCCGGAATGTTGTGTTCCATTATCCATGAAATGTCAGAGATGAAAACTTTTAACCTTTTCAGTCTTAAATTGTGCTTTCTGTCTACGCCTAATATGATATTAATAAGAAATTGCACTATTAATGTTTAAATTATAAAAGTCAGCCTAATTGTTATGTTTCGATGCAGAAGTGACAAGCAGGTTGTATGTAAATTCCCCAACTCAAGCAGTTGGATTAAACACATACAGTTCAACCGCCTGTTATTTCTTTCACTCTTTTTATTAATTAAGCCGTTGTTTTTCTCTGTTATCTCTCGCACTTTTCACATTTTTTGCCAACGACACTTTTTTTTACATACAGTGAAATAATTAGCCAAATGACAAAGTTAGGGATGGATTGTTTACGTCTGAGCGGCACTTTTTGACTGCAATGGGCTGAATGACCAGCTCACAAGCACTCCAAAGGCTCAGAGACGGTTGGGGAAGGAGATCCACTGAACAGCGTTTAGGAAGCAGATGGAAGACTCTCATCAAGGTCATCTAACGTATTCTTTATCGTGCGCAGAGTATGGCTCTACTGCATACGGAACCACGACTTAACGTCCCTTCCAATGGGTGGCAGCTTTTCTAAGACCAACGCTGTCCCCTTTTTTACCGAGGGTAAAACATGTGTTAGAGGAGAAAATGTACACTTAGACACAGTTGGGACTCGAACCTGGGAAGTAGAGATTACGAACCTGAGACGTTATGGACTCAGCCAATCCCCCACGGTAGCTGGCAAAACGAAAGTCAGAGGAATCTCAACGCAGCTTTTGAAAGGATACAAAGATGACACCATCAAAGATAACTGCTCTCAAAGATGCAACACTAAAAGATAACACATCACGCCTTCAGAAAGATTCAAATTTAGTTAAGCGCATCAGCGAATTATACTAAAATTCTGATTTTGTACAATTAAGTCGAAATTGACACCTAAAGTCGAGAGTTGGTTGAAGGAGTAAAATCGATTATGGTCGAACAAAAACCAAAATGACTAACAGAAATGGGAAGCAACCTTGGCTCAGTATGAAATTCGATCTTTACTTTATGACTAATTTAACATTTTTTACGAGTGATTAACAATTGCTACATCGAGGCTGCACTGAAATAGTATTAAAATTTTATTATTCCCTTCTCATAAGTTATAGAAGAGAGCTCTAGACTGGTGAATGTTCGCATTATGAAAGAAGGCATTTCTGATTGAAAGCTGGCTTTATAGAAGAAAACATTCCCATCCAATGCTAGCTAGCGCAAGGATGCTAATAAGGTGATCGTTTTTTTAGAGCACTCTGGTTTTGTTGTTTCTATCCTAACATGCAGCTTTCACGGAGCAGCTCTCTTAATTAAAAACGGCAAAAACTGCAAGTGAACTGTGCGTTAATAATTATGTACGCAAGAGTGTTACTTCTTTTACCATCATGCGGTTTTACGGTGACGTTTTATTAGTTTGTGGCGGGAAACCTGATTGCGTCATTCATCACATCTGATTTTGCTCTTGCAACTAACATAAATAAAATGTTCGGGAAATTTTAAAATAATACGGTGTTTGGTTTCTCCGTTTCAAATTAATTTTCTTGAAGGCTTGCAATTAATATATGGTTAATACATTTATCTACTCATTTATTTTATCTAGTCAGATTGCAATTGAGTTTACTGCATTAGATTTATTTTACAGTACAATCAATACACTTCTAAGAAGAGAAATTAGACTCTATTAAATCAAGATATACGAAATCAATTTCTGTAGGTCGAGCAGCACAGAGTTTATTTCTAAAAGCAATATTTGGTCCAGAGCGTCATGTGTTTTGTTTCGATTTTTCTTAAAATCAGAAGCCAGTTTAAGTTTTCTTCAGGAATAAAATATTTTCTCCTCTCTTGCAAAATGAATCATGTTTCGGGTGTTGATCTTAAAGTGTTAAAATGCTATAACGATATTAAAATTGGTTCTTTGTCGTTATAGTTTATAAACTATACCGATTTTTCAGAAGGGTGCAGTGAGCCAGGTTTTAGGAACTCCATTCAGCTTTTCTTCTACCCACTTTCTTATTAATTAATAAATTAATGTTTAGAATATATAGAATTATTAAGCCATGAACATTCTGTTCACATATTACAACATTCTGCTACACATAAATATAGAAAAATGGGAGAACAGATTCTAATATCATTGATGATTGATACAAAAATGTAAAGCAGAGAACGAAAAAGTTTAAAATTCAACTGGGAAATAATTTCTCTGATAACTTTGAGCTCAGAGAAGGAATATCTCAAGGAGGCATTTTAAATCCCCCTTTATTTAGCTGTTATATCTATGATTTTCATGAAACTCTTCTAGACAATGTTAGGAACTTTTTGCTGATGTCTTGACCATTTGATATGACAATCTGTCTTGACTATTTGAAATGATGATTTCAGTTTGGCTACAAAAAAATTACGATTTTGTGTTAACAACATAAAAGATTATTATAATAAATGGCATATTAAAAATTTCCAGGAAAATCTATCATTAAGCCTGTTATTGAAAATAAAAATATTCCTAAAATCAGTATTAAAATAAATTGTGTAGATATGAAACAATTGGAAGAATGTAGCTATCTTGGTTTGAATGTTATTCAAAAGTTAAGTTGGAACAAACATATCAAAGAAACATGTATTACTGACAATAAATAATTTAATATTATGAAATGCTTTGGCACTACTAATTGGGGTAGTCATCCTAGCTACTTGTTATTATTATATAAAGGCATCAATAAGCCTAAGTTATAATACTGTTCAGAAAAAACTATTCACGTTGCATATTCAGTTCAACAATCATTGGAGACCATCCAAAATAAAATTATAAAGTTTTGTTTGGGACTTAGCAGACCTATGCCAAATATATCAGTAAATGGTGAAATAGGATATTGACTTTCAGGAAAAATGAGAAAGATCTTTTATTTAAACGTTATGCAAATTAAAACTAAAACACATTGCACATCCCCTATAACAACTTGAAACGTGAAGAAATATTTTCACCTATTACACTAGTTTACAAGGTTTCTATAACATGAACAATTGTAGCTGCCCTGAACTATTTTTCAGGTTCTGATTCCAGATCGGACCTTAAAAAATACCTAGCACGTCAAGTTTTTATGTTATTGGTCATTTTGACATCTATTAAGATCTTCCTATACCAACACTTCCAGGCAGATATTTTCCTTTTTGTGGCTGGCAACACTGAACGAAAGAGCGGAAAAACATGTAACAGTAACCTCACCTCAGACCGCCATTCTTGTTTTTTCATTGTAAATTTTGGCGTTTAATTGGCACAAAGTCAGCGTCGCGGATCTGTTAATGTGCCACATAAGTTTTGTTATGTGTGTGGAAATTATATATTAAAATTCCACAAATTATATATTTCAATTCTTCTGTGACAAAGATTGTGAAGAAAGTTCATAATTTGCATTTTGGATGTCATGTTGGAGATTAGGGCAAAACATGGGCTCCATATGTATGCTACATTACGTGCTTTGTTGGCCTGAGTGAATGATTGAAAGGTAAGATAAAATCCATGCCCTTTGCAGTTCCAATGGTTTGGCGTGACTTGCATGATTGCTATTTTGTTTAACTAAAGTGTCGGGCATTTCAAAAACGAACAAAAGCAAAATACAATATCCAAATGTGCCTTCAGCCATAAGACAGTTCTTCATGGAGAAGATCATTCTATATCAAAACCTCCAACCAACTGGGAGGAAATGGATTCATGTTCGTCAGAGGAAGACTTTGAGACACATACATACACCCCTAAAGAGTGATCCTACATACACCCCTAAAATGTTAGACGAGCCTCATCTGATTCAACGAAATGAACTAAATGATCTTGTTCGAGCCCTAGGACTTTCCAAACAACAACCTGAGGTTTTAGGCTCAAAACTTCAAGAGTGGAATATTCTGGCCAACGGTACCATAGTTTCTCTGCTCAGAAAGAGAAATTTGGCTTTATCTGCCTATTGAGAGATGCAAGATGGTTTCTGTTTATGTACAGATATTTCAGGGCTGATGGAAGAATTTGGAACAACGCATGACCCCAATGAATGGGTCTATTTATGGGTTCGTCAAAATTCAGCCTAAACGCTGTGCTTTTGCATAAAGGAAACTAATAACTTTCCATTCCAGTGACAGACGCTGTGGGAATGAAGGAAACGTATGAAAGCATGAAAAAAATGCTCACTGCTATAACATATGACCAGTTTAAGTGGACAATATGTGGTGACCTAAAAGTCATATCTCTCTTGCTCGGACTTCAAGGAGACGTCACAAAATTTTGCTATTTTCTGTGTTTGTGGGAGAGTAGGGACGGAAAGGAACTTTGCCAAACAAAGACTGGCCCAAAAGAGATGCTTTTATTCCTGGAAAGAGTAATGTGAGGTATAAACTTCTAGTTGACCCCTCTGATGTTCTGCTCCCACCACTACACATCAAACTGGGTCTATGAAAAACTTTGTAAAGTCTATAGACAATAGTGGTAAAGGTTTTTGCACTTGAAGGAAAAATTTCCAAAACTAAGTGATGCCAAACTCAAAGAAAGTATCTTCGTTGATCCTCAGATCAGAAAGCTACTGAATGATACTGTCTCTGAAGAAAAACTGAATATGTAGGTGTGCGCTGCATGGAAATCCTTCACGTCTGTGGTCCAGGGTTTCCTGGGGAATCACAAAGAGCAAAACTACCATCAGCTCATTCAAGATCTTCTCAAAAACTATGAAATTATTTGCTGCAGAATGTCTTTGGAGGTCCATTTCTTGCAGTCGCATCTCGATTTCTTTCCCAAGAACTTAGGAGCTGTCAGTGATGAGTAAGGGGAAAGATTTCACCAGGATATCCGAACCATGGAGGAGAAATATCAAGGCAGATGGGACCAAGCAATGATGGGTGGCTACTGGTGATTATTGCAGAAGGAAGATACCTCAGCACATAAAAGACAAAAATGAACTTCTTGTAAGTATAAAAGTCTGTGTTTTATTATTTTGCGTTTCAATATTATTTTATTTGTTACTTTATATTCAGTGGTCTATAATTAAGATGTTTCAATTTTTTTTCACTGTAATCATGTAATTAATGAGTTTTAAGTTGCAATTTAATAAAATAGTCACATTTATTTTTCGTTTCCCAGATATGCGCGTTCATTGAAATTTGAAATGCATCAATCCGTAATTTAAAAAAAACTGTATGTGCTGCTGATTTTTCACAGCGATATTTGAATAGCACACCAAAATTAGTTGAAAACATCCTATTTCATCAATGCTATAAAAATAAAGTTTCAATTTGCTATCTAGTGTTATTTATAATCTCCGAAAATATCCTTTGTTTCAATATGTGGCTGATTCTCATTTTAGCAGCAACTGTCAAGCTGCATGTCTACCATGGACAGCCAAGACAGTTATCGTCAACACTAATATACCTGGAATAAATAAAAAGAACCTTTATGATGGAAACATTGATATTACCTTTTAATGATTGATCATAAGCTTTTACTCTATGATATGATCATGTGACCGGTGATTCTCTATTCTTCACCCATATGGGCGAATACTACACCCACCAATATTCGTAAGATTCAGGTCTTACAGAACAAGATTTTGAGAACTGCGGTTGATACCCCCTGGTTTTTTCACTAACATACAACTCCATAAAGACCTGGGCATCGACCATATATATACACATATAAAACGTACCTCAAAAAGATTTTTTGAAGCTGTAAGCAATAATCCCTGATTCTTTACGATCATACTGTTTTGAACAAGTACAAGAGGCCTAAAACGGTAGCGTTCTCTGCAGAGACCTACCCGTTTTAGGTTTCTTATGCAATTTTACTGCTATTTTTAGCTTTTCTTATGTTTGCCCTTAGGGGCTCACTTAAGGGTGGTTTACTTATATATTTTGTTCTTACTCATGCCAAATAGGCATATCTTTCTGATGGAGATGGTTAGGGGTAAAATTATTATCCGGTACATCGAATATGATAATACGAACTACGATCTACGAAAAGTTGACAAACTTTAGTTCAACATTTCATATTCCACAAATTCCATAAATTCATCTTACTCTATACTGACGGATCATTTGATGCTTCACCTAATGAATCATCAGAACATTTTTCTCTCTTATTGATAATTATTTTGACAATTAAAAATTTATTAAATTTATTAATATCTTAAAAGCAGAACTTTATTAGTGCTGTTCTTCTTTAGTCTTTAAAATTTGAAGGTAAAGACATTGTCATTCTTTCTGATTGTGATTCTACACTTTTCTCAATTAAACAAAATTTTTGAGAGTTGCTTTGCTTATTCAAGAAATCTGGTAAACATACTCGAAATATCTAACGAAAGGAAAAATATTATCATGCAAAGAGTTCCGAGTGATATTGGCTTGGAGTCCAGTGAATTTGTCGATAGCAAAGCTAAGTAAGCACACAAAGAAACAAATACGGAATCACTCCAACGTCCCTAAATGTAATGAAATGGAATATTAAAGTCTACCAAAAAGAAAAGCTATAAAGATATTTTGATTTCTATATTTCCTTAAAATTCAACCGAAGACAATTTTTTTTGCAAATCGTACAGTTACTAATTTTAGTCATTTTCACCTTCCTAAAAAGTACATTATTAAAATAAACAGAATAAGAACAAAAGATTGCAATTTAAAGGACAAACGTTTTAAAATAAAGTTGATAACAATTTGTGTGATCGCTGTCAATCAAAAGAAAACATGAACCTTATTATATTGAACTGTTCAAAATTTGAAACAAAAAGACGGGAAGATTTTGATTCTTGAAAAACTTCGGAATATATGAATTCCATTTGAACTGAATTTTGGGAAATAGAAAGGAAAAAACTAAAAAGAAATGATATAGATTTTTCTTAAATTTTTAAAGGAATATAACGATAATTTAGAATTTAATAGAATTTGAAGATTGCTAATTTTTATTTTTATATTTCTTTGGTGAGATAGAGGGATTTAGTTTCATTTACTGGTTTTCTCAAGTAGAGGATTTGCATTGTAATTGTAAAGCCGATAATTCTCTATCCTTCCCATTTTTTTTTATTTCTCGAAAGATTCGTAATTTAAAAAATCATATTTTAAAGAATTGGAATTGAAAGAGTTTAAAGGAAATGAGAAAACATCAGGTTCTTAAGTAGCTGCTATTTTCCTGTTAAAAGTAAGTTGAACCAAGCAATAAATAGTGAGGACCGAATATAAGTTATATTTTATTAGAGCACACAATTTGCCTTTCAAACGAAACCTCAGGAAGAAACAATTGATTCTGATACGAATTCAAGTTATTCCGGAGGCAATATAGAAGGAATATGAGTTATAGCTGATATGTCATTATACTCGGGTGGCATAAAGCTTCATGTGCAACATAGGATATTGAATAGACATGGAGATATGTTTACGTTCTAAGCAGTTGCCTCTATCAATCACACAATGTATAGCTAAAAGCATCCAATCTGACGTATAGAACACGAAAGTCCTAGATACAGTTGATTGGCAGGTAAGTAAAAATAAGTCACGTGGTGTTAGAGGAGAATGGACGAGAGATTCGGAGCAACGCAAAGAGGAAAGGGAATAACTTCGCTCTCGATCCGATGCTGAACAATCGAGGAGATAGCTTCTTATTATTTCTTTAGATTCCGTTTTGGAAAAATATTCAATTAGAGCATGATTTTGGGGGATCATCTCTTTGAGAATGCTAATAAGGGTAATGGAGGTAAAAAAATGAGCTTGTTCATATTTCACGCATAATTAAAAAGAAAATTAAATACCTCTAAAGAGGAGAGGAAATAATATACTTCAATGGAAATCCAGTCTTTTGCCTTCCTCTTTTACTTTTTTCCCGCTCAATTGCGCCATTCTCTCCCCCCCCTGTCCCTCCTTCATTTTTATTCTAGATCAGGTCTGTATCCAATGAAAATAACCGGTGCTGATGTATGAAAAGTTTCAAGAACCTAACTTCGCATTGCTTTTCGCTTGTCATTCGGTTTGTGGATTCGTCAATGCTCCAACCAAAGTCGGTGCATATTTTTGATGGGTCTAATGAAACTTGCTATTGGGGGGGGTATCCAGCATTTTTTCGATTTCATTTAAGAGAAGATGTTGAATGATATTTATGATTGAGGATCTTGTCGTTGAAATCCTGTGAGGAAATCGCTCATAATATGAAAACAAAATATCTATACCTTGTTAATTATTTATAACATAATTCCATCCGTAACACAGTCTCTAGGGTTTTATTTCAGACGAACTGAAGCACTCTTATTAAGAAATAGATATATAAATATATATTATGCATTCACTATGAAATAGATAAATAGATATATATATATATATATTGTACATTCACTATGAAATAATTCAACCCCATAGATATTGCTACTTTTATAGGCTGCCTCTTTTACATATTTATATCCTACGGAAAATATCCTACATATCGCGCAGAATTTTTCGTGTTGATATTCGATATCAACATCGTTGCTTATTTATGAAGTTCTGTTTACTTTCATATCTAATTTATGTTCTGGATGCTTTTGTGATCCTTGCATTAAATATAGACGACCAGTGTATTACTTTAAGAGAGTATCATCATCATCATCCTCAAGCAGCCATGGGATACGGAGATCCAACCAGACCGTGAAATTTAATTCTCCAAGCATATCTGTCCTGAGCTACATCTGCTGCATCCAGGTCTCCAATTCCTTCTGAGGCCTCTAGGCACACTGTTCACCAATCTATAATTATCCATACGGGCAACATGGCCAAAAATCCTATTCACCAATCTATAATTATCCATACGGGCAACAGGGCCAAAAATCATATTCGACGATCTATAATTATCCATACGGGCAACATGGCCAAACCAGCGGAGGCTCTCTGTGCACAATATACTGCTTAAAGGAGGTTGCAGACTCCTTTGCCTAACCTCATCATTAATTACAAAGTTAAACCACTTAATACCAAAGATACTACATAAGCATCTAGAATCAAAAGCATTTAGTTTCCTGTTATCTTGTTTACACAGCGTCCAAGTTTCACTACCATAACCAACCCTAGAAAGAACCAAACTATTATACAGTCTAATTTTAGTCTTTAGGTGTATACGCATATTTCTCCACACTCTCCATAGATTCTTAAAAGTCCCAGCAGCAATCTCTATTCATCTGTTAATCTCATGCCGCACATCACCATTGTCTGTTACATAGCGCCCAAGATAATTAAAATGTGACACCTGCTCAACATTGCAACCATTCAGATTAACTGAATGACAGCCTGCCTGACCAATTTTCATCACTTTAGTTTTGTCTCTGTTTATAACCAAACCTACTCTACTACCAGTCTCATCAACAGCTCGAATGAAAGGGTCATCTCATCAACAACATTTGCCAAAAGGGCTAAATCATCAGCATAATCTAAATAAGAAATTTTCGTATCTCCAGTCCATTTAACGCCAAAATCTTTCCCTTGAAGTGAATTTTGCATACCATAATCAATAACCAAGCTAAAGAGAAAAGGAGACAAAATGCACCCTTGTCGAACACCAGAAGTAATGCTAAACCAATTGCTACAAGCCATACAAACTCTCACACATGACTCAGTGTTATTATAGAGAGCTTTCATCATGTTAACTAACTTCTCAGGTATACCATATGATTTCACAATCAACCACAAATTATGACGATCAACAGAGTCGAAAGCTTTTTTGAAATCAACAAAGCTAGCAACCAAAGGTTTCGGAAACTCTAAACATTTCTCAAGAATCTGCCTAAGTGAAAATATCTGATCCACACATCCTCTTCCACTTCTAAATCCACATTGATCATCACGCAATTGACTGGCAACCAGATTCTTAATTCTATTAAGCACAATCATGGAAAGAACTTTACCTGGAACAGAGAGTAGGCTGATACCCCTATAGTTATCACAAGAACTGAGATCACCTTTTTTGAAAATAGGGCTAATAATAGCTCTGGTAAAATCCTTAGAAACCATGCCTTTATCATAAAAGATATTCAAAATTTCAGTCATCCAAGTGGTAACGAAACATTCCCAGCTCTAAGCATTTCCGTAGTAATTTCATCTACCCCTCGGGATTTATTAAGTCTAAGTTTAGAAATAGCCAAAATAACTTCAGACTGTGTTATAGGGCCAACATTAAAGCCACCAATGCATCTATCATCATTACAAACAATGGGAGTAAAACTAGCCACATTGTTTAGAACATCACTGAAATGCTCAGCCCACCTAGCTATGACAGAATCCTCACCTTCTATAACCTTACCTTGTTTATCCTTCAATCCTTGTATGCCTGTCCGTTTTCTACCACGTAAAACATTAATTATCTGGTACATCTCTCTGCTGTTGTGCTGCCTAACTGCTTCCTCAGCTTTTTCAGACAAGCCATAAAGCCAAAGATTCTTATCAGCAGCTAACTGATATTTTACAAGTTTATTAAGCTCTCTGTAATGCTTTCTATTAGGACTAGTAGGGTATTGATTAAGGACATTCCTTCAGTTCTTTCTTTCTGAAACAAGCTCAAGTGCCTTATCACTCAAATAATTCTGTCTCCTCTGCTCCTTTTTCCCTAAAAGAGTATTTTTAGTTTCCCAAAAAACCTTTTTAAAACCACCCCATTCTTCCTCAACTTCAGTAGTAAGCAAACCATGACTGTCATAATGACTAAGTAACCTGTCATGGTAAGCTTTAGCTATAACAGGGACTTAAAGAACTTCAATATTAACGGTAAATTTTTTAACTTTAGCACAACACGTTTTATGTTTAAATTGCAAGTCTCTTTTAACAAGGTAATGTTCAGATCCAATTTCAGCTCCCCTATATGCCCTGGTATTCCTAACAGAACTAGCCCATTTAATGTTAATTAATATGTAATCAATCATATTATTATGCAGTCCATCAGGTGAAACCCATATGTATTTATGTATGTCGTGGTGTTTGTAATATGTGTTAGTTATTCTGAAACCATTGAGTTTACTTACCTGTAGGAGACGTTGTCCATTGTCATTGCAGCTACCAATAACAAAAGGGCCTATCACCCCTCCCCAAAGGTTAGAGTCAGTACCAACTTTGGCATTAAAGTCACCAAGAACAAGGGTAATATCTCCTTTCTTGACAGACTTCAAAATATTCTGAAGTTGTTCATAAAACTTCCTTCTCATCCTCATCGGCATCCTCAGTGTGGGCATAACAGCAGATAACATTCAGGTCGTTAATGCTTGTCTGAAATTTTGCTGTAAGAAACCTTTCATTAATGCACTCATATCCTAGAAGAGCATCACTAGCATATCTGCTGAGCAGCAGACCCACGCCTTGGTGATGCTTTTCATCCTCCCTCCCTGTAAAGAGAAATTTAAAGTTATTTTTAAGTATCTCACCTTTACCTGTCCATCTGGTCTCTTGCAAGCCTATAATATCTAGGTTATATCTCTGGAATTCCTGCGTGAGGAAATCAAGAGAATAATCTCTATGTAATGTCCTCACGTTCCACGTTCCTGCAGAGAGAAAATGATTAGTAGGATTTTTAAAGAAATTAAGTTTATTGAGATTGGTAGGGCCAACAATATCAAAAGCCTCCTGATCGCAGGCATGGGGCAAAGACCTGTTCCTCCTCCGCTAAAGGCTGAAGTCACCGATGCTGGTAGGAACTTCAGGCACCACCTTTTCAAGTGGACCTTTTCAAGAGCCATATGGCCTGCCTGAGACATATTACTCCAGTTTAGGCTTGACGATGCCCAACTAGCTAAGTAAGGTTCAGGTACCTGCGATGGCCTCTGATCAAGATTATCCACCAGCTGATATAAGGTATCCCATGCCTCTGTTCACTTAGGGCTGGCAACCCAGAAGCAAACAGAAAACACAGCGGTAGATTCTCCCTCAACAGAGGCCCACCAGTGCAGCAAGTCCAAAATCAATAATCAAGCTCAAATCCATAAACAAGTCCAGTCTAGTAGGTATAAATGGTCGGCACCAGGACCCTGTGAAGTTGACCATTCCCCAGCAGAGTTGAAAAAAAAGAAAAAAGTGGCCATAGATGACCAGATCAGTAGGCCATACTGAACTGGCAGCCCTCCCCTTCCGTTCCCTTCCAAAAGAGAATATCTCTTTTAAAAGGTACTAACGGCCTGCACCACGAGAAAGCGGGGTCGGACATTAGGTGCTAGACCTGGCCGGTTCTGTGCATCATCACTAGGATTGGTACACAGCTCTCCTTCCAGTTTATGCCTAGCTACCATTTACAGGCCTTAAGAGAGTAACTAAGTATGAAATTTGTAGATGACAAAAGATAGAATTGGCGATGCCATCCCCACTAAGCGAGATCACCACTTGCCTCATGCATTTCAATTACAATACCATAAAAGATAGTTGAACCAAATCGTTGGTTTATAATGGCTGTCCTTTCTCGCATATAATTTTACTCCACTCTACAAGTAACGTGGCCTTCCGATGAGCTAAATGGGTTGAAAATATTTTTGCAAATTCGTTGTCATCAATCACTATGTGCCATTTATAAAATGAGTGGAATGAATATTGTAGTACATTATTTTGCGAATTACGCGGTTTGGGTTGTTTTACCTCTGAGCTGCATATTTTTGAACACAATGGGATAAATTGACAGGTCACAAGGACCCTGAGGGATCAGAGAATGTTTGGGGAAGGGGACCCACTGAATAGCTGTTAGGACACAGATGGTAGTCTCCCGTCAATGCCGTCCAGAGCTTTTAATGTGCAGAGAATATGGCTATCCCGCTCACGGGCCACGACTTTACGTCCCATCCGATGGATAGCGAACTTTCCAAGCCCATCGGTGTCCCCTAATGACGGAGAGTAGGGTGTGTGTTTAACAGAGGTAAATCCCAAACCTGGCTAACGCGGACTCGAACCTAGGAACTATAGATTACGAGCCTGGCGTCCCGACATTCAAATTGCGCGGAAAAAATCTGAAGAATGTCGACTAATCTTTCATGATAACCCCAATAGTTTGCCTCAAGCTTACGAATTTCTCGTTTCAATTTTGTTATTGTTGTATTTTAGTAGATCAATTTTCGGCAAGAAGTTTCGAGCTTGATGTAACGCTTATTTTTTTCTTGAAAGATGACATTAACATGTGATGTCCAACCACGAGGATTAAATCCCATTTTTACCTGTATTCTCATTACTTTTCGCTTGTCATTTGTCAATCGGTTTATCGTTTGGTTTGTGGATTCGTTAATTGCTCCAACCACAGCCGGTGCGTATTTTTGGAGGGGGTCTAATGAAACTTGCTACCAGGGATATCCTTATCATGTGATAAAGGATAAAGGGGCAGAATTAACATTACAACACAAAGGTATACAAAAATCTGTTTAAGTAACAAGGTTTTTCGTAAAGGACAAAATATACTCTGTTACACTGAAATTGCAACACCCGGAGGTGACGGGAAAATTCAACTGATATTACTTCGTGTACGTACACGAAGGTTGCCAGATCACTAATTTCTAAAAAAATTGTTGCCAGATATTTTTCTGAATTATTTAATCAACCATAGTGTTCGAATATTTTTTGAGCGACTGTACAACCACAAGTCTTGGTTATGCATTGAGCAATGCGTCGTGTGAGTCGTAGAGACTTCTGATAGCCTCTTGCGGCATTTCCATCACTCTTTCTGCACCTGGTCATTCAAGGTGAGTCTCCTTTATCACATAGTAAGAAGACATTGTCTGTGCAGGTTGCAGGTGGGTGCTGAGATGGCATCCAACTATGTCCCATATATACTCTATTGGAGATAGATCCAAGAATCTTACTGACAACTCCAGGATGTTTACAGTGCATAGACATTCCCTGCTGATGTTTATGGTATGCAGACACTAATTATCTTGCTGAAATATGCTGGCAGAAAATATTTTTAGGAAAGGGATAGCAACAATACTTAGGATGTCCTCCACATACAGCCAAACGGTCAAACTCCCAGTGAGAAATATGTTTGGCTGTCATAGCTGTTTGCTCTCCAGACCATGATGCCTACCGTTTGTATTTTATGCTGCTGGACAGTTACATTTGAATTAATCCTCTTCTGTTCACGTGAAGCCGGAGATCATTGGATCCCAAACAACAGCGAGATTCGTCGATGAACATTACACGACGTCATTCTGTGTTCCAATTCACTTGAATAGAGCATTGGGGTAGTGCGAGCAACACACTACTCCAGAGACTGTCGGCGATGGTCATTGGTTACGTGTTGGCAACGAAATGGACGTTGTGCATGAAGTCCTGCCTCCACTAGTCTTCGAGATATAGTTTGTGTTGTGACGGAGCGACCTACAGCAACATTTACCGTTCTTCTGATGGTAGATATAGTGGCTGAGGGGATGCATAAGATTGTCGCTGGATCAAACGGTGCTTCTTCGGTTTGGTCGCCCTGCATGCTCCTAATCTTGGACGATGAGAGGTCATACTTTCGATCAAAAACTGCTGCCAGCATCGACTCACTGTTCAGTTGACACGGATCAAATGTTCCGCAATACAGCGGAGGAGGTCAATAATCCAATTCTTTCCAATTCGCTCAGCTGCCGATATAGGCGGCGAATCTGTTGCCTTGGCATTCCATGCAATCTTTACTTCCTCCTAGAACTCGCAGCTCGAATCCGGAAGACTCTCCTCAAGAGGAACGTTATGGCAGAGGAGTTCTCCCTGATATTGGCAAACTCTGCAGCCGGATTGGTCTCATATTTTAATCTATTGCATATCTCGGTGCAACTTAGCCGCCTGCTGATTTGTATACAATTCCGATGATTAATTCTGGGTGTTGCAATTTCAGTATTACTGTATAATATCAATACAGTATATATCACATAAAACTCTCACTACAAATATCCCTTATTTCGTAAGCTAATATTATTAAAATTATTATAGCTACAGAAAAGTTCACTGAAATGATGCTGTTTTTCCTGAAGAAACATTCCACATTTGAAGTTATATTAAAAAATTACGTTTTAGATCATTTTCAAAAAACGAACAATTGTTTTCACTTTATCGTCTGTTTGTGAACATTCAACATTTTGTTTTTTTAAAATAAAATGAAATAGTCTTTTTGTTTATGTGACCATTGCAATATTAGAATTCGATTTTTCATAATCCTCTTATAATTTTAATTCGACCGTTAGCATGAGCTAAAGTTAGAAAATGTGAAAAGTTTAATGGCTATTGCAAATTTGGGTGATAGAGAGTAGAATGGAATTAAGAGCTTCCCATTGATCCCCGCTTTCACCCAGGGGTGGGGTGGCGAAACGAAATATTTTATTTTTATTTTGAAGAATTAAATGAAAAAATTATTTATGGATCGAATAAGTATCGATAAAATAATGTTTACCTTTTCCAAATAAGTTTTTAATTCTAATTTCCACCGTTTGAGGGAGCTGGTTGCAAAACGAAAACTTTCATTTTTTAAAAGAATTTTAGCACCCCATATTTTCCAAAAGCAATGTGTAGTCCTCTAATTTTAACTGGACACATGGCAATCTTTTTCCTAGATCAATCTATTTATTTCCTTAAAAAAGACACATAGAAAGTTCAGCCTTTTAAGTATTTTATGCGGTCCGCGTTAAATTTGGAAAAATACATATATTTATATATTTAATCTGGCTTTACTAACGTGAAAAGTGTTTTAATAAGACAAATGATAAACAGCTACAGCGTCATGAAGCCAAATGTTCAGCGGCTCATCTTTAGTGATCTACTCCTATCCTTCACATACTGCTTCAACAAGCCAACTTCAGTTTTGACGTTAAAATAAATTTTATATTACTATTTGTTTTATTATTTTGAACCTATATATATATATGACATGTAAAATGTAATCAACAAAGTTAACATTTTATTCTTTTTTTTTATTCCACCCAAATCTCAAATATTGTCCACAACAAATGTAATATTTTCTATTTGGCTGATGCAGATGTGTTTGTTCATCTCTGCCTTAAATTAACCAAATGTTACTAAAGCTAAAAATGATAAAAATAAACTATAACCTGGAAACATACAAGTCCATAATGTAAACAACAGAAAAGCCACTCACTACAGCTTTTTACTGCATCAGCAAGCCCCGCCTACGACGGAAAATTTACATCCTACAAGTAGGAGAACTACAACAACCTACTTCACATAACTAATACATATGAATTAAAAGTGAAATTTATAGACCTACAAAACATTAATCAATAGTGCTTTAGGAAAAAAAAATCAATAAACAGGATTATAACCATACCCAAAGCACAGCTAAAGATTTTGGAACTCTTCAAACGAAATAGAAAAATTCCGCCATCCAAAAACGAAGGTTTGTGCCATAGAAGTGGAAAAAAATCCAATTTCGTCCCTCTCCCCCTGACTTATAGTATCATTGCTTTTCTTTCATAATTTTTCTTTCCACGGTTCAGGCACCAGAGATGACAGCCAACGATAGCTTAGGAAAAAACTTATTTTGGACCAGAGGTTCTCAACCTTTTATGCTTCAGGTACCCCCTGGAAATGTGTATGTAACTGGCGTACCCCTTGTATAGATAGATAAAACTATAGTTATAATATAATAATGGTTATTTTTACTTTGTTACCGGATCTAGACATTTTTGAGCTCTCACGGCGTACCCCAAAAATTTTTACTGCTTATCCCACATTGAGAACCCCTATTTTAGACAATGACAGAAATCCCAAAATGGACTAGACTGACAGCCATGGTGACACTACTGAACGATCTAAACAAAAACTGACCATAAATGAACTAGCCAAAACATTAGAAACTATTATCTACTAGCAAGATGAATGTTTTACACTTTTCCAAGCAAAAATACAGAATAACGAAAGAAAAGGCTTAAATCTAACAATTAGAACAATAACTCACCACAATCAACTAACGACCATACAAGTTAACAAAGTAGAGGGGTCAGTCACCCCAACATAGGAAAATTGAAAAAAATTCACTATTTCTTCACGAATGTTATTTTCGCATAGTATCTTTCTAAGATGCTAATTTGAACAAGCAAAGAGAAAACAAAATGCTGAAACAAAATGTTATTATGCAAAATTAAATATTGAAATTGTAAGTCTTATCGAAGTTAAATTAAAAAAATTATGGCCCTAGCCCTTTTTCCACTAACTTTGCTGAAATTAAGTTAAAATTAATAGATTTAACTATATTTCTTTCAATTTATTTTAGCAAACAATTGGAAAAGAAATTTACGATAACCAGTTTATATCTAATATTTATGCCGAAATGAAATTTATATTAATTCCAGCGTAAAAACGCTATATCCTAAAAAGGAGTTATAGCTCAAATCTGAAGAGTCCGAATCATTTCGGTAATTATTGAGTTCAGACCACCATAACCCGTTACTGCTAAAAGATTATTTTGTATACCGAAAACCTTATATACAGAAATGCCTGCTGCTAAATGATTTTTATTTTAGGCTATTTACAAATTTTAAATTATGATAATTACTTGATGGCAAAATTAAAATCTTAATGTTATTTGGAACGAAAAATGATACTGATGATTTATAGAAATTGAAAAATTCAACCAGTAACATCGCTATAAACGCTAGGAGCGATTCATTAATGCAAGAGAGATAAAAATAAAATGAATACTTAACTGCTTAATGGTGCTTGTTTCTTATTACTAAAGGCTGATTAAAACTGTTCAAATTATAATTATTTCTTTCGCTTTTTGACAATTACCAAAAAAAAAATAATTTGTGTTTGTGCTCGAGGACCCTTTTTGCTATTTCGAAGATGCCGGGCTCAGGTCGGCTTGCCAAAACACTGAAAGGTGATCATCTCTAGTATATCGGTTCATAACACTTTAATAATAGTTGCTAAACTCACAAACGACAATTTTATTGCGAAATGAAAGAGCATTTTATTTTTAATTAATACTACACGTTAATAAAGACTATTCATACTTTGAAATAAATTTCAAATATATTTCATTTGGACTATGTAACAAATCTCAACATGTTTTCAAGTTGTTAGGAAAACAAGGTTAAATCATTATGATGACATATTTACGATGACAACGTTAAAACAGTTATGACACCCGTCCAACATGACAAACTTTGCTTTCTCAACAGCGTTCAGTTGACGGAAACAACACTGATAAATTGGAAATTACGCGCATGAATTACTAGCTAAAAGTATTAATTGCCTAATGCTTTCAACCAGTGTTGGAAAACTTTACGTGTAACGCAAGAAAATAAAGGAAAAGGGAAATGATTTTTAAATAACGTTATCAGAATTTCAAAATATTCGTAATGATAAAACGTAACGGAAAACAGATTCGTTTTTGAAATTTTTTTTTTCGTAGCGATAATATTTAGCTTGCTTTGTTTTTCTTTCCGGGAAATACTTAGAAACGTAAACCTCTACCAATTTCGAATTCGACAGATATAAAATTTACATTTGAATTAAGCTGTAAAGCAGCTCTCCTCAATGACCTATTTCTAAAGAATTCGACAGGAAGCTGTTTTTCCTAGTCACCCTCTTCACAGTTCTCAGAGAAGGGATATATGATTGTCAGAAATAATAATAGCAAAGGTAAAGGATTGGCTCTCATTCATGCAGAAAGAACAGCTGGTAAGGTACAATAGACCGATAATACCAAATACCTTGCAGTACCAGATGATCCATTTAAACACTTGGAGAACGAATTCTGTAGGTGGGATGATTTTGGTATGGGATATACAGCTGGAAGAGAGAAGCTGTCTTTTCCTTTACGCTTTCTTTTCCTTTTCTAAACATACATTCCGTTGTCTTGGTGGCACCCAGAAATATTTAAAATTGGAGGCTAATTTCAAAACTATCTTACAATAGTGTTGAAACTTGAAATTGAATGAGTTATCTAGAATAGTAGGCTTAATATTTTATACTTAATCTTTCCAGTAAAGAACTGACTTTTTATTCTATTAATATATTAAGAATTATGATTAAGTATGTTTTAATATTCACCATTAATTATGTATTAATAATTATCATCAACCATGCATTAAAATTTCATCAATTATGGTTAATAATTATCATTATTTTTGTACTAATAATTATCATTAATATTATATTAATAATTACCATTATTTAGTTTTAATACTTATCAGTAATTATGTATTAATAATTATTAACAAATATGTATTAATAATTGTTATTAAGCATACATTAATAATTATCATTATTAATATATTAATAATTATTATCAATTGTATATGGATATTTATTATTAAATATGTATTAATAATAAAATACTCATCATTATGTATTAATAAATATCATTAACATTAATCATCATTAATACGAATTATTAATAAATAATTTGATCCATTAATAATAACTTAATTATTTTGTATTTGTAGTAAAAATGTTATGTTATAACGTAACGAAATTTAAATTTTGTTATAAGGAAAAACGTAACGAGAAACTGTATTAATTTTGTTTTGAATGTAACTAAAAACATAACTCAACGCTTTTCCATTCGTTTGCTAACATTGTTTTAAGCCTAAAGAATGTGCAAAATTTAAAATATTACATACTGTAAATCGGAAAAACTTAAGTATTTGCTAGGGAAAAAATTACAATTAAATAAACGCAAAAATCTGGAAACTATATGTAATTTAAAATCTGGGAAATACGAGTCTACAGCTTTAGATGACATATATTATTACCTAACTGGAATTTAAAATTTTTGGAGGCGAAATAACCTTCTCAAAGAGAGATTCCAAAATCTAATAACAAGATCTCAAGTCTTTGAGATCAGTGTTATTGTCCCCTAAACTTCCACTGTCAGAAGAGCATGTCTGATTTGGTCTCAGCAATATGTACATGATTAGTGGGCGACTGTTCTGTTCACAAATGACTCCAGATTCAGATTACACAGTGATTATCGACGAACAATTGATCTGGAGAGAACGTTGGACAAGTTGTCATCCCTCTAACATCAAGGAGACAGATAATATGGAGGTGATGGTTTGATGGCCTGGGCAAACGTCATCATCAATTGTTTCTCCGGTCTCCACATGTTCTACAGAGGATTCCTGACTGTCAAGATAATTGGGATGAGATCGAACTTATGTTGGCCCATTCGCAGCGCCCCGGAGTTAGTTTTAATGGACAATGAAACCAGCATAAGTGGAACTCACCTTGTGGATCAATATCTTGAACGTGAGAATATTTAACAGCATTTACTGCGTTTTTTCGTAATTAACGAGTGGCCAGCAGTATTCCCCAACTTCAATCCTATTGGGCACATATGGGATGCCTTGGGTAGACGGATTACCAATGTCAGCCCTCCTGTCAGAAACCGCCATGAACTTAGGACAACCCTTTTCTACCAGTGGACTTTATTTCGATGTTAGAATTGTTTGGAGACTATTCGCAGTGGGTTATTAACGAGAATTTCCATTTGCTTTCTTCTGTTTATCTTCCTATGTTCATGTAAACATGATAATCAATGATATAAACATCTTTTTACCATTAACTTATAGCAAGTTATTAAAAACTGATTAAATATTTGAAATTTTATTCAAAAGAAATTATTTCTTTTTTTGACAATTACAAAAATAAAAAATAACAGCTTTTCGTGCGAGTTAATACACGATATGTGCAACACATCGACTCTTCAAGGGCACGGAGCAGTAGGTACAAGTTGAAATGCGTTGCGGTACCGTCTCAAGTATCAGTAGAATACTACGTAGTCTCTGTTGTTTTCTCGCTTTGGAAAGGTGTTCGTTTTTGTGTGTGATTCTTTGGAAGCTGTGGTTGGTCTGTACTCTAAGTAGTGGTATATGATACGTTATTGGGTTCGGAGAGTCTTACGTGGTGCATAGATAGTCGCAGAATGACTTATTTGCTTGGTTGCCCAGATCTTGGGTCAACCTCCACCTCATCCCGCCCGTCTGTGAAGCGTTTGTGCTACTTGAAAATCGCTCTTCGTTTCAAGCTCTGTTCTCCCTACACTTGAGTGATTTCTGCGACCGTTTGTGTGTCACTTAAGTCTCGACGAACACATTAATGTATCACATATCGTTGCTCCGTTTCCGCATTATCCATAGCCTGTAGAAAAATCACTACCACACAAAAATGAACACTTTTCCAATGCGAGAAAACGACAAACATGACTCGCTCTATTGCCACATATCATATATTAACTCATACGAAAAGCTTCCAACTGTTTGTGACGGCAGTGCACGAATTAAATAAACTACTCACATATAAAAATTTTTTCGTAAAATCCATAGAGACCCTGTTTGAACAATTTGCCTTTTTTGTTTGTAACTTAATTTAATTAAATAAATGTTACGAAATTTTGCTTCCCGAATTAAATTTATTTTTTGTTATTAAATTTATTTTTTGTTTCTCGAAATCTTGGTTAAAAAACTTCGCACAATGTTATTCATATTTTAAAAATTATCGGCGAATGCATATTTTTCATCCATTTATTACTTTGAAATGCATTATATTTTCTGTTTGATTGCTTTGGAATTGTTTGTCTCATTGTTTTGAGTCTCGAATCTGGTAGTTTCAAACTATGAAAACGAAACGTCATGGAAAAATGCTATTTCAAATAATATTATAAATTTGTCAATTGCAGATTAATTACTATTTCTTCTAGTTTTATAGAGATTAGCAAGCGATTGAAATACAGTCAAATAGAAATGAGGTAGAAATGATGAAAATGTAAATCATTTCATAATAATATTATAATATTTTATTAAATACAGAATCAAGCTTTAAATTACACTAAATTAATAAATAATAAATCAGAAGTTGATGATTTCTATTATTATTGCCTGTTTTCATCTATTTCAAACGTTGTGTTCTAAATTATACTGCTTTCAAAATGGCTAAATTTTTAGGTAAGTCCATTTCAGAAAGTTTAAGCAATACGTTGACACATAAATAGTATGAAATTTCGTAGTTGTCGTGTTACTGACATTGATTTAACTCCAAAATATTTTGATAGCAATATATAACTCCACTGCTAAATAAATTTTACCGCTGATTCTAGCTATTTAAAACTATTATTCTTTCATTTTTAAATTCATTACGTTGAGAAAACATCTGGCAAAAGCAAATTTTAAGCAACTGAAGATATAAATTCCGAACATCTATCTTCGCAAAACTGCATCCTGTTGCATTTGCCTGAGGAAGAAATTCTTTGGGTTGTTTGCTTAATGCTACTACAAATAGCTTTATGTGCTTATCTCTTCCACATAACTTAGTAATTTCGGTTTATCATCTGGAATGTTTGCTTTGGTAGTGCAATCGAAGCAGGAACTAACTTTAGCCTGCGAGCTGTATTTTTGGAATTTCTTTTATTAGATTACATAAGTTTCGCTTTTCTCATTTTAGAGAGTAAAAAGGAGTAAAGGACACGTTCGATAGCTTAAGATTAACAATTTTAGAAACTCTAATATGAGTAGTATTGAAAATTTATAGCAGCATATCCTTTAAGAACCATGAATTATGGAAAATTACTTAAGAATTGGACAACAGCCACAGGTTCAATTATTCTTGAAACAATGCAATTATTTTAAATTCACAATAAGTTAGAACGACAAATTACGATTTTTTTTCGCTGTAATATATAATTGTTTCAGTAATAGTGCATAATATTAACTATAAATTTATACAATGATTGAAGCAATGCTACAATGTTATAATAAATTCTGTAGTAATTCTGTAAATTGCAGTAATACTAATAAAATATTTTTGTTCATGACGTGTTGTCTTACATGTTGTTGCCGCCTACGTATACAGTGGTATCGCGTGGCTCGCGGTGGCATGGTTGTGTTAGAGTGGCATGGTCATATGAGAAACCAGGACAAACCTGATAAAGCTTCTAGGCTATCTCCGACCTTTGTGTTTAAAAATAAATTAAAATAAAACATTGGGATATTCAAATATTAACGTTTTATTCTAAAACAATTGATTCAATACAGTTATAATTCTGTTTCGTCTTCTCCTAAAAACGTCTACAAATTCGTTTTATTTACTTGCAAAATTATAAACGTTCTGTCTAATGAAATTAAGGCTGATAAAATGCAGTAGCATTACAAGAAAATTGCAGAAATGTTTCAAATTATTACAGAGAAGGAAAATTTGTGTTTTGTTATAATCGAAGTTATTATCTCTGATTATGAAAGTTGCTTTTAGTATTGATCAATGCGATAGTTAATATATCTGAATTTATTTCCAAGTAACTGATGCAAAGTGTAAAGAAGTATAATTTATTGCAAACAAGTTAGAGTGTACTGTTCGTATTTGTTTTCATGAAAATGTCATTGTTTTGGAATTGTAATTATTTTTATATATAAAATGGAAAATGAAAATTGAATCCAAAACTATTCTTTCTGCAATATTTATGAAATTCCAGAGAACCCACGTCAGTTTTTTCCTTTCATCTGGCTACTAAAAGTTACTCGAAACTTTGGAAGGGCAATAACCTGACTACCGATTTAATACGGCTCAGAGTAGACACAGTCTGTTGATCGTCAGTCAGACCATGCCTTTTCCTAAGCTTTTGATCTTGTCTTAACTTTTTATTCGTTCCTTTATTAAACCTCCAGGGATCGCGGTGGTGAAGCGGGGAATTTCCGATAAGTACCAATATTTGCTATAAAAAACTTCGGAATGAAATCTATTTGTAAAAACTGACTTCTTCGTATTGTAAGACTCGTCTCTAAGTTTAGTAGAGAAGAATTCTACAATAAGTACTATTGAAAAAAAAAGTTCATTCTTAAAATATGTTCTTATTATGTATTAAAATTATTTACTCTTCCTTTAATTCGAAAGTGAATAAATCGTATCAGGGTTCCGAAAGTTGACACTTAAGAAATATCAGTTTCAGTGTTTTACTAAGGAACCAAAATTATGGGACGGTTTCAGTTTTAAGACGAATATTCCAGGTTTTTAATGAGGGTTGTTTTACGTTTAAGGGAGATTAAATTTAGAATTTAAATGAGTAAACTGAAAATACTTAATGTAATTAGTTGGTCACTGAAGGACAGAGGTGTTAAGAAACTCGGAGGAGGATGCGTCTTTGCAATTGTTGTTTTCATTTCTAAGATCGAAATAAAATCTTCCAAGTGGAATAGGTATCAGAATTCTTTATATCTGATGTTTCAAAGTCAGCCAAACAATCAGGAACACTGTACCTGGTCTCAGACCCGAATTCTCAACATCATCATCACCACCTAGTTATAAAAAACCTGTGCGGTGTCAGGATCGCTTCAGACGACAAGGAAGCGATGCAGTAGCCTTGAGATCTTCCACTTATAAATTCCTGAAACCGACATATTTATATTTAAATTGAATAAGCTTACGATAATGCAATTATATCCGTTCAAGATTTTTTAATATGCTTTAGATTTAAATTTAAATGTAGGATATTGTGTAGAAACTACCTTGTTTTGCACGTATGCAGTTTCATCTTCTTACAAATATCAGTGACGTGAAAATATACATATTTATTTAATAACTAAAAATTAACAAATAGGATTATGAACAGTGTGCCTAAAAGCCTCAGTAAAAGGGGAAGATTTAGGATGCGGTTCGCAGATAATGTCAAACAAGTCCTTGGTAGAACTGGCGTCAGTGTCCAAATGCAGCAGCTGTAGCTCAGGATAGTTGTATTTGGAGAAATAAATTACACAGCGTGGGTCTGGTTAGACCTCCATATCCATGGCTGCTTGAGAATTATGCATGTATGCATGTATGTATGTATGTACTTGCAGTAGTTATGTATGTATGTATTAGTTGTATATATACACAACTAATAGTCCGCTATTTCTAGTACGTCAATATTTTAATTTTCATCATTATATGAAATATACGAGTATATATATAAATGCAACCGGAATTGATTTGCCAAGGTCTATCAAGAAGTATAAGTTCTGTGAATTAGTGTCGATATAGCCATTTGTATTTCTTGTTTCATGTTCTTATTCCACACAACTAAAATCTACAGAAAATATCCAAATGCTATCTAAGATGACAAACGGAAATAATGTGTAACTTTCGGCAAAATTTAAACATCATTCATTTTTTTTAAATACTTATGTGACCTTAGGCCCCTATGAAATTATGAGGTATTTTAAAAAATCCTCTAGTTATTTGGCTGAAAACTGATCCTGAAAAGTAAAATATTAGGTAGCTATATGAGCTATATGATTATTAATTAATATTTTCTGCCGTCCACACTATCGTCTCTTTTAGAATAGATCACTTCAACGCTGTTCCATGTGAAGGAGAGTGTGCAGTTAAATCATACTGGATGATCTTAACGAAAGGTTGTTATTTGAACGCTTATTGGCGAATCTCGTTTCCCAACCATGCTCTGAGACATGAGATCTTTTTGACTTAGTCTTTTAGCTCATGCTCAGCAAAGGAATTCATCTTAGTCGCGAAATAAATCCATTTGGTTTCTCGAGCACCCCAAGAATATTAAAATATGTATGATTGGAAGAAGAGAAGTGGAGGAAATGGTAATGAAGAAATGGTCTTATACTGAAGTCTATTGTAATGAAATCGGTTCATTATTCCAGCCCTTCTAAGCCGAAATGGCACTGGTTATGGGCGAAATATTTACACTGAATAGAATGAAACACTATGTATAGGTTTAATCTTATATGCTCTCAATCAGATAATAAGGATTTTGGAAAGGCCTATCCATTTTTAGGAAGTAATCAATATCGCTACAGCGATGGGCATTTTGTACTAAAAAGGCAAATGTGAAAAAATTCCACCTGTTCGCCTTCCGACCTCGGGATCTGCTGCTTACGCTCCAGTTGCTCTACCATTTGAGTTAAGGCGGTGCAATTCACGCTTGCTTAAGGTTATATTGGTTGTGCTATGAAGCTTTTCCGTGTGATTCTAAAAGTGTCGGGAGGGGGGAGGGGTCATACGCTATTTATACCAACTAGAACTAAGCTTTTTATAACCACATATCAAGTAATGTTATATCATGGGTTATTCAGATGCGCAGCAACGAAGCTCTGGATGGAAATAATTTTTCACGCAGAAGGCCGGTAACCAATTTGATAGGAAATAATCAATATCACTACAGTGGTGGTCATTTTAATATAACAAGGCAGGTGTGACAAAATCCCTCAGTCCAACTCCTAGAATCGAACTTGGGATCTATTGGTTATGGGTGAGTAGAATTACATGGCAAAGCTTCACAGTACAACCAAAATAACCTTCCTTAAGGGATTAATAATAAATCACCCTGCTTTGGCTCAACTGGTTGAACAAGTGACGCGCATCAAATAGGCAGACTGGTGGATATTTTCACATTTGCCTAGTTACTACAATTTGTTTTAGTCAAATCCAATATCCATAGCAATTTTTTATATTATATTACATACTTCTGCATTCTGTATTTCATAATTATATATTCCTCAAATTTCATTGAAGAAAAAAAACCTTACAAAACCTTTTAGAAAGCGAGAATGCCTTATAAAGCTGTTTAAAAAAATTATCGTTTCGAGAAAACTAATTTTCATCACCAAAATTATTTCCACTACTATTTGTGACATAGGTTACATTTATATTATGACCAATACATCTCTCGCCTCATTGCTTCTAATTTTATTCACCATATATTTATAATTCAATTAATACATTGCTTCCAAATGTTACTCGTGGCACAGCGATATTTTAGAACGATCAATACAACTCTTTCCAACCAGACAGTTGGCACACAGATGTTTATAAATGCAATTCATACCGGTATTTTCGTTTCGATTTTGATTCATGTTGTAGTCATAGTGCATAGTTCAGATTTTATTTCCAATAGGATTTTGACATCTGCAATATTCTTTAAATTGAGAATATCTGTATAAGCAAACGGCTGTTGTTTAGTTGAGTTTTATCTTTAAAAAAATTTATATTAAATTAAAAACAATTTAATATCAAATTGATATTGGATATGAGTAAAAGGCAAAAGGTTGTATAAACAGTAGCCTTTTACTTAAACAGATATTCTAAATTTAAAGAACATTGCAGATGTTTAACCCTATTGGAAATATAATCTGAACTATGAATGTAAAAATCATATAAACGTGATTTTGCATGACATTTTGCTATAAAATATTAAACGCGAAATTTAGCTTTCAGATTGAATCTGAGGAGGAAGTGGACTCAGAAACTCGGTAGGATAATGGGATCCAGTGGCCCTCTATAAGGGATTCATTTAACACATACTTGTCTTCCCTAACTCCTTTAACTGCTAACACTATGGAACAGCTTAGGGCAAATATGAGCAATGGGAAAGGCTCTAATAAAAGCATAGTTGAAGGATTGTATATTTGGTAGACAATTCATATTTATGATTAAGAAATAACACATTTGGTTGAGCTGATGATTCTGCAGTCATTTTAGCTCTTTTTCCCATGTTTTAAATATCATAAAAAACAATTATACTGATTATTACTGAGCTGGTTATTAAAATTATCGATATTAGATGCGAGGGAGTTATGTTATATGTCGAAATGATACTATATGGATACAAATACAACTTTCTTCATTCCAGCTGGACCAAGCCTATCTCGATGGTTAAGGCATGACAGTGATTTAAATGACGTCATGAGATCAGATATCGTTACTGACATGCCACAGTACCGGTCTGGTGCCCTTACCTATTTCATCTGATATATCGCATATGACATTAAGGAAATATTTAAAATAAATCAAGATGGAGCAAAACGCTTTTACAATGACAATTAGATGAGGTAATAAAATAGTATAAAACAGTCTTGCACCTCTTATGCTTTTGTTGAACAGAAGCATCATAGTTGAAAGCACTAGAGATAAGTTGATTTCGGTGATTTTCTGCTTTTTGAAAGAACTTGATTGCTTGGGCTTTGATGTATTCATGTATTGATCGCACATTAAGATCTCGGTGAATGATCGTGTTTCTCACAAACCATGGTGCGGCCACAGCTGATCTCAAAATTTGGTTTTGGAAAGTCTGAAGCTTCTTGATATTGGTTTGTGAGCAATGGCCCCAAACTGGAGCAGCATAGAGATTTATAAATTTCTGTATCATATGATAGATAGTTGCTGTCGATTAGCAGATTAGATTTTCTGGAGATAAGTGAATATAATTTAAACTATATTACACCGTCCTTATGTAAAATAGAGGAAATGTGTTCATCCCATGTGAGTTTTTGGTTGATCCAGGATATTTTGCCGAGTCCTTCCGCATTATTTGCTTATCAAAGATCATAAGATTAGACATGATGCAATATTTTGTGGGTGCAGAGTAGTGCTGTGTACTTGCCTGTGTTGATCTTGATGCGCCATTTCGTGCACCAATCCTCAAATGCATCTAACAAATTCTGCTGCACACGATTTACGGTAATAAGAAGGTAGAAATGTGTCATAAGCATAAGTAGCAGTTTTAATTCGATCCATTATTGATAAATCAAATATATATATATTTAGTATAATATACGTCATAAAAGTTTGAATATTTAACAACAGCAATGCAAGTCTTAAGAAACTTATACACAAACTGATGGATAGCGAAAGAATTATTTACACAAATTTCCAACATATACACTAATTGTATTAAACATTTTGATACAATACTTATTACTAAGTTTTAATTAACTTCTGAAATGAATTTTTGTTGACTGGCAGTATTAATTTAAATATTTAAACTACCATAACTCATTACGTATTGAGCGAATATTCTTTAAAATAGAGATATTGATATATTTGATTGAGATCTTTATTTGCTATCACATTTTTCAAAAACAAAAAAAAACTTATTTCAGAAGTTATAGAGCTTCGACGTTCGCTTCCCCATTGACATAACATAAAGGTCGTTCCTTGGTTTATGGAAACAAGAGTATACGAATCCCTATTTAAATTTTAGGCCTAAGATTATAGATTTCGTTTTAAAGTGAAATCAACGTAAGTTGTGAGGTGGTTCTTATTTATTTATTTATTTATTTATTTATTTTGAAGATCAAAATCTATGGTTGTATTTAATTAATCACAACATTCGAATATTCATTGGAATTTATTCTTATGCATTTTCAATTACCATCATGCCATGTTGAGGTATAGAAATTAGGCGAAACATCCAGTTTGAATCACAACTTTTTGTTCCGCTTTGATAGCAAGGAGCGGTAAGGTAACAGCTTCATCTATTTATTAATTTAATCTCCACTAGTATTTTATGGATGGCGTCATGATTTTGGCCATAGTTTCATTGCTGCAGTAATAATGAGTATTATACATATTTCTCTCGCTTTAGTAATTTTCTTACCCACACTTCAAAATTAAACGAGAACATTTATCTCACTAAGCATCATTATGCTTCCATCTCTTAATAAAGTTCCTTATGTGCAGGAATGTTTTTTTTTTATCAATGTCTCTTTCAGTTTTCTAAATAACGCGATCGAGTTCGTAAACAGCTTTCGAGTAAATTGTGGTTGCTGTTCATTGAGCTATCAAGCAAAAATTAGGAGGCAGTTTGCAACGCATAATTATTAAAATTAATCAACTTAAAGCTGGAAAAAGTGTTTCTGTAAAGGGTGTTTGCCGTCTCTGCTAACAACATTTTAAGAGATTGTGTGGTGCAGTTCGTCAATTAATTAACTTGTTTTGTTGCTGGTTTGTTCGCTCGAAAATTAATCGCCAATAAACGGAGTGATTGATCGCGGCTGTCATCTTCAGTTGCGGGAGACGGAGGAATTAACCGATTTTATTTGATTCCTCTCAACCCATCCCATTCATCACCGTCATTACGGTGAAGATGTGGAGCACTCCCCTAATAAAAGAAGGACTTTGAACTTTTTTCATTTCTCTGTGTGACACACATTTTGTTCGGATTGCTTTAGACTCAACATTTGTACACAAGAACAATGGGTTCTCTTTCTCCCACTAGCAGTAACGTAAGGTTCTTTACCGAGACTAGACGTGCGAAAAATAAGAAACCGCAGTGGAATATTTCTAAGAATTAGCCATTCTAAGAGATGAGTAAATATTCCAGCTCTCTAATCATTGTAAGAAACCTACAGTAAAATGAAACGTAGTGGGAGACTAGAAGAAAAAAGGAGTTGTTTTGTGGAATGCTCAAAATAAAAAAATAACAATAACCTTGCTCGCTAAAATAATATTTTAAGCATTATAATTTTTTGAACGATCCTTTGCGTTATTATTCATTATAACAAGACACAAATACATATTTTCCAGTTTTCTATAATATTACTATTTTCACGATCTATTAAATTTTGAAATATCATCGTATTCGAGTAAATTAACATAATCCTTATTTTATTAGGGGAGGTTTGTTAATTAAAATACGTTCATAAGTTAGTAAAGTTTTGATTGATTGATTATTTGCTCAGTCGGTAGCACCCTGATTCGTAATCTCCAGTTCCCAAGTTCCAGTCCCAGCTGGAACAGCGTGGAGATCTATCTCGGCAAAGCTTCCTCGCATGCCCTCGGTCAGTAGGGGACACCGATGGGCTTGGAAAGGCCGCCGTCCGTTTCATGGGACGTTAGCCGTAGCTCCATGTAAGGGAGATCCATACTCTGTGCACATTAAAGAACACGCTAGAAGGCCTGGATGGAAAACTACCATCTGTCTCTTAACAGCTATCCAGTGGGTTCCCTTCCCCCAAACTTCTCTGGGCCCTTTCAGTCCTTGTTCTCTGGCCATTTAGCCTTATTGCGTGCATAAAAGGTTCCGCTCAGAGGTAACCCAGGTTCGAATTCTAACTGCACTTTCGTAGAGGTTTCCTCTAACTGCAGCCGGTCCCCGTGAGAAAGAGCCATTGATTTGCTTCAGAAGGTTCGCCAGCCGTCGGATTCAACTTTATTCCGTGGTGCCGCATGCAGAAAAATCCCACTCTACGAAAGTTAAAGAATATGGTGAATTACCTTAGCAAAGGATTTCTATATATTTCCCTACATCAGCCTGATGTGTTACCTTCCAGAAATTTCTATGAGTCCTGTAGTTTTTGTGACTGACTATTTAGGTATTCTGAGCATAAAAATGTTGCTCAGGGGTAAAACAGCCAAATTTTTTATTATCGTTATAAGATTTTGTTATAAATTATTGTGAGCATCCTATTAAGTAAATACATTTTTTATATGATCATTGACCTCCCTCTTAGTAAGGTTCACTAACCTTCCTAAGTCGAATGGTTCAGTAACCTTGCTTGGTTCTTGAACAAGACAATTAAAATTGTGGCATAGTGAAAACAAGTTTTGGGGGAGTATTATTTTCGTTTTCCTTTTTAAAATCGTCCAAAATAATTCCAGTTGTATTTAGTTTGAGAGAATTCCAAAGCACGTGAAATGTTTGCAACCGCTGATGACCTTGTCATTTACGAATTCACATGGATGATGATGCTATGTACCACGTTCGCTCAAGATGTCTGTAAAGTAAATCTCGAGTCATTAGTTGTTTCAGTTCGTCCAACGTGTTATGCATACTTCATTCTTCCAGTTCAGTTTTAAACTGGGTTCCAGTTCCTTTTTCTTCCTTGCCAATGCTTCAAGCAAAGTACTTCTGAACAAAAAAAAAACGTCGGTACCAGAATTTTAGACACTGAACTATGGTGTGGTCACATTGGCTGCAAGCAGGGCCTAATCTAAGGGGACGGAGGAGCTTTCGGAATGCTAGTGAGGGTGATGGAGACGAAAAATGTTAAATTGTTAATATTTTATTCATTATTCAAGGTAATTTTTAAATGCCACTAAAATGGAGGTGAAAAGCGTTATACTCCAAAGAACCTTTTGCCTCCCACACTCTTAATTTTTTTTGCTCTGGGGCTGGCTCTGCAAGGCACTTGTCGTACTGGACGGCAAGACGATCAATTTAGCTACTTTCAGATTGTCTACTTCTAGATGAGCAGAACAGTGGTCGATTATCAGAGCTACTTTTTACTTTTCGCTTGAAAAGCTTTTATCAAGAGCCGTCATCTAATCAATAAAAACGTTTGATGTCATCCAGGTTTTTGTCTAGCGGAAACTTTTTTTAACATTTTCAAAGCAGCGTGGATTTAAATACTTGCCGATAACAAGAATGGGCAGCTTTCCAGATTCATCCATATTGCAAGATACCAATGACGTGAAACGTTGCGTTCCCCAATTTTTTGTCACCAGACAATGTTTTTCTTTAAAAGTCGGTGTTTTGTCTGGATGGCGACGATAAAAATTTCTGTTTCATCAGCGTTGTCACGCGTATCACTTTCTCCACGATTTTTTTAACAGAGCAGGCAAAGTTGAGTCCTTTCGGATGTCATATTCCCTAAAACTTTATTTTTTTTCAAATAATATTAAATACACAGCGTTACGTGTTAACCTAGAAGTCAATGAACAGTTTGTCGATGCGTGGGACTCGAGTCCACTCTCTCCAGATTCAGGCGAGAGTTGTATAACCACTAAACTAACACAGGATCCGTCATTTTTCCACTAATGTGACTTATATTTATTATTTATTCCCTATCCTCTCGCGCATTGTGATATATGTGTTCGGAGAATGCAACTTCTGTTACCTATATTACTCAGAATGAGATGCAAATAAGAAAGTCATTAATACTAAACCGTTATTAATGAAATTAGGAATTGCTTCTCCCCATCGTGATGGCGACATGAGCGACTAGTTGGAGAAGATTTATAAGTCATATTAGGGAATAAATGACGCACAGGTGTTACTTTAGTGGTTAGAACACTCTGACATATATCTGAAGAGACTTCGGTTCGAGTCCCCACATCGACAAAGTTTAATTTTTTCTCAAAACTATTTATTGATTAGTTTTGCCAGAAATTTCCATGAAATTTATCCTTTCTTTTCCTTAAATATTTTTACCCATAACTGGGTTAGATTTGAGGCCAATTTCCATCTCCTTAGGCCAGACGTCAACATTTTCCGTAGAAACAGGACCTGCAATTGTAGCATTTTGTCCCTTGGCCTGCTTAAATCAGATGAGCAGTAAACGCTTCCTTTCAGATTCGAATTTGCTCCAAAACTTAAGATAAAATTATTTTTCCCGATTTTAAAAAATTGATGATAACGTGAAATTTTGAATTTGAAATGTATTGCAATTTTAGATTATTTTCCTGAGTTAGCTGTTTCTCATAATTACACCTGTACGTTAAATGGCAATTCATTTTAACGGGCAAGGGATGTCTCAGTCGATAGCGCACCAGGCTCATAATCTGTAGTTTCCAGATTAGAGGTACGGGCGGGGCGGCTCAGTCGGTAGCGCGCCATGCTCGTAACCTGTAGTTCCCAGGTTCGAGTCCCAGCTGGATCAGTTTTTGTTCAGATGTTGAGTTTTTTCTCCGCAAAATTCCCCGCCCTGCCCACGGTCAGTAGGGGACACAGCTTGGAAAGGACACTGTCGGATGGGACGTTAAGCCGTGGCCCCGTGTGTGGGAGAGCCATACCCTGTGCACGTTAAAGAACACGCTGGATGGCCTTGACGGGAGGCTACCATCTGTCTCCCAACAGCTGTTCCAGTAGGTCCCCTCCCCCAACCTTCTCTGAGCCTTCGGGGTCAATGTGACCTGGCCATTTAGCCCATGGTGTGCAAAAAAGTGCCGCTCAGAGGTAAAACAACCCAACTCAACAACCCAGATTAGAGGCAGGTTGAAATATGGTCCCCACCTGGGCCATATTTGAGATTTATCTCCCTAAAAATTCCCCACCCTCGGTCAGTAGGGGACACCAATGGGTAGGAAAGGCTGCTATCCACCAGATGGAAGGTTAAGCCATGGCTTCGTGTCTGGGAGAACAGTACCCTATGCAAGTTAAAAACATGCTGGATGGCCTTGACGGTAAGCTTCCAGCTGTCTCCTAATAGCTGTCCAGTGTTATTGATGTAACCTACGTAAGAGGTAAAATTATCTTATAAAATAGGAGAACTATTCACATACGCATTAAGGAACTACATACGATTTCGAAAGAATTGTGCATAGATAATAATAATGAAATCGTAGTACATTAGAACAACACCATCGTTTAACCCAATAATATAAATTATACCTCTATCACCCCAGAGATTTAAATCAGGTCAATCTAAAAATGCTATGATAGTCACTGGATCACTTCACAAACAGAAGAATTTAATCATATACAGAACATACGCGTGCTCTGGACAAAGTCTAACTCCCCAAGCCTATGTCACCTTTTACTCCTCTGAATAGTATCTCTTCGAAACCTTTTGAGCCTTAAATTCCACAATTCCGACAATGGAGCTTGCACCATTGCATCAGCAACGCTGCAAATAAGAATTTTATTCATTCTTTCAGTAATGACCAAGTCGTAGCAATATAGAGTCCCTCGTTAAACATGCACAATTGCTCCAAAATTTCTGCTCGTAGGCGAAAACTCGTAAAAGCGACACTGAATTATCATTAAAGCAAATGTAAACGTTTCAGTTTCTTCTCATGTGCTCGTAACTGGACATAAACTGGTTTATTCCAGGTACTTCTCTGTCTAATTTTTATAGTTTCGTATTATAAATTACTAAACATACAGTACGATTCCAGTTTATTAGGTACACCTAACTAATAGCATGTTGCGTCATTTTTGGCCTTCAGAACAGCCAGAATTCTTTGGGGCATGGAACTTACAAGATGCTGAATGCGCTGTGCAGGAATGTTGTACCATGTGGAAATGATTGTGTCATGCAATTGCTGGAAATTGGGCGGCAGCACAGTCTCGCTGCGTAAAGCCCTTAACACATCATTCCAAATATGTTCGATAGGGTTTAAATCTGGGAAATGAGTAGGCCAGTGAAGCAAAAAAACATGTCAGCATGTTTCTTGAACCATTCGGTGACGATATGTGCTTTGTGAATAGGTGAAGTATCATGCTGAACGTGTCGATCCAAGTGAGGATAAACTGTAGCCATGAAAGGATGAACTTGGTCAGTAATGATGCTCAAATACTCCGTGACTTTCACATGTTCTTCGATGGGTATCAGGGGACCTAATGTGTGCCAGGAAAACATTCCACGCATTATCACACCGCCACCACCGGCCTTATCTGTTTCACTAGACAATATAGCTCCGTGGCCTCATGTTGCTTGCCCAAATTTCGATCCTTCCATCTGCATTATGCAAAAGGAACCTTGATTCGTCCAACCAAGCTACATTTTTTAGTCCATAAATGATTCAGTGTTAATGCTCCTATGTCCACTGGATAGTACTTTCGTGTTTTTCGCTGACAACATCGTCACTAGGCATGGTCTGCAGCTGTTGTAGCCCATTCGTGACAAGGTCTGATACATGGCGTATTTCTGCACACATGGTGTGCATCATCTTCTGCACACCAATGTTTAATTCTGCTGTGATTTGCCTGATGGTGACCCCGTCTGTTCGCTTGCATGATTTTCGCCAGTCTCCTTTGACCCCCTCTGATCTACAAGCTGTTTTCATCCACAGGATCTCAGATCACCGGTATTTCTTTTTGCTTTTATTACCATTCTCGGTAAATCCTTGAAACTGTTGGACATAAGAGGCACAGGAGGACAGCCATTTGGCAGATTCTGGAACTGGCACGCCTAGCACCAACTATCATGCCACGTTCAAAGTCGCTCAGGTCACTCGTTTTTCCCATTCTGATCCTCAATACAACTATAACTGATTCTCGAAGAGCTGGTTTGTCTGATTTACACCGCACACCGGGTTATGTAACGTATTACGTGTTGGAATGATCCATTTTTTGACGAGAGGTGGTGTACCTAATAAACTGGCATCTCAGTGTTTGTTACAATAAGTATAATTTTCCAAGACCTTTTTTTTCATTAAATTTGTTTAAATTTATTATTATGTTAAATAATACATTTTCTCGGTTAGTTAATAAATATTTTTTGTAAAAATTCAGAAAGTGGGCCTAGATTGTATACTTTTGGTGGTGATGGTTAGAGCCCTGAGTAAATGCGCAGGGCTCTAACCATCACAAATACTTGGAGTTCCCCAAGATTTTACAGATACTTGGGGTTCCCCCCAAGTATCTGTAAAACTAGACGGCTAATACACGCGGAATCTGATTGGACCTTGTGGATGCGGGTGTGAATGAAGATGAAACTTTTGCTATCCGCCCAGTTCTCTAGTGATGGTAACTGGCAGTTTTTGATTGCTCATTGCTTGGTATGGATCTTCCGCGTCTTCGCTCAAGATACATCAGTTTCCAAATCTTTAGTGAAACTTTCTGTTGTAAAAGGAGAAGATCAAAATTTTTTTTCTAAAGAGAGAAATTTTTCAAGTGTGGTTTGGTTGGGAGCCTGTTTTTCATTCTGTAAAACTCACGGTATCGACAAGGGCAGCATTTGAAAGCAAAACTTCTTTCACTCTTTGGATCATTTTCGTCCAAATTTATTATTGCCACTTCGTAGCAATTTTTCAACACTTGCGAAAGAATTTGATTTTAATGATGCGCTAAACGTCATGCTGAAGCAAAACAGTGTGAGAGAAACTTGCATTATTAGAGTGTTATTTTTATTATTATGTACGCAGTCATTTGGCAGTAACCTAGCAAAGCTGATGGCGAAGCAAAGCAATACCATAAGGATATCTATTAAGTTAGAACACGAAATATACGTCGAAATTTAGGTATTTGATAAGGGGGCCCAATACTTTAAGAAACTCATTGAATGCAATCATCACGAAAACACGAATATATGATACTGCAAACGGTTTTCCGAAATCTCTACTCATTGCAATTAAATATTAAACTAACTTTGGACGAGCATCAAAAGAGGCGGCAAAAAGTAAATTCGATTGCATGATAACAGATCCTTACACATTAAATTAGACAAAATGAAATAGGAAAACAAAACAGTCGTTTTAGAGCTAAAAAAGGAATTATTTGGGAGATTTTTCTTGTTAAAGATCCTTCATCCCCCCCCTAAAACAGATCGCAAAGCATATTCCAAAATCCGTTAATATCTTAAAACCTAACTTCTTAAGAGAGCACCATAAATCCCTCTTATCCTCTTCAGACGCACTCCCGGAGGACTAAAAGTTCTAACGTAAGCTTCTTAACTAGGTATGATTGAATTTCCTGTAGGGAACTTTTATCTTTTTTTTTCAAATGAAACAAAAAATACATCTCTTATGAGCAAACCATCAGTTGCATCAGCACTATTCGACTGAAAGTTTTAGCAAACTATGCATGTGTAAGCAAAAGGATAGTTGTTGTGTTTATCTTGTTCTATCTCTGAGCGGCACTTCTTTTGAACGCAATCGCATAATTGGCCAGGTAGCAAAGCACCGAAGAGCTCAGATAAGGTGGGAGGAAAGGAATTCACTGTTAGGAGGCAGATGGATGCCTCCCATTAAAACCATTCAAAGTGTTCTTAAACATGCCCACTTTTTTCACTAGAAGTCACGGTTTAACGTCCCATCCGACGGACGGCGACCTTACAACCGTACCAGTGCCCCTTTTCTCACCAAGGTAGAATGGGAGTTAGTAGAGAAAAATCTCATTGCTGACATATTTGGGGCTCGAAACTGAGAACTACATATTACGAGTCTTCGTGCTACCGAACTGAACCTACCCAGGCCCAGTTAAACAAATTGTGTTTCATAACCACTACGACGAGTTAAGAGTTGATTTTTCCTAGTTTATTTCAACTCTTGCAAAATCACTAAGAAACCAAAACTATATGTTATACGAAAAATCAAGAAGATTAACATATTACATCTGGCGGATATATTACAGAATGCTTGATTTCAAAGAGAAAATGAAGGTTGTCATTATCCGACGTATTGTATCTTTTGGACGATAAAAATTCGATATAATGGTTAATTCAGAAAATGCAAATAGAAATATTTCTTTGGTACATATTCAATCTAAGAAGAATTTCTCATTTAGCTCTAGAAAAAATGTGTTTTCACACACACACATTAGGAATTAGGGAGAAATCGTTGTTGTCAATTTAAACCTCTAGATTCCCTAATCTAGAGATTTCTCAACGTGGGGTACGCGGTAAACATTTTGGAGTACGCCGTGAAAGCTCAAAAGTCGCTAGATCTGGTAACAAAGTCTCTACGTTGGCAACACTGCTACTGAGTACACAACACTGCTACTGGTTTTTCATCTTTAACTACTTTAAAAAATAAATATAGGAACAGGCTGGAAGTTGAAGACGACTTGCGACTCTGCCTTAGCAAGATAAACCCAAACATTGATGAACTGTGCAAGTGTAAACAAGCGCAACCATTTCACTGATTATCCAGCAAAATGTTAATAATTTTATAAGTATTGTTAAATTGTTTGTCATTTTTTTGTGTTTATCGATATGTGTAATTTATGAATACAAAATTTGATGTGCGTATATATATATATTTTACTTTATTCCCATTGTTATGCTATAACTATAGTTTTATCTATCTGTACAAGGGGTACGCCAGTTACATACACATTTCCAGGGGTTACGTGAAGCATAAAAGGTTGAGAACCACTGATCTATACAAGGAGTACGCCAGTGACATACACATTTCCAGGGGGTACGTGAAGCGTAATAGGTTGAGAACAACTGATCTAGATCACCACACTCTGTCACACACATTTTCACATTTTTAGCATGAATAGAACGCTTAAAATATTTTCTTAATATTCTAGCTTTTTTTTTTAATTTAGCGTTCTCAAACGGTGGAAATTTAAATATTTCGGAGATTCCGAAGGTGAAAAAAATCTAGTATTTCCATAGTATCTATCCAACAAACTTCTTCTTTATCTCTAAAAACAAAAAGTTGAATGTGTAGAGACTAACTGTATTTTTATTACCTTTATTTGAACGAGCTGAAGAACGTGATTAAAAATAACACACGTGGATAACGGTGATGAATTTGTTTGTGCATTTCTATCAATAATTAGTCACATGGTTATATCTGTGCAGTGATTCTAACTCTTAGCCCTGTATGCATGACGAACCCGTAAAAAGCTTCTTAAGTGGTCCTGATATAGAACTACTTCCCTGCAATGGATTCTTACATATCAGATGGTTACAGGTTCGCAGAGTGTGATTTTTAAGTGAAAATTCTGCTTTCTTGCAACTGGACTTTACATTTACAAACTTAAACAAAATCGATTTCTCGACTCAGAATCCATCCAACATATTACATATTATAAGTCAAGTCCAGTTGAAATAGGGGCGGAGTGGCTCAGTCGGTAGCACGCCAGGCTCGTAATCTGCAGTTCCCAGATTCGAGTCCCACCTAAGTCAGCGTTCAGATTTAAATCCGCAAAACTCTCCGCCTTGTACACGTCAGTAGAGGACACCGATGGTCCTTGGAAAGGGCGCCGTCCCTCGGATGTGACGTTAAGCCATGGTCCCGTATGAGGGAGAGCCACACCCTGCGCACGTTAAAGAACACGCTGGATGGCCTTGACATTATACTACCATCTGTCTCCCAACAGCTGTTCCAGTGAGTCAACTCTCAACCTTCTGTGAGCCGGGTTCTTCTGACCTGGCCATTTAGCCCATGGTCTGTAAAAAAGTACCGCTCAGAGGTAAAACAACCCAACCCAGTTTAAATACATGTCCACTCAAATGCATTCAACTGTTCTTGGTTCTACGTACAAAAGATTTTCTTATTTAACTTTGCTTGCGCAGAATTCTTGGTATGATCTGATCTGAACAATTCTGACAACAGATGAAGTAAGGATATGTCAAAGGTCACTTAGAAAAGAATTAAAAGCCACATAATTCCGTGTTATTGATGAGAAATTCTACGTTAACACTTCACAATCAATTGCTTCTTAAAAAAAACGCTATTTTCAGTTTGCAAGAGTTATCTTTCCTCTAGGTGGTACATAAGCCCAAGACGAAGAATTACTTTTGCCTTAAGCTATTAATATACAGCCGTCCGGTGGCCGGGTGGTTAGGGCGCTTGGCTACTAATCTAAGGGACCTGGGTTCGAACCCCGGGGAAAGCATGGATGGATGGGTATTTGTGCAGCTTTTCTGCTGAGGTTCTGCCATCCTCTGAGATCTTCTACGGCATATAAACTGTCAGGACTGTATGACAAACAGCTGCTTGAGGGAGTAATTTAAAAAAAATAATATATACTTCTCCCGGATAAATATGAATTTGGTATCATTAACGTGTTTCTCTAAGTGACATTTCCTTTAATACTCGATGCCCGAAAATTTTGACGGAGCCCTTGTCAGGTGCATATTTTATAACCGAATTTAAACAAGAACATTTATATCAACCTCTAACGAAGACAACCAACACACAGATATTAAGATCAACTGACATTTAGAGAGAGACAGAGTGATGAATAATTCGTATCCGCGCTAAGTTAAATGTGTTTCTAATGCTTAATAATATCGTAGATTCTTTGCATGATTAACGTTTCTGAGCAATCAACGTAAATTTCAGAATTAGCCTTTTTTTTTCTTCTGCAGCGATTTTTCTGTTCCTATCGTTTTAAGGTCATCGAAAAAGTGTTATTGGAAGATAAAACTGGATAAAACATGTCTCCTCAAGGAATGTTCGTTTTCTAACAGAAGAATGTTTTTCATTTTCCGAATTTTATATCTTATGAGAGTGGGAATTCGAACCAATGCACGATGGAGAAAATACAAAGAGTAATAATTAAATAGTGCCTTTACAACATAAGCACGTCTCATTTATCTCTTAGAAATGGAAGCTGCATTTTCCCATCTTTCTCCACTGTTAGGATTAAAATTTTTGTTGTCAATGTAAACCCCTTGACTATCATGCTCTGTTATAAAACTTTCAAGTTTCTTGTATAAATTTATTGTTGCACTATTCCATTAAATTTTACCACTTTCTTAATCTAGTGCAGTCTAATAATGGCGATTGAAGTTACTATAGGATTCGAAGAATATTATTTTCATATCGTATATTTTATTAGTACAACAAAACTGAAACAGAATTTTTAATTTATCTCTTAGAACATAAAATTTACTTTTCCCATCGTAATGATGCAAATAGTTATTGCCAGTATAAACTTCTTGATCATCATATTCCATCACCAAAATTTCGAATTTCTAATATTATGAGATCATTAGTAATATTTCTTAAACTTTTCCCATTTTAAAACTTTTTCTATCGTTAGAGGACATTATTAAAACTATTGGGAGGAGTCAGAAAATATGAATCCCGATATTTAATCTACCTTTCCAACAAGAAAAGTATTTTTAATTTATCTCTTAAAACGAAATATTTGAACGTCTACAGAGAGACCGGCTGATGAAAATGTGAAAACGATAGCTCCTTTTTAAACGAACTAAAAAAAATGAAAAACCTATGCCAGAATTGACCCAAAAGGGTGATATTAAATTCTGCTGCGCTTCATATATCTTTGAGAACTAACCTTCTTTGTAATGAAACAGCTGTTGCTTCGGCAAAAGAACAACGTTAAATATATGATAAAGTTGATCATCCATTAAATGGGCTGCGCTTCAATGATTCCGTTAAATGAACTAGAAAACTAATCCTTACTTTTCGGAATTTTTGTGGTGGTTCAGCAGCCTGCTCCTTCTGTAAATGACGGAAACAGGACTTGTTGACAGATACTGAGAGAACGGTCTGGCTCAGTGTTATGAAGATCACATGGCATTTTCCTGCAGAGTAAGTATAAAATAACTGCGTTCATCTCTAAAAAAAGTTGTGGTGAAACCTCAAAAATAAAAAATAACTCAGACTTTTGCAAACCTATTGGTCAATTTTGATCACTACGAAAGTGGGCTTTTCTTTGATGTCAAATAAAGAATTAATTTTCAAATATTAAAACCAACTCATTCATTTAGTGATTAGGGTAGGAATAAGCAACTTACCTTCACTGATTCAATACTATCTCACTAGTGACGCAATGTTAATTTAAAAATTAATTCGATGACAGTCAGACCCGTATCTAGGAAACACAATAAAAGTGGGGGGAATGCGAGTGAAGTGAAACGGGATGTACCAGAAAGTCGTTCCAGCAACTCTTTCATTCTTTTCTTTAAGAAGTTATTCTCGTTAAATAGCTTTAAAAATGAATTTTCAACATTTGAATAATATAAGACTTTACTATTATTTTTCTCCTATGCTCTGACTCTTTAAATTCTCTTAAGGAAGAGGACTCCCCACACCCTCATTAGATTTGGTCTCGATGATTATTAATATGATAGATTTTTTATAAATTCACAGTTATCAACAAAGTAGCAACGAAAATTATTTTAGCCAAATTCATGCTACAATCCTTAAATCTACTATAGAATACCATATACACCACCACCACCACCACCACCACCACCACCACCACCATCATCATCATCATCATCATCATCATCATCATCGTCGTCGTCGTCGTCGTCATCGTCATCATCAAGCAGCCATGGGCTACGGAGGTTCAACGAGATCGTGCAATTTAGTTCTCCAAGCAAGTCTGTCCTGAGCTACATCTGCTGCATCTGGCCACTGAACACCAATTCAAATAAGGTCCTGTTTGACAATGTCTGTCCACCGCATCCTAGGTCTTCCCCCTTTCTGAAGGCTTTAGGCACACTGTTCATAACCCTATTCGCCAATCTATAATTATCCATACGGGCAACATGGCCAAACCAACGGAGTCTCTCTCTGCACAATATGCTGCTTAAAGGAGGTTGCAAACTCCTCTGCCTAACCTCATCATTAGTTACAAAGTTGAACCACCTAATGCCCAAGATACTGCGTAAGCATCTAGAATCAAAAGCATCTAGTTTCCTGTTATCATGTTTACAAAGTGTCCAAGTTTCACTACCATAACTAGCCCCAGAAAGAACCAAACTATTTACAGTCTAATTTTAGTCTTTAGGTATATACGCCTATTTCTCCACATTCTCCATATATTCTGCAGCAATCACTATTCGTCTATTAATCTCATGCCACACATCACCAGTATCTGTTACATAGCTCCGAAGATAATTAAACTGTGACACCTGCTCAAGACTGCAACCATTCAGATTAACTGAATCACAGCCTGCCTGACCAATTTACATCACTTTAGTTTTATCTCTGTTTGTAACCAAACCTACTACAAGTCTCATCAACAGATCGAATGAAAGAGTTCATCTCATCATCATTTTCCAAAAGGGCTAAATCATCAGCATAATCTAAATCAGAAATTTTTATATCTCTAGATCATTTAAGGCCAAAACCTTTCCTTTGCAGTGAATTTCGCATAACGTAATCAATAACCAAGATAAAGAGAAAAGGAGACAAAGTGCACCCTTGTCGAACACCAGAAGTAATGCTAAACCAATTACTACAAGCCTTACCAACGCTCACAAAAGACTCAGTGTTATTATAGAGAGCTTTCATTATGTTAACTAACTTGTCAGGTATACTATATGATCTCACAATCAACCACAAATTATGACGATCATCATCATCATCATCATCCTCAAGCAGCCATGGGTTACGGAGGTCCAACCAGACCGGGCAATTTAGTTCTCCAAGCAAGTCTATCCTGAGCTACATCTACTGCATCTGGCCATTGCACACCAATTCTAACAAGGTCTTGTTTGACATTGTCTGCCCACCGCATCCTAGGTCTCCCCCTCCTTCTGAGGCCTCTAGGCACACTGTTCATAACCCTATTCGCCAATCTATAATTATCCATACAGGCAACATAGCCAACCCAGCGGAGTCCCTCTCTGCACATTATGCTACTTAAAGGAGGTTGCAGACTCCTTTGCCTAACCTCATCATTAGTTACAAAGTTAAACCATCAAATACCCAAGATACTACGTAAGCATCTAGAATCAAAAGCATCTAGTTTCCTGTTATCTTGTTTACAATGTGTTCACGTTTCACTACCATAACTAACCCTAGAAAGAGCCAAACTATTATACAGCCTAATTTTAGTCTTTAGGTGTATACGCCTATTTCTCCACAATCTCCATAGATACTTAAAAGTCCCGGCAGCAATCCCTATTCGTCTGTTAATCTCATGCCGCACATCACCATTATCTGTTACTTAGCTCCCGAGATAATTAAACTGTGACACCTGCTCAAGACTGCGACCATTCAGATTAACTGGATCACAACCTGCCTGATCAATTTTCATCACTTTAGTTTTCTCTCTGTTTATAACCAAACCTACACTACTACCAGTCTCGTCAACAGCTCGAATGAAAGAGTTCATCTCATCAACGTCATTTGCCAAAAAGGGCTAAATCATCAGCATAATCTAAATCAGAAATTTTCGTATCTCCAGTCCATATAAGGCATCTTTCCCTTGAAGTGAATTTCGCATAACATAATCAATAACCAAGTAAAGAGAAAAGGAGGCAAAATGCACCCTTGGCGAACACCAGAAGTAATGCTAAACCAATTGCTACAAGCCATACAAACTCTCACAAATGACTTAGTGTTATTATAGAGAGCTTTCATTATGTTAGCTAACTTGTCTGGCATACCATATGATTTCACAATCAACCACAAATTATGACGATCAACAGAGTCGAAAGCCTTTTGAAATCAACAAAGCTAGCAACCAAAGGTTTCTGAAACACTAAACATTTCTCAAGAATCTGCCTAAGTGAAAATATGTGATTCACACGTCCCCTACCACTTCTGAATCCACATTGCTCATCACGCAATTGATTGTCAACCAGATTCTTATTCAATGATTGTGCTTTATTCCATGATTGTGCTTAATTCTATTAAGCACAATCATGGAAAGAACTTTACCTGGAACAGAGAGTAGGCTGATACCCCTATAGTTATCACAAGAACTGCGATCACCATTTTTGAAAATAGGGATAACAATAGCTCTGGTAAAATCCTTAGGAACCATGCCTTTATCATAAAAGATATTCAGAATTTCAGTCATCCAAGTGGTAACCGAAACATTTCCAGCTCTAAGCATTTCTGCAGTAATTTCATCTACCCCTGGGGATTTATGAAGTGTAAGTTTAGAAACAGCCAAAATAACTTCAGATTGCGTTATAGGGCCAACACTAAAGCCACCAATGCATCTATCATCATTGCAAACAATGGGAAAAGAACTAACCGCATTGTTTAGAATATCACTGAAATGCTAAGCCCACCTAGCCATGACAGAATCCTCACCTGCTATAACCTTACCTTGTTTATCATTCAATCCCTGTATACCTGTCCGTTTTCTACCACACAAAATATTAACTATCTGGTACAGCTCTCTGCTGTTGTGCTGTCTAACTGCTTCCTCGGCTTTGTCAGCCAAACCATCAAGCCAAAGATTCTTATCAGCAGCTAACTGATCTTTTACACGTTTATTAAGTTCTCTGTAATACTTTCTATTAGGACTAGTAGGGTATTGATTAAGGACATTCCTGCAGTTCTTTCTTTCCGAAATAAGCTCAAGTGCCTTATCACTCAGATAATTCTGTCTCTTCTGCTCCTTTTTTCCTAAAAGTGTACTGTTAGTGTCCAAAAAAGCCTGTTTAAAATGGCCCCATTCTTCCTCAACTGCAGTAGTAAGCAAACCATGACTGTCATAATGACTAAGTAACCTATCATGGTAAGCTTTAACTATAACTGTTTTTTTCAGAGCTTCATTATTAAAAGTAAATTTATTAACCATAGCACAACACGTTTTAAATTTAAGTTGCAAGATACCTTTAACAAGGTTAAGGTCAGATCCAATTTCAGCTCTCCTGTATGATCTGGTATTCCTAACAGAACTAGCCCATTTGCTGTTAATTAATATATAATCAATCATATTCTTATGCAGCCCATCGGGTGCAACCCATATGTACTTATGGATGTAGCGGTGTTTGTAATAAGTGTTAGTTATTCTGAATCCATTGAGTTTACTTACCTCTAGGAGACGTTGCCCATTGCAGTTACCAATACCAAAAGGGCCTATTACTTCTCCCCAAAGGTGAGAGTCAGTACCAACTTTGGCATTGAAGTCACCAAGAACAAGGGTAATATCTCCTTTCTTGACAGAATTCAAAATATCCTGAAGTTGTCCATAAAACCTATCCTTCTCATCCTCAACGGCATCATCAGTGGGGGCATAACAGCAGATAACATTCAAGTCTTTAACGCTTGTCTGAAATTTTGCTGTAAGAAACCTTTCATTAATGCACTCATATACTAGAAGAGCATCACTAGCGTGTCTGCTGAGAAGTAGACCCACGCCTTGGTGATGTTTATTGTCGTCCCTCCCTGAAAAGAGAAATTTAAGATTATTTTTAAGAATCTCACCTTTATCTGTCCATCTGGTCTCTTACAAGCCAAGAATGTCTAAATTGTAATCGTAGAAATCTTGTGTGAGGACATCAAGAGAAAAAACTCTGGACAGAGTCCTCACATTCCAACTACCTATGGAGAGAAAATTATTAGTGGGATGTTTAAAGAAACTACGTTTATTGAGAGAGGGAATGCCGACAATATCAAACAGCCCCCTAATCGCAGACATGGGGCAAAGACCCGTTCCCCCACCACTAAAGGCTGAAGCCATCTACACTGGAAGACTTCCTCCAATGTAGGATTTGACGATGCCAATAAAAGCAAAGAGTTCAGGTTCCTGTGATGACCTCTGCTCAGGATTATCCACCAGCTGATAAACATATCCTGTGAATCTATTCACTTGGGGCTGTCAACCCACAAACAAACAGAAAACACAGCGGAAGATTTTCCCTCCACAGAAGCCCACCAGTGCAGCAACATCAGGATCCATAATCAACCTCAGAGCCATAATTCCGTTCAGGTTGGTATATATGGTCAGCACCAGGACCCTGTGTGGTTGACCACTCCTCAGCAGGGTAGAAAAAAGAAGAAATGTAGCCATAGTTTTCCAGATCAGTAGGCCACATTAATCTGGCAGGCCTCCCTTCCTTTCACTTCCACAAGAGAGTATCTCTTTTGAAAGGTACTAACGGTCTGACCACGAGAAGGCGGGGTCGGACATTAAGTGCAAGGCCTGGCCTGTTCTATGCATCACCACAGGGGATTGGTGCATAGCTCTCCTTCCAGTGACTACCTAGCTACCATTTACAGACCTATGACGATCAACAGAGGTCGAAATCCTTTTTGAAATCAACAAAGCTAGCAACCAAAGGTTTCTGAAACTCTAAACATTTCTCAAGAATCTGCCTAAGTGAAAATATCTGATCTACATATCCCCTACCACTTCTGAATCCATATTGCTTATCACGCAATTGCTTGTCAACAAGATTGTTAATTCTATTAAGCACAATTATGCAAAGAACTTATCCTGGGACAGAGAGTCAGCTGACACCCCTATAGTTATCACAAGAACTGCGATCACCTTTTTTGAAAACAGGGATAATAATAGCTGTGATAAAATCCTTAGGAACCATGTCTTTATTATAAAAGATATTCAAAATTTCAGTTATCCAAGTGGTAACAGAAACATTCCCAGCTCTAAGCATTTCCGTAATAATTTCATCTACCCCTGGGGATTTATGAAGTTTAAGTTTAGAACTAGCCAAAATTATTTCAGATTATGTTATAGGGCCAACATTAAAGCCATCAATGCTTCTATCATCATTGCAAACAATGGGAATAGAACTAACCACATTGTTTAGAACATCACTGAAATGCTCAGCCCACCTAGCCATGACAGAATTCTCACCTTCTATAACCTTACCTTGTTTATCCTTCAATCCCTGTATACCTACACGTTTTCTATCATACAAAACATTAACTATCTGGTACAGCTCTCTGCTGTTGTGCTGTCTAACTGCTTCCTCGAGATCATCAAGTCAAAGAGACCATCGAGCCAATGATTCTTATCAGCAGCTAACTGATCTTTAACACGTTTATTAAGTTCTCTGTAATGCTTTCCATTAGGACTAGTAGGGTATTGATTAAGGACATTCCTGCAGTTCTTTCTTTCTGAAATAAGCTCAAGTGGTTTATCACTGAAATAATTCTGTCTTTTCTGCTCCTTTTTCCCTAAAACAGTACTGTTAGTTTCCAAAAAAAAAACTGTTTAAAATGGTCACATTTTTCCTCAAGTTCAGTAGTAAGAAAGCCATGACTGTCATAATGACTAAGTAACCTATCATGGTAAGCTTTAACTATAACTGGTTTTTTCAGAGCTTCATTATATAATGTAAATTTTTTAACCCTAGCGCAACACGTTTTAAATTTAAGTTGCAAGATACCTTTAACAAGGTTAAGGTCAGATCCAATTTCAGCTCCCCTACATGTCCTGGTATTCCTAACAGAACTAGCTCATTTGCTGTTAATTAATATATAATCAATCATATTCTTATGCAGCCCATCAGGTGAAACCCATGTGTACTTATGTATATCGCGGTGTTTGTAATGAGTGTTAGTTATTCTGAATCCATTGAGTTTACTTACCTGTAGGAGACGTTGCCCATTGCCATTGCAGCTACCAATACCAAAAGTGCCTATTACTCCTCCCCAGAGGTCAGAGTCAGTACCAACTTTGGCATTGAAGTTACCAAGAACAAGGGTAATATCTCCTTTCTTGACAGAATTCAAAATATCCTGAAGTTGTTCATAAAACCTATCCTTCTCATCCTCATCGGCATCCTCAGTAGGGGCATAACAGCAGATAACATTCAAGTCTTTAAAACTAGTCTGAAATTTTGCTGTAAGAAACCTTTCATTAATACACCCATATCCTAGAAGAGCATCACTAGCGTCTCTGGTGAGAAGCAGACCCACGCCTTGGTGATGATTATTTTCTTCCCTCCCTGAAAAGAGAAATTTATGATTATTTTAAGAATCTGACCTTTATCTGTCCATCTGGTCTCTTGCAAGCCGAGAATGTTTAAATTATAACGGTGGAATTCTTGTGTGAGGACATCAAGAGAAAAATCTCTGTGCAGAGTCCTGATATTCCAACTACCTATGGAGAGAAAATGGTTAGTGGGATGTTTAAAGAAACTATGTTTATTGAGAGAGGAAATGCCGACAATATCAAACAGCCCCCTAATCGCAGACAAGGGGCAAAAACCCGTTCTCCCCACCACTAAAGGCTGAAGCCATCTACACTGGAAGACTTCCTCCAATGTAAAATTTGACGATGCCAGTAGAGGCAAAGAGTTCAGGTTCCTGCGATGACCTCTGCTCAGGATTATTCACCAGCTGATAAACATATCCTGTGAATCTAGGTTAATGAATTTTGGTGAACACCGAACAGGCTAAGGGTTCAGGCCTTCGTGTAGGGTCGAACTCACGAACATTCGTAAACAATAAATTGAAATCATGTATTTGATAAACAAAATACTGCAATTATCATTTGTATTTGATTTTCCAATTACCACTTGCATTCAAAATCTGCCCTTTTTTCATTGGTAAATTTGTATTCAAGCCATAAGGATGATGTGCACAGTTTGTTCAATATGTAGTTGAAGCAGGATTCTTATTCATATGATATAATCCCATGGATTATCCTGCGACAATGTATACGACTAATTCATAAGAAATATTTGTTATCCACACACTACTGCAAAAACGTGCGTTGTTTACAGCTAGTTGACGACCTGCCTCCTATATAATGCGTTCCCAAACATCTGATAGTCGTCAGATGTCATCAGCATCCTGTGTTAATATTAGCATGGGAGCGACCTGCTATTTGCTCTATGCCTCCTGTAATCCGAAAGCGTCGACACCTGAAACATTGAATATGAAAGTCGCACTCTCTTTGAATCAACACCAATCTTAACACCTTGTTCGTGCACTGTAAACTGTCTATCGATATCCATGAGCGAAACAATGATCCGCTCACTTTCCTCATCATTAGATTCAGTATGCAATTCGTCTTGTCCATTTTCCCATCTATATCCAAAGCACTTCACACATCCAGCTACTTACGATACGTTTTGAAATTGTTGAACCAAGGCAGAATTAAAACAACGAAAGCAAACGCAACGATGCAATACACATTACCATCCAAATTAACATTAAAACATCAAAAAGGTTGTTATCACTTCGTAAATATACCTTAGAACGCTTACGACACACACTAATACTCTTTCGTCAACATAATACGAAGCTGCTGCTTTACAACTGCCTTGTATACTTTATCCTCGGATTCTACGCATCCATACGACTCTTCTGTGAGCATTTACACAGCGGTGCTTCCTCTATCTATTCCACAACACCCACATATTAAATCTCTACTAAGCGACATCCTTTTAGAAAGTTCATTTTGTTCCGAATGAAAGATTTCGTTTTAGATACATTTAACTGAACAGCAAGAGCTAATATTAAGCTTTATGAAGTCTTTAAGATCTTTTAGTTACACAATATTCAGGCAAGCCCTATATTTAAACGAAAATTCTGAAGCGTAATTCTGTCATTTCCCATAAAAATATAGCTACACTATAGTACTGGATAAAACTCGACATGCTTTACAAATTCGGCTCTTTCTACCGACTAAAACACCGCTAGACTAAAACAGGGAACTTCAAAATGTTTCACTGGAAAATTTTACAGGAATGTGATAAATAGCTGACCTTATAATTTATTACCTTTTCTGATCAGATAATAAATTAATAAAAAATCAAAACTAGGAAAATGATATATAACCTCTGCGAACATGGTATGATTATTTTATTTTCATTGTTTAAAATACCCTCTAACAGGAATATTTCCAGCTAATGGATAGTTGTAAAAAAAATGAAACATAATATAATATTTTATTACCACTTATAAAATATAAAATTGTTTTTCATGTATCTCTTAATATTAAAATTGTTTATTTGTCAAACACCCTCTCCCCTTGGGGCTAAGGGAACAAACCATTAATACCAGTGTAAACCTCTTGATCATAACACTCTACCACAAAAAATTCAAATTAATGGAATAAGCAGATCATTTGTAATATCCGTTAAACCTTTTTTGGCATTTTTCAATTTTTTGCGCCGTTAGAGGACGCTATTGAATCTCTTCATTTTGCACCTTCATCTCTTCTAACAATCATCATCATCATCATCATCATCATCATCATCATCATCATCATCATCATCATCATCAAGTAGCTATGGGTTACAGAGGTCCAACCAAACCGCCAATTTAGTTCTCCAAGCATATCTGTCCTGAGCAATACCTGCTGCATCTCTCCACTGCACACCAATTATACAAGGTCCTGTTTGACATTGTCTCCCTCTCTTTCTGAGGCCTTTAGGGACACTGTTCATAACCCTATTCGCTAATCTGTAATTATCCATACGGGCAACATGGCCAAACCAAAGGAGTCTCTCTCTGCACAATATACCGCTCAGAGGAGGTTACCGATTCCTTTGCCTAATCTTTTCATCACTTACATAGTTGAACTACCAAATACTCAAGATACTACGCAAGCATCTAGAATCAAATGCATCAAGTTATCTTGTTTACATTTTCTTCTTTACAAATTATCCTATAATCTTGTTTACCAAGTGTCCAAGTTTCACTACCATAACTAGCCCCAGAAAGAACCAAACTATTTACAGTCTAATTTTAGTCTTTAAGGGTATACGCCTATTTCCCCACACTCTCCACAGATTCCTAAAAGTCCGAGAGGCAATACCTATTTGCCTGTTAATCTCATGCGGCACATCACCAGTGTATGTTACATAACTCCCAAGATATTTAAACTGAAACACTTGCTCAAGGGTGCAACCATTCAGAGCGACTGAAGCACCAACTGCATAACTAATTTTCATCACTTTAGTTTTATCTCTGTTTATCATCAAACCTACTCTATTACCAGTATGATCAAACCTACTCTATTACCAGTATGATCAAACCTACTCTATTACCCTAATGAAAGAATCCATCTCATCAACAGCCCTAAAAAAAGAATCCATCTCTTCAACAGCCCTAATAAAAGAATCCATCTCATCAACATCATTAGCCAACAAAGCCAAATAATCTGCATAACCTAAATGAGAAATTTTAAAATCTCCAGATCATTTAAGGTCAAAACCTTTCCCTTGCAGTGAATTTCGCATAACTTAATCAATAACCAAACTAAAGAAAAAAGAAGACAAAATGCACTCTTGTCGAACACCAGAAGTAATGCTAAACCAATTGCTACAAGCCTTACCAACTCTCACACACGACTCAGTGTTATTATAGAGAGCTTTCATTATGTTATCTAACTTGTCCGGTATGCCATACGATCTCAGAATCAACCACAAATGACAACTGACAGAGTCGAAAGCCTTTTTGAAATCAACAAAGCTAGCAACCAAAGTTTTCTGAAACTATAAACATTTCTCAAGAATCTGCCTAAGAGAAAATATCTGATCCATACATCCCCTACCACTTCTGAATACACATTGCTCATCACGCAATTGACTGTCAACCATATTCTTATTCCATGATTGTGCTTAATTCTATTAAGCACAATCATGGAAAGAATTTTACCTGGAACAGAGAGTAGGCTGATGCCCCTATAGTTATCACAAGAACTGCGATCACCATTTTTGAAAATAGTGATAACAATAGCTCTGGTAAAATCCTTAGGAACCATGCCTTTATCATAAAAGATATTCAAATTTTCAGTCATTCAAGTGGTAATAGAAAGATTCCCAGCCCTAAGCATTGCAGTAGTAATTTCATCTGCCCCTGGGGATTTATGAAGTTTAAGTTTAGAAATACCCAAAATAACTTCAGACTGTGTTTTAGGGCCAACATTAGAGCCACCAGTGCATCTATCATCATTGCAAACAATGGGAATAGAACTAAGCACATTGTTTAGAACATTACTGAAATGCTCAGCCCACCTAGCCATGACAGAATCCTCCCCTTCTATAGACTTACCTTGTTTATCCTTCAATCCCTGTATACCTGTCCGTATTCTACGACACAAAACATTAACTATCTGGTACAGCTCTTTGCTGTTGTGCTGTGCTGTCTAACTGCTTCCTCGGCTTTATCAGCCAAGCCATCAAGCCAAAGATTCTTATCAGCAGTAACTGATCCTTTACACGTTTATTAAGCTCTCTGTAATGCTTTCTATTTGGACTAGTAAGGTAGTGGTTAAGGACATTCCTACAATTCTTCGTTTCTGAAATAAGCTCAAGTGCCTTATCACTTAAATAATTCTGTCTCGTCTGCTCCTTTTTTCCTAAAAGAGTACTGTTAGTTTCCAAAAAAGCCTGTTTAAAATGGTCCCATTTTTCTCAACTTCAGTAGTAAGCAAACCATGACTGTCATAATGACTAAGTAACCTATCATGGTAAGCTTTAGCTATAACTGGGTCTTTCAGAGCTTCAGAATTAAGTTAAATTTTTTAACCTTAGCACAACACTTCTTAAGTTTAAGTTGGAAGACAATTTTAACAAGGTAATGGTCAGATCCAATTTCAGCTCCCCTAAATGACCTGGTATTCCTAACAGAACTAGTCCATTTGCTGTTAATTAATATATAGTCTATCATATTCTTATGCAGCCCATCTGGTGTGACCCTTGTGTATTTATGTATGTCGCAGTATATAAGTACGGTATAGTACACCATGTGATGGAAGTAGGATATATTATACCATATGCGATTATACCCCATGCGATGTATAATATTACACTTGTAATAAGTGTTAGTTATTCTCAAACCATTATGTTTACTTAGCTGTAAGAGACGCTGCCCATTGCCATTGCAGCTACAAATACCAAATGCGCCTATCACCCCTCCCCAAAGATGAGAGTCAGTTCTAACAATGGAAATTCGTAATAATAGGTTATTAAGACATTACCGATTGCAATATTTTATTAATACCCATAAAACACAAAAAACATTTTCAGCTATTTTCAAAAGTTTAATCACCACTCCTGGGAGTGAGGGGAAAAATCATTTCTGCGAATGTAAATCTTGTGACCTTTACACTATACGATCCAAAAATTTCAAATTCCTAGGATAAATATATTTTCAACTATTTGTTTAATGTTTGGCATTTGTCACCATTTTCCCCCATTAGATGGCGCTATGATGGGCTATTGGGAAATTCGAAAAATCCAAACTGCAATATTTCATCAATACCTATCTAGCCCAAAAAGAAGTTTTAATTTATCTCCAAAAACGAATAATTTGAATGTCTACAGACGGATAAACGAACAGAGATGACAAAGTGAAAACATTAGCTTTTTTGAAAACGAAATAATAATGACACCTATTTTTTAAATAATAGCGGAAATTCATTTATATAGAATTATCGTCAATCATAGGTCAAAGCCGTTTTTATCCACAACGTGCTGATTGGATTCCGATGCTTTCCAGCATTTTCTTTACAGCAATCTAACCAACTGTTTTAGAAACTGCTTTAAACTCAGTAGCAGTTGCTTAAAACAAATCGCTTTAAAACTCAATACTATTACTTTAAATTCAATGAGAGTTGCTTAAAACAAATTGCTTTAACTCAGTGCCAGTTGACATCATAAGTAAATGTTAATATCCATTTGTATTCACTCGGGTGGTCCGACAAACTAAGTTCGCAAGGCAGCAGGTTGTACTCCCCTTTGTTATTTATCCCCGTGTGCATTCAAACATATAATTTTCTAAAGAAAAAGGCCTACAGTAATGTAAAGTTATTAGAAGATTTATTAATGAAATTTCTTATTCATAGAAGTAATTCTAGCACTGATTTACGAATCGAAAATTTCGTATTCTCTTTTGCACATTTAACACTTCCAAACGCTAAACGATTTAAATTAGATGAAAATTTGAGTTAGATATTTAAATCTTTGGTTACAGATCTCTTATCGGCCGTGCCTCATTTAACAATAATTCAAATGCCTTGATCTTATGCTCCAATCATTCAACTGTTAGGAACTAATTTAATGACCTCATCTCAAGCTAATGTTGCTTTCATCAATCTGATTTTTTTTTTATTCCTGTTTAGTATGTTTCTTCATTTATCATAAGTATTATCTCTAAATACCAAGCTTCACATTTTTGTCACATTAACATCATAGCTAGAATGAAATGTGACCGTTAATTGACCCGAGGGAAAGATCAAATCTCTAATCTATTACGTTTTCTGTGATCTACTTTTATCTCCAGAACTGCTATTTGATTATTATCTTAGTATGACCACAGATTACGTCTTCCAGAGAGCTAACTCTCATCATCTAAGACATTTACATCATAATAAGAGCAAAATATTACCTCTAGTTGATCTTGAAAATATTATTGGATCTCCAATTTGCTGCATTTGTTTTAGGTCTACGATCACAATTACTCCGATTTCTCGAGTTTCAGTTTCTTAGTGCATTTGCATCAGAGTTGAATTAAAATTAGACCTTTATTTGACCATGAAAAGTTTGCTGGATACTGAATTTCTTATTTGTCCTCCAATCTGCGACGCGGATTAGTTCTGAGTAGGAGTTCAAGGTCCTACCATTTTTAAGGGCTAGAATTGTCTCTCTCACTCGAATTATCTTACGGTTAAGCAGACTTGAGTCCTGACGGGGTCCACGATCTTTGCGAACTGATCTCAGTCGTTCATTACTCACCGAGGGTGGACTTAGAAATCTACCGTCGCTAGGATGGGATATTAAGCTTCGTCTCATGCAAGAGCGTCATACTACTATACTCACTAAATATGTTTCTCTTATGTCTCCTAACATATGTACTGCTTGTCTCCTTTCTTTAAATATCTCTGAGCCCTTGGGACTTAGATGTTAGCTCATTCTCTGCAAAAATTGTCACTCAGAGGTAAATCATCCACCATTTCTGCTTCAAAGACAGAATTATCAATTCTCTTCATTCATAATCAATTCTATACGTGTATGTATTACTACATTTACCACATTCAAAATTTATAAGTCGGAAGTTCATAAATTTTATATATTTATATTTAATACTGAATTATAAAATTTCACCTCACAATTAAAAAGCAAAGAAAATATTTAAATGTAAATATTTTGTGTTGAAATTGATTTCGTTGACACGGTGAAATAGAATATTTAGCACCTACTAAAACTTTTATATTTGTCTTTTTTTGCGATAATTAATACAATATTTGCTATAATTAATAAAAAGAGAGCAATTTACTAAATGAAACAACTGCTAGAAACAGAGGCCTGACAGGGAGCTGTGCGTTTAATATTACATATAAGAAATCTGTGAGGAAAGCGAGATATCATCAGAGAGACAAAACAAGAAATATGCAGAACTTATCAGAATATAATTTTCACTTTGCAATGCAATTTTTGCATTTAGTACACCCCAATGAATATCCATGTGTCGACGCGCAACGCCTGTGTTCATAACTGTTCCGACACTCCTATAAGTAACGAAATATATGAAATTTTGCAACAGAATCTAACAGAGCGTTAGGAAGGAAACATTTCTTACAAAGTAGAACTTCTCTCTCTTGGTATATCCATCTTCCTTTTGTTTGTTTCGAACAGCACGTGTCATTCCTGTGATGTTGACTTAAAGCTATGACGCTATTTTCTTTATGATTAATGGTATGGACCATCGAAAAGCAGAGATTACTCGCGTCTCACATATTATTCTACGTAGATATTACTGGAAGTTGCAAATTAATTCGTTCTCCTGATGAAACTGAAGTATTTTTTCCTCGTAATGTAATTCTCTCGAGTACATTTCCAAGCAGCCCACAACTAACTCAAATCTCCTAGAATAATTTCTAGACGAATATTGTCTTCAGCGTAGAATTTATTCATGAATTCCCTAAACCAAAGACACTTTCACTGTAATTATCTACCTAAGAAAATTATTTCAATAGGAACTAAGAAGGTCCTAATGAGATTTTTTTTCCTTTCTTCATTTAATGTCTCTATGTTTCACTCAAATTGCAAGAACACCACAAAAATATCAATTTGATTTCTTTTTTTTATCTTTCTAACTCGGCAGAGAAAAGTAATCAAAAGGAAATGTTTTTTTTTACAAGCAGACGTGCTCTTGTATGAGAAGACTTTTCTTTACTTCTTCTCAACTAAAGGAGACGAGCTTAATCTGCAAAATTCTCTTCCATTCCATCTCTTCTTCTGCTTTCCGCTCCTTCCCTTCCGCCGTTCTCTAAATTGAATTTAGTGCAACGGGAATGTGGATAGTCCTGGCGGGCACTTGCCACACACTTTCAGCACCTCCCTTTTGCCCTCGGGATGCATAATTGATGAGCAAATCCAAAAATAAAAATAAAAAGTCACTGCTGTGTTATTTGTACATCGAAATATGCTCTAGAATAGAGTAAATTCTATTTTTCATTTCTTCTAATCGTGGCTTCTTCTTTTACATGGATTTTGTTGCTTATCACTAAGCAACTGATTTGCCGTACAAAAACATGCTCATGCGTTCATACCTACGAATAGAGGCAAATTAAATGGCTAAACAACTTTGTTGTAAAAGACTTAGGGTAGGGAAGATAGACTGGGAATAAAGTCTTTTCCAGTAGAGAAGAGAATTTAAGATTTTTTTGCATAAGTATTTTTAGTGGAAAATAGCCTGTTTTTAAACGTTGACGCTTGTTTCAAAAGGGATAAATTCGAACAAATAAGTCTAGGAAAAAGAACTTAAAGCACTTGTTGAGTTTTTTTTCCCCAGTATTATTCTAATTTAGAGCGCATTCCACAAAGAGAATATTACACCTAACAATTTTATTATTTATGAGGAAGTGTTGGAAATCAATACCCGATACCAAGTAAAACATTTCCAGATGTGTTTGGCCCCGTAGCGTCTTATTTACATTAAATTAGAAGCAGTTAATAATGCAATCATCGCAGAAACCAGCGTTCTGTGCAAGAAATGTCCGCAGGATACTGCCAGTTTTTTTATTGTTATTATTTATGGATAGAAAGTGAGAGAGTAAAATACAATAGATTTTGTCTAGAGGGAAGTGTGAAACCATAATTTTGAATTTATGGCTTGTTTTTATTGTTAAATACATAAAAAATATGAAATTTCAATGGGACAAAGAGACCTTTTTCTTACCGCTGGTGACGTACACGCTCCTCGTGCTATGATTCGATTAGAGAACATTGTGGAACAAGTCAGGCACGAAACTAATGATGTTTTGTGTTAGAGCATTCTTAATTCCGTTTATTAAAAGTTAACAATCCATAATGCACTGTTCAAATTAGTATTAAGGAATCAAACTCCACTTTCAGTAAAAAAAATTACTAATTTTAAAAAATTAGCAATCGATATATTTCTAAACACATTGAGTGAAAGAAAATTATTGTTGATATTTTCAACATTCCCATTACGAAGAGTTTCATAAATTGGAATTTCAAACAAACCTTTTTTTTAAATTTAATCTATGTCTCTATCCTTGATATTTTGCATTAAACTAAAACTAGTGGAGAGCTAATCAAAAGATTGTGAGCAAATTATTTTAAAATACCATAATTTGGTAGCTCTAGATTGTCAATAATCTTTTGAATACAAGTTTTCATTAAACCTAATATCTGAACTAGTGGAAGAAACCAAATTCTTAATAGACTTAAGAATTTGATTGATGGACAACGGTGTAATGAACAGTGTGGATTTAAAAGTAGTAGGGGATGTATAGATCAAAATAAATTAAATATAGCCCTATACTGTTTATAATATACATAAACGATATAAAGTTTATTGGATTAAAATGCAAATGAACTTTATTTGCAGATGACACCTCTTTAACATATACTTGTAAGAACTATCCTGATATGTTTTCAGATATAAATTTTGATTTAAAAATAATTTGTAACTGATTTAATAGTAATTTATTAAACATTAATTTAAATAAGAGAAAAGCTATATTCTTCTATTTAAAGAAAATAACTTAATCTCAAGCGTATTAAATAATAATAAATTAAATTTTCATAAATATACTCTCAAGATAATGAAGAATGGAATTTTCCTGAAATACTCATAGTACCATCTGTCAGGTACTTAGGTATTTGGTTTGATACTTGTTTAACATGGAAAGAACATGTAGCATGGCTTAGAAAGAAAATGTTTTATTGCTTAGCTGAGATATATATATATATTATATTCAGTAAAAATATAGTATCACCTAAAATTATCAATATATTATGCTATAAAATAATATTTTTACAATTTAAATTGATGAGCATTAAGCGTGAGTTCAAGTGAAAGTATATCACAATGATAATTCTAAAACAATGTAATTTATTACTAAAGGTGTGGATGAAATTATTTATTCAAACTAAATCCAACCAATGCAAACCATATACGTAAATAAACCGACAATATATATCGAGAATAACCTTACCAAATCTTACAAACAAATTAAATACAATTATATAACAATTGATAAACCCTTCTTACAGAAAAGTTAAGACTAGCTCTGTCTGCTCTACTATGACACATATAAAACCTATCCTCTTTGAAATATCATATTGTGTGGAAACTAAGACTAATTACGATTCCTTTTTGCACTCTTACTGCGCTTCATAATACTTTATTCTTTATTCTTTCTAATCAAGTCGTTCCATGTCGTTGGTGACGTAATTCTCACGCTGTAGCATTCGCCAGCGTTCATGACGCGTTTATTATAAATTCATTGTAGCACGTTCATCTGTCGTAACACTGCATCCTTCTTAGGTCTTGTTCGTAGGTCCCGAATAATTCTGGATTCCGAAGCTTCTTCAGTTCTTCGATGAAACGGGGCCAAACCATCCACATGAACCACTTTGCACTTTGTAGTTGGACATCGATGAATGCGATACCCCACGTCATAAATACTGCTAACTACTGTATACGGACCTTCCCAAGGTTTCTGAAGTTTTGGAGAAAGCCTCTTCTTTCTATGAGGATTGTATAGCCAGACAAGATCTCCTTGATTGAAAACAGTTCCATTTATTTTACTGTCGTATCTTGTTTTGCTTCTGTCACTTGCTAAGTTGATGTTATGTCTAACGGAGTGATGGATTTTTTCTAGTCGCTGTTGTAATTCTTGTACGTATTGTAGAGCGGACACAGGCATTGCTTCGGCCCGACCACATAAAAGGTCAACGGGAAGACGCGATTGTCTTCCAAAAAACATCATGGAAGGTGTCTGTCCAGTTGTCTCATGCACTGCCGTTCTATATGCCAGCAAAAGGAGTGATATGGCGATCCCAGTCACGTTGATAGTCGTTCATAAATAATGCTAGATGCTGTGCAATTGTTCTTTTGAATCTTTCAACCATACCATCCAACTGAGGGTTTTAGGGAGTTGTTCTGGTTTTCTGAATGCCCAATAATTGACAGATACTTTTAAAAACATTGGATTAAAAATCCGTCCTTGGTCAGAGTGTAGCTTTTAAGGTACTCCATACCTACTGATCAAGTTATTATCTATCATCTCTGCCGCTATTGTTGCTTCCTGCTCTTGGATGGGAGAGACATCAGGCCACTTTGTGAAATAATCCATTACCACTAATAAATATCGATTTCCATCATTAGTTCTAGGAAATGGACCCATTACATCAATGGCTATTCTTTCAAAAGGGGCACCAACGTTTTACGTATGCAGCTTACCCCGACTCCTAGTCTTTGGGCTTTTCTTTGCTGCACAGGCTTGACATTGCCTACACCATCTTTCAACGTCTGCCCTACTTTTCAGCCAATGAAATCGTTCCCTGGCTTTGGCTAATGTCTTATTAACATTGAGGTGTCCTCCAGTGGCACTATCATATACATCTTTGATCACTAGTTGCACTCGGGAGCGAGGAATGATTGGAGCGAAGCCAATGTATTCCAGTAGGATTCTCCCATCTTCTGAATAATACATCGTCTTTCATTTTTAAGGAGTCCCACTGTGCCCAGTAACTTTTAGTAGTTGGACTATACCTCGAGATTTGCTCCCAATTAGGTCTTACATCAGATTTTTCAATCAATTCTATTATTGGTTTTATATCATCATCATCTAGTTGGGCCTTTCTGGTTTCAATTGGACTCCAGTTGTTAGGGGTATCATTGTTTGCTTGTGTCAATACTATTTGTTTTATGGGCATTATCTCTTTAGTTCCTAATTTCAATTCTGCATTATACCAATGTTTATAGATGTCAATACATGAGCGTCTGGAAAGAGCATCTTCATTCTTATGCATTTTACCACTTCGATATTTCGATGGAAAAATCGTATTCTTGTAACCGTTGTATCCACCTAGCGATTTGTCCTTCAGGGTTTTTGAAGTTTAATAACCATCTAAGTGCAGCATGATCAGTGCGTATAAGGAATTTCTGGTCATAGAGATAATGATGTAAATGTTCTATTGCTTTTACTATTGCTAACAGTTTTTTGCGTGTTACACAATAATTCCGCTCTGGTTTGGATAAAGTTTTACTAAAGTATGCAATAATTTTCTCTTGTCCGTCTTGTTGAAAGAAAGTACAGCACCAACTCCTGTGTTACTTGCGTCAGTATCTATTGTGAATTGTTTTCGAGTTTGTGGGTACGCTAGCACTGGTGCTCTGGAAAGAGTTTTCTTTAGCTGTTGAAAGGCTACATCACATTCGGTGGTCCACAAGAACCGCTGACCCTCTTCTGTCAGACGATGTAATGGCCTTGCGATGTTAGAGAAACCTTTGACAAATCCTCTATAATAGGTGCAAAGTCCAATAAAACTAGGAAGTTGATGAATATCTTGTGGTGGAGGCCAGCCTCTTACAGCTTCTATCTTACTAGGATCAGTCTTAATCCCTGATGTAGTGATCACATGACCAAGGTAATGAACTTCTTGCTGGAACAATTTACACTTTGTCGGTCCCAATTTTAGCTTGGCTGCCTTAGGTTTTTCAAATACTTGACGAAGATTTTTCAAATGTTCTTCAAAAGTTCTTCCAAGAACTATGATGTCGTCCAAGTAAACCAGGCAGACCTCCCAATACAAACCTTTGAGCACCGACTCCATTAGTCGTTCAAACGTTGCAGGTATGCTGCAAAGTCCAAATGGCATCACTTTAAACTGCCAGTCCATTTCCTGTAGTGAAAGCTGTTTTCTCACGGTCTTCAGGATGTATACCAACTTGCCAATAGCCGCCTTTTAAGTCTAATATCGAAACCATTCTAGCCCAGATAGAGTGTCCAGTCTATCATCAATTCTGGGTAAAGGAAAAGCAGTCTTTCTTTGTTATATCATTCAATCTGCGTTAATCCACAGAAAATTGGGTAGATCCATCCTTTTTTCTTGACAAGAACACTGGTGATGTCCAGGGAGTCTGTGATGATTCTATAATGTCTTGAGCTTCCATGTCCCTTATGATTTGTTCTGTCTCTTCCCGTTTTGCCAATGGAAGTCTTCTTGCTGGTAGATGGAACGGAGGAGAATAACCAGTGTTGATCTTACGTTCTATCAGGTTAGTACGGCAATAATCATTTGATGTAGTAGAAAAAATTTCGGAAAACCCTTTCAGTAGGTTTTCGGCCTTAGCAGCTTGGTCTTCAATTAATATTCTTCTTGTTTCTCTCCATAAGTCAATAAGATGAGATGGGATGTCTGTATGATGTTGGTTTGAGTCAGTAACTTCTATTTTATTTATACTTGTTACTCAAGTAATAGGTTCACATATTGCTAATTCTTCACCCATTTCAATTTTCTGTTGCATTTGTTATAGTTTATTACTCTGATATGAATCTGTTCTTTATCTACACTGACTAAAGTCCTTGCAACCAGGATACCATCAACCAAAGCTCCTTTACCAAGGGCATCAGTAACTGCCAATAGGAAGGCCCCAGACGTCTCCACCGATGTCCACGGGTCCACCGACTAAAATATCAATTTGTGCTGGAATTTCTTTGTCTTCTGTCACTAATACTGTGGTCACACTTGATAAAGAATCAGATGTTTGGCTAAGCAGAGAGATCTTTTCAGTTTTTTAAATGAGTAGGCTTCACTGGGTCTAATCCTGAATCCATGTTTCTTTAGAAAATCAAGGCCTAATATGCATCCATCGTAGATCTCAGCGATGTAAACAGGATGACATACCAGACAGCTACCAACTCTGATGAGGTCTATCTTTCCATGTACTTTAGCACGATTTCCAGTGGCTGTTTGTAGAGTTACATTAGACTCTCTAACATTCCAGTTTGAGTGAGGTAGTATCTTCTTTATTATGTCTGTTCTGAGTAAAGTTACATTTGCACCATTGTCTACTATCATATGGCAAGGCACTCCATTCATGGTTCCATCAGCTATCAATCCATGATCTCCACCATGTGGTGCTGAAACGTGGGCGACTTCCCCTGGGCCAACCAATCAACAGCCAGTCTTTGCCTTTCACGTTGCTTCTGCTTGTTCTGTTGTCTGTTAGACGTGCTTGAACTTTGTACCCATCACTTTTTGCAGTTAGCTCGAATGTGTGCATTCTTACCACAATTCCAACACTGTATGTTTGTAGAAGTCCTTGAAGAGGAACCTTTAATCTCTTTCAAAACGGATAGTATGGCTTTGATTATTTCTGCATTTCACTATTCTTTTCTACAGTTTCTTCTGCATTCACAAATCTCACTGTGTATTTGTTCGCTTGGAAGAAAAGCCTGGAGCACCCGTACTTCATGGCATGTACAGTCGCTCAAAAAAGTATCCGAACGCTATGGTTGATTACAGAATTCAGAAAAAATATCTGGCAACGATTTTTTTAGAAATTAGTGATCTGACAACCTTCGTTTCACGTGACACGAAGGTTGCCAGGCCACTAATTTCTAAAAAAATCGTTGCCAGATATTTTTCTGAATTCTGTAATCAACCATAGCGTTCGGATACTTTTTTGAGCGACTGTACCACAGCTGACTTTAAGGTTTCACCTTCCAACATCCTCAGAGATTGTTGTCTCAGAGTCAGTAATAGCATCAATAAATTGCAATTGAGTTAAGTTATCTCGAATTTCTGGTGAACAGTTACTATAACCCAATCTAGCTAGGTGCTCAATATCGCTGGCTAGTTCTTGCACAGTCTCACCACTCTTCTGCATACGATATTTAAATTGAGTCATATAATATATTTTTGAATAACTATAGCCAAACCTGAGTTGTAATGCAGAAACCATACTTTTATAATCAAATCGTTTTTCTTCTGGAACAGAGTGCAAAACTTCTGCAGCAGAATTTCTTAAGGAAGCTGCAAGAAAACTGGCCTTCTGAAATTCATTCCACTCATTAGCTCTAGCGATACTTCTAACTGTATTTTGAATACTGTCTAAGATGATTGACCATCATATGTGGAAGGTTTAGTTGTATTTATAGCGATATGTGTAAAAACATTGTCACTAGAAATACTATTCGTACAAGAAGAAGGCAACATTTCATTTTTTTTTAAATCTTAAACTGTCGTTCACAATCAGTTTTAACAGTAACAAGTTTGGTGTTAAAATCACAAGTAATTTCGTTTATTTTACACTTTACACTATCTATATCATTTTTATACCGCCAATTTCAACCTTTAAACCATCACACTGACTGTTCAGTTCGGTCTTAAAGTCTTTATATTTAAATGTCTTAATGTCAGTTATTACACGTCTGTGAGCTGCCATTTCAGCTCTCAACTCACTATTTTGTGTAGTTATTTCGGTTTTCAAGTCATCTGTTTGAGAGACTATCTCAGCTCTCATATCACCAATTTCACCTCTTATATCAGTCATCAGTTTTACTAACTTCTAGTTAATCAGTTCAAGTCTTATCAGTTCAACCATACTTCAGTCTTATCAGTTCAACCATACTTCTAGTTAAAGGAATTAAAAATAATAATTCCGCTCCTGACGACAAATGTTACAATTTAAATGGATGAGCAATGAGCGTGAGTTCAAGTGAATAGTATATCACAATGATAATTCTAAAACAATGTAATTTATTACAAAGGTGTGGATGAAATCATTTATTCAAACTAAATTCACCCAATGCAAATCATATATGTAAATAAACCTGCAATATGTATCGAGAATAACCTAATCTTACAAACAAATCAAATACAACTATATAACAATTGATAAACCCTTTTTCCAGAAAAGTTAAGACCAGCTCTGTCTGCTCGACTACTAACATAATACCTCTTCATTTTTGTGGCCATGTCTCTTGTATAACTTTCACTTTAGCGTAAACAATCCTTCGTCTTTTCTTTACTAATTTTACACTAATCAATTCTTTTTTAACCTCCCGCGCACTCACTACATAAAAAAAAATATAAATGCATAAAACATATCTTCTTTGAAATATCATATTGTGTGAAAACTAAGACTAATTACGATTCCTTTTTGCACTCTTACTGCGCTTCATAATACAACTTTATTCTTTATTCTTTCGAATCAAGTCGTTCCATGTCGTTGGTGACGTAATTCTCACGCTGTAGCATGCACGAGCGTTCATGACGCGTTTATCATAAATTCATTGTAGCACGTTCATCTGTCGTAACAATATGTTCATTATTATCCAATGGAATAAAATCGTAGAGAGGTATGTATAATAATAACTTTAAACAACTATTTATTCTTCAGAAACGAATTATTCGTTTAATAACCAATAGTTCATATATTCAACATACAATACCATTATTTTGACATATGCAAATTTTACCATTAAGACACGATTCCTTTTTCGAAATTGTCAAATATTTTTATTTTAGAAATGAAACAATTCTTGCTTCCACAAATCAGCATGAGTTAAAGTCAGATGATACAGATTATCAGAATCGTATAAAGATTATCAGAATCGTATAAAGATTAATTACAGATTATCAGAATCGTATAAAGAAATATTTAGACTTTATTATTTATATTTAGCTCTGAAAATTCTCCCCTCTATCCCGATTGAGATCAAAACGATAGAAATTATCATTTTTCTGCAAAAAAATTTAAATTATATATTCTAAACCTTTATAACTTAGATACCTTTTTATATTAGTAAATTTAGTTTATTAGTTTCAATTCTTTTAAATTCTTTCTGTGCAAGTTATTCCTATTTTTTTCTAAATATAATTGCATTTCATGTATTTAATTTTTACAACATATTGTCTACATTTGTAAATATATTAATTTTCGATACTGAAGACTTACGCAAGAATGTACTCTTGTGAGCTTTTCACTATATTTATGTAGTAATTATATATAATTTATGTATATTTATTTATGTATATATATATACGTTGGTAAATATATAATATTGCATCAAAAATATTTTCACTTAGACAGATTCTTGAGAAATATTTAGTTTGTGAAACCTCTGGTTACTAGCTTTATAGATTTCAAATCGTCTTACGACTCTGTCGATCGACATAATTTTGGTTGAGTACTAGATCATATGGAATACCTGACAAATTATTTAGAATAATGAAAGCTTTCTGTAATAACACTGAGTCGTGTTTGAGAGTTGATAAGTCTTGTAGCAGTTGGTTCAGCATTGCTAGTGGAGTTAGACAAGGTGAATTTTGCCTATTTTTCTCTTTAGTTTAGTTAGGTAGAATTGTTTGCAAGTGAAAGTTTTTGGCTTTAGTGGTCTAGAGATTTCAAAATATCTGATTTAGATTATGCAGATGATTTGGTTTTATTGGCTAATGATGTTTACTGGGATGAATTATTTCGTTACGGTTGTTGATGAAACTGATACTAATGATATGTGGCATTAGATAAACAGAACAATATGTATTGCTGCTATAATCGTTAGGGATCTATGGAGATCGTGAAAAAATAGTCATATACACCTAAAGACTAAATTAAGCTGTATAATAGTTTGGTTCTTTCTAAGGCTAATTATGGTAAGGAAACTTGGACCCTTTGTAAGCAGGATAACAAGAAATTTGATGCCTTTGATTCTAGATGCTTGCGCAGTATTTTGGGCATTAGGTAGTTTGACTTTGTAAGTAATGATGACATTAGACGAAGGAGTCATTAACCTCTTTTGAGCAGCATTTTGTACAGAGAGAGACTGCATAGGTTTGGCTGTGTTGGTATGCATAGCTACAGATTGAAAAATAGGATTATGAACAGTGTGCTTAAAAGCTTTAAGAAAAGGGGGAGAACCTAGGATGCGATTATTTAGACATAGGATGCGATGGGCAGACAATGTCAAACAGGACCTTGAGAAAATTGGCCTAGAGTGGCCAAATGCAGCAGCTGTAGCTCAGGAGACATGTTTGGAGAGTAAAATTACACAGTCTGGTAGGACCTCCGTAACCATGGCTGCATGAGGATTTTGTTTGTATGTAATTAATCTAACGTAACGTTTGTAAAAAAATAATCTAATGTATTAAACAGTTAAAAAGAACTTAGCAGTTTAAAATCAGAAAGGAAGTCGAAAAAGCAAAATTCTTGAGACGGTGACTTTAAGAGCATTTAAATGTGTCACATGATTCGAATTTTTAAAGCTATAAAACAGTTGTTCGATTTTATATATTTTATGTATATATATAATAAATATCTCCTCAAGCAGCTGCTTGCCACAGAGGTCTGGCAGGAGCCTTTCAGTTTACACGCCATAGTAGAAGGTCTGAGAGGATGGCGGGACGTCAGCAGTAAAAAGACATCTACATCCATGCCTTACCTGGGTCTCGTATCCAGTCTCTTAGATCAGTAGCCAAGCATGCTATCCACTAAATATTAGAAATAGATCGCTGCCTTCGGCATATCTTGATTTCTAGCCTGTCACTACGACACCTATTTGACCTTAAAAGCAAAACTACATCTGAAAATTTCTCTAATTCTGAGCTCTTACTGCCTGAAAAGCTATATTAACCAGTTTCTATCACTACAGCATTGGTGTATCGAAATTTAAACTTTGACCTCGAAGGACACATCTCATCGAAACTTTCGTATAATTTCGGAGATCTGCGACTCAAAATACTCCCAAAACATCAATTTTTATACCTCTAACACTGGTATAGCTATATTTCACCTTTGATCTCAAATGACCCAGCTCATCCCAAATTTCACATTTATGAGATGTACAACTTAAAATACCCTCAGGAACCAATTCTAAGCTCTCCAGCACTAGTAGATCTAAACTTGACCTATGACTTCGAAGGATCCGAAAATTCGTAACATTTCTGAGATCTGTAACACCCCCAGACACCAATTTTCACGTTTCTAGCACTCGTAGATCAAGGTTTCACCTCTTTGTGACCTCCATTTAATCTTGAAGGACACTTCGGATGTCAATATTCGGATTTTCTCCGAAATCTACTACTCCAATTACCTCTAAATACAAATTTTCAGAGTTCTATTACTTTTGCATCATAGTTAGAATTAGCTTGATCCTCTGTCAGTCAGTCACCCGTCAATCACTCACAATCGTCTATATCAGCGTTTCTCAAAGTGTGCTCCGCGGAGACTTAGAGCACCACGAGCACATATTGAGAAACGCTGACTTATTGAATACTTATTTGTTGCCATTTCGACCGAATGCCATGATTGCAATATCCCCTTACTACAGATCTCTCTATTTCAGTCGCTCAAAAGAATATCCGAACACTATGGTTGATTACAGAATTCAGAAAAAATATCTGGCAACGTTTTTTTAGAAATTAGTGATCTGGCAACCTCGTGAGCACAGGAAGGCTGCCAGATCACTAATTTCTAAAAAAATCGTTGCCAGATAATTTTTTCTGAATTCTGTAATCAACATAGTGTTCGGATATTTTTTTTTTGAGCGACTGCACCTATCTTCCTATTGCTTTTGGCTATGACATTTGTCTGTTAGTCGTTATGGCAGCTTGTGGATTGAAATAAGGCTGTTCTACCATATCTTTCGAACACGATGGAGAAACTTAATGATTTATGTGCCAAATGAAAGCTTGTGACGCGGGGAGTGTCTTAGGCTACAAAAAAAAATTGACTCCCGTGCTTCCTTCTGCCCTAAAAAAGGAAAAATATGAAAACTCTTTGTAAGCTCCAGAACGCGTAGGCCAAAAGTAACAAGCTATACGTCGAATGAAATATACTGACGCCGGGAATGTCGTAGGTTACGAAACATTGACCCTCTGTGCTTTTCCCCCTTAAAAAGGAGGAACAAAGTGAAAATGATTGTTTTTTGCTCCAGAATGCGAGTGCGGAAAGTAACTAGCTATGTGTTCAATGAACGTTTGTGAGGTGGGGAGTATCGTAGACTAGAAAAAATTAAAAAAATTGACTCCTCATGCTTTCTCCCCCCGCTAAGAAAGGGAAAATATGTAACAATTGTTTCGCTATATCTCTAGAACGCGAATGCCGAAAGTAACAAGCTATACGTCAAATGAAAGATTGTAATGCGGGGAATGTCGTAGACTATGAAAAATTGACTCCCCCGTGATTTCTGGACCCCTAAAAAAGGGGACAATGTGATGGGTAGTAATGGTAATGGCAGCTAGAAGCCTGTAAATGGTAGCTAGGCATAAACTGGAAGGAGAGCTGTGTACCAATCCCTAGTGATGATGCACAGAACCGGCCAGGTCTAGCACCTAATGTCCGACCCCGCCTTCTCGTGGTGCAGGCCGTTAGTATCTTTCAAATAGATATTCTCTTTTGGAAGAGAACGGAAGGGGAGGGCTGCCAGTTCAGTATGGCCTACTGATCTGGTCATCTATGGACACTTTTTTTTTTAAATCCCAGCTGGGGAGTGGTCAACTTCACAGGGTCTTGGTGCTGACAATTTATACCTACTAGACTTGATTTGTTTATGGATTTGAGCTTCATTATTGATCCTGGACTTGCTGCACTGTTGGACCTCTGTTGAGGGAGAGTCTGCCGCTGTATTTTCTGTTTGCTTCTGTGTTGCCAGCCCTAAGTGAACAGAGGTATGGGATACCTTATATGAGCTGGTGGATAATCCTAATCAGAGGCCATCGCAGGTACCTGAACCTTACTTAGCTAGTTGGACATTGTGAAGCCTAAACTGGAGTAATGTGTCTCAGGCAGGCCACATGACTCTTGAAAAAGTCCACTTGAAAAGGTGGTGCCTGAAGTTCCTACAAGCATCGGTGACTTCAGCCTTTAGCGGAGGAGGAACAGGTCTTTGCCCCATGCATGCGATCAGAAGGCTGTTTGATATTGTAGGCCCTACCAATCTCAATAAACTAAATTTCTTTAAAAATCCTACTAATCATTTTCTCTCTGCAGGAACGTGGAATGTGAGGACATTACATAGAGATTATTCTCTTGATGTCCTCACACAGGAATTCCAGCGCTATAACCTAGATATTCTAGGCTTGCAAGAGACCAGATGGACAGGTAAAGGTGAAACACTTAAAAATAACTTTAAATTTCTCTTTACAGGGAAGGAGAATGGAAAGCATCACCAAGGCGTGGGTCTGCTGCTCAGCAGACATGCTAGTGATGCTCTTCAAGGATATGAGTGCATTAATGAAAGGTTTCTTACAGCAAAATTTCAGACAAGCTTTAAAGACTTGAATGTTATCTGCTGTTATGCCCCTACTGAGGATGCCGATGAGGATGAGAAGGATAGGTTTTATGAACAACTTCAGGATATTTTGAATTCTGTCAAGAAAGGAGATATTACCCTTGTTATAGGTGACTTCAAAGCTAAAGTTGGTACTGCCTCTGACCTTTGGGGAGGAGTAATAGGCCCTTTTGGTATTGGTAGCTACAGTGACAATGGACAACATCTCCTACAGGTTAGTAAACTCAATGGTTTCAGAAAAACTGACACATATTACAAACACCACGACATACATGAATACACATGGGTTTCACCTGATGGGTTGCATAAGAATATGATTGATTACATATTAATTAACAGCAAATGGGCTAGTTCTGTTAGGAATACCAGGGCATATAGGGGAGCTGAAATTGGATCTACCTTGTTAAAAGTGTCTTGCAACTTAAACTTAAAAAGTGTTGTGCTAAAGTTAAAATATTTACCTTTAATACTGAAGCTCTGAAAGACCCTGTTATAGCTAAAGCTTACCATGATAGGTTACTAAGTCATTATGACAGTCATGGTTTGCTTACTACTGAAGTTGAGGAAAAATGATGCCGTTTTAAACAGGCTTTTTTGGAAACTAACAGTACTCTTTTAGGAAAAAAGGAGCAGAGGAGACAGAATTATTTAAGTGATAAGGCACTTGAGATTATTCCAGAAAGAAGGAACTGCAGGAATGCCCTTAATCAGTACCCTACTAGTCCTAACAGAAAAGATTACAGAGAGCTGAATAAACGTGTAAAGGATCAGTTAGCTACTGATAGGAAATCTTTGTCTTGATGGCTTGGCTGCAGAGCTGAAGAAGCAGTTAGACAGCACAACAGCAGAGCGCTGTACCAGGTAGTTAATGTTTTATGTGGTAGAAAACGGACAGGCATACAAGGATTACAGAATAAACAAGGTAAGGTTATAGAAGGGGAGGATTCTGTCTTGGCTAGGTGGGCTGAGCATTTCAGTGATATTCTAAACAATGTAGTTAGTTCTACTCCCATTGTTTGCAATGATGATAGATGCATGTGTGGCTTTAATGTTGGCTCTATAAGACAGTCTGAAGTTAATTTGGCTATTTCTAAACTTAGACTTCATAAATCCACAGGGGTAGATGTAATTACTACTGAAATGCTTAGAGCTGGGAATATTTCGCTTACCACTTTGATGACCGAAATTTTGAATATTTTTTATGATAAAGGCACTGTTCCTAAGGATTTTACCAGAGCTATTGTTATCCCTATTTTAAAAAAAAGTTGATCGCAGTTCTTGTGATAACTATAGGGGTATCAGCCTACTCTCTGTTCCAGGTAAAGTTCTTTCCATGATTGTGCTTAATAGAATTAAGAATCTGGTTGACAGGCAATTGCGTGATGAGCAATGTGGATTCAGAAGTGGTAGGGGATGTGTGGATCAGTTATTTTCATTTAGGCAGATTCTTGAGAAATGTTTAGTTTTTTTTTCAGCTTTGGTTGCTAGCTTCGTTGATTTCAAAAAGGCTTTCAACTCTGTTGATCGTCATAAATTGTGGTTGATTGTTAGATCATATGGTATACTTGACAAGTTAGTTAACATAATGAAAGCTCTCTATAATGACACTGAGTCGTGTGTGAGAGTTGGTAAGGCATGTAGCAATTGGTTTAGCATTACTTCTGGTGTAAGAAGAAGAAGAAGAAGAAGAATGATGATGATTGTTGCTCTATATATCCTGAACGCGACTGCCGAAAGTAACGAGCAATGTGTCGAATGAAAGTTTGTGACGCTGGGAGTGTCGCAGGCTATAAAAAAATGATTCGCTATGCTCACCTTCCCCCTAAATATGAGAAATGGTCGTTCTGCCATGTTATCGGAACGCCAGAGCTTACAGTTACGAATTAGGTGTCAAATGGAAGCTCGTATAATGACGGTCGTATTCGAATTTCGCCCGCACTATTCCCCCTGATAAAATATGGGGAGCAAATTTTCGCGTGAGTCGATTTTAACGAATCATATCTCAAATTAAAACTTGTGACATCTCCAATGTCGTGGTCTACTTCAAGCCTGAAGCCAAAACGGTGGTAAATGTGATCGATGTTTTTGAGTCATATATCAAAGTTTTTGAATATGGATGTTTTTAGTGACAACAAAATAAAATATAAATAAAAAAATAAATAAAAAAAAACTATCTATAGTGCCCTAAAAAGCATAATATAGTCCTAAAACATATCGATGGTTCAATTAATCACCGAGTTCGTATTCGCTTCGAAGGAAGATAGGACGCCAATTTACCTACTCGACAAGATTGCCAGCGCCCTATCTTCCTTTGAAGCGAATACGAACTCAGTGAGTGATTGCACCATCGATATGTTTTAGGATTATTTTCTACCTTTTAGGGCACTATAGAATGATAGGTATTTTAAAATTTTTTTAATTTATATTTTTATAATGGAATTCTTATTTGTAACATTATATATTTAATAGCTCTGTATTTAACCTATTGCCATTTATTTTCGTACCAGGCTATAAAATATGCGCAATTATCTGAAAAAGCTCTTAAAATACTTCTCCATTTTCCAACTACATATCTTTGTGAGGCAGGATTTTCATTCTATCCTTCAACCAAAACAAAATATCTTTGGGTTGGGTTGAGTTGTTTTACCTCTGAGTGGCACTTTTTTTGAACACATGGGCTGAACGGCCAGGTCACATGGACCCCGAAGGCTCAAAGAAGGTTGGGGGATGGGACTACTGGAACAACTGTTGGGAGGCAGATGGTAGCCTCCCGTCAAGTCCATCCAGTGTGTTCTTTAACGTGCACAGGGTAATGCTCTCCCGCACACGGGACCACAGCTTAACGTCCCATCCGACTGACGGCGGCCTTTCCAAGCCCATCGGTGTCACCTACTGACCATGGGCAGGGCGGGGAATTTTTCGGAGATAAATCTCAACCCTGATCCAGCTGGGGCTCGAACCTACAGATTACGAACCTGACGTGCTACCGACTGAGCCACCCCCGCCCCAAAACAAAATGTCGTAACAGATTAAATGCAGAAGCAGACATAAGAATCCAGCTGTCTACTATTAAGCCATATATTAAAGAATTCAAAAATTTGAAACGTTCTCACTGTTTTTTTTTGTTTTGTAAAAAATGAAAAATACGTTATGTTTAACAAGTAATGGTTTAATTTTATTATTTATTTATTTATTTATTTATGATTAAAATTAAATGAATTAATAAATATGTATATTTATAAAATTTATCAAAATTTTAAAGTCTAATGCTGTAAACATTGATAGGTAGAGCCCACAATCAACAATTGCAATATTTCAAGAGTATATTTTGGTTTTCTATGTATGCAATAACAAATATGACACTTAGGAAGCAATCAATGTTTTTCAGCAAATTGTTTCAAGGGGAACAAGGGCACCGCATAATTTTTCACCGTTTAAAAGGGTTCAGAGGCCAAAAGAGTTTGAGAACTGCTGGTCTAATATGTGATATGAAATATAGTGAGAGTATACTTACGAAATTTGGAATATGGATTATTTTTAGAGTACATAATTAATATTTGCTTTTTTATTATTTACGAGGAGGTTTTACGTATTCTCCTCCTCCCTCTCCAAACCTCCAAACTGTCATGATATTTGAGAAATGAATTTCAAAGATTTTGTATGTTTAGCATCTTTGGAAACATCATTTGCACAAATTCAGTCAATGCAAAATATGATGCGTAAAAGCAGTAGATGTATCCGTATGTCTTTTTCTGGATTTTCATTAACAATAAAAATTTTCTCCCACAATATGGAAATTTTTGTTATTTTACCTCTGAGAGGCATTTTTGTACAAAAAAGAGCTAAATGGCCAGGTCACAACGATTAAAAATAAAAAAGTTGTGGTAGGGGATCAACTGGACAGCTCTTAGGAGTGAGATATAAGCATTCCGTCAGAACCAACCACCTTGTTCTTTAACGTGCATAGTGTAAGGTCTCGTGCATATGGTCCATGACTCATGCATGATTCATACAGTATGGTCTGCATAAGTTCCATCAGACGGAAGGCTCTTTTTCAAGCCTGTTAGGCCCCTTTTCTCACTGAGGGTAGGAAGGAGCTGGGTTAGTGGAAATAAATCTCAATGTTGACACAGCTGAGACTCGAACCAGGAAACATTACATTACGAGCCACGTGCATTATCGTCTGAGACAACCATTTCCCAATATGGAAAGAATAAATATATGTATAGAATAGATGTATGTACGAAATAACTTGCTTCTTATAAGTCAAAGAGGCTCTCTAATATGACATAATGAACCATAAATGTCGAAAAGTGTGCTCACGATTGGTTCCCAGAAAATTGTAACCTGAACACAAGGGACACCCATGGAGGTCGCTACGAAGACGGGATGATTAAATAAGGGGAAGAGAATTGTTACCGGAGATGAAATATATGTCTACCTGTTTCAACACGAATCCAATAGTGCATCAATGCAATGAAAGCATCCCGGTTTACCCGAAACAAAGACGTTTAACGCTCTGCAATCAGCAGGAAAGATATAGGTGACTGTATTTAAGGGACTAGGGTGGCGATCTTTTTGTGCACTTTCAAAAGTCTGCAGAAAAGTTAATGCTGCTCCTTACTGCACACTTCTGATCAGGAGCAGTTCTCTATTAGACGCCAGAAGGACCAAGCCCCATCAATATTTCTCTAATACTGTGGTTCTCAAAGTGTGGTCTTCAGTTCGGCGTGCAGATGGTGCACGAATCTTTCCCCAGGAGGTGGGCGGATCCTTCGGGACCCGCCCCCAATAAATATGAGATGAGTCCTCGACGCGCTTCCAGGGGGATAGGGATATTATTTTTGTCTTTCTAGTATGTTAGAAAAAAATTTTCATTATACGACTGAGCTGAAATTTTCACTGTAACAGGTATGGACGTTTTGCAAACATGGGACAAGCATTAAAATATGTTAAATATTTTATTTGAATTTGTTTAAGTTGATATGCAGATAATTTAAATGTGGAGGAGTGAGGTGTTTTTGTTTGGGCAGTGTGTTATTAGGGGGTCCGCTGACTTGAAAAGATTGATTTAGGGGGATCATTAGACTAGAAAAGTTTAGACTGGGAGTCTGCAGATTCGAAAAGTCTCAGTCAGGGGGTCCGAAGTCACGAAAATGTTTAAGTTGGGGGGTTCGCAGACTAGAAAATTTGAGAACCACTGCTCTAATATATACTAAAAATATTAAATTCTAAATTAGAAATGAATAATAAAAATCCCAATTTACATGGATTTTTTTTTTCTGAATTAGCTTGCGAGTCTCCTTTCCATTAAATGCACATTTAATAAAGTACTCCACTCCAAACTCCCTGGGTAGCCTTCAGGGTTATTAATGAGCGAGCTTCAACTGTGCCCATAAATTTCCATCATTTACCATATAAGTGTCAATCATTTGCCACACTCCTGTAACAGTTTGCTGGTTAAGGAGTGGTTTCGGCCAATTCTGAAGCTGTCCACAATCTTATCAGATAGGTACATCATATCGCTGATTACAGTGCTATCTGCAAATGATTATTGAACACCTACCGCCAACATTTACTACACGATATCGCGTAAGGTTCGAGCTACCGTTACCTTGGATAACGTGTAATTTTAGATTTATTTTTATTTTTTTAGTTATGTTTTTAGGTAACTGTATTGCGTATTTGATTTTTGGTCAACATGTTGTTACATTAGCGAACAAGCAGTAAAAAGTTTTAGGTTGATTTATACGGAGGGAGTTCAAAATGTTCTTGACACGTGTCTGTAGATTTGCACTCGTTCTTCCGAACTTAACGAGCTAAGATTTGTTTGAAAGCTTGTCTACATTTGGCATTACGTGTGAAAAACTAAGGCCGTATCTTCATCATTTCTCTCTTCTCTTGCGACGCTTAAAGTTCTGTCTGAGAAATATGTGTCTTGTTGCTATGGAGCCTACTAAACACGGGGAAATATTTCACATTTTCACAAGGATACAGCTTGGGGACGATGTGAAAAAATTCTTCCCAATTTAGCACAAGATATGGATATCATGCCTGTTCACGTGTCACTGTTACGCAATTTAGGTACGTTATATGAATACCCAAATTCAGAGAAGGACGGCAGATTTTCGAAGACCTCCCTTATGCAGGAAGATCGAAGGAAGCCCTGAACGAGAGAACTATCACTGCTGTTCGTGAACTCATTAAGGAAAACCCACACATCACCTTTCAGGTAATAAGTTTAGATGTCAGTGTATCGATTGACAGTTGGAAACAATTTTTATCAACATTTAAAATTCCGAAAGATCTGTGCCAAATGTGTACTCCATAAACTGATAGAACAATAAAAAAAAGGTTCGAGTCGATTCGTGCAAGGAGATGCTGGCAATATGTGAACCTAATGACTCCAAAAGGTTAACAAACGTTGTCACAGGTCATCCATCACCTGTGATAACGTTTGTTAATTTGTGATTTTATTACTATATAATTATGTGTTTTTACGTGGTTAATATGTGGTTTTATTACTATATAACTCCCAGAAATATCGACAACTATATTTGGGTTGCGGAAGATGAACTGCATCCCCAAATACTCTGAAATCACTTTTCTTCAAGTAAGAGGATGCTCACAATTGTTTTCATTTCCAAGGAATGGTAGCCCTAGATAACTTACCTGAAAAATGACTATAAATAGCTAATACTACAGTAGCATTGTTAAGCCCAAATGGTTAACGAGGTGTCATGTCATGTAATCACTAATCACAGAAATCGGATTTTCTTGCCTCTTGAAGGAAACTGATCCTGAGACTTTATGAATCTAAATGAAAGTAAAAGAAATGGTATATTATAATGTAAAGTAAGATTATGCATTTCATCTATAATTTCAACAGTTCCCTTTTTTATATAAACTATTAATGATTTTAATGCTTTTCAAGAAATAAACTAGATAATTATACAAGACTGGTATTAATTTAGAATTAGAAGAATGTAGAATATTCTGAAAATTAAAACATGAGATATTTAGTTTTGATAATTTTGTAATATACAGTTGTCTTTTATTATCGTAAAGATTAGATTTGAATATAATATGGTCTAAGGTATGTAAAGATTAGAGTTTGAACAGTTTGGAGAATTAATAATCTTATATTGTAAAAGTCTGATATTAGTTAGGGCTGAATCAGTTTTAATACGCAAAATAGCACTGATTTCATTTTTTTTTTCAAATTATAATCGTAAAATTTTTGAATTTTCGGGTTAATTGAAAAACGATTAGTTTGTTGACCTTGGTTATGATACCAGGTTTGTAAATTTTCTAATAATAGTTTTTTTTTTATTTAACAGTTTAATTTGATGAGTAAATATTGGAATTGGAATATATGAGTTACGATTTAAGGCTTCTTTAGCCAATCTATCTACACTTTCGTTATGAGGGATACCTACATGTGCAGGTAATCATTGACTGGTTAAAAGATTATTGTGCGATAAGTGTTTGAAAGTATGAATTAAAAGATCATTTATGTATATATTGAAATTAGTTTTAAGAGGATTTTGAAAAAGGCTATAGATGGCAGATTTACAATCTGTGAAGATAACTATTCTAGAATTATAAAATTTAGTTGCCCATTGGATGGCCTCTACAATAGAATATAACTCTGTGACAATAGTTATAAATGGAGAGTTAAATTTATATTGTAAAGAAAAGTGAAATTTTGGACAAAAAATAGCTCTAGAGAAGTTGTTGGTTTCTAAGTTAGAAGATCCGTCAGTATAGATTTTAATATAATTGTGAAAATAGCTTTCAATATGTAGTAGAGATAGTTCTTTTAAAATTATGTTATCATGTGATTTTTTATGGAGGAGACCTGGAATATTATCATACATTGTTGGAAAAATTGTTATCCAGTATGGAATATTAGGATAATAATCACCACTCAGGTTACCGGTTACAATTTCTAATAATTTATTTTTTTCAGGAAAATTTGAAATAATAAAATCATTAAAATTACTTTTAACTTATCAATTATTGGGTGAGATTTATTTTTTAAAACTATTCTAAAAATTAAATTAGAAAGTAAAAAAAAAATGTTTGATATGTAATGGAGGGATACTAGTTTCGGCATATAAAACAATATTTTTACTCCTTTTAGAGAGTCCTAAACAAAATCTAAGAGATTTGGATGGCCTCTACATTTGTTTGAGCTCTTTCAAGTTGGATAAGTCTAAAATTTGCTGCATTTCCAAGAAATTCTAAACCATGTATATTTTGATAAAAAGATGGAATTATAGAGTAACAATAAGTTTTTATTAACGTAACCCCATATGGAGTTACCAACAAATTTTAAACAATTAAGGTTTGTTGGCTGTTTTAGTTGCATTTTCAACATAAGAATTACATAAAAGTTTCCTGTCAAAGGTTATACCTAAGAATTTTAAAGTATTAACTATTTTGAGATCAGTTTGATTTATTTTAAGATGAAAAAGGTTTGGATAAAATTTATGACGGAAAAAAGGAATAATTAATGATTTCGCTTCTGAAATTGTTAGATTCCATTTAAAGCAACATTGAGAAAGTAAGTTCAATTGATTCTGGAGTTTATTTTGAATTGATTGAGATTAAAACCTGCGCACCAAATAATAATGTCATCAGAATATAAACTAAATTTTATATCATTATCTTTAAAAGTTTCAGAGATATCATTTATATATAAGTTAAATAGAAAAGGTGATAAAATGTCACCTTGGACTACCCCATTATGAAAAGAATAATCTTTAGAATATTAGTTTTTGATTTTGACCTTAAATTTTTTATCAGTGATAATTCGGTATAAAAATCTATACATTTGTCCATGAATTTTGAATTGACGAATATTGTGTAATAAGGCACTATGTGAGACGGAGTCAAAAGCTCCTTTAAGATCAAGAGTTACTGCAATTAAGTATTGATTATGAGTAAAAGCATGTTCTATATCAGAAATGAAATTAAGAATCAGGTCTTTTGAGGATCTACTGTATCGGAAAACCATATAAATTTTGATTAAAAAGTTTATTATTTTCAAAATACCATATTAATCTATCATTAATCATACGCTCAAAGAGTTTTAAAAAAATAGATGAAAGACAAATCGGTCGGGATGAGGATAGTTCATCATCTGGAAGGGTAACATTTTTTTAAATAAAAATCATGTAGTTATCAAACCATGTTTTTGGGTAAGAATTTGATTTCCAAAATTTACTAAAAATATTTAAAATATGTTGTAACCAATGATCAAGTAGCTTTAAAAACATTTGACTTTTAAGTCCGTCTGGTCCTGGTCAAGTAGTTTTTTTCAAGGCTTTGATTGCAAACTTAAGTTCATATATATTAAGAGGTAAATTTAAGTATTTAGTATAATCGTTGTGGTAATAGAAGTGTGTTATATTGTTTAAAGAGAAAGATTTATCAAGTTTTTTGTTAATTTTTTAGAATGATTAATAAAATATTCAGCAAATAATTCGGTAGTTTCTTTTGTATTGCAATTAGATTCAGAGAATCAGTAGGATTAGATGGAGCTATTTCCGTATTTAATGATTTAAATAGTTTCCAAATATTACTAATTTTGGAAATAGTAGTTAATTTATTTAGTAAAATGTCCCAATTTAACTTTTAAAACTGTTTAATTTTTTTATTTACTGAAGCTGCAATGCGTTTAAAATTTAAGTAATCTCTAAAAGAACCATTTCGAAATGCAGTTCTTTCAGCTATTCGTCTGATTGCTATCAGTTTGTTGATAAAAATGGAATGAATATGGTTATAAGGATTTTTTATTAATTAGTTTATAACATTTGTCATGGTTAGAAATAAGTTCTTTCGTCAAAGAATTATAAGAAAGTGTATTAATATCAATATTCTCATTTTTTATATTTTTGTAAAATTGGGACCAGTCAGTAAGTTCGATAAATTTTTTAGTTTGATTTTTAAAAGATTTAATGTATATGAATATGGGGAAATGGTCACTATTAAAATTTTCTTTATAGATAGTCCAATTTAAGTGTAATACAATTTCATTGGATACAGATGTTAAGTCAATGACAGATTGGTAGTTTTGTTAAGTTCTATGAGTTTTAGTTTTTTCATTTAGGATAATCAGGTCATTTTTCTCGATAAATAAATAAAGTCCTTTACCTTTATCATCTGTTTTATATGAATGCCAGATAGAGTTATGAGCGTTAAAGTCTCCACAAAATATTTTTTCACCAGAAAGATTTTTAAATAGGTTATCATAAATATTATTTGGTAAATAAATTCCAGGATTCTAAAAATTTATAATATTAACTGTATTTAATCTCAGTTTGTATAATTACCCATTTAATGTGTTGCTTAATTTCAGGTAGTTGTATTAACCTTTGTGGTAAATTTTTCTTAATATATGATATAACTCCTCTTGAAGTTGCCGATAATCTTTGTACATGTGGTACATATCCGCTTAGTCTAGAAATTTTATTAGTTTGGATTTCTTGTAAACATAATATGGCAATATTATTAACTTTAACTAAATGTTTAATAAAATGTAAATTCGATAAAATTCCTCTTACATTCCACTGTAAAATTATGGATTGTCCTTCCTTCCATCCACCGGTATTGAAACAAGATAGGAGTATATCATTGATTACACTTAGTTCAGGACTGTTAGGAAGAACCATCTCCAAAAGCTTCAAAATGAGACTGATGATTTGTACTTTCGAATTTAGGTTGAAAGAAATTCCATCCTTCGGAATGGGAGCTTTATCAGATTTACACTCAGGTTCTTTTTTATTATGTTGTAATGAAGATTTTTTTGAGCCTGTAACATTTTTTTTCACTGAATCAGCAAAAAACTTGTTGCAAAATATCCTGATTAACAAAGTAAGAGGTTTCAGGTTGGAGGAGGAGGATGGGATCTCAGGAAAATTCTCTCCTGTGATATTAAAATCAGTGTAATTTTCTTTGAGTTGTTTAGTAGAGTTGTGGTTAGTAGAAGTGACGAGTCCCTTTTTTTATTTTCAAACTCAGATTTTGCCTTTGCAAAGGACTGACCCCAATTTAAATTACTAGTTAGTTGAATGGCTTTGGCCTTGCAAAGCAATCAGATTGATTTCACAACCTGACCAAGTGGCGGGATGTGGACCCCCACAATTTGGACATTTATAAAACTTGGCTTTGCAGTTTTTATAATGATTATGGCCGCTGCACCGCTTGCATGTCTGTGATCCATTGCACCTAGAAACAAGGTGACCGAAGAGGCAGCACTTTAGACATAAACTTGGTGGTATAATATAGCTGCGGACATTATGATGATTGAAACCAAGTTAGACATAGGAGGGCAGTTTGTCAGTCTCAAATTCTAAAATTACTTTGTTAGTAGGAAAGCAGTAAGTCTCATTACGATTTTTGCAGTCCTGCTCATAATGGAGCATACGTCTAGCATTAATCACAGACTGATCGGCAAGTAGATCAATAATATAGTCATCAAGATTATTAGCAATACCAGTAATAGTACCAAGTATAGTTTTACGAAATTTAGGTAGTTCAACTAACACAGAGATAGAAAGTACTTTTTTCAGCTGAAAAACTTTATCATACTGTTCAGGTGTTTTAAGTTGTAATAAGAGCTTTCCATAAATTTACCTTCCACACGATCACCCAGTAACTTATAGAACAAATCAGTAAATTTCTTATTATCAATGGTTCTGAGATTTTCATTAATACCTGTTAATACAAGAGCCAAATTATTATTGTCTTTGGCAATCTCAGAGATCAGTTCAGGTAATTTTTTAAATTCCGAATAATTGGAGTAATAGTCACATTAGGAATAGAAGAAAAGGTATCTTTATTAGGTGACCTTCCCAAAGTATTCGATTTAGTTGAATGTGACTTCAAAGGAGAATTCTCTTGAGAGTTTAATACCTTTTTATTAGTATCCAAAGAAGTGAAGATCTGTTCGTTGTTTTCGGAAATCACTTCCAGGTGAGAAGGTGGGTCTATATTGTGAGAAGGTGACTGATCTGAAAGAGTAGAACTTTTGGTAGGAGATAAATCCGAGTCCGAGGTGAGTTTAAGGTCATCTTCCAGTGAGGTGAATGCATTATCAAACTGGAAGTCCTTCGATTTAGAAGTATTCTTTTAGAATTTATTTTTTTCACTTTGATGTTCAAATTTGAAGGAAAGTTTTTCTTTCTTCTGTTGTTGCTGTTTGCCATTCTTAATACAAAACAGGCTAGAAGAGAAGTTCACAAATTTTCAAGTAAAAACTCATCAAAAGCAGTTGAACAAAGCACCAACAAACAATATTTTATCAAATTCTTGTTATCGACAGCAGCGCCAGAACCTTTCACATCGAGCGCCCCGAGGGGAATCCCGGTTAACGAGGTGAAGGAGCAGTGTCCAACAACAGGCGTGTCAAGGGTTCTCCTTCTTCATGACAATGTCAGTTCTTACAAAACCAAGCACGTTAAGGCTTATCTGGAGCAGGAAAAAATCAAACAGCTATCATATCCTGTATATTCACTCAATCTTGCAACATGCGATTTTTGGTTGTTTCCAAAAATTGCAAATTAACATGCTTGAAGCCTTTTTCAAGGGTGCAAGACCTTGGAAAATGCGTTCACTCAGAGTTGCAGAGTATTCCCCAACAAGAGTACCACCAAGAGTTCTAGAATTGGCGTAGACGTCTGAAATTTTGCATAGATGGAGGAGGGGACTACTTTGAAGGAGAGTAAAACAGTGAATGCAATGTTTTTTATTCTGCAGATGCATGTCAAGATCTTTTTGGACGCCCCTCGTAAGAACGGCAATGCAGTGTGAAAGCAGTCACGGCAAATATGAATTTCCACCACGAGATGTCTAAAGCTATAGGTACTACATATATTAATGAAGCTAATTTTTTGCATAATTATTCTTAGCATTCTGTGTAGTTTAAACGAACACTAAGATATTGGAATTCGGAAAAATTATACATTAACGTTTCAAGTAACAGATAAAAATGAAAACTTCATGTTGGCTGCTTAATAATTATTTATCGTGAAGATGAAAATGGCGCTGAAATCGACATCATATTGGCTGGTGATGAGAATTTGGTATAAAAATATTGTAATGTCTGTAAGTGTGACATAAATGTTAAGGTGAATTTGAGTTTCAGGGAAAAAAACGCTAAATGTTGACTTAAGTAATAGATGAATCTAAATATTCAAATTAGGAGCTAATGCTAAGTTTACATATTTATATACATATCAGTGAAATAAAATGGCTCTAACATCAAACTTCGAATGTGTGTATGCATTTCATCAGTAATGCAAAGGTTTTATTTATAACAAGCTAATTTTTTTTCGTATTAAAAGGTACTGGTAGGTCAAATTCCTTCTTATGTTTTGGTAATGTACTGACTTATGAGCTTAAATTCTACCAATCATGTCTATTTTATGCAAAATATTTTTTCTCTTGATTCATGCATATGGATTCAAACAGGCCAAATGTTTTAATATTTTTCTAGTAAATGGAATGATACGTAAAAATGCCGTAAATTGAAATCGTTATTTAAATACCTTTCATCTTCTATTATATGAATAAAATCCCTTAGTTGAAACATTGTAACCAATAACAATATGGCAGTCGTTTAGAATAGCTTCTGTTGTTTTCAAGAGGTTTTGAATAACTTCAGAATTGTGTTAAATAGATGTATTTCAGAGCGGTAAACGTGGACAAAGAACCGCTTGTATGGGTTATGATTAGTTATGAAATAAAGACAAACTTTTTTAACGGACTCATTATTGCAGCAAAATATTATCAATTTATATTTGATGTGTAGTCTTGCCGATCTGTGTGCTACTGGGAGTTGATATAGGCACAACGATATGATACATCACTGCACACTGGTATGATTTGAGTTAGTGACGTACCCAGAGGGTAATAGAGGGTCCATACTCCCCCCACCGAATATACGGTTGTCTTATATGAAGTCTCAAATTTGTCTACCTGCTTTGAAACTCAAAACAGTTACCTTTGTATGATTTTGATTTTGCCCATATCTTATGTCCGATACAAAAAAAAAGATTAAAAAAAACTATAAAATCATATTACATATAGAATATTATTTTACATTTTCCTATTAGTTGGAATATTTTAGTAATTGAGAAATTCTACTGAATTATTATTCTCAGACCGCCCCTTCCCTCAAACGAATCTAAATTCATCAACCTCGAACAACCCCTTTGGCACTTAAAAAAATCCGCCAAAACTAAATAACACCTTACACATTCTTTAGCTTTGAGTTCTTGACCTTCCCTTCTGAGTACAACAATGAAAAACCTAATGAATTGCAGATAGATTATTAGTTTGTTTTCCGTCGCTAAATAAGAGAGGTTTTATTTTTATATCGATTTAATTGGCGATTACACCAAACGAAGATGCTATGATAAGCTACACTAAATATGTTTATGAGCCTATAGGCATAATTATTTAACGTCAACTATTTTTTTAGATGTAAAAAAAGCATTTGACACTGTTTCCCATCAGATTTTATTACATAAATTGGAATGTATTGAATTTAGAGGAGTTGCTCTCAAATGGCCTTCGAGTTATTTATGCAATAGAATACAAACTGTGAAGATCAATGGAACTTTTAGTTCTGAGTTGGAAATAGTACCCAGAGTCCCTCAGGGCTCAGTCACAGGACAAATTCTTGTTTTAATTTTTATCAATAATATCCGCTCTTTAAAAATTAATGGTAAGATTAACAATTTAGCTGATGATACTGCTATTACATTTACAGCAGAAACTGAACTGCTGACCTACAAAGTATAATAAATAATTATTTAACAGATATTATAACGCGGTTTAAAATAAATAAGCTAACTCTAAATTTATCTAAAGCGAAATATATATATTGTACACTCTAAAAAATAAATTTGATATTGTAGATAATTTAACGGTTAAAATCCATGAAACTAAGAGTGATATTAATGACGGCTGTTGCTGTGTGTCTATTGATAGAGTAGGTGAAATAAAGTATTTAGGAATAACAATTGATCAAAATCTGAATTGGAGGCCACACGTTCAAAAGTTAATCAAGAAACTTAGAACAATGTGGTTTAAATTGTACTACTTAAAAACAAATTGTGAATCATCAAATGTTCGTAACAATTTATTATTCTTGGATTCATTCTGCCGTGTATTATGGGCTGCTATCCTATGGTGGTACTTATAGGTCAACTCTAAAACCACTGATTACCCTTCAAAATAAAATTATTTAAAAAAATAACCGATGAAAATATTTATCAAACTGGAAATAACACGTTTCAAAATTTCAAACTGCAGCCTTTCAGTCACTTGTTTGTTTATAAATTGATGATTTATATTTATAAGCATAGTCTATTTTTTTTAATTAAGAATAGATAATTATAATTTTCGTTTAGATGGCAGAAAGTACGTAGTTTCACTTGTAAAAAAAGAAATATTACATAAACATATTTTATATTTTTAGCACCAAAAAGTTTTATTCTGTGTACTAGTGAGCTTCGAAATGATATTGGAGGAGTATTTATCTCTAATGAAAAAGTAAAGTTTTATCTCTCACATACACTCGACTTGGATTTTATGTTTTCAGTTCTAAGATAAAGTTAGAATTCAATTTTATTTTTGTTGCATTCTTCTTGTACTATACGTAAAATATATAATTTCTTTTCTATTTTTGTTTGTTTTCAAATGAAAATACTCGTTTTTATATTTGCAAAAGTGAGAGAACATTAAAATTTGTCACAATCCACCTTGTGTGGATCATTAGGTTCTAATTAATTTGTGAAAATAAGTTGAATTTTTTTGACACTTCATGTAATGCTAACTTTAGTAATCTGGATAAGCGAATGCTTTTAGGATGTTTATATTGTACTAAATGTGTAGTCTAATGTGTTGGAAATAAAGTATTTTTATTAATTGATTGATTGCAGAGATGATTTCAATATATTACAGAATGAACCCAATCACGTAGTTGGGAGAACAAAGTAAAGTTTAAGATGCAAGAAACAGACCTTTGCATGCGTTGATTTGTTTTTAAAACATAATTCTATTATGTATAAAGTTTAGCAGAAATTTAAAAAAAAATAAAATATACCTATATTAAATTGAATTTTAAATCTCGTGCATTTTCTCACCCACCCTGACATAATTTTTAATTCTTCCCATATTTTCAACCTATGAGTTGGTTGCCATATACGTATATATATATATCACAGGTCTGCAATGAAATTGCTGTTTTGAATTTTGTACCTATTTGCTAATGATGTTTGCTCACGGATTGCAAAAATATCGTTACTTTTGTTATATCATGTACAGATTGTTTCAGAAACTGACATTGGGAAAATCTGCTTATTTTTGTTTTGTATGTTTGGTTCTCCTTGTGTAACTTATTGCGGCAATTTGTTTCATATCTCCATTTAGAATACAAGACAAGTGGCAACACTGTGTCCATTTACACATGAAGGGGCAACACTATACATATACAATGGTAGCAGCACTGCATGAGGGTAATACAGAAACCAGCACTGAGCAAGGAATATTCATGCTAGTAGCTATTTTAGCATTTGTTGTATATTGTTGTGCATATATTATTGCAAAAACAATGGAAAAAAGAAGCTCTGTCAATAATTAAATTTTTATTGTTATCTGTGACAATTTTGTTACAAAGAAAAAAAGAAAATACATAACCACTTTTGTAAACGTTCATATTTTGCATATTTTGTAATTAGGCATGGAGACCATGACAAACCGTGGGCACCTCACACAATGTGCAGTGTTTGTGTTGAAGATTTAAGAAACTGGACGAGAGGAAAGGAGAAAATATTATGATTTACGGTACCAATGGTTTGGCTGGAACCTAATAATCTGGAGATGATTGTTATTTATGTTCATGTGATGTGAAAGGTATTAATATTGGAAAGAACTGAACTGAATACCTTAATATTGTCTGCTCCAAAACCTGTGTCTCATAGCCCTGAGCTTCCAAAATCCACTTGAAATATTGTAATCTGACTTACGTATCTGATTCGAACTGATTTACTCTGATTTTAACCCAGAAATATGTAATAAACCTGAACCTTTCACTCAAAGTGAATTAAATGATTTCGTAAGAGATCTAAGCTTTCCCAAAGATTCCTTAGAACTTCTGGGATCAAGACTTACTAGCTCCAGGAACATTATTATCTTTCTTTAGACATTTTAAAAAGGACTTCATCCTTTTATTTTACCCAAGAAAAACCTCTGGTATAATGCAATGATATTCCAAACGTTATAAATAAATTAGGAGTTAGTAGAACAGAAACACAGGATAAGTCCTGTAGACATGGAACTCATGAAATTATGAGCTGAAAAAAAAGCTCATCATTTCATGAATTAGAAGTTGTTAAATACAAAGCAACGAATGGAGACTTTTTAGTCATTTCAGTAAGAGATGTTTGAAACGTGTTCTATTGCGTAATGCCAACAATCTTGGCTCAGTTCCTGTTGCCCATTCCATACGCTTAAAGAACACCTATCAAAATGCTGAATTGCGTTTATAGAAAATAAAGTATAGGAACACAAATGGCACTTTGTGGAGATTTAAAGATTCTTTGTATGTTGCTTGGGCAACAACAGGAGTATACAAAATTCCTATGTTACATCTGTGAATGGGATAGTGAAAGAGATCTATGAAAGAGATATACACTGGACACAAAAACACACACAAAGGTGAACATTTACCGACCTGTGATATATACTGGCCCTACCAGTTTAGAAGCTCACGAGTCGCCATTGCTTCTATAGAACTTAAGAACCTCAAATAGCAGAAAAAGACCTGAGCTATTGAGACAAAAAGTGTTGCTATTGCATTTACAAGAACACATGCAGCACAACCCAATAGACCATTATTGATTTCATATTAGAACTTCTTGATCTAACAGACCTGACCACTCCCATAGCGATTTCCATTTGTTTCATCGACTTAAACGCCATCTTGGTGGCAAACGCTTTTCTGATTAAGCGGAGGTTGAAAATAATATACTCACTGGCTACGACAATAACCTATGTTAATTTCAGGCAGCGAGTTTCTTGAAATCGATAAAGATATGAAACAATTGTATAAATGTTGTTGGAGATAAATAATAAATAAATACCCCCTCAAGCAGCTGCTTGCCACAGAGGTCTGACAGGAGCCTGTCAGTTTATATGCCATAGTAGAAGGTCTGAGAGGATGGCAGGACCTCAGCAGAAAAACCACACACACATCCATGCCTTATCCGGGGCTCGAACCCAGGTCCCGTAGATCACAAGCCAAGCATGCTAACCACTCGGCCACGGGACGGCTTTTGTTGGAGATGCGTTTGAAAAATAAATGTTATGTTCACGTTCTCCCTCGCATAAAAAGAATTTTCGTAGAACTTAGGTCAGTACTTAAACATCAAAACTAATAGTGCCTTTGACGTATTTTAAAGGCCAGAGAAACATTTAACGATATATTAAGCTGGCACGATATTTTCTTCTCATAGTACTACATAATATAATAGTAGTTACAGAGTATATAATACAAATGAGAAGTAATATATTTTTTCAATTCAACAAGATATTTTGTTTTTCACTCTCATTTACTAACATAGCGGAACAAGATTTGTTAAGCTTCTTAGGCTTTGAAAATAATGTTAACAAGGCTGAATAAATCTTATAAGAAGAACTCACTTGAATTCATAATACCTTCAACGCCTAATTCTCATTTAAAAAATTGAGGATGGAATAATGAAAAGTAGGAGAGCTTGCAGTTACTTTTTAGTATAGTACGTCCTTCTTATAATGACAGATATTAATACTAAAGAGTCAGTTTAATTATGTTTTTCTCATGAATAATCCATTAGTAAACCCCATTTCTAATCCGGAAATAATGAGACAAGAAAGTAAAATAAGAAACGTGAACACGTAGATAATGTAATATTCAAAGTGTCGTCTTCGTTCTCAATGTCACAAGATGGAGGTAAAAAAAAAGACATACTTTTCGAAGGGTTTACAGTAAAACTTGGAAATCTCGTTAGCTGAAAGAGTTTATCCACGTGACGCTTCATTTCACGTGGACATGCGGGCGAAAAAGAAAAGTCCTAACAATTTGCGACGTTCTTCATTGAGCTTCAAACAAACTTAAGCAATCAAAGAACACAAATTGAATAACTCTAGTTTTTGAAGTTATCGTCATAAAATGCGCTGCTTATTTATGGTCTTGAAAGTTATCTCATGTTCGTCACACTGTTGTAGTGTTAGCCAGTGAGCAATTAAACTACGACCAATCAAATGCTTCTTCCTTTCCTTTGATTGTGCTTAACAGAAGAATTTGCATCAGATGATAAATTTTGTTGATATTTTCAGTGCACTTTCAAAATCGTTAACATTGAAACAACAGATATTGAATAATATGATTGTTTTAAGTTCTTTATTTATGAATTTTGCAGGTAATTAGATATTTCAGAACTGATCAATATCAGCAGTTTTTAAATTCCTTGGAATTACCCATTCATCATCAGAATAGTCCTAGAAAGGGCAGTATATATTTTATAATCCTATAGGAAATAATTCTCTTTCTTGATCAGAATCAGTTTTATGTGCATAGATAATATGCTCTGCATCCTGTTTCTCTCTTCAATGGGAACTGGGCTTTTTATAGTAAAAAAAAATAGTAAATAAATGTTATCTCAGACTGTATAATGTAGTTTTGCAAACGAGTCTATTTTGGCAGTACCTATTGCCTTTGGCCACTGCAATCCAATAACAACAGGGTGGATTTGCAGATAAGCGGACTAAATAGCCGGTTACGGAGGGCCCCAAAATGTTCTGTAAATTGCTTTCATACTTGTAGAGGTCATTTCAACTACGAATAATATGCCTTAAATGTTATTCCGATTAAGACCCCTGGATCCCTAAATCCGCTATTGAGTATTAGTATTATCTTTGATATTGTTCCTATCAACCTCATTTTGTATCTATCCCTTCAAATCTTTTTCCAAACCATTCGCAACTGTACTCGTTAACCTATAATTCTGCATCAGGGGAAATCGTCCATGCACCTGAGCAATTGTGTGAAGTCCAGCTGTGGTGTCAGAAACGTATGTTACTCCAAACATCTTAATGGTTACCAATGTGTATGTGTGCACCACGCTTTAAAACATCCTTAAATGGGTTATGTCGCTCAAAACCAAGGTATGAAATTTATTTTCGAATTCTAGATTTTCGTAACTGCTGCTTTGATTATGTTAAAATAATTTAAAATTTAAGTACATTAACAGTAACTAGTACCAAACACAATATTAAGTCCAATACTTTGATGGACGTAATTTCAAATTTCGGAAAATGGATAGTTTATAGAATGAGCCCCCAAAACGGCAAAGCGAGTCCCTAATGCTTGCCTGTGATATTAATAAAAATTGACGATGATGATATTTAATATCTCTGAATATTTGGTAAATGGAACGTGCATAAAAACAAATGTCTAAACCTTGTTGATCAATATATACGTGACAGAAAATGAACTAGTTAATGTACAGCATTTCCCAAACATAATAAGGTTTCTCATGAAAAAACTATAGCTGGGGACAGATTTCTTTTGATACGATATTTTTTGCAGCCCAAAAATATAAGAGCTTATGAAAAAAAAACGAATAAATTTTCACTTCTTTTTAAAATCTTAAAGCAGCTGTTCATTTATCATCTGTGCATTTCATAGCTTTTAAATAACTAAGAAGAGAAACTAGAAAGAAAATGTGAAATATGTGGTGGGAACGAGACGTATCTCGCCGCATTCGTGAATATAGCAGGAAAATAATAGGATCTTGCGATTATTTGTAGGTTTCCTAAGGATCGGTATCTTTTCTCTTTCCAAGGGACAGTACTGAGTGATACCCCAGCGTTCACTTTTGCTTTACCTTAACCAGTTTTGCTTATTTTACGTTATATTTATCATTTTGGGCATTTTTATTTCCTTTTTGGCATCACAGCGCTCGTTTCCAAGAGTTAGGAGTTGTGCATGCACAACTCCGATCTTCCGACTGTCACCCGCTAAAGCGCGTGCACAAGGACACGCCCCTCTTGTGTCATATCTTGCGTCGCTCGTCATTTTATGTAAATGTCTTTCCCGGCGTGCAACATGACACGTTCGGCTCTTGTTAAAACCAGTGACATGCTAGTCACAATAGCGCATAGTAGCACAAGTAAGTGCACATAGCATAGCGTAGTAAGAGCAAAGTGCACTGTAGCACAGAGAGACAACACAGTGAGTTGTCAGAGCACATAGTGATGTAACAGAGTAGCATAGCACATAAGAGCACAGCACAGTAAGTGCAGATAGCATAGAAGCACATAGTTGGAAGCATGTAGAGAAGTGAGTGAGCTCATTTGAGCGCACAGTTAGTGCAGTGTGTATCTTCTTCATTGATGTTTTGGTGAGTGGATTTTTGGAAAAAAAATTGTTTGTTATTTAAACCTTTTGAGTCTTTACTAACTTTTTCTCTTGAGCAACGTGAATTAAGTTTTGATTATATTTAGATATTTAACTTGACAATCATTTTTGGATTCTTACTCATTAACGCTCGCTGGTATTTTGAACCCTAATTTAACTTTATTTATTTATTTGGCAATTTGTTAATTATTGCCTGGCGCCCATCTCAGCTATCCAGAGCATAAACCTAATTGGATCAGAAAAAGGGTCCGAACTTAAAAGTATTTTGCATTTCTTTGGAGCGTTACAACTGGACCGCTCACCACACTTTGGGAAACGATGCTGTAGCTATGGTTTTACGATAAGGATTGCATCAATTTCTAAAAGTAGAATGTACGCAGCTGAAAAAATGGGATTTGAGGACAAGATACGCTCAAATTGAATTGACACAGAAGTTTGTTTATGGTTTATCTTACGACCACCCACGAGGTGTGGGATTTATTCATTTGAACATATGCAAATTACGATCAAGCTTTGAGAACAGAGGGGGAATGGCAGTCGGTAGCACACCAGGCTCGTAATCTGAAGTTACCAGGTAAGATCCCAACTGGGCCAGCTTTGAGATTTATCTCTGAGAAACTTCCCGTCCTACCGACTGTCAGCAGGTGACACCGATGGGCTTGGAGAGGACCGCCGTCCTTTGTATGGGACATTAAGACGTAGCCATGTGCAGGTGAGACATGCCTGGACACGTTAAACATCATATTGGATGGCCTTGACGGGAAGCTATCTGTCTCCCAACAGCTGTCCAGTGTGTCCCCTTCCCCAAACTTCTATGAGCATTCGGGGTCTTTGTGACTGGCCATTTAGCCCATTATGTGAAAAAAAGTGGCGCTCAAAGGTAAAATACATTTCGAGAATATTTTAGTTAATCTTAAAAGCTTAACATATACACCTGAGATTTTTTTTTTTTTAATCTGGATCACTTAGGATGATATTAGTTTGTTTCAATTTGATAAATACAACAATTATTTTCAATGGCGATCATTCAATAACTCAGGTGGTAGTGTTATTTCTAACTATTAATAACACTACCACCTAACTAGTAGTTATTAGTAGTATCTTCTACTAATAAGCAAGCACAGGTAAGCTTCGAACAACATTAGTAGAAGTATCATCCCTATTCTGGATTAAGTGTGACTGACAAAAAATATCATATCATTTAACGTTTGGAGTGTCACTGGTCTAATATACACACCTGTAAGTGCTTAGGCATTTTCAATTGAATCAATATAACTTCTCATGATTTGACCAATGTTTTACAGCAATAGAGGAGGTTTTGATCGGTTGTAGCCAGACCAACGTATACATCGTTCTCTTGGCTCAAGACAACTTTTGTAGTTAAGGTAGCGTTATTTGTGCAATAGCAAATTTTGGTGTATGGTAATTTTTAAACATTATATATTTTTGTAAATTCTTCTAGAACATCTCATTATTACAAATCACAATTAGAATTATTTTATACTTAACACTATATATATATGTACCTTAATATGTTAATATGATGTTAAATATCATATGTACTTTAATTTTATATGCATTTTCAACAGAAGTCCAAGAAAAAATATTGGCTCTTCCACGAAATTGAAAAACTCGTTTGTGGAAAAAGATTTATATTTACATAAATATTATTAATGAAAAGCAATATATCAGGTGACAACATATGGCCAAAACATAATTTTTACAGGTTGTATTAATTTAAATGTTTTCAAAAGAAATATTGTAGCTTACATTTACTTTGATTTAATGCATATGTTTAATTTCGGAACATTTATTGAGGACATAACTTCACAACAATTCCATCTTGTATTGGCATTTATTTGTTAACAAAACAGGCAGCCTTTTGTGCAATTCTTATGTTATTAATTTAGATCTTAGTGATCTCATTATATATTTGAAAATGGGTTCTGTTATAAGTAGAAATTAAACTTTTAATTCAGTACAGTTTTGCAAGGAAGAGGAAAACTATACGTGGAATTCGGGGCCGGGAGATGAAGTATTTGGGAAGTTATGAGATAGCAAATCTGTGTATAAAAATCTTTTCAACAGTGCGCCATTATTAGCGCCACTATTGGACGTATAATGTGTGAAAACGGGAAAAGGTTTTTGCACCATCATGCATCATCAGAAAGAGCTCTAAACCTGCAGAAATAAAATACAGTTATCATTATATTAGAAGGCCGTATTGTAGATCGCTCCCCCCCCCCCCCTCTTGTATCCAAAAACAAACTGACATCGAGGACATCTTTAACAAACAGAAATTCTCTAGAATATTTATTATAATGGGAAAATCCTCATTAATTGCGCCGAACGTTGACTTTACATTTGACCCGTACATGGAGGCAAATGATAATATCAGTAATAATTCCACAGTTTAATTGTATTTGAAATTGCACGTCAAAACAAAAATAAGGTGAATTGCGAATGCACTGGTAAAAATTAATTCACCTTAGAAACAAATTATATAATTAAGGGAAAATTAATTAATGATACTTAACACAAGGAAGAGAGGAAGTTGCTAAATACTTTTATTAACAAAGCAAAAATCTTTACTTCCTGAAAATGTTTTCTAATTCTTTCAATAATATTAATAATAAATGGATGTTATGAATCCGCCTTGGTGGCACAGTTCTATTGCGTTGGTTCGCGGTGACACTGCAACTTCTTGGGGTTCGAATTCGAGTGAGAAGCTGATATGGTTGTTTGCTTGTGTCAGCTGGAACTGACGAAGTGGTCAGCAATTACTTTAGTCTCAGTAGGGTACGCCCTTTCTCCTTTATATATATGTAAATAAAGGTAAGTTCTGAACAGTAAATGTACGAGCAAACAAGATGTATTTTATATTTTTTATTCATTGCATTCTTCATTTGTTTAGAGCAAAGATTAATCCTTTAAATCTAAAGCACATAGGTAGAAAATGTCAAATAAGAAACATGAATACTCATAAAAGTCACTAAATAATCACAAATAATTAATTTTTTTTATCTAAATTGCACAATAAATTTTTAGACGAATTGAAGTAATAGAATTAAGAATAATGTTTCAAGTTTAAGCTATTAAGTTGAATACTACACTTTGATACGATTAATGCAAATAACTTCAAATATCTGGTCTAATGTAACTGAGTATTATACCAGTGGGCATGTGCATTGTGTACCAAATAGCATGTGTATTATTATACCAGTGGGCATTTGTATGTTGTATGATAAACCAGAACAAGGTCACTAGAGCTTCTAGGTTATCTCCGACCTTTGGGTAGGGAGTACCTTCTTCCCTTTTTTTAATAAATGAGAAATAATTTAATTGTTTCTTATAATACTACTTAAATGTACCAGTTGTATTATGATTTTAAATGCAAACTATGGAAACAAATGTGCAATGTCTGTGTTGAAAAGTGATAAATGTAATTCAGCACGATTATTTGAAGAAACACGTGAGCAGTATCAATTACTCTTTGTCAGTTCCTTCCCCCCATTCCCCTGCATGTTCAATGGATGCTTTCTGTTGCTAAGTTTCGTACTTTTTAGGAGGGGCGTATCCGAAATGACGTCATCGCTGCGTGTTTGCTGGAAGCTTGAGGGGCCGAGACTACAGATTTTTTCTGCAGTGTTGTTTACTTGCCCCATTTCCCTCAGTGATGTCCTAACTTGGTCTTCCACTGATGGTGAAGAGTGCAAGACCCTAGTATGGGGCTACGAAATTTATTGGTTGACCCCCATTTTCCCCCTTCAAAAATTTGAAACCCTTCACTGACGCTGAAGAGATGGGCTTCCCATGAACGCTTCACACAGGTGTTCCCTAAACGCGATAACATCAGTGAAAATGTTGTAATTCATGGTAGTATTGAAAGGTAGGCTAACGGTCCAGTTTCTATCGCTCTTATTGTTTCTTAAGTGTCATTCCTATTCTGGGAGGTCCCCTCAATCAAGAGCGAGGTACTTTGAGAAGCAGCATTGTACTTAGGAAACGTGACAATAAGCGTGAATGTAACAGTCAAGGTGGTGTGACTCTGAATAGTCGTTGTGGACGAATTGCTTCGAGGACGGTTCTGTTGGCAAAATAATTATAGGTGATGCATTACCTGCTACTTAGATAGCTAAGTCGAACACTAATAATAGGGATTGTGACAATGCCCTTCGGGGTCCCTGCTACCTGCAGTAATGGTTGCCTTTGTTCAAGTCATAAACGTGACAAGAAACGCAAATGTAACAGCCAAGGAAGTTTGTCTCTGAACAGTTCCCATCCCTGTCATCTAGTATCTGATTGTTGACGAAAAACTCCCGTAACTCACGTCACCAAAGTAGAGGGAGGAGCAAAGTGTTCGTTGGAGGTCGGGTGCATGTAATAGATAATACAAGTGGCTGTACAATAAACCAGGGCATTGAATGACATAATGTGAAAGTGCTAAAAGAGGTGTGACAGAAAGCCTGTTCTGTCGAGAAATAATTATAGGGGACTGTCACTTAGACAGGTATGTGGACTGATAACAATGTCCTTTTGGGACGTCTCTTAGTCGGGGGTCCTTCAAGTGGTCGTAACGTCCACTTGGAAGGGTCATGCTCTTCATCGAATCTTACCCAATGTCATGTTCTGTTTAACAGAAGGGATGCTAGCGACAATGGAAGCCTCTCCAGTGAAATGTCATGCCTATGTAACAAAAAGGGAATTTCGTTTTCAGGAGATGCACACTGTCTGCAAGGGTTAATAGTCCTCTCGCGTTGACTGTTACTTAGGTAGGAAAGTCGAAGGGATAGGGGTTGACAATGCTCCTAGGTGTCATTGTCTTAGTCGAGAGAAATGACCATTATGTAGTAAAGGAGGCGGGTTCAAAGCCGTAAATGTGAACGCGATAGAAGCTACGTAACAGCTATGGGCTTGGGAGCATGACAATGACCTGGAAGGACTCCACTGCTTCCGTAGCGTACAAAGGTCACATCAACTCACTACAAAACCTATTTGAAACACCAGACAAGGAGTTTTTTTGTATAACTCAAGACGAAGAAGGTTTTTATTAAATTTGAAACAAACGTATAGAATAAAAGTGGAATATACTCACGCGTTTTACGAAAATATTAATTTGCAATCAGGCTTTTAGAACGATTAATAGATTTTATGGTTCACATAATGCTTCAAAAGAGGTGCAAAGGGCAAAAGTCATAGCTAAAATGCATACACCGTCTTTCTTTTTTAAGGAGTCCCACTGTGCCCAGTAACTTTTAGTAGTTGGACTATACCTCGAGATTTGCTCCCAATTAGGTCTTACATCAGATTTTTCAATCAATTCTATTATTGGTTTTATATCTTCATCATCTAGTTGGGCCTTTCTGATTTCAATTGGAATCCAGTTGTTAGGGGTATCATTGTTTGCTTGTGTCGATACTATTTGTCTTATGGGCATTATCTCTTTAGTTCCTAATTTCAATTCTGCATTATAGCAATGTTTACAGTTGTCAATACATGAGCGTCTGGAAAGAGCATCTTCATTCTTATGCATTTTACCACTTCGATATTTCGATGGAAAAATCGTATTCTTGTAACCGTTGTATCCACCTAGCGATTTGTCCTTCAGGGTTTTTGAAGTTTAATAACAATCTAAGTACAGCATGATCAGTGCGTATAAGGAATTTCTGGTCATAGAGATAATGATGTAAATGTTCTATTGCTTTTACTATTGCTAACAGTTTTTTGCGTGTTACACAATAATTCCACTCTGGTTTGGATAAAGTTTTACTAAAGTATGCAATAATTTTCTCTTGTCCGTCTTGTTGAAAGAAAGTACAGCACCAATTCCTGTGTTACTTGCGTCAGTATCTATTGTGAATTGTTTTCCAGTTTGTGGGTACGCTAGCACTGGTGCTGTGGAAAGAGTTTTCTTTAGTGTTGAAAGGCTACGTCACATTCGGTGGTCCACAAGAACCGCTGACCCTCTTCTGTCAGACGATGTAATGGCTTTGCGATGTTGGATAAACCTTTAACAAATCTTCTATAATAGGTGCAAAGTCCAAGAAAACTACGAATTTGATGAATATCTTGTGGTGGAGGCCAGTCTCTTACAGTTTCTATCTTACTAGGATCAGTCTTAATCCCTGATGTAGTGATCACATGACCAAGGTAATGAACTTTTTGCTGGAACAATTTACACTTTGTCGGTCCCAATTTTAGCTTGGCTGCCTTACGTTTTTCAAATACTTGACGAAAATTTCTCAAATGTTCTTCAAAAGTTCTTCCAAGAACTATGATGTCGTCCAAGTAAACCAGGCAGACCTCCCCAAGACAAACCTTTGAGCACTGACTCCATTAGTCGTTCAAACGTTGCAGGTATGTTGCAAAGTCCAAATGGCATCACTTTAAACTGCCAGTCCATTTCCTGTAGTGAAAGCTGTTTTCTCACGGTCTTCAGGATGTATATGAACTTGCCAATAGCCGCTCTTCAGGTCTAACGTCGAGAATCATTCTGACCCAGATAAAGTGTCCAGTGTATCATCAATCCTGGTTAAAGGAAAGCAGTCTTTCTTTGTTATATCATTTAATCTGCGGTAATTTACACAAAATCGTGTAGATGCATCCTTTTTCTTGACAAGAACTACTGGTGATGTCCAGGGACTCTGTGATGGTTCTATAATGCCTTGAACTTCCATGTCCCTTATGAGTTGTTCCGTCTCCTCTCTTTTTGCCAATGGAAGCCTTCTTGCCGGCAGATGGACTGGAGGAGAATCACCAGTGTTGATCTTATGTTCCGTCAGGTTAGTACGGCCATAATCATTTGATGTGGCAGAAAAAATGTCAGAAAATTATTTCAATAGGTTCTCGGCCTTAGCAACTTGACTTTTAGTTAATATTCGTTTTGTTTTTCTCCATAAGTCAGTAAGATGAGATGGGATGTCTGTATGAATTTTGTTTAAATCAGTAACTTCTATTTTATTTATACTTGTTACCCAGGTAACAGGTTCACATATTGCTAATTATTCATCCTTTTTCAATATTCTATTGAATTTGTTACAGTTCATCACTCTGATAGGAATCTGTTCTTTCTCTATTCTGACTAAAGTCCTTGCAACCAGAATACCATGAGCCAAAGCTCCTTTACTAGAGGCATCAGTAACTGACAATCGGAAGGCCCCAGAAGTCTCCGCCCGATGTCCGCGGACTATAATTTCATTTTGTGCTGGGATCTCTGTGTCTTCCGTCACTAATATTGGAGTTACGCTTGATAAAGGATCAGAAGTCCGGCTAAGTAGAGGAATCTCTTCTGTCTTATAGATGAGTAGGTTGTCACTAGGTCTAATGTTGAATCCATGTTTCTTAAGAAAATCAAGGCCTAATTTGCATTCATCGTAGATGTCAGCGATGTAAACAGGGTGGTGGTACAGTCGCTCAAAAAAGTATCCGAACGCTATGGTTGATTAAAAAGATTCAGAAAAAATATCTGGCAACGATTTTTTCAGAATTTAATGATCTGGCATCCTTCGTGTGCAGTACACGAAGGATGCCAGATCACTAATTTCTGAAAAACTCGTTGCCAGATATTTTATTTGAATGTTGTAGTCAACCATGGCGTTCGGATACTTTTTTGAGCGACTGTACCAGACAGCTACCAACTCGGATGTTAAGTTCTATTTTTCCATGGACTTTAGCACGATCTCCAGTGGCTTTTTGTAGGCTTATTTTAGACTGTGTAGTATTCAAGTTTGGGTGAGGTATTATTTTCTTTATTATGTCCGTTCTGAGTAAAGTTACATTTGCACCAGTGTCGACTATCATACGGCAAGGTATTCCATTTATGGCTCCATCAGCTACTAATCCATTATTATCACCATGTAATATTGAAACGTAGGCGACTTCCCCTTGGGCCAACCAATCAACAGCCAGCCGTTGCCCCGCAAGACTGACTAATTTTCTGTTTCCCTGATTCTGTTGTCTAATAGATGGACTTGGATTCCTCATTCGTTTCCTATTACAGTTGGTACGACTGTGTCCGATCTTGTCACAATTCCCACACCGAAGGTCTGTGGTAGTTTTTGAAGAAGAACCTTTTATGTCTTTCAAAACGGATAGTATGGCTTTGGTTATTTCTTTCATTTCATTATCCTTTTCTACAGTTTCTTCTGCACTTACAAATCGCACTGTACGTTTGTTCGCTCGGGAGGAAAGCCTGGAGCACTCGTATTTCATAGCATGTAGCAGAGCTGACTTTAAGGATTCACCTTCCAACATCCTCAGAGATTGTTGAGTGTCAAGGTCAGCAATAGCATCAATAAATTGTAATTTAGCTAAGTTATCTTGAATTTCTGGTGGAGAGTTACTATAAGCCAACCTAGCTAGACGCTCGACATCACTAGCAAGCTCTTGCAAATTTTCACCACTCTTCTGCATGCGATGTTTAAATTGAGTCACATAATATTGTTTTAAATAACTATCACCAAACCTAAGTTCTAATGCAGAAACTAGACTTTGATAAGTCGTTTTTCTTCTGGAACAGACTGCAAAACTTGCGCAGCAGAATTTCTTAAGGAAGCTGCAAGAAAACTGGCCTTTTGGAATTCATTCCACTCATTAGCTCTAGCAATAACTTCAAATTGTGTTTCAAATACTCTCCAAGATGATTGACCATCATATGTAGAAGGTTTAATTGCATTTCTAGAGATATGTGTAAAAACATTATTTTCACTAAAATTTCTATTATCACAAGAAGATGGTAACATTTCGTTTCTAAAAATTTGAAACTGGCGTTAACAATCAGATTTGCAATTTCAAATTCATGTTTATAATTAATCTTAACATTATCAAGATCACCTTTTACATTATTTAGTTCGGTCATAACTTATCAGAAAATTTGAGAAGCCAGTTCAGCTGTCATCTCATTTTTTTGTGTGTCCATTTCGGCTTTCAAGTCATCTTTTTGAGAAATTATCTCAGTTCTCAACTCATTATTTTGTGCGGCCATTTCGGCTTTCAAGTCATCACTTTGTCTAGCAAGGTCACCTATTTTATTGCTTTATGTAGCTATATCACCTTTAATGTCAGTCATCTGTGTAGCCATATCAGCTTTCAAGCTATCACTTTATCTAGCAAGGTCACCAATTTTGTTGCTTTGGGCAGCTATATCATCATTAATGTCATTCATTAAATTTACTAATTCATCCATACTTCTAGTTAACGGCATTCAATAAATTATCTACACTCCTGGACACCAAATGTTGCGAAATTTAAAATTGATAGGCATTAAGCGTGAGTATTAATAACTACATTTTCAAACCAATTACAATACAATGCAAATTGTTACAAAAATATGGATGAAGTATTTTATAAACAAATTAACTACTATAACACATAAGTCATTAATCTTTTTGTAAAGAGCATACAATATCAGCTTTGTCTGTTATACTAAAATACTACCTCTTCACTTTGTTTACCATGTTACTTGAATACCTTCAGATGTAAACAAACTCTCGTCCTGTGCTAGTTCAGTAAACTTTTATTACTAACAACAGAAAACAAACACCCGTGCACACACTAATAAATATACTAATTATTTTCTCTTAACGCGCACTGAATCAGACCATCTCATCGTCCTTACAGATCTCACAACTTTTAACCCTCTGCACTGCTATCTTTTTTTATTCTCTCCGAATCGTTCTCAGTTCCAATTCGTTGGATAAATTGAATCTCACGTAGAAGCACACACGAGTGTTCAAGTCACGTTAAGTCATGAAGTCATTCTTTGCCGTTCATCTGTCGTAACAATATGTTTAATGATGTCATACTTAGGAACCCGACGTAATAAACGAATGACCGAAAACAACTACCTCCTAGTGAAATCATGATGGTTTCAAATTTATTTCATACTTACAGACATGAAATTTAAAACTTATAATAACAAAAGGAATAAATGTTTTACCCCAGCAAATAGACAATTTTTAAAGTGCAAAATACAAAACCCCACAGGAGCGAAAGCGCATTTGTGGAGATATTAGATTAAGAATACATAAAGTATTGTAAAACAACAATACCAACCTAACACTGACATATAATAAACCCGTTATCAACATGACTCAAAAAGTATATTTTGCGACTTTAATCATGCTAGGCATAATCACTATAACAAATTTTCTACATTTTGCTCGAGTATCCATTTCATAATAAATTTTTTTTAAAAGACAAAGATTTCTTTTTGTCTTATTGTTATTGTTATGTTTCTTTCATTCTTATGTTATGAGGCTTGACAATGATCTCAAAACGAATTGATTATGTTGTTAAAAAACCTGACTTTCTTCCCCACTGTCACGTACATTGGACAAAGAAGACTCCCCAGGGGCTAAAAATTCTTTCTCAAACAGTATAACTTTGATGTAGGTTACTGTATCGAAGACGGAGTGCTTTCTCTGCAATGCACCATCCCATGGGCTAAAGAATCTTTCTTAAGCAGTATAACTTTCCCGCAACGCTCCACCCAATGGGCTAAAGAATCTTCCTCAAACCCATTCACATCGTGTTTTTTCACGGATCGCTATATCGATAGACTTAAATGCGAAAATATAGTGCACATGTCTTTGTACGAAATAGTTTACAATATTACCTCTAAAGTTGAACTGAAAAAAGCGAAGGCTCTCTGGTTAAATATTAGGACGATAATACACTCTCTGATCGTTAAAATCAAACCTTCCCAAGGAAATTAATATACTGTTAGATGTTTTGGTTCTGTAACACGGTGAAAATACATTTACCTATTAACACTCAATCAGGTAAACACAAAATTATTCGATTTTGGAAAAAAAATCGAAGAATAGCAACTATGTTACAGAAAGCTCTGGTCGAGGTGTAATTGCTTCTCTGCACTTTATACTATAAATAAAACTGCTATCCATAGTCGTAAATAAAATTTTCCAATCAGAGAATTGTAAATTGCTAATATTGAGATTACAGAAAATAGTAACTTTCAAAACATTTATTTTAGCATTCATGGTTAACAATAAATAATAGTTAAAGTTTAAAACACATTACGCAAAAAGTAGGACACGGGTCATTTTTACCTGGTTTTCTCTCTCCGTAGGTAAACGGTGATACTATTTTTGTTGAGTACCAAACAAAGTGGTTTCATCTAGAGTGTCGAAATAATTCACAGACGTAAGTTATACTACTTTACTAATTAACGTTTAAAGATATTTTCCCACTAGCTTCATTAACTAATGTATTAAAGTTCAACACTGGAAAAATTTTAGGCTTTGCGGGATGCGTAGACCGCGAGACCTTGTGACTCGCTCAGTGTCTACTGCGAAGCATTTGCTCTGACGAAGGGCCTTGGGTGCCTTGGGAGGGTCCAGCCTGCCTTTCAAACGTTTGATGGCAACGGGGGATGCGTCTAATGGGAGTTTGACGCGAGGACGCGAAACTCTCTCCGTTCTTACAGTATGTTCTCGCACAAGGAAAAACTTGGTAGAACATAAGATACTCATTGTCGCTAGTAGTTTACTTTCGAGAAGAAAAGCGCAAATACACATAGACATTAACTTCCTGTTTACGAAAGCTGACTTGAAAAGGTTTCCACTTGAAAATCGGAATGCACCTTCATGACGGGAATCGTGCGCGCTATTTTTCGAAACCCTTAGTATCGCATCATATCAAAAAGTTTAGACATCGAAGATGGGCTGTTTTCACCACAACAGGGGCTTGCGCCAATGGTGTCCTGATTTCCGAGATGGAGCGCTTTCCTGCAATACACCACCCTATGGGTTAAAGAATCTTCTTCAAACCCATCCGTAACATGTTTTTCTAAGATGTGTAACTTTGACGATGTGCATTCCTGCAATACACCACCCCATGGTACCTCAAACCCATCCACAGAGTGTTTTTCTAGGATGCGTCATCGTCAATACGAGGACAAACAACTGTTCACCCACGAAACCGACATCCATATTCTTAGGTGGTACTGGAAAGGCTGTCAATATCGGGATATACAACCTCTGCTGATTTAAATGAAAGCTACTTAAATATACAAACACTATATACACTTCCTGGTGATTAAAATAAAATAGCATCCATATACAAACGCTATATTCACTATCTGGTGATCAAAGGAACATTAATATACATTCTCTGATGAGTAATATGGCTCGTATACCTATAGATGCCTGTGAAATGTACGGACAACCAAGGGTACACTATAAGATATTACGTCTGAGGTCTTGGTCGCTGACCATGCAATCAGGGGTTAACAGTAAAGTCAATTTAAAATAACGGTATAATTGTCTGTGCGTTTAACATCTGATTTTTACCAAACGCATTAAAGTAAAAAAATTGGAGGCGTCCTTGGTCACTTGTCTGTACGGTAGCCTTGAAAGCCGCTGCTATTGTGACGACCAGCTCGGTGTGGGACCACTCACAGGGGAGAATTTGAAAAAACCCAAGTCCTGAATGTTTTACACAGAATTTTGGGGTATGCGGCTTTCCACTCTAGATAGCCCATGACGGTTATTTCTAAGTAGTAATAACAAATATTCTGATAAAAATCAGGAAGCCTTGTTATAAGCAAAGTATGGCGAAGTTTCTTTTGACTTTCAAGCAATCTCTATCGAGCGATATCACTTCTTTAAATTCATAAACTACATTAGAATATTGACCAAAAATATCTTCTATTCCCCAACTTTATCTGGATTATCCTTCTTCCCTGTTCGTTTATTTATTTTCTGGCGTCTTAAACCTTCTTCCCCCTAAGTTTATTATTATTTTTTTTTATCATATGACATATTTGACAGTGTAACTTCTCATTTTGTTTATATACAATTCCTGTAAATATATTTGTACTAGACTCAAATGTACTGGGACATCAAGCCACTTGACGTTTCATATCCAGAATTACGTTACCCCTGCATGGAGTTATGATTGTTTTGACACTCTTTGCTTTGATCCACGGATAAAACATTGTACAAATAATTCATAGTGAGATATACAAATAATTCATGGTGAGGTATAAATAGTTCATATGATATATTCATGAATAATCCATGAATTATTCATGGTGAGAACAATTCATGGTGAGTATAGACAGAGCTCTAAATCTTACCTGGTTATTCTATCACAAATCATTTTAGGTAATGCACGATTACCGGGATCTAAAATTTATGTGGACGAATAAAAGTATTTTCAGGTTAGAAAATGCACCGTCATACTTCAAAAATATTTTGTTATCGCACTTTGAGGCAAATTGATCATCATTTTCTCGGCAAAGGACTTATTACTGAAAGCGTGCACCCTGCAATTGGTCAAGATTTGAGGCATGGTGGAAAATAGCGTCTTCTAGTCTCGAATTTTGGAACATTTCGAAAATGATGAGCAACATTTTAAAATTGTGAAGTCTCATTTTTTAGAAAGAATGCTAATTAGACGACACTTATTTCTAATTTAAACACTTTACTTTTCTGGTTTATTATACTGAATCTTTGCTATTGACCCGAAATTAACTGATGTAGTGTTTGGAAACCATATGGATTGCGCTATGGGTAAATTGTGTTATAAATTTTACTGCGAACACTAATCTCTTTCATATCGTGAGTGAAATATTGTATGAAAAATTACAAACGCACATGAGTCATACTCTAGTGGGTTATAACACACTTCACTTGTAAGAAATATTTTGTGTATTGCATTTATTTTTGTTCATGTTGGAAGAAAATTTAAAATTCTTATTTCCTGTGAACCAAGGAACTTTTATTTCCCTAGTAGGGACTTACAAAGGTAACATTGTTTTGGAATCGAAATTTACCCCATAATTACTATTCTAAATGACATCTGTAGCTAATTTGTTCTAAAAAAGATCCAAGACATATCGTGGAAAAAACTTTCGCAGTACTGTAGCACATTTTTGTGTTCTTTTAAAACTTCTTTGCTATTTACACGCAGATTTATGTGTCATTCCGTTGACGGAGAAATTAGGTGTCACTAGCCTCACTTCCTTCTTGCGGTTAGTTTTCAAAATAGAATGAGTGATACAGAATGTCAGTCGTGATTCTACTTTGTTTCACTAGTTTGCAAATGGTTTAGGCTTCAGGTCGTTGTAAACCTTTCAACTTAATATTAACTGCAGTAAGAAATCACAATGACGAAAAATCAGATATAGAACACTATTTATTGTGTTCTTGTCATAAACCGTATTAATATTTATTTAGTACATATTCAGTGGAGCGTACCAGTTCGTCGTACACTACGTTTAGTAACATAGGAAAGTTTCATTCAGACATGTAGGAATAATTTTCTTCAACTCCTGCCTCTTCCACAAAACGTTTGGCGATATCGATTAAATGAATACTTCTCACGGCTTCTGAGAAATGGGTATCAACTGATTCAACAGATATGGCAAGACAACAGATATGGCAAGATATGTAAGAATGGCGAAGCTGACTTGGATGATCTACCTCACACCCAATACAGGTCATACGTAGAATCTGAAAAAGTTCTGTTCTGACGAGTGTGTTTAATGTTTTTCTGAAACTTAGCTTTGCCCTATGATCATGCAATTTAACATTAGGCAGTGTTGGAGTATGGTCTGCAGTTAATTCGACATCTCATACGACATTAGAAAATTTATTACTTTCTAACTTCAGCGCTAACAAACTGTAGGTAATGGAGTTGCGGGAATCTTTTAACCCCGCCCACTGTTCGATGCTGAGATGTGCCGAAGAAATCATTGAAATACCGTCGTCACAGACAACATCTTTTTCGATGACCACCCCTTTTTTACCCTTGAACACCACCTTGCCATTCAGTTCATACTCGAAGGTAAATGTATAGGCGAGTGTAGAAGCCAGTCCATACCACCATTCTTCGGATAATATAACCGAAGCCTTTATGGGTCTAAATGGAATGTCACTGCACTTCTTAAACAAACATATGATCACTTCGGAAACGTTCTTGCAAATCTTCACCAACAAGTCAGAGTCTAGCTGGTAGTCGTCATCTCCAACAGCAAACCGCACGAAGGTGAAATCACCTTCGGGCTGAGAAAGCTGAATACAGGCCATTGTTAACACTTCAGTACTGCAAAACTATGTCTTTTCATACATCAAGTGTACTACTTATACCTAAAACCTTTGACGTCATCTTGCAATAACCTGTCATTGGTCGAGATCTAATTCATGCTGATTGGCTAAAGGTTTTGGATTTAAATCATACGTACCACTGTGTGTCTCTATCATTTGCTGTCAGTAAGTGATCATTAAATATGGCAGGACGAAAGAGCGACCCTATTTGGAAAGCTTTCAAGAAATACCTTAAAGGAAAGGAATTTCGTGCCTTTTATTTACAGTGTAACAAGGACGTCATCGGACTTGTAACGCGACTTAAAAGTCATCAATGTGAGGGCATCAATATGAGGCTAAATCTTAACTGGTGATTCTGTCACCATAACATCTTCGGAATGGCTAGACCGCGAAATCTTATCTGTAATGAACTCGTCAGAACCCGACAAAATCGGACACTATCTCATCATCATACAAGCTCATCTAAAGGCCTTGAGGGACCAAGCAAAGGTTTCAACAATGGAAAGTAAATTAATTTAACTGAAGAACTATCCACTAAGACTCTGCACCGTTCAATTAAGAATGTGTTAGGATGCACAAAGAACTGTATTGGATGTAAAGTAAATCATTCAAGTCAGCTTCGCCATTCGTGTCTTGCCATATCTGTTGAATCACTTGATACCCATTTCGCAGAAGTCGTGAGAAGCATTCATTTAAGCGATATCGCCAATTTTTTTGTGGAAGAGGCAGGAGTTGAAGAAAATTATTCCTACATGTGTGAATGGAACTTTCCTATGTTACTAAACGAAGTGTACGACGAACTGGTACGCTCCACTGAATATGTACTACTGTACTGAATATGAATATAACATATACAGTACTACTGTACTGAATATGAATATAACATATACAGTACTACTGTACTGAATATGTAAATAAATATTAATGCGGTTACTAACTAAATAGTGTTCTCTGTCTGATTTTTCGTCATTGTGATTTCTTACTGCAGTTAATATTAAGTTGAAAGGTTTACAACGACCTGAAGCCTAAACCATTTGCAAACTAGAGAAACAAAGTAGAATACGACTGACATTCTGTATCACTCATTCTATTTTGAAAACTAACCGCAAGAAGGAAGTGAGGCTAGTGACACCTAATTTCTCCGTCAACGGAATGACACATAAATTTGCGTGTAAATAGCAAAGAAGTTTTAAAAGAACACAAAAATGTGCTACAGTACTGCGAAAATTTTTTCCACGATATGTCTTGGATCTTTTTTAGTACAAATTAGCTACAGATGTCATTTAGAATAGTAATTATGGGGTAAATTTCGATTCCAAAACAATGTTACCTTTGTAAGTTCCTACTAGGGAAATAAAAGTTCCTTGGTTCACAGGAAATAAGTATCTTAAATTTTCTTTCAACATGAACAAAAAATAAATGCAATACACAAAATATTTCTTACAAGTGAAGTGTGTTATAACCCACTAGAGCAGTGATTCCCAACCTTTTCTGGACCATCGCCCCCTTTAGAAGAGAACAAAAATTTCAACGCCCCCCCTAGTCCATAATAGTTAATTTTATATGAAATATTAAAATATTGTTGCATATTATCTGTACCTAATTTATCTGTTTATTTATCTATTAAAAATCATAAAGCAGAAATTAATAAAACGTCAACCAAATGTACAATAAAATTGTTTATTAAAATTTTAAAAATAAACACACAATCAATAAGAAATAAAAATGATGAGATAAACACAAAATTAATAATAAATAAAAAAATTAATGAGATGGTTGAGGCTGGTGGAGTGTTAACAATTTGTTAATGTCGGGTTCCAATTTCGTTAACATCAATCGCAGATCGCCACGTTCAGTGATGTATAGTTTGTTCCTCTTCTTTGACAGTTAATTAGCTACTGCACTGAATCCACTCTCAGCCATATAGGACGAAGGAAATGCGATTAAAAACTTCTGTACTATTGCCCACAATCCAGGGTAGAGAACTGGTATTGATTTTTGAAGCCAGAACTCTTGGTATCCATGTTTGAATTTTACTTTGAGTGCTTCGTTTGTCGTGAGTTCTAAGAGTTCCTCTTCCAAATTTGATGATTCTTCGGTATCTGTGTTTGCGAAAGGATCTAGAATCCAACTCGGTATATTCATGTTTAAAATATCTTGGAAACGCTCCGTAAAATCAACATGAAGAACTTCCAAGTGTTGGCAGTAAGGAAGTAAATCTTCCGGTTTTGCAGAGACTGCTGATAATGTGGGAAAGTGGTTGTATTCACCTCTACCTAGATTTCGTTTGAATAGAAGAAGTTTTCCCGCAAAAGCAGCTATGACTTTTTTTGTTTTAATTAAATTCAACTCATCACCTTGCAATTATAAATTAACGTGATTAAATATTTTAAACAGGTCTGTCAAATAAGCGATGTCATTTTTCGACGTAATCAGGTTTTCGCGCAATTTTTCGTCTCTGTCTTCAAGAAAGTCCAGTACTGAGTCAAATAGATTGAAAAAACGATTCAGACAAACACCTTTAGAGAGCCAACGTACTTTTGTGTGCAACAGCAAGCGATTGTAATCTTCATCATTTTCATTACAAAGCTTACCAAATAATCGGTCATTCAATGAATTCCTTCTAATCTTATTGATTGCTTTAATAACGTAATGGAACGACGTATGCAGACGTTCATTCAAATTTTTTGCAACCAAATGCTGACGATGAATAATACAATGTACAGCGAATACATTTGGTACTACTTGTTTCAAATGTGCTATGAAACCCTTATGACGCCCTGTCATTGCTGGAGCACCATCAGTAGCAGCAGACAAAACATTGCAAATAGGAATTTCTTTCTCTTGAAAAAACTTTTGCATGGTATTAAATATAGATTCTCCCTTTGTATCAGATTCCAAATTCTTAGCAAATAATAACTCTTCATGATTTTTTTTCTTTTATAAATTGTACATATGATAAGAGTAAAGCTTCGTTGTTTGGTAGAGTTGATTCATCGAGTTGAATGGAAAATTTGCAAGTCTTTAAGTAATCACAATCAAATGATATTTCAACGTCTTTTGCCATTTCATCTATTCTACTTTGCACTGAATTATTACTGAGAGGAATTTTTTTGATGATATCTGACGGTGTCTTATGATGAAGAACATATTTTAATATCTCTTTGACTGCCGGCAAAATTAATTCCTCGCCAATTGTGTGTGGTTTTCCTGCTTTTGCAATTAACAATGAAACGTTATATGAGGCTCGTAGTCCATCATCATCTTGTTTAGAAGACGACGCAAAAAGGTTTGACATAGTTGGCTCTTTTAAATATTGCTTTTCCAGTTCTTGAAAATAGGATAAATCTTTGTTCTTCTTATCAGCATGCATATTATTTAAATGCTCTTGTAACCTAGAAGGTTTCATAGCTTCATTTGAAAAAAACGTTTCGGCAAATTAAACACATAGTTAATGATTGGTTTGTAGGAGAGTACATAAATCCATATTTCAAATACTCAATACTGTACTGCCGGCATTTCTTTTTAGATGTAGATTCAGACATTTTCAAATACAAATTAACTTCTCAACAGATTTATAAATAGTTATAAAAATAATGTTTATAATGACTTCTAACACTTATCACTCACGACTATTTATCACGGCGAAGCACATAAAAATAATAAAACATTCCTAGAGCTATCGCTTTTATAGATTTGATTTTGTGCACGCATTAACTTGTATGTTTGCGATGCCGGCGCACTTGCTCCGTAAACAAGTTATTTCAAGCTCCCATATTCTTGTCGAAACATGTTAAATTGCATAAACCGCGTGTTTGCCTACCAACTTGCAAGGACTTGTCACCGTCAATCTATTCTAAACTAAAACAAACTAGGTATAGGTATACTTAATGCTAATTTAAAAATGCTTATTAACGCGATAACAATAAGATAATTTACATAGCTAGATAAAATATTTATTCATGAAAACAGGTATTTTCAAAGTATTTTATTATATTAAAAATATTAAATATAATAAATTTATTATTATATTATTATTGCATTAAGGTAGATTTGCCTATCAGAACGGACACACATGTCCAACATAATAAGACTGATATAGTAGTGCATGTTAAGGTATTGAATTAGATTACAATTATTGAAATAGGAATAACATCTCAGGATAACCTGCAGACAGTAGAGGTTGAAAAGAAGAGGAAGTGTGATCTGCTGGCTAATGAGTTGAGCCTAATTCACAAGTGTAATGTTAATATTATACCTTATGTTCTCACGTGGGATGGTATTGTAACTACGTACCATAAAGCATACTCAAAGCGACTTGGAGTGGGAAAACATATTGAAGCTTATATCCAATCTGTGATCTTGAAGAGAACTTTTGAGAGCATCTCAGTCGACTTCAGACGTATCAGTACACTAGTAGGCGGTAGCAGGGAACTTATTGTCCAAGCTGCAGTTGAAAAGCTGTACATGACGGATGAGGTCAGACTAGAAGAGATAAAAAGGTTGACCCAGAAAATTCCATTAAATTTATTTATTTATTTGACCGTCCCTCTTGACTGACTGAATGCCCCCCTATTTGCCTCTGGATCCGCTACCGCCCCCATGGAAGGCTCCAGCGCCCACTGGGGGGCGATATCGCCCCCGTTGGGAATTTATGCACTAGAGTATGACTCGTGTGCGTTTGTAATTTTCCATACAATATTTCACTCACGATATGAAAGAGATTAGTGTTCGCAGTAAAATTTATAACACAATTTACCCATAGCGCAATCCATATGGTTTCCAAACACTACATCAGTTAATTTCGGGTCAATAACAAAGATTCAGTATAATAAGCCAGAAAAGTAAAGTAATTAAATTAGAAATAAGTGTCGTCTAATTAGCATTCTTTCTAAAAATGAGACTTCACAATTTTAAAATGTTGCTCATCATTTTCGAAATGTTCCAAAATTCGAGACTAGAAGACGCTATTTTCCACCTTGCCTCAAATCTTGACCAATTGCAGGGTGCACGCTTTCAGTAATAAGTCCTTTGCCGAGAAAATGATGATCAATTTGCATCAAAGTGCGATAACAAAATATTTTTGAAGTATGACGGTGCATTTTCTAACCTGAAAATACCTTTATTCGTCCACATAAACTTTAGATCCCGGTAATCGTGCATTACCTAAAATGATTTGTGATAGAATAACCAGGTAATATTTAGAGCTCTATCTATCTCACCATGAATTGTTCTCACCATGAATAATTCATGGATTATTCATGAATATATCATATGAACTATTTATACCTCACCATGAATTATTTGTATATCTCACTATGAATTATTTGTACACTGTTTTATCCGTGGATCAAAACAAAGAGTGTCAAAACAATCATAACTCCATGCAGGGGTAAGGTAATTCTGGATATTAAACGTTCAAGTGGCTTGATGCCCCAGTACATTTGAGTCTAGTACAAATATATTTACAGGAATTGTATATAAACAAAATGAGAAGTTACACTGTCAAATATGTAATATGATAAAAAAAAAATAATAAACTTAAGGGGAAGAATTTTTAAGACGCCAGAAAATAAATAAAAGAACAGGGAAGAAGGATAATCCAGATAAAGTTGGGGAATAGAAGATATTTTTGGTCAATATTCTAATGTAGTTTATGAATTTAAAGAAGTGATATCGCTCGATAGAGTTTGCTTGAAAGTCAAAAGAAATTTCGCCATACTTTGCTTATAACAAGGCTTCCTGATTTTTATCAGAATATTTGTTATTACTACTTAGAAATAACCGTCATGGGCTATCTAGAGTGGAAAGCCGAATACCCCAAAATTCTGTGTAAAACATTCAGGACTTGGGTTTTTTCAAATTCTCCCCTGTGAGGGGTCCCACACCCAGCTGGTCGTCACAATAGCAGCGGTTTTCAAGGCTACCGTACAGACAAGTGACCAAGGACGCCTCCAATTATTTTACTTTAATACGTTTGGTAAAAACCAGATGTTAAACGCACAGACAATTATACCGTTATTTTAAACTGACTTTACTCTTAACCCCTGAGTGCATGGTCAGCGACCAAGATCTCAGACGTAATATCTTATAGTGTACCCTTAATTGTCCATACATTTCACAGGCATCTATAGGTATACGAGCCATATTACTCATCAGAGAATGTATATTAATGTTCCTTTGATCACCAGATAGTGAATATAGCGTTTGTATATGGATGCTATTTTATTTTAATCACCAGGAAGTGTATATAGTGTTTGCATATTTAAGTAGCTTTCATTTAAATCAGCAGAGGTTGTATATCCCGATATTGACAGCCTTTCCAGTACCACCTAAAAATATGGAAGTCGGTTTCGTGGGTGAACGGTTGTTTGTCCTCATATCGAGCATGACGCATCGTAGAAAAACACGCTGTGGATGGGTTTGAGGTACCCATGGGGTGGTGTATTGCACGAATGCGCATCGTCAAAGTTACACATCTTAGAAAATCATGTTACGAATGGGTTTGAGGAAGATTCTTTAACCAATGGGGTGGTGCATTGCAGGAAAGCGCTCCATCTCGTAAATCAGGCCACCATTGGCGCAAGCCCCTGTTGTGGTGAAAACAGCCCATCTTCGATGTCTAAACTTTTTGCTAAGATGCGATATTAAGGGTTTCGAAAAATAGCGCGCACGATTCCCGTCATGAAGGTGCATTCCGATTTTCAAGTGGAAACCTTTTCAAGTCAGCTTTCGTAAACAGGAAGTTAATGTCTATGTGTATTTGCGCTTTTCTTCTCGAACGTAAACTACTAGCGACAATGAATATCTTATGTTCTACCAAGTTTTTCCTTGTGCGAGAACATACTGTAAGAACGGAGAGAGTTTCGCGTCCTCGCGTCAAACTCCCATTAGACGCATCCCCCGTTGCCATCAAACGTTTGAAAGGCAGGCTGGACCCTCCCAAGGCCCCGAAGGTCCTTCGTCAGAGCAAACGCTTCGCAGTAGACACTGAGCGAGTCACAAGGTCTCGCGGTCTACGCATCCCGCAAAGCCTAAAATTTTTCCAGTGTTGAACTTTAATACATTGGTTAATGAAGCTAGTGGGAAAATATCTTTAAACGTTAATTAGTAAGGTAGTATAACTTACGTCTGTGAATTATTTCGACACTCTAGATGAAACCGCCTTGTTTGGTACTCAACAAAAATAGTATCACCGTTTACCTACGGAGAGAGAAAACCAGGTAAAAATGACCCGTGTCCTACTTTTTGCGTAATGTGTTTTAAACTTTGACTATTATTTATTGTTAACCATGAATGCTAAAATAAATGTTTTGAAAGTTACTATTTTCTGTAATCTCAATATTAGCAATTTACAATTCTCTGATTGGAAAATTTTATTTACGACTATGGATAGCAGTTTTATTTATAGTATAAAGTGCAGAGAAGCAATTACACCTCGACCAGAGCTTTCTGTAACATAGTTGCTATTCTTCGATTTTTTTCCAAAATCGAATAATTTTGTGTTTAGCTGATTGAGTGTTAATAGGTAAATGTATTTTCACCGTGTTACAGAACCAAAACATCTAACAGTATATTAATTTCCTTGGGAAGGTTTGATTTTAACGATCAGAGTTATTAATTATTAAATTATCGTTCTAATATTTAACCAGAGAGCCTTCGCTTTTTTCAGTTCAACTTTAGAGGTAATATTGTAAACTATTTCGTACAAAGACATGTGCACTCTATTTTCGCATTTAAGTCTATCGATATAGCGATCCGTGAAAAAACACGATGTGAATGGGTTTGAGGAAGATTCTTTAGCCCATTGGGTGGAGCGTTGGGGGAAAGTTATACTGCTTAAGAAAGATTCTTTAGCCCATGGGGTGGTGCATTGCAGAGAAAGCACTCAGGCTTCGATACAGTAACCTACATCAAAGTTATACTGTTTGAGAAAGAATTTTTAGCCCCTGGGGAGTCTTCTATTGTCCAATGTACGTGACAGTGGGGAAGAAAGTCAGGTTTTTTAACAGCATAATCAATTCGCTTTGAGATCATTGTCAAGCCTCATAATATAAGAATGAAAGAAGCATAACAATAACAATAAGACAAAAAGAAATCTTTGTCTTTTAAAAAAAATTTATTATGAAATGGATACTCGAGCAAAATGTAGAAAATTTGTTATAGTGATTATGCCTAGCATGATTAAAGTCGCAAAATATACTTTTTGAGTCATATTGATAACGGGTTTATTATATGTCAGTGTTAAGTTGGTATTGTTGTTTTACAATATTTTATGTTTTCTTAATCTAATATCTCCACAAATGCGCTTTCGCTCCTGTGGGGTTTTGTATTTTGCACTTTAAAAATTGTGTATTTGCTGGGGTAAAACATTTATTCCTTTTGTTATTATAAGTTTTAAATTTCATGTCTGTAAGTATGAAATAAATTTGAAACCATCATGATTTCGCTAAGAGGTAGTTGTTTTCGGTCATTCGTTTATTACGTCGGGTTCCTAAGTAACACCATTAAGCATATTTTTACTTGAGCGTTCTGCTTTTAATCTTGAAAGGAGTTTTTATTTTACGTACCTTCCAGGAGGATACGTTTCCCAAAAACTCCTTTATATCTTTTTTACTGGATATTTTACCGTTTGATTTCCTGCATTTTTATTATATAAACCCAATACTCTATTTGTATTTTTTTCTGTTTGATGCTTCCATCTTTTGCATGTTAAATAGTCTTTTGCTTCAATACCGAAGTTTTATGTCACCTCTATTTCAAACGTGTTAGGGTGAAAAACTATTTATCTCTCCTGCGAAATAGGAATTAAATCGAAACTGGAAATTTACCCGCATGCACTCCCCTGGTGGACTTGGACTCGTAAGGAATGATTCTGTAGGGTAAAATCAGCCTATTTTGCAAACCGTAGACCACACTATTTCGGAGGTTGCAGAGGGGGATTAAAATCTTTTCAGTAATGCAATTCACCGGCAAAGTCAGTTTTATTAGGTTGGGTGCATAAGTGTGACCCTGTTAAACATATTTTACTTGATTGCCCTGTTTATAATCTTGAATGGAGTTTCTATTTCGCGTAACTTACATTCGGTCTTGCTTTTTCCCCAAAGACTCCTTTTTGCCTTTTTACTTTATTTGTATTTTATCTTTTTCGGTTTAATGTTTCCATCTTTTGCATTTTAGCTATGACTTTTGTCCTTTGCACCTCTTTTGAAGCATTATGTGAACCATAAAATCTATTAATCGTTCTAAAAGCCTGATTGCAAATTAATATTTTCGTAAAACGCGTGAGTATATTCCACTTTTATTCTATACGTTTGTTTCAAATTTAATAAAAACCTTCTTCGTCTTGAGTTATATAAAAATCTCCTAGTCTGTTGTCTCAAATAGGTTTTGAAGTGCGTTGATGTGACCTTCGTACGCTACGGAAGCAGTGGCGTCCTTCCAGGTCATTGTCATGCTCCCAAGCCCATAGCTGTTACGTAGCTTCTATCGCGTTCACGTTTACGGCTTTGAACCCGCCTCCTTTACTACATAATGGTCATTTCTCTAGACTAAGACACGGACACCTAAGGGCATTGTCGACCCCTATCCCTTCGACTTTCGTACCTAAGTAACAGTCAACGCGAGAGGAATATTAACCCTTGCAGACAGTGTGCATCTCCTCAAAACAAAATTCCCTTTCTGTTACATCGGCATGACATTTCGCTGGAGAGGCTTCCATTGTTGGAACTTACCATTTCCATTGTCAATCTTACCCAATGGCACGTTGCAAACGGAACGCGCCGTTGGGTAAGATTCGCTAACAAGCCATGATCCTTCCGAGTGGATGTTAGGACCGCTTGAGAACCCCCGACTAAAAAACGTTTTCCGCAACTATAAACTGAGTGATCATTGAAATATGGCCACCCACCTCCTGTTATGTAAATGTGGAGCCAATTTCGAAGTCCTATAACTTTTAAAATAAAGGTTTTATCCGAAAATGTAAGTAAAGATAAAGATCTAAATCATTACAATCTAAATATCGAATTTTCAATAATATTCCTTCACTATTTGAAGAGTTATACAAGTTTGAACATATAGCAATGGCAGTGCTAGATATTTAAAGTTATTTGAAACTGAAGTAGGAAATATTATTTCAAAACAAGTCAGATATAACTTCATATTTTAAAAGTGTGTGCAAATAATTCCTTCAATATTCTTTTAACGTTTTTGATAAATTTATTAGAATAATTGCTTCCTTTGAAGTTTTAAACTTCCACACCTGCTTAAATACTGTAAGAATACTGTGAAAATTTCAGATTTAAATACCTTTGATTGAGATTTTTAAAAATATTCTCAGCCACATTTTGTCACAAAACGATTATTTTAGAAGTTATAAATCTTCGAAGTTAGTGTCTCTTTGACATAATGTGGGATGATCATGTTTTATGATTGGGACGCTAACTTCGAAGATTAAACTAACTTCAGTGATCCCTCGTGTATGTTTCTTCTAATATCCTAGATTTAGTGAATACATCGAAACATATTTTGGATTTTGGGAGGGGGCAAAGTGATCGGATCGAGTCAAAAGGAACTGAAATGCAGTTCTAATATATAATTTTCCTCTCTATTCTAGTGCTATATCAAAAACTCTATGTAAAATATAAATTAATTGAAGTGTAGATTAGCTATTGTGACAAAGTTTATATATAGTTATCGAGGCTACGTCTCGGCATGTAATAAGACATTTTGTCTAAAATGGTGCAGGGTTCGACTCTCCCACTTCTAATTTTTCTCTTTGAAACAGCAGTATCAGAAATGCTAGATCTCGAGAAACGGAACCAGAGGGCCATGACCCCCTTTTTCAGAATACTAATAATGGGAAAAGTAGTCAAATAATTAATGATATCTCTATTAATACATATTTTGTATAAAGGTTTTGAAGAACACTAAAATAGAAGAGAAAAAATCATATCAGCAACTGCGTTTCAGTTCTTTCTGGCTCGATTCGATCACTTAGTCCTTCACCGAATTTTTTTTTCTATGCACTCTATGCCTGGATACCAGTTATTGAAACAGATATATATATATAATCTGGAAAATACTCGTTTTAAATAAATTGTGGAAAAATTGGTTTATTAATAATAATTGTGGAAAATACTCGTTTTAAATTTCCAAACATATCCCTCTTATTCAAAGCTCTGACTATTGTTTATAATAATAGTAAAAACAAAAGGAAGTAAACGGTAGCTAGATTGTTCGAATAAAGTGTTTTATTCTATCTAATGTAAAACTTCACCTTATCTTCTCTCACCTTTTTTACTGGATGTCTTCCCTCCGATAATTCCCCAGTAACCAAGCAGAAGAGACCTTATCGAAAGGATCGACCTCTAGCAGCCTCTTAATATTTCTCAATTCTCAAACTTTTGACAAAATGGTTCGATATTTATGGATTTGTTAGTCACGCCTAGTGGCTAAATATAAATCCGACGTCACGTCGAGAGAAAGAAAATTGTTGGATGAATATAATTCCATTTCAAATTTCGGTCGAACAAAATGCCGTCGAAAATATTTCCGTTTCGAAACAAATGCTCTGGAACTGTATTTCCGTCTGTAGAACAAATGCTGTCAAACAACTTTCCGGACACCAACTGCTTATATTTTTATGTGAATATTATTCCAGTGATGTGATCAAATTGTACTAGCAAATTTACTCCACGTTGTCCAGGTCTGACACTCTCTAAATTATGTAGTAGATGGCAATCCCCAAGTGGCAAGTTTTCAGTTGGCATAAAATGAATTGTGATCGATTTTCACCCGACTTCAGTTAAATATTTCTCCGTGTCTTTTAGTAGAGGTCTGAAGCTCTCTAAAGTATATAGTATTTGGCTCACGGTGAAAGCTTTCATTTGGCATTAAACTCTGTACAATAGATCCCCCCCTTCCCTTGGTTACATTTTATCGCCTTCTTTTAGGGGAGAGAGGAAGTGGACATATTTCCAGTTAGCGCTTCAGAAATACCTATTCAAAAAATCAAGTTTGCCTTACTCAGATTATATAACTTTTCAAATCATTCCATACCCATACATTTTAGTTGCTCGAATGCAATTTCCTAGCATGTATAACTTTATATACAAAAAAATTGAATATGTTTTAAGTTATACAAAAATTGGGTCTATACTGCCAATATATTGAACAATGAAAAAAAAACCTTATGCATCATTTAATATATTATTTAAAGCATTTATTAATTAACCTATTTTATGAGATATAATTTCGTTAACTTATACAAGATTTTCAAATGAAGTTATTATTTTAATGCCCGATATAATTTTTAGTTTTCATAGCTTCCATTTTAACAAAGAATCTCGTGTTCCGCTCATGATTAATTTGAGCAACTTCAATTTCCACAGAAACGTCATGCTCTTTATCAACTTTTAAAACAATGACTTTATCAGGCGAAAGCAGATAAACATTACTATCTGCATTTTTTTTTCGATCATTGGTAGTTTATTAAGTCTGAGGATTTCGAGAAATTCAACTCTGCCTACACCGGTTTCGGTTGACGCCAGAGGTTTCGCATGTAGTTTATACTCTTCCCCTCGGGGAAGGGAAAGTTCATGCCAAATTTAGTTCTTCTAGCTCTAGGGCTGCTGTGATTCAGTTGGTAGCGCACCGGACTCGTGTTCTGCAGTTCCCAGGTTAGAGTCCTAATTGCGTCAGCTTCGAGATTATCTCCGCAAAACCCCTCGCCCTGCCCTTAATCAGTTGGGGACACCGATGGGCTTGGAAAAGCTGCCGTCCGTCGGATGGGACATTAAGCGTGTTTCAGTGTGTGTCAGAGCCATATCCTCTGCACATTAAAGATCATTATGGATGGCCTTCCCTGGAGTCTACCATCTGTCTTCCAACAGCTGTTCCAGTGAGTCTCCTCTCATAACCTTCTCTGAATCTTCGGGGTCATTGTGACCTGGTCATTTAGCTCACTGTATGCAAAAAAGTGCCCCTCAGAGGTAAAACAACCCAACTCTAGCTCTATTGAGGTTGAGTGCATAAGCGGACAGATACACACACACAAACGTTCTTCTTACATATTATATTTTTCATTATGCTATTCTCTTTTGGAATGATAATGCCGACGACGATAGTAACAGTAGGAACAACAACAGGACATGAATTTATGATTTTTTCCCTCAACCTATACGTACCTCTTACCATGCAATCTTCCAGTATCAAGTGGTTTTATTTTGAAAACAGTGGATAGGAGACTGTTAAAAATTATTGACATAGAAAGAGCTTTTTTTAATAATATTTCAGTAATATTTTCGTAGTCAGTATGCAAAATGCATGTGTAGAATTCAAATTGAAAACTGGAAGGACTTATGGTGTGATAATAAATAGTTAGCAACATTGTAAAGAGAACGATGACTTATGCTACACAGAGAGAATTTTCGCATCACATGGAAGAAGTAATTATCAATTATTCCTGTGGAATGTGAGAAGAAAAGATATCATCTGCAACGACAAACACGAAATTTATAATTTCATTTCGTACTCTTTAACTCTTCGTGGAAGCGTCAATGACTGCGATAAAAACATTCACGAAAAATTAAATGAATATATTCATAAATTCAAATACTTTAAATATGTTGCAAAAGTTTTATTTTACTTAATGCACAAATTTGTTCACTTGAAACTCGTTGACCGCATAGATAATCACTTGTTTTGCATTTCGCTTGAGGATGATGAGTTCAAACAACTAGTCCGCAGATTTCATCCAAAAACTCTTTAATAACGAGAAGGATGTGTGTACCCTTTTCAATGCTTACATTGAATTAATTAAATTTAAATCCTTACGCTTTAATTTAAGCAGCTTCTATGAGAATTAAATGAATTTTAATTCATTATTAACCTTTGAACTTGAAGCAGTGAATATTGGCGTTTTGAAAGTTTAAATCTTCAAAACACAGTTCGGCAAAATGACGTACTGCAACCTTTTAAGTGAATAACGCTCAAATCCACTGAAACAGTAATATTATCACAACGAAATTGGACGGTTTAGGAAGCAGTTGGATTGGGTTGTTTTACCTGTGAGTGGCACTTTTTTGCACAGAATGGACTAAATGGCCAAGTCACAAAGACCCCGAAGTCTTCATGTTTTCCTATCATCCTTTTCAGAGACGGTTGGAGGGGGGAGAACCCACTGGACAGCTGTTAGGAGAGAGATGGTACCCTTCCATCAAGGCCATACAGAGTGTTCTTTGACGTGTACAGAGCATGACCCTCCCACACACGGGGCCACAGTTTTACGTCCCATTCGACAGGGCCGCCTCTCTAAGGCCAAAGGTTGTCCCCTATTGACGAGGGCAGGGAATTTTGCGGAGTTAAATCTCAACACTGCTGGGGCTGGAACCTGGGAACTACAGATTACGAGTTTGGAGCCTACTCACTGAAACATCCCCCGCCCCTTGGGAAACAGTGCATAAGACTCTGAATTACTCTCATCTGTAAAAGCAGAAATCACCAAGAAACTGCTTTCATTGCGATTTGCACAAAAATGATTATATTAAAGATCCAGTTCATAGTTATAAATTAGAATGAATCTCTGAGTATTGTGGAATCCTGAGATTTTTTGGCCAGTTGATTTTTTTAGTAGATGACCAATGTTTGAAATTGGGCCATTCGACATTAACCTATAACCATGTAGAAATTCACGAATCATAACCAAATTGTTACTTTTGCACTTCTCACAGTCAGTTTCAATAGCTGTTTCCGAAAAACACGGTACGGTATCGATGCGGAGCTTCTAGCAAGAAAACAAATATAATATTTATTAATAATATTTATTAAACTTCACTGGTTTCCATAAATTTAGGAACAACCCTATTTTATGTCAATATGAAGCTAACGTCGACTTCTAAAATAAGTTTTTTCTTTGTTTGAAAATTGTGTTATCAGATAAAGATATCAATCAAATATATCAATATCTTATCTTATCTGATAACACAATTGATAATAGATATTGATTTATTTGATTGATAATATATCAATCAAATATATCAATATCTCGATTTTCAACAACATTCGTTAAGTATTTAATGAGTTATGGAAGTTTGAATATTTAACAATAGCAATGCCATTTTTAAAAAACTTAAAACTGATGAACATTATAAGAATTCTTTACACAAACTTTCAAAATAGATACCTATTTTATTAAACACTTTAATACAATAATTAAGTTTTAATTAACTTTTGAAGTCGATTTTTGCGACTGGCATTGTAATGTTAAATATTCAAATTTCCGTAACTCATTAAATATTGAACTAATATTATCAAAAATTGAGATATTGATATATTTCATTGATATCTTTATTTTCTATTGCATTTTTCAAACAAAAATCTTATTTTAAAAGTTATGCTACTTCGACGTTAGCTTTCCTTTGGCATAACATAAACCCTTTTGCTTAAGTATGGAAACCAGCGCATTATAGCTTACTTTCTGCATATTACAATCAAGATTTCTTTCAACTGATATTTAGGATGAATGGAATCATTTTAATCCGACTATTCTTCAAACCAACCTACTATTCTGGGCAAAAAAGATGATAGGGAACATAATCATAAAGAATCTAACCTACTTCTAAAAGAAAAGTATGCAAGGATAAACTGAATCAACATCCTATTAGTCTTAATGGCATCGTTACAGAGAGCTCAATAAACAACTAACGTATAAGTCTGATAAGAATATGATAAGAAGCTTTGTCTAGAGAGCCTGGTCTACAAAACAGAGAAAACAGTTACACAGCACAAAATGACCTGCATCTGATAGTGAATATCTTATGTGGAAAAACAGAAAGGTTATAAAAAAGAGAAAAGACGGCAAACTGATGTTTCTGTCAGCAAAGGAGGGCAGAGTTCTTCAACGATGCTCTGACCATTGTGGTTTAGTTCTACTCCCATTGTTTTTAACGAAGCTAGTTGTTATATATATTTCGAACTGAATGAGCTTTGGCTATTTCAAACGTAAATTTCGACAGGAGTAGATGAAATTACTGCTGCAGTTTAAGAGCTGGTGATGGCTCTTTTGCTACATGGATTTTTTTCAGAAGTATTATTATCCCTATCTTCAAAAAAGGTAATAGGGATATTTGAAAATTACTGGTGGTATCAGTCTACTTTCTTTTCCATGTAAAGTTCCTTATATCGTTTTGCTTAACGGAATTAATAATTTTTGAAGGACTACCTCGAGATGAATTCTATGGCTGAAAAGTGATAGAGGCTGTAATATCCTGTAGTCAATAGAAGACCTGTATCAATAGACCACACTGGAGTCAATCGAGCCGGAAGGTAATAGCAGGGGAGAGGACATTGAATTTGCTTTGCAATATAGCATTTCCCCCTCTATTTTAGAGTTTTTTTAATGTCTAAATGATGAGTGAAATATGTATATTTTTGTCTCCATTACCCCTGTAAAATTCATGAAAGTTTTTGATTCTGTTGATTCACATGATTTGCGATCGAGAGTAAAATCTTGTGGCATGCTTGAAAATTTCGTTAATTAATTGTCCCAAAAAAACTTACACACAAAGAATCCACTTAACATTTCTCAAACTTCAATTGTTCTGCCATTTTGCTATTCACTGGATAGTGCCATGTATCGGCATTACTATTCGTGTATTACAATTCAAAATGCTAACACTCAGCCGCTATTAATATACATTTTATTAAGATCTGAAAGGTGAATATATTTTATTGAGATACTCTATATAATCATATCTCTGTATAATAAACGTCCCCCTTGAAGGTAGCAGTGATTGGTTAAGAATTTTTGGGTAAATGTGATGTATGCAGGAAAGCCCGTATAATAAAAAATAGAAAGGGGTGCCAAGTGACTCGATCGAGCAGGAAGGAAATAGCAGGGGAGGGGACATTGAATTTGTATTGCAATATAACGTTTCCCCCTCTATTTTAGAGTTTTTTTAATGTCTAAATGATGAATGAAATATGTATTATCCAAGTGAAATGGGAAAAGTCCTTTTGTCCCTCTCGCCTCTAGATTCGGCCACGTATGTACGTAGACATGTAGCATGTATATTGGGTTGTTCTACCTGTGAATGGCACTGTTGTGCACACAATGTGCCAAGTATAAAGCATCCCAAATGCTGAAAGTTGAATAGGTGAAGGAGATGCACTGGACCGCTGTCAGGAAACACATGGAGCCCTAACGTCAAGTCCATTTAGTTTTTTCCTTAATGTGCAGAAGTTATGATTCATCCCACAAGTGCAACGACTTAGCGTCACATCCGAAGGACGGCGACCTTCTCTGCCTAAAGTGCCTTTCTTAGAGAAGATAGGATGAAGAATAATGGGGATAGAGAGAGTAGTGTTAGTGCTGACATAGTTGGGACTGTAACCTAATAATCTGCATTTCGTACAATCCTTTCAGTCGTTGATTTTTTTCAATGTCTAATTTCCGGAATGAGGTGTTTTATCTCTAAGACATTCACGTTTGCACACAATGAGCTAAATGGCTAAATCAAAGAATTCCAAGGGCTTAGAAAGGTTATATAAAGGGATCCACTAGCAGCTGTGTTATGTCAGAAAGTTTATGTAAGGGATCCACTAGACGGCTGTTAGAAGACGTATGAAATTCCCCTCGTCAATCACTGAGCGTATTCTATAACGTGCACATGTTATTGGTTTCCTGCACACGGTGCTACCTACTATTAACATCCCATCCGAACGATCGCAGCCTATCCGAACCAACGGTTCACGGACTCTCACCCTGAGGCAGGGGGAGAGATAGAGGAGATAAATCTCAAAGCGGATTAAAGGGGAATCGAAACTGGAACTGCATTATGAGCTTGGCTCGTTACCGACTAAGCCAATTCCCGCCGTTTTCTCTGTGGATTTCCTATTAATATATTTTCCCCATTAATTTCTACATCTATTCACTCATTTCATTTCACTCTAATGAATTCCCAGTTTCATAGAAAGAAGCCATCATCTCACCTACGCCTAAAATTTCAAATCTTTCTAACCCTCTGGACTGTTGACCTATTTCAATATCATGTGCTTTAAGCAAAATTTTACAAAAAGCCGTCGAGAGACAATTATCGACTTTTGCTGAAAATTTTGATTTACTTTCGTGCAGAGAATTCGGATTTAGGAAAAAACTGTCAACTGAAACTCTCATGACACTTCTTGTTAATCAGTGGAGATTGGCTTTGGACAAACAAAGTGAAAACTGCTATCGGACTCATTTCCCTTGACATCTCAAAAGCATTTGATTCAGATGAACACAAACGTAGCTTGCAAAAACTCGGCTATAATTTTAATTTATCGCCCTCAGCTCGTTTCTGGTTTAAAAATTATCTCAACGACCGTGTGATCCGAATAAATCAAGCACTAATGAGATCTTTACATCTCTTAAAATCATTCGGGGAATACCCCAAGGAACCATTCTTAGCCCACTTCTCTTTAATCTTTTTGTTAATGATCTTCCAGAATTATCCACTGACTGCAATATTTTTATGTATGCAGACGATTGTTTTCTTTCTTTTACCTCAAGTTCCTTCACTTCTCTAAAACAAGAAATAGAAGATAATATTCATGATGTGCTTCATTGGTATACTGAAAATGGATTCACTGTCAATATCAAGAAAACCAATATTGTTTTCCTTTCAACTTCAAATTCTCCCGTGCATGACACAAACATTAAAATTATTTCCACCCATGTTACAGTTTCCACTTCCATGAGGTACTTAGGTATGACGATAGATAATAATCTTGACTTTGGAATTCACATTAATAAAACCATCGCTTCAGCTTCTGAAAGAACTTATATATTAAGGTACATTCGAAACTGTAACCTCCTATGCCCCAGTGTTCTACAAAATTTACATCCGACCCAAACTCGAATAATATGCTTCCAATCTCTTTGATTTTAATAAAAAGAACTCTTATAACTTAGAAAAAGTTCAAATTGAAGTTCTCAAAATCATCAGCAAAATCAAGTTTAACAAACGAGAATCTCTAACACTTTCTGATATTCGTTCCAACTACCAAATTCCCACTCTTGAATCTAGAAGAAAGCTGCGGTTATTCATGACACTATTTATGAAAAGTGTCATGACACCCTTATTCATGACACTATTTATAACAAGTCCCATCCCCTTCATTCGATTCTTACACCCTATATTCGATTACGACATCGCCACATCCCTCGCTCTGATAATAAAATGTTTTCTACTCCCATGATTTTCAAAGCTAAGTATGGTGAAATTTCTTTTGCTTTTCAAGCAACCACAACTTGAAACTCTCTACCGAGCGATATCATTTCTTTAAATTCTAAAACAAAATTCAAAAACTATATTATTCCACTCCTATTAGAATATTGAAAAGTTTGACCAACAACATCCCCTCATCCCTATCCCCACTCCCCATCTTTGCCTTTGTCTGGATTATCGGCAATCCTTTTTTTCCCTGTTCATTCATTTAATATCATTCTCTGTTGTCTTAAACCTTCTTTTTCTTCCCACTAAGTTTACTATGTTTTTTATCATATTGCATAATATACATTTGTCATCGTCTCTGCAACTTGTCATTTTGTTTATACGTATCAAATAATTATCCATTTCCTGTAAATATGTATTTTTGTACTATCCTCAATATTTGTTTTTAATTTCTCAAATGCACTGGGGAATCAAACTACTTGAACGTTTAAATTAATATCCAAAATACTGTACCTTGGCGTTACTGTAACCCCCTGCACGGAATAAATTATTATCATTATTATTTTCTTTTTTTAATGCGGTCATTTGGATATTCTTCATCAATCAGTGTTTTTTATCCCTTGTATGTAAATATGTCCTATGCATTTCATCTTGTTTCCAGTCACAAAATATATTCTAAACATAGCGAATTAGCTTGATAAACTGCTCTTAGTTTTTCTAATTCACGTTGTTTTTATCAAAACTATTTAAACTAAACTATCATCCAGATTTTTGGAAATATGAATGAACATTTTCTTAAAGGAAAATAAATTTGACTCGGAAGAACGGAATTCAAAAAGCGCCGAAGTAAAGGAATTAAATCAATGGACATTCACTTCTTTATCGCAATGCTTTTCATTGAATTCTGACAAATATAGTTTGAAGCAGCCGGGGCTGTTGTCGACGCGGTTAGAGCAGCGATATATCATTTTAAACGTATCACTTGTGACTTGCTGAAAGCCCAACAAAAACACTGCACACAGCCGGTGGCTGGGAAAGATTACTGCCAGTAAGTACAGGGCTTTATAATACCATGAAAGGCCTATATTTTTGCTGAGACAGCGGATAAGGTGAATGGTTGGGTTTAAAGCTTGACACATTCCTTTCACAGAAAGCCACAAGGATATTGATCACAATCCACTTTTTTCCGCCGTTTTCGTGGCAAGAACTGTTTGTCTTGTCCACTGACCGGCCTCCACCCTACTTTGTACCGCTTATTCCGTTTCTTTCTCAACAATCCATCTCCTTTCAAGCAGCACCGGTCATTGCTGCATTCTTTTGTTCCACATCAAAACTCTACCAGCTCTTTTTTCTTCCTTTTAATCTTATCATTTTGAAGGCCTTTTCATTGAGCACTAGGCATGTTTCTTTTAGTGTATTTTTTTTTCTTTTTTAACCTTGTATGTAACTGTCAGTTGCAACTTTGCTGCGATTATAATTTTGATTTAAAGTCAAAAACCGTCACACGCTATAAAAAGCAAAAACTCGGCAGAAATTTTCGGAAATAATTTTTGTTGCTAGAATATTGTTCATCCTTCTAACTCTTGTATTTAGAGAAATATGATCCATTTACCATTTCGCTGTTTCGTTTGCTTTTTTCTTTGTCATTTGAAGTATAAATGATATATGTATTTATAACATATTTTTGAATTTTTTTTTTCAAAATGCTGTTATTGAAGGGTTAGGAGAAGGAGAGAAGACAGCTCTGCGGATATTAGAATCTAAGAGATTAAAATTGTTGTTATCGCTGCATCTGCTACTGTTATTAAGAAAAGTAATAAATCGAAAGGCAAAAGCAATGCGTGGAAGTTTTATCTAAATCCTATATTCTAAAAAAATTAACTAAATTGCCCCTGAAGTAGTTGTTTGCCACAGATGTCTGAGAGGAGTTGGGTTGTTTTACCTCTGAGCGGCACTTTTTTGCACACCATGGGCTAAATGGCCAGGTCACATGAACCCCGAAGGCTCAGAGAAGGTTGGGGGAGGGGACCCACTGGAACAGCTGTTGGGAGACAGATGGTAGCCTCCGTCAAGGCCATTCAGCGTGTTCTTTAACGTGCACAGGGTATGGCTCTCCCGCACACGGGGCCACGGCTTAACGTCCCATCCGACGGACGGCGTCCTTTCCAAGCCCATCGGTGTCCCCTACTGACCGTGGGCAGGGCGGGGAATTTTTACGGAGATAAATCTCAACGCTGACCCAGCTGGGACTCGAACCTGGGAACTACAGATTACGAGCCTGGCGCGCTACCGACTGAGCCACCCCCGCCCCTCTGAGAGGAGCCTGTCAGTGTAATTTGCCATAGAGAACTGTGAGGAAAGGGAGAACTCAGTAGCAATACACAAAATAAATGTTAATACATTATTCAGTACTCGAACCCAGGTTCCTTTGATGAGTAGTCAAGCGAACTAACGTGATAGAACACCTAAACAATATGCAGCAATTTAACAATTTGATTGTAAATCTAGATCATACGGCTCACTACTGAGAAAATCTGTAAACATTAGTTCCTCAGTGGCTAAGCACAAAGTTATAATATGGAGTTTACACGCTTGATTCTAGCTGGTGTGTTTTGAAATACTTGATTCTAAAACGTGTGATTTCACGTACTTGATTGTAAGAGATGTGCTTTCACATGCTGGATTCTAAGCGGTGTGGTTTCACACTCTTAATTCTAAGAGATGCGGTTCCCCCATCTTGATTCTAAGGATTATGGTTCCTAATGCTTGATTTTGAGAAGTGTGGTTTAACATGTTTGAGTCTAAGGTGTATGGTTTCACATGTTTGAGTTTAGGAAGAAGTTGAATTTGACATGTTTCATTCTCAAACTTTCAAGGACACATAGAATATATATGTTATTCAAACCATCAAGGTGGAATTATAATTCTCATCATCCCACTTGAGTACGCTTCTACAGTTTCATGTCCTACGAAAGGGCAGGGTTGGCTTAGTCGGTAGCGCGCCAAGTTCGTAATCTACAGTTCCAAGGCTCAAGTCCCACCTATACCAGTGTGGAGCTTTATCTCCGCAAAACCTCATCCTGCCATCGGTCAGTAGGAGACACCGATGGGCTTTGAAACGCTGTTGTCTGTCATATGGAACGTAAAACCGCGCACCGTGTGAGGAACAGCCATACCCTGTGCACATTGAAGAAAACGCTAGATTCCATCTGTCTCCTAACAATTGTCCAGTGGGTCCCCTTCCCTCAACCATGGTCCAGTGGGTCCCCAACCCTCGAGAGGTTTGAGACCTGTCGCCATTGTGTCCAAAAGAATGCCGCTCAAAGTTAAAACAACACCACCCAACATGTCCTACGATTATCTTGCTCATTCAGTAAGTTTATTTTAAGAAAACAATTTAAAAAAATCTTATACAAAAAGTATTCTATGAAACACACTGGCGACCGGACTTTATAGTTGTTCTTGACTATGATTATTTCTTTCATTGAACACATCTGTTAATTATTATATTTTCCATTATACACAACATATCAATCACAAGTCAAACCTGGTGATCAAATCAAATATTATTGTGTAATGGTTATTATTATAAAATGTTATTTTTAAATCTTCTTTCAAAAAAATTATGTCTTGAAATTTATTCAATGACCATCATACCAATACCATCACTTATATGCATATATCAATACCATCACTTATATGCTATAGGTATATGCTATATGCTATTTTTTTCACTTTATATTTTTCTTCTCTATATTTAACCACATTCCAGCTACAAAGGAATGCTTAACAGAGTAACAATTACTTTATAGCTTCGGAAGACTTCCTCTGAACGTAACAAGTCACTATTCGCGTGACCAGCGATGACAGATCACGACTTTTGGTGCCTACGTTCCTATTACTTTCAGCTTTCTTGTCGTTTGTCGGTCGGCTTGTGGATTTTCCAGAAGATTTTCCAAGCCTTTGCCAAATAGTAACCAGTTATGCACCAAATGAAAGCTTACGATATGCGGAGTGTCACCTGCTATAAAAATTCACCTCACTCTTATAGCCCGCCAGATATAAGTACCAACTTTCCTCTCCCCAGCCCAAATTGTTAAATGTGTAATCGGAAGTTCCACTAGATTTACATAATGCAGAGACGGATTGGTTATTTGCTCTCGATGTCAAATTCATATATGGTAATTTGGGTTGCATTGCATCGGAGCGACAGGTAGGGTAGGAATAAACGAAGCCGACGTCTAACCCCAATGTCAAATTTTTTCGTCTAAATATTTGACTTTAACGAACTTAATCCTCCAGCCACTTATATTTTTGGTTATAGGGCAGGGGCAAAGGCTTTACTCCTAATGATGCAGTCTTCAAAATTTACACGATGTTTGAGAGAGAGATATGTTTGCTATATTTTAAAATATTTTGATACACCTTCCATGATTATTTATTTCATTGAACACATCTATTAATTATTATAATTCCCATTATAGTAAAACATATCAATCACAAGTCAAACCTGGTGATCAAATCCAATATTATAATAGTTATTATGAAAAAAAATATCACTTTTAAATCTTCTTTCATAAAATTTATTAATTTAACTCCTTACATATTTTAATACTCGCTCAGTATCCTTTAAGTATACCCTACACCTTGCCGTGATTTAAAAATACAATTTTAATAGACCAAAACGGGTAGCTTGATAAATACTTTACTATAGCATTTTTGACAAAAATTTAACCCTGTACGTTTGCTTCCTTTACAAATATTTTTCCATATCTAGTGTGCAGACTCTGTTCGAGATCTCACTGAATGCGAAAATTCTATAGATGTTTTTAATACTACTTTTGTTCCCTAAAGATAAACAATGTCCTTTCCTAAACATATTTTCAAGCAGTGTGGAAGCATCCGTGGAAGCAAGAGGATCAATGCTTCCCTTAAAATTCTGAAGAATATTAAAAAAAAAATAAGTATGAATATATTTTGACATGAAAGTAAAAGTATTTTAAGAACTTTAGTAATTTAATTATAACATAAAATTTACATTTATATAATATTGTTTGAATTCTTCTGTTATTTACACTGTGTAACAAAGATAAACACCAAGCTAAGAGCGTATGAAAAAGCTCGTGTTCAATCCGAAAGGAATTTTTAATTTATCTCTGAAAGCAAACAATTATCTCCTAAAACACAAAACGGGGGTTTCCACCCTCAGGGGGCTAAAGTCAAAAATCATTGCTGTCAATGCAAACTTCATTACATTCCTATTTCACAATAAAATGTCAAATTTCTAGTATAAATACGTCGTTTCGTTGCAATATATTGCAATGAAACGAATTATTGCAAATATTCGTTTGAATTTTTGCAATTTTTTAAAGATTTTCCAACCATAGAGGGCGCAATTATAGCTAGAAGACAAGTCGTAATACTTTATAAATACCTATCCACTGAAAGATAATTTTTAATTTATCTCTAGAACAAAAACTTTCGATGTCTACAGACGGACGACTGCAGAACAAAATCATAGCTCGTTTTTTCTGAAACTAGCTAAAAGTACCTACATAATTTTCGCTTCATGTCATATACTTAAAAGATTATTTTATGGTATAGTAATCGTGGAAAAAGATGTGGGATGGAAATTACTCGAGTATTAGAAGTTATTATTATAGGTATTAGCGTCATTTAGAATACTACCGAAAAAAAAGGAATACTAAAATAACTAAATCTGCTGTTTTTTATCTCAAAGATCATCACAATTTAATATACTATGTACTGTCATCACGAATGCAGAGAAGAGTGGGATAGAATCAGGTGATACCACGCATAGTAGCGTAAAATTCAATAGTAAACCCACTTTGATCAGTTAAAGCGAGAGTGGGATAATAGAAGGTCGATTATTGAGGTTTCAATGAATGCCGAGAAACTGTGCCCCATATCAATTAATGTTTGATGGCTACATTATTGAATCAGACCATTGTTAATAAAGTACATCACACTCATTGAGGTAGACAGCGCGAAATGATTTTTTTCTTATATTAGTGAACATGCAAAAATAATAAAACACACGTATATAAAACGCAATAAAAAACGCATATGCCTCTTACAAAAAAATTATACCCGTGTTTTGCACAAGAATTTCTAATGGTCGGAAACGGTTTTCGATGTCTCAAGCCTATGGGGTAATGTTGCCTAATTCCATGATATTTTTATTTTACTTAGGTTGTTTATTTTAAAATTAAATATAACACTTCTAGATGAAAGACTACACCACAGGCATATCCACAAGTTGTTTTTGACTAAACAAATGCTTCATTTTGACATAAAATATTTTAATATACTATGTCGTGCGCAACCTTTCTTAAATCTTTGATATATTTCCTTATTCCGTGCTAGTGGTATCCTAACCCAATGACTGGGTTCCTAAATTCTTAATAGGATTCCATATCCTTCGATAGTGGTATCCCAACTCCGTGACTGGGTTCCTAAATCCGTGATAGGATTCCTTATTCTGTGTTACAGTGTATTCTAACTCCGTGACTGGGTTTCCAAACCCGTGACAGAATTATTTATTCTGAGATAGTGGTATCCTAAATCTTTGATCAGATTCCTTATTCTCTGGTAGTGGTATACTAATAGCGTTACTGGATTCCTAAATCCGTGAGGATTTATTCTGTTACAGTTGTATCCTAATTCCGTGGGTGGGTACCTAAATCTATTATCGTATGATACGATTCTTTATTCTCGACAGTGCTATCCTAACTCCGTGGTTGGGTTTCTAAATCCTTGATAGAATTCCTTATTCTGTGATACTAGGAATCCTAACTCCGTGACTGGATTCCTAAATCCATGACAGGATTCCTTATTCTATGATAGTGCTTTCTTAACACCGTGACTGGATGCCTAATACCGTGATACTTAAATAAACAGCACAAAATATTTAAATTAAGCTTTCTTTCATTTTCTATTTAAAATCATTAAAAAAGCTGTGCCACACACTCGGTTCTTGGATTATAGGAACAAGCTTGAAAGTTGAAATCATGAAGTTATTATATTACACAATTGTTATTAAACTCACTTAATCCTCGCACATGGAACACATATCAACGTCTTCCTCAAAATCATCACCATGTTTATCACATTAGTCATGATACCACTAAAGCTTTATAGTAGTTATCACACAAATACGAAATCTAACTCTACGTTGCGTACTAGTTTCTTCTATTGACGGTGGACTTTCTGATAGCACCATTTCTTGAATTATTTAATTGCGATTTCTTCGTGAGTGATGAAGAGCGATTTTAAAAAGGTTCTGCAATCAGACCTTTTCTGATTGCAGAATCTTTTCAATCGATTGCGATTGTGATATTTTTTTCATCGAAATGGTGCAATTAACTTTCGACTCCATGTTCCTGGTCATGTAGCTACGAAATCATGCGTAAAAGAGCACCCTTGCTTTCAAATACAGACGATGTCAAATATTCACTAAATTTTAAGGTTCAGTATTTTACCACTAATAAGAACTTATTAGCACACAATGAGTTAAAGGGCCAGGTCACAAGGATTCCAAGAACTCAGGGAATGTAGGGAACGGGAGTCACTGGACACCTATTAGAAGACCGAGGATGGCCTCCCTTCAAAGTCATCCAGTGTGTTCTATAACTAGCACAAGGTATGGCTCTTCTGCAGACGGCACCATGGCTTAACATCCCATTCTACGAGCTGTAGCTTTTCCAAGAATATCGGTGTCCACTTTTCCATCGAAGGCAGAAAGAGAGTTAGCGAAGAAAATTCACAGCGCAGGCCGTTGGGACTCGAATCCGGGAACTGCAGACTACGATCCTGGCACGCCACCGATTGAGTTAATTCTCGGACATTGACAAAATTCGCTGTTCCTAACATATCAGCAAATATATTTCTGCTAAAATCAATTTAAAAAATTTAAAAAATACCAATTTTCCATATACACTCTAAAAAGTAGGGAATATTCCTAAAGTACAGAGGGTGCAATCAGTCATTGAATTCGTATTCACTTCAGAGGAACACATGGTGTCGATTGACTACTACTCAACAAAATTGCCGGGCGTATATTTTTAAATTTTATAATATATGTACATTTCTTTTTCACTTTGACCTTCAGAAACTTTTATTTGATATATAACTAATAAACATCGACCACATTTTTCTTCCCTTTTGGAGTCGTGTTTGAAATAGCCAAACTTACATTGGATATGTTACAAGCTTTAATCTTTAATTTCATATGAGTTATTACAGACTAACACCGCGAAAATCCACCCCCAACTTTTACCAGAGGAATAGGAGAATAGTGGGTGCAAAATTCGAAATAGTTTACGACGGTCATTATATGAACTTTCATTTGACAAGTAACTCTTAACTGTATGCCCTCGCTATCGAAAAATATAGTAGAACGACTTGCATACTTTCCGTTTCTTAAGGGGGGAAAGCAAGAAAGAGGGCATATTTTTGTTACCCACAACATGCCACACGTCACAAGCTTTCATTTAATATACAATGTGTTACTATCGGCACTCGCGCTCTGGAGATATAGCGGAACAATCGTTTTAACATTTCTCCTCTTTTAACAGAGAAAAAGCATGGGGGATTAATTTTTTGTAGCCTATGACACCGCCCGGTCAGAAGCTTACTTTCCGCACTCGCGTTTCGAAGTTATAGGCAGAACAATCGTTTGCATATTTTCAATTTTTAGAGGGAAATGTTTCAGAGAGCATGACACTCCCCAGGTCACCAGCTTTTATTTGACGTATAGCTAGTTACTTTCCGCACTCGGGTTCAGCATTTATAGTGAAAAATCGTTTTTATATTTCCCCCTTTTTAGATATGGTAGAACAACTGTTTTGACAAATCCACAAACCGACAAACGCAGAAACCGAAGAACTGATGAACTGACAAACCGACAAATGACGAATGCAATAGGAAGATAGGTAGTAATGAAATTATTTGCACTGATAATAAATATTAAAAGTTCATTTTATTAACTTTTCATTTATATATCAATTTTTAAAGGCATTTTTTAAAATATTTTTTTAATAAGTTAAAAATTTCTCTTTTTATTTCCTTTCATTGCTAAGAACTTTCAAGGGAATATTTTTCTTCTTGTGTTATTCTCTGAGTAATCAAGTCGAAATTGAAGTACTACAAGTGTTCTAAATACATTTATTGCAAAATACAAAAAATATAAATAAATTAAAAATTTTAGATATAAATAAAATATTTTTTTTAATTTTAAATATAAATAAATTAATTTTTTAATTCTTAAATATAAATAAACTAATTTTTTTAAATTTTTAAATATAAATAAACTAATTTTTTTAAATTTTTAAATATAAATAAATTAATTTTTTTTAAAATACGTATCTTCCAATAGGGCCCTAAAAAGTAGAAAATAAACGTAAAAAATATCGATGGTGCAATCAGTGACTGAGTTCGTTTCACTTTAAAGAAAGATAGGGCACTAATTTACCTACTCAACAAGATTGCCGGCACCCTATGTTCCTTTGAACTGAACACAAACTCAGTGACTGATTGCACCAATGATATGTTTTAGACTTATTTTCAAAGTTTTAGAGCTCTATAGGAAGACAAGTATTTTTAAAATTTTTTAATTGATTTATATTGTTTTCTCACTAAAAATATCTACCTTAAAAAACTTCCGTTTGATATATGACACACAAACATCGACGACATTTTTCGTCCCTTTTGGAGTCGTATTTGAGGTAGCCATGACATTGGAGATGTTCCAAGCTTTAAGTTGATATATTACTCGTTGAAGTCGAACCCAGCGGGAAGCTTGACACTCCCCGCGTCACAAGCTTTCGTTTGACATATAAATCATTAAGTTTCTCCATGACGTTCGAATGATGGAACAACGTTCCGTTGTATCCCCAAACACACAAACCGACAAACTGGCAAATGAAAGCCAAAAGCAATAGGAAGATATTTAAAAAATACCTAGGTTACTATATAACCCTAAAAAGTAGAAAATAAACCTAAAACATATCGATGTTGCAATGAGTCACTGAGTTCGTATTCACTTCAAAGGAAGATAGGTAGTCGGCACTCTTCTTCTGTACGTAAATCGGCGCCCTATTTTCCTTCGAAGTGAATACGAACTCAATGACTGATTGCACCATCGATATGCGACATTAGGTTTATTTCCTACTTTTAGGGTCCTATATGAAATAAGTATTTTTTTTTTTAATTTTTAATGTATTTATATTTTTTGCTACTAAAAATACCTACTTTCAAAAACGTCCATTTGATATATGACTACTATCCCACCACCAATATTTTTCGTTTAATTTAGTTTCATGTTTGAGGTAGCCCATGACATTGGAGACGTCATAAGTTTTAATTTGATATGACTCGTTAAAGTCGAACCCAGAGAAAATCCGTCCCCCTCCCCTCTCTCTTTCATCAGAGGGGAGAATAGTGGGGGAAAATTCGAAATTGTTTATGACGTCATTATATTAGTTTTTATTTGACAAATAACTCGTAACTATAGGTCCTGGCGTTCGTCAGATATAGTAGAACGACTTTAACATTTCCCGTTTTTTTAGGGGGAAGAATGCATGGGGGGTCAATTTTTTTATAGGCTATGACTAGCTTTCCTTTGACACATAGATTGTTACTCTCCGCACTCGCATTCGAGATATAGGGAAATAATCATTTTCCTATTTCTTCCCTTTTTAGGAGGGAAGAAAGCATGGGGAGGGTCAGTTTTTCATAGCCCAAGGATATTCCCCCGCTTTAGAAGCTTTAATTTGACGTCTAGCTTGTCGCTTTCGGCACATCGTTGTCTGGAGATATAGCGGAAGAATAGTTTTCATATTTCCCATTTTTTAGGGCGGAAGAAAGCATGGGGGTTGATTTTGTTACAGCCTATGATGTTAACCGCGTCACAAAATTTCGTTTGACACGTAAATCATTAAGTTTCTCCATCGCGTTGGAAATATATTGTGGAACAACGTTTTGTCAAATCCACAAACCAAAAAATCTACAAACAGACCAACCTACAAATATCAAAGGCAAAAGCAATAGGAAAATAGGTAATAATGAACTGTATCATTTTTCGTTATGAAAAAAATTAATAGGAGTTGCAGTAAAAATTTACCTTTTTTGGAAACAGTAAGAACTGTGAAATATATTTTGATTAAATATTTAATCGAAAGAAATCATCGACTTGTAAGAGTGAAAAAACAGACGTATTACATATATTATTACATATAGTACAGTATTATAAAATGTATAATAACTCCAGCTGTTTAGCCAGAAAATAGTAATATGTAGAAAGCGCTTTTTAAACAACTCTAGACATCTACGTTTACTTATTTCATTTCCCTTGAAATGTCCTTTTGTACTGTAGCTCCCTTATTTTCTTCTCATAAAGGAATTTAAAGAAGTCTGAACTCCTTTGTGATTATTCACTAAGCAGCTGTGAGAAAGTGCCATCAATCATACTTTGAAAGCTTTTCATCCTGTTTCCTCCATTCTTCACTATTCAATGTTGCATACTACCTCGAGTTACTTATTACGTCAACTCCACATATTTTTTTAAAGATTTTTCTTCGTTCCTTTCTTTCCCATTGTAGGGGTTCTTTTTTAAACCGTAGTTCATGAATAAGTTCGAGGTTTCTGTTTCTTTCCGTCTCCTTATTTTTGACTTAGACGTTATGTCAAAATCTGCATTTCTTGTTCTTCTTAAGCAACACAACAAAACACTATTAAACTCGTTATTTTGTTTCCTTGTAGCATAATCTCTATAAATGCAAAGCTTGCGTCACACATTATTCATCGATTTATTACATACTTTTAGTATTTATTACAAGTTATAATAAATCACTTCCGAAATAGGTAAATAACATTTATCATCAAATATTTACTCATTCATCACAGTGACGCTAATGAAGGCTTTTTCTTTTCCCATGTAAATTTGTTTTTGCAAATATGTAGTATCTCATTTGAACGCTTTATTACCTTCGGCATATCAGGATTTTGTTATTAAATATCTAAACTTCTTCGGATGGGATAATATCTCTTCAAAACGTTTTAAACTTTCAGTCTCGATTCACAAGCTTGTTTTTTATCGTCACAATTTTTTCATCCAAATTGTTATATTTTACACAAGAAAGAAAATGTAAGCTACATAGTCGTTTTTCCAGCTTTAATCGAATCGCAGTAGCCGGATTTCTACATTTAGATGTAAAGTCTTAAGTAGCAAATTACCTTTGAATTCGAGCGCTATTTAGGCAATTTCTACAAATATCGTATGCCCTGGTAAGTACTCTATTTTATCCAAGTTATCTTTCTATTAAAATTTCTTTTGAAAACATTATTTTAAATATCCCTTTGGCTATTAATAGATTCAAATAATTTACAGTTTATCTTTGGAATATCTTTCAAATGAATATATAGCAAGCAAGAAGTTCAGTAGCTTGGGTGGGCAGATGCAAATAAGGTTAAAGGTAGAAAAATTATTTGTTCAAATTTACTATTATTATAGAAGTTCAAATAAAAATCAGAAATTAAAATACATGTAATCAAATAATACCAGGTAGAATAAACCTATAAGCATAAGAAGTTAACAATCTGATGAAATGAAAAGACGTCCACTTGTCTAAAATCGATCGTGGAATAATTTGCAGTGTTTTTTTTTATAAATTAAAAATTTTACTTCGTTTGAGATAGGTTCAGCTCAGGGTGAGTTCAGTAATGCGAGTTATTTTGTGAAATAATATAGACGGCTTCGGGTTCAGGAGAACTGAGGCTCAGAGCTTAGTAATAAAAATTCCTATATACTACGCAGTTTTCAGTTATTTTTTTCGTTAATTATTAATTAATTATTTCTCATTAATAAACCGCCTTTAGCTCTTACAAAGATATTATTGAAGAATTTTTATTTTCTTTGAGTTATCTGCAGTATTTGTGCTTCCAAATAACATTATAAATTAAATTTTGACTTTTAAATAATGACTATTTTTAAACAAATTATTCAGATGAATACATTCCTATGTTTATGTTTTATTTCTAGTAATATAGTGATTTTAATTATCAACTCAATTTGATTTTAATACATTGGGGTTAACATCAAGAATTGGGATTTCTTAATACCTGAAAATCAAATTGATACACTGAATAACTGAATACAAATTAAGCATAAATTGAAATAAAATAAATAGCTTTCAAAACTAGACCATATTCGGCATATGGCTAGTTTTTAATGGATTTTTTTACAAATATGTATATAAAGAAGACCGCCAAACCAAATGACTTAAGAACGTTAAGCATTCCTATCTGCAGTAGTACAAGTAATTTATTCTGTGATGTTTCATGAATACTTATGGATATATCTGTATACCACTGCAGCTCATTAAATTAAATCATCAACCAATAATTTTATTTATTCCTAAGTAAGTCATAGAAATGTGTAAAAGCAATAAGAAATTTTCATGCAGTTTATTTTAAGAGTAAAACTGTTAAATATTTTTCTTGTTGTATATGCTGGACAGTTATTATGTTAAGGCCTCTATGCAGATTGTAGATCTAAAGTAAGTTTTAAGCAATGTAAGAAAATAAAACTACGATAATTTTTCCGCATCGATGAAAAATTTAAAACGCCATATAATGCGTCACTTCAAAAAATTTCAAAATTGGAACAGCTTTTCCATCAAAGCATCAATGTTATATTATCGAACTCTTGTATCTATTTGCAAAACGTTTACTAACATTCCAAAGCTCATTTCACGTTTTCATTATATTCTGCATATTATTATGCCTATTTAGGTGCTAAACAGATATAGTGTTTTTGTACAATACACTCTATGAACTACATGTGGATATTCAATCTTAAGTTATGCTACATGAACAAATGGTTTATTTCGCAGACGATATGATTTTAAATAAATTCAGTTCAGGGGCATAATATTCGATAAAATTAAGCAGAAACGTGAAGCAGAAAATATAGTCAGTTGTCAAAACAACATATCATGCTTGGTCAAATAACTTATATTACAGTTACCAATGGAAGTGGTTTAATAAAGATTATCCGCTTTACTCAAATTTTAACGAATAACGTTTCAAAAATGACTCTATTGGAATCGCTAAGAACATGAGAAAGAACCGCTAAGAACATGTCGGTTTTTCTCAGTTTTGCGACTAAGATGTTTCTCAACGTCTATTATTTGCCTAACACTTTTCAAATTAATACTTAACGATATTCGTATCTACTTTCTGCTTTAAATTCTCGTTCACATTTTTCTGTCAGCTTCTTGTAATACTTGATATCTTTTCTTTTAAACTTTGTAGTATTTAGTTTTGATCTTTCTTTGTTACTTGTAACGGTCTATTATTTAATCCCATATCCATTATCATCATCTGTTCTTTGTCAATTTGTATATTCTCGAAAGTCAGTGGTTCATCCAGGGAGGGAGGGAAGAATCTCCATTGAGGGTTTGAATAGCGTATAATTTCTAAGGACATCCACGAAAATCAGAGACTCAACACGTCAAAATTCGTTAGACACCACTACTATCACCATGGAAACGTTTGCGGGAATTAGTACTATGACTCTACTTCCCGCAGTCATACCATCTGGGTTATGACAGGATTTTGCCATAACCTCGACTCCCCCATAAATAAGCCAAAAGGCAGACCAAAATCACTTGAACTACTTAAAACACTTCGGCCTTTAGCGATAGTCTCAGTTTAAAGAGGCTTATGTATAATAAATAATACACAGTTCGACACAGAAATGCCACACCATGAAGGAATGCACGAAACGAGATGAAACTTAATACACATGTAGGCAAGTAAGTGGGAAATAAGTGATTTAATTTATGAGGGATTACATGTATACGAAGGGTGAGAAGACCGTATAATGTGGATATATATATATGTTGGAGATATGGCAACAATACGGCTGCAGCACCTCATCGACGTATCGTCCTGATGTCATTGTACCCACTATGAGTACGAGTGGTGAACAGCAGTTGAAACTGACAGCACTCCTAACCATGACAAGTAGCTGAGGAGCCGTATGAAGCTCACGGGTGGCAGCAAGATCAGCCTGGTGACCACGTTATCTCCAGACTCTCAATCGGCGATCAGCCGGAGCTGAGACAGAAGCGAGACTCTTACCTGAATACGATATAACTCCATTCGTCACACCACTCATGTCTGATACGGCACCACTGGAGTCTTGCGTGATGAAGTGCTGTCTCAGTCAATCTGCGATTCACAGTCAATGTCGACATGGTGATGTGTGTAGCTGTCTGTACACCACGTCGAATATTTTCTGCTGTGGATTGTGGGGCTGCTTTGGCTTGATGTCGTATGCGGTGATCAGGGCGTACACGCACCAGTCCCAATACGGCAATGCACGTTACCTTCCTCCAACCACTTTCACCAAATTGTAAATTGCAAATGGCAGACAGTTGTCCATTTCGATGTGTTTCTGCAGCGATGCGACATAGCCTTGTGATGAAGCCTCTGGTAAAGGTACCTGTGTGATGGTAGGATTCCAGATGAAGTCGCCCTGGCATTCTCACTCCTTACATGTGTTTTCACCACCAAGATCACTCTAATCCAGTGGTAAACACGTGCGGGTGAGGACAACCAAACTTAGCTACGGCGAGACCTTTTGCCCTGTTATCTCCCTCACCTATCACACAATTGGTTCGCAACTGCACTCATTTCCATAGCCTGACTGTTGATACATACCCACTTATTTGCATGGCACTCCAACAAACACTTCCTGGTGTGTCATTTTCTATGTCGAGCAGTGTATTTTACAGATAATAATGTTCCCACTCATAGTTTGTCCTCTAAGAGAAAGTGAAGACATCATCATCATCATCATCATCATCATCATCATCATCATCATCATCATCATCATCATCATCATCATCATCATCATCATCATCAAGCAGAAATGAACTAGGGAGGTCGAACCAGATTGTGCAATTAATTTCTCCAAACACATCTGTCCTGAGTTACATCTGTCACTGTACACCAATTATACCGAGGTCCTGTTGACATTTTCTGCCCACCGCATTCTAGGTTACCTCTCTTTCTGAGTCGTTTAGACACATTGTTCATAACCCTATTCGTTATTCTATAGTTATGCATACAGGCAACATGGCCAAACCAATGGTGACTTTCTCTGCACAATATGCTGCTCAAATAAATTTGCTGCTCCTTTACCTAACCTCATCATTACTTACAAAGATGAACTATCTCATGCCCAAGATACTGCGTAAGCATCTAGAATCATAAGTATCAAGTTTCCTGATATCTTGTTTACAAAAGGTCAAGTTTCAATGCTATAACTATCGCTAGTAAGAACCAAAGTATTATACAGCCTAATTTTAGTCTTTAGGTGTATACGCCTATTTCTTCACACTCTCCATAGATTCTTTGAAGTCCCATCAACAGTCTCTATTCTTCTGTTTATCTCATGCCACCCATCACCAGTATTTCCTAAATAGCTACCAAGATAATTGAACTAACATTTGCTCAAGAATGCAACCATTCAGATTAACTGAACCACAACCTGCCTGAGAAATTTCCATCAATTTAGTTTTCTTGTAGTGACAACCGCTGTATGTTTTGGATGTGGCTGAACTTAAAAAAATGAGGGGCTGAAGACAAAGCACTGTGTTTCATCAGGATCAGTATTCCAAGGAAAGTGGACCTGATGCCGCAATGTTTATAATCATAAATGATGGGGTCTACCAATCACAAGCCTAGGCTATCCGCCTACCTCGGTGTGCATGAACAAGGCCAACAGACAAAACAAATAAGCAGTTCGATGTGGAATGCCTTTCTGGGAATACATTTATTTAACATCACTCTTATTCTCAGTTACAGTCAATTCACTCTAATTCTAGTGGATTTCACACAAATGCCAAAAAAATTGCTCTTTCATGTGCTGCACCATAATTGGGGAGCATAACAATTTACAGCTAAAAAAATACACAGTCGAGAGCAGCGTGGCGGGGACAAACTATCATACAACCTGGGGGGAGACCAGATCAGAAAAGAATGACCTTACTTTGCTTCTTTGCCGTGAGTGGACGGAAGAAAATGGTCTCCTTGTGCATATCAAGTTGTCGTCTGTTAGGTCGCTGTTGAGATCATACTGCTCATCAGCGGAATTGCCTCTTATTAGTATCCATAGTTGTGTACCTTGATGCCGGGAAAGAACATGTCAGGTCCTTTTTCAAGAATGGGGTAGAAGAAAGTATAGTGCCGAGAGTCAACTTTTCACACCGAGAGTTTAGAGAATGTCCTGCACCCTCCAGCTTCACATCAGATTATGTAAAAACCACCTGTGTTGCCGTGTGAGGTGACGATTGATCCTTGCTGGTCTGAACTGGGCGTCAGGCCACTCATATGGCACTTATTTTGCCTTTCAGTGGAGCGCTCAGTGGCAGATGGGACCGCTTTTTGGTCGAGTTTCCTTGTCCTAGGCCTGCGCCTACCTTCTTCTTCGACATGAAAATTCTGAGAACCAAGATGAAGGAGGGTGTGAAGCTAAGACCTAAACAACAACATGGTGGAAGGGGCTTAGTAAATAAATACATTGAAACAAATATGAGCCCGACATATCTTCCGCCTTGGTGGGAAAGAAGTGGGAGAAACGGAAAGATCCCTAGTCTGGGGGGAATGAAGTATGCAGCACCTGTCTCGTCTTCGTTTATATGATCTGCTCAGAGTGGAGCAGCGTTTACGTTTGAGTATAAGTCTTTTAGATTTTTATTTTTTTTTTTTTTCATATTCATCAGAACGTCTCTGGAACCCTAAGGTTCCTGGGTTGGTTGAGGAATCTCCTATTAGTGATCCTATCCAGGAGAAGCTCGTGTGGGCTTCCCCTAAAAGAGAAAAAAAAGTTACTGATCGTTACTCATTGGTTCACTAAAAGTCACCATTCACAACTGGCATCGCAGAGAGTAGCTGTCCACAGCATTCACTATGTCCGTATAAGTCACTATGGATACAACCGTCACCATAGAAAGCATATATCCACAGAACGTCCCATGTTTCCAGAAGTCACTATGTGTACACGTATAGTGAATGATACGTGTATACATAGTGACTTCTGGAAACATGGGACGTTCTGTTGATATATTCTATACGTTAGCACCGAAGGTATATGTCTGCAGAAATCACCATGGTCACACAAGAAGAGGGTGGGATAGGATTAGCATCTAATCGAAGACTGGTAGGGAAAAGTAACTTTCAGGACCTCCCTCCAGTTCCTCAGCTGGCCGTAGTTTCATCCAGTGTTCTTGCCACAACAGCAAATAAAAAGAAAAGAGAACGAGGGTGTCAGTTCTGATGCTCCCTTATGGTTGATGTTTACAATATGCACATTAATATCTTATAACCGCCACGTGTCCCATTAGTCCTAGCTTTATGCAAATGTGTGTTCCGATCGTCTCACTCTGATATGTATATCAGGGTGAGACGGTCGGAACGATGGTGGTTATCATGGTAAAACGATGGTGATTATCATCCCATCGTTTTACAATACCGTGTGTTCCATCCTTTCCATATCTTACAATGTTAACTTAATTATTCTATCATTTTACAAACTCTGTATTTTAAAATCCTTTCCTCATCTCACAGTATTGACTTAATTATTCACAATATTACAAACTCTGTCTTTTTATATGTGTGTTATAATGTCACAGGGATGTGTGTAATTGTGTTCACACACAATTTACCCTATATGTGATTTACCCATGTGTATATACCCATGTATATTCCCATATATATATATATTTACCAATATGTGAAAATTCGCCCTGACCAGTTGCTGCTCCTCACTTCCACTGGGGTCCTTGGCGAGGGCAAGTCCCAGACTCAAAGAGTGGGAAGGTGACGTCACTCGGGCGGGACTGCACGCCTTCCTCGGTTGATTGACAGGTGCCATGGCTTCGATGAATGAAGAGGATGTATTACTATACTACTCCTTGAATGCAGAGTGTCCCCTGATTAGGTAGCCACTTGGCAGTTGTCGGCTGCTGGCGGCATAACTTGGCCGAAAGAATTCGTTGATGCAGTGGCGAATGGGTCACTGGCTGAGTGAAAGGCACGGCGAGGGAGGCATGACCTCAATGCGGCTGCTTCTGCAAGGAGGGGTGGGGGGAGGGACGGTATATGTGACACCGGCCTAGGCGATCCGCTGAACAAACTGCTACTACCCAGCGGGAGATTCTTTCTCTGTATAAGATTGTGGTGGAAGACTGCAGTCATACATGACAAACGTTGATTCCAGGTCGATCTAAATCAGGGACTCTAATTCTTCTATCCCTAACTGCTGTTTTATTTCCGTTATGACTCTGGGGTCTTCCACCGCTTCTGTGACGTTTCTAATACTGTGATCCACAGACATAGGGTTATCTAACCTTAGAGGGTAAAAAATATATGCTCCTAGACTCTCACTATCACTGTGTATGGAAAACTTCTCACTATCTCTGTCTGGATCAATGCTTTCGCCATACCAAGTATAAAAACTTCTAATGCCTCTGTACAGGTAACAGCCTTTACTAATTCTCTGGCTGTACAAATAAACCTCTGAACCTATCAAAGCTCACATCACCTCTAGGTGACTCCTAGCATCCATGTTTAATACAAACATTGCATTATTCTCTGATGCAATGTAGTTGAGCCATGACATCATGAATTTACGATTGCAGACAAAAGATGATGCAATTGTTAGTTGTAAGCGATGTCTCATAGGGTGAGCAAGTCTTTTTAGCGACTCCCATTCACCCCTGAGTCATAAGTACAACACAAGTGATCATTGCAGTTTTAATCCAGCAGTAGTAATGCCCCATAACTGTATTAATAGCGCAGATACATTTTGTTACATTTGCTGGGAAGTGATGTTTGAAAGCCAGAAAAGGGCCATCACTCCAATAGTGAAAGTGGCGTATGAGGTTTATTTTGGATTCAAGATTGGGGACCAGGATAAGACCTGGGACTCATATATATGCTGCAATATGCGTATAAGAAATCTTCTGAAGTGGCTGAAAGGCGAAAAAGTGGCCGTTTGATGTTCCTAAGGTTTGGAGAGAGCCAAGCAATCACGAAATGACTGCTACTTCTGCATGGTTCCACCTGTTTCTGGAGGCATCACAAGGAAAAAGAAGTGGGCAATAGCGTACCTAAATGCACAATCTGTTCTCCAACCAGTTCCACACGGCAAAGGCCTTCCCGTTCCCGAACCTCAAAAAGAATTTTTCATCGATTCAGATGATTCCTCATCATGGGAGGTGAACTGAAGTCGCGTTCTCCGCAGCCTTCGGTGTGTAATGGTGATTCAGACTTCTGCCACGGTGCGTCATCTGTGCCACATATTCTCACCGAAGAAGAAATGAATGATCCTGTTTATGATCTGGAGCTGTCCAAGGCCACAGCAGAATTACTTGGATCAAGACTTAAACAATGGAATCTTCTCAAGGAAAACGTCCGAGTGACTTCGTTCAGAACTTTACTATAGAAAGAAAGATGACCTCGTGTTATGCTCCGATGTAGTTGGCTTGATGAATGCCCTTGGAATCAAACATGACCCTCAAAAATGGCGACTATTCATAGAATCCTCGAAATTGAGTGTCAAGGCGGTGTTACTGCATAATAGAAATCAACTTCTACTCATTCCGGTCGGACATGCTTCTGCATGAAAGAAACCTATGACAACCTAAAACAGCTGTTGAACTGTCTTCAATGCAGCAAGTGTGGCTGGCATCTCTGTTGTGACTTGAAAGTAGTGGCTCTGCTGATGTGTCTGCAGCTGGGATATACGAAGTGCTGCTGTTTCTTATGTGAATGCGACAGCCGATAAAAGACTTTGCACTACGTGAAGAGAAACTGGTCTCAGAGGAAATCTCTGAAGGTTGGAGAGAAGAATGTGGAACACCCAGAACTGACAGAAAAGCACAAAATCCTGCTATCGTCCGTACACATCAAACTCGGTGTGACGAAAAACTTCATAAAAGCCATGGACCTGACTGTATCCGATTTCAAGTACTAGGCAGACAAATTCCCTCACTGAGCAAGGCAAAAATTAAAGAGAGAATTTTTGTGGTCCTCATATCTGCGAGCTGTTCAGAGATCAGATGTTCGACAACCTGCTTCAGGGTGACGAGAAAAAGGCTTGGGACCCGTTTTGTCTGGTGTCAAGTAAATTTCTCGGAAATGTCACAGCAGACAACTACAAGAAACTGGTTAAGGACATGTTTTCTCTTATCAAGACTTGGCTGCAATATGTCTTTGCAGATCCACTTTCTCCATTCCCACTTAGATTTCTTCCCCAACAACTGCGACATGGTTAGTGATGAGCATTGTGTACGGTTTCACCAGAACATTGGAACAATGGAGAAAAGATACCAGGGAAACTGGTCCACTTCAAAGTTGGCTGACTACTGTTGAAAACTCGCCAGAGATGATCCTGATCAGCTGTACAAGCGATGGGCAAAGTGACGTCGGAAGTAGAAGCGGAGTTTTACCGATACATGTGATATATAGTATTACTCTATTATATAAGAAACAATTGAGGATTTCTCAGAAACCGTAGCCAATTTTGCATTTTCATTGCCATATTTGTGTTCAGCACCTTGAAATCTTTACGAAATGGCTACTTTGATGAAATTTATGGAAATTTGTTGCCCAGTGTATTCAATTACACGTGAACCTGACTGCAGCTGATAATGGACAACGATATAGGACCTTCCGAGCAGCAACTTCTGCCGTGTCTGTTCTGTGTCCATCATTACATCCCTCGCCAATGAGACATATTTATGTCCCCCATCCCTAGTGTTCCCCACTCATTTTGCCTGGAAGAATTTCCACTCGCGAGAGTGCATTGGCATTCAAGTGGGTGACACCTCGCTTATAATGAACGCTTGCATTGTAACGTGCAATCGCCAATGCCTAGCGCAGCAACTTACTGCTTGTTGACGAGACTGCTGTAAGGTAGCTCCATGGGTTATGGTTTGAGACGATCTCGACCCAGGATCCATATAACCAGGTCGAAAACCACCCCAGAGCCCACACAACTGCATAGCCCTCACGTTCGATTGATGCACATTTCCGCTGCCTAGTATTTAATTTACGAGACACAAATGAAATATGCCTCTCTGCTCCATTTCATTCACCTCAGTCAACCAAGCTCGAACCACCCTCGCAGATGCGCCAGTGCACAACAAAACTAATCTGCTGTGACCTATCGAGGCTGTAGCCTACTCCTCATCGAACTCGCTACTCTCTTCCTTCGCAGAACCGGTTACACTCGCAGGCATTCTCACAGAATCAGCTTGTGACATCATTTTCTGCATCTCGACTTGCTCCCACGAAGCCAAAGCTTCATAAAGGTCAGCGTTAATAATAGCATCCGTATTTTGCTTATCTGTAAGGGCCACAGTGCATTTCATCTCACAGTCATATCTAGAAATGGGGTTTACTCCCAGAAGTCACAAAGGCACGTTAATCAAATCAGCCTCGAATCCAAAAGCCACTTTCAACATCATCTTGCCTGTCGACTTCAAGAACCATGCCGGCAAATGCTACTTCTTAAAAATAGAAATTCCAGATCCTGAATCTAGTACTGCTGTGCAACTTTGCCAGATGTTGACTACCTGCAATTTACATATGCATGGTGCTGCTGTTCGTGCTGCCCCCAAAGGCTCACTCCGTGTCTGTGAAATGACGCTAGCTGACACTCTCGTACATAGTATAGGATGTGCTATTTCTGCCTCATCGCTGCCTTGTACTTAGAACGAATGATCATTACCAACATGTTGCTTTGTACTCGTTTGTATTTCGGACAGTTTTTCTTAAAGTGTTCAAATGAACCACACTCGAAACAACCTCTTTCTCCAACATTTGCATCAGTCTTTCTAACTCTAGCATACTTATCTGAAGCTCCTGTCTCCTGTTGTGTCTCAAGTTTAGGGAGAGGAATGCATAGGTTAGTTTTCTGTGCAGGATCGTTTCTGTGCAGGATCGTTTCTATGCAGATCGGGGATTCTGACTTCAGTCGATATGACACAAGAAGGTCTACCAAACAGCTAAATTCGGTGACTTTCCGACTTTCAGTGTATCGGTATCATAGGTCACGTACCTTCTCCCTAAAAGAAGCCCAAGTATCAATGGGCAGCTTTTAGCTCCATCCAAAGGTCGTTTATGTTCAACTGCTGGGACCTTACACTTGCTGAGGATGTACGCTTTAAGCTTATCGTAATGAATCGCATCCTCAGCAGGCAATGATGTTAGTAATGGCAGTAGCACTGCCCCCACATGTCTTGTGGCATGCCTTCTGCGGCGAATGGTGATCAATAGTTTTAAAAAACTCAACATATCAAAATGACTATGATGGATTACCAATTACACTGGTTTAAATAGTTTTCATAACACGAACAATTAGACTTCTCTTTAACTATTTTGCAGGTGCTGATTCCAGATCTCGCTTTAAAAATGGCTAGCACTTCACGTTTTTATGTTATTGGTCATTTTGACGCCTATTAAGATCTTTCTATACCAACACCTCCAGGCAACTGGGAGGATACTATACATTTTACTTTTTGTGGCTTTCAACACTAAACGCCAAGTGCGAGAAAACATGTAACAGTAACCTAACCTCAGACCGCCATTCTTGTTGTTTTCATTGAAGGAGGAACACGTGCTGCAGGTTGAAGAGTGAAGTTTGGAGTCTAAATGGCACAAAGGCAGCGTCGCGGATGTGTTAATGAAGTAGGAGCGGAACTAGATAAGTTTTGTTATGTGTGTGAAAATTATATTTTAAAATTCCCAGGTTGTTCTTTGACAAAGACTGTGAAGAAAGCCTATAACTTGTATTTTGGATGTCATGTTGGAGATCAGGAGAAAACATGGGCTCCCCATGTGTGCTGCATTCTGTTCTCCCCCCTTCAAAGTTCCATAGCGGCTACCTATCAAGTGAACTCCGCTAACCCACCAATCACCTGCTGCCACTTCGACATCAAAGGTTCCCTTTAGCGGCCGGACATCTCCTTCTTGCGCAGCCCAGTTCAGAGTATGGTGGAAACAGCCATACCAAGAAGCTTTACGCTGTTCATTCGATGTCGAAGGGGTGGGAGAGAAATCCGCCCCTTACACTGGACATGTCCTAGAATAGCATCACTAACGTGTCTGCTGAGAAACAAACCTACAGCGTGAAGAGTTTTCCCTCATTCCTCCTTGAAAAGAGAAATTTGAGATTATTTGTAAGTATCTGACCTTTATCTGCCCATTTGTACTCTTGAAAGCCGAAAATATCTAGGTTATAATGGTGGAATTCTTCTGTGAGGACATCAAGATAATAATCTCTGTGCAGAGTCCTCACATTCCAAGAACCTGTCTAGAGAAAATGGTTAGTGGGATGTTTAACGAAATATTTTATTGAGAGAGGAAATGCCGATAATATGAAACAGCCCTCTAATCACAGGTATGGGACAAAGACCTGTTTTCCCATTACTAAAGGCTGAAGCCACCTACACTGGAGTACTTTTGGGGCGAGGGTGGCTCAGTCGGTAGCGCGCCAGGCTCGTAATCTGTAGTTCCCAGGTTCGAGTCCCAGATGGGTCAGCGTTGAGATTTATCTCCGCAAAATTTGCCCGCCCTTCCCACGTCCAGTAGGGGACACCAATGGGCTTGAAAAGGCCGCCGTCCGTCGGATGGGACGTTAAGCCGTGACCCCGTGTGCGGGAGAGCCATACCCTGTGCACGTTAAAGAACACGCTGGATGGCCTTGACGGGAGGCTACCATCTGTCTCCCAACAGCTGTTCCAGTGGGTCCCCTCCCCCAACCTTCTCTGAGCCTTCGGGGTCCTTGTGGCCTTGGCCATTTAGCCCATGGTGTGCAAAAAAGTGCCGCTCAGAGGTAAAACAATCCAATCCAATCCACTGTGTGAACCACTGGATTAGAATCAGTGCTTAGGAAATCTACTTGTCCACTCGTTAATAGAGAGTGAATTATCGTCGTGCTTTATTACTTTCAAAGCTAAGAAATGTCAATAAAATAAAATATAACTAGAGGATCCCCTTGGATGCAGCATCTTAATTTCCGTACAAGCTCTTTTTTAATCCACAACAAAGCAGGAAAATGTTTTGTCCCTCCATCGGACATCGGTACATGCCGTTCCTCTGACTTGTACAAGTTGTTGTTTGTTGTTTTAATAGTACAACTCCTGATTATTGTTATTTATAAACTAAGTTTTGTATTTAAGGTTTTGCATAATGATTACACAGGTTAATTATTGCTTATAAGATAGAATCATTATTCATCATTAGAAACTCACAATTAATCGCATATATTGTGAAGAACAATTTATAGGTGTAATCGAAAGATGTCTTCATCTGGGTGAGATACAAATCCGCTTGCTAACGCGTCAGATGCTCCGACTGCTGATTTACTGGCAGCAGATCACGTTTTCTGTTAATAAAACTAATATCTTTATTTTATGAAATTTATTTTGCATAATTTTTAAAACAATTGTTTAAGCGTGAAGGAGATGTCATAAATGACATATTTCGATTTTTCTTTAGCAGAAAGCAGCGAGACAACAGACAGAAGCTGAAGATGCCTTTAATCCATTCTGAAATTATTACCAAAAGTTATTGTTGGCTGTATGTTTCATTCTCCTGCGCTATAGGAAAAAATATACACGCGCAATACCTGTACAAAGACCTGACTTATTTGCATATTTCTATCAACTGCAATTTCAACTCTTGCTGACGATTTTATGCACCACATTCAAAGTAACACAGCTCTAAAGAAGGGAGTGGCTCAATCGGTAGCGCGCCAGGCTCGTAATCTGTAGTTCCCAGGTTCGAGTCCCAGCTGGGTCAGCATTGAGATTTATCTCCGCAAAATTTCCACGCCCTGCCCACGGTCAGTAGGGGACACCGATGGGCTTGAAAAGGCCGCCGTCCTTCGGATGGAACGTTAAGCCGTGGTTCTGTGTGTGGGAGAGCCATACCCTGTGCATATTAAAGAACACGCTGGATGGCCTTGACGGGAGGCTACCATCTGTCTCCCAACAGCTGTTCCAGTGGGTCCCCTCCCCCAACCTTCTCTGAGCCTTCGGGGTCCATGTGACCTGGCCATTTAGCCCATGGTGTGCAAAAAAGTGCCGCTCAGAGGTAAAACAATCCAATCTAATCTGGAACACCAATGTAGTAGAAGAAGTAGTCTTTATTTCCATAAATATTATTTATGATACAATATAACTGTTGACAAGATATTTTGGACATTTACAATACCACTAAAGTTGAAAGACTCGCACGTGGTTTAGCAGCTAAAAAATCACATAAGAAAACATTAAATGCAAAATTAATTCCAACATTTATTTCATTCAAAATTTTAACATCTTAAAGAGGGATCAAAAGAAGTAGAAAAATATTAAAAAATCAGAAATATAGCAATAGTCCAAATGCAGGTTTGATGATGTCCGTAGAAACACACGTTCAAGCACCTGCGATGACCGATGATCAGAATAGTGAATCTATTCATTTGAGGCTGTCAACCCATAGACAAACGGTAAACACAACGGAAGATTTTCCTTCAATAGAAGTCCACTAGTGTAGCAAATTCAGGATCCATAATCAAACTCAGAGCCATTGTTCTATTCAGGTTGGTATATTTGCACCAGGATTCTGTGTGATTGACCACTTCTAAGCAGGGTAGAAAAAAAAGAAAAGTATCCATAATAGTTCAGATCACTATGCAACACTGCTCTGGCACCCTTCCTTTTCCGTTCCCTTTCACAAGATAGTATCTCTTTTGAAAGTCACTAACGGTCTACACCACAAGAAGACGGGTCGGACTCTAGGTGCTAGGCCTGGCCGGTTCTGTGCATCATCACAGGTGAAGGTATAATGGGACGGTTAAACGAACGTCCCCTCCTCTGTCTCTGTACGATTCAGAGTTGTTACCGTCAGATTCTCATAAGAGACATTTTTATGCAGCATTGATTGTTTATATTTTCTAAGTTCTCAGATGATTATGACCAGGGCCATGGAAAGAAGGTATGCAGCTCCAAAACGGAAAAATCGAAATCATTAAGGAATTCAATGAAAAGTTTTAATTGTTACTTATTTAATTTCATATACAGTATATCTGATCATCAATGATTATTCAATACACTCTTTGAAATTTTTATCACTCAATAAATATTTATGTGTCTTCAGTTGTTGGAGGTACTCTATTTACACAGATCAACATTTCTGAACTTATTTCGCAGTTCCACATAGACAGTCTCCGACACAAATAAAATGGTGTGTTCTTGATTCATCACAGCACTGCAACTTGGGTCAAGATCCATGATCCTAGCATGAGAGATCCACTCTCTCCTTGAGAACTGCAGGCGAATCTGAAACCAAGCCGAACTTTTGAAATGTCTGCTCTCCATACCTCAAGACATAAGCCGATTTCTAGCCAGCGTTCAAGCATTTTGTGTATCAGCTGGGCACTTGGTCCAATCGGTCTGAGAAGCTTCTAGGTTCCTCGTCTCCTCCTTCGTTTCCAACAAATAAACAATTACACATCTCAGCTATCTACAAAGAAACAAAAGATAGCACACATCTTATCAAGCCTAAATATAAAATTACGATATATTCAACCATTCTAAGAATTATTAAAGAAATCACGAACAAAATTATAATTCGCATTATGCAGACTTTGGATTCATAAAATCATGTCACTAAAATGCTTACTTTTAAGAACATTCCTATAAGAGAAATGTACACTATAATAAATATGTTAAGGATATGGCATATTATGGATTATATGCTTTTGCATGCAGTAAAAAGTAATCAATAGACTGCCCTATATACAATCAAGTTACAAAAATTTTTCATACCTTTCCAATGATAAGACTTTTTAATTCCTTCCAAAATTAACAACACTTTTGTGTATCTTCATATCTTTTGTTTATGGTCCTAACAAAGAAAGGACACTGAAATCAAGAAAATGGGAAAAGGAAATATAATAGAAAAGTAGATTTATTATTATTACATGCCTCAAACTTCTTAAATAACTTCTTCAATAGAAAAAAAATCTCTTTATCAGCATTCATAAATTGCTTCATACGTGATATATTTTTGCTTCGTTCTCGTAAATTACTTTATCCACTTAAAAACATTTTATCCACTTAAAAACACTTTATCCACTTAAACACTTTAACACATAAATATCCACTTAATATTTTTGAAGATGTTACGACAACACACATCCTTATTACGTTCACATAATAAATTTAGTTGTCGTGGAGTTATCTATTGTAACATCATTATCATATTTAAAAATAATGCAGTGTTTAAATTTATTCTCTTGTGTTTTAATATTTTAAATAGCCTTAAACTTCTGTAAGCAAACTGAACTCATTGGAAAATAAGATTTCTAGTTTTCCAGTCATTATAGTTTTTAAATAATTAAAACGATGCACAATACTTTTTCTCTCGTCATGTGGATGAATTGTCACATGATCGAAATGAATCTAAATCTGAAGCTATAAACTAATTGCGAAAACTTCGGTTTTTCTTCTCTATTTTGGAGTCTATAATACCGAATATTTTTTTCTTCATTAGTGCAATCATTTTAAAAGGTACCCTTTTAATGCAAAGGCAGGAAACTAAAAGTCTGCCCTAAAGGTTTATTATATTATTTATAACATACAAATTACAATGCTGCATTTTAAAAGTCTGAACAAACATCGATTTGCCGAAAAAAACATTTTAATACGAAGTTGAAAACCTGAAAGTGTTGCCTGAAGCTAAACATTTGTTTTTGAGGTTTGAAATGTTTCAAATGATTGCCACTGCAGAAGAGCGAAGTAGAATAAAAAAAGCATTTCTTTGGAAAATTAAAAATGCAAGAAATAGCTGAAAAGCAAAAGGTGGGTGAGTTAAATCGCACCTTTCTTTTGTTGAATATACATTGCTTGCATTTAAAATGTGGACCAATAATATTTCACATTAAATGTTGAACAAGATAGAAGGATAGCAGGATAAGTTGCTCAATTAAATGCAAAAACAATTCAAGTACATTTCTTGATATTTGAAGGAGAAATAAAAATAATAGAAAAGTAAATTTTAAAGAGGTATGATTCAGTGCAAATATAAAGAAATATAGATATCAACTAATGAACCAAATTAATGTTTAACATTTAAAAATCAATACACTAATTATCCAATATATAGATATATACAAGTTTGTTATTGACGGCTGATTGACTCACGACTAACAGGGGATCAAGCTAATTCTAATTATGATGCAGAAATGGTAGAGTGCTGAAAATTTGCGCTAAGAGGTAATCTGGGTCGTAGACCTCGCTAAAAATCCGAAATTTGACCTCCAACATGTCTTTCAAAGACAAATGGAGGTCACGTAGAGGTCACAAACCATGATCTACGAGTGCTAGAAACGTGAAAAATGGTGGTCCTTCAAGGTCAAAGGTAAAATTTAGATCTGTCGGTCCTAGAAAGCTAATATAGGTTCTTGGGAATATTTTGAGTCGTAAATCTCAGAAATATTGCGAAATTTTGGATGCAATGTGTTCTTCGAGGTCAACGTTCAAATAAAACTCTACCATTCTTAGAGAGCTAAAATTTAATGCCTCGGGGTATTTTGAGTTACAGATCTCAGAAATTATGCACATTTTGGATGCGGTGGCTCCTGTGAAGTCAATGGTCAAATTCGATACATAGGAGCTGGAGTGCTAAAATTGGTGAATATGGCTATTTAAGGTAGTTATACTGCCTTAAATACTTAAATAGAATGGTAGAGCACTGAAAATTTGCACTAAGAGGTAATCTGGTCGCGGACGTCGTTATGCTCATACCATTCTATTTAAGGCAGTTATACTGCCTTAATATGGCTATTTAATAAAAGTGAATGTAGCTATTTAAGGCAGTTATACTGCCTTAAATAGTCATATTCACCAATCTATAGATATCAGAGGAATTTTCAGATCAGGTGTCGATTTCAAGGTCAAATATGGGTCAGGTGACAGGACAGAAATCAAGAGGTGCCAAAGTCACTGATTGATTCCTGATAAATTATATGGTTTGTTTATTTTTTGGTACAAGAGCGATGCTAATGATGTTATACGTACGAAACGTATAACAAACTGATGCTGCACGATAAGTCTCTGAAAAAAAAATGAAATTCGTTTTTTGAAGAAGTGAATCCCATTTGCTCCCATATGTTACCCTACCCAGGGAACATCTGGAGCAAGGATTCTTAACCATTTTCAGGTCCCGTACCTCTTGAAACAATGTATGGATGCCAAGCAATACCATCAATTCTACTCGCACAACAATTACAGGTCTCCTTACTTGGTATACTTTTTAAAATAAATTAAATGAAATAAATACGTTTTTCAATTATTCTCTCGCACACTCTGGGCAACCTTCCCATACTCCAAGCTAAAAACACCCTGATCTATGTTGATACCGCAGTTCATGGATGGATTTAAAACGGCAACAAATGTAAAAAGTTTTACCGCAAGAGCACTTAGAAAGGTAAGTTAACTTATAAGTATATTATTTTATTATTATAGATAATCTATATTCTCCTTGGGGGGATGTCGAAACCCAGTTTGTCTACGGATTGTAAGTTTTCAAATGTGGTATCAGCCATTACTTGGAGTAAGACAAGAACACCGTAGCCTTCTGGAAAAATAGTTTAATCAACATCCTGACTATGGATATTTACAATGGTTTCCATAAATTAAGGAACACTCAGAAAAATTAGGATAAACAAAAAACTATATGAAAGATTTTGATGACATTTGATGGAAACATAAATTATAATGCTGGTTTCAGAATGGCATAAAATATTTTACACTAGATACAGTTATTGTCACAAAATAACACTTACAGGAACTTTCCACAAATGAGGTGTCAGAATGCAATGAGCAAAGTTCTTTAATAAAGATTATGGTGTATTGTAGCAATGTAGGCACCACAGCGATGTTCCATTCCGTTTATGATTTTGTGAATCAGCCAGGTAGGGAGTAACGACCATTGTTTCTTTAAAGCAGTAAATAAGCTCCCCCTTTGTTTCAGGTGGCGGGATGAGGGCAGCAACACGTCTCCCTAGAGAATCCCACACATGCTCAATCGGATTTAGGTCGGGAGATCGAGATGGCCACTCCCTGTGCATAATGATCTCCTCTTGAAGGTATTGTTCCACTAGTAGAGCTCTGTACAGACGAGAATTATTGTCTTGTAAGATGAATGTTTCAGCTGTTGCGCCAGCGTAAGAACGTACATTAAGGTCCAGGATATCATATCTATACCTTTAAACATTGAGGTTCCCACTCGTCAATCCATAGAGGTCTGTGCGCCCACCTATGGAAATGCCACCCCAAACACACATGCCACATCCCCCCGTAACTGTCTCTTTAACGGATGTTACTGTAGCGGATACCTCGTTCTCTCCATATCAAACAATGTCCAGAATCATTCTGCAAGCAATATCTGGACCATCTGTGAACCGCTCTCTCCTGTAACGTGACATGAGGGGTATACAAATTACTTGCCTTCTAGCGTACAGATCCCCCCTCATGAAGCCTTCTACGCACAGTAGAAACTGATACAACCCTCCCTGTGGCTTCTGCAAGAGAGGATCGTAGCTGATAGGGAGTAGACATCTTGCTCCTTCGCGCTGTTAATTGCAGATATCAGTCTTGTACAGTCGCTCAAAAAAGTATCCGAACGCTGTGGTTGATTACAGAATTCAGAAAAAATATCTGGCAAAGATTTTTTTCGAAATTAGTAATCTGGCAACCTTCTTTTTCGTTACACGAAGGTTGCCAGATCATTAATTTCTAAAACAATAGTTGCCAGATATTTTTTTCTGAATTCTGTAATCAGTCAAAGCGTTCGGATACTTTTTTGAGCGACTGTACAGCGGTAACTATAGTCCTTATTCGGCTAAACTTCCGAGACACGGTATCCGTGCTTAGAAATTTATTCCACAGTCTATGGACCACAGAAGGACCCACATTCAGCTATCGTGCCACGTCTGACTGACTTTGGCCTGCTTCGAGCCGGCCAATAGCTCTCCACCGCAGTTCATTTGGCAAATAATGTCTCGAGGTCATTACTACAAAACTGCTATTTCGAATTTCTTTACTCACATTTACAACACAAAATAACGCTCCACTACAAAACATCCGTTTTTATGTCGCTACTCCATTACGCAAATTGACGAAACCTAGACTAATTTGCATACGATATGCTCCCTCGGCATTACTTTACTAGTTATATGAACAAGTTTGGTGAAGATCGCGCAACTGTTTGGCAAATTTTCGCGATTTTTCTCATTTTTCCGCAATTTATGGAAACCAGTGTATATACAGGGCCGGATTAAAGGCAGATCAATTAGATTCAGGGCCACAGCTTTATTTATTGATTTATTTAGTTATATAAGGTAGTCTTTATTTTATTAATTTCCTCAATTGATAACTTTACAAAAGTAGAACAATTTTCATTGCGAAATTGAAAGCTTTTAGTTTTGATTTGAATCTCAATTTCACTTCTATAAAAGTAAAGAAAGAAATTTAATATAGCCTTGCACCGGACAGAAGCTCCCACTTAGAATTTGGCTCCAGGGCTCCCAGTTGCTTAATCCTGCCTCATATATATATATATTCATGAGAAACACTAAAATAATTTACAAACAATTTTTTCTACATCAAAGCGCAAAACGTTGCACATAATGTAAAACAGGATAGACTGTATTAAAGTCATTATAAATAGTTTTAAACGCATGTTTCTCTTTAAAGGGGCACGATTACCTAATGAAACCGAACAATCCACCCAAAAATAATCGGAATATTTTATGCATATTATCTTAGTTATAGGTATCTAATCATTAGCTAACCACGTATTATTCTGTTCTCTTATGGTAGCTCTACGAATCTCTTCTTGCAACATACTCTTAACGCCAAAACATTTTTATGGAATTAGACAAATTTACTTCTGCAAAATACTCTTATTCATTTTCCTTAAAACCTACTTGGATTGAAGCGAAATGTAAAATATTTAGCACTCGACTACAACGAATTTTGCTGTACCCAAAGCAAAAGAAAAAAAAAATTTGTAAAGATATTTTCTGTTTAAGAAATCATATATTAAATATATTTGATACTGAAACAGAAATGGTTTTAGTGAGTAAATTAAGCTAGATCTTTTGCTTGCAGTTTTAAGTAAACAAACGATTTTGTTAAAATATGTTAAACGTTATAACTTAACCCATTGAATAGCAGTTGTATAAAACGTTTTTGTACAAAAAAATCTGTTAACCCTGGACAAGCATATTTATCACTTGATTATCAGCTATACAATGAATATAATTTTCCTTTTGTTTTACTGTTTCGTTTTTAATTTTGAATTAAATCTCAATTTCAGTTCTATATGTTATTGGTTACTGCTTCTAATTTTGTGTTAGATTGATATTATATTCAAAAATATAAAAATGCATGTATTGGTATCTGTGTAATCAAAAATAAATATTTCAATTCGTTCATACTGCAACTAAATTTGTCCTGATTAAACTCGATATGAGGCTACCTTCTTCGCCCCCCCCCAAACGGCTATCCACTGGAACTTCCTCGCCACCACCTCTGTTTTCGATACTGAGGCTCTGTCAACTTCTCATTTTATCTCACTGTGACTGAGTGATTACTGCTCTTGACTTCTAATCAAAGAGACCTGGGTTCGAGCTCTGGGTAACGCATTAATGTTTGTGCTGCCTTTCTACTGAGCTGTCGGCTTTCTCACAGACCTACTGTGGCGTATAAACTGACAGGCTCCTGTCAAACCTGTGGTTAGCAGTTTCTTCAGGGGTAATTTAGTTTTTTAGTTTTTAAGACAGAAATGCACACTCAAGTGTAAGGCACTTGATATAGTATTATCGACGAAAGAATTGTGGCCTAATGATTAGCGAAGCTGTCTTCAAGCTGCAAGAGAGATTTTCCAATTCACAATACCGTGAGTTTCGCCATTTTCAATTCCTTGACGATAATCATACTATTCTGTGCGGATAATAGCCACATAGATACGGGGAGCTATTGTCAAAGGTCTTTTCTGAACTCGAAATAATTCGGAATTAGTGCGATACATCTAACTTCTGAGGATTTAATCTAATTAAATTAACAGCGTAACATTTCAGCATAGCCATTAGCTTTAATATATTTTTTGCGCTATTCAAACCAATTAGCTTTAATGGAACTTCTGTGTTATTCAAGTTCAATAAACCTTAACCATACTTTGTTCCGTTGAAAGCCAGTTAAGTTTTAAATATTACGATATTCACTTTCATCATTTTCAAGATCATTTAACCTTAAAAGAACTTTTGTCCTACCCAACACCAATTATCTATGACAGCAATTTCCAGCTTTTCAGAGCCTGTTAGTCTTAACAGAAAAAAGTGGTAAAGGTCGGTATGAAAAATGTTTCCAGATGATACGATAATTATTTCCATTCTCTTTTTCTTTCGAATATTTATTCTGAGAAGAATAACTAATAAAATCGAACTCTGGAACCCTTATGTTATTAAAAATTAATTCAAAACGTTTATATTAAAGCATTGTAACAAAGGCGTTAGAAAAAAAAGAATACGAAACTTAAATAAGGGAAAAAAATGAAAGTCCAAAAAGTTATTCAACACAGTAATTAGATATAAGTTTTAAGAAGAGAAGAATCACAACAGCTCTAAAACTTCTCCTTGACTTTATAATTATGCAAATAACACACTTTACAGAAATGTGTGCCATAGGCATCTAGGGTTCAACAAAAATAATTACTTCATAATCTCGTTTTAGGATCCCGTACTCTCTGTGCCCTACTTGAGCAAGCGATCGTTGGATACCGTTAGTTGTCTGGCTGCGAGATTTGCTTCATCACAGGAAGCATAAATGAGGAAATAAATCAAGTAAAATTTACGTACAATTTTTGATTCCTGTAATGAAATAACGCCGTAGATGCTGTCCTGCAGCATTCCTTTCAACTCTCAGTTATTGATCATCCTCTGTTATTAACATTCTCCCGTCTCCATAATTATATGAGCCGCGTCCCATTATCGGTGGCGCCTTAGCCGAGTAAGTTCCAAGGCAAAATCTGCTATCAGATTCCTCCGCCAGCAAGCTCACCCGGGATGGAGGTGGTGGTGGGGGGGGGGGCTGAAATATGCATCCACGGCGAGGTTTCAACGGGGCACGGCTTCAGTTGTACCTTGTTTTTGATCGACTGCCTACCAGAAAATTGAAACTAAAATAACCAAAGGGCGTGTTTGGAATTCAGCAACAACAGACAAACCAAATTTGAATCTTCGAGAAATGCAAAATATTACCGGAAGTTTTCCGCTATTGGAAACTACTTATTTATTTTCTTTCTTATTTCATTTATTTGCAAAAATGGACCTAGAAACTTCCCTCCCTGCTTTTTTATTTTTTCGTTTTTCTCCAAACTTTTCTCCGCTTGCCGAAGTTATGTGAAAGAAAAGCGAAATTTACGCGCGTAACAGCTTAATGAAAACAAAACAGAAAATTTCTCTGAAAGAAGAAAAATTTCTGACTCCATCAGAAGCTGTGATACGATATCACAGGAGAAACAGTGGAATTCAAGAATCAAATTTTGATTTGCTGTCCGAATTCACTGAAAGTGGTATGCAGAGTATTCAGAGTTTTGCATCGGTAACTAAAAATTTAAGTTGAAACAAACCTTATCATCTAATATTACCTCTGTTTGAAAAAACCAAAGCTGCATTTTTTGTCATTATGTACACAAACTTCTCACGTTCTCACGGGAATGTAGCTGGTGTGAGGGGATCAGGGTGTCCGGATGTCCTCCAAAAATTCAGTCGTCTTATACGAAATCTCAAATTTGTCTATCTTCTTTGAAATCCGAAACAGTTGTCTTTGTATAATTTTATTTTAGCTCCAAATTATATGTCCACACTAAAAATAAATAAAAGAAAAAGTACCAATTGTTATTCTATATAAAATATCATTTTAACCTTTCTTGGCCGGTGGAATTGCTTAGTAATTGGGAAACTTTACTCAAGTTTTATTCTCGGAGCTTCCCCCTTCCTCTGAATCTAAAACCTGGACATAGGCCTGCTCAAAACAAATAAGAAAATAATAGTCTTAGTTACCTCCCTGTCCTGAAACTATATAATGGAAATTTCGCATTGCATTTTAATGAACTTTGAAAAATCTCGAACGGGTTATATATAAAAACATTCTATGATGTTAAATACTGGAAAAGAATTTGGGTTCAGTTTTGGAGCCCGAGTCCCCCCGAGCCTGATTCATTTTCATAATTGTTTAGCTCGAGACCGATTTGGGGAAAAATATTTCTCTGAGACATCATAAGACGTATATAGGGAAATACGTGTCAGTAATAATTTATTTTACTCTTATATTATTAATTATAATAATTTTATGACAAATTAAATTTTGGTGCTATTTGGAACGTAACTATTAGAATCACTAGTCAAGTTCGTGGTTAACACTATTATAAATACATAGAGCCGTTCATTTATTGAATATAGAAATAGTAAAAAATGATCAAAAGTTGCATGGTGATTATTTTAAGTACTAAAGAGTGATTAAATGGTTAAAATTATATTAAAAATATTGTATATATTTACATGTTTTTCCTAATTACCGGAAATATTTGAAATTTGAATGATTCTGGTCCCAAGCCCGCAGTTATTTGTATTAATTTGAGGCCAACAAAGTTCGAGCCCTCAGTCGTTTATACTATTTGGAGCCCAACCCCATCTCTATTAAAGGTTAACGACGGGTCTAAAAGCAATAATGCGATATCAGAGATCAGAAATCATCATTGACATGCCACAGTACTGCGCTGATGACCTTACCTATTTCATCTAATACATCGCCTATGTCGTTAACAAAATACACTGCTGTCCATTAAAAGTGCAACACCAGGAAAGACAATAGAAATCAAAGCCATATTTAGTGAATACATAGCTTATGTTACAAGGATCAAATGATAACAAATACAACTCGGTTAGACTTGTGGAATACTAAGAAATCAGTATTTTGTGTAGCCACCATGAGCGACAATAACCCCTGCTACATGGTCTGGCATTGAGAGGATGAGACGTCGGTTGTGTGTTTGAGGAATGTCAGTCCATGCAGTTTCGATACGTAGCCAAAGTTCATCTGCTGTAGCAGCTGCTGGTGTCTGGTGTGCTAGTCGTCGTCAGATCATGTATCAGACATGTTCAATTGATGACAGATCCGGTGAACGCGCAGGCCAAGGCAGAAGTGAGGCCAAAGCAGAACTTACTCGATCAAAGCTGCATTTTTTGTCATTATGTACACCATAAGCCACCATGTGCCAAGGCACATGGTGGCTATCCAGGAATTGTTGGACGATGCATGCCACATGTGGTCGGGCATTGTTTTGTTGGTAAATGGCACCAGAGAGCCCCTGAAGATAAGGTGCGACCACAGACTCCAACACCTCAGGGGTGTAATGCTGGCTGTTCAAAGTACCTCTAATGCATACGAGGCGCATGCATGAGTAGAGTCTAATGGCACCCCATACCATAATACTAGGAGCCAGACCTTTATGGTGCTGCACCATTCATGTCTCACTGAGCCTGTCGCCATGGTACCGCCAGATACGAATTCGTCCATCATGATGCTGCATACTGAAGTGGAATTCGTCTGATAAGATGACGCGATGCCATTCGCACATCCAGGCGCCATGTTCTTGGCACCATTGCAGTCACATACGCCTGTGTTATAGAGTCAATGGTAACCGAAGCAACGGGCACCTAGCAAAGATGTCCCGATGCTGCAGATGACGTTGAACCATACGTGCGGACACTGGTTGATGTTCAACACACTCTAACTGTTGAGCTAATGTGTGTGATGTGGATATACGATCATTCAGAGACATGCGCATGAGATGTCTGTCCTCTTGTTAGAGGCACAACAGCGGGGATGGTAGCCTGATTTTTTTTTCATGGGTAGCAGACCCAACTATAGCTACCATTTGATGAACTGTAATTGATGCTATGAAAGTTCCCATCATGCTGATGACCATTTCTAGACACTGACAGATGCAGAACTGTGGACACTACTTTCACTGGGTAGACTGCCTTTAACTACATGCCCCTGTCAGGCTCAACTGGAGTAGTTTAGGGTTGAGATACCTGGATGATGAATGAAAGACTTTGTCTTCAGCAATGAGTGATGCGCTAATAGATCATATGCATGTAATGTAGTGGGACATCTCCTTAGGACACCACAAGAAATTTTTATGTCAAGATGTGTCTCTGAATGTGTCATCCCAGGCTGGCAGATACATTCAGCAGAAAGGGGTTGAAGATCATTGCCACCATGTCTGCAGATGACGCCAGCAAAAGAGAGGATCTAGCTATCGTCTGAAAATGTACTGCCAATCGCCCTGAAGGTTCTTCATTTAGGAATGTGTAGAATAGGCATTTACACCTAACGACTAAATTTAGAAGAATTACTAACCAGATCAATTCTGGTACTTGTAATCGGTAACGTGAACAGTGACTGATATTATGTAGATTATCTCCTCTGACCAGTTACATTATCTTATCTGCGTGTATCACTAATGTCATCTTACCAGAAAGATAACGCTCTCCCCACACGCAGCTGCCATCTTTAGGGAATGTCTACAAGGCATCTAGACTATTCCGTAGCCAGCCATTCCCCCAGAACTGTCGTCCATCTAGATACATATATAGGCAACTATATATATATGGTACATGATCAGGTGGCGCCTGTAAGTCCAGCCTCACCCATTCAAAAGTATTTGCTGCACTAAGGGGCCATAAGCATGTAGTGTGATGGGAAATGACATCACGACACAAAGGCATAGAGATTTCTGGTGCCTGTACAGTCGCTCAAAAAAGTATCCGAACGCTATGGTTGATTACAGAATTCAGAAAAAATATCTGGCAACGATTTTTTTAGAAATTAGTGATCTGACAACCTTCGTTTCACGTGACACGAAGGTTGCCAGGTCACTAATTTCTAAAAAAATCGTTGCCAGATATTTTTCTGAATTCTGTAATCAACCATAGCGTTCGGATACTTTTTTGAGCGACTGTACAGGGTGGCAATGATCTTCAACCCCTTCCTTCTGAATGTATCTGCCACCCTGGGATGACACATTCAGCGACATATCGAGACATAGGAATTTCTTGTGGTATCCTAAGGAGATGTCCCACTACATTACATGCATATGATCCATGTCTGTATGCTGCGATGTGTCATTGAATGTATCACGAATCATGGTGGTTTCACTAAATGTTACAGAACGTACATTTTTCTGCATACATGTAAAATCCTCATGCAGCCATGGGCTACGGAAGTTCTACCAGACTGTATGATTTTTCTTCCCAGAAATGTCTATCCTGAACTACAACTTCGGCATTTGGCCACTTTAGGCCAATTCTAGCAAGGTCCTGTTTGATATTGCATCCTAGGTCTCCCCCTTTTCTTCAAACCTTTAAGCACACTCTTCATAACGCAGTTTGCTAATCTGTGGGTATGTATACGGGCAACACGGACAAACCAACGCGTCTCTCTCTGCATGAAATGCTCAAAGGAGTTTATGAATACTTCTTCTAACCTCACCGTTTCTTTCAAAATCAAACTACCTGATGCTCAAGATACTGTGCAAGCATCTAGAATCAAAGACATCAAGTTTCTTGTTAACTGCTTACAAGGGGTCCAGGTTTTACTGCACCCTTTGTAAGTACCAGGTTTATCATAACTAACTTTAGAAAGAACAAACTATTATACAGCCTAAATTTAGACTTTAGGTGTAAACGCCTATTTTACACACTCTCCATAGATTCCTAAAGGAGTCAGCAACAATTCTTATTCTTCTATTTATATCATGCCACACATCTCCAGTATCTGTTAAACAGCTTCCAAGGTAATTAAACTTATACATTTGTCTAGGGCGCAAATATTTAAAGCAAATGAAGCACCATCTGTTTGACCAATTTCCATCAGTTTAATTTCACTTTACCAGTTTCATCAACAGCCCTAATGAAAGAATTCATCTCATCAACATCATTAACCAATAAATCATCTGCATTATTTATATCAGAAATATGTAAATCTCTAGACTGTTTAAGGCCAAAATATTTCCCTTGCAAAGAATTTCGCATAATATAATCAATAACCAAACTGAAGGGAAAATGATACAAAACGCACCTTGTCTAACTCCACTAGCAATGCTGAACCCATTGTTACAAGTCCTATCAACTCTCACACATAATGCAGTGTTATTATAGAGAGCTTTCATTACGCTAACTAACTTGTCCCTCATTCCATATAATCTAATGATCAACAACAAATTATGTCGATCAACAGAGTCGAAAACCTTTTTGAAATCTATAAAGCATTGTTCTGCGAGTATCACTAATGTCATCTTATCAGAAAGACCACAGGTTGGTAAAACTCTAAACATTACTCAAGAATCTGTCTAATAAAAAATATTTGATCTATACATCCCCTACCACTTATGAATCCGCACTGTTTATCACTCAATTGTCCATTAACCAAATTCTTAATTCTATTAAGTATAATCATGCAAAAAAACTTTACCCATAACCTATTTAACAACAGAGATAATAACTGTTCTAGTAAAATCCTTAGGAACAACACCTTTACCATAGAAAATATTAAAAATTCCACTCAGTCACGTAACAACACAAATGTTCGCAGCTCTAAGCATTTCAGTAGTGACTTATTCCACCCTGGGGATTTATGCAGATTTAATTTATAGCTAACCAAAACGACTCCAGAATGTAATAAAGGCAGTAGTGCATCTATTGTCATTACAAAGAATTGGAGTAGAAATTATCACATTGTTTAGAACATAAATGAAATACTCAGCCCACCTAACCATAAGAGAATCATCACCTTCAAACCCCTTACCATGCTTATCCTTCAATCCCTGTGTACCTGTCTGTTTCTACCCACTCAAAAGACTATCTGGTACAACCCGCTACTGTTCAGCAATTTCAGTGCTTCCTTTGCTTTGTCTGCTAAGCTATCAAGCCAAAGATTCTTAGCATCTGTTAACTGATCCTTTACACTTTTATTAAGTTCATTGCAATGCTGTCTTTTGGGCCTAGTAGCATGTTGATTCATATTATTCCGGCACTTCCTTCATTCAGCAGAAGCCCACCAGTGCAGCAAATTCAGGATCTATAATCAAGCTCAGAACCTTAATTCAGTCCAGTAAGTTTATGTGGTCAGCACCAGGACCCTGTGTGTTTGACCACTACTCAGCAGGGTAGAAAAAAAGAAGAAAAGTAGCCATAGTTGTTCAGATCAGTAGGCCTCATTAATCTGGCAGACCGCCCCTTCCTTTAACTTCCACAAGAGAGTATCTCTTTTGAATGGTTCTAACGGCTTTCACCACGAGAAAGTGTGGTCGGACATTAGGTGCTGGGCTTGGCCGGTTCTGGGCATCATCACAGTGGATTGGTGCATAGCTATCCTTTCAGTGACTACCTAACTACCATTTACAGACCGTTTTAAATTTACCTATAAGAAATATTTCATTTAATGCAGTCATATCCTAGAAGAGCGCGTATCTGATGAAAGAAAAATCTACACCTTGGATATGTTTTCAATCATCCCTCCCTGAAAAGAGAAATTTAAAATTAACCTTAGGTATCTGACCTTTACCTGTCCATCTGGGTTCTTTGCAAGCCTAGAATAACTAGGTCATAGCGCTTGAATTCCTGTGTGAGGACGTCAATAGAATAATCTCTATGTAACGTCCTCACGTTTCATGTGTCTACAAACAGAAAATGATAATTAGTAGGATTTTTAAAGAAACTAAGTTTATTGAGGGAGTCAATGCTAACAATATCAAAGAGCCCCATAATCGAAGGCATGGGACAAAAACCCATTCCCCCACTACTAAAAGCTGAAGCCATTTACACTGGAAGAATTCCTCCAATGTAGAATTTAACATTGCCCATAGAAGCAAGAGTTCAAGTACCTGCGATATCCTTAAGATTATCCACCAGCTGATAAAACATATCCTGCGAATCTATTAACTTGGGGCTGTCAACCCACAAACACACAGAAAACACAGCGGAAGATTTTCCCTCCACAGAAGTCTACCAGTTCAAATTCAGGATCCATAAGAACCTTATTCCAGTCAAGTAGGTTTATATGGTCACCACAAGGACCCTGTGTGGTTCACCACTCCTCAGCAGGGTAGGGAAAAAAAGGAAAAGTAGCCATAGTTGTCCAGATCATTACGCTACACTAATCCCAGGGTGGCTAACTAAATGATGATGCCATTCCAGATTAAAAAAAAAAATCTCACATAAAAAATTCAATGTTGTTACAGTGACCGATTCTACTACGACCAAACCATTGTTATCTCGGGGAACAACAAAATGATTGTTGGGGTAACAAATCGATCGTTCTGATAACTACGACAGTGTACCCGATAAAAAAAGTAGCATTATCTCAGGTAATTGATAATTTAAATATCTTAGCTTATACTGTACTGATTCATGGGAATAAAAGCTTATATCAGTGCGTCATAGTCTACGCATTAGAAAATTACAGCAGCAGTTTCAATTTGCTCTTAAAAGCTAATTAAACATGTAGGGAAAATCTCTGCGTTACAAATGAGATTAAGATCAAAACAAAAGCAGTGGAATAAACATAAATAAAAAATGAGTCAGCAGAATATAAATTCCAATACTAATTAAAAAAAACCCGACTTTTCGTCGGATAACTCCAGGAAAAACTATCTATTTTGTTCTGGAAAAAGAATATTTTCTTTAATGTTAGTTGGGTAAGGCTCAAACTCTAAATATTCATTCTTAGGGGCTTATCGAGGAGTTGCCGAAATAGTTTAGTAAATTGATAACTGTATTTACCCCAGGTCACATTAAGTGCTTTTTTGGAAAAGACAAATTATAACCCAATATTCACGACGGCGAAAAATTATATTTTTATTATTTTTATTTTTTTCATTATGATTATTAATATAGTTGGTAAAAAGCTAAGTTGAAATAAAGATCCGGTATTTTAATTCGATCCAATTTAATTTTAAACGCAAGATCAGATTAATTTCAAAGAATCATCTAATATAAATTCTATAGTAATCCGATATAAATTGGAAATAATGTAATTATGATATTCGTAATATCAACATAAATATGAAAGGGCCATTTTATTAGGTACAATTCCACATTATGCTAATAGTAAGGCAGATATAGGGCTTATTAACACTGGAAATAATATTTTTATGGAAATATATAACTGAAAATAATTTTAGGAACATAATCAAATCTATTTAAATCTGGATTTCCAATACTATGCGCTCAGTATTTCAAGAGTTATTAAAATGCAAGTTATGGAAGCTCTTTCAGCTTCCATAACTTAGTTATTAGCTTAGCAAATTAACTTTTTCTGCAAAATATTATTCAAAATTAGCGAAAATTAACCTAATTTTCATCTGAACTTTTGAAAACATTCTTAGATGCAATTAGTAAAGTTAGTAACAGTTATTGCTTTAGTTTTCACTTATTTTTATTTACTTTTGAGAGCAAATACTTAAATTGGAATTATTGATGTTAAGTATTACAATTTCCTAACTCTAAACAGAGAACGATTATATTGTTAAAAAAATCTAAATTGAAATAGATCTCAGATCTAAAATTCAGTCACACTTTTTCAAAAAATGATTATTTAAAATGTTCCAGAGTTCTCTACATCAGTTACTATTAATTTAACACGGAACTGTACCTAATAAAGTGACTGCTGAGTGTGTATCTATTACAATAAATATTTCCCTGATAGCTATATAGACCTCAGACAGTTAAAAAAACTGAAAATGTAATTTTACACTTTTCCTGCCAACAGAAATCACTGTTACCATATGTTTCTTATAAGCGTTGTTTACGGTCGTCTCCGCGCTGTGACGTCAAAATACCTAGCCAATGATCGTCAAGAAACACTTCTTCGCGGAGTGGCACCACCCTTCTTTCATGCACCATGATATTGTTCATAATCAATTCACGCGTATTGTCACTCAGCAAGTAATTTTAAAATTCCCAGGGGATCCGAATCTACCGAAAGATTATGAACTCATCCATCTCAATCTTCATGAGCAATCCAGGATAGTCATTCATTAGTGATTTGATTCGACCATGAAATGTCACTATATTCACCTCTTCTATATTCACTTTTTAGGATTAAAAAACTATCTTTACTCGCCATTCAGTATAGCTGATTATTCTTTGTTGATTGCGATAGAAACCTCTTTCTCTTCTTAAGATATATGAATTCGTTGACTTCATTCTCTGAACTACCAATGGCAAATAAAATGTTCATAATTTCTTCCTCCTTCAAATTTTCCGTTTATGGAAAGCTATCACAAACAACAAAACCAAATATAACAAATATAAGAATGTAGCTCAACTCCAAAATTATATCAGGAAATTTTAACAGTTGCAGAAGTTCCAATTCCCCCCTCCTCCCCCCCCAAAAAAAATAAATGTACGTGTGTTATTCTTGTTGTAAGTCTGGGTTGACCTATTCCTTTAGGGCAAACATCTGTCATAGCAGAAGAAGTTAGAAACGGAAGGTAGAAATGTCCAGGGCCAGCGGTACTGCAACTTGCAGCAACATTGCCAATAAGCTAACTACAGCTGCTGTAAAGCTGACGGAGCTCATAGCAGACCTGAAGGTGAGGCGCAGACATCTAAGTTCGATCTGGGTGGCAAAATAGCTATTGTAGAACCTGGTGGGTCTACAATAAGTGTCGACCACTAGCACTATCGAACTTCCACCCAGAGGGCAGCATGAAACTCTACAACCTATTCATCTCTCATATGACCAATTCCACCCCCCTCCCGAGCCGATAACGGCGAATTGGCTCGGGTTGTTCCCTTGGAATCAGGTGAGTCGTGCCCACCGACGGCAATGATAAGTTCCAGTCGTAAGTACCGGCTCCCACAAATGTCACCTATAGTTTGAAAAGAGAGATTCCTAGACGGCGTTTCTTTACCTGCTAATGAAGCCAAGCCTAAATTCCTTCAGTATCACCACCTGCTTCATCCTTCCTTTGTTTCAGGGTGTGGCGATTTCCCTTCTACCATCGCTTTTTATGCGCGCCCAGCTATGGAAATTGAAAAATCCAAAGTTAAATCTTTACATGTGTGCCGCACAACAGAAAGAACGGCAGTTTGAAAAACTGTAAATCATGTATTAGCTGCGGTGGAGCATCATAGTGAACTAAATAAAACATTAAGTACATGATTAATGTTCGAACTTCAGTTGACGGTGCATCGCTAACGACGGCTATTTCTGTCTTTCATCTTAAATATTGTATTTGATAGGAATGATACAGGTAAAAACAATTAAACAATTTTTTCTATTGATAACAAAATATAATATAAGATTAATAATAAGAGATAGATTTGAGATAAATATGCATAAATAAAACTTTCAATGTACGATTTTATTCATAAGAAGGTTTTTTGTTGTTTTTTTTCGAAACCAATCTCCAATTTTTCCGTAAATTATTAATCTCTATTCGTACGGTTTCGTTTATATGGTGATATCCCGAACCTATCTACAGTGTAAAGAATCTATCTACCGAGAAATAGGTGTAATCTTATTTTCTTAAATTGCTCTTGTGTCCCAAAGAAAAAGAATACACTATTTTTTCGGCCAAAAGACGTAGTAAAGTTCGGAAATTCATTTTTTTCGCCAGCGGGCTTCTTAATTCGAAAATAAATGCTACCCTGTGATATCCCCGAACCTATCTGCAGTGTAAAAAATCTATCTACCAAGGGATATAAACCATAAAGACATTTTCTTGATCCGTCCCTGGACTGCTGGGGATGTCTGTCCCGATGTTAGCTTAGCTACCTTGGCATGATAGGTACTGGTAGGTTCGTTCCTCTCTAGCTTGCACCGTATCCGTTGATAGGCGAAATTGCTTCTTAGTTGCCGATGTTCTTGGCTTGGGTTGTAGGCACTGATGGCATGTTAAAACAGACTAGTTCGTGTTCTACGCAGGTGTCATAGCAAGTTGCACATTTGAATCCAGCACCATATTAAAGGCAATAACTTAACACAATATACCAGGCATGGCCAACTGTTTTTGCCCCCGGGCCGGATTGGAAAAAAAAAATATTTTCACGGGCCGGATTGGAAAAAAAATATTTTCACGGGCCGGACGAAATATTAAAATTGAAAAATGTTAAGCAAAACACTTATTTCTTTAAGTAAACAAAGTTTTATTATGAAATTTGTTTATGAATAATTGTAAGTAAATCAATACAACAAATTAACATAATAACTAATGCGACGTGTTGAGGCGGTTTGCATCGCTTATTATTTTTTTAATATCTGGTTCTATACTTGTAGTAGCTATTCTTAACACAGCCTCCAAATGTAAATCATTCAATCTTGATCTTGTTGTACTTTTATTTAGATTCATTAAAGAAAAGGTTTGTTCACAAATATAAGTTGAGCATCAACTTGTACAGAAAATGGATTTCGGATAATAGATAAAATTTTATCAATTTTTTTGAAGCAATCGAATCTCTGCTCGAAATCTGTCATTAGTGCAAGGATGTTTTTATTAAATGTTTTAACCTTTTCTTTTAAAATATTTAAAGATATGGTCTGTAACGTTGGAAAATGATCAAATTTACATTCAGCCAGAATTGTAGAAAAAAGGCTAAGCTTCATTTTAAAAGCTCTTAATTTCTGTATTAAATCATGAGCAAATAAATATTTTCCTTGTATACATGTGTTAAATTCGTTCAAATGTGTGAGAATATCCAAAGAAAATGCTAAATCACAAATCCAATTTGGATCTAATAATTCAGGAAAATCCTCATTTTCTTTAAGCATTAAAAATATTTTTATTTCCTCTTGAAGGTCCCACACACGTCTTAAAACTTTTCCCAAACTTAACCAACCGATTTTATTGTGATATAGTACATCTAAATGACTGGTATTTAGTTCTTCAAGGAGATCAATAAATTGCCTGTGATTTAATCCTTTTGATCGTAGGAAATTCACTAATTTCACAACTACATTTGTAACATGATCGATTTTTAAAATATTTTTGCACTATGCAAAAATATTTTACACGCCTGCTGGCAACGTTGCTTGAACATCGAGTGCAGATGAGTATAAAAGTTTTAATTCTTTATAAAGGAATCTTTTTTAAAAAATATAGAAGTATTGAGAATTCATTCGATTAATTACTAGAAGTTAAATGTTAATATTGAAAAATTGTTCGCGGGCCACATAAATTCATTACGCGGGCCGTATGTTGGCCATGCCTGCAATATACCAATATCATTTTTAAAAAGTTAAATAACTTTAAATATGGCTTTCTGTTCAGGACAGAGAAAACATTTCATGTTATTCAGGTAGTCGTTTTATAGAAGTGTTTGAACAATTTTCTTAATATAATGTTACGACAGAAGGAATCTGGCAACCGAAAGCAAAAAGTTTCAGCCAACGAATAAGAACGTTGGGAGAATTTGGAGAAGAAGAGTGGAGCGTTAACGGTCGTTTTGTATTGTAACGGTTGTTGTGTTGTAACGGTCGAGGGGTTCGAAAATGGACGGTGAGCTGTTCTGAGACAGTGCGCGTAAGTATCAAGAAGTAACTTGATGTGTTGTGTATACGCGGAAGGATAAAAGTGGGATCTTTTATCGTTAAGTATCAAGAAGTAACTTGATGTGTTGTGTATACGCGGAAGTATAAAAGTGGGAACTTTTATGGCTAACTTCGAATATCTACACGGACTGTCTTTTTGTTCGGCTAGTGTGTGAAAAGTTATTAGCACAGGACGAGAATTGGTTTACGAGTGAAGATCTTCGGGTGACCTGGTAAATCAAGTAAAAGGTAGTATTTAGTAAAATACACAGAGCTGATATTGTGTGCTCTACGCAGGAAGATTGATGACTTGTGCATGTTAATAGTTGATTTTGTTAATAAGATACTTCATCCATATTTCCTTTGTAACAATTTACCTTGTATTGAATTTGGTTTTGAAATATAGCTTTTAATACTCACGCTCAGTGGCTATCCATTTTTGTGATCCGCAACATTTGGTGTCAGAAGTGGGATAATTTATTGAATGCCGTTAACTAGAAGTATGGATGAATTAGTAAAGTTGATAAATAGCTTGAAAGTCGATATGGCTACGCAGATGACTGATATGAAAGAGATTAAAAGTGATATAGCTGCCCAAAGCGATAAAATAGGTGACTTGAAAGCCGAAATGGCCGCACAAAATACTGAGATGAGAGCTGAAGTGGCTTCTCAAATTGATAAGTTTATTGATCAGTTCAAGGATAGTAAAACCGAACTCAATAGACAATGCAATAGTTTAAATGTTGAATTTGTCAGTGAAAAAGATGATCTTGATAGTGTTAAGTTAGATTGTAAACATGGAAAAGAAAAAGAGAAAGGCAACGCATATAAAAATGTGGATCTGCTACTGAAAATCAAGAATCGTAGAGATAGCGCAGATAATGCCTTTGACCACGCAACTACTGGTGATGCATGGCAGAGTGTCTATGTCGCTGGTGACATGTCTAGGAACTGTGAAGAACAATCACACAGATCAGAGAGCTGTGAGACTATACAGTACGCTTTGCACTTCAAAATACCTAGGTATACAAGTCTGGCACGATCTGAAGAGAGATCCACACGAAAGGTATTCTATTCCTCGCCGTCAGCAAAATGCGTCATGGACAATTATCGCAAAGGCAGAGTAACGAGTGGTAATGAGGGGGAACGAAACAGAGTTTACGTTTCGCAGAGTGGTCCGAGTAAAGAAGAGGTGTCCATTCATCATAGATACAAAGTGCCCTTCGTCGTTACCGGGGAAGTCGGAGAGATTTTTCCGAAGCATATAGCCACACTCGAATCGTTTATAGAAAGTGGGGATTTAAGAAAGAAGAATTCCGAAGAATGGCTTAGAAGCGTAACAGGTGATGCTAGTAAAGGAGCTTCAGGCAGAGACGGTACTTCAAAGACTAACTTTCTGGATGAAACTAAGCCTCAGAGTTACGATCAGAGAGAAGTAAAGCCCTCAGACAATCTCAACGAAACCATGCTGAATTTCTTTTCTGAACAGTCAATGCGCAGATTTGGACATTATAACCATTTAGATTATAAGGATATAGAAAAGTTTTATCACGACTACAAGAGCTCTAAAGTGGACAATATCATGTTGCAAAACTCGTCGCTGATCTCCAGAATGAACAATTTGGCAATCATGACTGATGTTTCCCTGGCTAATTACAATGAGAGCTCCAAGAAACTGAATTCCGAAGAAACAGCAACTATGACCTCCTCGGGTCATGTGTTTTGCTGGAGACCCGAGTGGCGCCATCGGATGGTAGATAAAAACAGCACAGGAGGTGTCGGCAACAAAGTGAGTCTTGTCTTGGCTCCTGCACTTGCTGCTTTAGGTCTCAAGGTCCCTATGATCTCCGGTCGTGCTCTCCAATTGACGGGAGATACTCTGGACAAATTGGAATCCATCCCTGGCTTCACAGTCGACTGCACTAAAGATAAAATCGAGCAGATGATGGAAGACGTCGGATGCTGCATCGTAGGACAGACAGAGGAGCTGGTGCCAACAGATAAGGAGATTTACCGCTGCAAGGATCTGACGGCTACCGTAGATAGCGTTCCTCTAAGGAGATGCTCAATTGTGTCCAAAAAGCTGGCTGAAGGAGTGTGCGCTTTGGTTTATGATGTTGAATTCGGAAAAGGAGCTATTGATCTCATCAGTACAGAAGATGTTGCTGTTGATTTAGTTAAGAAAATGGTTGCAGCATCACAAGCTCGTGGAATGAAGAGTTTGAGTTGTTCAGCTGTTATCAGCAACATGGATTCACCTCTTGAAAACTCTGTTGACAACTCTCTGGAAGTGATGGAAGCTGTTCAGTGTTTCCTTGGTGACGGATCCTTGGAACTGCAAGAGCTCGTCGAAGAGTTAGGAGGAGAACTTCTGCGTTTGGTGAACATTGTGGATAATAGGGTAGATGAAGCATCACGTGTCCGCAAGGTTCTGCATAACGGCAATGCTTTGAACAAGTTTCGTAACATGTTAATAGAACAAGGAGTATCTGAAGATGTTGCAAGCTGGCTATGTGAAGATAAAACAGAAAAAATATTGCTAGCAGCCCGACACATCACTGATTTCACTTATACAGGAGAAACAGGTAAGGTTGTCGGATTAGAAGCTGCAGTTCTAGCAAGAGTATGGAAGGAGGAGATGGACCGAAGCGCTAAAAAGAATTATGGAGCTGATATTATATTTGTGAAGCACCTTGGGGATCAAATTGAATCAGGTGAAGTATGGCTGAAGGTTCATCACGACAGTTCTGAATTAAGTGAAAGTCAACTGACAAAAGGGTCAGATTGCAGGATGAAAATTCTCCCTAGATTTTATGTCACTAATGACTTTCATTCCTTGTTACTGTTGATAGAAGTAAAAATCCAAAGAAGAAAACTTTCGACAAAGAAGAAAACTTTTTACAGGTTTTGCACGAAAACTCTTAGTCGATTCTTCTCCCTGCAGAGACATAAACGTGTTCACAAGGGCTATAGGCCTTACACGCATTATGTTTGTGGACGAGGCTTCAGTCAGAAAAGAAATCTACGTCATAATGAGATTCGCTTTCATTTTGACACAGACGTGGTATATCGCATTCGTCGATGTCCAGCTACAAAGTGCAAGGTGGTTCACGTGGATCATTTGGCCCCGTTTCATCGAAGAACTGAAGAAGCTTTGGAATCCAGAATTGTTCGGGACGAACAAGACCTAGGAAGGGGGCAGTGTTACGACAGAAGGAATCTGGCAACCGAAAGCAAAAAGTTTCAGCCAACGAATAAGAACGTTGGGAGAATTTGGAGAAGAAGAGTGGAGCGTTAACGGTCGTTTTGTATTGTAACGGTTGTTGTGTTGTAACGGTCGAGGGGTTCGAAAATGGACGGTGAGCTGTTCTGAGACAGTGCGCGTAAGTATCAAGAAGTAACTTGATGTGTTGTGTATACGCGGAAGGATAAAAGTGGGATCTTTTATCGTTAAGTATCAAGAAGTAACTTGATGTGTTGTGTATACGCGGAAGTATAAAAGTGGGAACTTTTATGGCTAACTTCGAATATCTACACGGACTGTCTTTTTGTTCGGCTAGTGTGTGAAAAGTTATTAGCACAGGACGAGAATTGGTTTACGAGTGAAGATCTTCGGGTGACCTGGTAAATCAAGTAAAAGGTAGTATTTAGTAAAATACACAGAGCTGATATTGTGTGCTCTACGCAGGAAGATTGATGACTTGTGCATGTTAATAGTTGATTTTGTTAATAAGATACTTCATCCATATTTCCTTTGTAACAATTTACCTTGTATTGAATTTGGTTTTGAAATATAGCTTTTAATACTCACGCTCAGTGGCTATCCATTTTTGTGATCCGCAACAATAACATAGCACATAACAAACATAGGTAAAAATAATTATATATTAATATGAGCATCATTATAAAACTAACACCATTCCAGCTGATTACGACAGTGATGTGCAGTTAGGAGTAATCTACAAAATGGACACAATGGACATAGGAAGAATTTATTGCAAGTACCTTGCTTCAATGTAATACAATAAAATTGGATTATATTTTGCCCTATCCAATAATTTTTAAACTTCCTCAAATATAAATATATATATTTTAATTACATATCACTAACTGAGAAATTATAAATCAGGACTACAAATATATTTAATTAATTGAGAAATTATAAATCGACATTATAAATATATTTCATTAACTGAAACATTGTAAATTGGAACTACAAATATGTTTCATTAACTGATAAACTATTAATAAACATTAAATATATCTCATTAATTGAGAAATTACAAACCAGAGCTACAAATATATTTCACTAATTGAAAACTATAAATAAACATTATAAATATACTTCTTTAACAAAGAAATTATAAATCACAACTACAAATGTATTTAATTGAATTAGAAATTATAATTCACCACTATAAATACGTATATTTCGTTAACTGAGAAACTATAAATATATTTCATTAACTGCACAATTATAAATCAGGATTACAAATATATTTCATTAAATTAAAAACTATAAATCAAGACTGCAAATTTATTTCATTAACTGAGAAACTATAAATAAATTCTATAAATATATTTAATTAACTGCATAATTATAAATCTGGTCCACAAATATATTTTATTAACTGAAAAACTATTATAAGCACTAAACATTCTTCTGCAGTTAACTAATTCCACAATTTCGCAAGAAGGTTTGAAAATATCATTGTGCTTCTTGCTCTTCTTCATTATTTACTGTTCTCTTTCATAATTTATTGACTGCAAACCAATAAAGTACCAGTGCTGAAGCCATATTAATGCCATACTAACATTATTGAAACTATCCTGATATATCCAAACATATATTGTATATTTTAAACTTCAGTCTCTTGTTATATTATTTAACTGTTTGGTCTTAATTAATGTCAATCAATTTGTACTGAATATTTTGCCTCTGAAACCTGATTATCCTTAAGCAATTATTTTCAATGTTTACTCCCGGAACAGTCCCTTGAGCCTTTGGAATCAAATAGCTGTCCTAAATTCATGTTCCGTGTACCAAACATTTTCCAAAATGTGATTTAGTTTGATTTGCATATTTTTAAAAATGCATAATTAATTAACGTAAAATTCGTAAGATTTCCCGGAAAATCAGTCATTCAAGCAGATATGAGACAGTAGAAATTAAAAATATTTAATCAGTTTCATCCAATATCAACTAAGGAGAAGGTATAATTTGGTCGCATTTAAGCTTACATATTACATTATACATTAGCTTGTTACGATACGAACTCGGGATTAAAATAAAACCCTTCTTTCAATTTTTTCAGAAACAAAAATTATGATTTCTCTCCTATTTCCTTCACCTCTACTGATTCAATATTTCACACTGTTCGCGATGCATGAAAGACTGATCACTAGAATATGACGATCAATTAACTATTTATAAATGCAATTTCTGATACATAATGATTCGCTGTTGTAAATAGCAATCCATCATGGCTCATTAATGGAAATGAGGAATCAATAATCATTCATCAGTAGAAACGCCGAATCGTTCACATATAATAAATTCACAGGAATAGTCATCGATGTGGAAAGGCAGTTTTTTTTTTGTTTTTGTTTTTTGCAATGAGATCGAATTGTTCGAATCGAATTACATTTCGGATTCAAGAAGCTTTATTAATATAATAAACTATATTTTAATTTACAGTACTTTGATGCAATTTGATACAAATGCATAAAAGTTAAAACAGAAATGAAGAAAATGATAAATTCTATTTCTGGCAGCAAAATTCGTTTAATACGATGCCGTGAAAAATAGCAAATTTCATTATTCAAATAGGAAATTTTTTTTAATTCGTCGATTGCTCGCTGAAAAGAAGTTCAAATTTCGTCCTTACTATAGTTGATTCCAATCTTTACCATTTACAATGAAACTGACGCAGCGGACGGAACCTTTTTTTGCAACGAATTAATAAGTCAAATCAACGAGGGTGAAAATCAAATAAAATTCACCCCCCTGAGGAATGTAACATTTTTCTCCTCATTTTGCTAAAATTACATCTCAAACAGTAAACAGTGTTAACGCAAAACGATACGTCTTCTTCAAAATCAAAGTACAAAAGTATTATCCGAATTATTTCTTTATTCCCAACAGCTCGTTAGGCTGGCATTAAGTGTAGCTATAGTCCCCTCGAAAAAATTGAAAACTCAATGCGATCGGCGACTTTGCAGAAAATAACTTTCATTAACAGTAAATTGGATGAAGGCTGTGTTTTTGTTGATCGTTTGGCCCGGAAGTTGTCATTTTGCATCCATAAATCCTGCCTTGGCTTTTTGATTTCAAAATCTTACCACCGCAGTTTAATGCAATAGTATCCAATCTACCGCCAGTCGGCGAAAGCCTTTTCCATGTCCCGTGCTGTATGCCAGGATATATTAAAAATTTTCGCTTTTTCGTTTAAAAATGTCGTCAAGGTCTCTAAATATCACCTGAAAAAGAAACAGATTATGAAATCTTTCTACGAGTGAAAAATTCCCACATTGCCAAAAACTCCACATTAGGGTTAAAACTTCAAATAGCGGTGCAAAAGTAAATAGTTTCAAAAGACGATTGACTTATTTTACTTTTTTGATGCAAGAGTTTCATACTGCACTTAACCTAGTAAATAGCCATACGTTCTATTCGGCCTACGCTTTAACGTGAAAGTTTCACTGAGAATTTCATTCGCAAAAAGGTTTGAAGCCAATTTTTGAATTGTATAATATGCAAAATGTTTAAAATAGACAAAACTTTTGCTTCACAATTTCTTAAAACTGCGATAATAGTAAAAATATGATGTTTTTCCCTTGGGTTTGATTTTGTGTTAAATAATGTCAATATTGGATTACTATACGATTGTGGCCGTCGCTACTTGGATAACGTATTGCACTCGGACAATGTGCACTAAGTTTGCAAAATAATATATAATGGAGCAAAACAACAATAATTAGAAGGGGGCACACATCGCCTCTGGCGCATATGAGAATATCGTTTCCAAAGAGAAAGAAGTTTTTCCTTTACCTACAGTTTCATTCCTTAAAAGTTTTAATATGAGCTAGCGCATGACGGGAAAACTGCAAATAGTATTCCATTAGTAATTATACAACATAAAAGGATTCGTCTTTTAATTCTGAAATCTAGAAAAATCTGGAAAAAAATTAACTATTTTCCGCACCTGTTTCAGAGAGGTGGGTAGATTATTACTGTCAAAGGAATATTTCTTAAAAACTACCACTTGTTTCTAAAATTACGGTTCTATATATTTAATTTGTAAACTCGATAATAGGTGCTGTCGTTTTATATTTGGTGATCTTGCAAGTATATATGTTAAAACTAAGTATTTGTAAATGCGAATTATAGTATTTGATTACTCCTCTAGGAGTTTCATACAGCCCTCTGGGTCTAAGGGGGTAAACTCATTGTTGGCAGTGGAAACTTCGCGACCTTCACATTTCACCACCAAAATTTCAAATTTTTAGGATAAATATGTCCTTTGCAATATTCGCTTTAAATTTTGGAAATTTAAATTTTTTCCACCGCTAGAGGGCCTAATTATAGCTTTAGAGTGATTCGGAAAGTGCATGTCATAATATGTCATCAATACAACACAAAAATAATTTTTAATTTATCTTTGTAAACCAAGAAGTTTGATGTCGGCAGACAGATATACATACATACAGACAGACAGACGACTAAGCGAAATTATTATCACGTTTTTTTTTTTTGAAAACGAGATAAAAATTGATAATGATATAAAAAAGACTATTTACTTATATTGAGGAAAGTACTTTCGTGGAACGGTTGTGCATTGTGCGCAATGAAAATTTCCAAAATCTTTCAAGAAATTTATTGAAAACATCTTTGTGGGAACAATATTCATTGTAAACAATTTTTTAAATGGCAATGATTTTAGTGAAGTAGAGGAAAATTTTACCACAAATAAAGACATAATGTATATTTCAGAATAAGGCTGAAAACACGATATCGGACGTGACGTCAGAGCAAGTCTTGATTTCGGGGCAGCTGCAACGAAGAGGCTCGCACTCACTGGCCTAAATGATGTTGAAAAACATTCCAAAAGGTATCAGCTTTATATATTAATATGCAGTATAAAGTCGTAACACCGAAAACCACAGGGACATTTGTGTTACTTATTTCTGGATTTTTTTTTCCTTGAATATATTCCTTTAAGATTAAACAAGTTCTAGATATTTAACCACTCTGAATAAATTTTACCTATCAGGACTAGTAAAATACATTTATGATTTATGTTAATATTAATAATAATAGAAACTAACTTACGTTTTTGTAAAATGGTAATAAGCAGAAGAAAACTTTCTTTTAAGATAAAAACGATTATTTTTCTGCGCGAACTGCATGAAAAATATAGTAATTTATTTTATATATTCTATTGAGAGGAGGGGGGTACAAAAATGTACATTAACAAAGCTGAAAACACATCAGAAACATGAAATATAAAGCCTCAACTCTGTAAACATACATGAACTGTACATTGCCGAACGGTCAGCAATTGCGAAGATTTCAAAAGAAAAACATTTTCCATGTGGTTAACACCACAGAAGAGGAGAACTATATTCAAGAGATGTCTCTGAATTTTAAGGCTCAGAGGCAAAAAAGTGATAGAATTATAAAGCTGTAATAACCAATTTGACAACACATAAAGGCTATACCTAAATGAAAATTAAAACTAAACACTTCTTAAAATTTTAGATAATTCAACTTGTGTTAGTCGAAAGTCAAAAAATGTATAAAATTGTGGACATCAGGAGGTGAAGAGTTCAAACCCTACCAACTCGGCATACAAAAGAAAAGTGTTTGCAGTTTGTTCTAGCATGAGAAATAAGAATACACAGGTGATGCCTCCTTGTTTTTCTAGGGTTCAAGATACGAATTAAATGCTCTGCAGGATTTGAATAGATGAGGTTGTTAATGAAGAAATGGTTATCACAAATATATCTCAAACATCCAGTTCCGTTTTTAATCTTTCTCTTTACATTTTTCTAATAAAAATAAAAAATAATAAATACCCCCTCAAGCATCTGCTTGCCACAGATATCTGACAGGAGCCTGACAGTTTATATGCCACAGTAGAAGGCTGTGAGGATGGCAGGACCTCAGCAGAAAACCAACACAAACGTCCATGCCTTATCAAGGGCTCGAACCCAGGTCCCTTAGATCAGTAGCCAAGCGCGCTAACCACTCGGCCACGGAGTTACTTAAAATATATTTTCGTAATAAACTCCGCATACAAATTCTCTTTTCAGAGTTACACATTATTCATTTTATATTTTTTCTTTATAAACGTCATATACAAATTCTCTTTTTAGATTTGCACATTATTCACTTAATCATATCCCGATATATTTCAACATAAACATCAATATTGCAAAGCAGATTCCACCTGCTAGACGCAATTTTCAGGTAGCGGACTACAAAACGCTTTCAACTATCATCCATAATACATTCACAAGTTGTTCATCCTCCAACTATGATGCTATTATTAGTGAATACCACTCAACCATGCAATCTTGCATCTCATCTGTTTCACTTCAAAAGAAAAGAGCAAAATGCAACAGTTTTATCAAAAGACAAGCAAGAATTAAACTTAATGCATAGAAGAAATATCGCGATGATCGTAGTACTGTTAACGAAACAGGCTACAGCATAGCCTCTAAAGCGTATAGCAAAGTGGTGCAAGATGTCGTATCAAGCAGACTTATCACCTTATGCGATGAGCGGAATAGAAATTCCTTCTATAAGGATACAAAATCCAAGTTACGAGGTACAATCCAGATCCCACCATTAAAAACATCCGACAGATCATATGCAACCTCTAATGCTGAACAAGCTGTTCTGTTGTCAATGTTTGACTCTGCCTATGTTACAGATCATGAATTCCAGTGTGCTCCGAATTCTGCATCTGATGACTTCTCCGATGTCTTTGATCTTGCATTTATTACTTCAGCGATTGCAAATAACCTGCAAGAGCTCCTCGAGGGTATCATGGAATTTCCCCCTTACTTTTGAAGTATTTTAATGGTAGCATCTCATTCAAACTTTCTTTTCTATTTAATGCTTGTTATGAAGCTGGCAAGATACCTGGAGACTGGAGTTATGCCATTATTTCTCCTTTCTTCAAAAGAAAATTCATTCCTACTGATTCAAATAATTATTTACCCTTCTCTCTTAACAGCATCACAGCTAAAATTATGAAAAATTGCATTTTGTCTAAGCTTCTTCCTTTTCTATTATGCAATAACATAATTTCACGCGAGCAATTTGAATTTGTACCTAGTCGTCAACAATAATACATATCTTACACTGCCTAAATACATGGATATCAGCACTAGAAGAAGGCATATCAACTGACATCATCTTCTTTGACTCTGAAAAAGCCTTCGGCAAGCTTAAAGGATCAATCTCGTTTGAAAAACTAACAAATTACGATATTCCCAGCAAAATGGTTCAGTTATTACACGATTTATTTTCAATTCGCACTCAACAGATTCAAATCGCCAACTCATTGTCACCAGTTAACCCAGTTACTAGTGGTATCGTACAAGGCTCTTGTTTTATGTGCTTGCTTTTCGTTATTTTCACCAGTGAAATTTGCTCTATTTTAAGGCCTGTTGCCAGTTTTGTCTACGCTGATGATGTCAAATTCTACACTACCCTTTCCAACTCTAACGACCATCATTAACTTCAGGAAGCTTGCGATAAAACTGCACAGTGGAGCACACTTAATGCTTAATATATCTCGAAGGGTAAAACTACAATGTTCAATACAAGCCACAATAATATACAAACACCTACTCTCTTGATTCCTCGGGTATTGAAAAAAGTGAAAGACACACAGACTTGGGCATCATCATAACTCCCAACTTATCCTGAAATATGAAAAAAATTCAATTAAAAAAAAAAAGATGAAATTGAAGTGTTTTGAAAACAACACTTCAATTTCATCGTTAGGAACGCCAACCGAGTCGTGCACATGATTTTGAAATGCTACAGCAAGCGTAACACAGGAATCCTTGTAAAATAATTCATCATATATGTTCGCCCCATTCTAGAAGACGCATTTCCGGTATGGTCCCTTTACGTGTGTGTGATATTGAAACTGTTGAAAAAGTCCAGAGATCTTTTACAAAAAAGCCATTGGGCTTTCGCAACAAATCTTATCAACAGAGATTAAACAAACAATCACTACATTCTCTGGAATGGAGATTACTTCTACTGCATATTCTGGAATGGAGATTACTTCTACTGCATTCTCTGGAATGGAGACTTGAATATGATTTGATTGTATGCTACGAAATCATCCATGGACTCTTCTACTTTAATCTCGAACAAGCTTTCTTTCGCATAGTCAGTAGCAGGACTAGACAACACTCGCTGTGTATTGACATAGCATTCGCAAGAAGAGATTGCAAGTACCACTTTGTTTGTAGAGAAGGAAGGGTATGGAATGATCTTCCAAAGAACGTAGTCATCTCTCCTACCACAGCCGTTTCTACAAAGCATCTCGAAGCATGGACTTATGTAAATATCTTAAATGCCATAAGTTTTAAATGTTCCATTTGCCTTCAACTCAATATTGTCAAAGGATAAATTTATTTGCAATCCATTTTCTGACATGAGATGTTGTAGAGGAAATGTTAATTCTCCCAAATGGAGTCAGTGTAAATAACATTTACCTTCCATTTATTACTATTAAATTAAATTAAATCATCCATGCTTTCACGTTTGTGTTTTAATGTATTTAATTGCTAAGCAAAATTTCCAGGTTTAGTGTTATGCATTATTTTAAAAATATTGGCTTTTAAAGTAGTAGTAGCAGCAGCAGCCTTTATTCCTATTCATATTATTTATGATACAATATAACACTTTACAAAGTATTTTTGGAAATACATAATACCACAAGAGTTCAAAGACTCGCACGTGGATTATAGCAGTTTAAAAGAACATAAATGAACATTTAAAGCAGCATTTTTAATATATTACAATAATAATACTTTCTACCATGCTCATATCAATAACGTAGAAAGCAGCAGATTTAATGAAATAACTATCATTTCAATAATTATTTCACTCAAAATTTTAACATCATAAAGAGAGTAGAAAAATATTATAAAAATTATATATATAGGAATAATCCCCAAATTTTAAAGAATTTTTTTTACTCTATCCTCATAATCATAAATCCATTTTTTTAAGTTTTCGTGAAAACGTATGAAAATTTATTTCATATTTTATGAATTCAAGTAAATTGTTGAATGGTTTTGGCCCCAAATATATATAATGTTTTTGCATAATGATTTTTTTCGGAAGTGTTGCAATTAAAGGTCTATTTAATTTTGAGTTTAAGGATCTAAATCAATATATAGTTTAGTGTTGTTGTTTTTTGAGATATTTTAAAATCGCCTTTTTTGTAGAAAACTACATTTTATTGTTTTCGATCACCGAACAAAAATAAACATCCATCAAATGTCGGCTTGTCACAGAGGCATATCAGTTCAATACGCAATAAATAACAGTATGACCTAAGCAAAAATATATATCCAAACCTTATTCGTGACTGAACTCCAGGTCCCTTCTTTTTGATGTGTATTTAGAGGCGATAACCATTCGGCTACAGTAAAGATTGCTGTGCTTCTGTATTTGGGACAGTAATGCATTTCTATTAGCTTCAAATATTAAAAATTAATAAAAATATATTGAAATTTTTTTCCGGCCAGCAATTAATTTCAATTAAAATACAAATTGCATTTTTGGATCTTTATTTTTCTGAAGTATAACGTTCTGATTAACCTTTTAATTATCATTATTTTTTATGATTTTTAATAAATTTATTTTCAAACAGCGTAAATTATTTCGTGCTTAGGAAGAAAAAACAAAATTTATACTGTTTCCAAGTAAAAGCTTATTACCTGAGGGGGTAGTTTACAAAAATGTGAAAGCAATGTAACATCTAACCACTGTAACAACTAGGATTTTACAACTTTTAGTGCTGTTTTTCAGCTTTAACAAACCGGAACTCTGGGTCCACGAGAATCTTCTTTTAGTTTTTAATAATTAAAAAACACATATTGTAGAAAATATATTTTCAAAATACAACCACTATAGTTGTTATTTATAAATTTATGCAAAAGATTAAGTTTAAATGAATGAAAAATACTCAGAAGATTTCTCTAATATCTGCAGGAAAAAAGACTACCGTCCACACTGTGGAACTTTCAGAATATATTAGTTTTTTCGGATCTTTCCACTGATTAAAAATAAAAAACACACAGGCCATAGAAGAACTAAGAAATTTACATAGCAAACATTTAAGTATCTTTTTATGCGCCATACTTTTTATCCGGTCTAATTTTCATATTTCTTTCATATGCACAAACAGATTCCTTGTATTCTATTTGCATTTTTCCCCACAAAATGTTTTCCCCGGCGGGATGTAGCCCATGGGTCACCATTTCGTTGCTCAGCTTTAAGCAATCATTAATGAAAAAGAAATAGTTACAGGCCTCTTATACAGCCACATAAACACATTTGATTTATGGCCATAGCCAGAGTCGTATGTAGGGGGGCGCAAGAGGATTCCCCCGTCCTTTTAGGAAGGATAGTAAAGTAAATGTCAGCAAAATATTTATTACACTTGAACATATTTTATGCATTTTTTCGAGAAAGATTTCAAAGATCCATTACAGGGAGGGCGGAATTATACACAGCAATGGGAAGCTAATCTCTTGCCCTCCTACCCCCCACCACCTATTAATTTTTTTTTCGTTCTCGATGGCGTCACTTGCCGTTTTGTTCCTACAACAGGGTCACTAGTGGGTTATGTCAGTATCGTGCCAAACATCTAACCTGAAGTTTCGCGTCCCCCGTGTGCTAGCTTTGAGATTTTCTCAGCTAACCCCGTTCTACTCAAGGTGAGAAAGGGAGCACTGATGGGTTTGGGAAGGCCGCTGTCCGTCGGAACACTTGATGTGTCGTGACCTCGTGAGAACCATATCCTCTGCACGTTAAAGAACACAAATGCGACAAAAAAGGAATGAGACTGAAATAATATAAAAATATGCAGTCGGAGACGCCGCTTTACAAGCATTGAAATGTGATCTTGACATTCCTGCTGACCGTAAGTATTTGGAATTATGTATGTTCCGTATTGTTTATGTATTGTTCAATAAGCTTTGTTTTTTCCTTTCATGAAATTCGGTTCATTCGTTTGTATGAAGATTTGTTTGCTTTTACTGAATTCAATAAAGCCAGCAACTTATTATTATCTCTGGCGTCACTTGGGCATCTCATGGAGAACAGAATGGCGATACATCAATCCAACAACATTGAACACTGGTGCGTATTATTAATTTATCACTGATCCGACAATTGCGCAGTTTGGATTTCATTCGAGTACGTACTTTGGTGATTATGGTTAGTTATGTTCAAAATCAATCGATGGCGATTTCAGATTTACAACATAATTGGGAACTCCTAAACACACATACTGCCACTTTTCAAAATGTTCATTTCTATATGTCTATAATCATTTCTATATGTCTATGTTCATTTCTATATATCTATTACTCATTTCTATATGTCTGTTACCGATTACTAATTTTTCATGCATTCTTTTTATGTGTCACTGAATTTAAAATTAAATGATTTTTTTTACGAAGACTAGCCAATTATACCTTCAAGCTGCCTACATCAATCAAAATACTTTAATATCAACATATCAGACTCTACATTTAGTACAATATAAACAACCCAAAAGCATTCACTTATCTAGGTTGTTATAGTTAGCATTACATGAAATGGCAAAAAAAGAAGCAAGTTCAACTTATTTTCACAAATTAATTACAACCTAATGATCCACACAAGGAGAATTGTGACAAACTTTAAAGTTCTCGCATTTTTGCAAATATGAAAATGAGTATTTTCATTTGAAAACAAAGAAAAATAAAAAAGGAAACACATTTTCTATATATGGTACAGTCGCTCAAAAAATATCCGAACACAATGGTTGATTACAGAATTCAGAAAAAATATCTGGCAACGATTTTTTTAGAAAAAATTAATCTTCGGTGTACGTACACATCATTATTAGGTTGTACAAGAAGGGTACAACAAAAAAAAACTGAATTCTAATTTTTATTGTAGAACTAAAACATAAAATCTAAGTCGAGTGTATGTGAGAGATAAAATTTTAATTTTATTCGTAAAGATAAATACTCCACCAATACAATTTCTAAGCTCACTAGGTAACAGATTAAACATTTTAGGTGCTTTCTGCCATATAAACGAAAATTATAATTACCTACTTTTAATTTTAAAAAATGACTATGCTTATAAATATAAATCATCAATTTATAAACATACAAGTGACTGAAGGGCTCAGGTTTCAAATTTTGAGGTGTGTTATTTCCATTTTAATAAATACTTCCATCAGATATATTTTAATAATTTCATTTTGAAGAGTAGTCAGTGGTTTCAGGGTTGACCTATAAGTAACATCATAGCATAGTTGCCCATAATACACTGCAGAAAGAATCCAAGAATAATAAATTGTTACCAATATTTGCTGATTAACAATTTTTTTATATAGTACAATTTACACAACATTGCTCTAAGTTTTATTTATTAACTTTTGAACGTGTGGCCTCTAATTCAGATTTTGATCAATTGTTATTCCTAAATACTTTATTTCATCCACTCAATCAATAGACACACAGCACACAACCCTCATTAACATCACAAATAGTTTCATGGATTTTAACCGTCAAATTATCTATAATATCAAAAGTGTTTCTTAGTGTGTACAATATAGGTTTCGTTTTAAATGAATTTGGAGTCAGCTTTTTCATTTTAAACCGTTTCAAAATATCTGTTAAATAATTATTTATTATACTTTGTAGGTCAGCAGTTCAGTTTCTGCTGTAAATGTAATAGCAGTATCATCGACTAAAATCTTAATCTTACTATTAATTTTTAAAGAGCAGAAATCATTGATAAAAATTAAAAAGAGAATGGACCCTAAGACCGAGCCCTGAGGGACTCCGTGTTTTATTTCCAACTCAGAGCTAAAAGTTCCTTAATCTTCAAAGTTTGTATTATATTGCATAAATAACTCGAAAACCATTTGAGAGCAACGCCATTCCAATTTATGCAATAAAATCTGATGGGGGAAGAGAGTCAAATGCTTTCTTTATATTTAAAAAAGTAATTGACGTTAAATAATTATTGCCTATAGATTCATAAACATTTTTAGTGTAACTTATCATAGTATCGTCTGTACTTTTATTCTCTGTGAACCCAAATTGTTTATCGTAGTAGAAAGCATTACTAACTAAATAACTATTCAGTCGTTTTTTAAAATTTTTCCAAATGTTCTCAAAAAGCGGAATAATATATATAGAGGTCTATAATTTGAAAGAGTGTTTTTGTTTCCTTTTTGGAAATAGGAATCACGACTGCTTTTTTTAATCTATCACGAAATACGCCACTTGCAAACGATAAATTAAAAATGTATGCCAATTGTGTAACAATATACTTAAAACATTTTTTTTAATAATTGTTGGAGTGAAGCTATCATCTTATGGACTCTTATTTTCCTTAATATGATTAGCGATATCTTGAATCTCTTCTTCAGTAAAAGTAAAATTTGTAGTTAAAAAAATGGAATTGCTATTCATAATAATATAGTTACTTACATTATTTAAATTATAATTAACTTGGTTTCTACTGTCATTTCCTGGAATATGAACGAAGTATGTATTAAAATAATTAGCAATTTTCGCAGAGTTATTATCTTTTATTGGATCAGGATTAGGAAAATTTGATAAGACAGGTTTAGATTCCTTTTTATTATCTATTAAATTATTGATAAATTTCCATTGTTTTCTACTGTCGCTGTTGCATTTAAGGAATTGTGTTCCATGATAATTATTTTTTGCAGATATTAATAAAGGCTTGAGTCTATTTTTAACTATTTTGTAATTATCTCCGTGTATAATAATGTGAGCCATCCCATGGCCGTGTGGTTAGCGCGCTTGGCTACTGATCTAAGGGACCTGGGTTCGAGCCCCGGGTAAGGCTATGGCTGTTTGTGTCTTTTTCTGCTGAGGACCTGCCATCCTCACAGACCTTCTACTATGGCATATAAACTGACAGGCTCCTGTCAGACCTCTGTAGCAAGCAGCTGCTTGAAGGGGTATTTATTTATTTATTATAATATTGTGAGGATATTTCTTATGCTTCTTATGTAATTTATCTTTTAATTTAATATATTTTTATATCATCTGTTATCCATGGATTGTTATTTCTATCGTTAGATTTTTTAATATTGCAATGTTAAGCATTTTCCTCCAATTTAGAGCATTTGACAGGCTCCTGTCAGACCTCTGTAGCAAGCAGCTGCTTGAAGGGGTATTTATTTATTTATTATAATATTGTGAGGATATTTCTTATGCTTCTTATGTAATTTATCTTTTAATTTAATATATTTTTATATCATCTGTTATCCATGGATTGTTATTTCTATCGTTAGATTTTTTAATATTGCAATGTTTAGCATTTTCCTCCAATTTATCACTAAACAATTTGTAGCAAAAATTGACATCGTTAGTTTCTTTAAATTCTTCCCATTTACAATTTATTAGATTTTCCCTTAATGCTACGAAATTTATTTTATACACTGCATTCGGTTGGGTTGGGTTTGAGTTGTTTTACGTCTGAGCAGCACTTTTTGTACACCATGGGCTAAATGGCCAGGTAACATGGACTCCGAAGGCTCAGAGAAGATTGGAGGAGGGGACCCACTGGAACAGCTGTTGGAAGACAGATGATAGTCTCCTGTCAAAGTCATCCAGTTTGTTTTTTAAAATGCACAGGGTATGGCTCTCCCTCATCCGGGGCCACGGATTAACGTTCATTCCGACGGACGGCGGCCTTTCCAAGCCCATCGGTTTCCCCTACTGACCGCGGGCAGGGCGGAGAATTTTGCGGAATTAAGTCTCAATGCTGACCCAGCTGGGACGCAAACCTGGCACTGCATTTGGGACTATTTTCTAATATTCGCTCCTCATTTGATCATGCCTATCAATTATTATTCCTACAGGGCAATGATCAGCAATATCAGTATGCATAACAACTGTTCGCACTCCAATATTATACATGTGTCTTACAAATACAAGCTCCAAACATGAAACTCTAGTTTGAATCTGTCTTGTAATTGCGTCTAAATATGGTTGGAATCTATATGAAGAAAGCATATCCAAATAACTGTTTACATAATCATTATCAATTAAAAGGTCAATATTAAAATCACCACAGATTAAGAAGTGTAACTCTTCTATTGTTAATTAAATTTAAATTGTCATTTAATTTCTCTATAAAATGTATTGGTGTGTAAAAATGATATATATATGCTGCGTATAGACAAATATCATAATCAGTCCACGTTAAACAAAATGATTCAGCAGCAACCAAGTCATTATTTTTGTTTAAAATAAAGTTGTATTTATTTTTTAACAAAAACCAATCTACTACCTGATTTGTTCTAATGCCTATATTTGTAAAATTTATAACCGTTTAAGTTATATTTATCCATATCCTCATCTTTCTTTATCCATATCTCAGTCAATATAAGAATATCAACTCGATAATTCAAATAATCGATAATTGCTTCTATACTCCCAAACGTAGATCTTATATTTCGTACATTAATACTAAGGATGCATAATGATTCTCTGTAGGAATCAAGATAAAAAGACTTTAAAACATCGAAAGCAGTGCTATGAAATATAAATATATTCAGTAGAAATATACTTATTTTATATTCTAGCAATATTGAACAATGTTTTTTATATCATCCTGATTTCTAACTCTCCATATTTTCACTGTTTCGTTACGTCTCATAAATATTTTATTAACCCATGTATTTTTAAACGCAGATTTTCTCCCTCCAATTTAGCTTTATACAACAGTTGCAACAGTTTGCATTTTTGTATCTTTTGAATATCGAATCGTTTTGCTGGAAGAAGTAAATACAAACACAAAAATAAGAAACTCATGCACATATAAATATTATATTACGTTACATTTCATTTGTTTTTCATATTTCGTTTACGAAAACAAACAATGAAGCATCCTAAATGTTCTACCTATCTCGAAGATAAAACTGCAGTCTTTAACATAAGTTATATATAATTTATATCATATCTGCTGTTTCGATTGCTCAGAAATTAAACAAGTTAAACACACACGCACTGATATGGTCATTTTATTGATTCCCAAATTATTATTTCCCAACATTGCACTGAAGGTCAACTGTGTTTATGTGCATAATCCTCATATGTCGGAGAAAAACGTTAACACAATATTTCATGATATATTTTTTTGCTTCCAATATGACGAATGCTCTTTCCGATTAGATGTCTTAACATTGGACCTAGAAAAAATTTTGCACGAAGAATTCACTAAAGACTAACTGAATTTTTTGCATGGGAAGTGATTTGTATGAGATTTAAATTTGCGTTATCTAATTTTCCATTAAAAATTTCAGGTAGACTTAAAACTTTTTGAGTAGCGAAAAAGTAGGTGAACGGAATCCTTTTTTTTTAATCTGTTTCTATTATTAATTTATATTTCTTATTTTAAACTAAATAATTACTCGTTGAAATTTACCACTTGAATTGTTGTCTATTTCGATTATATTTAACTTACAATATTAATATTATATATATATATATTGATTGCATATATTAATTTACTTTGCAACGAATTGTAAACAAATGATAAGGTCATAAAATAATAAAATTTTAAAAGGACTAAAAAAATCATCCGTCAATGACAGCGACTGAATTGGAGACATTTAAGCTATAAATGCAGAAAAAATGCTGGATTTAAGCGACTGAGATACGCATTGCTTCCGAGATTTAATGTTAAAATATAATATTAGCATTCTTGTATGGATCAAATATTCAACACATTTTATATTTTCATATATAATGTTCTTAAATACTTCCCTCATAAATATCCTTCTGTGGCAAAATAAAAATTTGGCAACCCAATTCAAACACATCTTGTTAAGAAAGTTTAGGCTTGTTGAGCCTGCCACATCAAATAAAGATATTCATAAGTAGCAAGATCTTTAACTACTGATTGCACTGGTAGAATTAGCCAATCAAGTGCCACGGGCCACTTCAAAATGGTGACCTGGCTCATGCAGTTTATCGCTATTCTATTTCAGCACATGCGCATTTGTGTCATTGCTATCATAAATGATGTTAAGATTATGGATATAATGTTAAAATTTGTATTAAAAATAGGAAATCAACTTAAGTAGCCCTGATTCGCAAAGTAAATGCTGTGATTGCCTATGTAACACGGCAAATAATGATTACAAAACGAATTTAAAAACGATATTATATTGATTTAGACATAGCAAAAGATGAATACTGAATTTGAAATTCGTTTATTATTTTGTGATAATTTTTGGTAGTACAGCGTCATAAGTGTTCAAATGAGCGACCGCCCCTGGCGTGTCACTAATCATTGTATTTGCAAACATTTTTGATCTGAATCTTTTAATGATGCTTATTGATATCCTTCACCTCTTTCGAACTCATCAGTCACAACAAACTGAATGTTTTCAGGAAAGCTTCGATAACAGGGAATTAATTATAATCAACGCCATACCAAATTATAAACATGCTTTCTGGTCCTCACATAATGCCTGAACAATAATGCAACGGCATACTGCATGCAAGTCTCTTGATTGTTTTGGCTTAAAATGTGAACAATAGCTCGATTAAATGTTGGCGATCAACATGCCAAGAGTTGTTTCCAATTCAGTGTCCCTCTGCTGCCATTAATTTTAAGCCTCCATCGAAATTACTTGGCTCGTTCTTGTCGAAGGTTTCTATGATTTATCTGTGCCATGAGTTATCGAGCCTCACGTGACTGGCATTAGCTCTTCGCACCGTTCTCACTACCGTGTGTATCTTAGTGCAAAAACGCACGAGACTTCCCCGATTTAATTAGTTTAGCTTCCTATTCGTAATCACTTTGTAATCACTTCCTTCTTAGGAAAGTATTGCGGAGCAAATAATTATTTCTCTTCAGAAATCTTTGCTAGCAAATCTGAATTCGTTCCACAGCGATCTAGATTCGGTCTTTACAGAATAAAATAATGCGGGAAATATGGGAATCAATAGCCAAAGGCGATTTTAAACGCCGAGACAGCGACATGTTAAAGAAAGCATTGTTAATTTTAATAATGCTTAGCAGTCGAATCATGGTGTAAATTTCAGCATGTCCTAACAAAGAAAATATTAAAACTGCTCTGTCTCTGTCGTTTTCTCGCTTTGGAAAGATGTGATTCTTTACAAGGTAGGGCTGATTTACAAACTGAATAGCGGTGTGCGATATATTACTGTGTTCGGTGCGGCTTAAGTTGTGCACAGATAATCGCAAAAATGACTCAAGTGTATGGAGAAGTGCTTAAAATGAAGTCCCATTTTCAAATAACAGAGACACTTCAGAGACAGAGTGATGCCGTTTAATACGACGTAAGGTCTGTGCAACCAAACATCTTCCATCAATGTAAAACAAATCATCCGAGCCAAAGATATTCTTAGTGAAGACTGCATAATAACCCTACCTGCACTAGCAGCAATGATAAGGATTGGCGTTTCTTATGACAGTATTCATGGAATAGTGACGAATACAATTGAAAATATTGTGAAAAAATCAAATTGAATTGGATCACAGCCTGAGCCCCAAACAACGCAAAAACCTGTTAACGTATGTCAGAACAGGTTGACAAAGTGTGAGGAGGAAAATAAATGATTCTTGCAGAGTATTGAACCAGACACGAGAATTGAATTTTCCGCTACTATCGAAACAAAACAGCAATCCAGTGAACATAAACACACAAGTTCCTCACAGCCTACTATATTTTGAGCTGTGATGTCAGCCGGTACGCAAAGGTCTCTGATGTGTTTGATTGCAAAGGCATTCTCGTAACACATATTATGCCATGGGGGTAGAAAATGAAAAAGGAAGCTTATGCAGAAGTACTTGGAACAAAATTTTGTCATGAAGTTCGCAAAAAACGACCAGAACGATTAGTGGTATAATAGTTTCTACACCAAGACAATGCGAGGCCCCATACTGTTGTCACCAACATCAGTGTTGAGATGCTACAGCATCACCCTTGTTTCCTCTTCTTGCACCTTGCGATTTTTCTCCTGATTTGAAACCTAAAACATATTTAAAAAGCCATCACTTTGGAAATGACGAGGAGGCTCGAGTGTCCACAATGATGGTGCTCAGAAGACCTTCATAAAATAGCTTGCAGGAAGCATTCAATACTTGGGTTAGATGATGGCGTAAGTGCATAGCTTACCATGGAGGATACTTTGAGAAGGATAAAATAACCCTGCAGACTGTCAATTAAGATTAAAAATAAGACTTCGTCAGTCCATGAATTAAATTACCTACCATCATGCATAGAAAGAAGTTCCTGAGTGATTGACGACTGAGGAACTGATTGATAGCTAATTACAATTATGATGCAGAAAGGGTAGATCTATAAACATTTTAACCTAGGTGCAATCAGGGTCGTAGATCACAAATTCGTCGAGTCAGGGGGAAGCAAAATTTGTTTCCTCCCCCCGACTTGACAAAATTTGCTTCCTCCCATTCGACTTGTCCTTTAAGGTTATTTAGGGGTAAAACCTTGATCTATAAGTGCCACTAACATGAAAATTGGTGTCTACACGTGTTTCGTGTTCTACATCACATCTCAGAAAGGTTACCGAAGTCTTCCGCAGAGTTTTCCATCCATGCATCCTCATCCTCAAGCAGCCATGGGCTACGGAGGTCCAACCAGACCGTGCAATTTAGTTCTCCAAGCAAGTCTATCCTGAGCTACATCTACTGCATCTGGCCACTGCACACCAATTCTAACAAGGTCCTGTTTGACATTGTCTGCCCACCGCATCCTAGGTCTCCCTTTCTCTCTGAGGCCTTTAGGCACACTGTTCATAACCGTATTCGCCAATCTATAATTATTCATACGGGCAACATGGCCAAACCAACGGAGTCTCTCTCTGCACAATATGCTGCTTAAAGGAGGTTGCAAACTCCTTTGCCTAACCTCATCATTACTTACAAAGTTGAACCACGTAATGCCCAAGATACTGCGTAAGCATCTGGAATCAAAAGCATCTAGTTTCCTGTTATCTTGTTTACAAAGTGTCCAAGTTTCACTACCATAACTAACCCTAGAAAGAACCAAACTATTATACAGTCTAATTTTAGTCTTTAGGTGTATACGCCTATTTCTCCACACTCTCCATAGATTCTAAAAAGTCCCGGCAGCAATCCCTATTCGTCTGTTAATCTCATGCCGCACATCACCATTATCTGTTACATAGCTCCCAAGATAATTAAACTGTGACACCTGCTCAAGACTGCCAACCATTCAGATTAACTGAATCACAGCCTGCTTGACCAATTTTCATCACTTTAGTTTTCTCTCTGTTTATAACCAAACCTACTCTACTACCAGTCTCATCAACAGCTCGAATGAAAGAGTTCATCTCATCAACATCATTTGCCAAAAGGGCTAAATCATCAGCATAATCTATATCAGAAATTTTCGTATCTCCAGCCCATTAAGGCCAAAATCTTTCCCTTGAAGTGAATTTCGCATAACATAATCAATAACCAAACTAAAGAGAAAAGGAGACAAAATGCACCCTTGTCGAACACCAGAAGTAATGCTAAACCAATTGCTACAAGCCTTACCAACTCTCACACACGACTCAGTGTTATTATAGAGAGCTTTCATAATGTTAACTAACTTGTCTGGTATACCATATAATCTCACAATCAACCACAAATTATGACGATCAACAGAGTCGAAAGCCTTTTTGAAATCAACAAAGCTAGCAACCAAAGGTTTCTGAAACTCTAAACATTTCTCAAGAATCTGCCTAAGTGAAAATATCTGATCCACACATCCCCTACCACTTCTGAATCCACATTGCTCATCACGCAATTGACTGTCAACCAGATTCTTAATTCTATTAAGCACAATCATGGAAAGAACTTTACCTGCCACAGAGAGTAGGCTAATACCCCTATAGTTATCACAAGAACTGCGATCACCTTTTTTGAAAATAGGGATAACAATAGCTCTGGTAAAATCCTTAGGAACCATGCCTTTATCATAAAAGATATTCAGAATTTCAGTAATCCAAGTGGAAACCGATACATTTCCAGCTCTAAGCATTTCTGTAGTAATTTCATCTACCCCTGGGGACTTATGAAGTTTAAGTTTAGAAACAGCCAAAATAACTTCAGATTGTGTTAAAGGGCCAACATTAAAGCCACCAATGCATCTATCATCATTGCAAACAATGGGAATAGAACTAACCGCATTGTTTAGAACATCACTGAAATGCTCAGCCCACCTAGCCATGACAGAATCCTCACCTTCTATAACCTTACCTTGTTTATCCTTCAATCCCTGTATACCTGTCCGTTTTCTACCACACAAAACATTAACTATCTGGTACAGCTCTCTGCTGTTGTACTGTCTAACTGCTTCCTCGACTTTGTCAGCCAAACCATCAAGCCAAAGATTCTTATCAGCAGCTAACTGATCTTTTACACGTTTATTAAGTTCTCTGTAATGCTTTCTATTAGGACTAGTAGGGTATTGATTAAGGACATTCCTGCAGTTCTTTCTTTCCGAAATAAGCTCAAGTGCCTTATCACTCAGATAATTCTGTCTCTTCTGCTCCTTTTTTCCTAAAAGAGTACTGTTAGTGTCCAAAAAAGCCTGTTTAAAATGATCCCATTCTTCCTCAACTTCAGTAGTAAGCATACCATGACTGTCATAATGACTAAGTAACCTATCATGGTAAGCTTTGACTATAACTGAGTCTTTCAGAGCTTCAGTATTAAAAGCAAATTTTTTAACCCTAGCACAACACTTTTTAAGTTTAAGTTGCAACACACTTTTAACAAGGTAATGGTCAGATCCAATTTCAGCTCCCCTATATGCCCTGGTATTCCTAACAGAACTAGCCCATTTGCTGTTAATTAATATGTAATCAATCATATTCCTGTGCAGCCCATCAGGTGAAACCCATGTGTACTTATGTATGTCGCGGTGTTTGTAATATGTTTTAGTTATTCTAAAACCATTGAGTTTACTTACCTGTAGGAGACGTTGCACATTGCCATTGCAGCTACCAATACCAAAAGGGCCTATTACTCCTCCCCAAAGGTCAGAGTCAGTACCAACTTTGGCATTGAAGTCACCAAGAACAAGGGTAATATCTCCTTTCTTGACAGAATTCAAAATATCCTGAAGTTGTTCATAAAACCTATCCTTCTCATCCTCATCGGCATCCTCAGTGGGGGCGTAACAGCAGATAACATTCAAGTCTTTAACGCTTGTCTGAAATTTTGCTCTAAGAAACCTTTCATTAATGCACTCATATCCTAGAAGAGCATCACTAGCGTGTCTGCTGAGAAGCAGACCCACGCCTTGGTGATGCTTATTGTCGTCCCTCCCTGAAAAGTGAAATTTAAGATTATTTTTAAGAATCTGACCTTTATCTGTCCATCTGGTCTCTTGCAAGCCGAGAATATCTAAATTATAATGGTGGAATTCTTGTGTGAGGACATCAAGAGAAAAAGCTCTGTGCAGAGTCCTCACGTTCCAACTACCTATGGAGAGAAAATGGTTAGTGGGATGTTTAAAGAAACTATGTTTATTGAGAGAGTGAATGCCGACAATATCAAACAGACTTGGGGCAAAGACCCGTTCCCCCACCACTAAAGGCTGAAGCCATCTACACTGGAAGACTTTCTCCAATGTAGAATTTGACGATGCTAATAGAAGCAAAGTGTTCAGGTGCCTGCGATGACCGCTGCTCAGGATTATCCACCAGCTGATAAACATATCCTGTGAATCTATTCACTTGGGGCTGTCAACCCACAAACAAACAGAAAACGCAGCGGAAGATTTTCCCTCCACAGAAGCCCACCAGTGCAGCAAAATCAGGATCCATAATCAAGCTCAGAGCCATATATCTGTCCAGTGCAGTGGGTTTATATGGTCAGCACCAGGACCCTGTGTGGTTGACCACTCCTCAGCAGGGTAGAAAAAAAAGAGAAGTAGCCATAGTTGTCCAGATCAGTAGGCCACACTAATCTGGCAGCCCTCCCCTTCCGTTCACTTCCACAAGAGAGAATCTCTTTTGAAAGGTACTAACGGTCTGTACCACGAGAAGGCGGGGTCGGACATTAGGTGCTAGGCCTGGCCGGTTCTATGCATCATCACAGGGGATTGGTGCAGAGTCCTAAAGGACAAAAATCAAATTTCGATCTACCTGTGCCAGAGAGCTAAAAATTGGTGCGTGGTGGTGCTTCGGAACTTAGATTTCAGATCTTTTAACTTTATGGAACTTTGCATGCAATGTGTCCTTGAAGTTCAAAGATAAATTTCGATATACAGACCCGATATATAGAGAGATATATAGAGAGCTGAAAAGTTTGGTTAGATTTCAGAAATATGAACAAATTTCAGATTCGGTGTCGCGTTCAAAATCAAATAGGAATCGGTGTAATGGTCGAGAAATCAAGATGAGCCGAAAGCGCAAATTGATTTCACATATACAGGGTGTCTAGGACAAAATCTCCAAATAAAAGTTAATTCAATTTACTGTTTAATGCAATGACGCGCTTGCAGCTTGTGGTAAAAGACAGAAAAACTCACCAGGTTTTAGTGAACTTCTATAAATTTCTACATGAGCACCCTTAATGGCACGACAAATTTCTAAACGGTACTCCACTTCTCACCTCAGGTATTTTCAACATCTGCGGAGTGATTGCTGCACAAGCAGCATTCATCTTGTGATGCATATCTACCAAATCCAAATTGTTTCAATGTATGCCCCAAAGACAAAAAAAAATTGAGAGGGGTTAAAGCAGAGTATCCGGGTCATTCTGTGGGACCTCCCTGCCCGTATCCAAAATTAAGGGAACTGAGCATCCATATGATCCCTAACATGCGCAACATAATTCGGAGGAGCTCCATCTAAGTGAGGAGGAGGTTGCTCAGTCGGTAGTGTGCAAGCCTGTAATCTGAAGTTCCTAGGTTCGAGTCCCACAATTTATCTCCGCAAGACTCCCCGCCCTGCCCTCAGTCAGTAGGGGACACTGATGGGCTTCGAAAGGTTGCTGTCCGTCGGATGGGATGTTAAGCTTTGACTGTTGTGCAGGAGAGCCATACCTGAGCATGTTAAAGAACACAGTGGATGCCTTGATTGGAGGCTACCATCTGTGTCCTAACAGCTGTCCAAGGGCCCTAAAGCCTGGTGAGTTTTTTAGTGTTTTACCACAAGCTGCAAGCTCGTCGTTGCATTAAACAGTAAATTTAATTAACTTTTATTTGTGGATTTTGTCCCAGATATCCTGTATATGAGAAATCAATTTGCGCATTCGGCTCATCTTGATCTCGACCATTACTCCCTTCAACATTCTCTGTGCTCTCGGGACACTTGTGGCCTGGCCATTTAGCCCATGGTGTGCAAAAGGTAAAACAATCCAAACTAACTCATCCTGCTAGAAGGATCCCTCTGGCAGTTGGGAATGGTCCATATTTCATTTTATACATTTCTCGTTGAAAAAAAAATAGACCATTCACTTCGTTCAAATTGAGACGACAACATACGTCGACCTTTGGATTATCACATTCAAGCTCCTTCACTTGACTTATCAAAACAAGTACCGAATTTCATTATAAAAATTGTAGAAACCTCCTGCAGGTTCTTTAACATTTCAAAAACGAATGCCTGATAATTTAAATTAATATGAATTTATTATATTACTTTTAGGAATGGGTGTTACATTTCTGTTCCTCTGATTCATTTTGCCGTATTTTGATCTAAATCAGTTTGCATTTGCAAAGAAATGAGCTATTGTTTTCCCTTTGTCGATCGTCAGCCTGCCCATTTGTTTCATAATTCCATGCATTCAATTAAATTCTTTCTAGAGATATATGAAAAATCTCTTTCTTCCTTCAGATAAATACTAAGAGAAACTTAGGATTCGTATTTTCGGAATTTCCCATTAGTTTAAATTTCCACCATTAGGAGCTCTAAATTTTAAAAATAGAAGCATTTTAAACTAACAGTTGTGAACGATCTATTCACGCACAAAATTGGAACTTTTGGTCTTAGTGTGTGCTGGTAACGAGGTTTATTACTGAAAGCAGCGAAATGCATCCTTACACTCAGAGAATGTGGAAAACGTAACCAATTTTTTAGTGATATATGCTGAAAACATTTTCGATTGGTTATAATCTCATATGAATATTAGTCTTTGCATTTTACAAGTCATCCATTAGATTAAACCTCCATTGGTAGAAAGTGAGGAATATGACAATGATAAACTGCATTCTCTCTGAAAGCGAGCATTCAATATTCGCCAATGGTGATACGTTATTCTTTTAGTTTTAATTTTTGTCATATAATATTAAACTGTTACCTCCTCTTTGGGTGATATTATTTCTTGAAATTGTTACACTCGTTATGTTTATATATATATTCTTGTTACTTTTGGCAGTAGGAAATATTAAGAATTCAAAATGCCCAGTTGCAAACTCGAGCATGCCACAGAAATTTCGCGAAATTTTATGCAAAACAGTCTTTTAATAATTTCATTATAATAGTAGCGCTAAATTCTAATTGAATTCAATCCCTATGGTACAGTTTGTAACAGAAATTAAATATGTACAAATTTGTAAGTATTTTTTTTCAAAAATATAAAAACCCATGATGTAGCAAAAAACGTTTGTTTCTTCTGAAAGTATACTGATACTTATTCGTCTGTTTGGTTCTCTGGTTCTATTTTCAGAGACCGAGAGCTCGCTGCGTTTCTACACAACAGAAAAGAAATACAGTTGGTGCCGCTTAACGTGATTAATCAAGACCAAAAATAGTCTCGGTAAGAGAATTTCAATGTTGACGAGCAATGGGGACCATTTTTATTATTATTATTGCTATAAATTATGTAAATTGCTGCTTTATATAAATGATATATAGACAGAATAAGGTGAAATCATTATTTCTACAATTTTAAGAATATATATATGTAGTTTTCCAAATGTATTCCTTACTATACCACCACCCCTCTCTCCCAGCAGTCCTCCAGTTTTTTGCGGAGTTGATCGTTTAACGTAAAAAAAGCTTTTTTTCCCACACGATTATTTAATTTTTGTTGCTTTGTACCATTCTTCCGGACTTTATATAATATTTTGTGCATTATTTAGTAAATCGTTATCCCACGTAACAAGCTGTTCATTGTAAATTTTCCAAGTAAATCCTCTTTCTCTTTAGAATTTTAATATCTGATTTTGTTTTATAAAATTCTTTACATATGCAAAGAGCGTAATTAGGAGTAGGAGGAGAAAATGATAACTTTCACGTGGTTCGGAAAATCACGGTCAAGCGGTTTTGACCGAGATTTTTTTTAATGCTTTTCAAAAAGAAAAAAATGCGATGATGCAAACGACACAGTAAGCGGACACCCACTGCAGTAGAAAATAATGGGAATTGCCACCTCGGTAACACAGTGGTATCGTGTTGATTATTCAACTGCTGGGATTCGTGGGACTCGAACCTAGGAACTGCAGATTGCCAAGCTACGGACTCAGCCCCCCCTCCCCCCCCTTCATATAGCACGATACAGCTCCTCCGCATTATGCTGTGAATGTCAGGGATCACAGCGAAGCTCAGTCTCCTTAATTTTGGATTAGGCAGGCAGATCTCATAGAATGGTCTCCTACAACCCCGAAACTCGGAGGATGCGTTGTTCTGTTATAAACTGCATAAACTAGTAGCTTTGCGGGACTGATCATCACAAATTAAAGAAAACGACATTATACTGTCTTAACTTGCTTTACAAAGTTGTTAATTAATACTTATTATTCCTTAAAACGAGTAAAAATAAATATATTACATTGAAAATAAATTAACAATTAATAATTACAATGAAAATTTTAAATATACAATTTCTATAACAATTTAATTTTTAAATAATAATTTTAATTTACAATTTAAATAAAAAATTTGCTGATGTACTTACCATAGGGGGCGGTATTATTTATCCCGTACAGTATTACTTACCGTACGGGGCGAGAGTGGCTCAGTAGGTAGTGTGCCAGATTCGTAATCTTCAGTTCGGTGGTTCGAGTCCCAGGTCCCTTTTGAGATTTATCTCGCAAAACTCGCCGCCCTGACCTCGGTAAGTAAGGCCCGATGGGCTTTACCCATCCGTGTGCGGAAGAGCCATACCCTGTGCACTTTAAAGAAAACTCTTGATGATTTCCCTCTTTATGATTACTGAAACATTCCATCGAACAAGAAAAGTTAAAATGATATTCAATATGGAATAATATTCCATAACTGTTGTTGTAGTTTTTTTAAATCTACTTTTAGTATCGGATATATAATTTGGGGCTAAAGTAAAATTATACAAGGACAACACTTTTGGATTTCAAAGCAGGTAAATAAGTTTGAGATTTCGTATAAGACGATCGGATCCCAATCCCTGGGTACGTCCCCGCTTTGGGTTTTGGGATTTTGGTACTTTAACCTGTTGTTCAACTCGAAAATTTTGCATCCCAAAACCACTAACATAAGTAAATAGCGCATCATCTTTTAAATACTAATAAAGGTTATGTGAAATACAGGTTAATAAAGTTATGTGAATACATACCAAAAGTTTCCGTGATTTATTTATACGCTAATATTAATGTAAATTCCATCATGGGAGAATGCATCAAAAGCAGAGGATACTTAGAATGCATAATAAATCTAGAGAGTGTCAGCTTTGGATTGCAAAGAGTGCAAGCTTTCGTTGGTTTGTCATTACGTTTGTGATTTGGAAAAAAATGTTGATGGAAAAAATTACGTACCTTCTGGACACAGGCTGACTGGTAATGGAGCTCTGACCATTGTAGTGTCCCTGGCCCTTAGTACCACGGGCACCTGGGACCTCATAGGAACAGATAATTGTAATAATAATAATTTGTATTTTACAGAAATCCCATAGAATAAGCAATGCTTTTGAAACCTACTTTAAACTTCACGTACGAATTCTCAAAAGAATAAATATTGAAGTTTTGAAAAGGAAACAGAATATTTTATCCCAGCCCGGGAAATTTTGCTACAGTTGCGTCCCTGAAAAAAAGTGCCAGTCTGCAAATGCATTTGGAACACCATATAAAAGTATAAATTATATAAGTATAAAACTATAAAATACCAATTGAAGACCGTGTAGTCCAAGATAGATTTATTTACTTGAATAATTTACCTTACCAGAACCTACATAAATATAACATAGTCATACGTAATGTTTCTGACAACACACATAAAATAAAGTCGAACATGATAAAAACACAAGATTTAAAGAAAAAAAAATATTTTCCACTACCGAATTTTGCAAATAATTATGGGAAGTACACAAGAGGCTACAAAAATCCACATATTTTCAATCTCTTACAAGAGAATTGCTAGCCGTAAATTCTTTTAGAGAATTAAAGCACGAATTAAATAGATTTATATAAATAAATCAGGAAAATAAAATTAACACCTACTAACAATTTATGCAGGGCTGATTGTGAATATAAAAATTCCAATGTTATTTTAAAATATTCGAAATGAAAAAGTAAAAATTTTAGTAACGAGAGCAAATTATTTAATGTGGAAAATTTCAACAGAAGTAGCATAACAAATACAATAAGATGTAACTGTAACAAGATTAACAGATGAAGTTTGGTTTGTTTTACCTATGAGCGGGACTTCTTTGCACACCATGGGCTAAATGGCCAGGTCACAAGAACCCCGAAGGTTCAGGGAAGGTTGGGGGAGAGAACCCACTGGAACAGCTGTTGGGAGACATATGGTAGTCTCCCGTCAAGTACATCCAGCGTGTTCTTTAACGTGCAAAGGATATGGCTCTCTCGCACACTTAGCCACGGCTTAACGTCCCATCCGACGGACGGCGGCCTTTCCAAGACCCAACGGTGCTCCCTACTGACCGTGGGTAGGGCGGGGAATTTTGCGGAGATAAATCTCAACGGCGCTGACCCAGTTGGGACTCGAACTTGGGAACTGCAAATGACGAACCTGGCGCTCTACCGACTGAGCCACCCCTGCTCCAGCAGATGCAGACAGAACGAAGGTGTAAAATAATATTATGTCAATGTATTATTGTCTCTAGCAGATAAGCTGCTAGCTTTGCTGAACATTTACAACAGAAATGATTTATTTGAAATTGTTTGAATAAATAAATGATATAAAAAAATGTATTCTCTCATAAAAAAAACAAGATGAACAAACCAAAAAATATAAATTCTATTCTCAGAAACTAAAAATTTGTGAATTGAGTAAAATTATTTTATATAAGTAACTCTTAAAAGATTTCCTATACAGCGAAAATGAATTTATTTACGTTTAGAAGTATTTATTTCATCGACAGTTCAAATGTCGCCTTGGGTTCCGCAAGAGAAAAAATGTCATCACTATGCTTTGAATCTCCTCCCATTTCAAATTAGTTTGCTAATGAGTATAAATATATATGCAAATGAATCGCTTTCGCATTGAAAGTATAAGAAAGCGTAATCGATCTCACACAACTGTAATAACTAATTATGCAAACCAATTTTTCGAAATCTCGTTAAGAGATCAATTACTTATAGAGACTTAAAAGTCAAATGAAATCATACGAAGCAGTGGGAGAATTCAAATTTAAAGGGCAGATATATAATACGTTAGAATTATTTTAACGGTCATTAATATATAGCATTTATTATTTCACTAGCTGAACTTACCCGGCGCTGCCCTGGTGTCATTTTTAACCTGTATATTCTTATTTTCACTGCATTAAAGGTAAATTTTGTAAGACCGCCCTCCCCCCTTTAGCACAGATTTTCAACAGGAAGAAATTTGCCCGGATTGTTGTTGACATCAGCGAGCACTCCTCATAGCCCGTGGCTTAGTTTCTGCGTAAGTTATCGAGATTTTATTTCCGTTACCACGGGTTTTGCTACCCTATGGCTCCCGTGATATTCGTTCGCACGGTCCAAATTTGGCGGAAGTTTGTGGACGATCGTTTGTTTTTCTGCAAAAACTCTTTATAGCTGTGAATATAAAAGGAATTTTGACATAGAAAAATGAGCTATTCGTGTGAAAATGAAATCCTCGGAATCTCCGACTGTGTTGAATGCTGCAGTTGTGGAAATAATTTCCATTTCTATTGTCTCAATCTAAAGGAGTCAAACTTCCGACAAATGTCACAGGATCGCAAAAAGAAACTGAAATGTAAATCGTGTAACAATGGAAAGGAAAATGTTGAGACCTCAACTCAGGAAAGAGCTGGAAATGACGAGGGAGGTGACTTGAGAATCAATGCAGATACAAAGAAGTTTTTCGAGGATATGGTGAAGGAACAGTTCCGCATTTTTAGAGCTGAAATTATGGCAACGAATGAAAATTTTCGCAAGGAGATCATGCAAGAAATCGAGGAATTTAATAAAAGTGTTTCCTTTTGTTCCAATAAGCTGGATGATCACATAAAAATGCTCAAGGAAATAACTAAGCAAATTTCTGAAGCACAGTGTCAGACCAAAAAATTAGGAGAGTCTACTTCAGTATTGGAAGGAGAGGTTTTGGAATTGAAATGGAAGTTAAATGAAATGCAGCAATATAGCAGAAACAGGAACATAGAATTGGTTGGTTTTCCTGAGAGAGGGCAGGAAAATATGGAAATTGTTGAAAATTTGCTCAGAAACTTAAAATCGAGACAAAACATCTGGATGTGGAGGCTGCTCATAGGGTGCCAGTTTCGAATAAAAATAAGATAAAACCTATCATCGTACAATTTGTATCAAGGAAGACTAAAGATCTTTGGATTAGGGACTGGAAACAAAAAAAACTAACCGCGAAAGAAATTGATGATCGATGTGAAGATGGAAGAATTTATATCAATGATCACTTGACACAAGAAAATAAACAGCTATTATTTAAGACAAAGGAAAAACAGCGTGAGTTGGACTACAAGTACGTTTGGGTCAGAGACTCTAAAATCTTTATGCGAAAAGAAGAAGGTTCGGGTTCGGTTAGAATCATTAACATTCAGGATCTGGATAAACTGAGATAGTTAAGTTTCTATGAGTGAAATATTTAATTATTGGAAAATGCATGTAAAATGGCTGCTATTTTGTCGTATGACATGTAGAATGATGTTGCTGTTTCTGATTTTGGTTCGGATGATGTTCGGAGTATTACAGATGATGATGAAATTAAAGAATTGTATATGATAAATGATTATTATTCCAATGTTATTGAAATTGATGAAAAAATGTTTATGATAAAAATTATTTTTTGTTGGGGCTGTGGAAAAAATATTATAAAGGGAAATATAAGAAGTCTGAGAAAACATTTTGATCATTTTGTGGTATTCTTAAATTTAATTGAATTAAAACCAGAAATTATAGTACTTACTGAGATTTGGGTAAAAGAAGAGGAAATATCCTTATATAAAACAGATGGATATAAAGAATACTGTAAATGTAGGGGGAGAAAAAGGTCAGGAGGAGTAATTGTTTACATTAAAGAAGGATGGGAAGTGAACGAGATTTTTTCTGATTTTAAAACTGCTGACTTAATGGAATTGCATATAAAAGCATTCAATTGCGAACTTGGCCTTGTTGCAATCTGTAGAGCGCATGAATTCAGTAAATTAGAATTTATTGATGAATTCGCAACATGGCTTAACTGTGTTAATCGAAATGGTATGATAATGACAGGAGATTTTAATTTGGATTTATTATCTGATGATCCACACAAAATAAAATTTTAACAAATGATAAATTCAAATGGTTTCTATTCCTGTCATGCTTCTGTTACTAGGGTAAGTAGTAAAACCTGCCTAGATCATCTTTACATTAGAAATTTTAGATTAGATACTGTAACTACATATATTGTTAAAATTGACATCTCAGATCAATTTTTTTGTTGGAAGTAATATAAAGTGTGGTTTTTATTGAGATGGTTCTACAGAAAAGCTTTCTACAAATTTTACTAAGATTCAATATACTAAATTGAAAAGGTTATTGTCAAAAAAAATCATGGGATCATGTCGAGAGACAGGTAAATGTGAATTTAGCATTTGATGCATTTCTAAGGGAATTAAATCTATTAATCAAAGATGCGCAGATTAAGTACTCTAAAAGGAAAATTAAAAAACTCAAACCATGGATAACAGAAGCTATTGTTAATTCAACCAATTTTAAAAGAAATTTATATAAAAGATCTAAATCCAAAAACTTGGATGAAAATAACTACTATAGAAGATATAAAAATATGTTAATTAATGTTATTAGGGAAGCTATAAATGATTATTATAAAAATGTTTTTATAAAAAATAGAAATAATGCTGAAAAAATTTGGGAAACTATCAATGAAATGAGTGACGGAAGAAAAGTAAAGGGCAATTCTCCTCAAATTATCACGGATAGAAATCATTTAATTCGGTTTGATGAAAAGCCGCAGGAATTTGTTAATAAATTTAACAATTATTTTACTGAGGTAATTTCTTCATTACGTAAACAAAATCTACATAATGAGACCAAAATAGAAGAGAAAATAAGTTATTTAAAATGTAAAATGCCTAATTCTCTTTTTTCCCTTATATACCAGAAAAAGAAATTGTTGATACTATCAAGGAACTAAAGGAGGGAAAATCACCTGGTTTGGACGAAATTACAGTTACCACTATTAAAAATATTTTTCCGGAAATTAGAACTATATTTTGTAAACTTGTAAACTTTTCTTTTGTAGAAGGTGTGTTCCCTGAAATTTTCAAAACTGCCTTAATTATTCCAGTGTTTAAAAATGGTGATACTAAGGCAATTGAAAATTACAGACCGATTTCGCTTCTATTAACCTTTTCTAAGATTCTGGAAAAAATTGTTTAAAAAAAATTGTTAACTTTTGGGATATGCACAATTTATTTGCCCCAAACCAATTTGGATTTCGAAAAGATTTGAATACTCAAACTGCGATTTTAGAAATGACTACGCAAATTTACAGAAATTTAAATCAAAATGTTAAAACAGTTGTTATTTTTTTGGATTTGAAAAAAGCTTTTGATTCAGTGAATCATGATATATTATTAGAAAAGTTAAAAACCAGTGGTGTTAGGGGAAATTTGTTTTTATGGATTAGGAGCTATTTAATGAATAGGAAGCAAAAAGTAAAAATTGAAAAGTATTTTAGTGAAGAAACAAATGTTCAAGTTGGTGTTCCTCAGGGTTCTGTTTCGGGAACTTTATTTTTTTTACTTTATATAAATGACTTCTGTACATTGGATTTGAATGGTAGAATAATTCCATTTGCAGATGATGCTGCACTAATATATTCTGGAGAGGAAAAGCAAATTTCAGAGAAAATAAATAGCGACTGGATAGAAGAACGTGGCTAAAATTTAATAAACTCTTTTTAAATACAAAGAACACGAAATATATTTTTATTAGACCAAGAGAAAATGAGATTGATTTTTTTCGTGACAGGATCATTTTCCACTCTGAAGTTTGTGCTGGAAAAAATTGCAATTGTGACAAAATTGAGGGGGTTGAATGCTATAAATATTTGGGTATTCTTATTGATAGAAAGATGTCCTGGAAAATACAAATATCTGATGTTGTTAAAAAGATTAACTGCATTATACCTAAAATTTCTTACATCCGGAAATTCGTAAATTTATCTTTATTGAAAATTATTTACTTTTCTTGGATTAAATCTTATTTGCTCTATGGTTTATTATCGTGGGGTGGAGTCTATTTGACAACAGTCAAACCGTTACACTATGTGCAGAATCAAATAATTAGATGCATGATGAAACTAAGAAAATTTTGAAAGCGTTGCAAATGTATACTTATGTATTTCTGGTACTGAAATACATAAGGATGAATTTTAATGTTCAAACTTTACGGACATTTGAAAAGAATACTCGACTGTCAAAAAACCTTTTCTTACTTGATTTAATAGCGAACAAAACTATTGCTGAAAAACATTATGTTTATTTGGCGCCAAAGTTTTTTAATTGCTTACCAGAGTACATCAAAGGAATAAGAAATTATAACATTTTCTATAAGGAATGAAGAAAATGGATTTTGAATGTGGTAAATATTGAGACTATGTTTTATAAATAAAAGAGATTTAAATGTAATAAAATTTCATTTGATGCTGAGTTGCCCTTAAGGTGCTCAACTGAACCAATTACTAACGCACAGTTCAATATAGATTTTTATATTTTTTTCTATTTTTCTACCCAGTTAAGTCTTATTATTTTTTATTTTTTTATTTCATTTATTCTTAATGATAATTTTCAAACTTATAAATTAGTTAAATATTTACTTAGATTTTTTGATCAAGCTAGCAAAATGTGAGGAAATGTGAAACTGAAGCATGTTGCCTTTTCATTTTATTACAACATAACTGTTAAATTTCTTCCACAAGCGAGTTTTTACTCTCGTGGAAGACTCAACATTTTTTCTCAGACTTGTACTGAAAAATGTAGGTAAAATTATAAAACACTAATGAAATATAATATTAAAATTTTCCATATATATGGTATGAATAAATATATGATTTTAATTGTACAAACTATGTATAAAGAAAGATATATATTAGAAAATGTAATACTTTAAAATTGTGTATCTGAGAAATACAACATTATATATATATTCCATTATAACTTCAGTTCTAAGGTAAAAAAACATGTAAATGTAAAGTACTGCATATTCTGAGAATAAATTATCTATTTATCTATCTATCTATCTACCTACCTATTTCCTGCACATCATCCCTCGTGTTTCCCGTTGATTGGTTTAAACATCAGGTTCTCACTTGGCCCGTGGCTTCATTTCTACACAAATTGTGACAGCTCGTATCTCACTTTTAATCTGCATATTCTGTTGTTTCCTGCACTAAAGGTAAGTGAATATCCCCCCCCCCTCAACATTGTATCACAGTTTGAACACAAAGAATTTCCCGGTGTTGCAAAGTCATTGCTGACTCGGCGCGCGCTCTCAGAGCCTGTGGCAAACAATTGAGTTACTTATTTCGTCAGATTTTGGCATTCTGTAATTCCCGGCGTACTTCACCGAAAGGTCCCAAATTTCGTAGGAGGGTTCCCCGTGTCCGACCCCATCTTCAGTTAGAAAAACAGGTCCCTAGCTGCAATGGAACGCCTAAATAATGCTTTTGGAAATGTTGGGAATCTGGCAACGGCATCAGATTTGCAGCGGAACATTTAAATGCTATTTTAAATCTTTACTTTCATAGTTAGGGAGCAGAAAATGGCAACAGTAAATTTGATAGCGATTCTCGTTTCCCGTAGGAATAGCATGGTAAATATTTTGGTTCTATCAAACCCCCCTCTTGGACTTTCGACCTGAAATTTGGCACTGCAATCCGGACCACAACCAGAAACATTCGCAGAAAATTTGGAGAGTGTACGTTGATTTTCCGATGAGTTATGGCTGCCACAGACAGACAGACTTCTTATATTTTATAGATGTTACAATTTATTGCGTAATTGAATGTTATTGAAAAAAAAACATTGCATTTATACAAAAACCGTAGCCATGTAGTTTCGGAGATGTCGTTTCATGTAAGTAATTTGGAAACACTGACTTCATCCATTCTTACTTAAATTCGTGAAAATGCAATTATGACATGGGTCGATTGTTTCAGTAGCTTATTTGAAGAGCATGGAATTCTAAAACCGATCTCATACCTATACTTGATACACACTAATTCATTGTTGGATTCTGCTACAAAGAATATTGATTCCCCCCATATTTGTGTTTAATTGCCATAAAAGTTATCTTCTGAACAAGGTGTGCTTGTTCGATTTTGGGTAATGTGTCATTGAGTCGTTAGATGTATTTGAAAGACACCTATCGACTCAGTGACACCTGAAACTTTGGAACACACCTAATTCTCGCTATTTTTATTTTTGAACATGATAAATAGCGTTTTCATTAATCTGAAACGTTTCAGGCAAAAGAAACTATTATATATCTGAGAAAATTGTGTTTTGTTCTTACGATGTGAACTCCATGGGTGTCCTTGTTTTATAGAAATCTTTGTCTTCAGGTAGAAAAGTTACGTCGGTGATTATAATATCTAATAATCTTAAAATCATTTCATGGAATATAGAAAAAATCAGATTGGAAAAACGCCCAAATTTCATTTTTTTTTTACCCTAGAAACACTCCATATCCTTCCTAATGATATATAATAATGAACATTCATTATTTTCTAGCAAATTACTACGTTATGAAATGAATGAACATTCGATAATATAAATTTTGCAAATGCAGTAAGCCTAAAGATAATAATTCTTAATTATTTGATTTGCTGCAGTCTTGACAAAATGTTAAAAAACCTGATGATAACCAGAAAGAAATTCGTAGGAAACATTAATGTCTGCGAAGGTTCTGTTAGTGGACACTCTAGAGACCGATAAAAACGGTTTCGCTAAACAAGTAAAGAATAAAATTTAAAGGCAGACTTTAACGTTTAATTTGTTCGATAAATTACACTTAACCTTTAGCAACGAATTGCACTTAGCAATGAATGTACCTTTAACTGCAGATCCTTGCACATCGCTGATGCCTTACACTGCAGTGACTGATTGAGTGAAACAAAGAACCACTCTACTTGACAGGCTATTACGGAACGAAAGACGACGCTTCAAGGAAGAAATGAACGGAGGAGTTATTACACCTGCCGGACGGTGGCAGTACTATCAGTCACCAACATGCTGGTCAGTGTGGTAGACCCACTCTCTTTGTGGCCCTCGGAACAGCTAGTCGTCAGTGTACTAGATGAACGGGTAGATAAGTCTCACGTAAACGTGACTGGCTGCTTATAAGATTTATGTTTTGCAGGCAAATGTCTCTAAAACGAGCTTCTTAACAAGTTCTATTCAAACAGCAGGTTTTGTTTTCCTAGGTAGGAAATTTCATTTAAGAATTATGCATTTTGAACATTTTGTGATAGAAGGATTTGTTTTAAATAAAGTATCGGTTGCAGGTAGAATAAAAATTACCAATATATGAATTACGAATAGCAATGTTTTAAAATCTTTATAGTATATCTTCAGAAAAAATGAGACCACAGGTAGTGTGATTAACGAAAATAATGAACTTTTTCCTCATTATTTTGTTAAATATAAATCCGAAGTTTCGCCACATCATTCGATAACCACATTCGAAAGAGCGACGCACCCAGGATCTAGTTTTTCGGTGGGAGGGGGGGGGGATACAAGAATTTAGTTTAGGGAGGAGGGGGGGGATACAAGAATTTAGTTTCAGGAGGGTTCAAGAATTTGCTTCGGGGAGTTGGGGGTTCAGGTTTCAGTTTCAGGGGTGTCTGAAAATTAGAATTGATTAGGGTTTCCCAATTTGTAAAGTATTTCTTCACCGGACTGAAAGGAAGGAAAAATTAAAATGAAACCAGTAAAATGATATTCAGCATATTCTATATGGAATAAAATTTTATACCTTTTTTTAATTTATTTTTAAAGTCAGACATATACTATGGGGCTGAAATAAAATTACGCAAAGACTCCTATTTGGATTTCAAAGCAGATAGACAAGTTTGAGATTTTTTTTATAAAACGATCGGAATTTCGAGGTTGAGTACCGTTATTCCTCCTGGGCACGTCCTTGATTCGAGATGCAATCCATGACAAACGCATTTCCATTAAAACATAATTTCCTGTAACCTCTGCATCTTTTAAGATTCATCTTTTCTTTTCTCTGGATGAAAATAATTCATTGAACACATATTTTGTTTCAAACAAAAGCTTATAAACACCAATAAAAAACTTTTAACACCTCACCTGCATAATCGATAAAAGGAAGATTTAAATTGCGACCGAACGCAATAAAAATATCGAACGTATTCCAGAACGACGTTTAATTACGCTACAGTCAGAAACTCAATTAAAGGGAAAGGAAGAAACGTATTCAACTTTAATCAGCAAAAATAATACATTCACAACTATCGAATATATCGCAGAAAATATTCTATAAGTAAGTAAATCAATATTTTTCGCTGTAAAATTCGAAGTATTGTAATATATTAGCCACTTCAGAGACCATCTTTTAGACTGGGTGGAATGTGCAGCACTCACGGAAATATAAGGAGACATTTCCCCTTGAACGCTTCTTGTTCTACGCATGATGTAGACGGAGGAAAGAGTCTTCACTGCCACAATAGGATAGCAATTGGTTACCTTGTTCCAAAGCAATAACATGTTGTTCGTTCCATCCATTCATTCCGCGGCACTTCTTACACCCCCCAGGGTACACTCTGAGAGTGATTGTAGCCACTGGAGCGCCCAAGTGATGGAGTATAGAAAGAATGGAAGAATCTCTCTTTAGCCAGAAGGAAAAAACTTATTAAATTTAGTTAAATTTTTAAGCAAATTCAATATCCTTTCAAGAAATCGATTTGGTTTCTTAGGATATAAAAGTACATGCATTAGAGAAATTCTTGAAGAACAGTTTTGTTGTTTTTTTCACTTAAGTAGTACTTCGAAATGTTATTTTGTTTTCTCAGATGTTCAAAACGCTTCTGGGAAACAAATAATGAATTGTCTTAAGACAAGTAAGGTCCATATTCAAGATGTTATTAGTACCTGATTAACTTTAGGCTTTTTGTATAAGATCATAAGGATAAATAGATATCAATAACAAAAAGAACTGAACAGGAGAATAAATTTATTATACTATGTTAACTTATCCATCAAAAGCTCATTTTATATTTACAGATATATTTAGTGATTCTAATGTCAGAGATTAATTTTACACTGCTTATCAAAAGTAAAGCACGGATCACCAAAGTACGGATACAAATGTTTAACGCATTTTGGAAACGTAATGAAAAATAAATAAATAACTCCTCAAGAGCTGAGAGCCACAGAGGTCTGATAGGAGCCTGTCAGTTTAATACGCCATAATAGAGGGATCTGTGAGGATGGCGAGTCCTCAGCAGTTTTTTTTGCCAACTGCACGAGGTGTTCCCAGGTACTGACCGCGCCCAAAGCTACTTAATTTCGGTGATCGGATGAGAACCGATGTTTTCAGCTTGGTGAATAGTTTGGAAAAAATCTACATATAATGTTCATGTAAATCACGGATTACGTGAAACAGATAGCGTATAAAAGGAATATCATTGTACTTTCATAGACGTTCAAACAATTAAAATTTAAACGCTACAGTGTATTTTGGAATAACCAATTGCTTCATGGTACAGTCGCTCAAAAAAGTATCCGAACACTATGGTTGATTGCAGAATTCAGAAAAAATATCTGGCAACGATTTTTTTAGAAATGAGTGATCTGGCAACCTTCGTGACACGAAGGTTGCCAGATCACTCATTTCTAAAATGGCAACCTTCGTGTCACGTGACACGAAGGTTGCCAGATCACTCATTTCTAAAAAAATCGTTGCCAGATATTTTTTCTGAATTCTGCAATCAACCATAGTGTTCGGATACTTTTTTGAGCGACTGTACCTAAAATAAAAAAAATATTAGATTTCAAAATGATGGGGATCAGTGGATGACTGGAGACTGGTCAAACAGTCACGAAGGTCTTTACATTCTTTGGCATCCACCATTCTAGAAATTTGTTACGGCAACAATTCCAAACAAAAAAATAACTAAATAGGAGTCCCCTATTCAATGGTGTCCTAGAGTTACAACCCCTCAAAATGATCACTACAAGGGACCCGGCCCAGATCTAGAAAAAAAAAATAAGGTGGAGGGGGGGGGGGAGCAAGACACCGGATTGCCATTACATTGTAATATTTTTTCCATCGTTTTAGTGGTTTTTAAAAAAGTTTATAAAAAAATGCGTGAAATATATGCAAGACTATTTTGGACTCCATTAAGGTAGGTGAACACTTGTAAGTAACGGCCGCACGCATCGGATGCATTTCAACCACAAAAAATATTCTTCACTGTATTCTCTATTATGAGTCAACGCACACCTGTTCGCAAAAGACGCAAAAGGTAATTAATCGGCAGAGATTTCCAAACGGATTCCTACTGCTGGTGACAAGTCAAATTCCTTTCAAAGGTAACAACAAACGCCACCTGTCCAATAAAATAAAATATCAAAGCGTTTACAGTGGCAAAAATTTAAACTGGATTAATACACATAGGGTTTACTATAATCGTAGTAAGCCAAATACGAATATTTTTGACACCAGGGGTAGGGTGTATTATGTAATATTTAGCTACGGGGGATATTTACTGTGGAAAATGCAAATTTCGCATAATTTGTGGATTACAGGATAAAATAATCAGGTAAAAAAATATAGAATAAATGCATTTGAATATTAAACAATCTGTGAAAAATCATTTTCAATACTTATAATTTTGTCAAATTTAGTATGAACATGACAGATAAAGGCAAGGAATTATTTATTTTTACATTTTCGAAACATCCTTTGTTATTTATTACCTAAGTTTTCTCAATGTACTTGGTCATTTTTTTTGTAAGCCCACAAATTAAAACTGTGCATGAATTGAAATAGTATTAATGTTTAATTTTAAAATAAAAAAGAAAATGAAAAATAAAATAAAATATAAAATAACAGCACAAACAACTTAATTTTCGTTATATTTCGCAATCCCAACACATTTAACACGCATAAATAAATCTAAAATATGAATAATTCCGGATATGTAAATAGGCAAATTTAGACACATGCAAAACAAAACAAAACAATTTAGTCAAAATCAAGAATGACAGTTCAATAAAGCGTTGATTGTTAATCTACATTATCCTGTAATTTACTTGTGATATTGATTTCATGCAACAATGAAGCATTGTCTTTAATTTTATTGTAAAATAAATTAGAGCGCGATTGTAAAATAATTTAGCCGAGACTAGCGAGATACAAACTGCGTTGCTTAAGGAAAAGTTTCTAAAAATAAAGTTTGGAAATATACACAGTGTTGAAAATAGTGTCCTGACATTTCCATGTTATGTGAATGGAAAGCCACTTTAACCAAAGTTCCCTAGCATTGAAAATAAACCTTTTACGCAAAAGCTGTTATTTGCGATAGATTATAGATGCCGCTCAAATCTCTATAAATATATTTCCCGCAATATTCTTTAATATTTAAAGAATGAATAGAGAGCTGATACATTTATCTTCAACTTTTGACATTTGTGAAAGAAATACTTCAATTGATAAAACACAAGTAACAAATGATTGATTGATTACATGATTATTGACATGATTACACATATGTAATAATTTGTTCACTAACATAAATTAAATATCTGAAGTTTGTATGACGATTTCTTAAGATTTCATCAATTTGGAGGCAATGTGAAAGTGTCGTGTGCTGTTAAATGGTCCCGCTTCAATGGCTGTTTAAATATTGATCGAAGGTTGTTGAAAATTGAAACTTTCGCATTGTCTCCAAATTGATGAAATCTTAAAAAATCGTTATACAAACTTTAGATATTTAATTTATGTTAGTGAACAAATTGTTACAAAAGTTGCGTTTTATCAATTGAAGTATTATTTCACAAGTGTCAAAAGTTGAAGATAAATGCCTCAGCTTCCATTCATTCTTTAAATGTTAAAAGAAACTTACAGAAAATATATTTTGAGAGATTTGAGTGGCATCTACAATTTATCGCCAATAGCAGTTTTTGCGTAAAAAGTTTATTTTCAATATTAAGGATCTTTGAAAGTGGCTTTCCATTCACATAACATGTCAGTGTCCGGATACTTTTTTCACCGTAGTGTGTATTCAAATGTTTTTGGTAAATATACAGGTGAACTACATCGTGCGAATTGCGTCACTTCGAATGAACTTAATTTAAAAAAAAAATAAGTTGATGTAATTAAGAGGAATTAGAGTGTGAAGGAAAACGTAGTTTGTTTTAGTCTGTGCAGTGTGGTATAAAGAAGAAATGTTTTTATTTGGTGCGTTCGCGGGAGGTTAAATAAGTCTATTAGTGTTGATCCTGTTAGCGGACTGGTAAGAAAAAGAAGATTGTTTAGAACACTTAAAAATGTGGTTGAGGAGGTTATATGTTAATCGAACAAGCAGAACTGATCTCAACTTTTCTGTACGAAGAGGTCATCAATTGACGCATAGTTATATTTAATTTGTTTAGGGATTGGTAAGGTTTTTCTTTATAGATTGCAGGTTTGTTCACAGATATGATTGTGCCACTTATCGACTGTTGTAAAAGCCTTATTTTCTGTTTGTAAGAATTGTAAAGAGTGCATTGTTCTTCTGAAGGTTTATTTTTTACTGATGAAGATTTGTGTTGGTTGACTTTAATTTATATAAATGCTTTGATTCATACTTTTGTAATAAATTGCATTATTTTAGAATTATAATTGTTAAGTACTATTTTTGAACTCACGCTCAGTTTCCATCATAACAATAATATGAATTTAATATAGGATAAATGTAGGATAATGTCGAATAGGCGTATGTAGAAGTTTATTTATATCAACTGAGCAATCGTAAATAATAAATGAATTTTATACAAATAAAATATCTTATGAAATACTGGGATTATGCAGACAAGCTATAGCACGATCACACAGATTTTCACTGTCTAATGTTTCATTTTTTTACAGTTTAGTTTACAATTTTGTGTATATCCATATGCAAATTACACAAATGTCATCTGAACAATACTTAGCTTTCGAAAAGCCTTTAATTGTAACTATCTCCTTACGACAAATATTTAAACACTTTGGCCTTACCTTATTTACACATAATTGTTACAACTACAAATTAACTACAAATTGACTACAAATTAACTTGACTAAATCTCACAATGAGCTTTCAAACATAAATGTCTTGTTCACTTACCTGAAAATAGAGAAAAGAAAGCAATACTACTCCAATACTCGCTCGCATTTCAAGAACTCTCCTCATTTTTGGAACTCTATAGTTTAACAATATTAAAGCACTATTGATCAGAATGTTAGAGTAAGGTTTGATAGTTCCTGACAGGAATGAGGGGCACTGCCCCCTCCTCAGGTCCATTATCCCTAATAGGTTAGTGATCTGTAGGTTCCTGGTTCCTCCTAAGGAACCAGGCAAAGCGATGAATGTAGTACACTTATCAATTGGTCGACAACGTACAGTATATGGTAAACCAAGTCGTTCATACTAATAACTACTCTGTATGGATCTTCCATGATTTTGTTGATCATAGGTGATAGTTTTCTGAAAGTTATAAATCTCCACCACTACCACCTCTTTATATCCAACTTTTCGTGCTTTGATTTTATATCTTTCTTAGCTATGTCATTCGTTAGGCTGATGTTCTGCATAACTGCGCCATGATGTCCTTTAGCTGTTGTTGTAGGTTTTGTGCACATTGAGGTGGGGAGTCAGGCAAATCCTTAGGTCGTCCATCTAGGAGATCACATGGAAGTCATATATATTTCTCGTACAAGGATCATGAATGAGTTTGGTTTCGTTCATTACTCTTTGGTGTGTAAACAGAAAGAGCTGTATATGGTGATCCTAGTTGCATTCATGATCTGCGACGAATAGATCCAAATGTTGGACTATCGTTTTATTAAACTGCACAATTATGCCATCCGACTAACGACGTAGAGTTGTTCTAGTCTTCTGGACTCCTGTTAGCTGGCAACGCATTCCTTGGAAAACACTTGACTCAAAAATACTTTAGTCAGAGTGGAGCTGCAAACAGATAAACATCCGCTAATCAGATTGTTCATCAATGTTACCGCGACAGTAGTCGCTCTTGGTCCTTGATGAGATGCATTTCTGGTCACTTCATGAAACAATCTGTAACCACTAAAAGGCAAATATTTCCTTCGGTAATCCTAGGAAACGATTCCATGGTATTTGCAACTCTTTTCACATCATTTTTCAACGTCATTCCTTCTCTTTAGCAAACAGAATGGTTCCCTGGCCTTCGCTATGATTTTATTGACACTGACATTTCCACGACTAGAACCATCGTGAATTTCCCTCATTACCAGCTCTACTATCTGCAAAGAAGGATATGACAACGTATTCAATGATCGTCAGTACACTCTTAATTCTTATACAGCACATTGTCTCTGATATCCAATGAGCCCCATTGGGTGCAATATATCTTAGTAGGTGGGTAACTCCCAACAAGGAGCCAGGGTCGTATTCTGCAGTTTCCAGTTTCGAGTCCCAGGTCGGCCACCGTTGAGATTTATCTCCTGAAAACTTCCCGCCCTTGTGCCCATTGTGTGTAAGTGACGCTCAAAGATACAAACAACCCAACCAACCCAACAAGAGAGTCAATCAGCTATCCATTGCAATACAGACTCTACATATACAGATTCTATCCATTGCAATACAGACTTTATTTCCTTATCAGTTTAAGAGACTTATATGATTTCCTTGAGACTGCAAATATCAGGTGTGCAGTTATCGAAATATTCCTTTTCAGATGTCTCCTCTCCAGATGATCCTTATCAGATTCGCAATTCCATAGCCCATACTTATTTTCTGCAGTTCAGCATTGCTTGAAATTTTCATTACACTGTCCCTTAGAGAGAAAAACTGCATTATTATGCGATTTTCTAGCACAGAGTTCAATAAAAAAATCAAAATCTTATAGCTGCTGTATTTATTCGATGATCTACCCTTCAGATGTTCAACAACCACCTGAGAGGTTCATGGTCAGTTTAAAGAAAGAAAATTTGTCCATAAAGATATTGTGGGTATTCTTTGGATTTGACGTACTAACAGTTTTATTCTGGTCACGTAATTCATTTTTGGTGTAAATAATGTTTTATCAAAAATAAGCAATTACTGTCTCCATCTTGCACTTGTGTGAAAGGAGAGTACCTATTCCAGTATTACTTGCATCAATTTCCATATAAATTGTTTACAAGCCTGTGGGTAGGCAAACACTAGCACTGCAGAGAGAGAGCCTGTTTTAATTTCTGGAAGGCAGCTTTACACTTAGTGGCCGAAGTGAAATACTTGCACCTCTTCCATCAGTATGTAGAGAGGTGTAGCGATGTTTAGGAATTCTACACCGAACTTTCTGTAGTATGTGCACAGTCCCAAGAAGATTCGAAGTTGATATACATCCTTGGAATAGGGGCTATTCCCTATATCGTAACATATCCAGGATCACTCTTGACTTCCACAAGCATGAAGACATGTCCGAGGTACCGTATTTCTCGTTAAACAGCACTTTTCGCTCTGTCGGGTCTAGTTTGAGCTTGGATGCCTTGAATATCTCGAACACTTGGCGAAGATTCTGCAGGTGCAATCTTTAAACTTCTTCCCCGAGGTGATGATGTCATCAAAGCATACCAGTCAGCCTTTCTAGACAAATCCCAAAGCACCGGCTCGACCAGTTTTTCACACATAGCAGATACATCACATAGTCTAACAGCATCACTTTGAAATGACACAGTACACACCCTAAAGTAAAAGCGGTCTTTTCATGGATAAATGTTTATTTTCCGGTATCCACTTTTCAAGTCTAAAGTAGAAGACCATTAATATTCAAAACTAATATCTAATATATCATTAAATCTGGCATGGAAAGAATTTCGTCTTAATGGCATCATTTACATTTCTGTAGTCTGTACAGAATCATATAGGACCATTCTTTCTTATGAGAACCACAAGGGACGTCTGTGGAGTGGATGACAGTTGATGATGTGTATTGTGCTTCCATGTCTTTTATTAAAATTTTCATTTCCTCCCGTTTCACTAATGGAAGTCGTCGAATTGGTAAGGGTCAATAGAAGAAGCTTCACCTGTATCGACGCAACGCTGTGTCACGCTGATTCCGCTTTACTTATCTGACTTAGGTTAGAAGATGTCGGAAAAATAATTTAATATGTTTTTGGCTCATTAAGCCTGATTACAAGTGAGATACCTATTTGCTTCTTCCCGCATTCAGTTAGATGGAAACGCCCTCTGATATTTATCTGGTTTTATTAGCTTCTTGAATGTTGCCACGTACATGTTAAACAAAGCACAAATTTACCGATAGAGTTTTAAATTTGTAAAATAGGCAATTGTTACAATTCACTCTGATGAGAATATGCACTTTATCCATTTTAGTTTAAATCCTTGGCACCAGTATCCGAGATGTCATTGCCGGTTATCAGGGGCGTGAGTGACTCCCAGCTGGAAGGTTACATAAATTCCCACACTATATATCCATGCACAATGACTTCAGCTCTTGAATGAATGGCGGTCAACCTAGATTCCTTCAAGAAGTTGAATCATCGTTGCAGCTGTTACGTCGACCTGAGATGTTCTACTAACGAGTGGTATTTCTCAAGTTCTTTAGATTAGTATACTTTCTTTTTGGTTTATGCTGAAATCACACTTTCTTAAGAAGTCTAGTCCAAGAACGAATCATCAAGGGTGCCAGCTATATACAGGGTGAATCTGAAAAAGTGGGCAAAACTTTACGGGGTGGTAGAACGCAGCTATACGAGCAATATTCGTCATAGAATGTATGGTCGGAACGCAAACGGCGAGCCGCTAGGTGGCGTTGGAAATGCTATAAAAAGGTCGGTCCTCGCACCCAACGGCATTTCTACCGTGGATTGCCGAGAGGATGGCTGGTTATACTAACCACGAAATGGCGGATATGCACTTTGTGTATGTTATTTTTATGCCGTTGGGTGCGAGGACCGACCCTTTTATACCATTTCCAACGTCACCTAGCGGCTCGCCGTTTGCGTTCCGACCATACATTCTATGACGAATATTGCTCGTATAGCTGCGTTCTACCACCCCGTAAAGTTTTGCCCACTTTTTCAGATTCACCCTGTATACAGGAAAGTGAATTATGCTGTTACCAACTTAGCTCTACCTTATTATAGATCCTTACATGAACTCCAGTTATTAACTGCAGTATGATTTCAGGATGCGCAGACTACCACATAGGAAGTGGAGTAATCTTATTGATTACATCAAACCTCAATAGAGTAATATTGACTCTTGTGTGTCCACTAAATATGGCAAGGTATCCCATCAACTCTACTGTCTGCAAACCAGTTTGCTCTCCCATGTAAATATGAAACATGTGCGAGTATACCCGAAGACATACAACCTGAAGCCACTTTGACCTATTATTCCTCAGAAGTTTATTGCTACAGTAAGGAAGAATATACCTGCTTTTTCGGCAGTTCCAACAGTTTAGTTAGCATATATTGCTGGAACATTGCTTTCAGTTTCCTCTTTGAACACAATACGCACAATACCAATTCCCACAATACCGTTGATGAGCTTTTCTATATTACAAGTTTACTTTATGATCCATTTTAATTAAAATACTTGGCACCAGGATACGAGAGGTCACTACCGGTTTACAGGGGTGTCAGTGACTCCCAGCTGCTGTTGCTATCATCTGCTGTTCTATCATCGCTGTATTGGGAGCCACAACAAGCTTACCTAGCACACTCAAATTTCATACCATGAACTCCAGCTGATTTAAGGGATGCAAAATCCATTATCAATATTTATTGTAGACACGGAATTACTGAGAGCTTCACCAAACTGCTGCTAGGTCAAGATATGTTGTACATTGCGATTTAAGCATTATCGAAGATTGAGTCAAATTAATTGTCGCATTCAGGTGGACTTAATGCTTTTACTACGGTTTGAAGTAATTTTTCAAACTTATTTACAAATTACTTTAATTGTGAAAATTCAATAGCCGCTAAACTTCTAAGAAGTAGGACACATGTATTTGTTACTTACACCACTTACTATTATCCTCCTCAAGCAGCTGTTTACCACAGAGGTCTGACAGGAGCCTCTCAGTCTATAAGCCATAGTATAAAGTCTTTGAGGATGGCGGAACCTCAGCCGAAAAACAACACAAATATCCACGTATTACCCTGGTCCTATAGATCAATAGCCAAACACGCTAGCCACTCGGCCACGAGACAGTTCTTACTATTATAGCTAAATAAAATAATTCGTCTTAACGCAATTGCATTTAAATTCATTCACCCTTCTTGATCTAATTAATGACTAATTGCTAGAGTCGTAGTTGTGACCATCATGAACAGAGATACATTAACCATTCATCGATTTGTTTTCGATATATCTCGTGAATTTGTTATCTGATGATTCATAGAATATTATATTCATAGTCATAGAAATCAAATCAATAGGTAAGTCGTTATCATTGAAAAAATTATTATGCACTCAATGAAAACATAACAAGTTTGTTACTTTCAACTCTAATATATATATCTAATATCGTGTTGCTGGAAAATGCTGATTTCCATTAATATAACAGTTATTTCTTCAGCTGACTCTGCAGTTTATGTAGTCCAAAGCAAATAGCTTGCACATACTAAGTACGTTATTTAGGTTAGAAATCCATCGAGCCCCACCTTGAGAGAGAACAACTAATCTCCTACCTATCAGGAATATTTTAATCCACTCCGAACGGATAATAACATCTACTGTATATCGCAGGCATATTTCTTAGGAACCTAAACCACTTATTCATAAGTCATAAAATCATTCTTAATATCAATAGCAACTTCAGAGGGAAACATTTCTTCAGTAGGATGAATTTATAACATTTGTGGATTTTAGCATGATATCAGATCGCGGGCTCGTTTCCCACCTTCCTAAAGAGACGTTTGCCCTCTAGTTTTAATGTCTCCATGACCAATCAATGAAGAAACATCAGAAATTTATTAACCAGCTTCTTCCTTTAAGTTTTCCTTCTGATTCTAACATTCATATCCCAACTGAAATCTCCGTTGTCTTTAACTGTTCATAATGCAAGAATAAAACGTCTGTCTATAATTTTGAATCAAATGTTTTAATGCAAATAACAATAGTACCTTTGCGAGTAATTTAATAAAATTCAAATAATGAATACGCATTTCTTTAACTCCACGTTGTTGAAAAATTAATATAACATAAAATCTATTTACATGTATGAAAATGTATGCAAATAAATAATAATATCAATAAGCATAAAATTCAATACCCATTTCAGGAATTATCTTTCCATTATTTTCGATAACAACAGTAACAGAGTCAGACAACAGGATATTGCACGATAGAAAAATGAAATTAGCCAATCTTTGCTAATTTCGAGGTGCTAAACACGAAAATGGCAATAAAATTTATCGATTGGCTCTTGTTTAGGAGAGACAGAGATGCTCATTATAAACGACTCAGTCCGCATTGAATACACAGGTAACCATTTCGCAACGCTGTATTTTAAACTCCAGATTGCAACATATTGCGTTGTAATGCATCAGCCCGCCATACACCCAGCCCCCGGAGGTATTGCATCATTGTCTGATGCAATGTAGTTGAGTCATGATACCGCGGCTTTATGATCGGGGACACAAGATGATGCAATCTTTAGTTGTAAGTGAAGTCTCGTAAGGTGAGCAAGTCTTTTGAGCGACTCACATTTGCTCCTGAGTCATAAGTAAAACAGAAGTGATCCTTGCAGTTTTAATCCAGCAGTAGTGATGCCTTGTAATTGTGTTAACAGTTTTGTTACATTTGCTTGGAAGTGACGTTTGCAAGCCAGAAAAGGGCCATCACTCCAATAGTGAAAGTGGCGTATTAGTTTTATTTTGGATGCGAGATCGAGGACCAGGACAAGGCCTGGGCCCCATACATACGCTGCAGTATGCAAGAAATCTTCTGAAGTGGCTGAAAGGTGAAAAAGTGGCGATGCCGTTTGCTGTTCCTATGGTTTGGAGAGAGCCAAGCAATCATGCAAACCATTGCTACTTCTGCATGGTTCCATCTGTTTTTGGAGGCATCACGAGGAAAAAGAAGTGGGCAATAGGGTATCCGAATATATAATCTGCTCTCTGACCAGTTCTGCATGGCAAAGGCCTTCCCGTTCCTGAACATCCAAAAGAATTTTCAATCGGCTCAGATGATGAGGAGGGAGGTAAATCGGCGTCAGGTTCTCTGCAGCCTTCAGTGTCTAATGATGATCCATACATCTGCCATGGTGCGTCATCTGCGCCACACGTTCTCACCAAAGAAGAAATGAACGATCTTATTCGCGATATGGACTTATACAAGGCCAAATCAGAGTTATTTCGATCAAGACTTAAATAATGGAATCTTCTCAAGGAAAATGTCCGAGTGACTTCGTTTCAAACTCGTCATGAGCAGTTTGCACCTTACTTCAGAAAGTAAGATGACCTTGTGTTCTGCTCCAATGTAGATGGCCTGATGAATGCCCTCGAAATCAAACATGACCCTCAAGAATGGCGACTATTCATAGACTCCTCGAAATTGAGTGTCAAGGCGGTGTTACTGCATAATGGAAATCAACTTCTATCCATTCCGGTCGGACACGCTTCTACATGAAAGAAACCTATGACAACCTAAAACAGCTGTTGACTCTCTTCAATACAGCAAGTATGGATGGCATCTCTGCTGTGACTTGAAGGTAGTGGCTCTGTTGATTGGTCTGCAGCTAGGATATACGAAGTATTGCTGTTTCTTATGTGAAAGGGACAGCCGAGCAAAGACTTTGCACTATGTGAAGAGAAACTGGCCTCAGAGGAAATCTCTGAAGGTCAGAGAGAAGAATGTGGAACACACAGAACTGGCAGAAACGCACAAAATCCTGCTACCGTCCCTACACATCAAACTCGGTGTGATGAAGAACTTCGTAATAGCCATGGACCAGACTGCATCAGCTTTCAAGTACTTGGCTGACAAATTCCCTCGATTCAGCAAAGCGAAAATTAAAGAGGAAATTTTTCTGGGTCTTCAGAGCCGCAAGCTGTTCAGAGACCAGATGTTCGACAACCTGCTTCAGGGTGTCGAGAAAAAGGCTTGGGATGCATTTAGTCTGGTGTCAACTAAATTCCTCGAAAATGTCACGGCAGACAGAACTGTTTAAGGACATGTGTCTCTGTATTACAAACTTGTCTAAAATGTATCCTTAAAGATCGACTTTCACTTAGATTTCTTCCACAACTGCGGCATGGTTAGTGATGAGCACGGTGAACGTTTTCATCAGGACATTGCAACGAAGGAGACACGATACTAGGGAAACTGGTCCACTTCAAGTTGGTTAACTACTGTTGGACGCTCGCCAGAGATGATCTTCAGCAGCTGTACCAGCGACGGGCAAAGCGACGTCGGAAGTAGAAACGGTGTTTTACTGGTACGTGTCATGTACGAATTACTCTATTGTATAAGAAACTATTGCGTATTTCTCAGAAATCGCAGCCAATTTTGCATTTTCATTGTCAGATTCGTGTTCAGCACCTTGAAATCTTTAAAAGATGGCTACTTTTATCTTAGAGGCATGAGTTTTATGGAAATTTGTTGCTCAGTGTAATTCTTCATTCTCTATGCAAATTATAACTGTACTCTTTTCAAAGAAGATATTCCAGTAAATACACATCAAATTTTTTTCGGTGTTGTTTTTGTTTTGAACTCTCAACAACCGTAACCAGATTGAGTAACTAGATGAGAAATTTGGTTATATCTATTAAGTACATTAACAAGCACACCCATCTCTTTCGACAAACATTTCATAAGATCAAGTCACCTCTTTACACTTTGTATCGTATACTTCCAACCAAAATGATGTAGTGATTGCGAAAATATATGTTGTACCTTTTATACCATATCACATATATTGTGGGATTGTAATGATACATATGGACAAATCTGCAACGAAGATTCTAACTTAAATCTTGCTTAAATTGTGACCTAACATTTTCCATAACAGTAGTATTTGAGAGCTAAAAAAGGTCTTCACCAACGAAATCGTTAAACAATACAGAAGATTCCAAATTTCGTCATGTGACACATTAGTTGATTAACGTAAAAAAATATCTGCATCGCATATGGATTTCTCAGAAACATAAAGCAACAAAATCCGTGTGATAGATCTCTTGATACACCTTCTGCATTCACTCAATATTGCTGTGTAAAATTGTGAATCGATACAAATTCATTCGCTGTATAATTACTACTTTTCAGTCGGTAGCATCACAAGAGGCAATTGAAGAAACAATAGGTGCACGACACTAATTTGTCTCTATTCCTTCTAGCCTTTTGTACCACAGAATATTTGATTGCTTTTAAAACATCGAAACGATATAAAGCTGTTTCGAAACCTTTCACACAATAGGATTCAAGAAACTATTTAGACTGCATTTTACGTATTGAATCCATTTAAGGTTCAGGAACAACTTCCAACTCATAAAAATAATAAAACTAAATAACCCTTCAAGCAGCTGCTTGCCACAGAGGTCTGACAGCATCCTATCAGTTTATATGCCATAGTAGAAGGTCTGAGAGGAGGACAGGACCTCAGCAGAAAAACAACACAAACATCCATGCCTTACCCGGGACTCGAACCCAGGACCTTTTGATCAGTAGCCAAGCACGCTAACCACTCGGCCATGGGACGGCATAAAGTTTCATAATTATTCAAAAAAGGCAAAAACAAGTTAGGATAATTTGAAAGTAGTCTCATGTCTCAATTGCTTCCACTCGTGTTTCGCGCCTGGGCATGTTATGTAACTTTCTCAATAGTTTTTAAGTAAAGGCAAAAACATATCTTAAATATTTTAATTCTGGAAAACATACTTACAAAGCAATGCTATTAATGGGATTTCCGATCCAAAATAATGTATTGTGCATTAGAATTATTTCCAGAAATGTAAGCTTGAAATTACATTTTATTCATGCAGTTGCGGTACCCGGTTCTTGCTTTATAGATGTTTAAAAACGAAAAAATCAGAACTGATAAGGCAGTTAATAAGCATTTTTAAAATGTAATTCAATCGAGGTTTTAATATGCTATTCGACTTGAAAGGTCTAATGAAGCAAAATATCCCTTCATGGGTCATTTTTGCATTATATTTCGTTTGCAATTCACAAGTAGTTCCGGGTGATGAAGAATAAAAAAAAGTTAAAATTGAGTAATTCAAGTCAAAGTTTTCAGGCTGCAAATAGATCTTAATTGTAGCTAGCATGATTGGATGATCGTGATCAGGCAATCAATTATTTTCCCAGGGATCAAAGAAGGAAAATCTGTGATCGCGAATTCTTCTGAGCTTCGGAATGGATTGTCCTGCTGTGAAAGCTTCTATTACTTGGAAGGGAGGAATACGGAATACATACGGAAAGAAATTTTATGTGTCTACTGAAACCAAAATTCCATAATTATACAGTTAAAGTGAGTTTACATTTTATGAGGAAGGTATTTCTCATAAGGTTTAAATAATGGAGATGAGAGAAAGTTAAATTAACGACTAAGATATCCTTTTAATAAACGAGGCGTTTTCTTCCAATCATTTTGTAGATTGCTTATTGACTAGATAGTTGTGATACAAAATAAAATTCTACACGTGTTTTCATTAGCTCTAACAAATTAAAATTCCACACACATTTTCGTTAGCATTTACAAAATCACTTTTTATGCAATGAGGATTAGTAGTATTCGTTTAGAATGACTTCTTGTCTGCCTGGATATCTACCGATCCTCCGGGATCAAGGTCAGTCCTGACCTTGATCCCGGAGTTTTTCTTCCCCTTAGTTAGTTTCAGATATCCTGCGGCTTTGTCCAAAGTAAGTTTACCCCTTAAATGTTCAATGAAGTGTAAAGTGCTACTACTGCTGAGAGCACACTAATCAGGAAATAGAGGATGATTCTGAATATGAGAAAACTTCCATTGTGAGATAAAGATTTTTTTTTTATTTCTCTGTCTCCATAGAAAATATATTTTTATGTTTTTCGGTGCTATGAGAAAAGCGAGATAGTTGTCGAGTTCATTTTATGGAAGGTCAGAGTTCATGAGAGATTGGCAAAGCTTTTCGCATTTGTTGCTCCCAAAGGAATAGGACAAGAACCAGTTTTAATGTAGTAGCTGAATGATTGAAACTTGTGCCAGCTGTAGGAAATCTGATCATCAACGCATGGGTTCGATTAATCCTTCAGACATACGTTATGATGAGATCATTATTTACAAATTGAAGTCCGACATTGGTTGGATAAACCCAGGCTTCCGTAGCCTAATGGTGGTCAGATTCTCCAGGATGACAACGTCAATTGGTTTTGGGAGCCAATGACATCGCCATATTGGCGAATCTCATCCCATTTGCTACAAGATCCTGATGGATTCAACATCAACAATAACATAAGTGCAAAACTTCACTCAAGATAATTAGCATAGAATTTATAAGATATACCGTGCTTTCAGCTTCGAGATTGTCCTTCGAAAAATTCTTTCCATATTAGGAGAGATCTCTTATTCTTTTTTCCATTAATGTATCTTAAATAACGAATATATACAGAATAACTAGAAAGTAACTTTCAAACCTGAAGCTAATTTCTGATTATTTAAAAACTTAATTCTAATTATTTCTAAAGCTTTAAAACCAAATATTTTATTTGTTAAACGAAAGGGAAACAAATGGAATTATATTGGAACACGAGCTAGTTTTGTCTACGAAAATCGCTACTGTGGGAGAATCAATAATAGCCGATTTTATAAATGCAGACAATAATAATAATATAAGAGATATAACAGATTTTGCACAGCTGATTTAAATTAAAAGCTTAATTACTATCCGAGCTGTTTTATTATTGTTTTAGTAAATCAAAATAGCATTTCGATCGGTGAATACAGGATAGTATGAATGTTAGTCACTTCCTGTAGTAATATGGGAAGTAAATCCTTTCCTGTTGCATGGATCACACAATGATATTTAGACCACCGTAACTTGACGTCTTTCGACTATTAACGTCTTTTCCAGAAGTTGAGTAAACAGTTCTACTTTGGAGATATATTCGTGTGTATTGTTGTGCGGCTGCTGTACAGTACGTTTTGCAGCGGGTGACGATCTTGCGATTTCCTGGTCCTGCCCATGTGCCCCGGGTAGCAGTGTGAATATGGATGCTAGAGCAGCGCTACGTTGATCAAGGAGCAGTTTCCATGGGTGGGGTGAATGGTAAATTTCTTCGATTTGGTTTGACGAAATATGACGACACTCATTTACAACTTTCACATGATAGGGCGCCTCCCTCTCTTCCTACCTCCACGATGTGAATTTGCAATAATTTTGATTAGTCAACGTTAGCTTCTCCTCTGAGTTGTTTTATTTCTGAGCGACACTTCTCTGCCAAAATGGGTTAAATACCAGGTCACTAGGATTCTAAGGGTTCAGAGAAGGTTTGGGAAAGGGATTCATTTGGCAGATATTAAGAGATAGATGGAAGTCTCCCGGAAGACCATCCATCATGTTCTTTAACATGTACAGGGTATGGCTCTCCTGCACATGTGGACACATTTTAATGTCACATCCAACCGACGAAGGCCTTTTAAAGCCCATAGGTGGCACATTCTCAACCCTGGATCAACTGGGACTCGAACCTGGGGACTTCAGATTACGAATCTTGATGTACTGACTGAGGGATTCCCAGCCCCACTCCTTTGACTCATTGATGGTTCATTTAATAAATATTATTATCCTAGTAATTGGCTACTGAGTATTTTAAATTTCTCTCCAAATGAAAGAGCATGTTATATAAGCCATATTCGAAGCTGTATATTATAACCTAAGCAAATATATTTTATGGAAGACTGTTCCTAATGACAAATTAATTATCTTAATAAAATATGAATTATGATTTACATTTCTGAAACCCATTTAAATATTTAAAGAGTTACTGAAGCTTAAACACTTTACAGCAATATTGTCAGTCCTGAGAATGCAGCTCAAAAAACAGGTAAAAGAAAGAGTGACTCTTATATAAACGGATTTCTGAAATGAGTGTCTTTTCAGGAGTTTATGTAAGAAATGATTCTTTCGGTTTACGTCAATACTGAAAGACGTTTAAAAACATAAATATATTAATTTCACAGATTACTTTCACTTCTCTTAATCGATATTAATGGTGTTAATGAAAATTTACTGATGTTTAAAACCTTTAAGTTTACTTCAAGTTTACATTTCTAAAACACCAACAAATAGTAGATAATTTTTTCATTATTGCACCTAATTGATATAGTAGTATCACTTTGGTCCGGTTCAAATTCTTATGTTGTCGTTTTCTGTCACAAACAGGAGATATTTTGGGGGTCCAAACACTAGCAGACACGATATATGGATATCAACTTTAAACTAATAGTGATACCTTCCTTGCCAGACACTATAGATCAGATCGAATCATCGTTTATGTGGGAAGCAACGTACCATGAAGATATAGCGGCCGCTTTTAGTTAATGATCAAATTTGCCATTACCTTCACTTCTCAAAGACATGACATTTGTCCGGTAATCAAAGGAATGGTTTAATCTAACACCCAACTTTTATCATAAATGTAAAAAAAAATCGGACCATTACGTTAGTATCAGTGGCATAACGGTCATAAATTTCATCGGGGTGTGGTTGTTATATAATACCCAACACTGTACATTGCTATTTTAGACTCGGTATATAGATGGTGATTTCTTTGCTCAGTGCACTTAGCAGGTGGGGGTTCAAATCTTTAGAGCCTTTCCTTTTCGACACGCCCCTGATTGCTCTACGCACGCAAGTATGTTCGATGCCACGAGAAGTGCGCAGTCTTAAACTTAAACTGTCCCCAGCAGTGGCTTGTTTTTTCCGAGACCGTTATTTCCCTTCACCCTAATTTAGCTTGAGATGTATACTTAACAAATCTTATGCAGAGAATACTTTTACATGTTCAAACTTTGAAAACGAAGAACATTTAAGTCATTTCAGTCTGTTTTTATGTTTCTGTCTTTGAACTTGCGGTTTACCTCGACACTGTGGCCAGAAGAAAAGCGTTCAAAGAAAAAGCAAAGAGACCATGTGGAAGATATTACGACAGGCTTTACAGCGACTCAACCATTACTCACCTGCAGACCCTGGACAGCTTGGGGAGGTTAGCGTGCCGTGTCCTGGCCACTGTGCTGCACACACCAGACACTGTGGCAGTCGCGTGCTACTGCACCTGCACCTCTGATACATGATGCTGTCAGGTCACGAGAACGAATAAAACTATTTATGTGAGTTTACTATTTTTCGTTTTTTCTTTTCTCTCTGCATTTTAATATTATTTTCTTTCTTCCGAGTTTCATTTAAACACTTGCTGTTATTCTTCGAAAAAGAAAATGGAATTTAGGGGGACCAAATTTCTCTCGGGGCCAAACATGACCCGAATCGATTCGATTTTTCTTGCATGGCAGAATTCAATCGCGATTAATGCTACGTTTAGGCCCTTCTTTTGTTCTTGTTTTCAAAGGATGAATTTTTGTGGTAACTGGACTTGAAGTCTCAGACAAATAGAGTGTTTCGTTCTGCGAGGTTGGATTTCAGTTTTGATGGCCGGATTTGGTACGCAGTTCCACGATTCCATATTCAAATGCACAGAATTTGCACATCCTCAAAAAGAGCTTTTTTTTTTCTTCTTTTGTGTTCATTGCGTAAAATAGTACCATAAAATAAAATTAAATACCCCCTCAAGCAGCTGCTTGCCACAGAGGTCTGACAGAGAGCCTGTCAGTTTATATGCCACAGTAGAAGGTCTGGGAGGATGGCAGTACCTCAGCAGAAAAACGATACATACATCCATACCTTACCCCGGGCTCGAACCCAGGTCCCTTAGATCAGTAGCCAAGCGCGCTAACCACTCGGCCACGGGAAAGTGACCATCCAGTGGCTAAATGATTAGTCTGTTTGACTGTGGATGAAAAAGACTTGGGTATCGATCCCTGGATAAGACGCGATTTTTCTTGGGTTTTCATTCTGCTGAGGTCTCACTTTTTTTAGATAGGCTCCTTTCAAACCTCTACGGCTTTTATATTGATAGGCTCCTTTCAAACCTCTACGGCAAACAGCCGTTTGAGTGATATATTTGTCATTGTTATTTTTTACGTGGCGTAAAAAATTCAAAGTTAAAAGTGCTTTGTTTTATGTTTAATGATAAAAAAACGTTATAAGAGGTGCATATTTTTGTCCATCGATATCGATCGTCCAAGCGATAACTTGGACCATATTGAAATATACATTACTTTCCATAAATTAAGGAAAACTAAGAAAAATTATGATAAACAAATAACTATATGAATGATTTTAATGAAATTTCATGACAACATGAATTACAATGCTAATTTCAGAATGGCATAAAATATTTTACTCTAGAAACATTTTTCATCAAAAAATAACACTTACGGAACTTGTCCAGAAATGAGGTGTCAGAATGCAATGGGCGAAGTTCTTTAACAAGGAGTGTGGTCACCCCAGCAATGCAGACACGACAGCGATGTTCCATGATGTTTATGATGTTGTGAGTTAGCTCAGTAGGGAGTAACGACCATTGTTCCTTTAAAGCAGTAATAAACTCCCCTTTGTTTCAGGTGACGGGTTGATGGCAGTAACACGTCTCCCTAGATCATCCCACACATGGGAATCGGATTTAGGTCGGGATATCGATCTGGCCACTCCATGCGCATAATGGTCTCCTCTTGAAGGCATCGTTCCACTAGTCGAACTCTGTGTGGACGAGCGTTATCATCTTGTAAGATCAATGATCAATGTTTCACCTATTGCACTATTGTAAGGACGTGCATCTCTCTATACCTATGAGCATTCAGGTTCCCACTTGTCAAGACATAGAGGTCTTTGCATGCACCTAAGGAAATGCCACCCCAAAAAAACACGCTACCTCCGCAGTAACTGCCTCTTTGACGGATGATACTCAGATGATACTGGTCACCTCGTTCTCTCCATATCAAACAATGTCCGGAATCACTCTGCAAGCAATATCTGGACTCATCTGTGAAGACTACGGACCTCCGTTGGTCTTCTGTGCAGTTAGCATGGGTGCATGCCCAATTCAACTGCTCTCTCCTGCGACGTGACGTCAAGGGTTTGCGACGTCAAGGGTTTTGTCAAGGTTTTTCAAGGGTTTGCGACAAGGGTTTGCGACAAGGTTCTGCGACGACGTCAAGGGTTTGCGACAAGGTCCTGCGACGTGGGGTCAAGGGTTAATTACTGGCCTTCTAGAGTACAGATTTACCTCATGAAGCCTTCTACGCGCAGTAGAAGCTGATGCAACCCTCCCAGTGGCTGCTGCAAGGGAGGATAGTAGCTGAGAGGGAGTAGACGTCCTGCTACTTCGTGCTGTTAATCGCAGATATCGTTCTTGTACAGCGGTAGTAAATTTAGCCCTTCCTCGGCTAAATCTCCGAGACGCGGAATTCGTGCTAAAAAATTAATTCCACAGTCTATGGACCACAGAAGGACTCACATTCAGCCATCGTGCCAAGTCTGATTGACTTTGGACTGCTTCGAGCCGGTCAATAGCTCTCCACCGCAGTACGTTTGGCAAATGATGTCTCAAGGTCATTCGTACAAAATGGCTATTTCGAATTTCTTTACTAACATTTACAACACAAAATAACGATCCACTCCAAAACATCCGTTTTTATGCTGCTATCCGATTACGCAAATTGGCGCAACCTAGACTAATTTGCATATGCTATGCTCATTCGACATTACTCTACTGGTTACATAAACAAGTTTGATGAAGATCGCACAATTGTTTGGCGAATTATCGTGATTTTTCTCATTTTTCCTTAATTTATGGAAACCAGTGTAATATCTGCCCTTTGTTTCCAGAAAATATTTTTATTTAGGGCCAGACCTAGGGGGTATAAGTGGGCCGTGTCCCCCTTTCAGAATGCTAGTAAGGGTAAAAGTGGCATAAATTATTAAACTTATTTACATTTCATGTATTTTTCAAGGCATTTTTATATACACGTAAAGTGGCGGGGGTGGTTCAGTCGGTAGGGCGCCAGGCTCGTAATCTGTAGATCCCAGGTTCGAATCCCAGCTGGGTCAGCGTTGAGCTTTATCTCCGCAAAATTCCCCGCCCTGCCCACGGTCAGTAGGGGACACCGATGGGCTTGAAAAGGCCGCCGTCCTTCGGATGGGACCTTAAGCCGCGGCCCCGTGTTTGGGAGAGCCATATCCTGTGCACGTTAAAGAACACGCTGGATGGCCTTTACGGGAGGCTACCATCTGTCTCCCAACAGCTGTTCCAGTGGGTCCCCTCCCCCAACCTTCTCTGAGCCTTCGGGGTCCATGTGACCTGGCCATTTAGCCCATGGTGTGCAAAAAAGTGCCGCTCAGAGGTAAAAAAACCCAACTTTTATAGACATGTAAAATGGAGGGGGGTCGGAAATGTAATAATACATTGGAAATTTAGTCTCTTGACTCATCCCTTCATTTTATATTTTTATTATCCCTCCCCCTCGATTGTTTACTAGATTTTAGCCAGTTTCAATTCATTCACTTAACATGACATTAAGCTAAACGTAGTATCTTTCTACACACTCTGTAGGTAAAACATACAGTGATACTTCGGTTCACGAACATAATCCGTTCCTTGACCCTGTTCGTGAACTGAAAAGTTCGTGATCCGAATCAATTTTTCCCATTGCAATTAATGTAAATCCAAATAATACGTTTTCTGTACTAGAAATTTTTTTAACATGTTATGGCTTTATGGTGGAAATAATACAGAAAGGAAATAAATATAACAGTAATATTAGAAGAAAGTAGTTTAATTACCAAAATAAAACTGATTTTACAGTACATATACAATTTACCTTTGTGGTTGATAATTGCTGGCATACGGGGATGGAGGAGGTGGAGAGGGGGAGGAGGAAGATTACTCCTTCGAAAGAGAGACAGTTGGTAATTGCATAAGATAACGATCCAGAGAAATTTGCCTTTTTCTTTGCTGCAGAATTTTGCGAAAATGGGCCATTACATTATCATTTAAAACTTCAACTGCTCTGCTGGTAACAGTTTTGTCAGGGTGATATTTCTCAATAAAAGCCTGCACTTCACTCCACTTACTGCAAATGTCCTTTATTTCAGCAATTGAAGCATCTGGCATCTCTTGCTCTTCTGCTGAGTGCTCCTCTTCCATAGCTTTCACCTGCTCAAGTTGCAATTAAATAAGTTCTTCTGGGGTGAGTTCTTGGCTATGATCCTCCAGCAGCTCCACCACATCATCCTCGTTGACTTCCAACTCCAAAGTTTTGCCAATGCTTACAATGTCTTGTACCACAACTACCTCTTCCTCAAAGCTTTTAAAATTATCTGTCAGGCACAGAAGCTGTCCAAAGTTTCCTCCATGCTGACTGCAATGTGCAGTAAGAGACATTGTTCCAGGCTTTATCAATGAGATTTATGCAGTGGAGGATATTAAGGTGATCCTTCCAGAAATCTCGCAGGGTCAAATCTGTATCATTGGTGACCTGGAAACACCTTGAAAAAAGAGCTTTCGTATATATTTTCTTAAAGTTAGAAATTACTTGCTGATCCATTGGCTGTAATAGAGGTGTGGTGTTAGGAGGCAGAAATTTGATCTTAATAAAGTCGTATGCAGTATCAAGGTCTTCTTCAACATTTGGAGGATGAGCAGGAGCATTGTCCATAACAGCACACATTTAAGGGACAATTTCTTTTCCTCAAGATATGTTTTAACAGAAGGAGCAAAAACATCATTCAACCATTCCCTAAAATATATTCTGGTAACCCAAGCCTTAGAATTTGATCTCCACATTACTGGAAGCTTACTTTTTATCACTTTATTGCGCTTAAAAACACGCGGATTGTTCATTTTTTTTGTTGAGGAATACTTTTGAATTAAAAAAATTGCAGTTACTAGGTTTTTATTTTTTTAGAAAGACTTTTTGTCAATGCCGATTAATTACATAGTCTGTGTTGATTTTGGGACCTTATGGGATACTTAGACAAATATCCCATAACGTAAGAGTATTACAGGTATCATTACGTAAGGTAATGATGAATGTTTCTAAATTAACACTGACTCATGTATGAGAATTTGTAATGGAAGAAATGATTGGTTTAATATTAAACCTGAAGTCAAAGTTGCAGTTTGTTACAATTTCTCTTTGATTATCCGGATACTACTTATAACGGATCCGGATATTTGATATCCGGATCCGTTATATTTGATATTATAACGGATCCGGATATTTGATATCCGGATCCGTTATAAGTAGGATGACCAGAGTTAAAGAAAACATCCGGCCGAGAGAAAAAACATTTTGAAAATTCAGTTTATAGGATTGCCCAGACGTCCCCCAAAAAACAGAGAAGTTTGGTCATCCCAACTTTCATTATAAATTTTTAGCCTCAAACTTTCAGTCACCTGCAGTCACCAATCGAATTAAAAACTAGCTACCATTATTATTCAATTAATAAAAATCTGCTATGATGTACAATCAACTTAATGCTCAAAATATCTTATTTCAGTTTTTGGGGACATTTGTTCATCCGGCACACAGTTTTTGTCCAGGGGCAGTCCCGAAAAAAGGGGGCATATAGTCACGCTACTTATGAGGAAAGATTTGCAAGAGGAAGTGTTTGGCCTTCCTCTTGGAAATCTATATATTCTATATATTAAGAAGTCTATGTATTCGAAAATTTCATACTTAGTGTACGCTTGATTTGGAACTGTTGCTAAATTATATTCAAGTTAACACTCTATTATTAGAGTTATTGTCGGGGCAGGTAAAAAAAAACGGTAGTTCGATAATAAATGCAATGATAGCAAAAACAATGAAAACGGATTGGATGAGATGAAGTATTCTAGTGTTTTGAATAATTGTGCTAATGAGCAAGACTCATAGTTTTCCCGGCGTGGAAATTGTGAGACAGATGCAGGCAAAGTTTGACACTGATAGTATAATATGATTGGTCTTCAACTTTTAAAAATCTCCGGAGATTGTTCAAAAATCTACAATAACACTTAATGACAAATTTAGACTACAAATAACTTTGTGCTATAGAAAGACTTTTCTGCTAATGAAACTAAGCGAGATGACAGGAAATTTAATCATTTGATTACAAATGTTTGCGCAGCATCTCGGGTAATACGTATTTTAATTCTATACGATGAGGTTGGATGCAAGAGACATCAGCCGCCTCTAAGCAGAATCTCATGGAAGAACCTACTTGATTGGAGTGGCCATACTTCCAATATGCGAAACTAGAAGTTGACACATACAGTGCCAGTAATGAATTATATTAGAATAAATCTAAAGTGTGCAAATGTACTAGCTGTTGCGCATGATAGACGAGTCTGGAAAACTAAATTACTTAGTCTATGTTTAGAACTTCGTAGCTATGGCTGCTGATGGATTATGTATGTACCCACGCAAATATGAAATGTTCAGAGAAGTATATATATATATCTTGACAGTCAGTGTTATTTTTCTCCCTTTCTCAAAGGTTATTCAGCAGTAGTTTCTTTAAATTTGTTACCTAAAACTCTTGGAAACGTGCCACAGTTTATGCATTTGTGACTCTTTTCTTATTTCTTCTCTCTGTGCATAATTTTTTTCGCTCCAGAAAAAAAGTGTCCTTTTTATCTTTTGCAGCGAAATGTTCATCAAAATAAAAACCTTTAATCCATTCATCCATATTAACAATCTGTTTATTCCGTTTCGTTAATTTTCCACGCGCATTATCCTCGTCTAGGGTATTTTGAATATTTCTTTTAGCTATTTTTTTTCGCAAAAATCTCTACATATATGTGCGAAATCAGTATGTATATACATAGTGTCCTAATAAAATATATCCACCTTTCAAATATTAATAGCACATACACCGAAGAGCCAAAACCTTATAATCACCTGCCTATTATGATGTTGGTTCTCGATGCTGACAAAACAGCTCCTATCCTGCGAGACATGGATGCTACAAGATTTCTAAAGGTACCTTTTTAATAGGTGAATTTCTGGTATCTGGTACTAAAACGTTACCAGAAGATCCTTTAATTCTTGTAAATTACGTGGTTCAGCCGCCGCAGATCGGATATGTTGTTCCAACGCAAACCACAGATGTTCGATTGGATTGATGTCTGGGGAATTTGGAGGACAGGGAAATACCTGCGGTCTTCCTCATGTTCCACGAACCATTCTCGAAGAATCCGGCCAGTGTGGCATGGCGCATTATCCTGCTGAAAGAAGGCATTACAAAAAGCAAATACCTTTGCAATGAAAGGATGTACTTGGTCTGCAATGATGTTTAGGTAGGTGGTGACAGGGTTTCCCATCAGAACATTGCCCAAAGAATTACATTTCCTCCACGGGCTTGTTTTCGTCCCATGGTGCATCCTGGTGTCAACACTTCCCCATGTAAATAACACACATGTACCCAGCCGTCCACATGGTGCAACACGAAACGAGATTCATCGAGCAGACAACCTTCTTCCAATCATTCAAGGTTCAGTTTTGATGCTCGTGTGCCCTTTGTAGGTGCTTTCGACGGTGAACCGAGTTAGCATGGGCACTCGTAGCGGCCTGTGGCAACGCAGCAGCATTTTCAGCAGGGTTCGATGTAATGTATGTTGTGACACATTACTCCCATCACCAGATTCAAATTAATGCAAGTTGGGCCACAGTATCCCTTCTGTTGGCTCGTACTATATGGGACAGTCTTCGCTCACCTCTAGCATCGATGAGCCATGGTCAGCCCACACCTCGCCGGTGGTTCATGGTTTTTCCCTCCTCCGACCACTTTTTGTAGGTACTGACCGGAGCTGACCGTGAGCATCTCACAAGCCTTGCCATCTCGGAAATACTCTGACGCAATCGTCTGGCTTACTGCTTATATTCTCCCTTATTTATGTTTATCGATATGTGAAAAATAATTTATTTATCCGTAACGATATTTTATTAACATAATGTGGTCTTTGCTTAACTTTTGACGACCAGTGTAGTAATGTTCTAGGTCAACAACCTCACATTATTTCAAGAAAACTCATCTACGTGTTTCAATTGTTTTCAGAAAGAAATTGTTCTCTAAATCGCAATACCCATTCTTATAGTATAACTTTGGATTGTTAAATAGACACGATTGTTCCTACTTACTTAGCATGGCACAAACCCAAACTCTCACACCTTTTGCTGTTAAGATGTATTCCATAAGGTTTTTTCTCTTTACCAAACACACAATGATTATTTTTTGGACAACTGCATTCAATCAGAAAATTCGGACGACTTGCCAGAGCAGAACTAGTTCGTTAAACTCAAATCAGAAAGAGCGGTAATTGAGGAATTTGCACTTTGATAATTATCGGAAATATCCAAGGCAGTCATGCGCAAACTTCACTTATGCACAAAATTAAAGGATAGTAGACAAAATTATACCCTACTCAAAATGCTCTTCAGTAAATACACATAAATATCGTATGAAATATAGCAAGTGGGATTTGGGCATGATTTCAAAATTATCGCTCTTTCTATTTGACTCTAATCTATTTGACTATTGCTTCTTATATTCACAAGTCACAAATATAAAGAAAAATGAATCTGGGCTCGAACGGGCACATTACAGTACACCTCTATTTATACATATTTGAAAATCACATTTGAGTATTTTAGACACATAATTTACTATGAAAAAAAGGTTCTTAAAACTTATTTAGAAAACGTTAATCAAATTTATTTTAGCACTATTAAATCTTAGTAGCTTACTCTGCAGAGATATCCATCGTATCGGCAAACTTAACCTAAATCAAGATTCTAACATTTGGAATCCCAGAGTCATCCCAAGACATATTTTTTACGATACGTTGTTAATTGAAATTTGAAAATAATTTTTTTTTTCTTTGCAAACTTTTTAAAATGCTATTTTTAGATATTAAAAGAAAAAAAAATAACAATGATTTTAAAATATTAATTTATAATTAAACAAAAGTGTAATATCTTATTCGAATGCGCATTTCAAGACTTTTAGAAAGAGAAAAAATTTAATATTGTCCGTAAAAAGAATGCGAGGTATAATAGTTTAAAGAAAGCTGAGTATTTCAAACTGAAGATTTTTCGGCGCTTTTGAATGCTTATAGTTTAGAAACTCATCATCATCATCATCGTCATCATCCTCAAGCAGCCATAGGCTACGGAGGTCCAACCAGACCGCGCAGTTTAATTCTCCAAGCATATCTGTCCTGAGCTACATCTGCTGCATCCGGCCACTGTACACCAATTCTAACAAGGTCCTGTTTGACATTGTCTGCCCACCGCATCCTAGGTCTCCCCCTCCTTCTGAGGCCTCTAGGCACACTGTTCATAACCTTATTCGCCAATCTATAACTATCCATACGGGCAACATGGCCAAACCAGCGGAGTCTCTCTCTGCACAATATGCTGCTTAAAGGAGGCTGCAGACTCCTTTGCCTAACCTCATCATTAGTTACAAAGTTAAACCACCTAATACCCAAGATACTGCGTAAGCATCTAGAATCAAAAGCATCTAGTTTCTTGTTATCCTGTTTACACAGCGTCCAAGTTTCACTACCATAACTAACCCTAGAAAGAACCAAACTATTATACAGTCTAATTTTAGTCTTAAGGTGTATACGCCTATTTCTCCACAATCTCCATAGATTCTTAAAAGTCCCGGCAGCAATACCTATTCGTCTGTTAATCTCATGCCGCACATCACCAGTATCAGTTACGCAGCTCCCAAGGTAATTAAACTGTGACACTTGCTCAAGACTGCAACCATTCAGATTAACTGAATCACAACCTGCCTGACCAATTTTCATCATTTTAGTTTTCTCTCTGTTTATAATCAAACCTACTGTACTACCAGTCTCATCAACAGTTCGAATGAAAGAGTTCATCTCATCAACATCATTTGCCAAAAGGGTTAAATCATCAGCATAATCTAAATCAGAAATTTTCGTATCTCCAGCCCATTTAAGGCCAAAATCTTTCCCTTGAAGTGAATTTCGCATAACATAATCAACAACCAAACTAAAGAGAAATGGAGACAAAATGCACCCTTGTCGAACACCAGAAGTAATGCTAAACCAATTGCTACAAGACGTACCAACTCTCACACATGACTCAGTGTTATTATAGAGAGCTTTCATTATGTTAACTAACTTGTCTGGTATACCATATGATCTCACAATCAACCACAAATTATGACGATCAACAGAGTCGAAAGCTTTTTGAAATCAACAAAGCTAGCAACCAAAGGTTTCTGAAACTCTAAACATTTCTCAAGAATCAGCCTAAGTGAAAATATCTGATCTACACATCCCCTACCACTTCTGAATCCACATTGCTCATCACGCAATTGCCTGTCAACCAGATTCTTAATTCTATTAAGCACAATCATGGAAAGAACTTTACCTGGAACGGAGAGTAGGCTGATACCCCTATAGTTATCACAAGAACTGCGATCACCTTTTTTGAAAATAGGGATAATAATAGCTCTGGTAAAATCTTTAGGAACCATGCCTTTATCATAAAAGTTATTCAAAATTTCAGTCATCCAAATGGTAACTGAAACATTCCCAGCTCTAAGCATTTCCGTAGTAATTTCATCAACCCCTGGGGATTTATGAAGTTTAAGTTTAGAAATAGCCAAACTAATTTCAGATTGTGTTATAGGGCCAACATTAAAGCTAACAATGCATCTATCATCATTGCAAACAATGGGAGTAGAACTAACCACATTGTTTAGAACATCACTGAAATGCTCAGCCCACCTTGTTTATCCTTCAATCCCTGTATACCTGTTCGTTTTCTACCACACAAAACATTAACTATCTGGTACAGCTCTCTGCTGTTGTGCTGTCTAACTGCTTCCTCAGCTTTGTCAGCAAGGCCATCAAGCCAAAGATTCTTATCAGTAGCTAACTGACCCTTCACACGTTTATTAAGTTCTTTGTAATGCTTTCTATTAGGACTAGTAGGGTACTGATTAAGGACATTCCTGCAGTTCCTTCTTTCTGAAATAAGCTCAAGTGCCTTATCACTTAAATAATTCTGCCTCCTCTGCTCCTTTTTCCCTAAAAGAGTACTCTTAGTTTCCAAAAAAGCCTGTTTAAAATGGCCCCATTCTTCCTCAACTTCAGTATTAAGCAAACCATGACTGTCATAATGACTAAGTAACCTATCATGGTAAGCTTTAGCTATAACTGGGTCTTTCAGAGCTTCAGTATTAAAGGTAAACTTTTTAACCCTAGCACAACACTTTTTAAGTTTAAGTTGCAAGACACTTTTAACAAGGTAATGGTCAGATCCAATTTCAGTTCCCCTATATGCCCTGGTATTTCTAACAGAACTAGCCCATTTGCTGTTAATTAATATATAATCAATCATATTCTTATGCAGCCCATCAGGTGAAACCCATGTGTGTTTATGTATGTCGCGGTGTTTGTAATATGTGTTAGTTATTCTGAAACCATTTAGTTTACTTACCTGTAGGAGACGTTGCCCATTGCCATTGCAGGTACCAATACCAAAAGGGCCTATTACTCCTCTCCAAAGGTCAGAGTCGGTACCAACTTTGGCATTGAAGTCACCAAGAACAAGGGTAATATCTCCTTTCTTGACAGAATTCAAAATATCCTGAAGTTGTCTGTAAAACCTATCCTTCTCATCCTCATCAGAATCCTCAGTGGGGGCATAACAGCAGATAACATTCAAGTTTTTAATGCTTGTCTGAAATTTTGCTGTAAGAAACCTTTCATTAATGCACTCATATCCTAGAAGAGCATCACTAGCATGTCTGCTGAGCAGCAGACCCACGCCTTGGTGATTCTTTCCATCCTCCCTCCCTGTAAAGAGAAATTTAAAGTTATTTTTAAGTATCTCACCTTTACCTGTCCATCTGGTCTCTTGCAAGCCTAGAATATCTAGGTTATAGCGCTGGAATTCCTGCATGAGGACATTAAGAGAATAATCTCTATGTAATGTCCTCACGTTCCACGTTCCTGCAGAGAGAAAATGATTAGTAGGATTTTTAAAGAAATTAGGTTTATTGAGATTGGTAGGGCCAACAATATCAAACAGCCCCCTGATCGCAGGCATGGGGCAAAGACCTGTTCCTCCTCCGCTAAAGGCTGAAGTCACCGATGCTGGTAGGAACTTCAGGCACCACCTTTTCAAGTGGACTTTTTCAAGAACCATATGGCCTGCCTGAGACACATTACTCCAGTTTAGGCTTGACGATGCCCAACTAGCTAAGTAAGGTTCTGGTACCTGCGATGGCCTCTGATTAGGATTATCCACCAGCTGATATAAGGTATCCCATGCCTCTGTTCACTTAGAGCTGGCAACCCAGAAGCAAACAGAAAACACAGCGGCAGATTCTCCCTCAACGGAGGCCCACCAGTGCAGCAAGTCCAGGATCCATAATCAAGCTCAAATCCATAAACAAGTCCAGTCTAGTAGGTATAAATGGTCAGCACCAGGACCCTGTGAAGTTGACCACTCCTCAGCAGGGTTGAAAAAAAAGAAAAAAGTGGCCATAGATGACCAGATCAGTAGGCCATACTGAACTGGCAGCCCTCCCCTTCCGTTCCCTTCCAAAAGAGAATATCTCTTTTGAAAGGTACTAACGGCCAGTACCACGAGAAGGCGGGGTCGGACATTAGGTGCTAGACCTGGCCGGTTCTGTGCATCATCACTGGGGATTGGTACACAGCTCTCCTTCCAGTTTACGCCTAGCTACCATTTACAAGCCAACTACAGGAAACTACAGGACAGAAAAACAAAAAATATTACTTGAAATAAATAGCTAAAAAAATGGTTGCCCTGTTTGGTTCTTGTCTACAGGGCATTTTCTTGTGATACTTTATTATCAAAATAAATTAGATTTTTATTATCATGTGTGTACTACCAGTATGTGAAATATGTTAAAATCGTATTAAGTTGAGGTTGACTTGGAATCGTCCATGGTAAAATAGGCACTTTTAAATAGGAGGTTTAGATATAGTTATCATATATTTTACAACTGTACTGAGGATGAACAGCTTATCTGAAACACTGTTACAAGTAAAGCAAAAAATTAAACCATAATTAATCAGATCATTCATCTACGTACTGCACAACAATAGGAATTTTTTAACATTCAAAAATAAATATATTTTGCTTATTACGAACTATAAAATGTAACTTCTTAAGATACATTTCTTGACAAATTTTATTCCTATGTTAATAATCAAAGAACTGATATTTTCAGTAAAATACAGTGCTGTTCACGGAAAACAGAACATCAAGATGGGAAAAGAATTAGGTCGTGACATGTAAGGGGCATGCTTAGCACCTACCTCTGAAAAATTGATTACAGTTTCGAGGCCGTCGGTGCAGTCTGTTGGTTACAGGCTTATGAGAAGATCCTGGAAAGTGTGGGATTGGACCATTCCCAAAGGGTATTTAAAGGGGCGGAACCATGTTCAATTTATCAGTTCTTGTGCAGGTGTTGTAAAAGATACGCAATGCAGACTGATGCAAGCTTCATATCTCCAGGTGATCGAGTTAGACACAGGGTGTAATGTTGGCATGAGAGAAGGTAATGTAATGTTGGCATGAGAGAAGGCAATCTTTTTTCATTTTGTCATTCGGTTGTATCAAGATATATGGTATGCCGGAAAAACTTCTTAGTTAACTCGAAAAATATATGCTGATCCCTATTTCTTCAACAAGACGTTTCATATAAAAGAAACTAAATCCCTCATATTGCTATTGTTTCTGAAAAAGAAAAAACCTCATTTATTACTTTAATTATAAGAAGTTGGGTTCTTTCCAGCAACTTAATATTGTTTTATAAAAGCACATGCAATAGAATCCCAGTATTTTAGTTAAAATTATGTATGAAAATAGGTTTGTTGTTCTTGTTGAAGCAGTTTCTCCTTTTTCTTTTTCAAACATTATAAAATGCCTTTCCTTTTAACTGCTTTGAGATAATTTAACTGATATCTAACGCTACGTAATATTGAATGTTTGTTGAAAACTACGAACAAGCTGTAATACAATTACTCTACATTACTTTTTTTTATTTTCCTTAATCGTTTTCATCTAATAATTTCTTTTAATTAATTATAATAGCTAATTCTTAATGCAAACGGTCCAATAAACTGATATATTTAAGAATAGTGTCTAAACATTGGTCAACGACTCGCATTTCTAGAGGTGAACTCATAATTAAGATTTCATTGATTCATTTTATGAGTTGTGTCTTTGTGAACGTTCAGCCCCATGAATTAAAAATGTTTGATTCTGCGAAGCACACTTAATCTGCGACATTGGATGCAGGCAGAATTAAAAGAATTTTTGTTATTTATATTAGGGATGTTCAACCTATGGTACATGAGCAAAAATCTGATCCCGAAGCAAATTTTTCCAGTCCACCAAAGGGATGAAGACGGGTCTAAATGTTTTCAATCGATGTAAACTGTTATTATATTCAAATTAACGTATGTCTATTCTTGCAGAAAAACTGTACGAAAATTTCGAATTCAGTCTTTAAGTTGTAAGTAAAAATGGCAGTACTCAGAGTTCAGATAATTGTGTCAGAACGCAAAGATGATAAAATATTTGTACCACTTAATCCATGTGATGCATTAATTCTCTTTTTCACGAGCTGCTTCCGTTATCGAAAAATAGTCCCCGTGTTTCTTCCATTATTGAAAAATGGCCCGTTCCCCCTTCTTAATGTGAATAAACAAAAATAACTTTAATATGGCGGAAAAAGTGAAAAGCCATGATTTAGTCATAGCTGGAGTTATCTTCAATTTATGGTAATCGTACAATTATCTGATATTAGATACCGTCGTAACATTCTAACTTGAGGGTCTTGGACGAATTCTATTCTCCTCAAGAATTTTTAAAGTTGCGAACGACAGAACCAATATACTGCATTCCTAGCTTGCCCAACGTTAGTAGACGAACATATCGTTTTTATTCACCTTCATTCCAAGGCGACCAGATTTACTCTGTCAAGCGCAAATCTTATTTACTGAGATCAAAACTCATTTTACTAAGAATTACAGACGACGCTCGATTTTTTCCAAAGATGCATTCCTAAGGTTGTGGTGTAAAATCGAAAGCAATTTTTCTGCAAAATGCCTATAACTTGACGAAAATCTAAGGCAAATTATATCTTTAAATTTTCAGGTAATTATTATTTATTAATAATTTTCAAACAAATGCATTAATTCATTCGAAATAATGTAAAAAAAAATACATAAAAATTTAAAAAGTCAAGACTTAGGTTGGGAGTTCTTTTAGAGTGACTAATGTTTGGCTTCATCTACACTTGATGTTGAAGGTTCAGATGAGGTGAAGGATGAGATGAACGTTTTTAAGAACACTGAAAATAACGAGAACAAAGAGCGCATATTAGCACAGTGAAGAGCCAAGATTCCACTGTGCTCTCTTGGTGAGGGACGAAGAAGAAGAATCTCAAAGGAGGGAACGAGGATGCTCATGCGATTTAATGCGTGCTAAGCATGTGAAACTAAAACAGTTTTTAGCGATTAATAAAAAGTTATTCACTTGGAAAAATAATATGTTTTTGCAATCTAATTACATATAAAGTATAGCATAACATTCTATGTACAAAAAAAAAGATTTTTAGAGAAAAATTCATATGAATGCGTGAATAAATTATGAAATTCTACCTTAATAAAATATCAATATACAGGGTGTCCATAAAGTCTCTTTACAATTTAAAAAATTTATTACAAAGGCAATTGATGAGATATCTTAATCAAATTTGTTCTATATACTAAGTGGTTATCAAAGTTTATAATCAAATTGCATTTGTGTATTTCAGGTAACACGTTGGTGAAAGAGTTATTTTTTAAAGAAACTCTAAAAAATGGCTACTCCTCAAGAGAAGGCACAATGTGTATCATGATTATTATTGAAAAGAAATCGGATATGCAGACTCAACGAAACTACAGAACTAAGTATGGAAGATATCCACCGTCACGTCCGTCAATTCGTGTATGGCGCAAGAAGTTTATGGAGACAGGGACAGTGTTGGATAAAGGGAGGAGTGGACGACCAAGAACATCTGAGGAAAACATCGATCGTGTAAGACAAGCCTTTAGTCGATCTCCCCCAACGTCCATCCGTACTGCTGCCAGACAGTTCGAGCTACCACGTTCAACAGTGCACAAAGTCCTACACAAGAACTTGCGATTGTACGCTTACAAAGTGCAACTCTTACAGGCACTCGAGCCAAATGATAAACCAAGACGAAAAGAGTTTGCAGTTAACATGCTGGAACGAATTTCTGAGTATGAAACGTTCCTCACCCGAGTTTGTTTTAGTGATGAGGCAACCTTTCATGTCTCAGGGAAACTGAACACACATAATGTGAGAATCTGATGATCAGAACACCCCCATGTGACTAGTGAACTTCACCGAGATAGCCCAAAGGTTAATGTGTGGTGTGGGATCATGTGCAATCGAATCCTTGGTCCATTGTTCTTCAACGAGGCATTAATTACTGCAAATGTTTACTTTGACCTTTTGACTGAATATGTGGCACCACAACTAGATGACCTTCAACCAACCATCATTTTCTAGCAAGATGGTGCACCACCACATTGGGGACTGCAAGTCCGTGGGTTCCTAAATCAAACATTTCCAGACCGGTGGATTGGAAGGGATGGCCCAATTCCCTGGCCACCTCGTTCACCAGATATCACTCCCCTGGACTTCTTTCTATGCGGTTATGTTAAAGATATCGTGTATCGAACAAAGATACGGGACATCACTGACCTAAAGCAAAAGATCACTGATGCCATTGCCACCATCGATGAGGCTATGCTATAGCGAACATGGCAAGAAATCGAGTACCGTCTTGATGTGCTTCGTGCCGAGAATCGAGTACCGTCTTGTGAATGGTGCCCGTATAGAGGTGTATTAAATGATGGAAAAAAGCGTCAATATCTACTTCTCATTTTGTAATAATTTTCAAATATTTATCTTTTCATTTGATTTTTTAATATTTTTTTTTAAATTATAAAGAGACTTTATGGACACCCTGTATATTTCGTCCGTCGAAGTCCAGGAGTTAGCAACCCTGCATTGTGTAAATTAAGCGTTATTTCTTCACAGTAAATGGCGTTATAATGGAAATCGAAATAGCTTATAGTGAGCATCTTCTGTAATAAAAAATATGGTGTGTATTCAATGTAGAAGTCACTTAGCAATTTAAACAAGTTTCATTTATACGAAAAGTCTAGTTTTTTCAAGTTTTAATATCCTTGTTCTTTCTCATGCATTTTTTTCCTCATTTTGAAAAATGAAAAATAAATAATGAGTTTACTTTGTTGTGTGTCTGTACATATGTTTTTGTTGTTGTTGTTGTTGCTATTGTTTATAGATATAAATTTAATTTTTTTGGATTTTTTAGGTATTGATAAAATATACAATTCGCAATTTCCGAACGCCCATAACTGTAACTGAGCCTTATAACAGTGGAAAAAGTTGAAATTTCCAAATTTTTAAACGAATATTACAAACGATGCATTTAGACTAGAAATCTGACATTTTGGTGGTGGGATGTGCAGGCCATGACGTGTCCATTGGTAGCAGAGATGACCGCTTACACTCATGGTGGATGTGAATGCCATGACGTGTCCATTGGTAGCAGTGAGATGACCGCTTACACTCATGGTGGATGGGAAGCAACTGCTTTGTTTTAAAGAGATAATTGGAAAACTTTTTTTAGTTGGATTCTTACTAATGAAATATTATCCGCAATTCGCATTTTTCAAATATTTAGGAGGTTTTAATTTATATCGGTAGAGATTACTAAATATGGAAACCACGTAACTTTAAAGAAAGGTTGCAAGGAATATGTTTATGGTTGAAATTTAAAAAACTTTGGTGGTAGAGTGTGAAGAGATATTATACTGAGAACAATAATCTACCTACCTTTCTTAGTGTGAGAAAAGCAACTTTCCAAATTGAAAGAATAAAAGCAAACTGTTTTTTGCGTTGTTTAATTACTTATAAAATACTACTCTTTGCATTTTTACCGTTATTCATTAATTCGAATTAAAACTTTTAAGGAGTGCAAAAGCAGGTATACGCAGGTAGCAGGTATTAATTCTGTTTGAAAACGAGATTCCCATATGCGCCAGAGGCGATATCCGTTCTTCTAATTATATTAATAGTCCCTAGTTAGGGTGAGACATGTACCATTGAAATAATAAAATCAGAATTAATTTCCTCTGACGCCGATAAAATATTTTTGTCGTCTATACTGTTGGTGAAAGCACTAGTGCTTGTTTGTTGGGGGCGGGGGTGGCTCAGTCGGTAGAGCGCCAGGCTCGTAATCTGTAGTTCCCAGGTTCGAGTCCCAGCTGGGTCAGCGTTGAGATTTATCTCCGCAAAATTCCCCGCCCTGCCCACGGTCAGTAGGGGACACCGATGGGCTTGGAAAGGCCGCCGTCCGTCGGATGGGACGTTACGTGGCCCCGTGTGCGGGAGAGCCATACCCTTTGCACGTTAAAGAACACGCTGGGTGGCCTTGACGGGAGGCTACCATCTGTCACCCAACAGCTGTTCCAGTGGGTCCCTTCCCCAAACCTTCTCTGAGCCTTCGGGGTCCACGTGACCTGGCCATTCAGCCCATGGTGTGCAAAAAAGTGCCGCTCAGAGGTAAAACAACCCAACCCAACTTGTTTGTTGTTCTAGTGTAGTGGAACAGTTCTGATCCAAAAGTGCTACGTTTATCACAAGTTTAATCTACCTGAGATTAAAGATATTATCCACTGACTTTACTTCTGATTCTATGAATGGTTCTGTCGCAGAGTGTCTCATAATACCAAAATATTTCTCACCTTACCTGTTCACATTTTCATGAGTCAGTTCCATAGAATCAGAGTGGTGGTAGTAGGACTGTTAGACTAAGTCTGCTAAAAAGAAGACAGTCGAGCAAAGCTTAATAATAGCATTTATTCAGAGGAGTATTTGCTAAATATGTCCATCAACTATTAAAAATGTGCCAAACCTTAGAATTGTAATATTGTCTTTCTTCAGGACATTCTAAAAAAAAGCAAACACTGTTAAGGAATGGCTGAAAAATGAGACTGAACTTTCCTAGAGACTATTATTATCTCAAATGAGCAGTCGCTAATATCTTCCATAAAGCTATCTCATTGATTATTATTCGGGAATTATTTGTAATGATGTTGAGTGAGGACGATGGTTGCCGTCGTCATTGCCATCATTATTTCACTCGAATTTCATTTAGCACAGAATATATATTTGTGAAATATGGTGATATGAAAGAATTTATATATATATAACGAATCATCTTTTCGATTTATATATATCAATTTACGAACGAAATTACGACGAATTTATATATATCAATCGACTTGTCATCACTTTTCACCTAGTTTTAATTATTATTCATCTAGTTTCAACTATTATTCACATAGTTTTAACTAATAGTCACCTAGTTTTACTATTCAGTAGTGTTGCTTTCTTTTTCGGTAAAAAGTATGTCACTACTATTTGTTTCCTCGTTTCATCATGCGATGGAAATAATATTGTGGCTTTCGTGTGCAAATACTTTACAAACGCAACTCAATATACCTTTTAAAAATGTAGCAACCATCCGGCCATAACGATTTCATTAGAATTTGTGCTTTGAAATTTTAAGGAAATCATATACATTTTAATTTATGTCTTTTAGGACGTGCTATAGATTTAGCAGTTATAAATTATTTCATGATCTGCTTCAACTCCGAATGTTTGATGCAGATACTTCTCAAGAAATAACATAAATGTGCCATAATGTTTAGTGAATGTCAATCGCATTTGTAATACTTGTAATCGCTTTGTATAACTTGAGCCGTGAATGGAGACAAAAAAATCAATATACGTTTAAATAATATTTTATAGCATTGGAAAAGGCATTAAGAGAAACATGAATTATTCTGTTGCTTCTATTTTTTTATGTTAAAGGGAAAACCGCTTTCATGTCAAATTACTTATGATTTCCAGAAATTGTAAACGTCCAATATGTATCGCTTTCGAAAAAGGCAATATCAATCATCAAGTCACTCTCGATGTATGTTCATTTAATGAACTAAACAGCTAACCAGGTTAGCAGATCTAAAACTGGTTACCAGACTTAAAATATTAAATTGAGCAAATAGAAAAATATTTCTTCACTCTCGTTACCTTAACAATTAGATTTTTTAAAGAATAATTGAAAATTAAATTAAATTAATTAAAAGGTATTTAAAGAATTAGTAACTTCCCCAAACGTTTCATATTCGTGGACAATAAGGACAATAAAGTGAATTTATTTATTAGTATCTTGAAACTAAAGAATTATTATTTATTTTAATCATAAACCTTAATAATTATTATTAATAACATGAATATTTTGAAACATTACTTGCATCCACTGCTGAATTGCATAAAAATATGATTTAGTATGTATTGTATAATAGTAAACTGATTAGCAAGAAATATATATATTTGCTTTTTTTTCTTTTCAGTTTGTTACTTATAACGAATATGAATAAATTTGTACTGATTAATGAAATATTTATTAGCAAGAAATATTTCCAAAAATGTTTGGGTGTCGCTTTGATGGGGTATAAAGAGAACGAAAAATTCGAATTGATTAATAGGAAACTGGTTAACGAAAATATTTAGGAACTTTTTTTTTTATTTCACTTGATATGTTATAAAAATATGAAACATTTGCTGTTGATTAATAAGAAACTGGTTAGCAACAAATTAATTATTAAAATATTTCGGTTACTCCTGATAATTTAGAAAGAACATAAATAATTTTCTCTTGATTAATTGGTTAGCCAGAAATATTTAGAAAACGTTTTGGTTGTCACCTTATGGGTTATAACAATACAAATAATTTTGTATTAACTAATGGTAAACTGGTTAGCAAGAAATACATATATCAATTTTTGGGTGATGAGCAAAATGAGTTATAGTGAATTTGATTATTTTTGTATTGATTAATAGTAAATTTACAATATTAGGAGTCATACAGAAGAATTGAGATTGGATCTGAATATTAGTTGTTAAAATTATCTTAGTTTAAAAATTACGAAATGCCCAAATAATAAAATAATTGCTTGTAACACTGAGGGCTTTGAAAATCCTAATATATAGAAATAAATATAGATCAAAATATCTATATTTTAAAATAGTCGTTCTCATGGCCCAACTCATTTGGCATGTGTCCTTCAGAATTTCTTTATATTATGAGACCCAAAATATTAAAAATATAACAAAATCATCATCTATCTAAACACTGACAGCGAAGAACCATTGCAAGGTTCAAAACCTTGTAATGGCTCTTCACAAGTTGGACATTGCAAGTTGCACTCCCAAAGTTAGACATTCCACGAAAACGTCGTACAATCTCTGAATATCATCCCAAGCGATGGATATTATTGCCAAAATACAAGTTGAAGGAAAAGTCAAAAGATTTTAAGTGCAAATGAGGATAGGTCTATTCGATTAGACACAGTCAACACTGCCCTGTGTTCCGATCTCAGTGTAGATATTGGACTTGGTATCTGATTCCACCAACAGCAGAAACCTTTCCAAAAACAGTCTTTATTTTAGGAAACAGCATTATTTATACTATTCACTCACATCAGGGGAGATCTTCTAAATTGATATAAAGACTCGTGATTTGAATCCAGGAGGAATGGAACTTTTATGTTGTTGTTCACTGATGAGTACAGAGATATCTGGATCTAGAGGGTATCAAAGACTTATTATCATTCCACTATCACCATAGAGAAGGATATTTTTGGTTGAAACAACCTCAGAGCTTGGGTAGCCATCTCTATTGGTGGTCGTATCGACCTCTTTGTTCTACCGGTAACATCATGACTGCATTGACGAATAAGGATTTAGAATGATTTGACGATTAAGAATGAGGCTTTGGGGCCTTTGGAGTGTTGTTTGTTGGGGAACAAAAACAATATTCCTGCGAAAGGATGATGCTGAACTTCGACGTGCAGACTGATCGGTCAACATATGGAAGTGAACACCATCATCTGTATGAAATGGCTAACTCATTATCCTTACTTTAACTCTGCAGAGAAATCTTAGGATGTTACAAAGAGATTTGTTTTATCCTTCCATCACACTACCTTAGGCATTTAAATATTCGGATGACGCGGTGATCGTTGTGACCTCCACTCTTTGATAATATTGCTGGCAATTATGGAGGATCATTGTGAAGCATTATATTTCCCTCAGAAGTAAAAATACTTTTCACTGAGGGTCTCCTATAATTCCATTACATATATTAATTTCGAAGCTACTGGCGCCATCTTTGGATTTTAATGTGATTGAAGTTGTATTAAAGCTTTCAAATACTATGTTGGCTAAATTTTATGTATCATCACACCTATCTTTTGGGAGCTTGCAAGATGTCTTTAAAATATTAAAGTGGAGTGTTAATAAACTTGGATTGTTTTACTGTAACTGCTTTATAATGTTATGTTAGAAAATATGTCATTTTGTAGTGCAGGAGACAATATTGCATCGGGCAATTCGACCAAATATAAAACGATTAAAAAATTGTGTAAAAACTGCGAAGCCTTTTGTTGTTGTTTCCATCTATCTCTCAACTAATATCAAAGGAAAGAACGCCTATAAATTAGGATGCATTTCTTCACTACACCATCAAATGAATACAAGCAATAATCAATGATAAGAGTTACTAATAAAACTAACAGTATTATGAATGATAGGTTCTAAATGTTAGAGTGGGTTTCCCGTAGGTTGCTTAAATTCATGATCAGAATGGAAATAAAATATTTACTTGAGAATTATTTTTCTTACATAACCTCCTATCATAGCAGTACAATTTTCAAAGGAATGAAAGGTGGATATACTGTTTCATTCATCAAAAATTCTTGCTGTTGCTTTAACCAAATCACTTCCATAGGATTTTTTTGCCTCTACATAAATGCTCTCATTTTTCATAATAATAACTTAAATATATATATTTTTTGATTTGTCAGAACTCCTTTTATCCTTTTGCGAAGGCCATTTGCAACAGCATTTTCCAACCATTTCTTCCTGCTTTTGACTTTTAAACGCCCTACAATATGCTGATGGATGTGATTTTTAGTCTGCATGTGACAGTTGACCGGTTTTGGTTTTGCTCTAACATAAATGCGCTCGATATGTGTGAACAGGTTACCAAGCGCAAAATGAAATGTTGCCGCACTATTTCAGGCTAAACTACGATGAATTTGCGGACTGCTACAGAAACTTCTTGATACTAAAAGATCTCGATAGCAGAAGCAGTAGATGAAACATCGATTCATAAAAGGATAAAAAAGTACTATATTGCATCTGAAAATTGGATCACAATGAAATGATTTGAAGTGGAGTGTTAATAATGTCTTAATTATTAACACTAATAAATTACTTAGTAATGTGGTAAATAATTGTCATCTTAGGTAATGAAATTATTTTAATTTTCTGTGGTTTGGATGATCGAAAACGGTGTGCTAAAACATCTTTGGTTGAGAATTACATTTCCATTGTAAGAAAAATTACCCCTTGAAGTGGCCCTTTAGAAATATGGCGTGTCCCGAAGGGGGCACTTCGAACATTTTTTTCATCAACTGCCAGTAGTTATGAGGGGAAGGGGCGGTGGATTCAGGAGCAAATGAAAAAGCTCAGAAAGGGCCATGAGCAAATAAATGTTTAAAAACATTGGTGTACTTGAATTGGGATTATTAACGAATTATTTCAGTTATTTCATGTACCCTATTGTAAGACTTTTTATTGAATCAACGATGATTTTATTTTATTTGTTCTTTATTGTGATATTTTCAGAGATTTTTATTTTAACCAGTTTAAACTCGAAACATTAAATAAGAAAATACTAAAAGTACAGCGCATGAATGGACCAAAAAAAATCGGCAAATACCTTTTTTATGTGATGCTCTACAGGGTTAAAAAAATGTTTTCCGAAACGTAAAAGCAAAAACACTAAAAAAAACTGAAAAAAGAAGTATGTAAATGAAAAAAAAAAGAATGTTTCACCTACTAGGTGTGTTTCTGTGCGCTTCTTGGAATAGCAATTGCCTGGTATTTTATTCAAAGGCTGCCTAAAGAAATTTTCTTAACACAGTTTCGAAAGTAGTTGCTAGGAACGTGCAACTTCCATTCCAGGATCTGAAGAAAAACTTCAATTGACTTAGATAAGTGCATAGCTTCTAAACCTTATCACCATCAGCATCAGGTTTCGCTGATCGCTTTGCCAACTTCATTTTAGATTTCCCCTGAAAGTATTTCAGGAATTACATTCTATTACGTGATAAGTTTTATTTTATTTATTACTGTGCTTCCGCTTTAAAACTAGATTAAAGAGATACCAGGAAGATGCAATTCGCTAATTTAGATTAAGGGAACGTCAATGAAATCGGATAAAGTTTTGGTTTGGATGACAACATGCTTCCTAAAATCATTCTAATCACTATTGTGAATTGACCAATTTCCTTAAAAAATTGCAATCACTCTAATTGTCATCTCAGATAATGAAATTATTTTAATTTTCTGTGGTTTCTATGGTATTCGACAGTTAATAGCTAAATAAATACACTGCTGGACATTAAAAGTGCAACACCAGGAAAAAAAGAGATATCAAAGCCATATTTAGTGAATACATAGCTTATGTTACAAGGATCAAATGATTACAAATACAACTCGGTTAGACTTGTGGAATACAAAAAAATCAGTATCTCGTGTAGCCACCATGAGCGGCAATAACCGCTGCTACACGGTCCTACATTGAGAGGATTAGCCGGATGTGTGTTTGGGGAATGTCAGTCCATGAGTTTTGATACGTAGCCAAAGTTCATCTGTTGTGGCAGCTGCTGGTGTCTGATGTGTTAGTCGTTGTGAGATCATGGACCAGACATGTTCAATTGGGGACAGATCCGGTAAACGTGCAGGTAAGGCAGAAGTGTCACCTGGTGGCTATCCAGGAATTGTTGGACGATGCATGCCACATGTGGTTAGGCATTGTCCTGTTGGTAAATGACACCAGAGAGCCCCTGAAGATAAGGTACGACCACAAGCTCCACCACCTCAGTGATGTAACGATGGCTGTTCATAGTACCGATAATGTGCATGAGTATGCATGAGTGGGCCAATGGCACCCCATACCATAACATCAGGGACCAGACTTGTATGGCGCTACATCATGCACGTCTCACTGAGCCTGTCGCCACAGTACCACCAGATACGGATTCGTCCATCATGGTGCTGCATACTGAAGTGTGATTCTTCTGTAAAGATGATGCGATGCCATTGGCACAACCATGTGCGACGTTCTTCGCACCATTGCAGTCACATACGACTGTGTTGTAGAGTCAATGGTAGCCGAGGCAATGGCCGCCTAGCAAAGATGCCCCAATGCTGCAGACGACATCGAACCCTACGTGCATGAGGACACTGGCTGATGTGCAACAAACCTTAACTGTTGAGCTAAGGTGTTTGATGTGGCGTACGATCATTCATAGTCATGTGCACGAGATATCTGTCATCTCGTTTGTTTGTGTGACAGGGCCATTGAGATCCCTCACGTCAATGAGTTCGTTCCTCCTCTACCCACTTACGCCATATTCTCATCAATGTGGCAGCATTCCGTCCAACACGAGCACCGATGTCTGGGTACGATAATCCGCCTTCCCGTAATCCCACAGTTCTCTCTCGATCAAAGTCGGATCAAAGTCCATACGACCAGGTGGTCGTATGGATGCAGTGTTCTTCGACTGGACATACTTGATCCTTTAGTATGCAAGAATTGTGAGCAAACACAATTCTAGTGCTTTACACCGGCTCTTTGTAATCTCATCTTATACCACTTCCAGGGGGCGTTACTGTGACACATGATGTGCGTATATGTTGCGCTTTGAATCATTTACATGTTCTCCCATGGGCTATCCATCTTGCATATTTGGGTTCAATCTGATGAGTACATCCTGGTGTTGCACTTTTAATTTCCAACAGTGTATATTTGCTTTGGATAAATATAGCAATATACCAGTGGCCACTCGTGAGTTTCTAAATAAGTGGGACCAGCATAAAATTGTATATAGAGAAACCAGCTAAGCAAGTGAGAGCTCAGATGACAGTGCGCAACGTCGACGATTTCCTCCGTTAACCCCAATTCTGTCCACCGTGAAAAAATTAACATCGACTGGATTGGAAAACAACATATATATGTACGTGAAATAAGATTTCCATATATATATATTGTGGTTTATGTTAGACATACGCCAGGATTTAGTTACAGGGTGGAGGATTTTTATTTTAACCAGTTTGAACAAGAAACATTAAACACAAAAGAATGAAAGTTCATGTCATGAACGGACAGAGATTGCAGTGGCGCGGTTGAACATTTGACATCCTCCACTCTTTGATAATTTTGCTAACAAGTATGGAGTATCCTAGTCACGCATGTACTTCCCTCAGAAGTAAAAATGCTTTTCACTGAGTATCTCCTATAGTTCCATTACATATATTATTTTTTGAAGCTACTGGCGCCATTAATCGAAAATTTACTTCAGAGGAGAGTTTAAGAAATTGGCCACTGGGGTTGGGGGTGGAACTTAAAGCTTTCTCGTAATTTTCGCGCTGATATTTAAAATGCTCAAGACAGTCTCTAGTGTATTACTTCACTAAACGCATATTGAAATGAAATAAAACGGGCAAGATATTTTAGAGAGCAAATATTCGTTTAAAATATTGCTTTCATATTTTATTCCAATTCTGAGTTTAAATGTTTTAGTTTTCATTTTTTATTCCAATTCAAATGTTTTAACATATAAATATTATAGAAATGTTGGTGGGGCAATCCCACCTTAAATGCCTCTGACCTCTAATAGTGAGATGCCACTGCAATATACAGAGTTAGAAAGGCAAACTACATGGTATCACTAGAAATATTCCAAAAAGTCAGCTGTGTGGTGTACAGCCTTTGCCTGTCAATGGGCTCCAAAAGAAATATTTCTGAGTCCTATGGGCCGCAGCTAGAAAAATCAATCTAATTTCAATTCTTGTGGGAAAACACAGTTTACATAATTTTAACGGGTCATCATCAACATCATCATCATCCTCAAGCAGCCATGGGCTACGGAGGTCCAACCATACGGTGAAATTTAGTTCTCCAAGCAAGTCTGTCCTGAGCTACATCTACTGCATCTGGCCCCTGCACACCAATTCTAAAAAGGTCCTGTTTGACATTATCTGCAAAATGCATCCTAGGTCTCCCCTTCTTTCTGAGGCCTTTAGGCACACTGTTCATAACCCTATTCTCCAATCCAGATTTATTCATACGGGCAACATGGCCAAACCAACGGAGTCTCTCTCTGCACAATATGCTGCTTAAAGGAGGTTGCCGACTCCTTTGCCTAACTGGGGCGGGGGTGGCTCAGTCGGTAGCGCGCCAGGCTCGTAATCTGTACTTCCCAGGTTCGACTCCCAGCTGGGTCAGCGTTGAGATTTATATCCGCAAAATTCCCCGCCCTGCCCACGGTCAGTAGGGGACACCGATGGGCTTGGAAAGGACGCCGTCCGTGGGATGGGCCTTAAAGCCGTGGCCCCGTGTGCGGGAGAGCCATACCCTGTGCACGTTAAAGAACACGCTGGATGGCCTTGACGGGAGGCTACCATCTGTCTCCCAACAGCTCTTCCAGTGGGTCCCCTCCCTCAACCTTCTCTGAACCTTCGGGGTCCATGTGACCTGACCATTTAGCCCATTGTGTGCAAAAAAGTGCCGCTCAGACGTAAAACAACCCAACCCAACCCTTTGCCTAACTTCGTCATTAGTTACAAAGCTGAACCACCTAATGTGTAAGCATCTAGACTCAAAAGCATTTAGATTCTTGTTATCTTGTTTGCAAAGCGTTCAAGATTCAGTACCATAACTAACTCTAGAAAGAACCAAACTATTACACAATCTAATTTTAGTCTTTAGGTGTATACTCCTATTTCTCCACACTCTCCGTAAATTCTACTATTATAGAAGTCCCACCAGCAATCCCCATTCGTATGTTAATCTCATGCCGCACATCACCAGTATCTGTTAGATAGCTCCAAAGATAATTAAACTATGTCACCTGCTCAAGACTGCAACATTCAGATTAACTGAATCACAGCCTGCCTGACCAATTTTCATCACTTTAGTTTTCTCTCTATATATAACCAAACCTACTTTACTACCAGTTTCATGAACAGCTCGAATGAAAGAGTTCATCTCATCAACATCATTTGCCAAAAGGGCTAAATCATCAGCATAATCTAAATCAGAACTTTTCGTATCTCCACTCCATTTAAGGCCAAAATCTTTCCCTTGAAGTGAATTTTGCATAACATAATCAATAATCAAACTAAAGAGAAAAGGAGACAAAATGCATCCTTGTCGAACACCAGAAGTAATGCTAAATCAATTGCTACAAGCCTTACCCACTCTCACACACGACTCAGTGTTATTATAGAGAGCTTTCATTATGTTAACTAACTTGTCTGATATACCATATGATTTCACAATCAACCACAAATTATGACGATCAACAGAGTCGAAAGCCTTTTTGAAATCAACAAAGTCAGCAACCAAAGGTTTCTGAAACTCTAAACATTTCTCAAGAATCTGCCTAAGTGAAAATATCTGATCCACACACCCCCTACCACTTCTGAATCCATATTGCTCATCACGCAATTGATTGTCAACCAGATTCTTAATTCTATTAAGCACAATCATGGAAAGAACTTTACCTGGAACAGAGAGTAGGCTGATACCCCTATAGTTACAAGAACTATAGGGGTATCAGCCTACTCTCTACTATCACAAGAACTGCGATCACTTTTTTTGAAAATAGGGATAACAATAGCTCTGGTAAAATCCTTAGGAACCATGCCTTTATCATAAACGATATTCAGAATTTCAGTCATCCAAGTAGTAACCAAAACATTTCCAGCTCTAAGCATTTCCGTAGTAATTTCATCTACCCCTGGGGATTTATGTAGTTTAAGTTTTAGAAACAGCCAAAATAACTTCAGATTGTGTTATAGGACCAACACACTAAAGCCACCAGTGCTTCTATCATCATTGCAAACAATGGGAATATAACTGACCACATTGTTAAGAATATCACGGAAATGATCAGCCCACCTTGTCATGACAGAATCCTCACCTTCTATAACCTTACCTTGTTTATCCTTCAATCTCTGTATACCTGTTCGTTTTCTACCACATAAAACATTAACTACCTGGTACAGCTCTCTGCTGTTGTGCTGTCTAACTGCTTCCTCTGCTCTGTCAGCCAAACCATCAAGCCAAAGATTCTTATCAGCAGCTAACTGATCTTTTACACGTTTATTACGTTCTCTGTAATGCTTTCTATTAGGACTAGTAGGATATTGATTAAGACATTCCTGTAGTACTTTCTTTCCGAAATAAGCTCAAGTGCCTTATCACTCTGATAATTCTGTCTCCTCTGCTCCTTTTTTCCTAAAAGAGTACTGTTAGTATCCAAAAAAGCCTGTTTAAAATGATCCCATTCTTCCTCAACTCCAGCAGTAAGCATACCATGACTGTCATAATGAGTAAGTAGCCTATCATGGTAACCTTTGGCTATAACTGGATCTTTCAGAGCTTCAGTATTAAAAGTAAATTTTTTAATCCTAGCACAACACTTTTTAAGTTTAAGTTGCAAGACAATTTTAACAAGGTAATGGTCAGATCCAATTTCAGCTCTCCTATGTGAACTGGTATTCCTAACAGAACTAGCCCATTTGCTATTAATTAATATATAACCAATCATATTCTTATGCAGCCCATCGGGTGAAACCCATGTGTACTTATGTATGTCGCGGTGTTTGTAATAAGTGTTAGTTATTCTGAATCCATTGCGTTTACTTACTTGTAGGAGACGTTGCCCATTGACATTGTAGCAGCAATACCAAAAGGGCCTATTACTCCTCCCCAAAGGTTAGAGTCAGTACCAACTTTGGCATTGAAGTCACCAAGAACAAGGGCAATATCTCCTTTCTTGACAGAATTCAAAATATCCTGAAGTTGTTCATAAAACCTATCCTTCTCATCCTCATCGGCATCCTCAGTGGGGGCATAACAGCAGATAACATTCAAGTCTTTAACTCTTCTCTGAAATTTTGCAGTAAGAAACCTTTCATTAATGCACTCATATACTAGAAGACCATCACTAGCGTGTCTGCTGAGAAGCAGACCTTCGCCTTGGTGATGCTTATTGTCGTCCCTCCCTGAAAAGAGAAATTTAAGATTATTTTTAAGAATCTGACCTTTATCTCTCCATCTGGTCTCTTGCAAGCCGAGAATATCTAAATTATAATGGTGGATTTCTTGTGTGAGGACATCAAGAGAAAAAGCTCTGTGCAGAGTCCTCACATTCCAACTACCTATGGAGAGAAAATGGTTAGTAAGATGTTTAAAGAAACTATGTTTATTGAGAGAAGGAATGCCGACAATATCAAACATCCCCCTAATCGCAGACATGGGGCAAAGACCCGTTCCCCCACCACTAAAGGCTGAAGCCATCTACATTGGAAGACTTCCTCCAATGTAGAATTGACGATGCCAATAGAAGCAAAGAGTTCAGGTGCCTGCGATGACTTCTGCTCAGGATTATCCACCAGCTGATAAACATATCCTGTGAATGTATTCACTTGCGGCTGTCAACCCACAAACAAACAGAAAACACAGCGGAAGATTTTCCCTCCACAGAAGCCCACCAGTGCAGCAAAATCAGGATCCATAATCAAGCTCAGAGATATCTGTCCAGTCCAGTGGGTTTATTTGGTCAGCACCAGGACCCTGTGTGGTTGACCACTCCTCAGCAGGGTAGAAAAAAAGAAAAGTAGCCACAGTTGCCCAGATCAGTAGGCCACACTAATCTGGCAGCCCTCCTCTTCCGTTCACTTCCACAAGAGAGTATCTCTTTTGAAAGTTAGTAACTGTCCGCACCACGAGAAGGCGGGGTCGGACATTAGGTGCTAGGCCTGGCCGGTTCTATGCATCATCACAGGGGATTGGTCACACAGCTCTCCTTCCAGTGACTACCTAGCTACCATTTACAGAGTTTAACATGTAGAATACACTAAAGGCAAAACTTCACACATATACACAATATTTCACTGAGAATTTTATATAACTAAATACATTATTTATAAATTTGTGGCAATAACAGAAAAAGAATAACAAATAATGTCTAACCATCCTGCCCTCGGTCATTTGGGGACGCGATCAGCAAAGCCTGCCGTCCGTCAGATGGGACGTTTAAGCAGTGACCTAGTGTGGGTGAGAGCAAGACCTTGTGTAAGTTAACGAACATACTGTATAGCCTTAAAGAGAGGCTACCATGTGTCTCTTAATATGTAGCTATGCGATAGGCACCCTTCCCCCAAACCTCTCTGAGCCCTCGAGTTTTTCTGACATGGCCATTTAGCCCATTGTGTGCAAAAAAGTGCCACTCAGAGGTAAAATAACCCAATTAAATCCAACAAATAATATTAAATATCGTTTAATGTTTTGACACCACTGGTTTTCGTAAGAAATATGACAAAAACAATGAAATTTCAATTAAAGTAAGCCAAATTACGCGAGGTGTATTAATAGCCTGCCAGAATAATTCTGTCATGGAGGAAAAACCAACAAGGAAAGAGGTAAATATTTAGCAGAAAGATGATACAAATAGCCATGATTTTTTCGGGATTCGATCCCGGGTCCATTTTTTCATCAGTCAAGCACCTAAATAATCGATAATAGCGAGTATAGAATGTATTTTAATTTTGTGATTTGAGGAAACGGTCAGATCTCAAATATCATTTTCAGAAAACGTGTGAAATTACAGCATGTCTAAATTAAAGTATTTTACGCCATAAAACTACACTGCCTGCAAAGTCATGAGGTCGTATCTCATTATCATTTTTGTTATACTACAAATACATTAGGTTTTCTTAACTTTTAACAAAATAATCATGAACTCATTCACAATTATTGTTGATATATAAATAAAGATGAATAGGACCAATTTTAAACGATTTGTGCGTAACAATAAATAGTAATATGATTTTACTCATCTAATGTTAATTATATGCTAAATCTTCAAGTGTATCAGAAGAAACAGGTACAGCATTCCTCTAAAGTTTCTAGTGTATTACTTCACTAAATGCTTATTGAAATGAAATAAACAGAAGAATTTTCTTAATGACATATTAAGTTGAAGACAAAATTGACTGGAATCAGAGAATTTTAATGTAGAAATCATTGAAAGTAAATTGATATTGAACATCAAAGACCCGGAAAAAATGTTAAGCAAAATTTTGTCCTAAAAGAAAAAAACGATTGTTTACTGTTTCTAATTATTTCATGGTGAATTAAACATGTTCAGAATCAGGGAGAGTGCTCTTCTATAATTTTATTGGTAGATTTTCAATTAACATTCACGTGGTTACTGGCTTCGGAAACAAAGTTATAGAGTTTCTCATCTGAACAAGTGTTCCTGCTTCATTCCTTTTGTGCATCTGAACAAATCCTGCTTCATTCCGTTTGCTTGAATAGCTACTTCATTCTTAATCAAACCTTCCTCTTTAGATATTTAGGAATATTTCATAATTTTATTTGTTTGTCTATGAATTCGGGAGATGGCCTCAACGAAGCAATTACTCCTATATAAAACCAATACTAAACTGCAGTCTTTTTATTTATGCATGTCACAATTCACAAAATCAAGTTATACATTAGCCAAGATACTTCTTAAGCATATGAAGAGAAAAATATCATTTCCTGATATCCTATTTACATATTCAAAATTTTAATCCCATAATAATTTTTTTAATTCTCTAGACTACTCAAAGATTTAGTCTATAAATTTTTTTTCTGTACTTCTAAATGCTGAAAATTTGATATTTATCAAAATCTCAAGAAAATTAAAATTCTTAACCTTCTCCGGTCATAAAGAGAACTCCCATTCAGAATGACTGAACATCCAATCTACTAAACAATCACTTCATGAACTCCTGCAATAATCTTCAAATACTTCACAACCAACTCTTAAATGGTAATAATTAAATAATCCATTCCTTATTAACATTAAAATGTCAAAAATGCTAGAGGAACTTTGTTATCTGAAAATCTCAGTTCTCTTGACTCGGAACTCTGTTTTCCCCACATTTTTCTCTTTCTAGAACCCTGGTGTGGAAAAAAAGGACGTATGTTCACCCAGCTCAGAAACGGATGCAGCTTGTCATTAGGAGCTGAATTTTTGTGATGTACATTAAAATGTTAAATTAAAGGCAGAATTAGAATGAATAATATAAAGTTTAATTATTCATTAAACTGTCTTCAAAATGGTCATAAACTGGTGTCATAAACTGTCTTCAAAATGAAAAAAAATGGGAAATACTTTTCTTTTTTACTCTTATCTATACAAGTTTAAAATATTATTTTTGTCCTAAACCATGGGCAGTCAGCGAGAACTTAGGAAGAGCTGGTGGAAACTAATTTAAAAAAAAACTACTGATATAAAACTCATATTATTCAACTACTGATATAAAACTTATATTATTCATTCTAATTCTGGCTTTAATTTAACATTTTAATGTACATCACAAAAATTCAGCTCCTAATGACAAGCTGCATCCGTTTCTGAGCTGGGTGAACATACGTCCTTTTTTTCCAGGATAGTCCCTGGATTAAAGGCTGTGTCCCAGACGAACAAATGTGTGTTCCTGGAGTTCGGGTTTAGAATCTTTATAAAAGTATTAAATTGACTGTATAGTTTGAGCAGATATTTATTAATATAGTAGTAGTGACAATACTGATACAAAAGTTTGGTCATTGGACCAAACATTTGAAGCTAAAATCATCATTATAATATAGTGGTACCCCTGCGGACACCAGAAAAGAGTTATTTCTTCTACTTGCTGAAACCATCTTGCGCCTTATGGTTGCCGACGTCTTATGTATTATGCAAATTCCTTCTATATTTTAACAGATTAACTTTTGATAATTTTGTTAACCTTTGAGATTAAAGTCGAGACAGATCGATGCCAGATCTCCCACATTCGCCAAGCCGTTCGAATTTCTAAACCCCGTCCCTCTACGGGTTTGACTCAGTTTTTAACCCAACACAGGGCAAACCTGTAGTTCCACAGACACTTGAAAGACAGGTCCCAAATTTGGACGACAGGTTCTCCCTGCGTTGGATTAAAAATGAAACCCAATCCATAATGGGAAGAACTTTATAAATTCGAACCGCCTACCGTATGTGGGAACCTGGCATCGCTCTGCCTCGACTTTCTCAACTTGTGAAGAAAACTATCGGAGGAGAATTTCCCTTTCCAGCCAATTGAAAGAATTTTTTCAAACAGGAATTTAATAGGGACGGATGAAAAATTACTTTCAAAAGTGGACAAGGTGAAGACTTTGCTGCAAGAGAAAATAAATTTTGAAGTATCTTCTAAAATCCTTAGTGGAAAACTTGCCCAAAATGGAAATATTTACAGAAATCCAGTTTTTATGAAAAATACACGCAATGATAGTGATTTTTGTTAATTAACCTATTTTGCTGAAGTTTTAGTTTGTGTTACTAGATATTAAGATTATTATTATGTGCAATAATGTATGAAATATGCTCTAAATAAAAGTAGATTCTGTTATTTTTTAGCATAATTTCATGAAAAATGAAATCTTTCAGTTTAAATTTTGAGAAGTCCCCGGATATTTTTTGTCAAATGTGATCACCCTAATTAAAAGTCAGTCCTTCAGATAAAATTTTCAAATGTCCTCGCATCTTCTTCAAATCTAGTCACCTTATCTCTGAGGCAGTTTTTATATATTTTGATTTGCCTTTTAGCAAGGGACATCTCTGTATGAGAAGGCTTGTATATAAGCTGGAGTAGCTTCTAAGATTCTTCTTTTATTTAGCATAAACACATTTAGACTAATTTGAAAGACGTCGCGAATCCGTTAGCAGTTATGATTTTCAAATGTCAAATCGAGAAGTGTACAAACGGAGTTCATAATTAGGATAATATGTACCAATAGAGTTTACTTAATGACATATTAAGTTGAAGACAAAGTTGACTGGAATCAGAGAATTTTAATGTAGAAATCATTGAAAGTAAATTAATATTGAATATCAAAGACCAGGAAAAAATGTTAAGCAAAAATTTGTCCTAAGAGAAAAAACGATAGCTTACTGTTTCTAATTATTTCATGGTGAATTAAACATGTTCAGAATCAGGGAGAGTGCTCTTCTATAATTTTATTGGTAGATTTTCAATTAACATTCAAGTGGTTACTTACTGGCTTCGGAAACAAAGTTATACAGTTTCTCATGTGAACAAGTGTGTCGGCAAGAAGACAAATTTAAGACAATTCCAAAAAGGTGTAATTTATTCTATACTGAATTTAAAAATTTCATCAAAGTATTTTAGATATTCCAAAAAAAAACTAGAGTGGCCTGATCAACTTTAAGAGAAATGATTGCGGATTATCAAGAAAGTAATCTAGTTTTATATTAAACTATACATTTGTTTTCATGTTTGACGCAATACTGCCTTAGTTGCTCTTTTGTGACTTTTGAGCCATAAAACCCTAACCAACCAGCATTTTTCAAATTTCATATACATATTTAATTTTTGATATTGATAATTCTCTTTTTAACATGCTGTTTCAAAAAGCTAATAACAATAGTAAAAAGGTATCAAATAGTTATGCAAATTCTGTACATATGTTTGTAGCTTTTTATTGTCCTTGCTATTTCTTTTTAATTTTCAACTTTGTAACTAATGATGAGGTTAGACAAAGGAGTCAGCAACCTCCTTTAAGCAGCATATTGTGCAGAGAGAGACTCCGTTGGTTTCGCCATGTGGCCTGTATCGATAATTATAGATTGGTAAATAGGGTTATGAACAGTGTGCCTAAAGGCCTCTGAAAGAGGGGGGACCTAGGATGCGATGGGCTGATATTTTTAAACAGGACCTTATTAGAATTGGTGGGCAGTGGGCAGATGCAATTGATGTAGCTCAGGACAGATTTGCTTGCAGAACTAAGTTGCACCGTCTGGTTGGCCCTCCGTAGCCCATGGCTGCTTGATGATGATGATGGCTTGCTGGAATAGGAAGACATTCAGTCTTATAATAATAACTTCCTCAACTCGCGAATGTGATAGCATTTGTATGCAAGATGGAGACGTTTTTCCGAAATACCGTCTTTTGACCAATATGATGCATTGTTGTTTTGGGTTGTTTTACCTCTGAGCGGCACTTTTTTGCACACCATGGGCTAAATGGCCAGGTCACATGGACCCCGAAGGCTCAGAGAAGGTTGGGGGAGGGGACCCATTGGAACAGCTGTTGGGAGACAGATGGTAGCCTCCCGTCAAGGCCATCCAGCGTGTTCTTTAACGTGCACAGGGTATGGCTCTCCCGCACACGGGGCCACGGCTTAACGTCCCATCCGAAGGACGGCGGCCTTTCCAAGCCCATCGGTGTCCCCTACTGACCGTGGGCAGGGCGGGGAATTTTGCGGAGATAAATCTCAACGCTGACCCAGCTGGGACTCGAACCTGGGAACTACAGATTACGAGCGTGGCGCGCTACCGACTGAGCCACACCCGCCCCCATAAATATGATGCAAAAAATACATATTTCTTCATTTGTTTAAAATTATATTGCTCATTTACTTTTTTTTTTAACAATTGTTTTTAATTCGTAGCCTGGTGTTTTTTTACTTCAATGATATCTACAAATTTAGGTCAGGAAATGTATATAACGTTGCCCGAGTGTCACAACACACAGTACATCGAACCCTGCTGAAAACGGGATGGCGTAGCCAGACGCAGCTCCGGGTGTCCATGCCAACCTCGGTTCACCATCAAAAGCACCTACGATGGGCATGCAAATCAATCTGGACCTTGAATGATTGGAAGAAGGTCGTCTGGTTTGATGAATCTCGTTTCCTGTTGCACCATGTGAATGGCCAGGTATCTCTACGTCATTTACCTAGGGAAGTGTTTTCAACACGAGGTACTATGGGGCAAAAACAAGACGGTGGAGGAAGTGTAATGCTTTAGGCAATGTTCTGCTGGGAAAACCTGAGTCCAGCCATTCATGTTCAGAAAACTATGACGTCTACCACTTATCTAAAGATCATTGCAGACCAGGTGCATCCTTTAATGCAAAGGTATACCCCTCTAGTGGTGCCTTCTTTCAGCAGGATAATGCGACATGTCACACGGCCCGGATTATTCGAGAATGAATCGCGGAACATGAGGAAGACTTCCAGGTATTGCCCTGGCTTACAAATTCCCCCAGACATCAATCCAATCGAGCATCTGTGGATTGTGTTGGAACAGCATATCCGATCTGTGGGGGCCAACCACGTAACTTACAAGAGTTAAAGAATCTGCCAGTTACGTGTTGGTACCAGATACCACAACATACCTTTAGAAATCTTGTAGCGTCCATGCCTCACCAAGTAAGAGCTGTTTTGGCGGCACATGGAGGACCGACATCATATTAGACAGGTGGTCATAATTTTTGGCATTTAGATGCATGTATGTATGTACATATGTATGTATGTATGCATATATGGTAGTTGGTTGGCTGGTAAATCGGTTTGTGTGTGAAAGATGATAATAGCTGAGCCTTCGAAGAATAGATATTCCCCAAATGAGAAGGAGACAAACATATTTTTCATGCATACTTGGTAAGTCCTATTTACTCTACCAACGAGATTGATGAACCATTTTTTTTTCAATTTAAATAAAGATGAAATATCTTAGAATTGACAACTTGGATACCTAATTCCAAAATTTTTAAATATTTCAAAAGGGTAACTTTCATCTAATACGACTTTAAACCGTGTTGCCCCTGTGCAGGAGAAACGTGCTAATGGCCTTAACGATAAACTTCCATCTGTCGCCTGAAGCTGTTAAATAGGTCATCTTCTATTAGGATCTGAGCTCATGGTGTCCTTCTGACTTGGTATTGCAGGAAGTAAATATCTCTCGAGTGTAAAAGGACAGAACCCTTTACACGTTAAATGAATTTTGGCGGTCAACAAGAGTTAAATGACTCTGATGTAGCTTTCTAACTTCACTCTGATCCCATTTGGGTACTATTTCCTCTTCTGAAAGTTACAGAAATATGGAATTTGCCACTCTGTTTACATACCATGAACGTGTCTGAATACGTTTGCAAATACAGTGTATTTGTTTCACTGGTTTTTGAAAGCCTGGCCATAAAGAAGTTAAACACTCAATATCACCCGAAATCCCATTGCATAAATGCATTTCACCTAAAGAGAACTTTACATGCCAGTTATGCTAACCACTACACCATCAATGGCTAACCGTTTCTTAGCTTGTGTGACCATATGGACGTTCCGGATTTTATTTATTTGTTTCGCAAGAGTCACAGTTGCAGTTTTCTATACAGAAATATTTTCTATACACTACTGATATTCTATCTATCCGGTAAAGTGAACAATTTTTTGAACAAAATATCATCTTGTATTGCATACAAAAATTCGCAATCGAATTTTACGTATTTTAATTTGAAACCATTTTACTAAGCCTGATAATCCCACGTGGATTTGTTACTGCTCGTCACAAAGATTTCAAAACAGCTGGTTTGCTAAAAAGTTGAGTGAAATTTAAAAATTTATAAGTTGGTAAGAGCAGTTTTCTATACATGTTACCTGTACACAAAATTCCAATTTATTGATGAACTATAGGAAAACATTAGTGGTATTTATAACAAATATGTTATTGATGTTTTGGATCAGTTGTTTAATTGTTATATTTATTATTAATGCATTTACTAATATAAGCGCATTAGGCAAATGAACCAAGGATACAGAAGTTTGCATGTGAACCCAATAGCAATAGTTCATCTGGGTTCAAGATGTGAGCACTAATTTTTTTCATTGGAAGAGTTAAAATATTGGGATACTTAATTTATTGACAAAAAATTTATAAATCATATATTTTTTCATAATTTTAATATAGTGAAAAAATGTTCAACTTTCTTAATATTTTTAGCATAATCCCTCAACAAACATTTAAATTGATAGACAATTGATTCTTTTCTAATATTTAAAAGGTAGATAATTTAAAATGTTTATCAAAGAACGCAAAAGTGTTGATGCATATTTTTTTTCTGCAACTAGAATTTGATATCTTACACCACTAAATGCATATTACAATACAGTTCCTTTACAATCATCATTGAACTGTCAGAGTAGAAACATTTAGCATCTACAAAACATACAAATGACTAATCTTATGTTAACAGAATATTTCAAGGTAAATTTAAAAATGCATGGTATTGTATCCGAAAGCCATCTTCAGATTTTGAATAAAAATGACTTTTATATATTGATCAGAAGGAAATTAGTGAAGAAAAATAAATAGTTGTTTGAATGATATGTTTACATAGAATTCAAGCCTTAAAAATGTATTGTTAAATGGCATTCGGACTATGTTTAAACATATTTGTAGAAATGACACTCCCTCTGTAAATAGCAAATAGATAACGTGTGGAAATTACAGCTAAGTAAGTGTCTCGCGAGCTGTCAGCGGCCACAGAGAAGGCAGTTTTGAAATACACAGTGTAGAGAAATCTGCATGAACAAGGTCAGTATGCACGAAGACCAATGGTTTGTATCCCCGTCATCGCCTTCAACAGAATAGCTCGTTTAACATGGTGCACACATCATATTTGTAGCCCAGAGCAGTGGGCAAATGTGCTCTTCACATCTGAATCCAGACTAATTTTAAATACCGATCCTTAACACGTGTTCATCTAGAGAGAACAAGTAACTCGTCACACCCGTTGTAACATCAGAGAAAGGGACAATTTTGGTGGCAGTAATGTGATGGCCTAGTCTCATGATGACTAGCTACACAGAGCTCACAACGTTTAAGAATGCACTCAGAATGCTCATCTAGGGAGAATATTCTTGTGTTCTTCCGAGGATTTTCAGGAATGCTCTTGACAGTGATTTTATCTTTATGGATGATAATGACCACTCCCACAAAGTGTATATAGTCACGATTAACCTGAAAACCAAGATATTCATAAAATGGAGTAACTATCCAGATTTCTGGACATGAATTCAACTGAACGTATGTGGATTCCCTGGAAGGTGAATTTCACGAAGCCAGAACCTTCAGTGAATTCAGATCTGCTGTTTCCCACAAGTAAAGATATGAACTCTCCACAAAACTTCATCAAGAGCTTCATCAACAATATGAGAAGTGTTGCTTGAGTTGTATGGCTGTCAGTGGTAAATTATCTGTCTGATTAACGTCTTGCTTACACTAATTCCTACACTTCCATTATTCGAACTCTTGCCCTCTCATATCATGCAATACTCAGGCATATTACCCCATTTCGATAATATTCCACTTGCTATTTATTCTCATGTCACAAAATCTTTCCATAAAATATTTAATTGCATTTATTTAAATACATTTTGAGTTATGTGCCCTTCTGAATACTTTATACCAATAAAATATAATCGCATCAAAGCAACTTTAAGAAACAGTGGGCTATCACTAATGAGGTAAGTAGAAAATCTAATAAATATTGTAATTATCTTAAATAAATTAGTTTTAATGATCAAGAATATAGTGAAACAGAAAATCTAGTACTTTTGGCAAATGCTTTTGGTATATATTTCACTTCCATAATAACTTGTCCAGAAATGAAAACAAACGATTGAAAATTTAGAAGAGTCATTGATATTTTAAGGTAAAGAGAAGTACAATTAATTCTTTACTGTATTTGGCGGTTAGATTTGAATACACGGTTAACAATTTAAGCACTAAAAATGTGTTAGGTACATGATGGTAATTTTATAAGCCGAGAGCTTTCGACTGCATTTGACAGTGATCATCAGGGTGACCGAACATTCCTTGGAGAAGAGGCTCATTAGGGAATGAGGTAAAAAAAGGCAAAACTGAATTATACTTATCACTTGAGCACACTTTCAATTCGTTGACTGAGACAATCAGTGGCGTAGCAAGATGACACTGGTGCAAGATTTCTTTACCCGGTTCCCTTCTCCTCGTTAAAGCTATATTTTGGGAAAAAATTTAAGTTTTCAATGAAACAGAAATACCTTTCTTTTATCGTTTTATTAATTTGTTTGTACATTGTACACATAGAAATCACCTCCCATTCCGTTAAATGCTTATAAATCAAAATAAAAAGTCGTGCACAAGACAGATGAACTATTGGTGCAGCTTAATTATTGGAGCCATGGTAGCTACGCACTGGAGACTGTTGGAATAATATCTGCTATATTTTCTAAATATATAATCTCCGAAAACAAGTTGCAACTCAACTGGAAATCTGCATTTACATTTTAGAAATAGTTTAACTATTTTGTGGAAAATCATTGCTTTAAGTCATTTTGTGCAATTATGAGTTTACAACTGTAATATGTCAGAAACACGTTGAAAGTGTAAAATGAATTGAGCTGAGAATTGAAATATTTGAGCAAGTCATTAACAATAATGAATTCCTGTTTTTGAAAACAATGTCAAACAAGGTTTCACAAAAATGTTTTGCAGATAATTTGATTTTCTGGAATGTTTAGAATGTAAAGAAACTCGTAGTTTTTAAAGAAAGAGAAATTAAACGTCTTCTGTCTTTAGACTTTTGTTTTTGGTGAAACTACTGGGAAAATATTCTTAAATTTATTCATAGTCATCTATTCGATAATACTGACAATTATAATTAAACAAATATTAACCGTCAATTGAAATTTATTGACCTTCCGACATTCATAGAAATGATAATTCGTCCATTGTCACGACCATCAATTATTTTATCTACATTTCTTTTAATGGAATTATATATAAAGCTTATTTACTTCCCAATGTCACTCTTATTATCAATACTATGTTGTACCAGGAGATATACTAGAGTAATTTTCAAACCACGAATATACTTTTAGTTATAAAAGACAGTCTTGTTTGAGAAATTGGAGCCAAGGATATTTGTCATGAAACAGAGATGACAGAAACCGCTGGAATAATAACTCATCACGGCTGACTATCATTAACAACGACAAAGGCAGTAATAAATGCGCGAAAAGACAGTTGAAGCTTCCAAAATGTGCGGTTGAATAATGCGACTGACTGAGCCGAGGAAGCTGTGGTAGAACACAACGATAATGATCTGTCATGCAGCATCAAATCTTTTACAGGGCGAAGGTCGTTGTACGCAGAACACAGTTAAAGAACAGAAATGATTAAAATGCGAAACTTAAACGATGCTATTTGGCTTCAGTGAGTTGCCAGATTACAAAAGGCTATTCAGTTTGTGGATGTTTGTAGCTGTATTGGGTGCATTATGCTAGAGTGGTTACGATGGCGGAGAAACCCATAAAGTGAACGACAGATTACGAACAAAACGTAATGCTTCCTCGTTGTCGTACGCATTGAACACTGATATTTAAATTTATTGCTCTAGCACAAAGTAGTGCGCAATAGCTGTAGAATTCTCCTGATTATAGAGGACGAGTTTGTTTTCATTAGCGACACTATCACATGGTTTTACTGACAAACATAATTTCATTATTATGCCCATATCAAATCCGTGCCAATGACAATGCTGAAATATATACATACAAGATAAGAGTGGAATGCTTCTGAATACTTTATATAAGAAACATATATACGTCCTTCTTATTTTAGTTCCTCCTGGTTTTTTCACTGAATTTATGCAAAATAAAATGGAAATGGTGGAAGGATTTTTTATTGGTCTCAAACTGGATCTGGGGGGGGCAAGGTGGCTATGCTCCTACCCATTTTGAAAATACTAGTAAAGGTAATGGTGCCAAAAAATACTAAATTTATGCATATTTCACTAATTTTTAAAGAATGTTTTCTAAAGCCTTCTAAAACGAAGTGGAAATATTACACTGCAATGAAAAATACAGTCTCTTGGCTCCTTTTTACCTTTTTTGGCTCGATTGCGTTGCTTGCCCATCCACCACATTACTTTCTTCTCGATCACGACCTAGTCTCGAAAGTTAAGAGTTGAGAGGAGTCCCTAATATAAAAGGTAAATTCGATGAATGTAAGAGAGGTATGTTATCAACCGTTAGGATTTTTATCGTGATATAAATGCTGGACAACGAATGACAACACTCTCTATCAGATGTGTCACTGTCGTTTGCCATGATCATTCCCTGCTTTTCAACGTTATGCTCAAAAACAATTTAGTTGTTTGTAATTTCGAGTTTTCAAATATTCAAACAGGTTTTACATCTTTCGCAAATTCGTAATTTGCGACAAATGCACATTCAATGGATCATGTCATCCGCCAAAAATTATAATTATTACAAATAGGTATTCTCATAAACAGAATTAGCCATTGAGGACTCATAATGTTTATTTTTTACCATTATTACATTCTTTGCTTTTATGCAGATATAATTTAAACTGCTCTTTCGTTTAATATATTCAGTTAGAATTCCAATCATCTAACCATTACGGATGGCGTTCGAAAAGTTCTTGACACGCGTTTGTAGATTTGCACTCATTCCTCTGAAGTTACGAGCTACTACTTGTTTGAAAGCTTATCTAAACTTGTCAGTACGTGTTAAAAACAAAGACTGTATCATCATTTCTCTCTTCGCTGGCAGCGCGTAAAGTTCGATTTGGGAAATCAGTGCGTTGTTGCTATGGAGCCTATTAAAGATAAGGATAGATTTTGCATTTTCACAAGAATGCAGCTTGGGGACGACACAAAAAACATTCATGCGGATTTATCACAAGTATTATGGGAATAGTGGCTGTTCTTATAGTATTTTTATGGTATGGATGCTCAAATTCTGAGGACGCCTGGACTTCGAAGACCTCCCTCGGCCACGAAGATCTAAGGAGGCCGTGAATGAGAGAAACATCGCTGCTATTCGTGAACTCATTAAGGAAAACCTAAACATAATTTTTCAGGTAATACGTTTAAATATCAGTGTACCGCATGGCAGTGTGGAAACAATTATTCGTCAACATTTAAAGTTATGAAAGATCTATGCGAAATGGGTAGTCCACAAACTGATAGTACAGCAAAAAAGTGCTAGAATCGACTCGCGCAAGGAGATTTTGGTAATGTTTGAACCTAGTGGCCCAAAACGGTTACAGGCATTGCGACAGGTGATGAGGCGTGGGTTTATTATTATACCACTCCAGAAAAACTATATTTGGGTTGGGGAAGATGAACTGCATCACCAAATCCTCTGAGAAGACTTTTGCTCAAGGAAGAGGATACATTTTTTTTTCTATTCCCAAGGAGTGGTAGCCACAGACACCTTACCTGAAAAATGACTATAATGGCTCATAATAAACTAACATTGTTTTGCTCAAAAAAGGGTATGGAGATGAAGGAGCAGTGTTCAACAACAGGCGTGTAAAGGATTCTCCTTCTTCATGACAATGCCAATGTTCACAAAACACGAGAAGTTACGGCCATTCTGGAGCAGAAGAAAATCAAACTACTATTCCATCCTACATATTCACCGGATCTTGCATGTGATTTTTGGCTTTGTTTCCAAAAATTACAAAGAACTTGCTGGGAAACCATTTTCAAGGATGAAAGACTTTGTAAAATGTATTCATTCAGGGTTGCGGAGTATTCCCTCAGAGGAGGACCACCGAGCGTTCCAGAATTGGCGTAGAGGGTCTGCAACTTTGCATAGATGATGGAAGATAGTATTTTGAAGGAGAGTAAAAGTTCAATTCAGGTAAGTGAAATGAGTTTTGTTATGCAGGTACATGTCAAAAACCTTTTGAACGCTCTTCATACATTTTCAATCCTTTAGTTATCTTCATTTAGCTGTGTCCCCCGCGACTAAACAGCTGATAATGCGGTCCATTAAATCGTAAAGTTTACGTGTTTACGGCATAAGCTTTCAACATGATTATGTGATTTTCAGCGAGTTTTATCGTGACTACAGAGCACTAACGATTAAAGTATACTACAGAGCACTAATGACAAAATTATTAGTGACACAAGCAAATATACTAATTAAAAACTTTTCTGGCTATTTTATGTGCTGCCCAAAGCAATTCATCTTCACTCAATGTGGCCCAGGGAAGTCCAAAAGTTGAACACCCATGATTTAGATTATTTCCATAAAGATTAAATTTTCAGCTCATAATATTCTGGACCGGTGGTTGGTAACCTTTCTTTCATTTCGATAATAAATCTGAGAAAAATCCTATATTTGAGATGTAATAAAACTTCAGCGGAAATGATGCCAAACCATAAGAAATTGTACAAAATGATAAGATTCAGTTTTCTCGAGATTCCTGTGCGATTGTTTGAATTTATCTACCGAAATGTCAAACTTATTAACTCGATTAATTCCATATTTAGAATTAATATTCTGAAAAACTGAAAATAGTGTTATAAAAATTCTGTTATACAGGGTGTCCCTGAATTCATGTCCCAAACGTGAGGGGATAGTAGTACACACCGAACTCACCAATATTCGTCATAGAATATGTGACCGCAAACGCAGTGAGGAGTCGGAAATGAAGGACAGACACAGAGGTTTCCGTAGTGACATTTATTGGATATCGTTACAACAAATGCTCAATCATCCGCCCACCAACGTTGATACAGGCGGTACAACGGCGGAGTAGTGATCGGCGTACCTGCTCGTAAACACCGGGCTTGTCACGCACATCGGCGGCTGCGACGGACAGTCGGACCAATTTTACAGTTAAGACCTCGTCTGCGCCCCCTACCGGAACCGGGCTGCGTTTGTGGCCGCATATTCTATGACGAATATTGGTGGGTTCGGTGTGTACTACCATCCCCTCACGTTTGGGCCATGAATTCAGGGACACCGTGTATATATATTGTAATGGAACGCATCTCAATTTGCATTCCTGTAAAAATCATTATTTGTTAACTGGATAGTTTAAAACATAGCATCCCATTATCTTATTATTTCTAGCGTGTCTTTAGTACCTTCTTTTTGGTAGTTAATTTCAGCGTAATTTCAGTAAGATACTAGAGTATATGCCACATTCAAAAATCAAAAGGGAAATACTTTTTTATATACATCGCATCACATCTCAATCTTTTCACGCGCAAAATTATAGAATTTGCCGAGAGCATTTGAGTGCGAACTTTTAGAATTAAGGTCTTCAACAGGCGACTCAAATTCTTTCCTTTTAAGCTCCAAATTATCTTATTTGTTTGAAATTTTCTCGTCAACTGCGAGCAATAACATACCGAGTGACATTATTTCAGGAAATTAAACTTGGTCGTTTTCTAGCTTATCTTTACTAATTACGTCGTCATTACAGCTAATTTCCGACTGTTGTGCTAAAGTTGGTAAAACTTTTCAAGTCTGATCGCGAATCCTCCCTATAAACGCTTACTGTCTTATACCTTGTAGAGTCGCTCAAAAAATATCCGAACACTATGTTTGATTACAGAATTTAGAAAAAAATATCTGGCATTAGAATTAGTGATCTGGCAACCTTCGTGTACACGAAGTATTTAAGTACAACAATTCTTTTGCTAAATTTGCCTATTCTAGTTGTAATCCTCAATTTGCAATGATAATTCTTTATTGAAAAATATCATACGTAATCTTAATATATATGTAGAGCTTAGTTTAAGTACTTTTTGTATTGTTCGCTGGTTTTTACAAACATACTAATCAATTCTTATATTTTATATGGGAATGATGTAACATATTCTAACTGCTCCAATTAATTTAATAATTGAAATTATATTTTAATGACTTTTGATTAATCTTATTATTATTTCAGGGAGCATAAATTTATATCTATTACTTTCCATCTTTTACGACATAGTTACTTCTTCAATTTCGGTTTCAAAAGAATTAACACAAAATAATTATACTTGAAAAAAAAAACTTAAAAATCATCTATCTAATAAAGAATTAATTATAGCATATATGAAATTGGCCATTGCATGTAGTGGAAGAGGAAAAAGCAATTTTATATCCATCTTAGATGTATTTACCGCTTCCATGTATTGTAAACTATTCAATTCATACAGACTCTTGGGGAATTATTCATGAAAAACAGTATCATATAGTCCATATATGAAATCTTAACTGTTGATAATTATTACTGTGATTCAATCTGTATAGACTAGGAGTTCTCAACGTGGAGTACCCTGTAAAAAGTTTTTGGGATACGCCGTAAGAGCTTAAAAGTCGCTAGATGTAAGTTAAATGCAAAATTTAATGTGTAAAATCATATATATAAATGTTTTATTTTATTCCCATCGTTATACTATAACTATAGTTTTATCCATCTATACAAGGGGTACGCCAGTTACATACACATTTCCTGGAGATACGTGAAGCATAAAAGGTTGAGAACCACTGGTATAGACGATCAATAAGTATTACGTTTATTAAACAAATTCTACGAGGATTTTTATTTGTCTGAAATAAATACGTTTGCTATCCCTAACAACATTTTAACATTGCACAACATTATTCTAATTAAACCTAAACATCTGGAACATTAATTCATCTCGGTGTCACGATTGGATGATTTCTACGACCCACCTCGAAAGAGGCATTGTTCTACCACTCTTCTGTCGGCACCTGATGTCATGCTATCTTTAATCATTCTAGACCGGTGCTTTGCATAACTAAGTGGTGAAAATTTTTCTGTGTAATCTTATATGATAAATAACTACACAACATCATGTGTAATCCTAAAACTAAATAAAAAAATTACATTCAACAGTCCATAACTAGGTTTCGCAATCAAATTTGCAGAGTCAAGAACTGACGCCATCTATATTCTTTCATTACATCACTTCTTCTGACAACGAACAGCAACAACCGTGCTAGTGTACTAAAATATTAATTAGAAAGACAAAGAGGAAAATCAGACAAGAGGAGCACAAAACAAGAAAGGATGTAATAAGGTGGAAAGAGTAGATATTCACGGCTCCATTGCAATGGTCATCAGTTTGCTCCCTGGATGTTGTTATGCTATCTCCATTTGAGGCTGTTAAAAAGATCTTGTGCTTCGTATGATTTAAGAGTATGCTTAAAAGAAGAGAGTTAATATTTTCACTTTGTCGCCTGTTCGTATTGATGAAATAATACGAATCACATTTTCTAAATCTGCAAATAACGTAATTAACATCACGCTTTAATCGGTCAAATAGTTGGAAAATGACAAAATTTTAGCGAAAATTTCAAACGATATGTTTATGGAAGAAATTTTAAATTTTGATAGCAGAGTGTGATGGCCAATAGATTCCCTTTGGCAACAATGATCCGTCCCCTCACCAATGAATGGGGTGTGCAACATTTTGGTTTTAATAGATAAATAAAAAAAATGCGTTTCATATGTGAAATTTAAATTCTACCATTTGCAGTTTCCGAATCACTCATTAATTCGAATTTCCACTGTTACAGGGTGCTAAAAGTGGAAAAAAAACTTCGTTCTCTTTGATCGCGAATATCCTATTTCCGGCAGAGGTGATACGTTTGAGTTTAATAATGATATTGAGACTAATGAAAAACGAATGTATGAGTTGCAGTTCAATGTCCTAAAGTGAAAATTGTCCAAATCTAAAACTAAATAATGGTTAATAATAAAAAAAGTACTCATATTATTCATGGCACTTTTACGTCAGAATTCCTTTGTAATTGATGTTAGTTACATTTTCTGTTCCACTTTAAATTTAATATTGTCAAAAAACCAGGGATCTAGGCAGCTCACACAAAGCGCTGAAAGCCATTAGGGGCAATGGACATGCTATGTCAGTGCTTAGCCACATTCAAAGCCCCGTAACTTTGTTAAAAAGCTTTCTTTAGGAAAATGTGTATTACTGGAAATACGTTAAAGATCTCAATGCAATTAATCTAAGTTTTTAATTTTAATAACTTTCTTTCAATGTTCAAAGAATTTTAAAAGCCATTTGGGGCAATGGACATGCTATGTCAGTGCTAAACCACATTCAAAGCCCCGTAACTTTGTTTAAAAGCTTTCTTTAGGAAAATATGTATTACTGGAAATATGTTAAAGATCTCAATCCAATTAATCTAAGTTTTTATTTTTAATAATTTTCAATGCTCAAAGAATTTTAAAAGCCATTAGGGGCAATGGATATGCTATGTCAGTGCAAAGCCACATTCAAAGCCCCGTAACTTTGTTAAAAAGCTTTCTTTAGGAAAATATGATTACTGGAAATATGTTAACGATCTCAATCCAATGAATATAAGTTTTTATTTTTAATAACTTTCCTTCAATGCTCAAATAATTTTAAAAGCAGGAGCATTAACCAATGGCATCATACTCCATGAAAATCCAAAATTTTCAGTTTATTTACTAAACGGTTATATTTAATAATGGTCATCTAAATATTAATCAACGTTTTACCTAAATCCTTATGACTTTTGTCATTGCTTAACGTTCCAGTTGTCGTAACTGTTTAAATATTTTTGAATATCGTTAAAATGGAAATTTATTATTAATGAATATATGTTTTTCGAATTATGTTTTCAAAAGTATTTTGCAGTAATATATTTAAAATTAATGATCTCTGCACTAATAGCATCTAAGTACATTTAGTTTATACAACAAAAAACAATCACATTAAATCACTGTCTTCGAGATTTATGGATCTTTAACGAAAAAGCTGAATGCTTCAGAATTGATGCTCTGCTGTAAAATTTAACGCATAAACAAGAAAGTTCGTGGTTTTTTTTTTTTGAGTTATGCACCCGGTTCCTAAAAAAGCTAGAGGACCCAACTGTACATGAACTTTCTCTTCATACAGGGTCAGTTATATGCTATGTGTGAAGCTACTGAGGTTAACCGAAACTGGTGTGATGGTTTGAATTTCTTGAAATCCCAATAGACTTAACATTAACGGTTGAAAGCTATTCAAAATAATTGTTTCCACCAATAAATTTAAAGGAGGAATGCACCAATTACTTTTTTTCTGATTTAGCTGATAAAGCCACTATTAAGTTTGTTGGGTAAAGAGAACGAGGGTTTCATAGGAAATTGAAGTCATTATCATTAAGCACGAGCGGAACACGAATTCTTTATTGAAATGCCAGCTTCAAAAACTAAGAATTCATATTGCACGTTAAAGTAATTAACATAATTTAAAAAAGTTAATAAACGTATGTCTCATAAAATATATTAATTAATAAATGTTTAAATAGTGTTAAGTAATAATGTTTTTCATTTTTCAATATATATTAAATTCGTAGTATGTACACATTTTTGTGCAATCTAGGCCATATTTAATTTTTTTTTGCTATAAAGTCACAATATTAATGGCAAACTGCATCCGAGCATCTCAGGTGCTTACGAAAGGATTTGAAAAGTTCGATTACTTTTCAGAATAGATATTTCTGATGTGGGATCAGTCATGCAGTATTTCCAAATACATACGTCCATTTCTTTCCTCCCTGAAAGAGGCAGATAAAAATTACCTGTTGGGTGGATCGTTCGTAATGTGTTTTGTACCAAATTAAGGCTTCCGACGTTGCAGATGAAATTTACTCTTTAAAGAGTTTCAGACAAATCCTAAAAGAGGGAAAAACAAATTTACCGGTGGGGGTATGAGCTTTTCGCCAGATGAGAGCTTGTAACATAGGGAATGCCATATACGGTACAATTTAGAGAGTTTCAGACCCGAGGAAACCTGGGTAAATCAACCAGTAAATAAATACTTTTAAGTGCTTTGTGCCGTGCTTGATTTTTAGTAAATATGCAGACTTTCTTAGCATTAGAGATTCAATAGCTCTTGCTAATCTGTAGACAAGATACGAAATATTATTCAAAGTCTGCATTGGATGAACCTAGTTCTCTTTTTTTTGTATAGAGAGATGCTACATATGGTCAGGACTACAGTATTTTAATTTGTAAACCATATTTCTAGTTAATTAAATATAATCAACATAAAATGTTTTAATATAAAACAATTTTGAAAATAATGCCCTGTCCATGGTCTAGTGATTAGAGCGCTTGTCTACTGATGAAAGGAAATCAGGTTCGATCCCCGGATAAGGCATGGATATTTGTGTTGTCTTTTCGATGAGGTTTCGCGATCTTCACAGGCCATCTACTGTGGTGTATAAACAGACAGGCTCCTATTAGACCTTTGTGGCAAGCAGCTGCTTGAATGGATATTTCTTATACGTTTACTTAGTTTTATGTGATAATAACATCATTTATATTATGCCACTATTTTTTCGCAAGACGGCCACTAAACAGCAGATATCTATTAATATGGACTAATTAGGAATAACATTAAAAAAAATGAAGAATGCGATAAGCTCTTCGGCAAATCGAAAATCGACATCACGCTGATAAATGATTTCAGCATAACTGACTGCAGTATAAATTTACTGTGTTAACCTGATCTTTAATTAAGACATATACATTAAATATATTTAAAACTAGAAACTCGATCACTTCTGATGAATATGGAAATTTAGAGAAAAGGTTTTGTAAATTGTTAAATTTATCATCTTCATACGGTGGAGACAATAAGTGGAAATTTAGATAATGCTAAAAGGTAATATTTTATTAATACTTATTTACCTCAGAAAGAGTTTTTCATTTATCTTTTGAAACAAAAATATTGCATAATTCTCACCCACCATGGGATAAGGAAGCATGTTTTGCTGCAAATTCCTTAATCAGCACATGACAACAACCTAAATTACAAATCGCTATCATAAATAGAATACATGCAAAATTCACTTAAAGTTTACCGTTTTATATTTAGTTACTTTAATAGTGGAAATTCAAACACTTAGGAGATTTAGAAAATGCTAAACGTATCATCGTATTTTTACACTGATTCTAAAAATTAAACGATAATCGACAAAAACGTACATAACTGCCGATATATGTAAAAGAATGCACTAAAAATGGGCGAACACGGAAAATATGCTACAGGGAAAACTATCCTTCATTTACAGTTGCCGCACGCAAGTCGTAATATGCAAATTAGGAATGCGTTAAAAAGACGCGCGAGTGTACTCGCAGCTTTTAGCTGTTCCAGGCAATTCTTGCTTTCCCTTCAGTAGCACGTCGAGCTGATTATGTCCAGAAGACGTCGTATAGATCAGTGGTTCTCAAACTTTTATGTTTCACGTACCCCCTGGAAATATGTAACTGGCGTACCCCTTGTATAGATTGTTATACTGTAACTATAGTTTTATCTATGGGAAAAAAATAAAACATATATATATACATTAAATTTTGCATTCATAAATTACGTATATCGATAAACAGAAAAAATGACATTTTTGCACAGCAGCGTTGCCAACTTAGCGACTTTGATACTATATCTAGCGATTTTTGAGCTCTCTCGGCGTACCCCAAAATATTTTACCGCGTACCCCACGTTGAGAACCCCTGATGTAGATTATTTTCAGAGGTGGAGAGCGATTGGAAAGATGGAAACCAGTTCCAAACGGAAGTTTCCAGAGCATTGAATGTTCTACAAAATATCCTGTCAAGACTCTGGAGACAGTTTCAACAGACAGGAGATGTTCGTCGTCGACCAGGACAAGGCCATCCCAGAGCCACAATTGCTGCAGACGGTAGCTAATGAGTCTTACTACCATAAGGAACAGAGGAATGACCACTACACCTGTCTTTGGAGCTTGCAGCAGCTATAGGAACAAAGGTTTCAAGGTATACTGTTTACAAGAGACATCGTGAGCAATGACATTATGGTGGGGCCTATTATTTGTGTCCCTCTAACACTCGCCGGGCGAGCTCGTTTAACATGGAGTCGCGAACATCACACTTAAGAGTCCACACCAGTGGACACATGTTATGTTCACAGATGAATCGCGATTCAGCTGTATCGCGAGTACTGATTCGCGACGTATTTGCATATGGAGAGAACTAGAGATTGCAGAAGTACTACTCCGGTGGCCGTGGCGTGATGGTTGGGGTAGGATCATGATGAACGGGCGCACAGACCTGCACATCTTTCGAGTGATTACTGAATCTATATGTTAGGCGATTCTGGGGAGCCGTCAGTCTAGATTTTATTCTTATGACGATAACGCCTTCCCTCATCGAGCTCATGTGGTCAACGATTTTCTCTAAGAGGAAGATATTCGCCGAATGGAATGGTCATCCACATCTCCTGACCTTATTCCCATTGAACATGTATCGGATGCTCTAAAGCAGGGATGGGCAACATTTTTAAGTGTGTGTGCCAAAATCGCCAAATCTTTGATGCAAAATTTTCTCACTTGCCAACCGAAATTTTGGGAACATATTATTATTTGGTGTCTTTCAGGTATTGGGAGAATCTTTTCAAATAATCAAAAATCACACTAGAACTTTAAAATCAAAGAATATTGTAAGAGTGATTATTGCAAGTCATGTAAGATTGAATGAATGTAAAAATTAGTGACGGAATTTTTACTTAAAAGTCCTTCGACCCTGTTGATAGTTTGGATATTTTTTATTAGCCTTTAAATGTAATTCTAGCTGCCATATACAGCCACACAATTTAAAGACGTAATTTTTAACATCAGCAAAATAATAAACATTAATTCTGAATTTATTTTGTTTTTGATTTTTATAAAGATCAATCAGACATAAGTTTTTCAAGTTTTTTCAATATATTACAGTGCCCAATCTCATAATCGTTTTATTTCACTAAATCTTTACCATTTTTTAGCAGAAAACATCAAATCAAAATTAGAGAAAGAAATATTATAGGCGTTTTATTTATTTAGCATCAATGAGATTTCTGCTGCTGCATCACTGATGACAGATAATTTATATCAGGTTTATATTTTGCAACCTTTAGAGATATGCATGCGCTACTGGTTTAATATGTTGTAAGGCTACTCCTATTACGAGACTTAGCAAAGTTCATCACTGAGAACAATGGTTCACAAGAATATGTAGATGCAAAAGTGGATGCAAAGAATATGTAGATGCAAAGCTAGCGGCAAGTGAGTTGGAACTAATCCTACCTGAAATAAATTTCATCAAAGTATCGGACTGTTTTTTTTGTCTTTCTCAGTTCACGAGAAATTAATTCTCTTTGTTCTTCCTCACTTTTATTGCCTAAGTTCTTACGAACAGTTTCAAAATGTCTCTTTACAGAAGAAGTCCTACAAACAACTGATTCTGAAAATAATATGCATAATGTTTTATTATAGTTCTTAATCATACCAAATTTTTCAGTCCAGTATTCTTTAAATTCTCTAATATCCTTTTAATTTGAATGTCTATTGTTTCTTTGCTGGTGGTTGAAAGACAAAAGTTGTACAACCACAAGGTACATACAAAAAAATAATTGCTTTCTTCATACAGCTTCCAACTGTAATGAAAATCGGATCATGGGATGTAAAAATGTGGACAGAGAAGTATGGACACTAACAAAAATTATAATTTGGACTCAGAAAATCTCATCATAATCATTCTCTGCATATACCTACCAAGTTTAAGCAAACCAAAAATTACTACAATTAAAAGCCTACCTACACACATGCAAATGAAAGAGAATGGTACCCATTCCATCTAATCACGTGCAGATAACACTTCATAATCCTGATTGTTGATAATAAATTTCACATAGCTTTAAAAATAACTTATGTTTATGGCGATGTAAATAAAATTTGCATTTATATCAAATTAATTAAACTTATTAATTGACAATAAATACTTCCAATCTATATTTTAATGACTTACGATTTGATTAAATGCAAATTCACATATATAAATACTTTAGAAAACCGATAAATTATTTATGAAACGCGAAAAAATATATAAAATGATGGTAAAGGAGTCCCGTCATGTTCGGATGCCTGCGAATGATGCAACAACTGAACGGGACCAAACTGTACAGTCGCTCAAAAAAGTATCCGAACGCTGTGGTTGATTACAGAATTCAGAAAAAATATCTGGCAAATATTTTTTTCGAAATTAGTAATCTGGCAACCTTCTTGTTCGTTACACGAAGGTTGCCAGATCATTAATTTCTAAAACAATAGTTGCCAGATATTTTTTTCTGAATTCTGTAATCAACCATAGCGTTCGGATACTCTTTTGAGCGACTGTACGTCAGTATATCGCGGAGAGAGATTGCTTGGAAATAGGATATTAGTTTCATTTTCTTATTACTTATTATTACTAAAATAGTTAATAGTGTTTGTTTCTTTATTGCATTTTTATTTGGTATCGCTCTACTTAATAAAATTATATTCTATTAAGTTAAAATATTGAACTCAGCGAAGATGATGAATATTTATTTATTTATTTTTTTAAAGTGACCCTGGGTTGTGTGCCGGAAAAAAAGTTGCTGGCGTGCCAAGGGTTCCCCACCGCTGGTCTAGGGAGACGCATTGGAGCTCGCCAGTCCTCTCCCAGAACAATCCACGAACTCAGAACAGCACTTGTCGAGCAGTGGTCATTAATCCCTCAAGACCTCTTCAATACCCTCATGAACAGGATGTGGAGTCGTTCTTTGAACTGCATGTTTGTCAGGGATGATCATACTCCATATTAACATACCGCATGTAGTATGTAATAGACTTGAAGTATTGTTCCATGGACTGCTCCTTCATGTCAATTGCACGATTATGATCTTAAATTATGCACGTTTTACGATTATGAATTTCTTCTGCTTGATTTGCATTTGTAATGTAATAATAAACCTCTTTACCAAATTTCGTTGCATTCCCGTAAAAATACTTCGAGTTATGTACGAATTTATACATTATCTTTTAATTTTGAGCTCCAGTGTAATTCATATCTAATGCACAAAAATATTATCACTTAACGCAAAGAAATTTGCTGAATATCTACACACGGAAAGACAGACACATGACAAAATAAAGCTTCTCTTGATACTTTTCTTTTTAAAACTAACCAAAAAGAACATTTAACTCAGAGGCATCAACTTTTGGAAATAATATCACATAGATTAGTAGGCCGCTTTTCAGGAACAGTGCAGCAAGTCTGAGTTTGCTTTCTGAGATTCATGCTCAAAGCTATTAAACAACCCTGTGGTTTAAATGATGAGTATCAAGACCCTGTAAAGTTTATCACTCCACACCAGACTGAAAAAATAATATTTAGATTCATAGAAAACAATATCAATAGCAAAATGGTATCTGGTAGCTTTCTCATTCAGTTCCATTTAGAAAAAGAGAGTTATCAGCTTTGAAAGATACTAATGGCCTTCATCACTAGAAAGAGGTTAGGCTTCACTGTACTACACTTAGCTGGTTCTGTGTATCATCGCACATTAATGGCACACCTTTTTTCTACCGCTGTACCACTTGCAGACCAAAAATAGCCATGATGGACATAACATAATATATACTACATGGCAGAATTATTATGGACATCTACCTAATACTTCGGTACAAGTATCATGGTACAGTTCCCCCATTTTCATTTCTCTGCGCATTTTCGATTCTCTCAGCATAGTTCTCATTGAAATGGTTTTGAACGACTACTAGCGGTCATCTATCTCAGCTGATGAATTGCAGCATCTCTATTTTGCCGTGCAGTTCGTGCCAACAAATGCCTGGTCTCTGTCTGTCAGAACCTTTTTTCCAGTATTTGCCACCATTCTCAGAAGGGTTATGAGACTGTTGCCACTTTCCGTATATTTCGTATTATTGTGCCCCGTGAATTTTCGATCAGTTCCATCAACTCCGTTACAGATGCTCTTGTTTATCGCGTTCCAACGATGAGGCCCTTTCGAAGTCAGTCAGATAGCCTTTTTCCTCATGTCGCACTTGGCTTTGCTTCCCACCATGCCTTTGCGTCTTTTATAAGACTTCGTACTGACTTAGAAAACTTGCATTAGTAAGGAAATGTTCATATATTGTTCTGTTTAGAGAGGGAAATGGTGTTTTAAAATCATTTGTATAGCATGATGTAGTTTTCATTTAGTTTTAGCACGTTTCCAATTATTTATATAAAATAATAATTTATTTTTTGCTAGCAACATGTTTCTTAACTGTAAAAAGATACCGATGAACATGAGACATATGAAATAGTTAGCTAAAGTTTTTCTTTTCATCTAACTATTTCAGGATATACAGATAATTTTAATAATGCACTAGTGTAGCAGTAACTTTTATTGCTCTGTTTTCATATTTAACTAACACGCAAGGAAATATTTTGAAAGAAGTAAGCAAGTAAACAGTAAAACGAAATCCTTTCAAAGGCCTACATAAAAGACGCCATATTCTGTATTCATAATTTATGACTGATGCAACTTCACTGAACCTCATCTTTCAAGAAGGGAATAAAAGAACCTTCTTCTTCTCTTTATATATACTCTTACATATACAACATACATCAAATACAGGTTGCTAGCTGTTCATCCCTTCATCATATAACTACGTACATGGCTTGAAACTCTACTGCTAACTTTTTGTCTTGTTCAGTCCGTTTCGATAAAACTTTATGAATTTATGAAGGAGATATGGTGAAAAATCAGCGGCGAATTCTCTATGTATGCAAGGTATGCTCTGCTATCGAGGAACTAGTGAAAAATGTTGCATTTTGTCTCGGTGAAGTCAAACTTCAGCTACTAATGGAATATGTATTTTGGCATATTCTTATCTCTCTACAAGTCCACTGAAGGTTCTGCAAAGCATATTTTTGATCTAAATTCAGAAAATAGTAAACATGTTTTTCTTTTTTGTTCAGAAAAGAAGAAACTGGCTGTTAAGTTTACTTAGACATGATGCAAGCGTGAAACTTTTCCATACGGCAGCTTCCAGAATTGATAAAACGAGAATTTGCCCAATACATCAATTTGCCTGATAAATCATTTTTCTCATATTTATGAAATATATGACATTTACCTTTTCAATTTTCATTTGCATTTAGTCATTTTTATGATGCCTTCGTAGAACGTAATTGAAAATACTAAGAATATTGAATACTGACTGAACAATTTGTCACTTCCTTTACAGAATTAATATTAATAATTATTAACAGTAGAATAAATATTAGTAATTATTAATACTATAATAAATATTAATAATTCTTAATACTATATTATGCTTTTTCTTAAATGGGTTATTTATCATGAGAATATTTTCATACATTGAATGTTCTACTTTAATATTTTTAGTTGCACTTAGAAGAGTTAAAAGCCTTTTTTGCTAAGGGAAATAGAGATGAAAGCTTCCAAAATATTAATTCGATTTAATTTGACTGTCTTCTATAGTAAGCTTTAAAGCACAGGTTCTCAATAAAGACTTTCAATATCCTGAGTTTCAGAGACAGCAAATTCTGCGCACATTTGAATAATAAATAAATAAATTTTTAACCTTATGACAGGTGATAACTACAGTTCAAAGTAGTCTTGGTAGCCATGATTCTTAGGAAATATCTGTATATTGCTACAAATGTTGCCATTTAATGAAAAATGAATTTACTCGCAAAGTAGAATTATGCCTATAACAAAAGGTCATGTAATGCGCAAAAATAGCACAAGTGGAATCAGTTTATCTTATGTTTCAAAAAATAAAACAGTTGAAATAAATTGGAATGTCTATATTAGAAATCAACTATATCAGGGAAGTGTGACCTAATGGATCCGAAGTAGTTTTTCCCGTCTCGCAAAATATAGATGAATATTGTGTATGTCATTTAAAACGCAACACAAAAAACAGACCCATGTTATGATACAGAAATGAAATCAAAAAACCAGAAGACACCTCCCTCCTCCTGTTTAATGGACTATTTCCGCTTTCCTCGTTACACCCGAGTCAAGGTCACCATCCTAATTACCAGGCTGATCCTATAACTGCTCACTTCTTTCACCTGCTCACATTACCCGAATCTGTGTATATTTCTCAATGAAAAGATCTATTTCAATAAACCACGTAGCCTGGAGGAATTGAAATAAAACATTAAACAGTCCGTTGCTAGTACTGACAAAGAAAATCTATAACAAGTCGCATAAAACAGATTAAAAGGTGAATACTTGTCTTGGAGAAGGTGGGGGATATTTTGAGCATCTGCTGTAAACTGTTATGCATCATCGTTCCTAACAAATACAACTAACAAGTAACTGGTTTCACTTGTTATGGTGATTTTTAGTGGATTCTTCAAGTGGTGTTGGACCTCTGAACTTTTTTCAATTAATTATTTCATTAAACTACTCTTTACCCATGATTCTAAGTGAATGTACAGATCCGCTGGTTATTCGATGTGCTTCCGACGTGATGTATCTTCAGTGTAAGAAATGTCCTGTGCCTTATGTAGAGGAAGACGCACCACAAATTTACATCTTTTATATTTCCATACATATACACTGGTTTCCATAAATTAAGGAAAATCCCTATGTTAAGTCAATGGGAAGCTAACTCAAAGCTCTATAACTTTTAAAATAAGTTTTTTTTTTGGTTTGAAAATGTGATTGCAGATAAAGATCTCAATCATAGAAATACATATTTCGATTTTCAATAATATTCGTTAAGTATTTAAAGCGTTATGTAAGTTTGAATATTTAGCGATAACAATGCCCGCCACAAAAGTTGACTTCAAAAGTTAATTAAAACCTAGTAATACGTATTATATCAAAGTGTTTAATAAAATAAATTTGTATTTAGAACTTTGTGTAAAGAATTCTTTCACTATTCAGTTTTGTATAAGTTTCTTAAGACTGGCATTGTTATCGCTAAATATTCAAATTTCCATAACTCATTAAATACTGAACGAATATTGTTGAAAATCGAAATATTGATTTATTTGATTGAGATCTTCGTCTTCAATCAGAATTTTCAAAACAAAAACAACTTATTTTAGAAGTTATAGAGCTTTGAAGCTAGTTACCCATTGATTTAACATAGGAATTTTCCTTAATTTATGGAAACCAGTGTATATATACGCTATGGGAATGCGCTTGATTATCGGGGCCTTAGTTGTGCTTAATACTTCGTTAAATGAAATGGCTTAATTTATATGCTCGGAGACTTTCTCGCATCAACTTAACATAGCTTACTTAAATGCTGCTTTACTTTTACAGGCATTCACTTATTGTGATAGAAAGTTGCCCTTTTCCGTACAGAAATCACTTTACAGACAGCAAAACTTGGTGACAGGATATACTAATCCCAATATCCTCTGGTTCTTCATAAAACCGAAGCCTGCTCTCAGGGCCTGATTAAGGCCAACTGATGCCCTAAGCACAGCCCCGCAATGGTGGCCCCTTGGCCCTTCCATTGCTTAACTGACAAGACATTAAGACTCAATAAATGCTGAAGGCACTTATTGAGGAATAAGCCTTCAAACTTTTAAACTTTAGTCACTTACCATACCAAAGAAAACGATTTTTTTAACAATTCAGATTAAAGTCGAACATATCAGATAAGGACGATTACAAAAAATTCTACTAAAGTCGAATCACTTTCACTGCCCCAGTGTGGCAGTGAAAGAGTTGAGAGTTAAAGGCATGATAGCTAGGAGAAAAAACTATGTGGTGCCCCGCTTCCTTTGATGTCCTAATATTTTGCCTAATGGTTAATCCGGCTCTGTCTGCTCTTTTAGGGTTTTCCGAAAAGAAATATCACTTTGACGCATCGAAGAAGATGACATCCTGTCAATTCATCTGTCCCTCTCTTTCTGCCTTAGTTATTTTCGCATCTCACCGTCCCATCCCTCGATGATTCAAACCCTAACTCCTCCGGCTACAAATAGAGACCGAGGATGATGTCATAAAAGCAATCTCCGGCGCTCACTTACTCAAGCATCTGGAGAACTACACATCTAGGTCAAGAATGGCAACAAACGAGGAATATTCCCATAAAAAACACTTCGGAAAATACTCAAATAATAGAGATAAATACCAATGGATATTAATCGGAAAATAAAATAAATTAGGGAAACCACGACAGCGATGTCACATAAAAGTTTGCAAATACTGTTGTAATTTCGGTTACGTTTATCAGCGCCAGATCAAAGATGCGTGGGAAAGCCTCTCCTCTGATAATCTTAGTAACCAGAACGGACGCGAAACATCTATATATATATAGACGATTGTGAGTGATTGATGGCTCATTGATTGACAGGGAATTGCGCTAATTCTATGATGCATAAGGTCGTGCCGTGGTCGAGTGGTTAGCGCGCTTACCTACTGACCAAAGAGCCATCGTTTCGAGCTCCAGGTAAGGCATGAATGTTTGTGTAGTCTTTCTGCTGAAGTTTCACCATCCTCACAGACCTGTCACAGACTGCCAGTGTCTGTCAGTTATACTACGGCGTATAAACTGACAGACTCCTCTCAGACCTCTGTGGTAAGCCGCTGCTTGAAGGGGTACTTATTCATTTCATTTTTATGATGCATAAATGGTAGAGTTCTCAAAATATGCAACTAGGGGTAATTCCGGTCGTAGATGTTAGAAAAAATCCGAAATATGACCTCCGAAGTGTCCTTTAAATTCAAATGGTAGAGTTCTCAAAATATGCAACTAGGGGTAATTCCGGCCGTAGATGTTAGAAAAAATCCGAAATATGACCTCCGAAGTGTCCTTTAAATTCAAATAGAGGTCACATAGAAGTCAAACCATGATCTACAAGCGGTGTCTGCGTGTTTCGAGGTATAGATCTCGAAAACGTTAGCGAATTTCGGATCCGGAGGGTCCTTTGAGGTCAAAGGTCAAATTTAGATCTAGAGGTGCTAGAGAGCTAAAAATTGGTTCCTGAAGGTATTTTAAATTGTAGATCTTGGAAATGCTGCGAAATTTTGGATGCGAAGTTAAAGGTCAAATATCATCTACCAGTGTTAGAGGGTTACAAATTGGTGCCCAGGAGTATTTTGCATTTTAGACATCAAAATTTATGCCAAATTTTAGACGCAATGGGTTTTTCGATGTCAAAGGTTAAATTCGACTTATCGGTGCTGGAGAGCTAAAAATTAGTGAAGAGTCTCTTTCAGGCATTACAACTCAGGAATAAGAGGAATTTTCCAATCCAGTTTCGCAGTCCAGGTCTAATAGGAGTCGAAGTGACCAGCTAGAAATCAAGAGGTTCCAAAGGCACCGAATGATTTCTAGTACAATACATTTTTCGAGAAATTTATTTTAAAAAGCACTAAAGTGAAGGGGTTTATTCCTGAAAGGCATTCTATTTCATCCCGTCTCGATCTTATTGGTTCCCCTTTCACAGAGATCATTTGTCCGCTCTCTTCCCTTTATTCTTTTTCTAATTTTATTTACGATTATAATATTACTGAACGATTTATAATAATACTTTTATATGAATAGAACATGCACTCAATTCAACCAGTTTATGTTTATTTTTGCACCAATAAAAATTGTAGGAAAGTTTCTTAATTTAATCAGCAATTATAAATACAAACAACAGCGGAAATGGGGCATGTTATTTCGAATTTGCATACCAATTAATATAGTTGATTAATCCTCTAGTATTCAAACATGACAGCCAGTGAAAAAGACTGAACCCCCCTGGACTCGCTGAAATTGCAGCAGACAATCTCAGAGGAATAACCTTGCCAATTTATCTTTGAGACTCTGAATGCAAATGTTACAAAAATATCGAATCTTCGTGATGTAAATCGCAACATTTACACAATGGCAAAATCAAATACTTACGCTTCTCACACTCTCACTACACTAGTCTCGTTTGCTCTCTAACTTCTAATAATTCATGACTTCCGTTTCCTCCAAGGTCTTCTGAAAGTTCCAAACATTCCATTCTGACGGGCTTGGCAACCCATTATTTCCCGTAAAGAATTCACACTGCAGCTCACGACGTGACACGTGGATTTTTCGTTATCCGTCTATTAATTTTTTTTGACTGGAGTAATATTTATTTCTGAGTCTACTATACTTCAAGTAACTTATTTCAAATGCAGTTCAAATATTTGAAAATTGGTTTAATAGTCTGAACATTTCGCAACAATAATAATTGGTTTTTAGTTTATAGCTATATAATGAAATTATTAATCAACAACAGATTATTTGTTAAATAGTGGAATAAAAAAACTTGAATAAAAGTTACATCAGTTGCTATTTTTATTTTTGAACCTATTGTCAGACAACCTGACAAAGATTTTTCAAACCATTCAATCAATAAAATCATATAACAAAAGCAGGGAATTTATTTTAATATTAAGCATTCTTCGAAATTGTGTGCAGTCTATTTTTGATGTACGTATTTGGCATGACGACTGCACTCCATAATCACTGGGTTATAGTGTCTCATAAGCTATTCGTTTTTTAGGAATAAAGCGTTCCTTTTTACCTGAGCTGTTTACGCTGTTGTCCAGGAAAAGAAAGGGATGCGGGGAGAGGGTTACCTTCTAATGCTTGAAAACCTAGGTTCATTTTGTAATCATTATCAAAAATATATGAAAAATGTAAATACAATATAAACAGCAAATAGTCCAGCTACTATTGGGGTGGGGATAGCTCAGTCGGTAGCGGGCCAGGCTCGTAATCTGCAATTTCCAGGTTCGAGTCCCAAATGGGTCAGGGTTGAGATTTATCTCCGCAAAACTCCCCGCCCTGCCCACAGTCAGAAGGGAATACCGATGGACTTGGAAAGGCCACCGTCCGTCGGATGGGACGCTAAGATGTGGCCCCGTGTGCGGGAGAGCCATACCCTGTGCACGTTAAAGAACACCCTGAATGGCCTTGAAGGGAGGCTACCATCTGTCTTCCAACAGCTGTTCAAATGAGTCTTCTCCCCCAACCTTCACTGAGCCTTCGGGGTCCTTGTGCCCTGGTCATTTAGCCCATGATGTGAAAAAAAAGTGCCACTCAGAGGTAAAACAACCCAACCAGTTCTAAACAGAGAAAGTGAACTTAAAAAACTGCCTGCAAAAATATTATTTTTTTTCCTGTATAAAAAATAGCCTATAGTTGACTCAATTTGTAACGCGAAAAGCTCATCAACTAATGTTCTCAGATTCGAGTGCTCCACTGTATTTGAATTCAGATTTTCTTTCCTACTTTAAACCTTATACTTCATGCGTTGAGAAAGGGGACAACGATGGTGTTGGAAAGGTCGCCATCCATCCCTGTCCCGTGTGCAAGAGAGTCAGACTACCTTTTGCTCGCTAGAGAAAAGGGTTTCCCAACCCTTTTTCTTGAAGTAACTCAAAAACAGAATAGTCCTCTCAGGGACTCTTAGAACCAGAAATATCAAGAAGGAAGTTGTAGATACACTAAACATGAAATTAAATATTAATAGTCATACATTTCATTTAATATAAATAGATTTAATTTCATCAATGATGAATGAATGGGTCTATGAAATAAAATAAAATAGATTTCAACATTCGTCAAAAAAATTGTTTCTTTTCAACTTTCATTAAAATAAGATATTTCATTTTCCATTTGTGGCATGAATAGGTTTCAAAATAGAAATTTTAATCTTTTAAATATAACTTTTATTATTTTACCTACAGCAAAAAATTCAGGGTTAAAATTTAATGTTCTGCGTGTCTTAAATACTTTACGGCTCATAGTTTGGAAACCTTTGTACATAACACATCAGATTGATGATTACGGGAAACTTCCATTTGTCTCCTATCAGCTGTCCACTAAATCTCTTGCTCCTATCCAAATGGTGATCTCTCCGATTTTATTCCCAGTCCTCGAGGAGAATATTTGTAAAAGAAAATGTGCCTTCTGAAAGGCAACACAATTAAAATCTAAAAAACCAAATTAGTCATATTGCATTTCTGAAAATGTATTTCAGGTAGTGTAATCCTTAAAATGCATTCAGGTAGAGCAGCTGTCCGAATGCAGAGAAGAATCGTAAAAGCAGGTTTCAGTCATTTGCATGAGCATCATCATTTTTCCTGGTGTTTCAAGCTCTGAATAAACACCGATATACAATACTTTTATTCTGTCGCCTTTCTCTAACCTGACCTACTGCAAGAAACATGGGCCCATGAATTTAAGATAGAAGAAAGAAATAGGCCACACATTTAGCACGTTGAGACTAACCATATGCTTAAAATGTAATTAGAAATGATGGTAATATAAGCATTTAAAAACAATATTCATTTAATGCGAGATACAGTTCATGAAACATATTCAATATTGAAACAATATTTGTTGAGCACTCAACTCATTTTCTTTCAACTTTGCAAGTACCATTCAATTTCTAAAGTGGCGTCGTGTAAGCATCTAAAAGAAAACGTTTGTGTCATCTAAAAGTGGATTGAATGGCCTAAAAGATTCTTCCCACTGTAAGGACCCCATTTTAGTTTGGGTTCCAGGCGTTTGCGTGTTTTGCGACCGCTTTATCCTGTCCTGGTCACAGCTAAAACAACTCAGTTCGTATTTTGAATGAAGGTGGTCTAGTAGTAACTACTTGTATTGAGCAAAATTATCTTCAATATTTTTATAAATATACCTGACGGGCACTTAATTTAAACGTGTCGTTTTTTCCCCCTGTGATAAAGCAGTCGTTTTATCGCTGCATTCGGAAACATTTTGTGCGATAGGAATTGCAGTTCGGGGAGACGGAGGGATAAAGTGAGCCGCTGCATTGTGGCAGGCGGGGGTCTCCATGCAGCTGTCTCCACATTCGCAACCACTTTATTTATCTTCTCTAAAGGAAACGGAGAAAGAGCGAGAGACCGAGAATGGAAGTGAAAGAAGTATTGATCGATAAATCTCGCTGACTACGTTCGTGAGGTGCATTGCTATTGGCAGCGGGACCAGCCGGCCAGCTATGGCATGCCACTGCAGCTCTTCCGACCACGAATGCTACTGCGAAGAAGAAACATTTCCACTTGCAACAACTTCGAAGTTCAGTTTCTTAAGGGATGGCACGGATGGCTTTGTGCTGTTTCTGCATCGCTAAGCACATTGTGTTAAACAAAGAAAACGAGCGTTAGAGCTTTTCGCTTCTGGAATGTCAGTTTCGACTGGCGACAATTAAAAGTTGCTCGAGTTTCGCTGCGTAAGAATGTTATTGAAATTTCAACGTCACATACCACGGGAGACGAAAAAGAGTTTCTTTGCTGATGATGTTTTAGTTACGAATAAACTTTCTCTTACACCTGAGCAGCACTTGAAAAATGTATCAACTTTCCAGTTTGTTTCTGTCTAGCAATTTATTAATTGCGTTTTTTTACAAAAGAGAACTATTCGCGTCGTAAATTAAATTGAATCATCATCACATGCATTATTATTTCAAAAACTATATGCTCAACTGTAAACTACAAAATATATGTGTTACAGGATTTTATATTAATTTCTTAAGGCTTTTTTAGCTTACCCCCAAGTAATGTTTGACCTGACCTCCTTTCCTTTATCTAATGTCACGTAAAGATTGATAATAAAATTAAAATAATAAAAATAATAAAAAATAAAAACTAACCCTCCTTTCCCCTTCTCTAGTGTAGCTTGGCCTCGTACTCCTTTCCTTTATGTAATGCCGCGTAACCATTGGTGTGACTCTTTCCCTTCTGTAATGTCACGTAACTCTTGGTCTTACCATCCTTTCCCTCCTGCAGCGTCACATAACTCTTGCTCCGATCCTCCTTTCACCTTCTGTAAATAGCACCTAAATTTTGGCGTGGTCTCCGTTCCCATCTCTCTGTTCAGTTCTGTAACGTTTTCCTCTTTGTAAGGACCTTAACTTTTTATTAGACAATCGGCATGCAATGAAGTATACAATAGTAATAATTACTTATGTGAGATAGCATTAAATATATTTTTTTTGCTGTCATCGAAACGAAAAATGGTGTTTCAGTTTTGCATAACACCACCTACAAACACCCTCTTTCACCCTCCCCCATAAACGCGATATTAAAGTTAGATTCACTTTTAAGGTATTGCGTAATTTATGGATACATTGTATCCCGATAAAAATAGAAATTATAAACACAGTAACATATCTGAAACCACGTAGACCAGTGGGACACGCCAAACAGACCTAGAGAACTTTTCCAATATACATGATTTTTATATTTTTCCAAAACATATACCATAATTTGATGCTTTAAGTGTACTCTTATTGCTTTATCCACCAAGTTAAGTTTTTGCCACCTCTGTGGCGACGTGGTATCAAAATTACATTGAAAATAATTCAGTCCATTTTCTAGTTCTAGGTTGATGTCATGGTGGTTTGATTTGTCGTAACCTGCATATGAACTGCTAGATTTGCTCTCTGATCCTTAATGGAGGGAAAGTTTTTCGGTAATAGCGATGGCCGAATGAAATATCTGTTTGACACAACAGAACAATGTCGTAAAATTACAGTTATTTATTTTTATGAATTATTTCGCGGTTGTTGTGTGCCGCTCGTCCGATTAATGCTAACTTTTTTTTTTTCATGAGGAAGAGGATTTAGTTCATATTCTAAATTGAGACACAATTTTGTTAAAGCAGCTTTCACTAAAAGTTAAAATGATCCATGCAAATATTAGGGAGTATTGTGGAACAAAACAAACACAACTGTCGCATCCCTTGCGATCTGTAAAAAACACGACCTGATTATTTATCACTTGCTCATTCACTGATTATTTCTCACTTGCAACATGTTCTAATCAGTTGCTATCAATTGGATATTTCTTCCTAATTATTGATGCGTTACATTCTCTCTTTTTTCTGAAGTAAAAAGTAATAGCAACTGAAGGAAACACTTACTTGATAAGCAAAATAAAATATATTCAATAAAAACTTTTCCAAAAATAATGCACTACCTAGACAGAGAATTTTCATATGTTGGTGGAAAGCCAATTTCGATAGTAAGAAACATCTAAAATTATCGTTTATGTAAAAAAATATAACTCTTAATAAAGATGTACTTCAAGTTTATCTAAATCCTGAATTTCAAAAACAAGCATTCGATGTTTAAACAGCCGTGGTGTAAACGATTTCTCTTGTTTATTCAAGAAAATCGGTTGGCCCAATGTTTTTACTGCGATAAAACGACTGCTTTATCAATGGTTAATGTGCTCGTTAATAAAACTAATATTTCGGTATCACTCGATTATATACGATATTTAATGAACAACACTTCGCATTACATATATGCATGTTTAATTAGGTCACATCCTTAATCCACTGCCCCACTAAGAACATCCAATCACACTCTTCCTGAGTACCGACATGACATTTAATAAAAAAGGAGTCGTTCAAATATGCTGGCTTCTAGAGCCAGGAGAGAAGTCCCTTTCTTCTCCAACGAGCTTTACTCCTCCTGCCACCCTGCTGTAAGCCAATAGTAGATCCACGTCACGTATCCAGCGGTGCGCCGGTCCTAGCTCTGCAGTTCATGTGTGTCACACATAACTCTCGCCTAATACAGTCATTCATAGGAGAGACAATGTGAAAGCTCAGATGAGAATGTTTTAACACATGTAACCCGAAATATTTAACAACACCAATGCCAGTGTTAAGAAATTTACTCAAATGTATTAGTTGTGCAAAAATTATTTGCACAAACTTGTAAAACTATACACTTAGTATATTAGGTGGTTTGATACAAATCTTGTTTGGGCAGAGATTGGCTCGTGTTCTGCAGTTTCCAGGTTCGAGTCCCACCTGAGGTGGTGTTGAGATTTATCTCGGCCACACCCCGCTCTGCCGTCGGTCAAAAACGGGACACCGATAGTGTGAAAAGACCCTGTCCGCCGATGAAAAGTAAAGGCATGGTCTCCATGTGCCGGAAAGTCATCTTTCTTGATTTCTATGTTTACAGGTAATCTATACCTTTACTATGGATTGATTCATTAATATTTTCTTCCGTACTTTTTCAACTATGAGAAATAATTAATTCCTGAAAGACATATACACTGGAAATTTCTTAAACTTTTAACTTTTTTTATTACTTAAGGACAGCCTTCACTAGACAGACTTGATGAGAAACTTCGATCTGTTTCCTGAAAGCTATCCAGTGAATCCACTTCACAAAGCCTTCTCTGAGCACTTGAGGATCCTTGTTACATGGCCATTTAGCACATTTAATGCAAACAATGTGCTCTCAACCCTACCCAATCTCCATTAGTTTGGTTTTATTAACTTCTAAGGTAAATCTAATTGACTGGCATTATTGTTTGTGGTTATTAACTGGCATTGTTTGTGGATATTTAAATCTCCATGACTCCTTAAATACTAAACAAATATTGTTGAAAATCTAGATAGATTTTATTGAAATCTTTACTTTATCTTTATTTACACTTGCCATAAAAAATTATTTTAAAAACAAGTTGCATCGAATTTAGATTTCCAGTAATTAAGTCTTTGAGAAACTAATTGTCTTATGTAATTTAAAAAGGTATGGAAAAAGATATTAACGACTTAATCAAAAGTAGAGATACAGATCACCCTAAGACCAATAATCGAGCAATAGGAGTATTGATATAAGAACGTCATAAAAGCATGTGAAGCCTACATCTGTCACATGATGCTTGTCAGGAATCTCAGCTGATGCTAGTTTCTTTCCAAAACGTGTTTTGAACATTTCACGTTTTTTTTTTCTTTTTGCAAAACATTTAAATTTTTTGAACATTTTCAGCTTCTTCACACGAATCTTTTGAATTTATAATGAAAATAATCGCATTTCATTTTTTGTTTTGATCCGAAACTTAAAAAAAGTTAACAATTTTATGCTGCTCTCTTAAGAAAATTTTGAAATTTACCTGAAAATAGTCGCTTTTTCTGGCATATATAAAAGAAATAATCGCAGAATACTTTTTAGCTCGTTTGCAAAAAAACGAGCTATTGTTTTTCTTTGTCGTTTGTCTGTCCGTCTGATGATATTAAACTTTTTTACTTCTAGAGATAATATATATTGTGAATTCTTTTTAGATTGGATAGATATTTGATAAAATATTATGATTCTCATTTTCCAAATCTCCCAGTATAGAAATAAATATGAACAATGAAATGTTCCTATGTTACATAGATAATGCTTATTAAATTTCTTGAACTTGTGTAATCTTCTAAACGTAATCGCGTCTTTCTGTTTTTTTAATATTTTACAAGTAGTGCAGAGTGTAATGACTGTTTTTAACTTGCTAATGGAGGGCCTTAGGCAGTAGACAACATAAGATTCGAAAGAGCCATTCTTTCCAAAATATTTCTCCCCTCCACACACAGGCACAAGAAATATTCATATCGTCTTAACTTCCCCGTTTTTAATTTCTTTTTGCCATATTTACCTTTTCCTACGTGCCTGCAGTTTTATATCACTTCACTCTGTGCTAATAAAGCGAAATAATTGAAACGAAAAGATTTGCATATGAAATTTCCTTTCTACAATATCTCATTGCAACCATAAGCAGCACAAGTATTAGTGATCTTCACTCAAAATATAGCTTTAAAGCTTTATTTAAAGTCTAACAGATTTCTTATAATGTCTCTCGATTACCTCTAACAAACTTTCGCCTTCCAAATATCGACTTCACTGTTGTGACCTCATGCTCCGTCCACTTCTATCACTGGTTTGTACAGATTACCTGTAAACATAGATTTCAGAAAATATTTTTTGCTGAAAAATAATGAATCTCTTTCTGAGAAGGACTCGAACTCACATCTCCTGAACACATGCCAGGTGTTCTAACCACTTAACAATCACCAACTACTTCTTTTTCCCCCAGCAAATCGTAACCATAAAGTTATTTGATTCTGTCAGAAGTTTTTTAAGCGGAAAATGTAAAGTCACACTTTACTTAAAAGTTGACCTGCTTTCGAGCACTCACGGCGAAACTGTTTCCATCAAAAATATTATTGATGATATTAATCGTTTCAATTGCGTTAAACAAGTTCTTTGATTCCTGTGCTTTGTAAAGCATTTTCTCTGACCAGAATTCAGTTATATCGTATGTATACATATATCATTAGCTTTAAATTCTGTACTTCCAAGCATAGTAGAAAACTTTGCTGCTTTTCATGATTTCATTTACTCCACTTAAATTAATAATTATTTACAATTAAATAAATAACGTAATAATAAAAACTATTAAAATGCTAATAAAATTATTGCTATTAAAAATACTGCTATTAAAATTAATTAATTACATAAATTGTTAATTAAAAATTATATTAATAATATTAAAACAAAAAAATTAAATTAATTTATTGCATTATGGCGTAGGTAGTAATTTCAAGATTGAATCACGGAAATTTATAAACCATTTGAGTGGGACGTTGTCTACGTCTGAAACTGTTGTGTTTCGCATAAACATTCTTCACGAAAAAAAATTATTTTCTTCAATTTTGCCCAATTTACTTCTTGTTAAAGTGATTGAAAAGGAATTTAATTTGGTGAAATGCAAAAGTTCTTTTTTCATCTCGATCTTGTTTTTTTTGCATCTGCATAGCGACCACTAAAAAAAAAACTGCGTCCCCTAAATTTGAAAAATTTCAAAGGAATCTTGTTTCGTGCAATCGTGTCGTAGTCTCCGTTTTGGATTTCAAACCTTAAGTTGCAATTTTCCTCCCGGACGGTACAAGCAGTAGATTAAATTATTTTCAATTCCAGTACTGATCACGTACTGAAATTGAAAATAATTTAATCCTGGAGTCTCCAGGCAAAAAAATTCTCAAAATTTCACACATAAAAATGAAAAATATATCACTTCATTTCAATTTGATCCTGAATTGCTTTTGCAATTTTTTTGTTTCTAGTGTCTCATGTTTCTTATCGTCTTTATTAAAGTACTGCTTCAAACAAAACGTTAGTTATGAAGATGATGAAACTAATGATTGATAACTCGCAGCTGCTTCTTCAACAGCTAAAAACACCTGCTGATTCGAGTACCAGTTAGAAATAAGGAAAATCTGGAAATGCCACTGATTTATAATCTACATAGACAATTCTATATGAGATATTAATAATCATGAATTACACACTAATAATTCTAATTTTCAGTTTTTTTCAAATGACACGGAAGCTTCTATGGGTTTCCGATCATCATGAAAAACCTTAAAATGCTTCTGTCCAGCTGATCTCTTTAGATGTTCTTGCTTAGTGAAAATTTTGTTCAGAAGCCGGAAGCTCAACGTACTTGACACAATATCAGTAGCTCATGATCATTTCACCCACCGAAAATAAGTTTTTCCATTAGCATAATTTTAATTTTCTCACTACATCACACTTCAAAACACTGTTGCTTTCAAGGTTTCAATAATTATTTATGCTCCATACCTATATCTCGATATTTACGCCAAAATTTAATGCAGGTTTGTCTTCCGAAATTTATCCTTATTAATGTAATAGTTTTGTTTCCTGAAATTAAGTCTTATTAACATAATAGTTTAGTTGTTTATGGAAATTGTAATAAATTTAGCGAAACCCGGAAAGAAATAAAACCAGTTAAACTTATTCGCTTCACTCGTTTTAATTCACTGACTTGCACCGTTTAGCATTTTTGTTTTTCGCATCACTACAGCACGTTTCCAATTTATCATATTTGTTCAATCCCTGTTCGTGCTGAGTTTTGGCACCTGTCTCAGTTGGCTACACCAATGGGTTACCCTTCTGGTGACCACTACACAACTCTTTCTTTCAGGAAGAAACTAATTTTCTCCGACACTTCTGCCGGCGGTCACGTCTCATCAGTATCACGCAACTGTCATTTTACAATCACGTGACCAACCTGACTACAAAATACCTCCACCATTTAGCTGAAGCCGTGACGAAATCGCGCCGACTTCTTCGGAAACTAGCAAACTATGTCTAGCTTCTCACGAATTAAACTAGTAATATCGTAGGATTTTTTTCTTTTGCTGTGTACTGTGCTATAATGTTACATTATCCACAGACAAAAATTTTCCAATATTTTGGCAAAAAAATTTCATTTATCAAAAGATAAATCGCAACATTTTTCAGTCAAAATATCGTTTTTAAATATTGGCAAAATTTATGCTTTAAAACATTTGTATGAAACAAAATGACGAAAGTTCTGCCTACGTCTGAAAATTACTGTGTTAAAAGAGTTGATCAATTCAGAACATTTATTACTTATGTAGTCTCTTATCGATCTTTTTTCCCATAGACCATCATCAAAAACGTTTCGTTTGTTCTAAAGACATTATCAGCAAAAAATACAATATTTTTATTAATAACTATTGTGATAATCCTAAATACCGACTTCAAGCATGCTAAATGTAGTTTTCAGGTCAGCGTGTCTGAAATGTCGTTTTTAAATGTATTCGTCGAAATTTAAAACTAGTCGTAAAGTTCCTTTAATGATTTAAGGAAAACAAACAGGTGAAAAATATTTTTGATAATTTTTTTTTTATTTTTCTCCTTAGATGTATTAATATTTCAACCTGAAATGATATTATGTTGTTCGTTTCGTACTGTATACCAAAGGGTTTATCTTAACTCAAAGGACTAGCGAAAAATTGCACTAAAATCTTCCCTAATGACGAATTCTACGAGAAAGAAGTTCAGCATTCTTTCTTTTTCTATTGCTCTTTTATAAGCCCTATATTTCTAATGTTTGATATTTACCAATGTCTTAAATTTGATAATTTTGCCAAAAAATTATTAACAAGATATTGCCACTATTAAAGCATAGATATATGCTGGGTTTCTTTTCTGAACATTCATAGGAAATTTTTCAGCAACAGAAATAAAACTTATTTAGCTACTTTGCATAAGCGATACTCAGGGACTATGGTTGGGGGGAGGGGGAGAGAACGAAATTTTTCGAAAACAGAAATCAAATATTGCCAACTGAGAAAGTAAGCACCTTACAGTTCCATGGGGAGGGGAATGGGCAGCTCCCCAATATTTTGCATTTTGCCTCGATTTTGGCAGCTTGCCATATTTTTACGAAACAAAAAAAAAACCCTATTTTTACATCTCACCTGAATTTTACCACGTCTTTTCGAAATTTGACGACTCACCAAGATTTTGTCAAATTATCTGGATATGATCAATTTCCTTAATTTCATAATACCAATAACAATTTTCACAAATCACTTGTATTTTGCCAAGTGGATCAGAATTTTGCAAACTTCTATATTTAGCCAAGTTGCCTCGATTTTCTCAATTTCCTAGATTTTGCCAACTCGCTATAATCTTACAGAAAACAAATCCCAATTTTTACGTTTAAACTGAATTTTACCATGTCACTTCGAATTTTGCCAACTCCCAAGATTTTGCCAAGTTGTCCCGATTTTCCCATTTTGTCTAGATTTTACCAACTTCCAAAAAAATTTGCCAACTTGCCTCGATTTTGCCAACTCTCCTTAATTTCACAAAACCAATCCTAATTTTCACAGCTCACCTGTATTTTACCAAGTGGCTTCGAATTTTGTCAACCACCCTAGATTTTGCCAACTCCCCTTAATTTTACCAAAAAAAATCCCAGTTTTCACAACTCACCTGGATTATTACCAAGTCATTTCGAATTTTGCCAACTCCGATGAACTTTGAGGGGAGCCTCTTCCTATCCTTCCCATAGCTACGCCCCTGGCGGTACTGAAGTAGTGACAAAGGAAATAAATTTTATATCTAGTGGATTAAATGCAAAAATTATGAAACAATAAACATACTTCTTTATCAAAAGAAATATAAAATTATTTTTTCACGTTCTTGTCGAATTGGCTTTCTTTAATACTGATGACTATTAATATATCCAATTGCTGACTATCAACGACAGATGTGTTCGTCCCAAAATTCGTGTAAAGATTGTTGTTGTGGATTGTTTTACCTCTGAGCGGCACTTTTTTGCACACCATGGGCTAAATGGCCAGGTCACATGGACCCCGAAGGCTCAGAGAAAGTTGGGGGAGGGGGACCCACTGGAACAGCTGTTGGGAGACAGATGGTAGCCTCCCGTCAAGGCCATCCAGCGTGTTCTTTAACGTGCACAGGGTATGGTTCTCCCACACACGGTGCCACGGTTTAACGTCCCATCCGGCGGACGGCGGCCTTTCCAAGCCCATTGGTGTCCCCTACTGACCGTGGGCAGGACGGGGAATTTTGCGGAGATAAATCTCAACGCTGACCCAGCTGGGACTCGAACCTGGGAACTACAGATTACGAGCCTGGCGCGCTACCGACTGAGACACCTCCGCCCCATTCATATAAAGGCGCCGTCTTGTTAGTCGGATAGGAATTTTTCACATGAAATAATGTAAATAGGTGGGATACGTTCCAGAATCTTTACCTGATTGATGTATTTTCGACTTTATTCTTTTATTATGACTATGCTTTGCGCAATGCGTGGCTTTTTTATTTACTTAAGTATATTTCATAAATGTAGAGCTCTCTTTTTAGAGGAAAAAACTTGTTAAAGATAATATAAACAGACAATGACTAAATACAATTTTATTTCAATACATGGTGCATAAAAATGATTGTCGAGTAACGAAGATTGAAAATGAGAAATTGATTGTTGTAAATGTTGTTGTCGAGTAATGAAGATGAAAATGGGAAATCGATGGTTGTAAATATTGTTGTCCAGTAAATGAAGATTGAAAATGAAAAATCGATTGTTGAAAATATTGCTATCCAGTAATGGAGATGGCTAATTTTACGTTTGCAAACGTTTCTACTCTACATTTGACAAGCTGTAATCTATAACCAATCAGGATGGATTTGCATGCATGTGCATTGTCACCGGTAGGCGAAAATTCAAATGTTCTTTATTGTTTGCAAATACATTACGCTTTATAGCTATTTAAACTCACTACTGTGAAAAGCAAATGCAGAAAATCTTTATGGAAATACTGAAATTATGAACAAATATGGGTCAGATAGATATAATCAAAGTAAGCAAGCATCCAAGGCATCTTCTTATATGGCAAAGAGAATAATCTTACAGGATGAATGGAAAAATCGTGTTAATTAGAATGATCAATGGTATTAATCTAAAATGAAATCAAAATCGTGTTAAACCGAAATCGGTAAGTAAATCGGGACTTGGTGTATTGTAAAATGCGTATTATGTTTGAAGGAAAAGGAAGAAAATATGAACTACTTATTCCAATATGAAGTTATGTCAATAAATGGGAATATTAGTTAAGCAAATGACATAAAGCAATAACGATCATAAAGTTCAACACCTGACGTTCGGTATATAGCATACAGTTTTCTCCTGAAGTATTTTCGTAACACTCTTTTCTGTTTCAACCCTGCTGAGCTGCAGCCAAAAGTTCTAAAATTACACAGATATAACCAGGGGTATGATACCAAACTTAAAGCAACTGGTTCGCAAATGTTTAACAACTTGCTCGATCTACAGAGGAAATCGAAATAAGCTATCTAAATTAATTTAGAAATATTACATTTATATAAATCATATTTATAGAAAATATATAGGTAATAAAATAAGGTCCCAATACAATAATTTAATTCTCTATATCTTGCTGATAATAGATCAAATTCATATATCTTGCTTGATAATCGATATTTTTTCTCTGCTTTTGACGTCTCCTGTTTCTTTCGCAATAGGCATCCCGATCTTCAAAAATTTTAATAGCCGGCTCTGACACACCGCTGAATAACACTATGTACTTTGAGTCCCGATTGAATTCATGATCAACTAATTTTCTCACCAGCTCTCAAATTATTCCATTCCTTGCCAATGCTATATTATATGCCAAATATTCAAAATATCTCATCACTTCCTATTCATCAAAAGCGACTTGGTGTATTGTAAAATGCGTATTATGTTTAAATTAAAGGAAACGGAAGAAAATATGAACTTCTTATTCCAATATGAAGTTATGCTGATAAATGGGAAGAAAGTTCCAATCTGGAGTGAACAGTCATAGCTAATGTAGAATTCAGCACCGCAGCGCCACTACGCTAAACCTCTCATTATTTGTCCATTAAATAACAAGCTAAAACAACAATTATAGTAACAACAAATTATAGCCAAACTATAATCTAATTTCAATGGTAGAGATCCAAAGCGGTATAAAAGCAACAAAAATTAATTAATCCAAGTGAATCAGAGATATTGACATTACACTTTCAATTATATTTAGAATTTAAAGAATTATGAATGACGCTTCAATATTAAACGGCAGAAATCCCTTTTAGTCTTGTTGTTGTTGTTTTAACTCTTAGCGGTACTTTTACACACCATGAGCTAAATGACCAGATCACAAAGTCCCCAAGTCTTCATATTTGGCTAGTGGACCCACTGAACAACTGTTAGGAGACAGATGGAAACCATCCCGTCAAAGACATCCAACGTTTCCTGACGTATAACAGCAGGGTGGGACTCGACTGAATATGAACCCACTGCTTAACGACCCATCCGACGGACGCGATAGATATCAATGCTTATGCATTTGGGACTTTCATCAAGGAACTGCATATTACGAGCAGTTTAAACTAGTCAGTCTCTTAACCTCACTGGGGCGGGGGTGGCTCAGTCGGTAGCGCGCCAGGCTCGTAATCTGTAGTTCCCAGGTTCGAGTCCCAGCTGGGTCAGCGTTGAGATTTATCTCCGCAAAATTCCCCGCCCTGCCCACGGTCAGTAGGGGACACCGATGGGCTTGGAAAGGCCGCCGTCCGTCGGATGGGACGTTAAGCCGTGGCCCCGTGTGCGGGAGAGCCATACCCTGTGCACGTTAAAGAACACGCTGGATGGCCTTGACGGGAGACTACCATATGTCTCCCAACAGCTGTTCCAGTGGGTCCCCTCCCCCAACCTTCTCTGAGCCTTCGGGGTCCATGTGACCTGGCCATTTAGCCCATGGTGTGCAAAAAAGTGCCGCTCAGAGGTAAAACAACCCAACCCAACTTAACCTCACTAGTTTTAAGCAATTTTCTCCAAAAATAATGCTAAAAGAATCAGAATATATTAGTTCACGCATTGTACAAGGGGGTAGTTGGAATCAATCCTATAATTATTTATTTTAATTCTTCTTGGTTTCTGAGATTAAAATTCAATGAAACCATTTGATTTATATACCAGATAATATTTATTCTTTAATTAGTATAGCGAAGCATAAAGATTGGGTTCAGACTTTCTTCAACATTTATGGCAAATAAATATTCTTAAAAATATCCCTTCATAGAAAATCCAATACTTTGAATTTGTTAGCTGATTTTTTTTTTATTGCGTACAATTTTGAATTATTGAGCACATAAAATTCAATTCCTGATCGATGTTAATATTCTGTGAAAACGTGAACTGCTGTGGACGATGTAGATGTTAAACAGGGAGGATTTAAAATAGATTTTGAAAATCTCCAGGACATGACGCACTGGGAAGCAAGAGGAAATTGATGACGTTGTTGAGTGAAAAGTGCGAGTGTTATGCATGGAAAAAAATCTTATCTAAAGATGTTGTAAAGAAGAGGTGCTCGCCAGAATGGAGAATGGTGAGGCAGCATCTCTCCTGAAATCTCTGAAAGGATGAACTAAGGAGTTAGAAAAGAAAGCAAAACAAGCAGAGTTTTTAAAAAAAAACATGTTCTCCAAGCTTTTGAGAGATGTAAGAAGCGAAGGGAGTTGGTAAAGAAATGCAAAGATGTTTGTACAATACATCGAAATGGAACGAGATCGTGATTTTTTTATACAAGCAAGAAACCAGGGTAGATTTAATGATTATTTTAAAAACATATCTGTCATTTCCTTTTTTCTTATTTTCTTTCGCTGCAGTTTTATTTTTAAGATTTCTTGTTGTCGAAAAGAAACGAGGAACAGAAAAATGTTCAGCGTGTGTGATGTGCTCAACACTTTTTTCTTGTTAAGTACGATGATACTGACGATGTCTTAGCAGTGTCTCAGTCTCATTGAGTCAGGTACGTTGCTCTGGAACTTGAGTGTAAATAGTGGAACTTGAAATATTTTTGCATACATTTAAAACAAAACCAAGGAAAGCATAAAATGGAATTAAATTCCTTTTCTGCGCAAAGATATCAATAATAATAAACTTTTTTATACATATGTATATCTCCTGTATATTTCGGAAAGTTTGCACTCCTCTTTGATCAAGAATTATACAGACGGAGCGCGTTCAAATAGTTCTTGGCACGTGTCTGTAGATTTGCACTGGTTCTTCCAAAGTTAACGAGCTATGCTTTCTTTGAAAGCTTGTCTAAACTTACGTAATGACAAGTTTACGAGGGGCACACTTTACAAACAAAGTCCTTAGCTCTCTTCTTCGTTGGAGCTTTCTTCGCTGGAGGCGCCTAAAGTTCGTTCTGCGAAATTTGTGTTTTTGCTATGCAGCCTACTAAAGAAGGGGAAAGATTTTGCATTTTCACAAGGATGCAGCTTGGGGACGACGCGAAAAAAATTCATGCTGATTTATCATAAGTATATGGGGACTCATATCTGTTCGTATGGCACTGTTACGAGATAGATGCGCAAATTCAGAGAAGGATGGCAGAACTTCAAAGACCTCGCTCTTGCAGAGAGATGGAAGGAAGCCGAGAACGAGAGAACGCTGCTGTTCGTGAACTCATTAAGAAAAACCCACACATCACCGTTCAGGTAATATATTTAGATACCAGTGTATCGATGGCAGTGTGGAAACATCACAATTTAAAGTTCCGAACGATCTGTGTCAAATGGGTACCCCACAAACTGTCAGAACATCAAAAAATGTCTAGAGTCAACTCGTGCAAGGACGGGTAACAGACATTGTCACAGGCGATGAGACAAGGTTTTATTTCTATACAACTTCAATTCCCATAAAGATCGACAACTATGTTTGGGTTACGGAAGATTAACGGCATCCCCAAATTCTCCGACAAGAATTTCGCTCAAGGAAGAGGAAAACAGTTTTTTTTTTTTCACAATTTCTTACAATTTCGGAGGTTGGTTGGTTTTTTGGGGTTTTTTGGCGCAAGAGCAGCTAAGGCTATATTGCGCCTACAATTTCCAAGGAGTGGCAGTAATGGACACCTTATCTGAAAAAAAATACTATAAATTACCAATAATACCCCAACATTGTTTTGACCAAAATGATAACGAAGGAGACTCATCAAACAACAGGCTTGTCAATTTTTCTCCTTCTTCATGGCAAGCCAGTGCTCACAAACCCGGCAAGTTACGGCATATCTGGAGCAGGAAAAAAAATCAAACAGCTACCCCATCCTGCATATTCAGTCTATCTTGTACCATGCGATTTTTGGTTGTTTCCAAAACCTAAAAAGGAACTTGTTGGGAAGTTTTTTTCAATAGTGCAAGATCTTGCAAAATAAGTTCATTCAGAGTTGCGGCGTATTCTCCAATAGTAATACCACCAAGCGCTCCAGAATTGGCGTAGACATCTGCAACTTTGCATAGATGATGGAGAGGAGTACTTTGAAAGACAGTAAAAAGTTTTGTTAAGTGCAATGGTTATTGTTCTGCAGATGCATGTCAAGAGGTTTTTGAACACCCCTCGTGAACTATAAGAGCTAGGAGTTCGGTCAAATTCTGTATATAGTTTCTTCTCATCTACCTTCTATGTAGAGCAACCTAAGGGTTCAGACAAAAAAATATTTATTCATTCCCCACTAGACAAAAGAGAGCGTGGTGGATAATGACTACGCCTAAACGGTAAGTTATGACAGTGCCTACGTAATGGGAATGCCTGCCGATTTCAAGACGTGAAGCAAAAGAAGCGCTAGTTACATTTTCGTCCATTTGGCGCTGGCGATCCGCTGTTTTGCTTGTTACTTGCTTCGTAGCAGTATTGGTTATTACGCTGTTTACCACTTGTTTCAAAATTGGATTCTGATATGGATTTGTTCGTAAGTAATTATTTACTATTCTGTCTACTTTTTGTTATTTTTAACTAGACGTCAGAACGATGATGCAGTATTGTGGGATGTTTTGCAGAAGCGAAACTCAGTTTCTATCGAATCTATTCCAAACTGGATCTGCAAGACAGGTGACTGCATCAATATGTCTCCAACGTAACGATGACATGAGTAATTGAGAAAAATTTCTGAGATCACTTTTGAATAAATAATATTTTGGAATCGTAGAAACCTTTACAATATATGGAACTGAGTTACACTGCCCTAACAAAATACTAGAGAATTTCTGCGTTATGTGAATGGGAATCTTACTATAAAGTCAAGATTATAATTTTATCTATTTAAATCTCGATTTTCAATAGCATTCGTCTGGTATTTAAGGATTCATTATTCCCGTTTGTATCTCTGAGAAAGTTTCTAGTTTATTGTACATGATTAGCCATCTGTCGGATTTTTTCTTTCTTTCGACTTGTCCTTGGATTTACCATATGACTTCGACCAGATCGCTATATATGTACCATTAGCGTAGGTTAGCTTACCGCGGAACGGTGCTGCCCTCATGGTGCGCGCTTGCTAACACGGAGAATCGTGTAAATCGGCAGACATTCCCATTACGTAGGCACCGGTTATGATCACCAAATTTTGTTTACAGCTACCTCTAACCATAACTAAAATCAAAATAATTGTTTTACCCCACACGTTTCTTACTCGTCCCTCAAAAAAGCCACACTTTCATGAAATAGCGGGAAGAGATTTCATTGAAATGATAAGAGCCTTCATCATTGGGTTCGGTATACAGTTTCCATTCAGAGTAGTTTAAATAAATATAACCTTCTTTCTCCCCCCGAAATAAAACAGGGGAAAGAATTTCTCATAAGCGGTAACAGTTATAATCACCGAATTCAATATACTGCTTCCTCATATAAAGGCTTTAAGTAATGTTGGGATTTCATCATCCATCCCATAATATTTGTTTCTGTCCCCCCCCCCAAAAAAAAATCTCCCCACATAAAACCGGAAGAAAGATTTCTCTCAAATGGTAATAGGTAGGATTACCGAATTCGGTTTGCAACTTCTGATCATTGCTTTAAAAGAGGTAAGGAGTCTTTCTCTCCCAAAACCAAAAAGAGGAAATTTGTAAACGATTATCAAACCTAACGAGTTATATCTCAAATGTAAGATATGCATATATGTACATATATATGAGGAGTATCGTGGTTGGTTGTAATGAGTCTCATGTTTAATAATGCAGTGAAATGTAAGTATAACGAAATCGAGCTCATCACCAAAATTCCTTTTACTGAAAAAAAAGTTCCAAATATTCTATATACTGAAATGCAATAAAAAAGTGCTATAATGACTAAATACGACAAAGCAATCATTATGAAAGAAATTTACCATGTATTAAAATTTACTTCTGAAAAAAAAAAATCAGTGATATTTTTAACTATTTGTCCAACAAACATCTCTCGTAAATTCTTAAATGATGTTGAAGCTCTGCAACACATTGCGCGGAACATCTTTCCAAGTGATTATGAAATAGCGAAGATTTCGTGGCATATTGGTTGCTAATAACGAAACGGAACTAATTAACGAACTTACCTAAAACAATAATAATAAAGAACAAATATAACAATAATTAAAATTTTATGAATATTAAAACATTATGCGTGGATTGGAACTGATTTGAAAGAACTTTTCACACTAATATTACTTTCAATGCAATCAAAATCGCGTAGATCTCCCTAGAAGTCCTCTACCTATCTAGGTCACCTAAGTTTGAAAATCCCTTTTATTGTAGGAAAATGTGGCAAAGTCGCTTTAAAGCATTGCGGCGGCATATGCAGAGAACATCAATGTCACGCAGTCAGATCGGAAATAATACCTGCCAGGCGAATGCAACATCGGGCTATTAATAGCGTTGTGGTTGGTTAGATATTCACAGTTGGTTAGATATTCCCAATGGAAGCGGTATCTTGGCTGCGCCACTCTGATGATCTAGACTTTTTGCTTTGGTGAGTTAACACTTTGGCACTTATTTGGTACTTACACTTTGGCACTCGAAAATTCGGTGGCCCAAGGAAAAGAATTCATAATGTTCAGTAAAAAACCAAGAAGGTGTTCCTCTATTTCATAACCAGGACAGAAAATCCATTAATGTGTTTCTGAACCCCCTGCAATAAATTTGGTTGAGAAAGTATGGAATCAGTTTTAAACAGGCTTTTCTTGAAACCAACAGCACTCTTTTGGGTAAAAGGGAACAAAATAAACAAAATTATTTGAGTTATAAAGTTATGGAACTTATTTCTGAAAGACGAAAGTGCAGGATTAATATGAATCAACACCCTATTAGTCATAACAGAAGGCATTACAACAAGCTTAATAAACGTGTAAAGGATCAGCTAACAGCTGATAAGAATATTTGGCTTGATAGCTTCGCTGATAAAGTAGAGGAAGCAGTTAAACAGCACAACAGCAGGGGGTTGTACCAGATTGTTAATGTTTTATGTGGGAAGAAAGAGACAAATACACAGAGATTGATTGTCAATGTGTCAAGCATGTCAATGTGGTTAAAAGTGAGGATTCTGTGATGACTAGGTGAGCATTTCAGAGATGTTATAAATAATGTGATTATTTTCACACTAACATTGTTGATAATGAGGATAGATGCATTACTGACTTTAATGATGGCCCTATATCACATTCCGAAGTTGCATTGGCTATCTCTAAATTTAAGATGCCTAAATCCCCAGTCGTGGATGAAATCTCTAGTGAAATGCTTAGAGCTGGGAACATTTGTGTTGTCACATGGCTGATAGAAATTTTGAGTATTTTTTATGATAAAAGTGTTCCTAAGGATTTTACTAGAGTTATCATTGTCCAATTTTTTTGTAAAAGTTGATTGTAATTCTTGTGATAATTATAGTGGAATTAGTTTACTTTCTATTCCAGGTAAAGTTCTTTGCATTATTATACTTAATTGAATTAAGAATTTGATGGGCAACTGCGTGATGAGCAGTGTGGATTCAGAGGTGGAAGGGGATGTAATGATCAAATATTTTCACTTCAGTAATGTTTAGAGTTTCAGAAATCTGTGGTTACCAGTTTGTAGATTTCAAAAAGGCTTTGGTTTATATTGATCGATATAATTTGTGGTTGAATGTTAGATCATATGGGATACCTGATAAGTTAGTGTAATAAAAGCTCTCTCTACAATAACACTGAATCATGTGGGAGAGTTGTTACGTCTTTCAGCGATTGGTTTAGCATTTCTCATGGAGTTGACAAGGGTGCATTTTGTCTCCTTTTCTGTTTTGATTAGTTATTGATTATGATATCCAAGGGAAAGATTTTGCCCTTAAATGGTCTAGAGACTTAAACATTTCTGATTTAGATTATGCAGATAACAGGGTTTGAGTAACTACAGGTAAGTAAACTTAACGGTTTGAGAATAACTAGCACTTATTACAAACACCGTGACATACATAAGTACACATGGGTTTCACCAGATGGGTCACACACATCTGGTGAGTAGGATATGATTGATTATATATTAATTAACAGCGTGGGAGCTAGTTCTGTTAGGAATACCATATGATACTGGGGAGCTGAAATTGGATCTGATCATTACTTTGTTAAAAGTGCCTTGCAACTTAAACTTAAGAAGTGTTGTGCTAATGTTAAAATATTAACTTCAACTCTGAAGCTCTGAAAGACACAGTTATAGCTAAATATTACTATGATAGGTTGCTTAGTCATTACGACAGTCATGGTTTGCTTATACCTTCAACCACATTCACATGTCTTTGATACAGCATAGAGCTGTACCAAACAGTTAATGTTTTGTATGGTAGAAAACTGACAGGTATACAGGGATTGAAGGATAAACAAGGTAAGGTTATAGAAAGTGAGGATTCTGCCATGGCTAGGCGGGCTGAGCATTTCAGGGATGTTCTAAACAATATAGTTAGTTCTACTCCATTTTTTGTAATGATGATAGATGCAGTATTGACTTTAATGTTGCCCCATAACACAGTCTGAAGTTATTTTAATTGTTTCTAAACTTAAACTACATAACTTCCCAGGGGTATATGAAATACTACGTAAATGCTTAGAGCTGGAAGTGTTTCGGTTACCACTTGGTTGACTGAAATTCTGAATATCTTTTATGATAAAGGCATGGTTCTTAAGGATTTTACCAGAGCTATTATTTTTCCTATTTTCAAAAAAGATGATCGCAGTTCTTGTGATAACTATAGGGGTATCAGCCTACTATCTGTTCCAGCTAAAGTTCTTTGCTTGATTGTGCTTAATAGAATTAAGAATCTGGTTGACAGTCTATTGAGAGACTGATATTATTTTGGACAGAGGTGTATTTGATATCAAAATGTTTCGGTTGAAGCTGCGAAACTGAAATATGTTTAAATCATTCAGCATTGCGGAATTTACTGGCTAATGCCGAGCAAGATACTTTGTTTTGAATGCCTGAATTGCTAACTAAGAAACCTCTATACAGACATAAAAATGTCAGTAACTGCGGAGATTTTACTTCTGTCATTAATCTTACTGCCATTAGTTAACCATTAGTTACTTTTATCATACAAAATCCCCCCCCCCTATATGCAGATAACAGGTAAGTAACTAAATGGTTTGAGTAACTACAGGTAAGTAAACTTAACGGTTTGAGAATAACTAGCACTTATTATAAACACCGTGACATACATAAGTACACATGGGTTTCACCAGATGGGTCAAACCCATCTGGTGAGTAGGACATGATTGATTATATATTAATTAACAGCAAGTGAGCTAGTTCTGTTAGGAATACCAGAACCTAGATGCAGATAACAGGTAAGTAACTAAATGGATAAGTTAAGGCTTACCTGTTATCTGCATAAATTCCCAGGGTAGATGAAATACTACGGAAATGCTTAAAGCTGGAAATGTTTCGGTTACCACATGGATGATACTGGGAACAGAAAGCTTAAAGTGAAATGATATCAGCATAGAGCTGTACCAAATAGTTAATGTTTTGTATGGTAGAAAACTGACAGGTATACAGGGATTGAAGAATAAACAAGGTAAAATTATAGAAGGTGAGGATTCTGCCATGGCTAGGCGGGCTGAGCATTTTACCATACAAAACATTAACTAACTCTGTAAACACCTCTGTAAACTATCATATTAATAGAAAAGTCTATTGCGTGATGAGCAATGTGGATTCAGAAGTAGTAGGGGATGTGTAGATCAAATATTTTCACTTAGGCAGATTCTTTAGAGATGTTTAGAGTTTCATATATCTTTGGTTGCTACCTGCATTGATTTCAAAAGGACTTTCGACTCTGTATATCGTCATAATTTGTGGTTGATTGTGAGATCTCATGGTATACCTGACAAGTTAGTTAACATAATGAAAGCTCTCTACAATAACACTGATTCGTGTGTGAGAGTTGGTAAGGTTTGTAGAATTGGTTTAGCATTGCTTCTGGTGTTCGACAAGGGTGCATTTTGTCTCCTTTTCTCTTTAGTTTGGTTATTGATTATGTTATTCGAAATTCACTGCAAGGGAAAGTTTTGGCCTTAAATGATCTAGAGATTTCAAAATTTGTGATTTGAATTATGCATATGATTTGGTTCTGTTGGCTAATGATGTTAATGAGATTAATTCGCTGATTAAGGCTGTTGATGAGACTGGTAATAGAGTAGGTTTGGTGATAAACAGAAAAAGTGTCGCAGTTTAATTATCTTGGAATCTATGTAACAGATACTTATGATGTACATCATGAGATAAATAGAAGAATAGGTATTGACACTGGGACTTTTAAGAATCTATGGAGAGTGTGGAAAAATAGGCGTGTACACCTAAAGACTAAAATTAGGCTTTAAAATAGTTTGATTCTTTCTAAGTTAGGTATGGTGGTGAAACATGAATCCTTTGTAAGCAGGATAACAGGAAACTTGATACATTTGATTCTAGATGCTTTCCCAATATTTTGGGCATCCCATTATTGCATTCCCAATATTTTGGGCATATTTCCCAATATTTTGGGCATTAAGTGGTTTGACTTTGTAAGTAATGATGAGGTTAGAAGAAGGAGTCAACAACTTCCTTTGAGCCGCATTTTGTGCACAGAGAGACTGCGTTGGTTTGGCATGTTATTCGCATGCATAGCTACAGATTGATAAATATGATTATGAGTAGTTTGCACAAAGGTGTCTGGAAAAGGGGGAGACCTAGGATGCTTTGGGCGGATAATGCCAAACAAGACTGCTAGAATTGGCCTACAGTGGCCAAATGTAGTGTCCTATAGCTTAGGATAGACAGCTGCGTAGAGCAAAATTATACGATTTGGTAGGAGCTCCATAGCCCATGGATGCACGTGGATTTTGTATGTATGTAGTAGTCTAGAATACATTTTTTTCATACTAAATGATACTAATAAGCAATACAATGTTATAGTTGGAAGTTGCCTGCTTTATAAAATGGTGTATTATGGGAGTAAATGATGCTTAATTGGAAGAAAGGTATTTAATTATTGAAAGACAGATATAGAGTGGTGAAAAATTCTATTAAAATTCGACATTGGGACAAAATCCTAAGTTCCATGAAAGTCAATAAAAGCAAATAGAAAAAAATAATGCTTTTCATACAGCATAATGAAAAAACAAAGAAACAAAAAAAGATTAATGATAGAAGTAAAATCTCCGCAGTTACTGACATTTTGATGTCTGTATAGAGGTTTCTTAGTTAGCAATTCAGGCATTCAAAACAAAGTATCTTGCTCGGCGTTAGCCAGTAAATTCCGCAATGCTGAATGATTTAAACATATTTCAGTTTCGCAGCTTCAACCGAAACATTTTGATATCAAATACACCTCTGTCCAAAAGCTGAAATAATTAACACTCTTTTAAATATGTCACCAAAGTCTGAAGTTATTAACACCGCATTTTGTATGACAATGAACGAGAATGTATGCAAGGTCGTAAGCCTCCCTGAAAGCAAATTTGGGATACTATGAATACTGGCTATGATTCTTCACCACTCATTTGCTCTTCAGCAAGCGTTGTGTTCTTGTTGGTAGAGGAAAAATACGAATGCTTTACACATGGTAGAACAATTGGCATGTTAGAGTCCGGCCGATCCCAGATCTATATGGCGAGGACTTAAATGTCACCTAATCAACGTTTTCAATACTTTAGAGACGGTTCCAACACAGGAGACGTTAAAAGTAGGTAAGTGGAAGGCCGTAAAGAGTGACAACCACTATCTTATGTTTCAGCCCGACATCATAAAGCAAGGTCAGGCAGTCCTCATAGAGTTCAGACAGTTCATGGATAAATAAATGAAAATATTCAGCATATGAAGTAGCTAGCCTATTCTCTGGACCTGCCACTACAGAGCAAGTGTAGGATGAGTTGGGGAGACTCATTGCAAATCGTTAACACCCTCCAAGAACCCTATATGAACTCTGATTTGTTCTTGGGAAGAGTGAGCTATAGTGTCGCCAGACCTCGTGGCCATATTGATGTTGTGTAGCAGTTCGTGGTCATCATACTCCATATTAACCAATATAGTCTACTGAAACAGGTCACTCAGCTAGGAACACTCTTGCATTAATTTGGATAACACAAAGAAATTATGCGATTGGATTGCTCTACCTTTCACTGTTTATTCCGTCGTATAACATTGCATTGCCACTCAAAATCTCGTAGCATCTCGCTATTGCATTTTTGAGATCTTCCAGAATTTTAATATTATACATAATTTTAGGATCCCTGTGTATTTTTACCAAGTACTGCATACCCTTACTGCATACACATCTGAGGCTTTGGTTCTTGGCACTTAAAATATAGCTCTGATGCCATTAAGTAAATAATGAGCCTCACTGCACATCTTTCATCCATTCTATGTGTATGCAAACAAATCATTCGGATCAAGAGTTCAGTACCGAAGATTTAAAATTTTCACCCACCTCAGCTATTCAATGACATGGCTGTGTCGTGTTCGATGGATGCGTTGGGTTCGCCAGTGACTGAATGAAGGGTCATCACTGATCTGCGTGCGAGCATTCTCGTGCTGCCAGAGTAAGCCTCCTTTCAGGTTGTCAATTCCCTGATGAACACTGCAGTGACGGGTCTGTATCGCAAAGGCACTCTGCTCTTCGACATCAGACTTCTTCGTAGAAATTTCCGATTTCTTTCCGGGAAAGGATTTCAGGAAAACTATCAGATTCTACAGAAAACCTTCAATAGAAATATTCAGAAAACTTACACTGTCTCGGTCCCTACGGTTTTATGGACTCTGCTTCCACCAATGGATCAAAATGTTCGCATTCAGTTGTAAAAAGAGTGATGCGAAAATATATGCAGAATTTTGATTTCGGAGGGTTGCTCGTTAACAGTGGAAAGGCAAACTTCATATAATATAAAGCTAAAAAATTAATTTAGGATTACAAAGGAAACTGCTTTTTTAAAAATGAATACATTTCTTCTCAAGTAGACTACCACAAAATCTTAAAGCGTCAGTGTAACATACATACTGATTGGGATTTGTTAGTGTAATGCACACACTGATTGATATTTGTTAGTTTAATTCACATACTGATTGTAATATGTTAGTATAATGCAAACACTGATTTTGGTTTGTTATTATAAATCCACATACAGATTGTAATTTATTAATGAGTGTTACGAGACCTCAACAAAAGGATTCGAACCTAATTCTTTTGTCCTTATTTGAATAATGCAATCGCATTATTTCAATTTGATATATCGTTTACAGTTATCTTGATGCTGAAGAAAAGAAATGTTTTAAAAATAGGTTCTCAGGTACTAGAGAAATTCTCACACCTGAAATAATCTACAAATCTATTGAGAGTATGACAGCTCCGAATGAAGTTATTTACTTCCTGATGGAGTTCTTAATTCACTTGAAATGGAACCTCAGAATTAACCTCAGAATTAAGTTTTTAGCGGGAGCCATACCACAAAGAAATCTAAAATATTGCCAAAAAATCATTAACGTTAGAAGGCTTCAAGTGATAAAGAAGTATAAAAGAAGATATCATTTTAACCTAATGAAAAAAAGGAGATAATATTCTCATTATTTGAATTCTCAGAGAGTCATGCTTCACTGCGAAGATAATTAAAACCGAATCGCACTCTCTAAAAGTTCATAGTGGTGATTTAAGAGGAGGATACTTTTTCTTCGGACAATTTTAGATAACAGGGTGACTAAACCATCCCTCTCGAGAGGCATACGGATTGCCAAAAATGTTTTCTTCGAAGCGAAAAGGAAATTTTTGAAAAATAGTTGTCCCTTCCCAATCTTGATAAGTCTGAAATTCATAACTATTGCAAACTGAAGTTTTATTTTGATATATCTTTTACATTTATTACATATATACTTTATATAGTAATATCAAATAACTTTTTCTTTCTTTTAATCTCAAAATGAAACTTTCCGTTAATTCATTTTTATTAATTCAGTTACAACTGGAATAAAAATGGAAACGTTTTTCTAAATACCGATTTAAAACGAAACTAAAAAATAAGCTACAATTGTGAATCGTTAGGAATGAGTCGTTCTCAAGTTATGATATGCGGTTCCAGCAGTTTCAAGTGCTTTGAATGCAGCTATGTTGCTTGTTGTCTGTAAATGGTAGTGGTCTGTATATGGTAGCTACTAGTAATGGTCACTGGAAGGAGAGCTATGCACCAATCCCCTGTGATGATGCATAGAACCGGCCAGGCCTAGCACCTAATGTCCGACCCCGCCTTCTCGTGGTGCGGACCGTTAGTACCTTTCAAAAGAGATACTCTCTTATGGAAGTGAACGGAAGGGGAGGGCTGCCAGATTAGTGTGGCCTACTGATCTGGACAACTATGACTACTTTTCTTTCTTTTTTCTACCCTGCTGAGGAGTGGTCAACCACACAGGCTCCTGGTGCTGACCATATAAACCCACTGGACTGGACAGATATATGGCTCTGAGCTTGATTATGGATCCTGATTTTGCTGCACTGGTAGGCTTCTGTAGAGGGAAAATCTTCCGCTGTGTTTTCTGTTTGTTTGTGGGTTGACAGCCCCAAGTGAATAGATTCACAGGATATGTTTATCAGCTGGTGGATAATCCTGAGCAGAAGTCATCGCCTGAGCTGAACTCTTTGCTTCTATTGGCATCGTCAAATTCTACATTGGAGGAAGTCTTCCAGTGTAGATGGCTTCAGCCTTTAGTAGTGGGGGAACGGGTCTTTGCCCCATGTCTGCGATTAGGGGGCTGTTTGATATTGTCGGCATTCCCTCTCTCAATAAACATAGTTTCTTTAAACATCCCACTAACCATTTTCTCTCCATAGTTAGTTGGAATGTGAGGACTCTGCACAGAGCTTTTTCTCTTGATGTCCTCACACAAGAATTCCACCGTTATAATTTAGATATTCTCGGCTTGCAAGAGACCAGATGGACAGATAAAGGTCATATTCTTAAAAATAATCTTAAATTTATCTTTTCAGGGAGGGACGACAATAAGCATCACCAAGGCGTGGGTCTGCTTCTCAGCAGACACGCTAGTGATGCTCTTTTAGGATATGAGTGCATTAATGAAAGGTTTCTTACAGCAAAATTTCAGACAAGCATTAAAGACTTGAATGTTATCTGCTGTTATGCCCCCACTGAGGATGCCGATGAGGATGAGAAGGATAGGTTTTATGAACAACTTCAGGATATTTTGAATTCTGTCAAGAAAGGAGATATTGCCCTTGTTCTTGGTGACTTCAATGCCAAAGTTGGTACTGACTCTAACCTTTGGGGAGGAGTAATAGGCCCTTTTGGTATTGGTAGCTGCAATGGCAATGGGCAACGTCTCCTACAGGTAAGTAAACTTAATGGATTCAGAATAACTAACACTTATTACAAACACCACGACATACATAAGTACACATGTATGTCGTGTTTCACCTGATGGGCTGCATAAGAATATGATTGATTACATATTAATTAACAGCAAATGGGCTAGTTCTGTTAGGAATACCAGGTCATATAGGGGAGCTGAAATTGGATCTGACCATTACCTTGTTAAAAGTGTGTTGCAACTTAAACTTAAAAAGTGTTGTGCTAGGGTTAAAAAATTTACTTTTAATACTGAAGCTCTGAAAGATCCAGTTATAGCCAAAGCTTACCATGATAGGTTACTTAGTCATTATGACAGTCATGGTTTGCTTACTACTGAAGTTGAGGAAGAATGGGATCATTTTAAACAGGCTTTTTTGGACACTAACAGTACTCTTTTAGGAAAAAAGGAGCAGAAGAGACAGAATTATCTGAGTGATAAGGCACTTGATCTTATTTTGGAAAGAAAGAACTGCAGGAATGTCTTTAATCAATACCCTACTAGTCCTAATAGAAAGCATTACAGAGAACTTAATAAACGTGTAAAAGATCAGTTAGCTGCTGATAAGAATCTTTGGCTTGATAGTTTGGCTGACAAAGCCGAGGAAGCAGTTAGACAGCACAACAGCAGAGAGCTGTACCAGAAGAGTTAATGTTTTGTGTGGTAGAAAACGGACAGGTATACAAGGATTGAAGGATAAACAAGTTAAGGTTATAGAAGGGGAGGATTCTGTCATGGCTAGGTGGGCTGAGCATTTCAGTGATGTTCTAAACAATGTAGTTAGTTCTACTCCCTTGTTTGCAATGATGATAGATTCATTGGTGGCTTTAATGTTGGCCCTATAACACAATCCGTAGTTATTTTGGCTGTTTCTAAACTTAAACTACATAAATCCCCAGGGGTAGATGAAATTACTACCGAAATGGAATGGGAATGTTTCGGTTACCACTTGGATGACTGAAATTCTGAATATCTTTTATGATAAAGGCATGGTTCCTAAGGATTTTACCAGAGCTATTGTTAACCCTATTTTCAAAAAAAGTGATCGCAGTTCTTGTGATAACTATAGGGGTATCAGCCTACTCTCTGTTCCTGGTAAAGTTCTTTCCATGATTGTGCTTAATAGAATTAAGAATCTGGTTGACAGTCAATTGCTTGATGAGCAATGTGGATTCAGAAGTGGTAGGGGATGTGTGGATCAGATATTTTCACTTAGGCAGATTCTTGAGAAATGTTTAGAGTTTCAGAAACCTTTGGTTGCTAGTTTTGTTGATTTCAAAAAGGCTTTCGACTCTGTTGATCGTCATAATTTGTGGTTGATTGTGAGATCATACGGTATACCTGACAAGTTAGTTAACATAATGAAAGCTCTCTATAATAACACTGAGTCGTGTGGGAGAGTTGGTAAGGCTTGTAGCAATTGGTTTAGCATTACTTCTGGTGTTCGACAAGGGTGCATTTTGTCTCCTTTTCTCTTTAGCTTGGTTATTGATTATGTTATACGAAATTCACTTCAAGGGAAAGATTTTGGCCTTACATGGACAGGAGATACAAAAATTTCTGATTTAGATTATGCTGATGATTTAGCCCTTTTGGCAAATGATGTTGATGAGATGAACTCTTTCACTCGAGCTGTTGATGAGACTGGTAGTAGAATAGGTTTGGTTATAAACAGAGAGAAAACTAAAGTGATGAAAATTGGTCAGGCAGGCTGTGATTCAGTTAATCTGAATGGTTGCAGTCTTGAGCAGGTGTCACAGTTTAATTATCTTGGGAGCTATGTAACGGATAATGGTGATGTGCGGCATGAGATTGACAGACGAATAGGGATTGCTGCTGGGACTTTTAAGAATCTATGGAGAGTGTGGAGAAATAGGCGTATACACCTAAAGACTAAAATTAGACTGTATAATAGTTTGGTTCTTTCTAGGGTTAGTTATGGTAGTGAAACTTGGACACTTTGTAAACAAGATAACAGGAACTAGATGCTTTTGATTCCATATGCTTACGCAGTATCTTGGGCATTAGGTGGTTCAACTTTGTAACTAATGATGAGGTTAGGCAAAGGGGTTTGCAACCTCCTTTAAGCAGCATATTATGCAGAGAGAGACTCCGTTGGTTTGACCATGTTGCCCGTATGAATAATTATAGATTGGCGAATAGGGTTATGAACAGTGTGCCTAAAGGCCTCAGAAAGAGGGGGAGACCTAGGATGCGGTGGGCCGACAATGTCAAAGAGGACCTTGTTAGAATTGGTGTGCAGTGGCCAGATGCAGTAGATGTAGCTCAGGATAGACTTCCTTGGAGAACTAAATTTCACCGTCTGGTTGGACCTCCGTAGCCCATGGATGCTTGAGGATGATAATGATGATGATGATGATGTTGCTTTAATGTCTCTGTTGCGTCTCTGTTGCTTTAAGGATTCTGTTGCGGCTCTGTTACTTTAAATCTACCTCTACAGCCAAAAATCAAGTACAAATTGGAAATTTTAATATTTATACAATGAACAATAAAAAAATAATGCGTGGGAAAAGTATTTAAACTTACTAGCAGCCACAGGTCTCGATCAACTCATTACTGGCTTCACCAGGGAAGAAATAGTGTTAGACCATTTAACACAAATATGCATTGACCACTTAAATACTAAACTCGAAAAGAAAATCACAGCTATCAATGATACTGAGAAGGAAAATCGCAGATCATTCATAATTCCCTCGACACCGGGCAAACAAACAAACGAATCGACACTTGGGGAATCACAACCAAAAAGAAATACAATAGAAACATCTTTCTCATGTGATTATAAGAATTAATTATAGATATTATGTCAACTAACTGAGATTTCCCTCAAAATAATTCCTACAATGATAATAGCAACTTTTATAACTATGTTCCTTAAAAGTAAATATAATGATATTGTAAATAAAAAGGAGATTAACGAATTGACAAATACAGAAAAATTTCTCATATAAATTTTTTTTTTCAATTTTTCAAAGGTTCGTAACAGAACTCTGAAAAGGAGACTAGTGGGCCTCCTTGTCACAATTAGTTTCGCAAAAAAAAAATACAACACTTATCAACAGAAATATGACCTTACGATTTAGTCTCGAATAGTAGAGTAGCATGCTTATTTGTCGGGCCATTCAGCTGATAGTGACATATAGAGTTTGAGTACAAATTCTCCTTAATAAGTGTGTCTCTTTGATACCATAGTGTAATATATTAGAAATTTCATGAGTATTGTAATATGTTATCTGTAAGCTGTTAGGATTTATTAGAGGTTTAAAATTACGTATTGTTTTTGCTGAGACACTTGTTGTTTAGATATATGATGTCATACAATCCATCGAAACCAGCCATATTTGATGAGCAGTTAGATTTCCTCTCGCAGAGTAAAATCGGAAACAAATAAAAAAAATTTCTCGGCCTTTGCATTTTAATTCCTGTCTTAATATTGCTTTGATTGCGATCTGCTGCTAGATAGGAAAGATGACTTCCCCTTGACGATGTTGTTGAGCGATTTCGACACAGGCTTTATTATCGAGAAAAGTGAATTAATTACTAGTAATTAACTTTAATTGAATGCAAAAACCTTTGCGATGATTGGTTTTAAGAAATCGCATGGTTCTTGGTCAGCTGACGTAATTTTGGGAATATAGGACCCGACAAACGACACAGATATGATCTAGCTAGAACGAGAGACAGTGCAACAGACGTCAACTGAGAAGATGTAGAGAACAAAGCGATACCAGAAGGGGAGGGGCGCAGAAGATGAGAGATGTACTGGGAAGGTTACGAGAGAGTTTGGTTAATTGAAGCATGAGCCATTGTAGATTTCCAATGGGATAGATTTTGTTGTTCCCTTACTCTGTAAAGAGAGATTACCGTTAACAGTATTTCTTGCCTATACTCATTTAGGAATTGTGATTAATATTAGAGATTAATAGCGGTGAGAGCTTTGTTATGCGGTTATAAGAGTGAGCGAAATGTCTCTGTTATATCATTAAAATGATTATAGTGTATTTTGTATTTGTGAATAAATAGTGTATTTGTGAATAAATCTGTAATAGAAATTTGTAAATGTGAAGATTCCTTATATCAACTATGTCATTGTGGAATTAGTCTTGAAAGAGTTGTAAGATTTGTCATTGTGCATCGCTTAGGTTTTTTTCGTCATATCAACAGGCTTGCTTTCAATTGCATTGTAATATTTGCTATTATTAATTACCAATTATAATATTTAAAGAGAAGCTGTATATATCTTTATTTATAACAATATCACGCTTTCTACATGTCCATGATTGATTGGAAGGGCGAAATAACTGGAAGATCAATCCATGATGGATTTCGGGTCTGAATCCTAGAACCTTCTGAAATGAAGAGTCAAAACACTTGGATTAATTAAATGATTTTATTTGTCAATAGTGAACCTCTTGAAAGAGTTTAGGAGAGCACTATCGACTGGCGTCCGCAATAATTAATTTAATGAATGTTTTGGTGATCGACATAAATTTAAAAACATGAAGGTTACTTGTCGTGACAACAGTAGCACAGGCGGCGAGGTGACAATATTAATTAGTATTACAACACAAAAAAAATGCAACTGAAATACAAAAAAAGTTATTTAGGCAGACTAAAACATACAATAATGACTGGTGCATTTTTGAAAAAATGTAAATATTTTTATCTTTCAAAACAAAGATACAAAGTCTTCTACTCCATTAATCATCCTTTGGTGCCTAAAAAAAAGGCAATTCTAACAAGTCTAACCTGTTTAACATTATCTTCGAAAATAGATTCAAAATTACTTACTATTTAATTATATTTTAACTAAAGAATTTTCACTCTTTAAATTTGTTAATGATGTATTGAACACCAATTTTACGCAATTCAATTTTTCAAAAATTGAACAATTCAAAGTTAGTTTACACATTTATTGTAGTATGCAAATACCTAAATGAATGTTAGAAACAATATTCCGGGAGTGTTTCAATATGTTTCGGGTAATACTATTTAACTAACTTCGCAGAAAAACCTTTACCAGTTCAGAGAACAAAGAAAGATTCGTCGTTACCTTTAGTCAATATAACGACCGTCGGCAAATAAAAGAATCCTGAATCAGATTATATTTTTTACTTAACAGATTAAAAATTTCTCCGCAATGCTAATGCTTTAAATTGCAGCAACATGCTTAAAGAAAATACTTTTTTTCCCGTTTTAATTAAACAACTTCTTTTCATTACGGAGACAAAAATTTCTAAATACGATTCTTGCTTCTATTTAAGTTTTTCTTTTTCTTTTCTAAATTGCTCTCTTTATGAAGAGTGAGACTCGGAGGATTATGAATCGGGAAGTGAATTTTATAAAGTAAAAACGGAAAAAAGAGAAAAAAAAAACTCTTTAAATGTAAAATATCAACCTCAATCAAAAGAATTTATGGTTTCTGAAGTCTGCCAAATTCCATGTTTTTTTTGTTTTGTTTTTTCTCGACATTAAACTGAAAAGACGCAAAAACACGGAATCGGAAGAAGGGACGGAATGAAAGAATTACCTTCTTTCTTACATCGGGTCGTATGAAAGCGGCAGATGCAGTTTTACTATTTGCTTTATTTTTTTCTTTTCTCGAAACAGTCACGAAAGTAAAAGCCGAACATAACTTCCGAGTTGTGTGTGTCCGTTCGGTATTCGGCTGCTGGGACTGCAGGAAATAATTGTTTTTTTTATTTTCCCTTTTCCTCTTGGACAATCCAGTCACAACACCAATATACACATTACACGTTGCAGGGTGAAAAAAATGCTTACCTTATTCTCTGTTCCTTGTTATTTCCAAGTATATTTCCAGAGAATGGGAACGAGCAAATAAATGCAATTGTTTATCATCCGCACACTAGGAAATGGAGAATTCTGAGCACAATCTTAACCATGAGTTTTATTTCTTTGCCATTTGACTAGTCAAATGAAGGTTTGTAATTTGCTTCGCTTTCGCGCAAAAATAAACAAATTGCGCCAAGTTGTTTCAATCGTTCTTATTGCATTTTCTCCTAAAATGATCTTCTGAATTCTGACGGTAAATTTTTGAAATGAGAAAAAAAGAGTTTCTTGATTTACCAAAGCTTAAAATTTTGAACATTCAGAGCAACAGGCAAAATGTTTATTTTTATCAATTCTTAGTGTTTAGAATAATACGTACAAAATCCTCAGGGAACCAAAGATCACGAATAGAATATGATATTTTCGTTTCCAAAGACATCATAAAACACTCTCGCAGCGTTCTGCCAATGAGAGTAAATTATAATGAAAGTTGTTTTTTTTTCTATGTTCCCAGTTCCTTTCATCTTTAATAGTCCTACCTTCTCAAATCTTCGAGAACACAGTGAGTAATTCGAGTTAAAAATCACCTTCCGTATATGCTCCATAGATTTTAGTGGATGACTACTTTATCAAATCGTTATTTACAATACGAAAGTATGGTTAAGCATAATCATAAGAACAGAAATCATTATGATTAAAACAATAACTAGGCTTCACCGCCAAAAATACGTTTGGAACTCCAAATTTTTATAAAACTTATATTATATACTCTCTCTGTATTTGCCCATTTTAATATATTCTACAGAAATTCTAAAATGTTCTAAAAGAGAAAATTACAATTTTCCTGTTTACTCCAAATCACACACTGGTATCTCTACGCAGCTAAAAAGAAACTAAACATGGAAGCTTTACTCCAATGCAAAATCCTTCAAAAATGTTGATATTTAACCTTCACGACAAGTTTCCATCGTTTTAGAATGCTGATCATCAAAGCTAATCCATTACAAATCTAATCAATAGACATGAGAAACGAGTTCATCTGCCACCATGTTCATCACATGTGTTCATCACATGCCATAAAACTAACTGTACCATCTATATTCTGTTTCGCATAAAGAATGGAGCTGTATTCTTCCCTCAAAGAGTTTCTTGTCCAATCTTGGCTTAATATGCTTAACCACAAAAGTAAATAAAAAGCAAGATTCTACACCTGAAAATGTATCAATCCTCAACTCGTTAGGGAGCCATCTACGGTAAATGTTTTACATCTGTAATATTAAATTATGCTGTTTGTGTGACCTGATCATAAACACCAACTTGAATGGTATAATGGCTCTAAGATTGATTATGGATCCTAAATTTGCTGCACTGATGGAATTCTGTCAAGGGAAAATCTTCCGTTGTGTTTTCTATTCGTTTGTGGGTTGACTGTCCAAGTGAATAGATTCACAGGATATGTTTTATTAGCTGGTGGATAATACTGAGCAGAGGTCATCTCAGGCACATGAACTCTTGCTTCTATAGGCAGTGTCAAATCCTACATTGGAGAAAGCCTTCTGTGTCGATGGTTTCAACCTTTTGTAGTGTGGGAACAGGTCTTTGCCCCATGCCTGCGATTAGGGAGGCTGTTTGGCAGTGTCGGAATTCCCTCTTTCAATAAACATAGATTTTTTAAACAGCCCACTAACCATTTTCTCTCTATAGGCAGTTGAAAAATGGTCTGGAGATCTGAAAATTTCGGATTTAGATTATACTAATGATTTAGCCCTTTTGGCAAATGATGTTGATGAGATAAACTCTTTCATTCGAGCTGTTGATGAGACTGGTAGTAGAATAGATTTGGTGATAAACAGAAAATAAACTAAAGTGGTGAAAATAGTTCAAGCACGCTTTAGTTCAGTTAATCTGAATAGTTCAACGCTTGAGGAGGTGTCATAGTTTAATTATCTTGGGAGCTATGTAAAAGATAGTGGTGATGTGGACCTTACATTAACAGACGAATAGGGATTGTTGCCGGGAATTTTAAGAAATTATGGAGAGTGGAGAGAAATATGCATATATTATTACCTAATTAGATTGTAGGAATTACGACTGAAAAATTACATTAGCGGAAATTGAAAAGAGAACACCATTAACAATTGAAGCGTAATCTATGAGATTTATCTAGTGGAAACAACTTGTTGAGAAAGGACAGTGATTATACGTGTGAAGTGATTCAATATTTATTTTACCTTTTAATGAGTATTACATTTTGCAGAATGCATATTTTAATAAGGTGTTTAGCCTACTGGAGCAGCAATACAAGCTTCCAATCTGGAATGCAATCGGTCATACAAATGCTGGATATCACACCTGGGGGATACCATTCCACGCGCTTTAAACTTGAATGCGTAATTCAAGTCGTTGCCTGCTGCGATCCGCGGAAGAGTCTTTGTCCGATCCAGTCCCAGACATGCTCGATTGGAGACAAGCCCGGAGAGCGTGCTGGCCAAGGGAGTTGAGGCACTGCCTGAAGAGCATGTTGAGTTGCCCATAGCGAGTGTTATCCTACTGGAATATCGCATTTGGGATTACTCTCAAATATGGCAGGACGACTGGCTGTACGATGTCACTGACATACATAGTGCTATTCAGTGTACCCTGTACAAACACCAGACACATACGAGAGCGATAGCTAATCGTTACCCACACGATGATGCCTGGCGTGGGCCCTGTATGTCGCTGGCGGATGCACGATTGAAGAAGCCGCTCACCTTGTTACCTTCGGACTCGTAAACGACCATCAGAAGCTCCTAAGCAGAATCGGCTTTCATCACTGAAGACCACAGACTGCCATTCTTCCCTCCAATGAACTCGTTCTTGACACCACTGCAAATATCATCGACAGTGATGATGTTACAGTGGTAACTGTGCCAGCGACACATGTGCCCATAGTCCTGCTTCCAAATTCCAATTGCGTATTGTTCTTGTAGACACCCTTGGTGCGATAGAGGATCGAATTTTTGAAGCTGTAGCTATCTGCTCTGCCACCACTGCCCTCCAGATACGCCGATCCTCTCGTGCATCCTCGTAACTCTGTATTGCCAGGAACCGCGTCTGTGAGTGTGCAAATGGTCTTCTGACCATCAACGCCATCATCGTACCACTGCCGATACCTCTCGTCCAACGCTGTGTACAATTTGGCGAAAAGACCAACCTGCTTTCTGAAGACCCACACTACGACCAAGCTAAACTCCGCTAACTGAACAAATGTTGTGCGCCTGCGTTTTCTAGGTATGGTAGCTTCTTCAAAGACCACTGAACAACACGACATAAAACAAATAACTTCCTTCTTCACTCCCTAGACCTTAAATACGCGCTGCGTACATTTGCATGTTGTCGTCCTCAGTGACGTTTTCTGCTGCCCTGAACTACGTTCCAAAACGAATTCCTTTTTGCTGTTCTTTTTTCAATTTCCGCCAATGTAGTTTGGTTATTTCTAGAGTCCGTTATGGTAGTGAAACTTGGACCCTTTGTAAATAAGAGAACAGGAAACTTGATGTTTTTGATTCTAGATGCTTACGCTGTATCTTGGCATTAGCTGATTCCACTTTCTAAGTAATGATGAGGTTAGGCAAAGGCATCAGCAACCTCCTTTGTCAGCATATTGTACAGAGAGCCTCCGTTGGTTTGGTCATGTTGTCCGTATGGATAATTATAGATTGGTGAATAGGGTTATGAACAGTGAGCCTAAAGGCCTTAGAAAGAGTGAGTCGATGGCAGACAAGACAGATGGTCGATAGTCATCTGCCCATCTCACCTTCTATAACCTTACTTTGTTTATCCTTCAATCCCTGTATACGTGTCCGTTTTCTACCACACAAAGCATTGACTATCTGATACATCTCTCTGCTGTTGTGCTATCTAACTGCTTCCTCGGTCTTGTCAGCCAAGCCATGAAGCCAAAGATTTTTATCAACAGCTAACTGATTCTTTACACGTTTATTAAGCTCTCTGTAATGCTTTCCATTAGGACTAGTAGGGTCCTGCAGTTCTTTCTTTTTGAAATAAGCTCAAGTGTCTTATCACTGAAATAATTCCGTCTCCTCTGCTCCTTTTTTCCTAAAAGAGTACTGTTAGTTTAAAAAAAAACCTGTTTAAAACAATCCCATTTTTCCTCAACTTCAGTAGTATGCAAACCACGACTGTCATGACTAAATAACCTATCACGGTAAGCTTTAGATATAACTGGGTGTTTCAGGACTTTAGAATAAAAGGTAAATATTTTAACCTTAGCACACTTCTTAGTTTAAGTTGCAAGACACTTTTAACAAGGTAATGGTCAGATCTAATTTCAGCTTTCCTATATGACCTATCATATAGAACGAGACTATTTGCTGCTAATTAATATATAATCAGTCATATTCTTATGCAGCCCACTTGGTGAAACCCATGTGTACTTATATATGTTGCGGCATTTGTAATAAATATCAGTTTTTCTGAAACCATTAAGATTACTTACCTGTAGGGAGATGTTGCCCATTGCCATTGCAGCTACCAATACCAAAATGGCTTAGCACCGCTCCCCAAAGTTCAGAGTCAGTACCAACTTTGGCATTGAAGTCACCTAGAACAAGGGTAATATCTCCTTTCATAACAGAATTCAAAACATCCCTAAGTTGTCCGCAAAATCTATCCTTCTCATCCTCATCGGCATCCTCAGTGGGGGCATAACAGCAGATAACATTCGAATTTTAATGCTTGTCTGAAATTTTGCTTTAAGATACTTTTCATTAATGAATCATATCCTAAAACAGCATCACTAGCATGTCTGCTTTGAAGCAAACCTACACCTTGGAGATGCTTATTGTCGTCCCTTCCTGAAAAGAGAAATTTAAGATTTTTTTTTAAGAATCTGACCTTTATCTGTCCATCTGGTCTCTTCCAAGCCGAGAATATCTAAATTATAACGGTGGAATTCTTGTGTGATGACATCAAGAGAATAATAATAATCTATGCGCAGTCCTCACATTCCAACTACCTATGGAAAGAAAATGGTTAGTGGGATGTTTAAAGAAACAAAGTTCATTGAGAAAGGGAATGCCGACAATATCAAACAGCCCCCTAATCGTAGACATAGGGCAAAGACCCGTTCCCCCACCACTAAATTCTGAAGTCATTTCCTTCCACTAAATTCTGAAGTCATGTCCTTCTAATTTGTTTATTTTTATTAATTGTTGCATTTTATTGTATTTTTGTTCAGAATATTTTTATGTATTAAGTGTGTTTTTGGAAGTGCTATTGTGGGGATGTGACTCATAGATGTTCTTTTCGGGTATGAGCTGGCTGCCTGCATGGGTTGACATGTACCAAAAACCCTTTTATGGTCTTTTGCAATTAGCCTGGGGTGCGAGTGTGAGCGCGGGAGAGGAGCCGAGGGGAAGGAAATGACAGTCTTGAGTGTCAATGTCAAACGGAAAGGACTCAAAGAAAAACCCGTAAAGGAGAGGGTTCGATTCTATGTGAGAATCAAGATTCTTGGTGAATCAAATACAATTCTGTGAAACTGAAGTTAGTTCTTAGTGAACCATGTTGTAGGTAAAGGTTGCATATCCTTTCGCCAATTTGAGGTCGGTAAAGCGAGAATCTGCAAAGTGCGATTCTCCACCTCATTGCATAATTGTTTGCAGCAGCGAGGCAGAAAAGGCCTATGGAGTCGAGCGCATCACAGCACGTGATTGTATATAGTGTGAATAAACTGTGTCGACCCTATACAACTCTCGTGTGTGAATTGTTGGACATATTTCTGTACATCACGTGACGCAGCAAGTCTGAGGCATATATCAGTACGTGTGTAACAAACCGCGAACTTGTTATTTCACCGAAATAAGGGTGAAGGTAATCAAGGGACTAATTGATCATCCTCTACTATAGAGTGGGTAAATCGTTCGTCATCTGGCCCAACACCACATTCGAGACAATTCAAAGAAAATCTAATATCTAATAGCACGCGATGAAGTAAAAACCTGCGTTGTTCCCTCTACCAACAGCCCACGACAGCCATCTACGCTGGAAGACTTCCTAAAATGTAGAATTTCACGATGCAAGTCGAAGCAAGAGTTCAGGTGCCTGCGATGACCTCTGCTCAGGATTATCCACCAGCTGATAAAACATATCCTGTGAATATATGCACTTGGGGCTGTCAATACAAAAACAAACAGAAAACACAGTGGAAAATTGTCCCTGCACAGAAGTCCACCAGTGGAGCAAAATCAGAATTCATAATCAAGCTCAGAGCCTTAAACCAGTCCAGTTAGTTTGTAAGGTCAGAATCAGAACCCTGTATGGTTGACCACTCCTCAGCAGGGTAGAAAAAAAAAGTAGCCATAATTGTACAGATCAGTAGGCCACACTAATCTGGTAACCCTCCTCTTCTGTTGGATTCCTCTTTTGAAAGGTACTAACGGCGTGCACCTCGAGAAGGCGGGTTCGGACATTAGTGCTAGGCCTGGCCGGTTCTATGCATCATCACAGGGGATTGGTGCATAGCTCTCGTTCCAGTGACTACTTAACTACCATTTACAGGCCGATATATTTATATGGTTGCAAATATTTTTTTTTATTTATTTAATAGGAAGAAGGTACTTCCCTACACAAAAGCATGAGATAATCCTGATCATTATAAGTTCGACATAACAAACTTGTTTATTCCTTGCAGAGCTTTTCTCGCAATCTCTTACCCACCCACAATTGTCAAAAGTTTGATCGCCAATTTTATATGCATTCCAGCTGCAATTTAATTTGTTTTTGATAACGTTTGCCCTTCGAAGCACTGCCATTGTAAGTGGAAATGCAATTGTTATTCATTCACAGTCGCGGAAAAGAAAAAAAAAATGAGGAGGGGGATGGGCAAGAAACTCAATTGGGCCGGAAAAAGTAAAAACGGAGGGGAGGGAGTTGAACTTACCCCCTCCCCTCCCAATTACAATATAACTTATTTCTTCCTGCGTTTTAGCAGGAAAAATAAAAATGCATGAAATTTACACAATTTTAATAATTTTTGCCTGTATTACCAGCATTATGAAAGAAGAAGTGGGCATGAACCCCCCCCCCCCCCCTCATGATTCGGCCCTGATCAGTCATATTCTCAATATCAGCTGATTTTTTTTTAAACTACTACAATAAATGTTTGAGAAAAAGTATATGATTATTTCACGATGCTCACTCTGTATGAATAAACCCCAAAGTGAAAAATATTCTTCTTTTCTCTCACTTTTCAATCGAATCTTATCTGCGTGCAACCTTTAATGAACTAACACGGTAAGAGTGCCATTAAAAATTTATTACTATATATTCACTGAAGCGATAATTATTTTCTGATATACACATTCCTGTGGCAATCAAAACATATTTGAAAATCTTCAACTGTCAAAACATCTGTTACCAAAAAAAAAATCAATGTCATGCAAAGGTCAAATTAAAATGTGACTGAACTTAATTTCGAAATTAAAATACATAGTAAATTTATTTCACAGCCTACTTTGGAACAAAATTTCGCGAATGAATGCAATTCACTGCACAAAAGATAGAATTGATAATTAAATTGGCTGAATTCATTTTCATTGTGGAAAACCGGAAACTGAAAATTGTTAATCTCTGTGTCATTTCAAACTATCTCAAATACAATCTAGAAGAATTCGATGGCAACCTGTAACTGGCCAGTAACAGTTGCCCTCGCAATGTGCTTTAATGTTGTTCAAGCATTTAGTATGACTGTAGTATTTTTTTTTGTGTGAAATCCATTAAATTGATCGAGTTTTAAATAGTAATTGTAGATACTTGACGAAGCAGGGACAGAGAAACAGCCAGAATCACCATTTTTGTCATGAAAAAACAACACTTTAGAGATCCATATCGTGGAGAGTGGGCAAAGAAGAAACGGGTGCGCTTCATTAAAGTCTAGCACCTTCAAAACTACCTTCAACAGTATAACACGACTGGGAAAAAGATTTACCTGAAGGGCTGCATAGAAAACTAAAATGGAAGAGTGGACCGCAAAGAAATATATAATCATTAATATATGCATTACTAAAGAAAAGAAGGAAAAATAAATCTAAAATGAAACATAAAATGCACTTTTTTTTTAAATTAATGATTTTAATAAGAATTCGCATCACCGAACTTGCACCCCTTATTCTCTATAGGTTCTTTTTCCCTTTTGAAAATTTCATTTATTTTTCATCAGTAGTTCGCAGGCCGTAGTTGGTCCAGGCCTATTCAACATGGTTTGTTTGACGAAGATGGAAAACAAACAGACCCGACTGCCCAAGAGAGTCCTACACGCCTGTGATTATATCACCTGACCTTACATAATGCTCCTTTGAAGGGAAGAGAATTTTTAAAAAAGACAGTTACTACTCGACAGCGAGACTATCCTGTCATTAGGACGGATCAGGTGTTTTCCATTTTACATTTGTGTCACCACAGGGGTTTAGGGTATTCTGTCTCTGACAGAGTTGGGAACCCTGCAGTGCACAGTGATTGTGCCGTGTGTGGAAAATCGTTATTATTATAAATATGCACTGTGCATTGTAGAGAAATTTGCAAATGAAAGTATACATAGCGTATAAGTAAAAGCATACGTATTAGGGTTTTCGAATATTCAATGTTTTTGATAACTAGGGATATCGGGTAGAAATGTTTGATAAGCATAGTTTCTTTAAACATCCCACTCACCATTTTCTCCCCATACCTAGTTGGAATGTGAGGACTCTGCACAGAGGTTATTCTCTTGATGTCCTCACACAAGAATTCCACCGTTATAATTTAGATATTCTCGGCTTGCAAGAGACCAGATGGACAGATAGAGGTCAGATTCTTAAAAATAATCTTAAATTTCTCTTTTCAGGGAGGGAAGATAATAAGCATTCAACAAGGCGTGGGTCTGCTTCTCAGCAGACACGCTAGTGATGCTCTTCTAGGATATGAATGCATTAATGAAAGGTTTCTTACAGCAAAATTTCAGACAAGCGTTAAAGATTTGAATGTTATCTGCTGTTATGTCCCCACTGAGGATACCGATGAGGATGAGAAGAATAGGTTTTACGGACAACTTCAAAATACTTTGAATTCTGTAAAGAAAGGAGATATTACACTTGTTCTTGATGATTTCAATGCCAAAGTTGGTACTGACTCTGATCTTTGAGAAATGGGTGACAGGCCCTTTTGGTATTGATAGCTGCAATGGCAATGAGCAACATCTCCTACAGGTAAGTAACCTCAATGGTTTCAGAAAAACTAATATTTATTAAAAATACCGCAACATACACATGGGTTTCACCAGATGGGCTGCATAAGAATATGACTGACGATATATTAATTAACAGCAAATAGTCTAGTTTTATATGCCAGGTCATATAGGAAAGCTGAAATTCGTTAATAACGGAGGAAAAACCAATATTACAGTAAATAGGTTTGCAGGAAATAAATCAAACTCAAAGAGAAACTGGGGTACTATAAATGAATTATATGCGAATTATCATTCGCATATAATTATAAAAATAATTTAAATTAGAAAAATAATTTAAATTTAGAAAGAATGATGTGGGGAAGGTGTATTCTGTGAATAAAAATCCTCTTTTTTAGTAAATCCATTTAATAAGCATTTTAAAGACATTGCTTAAACTTTAGTTACTTCAGAAAGTAGTGTTCATACTTTTATCTGTGATATACAAGTACACATAAAAAATACACTTTTTGTGGTATATTGCGGAACCCAAAATTAATTAAGTTATATATAGTGAAGAAAATGGAATATCAAGCGGTTTTGATGACATTACTGCAAAAATTGTTAAGGAAATATATCCAGAAATAAAGTATGTTTTACGTATATTATTGAAAAAATCTTTTCAGCAATATATTTTCCCAGCGGTTTTGGAAATAGTAATTATCGTACCAGTTCCTAAGGGAGGGGAGGCAAAATTTTGGAAAATTATGCACCATTGTCAATGTTGGCTATATTCTCTAAAATATGTGAAAAACTTTTAAAGAAAAAACTAATATCTTTTTTTTAGATAAAAATAGCTTTATTTCTCCAAATAAATTTCAATTTAGGAAACGTACAAGAACAGAAAATGCATTATGTTAATTGCCCTCCATGACATATAAGAAACTAAACAAAAGCCAAAAATTAGCAATATATTCCTAGATGTTGAAAAAGCCTTCGATACTGTTTCACATGGAATTTTATTTTGAAAATGCAAGCAGCTGGAATTTAGGGTGTGAAAACGGTTTCATAGCTATTTAATTGACAGAAAACAAAGGGTAAGAATTAAAAATAAAATCAGCGATGAAATTACACTGCAATTTAGAGTGCCTCAGAATCTGTATTGGGACCAGTGTTATTTTTAATTTTTATTAATGACTTGTGTGATTTGCAGTTAAAATTAAATAATTACTTTTTCAGATGACACAACTATATTTTTTCTGGTAACGATGATATATTAATTAACCAAATAAACGATGATTTACATAAAATAAGGGAATAGCTCCATAAGAATACTTTGGTATCAAACATCAAGAAGACAAAGTAAATGAATATTAGAATTAGGAAAAAAAGGAACAGATTTTTGAAAGAAAAACTTAATAATCATCAAAGATCATTGTAGTGATAATTTATGGAGAGTAAAAATATTAAAGGAATAGAGAGTTATTGCTATTTGAGAATAATTATAGATAGAAAACTAACTTGGTTTTGCAAAAAAAAATATCTGTAAAAAATCAATGCAGTAATTCCTGAAATATATTACATCAGGAACTTTGCAGAATTATCATTATTAAAAATTATTTATAATGCTGAAATAAAATCTTATCTGCATTATTGTATTTCTCAGGTGGAGGAGCTTATGATAAATATGCTAAACCGTTAGAGGGATTTGAAAACCATGTAATTAGGTGTATGCTAAGAAAGAGAAGAAGCAAAAGTATAATTCAGGATTATCGATATTGGATATCTGGCAAGTGAGAAAACTATATATTTTTAATACAATAAATCATGTGATGAAAACTTGGAATTAACTCAACATCTGACCTTTTGCAGTTAATAAAAGGTTATCCAAAAGTTTATTATTGGAAGAGCTTTTTGTAACAAAAATATTATTACCAGGCATTACACTAAATATCCCCAAAATTATGATGATTCTGAATTATCTGAAAGATTTAGGAAAGGTAAATGAATTTGCTAAAGAATTTTCAAAATGAATATTGGAGTTAAACTTGGAAAATTTACAATTTTTCTGAAAATAGAGAGAACGAAATGGAAACACGAAACGAAAAATTATACTTAAATATTAAAAATCATGCAAACAAGTCTGACTCGTCTGGGATGTTTCAATTATTATAATATGCATGGTAATGTTGTTGTAATGACAGAGAAATGCCTAGAAGAATGCATATCGCCTCTGTCTCATATGAAAATCTCGTTTACAAAGAGAATGAAGTTTTCCTTTACCTACTGTTTCATTCCTTAAAAATTTTAATTTGAGCTAGCTGATGACGGGAAAAACGCAAATAGTTTTTCATTAGTAATTATACACAATGATGATCTTTTAATTCTTAAATCTAAAAGTTGTATTCCCCACACCTCTCTGAGGAAAGTGGGTAGATTATTGCTCTCAGTGGAATATCTCTTAAAAACTACAACTAGTGTTTCGATTTCTGCTCTATACATATTATTTGTAACAGATAACAAAAGTTTTGCCGTTTCATCATTTCAGTGACCTGTAAAGATATATATATTAAAACTCCTAAGTATTTGAAAAATATCTGCGAGTTTCGCAATTTTTGATGACGTCACTTCCGGTTATCGTGGCCGGACTCTCAAGGTCAAGGGTCGCCTCTCACGGTCTAAAATCACAGTCCTTAAATCTTACATAAAATTCTGCAAAGAGGATATCTGAAAATTTCGTTCCATATGCTGTACACAGATATGAGCCCTATTATCTGCAAATACTGATTACAGATATATTCGCTTTAGAAATCCTAATAAGTACATAATTTTTAAATATATAAATATATGCAAGTGTTGGAGTAATTTTTCGGCCATCATTACAGATCCATTCTGAAAAAATGACAAACATAGCCTTTGGTAAACAGAGCTCTCATCATCCTTCTTGCTTCCCCCCACTCCGTTATGTTAATAAATCGCGAGAAATCATCATTATTCTATAAGTACATCATGTGTTGATTTACATCTTTTAACTTCAATATTCATATGCATAATATAAACATTTGCCATATTTTCTGCCTTCAAGTTAGGACAAAAGATTAACGAATGCATATACACTGTTCGACATTGGAAGTGCCCCACTCAGAAGGACATGTCGTACAAACATGCAAATAGAAGGGTGGGTGTGTGCAGTTGAGATATGAAAATGATGATAATCCGGAGCAGTGGCGTGTGTGGCTAAAGAGATAAAAGGTGCAAGAAGAAACAGGGATGGTATTGTGTTTATGCAGTTGGAAGTCGTGCGAACGGTTAAGATTAGATGGTTCTGCTTGGAATTTGTTCAGCGAAGGCCGGCAGGTTTATCGCCATTTGGATGCTTTTGAGAGAGGAAGAATTATAGGTCTAAGTGAAGCTGGATGGACTACACATCGTATCGCTCTCCATGATCATCGGAATGCACGAACTGTTGGACGCTGTTGGCAACAGTGGCGAAATGAAGGTTCTAACGTGTGTCGCAGAGGGAGTGGTACTGTCTGACAGACATCAGCATGCCTTGATAGGCGCATTGTTCAACAAGCTCGTTCGTCACCACGGAGCACTGCAGGTGATATTCAATGGACTGTGTCAGCAGCCATGGACGTCCCCATAATGACCCGAATGGTAAACCGAAGGTGCACTCTAGGCACCTGCGCTCTAGGCAACCGTTACATTGACTGCAAACCATCGCAGCTCTCGTCTGCCTTGGTGTCGAAGTCATGCGAACTGGGGTCACGAATGGAACACTGTTGTGTTTAGTGATGAATCCCGTTTCTGTCTAGGTGCTAACAATCGATGGGTCCCTGTGTGGTGACAACCTGGTGAGACAATAAATCCAACTTTTGTTCACGACAGGCACACCGCCCGTCAGCTAGGTATAAGAGTATGGGGTGCTATTGAATGTGACAGCAGGTCACCTCTTGTCCACATCACGGGAACATGACAGCTGAACAATACATTAGAGCGGTTCTGCAGCCCGTTTTATTACCGTTCCTGGGAGGCATGCAGCAGCCCATTTTCCAGCTTGACAATGCTCGTGTACATACTTCTAGGGTCTCCAAACAATGTTTGCATCATGCTCAAGTATTGTCATGGCCAGCACGATCTCCAGATTTATCCCCAATAGAAAATCTGTGGGACCACATTAGATGACGTGTGCAATCTTCTCACAGGCCAGCGCGGAATTTCAATGAATTATGGGAGCAAGTCAATGCTGCTTGGTGTGCAATTTCTCAGGACCATATCCGTCGACTGTATGACTCCATGCCATGCCGTATTGCTGCCTATATTGTCATTCACGGCAGTGCAACCACCTACTGAGGCAGTCACATTGTGCTGCATTGTCTCATCTTCTAACCGCTGTAAGTAACTGCAAATTAAATCATGGTATGTCATTGTGTATTGCTATGTGTGTGGAACATTTCACCCCTATCCCCTTACTCCTTCCGGATAGAGCAATTTCAATGTGGTGCAGTGTATATATATATATGTATTTTTCTCGTCGCAGATATGTTTGATAAGACGATGTTTAAACTTTATATTTTTAAATGACAATTGTTTATTAATGCGGCTAGTGATTATAATTTGCCTATTCGGAAACAGCATTAATAAACAATCATCATTTAAAATAGAAAGTTAAATTTCATCTTCTTAATTAAACAATGCATTTTGGTCGAGAAAGATACAACGCACGAGATGGAAGTTAAGAGCTCTTTTTTTTCATAAATTAATGTATAATAAGATATACATCCAGCTCATACCTGGTCTAGTGGTTAGCGTACCTAACTACTAAACCAGAGGGCATCTCCCGCTGGTTGTACATATGTTGTATGAGAAACCAGGACAATCCTAATAGAGCTACTAGCTTGTCGCCGTCCTTTGTGTAGGGGAGTACCTTCTTCCTTTTAGGAAAATAATATTAATGTGTAATGAAAACAAATACGTACTATATAATAAAGTAAAATGTGTGTTTTTCAAATTCCACTGACGAAAATGTTCGTTTTGTTCATTTTCCATTGAGGATTCCTATATTCGTATAACTAGAAATATCCAAGGTTTTATCTCTTCGAGATAAATTTCTCACTCGAGACAGATTTAGATATTTCAATCTCTACGCCCAGCGAATGTTGTTCCTAACCATTATGCCTGATTCGAAGAAGTTGTTCCATCCTAAAAAACGTTGGTCGACATTGGTCTGGAGAGAATGAAATTTGTTAAAAAAATTCCGAAGACATGCAAATAAACATCTCTAACAAGGAAGACATTGTTAAAAACAATTCACATTAAAACTGGCAAAAGAACGTTTCAGTGAGATATTCGAAATTAAGAAACTTCTTGGAACAAATTAAACATAACACAACAGTATAAAATAAAAACGTTCAAGAAGTAAAAATCCGTTTTTAAAACGAGAGGAAGAAAAATTATATGAAGCATTAAGAAGTTCACAAAGAGATTACATTTAGGAGAGAAAAAAATAAATATAAACACGAAAAAACGAAAATCAGCTTTCTTTCCGAAAAAGAGAACTGAAATTTAAAAAATGGCATTTTTAAGAAGTACGTGAACTGATCAGATTTCGTAAAAATACACAGACGAAAGAAACAGAGTGTAATTAAAGTTGGATGTCTGTATTGGTAAAATCACACTTTTTAAAAACGTTCATTCTATTGGAATCCTTGTCTATTTTCGTTTGTTCATTAAAAGCGCCTGTTACATAAAAAACTGCTGCTGTAGAGATCTAGCAAAGGTTTCTTTTTCTTATTCTTCTGTTTAAAATTCAAACTTCTATTATAAAACTCAACGTTCCATATTTTCAACGCTAAAAATGCACATAAAGAGATGATTAACATTTTTCTAAAAAAAAAGCCTTTTTGAAATAACTATAAGTAATTATTCTATCGCAGTGTTAATTGTACTTCTTAACCCTTTCACGACCAAGGGAAACATTTTTCCCATTTTAAAATTGGTGATTGTCGTATTTAATTATAACCTTATCTGCATTTTTTATACAGAATGTCAAAATAGAACGTATGCCGAACGCAATTGCGTAAACGGGAACGTTTAGAAAACAAAAACAGAACTGTCAGGACGCATAATATATGTACTATGTGCAATGTCCATCTTTGCCTCACTACCAAAAGAAATTGCTTCGCAGAATATCATAATTATCACATCATTTTGTATAGTAATTTTATTTCATAATTTTGCATTATTTTAGTTAACATTTTGTTCTAATAAACCAATAAATAAAAGACATTGCATAATAAGCCTAACTATAATTTGTGTTACCTTTATAGTCCATTGGAAAAATATTTCCCATAAAATTCCAAAAAAACTACACATTGTTATGCATTTTTCTCATGATTTTTATTTATTTTACTTCTAAACAAACTAAAATAAACAGTTACATACTAATATTTACTCTTAGAAACCTTATGGTCCTGAAAGGGTTAAGTGTTGTCGGACCTAAATGTGTCTCAGTAATTTGTGCTTCTTAGGTATAAAAATTCATTAATATTCTTTTTAACTCTCATACTTTCATCATATTCATAATGTAAAGATCTTAATACTCTTTCACTAATATCAGCACTCCACTTTCTGTGTCAAAGCCCTACGATCTCTTATTTATTGCCGAAATTATGCCAAAATCTAAGTTAAGGTGAACAATCGAATAAATAGACATCGTAAACCTTTTTAAATGCAATAATTTAATTGACGGGAAAAATATGGCTGAACCTGCCAAGAATTGTGAATATTCCACAAGAACAAAAGGGATATCTAAAATTTTGTTATTATTACATTATTGTCGTTCAGCATAAAATAAAAATATAAATACTAAAATTTAACATACTCCACTTGTCATTTATGAAGTCGTTTAATACTAATATTCAGCAATAGCTCATATTTTAATGTGTCATAGTAATTTATGACTTTTCTCTAGAGTAGGTGTTCTCAACGTGGGGTACGAGATAAAATTTTTTGGGGTAGCCGTGAGAGCTCAAAAATCGCCAGATCTAGTAATAAATTCGCTAACTTGGCAACACTGCTGTGAAAAATGTCATTTTTTTTGTGTTTATCGATATATATAATTTATGAATACAAACTTTAATGTGTATACATATATATATATATGTTTTATTCGCATTGTTATACTATAACCATAGTTTCATCTATCTATACAAGGGGTACGCCAATTACATACACATTTCCAGGGAAACATGAAGCATAAAAGGTTGAGACCACTGCTCTAGAGCCTTGAGTCTTTCATGGGTCATGCCTTTCTTCTTAGCGATTCGCATTTACTGTTAGCTCCTTCGAAATCATATGGCAGACAACTGCTGCAACTGGAGACATTTCCTTTCAGAGATGTAAAGTTGCAACCGTGAATTTTAGAAGTCTGTCAAATTATACTGCTGATCATTAAAAATGCAATACCAGTAAATACAAGAGATATCAAAGCCATATTTAGAGAATACATGGCTTATGTTACAAGGATCAAATAATTACAAATACAACTCGGTTAGACTTGTGGAATACAAAGAAATCAGTATCTTGTATAGCCACCATGAGCGGCAATAACCGCTGTTATATGGTCCGATATTGAGAGGATGAGATGTCGAATGTGTGTTTGGGGAATGCCAGTCCATGCAGTTTCAATACGTAGCCAAAGTTCATCTGTTTTAGCAGCTGCTGTTGTCTGGTGTGCTAGTCGTCGTGAGATCATGAACCAGACATGTTCAATTTGGGTTAGATTCGGTGAACATGCAAGCCAAGGCAGAAGTGTCACATGGTGGCTATCCAAGAATTGTTGGACGATGCATGCCACATATCGTCAGGCATTGTCCTGTTGGTAAATGGTACCAGAGAGCCCCTGGTGATAAGGTACAACCACAGGTTCCAAGACCTCAGTGATGTAACGCTGGCTGTTCAAAGTACAGGTAATGCATATGAGGCGTGTGAATAGGCGGAGTCCAATGGCACCCCATACCATAATACCAGGGACCAGACCTGTATGGCGCTGCATCATGCATATCTCACTGAGTATGTCGCCAAGTTACTGCCAGATACGGATTCTCCGTCGTGGTGCTGCATAATGAGGTGGGGATTCGTCTGAAAAGATGAGGCAATGTCATTCGCACATCCATGCGCGATGTTCTTGGCACCATTGCAGTCGCATACACCTGTGTTGTAGAGTTAATGGTAGCAGAAGCAATGGCTGCCTAGCAAAGATGCCCTGATGCTCCAGATGACGTCGAACCATACTTGCTGACACTGGCTGATGTGAAACACACTCTAACTGTTGAGCTAAGGTGTTTGATGTGGCTGTACTATCATTAATAACCACGCGCACAAGATGTCTGTCCTCTCGTTTGTTTGTGTGACAGGGGCGTTGAGATCCCTCACGTCGGTGAGTTCGTTCCTCCTCTATTCACCGACGCCATATTCTCATCATTGTGGCAGCATTCCGTCCAACACGAGCGCCGATGTCTCAGTACGATAATCCGCCTTCCCGCAATCTCACAATTCTCTCTTGATCACAATCGGAAACCTGGTCGTATGGATACCGTGTTCTTCGACGTGTGTGCAAGAACTGGGAACAAACACAATTCCAGTGCTTTACACTGGCTCTTTGTAATCTCCTCTTATGCCACTTCCAGGGGGCGTTACTGTCACACATGATGCGCGTATGTGCTGCACTTTGAATCATTTACATGTTCTCCCATGGGCTACCCATCATGCATATTTCGGGACAATCTCATGAGTTCTTCCTGGTGTTGCAGTTTAATGGCCAACAGTGTACATTGATGAACAAAATTTAAAGATATTCGAGAAATATTTACGTGTCAAAATAGTTTTCAGCAAATATAATTTAATGTCGTATTCAAAGATACTGTGGCATGAATGAGTAACAGCAAGTGATGGAAAATAAAGAAATTAGTGCTACATATAATAGCATCAGTTCCCGTAACAGAAGCTGAAATTATGGTACAGGACAGTTAAAAGACGTGGGACTCACCTAAGACAATCATATAACCCATGCAAATAATCCTTATACTGTTGACGAAGTTGTTAAAGTTTTGCGGTAATAAAAGCAAACTCCTCCACAAGAACAGATATCATCTCATGGAGGATTTTGAGAGAAACAATTCACAATTCCTTCAATTTGCCTTTCCAGGATATTTCACATACACTCAATATTATTCGTATCCCTAGATTTTGCTTGCCACTCTATCTTAAAGATATCTTTTCTTTCAATAAAATCGTTGCCAATTAATTGCTATGGTGGAGACACTATCTCTCATAAATATGAAATCAGAGCTGAAATAACCTTTAAACAGAGATCGATTTAAACAGAGGGCTTATCTCTATACCAAAGAACATTTTCCCCCTGAGACGTGTAACCCAGTGATCAAAATTATTTCCTAAACAATCACACTGCAGCAATAAAACGATCCATTTCTGATGTTATAGCAATTGTGATGAGTTTTTCCTGTGTTCAAACCGAATCGGATTCATGTTTGAAGTTCACATTTACTCATTGTCTTCGGCTCCATGGGTGATCTTATCTGCTCCTAGCTTAATGAACTCTTCTCTTGAAGTGGAGGTGGACACAGAACTTTAGTTTCCTTTCATGCAGACCTAGTTCTTGCAGCGTGCTGTACACAGTATGTCTTGAAACCATTGTTTCTCTGACAGCTGACATCTCGCGAGACAGCTTTCTCTCATTTCCCTATGTGGTTGCTGGCTTGGGGCGACCCTTTTCTGGCTTACGACTAACCTCTCCTGTTCCTTAAAATTATCTCCAAAATCGTGAGCAATTCTGGCCTTGTGGCGACCTTGTCCTTGTCAACTACTAACCTTCTTTCTTTCTCGAAATGCTCTCTAAATTCGTAAGGAATTGTGGACTTGAGGGGATCTTGTCCTGGTCTACGACTAATCTCTCTGTTTCTTGAAACTGTCCCCAAAAGTCGTTGCAGTTGTGGCCTTGGGCGACCTTGTCCTGGTCTACGAACGTCTGTTGTTTCTTGAAATTACCTCCAAAATTGTCAGAGGATATTTTGTGATATATTTAACGACATGGATACCTCGATCTGGGATTCATTTGATTTGACGTTTCAAGACATTCCTGCATGTACCTTTAGACATACATTATCATCCTTTACAGCAGTAGTGTATTGAATTCATCTTGACTGTATTTTACAATGCAACGAAATTTTGCACAATAATGCCATTAATTAACTCTTTCATATACAATTTAGTGAGTTTTAACTGTAATACTTCGAATTTTGAATATAACGTCAAAATCATTTGAGAAACAAATGACTCTAATGATTTGACTCTTTTTAATAAATCGTATAATATTTATTATTTGTTGTACACGAAGTTTTAAACCGGGATATTTCCAGAATAAACAGAATGCTAATAAAATAGCACGGGAATTGTAAAGGAAGACTTCAAAATTTGCAAATGTTAGAAGGATACTAATTTTTTCTGTAAAGTTTGGGAAGAGAAATCGGGGTAAGGGTGTGGCAATTTCTAGTATAAATATATCGTTTACAATATTACTTAAGGCTTTGCATTTTCTACATTTAGTGCCCTTTAAATAAGTTTATTAAAACCTTTTGGAGGTTTTGAAAACTGTGAATTATTGTATTTCTTTAGTACTTATTAAATTCAAAAATATTTTTTTTCTTTACTCTCTAAAAGCAAAAAGTTATGTTTTCCCACCCTTCTGGGGCTAAAGGGGAAAATTGTTTCTGCCAATGCAAACCACTTGATCATTACATTCCACCATTAAAATATCAAATTTCTTGCCCAAATAGATATTTTGTAAGATTCATTTAAAATTTTAAATTTTTTAGTCCCTTAGAAGGCTTTGAGGCAATTCAAACTTTTGTGAGAATCGGAAAACGCGAATTAGTAATACCTATCCAACACGAAAAGAATTTTTAATTTAACTTTAAAAACGAATAATAATCTCTTAAACGACCAAAAATGCGCTTTCCCCACCCCACCAGTGGTAAAGGTCAAAATCAATGTTGTGAATGCAAAGTTCATGCAACTCACATTTCAAAACAAAAATTTTAAATTTCTATAATAATTGCATCGCTTGCAACATTCGTTTAAAATATTGCGATTTTCAACATTTTCCATCATCAGAGAATGCAATTACACCTATCCCTCGATTTACACGGTACTCAGTTCACACAATTTTGGCTTTGCACGGTCAAAAAATGCAACCAGTTTCGATTTACACGGTACTGACTGAGATTTCCTTTCTATGTACGTCTCAGTCAGTACCGTGTAAATCGAAACTGGTTGCATTTTTTGACCGTACAAACCCAAAATTGTGTGAACTGAGTACCGTGTAAATCGAGGGATAGGTGTATAGCTATTGGAGAGTCCGGAAATGAGAATCGTAATATTTCATCAATATCCATCCAACACAAAAAGTATTATTAATCTATCTCTAAAAAAAGAAGACGGGGAGAAAGAAAGATAGACGACAAAATGGAAACATTATCTCGTTTTTTATTTCTGAAAACGTGCTAAAAATATTATGATTAAATTACATTTAACTCAATATATATGAAACAAAACGATATATATCAGCTAAAGGAAAGTTTAATATTTAATACTAATTGTACTGGTATAGTTCATTTATTAAAAATGTAGCCTAGACTTAGTTCCATATTAATATAGAAGATCGATTATTTAACTGTATTGCAAGTATATAAGATGCATTCTACTTGTTTTACTACCGTTGCATATGACTCAGATTATTTTGTAGGTTTGGGAAAGAAAACCGCCTTTTACATCGGCAAATATGGTACAATTCAGTTTGCAAATAGTATAAAATCGGCCAAGGTCTACAATTGTCTAGGACAGAAACAAATGGAGAAAATCCACTTATGTTGCAACTATCTATGTAGCAGTCCAATTATCAATCCAAATTGATTTTAATATTTTATTACAGGTGGAAATTCATTTAACCGAACCCCAATTATTCTCACATGAGCCACATTTGAAAAATGGCTCACTGTGAATTTACATTTTAATATTACATGCAAATCTTTACCTTATTTGCTTAATTACCAAAAATTAAATCAGTGAAGTGTTTTTACTGCAATATTTCTTAAATGCAAAATGAAAAATTTTATATACGTTTTCAAAAAAAAAACAAGAAAATGTTTTCAATTTGTCGTCTCTGTCTGTCTGTATATCTGTACGGCTGTAAACATCGAACTTTTTTTTTGTTTTTAGAGATGAAATTATTTTTGGGTCTGATAGGTAATGAAATATTACAATTCGCACTTTCCGATCTTCCAAAAGGGTAATAATTCCGCCTTCTAACGGTGGAAAAAGTTAAAAATTACGAAAAATTCCAACAGATATTGTAAACGACGGATTTACGATAGAAATATGAAATTTTTGTGTTGGAATGTGAAAGACATGAGTTTTCCATTGGCAATAATGAGTTGATCTCTTAGACCCACGGGGTGGATGGGAAAATGTAAGTTTTTGTTTAAAAAGAAAATCGTTTGATTGCAGAGAATTAATAATTCCTTTTAGGAATTCGCACGATTCGCACTTTACGAGTCTCCCAAAAGATATAATTGCATTGTTTAACAGTGGAAAATCGAAAATTATAAAATTTTTAAACATGAATATTGGAAAAGTTATTTATGCTAGAATTTTAAACTTTTGGTAGTGGAATGTGACTGTTATGAAGGTACTGCTGCCAACAACAATAAGTTGACTCCTTATACCCAGGGTGAATGGGAAACGCAGCAGATTTGTTTTAAGCGATAACTGGAAAACTCTCTTTAGTTGGATTGGTACTAATGAAATATTATAATTCGCGTTTTTATATTCTTAAGTAGTTTTAATTTGCAACGTTATAGGTTACTAAATATGGAAACGGCAAAACTTTTAACCATTATAGCAAGTGGTCTTATTATGGCAGATGTATGAAATTTCAGTGGTAGAGTGTCAAGAGATATTCCACGGACAGTAACACTGCCCCCTTTCCTTAAAGGGGTGTGAGAAAAGCAACTTCTTAAACTGAGGGATGAAGGACATACTTTCTCTCTCGTATAAATACTAATGAAACACTACTGAATAAATATAAGAAGTTTTTCAACTTTTTTTTTTAATTATCAAGGAAGGCATCACTCTTATTAGGACGTCAATATCAATTGCCAGAAGAAAAATTGTCATGAGTAGTATGGGATACGAACCCACGGTCTCCTGCAAACATGTCAGGTGCTCTAGCTGCTAAGCTACTGACCGCCGAGCAAGATATCCTTTATGTTATAGTTATCATCAACTTCTTGAGACCAAAAAGAACAATGTCTTCATGATATACGAAAAATGTGTACTGTAGATAGAAAGTTCATAACAGTAATTACAGGAGATCTTGCTCGGCGGCCGGTAGCTCAGCGGTTAGAGCACCTGAACATATTATGAGGATTCCACCTGGCTCATGACAATTTTTCTTCTAACAATTGATATCGACTTCATAATGCGGGTGATGTGTTCCTTGATAAAATACTACTGTTTGCATTTCCCCCCATCATCCATTAGTTCGAATTAAAACTTTTAAGCAGTGAGAAAGTAAGTAAAAAAAAATCGTTATCCTTGAAAACGAGATTCCCATATTCACCAGAGGCGATATGCGTTCAAGCTTTAATGTCAAATCGATTATCCTAATATCTGCATCCACAATTACTCCGAATAATCAAGTTTTTACTGTATTTTTTCCTTTAATTCTTTATTCTTTAATTTATCTTTAATCAAGTTTTTACTGTATTTTTTTCATTAAATCTTTATTCTTTTATTTATCTTTAATTTTTCTTTTATTCTTTAATTTATCGTTAGTTTTCTCAATTGGAGAATATGCAACGAATTGTTTAATTCCAATACATTTGATAATGAGTTCCCCATTTTTTTTTAGAAAATATTAAAGTTCAGGTTTCAATTTCTATACTAATTATTTCTTGATTTTTTTTCTATGTTGTTATGCGTTTATCTGCTGAAAACTACCTAGTAACTCCATGCGTAGTTTCTTCTTATTTGGAGATTAAATGTTCTTTCACATTAGTCAGTTTTATTTACTGACTAGATATCCCCACTTCCTTTCATTCTCTTTTTCACAGTTTAGTAAAAAAATAACTTAAAAATTTGTTTTATTTTCACTAACGTAGTTTTTCATCTCCTTGTCCTCCGGCTATTGAGTGAGTCGAAGTCAGCCAAAAGACTTCCCGCCTCAAGGAATGGCCATGTCAACAAAGAAACAATCGTTTAGTTAATGTTCTCTCCCATCCAACAGCCATTCCAAAGTCGTTAGATCAGAGCCCTGTTCTCTGGAGGAAAGGTCTCCTCTGGTCCCAGGAGGTGGAGACCGCATTCTGGTCACGGGACGACATTCATCGATCACTTCATGAACACTCTCTTTCCAAGCTAGAGTGGGGATGAGATGTCAACAAACAAAACGAACCGAGTTAAAGAGATAGATTGTTAATTTGAATGTATGGACTCTTTCGATATCAGTGGCATTAGTGAAATAAATTACAATTACTTCACTTAGCTGAAGGTAACATTGGAGTGCACTGCGGGTTTCTTTTCTTAACTGAAAAAGAAATAAGAAGAAAAGAATTCTGAGTGGTGTGAAACAATCGACGCTTTCGTTTCCCCGACAAACGAAGAGAAGAAGAACATATGTAAAACTGGAAGTACTTCCAAAGATTACAACGCTTCTTTCATCAGACCATGTACTGAAAGTTTTTAGTGGAGTAACAAAGGAATATGGATTGATATCGACGGAACAGCCAAACAACCGCAATCACAGAGAATAATGATTCGCATAACTTGCATTTCTCTCGGTGAACAATTTATGTTCTTGTCGTAAAAGAAGGACATTATTTGAGAAATAATTTATGACAAACTCTGACACAAAAAAAACTTTTATTTTCGTTTTTATAATGCATGAAACACTGGAACTGCAACGGGAACTTTCTTTTTTTTTAAGAATTGCATGAAATTTCAGATGTCTAGGTATTTGACCATAGGAAATTTATATGGGAGTTTCGGACACGTTAATTGTAAAAAACACTCCTTTATTTTTTATTAATTACAAATAGATATGAAAGAGATGTAAAAGCGAATACGATATCTTTAAGGATTTTAAATATTGCTGACTGTACTTGTAAGTGAAGATTACCTATGTTTGCAGCTTTTACACTTCAGAGGAACATTTCAAATAGGAAGCCTAAATTCGGGACAAATTGGAAAGAGAAACATTTTGATGGAAGAAACGAGCAACATGACGAAAAAACGTCGAAAAATATTGACAATTCTGTGTAGAAAATTCCCGCTGTTAATTTGTAGATAGTAACGTATTTCTGATAAATTGACAATTTTGGACTACGAAATATTTCAGATTCACATGTGGAACAAATAAATAATATTATTTTTACGAGAACAATTTTGCCATAAAAGTAATTGATATGTCCAAGTCCATTGTCCATTGATATTAACCTACCCAACAGCACCGAATTTTAAATTGTAATATAGAATGCAAAAAATAAAATATTCTTAAATCTGAGACGTGTAAAAAGTAAGAAAAACATATTAACTACTTTTTCCGACAAGTTTACTACTGTTAGAGAGGATGAGGTGAGTGGAGGATTAATTGGAGGAGGAGTCATTCGGGTTGGAGGACACTGCAGGTGATGGTGGAAACATTTAATTGCTTCTTATTCCTTGACCTGCTGGATATTAGCTTCCAATGCGGACTATTATTACGTAAAATAAATATAATACAACAGGTTAGTTTCGCGCAAATCTGGACGTCACGCGACCTTGAACCTATCCCAGTGAGAAATGACTCAGGAGACAGGATGCCCGCAATTGTCGTACACATTTGGCCGAATTGTGAGACTCTTCTACTTTTTCTACAAGTGGTGTTTTATCAATATAGTAGTAAGGATTTCTCGCGCCGAGTTCTGAGCGTTCGTTTCAAACAGCGTAAATGTAAATTTTTGAACCACGAAAATCGAGAACATGCCTAAGTTAATAAACTGCGGAAATCGAGAATTAGCTGTATTACAATAAAATAAATTGTATACTTTCTATTATTGAAAACAAAAATCAATTAGTCCAAAAAATAAGGATTTTTATTGGATGTTTCTATTCATTAGAACTAATTACTTCAAGCTCATTGCAAAATTTGCCTCGGATGGCATCTTTGCCATTCGAGGCAAATTTCGTCCAACATTTGAATTAGGAAATGCGCTGGATTTTTATTCAAAAGTCAGTGTATAATTCTTATCTACTCGGTACCTGCTTTCTAGTATTAACGTGAACCTATCAGTAAGAATTGCGATTTCAGTACCTGAGAGGAAAAGGAAACCTCAAGAAGGAAATAGGGGAAAATATTCTCTTCTGAATTCAAATCTAGATTTTTGCAATCTTGATCAGCGGTTATCAAAGTGATCCTATCATTTTTCCCGGCCCCCTTTAACTAATATGGGGCGGGGGTGGCTCAGTCGGTAGCGCGCCAGGCTCGTAATCTGTAGTTCCCAGGTTAGAGTCCCAGCTGGGTCAGCGTTGAGATTTATCTCCGCAAAATTCCCCGCCCTGCCCACGGTCAGTAAGGGACACCGATGGGCTTGGAAAGGACACCGTCCGTCGGATGGGACGTTAAGCCGTGGCCCCGTGTGCGGGAGAGCCATACCCTGTGCACGTTAAAGAACACGCTGGATGGCCTTGACGGGAGGCTACCATCTGTCTCCCAACAGCTGTTCCAGTGGGTCCCCTCCCCCAACCTTCTCTGAGCCTTCTGGGTCCATGTGACCTGGCCATTTAGCCAATGGTGTGCAAAAAAGTGCCGCTCAGAGGTAAAACAACCCAACCCAACCTTTAACTAATGATAGATATTCTCACACACACACATACACTCATTACCATTGACCGAATTTATCCCACATATTCCTTTACCATTGACGAAAGCTACTTGAATTGAGAAAAAAATATTCATTCACGCAATAGTATACGGTGCAGCGCTAGAAAGTTTTTGTAAACTACGTAATGGTCGGAAGGGGGGGGATGAGGGTGACGAAGGTGATGGAATACTCTCGGAGTGGTCCATGTAGCATGAAAGGTGCAGGACAGGTAAGCGCCAATCACCAGATGGAGTATATTTCGCTCATGCGACAATGTTTAACTATTTTAAATACAGTTCTTCAGAGCTTTGCGACCATCTTCCAAGCTTTTCCCAACTGACCTGGGGGTCGCGACCCACACATTGAGAGCCACTACTTTAAATAATTAGGATTATATATTTTAGTTTTCCACGTTACATATTTTCATTGGTATGGTTTTCTTAACTTCAGTTGATGATGTCAACATGGATTATCCTATTGAAGTTCATGTTGGTAACATTTCTGTTGCTTCTGTGATCTCGCGGCTCCCTGACTTAAGCTTTAGGGATCCCTGGGGAACCGTGGCCCGTACTTTGAGAAACACTAATCTAGATCTATTACAACCACATTTTCTATTCTCTGAGACTTTTTAGGGTAAATGTGAAAAGAAATATAGAATAAACCTTTATAGTAAGACATTCCTTTTATATGCGTTATTAGTTAGGTATCTTAATGAGTTAAATTATGTTATCATAGCATTAAATCATGCATTTATCGCCATGATTAATACCATGATTTGATGACATACAGGAAAGGATGTAGATGTACGATAAAATATGGTAATTTCCATTAATTCTTGTAAGGAGTGACTAATACAGAAAACTAGGTACTAGGTTTGATCATTAAGGAAAAAGCCTTACAACTCCAAGTTCCAAAACGGTAATCCAACCTGTGGGCGGGTATCATTCTTAAATATTGTCTTCTGTAATGAGGTTGGAGTTGAGTTAAGTAAGTCCCTATTATCCCAATTAAAGCATCCAAAGATGAGTATGAAGACATTGTTTCTATAACGACAGGTATGTACTGTGTTCTTCAGTTTCAGGTGACTTCTAACCATAAGTCACGAGTGTCGCATTATCTGACGTTGAAAGAAAAATATTTTTTTACTACACTGTTCAAAGTGGAAATTGCAACACCGTGCAGGAAGTGATGTATACGCCCGAAACTGACAGGACGGGATCTATGACGGTAGATGTGCAAATGATCAAAAAACGAAACATGAGAACGCAAGCTACGTATTATTGTAGATTCATCAGTATACATATAGTAGGCCCACCTTGTGTGGTTATACTACCCTGCAATCGTCTCGGCATATCTTTAATCAGATAGCTAATTGTATCCTGTGGTATGGCGTTCCAAACAACATCCAACTGGGCATGCAACTCTACCAGGTTCGCCGCCGGAGGCAGCTGGTAGAAGAAGTGATCCATGACGTCCTACACATTCTGAATGGGTGACAAGTTTTGGGAGTATGGCGGCCATTGGAGAATGTTCACACCTTAGAGACCGTACATTGTTACACGTGCAGTGTGTAGGGTGGCGTTGTCCTTCTGCAGTTAGAAGGCTAGGCATGGTGGTAAGAAAGGCCGTGCCATAGGATTAACGATGTCATCGACGTAACGTCTCGCCTTTAGCGCACCAGAAACATGAAGCAGAGGTGTCTAATCTCCATATGTGATGCCACCCCATACCATTGTACCACGGTGAGAACTCTATGGCGGCTAATGGAATACGCTTCCTCATGTCATTGACGATGCCGACGCCATGCGGACAAAAGGCTGTCTGGCATGCCGAAATAGAATCGAGACCCGTCTGTGGACAACACTCTGCTCCACTCGTAGTCCAATGTTGCCTCGCTCGACACTAGTGGAGACAGAGTAACCAGTGATGTCACTGCAATGGCAGATGCCAGACTGGATGTATTGTCCTCATTCCTGTGTCATGCAAATGTTTTCTAATGGCTTTGCGTGGTACCCTAGCGATCACTCTGCAGCACAGTCATTGCGGTGAAAGAGTTGTGAAAGGCCCTCCTACAGAGCATACGATGTTCACGTCTTGTGGTGCAGTATGCTGATCCTGTCCTTCCTACTTCCATTCCTTGGTGATGCTGTACTTGTCCTTCGTGCCATTTGGTGCTCCGTGATGTTGCGTGAGACGCACCATACAGCCCACGCGTGCAACAATCGCTCAAAGGCTCAATCCAAGCTCTCACATATCGACAATTTGCTCTCTCTCTCAGAAGACGTCAATTGCGCATAAGGGACACGCCAGCGTCTCCAAGACATGTTTCGAACATTTTCACAGCATGCACTCCAATCTCACTGTCTGTCATGATACGATACGAGTTCGTGGGCATCTAGCATTTATCCACGGCGCAGCAAGTGTAACGTGTCATTTCGCTGCAGAACTTTGATCATTTGCATATCTCCGATGGCCGAGTGCTTGATCTGTCATCGGATGCTGCGATTTACATATCTCTACTCCCATTCCTTCTTGGAGGTGCGATTTCCACTTTGAGCACTGAAGATTTATTTTATCTTATATATATATATTCAAAAATATGTCAAAATTTCTCCTTTGAAATCAAATTCAAACCAAAAATTATTATTTCTACGAAATAACCCATTGCAATAAGGATATTAGGATTGTTCAAAACGTTAGTTTACAAGATTAATTACTGGTGCATTATACAGAGCACAATAATTTTTTTAGTAGTACAACATATAATTAGACCAATGTAGCCCACATTTAGGTCGATACTGTAATTGTGCCATAGCGAGTTGTAGTCTCAGTTGAAAATGTCAGTTCTCCCATTAACAATGGATACCAAAACAAGTGAGTTCTGTGATTTGATTTATCGACACTGAAAATTTAAATCCCAGAAATCCACCACCAACTGGTTGAAATTGATCAAGTGAAAATGATAAGTCGACATTTGTAAGAAACTTGTAACAAACTCAGAGAAAGGACTGAAAGTTTTTTTTTCTTTTCCAGAGGTATTCAACATAATCTTTGTATGTCCTTTTATGTGGGATTATCAAAATAGACGATGGGATTAAAATACACATGCATTTTAATTAATTTTTAAGAATTCTGGTTAAAAGTAAAAAATAGTGAAAACAAATCGTTCACTGAAAATAAAATTTTGGAAGTTTCTGCAATGATTCTTTCCATTTTCACACATCTTGAAGAATACTGCTCTAGATCGAATGCTAGAAGTGTATGCTGAAAAACAATGCTCTAACAGTTAAATGTTAGAGTACTAAAAAAATTACTGTGCTCTGCATAATGCACCAGTAATTAAACCTGTAAACTAACGTTTTGAACAATCCTAGTATTTTATTGCAATGGGTTCAATATTTTTTCAAAGAAGACTTTTTAAATATTTTTTATTTTTAACATAAGATAAAATAATAAATAAATATAATAAATAATATAGGATAAATTTCAATTGTTTTTTCAATTTGTTTTCAAAGGAGATTGTTTTAAATATTTTTGATTATATATATATAAGATAAAATAAAACTGCATTGCACAAAGTGGAAATCGCAATACTAAGAAGGAATGGAGGTATTGATGTAAATCGCAGCAAGCACTGGGCCATCAAAAATATGCAAATGATCAAAGTTCCGCAGAGAAATGACACGTGACACCTAGCTTAGTAGTGAATAAATACTGGATGTCTACGAACTCGTATCATAGCACAACTGACAGTGAGATTGGAGTGCATGCTCCAAGACGAGCGTAATAAGTGCCTGTTAAATGTTGCAGTTCCAATAACGCTTTAAATATTAACCTAATATTACTGAAATTAGAGATTCAGAGATATTTGAGTTAAATCATCAATTTATCTTTAGCGCGAATTTTCTTTAAAAAGTTTATTTCGAAAATTAGATGGTTTTGAGTTTAGCTTCCCATTCACATAACGTAGAAGTGTCAGGTGACTTCTGAGAATATATTCGTAATTTATGTACATTATTCTCAAAAATATTCGAACGCCTGCATACTTCATGAATGAAAAGCCACATTCAACTCCACATAACTTGTAAAATAAAAAAAAATAAAAACGCTTAATAAATTAAGTTAAACTTCTCAATCCAATCTATCTAAATCTCGATTTTCAGTCAAAGTCGCTCATTATTTCTGGAAGCTGAAACGCTTAAGAGCACTTTCTTTAATTCTTAGAAATGCTCTGCAAAACTGCTGAAAATTGATAGAATAGTTATCCATTGAAACTCTATTTAGCGATGTAAATATTGTGATACAACAGATATTATTCATAATTCATTTAAGTTGTGAAAAACAAATATTAAGGTTGATAATTAAGACATAGGTGTTCGAGCATCCATACTCCTTTTAAAGTTAAATGAATTTTGTTTAGAAACAAGATTTATGTACCTACTAACCAATATCAGCAAAAATAGAATCAAATATCGAAGAAACTAAGATTCGAATGTTTAATTTCATCGACATTTGATCATATTTTCTAATACATAAATTAAAAAATTTCTAATCTTCAATTCATTGACAAGACGAAAATGGCTCTTTCGACAATAGGATTTGTTTTATGTTTCGAATCAGCCTAATTTTCGGTTACCGGAGTTGCTACGAGTTCCATTTTCTATGAGTAAAATATTTTTCTGTGTATTCCGAAACACTGTAATAAAGTAATATTTGATCAAAGTTTATATATATATAAGCATAACCCTATTTTTCAAGTTTATTTATCAAGTTTTCTAGACTTTGAATTATACCTATGAATTCTCTCTGCATTGTGCTTTTTTTTAATGCAGAAATCATTAGATTTAATCAAAGATGTTATACATTGGCGGATATTGAAAAAAAGAACACCCAGAAGGAATTCCTTTTGGAACGTCATATTATAATATCTTAGTAGTTAAGGCCAGCAGAAACCGTAATCCAAGATTGAAAGTCATTGGATGAAATAATGACGTCACTGAGGACGACAACATGCAAATGTACGCAGTGCGTATTTAAGGACTAGGGCGTGAAGAAAGAAGTTATTCTTCTTGTGTTGTGTTGTTTAGTGCTCTTTGAAGAAGCTACCATGTCTGGACTACTGTGGTACGCAACATTTGTTCAGTTAGCGTAGTTTGAGCGAGGTCGTATAGTGGGTCTTCAGGAAGCAGGTTGGTCTTTTCGTCAAATTGCACACCACATTAGACGAGAGGTATCGGCATTGATACGTTGGTGGCGTCGATGGTCAGAAGAGCATTCGCACACTCGCAGGCATGGTTCCGGACAACATAGAGTTATGGACGCACGAGAGGATTGGCGTATCAGGAAGGCGACGGTGGCAGAGCGGATGACTACTGCGTCACATATTCGATTCTCTACAATAGGGGTTCTCAATGTGGGGTAAGTAGTAAAATTTTGGGGAGTACGCCGTGAGAGCTCAAGAGTCGGTAGATCTAGTAACAAAGTCAGTTTTTTATTTTATTCCCATTGTTATACTATAACTATAGTTTATCTATCTATACAAGGGATACGCCAGTTACATACAAATTTCAAGGGGGTACGTGAAGCATAAAAGGTTGAGAACCACTGCTCTACGAGAACGATACAGCCCAAGGGTGTTTACAAGAACGATACGCAATCGTCTTTTGGAAGCAGGACTACTGGCATGCGTGCCATTCAGCGACATTCATTCAGTGACTGGCACGCGTGCCGTCAGCGACATCGTACAGCCGGTCATCCTGCCATAATTGAGTGTAATCACAAATGCGATATTTCAGCAGGATAACGCACGCCCACACTCGGCCTGGGCAACTCAACATGCTCTTCAGACAGTGCCTCAACTCCCTTGACCAGCACGCTCTCCGGACTTGTCTCCAATCGAGCATGTCTGAGACTGGATCGGACAAAGACTTCCGCGTATCGCGGCAGGCAACGACCATCGCTGAATTACGCGTCCACGTTGAAAGTGCATGGAATAGTATCCCCCAGGTGTGATATCCAGCATTTGTATGACCAATTGCATGCCATATTGGAAGCTTGTATTGCTGCTCGCGGAGGTTCACCTTATTAAAATAGGCCTTCTGTAAAATGTAATACTCATTAAAAGGTAAAATAAACATTGGATCACTGTCCTTTCTGGATATACATTACGCGTCCAAGTTGAAAGTGCATGGAATGGTATCCCCCAGGTCTGATATCCAGCATTTGTATGACCAATTGCATGCCATATTGGAAGCTTGTATTGCTGCTCGCGGAGGTTCACCTTATTAAAATAGGCCTTCTGTAAAATGTAATACTCATTAAAAGGTAAAATAAACATTGGATCACTGTCCTTTCTGGATATACATTATGCGTCCAAGTTGAAAGTGCATGGAATGGTATCCCCCAGGTGTGATATCCAGCATTTGTATGACCAATTGCATGCCATATTGGAAGCTTGTATTGCTGCTCGCGGAGGTTCACCTTATTAAAATAGGCCTTCTGTAAAATGTAATACTCATTAAAAGCTAAAATAAACATTGGATCACTGTCCTTTCTGGATATACATTACGCGTCCAAGTTGAAAGTGCATGGAATGGTATCCCCCAGGTGTGATATCCAGCATTTGTATGACCAATTGCATGCCATATTGGAAGCTTGTATTGCTGCTCGCGGAGGTTCACCTTATTAAAATAGGCCTTCTGTAAAATGTAATACTCATTAAAAGGTAAAATAAACATTGGATCACTGTCCTTTCTGGATATACATTACACGTCCAAGTTGAAAGTGCATGGAATGGTATCCCCCAGGTGTGATATCCAGCATTTGTATGACCAATTGCATGCCATATTGGAAGCTTGTATTGCTGCTCGCGGAGGTTCACCTTATTAAAATAGGCCTTCTGTAAAATGTAATACTCATTAAAAGGTAAAATAAACATTGGATCACTGTCCTTTCTGGATATACATTACGCGTCCAAGTTGAAAGTGCATGGAATGGTATCCCCCAGGTCTGATATCCAGCATTTGTATGACCAATTGCATGCCATATTGGAAGCTTGTATTGCTGCTCGCGGAGGTTCACCTTATTAAAATAGGCCTTCTGTAAAATGTAATACTCATTAAAAGGTAAAATAAACATTGGATCACTGTCCTTTCTGGATATACATTACGCGTCCAAGTTGAAAGTGCATGGAATGGTATCCCCCAGGTGTGATATCCAGCATTTGTATGACCAATTGCATGCCATATTGGAAGCTTGTATTGCTGCTCGCGGAGGTTCACCTTATTAAAATAGGCCTTCTGTAAAATGTAATACTCATTAAAAGGTAAAATAAACATTGGATCACTGTCCTTTCTGGATATACATTACACGTCCAAGTTGAAAGTGCATGGAATGGTATCCCCCAGGTGTGATATCCAGCATTTGTATGACCAATTGCATGCCATATTGGAAGCTTGTATTGCTGCTCGCGGAGGTTCACCTTATTAAAATAGGCCTTCTGTAAAATGTAATACTCATTAAAAGGTAAAATAAACATTGGATCACTGTCCTTTCTGGATATACATTACGCGTCCAAGTTGAAAGTGCATGGAATGGTATCCCCCAGGTCTGATATCCAGCATTTGTATGACCACTTGCATGCCATATTGGAAGCTTGTATTGCTGCTCGCGGAGGTTCACCTTATTAAAATAGGCCTTCTGTAAAATGTAATACTCATTAAAAGGTAAAATAAACATTGGATCACTGTCCGTTCTGGATATACATTACGCGTCCAAGTTGAAAGTGCATGGAATGGTATCCCCCAGGTGTGATATCCAGCATTTGTATGACCAATTGCATGCCATATTGGAAGCTTGTATTGCTGCTCGCGGAGGTTCACCTTATTAAAATAGGCCTTCTGTAAAATGTAATACTCATTAAAAGGTAAAATAAACATTGGATCACTGTCCTTTCTGGATATACATTACGCGTCCAAGTTGAAAGTGCATGGAATGGTATCCCCCAGGTGTGATATCCAGCATTTGTATGACCAATTGCATGCCATATTGGAAGCTTGTATTGCTGCTCGCGGAGGTTCACCTTATTAAAATAGGCCTTCTGTAAAATGTAATACTCATTAAAAGGTAAAATAAACATTGGATCACTGTCCTTTCTGGTAATACATTATGCGTCCAAGTTGAAAGTGCATGGAATGGTATCCCCCAGGTCTGATATCCAGCATTTGTATGACCAATTGCATGCCATATTGGAAGCTTGTATTGCTGCTCGCGGAGGTTCACCTTATTAAAATAGGCCTTCTGTAAAATGTAATACTCATTAAAAGGTAAAATAAACATTGGATCACTGTCCTTTCTGGATATACATTACGCGTCCAAGTTGAAAGTGCATGGAATGGTATCCCCCAGGTGTGATATCCAGCATTTGTATGACCAATTGCATGCCATATTGGAAGCTTGTATTGCTGCTCGCGGAGGTTCACCTTATTAAAATAGGCCTTCTGTAAAATGTAATACTCATTAAAAGGTAAAATAAACATTGGATCACTGTCCTTTCTGGATATACATTACACGTCCAAGTTGAAAGTGCATGGAATGGTATCCCCCAGGTGTGATATCCAGCATTTGTATGACCAATTGCATGCCATATTGGAAGCTTGTATTGCTGCTCGCGGAGGTTCACCTTATTAAAATAGGCCTTCTGTAAAATGTAATACTCATTAAAAGGTAAAATAAACATTGGATCACTGTCCTTTCTGGATATACATTACGCGTCCAAGTTGAAAGTGCATGGAATGGTATCCCCCAGGTCTGATATCCAGCATTTGTATGACCAATTGCATGCCATATTGGAAGCTTGTATTGCTGCTCGCGGAGGTTCACCTTATTAAAATAGGCCTTCTGTAAAATGTAATACTCATTAAAAGGTAAAATAAACATTGGATCACTGTCCTTTCTGGATATACATTACGCGTCCAAGTTGAAAGTGCATGGAATGGTATCCCCCAGGTGTGATATCCAGCATTTGTATGACCAATTGCATGCCATATTGGAAGCTTGTATTGCTGCTCGCGGAGGTTCACCTTATTAAAATAGGCCTTCTGTAAAATGTAATACTCATTAAAAGGTAAAATAAACATTGGATCACTGTCCTTTCTGGATATACATTACGCGTCCAAGTTGAAAGTGCATGGAATGGTATCCCCCAGGTGTGATATCCAGCATTTGTATGACCAATTGCATGCCATATTGGAAGCTTGTATTGCTGCTCGCGGAGGTTCACCTTATTAAAATAGGCCTTCTGTAAAATGTAATACTCATTAAAAGGTAAAATAAACATTGGATCACTGTCCTTTCTGGTAATACATTATGCGTCCAAGTTGAAAGTGCATGGAATGGTATCCCCCAGGTGTGATATCCAGCATTTGTATGACCAATTGCATGCCATATTGGAAGCTTGTATTGCTGCTCGCGGAGGTTCACCTTATTAAAATAGGCCTTCTGTAAAATGTAATACTCATTAAAAGGTAAAATAAACATTGGATCACTGTCCTTTCTGGATATACATTACGCGTCCAAGTTGAAAGTGCATGGAATGGTATCCCCCAGGTGTGATATCCAGCATTTGTATGACCAATTGTATGCCATATTGGAAGCTTGTATTGCTGCTCGCGGAGGTTCACCTTATTAAAATAGGCCTTCTGTAAAATGTAATACTCATTAAAAGGTAAAATAAACATTGGATCACTGTCCTTTCTGGTAATACATTATGCGTCCAAGTTGAAAGTGCATGGAATGGTATCCCCCAGGTGTGATATCCAGCATTTGTATGACCAATTGCATGCCATATTGGAAGCTTGTATTGCTGCTCGCGGAGGTTCACCTTATTAAAATAGGCCTTCTGTAAAATGTAATACTCATTAAAAGGTAAAATAAACATTGGATCACTGTCCTTTCTGGATATACATTACGCGTCCAAGTTGAAAGTGCATGGAATGGTATCCCCCAGGTGTGATATCCAGCATTTGTATGACCAATTGTATGCCATATTGGAAGCTTGTATTGCTGCTCGCGGAGGTTCACCTTATTAAAATAGGCCTTCTGTAAAATGTAATACTCATTAAAAGGTAAAATAAACATTGGATCACTGTCCTTTCTGGTAATACATTATGCGTCCAAGTTGAAAGTGCATGGAATGGTATCCCCCAGGTGTGATATCCAGCATTTGTATGACCAATTGCATGCCATATTGGAAGCTTGTATTGCTGCTCGCGGAAGTTCACCTTATTAAAATAGGCCTTCTGTAAAATGTAATACTCATTAAAAGGTAAAATAAACATTGGATCACTGTCCTTTCTGGATATACATTACGCGTCCAAGTTGAAAGTGCATGGAATGGTATCCCCCAGGTGTGATATCCAGCATTTGTATGACCAATTGCATGCCATATTGGAAGCTTGTATTGCTGCTCGCGGAGGTTCACCTTATTAAAATAGGCCTTCTGTAAAATGTAATACTCATTAAAAGGTAAAATAAACATTGGATCACTGTCCTTTCTGGATATACATTACGCGTCCAAGTTGAAAGTGCATGGAATGGTATCCCCCAGGTGTGATATCCAGCATTTGTATGACCAATTGCATGCCATATTGGAAGCTTGTATTGCTGCTCGCGGAGGTTCACCTTATTAAAATAGGCCTTCTGTAAAATGTAATACTCATTAAAAGGTAAAATAAACATTGGATCACTGTCCTTTCTGGATATACATTACGCGTCCAAGTTGAAAGTGCATGGAATGGTATTCCCCAGGTGTGATATCCAGCATTTGTATGACCAATTGCATGCCAGATTGCAAGCTTGTATTGCTGCTCGCGGAGGTTCACCTTATTAAAATAGGCCTTCTGTAAAATGTAATACTCATTAAAAGGTAAAATAAACATTGGATCACTGTCCTTTCTGGTAATACATTATGCGTCCAAGTTGAAAGTGCATGGAATGGTATCCCCCAGGTGTGATATCCAGCATTTGTATGACCAATTGCATGCCAGATTGGAAGCTTGTATATTGCAGCTCCAGTAGGTTAAACACCTTATTAAAATGTGTCTTCTGTAAAATGTAATACTCATTAAAAGACAAAATAAATATTGGATCACTGTCCTTTCTCAACAAGTTGTTTCTTCTAAATAAATCTCATAGATTACTCATCAATGGTTATTGGTGTTCTTTTTTCAATTTCCTCCAGTGTATATATCACATCGTTCAATAACAATATGGCCGTTGTTTCTGACGAATTTTAATCAGTGTTTTGGCAGAAAAATAAAATAAATTTTGATCGGTATTGAAGGAGCGACCTGAAACCAACAAGAAAAATAGGTTTCAATAAAGTGTGGTTCTTTCGATGGATTAGCTTCATAGTATGACCTTAATCCAAAGGTTTGTATACCCAGATTAAATTCCTTTTGTAAAGGTCGGCCGATTTTAATTGGACGGGTATCAGTATTTAAACCATGTGAAATCCTTGAGAAGATATCGAAGCTTTTAGAGGTTCCTCTGAGCTTTGTTCAGTGAGCCTTAGGTTTGTTGAAAGAAAAAGCGAAAAGATTGATATATAGGGGCGAATGTCTGTAAATAATCTCTAAACGTAAGCTCTTCTTGTTCACTTCTTCTTGAGCACCGAAGGAAAGAACACTGACCTGTGGCAAAGCTGCCAAATACTCTATCCATCATCCAAACGTCCTCAGGTAATTTTCCGGATAACCAGTAAAGTTTCTTTAGCTGTTTTCTTTTGTCTTGTCAGCTGTACATTGCTCTACTTCTTTTTATCTATTTATTATTTGTTTTATTATTTTTTCTTCAGTCGCATGGAAGGTGCCAGCCACGTGTTCCATTCTTTCTTCGCCGTATTAAACAAGTGATTTGCGCGAATGAGGAATTGTATTTTTTATAAATTCCCAAAGCAAAGAAATGTGAAAAATGAAAGGTTATTTTTTGTGTGTTTTCTCTTAAGAGTTGTGTATGTTATCTATAATAAATGACCATTTCAACGTAAATCTTGTAAGACATAAATATGTCTAGTTTTGTCATACAATAAATTTACAATGCGTGTTTCGTAAATTCAATATACTATATTGCTTTAAAACATTCGATTTATTTTTTGTTGTTCGCATCGAATTTCTGGGATTACAAATTAAATAAAACTTAACAATTAACATATCAATTCTTTGGATGATTTTTAAAAACAGTTTTAAAGCGTTTTTCCCAGTAGAATTGATATTTAAAAATTATATTTCTTTTTATTCAATATTTAATAAACCAAATAAATTTGTAAACCCACCGATATTTTGGCATTTCCAATTTTGCGACAGAAACATATCTCCTGTATGTTTTAAACTAATAGTCTAACATATTAATGATTCACTCCAAGCACTTTTCAAATATATGAACAATGTGCAGTTTAGAGAGATGTCAAACTAGAAATTATTATAAAGGCTGATATTATTAACTGTTTACTTTAGCTCTCAAAGCATTAAGAGCATTGTTACTATGATCGTTTGATCCATGTTTTTAGAGTTTTTAGTGTTACTGAAGCAAAAAAAATGCTTTTCAAGTAGGTTGCTTGCCTCAGAGGTCTAACAGAACTTGTGAGAAAAACCTTAGAAAATATTATATTGATTACACAACTTTATAGAATTGTATGAACTCACATAATTGCTTTTGGTGGTATGCTTATACATTTCTTTATCAAAGTAAATAAAAATATTAATCCCTTTTGATACATATTAAAGTTATCTCTTAAATTAACATAATGAATTTTCTGTCGTTTTTGCACTTGAAAGTTCGTGAAGAAAATTTATAGAGGGAGGAATTACTATAATTAAAGTAATCCTTGTATTGATTTCGTTTGTTTTGACTGGCTTTTATATAGTACGAATAATTCTTATAGGTGTTTCTCTTGAAAACTGTGAGGGAAACACTTAATAAATAATCTCTGATTGATGACGATAACCCTGATGACGAAATTGCTCTACCCAGAAGTAGTGGATGGATTCGTGACATGTAGCACACATGGAAATTTGCGGTAAGTGAGTAAATAATTCACGTTTTAGAACAAGAGAAATGTATTTCACGCTAGAGAAAAATACAGATCTAGAACGAGGTAACATGGCCGTGGGAAGCCATTCTGGCAGTAGTGTATCGTCATCGAGTCGAAAAGATGCATTATGTCATCCCGGGGTATATAAAAAAATTGAAAGCCGTCTTTTCAGTTTTTGCTACATTATTTGAAAGGCTTTCTGATCCCGGAGGTGTATTGTATGAATATTTCAGTTTCCTTTATAATTTTTATACATGTTAAAACGATGGTATGGCAACATCGATACCGTTTGGGTAAGACGGGGATTTGGACGTGGGAGCTCTTCAATTTAGTACAATACGTTGTTTATTTGTTACAAATATAAAAGCATTGCAATACAATACAGTAAGGTTAAAAACGAAAGAATGAACTCTATCCAAAATCTCGGCCTTTCTATAATGACAATAATATTTTTTTCTTACGATCAGTGTTGTCTCCGATGGCTTACTGTTGTTGGTTGTGGTGGGACTGAAGGGAGATGGGAGTTACAGGGTTAGAGGTTTCACCTAGATCAAATGGCTGCTAAGCAAATGTCATCTACTGGGGCCTGTTAGGCTGAGATAGATGGTTGAGGTTCAGATTTTTAAGTTTTTCCTTTCTCTTAAGGTAGAAAAGCAACAACGTCTTTTAGTTTTTTATTTTTAACTTTTTGAGTTGAAACCCACGTTATTAAAAAAACTGTAAAGTACATTCAGAAAAACAAAAGTATAAATTTTGCGGCATTACTCGAAAAACGTGTTAATTAAATCCACCTGAATCGACAGCTGCATGCATAGGAATATTGGTGTATTGCTACATTTGTTGATACATAACTCTTACGGACTCTAAAATCATGTTTATAAAAAGGTAACAAGGCGGAAATTTGTAAATGTTTTAATAAATGATATATTTGCTTTCTGATTTACTTACACTACAACTTTAATCATCAGCTGATGCCTTGACGTATAAATTTGCATAATTTTTTTTCTAGCAGTTAAAATTGTTTCTTCTACCAGTTGAAATTGTTTCTTCTACCAGAGAATAACCTCTAACTAAATAAAATTTAGTTGCATCTGTGTATCTTTTCACTTAACTGATGGATTTTTTACCTCTCTATGTTCTCTTTCGGAAGTTTTCAGACGATCCTCATTTAATCGTTGCCTAATTGAGGCGAGATATTTTTAACCTGAAGCCAAACCTTGCATTAAATTTCAGCTGTCACAGCAAATTTCAACGTCGAAGTGCTAAGTGAGCATTGTTCTCCTGCTGTGGTGTCTCGGTAGCGAATGACTTATGAACTGCAATTAGAGCTGAACCATTAGGATGTCTGTGTGAAATGCAAGCTATGCAGAGGCCACTAAAGGCCAAAATGGCAGAATTGCTTTCGTGATATAAATGCCTCTGTTGCCTGAAACAGTCAGCTAATATGAGAATGAGGAAAGGTTTTGATAAGCGCAAATGTTATTTACAAACATCGAGCGTGCTACAAATATACATCCGACTTTATATTCAGTTCCGCAAAAATAAAAGATAGTTAGAAGTTTACAAGTTATACGTCAATAAACGGACTGCCAAAATTAGCTGTCAGGGCTCACTGGTGATAAATGTTCAACTGTTTTTTCTCTTTCAACATTCCTAGAACTTTCCATTCCCTGTGAACAATATAAATCCATCAATGATGACTGCAGAATCCTAACTGCCAATGAGATGAACTCTAAACGTATTCCCTCCGTTGAACAACTTATTAATACATCAAATTTCTACATCAACCAGTGATGTTTGGAAAGTAGGAATTATTTTGAAAAGTATGATAGTTTTTTCCTCACAGAATTGATCACAGGATCACCTGTTTACCAGTCAAATGCTCTGCTGGTTGTGGCAGATATGATTTCGCATATCTGCTGTCTTTAAGCCTACGACCATATACCGTATGTGTAGTACAAAGGTTTATTTTAATCAAGAGGATCTCCTCCTTTATCCGAGGATGATAAAAACATTTGGCCAGCAAACGTATTTTTACAAAAGAGACATTGCCTTAATTACTGTTGAATTTTAAAATTTATGCTTGAAAGTAACATTTTGCAAAGTGTAAACTCCTTTGAAAGTGCTTCTCGATCATCAACTCATTAAAATTCAGGGTTCATATTTAGAAGATATAGAAATATGTCTTTATTTCTCAGGAGAAACTTGTGCATCTTCTGAGTACGAACCTTTACCTTTTTCTCTCTGAATGAAGTTTTCTCTCTGTTTCATATTTAAAAATCCCACATAATCGCAGAAGATAAACCATATTCATAATTAAACCTATAAGTGCGTTTATTAATTTTTATTCATCGTTTAGTGAGTCTGCGCATTAATAATTCCAGCAAAATCAAAATCCTCTAACATTACACTGACTTCCAAAGCACAGTTCGCACTTCTTATCTTTCTGTAACATCATCAATAAGAATCCGATATAATGAGCTTTTGAACGGAACTTTCAACATGTATAAAAATTATAAAGGAAACTGAAATATTCATACAATACACCTCCGGGATCAGAAAGCCTTTCAAATAATGTAGCAGGCATACAGTCAAGTCTTTTTAGCACCAACAACTGCTGCTATTTTACTCTTTTTTTTTTACCTCTCGCTGCGATATTACTACGAACTCTCTGAAGACTTCTTTCAGTTTCCATCTCATATAAATTTCTGGAACGGGGAAATTATTTTCTGGTTTAAATACTGATTATTTTAATTAGAATAAATGCGAACGTAAACATGTTTAAAATGTTTGAAATCGAAGCAGCCTTAAAATTTATTTCGATTTTTACGAAATGAAACTTTAACTCTTCTATGATAACTGTTCGATAAAGCTGTTGTTTCCGTTATTAATGAAGCGAAGATTTAAGCAGATGTTGCTTGGTAGTGATTATCTACATTATAAAAATGTTCGCATTTATATATCCGTGTAGAGCTAAAAATTTTCAAGTTATTAAAAAGAAGAAGACGTAGAAAAGGCGAATATTAAAAAGTACGTTTTGTATTCAAATATAAGTTTGCAAAATCATCCTATTCAATGACTACGTTTTAACTAAAGCGTAGCTCTTTCTTTAAAAGCTGATGCATTCAAATAATATTCGTTTTAATGCAACAAAAGTATCCCCAAATAGACATTTTTACACACCTTCAAGCCAAAAGGTTAATTTAAAAACACCAAACTCCGATTATTCAAAAAGATATCTATGGATCTTAAGGAAACTGCATGCTTGGTAAGTTGTAGTATGCGTACAATTCTACATAAGAATAAATTTTACAAGATAGATAATTGTGTGATTGATTATCATGTATAAACTAAGATACGAAAGTCCAAGGGGACAAATGATAACTCTCGTTATTAAGAGATGTGATCATCCCTGACAGCAATGCTGGACTAACAAAGCCTCCTCATACTGTCAATAACATCTCGAATCAATTCTGAAGATAGTAAAATCCACTGATGCAAAAGGTCTGTCCTAAGATCATGGGATTGGCAATGCTTCTCCCCAAGTCATCTCAAATATTAGTCAATAAGATTGAGATCTCTGTATCTTGCGTATATTCAATATTTTCGTGTTCAAGATATTGTCCGCCAGGTGATCTCTGTTAACGCGGGTATTATCATACAGTAAAATGAATCACTGAACCAGAAAATCGACGAATATAAAGCTCGAGGATCTGTTTCCAATGTTTTCAAGATATCATCGATCCTCTGTAAAGCATGTGGAAGTCGGTGTGGCCATCGAGGTTGATGTTGCCCAGACAATTAAAGCATCACCTCCGTATTGGTCCTTTTCACCAATAATCAAACGATGGATGTTAGAGTAATGATACTGTGTCCCATTTTCTCTCCTAAATGACTTTTTGTCTGGAATAAGTCCGTGTTTAGTTGAAAATCGACTCATCTATGAAAAGAACAGTCATCTACAATTTCTCGTTTCATGCACGTGTTGCTGAGAGCGTTTCACATGAGCTCTTCTGTGGGAGGGAGTTAAGGGATAACATACCACTGTCATCTCTCATAGAACCTCATCTCCTGAAACCTTCTGAAAACCGTTCACCTTGAAATTCTCTTTCATACAGTCGAAACAAGCTCCGAAGCAAATTGGTGAGCTGTCAGTTCAGTATGACGCCTGGCAAGTACTAGTCATCTGGATATGTTGCGACTTTTGAGCAACGTTCAATAGACATCTATTGCATTTCAAAATTGTCTCCAGAGCCTGGTGACCACCATTGAAAATAATTTCAGCGATCTGGCTACATTGGCGGGAGAGTGTATAACCTCCATTCTTCCAAAGGCACGCCATCTAAATTTATTCATCTAAACGTTGCCTTTGAAACGTTTTAAACAAAATGACAATGTCAAATTCGCAATTCGTGGCAAAACAATATAGAACGCACGAAATTCGGGTACAAACAATAAGAGAACCATATATTTGTTGGGGAATGATTTTAGCATTGACAGTTCATTTGCACATTTGGAGCTTCTGAAGAGGTTTTACCGCTGATAATATACATGTTCGCCCTGTGATATTTCATAAACAGGACACGTTAAGAAATAAAATATAATTAAATTAATAAAAAAAGCATCAATCTTACACCATCTTTCCTTTAGTATAATATTATGGTTAACAATAAAATTTTTGTATCAGTTTAAAAATACGTTTTTATAAAAAAAAATATTTTTAAATATCCTCTCAAACAGCTGCTTGCCACAGAGGTCTGACAGGAGACTGTCAGTTTATACGCCATAGCAGAAAGTCTGTGAGGATGGCGGGATCTGATCAGAAAGACAACATAAACATCCATGCCTTACCCAGGGCTCGATCCCAGGTCCCTTTGATCAGTAACAAGCGTGTTAACCATCTATTATTAGCAAAGGCCTCTTTTTCATGGGGCCAGGATCAAAGCCTCTTATATCAAACCAGGCCTCAACAGTGCAGTAACCGATTTAATTTACCTCTCTCTCAATACATAAATACTCAACCTTCCGTGTATCCGAAGTTTCCGTTCTATAAAAACCTCGCACATTAAATTTGCACAAACAGAGCTTAAAAACAACAGGAAATAAGGGGTTAGGTCCCGGGATCATTTGCAATTACATCTACATTTTAGCAAACTAATTATTTATGTAAATTTCGTGAGATAATACAAATAAAACGTGATATAAACAATAGTTTAGGAAACGTGAATTTACTACATTTTATAAAAGGCACATGCAATAGAAATTGAAAATTTTTGCAAAACAATCAGACTTAATCTGCTGCACAAATGACTTTTTGGCCACCATCTTTGTGCGAATGGTGTACACCACGGATTCCTTTAATTCCAAATGCACGTCCTATGGCTGACGCACTTTAACGGCTTCAATCCTTCAGATAATCTCAAACTTCATCTTTCTCTTCTCCTTCATGGCTCCAAGCATTATTATTGTGATAGCAGCAGTTAAACTCGTTATAATGATAGCAGTAGCTAACTCGTTATAATGACAGTGGTAGCTAAATGTTGGGCTTAATTCACGCATATTTGTATCTCGGTTCGCGTATAAAAACAAAATGAAATTAAAAATAGTTCGCGTAGATTCGAATTCACGGAAATTGAACTCTGGCACGTGGTGCGTTTATATATATATATCTTTTAATCGATCATCTATTTTTTTTAATTCAACTGGTTAACTATTATTTACTTCAAAATTTGGTAACTAATTTTAAATAACTCCAATTATACTCTAATTCATAAATATTTTAATATAGTCATAATGAATAAATTATTTTATTTTATGTGGTTTAAAAATAAATATAAATCGCTTAAATTTTTGCGCATATTTGATTTCCCCCTTTCCTTCCCTCCTTTTTCTCAATAGCTTCCAGCTCTTGTGTATCAAGGTGACCTTGTCTTGACCCTCTCGCCACCCATTCCTCATACTTCTACCCCGTATATAAGTAACTGAATTTCCGATTTTGAATTCTATGTATTTTTTTAAATATTTTTACGATAGATGAACGAACAGCAGTGACTTCATGACAAAACGTGACAACGCTCGTGTGTGCTCCTGCGTGAGATTCATTTTAGCCAACGAATTATAAGTTAGAACAGTTCGAAAGTATGAAAATGGGAGAAATGTAATGCAGTAGTGTGGTATTGTGAAAGATGAATAAGTTCATCTGAGTATATACGCTTTAAGTGTGTTAAAGTTGTAGAGATCTGAAAGGACGTTCAGATAGTCTGAATCAGTGCACAATAAGTGAAAATAGAAAGTATATTTATTGGTGTGTTCGCGGATGCTTATTTTGTGTTGTTAATAATATAAATTTAGTGATCTAGCACAGGAAGAAGGATTCTTTATACCTGGTATATAAGGTATTCAAGAGATAAGACAGACTAAGTGAAGAGGTAGTATTTTGGTAGAACAGACAGAGCTGGTGTTGTATGCTCTGCGAAAAAGGTTAATGACTTATATTTGATAGTAGTCATTTTGTTTATAAGTTACTTCATCCATATTTTTATAATAATTTGCATTGTATTATAATGTGTTTGAAAATATACTATTGATACTCACGCTCAGTGCCTATCCATTTTAAAATTCGCAACAATATTAAAGAAAACCGATCTACATTTGAACTTTTACACTTGATTGTATACATCACAATTTCTTAAAGTGAAACTGTAGGAATGAAAGGAAACATTGCGATATTTGCAGTGTCGTATCTACCATGGTTACAGTAATTCAGCTGAAAAAGGGTCCAGTGCTCGATAAGGCATATACTCTACGAAAGCTTTTCTTTATTAATTATTGAAGGTGGCCTTCGGCAGCTAGCTGACAAAATAAGGGCTACTATGTTTCCAGCGATCTCTCTGTTTACCCCAACTTAGAGGAGCATCGTAAATAGGATTTGATTAAATATTTCATGGGTCGCAGTTTGTGAAGGTTTTGTCGAGCCTCTTTGGGTATTAATACTGTTAATCAGGATCACTAAATATATGCAGTCCACCCTTCGCTTGAATGAAGGTGAGTATATAAAAGGTGGCGCGAAAAGGCTATGTTTTACCAACATCATTCGAGTGTTGCTGAGAGTGTCACAGCGGGGAGAGCTCAACTAAGTGATTTACATAATCGTCTGTTCTTTCGTGTCTTTCTTTGTTCTCTGCTTGGTGAATCTTTCTCTCTCTGTGAAGTCTTTCAGGTAATTTTTTTATCATGCAGAACTGTGCAATAGCAAACAATGAGGTAATCCTTCGAAGAACAAGAAAAGTAATGTTTCATATACACTCCCATTAGAAGCAAAAATTAGTATGAAGTGGGTGCTGCAGTATCGGCGTGAAGATAAATTCGATGCGCACATGCTAATATATGTGGGAAGCATTTTTCAGATGCCTGTAAGATTTATGAAGCAAACTCTTAGGACTTAAACGTTAACGTAAACTAAAGGATAATGCCATTCCAAATTAAAAAAAATAACATGTCACATAAAAAAATTCTGTCTTATTACTATGAGAGATTCTATTCCGATCAAGCGATTGTTATCTCGGGAAAACAACGAAATGATTATTGGAATGAGAAAACGATCGCTCTGAAAACTGCCACAATGTACCCAATAAAAATAGCATTATCTCATGTAATTGATATTTTTAAATACCTTGGCTTATACTGTACTGATTCATGGCAATAAAAAGCTTGTGTCCGTGCGTCTACACATTAGAAAATTACAACAGCAGTTTCAAATTCTGATTAAAATCTAAATAAACCAGAAGGGAAAAATCTCTTAAAATGAAATTAAAAGCAGTGGAATAAAACACAAAAACTGATACAGAAGAATAAATATTTCAGAATTTATCAAAACAAGAACAAAAGCAGACTTTTCGTTATATAACTACACGAAAAACGTTCTTAGTAAATTACTAACTGTATTTACCCCAGGCCTCATTAAATATTTTTTGGAACGGACAAAATTTAAACCACCACTCAGGGCGGCGAAAAAATATATTTTTATTATTTTCGTTATGATTGTTAACACAGTTGGTAAAATGATAATTCGAAATAAAGATCCGGATGAAACTGATAACCTTTTTTTTTCTTTATTTCGTTATACTGAACACGCGGGAGAATACGACCCTCTATAGCTAATTCTTGATGGCGCAATTCTTTTCTTTTTTCGCACAAAATATATCTCGCATTTGTTTACCTTTTTGATAAATTTAAGAGAACTTGTCCCAAAAGTAGTCGGCACTTATTTTTCCCGAAGTTGAGATACTTCAACTTCAAATGCTTCGTTTTGAAACAGACAAGAATGTGAAATGAATGGCAGCCCTTTTATCCCTGATATTTAGCTCTTCGTATTTATCACATTGTTCAAGTTATTTTTCAAAGCTATTTTTTCAACCTTAATATTCATCTCGTTTTAAATAAAAACGATATAATGTGTTCACTTTGTCGTCTGTCTGTCTGATTGTAGACATTGAACTTTTTTTAGTTTTATTGATGAATTAAAAATTCTTTTTGGGTTCGATAGGCATTGATAATATGTAGTTATCACAAATCTCGTTTCAGAAGCTATAGAGTTTCGGAATTTATTACGATTCACACTTTCCAAATCTGCCAAAAACTAAGAATGGGCCCTCTAACTGAGGAAAATGGTTAAAAATTCCACAAATAAAATTCCAAAAGTTTTCAACAAGTACTTCACATGATGTATGTATCCTAGAAAGTTGAAAATTTGGTGATGAAATGTGAAGATAACGAAGGTTCCATTGGCAACAATAAGTTGGCCGCTTATGCCAATGGTGGGTTTAAAACACAACGTTTTTGTTTTAAGAGATAATTGGAAAGTATTTTTTTTTGTTGGATTGGTACTAATGAAATATTATAATTTGCATTTTACAAATTCTTAGGTAATTTACATCGTTAGAAGTCAATAATTATGGAAACGACGAATTTTTTAACGAATGTTGCAAGTGATCTGTTTATGATAGAAATTTGAAATTTCTGTGATAGTATCAAGAGATATTCTGCGCAGAGAAAAAATCTACCTCTTTTTTTCATAAGGGTGTGAAAAAGCAACTTTTAAAACTGAAGAACTGAAAGGAAAATACTGTTATGTTGTAAAAGCGCTAATAAAATATTACTCTGCATTTTAGCACTCTCCATTAGTTCAGAATAAAACTTTTAAGGATTGAAAACGTAAGTAAATGAAAATTTTCATTCTCTTTCAAAGAGCCAGATAAGAAAGAATAAGTTCTCTTCTAGTTAAATTATACGTATCGTTACCAAAATGTTACGCAATTCTTTTTTTTTGCTACTTACGAAATAGAGAAGTATTTTAAAAAAGACGCTTAATTTGCACAGACCTTTTACAAGGATGCGCCATTAACACCGAAGTCACCGTTGGCCAGCACCTGATCTAGAAAAAAAATAATCAGCAAGACACTAAACCGAGCCAGAAAAAGTAAAACGAGGGGGCCTAGAAAATGAATTTCCATTGCAGTATAATAGTTCCCCCTCCGTTTTAGAAATTTTTTAAAAATATTCTGATAAAAAACATGAGCGCTACTACCTCCCTTCATGTTATATAAGTGTTAGGTAACTTCGGAGCGTTATAACTTCTAAAAAATCGTTCTATGAGAAAATGTAACCGAAAAAATATTAAAGATCTCAGTTAAATCTATCTAAATCTCGATTTTCAATATTGTTCGCTTTATACTTAAAGAAATATGAACTTTGAATATTTAACAGCAACAAAGCAAGTCTTAGGAATATTGAAAACTATCGAAAAATTATTTACATTAACTTTTCAAATGCACATCTGTTGTATCAAATGGTGCTAAATATTTCTTCTCATTCAAATTATAATTAACTTCTGAATTGAATTCTAACGTTAGGCATTACTATTGTTAAATGTTCAAACTTCCATAACTCCTTAAATACTTAGGAAATATTGTTGAAAATCGAGATTTAGATAGATTTGATTGAGCTCTTTAACTTATCTTCAGTCCCATTCTGTCACAAAACTCGTTTAACCATTAATCACCAACGTTGCGTAAACGAAACATTCTTCAAATAATAATAAAAAATATATATATGTGCCTTACTAATCCAATTTTAAGTCAATGTATGTTATGAAGGACATAGTCTTTTATGTACAAACATAAATATTTATCAGTATAAAATAAAAGCCTAATTATTATTCATATTAAAATCATACCTAAATAGCCTATCTAATCTTTTGCAGTTTGACGGGTCGAAAAAAGATATGTAGAAATGCTAAATGCCCTAAGAATTTGTGAAAATAACTTCACATACATTTCATTCAAGGCAACGTTTCATATAATTAGAAAATATTTTTTTAGTTTTTGCACAGTATAACATTTAGAGTGATGTTGCGTTTACGAAACATTGGGATTACACAACGTGTGCACATTTTGTCTGCCTCACGTTTGATGACTCACTGCGAACGAGTCTATTCTTGCGGTTTTAGTTCTGATATGAGCGATATCGTCAGTGTTCAGAGATTTGTGAAGTTGAACTAAGCTTTACGTCTTGTTAGTATAACAATAATTTCTGTTAGATAATTAGTGAAGTGTAAATTCGGCACTATAGCTAAAATATATATAGTTCAAGTAAGTATTTATTATGATGTAAATACGTTCAATAATAAATCGTTGTTTTGCTATCTTAGGATATTTCTTTTTTAAATATGTCTTGGGCTCAGTGGTGGGAAAAATAGACCATTGTCAACTGCAGAGCTAATGGCTATATTAGAAGAGGGTGACGATTTGAGACAAGCTGAAAATATTGACGCGGTGTACATACCACCAACGGTTGACGAACTTACAAATGAGGAGGATATTAGTGATGATATATGTGAGAGTGAAAACGTTTTGCCAGACGTAGCTGGAATCTACGAGGTCCATGCAAATTTACCTGATGAACTCAAGATGTCGAAGAAGAGCAACCTAGAGCATCAAGTTCCAAGAAACTGAAAACTTCCACTAGAACAGCTGTCAAAACAAAAGCAAATAAAAGTTATTCCGAAATGGAAAAAAGAAAATCAGACTTACAAAAGTTTACCACAAGAAGAAGAACATATTATGATAGAGGAAATTAAAAACAAAATTAGTGGCAAGTGTCCATACGATAATTTTTCTTTATATTTTAGTGATGATGTCTGGGAAAAAATTGCTGGTTATTTAAAAAAATGTGCGAATGATCATAATCGACATTCTTTTGAACTAAGCAAGACAAGTCTGAAGCGCTTTTGTGGTATATTGATTTTTATCGGTTACCATACCTTACCAACTATAAAAATGTATTGGTCGAAGGATGAGGACAAAGGTATACCATTGGTAAGAAATTGCATGAGTAGGAATAGATTTGATTCCATCAAACAAAATATACACTTATCAGATAATGACCAATTAGATGTAAATGATAAATTTTCTCTTTCTCTTCTATACTTCCTTTCCAATCTTCTTTCTCTGTCCAATTCTCTTCCAATATTTCTTTCTCTCTTCTATACTTCCTTTCCAATATTATTTCTTCCCTATCACTTTCTTCATTCTCCCTATCCCTTTCTGCCTTTTCTCTTCTATACTCCCTTTCCAAATATTCTTTCTTCGCGATCTCTTTCTTCCTTCTCCCTATCTACTCGAACCTAGGAACTACATATTATGAGTAGATACTTAGTTCGAGTAGATACTTTATATCTGGGAACTATAGATTACGAACCTGGCGCGCTATCGTCTGAACCTCCCCCCTCCCTCCCCCCGAAGTATGGTTTGACAATATTGGCCATGTTATAGTTGAACAGGAGAATAAAGCAAGAAGAATATGTCGACAGTGCAAAAGCAATGCAATATGTATGTGTAAAAAGTGTCAAGTTCATCTTCATGCAGACTGCTTCAGACAATTCCATATGTTTTAACTTTAAGTATTCATGTTCTGATAATAACAAAGTTGCGTATATGCTACATTTTTCTGTGGCTTCTATGGTCACAAATTGTTTTTTTTTTATCACAACTGCCTATTTGCATGTATTTTTGGTCTATAATAAAAGTACTATCTTAAAAATATTATAATATCTACCTTTGGGAATTAATGGGTTCAAAAGTTATAGAGCTTCGAAGTTAGCTTCCGTTGACACAACTTGGTTGGAGGTCGTCATAATTTAGTGAGCACTGAGTGTACATAAATCGCATATAGTATCCTTTGTTTATCTCTAAACCATTGTTTCCCAATGTGTTGTCCGCGGCCAGGTTTGCGGTTCTTAGAAAATATGATTCCCAGATCCAATATGATATTCTCAGATAAGGTAAGAATATTTTTTCAGGTGATATCTTTGTTCAGAGGTGTCGCTTTCCTCACGGATCGCCTTCATGGCGATTAAACTGACAATATTCTGGCAGTCAGACGTCCGCAATAAGCAACTGTTTGAGGACTAAATCAGATCATTTGAATATTCTAAAAATTATTAAGTAGAAATTATATTGTATGAAAGGTTTGCAAATTATTAAGGTAACAAACCTGCGATTTGTATTTCAAATGACTATGTAGTTTTAAACAAAGAAATAATATTATTGCCACAGTTTAAATTTGCGCTAGCCACAGGAAACGATAAATTACATTTTACAGCTGAAACGTTTCAGACAAAACTTGTTTCTAAAATAGTCATCTGCAGCAGAAATATACTTGCTTCATTCGATCCATTTTCAGTTGCCCTTATTATTGCATAATGACAATTAATTGAGCGGTAAACATAAAACCAACTTAGGTAAACAAACCAATGGAATTCCTAAAGATAACGTTAGCAAATAATTAAATTTCCAAATTTACGGAAACTACGACAGAATATTTTCTTTAATGTCATCAAAGTGTATGTTGGCTCTTTTAATTCACTTGCTGTTCATAAATGCAAAAATATTTCTGCCATCTAGCTTTCATTGGCGAAATGAAAAAAAAAATCCTTTTGAAGTCGTACATTTCAAAAATAAACAGATTTATAAGTTCATTTCATTTTTTCCCTCGTACCAACGTTTCATGACTGCAATCCCATTACTGCAAAAGAGCTTTAATGCAACGACCTTATTTCAAAAAGAAAGAATAACATAAAAACTGAAAAAGGTACATCAAACCGCAATTTCTTTAATACCAATGATGTATAGACCATCTTCTGATTTTTTTAATTCATTTTTTCTTTACATTTAAGCTTTCGATCTTTGCTGAAAGCACAACGCCATCTGGGTGTATAAATAATAAGACTGAACAACACCCAAAGCTACTAAGGAGTCGCCAAGAGTCTCTCTGCAGTTGGCTTCAAGCCCAGGCCCGTCGTCGTCTATTTCATTGCTTCGGAAAAAACACTGCCCTCTATATGCGACCATTCATCGGCGTTACAAACGAGACGCCTCACTTACGATGTTTCAGAAATTTTCTGCATAAAAAGAAAAACGGGAGTGGAAGAAAAATTGCAATCCTTTTTTATCGCAAGCTGATAGTAACAGTCACGCAGATTTGTGGGATCGGTGTCCTAGCAGGGAAAACTGGCCAAATTATTTGCATCACGAAAGACAATATGCAAGGCCTTTGTGAGACAGATGCTGCTCCTAGTACCGTCGTGTGGAGAATATGGGAAGAGACGGGAGTCGAAAACGTGACGTGGGTACGGAATGAATGGAGAAGCGCTATTGGCGGACTCTAACTCGATACTACAGCAGAATAAGGAGGTTGAACTGCCTGTAAACAATGCATCTTTAGGTGTGTCACGTCCTCACATTTCAGTAACAGGGTTTGAACTCCTTGGGCGCTAAAATGAGATTAGCGGTGTTTCAAAGGCGCCGAGAAAGTTGCTTTCCAAGTATTTATAGTGCTTATAGTTATAAGAATCTGTTCGAGAAAAAGAGAAATCACTGGAACTGTTTCCAAGATGACGTTAACGAAGTATGTAAAAGTATCCTATAGTTCTGCAGAGTTAGCGTCTATACGCACCTAAAAAGGTCGAAGACTAAATCGAAGAATTTGTAACGAAATGAAGTATCACACTAATGATATTTAATTTAATATATGAATCTAATGAATGAGTGTTCTTCGTCAAATACAATAAGCCTCTTTAGGTCAAAATAGCTATAAGGATAAAAATGAGTTTTTTACACTGCGCTTTATAGGCAAAATGTTTTATGTATTGCGAAGCGTTTCTGTTTAATTCTTGCTTATTTTATTTCCTTACAGAAAATTTGGGGAATGTATTGCTAGTGAGAAAAAGAAAGCTCAAGGTTTTCGGTTAAAAGAATTTTCAGATTCCTGATCACGTACAGAATGCCTGTGTACATTAGAGAACACGATGGATAACCTTGAAGGGGAGGTTTTCGTCTGTCCCTTAATAGCTATCCAGTGGGTCTCCTTACCCTAGTCTTTCAGCCCTTGCAATCTGGCTATTTAGTCCATTGTGTGCAAAAAATGTGCCGCTCAGAGATAAAACAATCCAACTCAAAAGAATTTTTTTTTCAAAAAGGCTTGCTCAAAATAAAAAGAATATTTTCCTAATGATATCTGCCTATACGAAAGATAGGGATTTCTTCCATAGTTATTTGTCCATGAGGCCACCAGAGCCGGACTCAGGGTAAGATAAGGGAGACCACATTTTCTGCTAATACCTAGCATTATTTAAAATGGAGTTTACATACTTTCGAAATGAGTTAAGTAATAGGTGACTCTAAATATTTAAATTAGACTAACTGACTGTGATTGATTGATGACTGATTGATGGCTGACTGTGATGCAGAAATGGTAAAACTCTGAAAATTAACATCTATGGATAATCGGAATTCAATATTTTGGGAAAAATCCGAAATGTTACTTCCGTGTTTTTCAAGGTCAAAGAGAGGTCACATCGGTCAAACCTTGATCTAAAAGGGCTTGAAGCGTGAAAATTGGCATCTGATATTCTTTTGGGTTGTAGATTTACGAAACGTTAAGAAATTTCCAATTCAGAGTGTCCTATGAGGTCAAGGGTCAAATTTAGTTTGTTTGTTTTTATGCTAGAGGTGAATTGGTTCCTGGCGGTGTTTTTGGTCGTAGATCTCGGAAATGTTGAAGTTTCGTTGTAATGGGTCTTTCGAGGTCAAGGGTTAAATATAATTCTACCAGTGGTAGAGGGCTAAAAATTGCTGTCTAGGAGCATTTTGAGTCGTAGATATCAGAAATTGTGCCAAATTGTGTATGCGATGTGTCATTCGAGGTCAAAAATTAAATCCCGATGTACCGGAGCTGGAGAGTTAAAAATTGGTGAATACGGCTATTTCCTCAGTAGAACTCAGAAATGAGAAGGACTTTTATGTTGGGTGTCGCATTCGAGGTCAAAAAGGGATCTGTTGATGAGCTAGAAATCAGGAGGTTCCGAATGCCACGTTTTATATCTAGTATTTATATACATGCAATAAGATGGACCCATCGTCGAATGTGTTTGTATTTTATCAGAATCGCGCAAAATGTTGCTTTTTTATCAAAACACTTTCATTTTGCTTAAACAGTACTAGTTGGTTAAATTCCTTATTATATTTTCGTGATGTACTGACATGCAAGCTTATGCTAAATCGATTTGTTCCCTTTTGTTGAGGAGAATATTTTTATTCTCATTATCAATTTATTTCTTTAGCGTTAACATTTCTGACCCAAAGCAAATAAGGAAAAGAAAAACTTAGGATAAATATATAAAAAGATATCGTTGAATATTTTCATTAAGCAAATAAAAAGCACACTACAGAAACCTAATATATATTTTATAACACAGTTAAATTAAGAAAAAAATGCTTAAAACAACTCTCATTGGTTGAGAAATCAGAATGCTCGCTCAAATTTACAATATGAAAACAAAACCTTAAGTTATATTCTTGGGTGTAGTTTCTAATATTAATGGTAATCAATTATATTCATGCATAAGAATCCAAACAGGCTAAAAGCAATAATATTTTGTCAGTAATTGTAGCAGAAATAAAATGCAGTAAATTGTAAATCATTATTAAAATAACCTTTCACCTTCTATTATACCAATACAATTTACATTTAAAATATTGTGACGCAGGGTAAATCTGTAATTTGTTAAGAATAGCTTAGTGATGTTTTCAAGAAGATTTTGGTATGTTTGAATTGTGGTATATATTTCAGAGAGGTAAACGTGAATGGTAAAGATCCAGTATGAGTTATCATTAGTTACGGAATTCAGAAAATATTTGTAATGGATTCATTATTGCACTAGAAAACCGTTAATTTGATGCGTAGTTTACGGGTATATGTGTTAGTTTGAGGTTAATGTAGGCGCATGAATATAATATAGTACTGTGTATTAATACAATTCCTTGAGTTATAATGTTGCTCATGGTATTCTGTAAATTGTGTTCATTGTGTAACGACAAGAACATTTATTCATTAAAATAGTTTATTCCAGAACATCGGTAATAAGTCTTAATGATTGGATTATTTAGTCACGGTGGTTTTCTTAATTGTGGAAAGGAAAGTGACTTGTTCATGAATTTGCTTCATTTGGATTAGTTCTCTCTGATTGAATTATTTTGATATAATGATATCGCAAGGCAGCTCCGTTCGACACTTGAAATCACCGACACCAATCAATCTTTAGGACATTAACGATTTTCTGGAATAAATTATAGCAACGAGTAAATGTTCTTTAAGTCATTGCGATCCACTAGTTTAAAGTTTGAGATTTTTCTTTTATAATAATCAGTTCTGGAAATGGGGGTTTGAACTAGAGGTTCTAGAGAGCTGATAATTGGTTTCTGTGTATATTTTGGGTCGTACATCTCAGAAATGTTGTGAAAGTGTGTACCCACTGGGGGGACAGCTTCTCCTAAAATACAGTCGTTTTATACGATATCTCAAACATTTCTAACTAATTTGCAAATCAAAACAGTTGTCTTTGAATAATTTTATTTTAGCCCCATATTTTATGTACGACACTAAAAATAGATTAAAAAAGTATAAAATCAAGAAATATATTTCATATAGAATATCATTTAACCTTTCGTGTCCAGGGTAATATTTCAATAATTGGGAAAACCTTGTCAGGTTTTATTTTGTCAGTATTTTTTTAAAAATGTATAAAATCAAGAAATATATTTCATATAGAATATCATTTAACCTTTCCTGTCCAGGGAAATATTTCAATAATTGGGAAAACCTTGTCAGGTTTTATTCTGACTCACCCATCCCGAAACTAAATTTTCGGATCCTCCCCGAAACTGCATTCTCGGGCCCCCATTACAAAAAACATCGTTGTCGGAAAGTGATGAAAGCACTGTTTTATCATTACCTTTCTTCCTATTGCTATTATCTTTGACTTTTGCAGATTTGACAAAATTTTTCTTTAAAATTTTTTGTTCCACGACATCTTTTGAACGCGATGTACGAACTTAATGATTTATATGTCAAATGAAAACTTGTGATGCGGGGAGTGTTATAGACTATAAATATTTTCTCCCCATGCTTTCTACCCCCCTAAATAACGGGGAATATGAAAACAATTCTTTCGCTATATCTCCATAACGCGAATACCGAAAGTAACATGAATACATCAAATGTATGCTTTTGACATGGGGAATGTTATAGGCAACGAAAAATCGACCCTTCATGCCTTTCCCCCCTAAATAGGGGGAAATATGAAAATGATTGTTCCCCTATATCCCATGAATGCGAGTGCGGAAAATAACCTGCTAAGTGTCAATAAAATCTTGTGACGTGGGAGTGCTATAGGTTATACAAAATTGATCCCCCATGCTTTCTTCCTCCCTAAAGTCAGGGAATGTGAAAGTCGTTCTATTATATCTTCCGAAAGCGAGGGCCTATAGTTACGTGTTAGGGGTCAAATGGAAGCTCATATAATGACAGTTGTAAACTATTTTGAATTTTGTCCCCACTGTTCCCCCTGATTAAACGGGAGAGGGGACGGTTTTCTCAGGATTCCACTTTAACGAGTCGTATCTAAGCTTGTGTCTTCTCCAATATCATGGGCTACCTCAAACATGACTCCAAAAAGGAACGAAAATGTGGTCGATGTTTATGAGTCATATATATCAAATGAAAAGGTTTGAAAGTAGGTGTTTTTAGTGCCAAAAAATTTAAAAATATTTAAAATTAAAAAAAAACTATCTTTTATAGGGCTTTAAAACGTAGAATATAAGCCTAAAGCACATCGATGGTACAATCAATCACTGAGTTCGTATTCACTTCAAAAGCAGATAGGGCGCCGATTTACCCACTCAACAAAATTGTCGGCGCCCTATCTTCCTTTGAGGTAAATACGAACTCAGTGATTGATTGTACCATTGATATGCTTTACATTTATTTTCTACTTTTTAGGGCTTTATACAAAGATTGGCATTTTTTTATTTTTTTAACTTATTTATATTTTTTTCTGCTGCATGCATACATTCATACATACAGGGAACGAATTTTTATAATGTAGATAAGAAAGGATATCACAGATACTACTACATAAGTCGTGTCCCTTGCACATCACGTTCATCCATTTCAAGTCCCTTACTCTGGAGATTATTGAAATTCAACTAGGAGACAGCATTTTGTGTTGATCGATGATCTGAAACTAAAGGAAATTTTTCGCACCTGTGCACAGTGAAAGAAACATTCTATTGTTTCAAAATTTTCTCTAGCTAATTCATTTATTCATGGAAAAGGAAAACGATAAATATTCTTTATAATTGCAATTGGATTACGGAAGATTCAAAATAAATATCAACTATTTAAATTTGCAAAATCTCAGTTGACGTAAATAAGTTAATTACGAAAACAGGGTTCTTTGAAACATCGTAGATCTTTTGTTTCCAGAACCATACATAAATATTAAAAATAATTCGTTTATAATAATGTACATTATATTCATTATATTTTATAATCTGCTTGCATAAAAGGTTAATAGAAATTCAAAGTTGCAAATAACAAGGAATCTATAAATAATTTATAATTCATTAACAGCATAAGGTTCTGTAAGGATTAAAAATATATCATTTGTTACTAAATAGAGTGAACTCCCTGTTATCCGGGACTGATGGGAAATGGAATTTGACGATTCGATGAATCTGCCGATTGCATAACAACACTTTTTTTATAGAAACCAAAAAACGTAAAAAAACAAAAACACTATATTACCTAACGTAAATACTGTAATACTTAAGTATAATATAATCTTGTATTCAAGCCTCAGTGGAAATAAAAATGCAGTTAAAAGCAATGATAATAATTATAAAGTAAAATGCCTTTAATACAAAAGTAAATATCTAAAATATAATTCTTTTTATACGTATTTTATAAGTCCTTCCGTGGTATTCTTCTCTGACAGCATTACAAATTGAGGGGTGAAAGTTTTCCGGTAGATCATCATGATCACAAATTCAAATTACCTGCTAGTGTAATGGCGTAATCGATCTGGCGTGTAATAGCAAGAATGTAACAACTGGTGAAAGACGACCACAGGCATCCGGGAGAAGTACCACCTGGCTTGAAATCTGCCGTAGCAAGTTCAAATGTTCAATTTGAAATTTATGCTAGTTGCATGAATATTCCGGATGCTTGAGTACCGGATAACCGGGAGTTTACTGTATGTATATATATATATGTGTGAGTGTGTGTACACTACATTTTCAAGGTCATTAAGCCAATTATTTTATGCTATAAAAACCTATTTTAATTATTTTACACTTTTGAGATAATCAGATAGTAAATTAAAACTTTAAATGCTAAGCAAATATGACGTTTGTGAAACAGGTGATGTCTTCACAGGGAGTGATAGAAGGGAGGTTGATAAAATAATTTGAATATTCATTATACGCAATGAGTGTATAAAATATCGAGTTGATATTTAACTGCATGTCTGTATAATTTTCTATTAGGAATAATTCTGTACTCAATATAGGATTCGTAGTTTATTTTTTATGAGAAACATATAATCACATAATTTGTCATCACAATTAAATTATTAGCATTATTATGAATAGTACCTCCCCGAGACAAAATTATAGATTTCAAATTAGATTTAATCCACAGTTGTGCAGCATTTCTATAAGAGAATGTTTACAAAATGGCCACCGTAATTACCGTAAGGTATTACGGTATTTATTTTTTTCACATAACGTATATAGCACGCATAATTCAGTTTTTTTCTATAGGTCAGTGATGTCTTTTATGCTCTGATATTATTAATAATAAACTTTATTTATTTCTGTTGATAATGATGAATCTGTCTTAGGTGAATGGAAAGATAAATATTTTGGAACATAGCACATTTTATTTGTTCCTATTTCTCTATAACTACGAGCATTCTACAAAATGTGCATCTTAACTATACCTTTCAGTCATAATTAATTAATGTGCTTCCTCTGAAACAAAAGATCGCGATAATCTTTTCTTTAAAAATGGATTCTTTAACTATCGTAATCTTCTCTCATGTTTCTGCTGAGTAGGAAGCGCGATATTGAAGCTTGGATCTTTTCAAAGAAGATACTATCGGTTGCTATGGTGATTAATCATCTGAACTCTACAATGCTGTAGGCCGATGATCTTAGTGTTGGCAATAACTGAAAATCCTACCCGAGATGGACAATCGCATGTGCATATACGTAAGCGGAAGACACGAAAGCTCTAAATCCCCTTTCTAAATCCGATGTCTTTTCTCATGAGAACATTAGCAATTTATATGACGTAAACAGCTTACTTCCATATTCTCATCTTCAGTATAAACTGCTAGTTTTAGAATTCGTACGCCTTGTGCACGTATATCATTTCATCACTTGCTTGCGTAGATGTTAACGCTGTCAACTATGCACAAATTGCCACGCTGAGAGTGTGGCTTTAGCCATCATGGTGCTATTCAGACTCATCACTTATTGCGATTGTAGTCTGCCACCGAATGAGAAACATACAATAATGATCCTCAGTTTCATTTCACGATGACAGCGAAAATCACCTCACCAACAGCAGAGATCTTGAACTGTCGGTATACGTATGTACACATACGTTTCTTAAAGATGGTTTCAAGCATTACATCTAAGCACTAAAGATGCTGTTTCCCACTTGAGTGTGTCATTATCCGGCTGCTCAATAATAAACTCCGTCAATAATATTTCAAGAGAAGGAACAGCGTTGTTATCTCAAATGGAGGAAATCTGAAGGAGTTCGTTACACTCAACTCCAACAGAACCACAGGAGAGTAACTCTGAGGTTATATGAAATGTACCTTGCTCAAGGAATCATTCATAACTTGCAAGAGCAAACGGATGTACAAACTTTATTTTCTGCAGTTCAGAACGTAAGTAAGTAAAATGCGTTAAACTGTTCATTTTGTATTTCTCTATAATGTTAATAAAAAGACAATTCTGAAATTTTTAGAATTTTCTTAAGAAAGATTAAAAATGCAATTAAAATGAGGTACTACAAGCTTAGATACAATCAAATACATCAATGATCTAAATCAAATAAAATGGAAATATGAATCAAGCAAGTTTAATGTATGAATCAAGGAAATTTAATATTTGAATCGTGATTTTGAATAAATTTCGTAAACTTTCGAATAATTAGAGAAGTTAGAATATTTTATAATGTGGCTCGTCCTAAGCAATTTCTTCCAAAGTTTTTTTCCGAAAATTGAAAGAATAATTGAATAATAATTACAGTTGAATTGCTGAACGGTCTAATAAACTTTATTGCTCCTCTTTTGAATTCCCTTTGAAATGAAGTCATGATTTCTCACATTGTTGTTTAACACTCTAATTTGCATAATTCATTTTCAGGTTTTAATTTTACTCGTTTTAGCTTCCTGGAAATTTGTATTATTTATTTATATTTATGGTAATCATTATGTTGAATACCGAAAATATTTGCAACTATTCATTGAAATCGTTTTAAGATGTCTGCTGATTTTAGATCCAAGAAACTGAAGAGCAGAAAAATGTATTCTTGTTGATAATCAAAATTGAGACTGGTCAAATTTCAGTACATCCATTCCTAGCTATGCGTGGCCTTCGCTCTATACATTTTCGCTTTAATGACGTTTAGGTTTTGGGAACTACTTCGCTTTGCACGGTCATCAGTTTAGCCTAGTATGGCTTTCAAACGGTTCTCGAAGAATAAATAGTAAAACAAATTTATTAGTAAAAAATTGTTTTGTCTCAATTATCATTAATAGCAATTACTACATTAGCAGTAGTATTTACCCAAGACGAAAATAAATACTTGTGTTTCTTTAGCCACAGCCATAATCAGACTTAATATCGATAATTCTCATCACTATAACAATAGAGAAATGTGTCGTGAATGTGTAGTGCAAAAAATAATCATAACTCATTACCCGATGATCTGAATTTCTCTCTAGTTTACTAAATTCTAATTTTTCTGTAAAGCCCTTTTTTATTTTCTGAGAAGTTGACTAATTTTCATAGTCTTTCAACATGACGCCTCCTTCAGTCATCCGTTTGTTAGGTGTCGGAGTGACGCCACGACTAGTTGCCAGGTTTGTGAAGTGTGTAAGTGACTCTGCCAGTCAACAACGTCAACTTTTTCAGACCTTCAAACATTTGAAACTCCTACGAAAATGTTTGATGACCTAAACTTTGAACATCGCTGCAAAGTCAAACCAGCCATCAGAAATAAGTATGCCTGCTACAGGGAAATTCACTGGTAGGAAGAGAAACGCTCTATTCACTGGAGAGCAATTTAAACAAATCAACAATTAATCAATCTCAGACATCGCGCAAAACACTTTAAAATATCTTTAAGAGATCATAGTACATTTGAGGAGCCAGATTAGGAAGCTGGAACATGCAAATTACCATGCACCTGTGGGGTCGACTGTTTCTAATGCTCCACGGAGTTCTGTAAGTTTATCGTTGTTTTTGTAGTTCCTCGTTGTTAATAGTCGTATTTCCGATAAATTCTACATTAAGTGAACTTTTCTTGTATGTTAGTTTTTCATTTAGTACGAACATTGAAGCTTTGTTATTAGTTTATTGAAACAAGTCGATTTGACTTGATATCTTACTTCGCATTTCTGCTGCGGGTGGCGAAGGCCGAAGACATTGTTAAACGTCGAAGATAATGGCGGCAGCATCTAGAGTTAGTCTGTTCCTTCATTCATGATAAATATCTGATCATACGTACGTCAACAGCACTGTATATTAAAGAACTCTTAATACCCTGTTAGCTGTGACAGTTAGAGCTACATACTGAACTTCTGACTGCTAAACCCTTGCTACGAAATATAGACCTCCGTTACACTAGAGCAGGGGCTTTCATCGTGGAGTACGAGGTAAAAGTTTTGGGGGTACGCCGTGAGAGCTCAAAAGTCGCTAGATCTAGCAAATAATGTCGCTATGTTGGCATTATTATACTATAACTATAGTTTTATCTATCTGTATAAGGTGTACACCAGTTGCATACACATTTTCAGGAGGTACGTGAAGCATAAAAGGTTGAGAACCACTACACTAGATGAATTACAAGAACTGACACTTGACAATCACTCGGTGTTAGAATTGCGGCGTTTCTCATGGAGGTATGGTAACAATATTTGTCCCTCAACCAGTGTTCTAACTACTAGCATCGGAGTTCGCTGTCCTTAGAAGTTAAACTGTGGTGACAAATTCAACATCCGTCGCAATTTATTGATCGACCCAAACTTTACAGCAATTTTCAACCATTCGGCAATTCTTGAAAGAAATGCTGTAGTAAAATTCGATGTGTCATTTGCAGTGATGAACATGAAACATCTCCTTCCACAGCAACTGATCTCAAATACTGTCTTTGTTCTGCAGCACACCGTACAGGGAATAAAACCTACACTCAATGGATTCAGGAGGAGAAAATTCTTCGACCTAAAGCTTCTAATCATGTCTCTTATCAGGAAGCTCGTTCTGCGAACTGGAAAGTGCAATATATTGGGAAAATCTCAGATATATACATCAGCATTCGTTCACAGTCTTATCAACCAAGTTCAATATCTGAATTATGTACTTCAGAAGTACAGTTTGTTTCTTTTCAAACTATATTCACGGAATGATTTAACAAAAAAGCTCTTGTCCAAATGGCCCTTGTCCCTTGTCCAACAAATAAAGCCCTTGTCCAAATGGAAGAACGTTTCATGTAGACTATTTTGAAGACATTTCAAAATCAACAATAAACGTCCTCTGCAAGTGACATATTAACTTCTACGTCTACCACCAATGGAATTTTTCCTGCAATTCATCTAGATTCTTCCAAGAACATAAGGCCAACAACACGTGACCACATTTTGCAACCAACCAAGCTAACTGTCAATCCGTCATCATGTGATACAGTCTCCAAGGTGACTTTTAAGAAAGAATCACCAAACCAACTATATGGAGATTTTCTTATGGATACTTCAATTGAAAAGGTACTACTTCAGTCTCTACTAAACCTAAATCGTCTACTTTAATTAAACGAGATCGCCAAACTGACTGAGCTTCCCGTTTGCCACTTTCTTCTATTTTTATATTTTTGTTCTTATGGCTTTCAAGATACTACAATGATTCCATTTAGTATTGTATATATTCCATAGTATACAGCTACATATACATAGTATTACAGCTCAGAAAGAGATGTTTTACTTTCTTATTAGAGAGCATAACCCAGATGTCATTCTCGCACAAGAGACATGGCTTAAGCCAAATAAACATTTTTGGATTCCTGGATGTGTTATTCACAGAGCAGACAGAGCTACTGTCAGAGGCGGAGGGCTTCTGACAACCACTAAGTCTGAATACATGCTAATGTACATAATATGCAAAGAACGATTGAAGACGGCACTGAAGAATATTTGGTGACGGAAATAAAACTTCCTTCTAGGAATTTATTGATTGCCAACATGCATTTCTCAAAATAATAAGATTCTCATCAACTTTTAAACTGCCTTTCGGATCATTTTCCTATGATGCCGATTATTGCTGGTAACTTTAACGCACACCCTCCTCTCCGGGGTATATCATCATCATTCCTTAGAGGAAATAAAACTGTAACATGGATACAAGATCGTTAATGAACTATTTTAAATGATGTTTCACAGACACATTTCTCACCAACATCTACTTCTGCAATAAATCTTACCATCTGTAATCTTCATCTACACCTAAATAGTTTTTGGCAAGTTCTATCCCCAGACTGGGACAGTGACCACGCACCTATCCTTCTAGAAATCACCTCACTTTTTCAATGTACAACAGACTCCAATTCTACATACATAAAAAAGGTTTACTGACTGCAATAACTATCGTCTGTTATTTAAATAAACCTAAAACTATGTAGAGTAGACTTCATACACGAAATTTCTCTCTGCTACCACTACAACACATAAGTTGTCTACTTGTACTTACAAAAATCACCCAGTCACAAACAACCCCTTGGCCGAATATGGAATGCCAAAGATCTTTGCAACTAAAACGACGTACGTTTAACAAGACTCATCGATCACTTTCCAGATCTGATTGGATGGCTTAAAAAGCGAAAATAGCTCGCCTACGCCGCAAATTGCACAAGAAGCGAAACCCAAAAAAAATTGAAGGTCAATGCCGCTATATCACATCCTAATGATATTTTTCGTCATTGCAATAGATTTCGTCGAAACACTTCAACTACTAATATAGTTTCTCCTATTGTAATGCAAAATGAACAAAATGTTATCTACACCACCCAGGAACAAGCAGAACATTTCGGAAAGCTATATGCTTGTCGCAAGTCTCTTCCAACCATGGGATTCATCCTAAAGATGTACATGATTTTTCTGAATTCTTAGACCCGATAACTCGATTCAGGAGCTTCGATAAGCAATTTCACTTCAAAAATCAATATCATTGGGAGCTGATAACTGCTCAATTTCTTTAATTAAAAATTTACCTCAAGATGATCTTTCGCTATTTTTAAATATTCTTAATAGAAATAGTAATGTATGGATTACAAGACATTCACCTCCTTCATGGAAAACTGTTTTGTTAGTTCCAATTTTAAAATTTTGTCAACGATCAAATAATTTTTCACCTTATAGGTCAATTTCCCTATTATCTCAAATTGCAAAACTCATGGAGAAATTAATTTGGCAACGCATCAATTAAATGGATAGTTATCCGCTTTCAAAATTTTCCATCAGAGGTCACTGGATTCCTTACTAGGAAGAGCACTATGCATTCTCTAGTGCCAATTTACATTTGTTATCAACACACTCTTCAAAGACAACACTTTTGTTTAATCATTAAACTTGGCATAGCTAAAGCATATGATTCTGTGAATCACACAGCATTCATAGATAAGGTTTCTGCTTTCGGTTTCATAGGGATTTCTGATGTGGTTGAATGATTATATGCCAAACAGATGATTTCAAATCAGATGGCAGCAACAACTTTCAACTTCACATTCTCAAGATATAGGCTTACCTCAAGGAAGTGTATCATCGCCTTTACTTTTCAACATCTATACTCATGATTGTATTCACTGTATACAGTCTCCATGCCAGATTACACTGTATGCGGATGATATCACGATCTTCTGTTCCATCAAAAATCTGACACATTTCATGACCATCTGTCAGAATGCACTTGATGAATTCTTTCCTGGACTAAGGACTGAGGTTTCTACCTTTCTTCCTTCAAATTGTCATGCACTCATAATTACAAAATATAAATACAATGTGCCTCTTCCACTACAAAGTGGTTCAGAACCAATTCCATGGACACCATATTTGAAAATCTTAGGTATTACCCTTTCAGAACAATGGGACTTGGAGAGAACATTTTAGCAGCCTCCGAATCAGATGTGACAAACTTCTGAATACCATCCGAGGTCTTTCTTCTCCAAGACGAGGTCTTTATCGCCAAGCTCTTCTACTTCTTGTGAACTCCACTGTCCAATCTTCATTAGTCTATGGTGCCCCGTTATTATCTACAACTCCTGAAACTACTATGTTGCACTTCGGGTGGCTACAGGCTTCCCACGATCGACCACTCTGGACTGTTCTATTCCGATTCCTAAATATGTTGAACTATTAACTGTGAAAGGTGTTTCAAGTACATGCCTCCTCCTGCAAATCTATATATCAAGCAACTGCGACACAATCAGATTATTTACGTTTCTATTATTGGAAATGCAACAATCTACAATTTCTTCTCGCAGTCCAAGACTCAATGAGAGCAATTAACGTTGAAAGTATATTATGCCAATTTATAGAAAATTCCGTTGTTTATAGGAATAATATTCCGTTGTTTCAGGATCTCCGCAAAGTGGCAGATGTCATTGTCAGTGATTTGTTGAGCTTGGTGATGAAAACCTACCAAGCTCAACAAATGTTCCATCGCAACCACTCCGTATTCTAACACCATACGTTATTATTACAAACGTTTGAGCTTTCAACCTACTAAGTCTATTACTTCCAGTATCAGATGCCAATTATTCCAAGTGGAAACTCAAAAACATTTGTCAACGCCAACTTGGATTGAAACGGATGTTTCTAAAACATATACTCATGTGGGAATTGGAATAATTTGCCCAGATAATTCCTACGTAGCATCATATACACTTCCACCTGAAACATCAGTTTTTACAGCCAAAGTATATGTCATTATTTTAGTTGTGGAGAAAATAATCAAGAAAGATAAAAATTATGTAATTTTTACTGATAGTCTTTTCACCCTTATGGCTCTAAAAACACCAACCTTAATAGTCATTCAGCATTTTATATCTCCATGAAGTTCTTGTAAAATCTTTCCTTACTAGAGCGGACATAACGCTTGTCTGGACGCCGGGAAATCAAGGAATTATTTTAAATGAATTGACAAATTTAATTACTAAACGAGCATATTGTTACGGCTCCGTACTTTACCTTTTCATTCCAGGACCAGAAGACATTCGTCATTATAATGAACGCACATTTAAAACTGAAATCATTGATCAGTGGAACTTTTCTATAAATTGGCATCATCATATCCACATATGTCTAGATTTTCGATTTTCAAAAATACGATTCCACGTATCGTGTTCTAGAAGAGCCTCAGAACTTTTGATTACACGACTTAGACTAAATGTTGCTCTATTGAAAGCATTTTTGTTTCGTTATCGCATTACTGACAATGACATCTCTCCACTTTGCGGAAATCCTGAAACAACGGAATATTATTTATTAAGGTGCCCCAACATATATCATAAAAGGTCTATTTTCTTGGCGAAATTACGTCATCAGGGCCTTCAATAGTTTGCTCCGTATTCCAGCATTGACATCTTCTCACTGCCATTACCAGTTTTATTACCTGATCTGGAATTTTATATTCGAAATTCTGACAGATTTAGACTTTAGAAGTGATTGCGTATTCTTAAATTTTTAGCATTAACTGTGAACATTTAGCTGCTAAAATCATTTTGTGAATGTTTTTTTTTATTGGTTTTAGTATTTTATTAGCACACCTTGGCTAAAAATCCCATTATCGTCTTGAAAGAAGAAACGGAGCCAGATTACCTTGCAAGAAAATTCCAAATCACTTTCCTCTTTCTTTCAATAATTATTTCACTCTTCAACTTATATTTCTCTGGATCACTTATGCAAGAACAGAAGATAAAGAACATATTAAATAATTGTGTTAATCTTTTAATTTATTTAAAAAACTTTATATTATTTAAAATGATTAGTAAGCTTTTCAAATCATTTTGAAATCATTACCGTCTATGTACAATGTCCACCAAAATATGCCCGACTTGCGACAATTTCAATTATCAGACAACAGTCAAGAACAGGCTTGGGAAAATTCTCTCCCTCCACCTCTTTTTGTGCTGCCCCCGAGCTACTGATGACAAATGAATTAAATTTTTAAAAGGGAAAAAGAGCTTTAGGGGACAAGAAATCTAACTTCAGCAAAGTGAATTCGTCCTAAAATAATACATTAATAAAATTATATTGTTTACGTTTCGTTTTAGATTTTTCTTTGAGTCGGTTATATATGCGATATTGATTATATATTTCTTTGGCAGCTCGCCCTTCTACTTACATTTTCTATGCGGCCCTTCAGCTAAAACGTTTGCTCACGCCTGATCTATAACCTAACTAGTCGAGAAAACATGGAATGCCTATAATGTGTATTATATATATATACATAAAATTGTACTTGATTAGTGTAGTTATACGTCATTCCACGTGTACCTGAAGTAGCCCTGACTTTGCGAAGACTATTTTCTTTAATTTCAGAAACAACAAAACTAAATTATTCCTTATTCCTACAACGATTTTAATGAAATTTATAAAGCATTGCTGACAACACTGATTGTTTTTCAACGTTTTAATAAAATCAATTTAGTATATATATGTTAAGTGCGAAAAATATCATACAAAACTTCTAAAATAATCTAAATGCCCATTTCTTATTAATATCCGTTCGTTATTGGCGAAAAAGGTTATGAACAGTGTTCCAAAAGGCAGAAAGAGAAGGAGATCTAGGATGCGGTGGGCAGACAATGTCAAACGGGACCTTGTTAGAATTGTACAGTGGACGGATGCAGTAGGTGTAGCTCAGGACAGATATGCTTGGAGAACTAAATTGCACGGTCTGGTTGGACCTCCGTATCCCATGGCTGCTTGAGGATGATGATTTAAAAACGATACCTGACCAGAAAATTTCACATCCTAAATGTTATTCACAAATAATTGATTTAAAACAAATTATTTATTGATAATAAAATCAAATAAATAATTCAGCTAAAAAATAAATTCAAAGAGTTTTAATGAAAATAACAGAATAAATAATAAATACACCCTCAAGCAGCTGCTTGCCACAGAGGTCTGATAGGAGACTGTCAGTTTATATGCCAGAGTAGAAGGTCTGTGAGGATGGCACGACCTCAGCAGAAAAATAACACACACATCCGTGCCTTACCCGGGGCTCGAACCCAGGTCTCTTAGATCAGTAGCGAAGCGTGCTAACTACTCGGCTATGGGACGGCTAAATGGAAATAATAACTTTATATTAAATCGCATTAAAATGTATAACTATTGCTTAGCAGTTTTTGCAAACAATTAACTTTTGCTACTTTTGAATGAATTGTGTAAAACGAGGTAAATTATGAAATATTTTAATATTTCATATTTCTTCAAATTTCAAGCTAATATTGTTTGAAATCGATATTCTGATGAATTTGACTGATCGTTCTAATTTTCTGAAAGTCATACTCTTCCATCAAGAGCACATTTAAGAAATTCTGAGCTCTGAATCTGACCCCATATTGGCATAGGATGGATCGGTTTTTAATATAATGATCAATGAGTGTGTATATGTTGTAATGTTATTTTATTGTGGGGACAATCATTATAGAAATAAGCTTGAATTTAATTTTTCTTGGTTTTTAACTTAAGGAAAATGCAGCTGTCTTCACACCATGCCTGGTATTATTAGAGTATCTGGCTGCTATGGCAACGGCATGTAATTGGTTTATGATTTGAGCTATGACAACGGTAAGTGATTTTATGTTGTATGAGAAACCAGAACAAGCCTGACAGAGCTTCTCGGTTATTTCTGTACGTTTTTCAGAAAACATAAAGTTAAAAAATAAATGTAGCACTTTTGCTAGCAATGTGAGCATTCTTCCAGCAAAAAATGGCAGCATGCAAAAGAGTTTCCGAAACTTGAAAAATAAGGCTACACGAAGTAATGTCGTTGCCTAGAAGGGAAGTATATAAAAATGATGGCAAAAGCGAAGAAAATTAACACTGTAAAAGAAGAATTTGTAGAGATAACAAAAAAATTACCTTTTGGTTGGATAGGTATTGCAGAAAATATTATGATTTGCTCTTTCCGAACTTTCTTACAGCTATAATTGCTCCCTCTAGTGGAAAAACTTGAAAATTGCAAAATTTCCAACTAATATTGCAAGCAATGTAATTATGTTAGCCATTTGAAATTTCTGTTGTGGAATCTGAATGCCATGAGGTTAGCATTGGCAACAATGATTTTTACTTTTACCCCCAGAGGAGGTGGGAAAACGCAATTTTTGTGTTTTAAGAGATAATTGTGCGAATTTAGAGATAAATACAAAATTCTTTTTGGGTTCGATAGGTAGAGGATGGAGGTTAACACGCGTTTTAAATCTAAAAGGGAACCACCCCCTTGCTATTACTAGTGAAAAGTGATTCCCCTAGAATTTTCGGGCTGAGATTTTTTTTTTTAATCTTCATATAGGCTAATTATTAATATAGGCCTTTTCTTGAATAATAGTTGAACCTTTAACGGAATTTTACATTGGGTATTATCAGGTATAAAATATTTAGAAATCTTTCCAATTCAATAATAATAGAGCCTTAGTTAATTGTGTTGCCTGCAGTGGAACATTTAGCTTTCCCACTGCTAAAATTTTTTATTTTTTTATTTTTTTGATTTTTCTTACTGTTTAACTTGCCAGTCCTAAATTATTTCACACATCGACTTGCCGTTCACCAGAAAGAATTCTGTTTCAAAACGTTTAATTTAGTCTTTAAACTCAGACTCTTACTTTCTTACCGACACTAGAATATGATGCTCTTGCACTCTTATCGCCCATTGTCACAACTTAAAAAACGTACTAACTACTAATTAATTACGTTCGGGGAAAAAGCGCTCAAAAAATTCTTTTACATGCGAAGCAATGCATGCCGTTATCTGTTTTCATGTAATAAAAGGTTTCGGTTCTGTTGCCAGATCCATATTAATTATTATACAATCCTTATTTTATTAATATGTCGCTAGAGACAGCGATACAACGAGTTGAGACATTGCTATCGAAAGGGATAGTTATAATATATTGGAAACATTATACCGAATTAGCGCTCATCGGACCTCGTTATAACGAGGTATTGTACTGTACTTAATTTAAAAATTTTCAATAATATTTCAATAGCGTAATAATAAATGAATCATTCTATTATATATATACTGGATGATTTGTCCCTTAGCTAGGGGATAAGAAAATGCAACCTTTTCATATGAATAATGAGATATGCTTTATAAATATATAAATAATATATGAGATATGCTTCATAAGGCTAATAATATATAATTATTCAATCATCCATTTGTACGAATTACTACTGTTAAATGGTGCAAAATTCGGAAAATGAAAAACTTAATTTTCTCGGAAAACGAGCATTCCATATTTGCCATAGACGATATCTTATTCTTCTAGTTTATTCACGTTCTTGAAACTAAAATGGTATGGGAAGCACACGCACGAGGTTATTCTTGTGTGTTTTCACTTAGTATTATAAAATATTTATTGCGAAAATAAAATTGTTTCTACTACTACTAGTTAAACAGCATATCGGTAAACGAAAAGCATGTTTCTTTGTTTTTATATAATTGTGTAGAATGTAGTTAAGATGTATATAATTTTGCTCTTTGAAAACCTAAATATGTTCTTTGCTGTTCCCATTCGAATTCAGAAAATAAAAATTGAATTTTTAAGTATTCATTTACAGTACTTTCAGGGTTCCAAAAACATATCAGGAGCCGGTTAATATTAATAACCTCGAGTACTATTGATCAGTTAACGTTTCTCTTCTCAGATAAAAATCCTCCAGAACGTCTGTGCAGCCATGATTACTCTCCTTTTGTCCAATAAATTGCCAATTAAATTTTTTTGTGAAATGAATAGTTTTTTTTTTTTTTTTTTTTTTTTTTTTTTTGGGGGGGGGGGGTGTAACCAGAGTTGGATATAAGGAGGGGACAAGGGAATCTTTCAGACCCCTCTTTCAGAATGGCAATATGGGTTACAGAGGAAAATAATGATTAAATTTATTTGTATTTCATGCATTTTTTAATAAATGTAAAATTTTCAAAAAAGACTTGTAAAACGTAGGGGGAAATATTATACTGGATTAGAAATCCAGTCCCTTGCACCTCCCCCCCGCAACTTTACATCTTCCCAACTCTATTGTGTTACTTGGCCTCCTCCTCGATGTTTTTCTATACCGGGCCTTCGAAGCTTCGGGCACTTTCAGCCCTCGAAGTGGTGTGATGGGAATTTCTTGAAACGGCTTAAAATCGACAAAACGACGATCTTTCTTAATCTCGTTTAAAACGATCTTCCAATTTCGCTTTGTCGTCAGTCTCTTTGTAGACATTGAACTTTTTTATTTATAGAGATAAATTAAAAATTCTTTTTCTGTTGGAGAGATGGTATTGATGACATATTATTAGTCGCACATTCCGAATTTCTGAAATTCTAAAATTTTGCCGTCTAACGATAGAAAAGTTTAAAATTTAAAACTTTTAAATTAATATTGAAAATGATGTATTTATTCTAGAAATTTCGAATTTTGTGGTGGATTGTGAAGGTGGCGAAGTTTTCATTGGTAACAATGAGCTGCCCCTAAACCCAGAGGGTGGGAAAAACAGCGTTTTTGTTTCAAGAAATAATTCTTTATTTTTAATAGAAAGATCAAACTTTTTATTTAGGTTGGATAGGTAGTGATGAAAGCTTATGATTTGCACTTTCCGAACATTCCAAATGCTATATCTGCGTCCTCTAACATTGGAAAAAAATCGAAATTTCCAAACTTTTGAATGAACATCATCACATGATGTATTTTTGCTAGAAATTTGAAACTCTGGTGGTTGAATGTGAAGGTTATGAAGTTTCCATTGGCTGCAATGAGTTGACCCCTTAGGCCCAGGGGTCAACTCATTGCAGGTGAGTTTAGGCCCAGGGTGGGTGGGAAAACGCAACTCTCTTTTTAAGAGATAATTGGAAAACTCATTTTCTGTTGGATTGGTACTAATGAAATATTATAATTCGCATTTTCCATTGCATAGGTAGTTTTAATTTTTATCGTTTAACGAATGTTACAAGTGATCTGTTTATGGGAGAAATATGAAATTTTCGTGGCGGATATCAATAATCACCCCCATTTTCTCAAGGGTATGTAAGAAAAACAACTTTTTTTAACTTCAAGAAATGGAAGACAAATACTTTTTATATTACATAATTACTAATAAAATACTACTGTTTGCCTTTTCCCCCATCATCCATTAGCTCTAATTAAAACTTTTAAGGATTGAAAAAGCAGGTAAACGAAAAACTACATTCATTTTGAAAACGAAATTTTCATATCCGCCAGATGCGTATGCGTTCTTCGAGTTATACTTACGAAAATGTCTTCAGATTTAATTTGCTCGGTTTCTTTTAATATCATCTGATATTTGAATTTAAGCTTTGTTAAAGCATTCTACAACTTCAACCAGGAATAAAGGTCTCATTTTACAGCAGGAACTACAGGACACCGTTTGCAGAATAAACACGATATTTAAAAATGAATCTGTGTCAATGGATATCTCTAGAACCTGTGGAAAGTCACAAATTTAAGTATATACCTACAAATACTGAAAGAAAACACAAGTGTTTAAAACAGTAAGAGGAATTTTTTGGGGAAAAATATTGATATGCGATCTGCATTTGAATTATACACTGGCGAAAATTGCAAAAAGACACTCAGAAGGAATTCCTTTAGGAACGTCATATTATAATACGTTAATAGTTAAGGGCAGCAGAAACCGTGATCCAAGATTGAAAGTCATTGGATGGATTAATGACATCACTGAGGACGACAACATGCAAATGGTCGTTTACACTTCCGAAGATGACAAGGTGAGCGGCTTCTTCCATCGTGCATCCGCCAGCGACACACAGGGCCCACGCAGGCATCATGTTGTGGGAAGCGATTAGCTATCAGTCTCGTACGTGTCTGATGTTTGTGCATGGTACACTGAATAGCAATACATACGTCAGCGACATCATACAGCCAGTTGTCCTATCATATTTGAGTGTTATCCCAAATGCGATATTCCAGCAGGAAACGCCCGTCCGCACTCCACCCGGGCAACTCAACATGCTCTTCAGGCAGTGCACCGACTCCTTTGGCCAGTACGCTCTCCAGTGATGCACATTCTCCCTTGGAATGCGCATTTTTTTCATCTCTCTCAAGTCTCCGGACTTGTCTCTAATCGAGCATCTGGGACTGGATCGGACAAAAACTCTTCCACAGACCGCGGCAGGCAACGAACATCGCTGAATTATGCGTTCAAGTTGAAACACATGGAATGGTATCCCCCAGCGTGATATCCAGCATTTTTACGACCGATTACATGCCAGATTCGAAGCTTGTATTGCTGCTCGAGGAGATTAAACACCTTCTTAAAATGTGCCCTCTGTAAAATGTGATTCTCATTAAAAGGTAAAATAAACATTGAATCACTTCACATGCGTGATCACTGTCCTTTCTCAACAAGTTGTTTCTACTAAATAAATCTCACAGATTACGCTTCAGTTGTTAATGGTGTTGTTTTTTCAATTTCCGTCAGTGTATATGTATATTGTAGAATATTCTAATTTCGTAACTGTCCAAAAAATATTACACTTTCTCAGAATGCACTTTTTTTTTCATATCTTCTAATTCATACGGGCAGTTTGAATACCTGCTTCTGGCGTCATATCAGAGACTCCAGCTGATGACATTTAACCAAATAATGCATCCTAAGGTTAACACCATCTGCTGGTGTACAACAGTACCCGAAAAGAAATATTATTAGATTTCTCTTGGTTATCTCCGCTGCTTTCACCTAATAAGCACTGACGTTGCGAGGCTGACTAACTTCGTTTTTAAGAGAACTGATGTCCGATGCATCTTTTTTGATTTCCCTTTAGCTCCCCTTTCGCCGTGTTATTTGGAGCAACATAGATTCATTGGATTCTCAACGAACAGTTATACATACACCATGGACCGTCATTACGGAAAACTCTAAGCAGCCAAGCGAGGTAACACGTGTATCGGTGACGTCAGCTGGTCAATTCCCCCGACCACTCTTGCAGCGTGTGCACGTCCCTGGCACGCAGCCAACCCAACGAGCACGCAGCTCGCTGCAGCTGTTACTGCCGTCTCAGACTCTTAATGTTCCCAGGATACCGAAGCCATAGGGATTACCAAAATTCGGAGTCTTCTCTTTGGGTTTGTTTTGCTAAGGAGGAGGCAACGGATATTTGTATGGTAATCATATGTGAATTTGTGTCATAATTTTAAAACTGTATATGCTCACGCTTCACTTTTTTTTTTTCAGACTCCTCCTCAAATGCAAAGAGTGCCTTCAAAAGAAAGTTTGATTGTAAACGCAATTCCAATCACATCGAGAACTATCTAATTTCGCTCGAAGCCCAAGCGAGGAATTCTCTGCAGACGGAATTCTTCTTCCATTGCGAAAGTGTTTTTTCTGTATTATCTTATCTATCACTTTATAGAGGTTGTAAAAGCTTTGATGCTCAAAATGACAATCAAATGTCTGTGACTTAAATTGCAGTGAATCCCAAAGATATAGACTCATCCAGAAATCTGTAGTAAGATATAAAGGTGAATAACTCTGACGGCATCTCGTAAACTCATACAGTTGCAGCTATAATAAATTTCTTATTTAGTGAAATAAACAATGTTTTTTTTTTTTTCTTTTTGGTGTGAATTATATCTAGATGCAAAAGAAAGTTTCTTTTTTCATCACTTCATTATTCCTGTTATTTCGTCATTTCGATTTATTTTCAGCAATTCTGAGTTTTATAAATTAAGAACTAAGAAATCATTGAAGCATGGTTGAATCTATGGGAAGGAAAGCAAGGCCGTCTTTCCCTCAGGGATTTTTCAATAACCAATAAATTCCCCCTCAAGCAGCTGCTTGCCATAGAGGTCTGACAGGAGCTTGTCAGTTTATATGCCATAGTAAAAGGTCTGTGAGGATGGCAGGACCTCAGCATAAAAACAACACAAACAGCCATATCTTATCCGGGGATCGAACCCAGGTCCGTTAGATCAGAAGTAAAGCGCGCTAACAGTTATCCTTAAATGTGAGGTATCCGGTGCAAGCTTAATCCACTTTAGTATATCATATTATAATTTTTTTAACAATATCAATAAATCCCTTATTAAAATTAGTTAGGGTTAATGACGCCGAGATTGAAGCCTTGTCCTTAGTTCGTGAATGTTTCTGCGAACTAAATCAACGGTCTTTCTGTTGAGCTCTCACCTCCTATTCCATGTTTTTTACATCGTATCGTATTGACAGGGGCCTGTTATACCTTTAATATAAGAAGTTGCTTAAGGAACACTTTGTTTTATTAAATAATATTTATTTCTTTATTGTCCAAATGTTCCAGTTAAATAAACCTTTTTCCGATTGAAATTCCAGTTTTCAAAAACCGGGGTTCTTGTTCGAGTCTCGAATTGGATTGGTTGTTTTTATGTGTACTGTTAGCTCTAACTGAGGCAGTGGTCAGCAGTGACTCTGTTCTGAGATGGGAATGTCCTTCTATGAGAAGCTTTGTACAAACTAGGAGTAATTTCTAGGACCATTCTCCGTCGAATATTTTGCAAATCAAAATATTCATATAGTATCCTATATTACTATTTTATTAATTTCAATGCTAACAAAAATTTACTTTATCATTAAGTTGACAAATTCGTTCTTTCGTGACCACTTGAGGGCGCTAACTGTCTTTTCGAAGCATTTGAACCAGGCTACGAGAAATAACGTAGCAATCGCATACACAGAAACCTACGATAGGCATGATGAGAAATGAAAACTATTAGGTAGATTCAAACTCTTTCCATGGGTTCCTGATTACTCGACGAAATGTAATTTTAATAATTTCTTTTTAATCCTAAATTGGATACTGATAGTGTGAATCATGCATTTGGTAATAGTTATCCAGATAAGGTATATTTATTTTATTTAGGAGGGGGGGGGGGAAATATAATTTGAAGTAGACCTTAATACCCTTCACTTCAAAATTCTTCATAAATACAGGTACTGGACAAAAGTATCGAAACAGTTCCATACTATCTCAATAGAAAATCACATTCAGAGCTCAATAAATTCTTCAATATATATTTTAAATGAAAAAATATATCTAAAGATAAATTAAAGATCTCAATCAAATATACGTATCAAAATTACACAATAATTGTTTATTCAAAGAATTATGAATGCTGGCCGTGTACTGAATTTCGTAATCGTTGTCTTTACCATTTAGATTAGGGGTTCCCAAAAATTAGTATCACATCACCGTTTTGATATATCACGCCTCCCCAACTATAATTTATCATCAGCTTATCCCTCTTTTAACAACAATTTCAATTCATCATTAAATATCCAAAACAAACACAAAAAGTTCCGATTCTAGACCCTCCCACCACCTGGAATATCATCACTCCCACTCTCGAAATTTGGAAAGTTGGAGAGTGGTTTAGAGAGTTATTCCTCCTTTTTAAAGAAGAGGCTTTTATTTTTGGTGGGGGCGGGACCGCAAAGTAAGGTGGGGAAGCAGAAAAACCAACTTAAAATATAGCATTTTCTTAACGCCTCTTGTGCTTTATTAATTATTGCAGTGGTTCTCAACCTTTTATGCTTCACGTACCCCCTGGAAATGTGTATGTAACTGGCGTACCCCTTGTATAGATAGACAAAACTACAGTTATAGTATAACAATGGGAATCAAATAAAACATATATATCAGTGATTCTGAACCTTTTATGCTTCACGTACCCCCTGGAAATGTGTATGTAACTGGCGTACCCCTTGTACAGATAGATAAAACTATAGTTATATTATAACAATGGGAATAAAATAAAACATATATATCAGTGGTTCTCAACCTTTTATGCTTCATGTACCCCCTGGAAATGTGTATGTAACTGGCGTACCCCTTGTACAGATAGATAAAACTATAGTTATATTATAACAATGGGAATAAAATAAAACATATATATCAGTGGTTCTCAACCTTTTATGCTTCATGTACCCCCTGGAAATGTGTATGTAACTGGCGTACCCCTTGTACAGATAGATAAAACTATAGTTATAGTATAACAATGGGAATCAAATAAAACATATATATCTGTGGTTCTCAACCTTTTATGCTTCATGTACCCCCTGGAAATGTGTAGGTAACTGGCGTACCCCTTGTATAGATAGATAAAACTATAGTTATAGTATAACAATGGGAATAAAACATATATATCAGTGGTTCTCAACCTTTTATGCTTCACGTACCCCCTGGAAATGTGTATGTAACTGGCGTACCCCTTGTATAGATAGATAAAACTATAGTTATAGTATAACAATGGGACTAAAATAAAACATATATATCAGTGGTTCTCAACCTTTTATGCTTCACGTACCCCTTGGAAATGTGTATGTAACTGGCGTACCCCTTTTATAGATAGATAAAACTATAGTTATAGTATAACAATGGGAATAAAATAAAACATATATATCAGTGGTTCTCAACCTTTTATGCTTCACGTACCCCCTGAAAATGTGTATGTAACTGGCGTACCCCTTGTATAGATAGATAAAACTATAGTTATAGTATAACAATGGGAATAAAATAAAACATATATATATCAGTGGTTCTCAACCTTTTATGCTTCACGTACCCCCTGGAAATGTGTATGTAACTGGCGTACCCCTTGTATAGATAGATAAAACTATAGTTATACTATAACAATGGAATAAAATAAAACATGTATATCAGTGGTTCTCAACCTTTTATGCTTCACGTACCCCCTGGAAATGTGTATGTAACTGGCGTACCCCTTGTATAGATAGACAAAACTACAGTTATAGTATAATAATGGGAATAAAATAAAAACATATATATCAGTGATTCTCAACCTTTTACGCTTCACGTACCCCCTGGAAATGTGTATGTAACTGGCGTACCCCTTGTATAGATAGACAAAACTACAGTTACAGTATAACAATGGGAATCAAATAAAACATATATATCAGTGATTCTCAACCTTTTACGCTTCACGTACCCCCTGGAAATGTGTATGTAACTGGCGTACCCCTTGTATAGATAGATGAAACTAGTTATAGTATAACAAGGTTATTTTTACATTGTTACTAGATCTCTCAAGACGTGTCCCAAAACAAGTTTATTTTTACTTTGTTACTAGAAGCTCTCAAGGCGTATCCCAAAAACTTTTACCACGTACCCCCAAGGGGTACGCGTAAAACACCCACCTAATCTATTGTTTCAACATTCCTAACTTTCAAAAAATAGAATTGTTTAGCCTTTGAAATTAGCCAAAGAAGAAACAATAAATCTGCAATGCTTCTTTCATCCTTTACGTTTAATGAAAAAACATAATGATAATGAAATGGTTTATAAGACATTTTTGTGTTACTTTTGTAACTCATATATCTGAATAGACAAAGCAAAAGGCGATAATGTTCAAAAACTGTTAAATACAAACTGTCAAAAAAAGCATTGCTTTCTAATTAATTTGCAGATTTAAACTAGGTTTGTACTGTAAACTATGCAAGAAATGTCTGGATCAATCACTCTGCAAGCAATATCTGGATTAATCACTCTGCAAGCAATATCTGGATTAATTACTCTGCAAGCAATATGTGGACTTATCTGTGAAGATTACTGACCTCCATTGCTCTTCTGTCCAGTTAGCACGCGTGCGTGCCGAATTCAACCGCTCTCTCTGTGACATGACGTTATAAAAATAAATAAATACCCCTCAAGCAGCTGCTTGCCACAGAGGTCTGACAGGAGCCTGTCAGTTTATATGCCACAGTAGAAGGTTTGAGAGGATGGCAGGACCTCAGCAGAAAAACGACACACACATCCATGCCTTACCCGGGGCTCGAACACAGATCCCTTAGATATGTAGTCAAGCGCGTTAACCACTCGGCCATGGGACGGCGACATGACGTTAGGGGTATACAAATTACTGACCTTCTAGTGTAGCCTTCTACGCACAGTAGAAGCTGAAGCAATCCTCCCAGTGGCTGTTGCAAGAGAAGATCGTAGCTGAGAGGGAGTAGACGTCCTGCTTATTCGTGCTGTTAATCGCAGATATCGTTCTTGTACAGCAGTCGTAAATCTAGCTCTTTCTGGGCTAAACCTCCGAGACGTGGAATCCATGCTAATAAATTGATTCCAAAGCCTATGGACCACAGAAGGACTCACATTCAGCCATCGTGCCACGTCTGACTGACTTTGGCCTGCTTCGAGCCCGCCAACACCTCTCCATCGCAGTTCATTTGGCAAATGATGTCTCAAGGTCATTCCTACAAAATGGCTATTTCGAATTTTTTACACACCTTTACAATACAAAATAATGATCCACTCCAAAGCACCCGTTTTTATGCCACTATCCGATTACTCAAATTAACGCAACCTAGACTAATTTGCATACGATATGCTCACTCGGCACGTTACTGGCTACATGAACAAGTTTGATCGCACAATTGTTTGGCGAAGTATAGCGATTTTTTTCATTTTTCGTTAATTTATGGAAACCAGTGTATTTAACCATAATATTTCAACCTAAAGAAAATTTGATTAAAACATTAGAATATGTTGACAATAAATCTTACTGTAATTGCAATATTTATCAAAGTCCGGTATTTCTGATATATAAGACTATCGATGCAGCCTTAATAACTTAATAAACTTCGTTATGAAACATGGTGCTTAGGCATTCACCGAGAGACAATAATACTTCAGCTGATGCAATGAACACATAATAACTCTTGTAAAGAGCCTATATTAATATGTAAATTCCTGTCGTAATGCTTCTAATTTTTTTATCACATATGTAAATGAACGGTCTCTCTCTTTCTACCTTTGGGCAAATTAGTTTTTTCTTCCAATTGGTAAATGACATTATTTTCGCCCTATTTGTCATTATCATCAAGCCCACCGGGAACAAAGCGTTAAGTAATCATTCCTTCAACTTAATGACATCATTCAGGCATTCTTTATTATGGAGTAGTAATGGACAATGAAATGCGAGAGAAATGTTACAGGGAAATTAAACAAACGGAAATTACACTTGTATTATAGCCTTTACGAACACTCCCTTAGAATATAGACATCAAGAACACCAGGTATTTCACAACAGAAAGCGTTTAATGTACTCAGAAATTCTCATAAATCACATTTTTCATTAAAAAAATCTGTATTAGTTTCTAAGCTGCTATTTCCATCATACAAGATATAACAAATTAAAACCATACTTACGCGTATTAGAAATTTGCTACATCGTTCTACGTACTTGTACAGTGGTAAGTTTTATTTCTTCTTTGAAAAAATGAATTTGTTCTTTGAAACATGGGATGCAGTTCCAGTTAGGCAGTGACATGAAAGATTATATTTTTAATTGTCCAATATTGAGGTTCTCTCCTATGGATCTCAACGCATTTTTCAGTGTCATCTTCCGGCAATGAATGGTCAGCAATGTCCCTTTGGCCTTTTTATTAATTAAACAAATCCGTCGTATTCATTAAACTATAACGATACGTCGCATGAGTCAGTCAGTAGCGACCCCATGTGCACATGAATTTCGGCGTAATTTAAAAATCATTTGTGAATTTCAATTTTAAATGTTTCGATCACTTCAGATCAGAAACATTGATATAAACCAGGATTTCCCACACTTACGGCTAGGGATCTTTTTTTTCAGTACCTTTTTGCGACCCAAAAGCACTAAAACAGGTGCTTGATATAATAATTTAGCTAAAACATAAAAAAGATAGCAAAAAGAATAGATGTATTTCTCTTTATTTAATCCTTTATTTAATCTTATAACAATAAGTTTAACTTTACACCGAAGACCCAAAACATTATGACCACCTGCCTAATATGATGTTGGTCCTCCACGTGTCGCCAAAACAGTTCTTACCCAGCGAGGCATGGACCCTACAAGGTCTCTAAAGGTGTCTTCTGGTATCTAGTATCAACACGTTAATAGCAGATTCTTTAACTCTTGTAAGTTACGTGGTTGAGCCGCCGCAGATCGGAAATGCTGTTTCAACACAAACCACAGATGTTCGATTGGATTGATGTCTCGGGAATTTGGAAGCAAGGACAATACCTGGAAATCTTCCTCATGTTCTGCGAATCATTTTCTAACTATACGAACAGTGTGGCATGGTGCATTATCCTGCTGAAAGAAGACACTACTAGAGGGATATACCGTTGCCTTGAAAGGATGTACATGGTCTGCAATAATGTTTAGGTAGGTGGTAGATGTCAGAGGTTCCTGCACATGAATGATTGGATCCAGGGTTTCCCAACATAGCATTGCCCAAAGCATTACACTTCCTCCACCAGCTTGTTTTCATCCCATGGTGCATCCTGGTGCCAACACTTCCCCAGGTAAACGACCCACATGTACCCGGCCGTCCGCATGGTACAACAGGAAACGAGATTCATCGGACCAGACGACCTTTTCCAATCATTCAAGGTCCAGTTTTGATGCTCGTGTGTCAATTGTAGACCCTTTCGACGGTGAACCAAGATTAGCATGGGCACTCTGAGCCGACTGCGGCAACGCAGCCCCATTTTCCGAAGAATTCGATATAATGCTTGTTGTGACACGTTACTCCCGTCACAAGCGTTGAAATCACGGGCGAGTTGCGCACAGATTCTTCTTTTTCTTTTCTTTTTTATGTTTTAGCTAAATTATTATGACAAGCAGCTGCTTTAATGCTTTTGGGTCGCCTTCTGTTGGCTTGTACCATGCGGGATAGTCTTCGCTCACTTCTATCATCGATGTACCGTGGTCAGCCCACACTTTGCCTGCGGTTCGTGGTTTTTCCCTTCTCGGACCACTTTTTGAAGGTACTAACGCAGCGCGTCTTTATGCAAATCGAAGCAACCTGCAATAACTTCGATTTGCGTAAAGGAACGCTGGTCATAATAATTTTGTCTCTTCGGTGTATTATATGTGAACTTTATAGCTTTTAAATAACTAAGAAGTAAATATGAAATATGCGGAAAAACCAGTCGTATCTTGCCTTTTCAGGAATTTTGCGCGATAATAATAGGATAATGTGATCATTTTTATATTTTCTAAGGACCGCCATTTTTTTTTCAATGACCAGTAGCAGGCAGTGGACCACACTTTGAGATAATAATAAAATGAAGTAAATACCCCTCAAGCAGGTGCTTGCCATAGAGGTCTGACAGGAGCCATTCAGTTTATATGCCATAGTAGTAGGTCTGAAATGATGGCAGGACCTCAGCAGAAAAACGATACATACATCCATGCCTTACCCGGGGCTCGGATCCAGGTCCCTTAGATCAGTAACCAAGCGTGCTAACCACTCGGCCATGGGACGTCCACTTTGTGATGCGATGGTATAAAGTATTCCTTAGTGCCATTTCATCATGATCGTGTTTTAATTGCGAGGAGACAACTGTTATTAAAAATAAATAAAATGTCTTTAGCTAAACAGCTTATGTATGCTACATGAGGTGGGATATTAAAACAACTTATATCGAGTTAAATTTGAAACTGGATGATGCAGTATTAACCAAAACCAGATTGAATTTATTGTTTTAATGCAAACGTTATTAGACTTGAGTGATGTAAAACATAAATGTCTGAATGAATTAAATAATTAAGTCTAATAATAACCCCCCCCCCTCGAGCAGCTGCTTGTCACAGAGGCCTGACAGGAAGTCTTCAGTTTAATTCGTCATAGAGAAGAGCCGTGATAAAGGCGAGACCTCAGAAGAAATACAACACAAACATCCATGCCTTACCCGGGGCTCGAACCCAGGTCTCTGATCAGTAGACAAGTGCACTAACCACTCGGCCACAGGAAGGCGCTTTAAAAAAATGGAGGATTTTTCAAATAAGGAGAATATATTTCAAAGAATTCAGGAAAGTCAGTGGAAAAATTACCAATTGCATGTAATTAGCGCCAAGCAGCCTGCAGAAATTAGAGAGCGGGGGGGGGGGAAAGCAAATAAAGAGGTTTTGGTGGGTGACGAATAAAAACGTGATTATCCGTTCGAAGCTTTTTGTTTTTGTTGTTGTTGATTTCAAAGATAAACGACGACTGCTCAATAAGTAACATTTGAAGGAATATTATTCTCGTATTACATATGCTACTATACACGTCCATAAAAACAAAGACTACCGCACAAACCATTTATTTCTCCCCATAATCCCCAGAGCGATTGAGACATTTGTCCCAGCGATGCACTAGCTCTTCCATTCGTGCACTGAAGATAATCAAGGCTCGATGTGTTCAGCCACCGAGCACCTCGGCTCTCATCTCGTCATCATGTCGAAGTGCTTCCTCAATGGTCCGAATAGGTGGAAGTCTCTAAGTGCGAGGTCGCCGGTATATACGTATGGGTAAGGGCTGCAGTATTTCAAGCAAAGCCGCTCTAGGAGTGAATATCACGTGGTTGTATGGAGTGGCAAAGGATCATTCCTTTTGTGAACAGGCCAGGAGTGTTTCTTCAACGGCAATATTTTATTACACTTATTGGTCATTATATTAAATAACGGTGAAAGTGATTAACATTCAAAACTAATTAGTTTAAAATTCATCACATTTTCCAGTCAAATGAAAAAAGGACAGCCTCTCTATCTAGGTCCCATATGACTGAGAGATCTTTGTGTCCTCACGAAAAGAAACGGGTATCATAGAAAAATTCCCTACCAAAGTCAGTGAAAAGCATTGACTTGAATGTTGAGTAGATTCCAGGCAAACTCTGCATGGATGAATCCAAGATTGAGGAACAATTTGCAGTATGCTGAGTTTCTGAACCATCAACTCGCAACTATAATTACGGACATTTGGATGTAGGCAGTAAAGTTCAAGTTTCCAGGACTTTCTAATAAAATGGTTGTTTTGTTGTACTGACCAAGTAAAAATAACAACATCGAACACGCATAGTTGCGAAATCCTGCAAAATCCCTCATATAGTACTTGTATCTCTCCTATTAGATTTTCTCTTTTCTGGACCTCTAAGAATGTCATGAGAAGAACAAAATTAAAAGCGGACGAAGAGATTCAGTGCATTGTCACAAACTTCTTCATGAGCCAGCCAATGTTGCTGTAGGAAAGAAAATATCATGTTGCAAATTTCTCAATAGACGTGGCGAGTTTGAAGAGATCAATAAATGATATGTACTTCATTTCCGACTTGTCTACTTTTCCTTTGAATGATTCTTATACATTGCCAATCATGTAAAATAATGTTAAAGGGAATAAAAAATGAAAAATCCATGACATTTACGAACAAATATTGAAGATTATATTAAATAACCGCAAAAAGTGATAAATAATGTCAAATTTATAAAATCTTCTAATGTTTCTGGGAATTATACACATTCCGGATTAACCACATTTACCTGAAGTTATATACTATATTAAAAAAAGCAATTCTTCCAATTCCACCTAGTGGGCACGATAAGAATATTCACGATATTATAAAGTGGTTAGCACGCCTGGTTAATGATCTAAGGGACCTGGGTTCGAGCCCCGGATAAGGCATGGATGTTTGTGTTGTTTTTCTGCTGACGTCCTGTCATACTCACAGATCTTCTACTATGACATATAAACTGACAGCCTCCTGTGAGACCTAAGTGGCAAGCAGCTGCTTGAGGGTTATTTATTTATTATTATAGTGAAAAGTATTTTCTCAGAAGTTGCGAATTGAAAAAAAGGAACTTAACTACCCCTCAAGCATTTGGCGTCAACTTGGATTCTCAATATCCTTGTTTGTGGCGACCCAGAACGAATATTATATAGTTTTGGCGAATGCTGGACTTTATTTCTATAGTACTGTTCAGCACCGACGGCGGATAGTGGTAAACATGGCATTCTACCAATAGATGTAGTGCAGTCTCTGAATTGCGGAGCATCTGGAGTTTGTCATTCATTATATTAATCCTCAAGCAGCAGAGTGTGTCACTCAGGTCTGACATCAGCCTGTCAGACCATCTGGGACTCCATAGAAAAGATCTGTTAGGGAGCCAACAACAAACATCTATGCATTACCCAGGGATCAAACACAGGTACCTTTGACCAGTTGCCAAGCGTGCTAACCACTCGGCCACCGGGACGGAAGGAGTTAAGAATGGCTACAGGGAAATGTTGGAATATTCGATTTTGTTTTGTTCTTTCCAATTCTTAATTTTTTCCTGAATATTTCGTTGGTTCGACTGAAGAATAAATCGTACTTCCTGAAAATTTATCATCCACAAACAGGAACAACAGTTAAATTCTGATTTCTACCAGAGTTTAAGCTTTCAATCACTTTTCTTTAAAACAGAATTGTTCGATCGTATTTAAAACAGAATCAGATCGACGTGTAAGCAGAAAATGTGTGGGTAAAGTGCTATGGTTCCAGTAGAAATCTTTAGAAGTGATAAGGTCATCCCTTTAAAATATGAAAGTTTGGTTTTCTTAGTGGGCAAAAGTATATCGTGGTTGCCGAACTACGCATAAGAACAGATGTTAAAATTTATGAGGTAACTTTGTGGTGTATGTGTTAAGACAATGAAAAATAAAAATAAAAGAAATCAAGAGCAAACAAAAATCTAGAAATCAAGAGTGGGAAGTGAAGTTTGCATTCTTAAGTTTGCTAAATCAGTTTTAATGCTAAATGTTTACTACTGATTTACCTACTGTTTAATTTATTAGTAGCCACAGAAAAATGAAGTAGAAGTTTTAGTGTAGAGAGAGTTTGCAGAATCAAATCGGATTAATTGTATATTGATCTTTTCCTTGTTTTCAAATAACTGAATTTAGATGTAGGACGTATGCCAAGGCTATTAAAGAACTGTTAGGCATGAAAATATGAAAGGTCGGAAGCTCAGTAGACGGTAGATATATGGCGGTTGAAGGAAAATTAAAAAGATTACGTAATACAAAGATAACCCGAGCTATGCCGCCTTCCTTATTCCGATTATTTTGTACCCTAAACGTAAAACTGGGGAAGCAATGCTAGTTCTTTTTCTTTTTTGATCGAATTAAGAGCTTACAGCTGGTTTGTTTTTAAGATGCTTTTTAAATTGAAATTTTTAGTAATACTTCGTTTGCATTTCTAGTGTAAAAGAGATATTTTTAAAGTAGTGATCCTGTAAAATGTTACTATTTGTTCGCAGTTTTATCATTCCACTGCACAAGATTAAACTGGCTAAATCAGAGATTAATATCATAGAATCATCAAAGAAAATCGAAATACGATAATTGTAAATATGATAAACATAGGAGTGACACATTCATCGAGAGTATTCAATTAATAAAATTGATAAAAGACGGTATGTCCAGAATGTTCGTGAATGATAGCCACATTGAAGGTTCAGAACCAAAGCATAAGACTTACATGGAATATTTTAGTGTGTTAAACAGGTTCAGATTAAGTCTTTGTTGATCTCAGGCACTCTTTTTCGTAGGTCCTTGGCGGATTCATTTTTATGAGTGTATCGATTTCGATGAGTAATGAGTGATCAAAATTATTTTCAATCATTTTTATCGATGGCAAAAAGATATTAACAGGCTTTAACAGTTGATGTGATCACTATATATTCAAGGAAATATTTCGTCACAGTTTTTTTTTTATCATACAAAGGAAATACAACATTGTAAAAATATTCTTAGTCACAGTAAATACTATGCCTATTGGATAACACGGCCCTGGTGTTAAGTATTAGTTCCGTGCGTGTATTAACAAATTATATTAAATCAAACGTATTGAAATCATATAATCTTTCGAACATTTCTACAATTTTTACACTTTAAGTGAAATTTGAGATTATTTCCAGAAATATTTTTTTTTTATAATTTGCTTTTCTTTATAACGAAACGGCAAGATTTGTATAAGAGCGAAATATTTGAATATCTTTTCTAAATAGTTCATATCATGATCAAAACGTACTTCATGGGCTAAATTCTGCCAGGGGCCATAGGTTGAATAAAACTGTTTTAAGACGCACAAGATCTGAAATACTGCGTATGGCATTGATTCTTTTAGAATTAAAATCATAAGAGGAGTGGAAGAATTTAAAAGAACCGTAGCTTTTTGATCTAGTCAATTAGATTAAGTACATGAAAAATATAATGCAAAACATAAATAAAATATTAAAAAAAGCAGAGAGGCAGAATGAAATAATTAAAAAAACAGCATAATATTTGGAAAGTAATTTGTCTGAAATAGAGGATTTATTATCTTGAAAAGCAACGAAGAAATTGAAATATCAAAATGTCCGGGTTCGATAAGGAAATATTTCTGAAGCAGTAATAGTCTTTGTGAAGATGTTACATATTCTGCTAGAATACTTAAACAGTAAGAGGTATGTGCAGAATTCCAGGGGGGGGGGGGACGGAGTCAACCTCATTGCTGTGCAATTCGGATAATGGAAAGCAAAAGAATTATGGATAAAATATTTGGAATAAAAAAAGGAACTTTGAGCTAGAGTAGTCAATGTTTCTTTTGAAGAAGGTAAAAGTTTATGTTAACAATCACTTGACATTTGAAAACAAGTAGTCGTTACCCAAAACAAATAGTTGGTAAAAAGAACAGGCATATAAATTTGTGTTTGATGCAGGATTACAAATATCTATTTGAGAAAAGGGAAAATCCTGTCGTTGTTGGAAGTAATAATATTCATCACTGGAAAAATTAAAATGCAATACGGAATGTATTATTTACAGCGGTGTATATCTTTTCAGTTTCACTTTATGTTATGCCTGCTATTATAGAAAAATCATGTTACTTTGAGAATGATCAGGATTATTTTTTCCCTTTTCAAGGAGTGGATTGCGATAAAGCACGTTTGCTTGCTGAATTCTAAAAAATGTGAATTTTATATTGTTGAAAGGGAAAAAGTTCACGATATGAGACATAAATTCAGGGTTATGATAGGCCTTCAGTAACAGTTATTTAGATAATTTACTGGCATTTTTAAACTTACCTGAGTAAAATCCGATATTGTTTCCTTTACAGAAATCTGAATTACAAAAGAAATCTCTCTTTTTTTAAATCCATAGTAAATATACTAATTACCTGTAGATATATTATAATTTAATAAATAATTATTTGAAAACAAAATATTGCCGACAGTTTGGGACTGGAACCCGCGACTCCCCAGATAAATATCGAAACGATATTCCAGCTAAACGAACCATCCGATCATAATTTGCTTCCAAAAACATTCATCCGACGGTTGGTTAAACTAGTAGAGCGCTCCGGCATGCATCTGGAGAGTCGCAGGTTCGAGTCCCGCACAATCGCCAATATATATATATTTCCAAATCTCCCTTTTTAGTTTTTGAAATAATCAGCTGGAAAAAAAATTTGGTTTTTCCCTCACTGGGATTCGAACTCTCGTCTCCCAGAAATATATAAGGTATGATAAGAATTACATCATCAGAGATTAACCATTTTTTTTAGCAAAGTGTTATATATTCATTACTGCATATGTTGTTGATTCGCTATTGTCTCCATCTATGTCGTGAATCAGGCAACCAAGCTGCCTCATATATGGTAGTAATATTTTTATCACTCACGCTTACAGCGTTATAAAAAAAATTCAGTAATAAAGAGTCACAGGAAAATGTCCTGTAGATAAAAACACTTGAAATAATTAGGGGAATATATTTTGGCTTTGCCCTGAGTGGAATTCGAACCCACTCTCCCATAACTTGCTTGACGGGTATGATAACCACTACTCCATCAGAGATATCAATGCATGTCATACCAGAAATGTTTCAGGGAGACGTATGTTCGAATCCCATTAAGGGCAAAACCAAATTTTTTCAGCTAATTATTTCAAGCGTTTCTTGTCTACAGGATATTTTCCTGTGATACTTTATGACTGAACTCTTTTCTTTTTTTTTTTTCAATTTGCCGTCTCTGTCTGTCTCTATAAATTCAACTATTTGTTTTTAGAGATCAATCAAATGATTTTTTGGGTTAGATAAATATTGATGACCTATTACGATTCGATTTGTTCTAAACTCTCAATAGCTTTAACAGTGCTCTATAAGGGTGGTAAAATTTGGGAAAAAACTAAAATTTTAATGGAATATTACTCAGGAATGATTTCTGCTAGAAATATTAAATACTAGTGGTAGAGTGTGAAAGTCAAAGTGTTTACAACAACAGAAATTATTTCCCTCTAACTCCCTCCAAGAAGGTGTAAACGCATTTTTTTTTGTTTTAAGAGAAGTGAAAAATTACTTTTATTTTATGGGTACTAATAAAATATCACTATTTACTTTTTCCTGATATCCTATTAGTCCTATTTTCTACTTTTAAAGGGTGTACAAAATGAAAAATAAAAAAGTTTCATTATCTTTGAAAACGATCATCTCATATTTCTTAGAGGCAATATATTGTTTCATAGTTACAAAATTAAATATAGATTTGGCCAATAGGAAAAGAAAAAAAAAGATCTCGAGGATTTAATACCGATATTTATCTAATTGATTTTATGAGTTCACGAATTCCCTAATGCCTCCTTTAACACAAAAATTATATAATAGTGTGGAATATGTAAAATATGCGTTTTTCGATATCAACAATTAATGTAACGTGGATATTTTCATCTGCATATAGTTTCACCTCCAATAATAGTTTGTGAAGATATTACATATTCTGGTAGAATACTTAGATAGTAAAAGATATATACAGAATCTCAGGGGAAAAAATGGAATCAACCTCATCCTTGTGCAATTCGGATCATGGAAAGCAAAAGAATTATGGATAAAATATTTGGTTGAGTAAAATATTTTATTGCATAAAATGTTGAGAACCACTCTAGAGCAGTGATTCTCAACCTTTTATGCTTCACGTACCCCATGGAAATGTGTATGTAATCGGCGTACCCCTTGCATAGATAGATAGGAAATCAAATAAAACATATATATGTATATACGCATTAAATTTTGTATTAATAAATTAAGTATATCAATAAACACAAAAAATGACATTTTTGCACAGCAGTGTTGCCAACTTAGCGACTGTGTTACTAGATTTAGCGATTTTTGAGCTCTCATGGCGTATCCCGAAAACTTTTACCCCGTGCCCCACGTTAAGACCCCTACTCTAGGGTATTATGTGATGCCAAAATCAATTTAATTATAAAGACAAAAATGAATTTTACAAAACTTTTAAAGAATGGGAATAAATTTTTACAAAACAGGAGAGCAATAATAAATGAAATTATGGCAAGGGAGGAGGTATAAAACTTTTATCAATAAACAAAAGCTACAGTAGATGCAGTATATCTTTTGGGGAAGATTCAGTGACATATGCAAATATTTAATATAAGAAATGGCAGTGATTTTTCCCCGGCAGAGGGGCCAACAGAGTACTGTTCGCCTCACCTTCCGAGCGTCGTCCGAAAACACTGCATATTAATTTTTACATTGTACTCGCCCAATAGAGGAGTGCACAGCTTCATTCAGTGTTAAAAAGTATTTTTCTTTTTAGCAAAATTACCTCCTGTAATCTTTCAAATACTGTGCTGCTCGGTTCATTTTCTTCCATGTCACTTCATATTGCGTTAAAATACCGGTCCCTATCAATAATAGAATCCGAATTTTATATTCACCAATTTCAATTCTGATTTAACACTTTTTGACCAATCCCAACTTCCCATGACTTCCCAAATACTGGATCGCCTGATTCCGAAATTTACCTTGAGGTTTTCCTCCTTGCCACTCCGTATTGAGATAAAAATTTAAATATTTTCGTATGATAGAATAAACCACTTTTATTTTTCCATTTGATTTCTAGAGAATTCTAAGGGAGTCATCAAAATTCAAAAAGAGTGTTGGTAATATTTCACTAATATTTAAAGATAGAATACAATCACTATCGTTAAGTATACTCTAACTAAATAGAAGATTGCAATTTATGCAGAATTTTTGATCCCTTACGTTACTGGATTAAAGCTTTTTGATGTGGTGACAATATTAGATGTTTAGATGTAGAAAATTCTGTTGCGTTTCATCATATTTCTTGTTTTCTGATTTAAATTGTATTTTTAATAACTGAGTCATTGTTAAAAAGGGCAATAAAATTCTTGTACATGTACATACATACATATATATATATAAATAATTACTGGCCTGACATCAGAGGAAACTATTAGACTAAGTTTTCCCAAAGAAAATTAACTAGCTCAGGGGTTCCCAGACTTTTCGGCATCACAACACCATTTCGTTTTTGAGAAACCCTCAGGCCTCCGCATATCTCATTTATCATCAGCCAACCCCCTTTTAGCAAAAATTTCCATTCATGATTAAAAATAAACACAAAAATATCAGCATCTTCGTTCTCTTCTTTGAATGTCTTCACGTTTCCAAGTTTGGGAACCCCTGAACTTGATGATTTTGAAAACTATAGATAAACAATCTCAATATTAAATAAAGTTCATGAGCTGAAGAAAATTATATTTTAATTGTGCAGTTAAATTTTTTTTCTTACCACTGAAATTTTTCTAATTAAACGGTACTTTAAAAGAATAAGTCATTATTAAAAGTATGTTAAAATTTATGTACGTGTGCATGCATGCATTTTTTGGGGTAGCAAATTTGTGAATAAGCTAACGACTGCAAGCTGGTAAAATGTTGACCAGGATAAGTACGACCATTTTTTTTTCAGCAAGATGATCTTCGATTACAATTAAAAACATTAACTTTAGCTAAATTAATCGTTAATAGCTGAGAGCAGACCTGGAGAAAGAGGCAGCAGATATCTCAAATCTTTCCGAGCATCAAAATAATCGGCCCTACATCCTAGTTTAAACGGAATTTGAAAACATACTGCAGCAATGAAAATTATACTAAACAAATGATATTGCAAAAACAAATGCCCCGAATGTGAACCAAGACTTCCAGGAAGGTTTAATATCTGAGATCGGGATTGTCAAAGATTTCCCGAATCTACCGAAGTGGTACAGAGTGCAGTACACGTTGGATGTTGGTCTTCAGTTGATCGGTGCCAAAAGGAATTGGATCGCGATACACCTTTACTCTAAAAATTATTTAAGCAAACCCCATAGTTAGCGTCTGGCGGGTGAAGTTTTGTGAATTTGAAGGGAATGGATGATGAGAAATGAGATGGAAATGAGATGATGGAAATGAGATGGAATGAGATGATGATTCCTAAAGTTTTCATGGAGGACCTGGAAGGCCTTCTTAGCCATGTGTGCTCTATCTTCACCTTCTTATAATCGTTTGGTATCCAAAGGCATACTTCTTGCTCAGCAAAAGTATTTCAGATCGTGCAAAATGGGCTTGATAATCTACTGTAGATAATGTGTCTGACTTTCCCTGATTATCTTCAATGCAATAAGGTCTGATAAGATCATGCCCGAAAATGGCAATTCTACTCAAACATGATAAAAAAAATAAATTGGAAAATAATTTTTAATAAGATATTAAGTTCACAATTTAAAATAAGATATTAAGTTCACAACACTTATTGCTAATTATTAATGTAATAACAATAAAAATAAAAAAACAATTAATTTTTTCAATTTTTTTCAGCAGTAGCTAATTACTATTTATTTGTTTTTCACTAATTAAAAGAAATTCTGAACAGTAATATGGAATTTTTTAAGTACATTGGTTTCAATAAATTGAGGAAAACTCAGAAAAATTATGATAAACAAAAACTATATGAATGATTTTAATAAAATTTGATGAAAACATGAATTGCAATGCTAGTTTTAGAATGGCATAAAATATTTTCCACTAGAAACATTTTTCGTCAAAATTAACACCTAGAGAAACTTGTCCAAAAATGAGGTGTCAAAATGTAATGAGAAAAGTTCTTTAATAAGGAGTATGGTCACCCTTTACAGCAATGCAGGCACGACAGCGATGTTCCATGCTGTTTATGATGTTGTGAATTAGCTCAATAGGGTATAACGATCATTGTTCTTTTAAATCAGTAACAACTCCCTCTTTGTTTCAGGTGGTGGGTTAAAAACAGCAACATGTCTCCCTAGAGCATCCCACACATGCTCAATCGGATTTTGGTCGGGAGATCAAGCTAGCCACTCCATGCGCATAATGATCTTCTCTTGAAAGTGTAGTTCCACTAGTCGAGCTCTGTGTGGACGAGCGTTATCGTCTTGTAAGATGAATGTCTCACCTATTGCACCAGCATAAGGACGTACATAAGGCATCAGGATGTCATCTCTATACCTTTGAGCATTGAGGTTCCCACCTTAACACATAGAGGTCTGTGCATCCACTTAAAGAAATGCCACACAAAAACATACACCCTACCTCCGCCATAACTGTCTCTTTGACGGATGTTACTGGGATGATAGCGGGTACCTCGTTCTCTCCAAATCAAACAATGTACAGAATCACTCTGAAGCAATATCTGGACTCATCTGTGAAGAGTACGGACCTCCATTGCTTTTCTGTTCATGTTCAGTTAACATGCGTGCATACCCAATTCAACCGCTCTATCCTGTGACGTCTTGCGAGGGGTATACAAATTACTGTCCTTCTAGCGTACAGACCTCCCTCATGAAGCCTTCTACGCACAGTAGAATCTGATACAACCCTCCCAGTGACTGCTGCAAGAGAGGATCGTAGCTGGGAGGGAGTAGGCGTCCTGCTCCTTCGTGCTGTTAATCGCAGATATCGTACTTGCACAGCAGTCGTAAATCTAGCCCTTTCTCGGCTAAACCTCCGAAACGTGGAATCTGTGCTAAAAATTGATTCCACAGTCTATGAACCACAGAAGGACTCACATTCAGCCATCGTACCAAGTCTGACTGACTTTGGCCTGCTTCGAGCTGCCCAATAGCTCTCCACCGCAGTTCATTTGGCAAATGATGTCTCTTCCTACAAAATGGCTATTTCGAATTTCTTTACTCCCATTTACAACACAAAATAACGATCCACTTCAAAACAGCCATTTTTATGCCGCTTTCCGATTATGCAAATTGATGCAATCAAGGCTAATTTGCATATAATATGTTCACTCGGCATTACTTTACTGGTTACGTGAACAAGTTTGGTGAATATCACACAAGTTTGTGGCGAATTATCGCGATTTTTTGATTTTTCCTTAATTTATAGAAGCCGGTATAATTGATTCCGTTGTAATTAGTTCCACAGATGATATATTCGTACTTCGCTCCATTTTAATGTAATATCCAAAATTTCTTTCCATGTTCGTGTCTCATCTGTGCCAGAATTCAGATTTATCTCAGCTAACTGCCACACTGTCCTCTGTGAGAAAGAGGACACCGATGGTCTTGGAAAATCCTCCGTCCTTTGGATGGGTCACAAAGTCGTGAACCCGTGTAAAGGAGAGCCACATCTTCGGCACTTTAAAGAACACGCTGGATGGCCCTGACATGATACTACATCTGTCTTCCTACACCTGACCTATAAGGGACTCTCTTCTCTCAACTCGTGGTGTCCTTGTGATCTGGAGATTTAGCCCATTGTGTGCAAAAAACTGCTGCTGAGAGGTAAAATAGGCGGACCGTAAAGTTCTCTACTGTCACATGGTTCTGTGTGCAGAGATGACCCTAATTTAGTTTCATGTTGAACCACTGTGGTGATTCTCAAAATCATCGAGTTTATCCTTTGTGATGAAAGGTTAGCGTTGACATATATTTTCATGCGCGAACGTGCATGAGATAACTCCTTGCACAGTTTACCACTATTCTTTGTATTGGGTTAACATTTGAATTCGAGGGAAGTCATAGATAGCAGTTGGGTTATATTGCGATATGCAGATTGCATCGTCAGCATGGTTCATCTCTAATTGAATTCGATCTAGTGAATGTCTGGTCTGGCAGATTCATCCCTATCCGGAAATAACAGCATCCCGTAAGGCGTCCGTACGAAACGCGGGGCAAATACTGATAATGGGAAATCCCGGCTATCACGGAACGGTTGGCAACCTTATGCTCCTCAACAAAGGCCTTTCCTCTAATACTGATCGTCATTATGACGCAACTGCCCACAAAACCTTCTACTCGAAGTCCAAGGCCATAGTACATCATCTACAGAACGTGCATCCGTCCACATGTGCGACACGACTGTTGCCAAACTTCGGTACACTTTATTCTGGGCCATATTGTATATAAAGACTTACTAGTAGCCTGCCATCAGAGGAAAATATTAGACTGTCTCTCCAAAGGGAAATTAACTAGATGAGTTCAGTTGAGTATATTAATTGAAAAACTTTAAACGTTAAATTACTGTAATGCGATTTGTCTAGCGACATTCTGATGAAAGAACAATGGCTATTGATCTGACAGCGAAGTCTGCTTATTTTAGGCAACTTTTCTGTTAATTATACACTTTGCACTAGTCTTTTTTTTTTAATACGCAATCTTGGCATCTTGCCAAACAACCGTTTTGCTATTTTTCTGATAGCCTACAGTTTGGTGAGTTGTTTTAAATATTTTTATTTGTAATTCGCTAATGAGATTATTGTTATATCTGAAACGTGATCGAAATGAATAGGCCTGCAGCTTGGAATTTTTCGATTAGTCGATTTTCTTCTTAAAACTCCGTTTTCGTACGGAAAAAAAGCGCGTGTTAAAATGTAAAAACACCTATTATTTCGTTTATCGAATTAATGCTAAATGAAGGTGAACAGAATCGAACATTTTAGAAATCATGGAGCGATCGATTTCAGTGGTTAACTGCGAGTGTTCTAAAACTGTAGGGGGAAAAAGTCAACTGTGTCATTTATTTATCGTTTAGAAATGACTACATTGTAGAGTGAAGGGGTTCCATCATTAAAATTGTTTGTAATAAATACGGAAATCACATGTCAAAGAATCATCTTAAAATTAAACATATATATATATTAGGTAGAGTCGAAATTGAATTTTTGTATCTGAAGCTGTCCGTCTCTCTGCAGTGAAGTACAGGCCCGGATCCAGAAGAGAAAAAAAATGGGAGGGCGTGGCACTATTCAATCGAGCCAGGAAAAAAGTAACCGAGTGGACAAGAGGACTCCATTACCCTTACTACCATTCTCAAGGTGGGGTGGAGGGGCTTGTTTTTAGCTTAGCTAACAATGGAAACCAATCAGTTTTCACTCTCAGCCATAGGGGCAGGAGCAGCGCCACCGCAAGTGCAACTGGTGCGAACTCACCGGGAGCGGCAAATTTGCAAATAAACTAACGACCACAGCTGAAGTAAGACCAAAGTAAATATGACCTATTATTCAAAAGATAATTTCAATTACTTTTAAAAAGATATTAAAATTAACTATATTTATCATTAATATCGAAAATCAGACTTCGAGAAATGAGCGGCAGAGTCCAATTTCGCTCTCGACTGCCGATACCCAATTTTATTCCGTGCGGCAGATATCTAATTTCTCCCCTGGCGGCAAAATGGCTAGCCCCGGACCTACATAGGGGTATCAAGAGGAGGAGGCAGAGGTGAGGAGAAGCGTACACTAATCCTTCTTAAAGGGATGGGCTTGAATTTCCGTTTTTCAGCGTGATTCACTTTACTATATTTGTAAAAGAAACATAGATATGATTGTTGTTTCTATATCTATTTCAAAATTTCTCTTACGATTTCATCCTAAATGTTTATTAAATGCTTAAAGGGATAATCTTTAACGCAATATGTACGTAAACCAAATGAATCATTTCCAATAACTCATATTCCGGTTTTATTGTCTAGTATTAATTTATTTTTTATGCGATATAATGTTGAAGGGTCAATGTTTGTAAGTCCATAACGTCGTTAGCATATGTCGTTTCATCACATGTAAAGAGAAAATGAAAATAAGTTTTAAGGATAGAAAACAGTGAACGTGTACAGTTCAACCGCATGGTAGAGACTTCTAACAATGAGTGAATTCGTCGGAAGGCAGAGAACAGTTCTCACTAGGGAAGTGATTTCTTTATTATAATAATATAAAATATGATTGTCCCAATTCCTTTTTCTGTCATCGAAGTCTGGAAGTTTAGCATCCACATCTTCCACAGTTTGAATTGAAGAAGCTATAGATCTTCTGTAGTGAAAAAGGGGTTTCTAACATCTTACCTGACTGTTTCAATTTTTTTTAGGAACAAAAATAAATCAGGTAGATCATATTAGAACTGAGCTACTGTGTCGTCTGCAGCGGATTTCAAGACTGCTAAGATCTCTTTCTCGAGTTTTGTTCCTTTTCTCACGCATTTCCTGTATTTTGAAGTGGGAAAGAGTTCCTTAATGTGGTAAAAAAATCCCTATTTTGCGCGGTTGTAATCTTTTAAGTCCGTGTCTCTAGGGATTTGTTCACTGAGCTCTGTTTTTTATTCTCTGTTATTTCTAAATCATAAAGCAGCGGTAACTTTTTTTTTAATTTTCGTGTCAGTAGCGATACGTAATATTATTAGATGGGTACAAATTTTAGATAACTTTTCGTAAAAAAGTTAATAAGTAAAAACAAAATTGCCATTTTTTGTCGAGTCATGCTAGGTATACAAAGATTTAAATTTAATACCCACGAAATATGTCTTAAAGAAAATAAATATGTTAAATGTTTCAGCTTGAGTTTTTACAAGTCAACAAAATACTTAATTGCATATAGTTAGGAAAAAAATAACATTCAATGTTAAAATATTCTGAAAAAAAAATTTATCCACAACACGGTGGGAATCGAACCCGCATCTCTCCAGATTCATGCCAAAGCGCGCTACCATTGCACAATGCCTCGGACAACTAAACTCTTCAGAATACGACCTTACAATTCTTCACTGAGACGTGGCTGACACATCTATACTCAAGTAATTTTTTAGAATATTTTAACTAATATTTGAAGTCTATCTCTACAGGTAATCTGTGTATTTAATATGGATCGATTTTTAATCATATATAAGCTGGAGCGTTATCGACCTTCTCATCAACATCTGAAATTCAATAGCAACGATTGGAAAACGTTGCATCACCTTGAGTATAGACGGCGCTGTGTCAGCCACGTCCCAGTGAAGAATTGTAAAGTCGTTTTCTGCAAAATTTCATTCTCCGAGGTGTGGTGCAATGGTAGCATGAATCTGGAGAGATACGGGTTCGATTCCCGCCGTGTCGGCGAGAATTTTCTTTAGATTATTTTAACTAATGTTTGAAGTCTATCTCTACAGGTAATCTGTTTATCGAATTTTAAACATTTAATGTATTCGAAAAACAAAATCAAGAAAAATATTTATTTTCTTTTTTTATATTGTAATTTTTATACGAAATTCATATTTTGACTTCACGGGACCCCTGGTTTCGTGGGTAACACTTATTTGGGACACACTATGTTAAACTAATCACTTCAGATTTTACCTACTGTCCTAAACGAATTGCTGTGCTTTTTTAGTATGTCATAACGCTTCACGATCAAGCGCAAATTAAGCTGATGAAATAAAGGTCTATTATGAAAAGACTTTTTGATATATAATTAATAACTACAGGTTTTAGAATTCGAAATATTTCGCAAGAATGCACCTTGAAAACATAATTTTGTCTCTCATCATCATCCTCAAGCAGGCAAGGGCTACGGAAGTCGAGTCAGATTGTATAATTTAGTTCTATAGATACGTTTTGAGATTTTGTCTCTAATAATAATTTGTCTTGTATACCGCATCTAAAACCATATTTTTCACTTCAAAATGTACCTAGAAATGATTTTTTTACATTAAATATCATCCATAGCCAGAGCAGTATTTCCCATAACGCACGTTAAGCACTTGCCTAGGGTAGCCAGTATTCAAGGGTTTCATTGATATATTTAAGTATCAACAAAATAATATCCTTTTCCGTTCTTAGAAAAAAATAAATAAAATAATTACAAATAATCATGGTTTAAAAGCAGCTGAAAATAATGGGGGTGCACACGAAATATCGGAAATGAGAGTACCGCCGGCCTCATGAAAATAGGAAGCAGTTATCCTAATCAAAGTAAATCCCCCCCCCCGGCATCGACACATTTCTGCCAACAAGTTACGAGGCTGTGTACATCCCCCAGCAATAAAACTCTGGAGTCTGTGAGGAAAGAAGGTGGCAACGGCTTGACACACAGCTCGGTCATTTGGAAAGGTGTTCTCCTCTAGAAAATGGTCCAGATGCCGACGAGGTGATAATCCGTGAGAGCAAGGTCAGGGGAATATGCAGGGTGCGGCAGTGTTTCATAGTCCAAACTGGTTGATTTGTCAGACGGTCCTTTTTGGAACATCCCAGCGGGCCTTGTCATGCAACAGGAGGACCCCATTCCTGTTGACAAAAAACTGACTGTTTGATATTGAGATTTCCGTTCATCTGCAGCATTTAGCACAATATCGGTCCGAACTGATGGTCTTACCTGGTTGGAGAAAAGAATGATGGATCATGTCAGAAGCAGACCACTATACGAGAACCAACACTTTCCACTGGTGTAGGAATGGCTTTGGACCATGTTTTGGTGTCTCCGCGGTATTCAACCATTGTTTCATCAATGACGATTGTCGTAGAAGAACCACTTTTCACCCCAGAGTAGTAGCATAAATGAGAGTTCTGGGCCAGTAAATGGGTCCAAAGAATTCTGTGAAAATCTATGGGAAAGGTTATGGGGGATGAGGTAAAAAGTATGTTTCTTGTGGTTTTTTTTGTGAAAATATGTGTGAAAATTTGAAAAAACGGGGTGTTTTTAGTATGTGAAAATTTATTTAAGTTTTTTTTGGGAAGATGAGGTTTAAACTAATTTGTGAATTAGTTTGAAATGAGGTTTGTGTGTATGAGATAAAAAATCATGTGGTTTATTCAGTTATCGTACACTTACTGGATTATTCGGTTGTAAAAGCCATGTAAATCGGTGCTTCTTGTGGTTTTTTCTGAAAATATATGTGAATATCAGAAAAAAAACCGGGTGTTTCATTTCATGTTCATGTGTGAATATCAGAAAAAAATATGTGTGAATATCAGAAATCATATGTGTGAATATCAGAAAAAAAACCGGGTGTTTCATTTCATGTTTCATTTCATGTTCATTCATTTTCATGTGAAAAAGTAATTTAAATTTTTTGGGCAGACGAGATTTAAACTAATTTGTTTAACTAATTTAAAAAAATGAGATGTGTGTGAAAGTGATAAAAAACGATGTGGTTTGTTGAGTTATCATATACTTCACTGGATTATTCGGTTGTAAAAAGCCAGGTAAATCGGAGAATTTGACAAAGTCAGACAGTTTTGTGAAATTTGTTTGAAACATATTGTAAAATCAATAGGTTCGGGGGGGTCTGATGAAAAGATAGACTTTGAATATCTGTGAATGTATAAAGAGAGGGTACTAGATGAAAAAAAAACTTTTCGGAAGCGAAAATGATTTAGGTTATTTTTTTAAACAATTAGAAAGAATTTGAAGTGAAAAGTGATGTAGGTTAGAATAATTTTGAGAATGTGTGAAGTTTGTAAAGAGAGAGAAGAGTTTTATGTTATTGTGCTAAACGAAAATCAGTTTCATCAAAAGTACAATGGGCTAGAACTAAATCTCTTAGTCACTGAACCTCAGAATTAACGTGAAGCTGAAAAAATACTTGGTTCGGGAAGTTGTTCGGTTTGATGGACGGCCCTCCTCTCTGTCACCTCCCCTCTCTTCCTCTTTCTCTGTCCCCTCCACCCCTCTGCTCTCTCTTCCTCTCTCTGTGCCTCCCCTCCTCGCCTCTAGCTCTCTCTTCCTCTCTCTGTGCCTCGATCGAGTATAATATATCCAACTGCAGAGACCATGTTGCTAGCTGGCCAGGGAACCAACTAACATCCCCCCACATCCCCAGATCCCCCCCAAAGAGACTTTAACTTAGAGGAGCAGTCTCATTCAATATCAAGGGTTGGGTTGTTTTACCTCTGAGCGGCACTGTTTTGCACACCATGAGCTAAATGGCCAGGTCACATGGACCCCGAAGGCTCAGAGAAGGTTGGGGGAAGGGACCCACTGGAACATCTGTTGAGAAACAGATGGCAGCCTCCCGTCAAGGCCATCCAGCGTGTTCTTTAACGTGCACAGGGTATGGCTCTCCCACACATGGGGCCATGGCTTAACGTCCCATCCGACGGACGGCGGCCTTTCCAAGCCCATCGGTGTCCCCTACTGACCATGGGCAGGGCGGGGAATTTTGCGGAGATAAATCTCAACGCTGACCCAGCTGGGACTCGAACTTGGGAACTACAGATTACGAGCCTGGCACGCTACCAACTGAGCCACCCCCGCCCCCCAATATCAAGGGAATACTAACTTTTAAAGCTAATTGTCTTATATACCATTTTTTGAGAATGTATGAAGTTTGTAAAGAGAGAAAAGAGTTTCATGTTATCGTGCTAAACGGAAAACAGTCTCGATATCCCCAAAAGAACAAAGGGCTCGAGATTTAGTTTCATTAAATTAAATGGTTCGGGAAGTTGCACTTCGAACCAGTATTCATTCGGAATATATTGTTCGGTTCGATGGACAACCCTCTTCTCTCTGTCCCCTCCTCCCCTCTGCTTCCTCCTATCTTCCTCTCTCTGCCCCCTCCTCCCCTCTTGCTCCATCCTCCTCTCTCAGTCCCCTCCTCCCTCTGCTCCCACCTCTCTTCCTCTCTCTGTTCCCTTCTCTGCCTCGAGGCAAAAAATCCTCCGGTTCCAGCTGTATACAAGACATAACTAGAACCGGAGTTGGAGTCCCTGATTATGACCGCTGCTAGAGCCACCCAAGGACCGAACGATCCCCTGAGTTACTGTAATCAACTGCAGGTACAAGTCGCTAAAGCTGGCCAGGGAACCCCCCCCCCCCAGATCCGGAACCAATTAACACCGCCCCATTATCCACCCCACAGGATCCCCCCAATGAGGTCTCATATACTTAGCCTAAAAGGCCTTTAGAAATGAGCAGTCTCATTCGGTATCAAGGGATACAATACTAACGTGTAAAGCTAATTGTCTTATATACCATACTAGGCAGCAACTCATATTCTAGTAGTGGGTAAAGAAACAAAATTAAAAATAAAATAGTATTGTCAACTTTAACTCAAATCTAAAATAATAAGTTTTGTAGTAGTGTTTTGGATATCTAGCTGCAAAAAAATTAAACCAGTGCGATTAAATTACTTTGTGATATTGATCAGTATTTTAAATAACATTGATTCTATGGGAGAGGTGTTGGAGAAGGGAGGCGAGGAGGAGTGGGAGAGGTGGGGGACGTGGGTGGCGAGGAGGAGTGGGAGTTAATTCTTTGCAATTTACAAAAGTTGAAATGACTTTTGATCTAATTATGATACAGAGCTCATTCTGGTGTTGTTCAATAATACTAAGCAGACACTATTTTCTGAACTGACCAGAATCGGGTTCGGATCCCTTACCTAGCCGAGAAAGTGGGTCGAACTCTTTTAAATTTATGATCTCACAACTTGTCTTGTAATCAAGCTACAGATTTGAAACTAATATTATTGGATTTCATTCAGGTGACTATACTTTCAACATGTGGGTATTGGTCTCGACATAGTTACTTCAGGTCTTCTGGGTTCAAAACCTTTTGCATACGACACATTGCTGATTCTCATTTAAGATTTCGAAACATTTTCGGTTTTTACATCAACATCACGTTCTAGTACTGGAACTCGTTTCGTTAATTCAACTGGGAACGGTGTCGGACCCGTTTCCTAGCCTAGAAACTGGGTCGAATCCTCTTAAATTTGCATCCTTATAGCTCTGCTTCTAATTGAGCCACACATCTCAAACTAATGTGCTTAGGTTACATTCGGGAAGCACTATACGTTTAACGTATTGGAAGCAGTCTCGAACTCCCAGTTTTTGTTTTCTGGGTTCGACACTTTAAGATTTTGTTGAATTATAACGTCCATTCTAATTGTGCTAGGATCTTGGTTTAAATTTTAATAGATGGGGTTTATCAAGTTCTATAATCTGACGAAAGAATAATCGGTCTGAAACCGTTTTCTAGCCGACAAAGTGGGTCGAACCCCTCCTCACTTTGCAGCTTCATAGCTCTGCTTCTAATCGAGCTACAGAACTCAAACTAATATCATTGTGTTCTATTCGGCAAATACTATGCGTTAAATGTATTGGAAGCGGCCTCGACCCATTATTTTAAGTTTTGCAGGTTCGATACTTTTAGATTTTGTGTTACAATAACTTTTGTTCTAATCGAGCTAGAAGCTTGGTTTTAACATTGATAGTTATGATTTATCAAGTTATCTAATCTGACGAAAAAATAATTAGTGTTGACCGAATAAAAAAAAATATATTTGACTTTAGCTAGATAAACTGCTGGGATATTTAATCCTTTCTCGCGTGTACAAAGTTGTTCTAAACAGTTTATTACCTTAATTTTATTACAAAGTGTTTCAGACCATAAGGATTTCACAGGGGTTAAGTCGAGACCACTTAAATTAGAATCCCTGTGTCTCGTCTTCTAACTGAGAGAGATAATGAACACTAATTATTAGCATTTCTAAAGAATTATAAATTGGTATAGTTTTCAAAATGTTTCATTAGTACTTAATTTTTTTTTGCATTTGTTTTCAGTTCAAAGTTTTGTAAACGGTATTGCCTGCTTTACCATACACATCTGAGATTCTATAATTTCCAAAAGCGTAAGTTTGAATTCTATTGATATGTCGTTTTGTGTATTCTTGGGATAAAGCAATTTTTTTAATTTGGTATACATGTATATCATGTTGTTCCTATCGAAATTCCGTTTGTTGCGTATATGCGATTTTTCCATCAAATAGACATTCCCGATAATCTTCGTGACTTTTTGTATCTCCTTTAGCTGCTTTTTTGGGAATTGGAGCATCAACAGAATGCAATTTTGGACGTAACGCAACAACCTCTTTGATTGCAAGACCTTTTAATTCGTCTTTAAATTTTCCTGAAACCATTTTATTTGATTCATTGTATAATGCATGATTTGTGGGGTAATTTGAGAAATCAAAGTACTCTGAGTTAAATTTCTCATATATGTCATCTGTCTGGATATCGACACAGAAGGTATCAGTAAATAACAATTCAGCATTAAATTTTGGTTTCAGAAAATTGTAGAAGAAATTATACATATGTAATTTACTCAACTCCAAAAACGTTACACCAATGTAATATGGTTTATCTAATATAATATTTTTTCTTTTTCATATGGAGAATTTCGAAATTTTCTGCAAGTTTAACACAAGAAACGTACCTAGGATTTGCAATTGATTTTTTAAGATTTCTTCAGTATTCACAATGTGGCATTTTATTCTCTTTCTCTTATTTTCTAAACATTTGCATATATAGCATTGTTCATCAGTTTGAGAAAGTCTTTTTCAAGATTATTTATGGCATTAATTCGTTTTGTTGTATGGAAATCTATGTAAGGTTTCAGCCATGGTTTTTGATCAAATTCCAAGATTCTATGCACCTGTTTCACCCTCAATTCCAGTTCCACATAGAGTTTAAGTAACCTATAGTGAACAGCATAATTTTGTTTGTTGCAAGATTTGGAATCAAGAATGACACATTATCAGAGAGTTTCAATTTTTCAGAAGCCAAGGGGAAATCATTGTGTAAATCGTGTAGATGTGCCGGATATTCTAGATCAGTGATTCCCAACCTTTTCTGGACCATCGCCCCCTTTAGAAGAGAACAAAAATTTCAACGCCCCCCCTAGTCCATAATAGTTAATTTTATATGAAATATTAAAATATTGTTGCATATTATCTGTACCTAATTTATCTGTTTATTTATCTATTAAAAATCTTAAAGCAAAAATTAATAAAACGACAACCAAATTTACAATAAAATTGTTTATTAAAATTTTAAAAACAAACACAGAATCAATAAGAAATAAAAAATAATGAGATAAACACAAAATTAATAATAAATAAATAAAATTAATGAGATGGTTGAGGCTGGTGGAGTGTTAACAATTTGTTAATGTCGGGTTCCAATTTCTTAACATCAATTGCAGATCGTCACGTTCAGTGATGTGTAGTCTGTTCCTCTTCTTTGACAGTAAATTAGCTACTGCACTGAATCCACGCTCAGCCATATAAGACGAAGAAAATGCGATTAAAAACTTCTCTACTATTGCCCACAATCCAGGGTAGAGAACTGGTATTGATTTTTGAAGCCAGAACTCTTGGTATCCATGTTTGAATTTTACTTTGAGTGCTTCGTTAGTCGTGAGTTCTAAGAGGTCCTCTTCCAAATTTGATGATTCTTCAGTATCTGTGTTTGCGAAAGGATCTAAAACCCAACTCGGTATATTCATGTTTAAAATATCTTGGAAACGCTCCGTAAAATCAACATGGGGAACTTCCAAGTGTTGAACTTTCAAGTTGTTGTAAATCTTCCGATTTTGCAGAGACTGCTGATAATGTGGGAAAGTGGTTGTATTCATCTCTACGTAGATTTCGTTTGAATAGAAGAAGTTTTCCCGCAAAAGCAGCTATGACGTTTTTTGTTTTAATTAAATTCAACTCATCACCTTGCAATTGTAAATTAACTTGATTAAATATTTTAAACAGGTCTGTCAAATAAGCGATGTCATTTTTTGACGTAATCAGGTTTTCACGCAATTTTTCGTCTCTGTCTTCAAGAAAGTTCAGTACTGAGTCAAATAGATTGAAAAAACGATTCAGACAAACACCTTTAGAGAGCCAACGTACTTCTGTGTGCAGCAGCAAGCGATTGTAATCTTCATCATTTTCATTACAAAGCTTACCAAATAATCGATCATTCAATGGATTGCTTCTAATCTTATTGATTGCTTTAATAACGTAATGGAGCGACGTATGCAGACGTTCATTCAAATTTTTGCAACCAAATGCTGACGATGAATAATACAACGTACAGCGAGTACATTTGGTACTGCTTGTTTCAAATGCGCTATGAAACCCTTATGACGCCCTGTCATTGCTGGAGCACCATCTAGCAGCAGACAAAATATTGCAAATAGGAATTTCTTTCTCTTGAAAAACGTTTTGCATGGTAATAAATATAGATTCTCCCTTTGTATCAGATTCCAAATTTTTAGCAAATAATAACTCTTCATGAATTTTTTCTTCTTTTATAAATCGTACGTATGATAAGAGTAGAGCTTCGTTATTTGGTAGAGTTGATTCATCGAGTTGAATGGAAAATTTGCAATTCTTTAAGTAATCACATAATGATATTTCAACGTCTTTAGCCATTTCATCTGTTCTTCTTTGCATTGAATTATTACTGAGAGGAATTTTTTTGATGATATCTGACGGTGTCTTATGATGAAGAACAGTTTTTAATATCTCTTTGACTGCCGGCAAAATTAATTCCTCGCCAATTGTGTGTGGTTTTCCTGCTTTTGCGATTAACAATGAAACGTTATACTGTATGAGGCTCGTAGTCGATCATCATCTTGTTTAGAAGACGACACAAAAAGGTTTGACATAGTTGGCTGTTTTAAATATTGCTTTTCCAGTGCTTGAAAATAGGATAAATCTTTGTTCTTCTTATCAGCGTGCATTTTATTTAAATGCTCTTGTAGCCTAGAAGGTTTCATAGCTTCATTTGAAAAAACCTTTCGGCAAATTAAACACATAGGTAATGATTGGTTTGTAGGAGAGTACGTAAATCCATATTTCAAATACTCAATACTGTACTGCCGGCATTTCTTTTTAGATGTAGATTCAGACATTTTCAAATACAAATTAACTTCTCAACAGATTTATAGATAGTTATAAAAATAATGTTTATAATGACTTCTAACACTTATCACTCACGACTATTTATCACGGCGAAGCACATAAAAGTAATAAAACATTCCTAGAGCTATCGCTTTTATAGATTTGATTTTGTGCACCCATTAACTTGTATGTTTGCGATGCCGGCGCACTTGCTCCGTAAACAAGTCATTTCAAGCTCCCATATTCTTGTCGAAACATGTTAAATTGCATGAACCGCGTGTTTGCCTACCAACTTGCAAGGACTTGTCACCGTCAATCTATTCTAAACTAAAACAAATTAGGTATAAGTATACCTAATGCTAATTTAAAAATGCTTATTAACGCGATAACAATAAGATAATTTACATAGCTAGATAAAATATTTATTCATGAAAACAGGTATTTTCAAAGTATTTTATTATATTAAAAAAAATTATAAAAAAAAATATTAAATATAATAAATTTATTATTATTACATTATTATTGCATCATGGTTGATTTGCCTATCAGGACGGACACACACGTCCAACATAATAAGCCTGATATAGTAGTGCATGTTAAGGTATTGAATGAAATTACAATTATTGAAGTAGGGATAACATCTCAGGATAGCCTGCAGACAGTAGAGGTTGAAAAGAAGAGGAAGTATGATCTGCTGGCTAATGAGTTGAGCCTAATTCACAAGTGTAATGTTAATATTATACCTTATGTTCTCACGTGGGATGGTATTGTAACTACGTACCATAAAGCATACTCAAAGCGACTTGGAGTGGGAAAACATATTGAAGCTTATATCCAATCTGAGATCTTGAAGAGAACTTTTGAGAGCATCTCAGTCGACTTCAGACGTACCAGTACGTTAGTAGGCGGTAGCAGGGAACTTATTGTCCAAGCTGCAGTTAAAAAGCTGTACATGACGGATGAGGTAGTGGATGACCAGAATCACCTGGAAGACACCACAGAATAGAAGAGATAAAAAGGTTGTCATAGAAAATTCCATTAAATTTATTTATTTATTTGACCGCCCCTCTTGACTGCCTCAACGCCCCCATTTGCCTCTGGATCCGCTACCGCCCCCAGAAGGCTCCAGCGCCTACTGGGGGGCGGTATCGCCCCCGTTGGGAATCTATGTTCTAGATCAACTTCGAAGAAATAACCCTTTTTGCTGTCGTCTGGAATATTAAACAGGTCAATATCATTTACCGATTTGAAATTACCAGTTGGAAGAAGTTGAGACATTGCCCAGCCATATAAATTATTTGCATCAAAGCACATGATATAGTTTTGTGGTTTGCTTATCTCATATGGATCTACTAAAAGATTGTTTGCCTGTACAAACCTCTTAGACACTAAAGATATTCCTCCTCGCAGAGCTCTTTCTATGAAAATATACATATCACCTTTTATAAGTCTGTCATTTTTAAACAGGCAGCATAGGATAAGCCAGGAGAGCTAAAATAATGACAAGGATCGAGTTGGCAGTTATTCATACACGAATTTCTATAGTTTTCAAATATATCTCCTAGAGTAATACATCAGTGATCATGTACAGATCGTGATATTCACCGAAGGTAGCAATAGAAAAGGCTTTCCACAAAATTTGAGCTCTTTCGTATTGTTCATTGTTTTGGAAATTCTCTTTGGATGGAAGTGACGTTTGCAAAAACTGAGCACTCTGTTGCAAGTACTCATATGGAAAACTTCCTTTGCTTTTCAAAAGTTCTTTCTGTGAGTCATTCAGATTATGTTGTCTACAGTATTGACTTAGGATGTAGAAATTTTCCACATTTTTCGATAGTGAATCCAGTGAAGAACTGAGGAACATGAATAAATCAATAAATTTAATTTGACCGAATTTAATGCATATGTATAGTTGCATTCTGTAGTTTGTATGTGTATGCATTCTGTAGTTTGTGGAATACAAGAAATTTTCTTCTTATCTTTAAATTTCCACAAATCTTTTACTATAAAGTGGCCATCAAATCTTTTGAGATTATGAAACAACACTGGTATTTCAAGTGAGAATTTGTATTGAAGATTACATTTGTTGTGAACAGCATCTCTGTGTTTTCCAGTTAAGTGATCATGGTCCCTTACTCTATCAGTTCCTAGAATTTTCCCACAAATATTACAATATTTTGCTCCAGTAAAAATTTGCCAATCAAATTCCGTCGTCTTAACATTTCTTTTCTTCAAATCACTGATCAAATTTTGGGCTTCGATCATTTCATTCAAAAATTGTTTTTTTTTACATTTTTCCCTCTTTACATTCTGGTTTTGATCAGTTTACCTTCCGGTCCAATTATAATATATGCAAATCCTGACGGTACTAAATACTTAGTTCGCACCTACATGGATTATTCTCAATTCTTCTGCATTTCGAAAAGCATTCGAAGTTTGCATAAATCACATATGGGTGGTTCAAACCGTTTTTAATCATATGGAATTTCGTACTATTCACTTCGGGGAACTTGATAGTTTGAAAAGTGTTTGATTTGCAAATATCTACGTGATTCTTTAAATCGTCGCGAGTGAAATTATGAAGACAATATGGACAGGGATAGGATTTACCATTATGTCTTGAAAGGTATGCTGTAACCCTACTAATATTTTTAATAACTTAGTTAAACAATAGTGAGAATTACTGCCGTCTTTTAAAAGTAAAAGTTGTATGGGTTCTCTAACAGGATTCTGTGAAATATATAACGTATGCAAACCATCTTTCTTAGAATTGAAAACATTTATAGAAATATTATTTAAAACCTCGAACTTCGGGATTTGATCGAGGGTTACAGGATAAGTCAATGAAGATATGTCAAAGGCGTTTTCAAATATTTTATATTTTTCCACACGTCGTGGATGGTCTTTAGCAGGATGTAGAGCTGATAATATTGACCACAAGAAACATTTGTTGTCGTAGTTTTTAGCATTCACTATACCTTTTGTAGATTTCAAATGTTCTGGTAAATTTACGAAAGCAGATGCTCCAACTGCATTATACTGTGACATTTGAATTTCCATAGAAAGTATTTTGTCAAACACCCATCAACTTCCCTTTTGTATAAAAATTTCAAAGTCGTTGTCAATTTTCTCATAAGCAGTTTTCAATAATTCATTGAGATAGGTAGGCAAACTGATATTTCGTTACATGTCGAAAAATGTGCACATATTTCTTTCTGTCCTTCACGATCCGTTTGCTTTTTAAATTTTATTTGTAATATGAATCTAACTTTTAGAGGCTGACTGAGTTTATTCTTAATTATATATTTCCATTCATTGTTGTTTTTCTCCAGGAAACGTTTTATGTCTTCTCTGACATTTATGCCATCAATTTTATATGTGCGAAACATTTTACCAAACGCACTGCTTTTATTTATATGATATTGATTCAGATGATGATTGTAATTGTCTTTTCTGTTAAAGCTGGAATTGTAAAATTCGCATTTTTCAAATGTGCGAGAAGTGCATGCAGTTTTCATATGACGGTTCATATTGGATTTGCGAATAAATACCCCACATTTGGTACATTGAATAGTTGCGCTCATCTTTGAGTTAGCAGTTATACCCTCTTTATTATATACAGTAGCTAAAAATCATGATCGAAAAATCATGGTCCGATAATGCAAAACATGGAATATTTTGCATAATCGGAAGTTGAAATAGACATGACTGTAGTGTGAGTTCAAGAATTTAATTTCTGATGTTATTGAACATAATCTTATGTTCCTTTTTGTCAATAACATCATTTTTTAGCAAAATATCCAAATTTTCGACAATATCATTTACTACTTCTGTATGGTGTTTCCAGCTCGTTTACTGGCAACAAAGATTGATAATTTTTCGCATATGTCGTCAAAACTCTTGTACAGTCCAGAACCAAACTGTTGAAATTCTGTTACAGTGAGCATCATTTTAATCGACTTTAAATATTTTCTAAGTGCCTCAATGTGATTATCGATAATTCGATATTTCTCAGTAGTTCTACCATAGCGTTTGGTTTCTGTAGCCTCCCAGTTTCTGAAGATGCCCGATTGTTTGGTAAATCATCTCTTTCAGCTCAGGAATGGAGTTTCTCGCCTGTAAGATATCACTCGGAAGTTTAAGTTTATATTGGTTTAATATTTCATCTTGCAAGTTGGAATCTGGATTATAAACGAACGGTTTTTCTGGCATCTCAGTGAGCCCTTCTGGCTCTAAAGTTTTCACTACATCCTGCATGTTTTTCATGGTTTCTTTATGCACAGTTTCCAGACCTTTTAACCGTTCGACCACTGGCTTGAGAAATTCTTCGAGCGTTTCCTTAACTCGTTCCTCTCCCAAAATAATGTCTTCAATTTTCAATTTTGTAGTTTCTCGCGATTTCAAAATTTCATCTATAATACTGTGTAATTGCTTAAGATCTTTCATTTTTATTCATATAAAATAAAGACATATACCCAGTGATGAAAGTCTGAAACAAGACCTCCAGGTACTTTTCTTCTTTTGGATCTGGATAGTGTCTAGCAAGTGAAACACTAATCTTGCTGCCCCTGTCAAATTTCTTGTTTACGGGAGTAACGGAAAAACACTGCTGAAGTTGTGGTCTTACTACTTCAACGAATTTTTAATCGTCCTAGTTGATACTATAATTTATACTAAAAGAGGGATTTGTTGTGCAGCAGATTACCTTGCTTATATATCCATTAGAAATGTATAGATGATAATTATCTTTGAAAATAGGTGGCGTTAGTAGGTTGAATTTTGTGTTTATCTATATAATTGGATGATATTGCAATATGTCTTTTTTCACTTCTTTGTCACCACAGGTAAGAAAAATTACAGTATTTTTTATCAACGTATAGTTTCGTAGCAGCATCATTGTTTAGAATTGGAGTGCCAATATTCGTAATTCGTTTCCCATTTGCATCGCCATTGAAATTGCTCCCACTTGATGCAAAAAGTTCATTTTCATTTCTCAATAGAGAATTGGATGGGTTAGGATCTAACTTTGTCAAACCATCATCGTAACTTTTTGTTGTAGCATTTCTGTTGTGCCTCGGTTCCCCGAGATTTCCTATTCTCTTATTGTTCGCATTAAAGATATCCTCGCCAGTTAATGCGACTTTTTCCTAATATTCCTTAGTTACAGCAGCAGAATCAGACTCGGGATTGACAATATCAAGGATTTGTTGTTGTTTTTTCTATGCCCGTCGAATAGAATGCTTCGTGGAACGTAAAGCCCATCTTTATTTCTCACCAATGTATTCATTGGACTGTTTTGAACAGTGGTCAAGTTGTCGACGTAGTGTTTTGTAGTGGCATTGGATGAATCGATCGGTTCTGCAAGATTTTTAATGCGTTTATTGCTTGCATCATAATTATCATCGTCATTGCAAAGTGCTCTTTTTTCCAAATATCGTTTTGTAACTACTCCAGAATCTGCATCCAGTTCAGTAACAATGATTTTTTGTTTGTTTTGCGCATCGCAGCGATTGTTCCGAAAAATTGAAGAAGTATTATTAACATATTGAATGGTAGCGGTATCTCCATTTTCTATAGGTTTGTCTACGTTCGATATTCTTTTAGTATTTGCGTCATAATTTCCCGTGTGATTCAGTGTTATAGACTCCTGTTGCAGATATTGTTTTGTCACAGAGTCCGAACCCTCTTCGGGATTGGCTACATTTCTCAATTTTTTATTACTCATGTCGTAGTCCCTATCGTGTGTCAATTTAAAACCGACATCTGGAATTCCCGCTGGTCCTCTTTCGGAGCCGGTCTCAGAGCTGATGACGCCAAACTTTGTCAAGTAATTCATCTTTATTTACCAAAGTTTTTTCTGTACTTGAGAGGCATCTGCTTGATTTTTTTTTATCGATTAATAAAAAATCGTGAGGTTTTGAAACTGCATAAAAATATCTTTTCTGATTTCTATTGCATGATCCATTTGTATCTACAACATTTCTCTCTTGTTCTGCATATTAAAGAATATAAAATAATTGCACTGTAGTCGAATGTCTTTTGGAGTCGAAAAATAACTCTGTGTCAGGTAAATCAATGACATGTTCTTTTTCCTTCCTCTGACGACGATGAGTTTTTGATTTCTTTCGGTTACGAAATCGTCGAAAACAATTAAATTTTGCATGTCGGTATCCAGTTCGTTGACCTTGACGATATCTTCTTTACTGGCAGAGAAAGTTGCATTGAAATTTTTTCGCTAAATGTTTTCTCAAAAATTTCGTGCAAATCGCCGAATATTTCTTGCATTAACTGATATTTCGGCTCGGTTAAATCTTTGGTATATAAAAAGATTTTATTATAGTAGAGATGTTTAAGTATTAATTCCAACTAAAGGTTCGTCTTCCCTGAGCCCGATGGACCACAGATTAAAAGTCTAAAAGGCCAGAGAGGTGCTAATACGTTTCTGTTCAAGAATTTCTCATCTTCTTCAAAGTCAAAATTTTGAATCTCCATTTTCTTTATTTAAAAAGATCATCTTCTTTGACCCAGGAATTAAATGTATTATCATAACCAAACCATTTAACATAATACCCTTTTTTATTATTCTGCACTCTAGTTTTCAGAATGGTTTCAACTTTATAAAATGTCATCTTGCTTTTCGTATTTCACCATTTCTTGGCTGTAAAAACTACCAATGATTGGTTCTCCTTTCAGATCCTCGATCTTATAGGTTATGGGATCTGTATTCAGAACTTGAGCAATTTCAAAAATCTCTTCTGTAAAATTCGGCAGATAACCTTTTCTAAATGGTGTCTTCTACATGGCGATTCTCACTCTGTTGCCAATTTTAAATTTTGGTGCTGTAATAGATTTAATTCTTTTACCAAACAGATTAAAATACACCATATCTTTGTTTTTCTGCAAGCTTGCCTCTTTTGGGGTCATTCTTATTGATCTGTGATAAGAAGTATTGTAATTCTTAACGAGTTTTGGTAGAACATCGATCCATTTTCTAATGTTATTAGCAGTGAAATATTTCCACATTTTTATCTTTAGATTCCTATTATTTCCACAATTTGAGTTTTGAGTTCCACAATTTGAGTCTCATTTTCAGTGGCAAACCAATGGACACCTCGTTGATAAACAATGCTTGAGTTTCTTTATTGATAAACTCAGTTCCCTTATCCGTTTGTAACGTGGATGGCTTACGTTGTTTAAAAATTCCTGCAAATGCTTTGGTAATCTCATTACCCGTTTTCTTTTTAATAGATATTGCCCAGACGAATTTGCTGAAAATGCCAATCACGGTTAAAATGTAATTCGTGTGGTTATTCTGAAATTTAAATTTTTGCATATCGATTAAATCACTCTGCCACTTTTTACTTCTTTTTCCCTCAATCCAGTTTTGCGCATTAGATCTTTTATGCCGGAAAATCCCTTTAATGGGTCAGAGTAAACGGAAGAAAGCATCTTATTTCTTGTGTCCTAAACCGAACGGTTTCTTTGTTTTAATGATAGGTTTGATTATCGTTCTTGAAATTCTTTCTCCTAAAGTTGGATTCTGAATTTCATCCAAATTATTTAACAATTCTTGGTCGGCTTCGTGTCTCTTTTTAGTTTCGGTAGAATTGCTGTAAGAAATGTCGTACTTTTTGCAGGCTTTGTCCACACGGTTAATACAAGGATACCCTCGCATTAACCTTTTTTCCAGTTTCGTAAGAGGTCCACAATACTGGTAACCTGGAATGTTCATTTCGGGTGGATTCAACTTTTCTTGAATCCAGCTTACTATATCACCACCTTTTACAAATTTTCCTTACTGTTTCACAAATTTATACTTCATTTTTCCACACGTTCGACATCTGCCTCTCATCATTACTCTTTTATTCTTTGAAGTGACATATTCGACGTTATCCGTTAAAGTTTTCGTTTTACACTTTGCACAATACACGCTTAATTTTATATATAAAATATGAGTACGTAACACTTATAAAATAAAGTATAATGTATCACAGTTATCTGACTAGTTTAACGCCTGGAAAAAAGCAGAAATTGAAAAGTGCATTTGTAAATAAGAATCCTATAACTTTAAGTATTGATCCACAGAAGAAAGGTAACGATACTTTGAAACTGACAAAGAGACAAATCATTAAACTCAAAAAATCTACAACGCCAGTTCGACTTCGTTTCAGTAAAACACAGCTAGGTGGATTTCTTCCGTTCTTAATACCTGCAATCGTAGCATTGCGAAAAGCAGCTGCATTGGAGCTGCGGGATATGCTGGTACTAAGCTTGTACAAAATGTTTTAGGAAAAGGGTTATACATTCCTGGAAAGCAAAGAGCAGCTGACTTATCTAAAAATAAAAGAAAGGGAAAAGGTTTGTACATTCCAGGAAAACAAATAGCTCAGGGATTTAAAAAAAAAGAGCCATTAAGTAACTTAGATATCGAAAAAATAATGGAAAACGAAAAAGGATCCCGTGGTGTATACTCTATCGATTCTTTGCCAACAAAAATATTCAAGAACGAAAATTGTATAGTGAACTTTGATGTTTCCCGTGGTTCAGGAACTCATTGGGTAGCTTATTTCAATGATGCGAAGTTACCTTACGTCGAGTACTTTGATCCATTCTGTTTATCGCCACCAGCAGAAATAAAACACTATTTACTTTCATCTTCAAAGCTGATCGTGTATAACTCTTCGCAAATTCAAACAAATTACTGTGTAAAATGCGGATACTATTGCATCTGTTACATTAAACGAAGGAATAATAACATATGCCCATATGATGTATTGTATCAGTTTGCACAAACTCTTAACGATCGGAATGAATTGTTGGTAACAACTAGCATATAAATACTACATAGTACTACACTATATTAATAAAGATGGTACTCATAACTATCAATTCCTCTACTATTACGGCATACAACCCCGAAGATTTGGAAATTAATTATGAACCGCCGATCACACTCAATGGTGAATACGAGATAGCACTGATCGGTAGCAATATGTGGTATTCCTGGTACAACATAAGTGATAAATATAAATAACACTCTGAAATACTTCAATGGAAGGCAATGGAATAAAATAACTTTCCCGAATGGAATGTACGATATAGACGGATTTAATGATGTTTTGAAAAATGTCTTTGGGGATCCTAGCCCTATAATACCAGAAAGCAACCTCCCCATATTAAGATTAGTTTTTCGTTTGGCAAGAGGATATAAAATAGATTTTTCTGAAGGAAAGTTACGAGAAATACTAGGGTTCGAATCGAAAATTATCGATGCAGCAAAAAACGAAGGAAAATTCCCACCCAACATAACGAGAGGGGTCGATCGCATTCTAATTCACTGTTCTATTGTCGAATCTTCCTATCTCAATAACCAGAAGAGCGACGTGTTGTACAGTTTCGTGCCTCAAACACCGCCTAGCAGTTTAATCGACACACATTCTTTTTTCCCCATATATTTACCGCAGAATAAAACTGATTACATTTACAACGTTAGAATGAAAGTAACCGATCAGAACAATAAAGTAATTGACTTAAATAAAGAAAATGTGACTTATATGCTACACATCAGACCCAAATAAAGATGAAGATACTGATAAAGCGAATTAAAATTTTTATACAAATCCGTCGCCTATCGTTCGAAAAAACGAGAAAATATCCCCTAAGATCAGAAATATTCTTAATCAGTTAATATACGGAAATGGCCTAAAAATCATAAAGTAAGTATAGGATGAACGTACTGGAATTTGTTCGAAGACTCAATAGACGATTATTCCACGACAAAATATGAGTACTTAGAATATCGGAAAACCAATGTTAATGTTAAAAATCTCGAAAAATACGAAATATTTACCAAAGATATCGACGCCTTCCTACATCCGCACAACTGTTATATACACGTCAGAGACAAAATGCTGAAATTAGATGGATCTGATATCGGCGGCAATGATGTAGTTACGATGGTCAATAACGGGTACAACATTTTTAAGAGAGCTCAATATTATATAGAAAACAGAGAATTGGAAGATATTGAATTGCCAGGAGTCACGACCACGATTCACAATTTAATTCATTTTACCGAAGACTTTTCACACAGTGCTGCCACAAGTATGATGTGGTTCAAAGATACCGCAGACAGTTCGAAAATGAATAAATATTTGTACGACGGAGGCGAAGATAAACTGGACACGAATAATAAGATAAAGGATTTTGCGCAAGCGTTGAAGAAAAATCCTGAATTCAATCAAGGATTCTCGGACACATATGAAATTACAAAAAATAGTCAAAATGTAAGTTTATTCTTACCACTGAATCAGCTATTTGGATTCTGCCGAGACGTGGATAAAGTGTTTCGCGGTGTAAAACATACCATAAAACTGGAAGAAAGTGACGACAGAGACATTATTCAGAGAGTTGGGGCTACGTTGTATAAATTTGAAATATCTCACGTATCTTGGTTTATTCCAAAAGTGGACCCATCACTACAAGTACTTGCAAAACTAGAATCTCAGTTAGCAAGCGGCAATCCACATGAAATTTTTGGGAATCGTGCAAACTGTACAAATCTAATACTCGAATTGACTCTCATGTCAGTTGGCGGGTTACTACAACTCAAAATAAACCCGTCCATCTTTATGTCATCTTACAAAAGTCTAACCGATTAAATAATCAAACCAGAAACAATATGGTATTTCATCAAATGTTACTAGAACGGATTCAATTCAGAGTGAATAGCAAACAGTTTTCCGAACAAGAATTCGAGTGCAACTTTGAACCCAACAGTTTAGATTATGTGCGAGTTTACAACAGCTTTTTAGCTGCAAAAAATATGGATATCGATTTGACTCATAGAGAAAGTTTGAACTCATAGAGAAAATTTACGCGCAACTGCCCTGTCTCCAAGGTTCACTTTGACCGAAGTCTGTGCACTCGTGGTTGAACCTGGTCACGAAATGAGACACATAACGCGTACCCATATGTATGTTACATAAATCTGGTGTACGCGTTATACACCACCTTATGACGTTGCTGGACGACACAAATCGTCTGTAAGGGTCGAATATGTCCACCCACTGAAATCGAGCACTTCATCTGAACCAAGCTAATAATATCTTGCCAATCGAAGCTGACATTTTGAAAGCTATGAATTGTTAAGATAAATGGCGTACATATTATGCGAATGCAAAACCCCATTAAAAACTCCATAACTTTAAAAATATGCTTTTTACAGAAAACTATCACGTGAGATAAATTAAAGATATCAATGAAATTTATATTAATGTCGATTTTAAACAACATTCATTTAATATTTAAAGAGTTATTGAAGCTAAAATATTTGACAGAAATTGCTACTGTTACGTTAGTGCTAAACATTGTTTCAAAGTTGGTGGAAGCTGAAAAGAACGTTACTCACACACTAAAGCACCTGAATTTCAATGAATGATATATAAATTTTAAGATCAATTCTTACGATTACCAGTGTGGGCGTTATTTTGATATTTTAATATCGGTGAATGCATCGTCTATTTTTACATATGTATATGGTTGGCTGTAAATGGTGGTGGTCTGTAAATGGTAGCTACGTAGTCACTGGAACGAGAGCTATGCACCAATCCCCTGTGATGATGCATAGAACCGGCCAGGCCTAGCACCTAATGTCCGACCCCGCCTTCTCGTGGTGCGGACAGTTACTAACTTTCAAAAGAGATACTCTCTTGTGGAAGTGAACGGAAGAGGAGGGCTGCCAGATTAGTGTGGCCTACTGATCTGGGCAGCTGTGGCTACTTTTCTTTTTTTCTACCCTGCTGAGGAGTGGTCAACCACACAGGGTCCTGATGCTGACCATATAAACCTACTGGACTGGACAGATATATGGCTCTGAGCTTGATTATGGATCCTGATTTTGCTGCAATGGTGGGCTTCTGTAGAGGGAAAATCTTCCGCTGTGTTTTCTGTTTGTTTGTGGGTTGACAGCCCCAAGTGAATAGATTCACAGGATATGTTTATCAGCTGGTGGATAATCTTGAGCAGAAGTCATCGCAGGCACCTGAACTCTTTGCAACTATTGGCATCGTCAAATTCTACATTGGAGGAAGTCTTCCAGTGTAGATGGCTTCAGCCTTTAGTAGTGGGGGAACGGGTCTTTGCCCCATGTCTGCGATTAGGGGGCTGTTTGATATTGTCCGCATTCCCTCTCTCAATAAACATAGTTTCTTTAAACATCCCACTAACCATTTTCTCTCCATAGGTAGTTGGAATGTGAGGACTCTGCACAGAGCTTTTTCTCTTGATGTCCTCACACAAGAATTCCACCGTTATAATTTAGATATTCTCGGCTTGCAAGAGACCAGATGGACAGATAAAGGTCAGATTCTTAAAAATAATCTTAAATTTCTCTTTTCAGGGAGGGACGACAATAAGTATCACCAAGGCGTGGGTCTGCTTCTCAGCAGACACGATAGCGATGCTCTTCCAGGATATGAGTGCATTAATGAAAGGTTTCTTACAGCAAAATTTCAGACAAGCGTTAAAGACTTGAATGTTATCTGCTGTTATGCCCCCACTGAGGATACCGATGAGGATAAGAAGGATAGGTTTTATGAACAACTTCAGGATATTTTGAATTCTGTCAAGAAAGGAGATATTACCATTGTTCTTGGTGACTTCAATGCCAAAGTTGGTACTGACTTTGACCTTTGGGGAGGAGTAATAGGCCCTTTTGGTATTGGTAGCTGCAATGGCAATGGGCAACGTCTCCTACAGGTAAATAAACTCAATGGATTCAGAATAACTAACACTTATTACAAACACCGTGACATACATAATACACATGGGTTTCACCTGATGGGCTGCATAAGAATATGATTGATTACATATTAATTAACAGCAAATGGGCTAGTTTTGTTAGGAATATCAGGGCATATAGGGGAGCTGAAATTGGATCTGACCATTATCTTGTTAAAAGTGTCTTACAACTTAAACTTAAAAAGTGTTGTGCTAGGGTTAAAAAATTTACTTTTAATACTGAAGATCTGAAAGATCCAGTTATAGGTAAAGCTTACCATGATAGGTTACTTAGTCAATATGACAGTCATGGTTTGCTTACTACTGAAGTTGAGGAAGAATGGGATCATTTTAAACAGGCTTTTTTGGACACTAACAGTACTCTTTTAGGAAAAAAGGAGCAGAAGAGGCAAAATTATCTGAGTGATAAGGCACTTGAGCTTATTTCGGAAAGAAAGAACTGCAGGAATGCCCTTAATCAATACCCTACTAGTCCTAATAGAAAGCATTACAGATACCTTAATAAACTTGTAAAGGATCAGTTAGCTGCTGATAAGAATCTTTGGCTTGATGGTTTGGCTGACAAAGCCGAGGAAGCAGTTAGACAGCACAACAGCAGAGAGTTGTACCAGATAGTTAATGTTTTGTGTGGTAGAAAACGGACAGGCATACAAGGATTGAAGGATAAACAAGGTAAGGTTATAGAAGGGGAGGATTCTGTTATGGCTAGGTGGGTTTCTGTTATGGCTGAGCATTTCAGTGATGTTCTAAACAATGTAGTTAGTTCTACTCCCATTGTTTGCAATGATGATAGATGCATTGGTGGCTTTAATGTTGGCCCTATAACACAATCTGAAGTTATTTTGGCTGTTTCTAAACTTAAACTTCATAAATCCCCAGGGGTAGATGAAATTAATACGGAAATGCTTAGAGCTGGGAATGTTTTGGTTACCACTTGGATGACTGAAATTCTGAATATCTTTTATGATAAAGGCATGGTTCCTAAGGATTTTACCAGAACTACTGTTATCCCTATTTTCAAAAAAGGTGATTGCAGTTCTTGTGATAACTATAGGGGTATCAGCCTACTCTCTGTTCCAGGTAAAGTTCTTTCCATGATTGTGCTTAATAGAATTAAGAATCTGGTTGACAGTCAATTGCGTGATAAGCAATGTGGATTCAGAAGTGGTAGGGGATGTGTGGATCAGATATTTTCACTTAGGCAGATTCTTGAGAAATGTTTAGAGTTTCAGAAACCTTTGGTTGCTAGCTTTGTTGATTTCAAAAAGGCTTTCGACTCTGTTGATCGTCATAATTTTTTGTTGATTGTGAAATCATATGGTATACCAGACAAGTTAGTTAACATAATGAAAGCTCTCTATAATAACACTGAGTCGTGTGTGAGAGTTGGTAAGGCTTGTAGCCATTGGTTTAGCATTACTTCTGGTGTTCGACAAGGGTGCATTTTGTCTCTTTTTCTCTTTAGCTTGGTTATTGATTATGTTATGCGAAATTCACTTCAAGGGAAAGATTTTTGCCTTAAATGGGCTGCAGATACGAAAATTTCTGATTTAGATTATGCTGATGATTTAGCCCTTTTTGCAAATGATGTTGATGAGATGAACTCTTTCATTCGAGCTGTTGATGAGACTGGTAGTAGAGTAAGTTTGGTTATAAACAGAGAGAAAACTAAAATGATGAAAATTGGTCAGGCAGGCTGTGATTCAGTTAATCTGAATGGTTGCAGTCTTGAGCAGGTGTCACAGTTTAATTATCTTGAGAGCTATGTAACAGATAATGGTGATGTACGGAATGAGATTAACAGACGAATAGGGATTGCTGCCGGGACTTTTAAGAACCTTTGGAGAGTGTGGAGAAATAGGCGTATACACCTAAAGACTAAAATTAGACTGTATAATAGCTTGGTTCTTTCTAGAGTTAGTTATGGTAGTGAAACTTGGACGCTATGTAAACAAGATAACAGGAAACTAGATGCTTTTGATTCTAGATGCTTACGCAGCATCTTGGGCATTAGGTGGTTTAACTTTGTAACTAATGATGAGGTTAGGCAAAGGAGTCTGCAACCTCCTTTAAGCAGCATATTGTGCAGAGAGAGACTCCGTTGGTTTGGCCATGTTGCCCGTATGAATAATTATAGATTGGCGAATGAACAGTTTGCCTAAAGGCCTCAGAAAGAAGGGGAGACCTAGGATGCGGTGGGCAGACAATGTCAAACAGGACCTTGTTAGAATTGGTGTGCAGTGGCCAGATGCAGTAGATGTAGCTCAGGATAGACTTGCTTGGAGAACTAAATTGCAAGGTCTGGTTGGACCTCCGTAGCCCATGGCTGCTTGAGGATGATGATGATGATGATGATGATGATGATATGGTTGGCGCTACCTTAGAGAAAAAAAAAACTCCAAAGTCACACACATGCACTTTAATCAAACCTAATATTCGCCACTGTACGAACTTTCAAACAAAAGAGGTGTTTCGTTTTTGTCACATAGAAATTGACTAATGCATGTTGCCGTCTAAGGCTGCAGTGAAAGAACTTCTGCATTTGTGTGGCATGTCCTTGAATGAGAAGGCCTGCATAAATTAGAAATAATTTCTAGGTTTGTCTAACCTCTGTACGGCATGTAAAGGAATTAGTTCCGAGCTTCAAGGAAACAGCAAATGGAAAGTTTTTTCTTCAGTTGTGTGACGCCAATATGGGCGACATCAATAAGTGTGACGTCATCAAAATATTTGCTTCAAGTAATTTTATATTTTGCTGTACTCTCTTGTGGAAGTGAACAGAAGTGGAGGGCTGCCAGATTTGTGTAGCCTACTTATCTGACAACTACCGCTAATTTTCGTTTTTTTTCTACCCTGCTAAGGAGTGGTCAACCACACAGGGTTCTGATGCTGACCATATAAACCTACTGGACTGAAATAATTCAATTCAATTCAATTTTTATTCAACACAGATATGTAGCAATACAAAAATTTATGAAATATACCCAGCTAAAGCAACTGAATACTTGAGCGCTGGTGTATAATTATGACAAAAATATAAATACAAAAAATTAACAAGGCAACAATTGATAATTGAAACAATCAATGATGTAGAAGTCAAAAAATTGGTTTTACATACAGCTATCATTCATTGTTTAGTATCCATTCAGAAAGATATTTATTAAATAAATATTTAGAAGTAATTTTCTTCATTGTATCTGGAATACTGTTGTATAATTTAGGCCCAATATAGTTTATATTACGGTTAGTAGCTTGCTTTGATATGCGTGGTATTTGCAATTTAAATGACGAGTCTCTAAGTGGTATATATGTCTGTCGAACCTGAAATAGATGTAAATTGAAATGGACATATTCAATAATTTTTAAAATGTAAATTTGACATAGAGTCAGTAACCCCAACTTCTTAAATATAGGACGAGATTCAGAGAAGCGACCTTTATGGTCAATAATTCTAACTATAAATTTTTGCAGAATCAACAGCCTGTTTAAGTTTGTTTTTGCAGCTCCTCCCCAGGCTTTTATTGCATATTGTAGCTGACTATATACACAAGCAGAATACAACATTTTTAAACTTGTTTTATCGAGTAAGAATCTTAGTGTATAAAATTTTGCTATGAATGGTTTTATTTTGTCCACAGTATAATCAGTGTGATACTTCCATGAAAGTCTTTTATCAATAATCACTCCTAGGTATTTAATTTGGTCAACCTTCGTAAGACGTTCGCAACTGCAATTTAGGATGTTGTAACAGTCCTTGTGATGAGAAACCACTCCAGAGTCACTGCTACCATCAGTTGATGCCTTCAACTGGAATTTTATATAGCATGTTTTAGCTTTATTTAAACTTAATTTATTCAACATTAGCCATTGATAGAAACGATGAATATCTCTGTTTGCCATTTGGTATAATTGCTCGTTGGTGTTACTTTTGTATAACAAAACAATATCATCAGCATAAGAAATAATTTCTGCCTCAAAATTTTTGTCAAATATATCGTTTACATATAATATAAATAGCAGAGGTCCCAGTACAGAACCTTGTGGTACACCTGTATTAATATTTTTCATAGAACTATATATATCATTTATCCTAACGATTTGTGAACGATTTTCCAAGTAGGATTTTAGCCATGTAAAACTGGTACCTCTGATTCCAATTTTATAAAGTTTAGCCAGCAATATTTCATGATTTACCAAATCAAAAGCCTTTGATAAGTCCAAAAAAATTGCGAGTGTTTTAAAATCTTTATCCAGAGACCACGTTAGTGAATTTATTAAATGTAAAATAGCATCTTCTGTGTTTTTTTTCTGCTGAAATCCATATTGGTTTTTTGCTATTATATTAAACTTTAATAAAAAATTGTTCAACCTGACAGAAAATAACTTTTCCAATATTTTTGACATTATCGGAAGTAAAGCAATAGGTCGATAATTTTTTATAAGAATTTTGCTTCCTTTTTTGTAAATAGGAACTATTATTGAACATTTTAAGGCATTTGGGAAAATACCAGAAGATAAAGACATATTAAACAAGTAGCACAATATTGTTCGTATCGATGGATATATTGCTTTAAAATTATCCACGTTTATGTCATCCCAGCCAATTGAATAAGTCCTTTTCAAATTTTTTACTATGCTGTCTAATTCTTCCAACGAAACTGCTATCAAACCCATTGAATTGCCCTGGGAAATGATTATTCTGTCTTTTAACTTAAGATCTTCAGGCACTACCAAATCTGATTCCGAATTACCAGTTTCATATTCAGTAGCTATATTTACAAAATAATCATTAAAAGCATTAACTATTTCAGTGGAACTATCTGTAAAATATACAATTTTATTATTTAAGCTCATTTCAAATAGACGATTTTGATTTTTTTTCTTACTATTTGTATTAATTACTTCGTTTATAATATCCCATTTCTTCTTTGTATTATTTCCAGCATATGCTAGTTTTTCTTGAAAATATGAATTTTTTAGCTTTTGATATTATGCTATTTAAGGAGTTTCTGTAACTTTTATAATAGTTAGCATCAATTTTATTTTTTTTCCATAATTTATGTAAATGATTTCGGTACCGTATTGACTTAACAAGTTCTGTGGTTATCCACGGTTTTAAATTTTTTAATTTTTTATTCACATTTCTCTTGACTGTAGCTTTTTTAACTAATTTTTTAAAGTCCTCAAAGAAATGGTCAAAAGCTTCATTTATGTCATAATAATTTTGTATATGATTCCAACTATAGTCCTTGAAGCCTTGTTGTAATTTCACTTTGTCTGTGTAAGTAATTAACTGTATTGACTCCTTAGCTTTGACCGAGACAATTGTTGATGAAGAAAAGGTGAAATAAATCATATAATGATCTGTGATGTCCGTAGTTACAATATAGGCGCAACAAGAAAAAGAACTTATTTTCCTTATGAATAAATGATCTATACAAGTTTGTGATTGCGATCTCGTAATCCCCGTAATATAATTTGACAAGTTGTATAGAGTCATAAGATCTAAATAACTATTTATTTGTTCTGTAGATTTTGAAATATCCAAGTTTATATCTCCGGTAAGAATAATATTACGATCTGGAAGTTTATCGACATGTTGAAACAATTCTTCAATGAAATTTATTTCTCCACCTCCAATATAACGATAAATCGCCAATAAGACTACCGACATTGTCGAATTCAATTGAATTTTTAATGCAATAACTTCGGCCGAGTTCATTTCGAAATCTAACTGGGAAGCACACCAATGCTGCTTAATGTAAACCACAATTCCACCAGATCTGTTAAAATGTCTACAGTTAAAAAATCCTTTGTATCCCTCAATATGATATAAAGATGTTTCATTGTCAGGTATCCAAATCTCAGAAAGGATTATTACATCCGGTTTACAATTACTACTTTCTATCAATGCCAAAAACACATCAAAATTCGCTCGTAAACATCTTATATTCAAATGAATAAAACTAATTCGTTTTTTAAAATCAGAATGGATCAATTTAAGTTCTTCGAGGTCAATATAAATACCCGATGTTCCTTCCATTTTATGGCTAGAAAAAAATTAACCAAAGCAAAATATCAAAAATGCATTTTAAGGAACTTTATAGTGCATCAGATATTAATTAAGTTTGACTCATTGTCAATTCTGATGGCATTTGAGTCGTCGTTTTTCTTTAGGAATATTTGTCCCAATTTAATCCATACATATTTACATTTAAATTCCTTTCGAAGAGCTTTGACTTTATAGAGTAATCTCTTCCTTTCTATTGTTAATTGCTCATTTATGTAAAATGGTTTCTCTTCCATTTCTTCATTTAGCGAATTTAGAAATAACTTCTTCCCTTTTCTTTTCTCGTCTAACCACTTATTTCTGATGTCTTCGTTCTTAAACTCTATTACAATATTACCAGGTTTGTCAGCATTACGAGACTGAACCCATTTAATTAATTTTATATCCTCTTGTTTCTGGGGAATTTGTAATATAGTAGACACCTTATTTACAATTAATTGTAAATTCTCCTGCGGTTATTGAGGTATACCAACAATCTCTAGATTTTTATTTAATGCATCTTGTCTTAAATCATTAATCTTAGACTCTAATACGTTAATTTGTTTTTTCAATAAAAATACATTTTCCTTAGTTTCGTCAAGATCAGACATGACATTTAAGCTCATTCATAATTAATTCATTTTCCTTTACGAAGTCATCTATTTTTTTACTACAAAATTCAACAGATCTAAGAATATTGTTGCGGATCACAAAAAATGGATAGCCACTGAGCGTGAGTATTAAAAGCTATATTTCAAAACCAAATTCAATACAAAGTAAATTGTTACAAAGGAAATATGGATGAAGTATCTTATTAACCAATCAACTACTAACATGCACAAATCATCAATCTTCCTGCGTAGAGCACACAACATCAGCTCTGTGTATTTTACTAAATACTACCTTTTACTTGATTTACCAGGTCACCCGAAGATCTTCACTCGTAAACCAATTCTCGTCCTGTGCTAATAACTTTTCACACACTAGCCGAACAAAAAGACAGTCCGTGTAGACATTCGAAGTTAGCCATAAAAGTTCCCACTTTTATACTTCCGCGTATACACAACACATCAAGTTACTTCTTGATACTTAACGATAAAAGATCCCACTTTTATCCTTCCGCGTATACACAACACATCAAGTTACTTCTTGATACTTACGCGCACTGTCTCAGAACAGCTCACCGTCCATTTTCGAACTCCTCGACCGTTACAACAAAACGACCGTTAACGCTCCACTCTGTTCTTCTCCAAATTCTCCCAAAGTTCAATTCGTTGGCTGAAATTTTGCTTTCGGTTGCCAGATTCTTCTGTCGTAACACTGCCCCCTTCCTAGGTATTGTTCGTCCCGAACAATTCTGGATTCCAAAGCTTCTTCAGTTCTTCGATGAAACGGGGTCAAACGATCCACGTGAACCACCTTGCTCTTTGTAGCTGGACGTCGACGAATGCGATATTCCACGTCTGTGTCAAAATGAAAGCGAATCTCATTATGACTTAGATTTCTTTTCTGACTGAAGCCTCGTCCACAAATATAATACGTGTAAGGCCTATAGCCCTTGTGAACACGTTTATGTCTCCGCAGGGAGAAGAATCGACTAAGAGTTTTCGTGCAAAACCTGTAAAAAGTTTTCTTCTTTGTCGAAAGTTTTCTTCTTTGGATTTTTACTTCTATCAACAGTAACAAGGAATGAAAGTCATTAGTGACATAAAATCTAGGGAGAATTTTCATCCTGCAATCTGACCCTTTTGTCAGTTGACTTTCACTTAATTCAGAACTGTCGTGATGAGCCTTCAGCCATATTTCACCTGATTCCATTTGATCCCCAAGGTGCTTGACAAATATAATATCAGCTCCATAATTCTTTTTAGCGCTTCGGTCCATCTCCTCCTTCCATACTCTTGCTAGAACTGCAGCTTCTAATCCGACAACCTTACCTGTTTCTCCTGTATAAGTGAAATCAGTGATGTGTCGGGCTGCTAGCAATATTTTTTCTGTTTTATCTTCACATAGCCAGCTTGCAACATCTTCAGATACTCCTTGTTCTATTAACATGTTACGAAACTTGTTCAAAGCATTGCCGTTATGCAGAACCTTGCGGACACGTGATGCTTCATCTACCCTATTATCCACAATGTTCACCAAACGCAGAAGTTCTCCTCCTAACTCTTCGACGAGCTCTTGCAGTTCCAAGGATCCGTCACCAAGGAAACACTGAACAGCTTCCATCACTTCCAGAGAGTTGTCAACAGAGTTTTCAAGAGGTGAATCCATGTTGCTGATAACAGCTGAACAACTCAAACTCTTCATTCCACGAGCTTGTGATGCTGCAACCATTTTCTTAACTAAATCAACAGCAACATCTTCTGTACTGATGAGATCAATAGCTCCTTTTCCGAATTCAACATCATAAACCAAAGCGCACACTCCTTCAGCCAGCTTTTTGGACACAATTGAGCATCTCCTTAGAGGAACGCTATCTACGGTAGCCGTCAGATCCTTGCAGCGGTAAATCTCCTTATCTGTTGGCACCAGCTCCTCTGTCTGTCCTACGATGCAGCATCCGACGTCTTCCATCATCTGCTCGATTTTATCTTTAGTGCAGTCGACTGTGAAGCCAGGGATAGATTCCAATTTGTCCAGAGTATCTCCCGTCAATTGGAGAGCACGACCGGAGATCATAGGGACCTTGAGACCTAAAGCAGCAAGTGCAGGAGCCAAGACAAGACTCACTTTGTTGCCGACACCTCCTGTGCTGTTTTTATCTACCATCCGATGGCGCCACTCGGGTCTCCAGCAAAACACATGACCCGAGGAGGTCATATTTGCTGTTTCTTCCGAATTCACTTTCTTGGAGCTCTCATTGTAATTAGCCAGGGAAACATCAGTCATGATTGCCAAATTGTTCATTCTGGAGATCAGCGACGAGTTCTGTAACATGATATTGTCCACTTTAGAGCTCTTGTAGTCGTGATAAAACTTTTCTATATCCTTATAATCTAAATGGTTATAATGTCCAAATCTGCACATTGACTGTTCAGAAAAGAAATTCAGCATGGTTTCGTTGAGATTGTCTGAGGGCTTTACTTCTCTCTGATCGTAACTCTGAGGCTTAGTTTCATCCAGAAAGTTAGTCTTTGAAGTACTGTCTCTGCCTGAAGCTCTTTTACTAGCATCACCTGTTATGCTTCTAAGCCATCCTTCGGAATTCCTCTTCCTTAAATCCCCACTTTCTATAAACGATTCGAGTGTGGCTATATGCTTCGGAAAAATCTCTCCGACTTCCGCGGTAAAGTCGAATGGCACTTTGTATCTATGATGAATGGACGCCTCTTCTTTACTCGGACCACTCTGCGAAACGTAAACTCTGTTTCGTTCCCCTTCATTACCACTCGTTACTCTGCCTTTGCGATAATTGTCCATGACGCATTTTGCTGAGAGCGAGGAATAGAATACCTTTCGTGTGGATCTCTCTTCAGATCGTGCCAGACTTGTATACCTAGGTATTTTGAAGTGCAAAGCGTACTGTATAGTCTCGCAGCTCTCTGATCTGTGTGATTGTTCTTCACAGTTCCTAGACATGTCACCAGCGACATAGACAATCTGCCATGCATCACCAGTAGTTGCGTGGTCAAAGGCATTATCTGCGCTATCTCTACGATTCTTGATTTCCAGTAGCAGATCCACATTTTTATATGCGTTGCCTTTCTCTTTTTCTTTTCCATGTTTACAATCTAACTTAACACTATCAAGATCATCTTTTTCACTGACAAATTCAACATTTAAACTATTGCATTGTCTATTGAGTTCGGTTTTATGATCCTTGAAGTGATCAATAATCTTACCAACTTGAGAAGCCACTTCAGCTCTCATCTCAGTATTTTGTGCGGCCATTTCGGCTTTCAAATCATCTATTTTATCGCTTTGGGCAGCTATATCGGCTTTAATCTCAGTATTTTGTGCGGCCAGGTCACCTATTTTGTTAGCCATATCGGCTTTCAAGTCATTATTTTGACTTTTAATGTCATTCATCTGCGTAGCCATATCGACTTTCAAGCTATTTATCAACTTTACTAATTCATCCATACTTCTAGTTAACGGCATTCAATAAATTATCCCACTTCTGACACCAAATGTTGCGGATCACAAAAAATGGATAGCCACTGAGCGTGAGTATTAAAAGCTATATTTCAAAACCAAATTCAATACAAAGTAAATTGTTACAAAGGAAATATGGATGAAGTATCTTATTAACCAATCAACTACTAACATGCACAAATCATCAATCTTCCTGCGTAGAGCACACAACATCAGCTCTGTGTATTTTACTAAATACTACCTTTTACTTGATTTACCAGGTCACCCGAAGATCTTCACTCGTAAACCAATTCTCGTCCTGTGCTAATAACTTTTCACACACTAGCCGAACAAAAAGACAGTCCGTGTAGACATTCGAAGTTAGCCATAAAAGTTCCCACTTTTATACTTCCGCGTATACACAACACATCAAGTTACTTCTTGATACTTAACGATAAAAGATCCCACTTTTATCCTTCCGCGTATACACAACACATCAAGTTACTTCTTGATACTTACGCGCACTGTCTCAGAACAGCTCACCGTCCATTTTCGAACTCCTCGACCGTTACAACAAAACGACCGTTAACGCTCCACTCTGTTCTTCTCCAAATTCTCCCAAAGTTCAATTCGTTGGCTGAAACTTTGCTTTCGGTTGCCAGATTCTTCTGTCGTAACAATATCAACATTTTGTTGATTAATTCTTTTTTCAAATTCTGCGAATTCTTTCCTAATTTCCAACTTAATAATATTAATAAGCTCCTCTTTTAAATTATGATCAGAAGAATCCATAAAGCAACTTGGCTTACCATTGTTCACAGAATGGTTATATTCATCTCCCATAGATGGCTGCACATGTTCTACTTCACTTGTAGAAAGGGAACCGCCCATCGTTGAGGTAACTCTTTTCTTCTTACAATTATTACATACCCATTTGCTTCTTCTGTCTACTGACATATTTCTATAAACCTCGAGTCTTATCCCTACACATCCAATATGAAAAGTAGCTTTACATGAACCATAACACTGTAAATATTCCTTTTTTAAATCTCCGTCCTTACTACACACCTTACAAGTAAATTCCATGTTGTCAGATTTATTTAATTTATTTGTTGTACAACTTTTAGTTTCCATGTCAACTGTTGTTACATCACGCGATGACACGTTCTTATGTTGCTGTAGTTTCTGTTGTTTATTTGAATTAGGCTTAGAAGAGTTACTGGGAAGATTGATACATTTCGAACAGAGCCAATTTCTTTTCTTTTCTAAAGACATCTTCTTAAAATTACTTTGCTTTATTCCAACACAATAAAAATGGACATAGCCACCACATGCACCTTTACAATGAAGAAATTCACTAACATCACCAAAATCCAATTTGCAAACTACACATATGAGAGCCATGTTAACTCATCATAAATGATTAAATATGAGTAATTTCGTTTGGGGTTGCAAAATTAAACAAAAATTTACAAGTTTTTAAAAGTTCAATACTACTAGAAGCAGGTTATGCAAATAAAATATGCAAAAACAAATCTTAAAGAAGAAAATAATTTAAAAATAAAAGCGCACAGACAAATTATACAACTCACCATAACAAATATGTTGCCAGCAACTGATAATAGAGCTCAAAAAATATAAAAATATAAATATGGCTCTGAACTTGATTATGGATCCTGAATTTGCTGCACTGGTGGGCTTCTGTGAAGGGATAATTTTCCGCTGTGTTTTCTCTTTGTTTGTGAGTTGACAGCCCCAAGTGAATAGATTCACAGGATATGTTTATCAGCTGGTGGATAATCCTGAGCAATCACCTGAACACTTTGCTTCTACTGGAATCGTCAAATTCCACATTGGAGGAAGTCTTCCAGTGTAGATGGTTTCAGCCTTTATTGGTGGGGGAACAGGTCTTTGCCCCATGCCTGTGATTAGGGGGGATGTTTGATATTGTCGGCATTCCTTCTCTCAATAAACATGGTTTCTTCAAACATCCCACTAACAATTTTCTCTCCATAGGTAGTTAGAATGTGAGGACTTTGCACAGAGCTTATTCTCTTGATGTCCTCACACAAGAATTCCGCCATTATAATTTAGATATTCTCGGCTTCCAAGACACCAGATGGAAAGTTAAAGGTCAGATCCATAAAAATAATCTTAAATTTCTCTTTTCCAGGAGGGACGACAATAAGCATCACCAAGGCGTGGATCTGCTTCTCAGCAGACACGCTAGTGATGCTCTTCTAGGATATGAGTGCATTAATGAAAGGTTTCTTAAATTAATGAAAGGTTCCAATTAATGAAAGGTTTCCCTTTTGGTATTAGTAGCTGCAACGGCAATGGGCAACGTCTCCTACAGGTAAGTAAACTCAATGGTTTCCGAATAACTAACACATATTACAAACACCGCGACATACATAAGTACACATGGGTTTCACCAAGTGGGCTGCATAAGAATATGGCTGATTATATATTAATTAACAGCAAATAGTCTAGTTCAGGCGTCGGCAACCTATGACCCGCGGGTCACCAAGTGACCCATTTGATAATTTCAAGTGACCCACTTGAGTTCCGCAAATAAAGTATAATATATAAAAATAAATTATAAAACATAAACATGAAACAAACACATTGAGAAAGTATAAATTTTAGTTTGATTACAAAGTTGCAGAAATGAACATAGGCGGAATACAGCGACATTGTCCGAACTAATCTCATCATTACTCGACGAGCATGTCTTTCGTTTATTTACGTTAAAGACGAAGTAGATGTAAACAAGAGTAGATGTGTGATCAGCACGTGATCAGGGCTACTATTCGTCGGCTGGGCTCTCTGACTGTATGCCACCTCCAGCCGACTAATAGGAGCCCTGCCCACCTTCTGATCACGCATCTACTCTTGTCTTGGTTTACTTCGTCTTTAACGTGAATAAACAGTAGTTCAGAAGAGCGAGAACAGTTACCTAAGCGAAATAATTATTATTTTCATTACCATGGACAAACAAAAAGCAAAAAAGAGATTACTTCAAAATGTGTGGACTGAAAAGTATGGATGTATGGAAAATGGTGACAAATTGATATGTACTTTATGTACAGATATAAATACCGCAAGGACTTACAATATTGAGCGACACTTTTCTTCAAAACATAAAGATGTGAGTGAAATGCCAAATGATGAAAAATATGAATACATTGCTAAAGGTGTATTAAATTCTGGTAAACAAAATAAATTTTTGAAGAGATTTGTTACCAGCCACAATTACGCTACATCTGCCAGCTTTATTGCAGCTCTTAGTATTGGTACCAACGGAAAACCGTTTACAGACGGCGAATTTTTGAGAAACGCATCCATAAATTGTTCCGAACACTTATTCAATGACTTCGCAAATAAAAAACAAATAATTGAGAGAATTAAAGAAATGCCATTGTCGGCCAGAACAGTTCAGCGTCGCATTGAAGATATGGTAAAAATATTGAAGCACAAGTCAAAAATGATTTGTTATCTAGTGACATAATTAGCATTGCATTCGATGAAAGTACACCGATGTAAATAATATGGCTAGGCTGCCAATTATTATTAGATTTGCATCAATAAATAGATCGAACGTCAATGAAGAACTATGCGTTCTTGCTTCAATGAATGACACGACCAAAGGCATTGATATTTTCCGTCAAGTACAAGAGTTTACAAATTTCAAAAATGGGAAAATATTGGATTTAAAAAGTAAATTGTTTTCCATAACAACTGATGGTGCTCCAGCTATGAGAAGAAAAAATGTTGGATTTGTGAAACTAATGGAAAATGAACTTGGCCGCCCACTTTTATCGTTCCATTGTATCATATATGAAGAAATTTTATTTGCAAAGGCATCTACGCAACAACTTAAGGAAGTAATGGAAAAGGTTGTTAAGATCGTAAACATAATAGTAGCACGATCTGCATTAACACACAGGCGCTTCAAATCTTTTTTGGAGGAAATTGAATCGAAATATGGAAATTTACTGTTACATGCTGAAATACGATGGTTAAGTCGAGGCAAAGTTCTTAATAGATTTGTAGAGTGCTTTGATGATATACAAATATTTCTTTACGAAATCGGTGAAAATGATCTCGAGCTCAATGATAAACAATGGTTTTTAAGATTTTTGTTCTTAACAGACATAACGAACCATTACAATGATTTCAACGTACGACTCCAAGGAAATAACCACACAATTTTGAAAATGTACAAGGAATGGAAGAGTTTTTGTTGGAAATTAATATTATTTGAAACTGACATAAAAACTAAAGTATTTCCTTTCTTTCTCTTACTAAAAACCCAACATGAGGAAGAAAGTATCAATGAAAGCAATCTAAATATGTTCGAAAGTTGTATTTTGAAGATTAAAAGTGAATTTGAAAGTAGATTTCAAAGTTTTAAGAAGCACGGCGAAATGTTTACATTTATAATAAAGCCCGACGAAATAGAGGAAAATGTTTTAGATTTGCAGTATTTTGAATATCTTGAAATTGACAATTTAAGTTTAGAAATGATTGATTTTAAAAGTTCAACGTTGTGGACGGGCAAATTGAAGACATTGCGGAAAGATTTAGAAAACACGGAAGCTAATCAACTTCTCATGATATCATCGTATTGGGCATCACTTCCTACGAAGTTCTCATTTCAAAAAAAATTGGCTTTGCCATTTTGTCCGCGTTCGGTTCTATTTATAAATGTTAACAAATATTTTCACATACGAAATTTATTTTAAGTAAGAACAGGAGCAGATTAACTACCGAAAATTCAGACGCTTGTATTCGTCATAAGGTGACTAAGTATGAACCAGACGACCAAATTGACGTCACAATTTCAGCATCAAGGGAGCCATTGATAACGAAGAGAACGCTTATAAATAAAGTTCATAAATTATTAATGAACTAAAACTTGACAATTATATTTGCTTTTATAATAAATAGAATTATAATTTTTTTATGTTTTGAGTTTATTGTAATAGTTTTCTCAATAAAATTTATCTTATTATTCACTAACATACTGTTTTAAAGTGAAAATACCCATTGACCCGAACTGTCTTCTTAATAGTCACATTTTGGTTGATTTTGACCCACAGCCAAAAAAGGTTGCCGACGTCTGGTCTAGTTCTATATGACAGGTCAGATAGGAAAGCTGAAATTAGATCTGCCATTACCTTGTTAAAAGTGTCTTGCAACTTAAACTTAAAAAGTATTGTGCTAGGGTTAAAAAATTTGCTTTTAATACTGAAGCTCTGAAAGACCCAGTTATAGCCAAAGCTTACCATGATAGGTTACTTAGATACTATGACAGTCATGGTATGATTACTACTGAAGTTGAGGAAGAATGGGATCATTTTAAACAGGCTTTTTTGGATACTAACAGTACTATTTTAGGAAAAAAGGAGCAAAAGAGACAGAATTATCTGAGTGATAAGGCACTTGAGCTTATTTCGGAAAGAAAGAACTGCAGGAATGTCCTTAATCAATACCCTACTAGTCCTAATAGAAAGCATTACAGAGAACTTAATAAAAGTGTAAAAGATCAGTTAGCTGCTGATAAGAATCTTTGGCTTGATGGTTTGGCTGACAAAGCCGAGGAAGCCGTTAGACAGCACAACAGCAGAGAGCTGTACCAGATAGTTAATGTTTTGTGTGGTAGAAAACGGACAGGTATACAGGGATTGAAGGATAAACAAGGCAAGGTTATAGAAGGTGAGGATTCTGTCATGGCTAGGTGAGCTGAGCATTTCAGTGACGTTCTAAACAATGTGGTTATTTCTACTCCCATTGTTTGCAATGATGATAGATGCATTGGTGGCTTTAATGTTGGCCCTATAACACAATCCGAAGTTATTTTGGCTATTTCTAAACTTAAACTTCATAAATCCCAAGGGGTAGATGAAATTACTACAGAAATGCCTAGAGCTGGGAATGTTCCGGTTACCACTTGGATGACTGAAATTTCGAATATCTTTTATGATAAAGGCATGGTTCCTAAGGATTTTACCAGAGCTATTGTTATCCCTATTTTCAAAAAAGGTGGATCGCAGTTCTTGTAATAATTATAGGGGTATCAGCCTACTCTCTGTTCCAGGTAAAGTTCTTTCCATGATTGTGCTTAATAGAATTAAGAATCTGGTTGACAGGCAATTGCGTGATGAGCAACGTGGATTCAGAAGTGGTGTGTAGATCACACATTTTTACTTAGGCAGATTCTTGAGAAATGTTTAGACTTCTGAAATCTTTATCTGCTAGCTTTGTTGATTTCAAAAAGACTTTCCACTCTGTTGATCAACTTAATTTGTGGTTGATTGTGAGATCATGTGGTATACCAGACAAGTTAGTTAACCTAATGAAAGCTCTCTATAATAACACTGAGTCAGTGTGAGAGTGGGTAAGGCTTGTAGCAATTGGTTTAGCATTACTTCTGGTGTTCGACAAGGGTGCATTTTGTTTCCTTTTCCCTTTAGTTTAGTTATTAATTATATTATGCGAAATTTGCTTCAAGGGAAAGATTTTGGCCTTAAATGGTCTGGAGATACGAAAATTTCTGATTTAGGTTATGCTGATGATTTAACCCCTTTTCGCAAATGATATTGATGAGATCAACTCTTTCATTCGAGCTGTTGATGAGACTAGTAGGAGAGTAGGTTTGGTTATAAACAGAAAGAAAACTAAAGTGATGAAAATTCGTCAAGTAGGCTGAGATTCAGTTAATCTGAATGGTTGCAGTCTTGAGCAGGTGCCATAGTTTAATTATCTTGGGAGCTATGTAACATATACTGGTGATGTGCGGCATGAGATTAACAGACGAATAGAGATTGCTGCTGGGACTTCTTCTATGGTAGTAGAATATACGGAGAGTGTGGAGAAATAGGAGTATACACCTAAAGACTAAAATTAGACTGTGTAATAGTTTGGTTCTTTGTAGAGTTAGTTATGGTAGTGAATCTTGAACGCTTTGCAAACAAGATAACAAGAAACTAAATGCTTTTGAGTCTAGATGCTTACACAGTATCTTGGGTATTAGGTGGCTACACTTTGTAACTAATGATGAGGTTAGGCAAAGGGGTCTGCAACCTCCTTTAAGCAGCATATTGTGCAGAGAGAGACTCCGTTGGTTTGGTCATGTTGCTCATATGGATAATTATAGATTGGTGAATAGGGTTACGAACAGTGTGCCTAAACGCCTCAGAAAGAGGGAAAGACCTAGGATGCGGTGGACAGACAATGTCAAACAGGACTTTGTTAGAACTGGTGTGCAGTGGCCGGATGCAGCAGACGTAGATCAGGACAGATATGCTTGGAGAACTAAATTGCACGATCTGGTTAGACCTCCGTAGCCCATGGCTGCTTGATGATGATGATGATGATGATGATGATGATGATGTAACTACGATTAAGAAAAATGAAAATTAATTATTTTTATTTAATCAGAATTAAGGCAAATGACCTTTTCCAATCCATTTATAATTTAACAGTAAAATGATATTAAAAATTTTCTATCAGTTCTGTAATTATATCCGTCAGATTATCATATTTATCGGTTTACTAATAGTTTTCTTTTCAATACACCCTTTGGCATTACTTGATGGAACAGTAGTTAACGCACTCTCTGACATTACTAAATTCCGTATCGAAAATTCTGATAACACACATGTTCTACTCGTTTGTGTCCACCTCGAGAGTATCTAACTGCATTATCAATGACTGTTTGCAGTGAATGGAGGTTGTGATCTTGCCAGACCTCCATGACACGCGATAGCTTCAAATATTTTTTGTGACTACCGTAAAGTAAAACATATCCGGAGTTCCAGCTTCTCTTTTTAATTCTTTTCGGCCTTTGTGAATTGCTCAGTTTTTGCTTCAGTGGCATCTATTGCGTATTTTCTTTTTCCTCCTTTTTTTCCCCTTAAGAGTACTTTCTTTTGCTGCCTTTGCAAACCCTTTGAAAGAACCGCCTTTGCTCTTCGTTTCTGTCCTTCTAGAAATTCTGTTTTTTCCTACTAATCTCTTTTTTTTGCTTCTTCCCTTTACTCTCGTCGTAATGTCACTTGTTACTTTTTTTCTGTTCTTTTAACTTAGTGTTTTCTTTCTTTGATTGTTTATGAGTTTTTCCTGTACATTGTAATTATCAGTCGTAATAACATTAACGTTGAAAGCAGCTTATTCAGATTCCCGAGACAAAAAAATTAATATTTTTAATTAATACACAATCGATATCTCTCTATTTATATCGCAACAACTTTTACTTACACGAACTACTGGTGAAAGAGCATATGACAACTTTAAAAAAAAGCTGATAAAATCTTTTCAAAAATTTTCACTAAAAAAACGACCCAGTTGGAGAGAATTCAAACAGCAAGATTGCTAAACTTTCATTTTAAATCCTTAAACCATTTGAACAAATATAATTTTTAATAATTTTCAAGTAGTGAACATAAAGTTGCAATTATGTCCTTTTAATTAATAACTATAAATCAGTAGTATGAAACTACGAGGTCCGGTGAGATATTCTTAGATATCATAAAAAAGATCCGTGCAATATAAATGAGGTATGATTTTTTTCGACTTAAAAAAAAACTCCATTCATAGGTATGGAAACATAATTTTTTGTTTTCAAATTCATGTTGAAATTCGTATCTAAAAAGTAATAATATAAAATTTTGTTTCGAAATTCGAGTTGAAATGATGTTGAAGAAATCACCATACAGCCGCAATACCTGGGCGAACGAGCAAGCATGTCTGAAGTCATCGGTGGCAGAAAATGTAGGTTTCTCTGTGGTTTCGCGGATACTTGAGTGATTGGTCTCCAATTTGGTCGGGAGGCCCTAATTAGGTTTAGTAGTTTTGGGGTAACAGATCGAGTCCTCAGCTGCCGTGGATCGTGAGTGATCTCTCGAGAACTATCCGGAATTTCTGGGTATGCTGCCGTCGCCTGCCTTGTTAATGAAATGTTTCCTTGTGAGCAGGGGGATAGCGAAAGACTATGGTTGGGGGGAAGTGAGAAATCGAAAATTTTCTAACTCGAAAATCATATTTTGCCAACTGTGGAAATAATGTCTCTGTCAGGTTCGTAACTAGATTTTTGCTCCGTGGGGGGAGGGGGGTTTAGGTAATTTTTACAACTCTCCTGCATTTTGCCATGTAACTTCCAATATTGCCAACTAGCCATAATTTCACAGAAATAATCCCAATCATCTCGCCTGAATTGAAACCCAAACATCTCGCCCGAATTGTAGCAAGTCAGTGTGAATTTTCCCGACTCCCCTTCATTTGGCCAACTCTCCTTAATTTCACAAAACCAATCCCGATCGTTACATCTCTCCTAAATTTGCCAAATCACTTCAAATTTTTCAAACTCCTCAAGATTTTGCCAAGTGGTCTCGATTTGGCCAACTCTCTTCCATTTCACAAAACTAATCCCAAATTTCACAACTCTCCTGTATTTTGCCAAGTGGTTTCCAATTTTGCCAACTCCCCTAGATTTTTCAAAGATGTCTAGATTTTGCAAACTCTTCTTAATTTCACAAAAAGAATCTCAAATTTTATATCTCTCCTGAATTTGCCAAATCACTGCAAATTTTTCCCTTTCCAAAATTTTGCCAAGTTTTCTCGATTTTGTCAACTCTCCTTAATTTCACAAACCCAAACCAAATTATCACAATTCGTTCGTATTTTACGAAGTGGATTCGAATTTTGCAACTGCCCTAGATTTTGCTACGCTCCCTCGATTTGTCCAATGCTCCTTGATTTCACAAAACTAAGCCAAAATTTCACAACTCGCCTATATTTTACCTAGTGGATTCAAAATTTTCAAGCTATCCTAGATTTTGCCAACTCGCCTAATTTTAAAGAAAAATCGCAATTTTTACATTTTCCCTGAATTTGCCAAGTCACTTCGCATTTTATCAACTCTCCTTAATTGCATAAGAAAGGCACAATTTTCACAACTCCCCTGTATTTTACCAAGTAGCTTCGAATTTTTCCAATTCCCCTATATTTTACCAAGTAGCGTCAAATTTTTCCAACTCCTCTAGATTTTGCAAAGGGTTCTCGATCTTTCCAACCCTCCTTAATTTCACAAAACCAATTCCAATTTTCACAACTCCTGTACTTTACCAATTTTGCCACCTTCCCTAGATTTTCCCAAGTTGCCTGGATTTTACCAACTCTCCTTAAATTCGCAAAACAATCCCATTTTTACATCTCTCCTGAATTTGTCAAGTCACTTCAAAATTTTTACTCTCCAAAAATTTTGCCAAGTTTTCTCGATTTTGTCAATTCTCCCTATTTTTACAAAAACAATTCCAATTTTCACATCTCGTCCGTATTTTACTAAGCGGATTCGAATTTTGCCAACTGCTCTAGATTTTCCCAACGCGGCACAATTTTTATATCTTACCTGATTTTTGCAAAAACACTCTGAATTTTGCCAACTGCTCAAGATTTGCCAACTCTCTTAGATTTTCCGAATTTGCCTCGTTTTTGCCAATACGCCATAATTTTACAGAAAAAAGATTCCGATTTTTACATCTCACTCCGAATTTTGCCAACTCCCCACGATTTTGCCAAGTCATTCCGAATTTTGTCAAGTTTCCTCAATTTTTCCCAACTCGCCATAATTTTTCAGAAAAAAAAAAAAACAAATTTTTGCATCTCACTAGAATTTTGCCAAATACCCATGATTTTGCCAAGTCACTCCGAATTTTGTCAACTCCCCAAGATTTTGCCGTTACTCCGAATTTTGCCAACCCACCTGTATTTTACTAGGTGACTTCGAATTTTGCCAACTGCTCTAGATTTTGCCGTCTCCATTTTCCCAACTGTCCTAAATTTACCAAATTGCCTCGATTTTTACAACTACCCTAGATTTTGCTAAGTTGTCTAGATTTTACTCACTTCCCTTAATTTTACAAAATAAAGATTACAAATTTTCACAACTCACCTTGATTTTACGAAGGCGCTTCGAATTTCGCCAACTCCGAGTTACTTTGGGGGGGTTGTCTCCCCCCTCCCCCCTCCCCCCATAGCTATGCCCCTTCTTGTGAGTAGTACGTTAACGATGGAAAACTGCCAATGAAAGTTTCGATGGGAAGAGTTATCAGTGGCATATTTTCCCTCCAAACTTTTGCCCTGGGTTTGACTAGTAATATTGTAATACTAGTAATATTGTCGTGCCCACAGTGATCTTATCCTGTGGACACGACTGTTGGCCGGAAGGGTCTGGAACATTTGGTCTCCCAGCGACAATGACATTCTGACATGGCCTCCATATTGTTGAATTTTCCTACATTCAGCTCCTGCAGAGGATGAGCCTTTGCCTCCAGCATGGAAGGTCGCAACGGATCAGTTGGCCCCCTTCAGGTGTTAAACCATGGTCGACGTACCCGTCGAGGCCAACATCAAAGCAATGTATGGGTGCATCCTTCGCACCTCGGACATTCTGACCAATGAGGGACATCCGAGTCAGGTACCAAGGTGACTTCCACCAGAGGGCGAGAGGATGAACAAGCAAAAAGTGAGGAAACGGACTGGCGATCAGTAGTCCTTTTTTTTGGCTGAGTTATCGACGGCGACGGTATTCTCCAGCGGCAGAGTGATGAACTCTTCTGCCTCAGGTACCGGCCAAGGCAGCCGGGTGATGGTGTTTCTCCCTAAAGACGACTGCACGAAAGGAGGTAGGGGAACGTTTTGTTAAAATCTGGTAATATCCTTCCACAAGAATGCTTTTCTGTACGCTGCCGCCACGTTGTCCCGAGTGGGACCCAGAACTGTTATAAAAATAATTGCTTCATGAGCAAGAAGTTCATTTTCCAGGGACTTTTCCTAAATGGACTCTTCCTGCATCATTACATAAAGTTTCCCTTATTAAAAAGGGCCGCGCCAGGGCGCATGTCGAAATTATTCCAAAAGTGGGACTTAGCTACATGTATATTGTCTGATCAGTGAATTGTGTTAATAAATGTGGTATTTTTGTGTTAACTGCAAGTCTAGCTCAGTTTGTTCATGTTGCTAAATGTCTATGAATCTGAATATCAGAATTACAGATTGATCTGCGTAACAAAGCTGATTAATGCCGTTCAATAAACGAAAGAAAAGACACAACGCAAAGTACACTCATATTTGAGGGTCAAAAACCTTCGATTTCCCCCTAGTTCTCACTCCCCGTCAACTAGATCTGGTGGGCTGAAGAGCAATATCACGCCAAAAATTTGGCGCGAAACTCTGATAAAGCTCATTCACAAGTTTCCACTCACAATTATACGTCGATCAATAACTTCATTCACCTGACTGCCGACGGCCGCGCCCCAAAAATCTCGAACGCTTTTCGACGAATAACTTCCGACCCACGACAGCTAGGAAGCCTGTCTGCGATTCCAAGGTCAGAACTGAGCAGAATCACCTCACCAAATTCGGGACCGATCGCTGAAATAGCCGCAGAACCACTGGTAAACTGCCAATTTCTGCCACCGATGACGTCAGAAATGCCTGCCCGACCAGGAATTACAGTTCCATCCCGAATTACGCCTCATCTAATATATAAAGTAGAAAGTTTGTTTTTTCGTTTGTTTGTTTTTATGTCCGCTTATGCACTCAACCTCCAGAGGAGTTAGAGGTCTCAAACTTTGTACGAACGTTCCCATCATCCAAGGGAAGAATATAGGCTATGTACGAACTCGTCTACATTTTTCGGGGTCAATCGAAATTGGAGCGGGAGGGTTTGAATTTCTCAAAATCCTCATAGACGTAACATTAAACGCTCGAAATTTATTCAAAATAACTGTTGCCACTAATAAATTTGAAAATAGGAATACAACAAACGAAACTAATATCTGATTTCTCTCGATTAAACATTAACGGTTGAAAATTATTCAAAATAGCTGTTGCCACCATTAAATTTGAAATGATCAACGCATCATACTAATTTCTTTATGATTTCGCGTGATAAACTCATTGTTAAGTTTATTCGGTCAAGAGCGCGAGCATACGTGGATATTGAAGTCATTCTAATTAAGCATGAGCAGAACACGAGATTCAAAAACTAAATTCGTATCGAAACTTAATTTGAAAAATATGAAAAAACTAATAAAAGAATATACATATAATTAATAAATGTTTTAAATATTATGTTAAGTAATAAATAATTTTGTCTAATAATAATACTTTTTTATACCTTTGCATTTTTGTATGCACCTTACAACATAGTTAATTTTCTTTTGCTATAAAATTACATATCCTGGCAAATTGTATCCGAGGAACTCTGGTGGGTTCGAAGTGATTTGAAGAGTTCGATTATCTGAACGTGGAAATTCGATTTTTCGCTTAGAAACTTCTGACAGTGGAAGATTATGGGTATCTAGAACTATGTCCAGAATGAACTATGTCCATAGGTTAACTGTAGGGGGACATATATAACTACTAGGGACATAGTTCTAGATATGAAATATGTCTATATCTAGAACTATGTCCCCTAAAAGAAAGGGAGGAGGGAGAGATTGGGTTGGGTTGCTTTACCTCTGAGCGGCACTTTTTACATACAATGGTGTAAATGGCCAGGTCACAAGGACCCCTAAGGCTCAGAGAAGGTTGGGGGAGGGGACCCATTGGAATAGCTGTTTATGGTAGTCTCCCATCAAGACCATCCAATGTGTTCTTTAATGTGCACAGGGTATGGCTTTCTCGCACAAGATGCCACAGCTTACCGTCCCATCCGATGGACGGCGGCATTTCCAAGCCCATCGATATCCCCTATTGACCGTCGGCAAGATGGGAAGATTTGTGGAGATAATCTCAATGATGACCCAGCTGGAACTCGAACCTGGGAACTAGATATTACGTGTCTTGCCAACACCTCCTGCAAGAGAAGGCCGTACAACTACGTCACAGAAAAATGACTTCATCTAGAGCCCCCTATATATCAGGCCGACCTATCCGCCATTCTTATGCCAACTGGTGACGTGACTTAAGTGTTATAGTAAATGCAGCCGCCGTGTGCGCCGCAGTTTTTCGAATACTTAGTATATAAAAAACAATTATTATCGGAAGATATTCAGCTGCAAATTGTCTAACCAGCTATAGGAACAATTGCACAGTGTTTAAATTCCAGGCTGATCCAATTAAATTTAAAAAAGTGGGTTGAAAGAATTCGACCGAGAACGTGCATTAGGCTTATAGCGTTCTATAATATATACTTCTGACTATTGCTTCTGTATTTTAATATTGATTTATGTGATATATCGATTAGTAATATGTAGATGAATGATAGCTACATTTAAATTAGTAGTCATTCATCGTTTACGATTAAGTTTGGTTAATATCATAAAATATGCCTGCGGCAAACTTCGATCGTCATGGCCATAACCCTCCGCTTCCCGTGCGGGCATACCGAGATCGGCGACTGCCGTAGTCGCTAAACGCCGATCGTCGCTGGTCGGCCTGGTATATAGGGGCTCTAGACGTGTCAGTTTTCTGTGACGTAGTTGTATGGCCTTCTCTTGTAGGAGGTATTGGTCTGGCGCGTTGCTGATTGATCCACCCCCGCCCCCGGAGGGGGAGGAGACCGAGTCTAATGATATTTATGCCAGGTGAAAGCTTGCAACGTGGGGAGTGCCAACCACTCTATATTTTAGAAAGTTTCAGACCCGAGAAACGCCGGGTAAATCTCTTGGTATATAAGAATGATAATTGTTTTTCAAAATCGATTTGAAATCAATTTAGCTAAAAATAATTAAAAATAATTATGTAGAATATGGCTATATTATTCTATTGCAACGTGGCTTCCCGCATCTTGCATCAGTAGTAGGCGTGCACCGCCACATAACAAAGTAATAAAAATTCCTTCCCTTATCTTTGTCTATGCTATATAAGAAAAATTGCCAAATGACAAACAAATCGACAGCATAGAAATTCATTTTTTTTCTGCAAAAAGAAAACAACGAGCTGTTATTAATTGTGTCATGCCGACGTAATTTTATTACGTGGCCAAGACTTTATAGGCTTCGGGACGACATGAGATTAAGCTCCATTTTAAATAGTAAAATTTTCGACTGCCTCCATTTTTGTGTCCAGTTCAACGAAGAAGAACTCGGCCGCAGGCCCCGAACTTTCCAGATTGAGCCTGGAACCGCAGATGGCAGTCGAGCTACGTGACATGCCTGGTAAACAACGTTGGCCGGAGGGGAGCTGAGATTCGCACCTCGGCTACTCTGGCCAATCCCGTACAGCCACGCACGAACGGAGGTGACCTCCACAAGGGGGACCAGCAAAAAAGGAAGAAATAATTTTGGAAAAACAATTCAGTCTCTTCTTCTCGTCCGGGCTGTATGGTCGGTAGCAATGGTCCTCTCCAGTCAGCAGAATTCCGAAGTGTGAACAGCATGTGCAGGGGAAGCGCTAAACAGCCAAGGCTCCCAGCAACTTGGAGCGCGGCGGCCCAGTGATCGCCGTCCCGAGGGACTCCTGATTTGCCGAGGTAAGGGGGTACTGTAATGGAACTGGCTCCGCTTTTCTTTTGCATTTGAATGGATTTCTGTGAACGACCGTCACGGCAACTAGAGTAAAACTGTCTTAACTGTTAGGGACTGTCCGAGTCACGAGCAAGTAGCTCTTCATTATGGACTGTTGATCAAAATACTTGTAAGTTGCTTTAATTGAAAGGGGCAATGCTAGAGACATTGTTGAATCTGTCCCAAAAGTGAGAACTGCATATGCATAGAATGTTTGAAGGTAAGTTTGTTAACAAATGTGTATTTTATTGTTAACTGAAAAATAATCTCAGTTCTCATTATTGCAAATGTCTGTTAGCTTGATTGTGTGTCCAGGAATTTGCTTTGATTGTTATAGCAAGGAACGCATCACGACCTAAAAGTTGTACCGCCCTAAAAATGTACAAGGGGGGTCACAACAATTGCGTATTTTTTTCTTGTTTTTTCGGTTTTTACGAATATTTAAATGAATTGTTTGGGGAGGGGTAAAAAACGAATGAAATCGGATAAATCCCGATTCATAAATACAAACTATTACATTTGAACATTTCCTTGGAAGTCAATATTGAATTTGTGAAATGATTTCTATTCCTGCTCCTTTGGTGAACTAAGGGAATTTAATCTGTAAGTAAAGGAGTTTAAACACGAATTTCGCTTGACATAATTTCTTCGAATTATGTTGCTAATAATATATTTTTACCACCCATTTTTAAGGTGAAGTTATTCTTCGTTACGAAACTGTGGCAATACATAGGTAAAACTGCTAAACCCCTAACAAGGGTTATGTCAATGATAAGGTTGAAAACCATTTAACTAGATCACATTCGCACATTTCAATAATCATTATCGGTAAAATAATTGGGCTATCCACAAGTTGCTTATGGTGTCACGGCCTATATTCCTGTCTGATTAATGATGTTATTATTGGTTTCTAGTAATTAGCTCGTTAACCTCGTATTGGCATTACTATTAGTATAAAGGAAAACCGGAATCTTATTTTTAATGAATTTTGTTCATAAGAATTAAGGAGTATAGTATTATCGGTGTAAAGCCATGATCTCTAAATCATTCCTAAAGTTATTTTAATATTGCTTAAGCGAATTGTTCTTAAGTTATAATTTTTAATTCGTTTTAACTCGCAGATCCAATCAAATAAAAATAATATAAAAATAAATACCCCCTCAAGCAGTTGCTTGCCACAGAGGTCTGACAGGAGCCTGTCAGTTTATATGCCATAGTAGAAGGTCTGAGAGGATGGCAGGCCCTCAGCAGAAAAACGACACAAACAGCCATGCCTTACCCGGGGCTCGAATGCAGGTCCCTTAGATCACTAGCCAAGCGCGCTAACCACTCGGCCATGGGACGGCATATCCAATCAAACCATATGAAATTAAAAAAATTGAAGCACTACACCGGCTACTTCATGATGATTGAATAGATTCTACAGAGTCGTTATTTAAAAGAAAATTCGTAATTTTTGTGCTACATTTTATTGAATAATTAAGTAACAAAAGTAATTGTGTTTCCAAAATGTCAGGAAACTCTTAACATTTTCTTGTTAGGCTGACGTGGAGTTAGTAGAGCGTAATTATAGCTTTCGGGAGATTTAAAAAATTTCAATCATAATATTTTATCAATTCCTATCTAACCCAAAAATAATTTTTCATTATCTCTAAAATCAAACAGGTGCCTATTAAAATTGAAAAGGTCTGTTTTCCCATCCCCTCTGGGCCTAAGAGGTCAACTCATTGTTGGCAATGGAAGCTTCGTGACCTTCACATTCCACCACCAAAATTTCAAATTTCTAGCTTGAATACATCGTTTGCAAAATTCATTTGAAATTTTTGAATTTTAAAATTTTTTCACCGCTAGAGGGCATAATTATAGCTTTATAGAGATTCGGAAAGTGCTTATCGTAATATTTCATTAATACCTATCCAACACAAAAATAATTTTTAATTTATCTCTGTAAATGAAAAAGTTCGATGTCTACAGACAGACAGACAGACCAAAACGCGTAATTTTAATCTCATTTTCTTTGAAAACAAGATAAAAAATAAAATATATTATAAGTTCTAGTTCTAAAGAAAAGTCAAGAGTAGCTGCGATAATCAGTGACATACAAAATAATATGAAAAATGTTTTGATTATCTGGATCAGGCCTGGGTAAACATTTTAACAGAAGGGGGCGCTTAAGAAACTGAAAACGAAGAACCAAAGAAATGTAATCAATAACGTATGTATAATCAGCACAAAAAAATTTTAAAAGAAACATAAATAATATAATCTTACTAAAATTATTTATTTTAATGAGAATTCGCTTCACAGAAGTTGGGCTTCTTGTCCTCTGCACGTTCTTTTCATCTTTTCAAAATTTAATTTATTTTTTATCAGTAACTCTGGGATAGCAGAAAAAGAGATCCCGGGCAAGTGGATTGCCCAGGTCTGAGCTCTATAGAAGTCGAAAATCCATAAAAGTGTTTACTTGAGTAGACTTGTTATGTATGGAAAAAGATGACTTTTGATTCATCATTTCAGCGCGTGCGCAAACCAACGGGATAGAATAGCTAAATTCTTTCGAGCGTCGAAAGACAAATTCGATATTAGAAGCACCCTTCATAATTTCAAGGTTGGGTTGGGTTGTTTTACCTCTGAGCAGCATTTTTTTGCACACCATGGGCTAAATAGCCATTTCACAAGGATCCCGAAGTCTCAGAGAAGGTTGTGGGATGGCACCCACTGGAACAGCTGTTAGGAGACAGATGGTAACCTGCCGTCAAGGCCATCCAGCGTGTTCTTTAACGTGCACAGGGTATGGGCTCTCCCGCACACGGCACCACGGCTTAACGTCCCATCCGACTGACGGCGGCCTTTCCAAGCCCATTGGTGTCCCCTACTGACCGTGGGCAGGGCGGGGAGTTTGGCCGAGATAAGTCTCAACGCTGACCCAGCTGGAACTCGAACCTGTGAATTGCAGATTACGAGCCTGGCGCCCCGCCCCGACATAATATCAAGATTACAGGATACTGTATAATACTTTATATTACAATTGTAATAGTAGAGTTACTGTATAAATGCCAAATACTCTACATTAGCCTTTATGAAGACAAACATTAAATTTGGAAAATAATACATGATGAGATGCCATTTTACAGAGAAATTAGAGTAGCGTTAAAGCAAGCTGAAAAGGATCTTTCAATTCCATAATTATTGAGACATGGTGGTGAATTATTATATTTGTTATTCATTTATCTTTTTATCACTCTGTTCATTAATAGGTTGAATTATAATAAATGCTGTAATTGCTTAGAAAAAAAGTATTATTAAACATTTAGTAAAAACAAATAACTTGTCCTTTCCCTTAAGACTACAAGTGTACTGATATGGGGTGACAGATGCACACCCTTGGTACATATACCGGGTACTGAAATCGTCTTATGGTAGGTATATCGTTGTTGTTGTCCAACCATACTTTTCCAATTCTCCAGAATTTACCTGGCAGCAGGAACGCACACAGGATTTAATTTCACGTAGGGGGGGGGGGGGGGGGGGGGGGCTAGAGTAGATTTCCCATCTACTAAAATACTCCACCGAACTAAAAAGGTTACAATAATATTCTATATGGAATAAAATTTTGCAGTTGTTAAATTTTTAATCCATTTTTAATTTCTGCATATAACATGGGGCAAAAATAGACAAAGAGATACATGTTTTGCATTTCAAAGCAGGTAAAGTTTGAAAGATCATATAAGACGGCGAGGTTTCACCGCCCACCTCCTGGGTACGTATTTGACGGGGACATATTGGTTGCCTCTATATATCATTTATCCAACAAGGTACACTCTTTATATTGAGTTAGAAGAGTATGCCAGGATAGGATCTTGCATTAAACCAGGCGTGCGCGAACTCCTGCGCTTTTAACAATTGTATCCAGGCCGAGTGACAAATTAGAAAATATAAAATATTTTTTACCTGACTTTGCTAAAGTGAATGATGTTTTAATAAGACGAAAGACAAAAAATTTATTAGCATCATATCACAGCTATACCCAGCATCATTCTGCAGCTCATTTTTGGGATCCAGACCTATCCTTCACAAACTGCTTCAAAAAGCCACTTCAGTTTTGAAGTTAAAATAAACTTTAAATTAATATTTCTTCTTTAATTTATTATTTTGTACCTATACATATGACGAAATATAACAAACAAACTAATCATTTTGCCGTTTCCGTATTGCATCCTCTTCCCAATTATTGGCCCCTAAAACATTTTGTATTTCTCAATTCGGCCAATAGCAAACATATTTTTGAATTCAGTCCATAACAAACAAAATATTTTTCTATTCGGCCCACAGCACGAGAACCTGTTTGTTGGCTAGAATACACGAAATTCATTTATTACTAATTCATTATGTTATTAGCACAAATGCTATCATTTTGAACATTGTTCTAAAAATTATTTTCACCCAGAGAAATAAATTTTTCTTTCCACCGATTATTGGATTGCAAAAGCATTTGCTAAACCAACAGCGAGTTCCAATAATTAATTCTGCATTCGTGAAAAGAGGAAAACGCAAAATCGAAAATTATCTAATGATAATCCTGGCTCAACGTTAATAAGATAGACTCTGCAGGCGATGTACTAATGCCCTCTACGATGCTCCACAATAGTGAATTAGCTATTTTCCGTGCCTCACATATTTGTGTCGTGGCTGGGAATGGCCGGATTACGGGCGAAAGGCATGAGCAGCTCACGTGAGCCGGAGCGCGTGTTGGAACAGCGGCAACAGGGGCATCCATCACGAGCCACATGTGGGCAGCTGTCGACGGCTTCTGGGAAAGAGAAGATGAAGAGGAACAGGAAATAGAGAGAATGATGTTCGGAACAGCATGAAAGCGTACCAAGTGGTGGATGCCGTGTGTTGCAGCAAGCATACAAGAAGAACGTCGCCACAATGACCATTACTTTTGTAAAAGTGGTTCTACAAACGAAATGAAGAAGTCGGAGATGCTTTAAAGTTGTAAAAATTAATTTTTTATTCCATTTGTTAGTTATATTCAGTGACAAATTATGTAACGAATATTGTAATTGTTTGCAATCACATAATTACTCAAAAATGAATTCTGTGTCTTGATAAAAAAAATTACTAGTGCGTAGAAAATAGTTGTACGTATACTTCACACACACTGAAATGGGGAATTGATTTGAAAATTACTTCGCAAAACAGCTGCCTGGTCTCACAGAAGCCTGTGGGTATAATACTTCATACCTAAACCTCTGAAGAAAACGAGACCGCAGAAAATAAAAAGGATTAAGAAATAAACATCCATATTTTATCATTTACTCTCCTCCGCCACCAGCAGAACTAAACCTATTCGCCATTGAAATTTTAAAATAATTACAATAACAGTTTGGCATTGCACAAAGTTTGTTGCACTGATTAGCATGTTCTACCCTATTGCAATTGATCTGAAAGAAAAATAATTTATTCCTTTTCCCCCTTTAATTATGAAGGAATTAAAATGACACATTCCCCAAACAGATATAAATGCTTCAATCCTATGCACTCCACCGTTAAGAAGGGTTAGACACAAAATTTTAGCTCTACGATTGGATATGAAGAATACACTCGTCAGGAAATAACTGCCGAAATGTTCTCTTACTCATTCCTATTCAGGGCCTTTCACAGAGGGTGCTATGTGGTCAATTAGCCCGGATCTCATCTTCTTTGAGGATTCAAACTTTGTGAGTATTAAACATAAATAATAATAAAAAATAATTTTATCCATCATATAATTACATATGTACAGTACAAAACTTCGAAACACCTTTATTCTAGATGTTAAAAGAACATTAAAGTAATAAAAATAAATTATACGACTAAGAAGAAACTGAAATCATTTTAGAAAAACGAAAATTTAAAAATCTTGTTTATCAACATTTTGTGCCAAGGGGTACAAATCCGTCTAGGCTACAAAATTCACTGTATTCAATGAAACTAATGCAACAAATCACAACTAGATATGACATGCTACAAAAAATTATCTATTACAGTTGATAATTTCAAAATATACAATTTCCCTCATAATGCAGATGAGATGATTCAAAGATTAGAACAAAACAAAGCTGTAGTATCATTAATACTACTAGTTTTTTAATTATCTTTTCAACAAAAATAGCTTTTTTTCTATTCCTAGTGGTTAGCGCGCTTAGCTACTGATCTAAGGGACCTGGGTTCGATCCCGGACAAGGCATAGACGTTTATGTTGTTTTTCTGCTGAGGTCCTGCCAACGGTATTTAACTCTTTACTTTCGCAGTTAGGGAGAAGAAAATGGCAACAATAAATTTGACAGCGCTTCTCGCTTCCCATAGGAATAGCATGGCAAATAAATTTGCTTCTAGCAAGCCCTCCATTTGGACTTTCAACCTGAAATTTGACACTGCAATCCGGACCACAGCCTGAAACATTCTCTGAAAATTTGAAGTTTTTAGGTTGATTTCCAGATGAATTATGGCTGCCACAGAGACACACACACACACACACGATCACACACACAGACATCTGCTTTTATTATATAGACTAGCTGAAAGTACCCGGAGCTGCCCTGATGTCACTTTTAACCTATATATTGTATATATTCTTATTTTCACTGCATTAAAAGTAAATTTTGTAAGACCCCCCCCCCCTCCCCCCCGACACTTTAGCACATATTTTCAACAGGAAGAAATTTGCACGGATCGTTGTTAACGTCAGCGAGTACTCCTCATAGCCCGTGGCTTAGTTTCTGCCTAAGCTAAAGAGATTTTATTTCCGTTACCACAGTTTTTGCTACACTCTATGGCTCCCGTGATATTCGTTCGCACGGTCCAAATTTCCTACACAGCGTCCCCCGTATTGCCCGGTGATTAGTTTAAAAATCAGGTTCTTTCTTGGTCCGTGACTTCGTTTCTACACAAATTGTGACAGTTCGTGTCTCACTTTTAATCTGCATTTGATGTTGTTTCCTGCACTAAAAGTTAACTTTGTGAGTATCTCCTCCCACCCCGACATTTTATCACAGTTTGAACACGAATAATTCTCCGGCCTTGCAAAGGTCATTGCTGACTCGACGCGCGCTCTCAGAGCCCGTGACAAACGATCGAGATATTTATTTCGTCAGATTTTGGCATTCTGTAATTCCTGACGTACTTCACCGAAACGTTTCAAATTTCGTAGGCGGGTTTCCCCTACCCGACCCCGTGTTTAGTTAGTAAATCAGGTCCCTAGCGGCAATGGGACACCTCAATAATGACTTTGGAAATGTGGGGAATCTGGCAACGGCATCAGATTCAAATGCTGTTTAACTCTTTACGTTCACAGTTAGCGAACAATAAATGGCAACAATAAATTTAACAGCAGTTCGCGTTTCACATAAGAATAACATGGTAAATATTTTTGCTTTTAGCAAGTCCCCCTTTTGGACTTCGTCCTGAAATTTTGCAATGCAATCCGGACCACAACCTGAAACATTCTCTTAAAATTTGGAGCGTGTACGTTGATTTCCCGATGAATTATGGCTGCCAAAGGCACACACACAGACATCTTTTATTATATAGATGTTTCCTTATTTTCTAAATAATACAGGAATTTTTTCCAAAGGTTTTCAAGAACGTTTGAGAATATTGAAGTAATTGAGATTGGATGATAATTTAAGAAGCAGTTTACATCTCCTGATATATAAATAGGTCTACAATCGAATTTCAATAGCATCCATAAAATGTCCTGCTTCAAAAGAAACTAATGATGTGAGTAATGAACTTCTTGTGGTACTTACTAAAAGTCTGCAATATTTGAGCAGTTATGATATCTTTACCTATATTAGAATCTTCATCAAATATTTGCATTTTAGATGAATTAGAACAATTAAAATAAAAATAAAAGGTTACCTAGATTAGTGTATAAATAAGATGGGATTATGCCATTTCCATGCCATATCATCGCAGCCCCAACATGTTTGTTACGTATGCTAATTGTTTCCCTCATGGCTATAGGCGTTGACTACACTGCTGTGATTAAAACAAGATGTCTCGGACTTCATTTTCGATGTAGGAAGAATTCCAGGAATCAGTTTCTTTCCTTTCATAGGGGGCAGTATATCATATTCTCATATCTGGGGCAGCTATGGGTTGGGGGTGGCTAAAAATATTTAATCAGGTCTCGAAACCCTTCTTTGCAAGGCCATTGCTGTGATGAATACAGACAGCGACTGAAAATGCACTTTAGTGAGATGAATAAACGATTTAATTCCGTAGATCCGATGACTTCCTAGTTCTTAGATTCCGATTATGGATGATATCAGATACTTTTATAGGGTGATTCCTTTAAATGTATCTGATACTATTGTGTTCAGGGTATCCCGTGTATCTTTTCACCATGTAAATAATTTGCTACAGGCATTGAAAATGTAATCAATTTTAACCGTTGTTTATTGTTTCATGTAAATTTATATGATATATACAGGTAATGGACATAGATCCGGCCCACAAACACTTTCACTTATTTTTACAATTAACATGACACTTACATTAAACAATCGATGGAATGGAGACAAACATTTGAGGACATTTCATCTGCGACAACTGTATTAGATTCTGTCGCTCACAATCATCTCTCGTGGTCTAAAACTTTCTCCCCTCTGACTTTCTCTGCTCGTAGACTAAGAATTTTCTGTCTTCTCTCTTTTATTTATCTGGGTTTTCTACTACTCTGGGTCTTCTTCTCTACTCGATCTGGGGTTTTCTCCTCACAAAAGGTGTCATCTGCCCCTTCCATTGGTTAGCAACCATCAATCAGAATGAGTAAATATTAGTGGGGCTTGAGAGTTCTTTGATGTTACACTCACCACCACGTGGATCGCTTCCTTTCCCAGGGACGCTCTGATGCTATGGTCCAGATTGTCTTCCTAGGGATGCATCATATGGTAGGAGTGCCTTGCACATGTCGAGGCACAGAGAAAGTTGCAATTTCTGGAGATGTCATCAGCGCTTGCATGAATACAGGACAGCAGACGCGAAGGTAAATTCTGGCGCCAAACAGTCAGAACCCACCAGAAATGGCTCGCAAGTCATTGTTCCCTGTGCCGACAATGCTTCACAAAGAACAACGGAGCACGTTTGATACCGTTGTACGTTGACAGCGTATATACAAAATTCTACGCAGAATACACCCGCTCAAATGAAAGTGTGCTCCGCCATTAATAAACCAGTTTACAATTACAGATGCGTATTTTCACATAGATTGAGAAATTTCATTGCAGAATTGCAGTCCCTATTCCGCATCCTACTCCTTGAATTGCTGCATAATCCGAATTTTATGCTGAAAAAGCAAGTCCTTTTTTAACACTCTGTGAACGAATTAACTGCTCACTCCAATTTCACTGAACTAACATCGAATGAATGCTTTGGAACTTCTTTGAATCGCAGCACTAATTGCTGTACCTGTCCTCGTCCTTCCTTTTTCGGAATTAGGGTTGTTTCTGCACGATATCTCTCAACAAAGCGGATGTTTGTGATATTCCGAAGAGCCTCCATTCGACGTATATTTCTCCTGAAGGCTCTCTCTGTTGGCCATATGGAGCCAATTCTAAAATAGAGCACTACAATTTTTGATCTGTGTTCTGAACTCCAAGGTTGCATCAGGACAAAATTCAAGATGTTCATGAATCTTTTGAAACTAAATTTGCATTTTTAGGGAACAAATTTCGCACGGTGCCAAGATACCTGGGATACCCTGTGTTCAAAGGCTTTTCGCGCATTTCCCTCGGAAATAAATTGAAGCTGATGAGCGAGATCTAGTGGTAAAATATGTGAAGTATAAAAAGCTCTCGAGTTAATTTAAATACTGAACGTCATTTGTTAACCTTTTTTGAAGTTTCTGTTGTTATGTTTACTAGAGATCAGGGAGTTCGGGCTCAACATTTCGAGCCAGATTTGGGGAAAAATTTCTCCGATGCATCATAAGACAGAAATGCATGTCACTAATCATTTATTTAATTCTTATATTATTAATTATAATCATTTTAGGACAAAATTAAAATGTGAATTCTATTTTGAACCCGAAAATATTAAAAATACCAGTAGAAACTGAAAGTTTGGGAATGACATCATTATTGACCCAAAGAGCCATTCATTTATCAAAGATAAGGAAAACTTAAAAGTAATCAAAAACCACATGATGCTTATTTTTAATTACTAAAAAAATTAAAAACATGAAATTTAAATTAAAAACGTTTTATATTTTTACTTATTTTTTTACAAGTACAACAAATATTTGAAATGTAAATTATTCTGAGGTCGAGCCCATATGTTCTCTGTGCAATTTTGAAACCGTCTCGGCCTGGGATGAGTCCGACCTCGTCTCTGATACAATGAAATACATGACCAAGTATTCAGCAGTGAGTAGAATGAGAATAATCTATATAATAAAATATGTCTGTGTGTCTGTCTGTCTCTCTGACTGGGACAGCAATAACTCATCGGGAAATCAACGTACAAGCTCCACATTTTCAGAGAATATTCTGGTTATGGTCCGCATTGCAGTGCCAAATTTCAAGTCGAAAGTCCAAAAGGGGGGCTTGCTAAAATCAAGCATATTTTACCATGCTATTCCTACGGGAAACGAGAATTGCTGTCAAATTTACTGTTGAGATTTATTGTTCCCTAACTGTGAAAGTAAAGAGTTAAAATAGCATTTAAATCTGCTGCCGTTGCCACCCCACATTTCCAAAGACATTATTGAAACGTTCCATTGCTGCTAGGGATCTGCTTTTCTAAACAACCATGGGGTCGGCAGACGAAACCCGCCTACATATTTGGGACCTTTCGGTGAAGTACAGTCGCTCAAAAAATATCCAAACACTATGGTTGATTGCAGAATTCAGAAAAAAATATTTGACAACGATTTTTTTTAGAAATTAGTGATCTGGCAACCTTCGTGTACTGTACGCGAAGGTAATCACCCATAGTGTTCGGATATATTTTTGAGCGATTGTATGTCGGGAATTACAGAATACCAAAATCTGACGAAATAAATATCTTGATCGTTTGCCAACGGCTCTGAGAGCGCGCGCCGAGTCAGCAATGACCTTTGCAACACCGGGAAATTCTTAGCGTTCAAACTGTGATAAAATGTCGGGGGGGGGGGATACTCACAAAAGTAACCATTAGTGCAGGAAACAACAAAATATGCAGTTTAAAAGTGATACACGAACTGTCACAATTTGTGTAGACACGAAGCCACGGGCCAAGTGGGAGTCAGATTTTTAAAACAATCACCGGGCGAACGAATATCACGGGAGCAATACATAGAGCGGCAAAATATGTGGAAACGGAAATAAAAATTTCGATAGCTTAAGCAGAAACTAAGCCACGGGCTATGAGAGCTCGCTGACGTCAACAACGATCCAAGCAAACACCGGCAAATTTCTTCCTGTTGAAAATCTGTGCTAAAATGTTGGGGGAGGGTACTTACAAAATTTATCTTTATTGCAGTGAAAATAAGAATGTACAGGTTTAAAAGTGACACCCGGACAGTGCCCGGTACGTTCAACTAGTAAGAGAATAAGGGAAATGTGAACCTCTCATTAATATTGTTGCGGATTACAAAAATGGATAGCCGCTGAGCGTGAGTATTAAAAGCTATATTTCAAAACCAAATTCAATACAAGGTAAATTGTTACAAAGGAAATATGGATGAAGTATCTTATTAACAAATCAACTATTAACATGCACAAGTCATCAATCTTCACGTAGAGCACACAACATCAGCTCTGTGTATTTTACTAAATACTACCTTTTACTTGATTTACCAGGTCACCCGAAGATCTTCACTCGTAAACCAATTCTCGTCCTGTGCTAATAACTTTTCACACACTAGCCGAACAAAAAGACAGTCCGTGTAGACATTCGAAGTTAGCCATAAAAGTTCCCACTTTTATACTTCCGCGTATACACAACACATCAAGTTACTTCTTGATACTTACGCGCCTGTCTCAGAACAGCTCACCGTCCATTTTCGAACTCTCCGACCGTTACAACACACAACGACCGTTCCAATACAAAACGACCGTTAACGCTCTACTCTTCTTCTCCAAATTCTCCCAACGTTCTTATTCGTTGGCTGAAACTTTTTGCTTTCGGTTGCCAGATTCCTTCTGTCGTAACACTGCCCCCTTCCTAGGTCTTGTTCGTCCCGAACAATTCTGGATTCCAAAGTTTCTTCAGTTCTTCGATGAAACGGAGCCAAACGATCCACGTGAACCACTTTGCACTTTGTAGCTGGACGTCGACGAATGCGATACACCACGTCATTAATCCTGTTAACTATTGTATATGGACCTTCCCAAGGTTTCTGAAGTTTTGGAGATAGTCCTTTCTTTCTATGTGGACTGTATAGCCAGACAAGATCTCCTTGATTGAAAATAGTTCCATTTATTTTACTGTCATATCTTGTTTTGGTTCTGTCACTTGTTATGTCGATGTTATGTCTAACAGAGTGATGGATTTCTTCTAGTCGTTGTTGCAATTCTTGTACGTATTGTGGAGTGGACACAGGCATTGCTTCGGGCCGACCATATAAAAGGTCACAGGGAAGACGTAACTCTCTTCCAAAAATCATCATGGAAGGTGTCTGTCCAGTTGTCTCATGCACTGCCGTTCTATATGCCAGCAAAAGGAGTGGTACATGGCGATCCCAGTCACGTTGGTGGTCGTTCACAAATAATGCTAAATGCTGAGCAATTGTTCTATTGAACCTTTCAACCATACCATCCGACTGAGGGTGTAAGGGAGTTGTTCTGGTTTTCTGAATACCTAATAGTTGACAGATGCCTTTAAACACATTGGATTCAAAATTCCGTCCTTGATCAGAGTGGAGTTGTAAAGGTACTCCATACCTACTAATGAAGTTATTAACTATCATCTCAGCCACTGTTGTTGCTTCCTGGTCTTGGATGGGATATACCTCAGGCCACTTTGTGAAATAATCCATTACCACTAATAAATATCGATTTCCATCATCAGTTCTAGGAAACGGACCCATTACATCAATGGCTATTCTTTCAAAAGGGGCACCAACGTTATACGTCTGCAGCTTACCCCGACTCCTAGTCTTAGGGCCTTTCTTTGCTGCACAGGCTTCACATTGCCTACACCATCTCTCAACGTCTGCCCTACTTTTTAACCAATGAAATCGTTCCCTGGCTTTGGCTAATGTCTTATTAACACCGAAGTGTCCTCCAGTGGCACTATCATGTACATCTTTCATCACAAGTTCCACTCGGGATCGAGGAAGGATTATCTGCCAACGGATCAGCCGTCCAGTGGGATTCTCCCATCTTCTGTATAATACTCCGTCTTCCATTTTTAAGGAGTCCCACTGTGCCCAGTAACTTTTAGTAGTTGGACTATACCTCGAGATTTGTTCCCAATTAGGTCTTGCATCAGATTTTTCAATCAATTCCATTATTGGTTTTATGTCTTCATCATCTAGTTGAGCCTTCCTGATTTCAATTGGATTCCAGATGTTAGGGGTGTCACTGTTTGTTTGTGTCGATACTATTTGTCTTATGGGCATTATCTCTTTAGTTCCAAATTTCAGTTCTGCATTATAGCAATGTTTACAGTTGTCAATACATGGGCGCCTGGAAAGAGCATCTGCATTCTTATGCATTTTACCACTTCGATGTTCGATGGAGAAATCGTATTCTTGTAACCGTTGTATCCACCTAGCGATTTGTCCTTCAGGGTTTTTGAAGTTTAATAACCATCTAAGTGCAGCATGATCAGTACGTATAAGGAATTTCTGGCCATAGAGATAGTGATGAAAATGTTCTATTGCTTTTACTATTGCTAACAGTTCTTTGCGTGTTACACAGTAATTCCGCTCTGGTTTGGATAAAGTTTTACTAAAGTATGCAATAACTCTCTCCTGTCCGTCTTGTTCTTGTGAAAGCACAGCACCAACTCCTGTGTTACTTGCGTCAGTATCTATTACGAATTGTTTTCCAGTTTGTGGGTACGCTAGCACTGGTGCTGTGGAAAGAGTTTTCTTCAGCTGTTGAAAGGCTATATCGCATTCGGTGGTCCACATAAACCGCTGGCCCTCTTCTGTCAGACGATGTAATGGCCTTGCGATGTTGGAGAAACCTTTGACAAATCTTCTATAGTAGGTGCAAAGTCCAATAAAACTACGAAGTTGATGAACATCTTGTGGTGGAGGCCAGTCTCTTACAGCTTCTATCTTACTAGGATCAGTCTTAATCCCTGCTGTAGTGATCACATGACCAAGGTAATGAACTTCTTGCTGGAACAGTTTACACTTTGTCGGTCCCAATTTTAACTTGGCTGCCTTAAGTTTTTCAAATACTTGACGAAGATTTCTCAAATGTTCTTCAAAAGTTCTTCCAAGAACTATGATGTCGTCCAAGTAAACCAGGCAGACCTCCAAAGACAAACCTTTGAGCACTGACTCCATTAGTCGCTCAAATGTGGCAGGTGCATTACAAAGTCCAAATGGCATCACCTTAAACTGCCAAAGTCCATTCCCTGTACTGAAAGCCGTTTTCTCACGGTCTTCAGGACGTATACCAACTTGCCAATAGCCGCTCTTTAAATCTAATGTTGAGAACCATTCTGACCCAGATAAAGTGTCTAGTGTATCGTCAATCCTGGGTAAAGGAAAGGAATCTTTCTTTGTTACGTCATTTAATCTGCGATAATCTACACAAAATCGTGTAGATCCATCTTTTTTCTTGACAAGAACTACTGGTGATGTCCAGGGACTCTGTGATGGTTCTATAATGCTCTGAGCTTCCATGTCCTTTATGAGTTGTTCCGTCTCCTCTCTTTTTGCCAATGGAAGCCTTCTTGCCGGCAGATGGACTGGAGGAGAATCACCAGTGTTGATTTTATGTTCTGTCAGGTTAGTACGGCCATAATCATTTGATGTGGCAGAAAAAATGTCAGAAAATTCTTTTAATAGGTTCTCGGCCTTAACAGCTTGGTTTTCAGTTAATATTTGTCTTGTTTCTCTCCATAATTCAGTAAGATGAGACGGGATGTCTGTATGATTTTGATATGAATCGGTAACTTCTATTTTATTTATACTTGTTACACAGGTAACAGCTTCACATATTGCTAATTCCTCACCTTTTTTTAACATTCTACTGGATTTGTTACAGTTCATCACTCTGATAGGGATCTGTTCTTTATCTATTCTGACTAAAGTCCTTGCAACCAGGATATTATGAGCCAAAGCTCCTTTACCAGAGGCATCAGTAACTGCCAATCGGAAGGCCCCAGAAGTCTCCGCCCGATGTCCACGGACTATAACTTCACTTTGTGCTGGGATCTCTGTGTCTTCCGTCACTAATATTGGAGTTACGCTTGATAAAGAATCAGTCGTCCGGCTAAGCAGAGGAATCTCTTCTGTCTCATAGATGAGTAGGTTATCACTGGGTCTAATGTTGAATCCATGTTTCTTAAGAAAATCAAGGCCTAATATGCATTCGTCGTAGATGTCAGCGATGTAAACAGGATGGCGAACCAGACAGCTACCAACTCGAATATTAAGTTCTATTTTTCCATGAACCTTTGCACGATCTCCAGTGGCCGTTTGTAGGCTTATTCTAGACTGTGTAGTATTCAAGTTTGGGTGAGGTATTATTTTCTTTATTATATCCGTTCTGAGTAAAGTTACATTTGCACCAGTGTCGACTATCATACGGCAAGGTATTCCATTTATGGCTCCATCAGCTACTAATCCATTATTATCACCATGCAATGTTGAAACGTGGGCGACTTCCCCTGGGGCCAACCAATCAACAACCAGCCTTTGCCTCGCAAGATTGATAAATTTTCTGTTTCTCTGATCCTGTTGTCTAGTTGATGTACTTGGACTCCTCATTCGTTTCCTAGTGCAGTTGGTACGAATGTGTCCGGTCTTGCCACAATTCCAACACTGGAGGTCTGTTGTAGGTTTTGAAGAACCTTTTATATCTTTCAAAACGGATAGTATGGCTTTGGTTAGTTCTTTCATTTCATTATCCTTTTCTACAGTTTCTTCTGCACTCACAAATCTCACTGCACGTTTGTTCGCTCGGGAGGAAAGCCTGGAGCACTCGTATTTCATAGCATGTACCACAGCTGACTTTAAGGATTCACCTTCCAACATCCTCAGAGATTGCTGAGTGTCAGGGTCAGCAATAGCATCAATAAATTGTAATTGAGCTAAATTATCTTGAATTTCTGGTGGACAGTTACTATAAGCCAATCTAGCTAGACGCTCAATATCACTAGCAAGCTCTTGCAAAGTTTCACCATTTTTCTGCATGCGATGTTTAAATTGAGTCACGTAATATTGTTTTAAATAACTATCACCAAACCTTAGTTCTAATGCAGAAACTAGACTTTGATAATCAAGTCGTTTTTCTTCTGGAACAGACTGCAAAACTTCCGCAGCAGAATTTCTTAAGGAAGCTGCAAGAAAACTGGCCTTTTGGAATTCATTCCACTCATTGGCTGTAGCGATAACTTCGAATTGTGTTTTAAATACTGTCCAAGATGATTGACCATCATATGTAGAAGGTTTAGTTGTATTTTTAGCGATATGTGTAATAACATTATTTCCACTAGAATTATTATTATCACAGGCAGAAGGTAACATTTCATTTCTCAAAATCTGAAACTGGCGTTCACAATCAGTTTTTACAATTTCAATTTCGTGTTTATAATCTAACTTAACACTATCAAGATCATCTTTTACACTATTTAGTTCGGTCATAATGTCCTTACACTTATCAGAAATCTTATCAATTTGAGAAGCCACTTCAGCTCTCATCTCAGTATTTTGTGCGGCCAGGTCACCTATTTTATTTCTCAACTCATTATTTTGTGCGGCCATTTCGGCTTTCAAATCATCTTTTTGAGAAACTATCTCAGTTCTTAACTCATTATTTTGTGCGGCCATTTCGGCTTTCAAATCATCTTTTTGAGAAACTATCTCAGTTCTCAACTCATTATTTTGTGCGGCCATTTCGCTATTTTGACTTTTAATGTCATTCATCTGTGTAGCCATATCAGTCATCTGCGTAGCCATATCGGCTTTCAAGTCACCTATTTTATCGCTTTGGGCAGCTATATCGGCTTTCATATCGGCTTTCAAGTCATTTAACAACTTTACTAATTCATCCATACTTCTAGTTAACGGCATTCAATAAATTAATCCCACTTCTGACACCAAATGTTGCGGATTACAAAAATGGATAGCCGCTGAGCGTGAGTATTAAAAGCTATATTTCAAAACCAAATTCAATACAAGGTAAATTGTTACAAAGGAAATATGGATGAAGTATCTTATTAACAAATCAACTATTAACATGCACAAGTCATCAATCTTCACGTAGAGCACACAACATCAGCTCTGTGTATTTTACTAAATACTACCTTTTACTTGATTTACCAGGTCACCCGAAGATCTTCACTCGTAAACCAATTCTCGTCCTGTGCTAATAACTTTTCACACACTAGCCGAACAAAAAGACAGTCCGTGTAGACATTCGAAGTTAGCCATAAAAGTTCCCACTTTTATACTTCCGCGTATACACAACACATCAAGTTACTTCTTGATACTTACGCGCCTGTCTCAGAACAGCTCACCGTCCATTTTCGAACTCTCCGACCGTTACAACACACAACGACCGTTCCAATACAAAACGACCGTTAACGCTCTACTCTTCTTCTCCAAATTCTCCCAACGTTCTTATTCGTTGGCTGAAACTTTTTGCTTTCGGTTGCCAGATTCCTTCTGTCGTAACAATATCATACACATCCGTAAATACATCTATCCCTCAATTTACACCATACTCCGTTCACAAGGTTTTGGTTTTACAAGCTCAAAAGAAAAAAAAAACAGTTGCGATTTAGACAGTGATAGATTCTGTTTTACACGATCAAGAAAATACAACCAGTTTCGCTTTACACGATAAAGAAAATGCAACCAGTTTCATTTTACGCGATTATAGACGCTGTTTTACAAGATACCAACTGAGAGTTTTTATTTATGTATAATAGATATAATACACAAAGTAACAGTGGTATAGCGTCAAGGGAAATTTTTAGACTATCATTCCAAAGTTAAAATCTGCTAAATGGTTTTAATTGTTACCGTTTATTTTTAAGAATAAATAATAGTAAATTCCATATTAATATAATCGTAATATGCAAAAAGCCACATTTATGTTCTTTCGCTAAAATTATATTCTTGCTATTGTAATGCAGTCTATCGCGCGACATAATGAAAAAAGCCTGTTTTGAATCAGTAACGAGATCTGAATTTTCTAGACTGAATTTTTCAGACTAGTAAAAATGGTCTTTTTTCTCATTTTTAACATCTTTGCAGATTATTTTATAGTCTAAATATAGCTGCTTTTTAAGTACAATGTTCCATAAAATATAATGTAAATACTAATTTTAGAGAATAAATTACTAAGTGTCGGTGCAAATGCTTAATTTCTAATTTATATTCAGTTCATAAATATTCTTCTTTCAGATTTCGTCTTCAAATTCGACAGTGTGTGTCTACACTAACGATGAGTATTTTTCGTAAGCAAAAACACAAGTATGAGAAATAAATCTAAATTTATTTCAATTACTGCAAATAAAGTAAAAAATAACGTTACACTAATGCCTATTATTTTTGCTGAACTGAAATTTAGGGATAGAATGTATAGTATATATGTATATATAAAATTTCGGTGTACGTTTTGTTCATAACGATGTTTTCGAAAACTATCCCACTTTTTCCATAAATTGCTGGTTTCTATTTGCACTGCTTCGTTTTACACGGTGATTTCCCGGAACCTATCACCAGTTAAATCGAGAGATGGATGTAGTCAGTAATTCACTGAAACTCGACTCTAAAACTTTCTAATCAATAACAGAAGTTTCTGAAAAGTCGCCAAGTGGATTATGAAAAATTTTCAAACACATCAGATATATAATTTAAATTGAGAAAGTATGTGACTTCATACAGCGCTTTTATATCGATATAATTGATTATATTTTGGAAATAATTTAACAAGGACTACAACATTCTTCTTTCTTTTTGGTTTCAGATTATTGATGCAGAACCGTATCACTACTCAAAATAAAATTTAAAATAAAATAATTTAAAGACGAAACAGATTTTCAAAAGTTGAAATACAAATATTGTGATGTTTTCCTGTGGGTGGTATATGGAATAACCATTCATTAAAGAGCTGCGTAAATAGCAAACATGTACGAGTATATATCGTACCACAATACAACTAAAGATGCCGAAAACAAAACGAAATTATTATTGGAATAACACATTTTTTTTCCATTTTAATAAATATAAATGACATGCTTTAAAACAACAAAGGACGCGTAAAAAATTACATTTCTTTAAGGAAAAACGGCATTTATATTTAGTATACATATATTGTTCATCATAAATTCATTTTCAATCAATTTCCAGGGTGGGCGTTCGCCTCTCTTCCAATCCACCTTGTCGACGCGCATGAAAGAAGCATAATCAAGTATTTATGGCTCGTTGGAAAGGTCAAGTTAAAATAGTTATTAACGATAAAGTTAAAAGGAATGAATTGGATTCGAATCAATATTGTTAGGAAGCTTGTGAAAACTACATTACTGGAACATCTGTTCCTAATAACCTGAAAATTTTGTGTGAATTTTGGGTTGTTTTACCTGAGTGACATTTTTTGCACACAATGGGCTAAATGGGCAGATCTCAGAACCCCGAAGGCTCAAAGAGAGTTGGAGGCAGGGGACCCACTGGTCAGCTGTCAGCATGCCGTAGAAGATACTGATGTATTTTAAATTAACGTGCAAAGTGGTTAGCGCGCTTGGGCACTGATCTAAGGGACCTGGGTTCGAGCCCCGGGTAAGGCACGGATGTATGTGTAGTTTTTCTGCTGAGATCCTGCCATCCTCTCAGACTTTCTACTATGATATATATACTGTTATCAGACTTCTGTGGCAAGCAGCTGCTTGAGAGGGTATTTTTTTTTTTCGCGTGCCCACCCGCCAGACCGTTCGGATATGCCTTTATTTTTTATGGTGATACATAATAATTATTTTGACTCGAATGAAGAACGAATGCAGAATTTATAGTCAGGATTCAAAACCGCATGATGGGAAGTTAAATTAGAAAATGAAAATCTAGTTCATAAGTCGAATTAGAAATTCCAATGTCGGAAGTCTCAAGTTTGAATATAAGTCGTGAAGTTACCTGTCAACTGCAGATTCTTGGTTGAGGTTGCAGAGTAAAACGTTTAGAAATGAAATTTTTCCTTCTCTTTGTGCATTTATAGTTAAAAATATTTCAAGAAAGGGTCATATCTGTTTAAATTACGACTTTTCGAAATGGCGCATTACGTACTCTCGAATAAAAACCGCTGTTTTCGCAATGATGTTTTGAAAGTTCTGTTTGAAATGTCTGATTGCACTTTGCTTTATTAATGCTTTCAGTGGATTGAAATCACCACGTAACTCTGAAATGCTTCCCTAACAGAGTGAGTAAAAATAACGTATTTATATGGCAACACCATACATCATCTAAAAAAATAAAAGGAGCTATCTGTCTGTCTATCTGTTTGTCCATAAAAACTATAACTCATCAGGAAATCGTGGTAGACCCTTCACACTTTCACAGAATGTTTCTAGTTGTGGTCGGGGCTGCAGTGCCGAATATCAAGTCAAATTCTGAAATGGGGACTTATTACAAGCAAACGAATTTACCATACTACAAACGAATTTACCATACTATTCCTACGGGAAACGGAAGTAGTTGCCAAATCCATTGTTGTCATTTACTGCTCCCTAACCATTAACGTAAAAGAGTCTTAACATTTGAATCTGCTGCTGTCTCAAGATTCCCCAATTCCCAGAGGCATTATTATTTTACGGTGTCTCGTTATACTTAGGGACCTCGGTGAGCTTTTTTAACCCAACACGGGAGAACTGCGTACGAAATTTGGGACCGTTTGGTCAAGTACATCGGGAACCACAGGGTACCCAAAATCTGTCGAAGTAAAAATTTCAATATTTTGCGACGAAGCTGCGGGTTATGAAAGCACACGCTGACGATACCAACGCCGGGCATTTTTTCCTGTTGAACCTGTGCTAAAGTGTCGGGGAAAAGGTGGAACTCACGAAATTGATCTTTAGTGCAATAAAAAGAGAATACACAGATTGAAAGTAAGACTCCCAAAATAAAGATAAAATAATGCAAAATAAAGGTACCGCAAACCATCGAGTAAAAATTATATTATGCAGTAATTATCAACAGGTTATGCCTTGGTCATTTTAACATATTTCGCATCTTAGAGATGATGGATTTTTCCCTTTCGATTAGAACTGGTTAGTTCTAGTTATTGACATAAGAAGCGAAGTTATGCCATGATAAGTTGACTACTTCGCAATGTAGGTGATTTAGTTACGTGAATTATTGTCGTGCGATTTTGTTTATCGCCCAGACTCGCGGAGACGATGTCCAACTAAATTGGTATTTTACTCTTGCTGTTATCTCCCTATTTAGGAGTAACGAAATTTTATTTGCCAATCTCCTCTCGTTATCCCTAATGCAAAGCAACCGATTCCTTTAAAAGCAAACCGTAGCCAAAGTATAGACTGCTTCAAGATCGATGTTTGTTTTTCTTCTACTGCATACATACATCAAGTTTTTCCCACTTCTTTAGGAGCAGAGCCTGATGTTCCCGGGAATGGCAGCAACTCTTTCAGTTCCAACGCACACAATAACCTCCATAGAAGTGCGGTGAAGCGTCGGCGAAACTTGTTTAATTTAGTCGATTTCAGGCTATCAACGACGGCCGCACCCGGCCTCTTTTTGCGCCATTCTGCTGTATGACGCAACAAGTGCAGCGAGGCTGGCCGACTGCAGTCTCGGCGGAATGGCCCAAATGCGCTTCAAGTGCTCAATCAAGTCGTCACGGGAACTCCCTATAGGGAATAGCTTTCTATTGGCTTGAATAAATCATGGAGCAGCTCAGCCCAGCTGTTTGCTCCTCGTCTTCCATTCTGCTGCTCCAATTCATCATTCGTATCCGGAGAAGAAATACACCAGCGCTCAGCCTTTTGCTATAAGCAGCGAAGGAAATGCATCAAAATTTGACGCCCGTTGAGAAAGTAACCGTGCCATTTACTGAGCACTTGAAGAAAAAAAACATCTCCTTACATAAAACGAATGATTTCTGAGGCATTTGGCTCTTCCAAAAACATAGAAAGTTGCAGAGTTTTAACAAGCCCGAGGCAATGTACGTAAAAAAAGAATCTAATGCTTTACGAATAGCATCTAAAGAAAATGTTGTTGCTTCTTCTTTCGAGACTATCTACTGATTGGTTTTTTTTATCTTCATGCGCGGTACTGTATTAAAAATACAGTTCAGCAATTTAAAGTAGTTTCTGTGCTATTTATTTTAAAGCGGAAAATACGGCTTATTTTCATATATATATATATAACACACTGATTGATATTTTTCGGTATAAATATGTGGTGCTATAGGAAACAGTAGGGTTCAGTTGTTGAAAGATTTTATGCTAAAGGGGAATTTGCGGCTGAGTTTCAATTGAATATGAGCTTACTAATCGATGTTGCTGTCACTACAGGGTCTTCTAAGAAAAGATATAGCTCAGATTTTTTAAAGCAAATATTTATAATTAATTGTGAAATGAAACCCAATAAAACGATTTGGTTAAAGCAGTTAATTGAAAAAAATTTGTCAAAATGTAAAAATGCGTTAAAAAGAGGATTAAAATCGCAAAAAGGTTTATAAAATTATTGTTTATTAACTCTGCATAGAATTAATTACTTTATTCAAGTCAAAGTCAAGTGTCTCGTTATAATCTGCCAAAGACTTGGTATCATCATCCATCAGTAAATAATTTAATCACTTATGAAACGTGCTTCACCGATTTTCAGTAACTAATAGTCCTTATTTCATCTATTACTTGTTAGCTCCTAAATCACGTTTTAGTCATTTATAAACTGTTTTACAACAAATTCTATTTCACAGTTTCTTAAAATGACCTGGTGATAACAAGGTTAAAAAGAAATCATTTTTCTGCTTTTCTTCAGGATAAGAGAGGATTAAATAAAGAAACTCATACTCTACTTGAAATTAGAAAATTTATGCTGAGAAATATAGATTCGAAGTATACACTTGTCATATACAATTACAGATTTTTTGAAACGATGAATATTGTTTCTCATATTTCTTAAATAATCTAAGGTTATTCAGCAAAAAAATTGGATATTTTGTTATTTAACGTATACTGATTTAAGGCATACAACAATGCTAGAAATTACGATAATAAATAAGAAAACAGCTCAGAAATTAATTTAGAAATCTGCTTTGTAATAAAATTTAGGATGAAATAACATAAAGCAATTTCGAAAATGGTTCTGTCATTCAGCTTCTTTGATAAATTGTTTATTAGATACCAATAAAATTTATGCAGTTATATTAGATTTCCGTAAATTTTGGCGCTATGCTCTTCTGTTATTAATTATTTTATTAAAATTTTAAACCTATTTTAAGCCTGAATGATTTTGTTAAATGACTGGGAAAAATCATATGGAGAAACAAATTATTATTCTAGATAATTTAAATTTTCCTTTCTTCTAATAAATACTGATTTATTTGGCACGAATAATCAGTATCTCTTATATATAATAAATTGTTTAATAGGTTAAATGAATGGAAAAATATGTTCTTCACGATACTGAAAATGTTTTGCTGCTACTTCAAAGGTAGAAAAAATAATCCAGACTTTTTTTCCTATTACATACCTCTAAATGATAAACCCACAGTTACGGACACAAGACCCAATTAAGGTTTCCTGGCCAAAAATGTTTGGAGATGGTCATAAGATCCGTTGATCTGAAGGGATACCAGTTTTCCTAGTAATCTAATGGCTTTTCTAAGCTCTTTCCTAACTCGCTACTTTTCCGTGAAGAAAAGCATCGGGTATATCAGAGCATTACTAACTGCGCAAAGACTGCATGAAGACAATCCCATTCCCTGCTGAGATTACTGGCTAACACTCTTGGCAGAAGCTCCAGATATTAAGAGAGAGTATGGTACGAGATGACAGAGCAGGAAAAGCGGTAAAAATGAAAGGAAAAGTACTTAGTTCTTTTACTAAAGGTAGCAGAAGTTTTGCAAATGGAAGGTGTGTGACAAAAAGTTTAACAGGAAACATTAAACATTCTCTCAGTCAAAATACAAGGAAACAGCAATAATAGAAAAAGAAATGAAGTAAAACTAGGAAGCAAATTAGATACTTCGGAAGAAAGGGGTGCATAAAATGACTCATATAAAATATTTACAAAAAAATATTTGGAGCAAATAGTCAGCTAAAATTCAAATTATAAAGGTTCTTATGCCATTAATATTTCCATTTCGAATTTAGAGTTCATGTTTATCTCCGAATTTATTACATCGACTTCCTTCATTATCATTATTTTTATAATGATATAAAACAGATAACTGAACCATTTTTCACTAGGCGGCCATTTTCGATAATTGAATCACCATGAGTGTGGCAGAACATTTATGCATACTTCATTTTTAGATGAAATTATCATGAAGTAAGAATAAAGCAATTTGCATTCTCAATGTGCTGATTGGGTTCGGAAGAATTCCTATAATTTTCCTGTAAGAATAAACAAAAACTGCTTTAAATTAAGTGTCAGTTGTTTACCGATCGAAAATATAAATACCCATCTGTATTCACTAGGTGCAGATTGCACGCCTATCATAAATATTGAATGAAATCATTGTAATCAAACATTCTGAAGCATTGAATAAAGGGAATTTTCTACTTATTTAAAAAATTACTATTTTTTCAAAAGGTAAGTGACATCTTTTTACTAAACATATTTGCTCTCCATTTTATTTTACACAGGAATGTCCAACTTGAATCCGTTGGTTGTTATGTTCCTTCTCTGAAGACACGTTTCAGATCTCAGGATATATTTTTTTTTATTGTTTCTTACAATAAAAATTTAGATTACTTCATTTTAATGCGAATTTTAAGCTTTGTAGAAGCACTATGAGAAAGGCGAATTCTACCATATTTACTATAATTTAAAAATATTTGTGAATTGTAAATTTCGTAACTAAGTGAGAAAAAACGGAAGTAAAACATTCTGACCCTAAATTGTCGTGTTGTATGATTTATTTTTTCATGATGTTAAATCGAGTATAACTAGTGTACTAAGAGATATTCCTAAGAATGTACTTGAAAATATAACGTTGATTCAATGAAATTCATTGCAATTCATTTAAAATTTACCTTCTTGTTCTAAAAACGTATGAAGCAATCTTAGAAATGTTCAGAATCTATTTAAGAACTTTTGCTGCTCTATACAATCAGATATTCAATTCTTCTCAGTATTCAGTGGATCATTGGATACATATCACCCATGAATACAATTGTTAACTTACTACATAAACTTCAAGGTCAATGAACACATATTAAGATTTTTTTGCTTGCTTTCGCTATAATGAAATTAATGGTTACAATAATTATTGGATTAAACATAAGAACTAGAATTTTGTCCCAGTCTGGCTCAGTTATGAAACAGCACAAATTCTTGCTAATTAATAGTTTAACCTTTCAATTTTGTTTAAAATTGTGAATTTGGCACATAAATCATTAATGAAATATTAATTCAAGTGGGTCTGGTTAATACGGAATGCCTATTTTCAAAAAAAAAAATATTACCCCTATCATGGGTTCCAAATAATATTATAATAATATTATTGTAATAATAATTTAAATTCTCTAAAAACAATGATATAAATAAACAATATACAGACTGCTGTCAAAACATTTCTTGACACGTGTCTGTAGATTTATACTCGTTCCTCCGAAGTTAATGAGCTACGACTTGTTTGAAAGCTTGTCTAAACTTGTCGTTACATGTTAAAAACAAAACCCATATCATCATTTCTCTCTTCGCTGACGGAGCGTTAAGTTTTGTGCGTTGTTACTTTGGAGCCTACTAAATACAGGGAAATATTTTACATTTTCACAAGAATGCAACTTGGGGACGACGCGGAAAAAATCATGGCCATTTATCTACAAGTGCGTAAATTCATAGACGGACGGCCGAGCTTCGAAAACCGCCCTCGTATAGGAAGTCGTGAACGATAGAACCGTTGCTGCTGTTCGTGAACTCATTAAAGAAAACCCACACATCACCGTTCAGTTAATACGGTTAGATGTCAGTGTATTGATTGGCAGTGTGAAAACAATTATTCGTCAACATTTAAAGATGCATATGATCAGTGCCAAATGGGTTCCCCATGAACAAACAGGTAAATGCAATGGGTTCTGCTCTGCATATGCATGTCAAGAACTTTTTGAAGATCCCTCGTAAAACTCACAAAAGTTAAATCTCACATTAGTTGTTAAATTTAAAAATATTGGAAATGTATTTAAAACTAAATTCGTAAAAATACAAGTAATGTTCCGAATGTTAAGAAAAATAATTTCGGAAAACTTTATACCGTGAAAAGAATTTAGATTTATTGAAATACAACAGGCAATTTACAAATACAAAACATTTTCTATTTCATCAAAGTTTAAAATAAAAATTTTTAATGTTTATTACAGAATAAATGCTACTACCTTATTTTATGTTATTATAAAAGGAGACACGGGGTAAATATTGGAGCTGAAAATAAGTAATAATGTCTCAATATTTCTTTAAGAAAAAATGAGGTATCCTATAATTAATATCGTTACAGATTTTTAGCTATATTTGTTTGATAACACCGTGCGTGAGTTCGAAATAACCAAACAGTTAAAAAATGAACTTATTTAATGAATAAAGCAATTGATTTACAAGAAATAAGTGAAACCTTAAATTTTTCCTAATTTTATATGCAAAGGGACTAACTAAACTAATCGCTAATTATTATTACCCTGTTAAAGTCAAAGACTAAAAGAATATAGCATTGGAAAGTCCAATTACATCATTTTCTACATAACAAATTAAATTATCGACTTTTACCAAAAATGTTTCTTTTTTATTGCACAATTTTAATAAGGACAACATTTCTTTAAACAACAGAAGTCACTCCGATTATTTACACAAAGAAATTAAAAACAATAAATCAAAAATTTTTAAAAAGTTTATTTCTATAGGGGCCTAAAATTAGAAAATAAACCTAAATCATGTCGATTGTGCAATCAGTCGTTGAGTTGGTATTCCCTTCGTAGGAAGTTAGGGCTCCGATTTACCTACTCAACAAGATTGCCGGCACCCTATCTTCCTTCAAAGTGACTACGAACTTAATGACTGATTGCATCATCGACATGCTTTAAGTTTATACCAATGGGAAAATACGCATTTTTTAAATTTTTTATTTATATATATATTTTTATTTGTTGTCATAAAAACACCTACTTTCAAAAACTTTGATATACGACTAATAAACATCGAGCACATTTACTACCATTTTGGAATTGCGTTTGTGGTAAATCACAATATTGGAGACATCACAAGCACTGCGAAAATCTTCCTTCCCCCCTCATTTTATCAGGGTGAAATAGTGGGGGCGAAATTCGAAATGGTTTACGACCGTCATTAGAGGAGCTTTCATTTGACACCTAACTCGTAACTGTACACCCTCGCGTTCCGATGATATAGTAGAACGACTTTCAAATTTCTTATTTTTAGGGGGGGGGGGGAAGAAAGCATGTAGGATCAGTCTTTTATAGCCTATGACACTCCCGGCGTCACAAACATTCATTCGACACAGGTCATTATTTTCCGCACTCTCGTTCAGGATCCTTTTGACCTGCCCATTTAGATATTATGTGCAAAAAGTGCCGCTCAAAGGTATAACAACATAACACTGCGCTGTTTGAACATCAAGAGAATAATCTCTGTTTAGGGTCCTCACCATTCATATAGTTGCGAAAGAAAATGGTTAGTACACTGCAAAAAATTGGTGTAAGGTTACACCAGTTTATGGTAGTAGCTAGGTTACCACCATTTTATGCTATTAATACAAATTAAAATATTATTATTTTATTGATATCTTTAAAATATTACATATAGAATATATTTATATAGAATAGGGAAATATTATATACAGGTATAATATTATCCGAATCATTTCATTACTTCTAATTTGACTCATGAAATGTTACTGTTGAGACTTGATTATATTTTTACCAATCTTCCTGTTGCTTTTGGCTTTGACATTTGTCTTTTTTTTTTGACCATGTAACATAACACCTTATTCTAGCGTAAGGTGACACCAGAAAAAGTGTAACGTTACATCTGAAACGGGTGTAAGTTACACCATAAACAGCCACCCTAAATAGCTATTTGCTGCAATCTAACGACAAGGAAGGACACTAAATTTAAAAAAAAACATTTTTCCCCATGAGATAGTAATAATTATGCTTTTACGCAATGAATTTATATGAAAAAAAATGCATACACTGAACACCTACAATGAAGGACGTAACACCAAAAGTAAATTTGCACTTAATGAAATATACAAACTATTGCAAAGAAACCTACAGGTAGGTATTACTTAAACCACAATATCTATTGAACTTACTAATTCAGTTCCTTTAGAAAACAATATTACTTTTCACAATTTTCGCAGCCGGATCTATCTGTGTGATCATACTCTATGATTTCAAATGGAATATTCTTTCAAATTATATACTACGAGACAGTTTTGGATTTCGTGAAACAATTAATGATATTCTAAAACGTTCTTTTAAAAAACCAATTGATGTTTGTTATTTAATAAAGCTATAGTTTTCATTCATATACAAAACATATTTTTTTACATATTCACGTAATCTGTGCTACAGTCATTAAAACCATAAACTTCTAATGTTTTTGTTGTTGTTGTTTTTGTTATAAAATAAAAAAAAAACTTTTTTTTTTCGATACCATAGACATTTTTTCTTCAAAATTGAAATTTTGTGTTCCAGCTATCATCATCATCATCATCATCATCCTCAAGCAGCCATGGGCTACGGAGGTCCAACCAGACCGTGCAATTTAGTTCTCCAAACAAGTCTATCCTGAGCTACATCTACTGCATCTGGCCACTGCAAACCAATTCTAACAAGGTCCTGTTTGTACATTGTCTGCCCACCGCATCTTGGGTCTGCCCTTCTTTCTGAGGCCTTTAAGCACACTGTTCATAACCCTATTCGCCAATCTATAATTATTCATACGGGCAACATGGCCAAACCAACGGAGTCTCTCTCTCTGCACAATATGCTGCTTAAAGGAGGTTGCAAACTCCTTTGCCTAACCTCATCATTAGTTACAAAGTTGAACCACTTAATGCCCAAGATACTGCGTAAACATTTGGAATCAAAAGCATCTAGTTTCCTGTTATCTTGTTTACAAAGTGTTCACGTTTCACTACCATAACTAACTCTAGAAAGAACCAAACTATTATACAGCCTAATTTTAGTCTTTAGGTGTATACGCCTATTTCTCCACACTCTCCATAGATTCTTAAAAGTCCCGGCAGCAATCTCTCCCTATTCGTCTGTTAATCTCATGCCGCACATCACCAGTATCTGTTACATAGCTCCCAAGGTAATTAAACTGTGACACCTGCTCAAGACTGCAACCATTCAGATGAACTGAATCACAACCTGCCTGACAAATTTTCATCACTTTAGTTTTCTCTCTGTTTATAACCAAACCTACTCTACTACCAGTCTCATCAACAGCTCGAATGAAAGAGTTCATCTCATCAACATCATTTGCCAAAAGGGCTAAATCATCAGCATAATCTAAATCAGAAATGTTCGTATCTCCAGCCCATTTAAGACCAAAATCTTTCCATTGAAGTGAATTTCGCATAACATAATCAATAATCAAACTAAAGAGAAAAGGAGACAAAATGCACCCTTGTCGAACACCAGAAGTAATGCTAAACCAATTGCTACAAGCCTTACCAACTCTCACACACGATTCAGTGTTATTATAGAGAGCTTTCATTATGTTAACTAACTTGTCTGGTATACCATACGATTTCACAATCAACCACAAATTATGACGATGAACAGAGTCGAAAGCCTTTTTGAAATCAACAAAGCTAGCAACCAAAGGTTTCTGAAACTCTAAACATTTCTCAAGAATCTGCCTAAGTGAAAATATCTGATCCACACATCCCCTACCAGTTCTGAATCCACATTGCTCATCACGCAATTGACTGTCAACCAGATTCTTAATTCTATTAAGCCCAATCATGGAAAGAACCTTACCTGGAACAGAGAGTAGGCTGATACCCCTATAGTTATCACAAGAACTGCGATCACCTTTTTTGAAAATAGGGATAACAATAGCTTGGTAAAATCCTTAAGAACCATGCCTTTATCATAAAAGATATTCAGAATTTCAGTCATCCAAGTGATAACCGAAACACTTCCAGCTCTAAGCATTTCGGTAGTAATTTCATCTACCCCTGAGGATATATGAAGTTTAAGTTTAAAAAAAGCCAAAATAACTTCAGATTGTGTTATAGGGCCAACATTAAAGCCACCAATGCATCTATCAGCATTGCAAACAATGGGAAAAGAACTAACCGCATTGTTTAGAACATCACTGAAATGCTCAGCCCACCTAGCCATGAGAGAATCCTCACCTTCTATAACCTTACCTTGTTTATCCTTCAATCCCTGTATACCTGTCCGTTTTCTACCACACAAAACATTAACTATCTGGTACAGCTCTCTGCTGTTGTGCTGTCTAACTGCTTCCTCGGCTTTGTCAGCCAAACCATCAAGCCAAAGATTCTTATCAGCAGCTAACTGATCTTTTACACGTTTATTAAGTTCTCTGTAATGCTTTCTATTAGTACTAGTAGGGTATTGATTAAGGACATTCCTGCAGTTCGTTCTTTCGGAAATAAGATCAAGTGCCTTATCACTCAGATAATTCTGTCTCTTCTGCTCCTTTTTTCAAAAGAGTACTGTTAGTTTCCAAAAAAAGCCTGTTTAAAATGATCCCATTCTTCCTCAACTTCAGTAGTAAGCATACCATGACTGTCATAATGACTAAGTAACCTATCATGGTAAGCTTTGGCTATAACTGGGTCTTTCAGAGCTTCAGTATTAAAAGCAAATTTTTTAACCCTAGCACAACACTTTTTAAGTTTAAGTTGCAAGACACTTTTAACAAGATAATGGTCAGATCCAATTTCAGCTCCCCTACATGACCTGGTATTTCTAACAGAACTAGCCCATTTGCTGTTAATTAATATATAATCAATCATATTCCTATGCAGCCCATCAGGTGAAACTCATGTGTACTTATGTATGTCGCGGTGTTTGTAATATGTGTTAGTTATTCTGAAACATTGAGTTTACTTACCTGTAGGAGACGTTGCCCATTGCCATTGCAACTACCAATACCAAAAGGGCCAATCACCCCTCCCAAAAGGTCAGAGTCAGTACCAACTTTGGCATTGAAGTCACCAAGAACAAGGGTAATATCTCCTTTCTTGACAGAATTCAAAATATCCTGAAGTTGTTCATTAAACCTATCCTTCTCATCCTCATCGGCATCCTCAGTGGGGGCATAACAGCAGATAACATTCAGGTCTTTAACGCTTGTCTGAAATTTTGCTGTAAGAAACCTTTCATTAATGCACTCATATCCTAGAAGAGCATCACTAGCGTGTCTGCTGAGAAGCAGACCCACGCCTTGGTGATGCTTATTGTCATCCCTCCCTGAAAAGAGAAATTTAAGATTATTTTTAAGAATCTGACGTTTATCTGTCCATCTGGTCTCTTACAAGCCGAGAATATCTAAATTATAATGGTGGAATTCTTGTGTGAGGACATCAAGAGAAAAAGCTCTGTGCATAGTCCTCACATTCCAACTACCTATGGAGAGAAAATGGTTAGTGTGATGTTTAAAGAAACTATTTTTATTGAGAGAGGGAATGCCGACAATATCAAACAGCCCCCTAATCGCAGACATGGGGCAAAGACCCGTTCCCCCACCACTAAAGGCTGAAGCCATCTACACTGGAAGACTTCCTCCAATGTAGAATTTGACGATGCCAATAGAAGCAAAGAGTTCAGGTGCCTGCGATGACCTCTGCTCAGGATTATCCACCAGCTGATAAACATATCCTGCGAATCTATTCACTTGGGGCTGTCAACCCACAAACAAACACTAAACACAGCGGAAGATTTTCCCTCCACAGAAGCCCACCAGTGCAGCAAAATCAGGATCCATAATCAAACTCAGAGCCATATATCTGTCCAGTCCAGTGGGTTTATATGGTCAGCACCAGGACCCTGTGGTTGACCATAAATATTAATTTTATGATATTTTATTTCCAAAATAAATGCGTGTATACAAAGCAAATATTAACCGTCCATACCAGGTAAGGATTGGGAAAAGTATTCAGTATTGAAACAAATGACCTAAGTGACCGGAACGACATTCAAGTATCTAATTTTATCTTTTTCAATGATATTTTAAAGAAATATTCTTGCAAAATAGGTAAAGTATATATTTTCTATTTTTCCGTCTTCATTCATATTATTAAAATTCTTATAATCATATTCTTATAATCAATCATATTAATTGATAATATTAGTATTAGTTAGAGTGGTAGCGAAAAAATTAATTTGTTCTTAGTAAAAAAAATTAATTTGTTGGGGAGCAACAAAAAAATCTGTAAATTTGTTGGATGTGGGAAAACAAAAATGTTGGCAAAACAACTTGGCCCAGTACATCTCCAGAGACTGTACGTGCAATGTACTTAACAAAAATGGTTACTTAAAAAAAAGTAGTTTTAGAGCGATTCATTCAGAAAACAAAATGCTCGCGCGCTTAGATTTATTTTTACAATCGTAACATTAGCTTCTTTATTTCATACCTTTAAAAAAAAATTATTTAAGAGAAAAGTGTTTAGCAAGAGTTTACAAGCATTAGTTAAAATGTAATTGAAAATCATAATGTCAAAAATACATTTTGGTCATATCCTATGCATATAAAAGAACAGAATTCCTTCTGTGTCTTAACAGCTGTTCATTGGATTTCCTTCTCCTTTCCAGCTCTCAATCCTTTTCATCTGAATATTTAGCCACTTGTAAACAAGATAACAGGAAACTTGATGCTCTTGATTCTAGATACTTACGACGTATCTTGGGCCTTAGGTGATTCAACTTTGTAACTAATGATGAAGTTAGGCAAAGGAGTCGACAACCTCCTTTGAGCAGCATATTTTGCAGAGAGAGGCTCCATTGGTTTGGCCATGTTGTCCGTATGGATAATTATAGATTGGCGAATAGGGTTATGAACAGTGTGCCTAAAATCCCCAGAAAGAGGGAGAGACCTAGGATGCGGTGGGCAATTTCAAACAGGACCTTGTTAGAATTGGTGTGCAGTGGCCAGATGAGCAGATGTAGCTCAGGACAGATATGCTTGGAAAATTAAACTGCACGGTCTGGTTGGACCTCCGTTGCCCATGGCTACTTGAGGATGATTATGATGATGTGCCAAAGTGTTACTCAGTAGCAAAATGATCATTCTAATTTCAAACTGTCGTACCACATTCAAAAATTCTTGCATTGTCAAAGTTACACTGACATTTTAAACTTAAAAATGTGATAAAATGTTTTTTGAAATCTGTCATATTTAAGAAACTGTTTTAAAGCGGAAGAAGGGCTCTATAGAAGGGGTTGTGGTATAATAGAGTGTCCGGGCTAATAGAGTATCGGCCACGCAACAAAAATGAGGGACACTTTTACTACTATATTTAGCATTTTTTAATAAAAAAGAAAACATATTTGAACTTGTGTAAAATTTTAAATTGGTGACATCAATTTCTTTTTAGCGTTAAGTTCTTTAACAATACTATAGGATTGTTAAAAAAAAGAGGTTCGCTGAAAAAGTTATTGCTAACACTATCAAGCAGCATTCTAATTCAGTCGCCGAGCAGTGACCGGTTCATCATGTTTATAAATTAAGCCATTAGAATAGTTTGAATCCCTTCGAGTATCAGCAAGCTGGTGTCTGAGACATTACTCTTGTTAAGATCGACAATACTAAAATTGGTTTCAAGGGTTCAGGGTTGTTGTAGCTTTTGCCTCTTAGCGTCATTATTCCCATAACGTGTGCTAAATTGCCAGGTCACAAGGAGCCTGAGGACTCAGAGAAGATTAGGTTAGGTGACCCACTGTATATCTTTTAGGAGAGAGATGACAGTCTCCAGTCAAGGCCATCGGAAGTTTTCTTTAACGTGCACAGCTTATGACTCTCCGTTACACGGAACCATAACTTAATGTCCCATCCGACGGATGGTGACCTTTACAAGCCTATCGGTGTCCTCTACTGACCGAGAACAGGGCTGGGAGTTTTGCGGAGATAATTCTCAATGCGTTGATCCAGCTAGGACTCGAACCTGGAACTACAGATTACGGGTTCAGGTATTTGCAATGTTTCTGGCTAGAATCATCAACCATGATCTATTCAACTGCAGCTGACTATCCTCAACGAAACAGAAAATAGAGAAGATTTTCTTTCTACAGTAGCTAACTAGTGCAATATCTAGGATGCAAAATCAAAATCATAGCTATTAGAGAGTTTAATTGGTCGTCAAGGAGACTTTGTGAAGTTGACCACTCTTCAGAACAGGTGAAAAAAAAAGAAAAAAATGGCCTCAGAAGTCGAGATCAATAGGATAGACTGATTTGACAGCCCTCTCCTCTTTCTCCTTAAGAGGAGAGGAACCCCCCCCCCACGAAAGGAACTAATTTTTGCACAACAAGATGGCTGGGTCAGTCAAAAGGCAGATTTTAAGCACTATTCCTGGCCGGTTTGTTCCTCATCACAGGGGAGATAATGTACAGTTCTCCTGTCCAATTATGTCTAGTTACCATTTTCAGGTCATTTTAAACAAGTGCACCTCATAGTTAGGCGACAGTAGGGGCCTGAAAATGGCCGCGGAAATGGAAAGCGCCCCAAAACAGGGCTATTTAATATGCATTTCAATGTAGAGTGTAATAACTTGAGGAAATGTTATTGCAAGAAAAAAAACTACAAAACAAAATTTATTTAAAAAATATTTCTTACAGTACCATTGATCAGAAACAATATTTAATTTCCGAGTTAGGACTGGAATCATATTTCGAAATAAAGACATTTTGGTTAGAAAGAACATTTTTCTGCAGTGAAAAATAAATTAATTGTACTGCAGTAAAGTAAAAGAGTACAGTATTAGAATTGTAATTTAATGGCAGAGTTTCTACTACTGGAGATGAACTCCGTGATGATATTAATGTGAAATATTCATCATGAAGTTCATCCTTGTCATCAGAGGGCAAAACATTGGGACTTTCTTCCGACAATGATTGTGAAGCAAATATGGAAGCATAAGATGCTAACGCAATTGCAGAAGAAAAAAAAGTCTACAGATTCCGAGCGTCCTCTGCTTGGTCATTTTTATCAGCAAAAACACTTTAGATAATTGTTTGCCAATTTTTATCAGCAAAAACACTGTAGATAATGGTTAACCAATTTTCATATTTTCATGCATTAGTAGATAATAAGACTGTAAAGACTTGTTCACATCCCCTTTTTGGGCTTGGAAAGGCCACCGTCCGTCGGATGGGACGTTAAGCCTTGCCCTCGTGTGCGGGAGAGCCATATCCTGTGCACGTTAAAGATCACGCTGGATGGCCTTGACGGGAGGCTACCATCTGTCTCCCAACAGCTGTTCCAGTGGGTCCCCTCCCACAACCTTCTCTGAGCCTTCGGGGTCCATGTGACCTGGCCATTTAGCCCATGGTGTGCAAAAAAGTGCCGCTCAGAGGTAAAACAACCCAACACACCCCTTTTTACTTTTTTTCCACTTCTTTTTGCACTGAGTCTCCATCTACCAAATTTTGGGGTGGATTGTCGATCTTATTAATTGATCCTTAAAAGAGCTAAGTTACTGAGTTTCTTTAGTTTAGTTTTTGGGGGTTGTCGTTGCTATTATTTTCGTCTGAAGGATTCTCAATAAGCTTCAGCTCTTTGTGAAGCTTCACTACTCGTAAGTCTCGTTTCTCATATCCGTCTTGTGTCATTTTATCAGATCATCGACAATCATATCTTCAAATCCCATTTCCTTTGCCAAAACGTAAATGCATTGTTTAACTACCTTTAAGTGACGATGATCAGTTACAGCGCGTAAAAAGAGAACTAGGTATAGACATTAAAAAACTGTTTCGAAGAAAAATAGCTTCTGCAGTACCATCTGAACCAGTGAATAAAATAAAGGGATCCAGTGCATTAAGAAAGCTATTTTTAAAAAATAGAAATAGTAATCTAATCAAGAGACAGCAGAGTATTTTCCTATTTTTGACAAATAATTTTAACTCCACTGACAATTCAATGACTTTCAACGTGGTACAGTCATAGGATGCCACCTTAGCAACAAGTCAGTGCGAGACATTTCGGCCAGGTGCAGCTGCCCTGATCAACTCTAAGTGATGTTATTGGGAAGTGGAAACACCTAGGAACAACAACAGTACAATCGCGATAAAATCGATATAAAATGACAGAGCAGGATCACCGAGTGCTGAAGCAGGTGTTGCGACAAAATCACCTTATTTGGAACACTCACCATCGAGTTCCAAAATGCCTCTGGAAGCAACATCAGCACCATAACAGTTCATCGAAAGCAGTAAATAAAAAAAAATATAAAACATAAAAGCACTAACTGGCAGTCCGACAGACGAATCTGGGTGTGGAGGATGCCAGGTGAACGCTATCTTCTTGACTGTGTTGAGCCAGCTGTGAAGTTTGGTGGAGGAGGCATCATTCTCCAGGGCTGTTTCTCTTGGTTTTGGCTGGGCCCCCTAGTTCCAGTGAACGGGACTCTGAAGCCTATAATGACATTCTCGACAATTCCGTGATTGCAACTTTATGGCAATAGTTCGGTGAAGATCTTTTCTGTACCGATATGACAATGCCCCCATCCACAAAGCGAGGAAGGACAGTGCAGGGATGGTTTGATGAGATGGGTGTGGAAGAACTTGACTGGCCTGCACAGAGCCTTGATTTCAACACCATGGAACACCCTTGGGATGAATTGGAACACCGACTGCGAGCCAGGCCTAACCGCCCGACATCAGTGACCAGCCTCACTAATGTTCTTGTGCAGAATGGCAGGCAATTCCCTAGTAACGCATCGAAATCTAGTGGGAGCTGTGATAGCAGCAGAGGGTGGACCAATGCGATATTAATTTCTTTCCTATTACGGCAGATTGTGGATGTGCAAGTGTCCGGATACTTTTGTGAAAATATTGATCGTACAGTGTATATACACTGTCTGGCCAAATTATTATGAACACCTACCTAATGCTTTGTTGTATGTGTCATGCTACAGTTTTCATGCTCACATTCTTACGACGTCTCCATGACATATCTGCAACTGTCCAAAATGGCTTCATTTTTCAAAATGGATCGACATCTCCCTGTCCCCAACTTTCGCATCGGCTCCGTTCCATCGCCATCCAGGAAGAAGCCGGAAATTTTCGTTTCGAGAAGCTGACCAGTTTAAACTATTATTTGACTTCCAAAAAAGCATCCCTTCAAACCCTTCATCATCGTTACATGAGGTTAGCACACGTACAGCTGTCAGAAGTCACCAACCATGTTAATGAAATCTACGTGACAAAACTTAGGACACCCCCTCCTCTTCACTTGCCTCACCTCAACATCCGACTTTGTGTCCAGTTCCGTCCTTCTTCTCATCTCCAATACTGCAGCATCAAGACGTGTTTTTTTACTCAGGAAAGGACAAAAGCAGACAAAAAATGGGCTAACCTAAGTGGAATTTCATCTTGGGTATCCACACATTAAGGCTTTGCGGTTTCCCCCAGTCGTCATAAATGAAATAAATTATTAGTAACAAATGGTGGTGTGACGATTTACCTACCAGAAGATCAAGAACCAATGAAAAGCGCAAAGGCTGATACTGCCTGCTGTTCAGGGGCACTAACTCTACCTTCATATTATCATAATAATTCATCATATATATCATTATCATTCAATATAATCATATCAATATCATTCAATATGGTCATATCAATATCACTCAATATAATATCATAATAATTATCATCAACATCCGACTAAAGGTGCAAACTTTCCCTGTAGAGCTGATTGCTGATGTGCTGATTTCTGATGATTGCTTTACTTATAGCCGATTGAAGACCTCGCCTGCAAATGCCATGTATGGGCATAACTAGCCAATTAAATGTTAGTTTTTATGTTACAATGTGTCCGTGATTAATTCAGAGTCTCAGTCGCTTATGTATAGGATAAGTACATATAATCAGGTGCCTCAGAGTGAGTTCTAGCTGTACAGCTGACGACTGTAGGAAAGCGATCACAAACCAACCTATTATAATCCGCAACGCCTCCGTTAGTAATACGTACCTCATTGTCCACCCTACTCGTTCAGGTTAGAGTCGAGGTCTGTGATACATTTCCCAAATTTCAAAGTTTTCAATTCTCTGTGCATATTTTGGTGAAATCGGTTTTGAAGTACTCCTAGCAGCCGTCTCTCTCAGCTGATGAACTGCAGCAGCTCTGTTTTGTGTACAGTTGCTCAAAAAAGTATCCGAACACTATGGTTGATTACAGAATTCAGAAAAAATATCTGGCAACATTTTTTTTTTTTTTTTTTGAAATTAGTGCTCTGGAAACCTTCGTATCACGTGACACGAATGTCGCCAAATCACTAATTTCTAAAAAAAAAAATCGTTGCCAGATATTTTTTCTGAATTCTGTAATCAACTATAGTGTTCGGATACTTTTTTGAGTGACTGTACATTTCGTGCCAACAAATGCCTCTGCCAGCCTGTCAGATCATTTTCCTTCCCGTATTTACCACGATTGGCGGTATTATTGTTTTTTTAGATTGTTGCTATTCTTCATACACTTGGGATATAATGTTCGTGATTTTCCACTGAGTTCCATCACCTCCGTTACACATGTTCCTGTCCATCACACTCTAATAATGAGCTCCCTTTCACGGTTGGTCAGATCAGGCTTTTTACCCATGTCGCACTTTACTTTGATTCCATCATAATTTTACGGATTTTATAGGACTTCGTGATGACGTTGAATACTAACGTTAGTAAGATATTTTGCATATGTTAATATGTTTCATGGCACTTTGCGCACGATACTGTTTTCCTAACAATTTCACCAGGTAGTGTATATCAATTCAAGACAAAACTAGAAGAATTCATATCGCCTCTGGTGAATATGGGAATCTCCTTTTCAAAGACAATAAAGTTTTTCGTTTATCTACTTTTTCATTCCTTAATAGTTATAATTCGAACTAATGGATACGGAGAAAATGCAGAAAGTAGTATAGAACAGAAAAAATATTTGTCTTTTATCCTTAAATTTAAGAATGCTTTTCTCACAGCCCTCTGAGAAAAGGGAGAGGGGAGATTGTTACTCTTACTGGAATATCTCTTGACACTCTAACCGAAGTATAAAATTTTTGCCAATAAACAGATCATTTGCAATATTCGTTAAAGATTTTGCTGTTTCTATATTTTGTGATCTATAACAATGTAAATTAGAAGTTAAGGCTTTTAGAAATTGCAAATTATAATAATTTATTAATACAAATCCAACAAAAAATAATTTTTCCAGTTATCTCTTAAACCGAAACTGTGGCGTTTATCATTGATGTCAGTGGAATCTTTATGACTTTCACATTCCACTATGAAATATTCAAAAATCCAACATAAATATATCGGAAAAGCATTATCAGTGACGAGGCGGGAATCGAAGCCCCAACTTTCTAAAACATGCCCGAGCATTCTACCAATTAAACCACGCATCAGACGCTAATAATCTCCCCGAATAAGACCTACAAATCTTTCACTGAGATGTGGTTGACTTTCCGCCATTTATATACTTCAGGAGAGGCAACTTTTCCAATTGTTGCTAATGATTTAGATGTTAATGAAGAGGTCACTCACGCTTAAGCGTTATTATTGAAAAACCATCCATAGTCAGCGATAATTTTTTTTCAGATGTTTTACCGATGAATAATTCTTGAAATCTATTTCTACAGGTAATCTGTATATTTACTATGGATGGATAAATACATCGTTTTCAATATTCGTTTAAAACTTTGGAATTTTTGATTTTTTCCACCGTTAGAGGGCTCGATTATAGCTTTTGGGATTATACTTTTGGCAAACATTGTGTTTATATATTTGTGTATACAAAGTGCGAATTGTAATATTTCATCAATATTGAAACGTGATATTCTAGTGCAACGATGAAACTGGGGAAAACAATGAACTGCGGAAGTACGTCACATTGTGAATAGAACAAAGTTTGATGAAAATAGAAGAGACTCAGTAGTTGATTGGAGTGAGTTTGGATACAACTTGATTGTGTCGGCCACAATTACCGTTAATAATTATTAGTTTAGTTGTAAAGAATTTCATTGACTTCTGTCGTCTAAGAGGAAATGTCCTTAGTGGGAACACTGCATTAAATCAGAAGCATCATTGATAAAAATCTTTATTATGATATGTATGAAGAAACTACCGTGGTTCAGTCTCAGGTATTATGTTATTTCATCATTCTATATCGATGTAAGCCGTCCCGTGGCCGAGTGGTTACCTCGCTTGGCTACTGATCTACGGGACCTGGGTTCGAGCCCCGGGTAAGGCATGGCTGTTTGTGTCGTTTTTCTGCTGAGGTCCTGCCATTCTCTCAGACCTTCTACTGTGGCATATAAACTGACAGGCTCCTGTCAGACCTCTGTGGCAAGCAGCTGCTTGAGGGGGTATTTATTTATTTTATTATTATATCGATGTATGGCAATTGCAATTAGTGTTTAGTTTAGGTAATCCATTTGCATTTGTTGAATTTATTTGTTACATAAGTTAATTTACTATATGTTTGGTTATTTCGAATTCACGCACGGTGTTATCAAATAAAAATATTGCTAAACATCAGTAACAACATACTATAGCCAACCCCAAAAATTTTTATGTATCTCTAAAAAAAACAATTATTTCTTAAACCAAGAAAAAGTTGCATTTTCCCACCCCCTGGGAATTTATTGTTGGCAGTAGAAATTTCATGATTTTCACATTCCAAAACCAAAATTTGAAATTTCTAGAATAAACGCAATGTTTGCAATATTCGTTTGAAATTTTTGAATTTTCCACTTTTCCCACAGATACAGGACGCCATTATAGAATTTGGAAGATTCGGAAAATGATGATCGCAATATTTCATCAATCCCTATACAACTAAAAGATAATTCTTAATTTATCTGTAAAGACAAAACAGGTCGAGACAAACGACAAAGTAAAAATATTGTCACTGTTTGTTTCTTTTTTTTAACAAGATAAAAAAATTTGATTTAAAGAACTTATTTACGTCTTTTGTACTTATTTATTACATCCAATTTCAATATTTTTACGACAAATACATAGAATCTGGGAAATAGCGACTCAGAAGTGGGAAAAGTAACATATTTCTCTACACTACCTTTGGTTTAAAAAAGATTTTTTTTAAATCTAATCAAATTTGGAAGACGAAGTATTTTCTTTTTTTCATCACTTTCCTGGACCTCTTAATGCGATTTGACTCAAATATTTGCGATTAAAACGTCTTCAAATTAAGTAATTTAAAATTTGAATTTGATTTTCTTTAAACATACCACCTTATTAAAAAGTTTTTGAATACCGTGTTGAGTAATATAATAATCAAACTCTCAGAAAAAATAAACTCATTTTGGATTGATCTTGGAATGACTGAGTTATTTTTGAATTAGGCAAGAAGTAAATAACTGTGCAAATAACTGTTACATATATATTTATTATAATTATTTATATGAATTTGCCCAGTTTGTGAAAAACCTTGTATACCTCTAGAAAGTACAGAAATAAGGTTTGAAACACATTACATTTTTAATATAATATAATGCAAAAGCAAGCTTTATGGAAAACTATCGAAGCATTATGAGAATACTTTGCCTTAGAAATCTGTAAACTATATTCAACATCATTTAGAATAAGTTTATGTGATTTTGATTTGCGTAATCTGTTTTTGTCGTTTTTGTCTGCGCAGTTCACAGTCTCGCTCAGAGTCTTCTTTTGACATCCCCCCCTTCTGATAAGTGTTTCACCAATTGATTTCAGGTGTGGAAGAAATTATTCTACAGCTGCATCAGGAAGTTAGAGAACTTATACATCTTCAGTTCTTGCTGCTGAAATACTGTTGGAAGTGGAAGGCTTTGTATTCCCATTTCTACATCACTTTGAGTAGATATCTTATTCAATAATGGTGCTTCTTGTTACATCTTGTTACTTCGTATAGTTATTTCAGCTCTTAGTTCCGCCATCCATTGTGAAGCAATCCTTTTTTTCTCTGTTTTATGGTTTATTTTTCTGATATGAATATAAAAAGAGAAATGAACAAGAGTTATAAAACCAAAGTGTAAACAAAGTTATGCAGTTCAAATTTTCGAATTTTTTAGCACTTTTGAATGTCTAAAAATTAAAATTACTGAACAGAAAATCAAAATAATTTAACGTTCTTTTTCGGTTTACTTATAAATACCTCAAGTACAATATATTTTATTGAAATGAAGAAATCGAGGTTGGTAGCGTAAGTAAAACATTATCAAACACATTCTCCAATCATTCCTTTTTTAGTGAGAAGTTTAACCACTCTGAATTCAACAAAATGAATGTGAAATAGGCTACCTCTCTTAGAATGAAAGACTGAAGCATTATTTTCACATGAAATTATTTCTGCTTAGCAAATCTTTCCATTTCTAGTAATATGGCAATTTCGTGCATTATTGTTATTATATTACATTATAGCATTCCCTTAATTCCACAATATGGTAACAGAATCTACCCAGCGATAACTATCGAATCTCTGTATGGAAACAAAATTAATCTCAATTTGACTCCAACACTTTCACACACAACACTTGAAACATTCTGAAGTTTGGGGAACGGCATACATTATAGCATTCCCTTAATTCCACAATATGGTAACAGCTACATTATAGTAGCTAAACGGCTACATTATAGCATTCCCTTAATTCCACAATATGGTAACAGAATCTACCCAGCGATAACTATCGAATCTCTGTATGGAAACAAAATTAATCTCAATTTGACTCCAACACTTTCACACACAACACTTGAAACATTCTGAAGTTTGGGGAACGGCATACATTATAGCATTCCCTTAATTCCACAATATGGTAACAGCTACATTATAGTAGCTAAACGTCTACATTATAGCATTCCCTTAATTCCACAATATGGTAACAGAATCTACCCAGCGATAACTATCGAATCTCTGTATGGAAACAAAATTAATCTCAATTTGACTCCAACACTTTCACACACAACACTTGAAACATTCTGAAGTTTGGGGAACGGCATACATTATAGCATTCCCTTAATTCCACAATATGGTAACAGCTACATTATAGTAGCTAAACGGCTACATTATAGCATTCCCTTAATTCCACAATATGGTAACAGAATCTACCCAGCGATAACTATCGAATCTCTGTATGGAAACAAAATTAATCTCAATTTGACTCCAACACTTTCACACAACACTTGAAACATTCTGAAGTTTGTGGAACGGCAACGGATAAGATTAACAATTTCAGAGATATTACACAGTTGACACTTCAATAATTTCTATACATCACTGATTAACCTTTCAACAGTTTTCGCACTTCATTGATTGATATTTGAACACTTTTCAAGCGTTATCAACTGATATTTGAATAGTTCTCACACTTTAACTACTGACGTTTCAATAGTACTCACACTTCATCTGTTGACTTTTCAATAATTTTCTCACTTCATGTACTGATGTTTGAATAGTTATAACATTTCATCTATTCATATTTGAATAGTTTTCACACTTCATCTACTGGCGTTCGAATATTTTTTCGCACTTTATCTATTGACGTTTGAATAATTTTCACCCTTCATCTACCGACGTTTGAAGAGTTTATTTAATCTGTTGATGTTTGAATAGTTTTCACCCTTCATCTACCGATGTTTGAATAGCTTTTACACTTCATCTACTGACATTCGAATAATAGACAGAATGCTAATCTGCATATTTCCAAAATGTAAGCGAAGAGCAGAATTCATAATGTTTAATATTTTTTCGTTTTTTCATGGGAGGCATGGGCCATACGAATCCTGGCTCCACTCATCTTCTCTCAGCTCTCCTGTGATCAATCTTGCCATTTTAAAGATTGTATAGCGAAATTATTATCGATGACAACAGGTATTCCATTGAAAGCATATTCAGTAACTTCGAGATAAAAATAAGCGAGAAGTGATACAATTTAATCTACCTAACACATAGAACTTTTCGTATTTTATAATTTCAGTCTTTACTTTAGCGTTCTTTACCGTTTTACATTTACATTTAAAACAGACGATGAGCGATGCTTTTTATTGATGATCCCAGTATATCTACAGGTTCAAAAATTCGTAATCAAGATGAAAATAAAGGAAACAAGAACACTGTAATATCTATCATACTGAAACAGCTCCACATTGAATAAATTTGGTTTACTTCGTTGTTTTTACACCAGTAAATTTTAAACTCAACTTTTTCGAAATAATTCTGAAGAAATATGAATATTATTTTCAATGAAAGTATTAAAAGCGAAAACAAGAATCTTTGATCTTCGTGGCACGTAAAAGAAACTTCAACACTAATTTATTCATCGAAACTCTCTTCTGCGTTAGGAATCAAAGAAAGAGAAATCAAAACACATCTTATTGAATCCTCTTGCAAGAAGTAGTTTTTTTTTTCTCTTCTATCATCACTTCAAACGAAGCTGCTTTGATCACAAAACTTGATGTCATTCATTCACCAAATCGTAAAAGCGAAAGCAGTTTCTAAGATTTTTAATTTTCGCAAAATCCTGAAAATTCGGCAAATGCATACCTATCTAAGCAATCTATTTGTGAATAAGATTGCTGTTGAACATTTTAGAATTGCAAATTTAGATTTGTATGATAAATGTAACCCCAGGCTAATATCGATTGATACAATGTAGTACGTTCCCTTTGGTTTCATTTTATTGAGATAAGATTAGAGCAAAAAACTTCGAAAGGTCTAAAGAAAATTGCGAAGTAATGGATAATAACTTTTTCATATAAAAATGTAAACTCAGCCTTATCGTAAAAATCTAGAGATAAATTTATCTTGATATTTCCACTTCTCCTACGGATCAATGAATAGGGAATGACTGTAGCTGAAATTATTAGCTTCAAAGAGCAAATTTCTCTTTCGACTAAAATACAATAAGATCACCACTTCTATAACAAAAGGATAGCCTTTATCTTCTGCAGTGATTTATGTAGCATTAATCGTAATAATTTATCACAGGCACTATTTTGTCTCTTTATTATTTTAAGTAAATTGACATCATTCTACTAAGCTTTCATTAGCTTGATTTATTTTTCATACGTTAAACTTCATTTCAAGATTTTAATAGCTTAAACTACTGGCTGCATTCCACAGCAACTATAGCATTAATGGAACTGAAACACGTAAGGATTCAATAAAACGCGTAAGACAATGTTTTTCAACCGAAGGTTCTCGATTTGTTTTAGCTTATAGGGTTGGGTTGGGTTGTTTTACCTCTGAGCGGCACTTTTTTGCACACCATGGGCTAAATAGCCATGTCACATGGACCCCGAAGGCTCAGAGAAGGTTGGGGGAGGGGACCCACTGGAACAGCTGTTAGGAGACAGATGGTAGCCTCCCGTCAAGGCCATCCAGCGTGTTCTTTAACGTGCACAGGGTATGGCTCTCCCGCACACGGAGCCACAGCTTAACGTCCCATCCGACGGACGACGGCCTTTCCAAGCCCATCGGTGTCCCCTACTGACCGTGGGCAGGGCGGGGAATTTTGCGGAGATAAATCTCAACGCTGACCCAGCTGAGACTCGAACCTGGGAACTACAGATTACGAGTCTGGCGCGCTACCTACTGAGCCACCCCGCCCCTAGCTTATAGGGAATGCATAAAATAAAGCTGCATTATTATAACATTATTGATATCTCTACCAAATCACTAGAGAATTTTTATTTTATGTCAATAGGAAACAAAATTAGACGCTGAATATCTTGGAGAATAAACTTTTTATGGAAATGAAACTAAAGTTTAATTAAGGGTCTAAGGTAAATTAATGCTATCCAAATCGTGAATTTCACCAATATCATATATCACCCATATAATCAGGATTTCAAAGAGCTTCAATATTTAAGATATTGAATAATTATATGATTATTAAATAGCAAACGTTTCCAGTAATAAAAACTTATCTGAAAAGCTAATCAAAATTCAATAATTATTATAGACACCGTTTACTGAAATGACTATCATTTAGTAATTCTTTCAATTATTGTCAATTTTGAAGGCATAAGGATTGACGCGATAAAATATTCCATCTCCATAACTCTAAAAAATGAATGAACATTTCAAGATTTAGATCTTTAATTGATTTAAATCTGTAAAAATTCTTTAAGATTCTAAGTTGCCAATTTCCATCTCTATTGACTTCACACGGAAATTCTTTAATGACTCAGTAAAACTCTGTCTGTATATCTTCTTCAAAGAAACTCTATTGAACACGTGCAAAAATGTAGTGGCAATTAACAAAGAACTGGGAATTACTCATGTAGACCCCACCACCATCACTAGCCGCATCCTCTTCACGAAATTCATCGTTCACCCCTACTTCATCACATCGGCAAATCGTACTTCATTAATGAGAGTACCACATTGGCAAAGCTATAATCTCGTGATATATTTCCTTTAATTAATGATAATTTATTATGAAGTGGTCTTTAATTAATGGTTCATTTTTACCCGTGTATACATATACACATGAGAGGTGTTACAAGTGTATGTGTATGAGACGAAGTGAGGGGGAATTTCCAACGGTTTCGAAAACAAAATGAGGTTGAAAAACAGAGATAGTGCCTGGCATTGTGACTTCACCTTCTGTTGTTTAATCTCAATTGAGTATAAGAATGCACGAGACCAGGAACATACCAAGAGGGGTCAGAACCCCCCAACCTCCGAAATCCTGTCGTCTTATACTAAATCTCAAACTTCTCAACCTGCTTTGAAATACAAAATACTAGCTGTCTTTGTATAATCTTATTTAGCCCCATATTTTATGTCCCACACTAAAAGTAGATTAAAAAAATTATGAAATCTCACTCCATGTAGAATATCATTTTAAACTTTCCTGTTCGATGGAATATTTTAGTAGTTGAGAAACCCTACTCAAGTCTTATTCTCAGGCCCTTCCCATGACCCTCCCACGATAAATTTTCGAAGCCTCTCCAAAACTAAACTCACGAACTCCCCCCCAACAAAAAAAAATAATAAAATTCTCGAACCCCAACATCCCACCTCGAAAGTAA